>CM077013.1:48286025-50786025 GCA_039090855.1 Macrothele yani | reverse complement strand
AGCCATGTGCGTGTGGCTAATAAGGTTTTGGTGAAGTAAGAGTGCTTTATGAGAAGAGTGAACAGTTTCCCGATTACGGATGGAATCTTGTCTCATAAGGTTTAACGCTTACAAGCTTTCCTAAAAACAAACTGTCTTTGCCAACTGTCTGTAGGTTGTGGATAGTGTGGATAGCCCTTTAAAGCGTTTTATAGGTGCCTAATAGTATTTAACGGATATATAACAGCGATTGATAGTCGTGTTTGCCGACGAATAACAGACAGCTTTGATTACGACTCTTTGGTATCTACGACTTCCTCGTCGATAATAACCTAATGAAGATTCATAGATCTTGAAGTGACTAATTAGTTTTGCGTGACAGAGATGTCTAATGATGAATGATTAATATCTAATGGCAACTTACAGCTTTCAAAGAGATGTTGAGGGCCGCTTATAGTGAGTTACGGTTGTAGATTATTAGAGAATATCATTCAGCTGGTGACTGATCGCATTCATATACTATACCGTGCAAATTAATTGGGGCAAGCTATTTTATTCTCAGAATTGTAGTGTTATCGCCAGTTGATGTCGGAAACCCACAAAAACCGGTTTTATCAGCTGTGTGGTGGTGTTACTGTTAGAAATTGATAGTAAGAATGCGGTTTGACCGGTTTTAAACAGGAAATAGGCACTTCAGTTTTAGTTGTGAACTTTCGTGTGTGACAGGTGAATGTTAGTTTTTGCTCTCTGTGAGTACGTGTTGCTTTCGTGCATTGAAAAATGGATTTTTCCCCAAGGAAGCGTGCAAAAATAATTGCTCTGAAGGATCACACTTCTATGACAGTGAGAGATATCGCTTCTGCAGTTGGTGTAGGCAAATCAAGTGTATAAGTTTTGCTTTCGCGATACAATGCATCTGGATCATCGTCTCCAAAAAGGAGAGGTAAATGTGGAAGAAAACGAAAAACAACTCCACGAACCGATAAATATCTAATCAGAAATAGTAAAATGACCCCAAAAAAAATAAGCACCGACCTTCAAAGAGATTTATTGGCTAGTGGTTGTGATGTTAGTGATTCGACTGTACGCCGTAGGCTTCTGGAAGTTGGCCGGAAGGCAAGAAGACCAACGAAAAAACAATATTTGAATGCTAAAATGAAGATAAAACGTTTAGCATGGGCCAAAAAATATAAATCATGGACTGCTGACGACTGGAAAAAGTTAACTTTCAGTGATGAAACTCATTTATTTGTGCAGGGTTACCAAGCAAATGTCGCTGGACGGAGCAACTGTGAACCCTTAAGACCTGAGCATGTCAAACAAACTGTAAAACACCCTCTGAAACAGACGTTTTGGGGGGGGGGTTTGACATCAAATGGCACTGGAAGCTTAGTTCCTGTTCAAGGTATGATGAATTCAGCCAAGCACGTAGACATATTACAAAGTAGGATTGTTCCATTCTTGCAAACTTTTGACGGGACATTTCAACCAACATGACTTGATGTCATGTCACAATTCGAAACTGGTCAATAATTTCATGCTGGAAAATCAAATTCATTTGCTTGATTGGCCTTGAAATTCACCAGACTTAAATCCCATAGAAAACTTGTGGAATATTTTGAAGACACGTTTAGGTAAAATGGACTTACAACCAAAGAACGCATAACAACGAATGCTATAAAAGTGTGGTTCCACGATTATGAAGTCAAACATATGTGAACTCAATTAGTGGAGTCAATGCCGAAACGAATTCAAGAGGTCATTTCTGCTAAAAGAGGACATACTTCATACTAATACAGGTATTTATCAGTGTATATCAAGGCATAGAATGATATAAAGGCATAGTTTTGGAAAAAAGAGTGATTTTTTACTTTGTCCCAATTAATTTGCACAGTATAGTTACACTATGTGATCAAAATTATCCGGACACCCCTTTGTGTAGTGGATTTTTCCGTACTCGTCACATGCAGGGCCCTAACCAGCATACTGTAAAAAGACGCACGTGGCCTAGAAAATATCATAGACAAGCATGAATGGAAGAATGGGCTGTACGGCCGAACTTCGCGACTTTCTACGTGGCACCGTCACAGGATGCCATCTTAGGCACAAGTCAGTTCATAGACAAGCATGAACAGTAGAATGGGCTGTACGGTATAGCTAAGCGACTTTCAACGTGGCACGGTCATAGGATGCCATCTTAGGCACAAGTCAGTTCAAGGATAAGCATTAACAGTAGAACTTGCCGTACGGTGCTCAGCGACTTTCAACGTGGCACGGTCATAGGATGCCATCTTATGCTTAAATTAGTTCATAGACAAGCATGAACCGTAGAATGGGGAGTACGGTTGAGCTCAGCGACTTTCAACGTGGCACGGTCATAGGATGCCATCTTAGGCACAAGTCAGTTCATAATTAAGCATGAACAGTAGAATGGGCCGTACGGTAGAACTCAGTGACTTTCAAGGTGGCATGGTCATAGGATGCCATCTTAGCAGCAAGTCAGTTCGAGAAATTTCAGCTACACTGCAGCTGCCCCAATCAACTGTAAGGGAAGTTATTGTGAAGTGAAAACTCCTAACAGCAACAACAGAAACATCGCGACAGAATACATCACGTAAAATGGGAAAGCGGGAACGTAGAATGCTGAAGCGGGTGTTGCCAAAAATTGGCAGTTCTGCTTTGCAACCCTGAACGGTGAGCTCGAAAATGCCTCTAAAAGCAAACCCATAACAACAGAGGTACATCTAGAGCTGAAAAGAACAGATGTCCATCGCCGCACAACAACACACAATATCAAAAACAGCAAGATTAACGCCGAATATCGGTTGTATGAATGCAAAGCTAGGTGACATTGGACACTAATACCATGGAAATGCATTTTCGGGAGTGATTAATTATGTTTCACCATCTGGAAGTCAGACGTACGAGTCTGGATTTGGAGGAGACCTGGTGAACACAACTTACCTGACTGTGTTGTGCCAACTGTAAAGTTTATTGGAAGAGGTATTATGCACTGGGGATGTTTCTCGTGCTTTGGAATGGGCCGTCCTAATTGCAGTGACAGGCAGTCTACACACTGCAGCCCACAAGGAAATTCTCGACAATGCAGTGGTCCCAAAATTATGGCAAATTTTCGGTGAAAACATTTTCCTTTACCAACCAAACAATACGCCCGTCAAGAAAAACGAAGCATTGTTTGGTTGGTTGGTATCATTAATGGGATGTGCGGAGAAGAACTTGGCAGACCTTCACAACACTCCGATCTCAACCCCATTGTACACTTTGGAACGAACTAAAACGTTGAGAGAGTCCCATTCGAAAGGTATCCGACATCGTTGAGCGACTTATGTAATACTCATGCGTCACAATGGAAGGTAATTCCCCTAGCTACCGATCAGATCCAGTGGAAAACATTTCCAGAATAGCGGAGGTTGTGATAGAAGCAAGGGGTGGTGTAATGTTCATGTATATATATGGCTTACTGAACACTGCGTACAATCAGTTCTTCTTAAGTACTTCACTTAAACAGCAACAGGAGTCACCTAAATAAGTCCGAAGGAATAGCTTGCTTACAGATATTTTCCTTTATTCTGTCAAAACCTCATGATTACGGTTCATGCAAAAGATTACTATTCCAACTTGAATTATTCACACTGGTATTAACACTTCAGAAACTAATTAACAAACGTTACGTAGTAGGCAGAACACTTTTTAAAATTCGAACACTTCGTCTTCAAGTAAATCAAACATCAAAGTAACACAGTCTCCACAATTACATCACACCACCATCTTCCCTCTTTTTGGCTGCTACTTCAACCTTATATCTCTTCCAGTTCTTATCAGTCACATGCATACGTCATACTCCCTGACCTCAGAAGTGTTGCCAACCACATTCCGCGTGAGAAAAAGTACACTGCTGGACAATTGCTAAGGACGGATCATAAACGGCCATATAGCGCATAAAAAAGTAAGTGTGGTTGGATGCCAAGTGAAATAAAATAATGTCAGAATGCCAGGATATTACAAGAAAGACAATTTATTGTGCTCTGAAATCCAGAATGCTTTGAAACGTGTTCAAGGGACAAACAGGCCATTTTGTGCAGAATATGTAAACGTGAAAAAAATGCAATTACCGTCCGCAGGCGTTCCGGCGTAAGATATCAATACGGGATATGGCCACCATGGAGGGCGATGCAAGATTCCACACGTCGTGTCATGCTTTGCACAACATTATCAAGCAGCTGTTGGGGTAATTTATCATATTCCTCTGTCAGTGCACGGATGAGGGTGTCCTTATTTATTGGAGGGCATTGGCGTTCAGCAAGACTCCTCCCCAAAGCATCCCACACATTTTCAATGGGATTCAGATCTGGAGAACGTGCTGGCCATACGAGGCGTTGAATATCCTCGCTCTCAAGACACTCCTGGACAGCGACTGTTCGATGACATGTTGCGTTGTAGTCCATGAAAATGAATCTATCACCGACAGCACCACGGAACATGCAAACATGAGGTAGCTGAACATCATTAATGTATCGTTGGCCAGGCATAGTCCCAGTTGGAAGCACATAGAGGGACGTACGGCCATTGATCATGATGCCAGCCCATACCATGACACTACATGTCGGATATCGGTCCCTTTCCTGTATGTTTGCTGGACAATATGCAGTACCACTATCACGCCAGATCAGTTGTCGTCGACAATCAGACGACAGACTTTATCTACTCTCATATGAGAAGAGGACAGCAGACCAGTCGCTATCAGTTTAATTGCGATGTTGATGGCACCATTGCAAACGGGCGGTACGGTGACGTCTGGACAATGGGATGCACACAACAGGACGGCGGGCGTATAGTCCTCCTTCATGCAAACGTCTGGCGACAGTTTTTCGGGAGATTCGCTTGCCAGTAGCAGCCATAAACTGATTTGCTACCTCACTAGCTAAGCTGCGCCGGTGTCCTTTTGTTGATAGCACTATGTACCGATCTTCTGCAAGTGTCGTACTGCGAACACGATCTCCCGCGTGACGTTTGCTACACTTTCCATTTGTTTGAAATGATTTCCAAAGCCTTGAAACAACACTGTGGCTGACGTCGAACTCCCTGGCAACATCTGTTATTTTTTGCCCTTCTTCAATCTTGCCAATAATACGGCCACGCGTAGAATCATCTAGGTGATGTCGGGAAGACATACTGAAAATGGCAAGTTCGTCAATTGATTCTTTCCCTTTCAACTTTGCGTTTGAACAACAACGGTCAGTACGTGTCAAATCCTTTATATCTCTTATCAGCGCTGTGACGTCACGAACAAGTTCGGCAATCCAAAATTTGCATACGCACAGCACGTCTTACTGTATCCTGCACTTATGCTAATTTCCACATTTTCCTGCCTTCCATTTTATGGTTGCTATCGTTGCTATTGTCATCCGTCCTTAGCAATTTTCCGGCAGTGTATAACGTTAAGGTTAAAAAATGCTAAAAGAGAATGAATTCAAATTTACATAGCAACTGTAACTAAAAATGAAAGTTAAATTACAATATACGTCACACTGGAGCAGCCAGATATTAATTCTTTTTCGATTACCAGGAGTTTGTGCATAAGGAATTGCCAAACTACTTTTGATCAGATAGTGCAGCTTCCAACGGTCGAATGGATGTCGTTGATTATATTTGGTGGCGATCGATAGGTGATTTAGAGCCGATTTATTGCAACGGGAAAAAATGGAATACAGGGTATGGTGAAATTCAGACATTTCCTCTTATCAACCACACCTTCCTGAAGATGAAGAAATCTATATGGTTATTTTGAAAATCGAAGTGATTTTCCCTAGTTGTATGCTTTTTACTAATACATTTAGAAATTAGTGCGTTGCGACAGTTCCATGAAAACGGAACGTGCTCTAGATTGACAGCCCACTGTGTACAACACGGCATGATGGATATTAGTCCTAATTTTAAAGCGCAATAGATGCATAGCACATTGACAGTTCGCACTAAAGCTTACTTTGGCAACGGGGAGATTGGTATCAAGGTGGACTATCCAGAACATTTCATAAAAGAGAAATATACCTGGTGGCTACAAAATAAGTATCCCAATTCTCGGGTGTCTAGCAAAGCGAGCAATAGATATATCGTAAGAAACCTTGGTAGGTGGCTACTTGACAGCATGGGGAAAATGTTGTAGCAAAAAAAGACATGTTGTTCAAAATTGTGCCGGAAGCAGCAATAAAAGAAAGGACACGTGCAAGAATGTCCTTGTGATAACCAACATGTTGTACTCCCAATAACCAGAACAGATGCCATTCTGCAAACGATGAACGTTATGAGACACAGCTGCTCACAACATGTCGTGGTCGTTGTCATCCATTTTATCTCTGATACTCGATACTCGTTTTCAGATCTGAGATAAAGAGTATGCTGTCACGGTAAACTCTGTCTTTCAGGTATCCCCTGAGCCAGAAATCACAAGGAATAAGGTCGCCCGTAGTGCGAGCTGATTAGGATTACGGAAACTTGAGAAATTATGCGTTTACTGCCGTATATTTGACCGAGTAACTCCTTCACCTGCCGATCTACATGTGGAGCAGCACCGTCTTGCATGAAAACAGTGGTGTCCAAACATTACCGTTTCCTTTTCTTGGATTTCAGCAGTGATGCTTTTGCTGTGCGGAGTTACAATTAATCTCTTGTGATGACCAACATGTTGTACTCTCAATAATCAGTAATTTCATGCACGTGTCTGTTATTTTCTTGCTTTTGCAGCGCCATTTTTCTCTTTGTGGGGCAATGTTTCTCCTTAAATCGTTTTCGGATACCGTCATTAAAATACCTACAAAGTTTCGTCTCGATATTTGCTTTTCTAGAAAGTTGGGAATATGGTTAGTTATTTTACATCCACCCGCCATGTGAGAACCTCTCAGGGTCTATTACCTTTTACAATGGCCACAAAACAGCTGGATGAGCATCAAGTAGACAGTATCGCAAATGTACACCTGAGCCGTATAGGCATGTACTCCTCACAGATGAGGCTAGTATTTCTTTTGCATGAGATTCCCTGGGCCATTGTATCTAGAGAGAAGTAAGCACAGGAAATCATCCCTCGAATTTCTTGGACAGGAAAAGTTTTGGAGGGGTGGTGTAATGGTGTGGGCCGGTAATACGATTAATTTATATATACTGGGGAACTTTGACTAACCATAGTTATTGAGAAGAGATCCTGAAACCCCATGTCGGTATTTTGGGCGGTGATATGTGTCCAGAATTTGTTATCTTAAATGAAAATTCTCGTCCTCATAGAACAATAATTGTGGATGAATACATGGAAGTGAAGATATACAAAGTAGAATTGGGCCAGACAGATCTTTTCCCATCACCCCATTGAGCACGCTTGAGATGCTTCAGAACTGGAAGCTGCAAGTCGTCAACTTATCCTAAGAAGAATCTGTGAGTTGAAAACTGTTTTTATAGAAGAATAAGGACGTCCCTTTACTGAGCACTTAAATCACCTTACTGGAAGCACGAGAGATCGCTTAGAGGCCTGTATAACAGTTTGAAGTGACCATACACCTTACTAACCCCTGAGTGAAATGTTTCAAACTGGTAATACTTATCAAATAATACTTAAATCGGCAATATTTATCATGGCCAAAATACACACTCTTTTGTACTTCACAGAATTTTGAGGAGCTATGCCACAAAATATATTTCCATACAAATGTTTTTTTTAAATTCTTCATAAGTTTCACTGAAATATTTGAATTTATGTTTTACTTTCTGAATTTATGCACACCCATGTGTAGCATCAATATAACTAAATTCATCATTTGGGACATTATAGCAAAAATAAAATAAAATTTAAATACAATACGAAATGAGATATGAATTAAGACAAAAAGAACTGGTATCCATAGACAGAACCATCCTGCTTCTTTTCTGCTGTTTTATTACTTTCTGCAATCTGATTCCTTAAATTGGCCAGACAAAGTATCTTATCTTGTTTTAGCATTGTTTTCTCCTATCCTCAATGAAAGATCAATATTGTTTTGCCTTTGAACGAAATACAATCTCATTATTCTCTACGGATCCTTCCTAGCGCGCATCTGTAATTAATATATCTCAGACAAGTAAAATCGTCGTGTTTCTACCATTTTTTGGAAAAAAAAACATGTGAAATTAACTGAAAACGTGTGTTCATTGAAATCATTAAAATGTCAGTCACTTAGCCCCAAGTTGCTAGCAGAATTTTGGTAGCAAAAAAGCCTATCGATTTACGTTATCTGATCAAAACTATCCGGACACTTACCTGTCAACAAACTCCCTGTAACAGGAAATGAACTAATATCGAACTGGTACATCTTTTTGCTGCTATCACAGCCTCCAGTGTTCTGGGTTGCCTTTCCACTGGGTTTTTGTAGGTTACTACCGGAACGTCCTTCCATAATGCCACAAGAGAATTAATCAGGTCGGTCTCCCATGTCAAGTATTTCAGTCTGGCACACACTCGTCTTTCCAATTCATTTCAGAGCGAACCATGCGGTTGAGTTCGGGGCACTGTGCAGACAAGTCAAGTTTTTCCACATCCATCTCGTCAAACCATTACCGTATGGGCATCGCTTTGTGGAAGGGGCTTTGTTCTGTTGGTAAGGCAAAGAGACTTCACCGAACTGTTGTCATAGTGTTGGAGGCACAGAATTGTCGTTAATGTCGTTATAGCGTGAAGATTCCCGAGCAATGGAACTAAAGGGCCTCGCTCTAACCATGACAAGCAGCCTCAAAGTATAATGCTTCTTCCACTAAACTTCACAGTTTGCACGACACAGTTGGGCATGTAGCGTTTACCTGGGATACTTAACACCTATGGCGAAGAGCATTTAAGGTATTCATATAACCTGAATAAAAATGCAATTATAAGAATGTTAAACAGGTATATCCTATTCATATGTGTTGTTAGAAACAATTTATCAAGTGAAAAACAAAATTCAATACATAATTAATTCATAATTTATTAATTTCATGTTAATTAAATACGTAATTGGAAACAAGATACCTGATTTTCAAATCATCAGAAAATAAAAATGTTAGTGGCAAATAAGAGCTCCTTTATATCTCTAGGGATTGTACTAGAATCATAGGGTCCATATACATAATTCGTTGTTTACAGTAAAATCAATGTGTGCGTATTGCAAAACATCATTTTTTCACTACCATTGTTAACTTTGATGAACTCTACAATAGTTTATTATTATTCAATCTGGCAGATTTTAGTTCATTCCCTTAAGACATACCTTTCCTTTGTAAATCATTTCACATTTTGAAATTTGGGCAGTTGTAACCAAAGTTATAATGTTTGCCGTCCTTTCTCATATAGGAAATAATGAAGTGTCTCAGACACAGATGTAAAGATTGAGAAGTAAGTAAAATTAGTTTTTAGTCCGTCAGAGTCTTAAACTGGAATAGGAAGCAGCACTAGAAAGTCCCGGTAGTATAACTGTGGCCTTCTTTATTCACATTTACACAGGCTTTGTTTCTTTTCAGCCCTCTAAGCCCCTTTGTTGCTGCTTTACACAGTCCGTGCTTTGTCACTGACTCACTGTTGTACTTTGTACGTGTCTATTCGTCACCTCTTTCATCTTGTATTTCCCGGGATTTAGTACCAATCTTTTAATAATTTCTAATTCTACTTTTGCCCCAGCATTGAAGTGGCATACAACATCATACACAGAGAGTTAGTTTGAAAGTGTTCATTCCCACAAATGTGTCCATCGGAAAACGTCTCCAAATCAAGGAATGGAAACTCTCATTGCTGTTCTGAGTTTTACCATGGATACACTTGCTGAGAAGTTCCCTAGTGGTTAGTCAGTCATATACAGATTTGACTAAGTGTATGATGTACCGAAGTACCAAACGACGCACGTACCTCCAGTCCACTGGTGCCGAGCTTTATACCACTCTAGCCTATTATTGGCGTTTATCTTGCTGTTATTGGGCTTGTATGCAGCAGTTAGGCCATGGAAAGCTGGGTTTTTTTCAGCTCTTGACGGGGTTTTGTGGTTTTTCTGTTGCTTTCAGAGGAATTCTGGAAATCGGTAGTGAGTGCTGCAACGGAGAACACGTGACTTTGTCAAACCACACCCTTCAGCACTGGGCTGTACCTCTCTCCAATTTTACGTGGTTTACCAGGTCAAAATTCAACTGCTGTTGCTTATAGTATTTCCACTTCACAATAACATCACTACCTGTTTATCGGGGTAGCTAGCTGCATCAGAGCAGAACTTTTCCCAACGGATTTATGGATAAGATGGCATCTTATAACCATGCGCATTGAAAGCCACTGAGCTCTGTTGTAGCGCACTTTCTACTGTTCATACTTGTCTATGATGTTTGTCAGGCCACGTGTGTCCTTTTATAACGATATGGGCCATCTCTGTAACATATACTGCCTGACAGAGGAAATGCCACACCACGAAGACGTGAACACAACGCCATGCAAATTGCAGGGTGGGTGCACACGTACAAGTTATGCAAATGATTGCATTTGCAGGCCAATCGCACGAACGTTGCGCTGGGTATAAGCGGACAACCAGCCCGTGAGGCCATCAGTCGAGACATCGTCACGGCAGCGAGAAGTGAGTGGCTCTGCTGTAACCGTGTCTGGAGAACGAACAACGGGTGCCAATGCCGTTTTGTCGCTTTCGTACGCGATTTCGTTAAACTGATGAGCTCACGAGAGGTGTCATCGTAGGCTTTCGTACAGCAGGATGGTCCTTGCGTCTTATTGCGCATAAAAAAACAACGCCACGCTATGCCACAAGCGTCGATCGTATTTGTAGCAGTGGTCCAAACAAGAATCTGTGAAACGTCGTAGGGTGACTGGAGCACGGAGACGGACGTCCGAGCTAACCGATCGTCGCATCTGACGCCATGCAGTAGCGGACACACACGCCACAACGGGCGACATATTTCGGAGTGTACGAAGAGTCTTGGATGCTCCGATATCACGCGGCCAGTGTCGCGTCGATTGGCAGCTTCTGGTTTGTTGTCCAGCCGTCCGTTGCGAAGACTACCCTTAACAGCGTGCCATCGTCGTCACCGCTTGGCGTGGTGTCGCTCCAGAGCTGCGTTGGGTGCCGCATGGAACAGTGTGCCGTTCAGCGACGAATCGCGGTTCTGTCTCACCACGGAGCCATTGTGGAGCTCCATACGGCCTCCTCGGCCATTGTGGAGCTCCATACGGCCTGGCAACGTGGGATCATGGTGTGGGGTGCTATCAGCGCCAAGAGCCGCTCACCGCTGGTACGCATGACGGGCACATTGACGGCACGCCGCTATGTTGACGAGGTGCTACGGCACGTGGCACTACCGTATCTGCAGGGCATCCTAAACGCCGTATATAAACAGTATAACGCTCCGCCGCATACCGCGTGGATCAGCCTAAATGCTTTAAACAGTGTGCGGATGCTTCCATGGTCAGCATGATTCCCCGACCTTTTGCCCATCTAGCATCTGTGGGACACGATTGGACGTCGTTTCAGTACCCCCTCCGAAAAATGAAAATCAACTGTGAACTCGGATCAACACTGTATGGTTCACGATACCCCAGGGCTCTATACAGACTATCATTGCCTCGATGCCAAGTCGGACTCAAATCTGTATCGCGCAGAATGGGAGCCACATTCCTTATTCATCATCTTGTATATTCGGCCACTGGAGCAAAGTCTGTATGTGACAATCAGTTCAGGACCTACTTGGCTTTCTGTGTGTGGAGTTTGGTCTGTTTTTGAGCATTTCTTCATGGTGCGGCATTTTCTCTGTCAGTCAGTGTATATGGACAAATACACCCCTTAAACGTGCTATCTCCGAATGCTTCTTATCATAGAGTGTACATTAAATTTCTATCCTTTTTCGAAGGCCGGAATCTTAACGGACACCGGAATAATACCTAAAGGGAGCTAAAAATAGGATAAAACTGTAGCCTAAATCGTGGTAGAGTATAAAGTGGGTGATTAGGTCAATGATATTTAAGAATTGATTAAGCATGACACAAAAAATGTGATCTTTACATACGGGATTAACTGATCTCCACTATCTTTGTGAAGTCATTATCAAACTGGCAACCCATTCTGAGGCGCTACAGGTCTAAGCACGCTATATAGACGTCATGCTTAGGGAACTGCTTCGTGACAAATACCGCAAAAATTTCTAATGCCATTGGTTGACCCTTTCACTATGCATAGAGAAGTCAGAGAAAAACTAATCTAAAATTTTAGCCGTTTGTTGTGATATCACAAAACAATCTCCCAATTCTGGAAGATAAGTACATTCAGTAGACAAAACATTAGAGATAGGGGTAATCGGAAGTTGACATGGTCGTCTCCCACGTGGAGTGCAACAAATCCAAGCGGAACACAGGCGATATATAGTCGGAAAGGAGACTTCCAAACAGTGTATCGCAATCGGCGGTACACGGTTTGAAACCACCCAGGCATGGATAGGGAAACACCTTTTGGTGTTTAGATCCATTCAGTGGCCTCCTAAAGTTCCCGTATTTAAACCCTGTGGAGGCTCTCGAGAATGGATCCTGGACCGACGTTTCGGGCGAAATTGTGGACAAACTTGCAACAGGCATGGGTTGTATTACCTTCGGAAACCATCTGGTGGAGTCAATGGCTTGGTGTGTACAGGCCGCTATTAGCTGAAGTGAAGGACCAACACGCTTATAGGTAGGTATCTCTAATGTTTTGTCCACTAGGTGTATATGTGATGATATGAAAGACAATAATCACTAGGTCAGGCCAGAGGCTCTCTCCGTTAAGCTATTCTTTTCAGCTGGTACGTAATAACAGGTGGCGGCTTCATCAGTCTAGTGGAATCAATGTAATGGAGATGCAGGGGGTAATCATGGCAAGAAATTTCTTTCAGGATAAAGCACTTTCTATTTAGCTCACTATTACGTAGGTGGCCATGATGTTAGGGCTTATGAGTGGAAGTACGAGTATAGAACTGTAATTTATAACTTACCAAAGGCTTTGAACTCTACCTTACTCATCAACTTTTGGATGCTGGTCTATAAAAAGTTCTGCGTCTACAAGGAGTTTGGTAAAATAATTACAATTTTCTTTGTTCGTGTATCGCAAATTGACTGTCTCTGTCAAGACATCCTTTGCTTGATATTTATGCAATTATTTTGAATTAACACAAATATTTTATGATTTAAAAAAATGGCATGTCACATTGTTTCTTTCAACTAAGTAGTACTTTAGAATTCTGGGAAACATGAACTTCGATGGTTCGTTCCATAAAAGCATTAGCATATTCATATCCATTAGAGGAAATGCAAAATTCAGATCAGTTGCTGCAATGAATATTTCTAGAGATATACGAGTAATTCACTCTACGTTTTGCCTTTTGTGGGGTTGGTGAGGAAAAGGAGATCCTTCTTATGCGATATCATGGGATGTAAACAGCATCCACTACTAAGAAAATGCAGAACTTTCCGTCATTGAAACTAATGGATTTGATGCGCTGTTCAAGTCAGATTTTCGAAAAAAAACTTGGTTATATGAAATGGATCTGAAAGTAAAAAAGAAACAATAGTTTCTATTTACGTTGTGCGTAGTAAGTTCTGATTCAGATGCAGATTTTATAAAGCTGAAATGCATGCAAAATTTACCCGCAATGTCTTTCAGGACAAACCCCTATCTATAGTGCGTCGCATAAATATAGAGACAGAACAAATTCTCGTATAAAAAAGAAACAACAACGAGCTTAAACGTACACCTCATATTTATACCAAAAATAGCATAGGACACGTAGCTGCACAATAGTTTGACGGAAACATAACAATTCGAACGCCACATACAAGAAACAAAACAGAAATACGCTGTCTCAAAAATATAAAGACTTACTAGTTATGAGCACCTCCGGTACGAATAGTGGAGCCGTTGTTCCGAATAACACTGAAAACCCGATTGGGCATGCTGTCCACCAAGTGATGTAAGTGCTCTGGACGGAGTGCGTACCAGCTTCGTTCAATCTGTTCTTTCAATGCCACCACACTTGAGAAATGCCGTCCATTTGCATACACATCACGAGCTACGATACCCCAGAAGTTATCGATAGGGCTCAGATCTGGACTGAGTGCTGGCCAATCCATTACTGTCACATGATGAGTGTTAAACCAGCTTTTCGTTGATGCAGACCTATGGATAAAGGCATTGTCTAGCTGGAACAGATAATCAACACCCGATAGAGTCCCGGCAAACGGTAGAAGGTGGCTCCTGAGTATGTTCCGATACGTCGCGGAGTTTTGCCTGCCTTGCAGAAAATCGATATCCGTTGTCCCATTGAAGAAGGTCAAAACTTTGGAAAACACTGGTCTATAGATAGAAAAACATGCGAAGAGAGTTTGAACCGAAAAAGATCAATAAAATATTTTCTGGAGGCACCGATTAACTGTCGATTAAACTGCCGATTAACTGCCGATCAACTGCCGATCAACTGCCAGAAAACGGCCTTAAAGGCCGTTTTCTGGCAGTTGATCGGCAGTTGATGCGTTAGCTGCCAGAAAACGGCCTTTAAGGCCGTTTTCTGGCAGCTAACGCACTGCGTTTCGATAAGCTCCCCAGACCATCACAGATCACCCTCCTTTCTATCTGCTGAAGAAGGTGTCTGGCTCGCGTCGTAAATCATGCCAATAGCAGTTCCAACCGTCAGGGCCGTCCAGGTTGAACTTTTTCTCATCGGAAAAAATAGTTGTGTTCCACTCGTCCGTCCAGTGCATGTGGCTGCTTTCCCATAGCACTCTAGCTTCCTTGTGGCGCAGCGTGAGGTGTGGCATACGGCGCATTTTACGGAGCACAATGTTGCGACTTTCCTTGATTCGTCGTTGAACTGTGTCCTTTGAGACGGTGACACCAACAGTCCGAGAAACTTGACGTAGTGATAGCCTTTTTGATAAAACTAAACGTATGATGGCTCGATCATCTCGTTCGGTGTTATTCGAGGCCTTCCAGACAGTTTTCTGGCAGTTAACGCACCGCGTTTCGATAAAGTCTCATAAATGACTGCCCTACTCCTCCCCATGGCTTTACACATTTTCGCTACAGGCAATTCATTTGCTCTCAGTCTCCAAATCTTCTGCACTTCCTCACCAGAAAGTTGACTGTTGCGTGGCATCTCGGCAAATGAATGTCTGACGGCAGGTTCGCTGTCTTTTTTATACTGGACCAAATTATGGCCCATGCGAGTGCGTATAACATGCTAAATTGTACATCTCATTTGCATGTGGATACTTTACATAGTTGTCTTTACATTTATGAGACACCTAAAAGTACACTATTTCACTTTGTGGTGTTCTGTTCACACAATCCGGTTATCTCGACGGATCGAAACGTTTGTTGTAGGGTTATGTCTAATTAGGTACCACTTCAGCTTCCTACCTATATTCGCATTGCGTTCATGGCGCAAAGTCGACTGTCTCTTAATTTATGCGACGCACCTTAGAGCAGAACATCTCTCGCAGGTTGCACTAAGGTAATGAAAGTGTGTAGGTGATCAGGCAGCACATGGGGGTAGCACACTAAGGGACCTAATGTGACCCATGAGAAGGTCCCCCAACCACAACAGAGCCACCACCGCATTGAACAGAGCCAGCGTGGCACGACTGTGCCATGGCCCCAGGGTGGAAGTCCAGAAAGCAAGCGGGTGGGTTCCACTCTGCGCGTGGATGCTCATACCAACTGCCCATCACCCTTATATGTTTTGTCTACTAAGTATATGTTCAATGGGACTCAAATCAACGTAATATAGCGGACAGGAGAGCACACGAAATGATTGAACATGATTCGCAAACATTTCCTGCAGGCCTTGTGACACGGGTCGGTTCCTTTCCTTTTATTTTACTGAAAAAGTCCAGTGCTACTCAGATATATGGTTACCATGCAGGGCAATGCTTCATCCTAAACAATGCCTAAATAGTGTATCAGGATTAAGGGGTGTTCAGCGGAAATATGGGGACCACGTTATATTTATGAGGACAATCTTTACACCATGATACCACCACCTGCTACTTGCTCCTATCAAATTTTGTAGTCTATTTGTAGTTCCTCACTTGTTTCGCGTCTACTAAGGACCCGCGTATTAACATGCCATAAATAAATCAAGGATTATGCAATTCCTTCTTACTTCTAAACTTTCCTTCTTACTTATCCATCTTCTCTGGACTACAGATTGTAAAAATATTTTAGAGACATGTGCCAAGAGAGACACTAAGTCGATGTACCCAAGCAACATTGCGCTCGATCCTATGGAAATATACAAATGATGAGCATATGTCATCGAGCTGGCAGGTCCGCAACCTTGATAAATCTAGCTCTAAGAGGGAGCTGGTAATTGCAGCTTGAGTTTAACTGTTAGTGGAACAATGGCTCCGTAGCATCGCTTAGAAATCTGGAGAATAATTGGAAGATTCGAAGCAGGAAACACACACGCTCAGGTAGCAAGATGGCTGAATGCATCTTCTACCTAAGCTTGCAGGCAAGTAGCCTCCGATTTTTTGAGACAGATCCAGAACACTGGATCAGTAAGCAGAAGGCCGGGACAAGAACGACCACGAATCACAAGTCAAGACGACCGGTATTTGTCTCTAACACCTCACAGCCAATGGCAATAAAAAGCCACGCAATTCTCACAGGAGATCTCCTCTGCTACGGGAACCACGATATCCAGGCAAACCGTTTACAGAAAACTCCAAGAGAAAGGTCTGTGTGCGAGAAGACCAATGGTGTGTAACCCGCTACGGAAGGTTCCGTCTGAACTCGGCTCAACAGCATCACTCGTGGACTCTTGATGAATGGGCCTGTGTTCTTTTCAGTGACAAGTCGTGGTACAGCTTAAACACAGATTTTCCATGAGTGTGCACTTGGAGAGATCCTGAAAGCCGAAATCTTTCCTTAAAAACTAGGGACACTAACAATTAAGGCGGTGGTTGCCTACTGTTTTATTCTGGCATCATTTTGAATAGACGTTCGCCGCTGGACATATTTCCAGGAGACACCCTGACAGTTGGACCCTGCAGGAACATCTTAGAGACTTATGTACGGCATTTCCTAGGAGCTGTTGGCCCTCAGTTTCTTTTTAAGGACGATGACAACCGTCTCCATAAGGATGGGCTAGTTGACGAATACCGGGGGAAGGAGGATATTCACATCATTCAGTTACCTGAGAGATCTCCGGACCTGAACTGGATAAAGCATGTCTGGGATACCCTGGGAAAAGCAGTTGCATGCCAGCAGGCACTTCCAGCATCTTCCCTGGAATCCGATGCCCCTTAGTGGAGGTATGGTACTTACTGTCCTGAACTCTCATTCACAATCTGATAAATAGCACCAGGACTCGTTGTGCAAGTTGTATCACTGTTCGGGGTAACCACACTCCCTGTCAGCCCATCCAAATCCGCGTGGCTATCTTCGTCACTTTTGGACTGCCATGTTGTCATACACGTGCTTCCTCCTCATGTGGAGATGACACTACTCCTCATGTTCATCCTCATGTGGAGATGACACTACTCCTCATGTACTACTCCTCATGATAACTACTCCTACTCCTCATGTGGAGATGACACTACTCCTCAGGTTCCATCCTCATGTGGAGATGACACTACATGTACTACTCCTCATGATAACTACTCCTCATGTTCCTCCTCATGTGGAGATGACACTACTCCTCATGTACTCCTCCTCATGTTCACTACTCCTCATGTTCACAACTCCTCATGTTCACAACTCCTCATGTTCCTCCTCATGTGGAGATGACACTACTCCTCATGTACTCCTCCTCATGTTCACTACTACTCATGTTCACAACTCCTCATGTTCCTCCTCATGTGGAGATTACACTACTCCTCATGTACTACATGTTTACTACTCATCATGTTCCTCCTCATGTGGAGATGACACTACTCCTCATGTACTCCTCCTCATGTTCACTACTCCTCATGTTCACAACTCCTCATGTTCCTCCTCATGTGGAGATGACACTACTCCTCATGTTCACTACTACTCAGGTTCACAACCTCATGTTCCTCCTCATGTAGAGATGACACTACTCCTCATGTACTACTCCTCATGTTCACTACTCCTCATGTTCCTCCTCACGTGAAGATAACACTACTCCTCATGTACTACTCCTCATGTACTACTCCTCATGTACTACTCCTCATGTACTACTCCTCATGTTCACTACTCCTCATGTTCCTCCTCACGTGAAGATAACACTACTCCTCATGTACTACTCCTCATGTTTACTACTCCTCATGTTCCTCCTCATGTGGAGATGACACTACTCCTCATGTACTCCTCCTCATGTTCACTACTCCTCATGTTCACAACTCCTCATGTTCCTCCTCATGTGGAGATGACACTACTGCTCATGTACTCCTCCTCATGTTCACTACTACTCATGTTCACAACTCCTCATGTTCCTCCTTATGTGGAGATGACACTACTCCTCATGTACTACTCATGTTCACTACTCATCATGTTCCTCTTCATGTGGAGATGACACTACTCCTCATGTTTATTACTCCTCATGGTCCTCCTCATGTAGAGATGACACTACTCCTCATGTTCCTCCTTATGTGGAGATGACACTACTCCTCATGTACTACTCATGTTCACTACTCATCATGTTCCTCCTCATGTGGAGATGACACTACTCCTCATGTTTGTTACTCCTCATGGTCCTCCTCATGTAGAGATGACACTACTCCTCATGTACTACTCTTCATGTTCACTACTCCTCATGTTCGTCCTCATGTGGAGATGACATTACGCCTCATGTTCACTACTCCTCATGTTCCTCCTCATGTGGAGATGACACTACTCCTCAAGTTCACTACTCATGGTCCTCCTCATGTGGAGATGACACTACTCCTCATGTACTACTCCTCATGTTTACTACTCCTCATGTGGAGATGACGCTACTTTCCTGTTGTCCATTGCTGCGTTATCGATATATTTGTGCCCATAACAACAGTCATTAATTAAACTCTGTCGTGTGGATTTTGCGTTAGTTCGTAATTTTGGGTTTGCCACTCAAATTTTGGACACCAGTGTATTTTATTCTGAAACTTTCCATTTGTGTCTGATATCTTCCCCTAAACGGAAAATGTTTACGTATGTTTTCAAATTTTCACATTTCTGCTGCGAGGGGGAGCACGTTTATACTTCCAAATCCGATTGAAAACAGCTTTTTTATGCTGTACAGCATTCGCTATTAGGAATATCATACATATTGTGTGCTTAGACAACGTTCAGTTGTTGTAGCTAGGTGATTAAAATGTATTTTCTACTTTCTAGAAGTCTCATTAGAAACATTCCTTTTTTTTTTTTCTTTTATACAAGCTCCATTGTGTGGAATTTTTCGCATAGGTGTGCAACTTAATTATCCGCCCCTAACCGCAAGCAATCATAGGATGTCGGCAAATGCACATAGCTGTGTGCGATAATGGCTGATTGCAGCGCCATCCAACAACTTTCCAGGCAACCGTAACCGCTTACAGCTGTAGTGACAGAAGGGACGAAAGTGGACGGTGAAAGCAATGTCGTTCGAGAAGCAACATTTGAGGCACTGCCTCCTGTTTGCGTGTCAGATGAAACAAAGTGCCGAGAATACCACAAAATGATCTGTGCTGCTTTAGGGGAGGCTCCTGTGTCCTACAGTACGTCTAAAAAGTGGTTCCAGCGGGTTACGCAGGGACATTTCGATCTCCGTGATGCAGATGTCCGGGACAGCCACAGAAAGTTGACGATAAGGAACTGGAACAACTGTTGGACGCGGATCCCTGTCGCACACAGTCAGAGCTCGCCCAAGAACTCGAAGTTGCAAAGGGCCTGCGCAAGCTTGGACGGATTCACAAGGAGGACCGTTGGGTGCCCCAACAACTCGCAGCTGTGAACACGTCTTGGCGCTACGATGTTGCTGCGTCGTTGCTCTCCAGATTCAAGAAGAAGGATTTCCTCCACAAGATCTTGACCTGTGATGAGAAGTGGATCCTCTACGATAATCTTAAGCGACGCAAATCGTGGGTTTATCCAGGTCTGCCTACCACCAAACCAAATATCCATGCCAGGAAGTTGTTGCGGTGCATATGGTGGAATCAGCGCGGTGTCGCACACTATGAGTTGCTCGAACCTCGTGAAACGGTCAATGCTGAGCGTTATTGTCAGCAACTCATTCGTATGAGTGACGCAATTGAGGCGAAAACGCCATACACCGAAAAGGGCAGAAGGTCGTTCCTGTTGCTTTAGGATAACGCGCGTCCTCACACCGCGGAAACGAATTTAAACACGATCACCGAACTGCGATAGGAAATTTTATCCCACATGGCGTATTCATCCAGATTTTTGCCCCGTCGTATTATCACCTCTTTCGCTCCCTGCAACATCACCTGAGTGATACGCACTTCACTTCTGCCGAGGAATCCCACACAAGTATTGACGACTTTATCAACTCGAAATAGCCCTCTTTTTTCCGCAGTGGCATCCGGCAGCTTCCTGACCGATGGCTCAAATGTATCCAACACGACGGGGATTATTTCCATGATTAGTTACGCATTCGATTTGCTATAATTTGCTGTTAACGTGTCGTGCCTGTGGCCGAAAATTATGTTGCACACCTAATCTTTTCTATATCTTGTGCTTATTAGCTCAGGTGTTAGAGACGTACTAGCACCCGCATTTCTGCTTCTAAAAACCCAACTGAAAAAAATCGCACCACACTCACTGTATCGAATACTTCCAGCACATCATCTACCTTAAATATTACGCAGTTTTTCTTAGTGTACATGTTTACTTAATGCACTAAAAGTTCGGTTTGAAATTGTATGTATATCAGATAGCACGTGCTACGAGAAATGTTTCTCTCTGCCATAACATATACTGTAGTTCGTCTGTTGGTCGGTGGGGAAGACGTACGAGTACCTACACTGCTGGCCACCTAAAATGCAACACCAGAAAGGACACGAGATAGCATAGCCAGATTTACTGGACACATAACAACAGGTACAAAAATGAAAAGATTGAGCTTACAGGCCCGTGCGTCTTGCGGAACACGCAGACATCAATAGTTCGTGTTGCCCCCATGGTTGGCAATAACGGACGCTACACGCCGCGGCATCGAACGAAAGGGGCTTTGGATGTGGGCTTGGGGTATGTCGCTCGAGGCTGCTTCCACACGTTGCCACAGTTCATCAGGCGCAGCCGCGGGTGGTGCTTGCCGGGACACTCGGTTGCCGAATCAGCAACCAGACGTGTTCGATGGGGGACATATCGGGAGAACAGGCGGGCCACGGCAGCAGTGACACCTGGTTAGCCGTGAAGAATTGTTGCACACCACGTGTGGGCGCGCATTGTCCTGTTGAAACGTGGCCGCTGGCAGGTGCTGCTGGTAAGGTGTGGACTACAGGTTCCAAAACGTCAGAGATGTAGCGGTGGTTGTTGAGTGTAGCGGCGATGCGCACCAGAGGGGTGCGGGTGTCATATCCAATTGCGCCCCAAACTATAACGCCAGGCGACGGACCGGTATGGCGATGCATAATGAAGGCGTCATACATTCTCTCGTCGCGGTGCCGCCACACGCGGATTCGACCATCGTGGTGTAGCAGGCAGAAGCGGGATTCGTCGGTGAAGACAATGTCGTGTCATTTCGTAGTCCAGGTGCCGCGTTCAACGGCCCACTGCCGCTGCACTCGTCGGTGGTGTAACGTCAATAGTAATCGGAGCAATGGGCGCCGTGCGACAAGTCCTGGCTCCTGCAGACGACGTCGAACGGTAGGTGCTGACACAGGTTGTTGCGCAACGCACCCTAATTCCTGCGCTAACGTTCGTGATGTGGCGGTGCGAGCCGAAGTGAATATTGCGTTTCGGTGTCAAATCTTGAAGTGAATATTGCGTTTAGGTGTCGAAATCGTTGCTTCACACATATCTACCTAGTTGGTTTTGCGTTTGGGATTGTCGTACCATATCAACGTTTCATCATCCGTAACGATTTTCTACAGGAAAGACTTTCTGTGTTGTTGATTGAATAGATTCAAACATTTCATGACACTCTCATCCTTGTTCCTCTGGCTCAGGTCATCTGGTACCCATTTTCCTTTCCTTCTGAATCTTTCTCATTGTGCTTAAACTATTGGAAATGGTTTGTTGAGTTACCCGCAGTTGTTCAGCTATAGTTCTTTTCGCGTTTGAGGCGAAACTTCATCCAGCAATATTTGCAGTTGTGCATGTGCAACTTTCCGCGGGGCGCCGCTACGTTCTCGATCGCTAACATCCAAATCACATTTTTTTAAGCCGTCTAAACCAAAACTCACACGTGCTTTTCGATACAATACTCTCCCCCTGAACAGAAGAGATCGATGCACATGCTTTTGCAGCACTCTTCCCTTGATGAAATTCGTAACAAATGCAGTGTCGAATAAATTCTGTATTGCTTACCATCTTTCGCCTACCGATGTGCAAGTGCCTTTGACTGTTAGTAAAACTTCTGTGTCTCATTTTATACTCGGGACCAGTTACGGTCATATGACAACAACGCGGGGTAATGTCGGATATGTAAGTTAGTGGTGTACGTCACACATAAAACGCTTTAAAACTTATTTGTACACCTAATATATGTAAATCCCCACTCACAGCGCACTTTCCCGTGCAACCGTTCTTTATACGTATGCAAATATTTTGTTGTGTGAAAATACTTTTTATAATATAGTGTAAATAAAAACAGGTTTTGATGTAAGCGAGACTTTTTCCGCAACCGGGCTAGGAGCGCACACTTGCCTTTTTCATGTGTAGTTAAGAACTTTTCAGCAATTAAGTTTTAAACTACCCCGGTTAGCAAAACTACAGGGTAATAAGACGAACGAGCTGTAATCATGTTGAGTTCTACAGTCAAGCTGATGTAACAGTAGCCTCGTGCTCAGGTTAAAGTTTATATAGAAGCGCAAGACATTGGCGTGCAGTTCAAATTAAAATAATACTTAAAGCGACTTTTACAAATTTACCAATACAATCATTACATTACGGATGACTGCTTGTGTCCCTTAGAGTTGCTGTTTATGATTGTTAAACTTCGATAAGCACTCACTGTCATAAAACACCGTGCACCAATTCAAAAGCGTGCGATTAAAACCAAACTCGGCAGATAGCTACGAGAAAGGCAGATATGCATAAAGTTTCGTGCGATTCCACATGCCCGAGCGATCAAGACCAGCACTGCGATCGCAATCCTTGGGGCTTATAAGGCGCAGCTCAGGGAACTCCACATTCGTGCCGAAGTACACGGTATGAGTCAGTTGAGATCCCTGAGCGGTAAAACGCCACCGTAGCTGTGCGTACGGGCAACTGACGGTGTTTGAACGAGGCCGTATCGTCAGAATTAGAGAGGAATGATAGTCGGAGGGCCGAATCAGCCGCCATTTGGGCCGGTCGGACAGTACGGTGCGATCGTGTTGGGAGCAATGGTCACACAAAGGCACCCAGACACGGTGGACTGGCTTTGGATGATTCAGACACACCACCAGCAGAGAGGACCGTAGAATCTTGAGAGAGGCATTCACAGATGGAACGACGTCCTTGTCCAATATCCAGAGACATGTGGCGGCTGTACAAGGGACTCCTGTGTCCGCCAGAACCATTTCCAGACGCCTGGCGGAAGCCAATCTGCACTCTCGACGGCTCTTAGGTTTTCTGCCATTAACAGCTTATCATCGTCGGCGTCGATTGCAGTGATGGCAGCAGCGAGCAACGTGGAAAGCTACGGACTGGCGACGTATATTGTTCAGCAACGAATCCCGCTTCTGTATGGAAACGGACGACCACCGTGTCGGAGTGTGAAAGGACCACAGGTGAGTGCTAAAATCCCAACCTCACTGTACAGCGGCACCCATCCCGAACTGCAGGCGTGATTGTCTTGGGAGCCATCGCGTGTGATAGCCGGACTTCCCTCGCAGTGATCCGAGGGTGATTGAGAGCTCACCGCATATGTACAGAAAATCTTGCGGCCCCATGTGCTGCCATTCCTATAGGGGAGGCCCGGAGCCATTTTCCAAAAAGATAACGCCCGTCCGCACACGTCTCGGGTTTCCCAGAACTGCCTATGTCTTGCATCGATGCTTCCGTGACCTGCCAGATCGCCTGATCTCTCGCCCATCGAGCAAGTATTGCACCAGATTGGACGCCAGCTTTCTCCATGTTCCGGTGTTTTGTGATTTAGACCGTCAGTTGAAAGACGCGTGGGCCAAACTGTCCCAGGAAACATACGGCGTCTCTTTGACTCCATGCCGGACCGTATCACTGAATGCATCCGAGCACGAGGCGGTCCGGCGCGGTACTAACGCTGACCGGAATGTGTACCGTATGTTCGCCTGAAATCTTCCTGGTGCTGTTTGGCCACCAGGGGGCATAGGTGTTAATTTCTGATTCTGATGTATCTGTAGAAAAATCTGGGTTCCTGAAAACTCGACTGAAAATTTTTATTTTCTTGGACCGACACCGATCATATTGAAAAAAAATTTTGAGAATATTTTCTTCCTAAAATAATGCATGGTTTTCCCACCAGGGGACGTAAAGTCACATCTAATTTTTGTCGATATCTCTTTTAATAAGAGTCCGTATTGAAAAATTATTTCTGTGATGGAGGGCGTTTCCTGTGCGAATTGTTTCTCACATGAATTCATATTTTTCTTAACGCACAAGTCTGCAACCAGAGGGCGTAAGCTCACGATTCCGTTTACAGAAATATCTGAGGGATTGGAAACCCGATTGAAAAACTTCTTTCTTCCGTTAGATATTATTGCTTTCCATACCGGTTCCATTGACTTTGAATAGATTTCATAAATTTGATTTGCGTTAGAACAGATTTAAAAGACGTGCTTATTACACCCGAAAATTCGGTGTCATCTTTCTTGTTACTTCCTCTGACCACTTTTTGAAGGCACTAATTGCGGTTACCATGTGCACCCTGAAACCCGAAATATTTTGAACCAGTCATCTGGCCATTACAGTTTAGCCTTTGTGAAACTCTGTTAAATCCTCTGCCTTTCCCATCTGAAGAATAAAAATAACACTGATTAACAGATCTCAGTATTAAATGTCATTATTCTGTTCCATGACCTTCACACGCTGCCTAGTTTACTTCCAGTTGCTTCGATTTGCAAAAAGATGCGGTGGTCGTAATCTTTTGGCTGTTGGGTGTACATCTCTAATTCAATCTCTCTTTGGAATCGCTAGGCTTATGTAAATTTTGTTGCTTCTTCGTTTGATTTTTCCTTCTGAACGGATCATCAATTTCCTGACTTTGCTACAACATTTCGGCAAAAATGACAGTGAGTCATGAGTAAAGGTGCAATTAATACCTCGTCGTAGGCAAAATAAGTTTAAAGTCTAATAATATTGTAAAGAGCATGTTGATACTATCCTCACAGGATTTACTCATTGTCATTGTTAACTGGATTCTACGAACTGTGATTGCTGTAGCATAGTGTTGATGTTTTACCAAGTTCCACAAGCGTTAACTTCTACATTTGGTATGATAAGCACTTGGACTTGAATGTAATTGGTTCCTATTCGTGGCTGTTTTGTATTGTTGTTCGTGGATTTAACGACCACCGTGAGCAACTCAATAGACTATAAGCAGTCGTCCGTCCCTAATTTAGTGCCACTGGTTCCAGGAAAGGAAGAAAGTTAGGCCCGTAAGAGAAACACAACACACTTGCCTCCCCGGGACTCGAACATGG
Source organism: Macrothele yani (assembly GCA_039090855.1). Lineage (NCBI taxonomy): Eukaryota > Metazoa > Arthropoda > Arachnida > Araneae > Macrothelidae > Macrothele > Macrothele yani. Next base: position 50,760,260 of record CM077013.1, on the reverse strand, counting down.
ACCCGTCTCTACCGAATGATCAGAAGCCAATACCTAGACCCCTGCGCCATTGCGTCGGCGACTATTTTGTATGCTGTTAGACATTATTATTTCTTCAGCATGTACAATAATTTGGTAAGAACATATACTGACGGAAAAAAATCCCAACACCAAGAAGGGGTTGTGTTAGATAAACGACAGTTGGTAGGCGGTGAGAGTATATCTGTAAGATGACGTCTATGCAAATTTCGCGCTCGGCGCATACGTGTGGCGCTAGTAACGCCCCTCGGAACATGCAAAGCAGGTTTGCTGTAAATACGCGCTGTTACGTTCGGGATCGTTAGTTATCGTTGAGATTCGACGTAGGGTGTTGATGTTAGTCAAGAATGCCCTTAAGAAGACGAAGAAGCCATTATCAACAGCTCACGGAGTTTGAACGAAGTCGTGTAATAGGGCTACGAGAAGGTGGATTTTCTTTCCGCAATATTGCAGAACGACTTGGCAGGAATGTAGCCACTGTGCATGATTGTTGGCAGCGGTGGTCAAGGGAAGGTACTGCCTCAAGAAGACCGGGTTCCGGCCGACCACGTGGCACTACTGAGAGGGAAGACCGCCGTGTACGGCGTATGGCCGTGGCGCATCGTACTGCGTCTGCGGCAGCAATTCGAGCTGCAGTTGTCACCATAGTGACACAACGAACTGTTACAAATCGTTTACTTGAAGGACAGCTCCTAACCAGACGCCCTGTATCGTGCATTCCACGTACTCCAAACCACTGCCGTTTGCGACGTCAGTGGTGTCAAGCTAGAGCTCATTGGATGACAGAGTGGAGATCTGTTGTGCTTTCTGATGAAAGCCGGTTCTGCCTGGGTGCCAGTGATGGCCGTATGTTGGTTAGAAGGAGGCCAGGTGAGCGCCTGAAACTAACCTGTCTGCGGCCGAGGCACACTGGACCTACACCTGGAGTTATGGTCTGGGGAGCAATTTCCTATGACAGCACGAGCACTCTCGTGGTTATCCCACGCACCCTGACGGCACAGTTGTACGTCGGTCTGGTGATTCAACCTATTATGCTGCCATTCATGAACAGCATTCCAGGGGGTATTTTGCAACAGGATAACGCTCGCCCGCATACCGCTGTTGTAACCCAACATGCTCTACAGAGTGTCGACATGTTGCCAAGGCCTGCTAGATCACCAGATCTTTCACCAATCAAGCACGTATGAGACATCATTGGACGACAGCTCCAGTGTCACCCCCAACCAGCATTAACCGTTCCTGTATTGACCGACCAAGTGCAACAGGCATGGAACTCCATCCCACAAACTGACATCCAGCACCTGTACGACACAATGCATTAACGTTTGCGTGCTTGCATTCAACATTTTGGCGGTTACACCGATTATTAATGTACCAGCATTTCACATTTAAAATGGCTCTTCTCGCGCTTACAATAAGCTGTGATCCTGAAACCTTAATCGATTAAATATGTTACCTATAGAAATGTATTGCCGCCATTTCATTCCTCTACAACTATTTTTTCGTGGTGTTGGGATTTTTTCCGTCAGTGTATATCACTCTTCAAAACAATATAACAGTGTGGAAAAAGATGGTAAATGTGCGCTCTACTTGCTAATCTAAATTCATATCAGTTGGTCACGCCAGTGGCGCAGTGTTTGACGCGGTGGCTTCTGACCATTAGTCCAAGTCGGCCCTGCTTCCAGTCCCAGATAAGATAATGGTGTTATTTTTATCTTACGTCTCAGTTTTCTGGAACCAGTGTCCCTATAATAGGGACGAGCGACTGCTTATAGTATTAAGAGTTTCTCATGGTGATGGTAAAACCCCTAAACACAAATATTTACTTAGGATTTCATTTAAAATTGTAATTTTCCAAATCATTGGCATAATTAATGTTAAAAATAAATTAATTTTTGAAATATTTATGCTGGCTACCTGCAAACATTTATATACATCAATATGGCCACAAAATGTTTAATGAATCTTTGACAACATTTGCCACTAGTTCAGCACCATTAATTCTTTGAGCATCTGCTTGTTTGATACGCCATGATTTACCCGAAACAAAATAGGGAGATTCCTATTACACCTCCTCTTTCTGCATTATTAAGCAATTATTTGTGCGAAGAAATTACACTTTTCATATAGATATAACTTCCTTTTCAACGAATTTGGTATTCAGGCTACAGTGTCAACTAGCTGAATTAATTACGGGCGATACATCAAAGTTGTACATCGGCAGCATGCGAGAAATATCGAGCTCATGAAAGCAGAGGCCGTGAAGTGATCATGTCTACTTCTTCCTTTATTATCCACCTCAGCTCTCTGGCATAACAGCTTAGCAATGTAGAAGCTATGTCGATATTTCGAGGGGGTATTAATACGGCACGTGCATGTTTTATGAATGCGCTTTTATCCCTAAAGCCCATCATCACTGGACCATTCCGTACCCTATAGATAAGAGACACGGGGTCGAAAGGGAACAAAAAAAAGGAACCCAGCTACTGTAGCCCAGAACATGTACAATTAATCAGATCACCTCATCCGTTTGAGTCTTCGAAGAATTACGATCCGTCAGTCCAGTCCAGTCCAGCTAGAGCGTGAAATCTCTCCATGGCAAAAATAATCCGCAGAAAACGTTCGGCTTCTACTGAGGTCATAAAGAAGCATTAAATATTTCTCCGCAGACCCTGGGAAAACAACATTTTGAACCGTGTCTAGAAGTAGGGCAAAATAGAATCGAAAGATGGCTGACCAAATGCGTTGTGTTCAGAGACGCTTCGTTTGCCACATAGAACTTTACCGCTCGAGATAAAAATTCCTTGTTTGTTAGAAATTCTTTCGCTGGTAGATTTTCAGATTATGGAAGAGCCGTTTAACGATCTTAGCACCGAAATCACCCAAGTTTTGAAGCCTAGCAATTTACGAAACGGACCCCATTATCGCCGTAATCACATATCACATTCGGATACACATTTCCAAGAGGTGCATTAGTAAATAAGCAGTGGGTTACGCTCCATCTCATTAACAGCCCTACATTCACTAATTCACTGCAGCCTCATTCACGTAAACGGTCGAAACTTTAACAACGCACATATCTGAGTTTCTGAATAATCTATGAAACTAAATTCCTAAATACTGAAATCACGCTGACTGAAAATGAATAATTTTGTGTCCTGACTTGCATTTGGTTTATTGGTGTCCTATAGGTTAAGAAAACAGATTCTTCCATTTATTGAATGCTTCCAGCTACTTTTGTCTTCGCATTCTCTATAAATGTAACTTGAAAAATTTATTGAACTTTCTACATACACAAAGCTTGTTTTAAAAGTAATACAATTTTGTTAATAACTGGTCTGATTTTGAAAATACAGTCTGTCCTCACTATTCACGTGTTCGTGGATAGTCTCATTCCTCGAGATAAAGTGTAACCTACTTTTTAATATTCGCGGGCACCATGCGGTCATTTACGCCCATGTTCAGTTCGCAAAATATTTCGAGTCGCCTTCCTCGCAACGTAGTACGTAGTAATGCCTCGTAGATAGGATTCAGCTAGCACGTTCCTCGTAGTTGGGGTCGAGCTAGTACTTTCCTAGTAGAATGGGCCCAGCTAGTACTTTCTTCCTAGATGGGGTCCAGCTAGTAATTTCCACCTAGATCGGGGTTCAGCTAGTACTTTCCTCATAGATGGGATCCAGCTAGTACTTTAATCGTAGATGGGGTCCAGCTAGTACTTTCCTCATAGATGGGATCCAGCTAGTACTTTAATCGTAGATGGGGTCCAGCTAGTACTTTACTCGTAAATGGGGTACAGCTAGTACGTTCCTCGTAGATGGGGGTACAGCTAGTACGTTCCTCGTAGATGAGGTCCAACAAGTGCTTTCCTTGTATATGGGGTTCAGCTAGTACTTTCCTTGTGGATGGGAGCCAGCTAGTACTTACTTCCTAGATGGGGTCCAGTCAGTACTTTCTTCCTAGATGGGTCCAGCTACTAATTTTCACCAATATGGGGTCCAGCTAGTACTCTCCCAGTAGATGGAGTCCAGCTAGTACCCTCCCCGTAGTAGGGGTCCAGCTAGTACTCTCCCCGCAGATGGCGTCCAGCAAGTACCCTCCCCGTAGTAGTAGTCCAGCTAGTACTCTCCTCGTAGATGGGGTCCAGCTAGTACTCTCCTCGTAGATAGGGTCCAGCTAGTACTTTACTCGTAGATGGGGATCAGCTAATGCGTTCCTCGTAGATGGGGTCCATCTAGTACTTCCTGCGTAGATGGTGCACAGCTAGTACTTTCTTCGAAGATGGGGTCCAGCTAGTCCTTTCTTTGTAGATAGGGTCCAGCTAGTACTCTCCTCGTAGATGGGGTCCAGCTAGTACTCTCCTCGTAGATAGGGTCCAGGTAGTACTTTACTCGTAGATGGGGATCCAGCTAATGCGTTCCTCGTAGACGGGGTCCATCTAGTACTTCCTGCGTAGATGGAGCACAGCTAGTACTTTCTTCGTAGATGAGGTCCAGCTAGCACTTTCTTCGTAGATAGGATCCTGCTGCCTCGTTGTGCTTGCGACTTTCTTTGTTGACCCTGTTTTTCATGCAGGTTTTTGCAGTTTTACGCTGTTTGTGATTATTTTGGAAATTAATAATTGCATCCAAGCGTAGTGTAAGTGTATTTCCGAGTGTACCTAAGCGCAAGAAGGCTGTGATGAGCTTCAGTGATAAATTACGTATGTTAGATAAATTTTGCTCTGGAATGTCTGTGTGCCAGTCGGGCGTGAATTCTGTGTAAATGAATGCAACATCCGGCCGATCCGCTAAAACGTCGAAGATATCATAAAGATGTGCGTGACAAAGAAAACACTGTATAAATAGCAAGAAAAATAGTGCGTAAAGTACATTTATAAAATACACAGTATAAAAAATAAGCTGCTTTATACAAGAAGAGTACACTAAATAATGCGTTTATGGTGATCTGTTCCACGAATGCATAGTGAACAGGGTGCCGCACAAACCTAATCCCCATTTTTCCGTAGGAGCTATGGTTCCGCTTCCGGGGATTTGCGTATTTACCTGGTTTTGAAGGAACCGAACCCGCGCGCGTGGTGAAGATTGAGTGTATTGGCCTAAAGGTTTGTATAAATACAGATTAATTTTTTGAGTAAACTTTCAACTTTGGTGTTTAGGTTGATCAAACTGATGAATATTTGACTAAATTAAACAGCTGTTTTTGGAAATGCAACTTGCACAGCGAAGGAGATCGATATGTGGCTGATAAAGTGTTACCGATGGGTGACGATCAACTCAAATAATTCGAGGAGGTGGATCATAAGATTTCAAGCAGGATAATTCTCAATGGTCGAGATACAATGCAGCGGAAGGCTTTCAGGCACCGACAAGAACCAACTCCAAGCAGATAAACTCATTCTGAGTGACGGACGTGTGACGATTCGGGAGATCTTTGACGCACTGCAATCTAAAACAATATAATTTCCTTTACCTGAAGTTTGAATGTTTGTCACATTTCGTTGCGAAGTGGTGCACGCGCCCAGCGTACGTGTGTACCACTTTGTTTTGTTGTCACATCAACAAAGACCGAATTTTTACAGCTGCTGGTGTGACGTCATCTCATCCTAATCATTCTGACATGACATCAGATATGCGTGTCACACGATCAGCTTTGCAGAAAGAGGAAAACGTTACGTCAGGTATTTTGGTTCCACTTTGTCATCCATAAAAGGCATACAGAATTTTTCATTTAGAATCCTATATTATAAGGGAGCAGACTAGGCTGCCATCTGATGCTGAACTTGGCTACTACAAATGGACGCTCCCTATCTTCTGATTCAAGGCTTCTTGAATTGGATGAGGAACTACAAAGTATTACGTGGGACATCGTCGGGCTAAGTGAGGGAAGGAGAAAAGAACAAGATCTCATTGAACTGAAAAGTGGACATCTCTTATACTGTACTATCGTGGGACAGATACTGGCAGAACTAGTGGTGTTCGATTTATAATAAACAAGAAACCGAAGGAAAAAGTTGTAGGAGTGTGAAAGTTCCTCTGACAGAGCTGCACGACTCGTTATCCAACTCTCGAGAAGATACCAGTCTCAGATTATTCAAACTTATGCACCCAACACAAGTCATCTTGAAGAAGAAATTTAAGAATTTTATGAGGAAATTCGTCATCTAAATAATAAAGGCAAGCAGCACTTAATGATAGTTATGTGAGGTTTCATTGCAAAAATCGGGCAACAGCAACAGAATGAAACTTCAGTAGGTAAATTCGGTCACGGCAATAGAAACCAACGTGGAAATACTCGCGTAGAGTTCGCAGAGGCAGAAGGGTCTTTCACCATGAACTCATTTTTCAAGAAAAAGCAGCAAAGGGAATGGACATGAAGGCATCACAACGGATTGACAAGTGAAATGGATTTTATTATGTGTAACAATAAATTTGTCATGGAAGACTGCAGTGTGCTGACCAAGTTCAACACAGGTAGTGACCATAGAATGGTAAGATGTAAGATGCACCTCAATGCTAAACTCGAGCGTGGCAACCTCATAAAACAAACAAAGTGTATTGACGTGACCAACCTTAAAAAGCATCATAATACCTTCAAATTAGAACTGAGGAACAAATTCTCTATTCTAAAAGGTCTAACGTCAGAAGACGTATACATCGCTGAAGTTAACAGAAAAGTAACCAAAGCTCTTATGGAAACAGCAACAAAATGAGCTGGGTCTAAGAACAAGTTACATGTGTACAAATTATCAGGAAAAACCAAAATGTTGATGCAAAAAATAAGAGAGATGAGGACAACTAAAAAACATGTGACTTCCAAAGTGGAATATATGGAGCTATGCAGGACAGTACGAAAAAGTATCACGGAAGGCGTAAGGAAATTCAACTGTGAACTAGTGAGGAAAGCAATTGAAAACAACCAAAGTCTAAAGATAGCAAAGGGACATCTCAGTAAGGGAAGAAAACAGATTATGGCACTGAGAAAAGACGATGGTTCTGTGATAAGAAATAAAGGCGAAATTTTGACAAAAATGAAAGATTTCTGCTCCAAATTATACGAAAGGGATGATACTAGGGGTGTTCAAATGAAAAGGTACGAAACGTTATAAGAACGTAACCGTTAACATATTTGCCTATGCCGCTATGGGAGAACGTAGCGACACATCTAGGGATGCGATTGGAGTCGCCGGCGTGGATTGGAGCATGCGCGGGCGCCCGCATGCGCAGGAGAGAGCAGAGGCTCTTATAAAGAGCGCCGTCCAAGGTCCACTACTTGTTGAATTCCTCCAGCACAGACGAACCATTAACTCCGATGCATACTGTGAGACACTCCGAAGCCTACGCAGGTCCATCAAGAACAAAAGACCGGGCTGCTCACGGAGGGTGTGGTTCTGTTCCATGATAACGCGCGTACACACGTCTCCAGGGTCCCACACGCGGAATTGGCCAAGTTCCAGTGGGAGCAGCTTGACCATCCCCCTACAGCCAGGACATGTCGCCCTGCGATTTTCATGTGTTTGGTCCCCTGAAAAAGCATCTGAAAGGGAAGCGCTTCCACTCGGACGACGAACTCAAAGACGCTGTGCAGGACTGGGTCTCGTCACGGCCACAGGAATTCTGGGAACAAGGAATCCTTCAGCTCGTTAATCAATGGGATCGTTGTGCTACGGCCTATGGTGTATACTTTGAATAAAGTCTTCATTTATACCTACAGTGTAGTGTCGTACCTTTTCATTTGAACACTCCTTGTACATGTACTCCAGACATCATGAAAGGTACCAGAGTTCTTCCAGTCCTGCCAGCAGAAGTTGCACATGCAATCAAGAAAGTGAAGCTGGGAAAAGCTCCAGGGGAAGATGGAATTACTGTAGACATCATACAAGAAGCAAGTGGAGAAATTGAAACAGTACTCGCCCAAGTTTTCACTCGATGCCTTACTGCAGAGAAGATTCCCGAGGATTGGAACAACGCTACAATGATCCTGCTACATAAAAAAGGTAACATTGAGGATCTCAGGAACTACAGACCTGTCAACCTCCTATCAGTGGTTTATAAAATCTTCACTAAAGTTCTTTCACACCGCTTGAAGGTGACAATGGACATGGCTCAAAGGAGAGAAGAAGCAGGATTCAGGAGTGGCTACAGCACAGTAGATCATATCCACGTACTGAGAGAACTAATTGAAAGAGTGAGGGAATATGAAATTCCATTGTGTATGTCTTTTATCGATTATGAAAAAGCCTTTGATTCGGTGAAGCCATTAGCAGTTACAATGGCTTTGATATCCTGTGGTATTGAAGATGCATACATTAATATTACTAATAACATCTATGAAAATGCAAGTGCAAAGATTCGGCTGTTTGAAAATACAACACACATAAAAATTGGAAAGGGAGTGAGACAAGGTGACACCATATTTCCGAAGCTCTTTAATGTCACATTGGAAAATGTCTTTCAATCACTGAACTGGGGAAACAAAGGGATAAAGATTAAGGGAGTTTATCTAACTCACCTTCGTTTTGCTGATGACGTAGTCATTTTTGCAACTACCACATCAGAAGTGCAGAGCGTGATTCATGAACTTGCTGACAAGATTAAAGAAGTGGGATTAAAAATGAATTTTCAGAGGACAAAAGTGATGTGATATACTTTTACACGTACCGTTCGACGTCGTCTGCAGGAGCAAGGACTTGTCGCACGACGTCCATTGTTCCGTTTACCATCGACATTACACCACCGGCAATTGCGACGTCAGTGGGCCATTGATCGCTGCACCTGGACTACGGAATGGCGCGACATTGTCTTCTCCGACGAATCCGGCTTCTTCCTGCAACACCACGATGGTCGGATCCGCGTGTGGCGGCACCGCGGCGAGAGACTGTAGGACGCCTGCATTATGCAACGCCATACCGACATGTCGTCTGGCGTTATGGTGTGGGGAGCAATTGTATATGACACCCGCACCCCTCTGGTACGCATCGCCGGTACACTCAACAGCCACCGCACCATCTCCGACGTTTTGGAGCCTGTAATCCTCCCTTACCTGCAGGACCTGCCAGAGGCTACGTTTTAAGAGAACAATGCGCTCCCGTACGTGGCACGCATTGTCCTGTTAAAACGCATCGCCTAACAGTTCTTCACGGCCCACCAGGTGTCACTGCTGCCGTTGGCCCGCCTGTTCTCCCGATATGTCGCCCACCGGATACGTCTGCTCTCTGATCAGCAACTGAGTGGCCCGGCAAGCACCACCCGTGGCTACGCCTGATGAACTGTGGCAACGTGTGGAAGCAGCCTGGACCAACATACCCCAAACCCACATCCAAAGCCTCTTTCGTTCGATGCCGCGGCGTGTAGCGGCCGTTATTGCCAGCCATGGGGGCCACACGAACTATTGATGTCTGCGTGTTCCGCAAGTCGCACGGGCCTGTAAGCTCAATCGTTTCATCTTTGTATCTATTTTTATGTGTCCAGTAAATCTGGCTTTGCTCTATCGTGTCCTTCTTGTTGTTCATTTTGGGTGGTCAGCAGTGTATTATGTTTTAAACGTTACGTGTATATAAAACGCTTTCGCGATAAACTGTCAGTCAGATTGAAAATGCAAAGCTATTCAATCAGCGTCATAAGCAGAATTAAACTGTTATTAATTTGATAAGGAAGTTTTGAGTATTTGGTTACACAGATAGCTAGTTTATCTGGGGCTTAGCCCCTCAGGAAAATGAGAAGAAATTGTTTCTTCTTTTAATTGGTAAAATGTCGAAAAAAAAACTTTATTAGTAACCGGTCACGAGATTTTCTGAATGCAGATTTGATATATTACAATAGTTGAGTAAATTAGTAACAAATGACAGCCTTTCTCATTCGTTTACTAGACCGCGCTGAATCGCGGCCACAACTCAATACCGCGTGCATAAGATAGGCGATTCTGGTAATCTCGTCGCCTAGTCGAAGTTACATACAGAGAACAGTCACGAATCAGCAGATGTGGGCTAAACTGCGCATACGTAAAGCTCTCTTTCGCGGATCGTCGCCACTCTGTTTAACAGCAGCAGTTTTTCTTTTGTGTCGTCTCAGAATGAGCGGTTGATTTACGTTTGTGGAGATAGTTCGCTCGTATAGGTAAAATGAACGAAGTTTACTTTTTAGTGGAACATCCTTTTAGTTTACTCAAGGATGAGAAAAGAAAACTACAAAAAGCGTCGAAGAATTGAACCCACATCGACGAAATATTTGCTTGGTGCAAAAACATTAGAATCAGTGTAGAAATCTACTTTGAAGTGTGCTAAACTTGCTTATGAAATCCAATGGGGTCATCATCATCATTATCAACCATTATCAATCCACTGCTAAACGAAGGTCTCCCCAAGTTTCTTCCACAACGGTCTGTCTTGTGCCAGTCTCCTCCATGTTAGTCCCGCATACTCTTGAATTTCATCCACCCATCTCCCATGTGGTCTTCTTCTGGTTCTTCTCCTGCCCCTTGGAATCCAGTCTAACATTTCGGCTGTCCATCGATGGTCTGTCCTTCTAGCCATATGCCCAGCCCATTGCCATTTCAGGGATTTAACTCTGATCATGATGTCTTCCACTCTTCTTATATTTCTGATGCACGAGTTCCTCTTCTTATCTCTCCTGGTTATTTCAAACATGCACCTCTCCATGCTGCTTTGGGTTGTCTGCAGTCTTTGTATGTCTCTTTTAGTTAAGTTCCACGTCTCTGCACCATACGTAAGCACTGGAAGGATGCATTGATCAAGCACTTTTCTTTTCAGACATAATGGCGTATTGCTCTGGAAAATTATACTGTTTCTTCCTAAAGCTCTCCAGGCAAGTTTTATACGCCGATTAATTTCTTCATCAATGTGACCCTCACTTGATATCTGCTGTCCAAGATAAATATAAGTATTGGTTATCTCCAGCTTTTCCCCATCAATCGATAAATCCTCATTTCTTGTAAAAGCATTGTACATCACCGTAGTAAGAACGGTTAAATGCTTTAACTGTTTTATCTGTTGAGAAAAATTTCATTTCGAAAATTATTGAGAATTTTAAAACGGGACTTACGCAGAAGTTCGCTAAGAAAAAAACAGGGCTTAGTTCCTTTATAAGTGAAGTCTGGCGAAAACCTGAACCTTTTTTTTTATTTTATGTTATACAGCACAGCATATACATCGATGAGCCTTTACATCATGACCACCTCCAGCCTATAGAAATGAGCACACCTGAAGGACAGACGGTGTCGCAGTTAAAGTTCACAGAGCAGTATATATTCAATCTGAGGAGAAAAGATGCCGATTTATCGGTTTCATAAAGGACAAATTATGATGGCACGGCGGCTCGGAACTACGATCTCAGAAACGGTGTGGATTGTGGGTTGTTCACGTGCCGCTGTAGTGAGTACGTATCAAAAGTGGTGCACAGATGGCCGAAACACGAACCCTCGTCCAGTCGTGCGTCATTCGAACCCATGGATGCCAGAGGGGAGCGCAGACTGTCGCGCATTGTTCACAGCGACCGCAGGGCCACTGTGCGACAAATCACCCGCAGCTACAACAGTAGTGATCAGGACAGTGTGTTACCGCACATAATTCATCACAGCCTTCTTCGTATGGTCCTGCGTAGCCGAAGACCCAGCAGGGTCCCCATGCTCACTGCACGTCATCGTCAACAACGCATCAAATGGGCCCAAGATCATCGAGATTGGACCGTGGTTGATTGGACAATCGTTTGCCTGATCTGAAGAATCAAGATTCCTGGTGCGTCACGTAGACGGCCAAGCGCGGTCACGCCGATACCAGCGGATGCACTTTTCGGCGGAAACAGGCTGTAGGTTGCGGTGCTATGCTATGGGCGATGTTTACTTGGGACACTTTATAACCCATTATACCAATAGCGCAATCCTTGACAACAGTCAGGTAACTGAACAACGTTGAGGATCAACTTCACCCAGCATTCATTGCTGCTGTCTTCCCTGTTGGTGATGGTCATTGCCAACAGGATAATGCGCCATATCCTACTGCCAGAATCGTCAAGGAGTGGTTCGTGGAACATGCCTGTGACTTCCTGTTAATGACGTGGCCTAGAAATTCACTTGACATGAACCCAACCGAACATTTGTGGTTCGACTTGAAAAAGCGGTTTCGCGGTAAAGCACCACCACCCTGAAATGTAAGGAAACTGAAGGATGTGCTGTTGACATTTATGATACCAGATGTCCCAGAATACCTATCGCCACCTTATCGAATCGATGCCTTGCTGATTGGCTGCTATTTTGCGGGCTAAAGGGGGTCATACAGCTTGTCAGATACGTGATCATAATGTAATGTGAAATCGGTGTATGTAAAAAAATGTCTACCTCATTCTATGTGGTTAAGTATGATGTCAACATATGGTTATTGGAAACCGCACAATCCACTGAAATTATAATGCCCAGTACTGAAGTAGGTTGAGAAACTATTTAAAATATATATAATTTTCAAATATATATGTATATAATAATTTTTATGTATAATATAAATATATATAAATTTTTATAAATAATATTTAAAATATATATAATTTTTTAAATATAATATTTAAAATATATATAAATTTTTATATATAATATTTAAAATATATATAAATTTTATATATAATATTTAAAAAATATATTATTTTTAGAAAAAAATATAAATATATATAATATTAGCCCTGGATAATTTTAAATCACTCTACGGGACTGCCTTTAACAACTTTCGAAATTGTGGAAATTATATTGAGACACCCTGTACCCAAATATCAACATGCTGAAGATCGGGTGAAAATTCCAAAGTGAAAGTTTGTCTCAAAACTTGGTTTATTTTGTACGTGTCCTTGCATAGAGGATACGCTTAGTATTGGATCAATAGCATTTGAGTTCAGCATGCCTACGTCAGTTTGCTAGTGACCCCGCACATTTATTAGTTACAGGATTATTTGGAATTCTTGGAACTTTCAGGTTCCATGACAGTCGGTGGCAAAATGCTTCGTCCTTTCTATGAACGTGGTAAATCCCTAGGGCACAACACCGAAATATTAATTTCGCTAATGCAATGGCACGTCTGAAACTTCGCGCGGCTCAAGACTAAATGAATGCTGTTTAATCAAGGGCGTCAACTGATTACGAGGGAGCGAAAGCATAATGTACATCCGAGGCTAAATTTTAAAAATCATATATCCTTAAGAGGAATTTCTTCTCTGTTAGGACATGATCAGCAATCGTCCTGTTCCCGCAAATAGCTTTCTAATTAGTATGCAAATAAATCACATCTTTTGGATGTATCTTGAGAGGCACGAATTCTTTTGTGTAACTTGTGCTTTTTAGGCAGACATAGCGAAATCCTTATATAACTTTTCCGTACTTAATAATTCCTGAATGCAAAGTTGTTTTCCTCTAGTGAAGATTTATGCTGCGGGAAAAGTGATGTAGTTTCCAGTAAATTCATTGTCGGTTTTAACATTTAGGAAACAGTGTCGCAGGAAATAATACCGTTCAACATTTAATATTAATCTGTATATCAGCTACCTAGGTGCTCGTTTGAAGCTTCGATAACAACGGAAAATCTCGAGAAAGATAAAGCAGATTCCTGAAACTCGCTTAAGATATAACGTACACTCTAACTCAACTTTCATTTTTAGCTTCTATCTCTAAGTAAATTTTGAGTTCATTCTCTTTATGTGTTTTCAACCCTAACGTTACATTTTCTCACTGACGGAATATTTGTTGGCAACATTCTTGAGGTCAGAGTGCGTAACGTGTGCGTGCTAACAGATAAGAACAAGAAATATAATTTTGGAGCAAGCAAAATTATATTTGGGTATATAAATAAGTTTTGAGGGATTTCCTTTCGGTGTCGTACTTATTACTGCTCGCAAGTATTTTAAGGTGGCAACACTGCAATATCGCAGTACGAGACGTCAGCTGTCAGAGTCAGTATACGACTTTTGGTTGAGGTGCGAAGACGTATTTGTTTTACTCGATGGAAAATGGCAACTTTCGTCCCGACAAAACAGCATTTGCGGGAAGTGTTAGTGCATTACTTTATTGTCAAGAAAAGTGCTGCCGACAACTATCGCTTAATGTCAGAAATCTATGGTGAACATTCCCCATCCATAAAAACATGTGAGTATTGGTTTAGACGATTCAAAAGGAACGATTTCGATGTCGGTGATAAAGAACGTTCTGGACCACCCCAAAGAATTGCTGATGCCGAATTGGAAGCTATACTCGACGAGGATCCGTACTAGACCCAAAAAGAACTAGCAGCAGCACTAAATGTTAGTCAACCATGCATTTCACAACGTTTAGCTGCCATGGGAATGGTGCAAAAAGAAGGGAATTGGGTTCCACATGCTTTGCGGGAAAGAGACCTTGAACGTCAAAAAACCATTTGCGAATTGCTGCTTGAAAGGCAAAAAAGAAAGGATTCTTTGCATCGTATTATTACTGCTGACGAGAAATGGATATGGTACGATAACCCTAAACGGCAGAAAGCATGGGTGAAACCAGGTGAACCAGGTCCTTCAACGCAAAAACGCAATATCCATGGTTCAAAAGTAATGCTGTGTATCTGGTGGGATCAGAATGGTGTGATCCACTATGAAATGCTGAAACCGTCAGAAACTATTACTAGTGATTGGTATCGAACCCAATTAATGCGTTTAAAACGAGCTCTCACGCAAAAATAGCCGGAATGGGAGAATAGACACAACAAAGTCATCTTACAGCATAACAACGCAAGACCACATGTTTCTCGACCTGTGAAAAAGTACTTAGAAGGATCCAACTGGGAAGTTCTACCCCACCCGCCATATTCGCCAGATATTGCGACATCGGATTACCATTTGTTCCGGTCGATGCAGTCAGCACTTTCTGGAGAACGGTTTAGTTCTTATGAAGACATCAAAAATTGACTGGACAACTGGATCTCTTCCAAGGAACCGGAATTCTTCCTTCGGGGCATACGTTCACTGCCCGAAAGATGGTGTGACGTTGTAGCTTCAGAGGGAGCATACTTCGATTAATATTAAAATATTGTTTCTGTTCTCCAACAACGTCTTTTGCTCACCCCAAATCTTTCAAAACTTATTTATATACCAAACACATCGAAAAGTAAAGATTGTCGATCGAATGTGCAACAATGGTTGGACAATATTTCTTAGTGTGGTGTCGTATTCGTGGAAGCTGCATTACGCTAAAGCGGTGTTTACAGTTACCGTTGTATATATAGTGTTGAAGTTTTTAATCAAGTCTTCTACTTAATAACTTACATTAATCTGTTTTAAAACATTAGTGCTGTTATTAATTTGGAATATCCGAGTGAAGTGCTCAGAGATATTGACGGAATGAAGGAAGAATTGTAACTATTTCATGAACTTTATTTGAGTGACTTGAAGTGAGTTTATAAGAACCGACTTTATGTAGTGTTTAGTAAGTCTCATATACATACACGTTTCAAATAGTAAAATACGCTTCATAGCATCTTCTACATTTATGCCTAAGTGACATGCATGTTTCCAATCTTCATTTGCAGATGTCTGCCCAGTAAGGACCTAGTTTTGCAATAGAATGCAGGGGGAAATCTTAGAAGATTTAGTATGTCTTCGACTTCTAAATTACACTAGCAAAATCTAAATTTTAATAGGGACAAAGAAAAAATGGGTCCATAACGCGAATTCCTGATGTATACTGCTCGGCATGGAAAATTTCGCATGGCCATGCAGCTAGGTTATTCGTATGGTTGCAGCTGTGAACCAATCACGTGTGATAGGAAAGGGAATACGAATTCTCTAGTTCTGTACGTGACTAGTGAGGGAAAAGAGCTAAGTTTGATCCTCCTCTCTTTTCAGTGTAGTGCATTTCATCGGAGTGATCTCCATACAGAAAGCACCTGTAAGGAAGGAGAATGCTTGAGCGACGTCATTGAAAGCAATACAATCACATTGATAACTTCACCAGGGGCATTATCATAAGTCTACTTACGGCTTGTTAGTCTCTGCGTCGCATAGCCGCCGAAAACTATCTGAACACAAAAAATGCCTGCCGATTATGACGACAGTGTTTGCAGAAAGGTAACGTGCGAACCGTAGTTGTACCGGTGCAATTAGGCTGACGTCAGAACCCCTCGATCTTCGCATTTGAGAGTAGACTTAGTAACCCCATAATCCTATAGAGGATGACATTCTATGAGATGTAGTGGCAGCTACTGACAACCATGTATATCTGGAGTGTGAATCGCAGATGGCTGCGAACGGTTTGCTCTCTAGACAGACATTTTGACGATGACATTTCACCGCAGCACATCTTCACGTAAGGTTGAAGTTTTGCCGTACCAGACATGCGTAGAGAATTGATTCGTACCATTTCGTTTTCAGCGACTCTCGTTTCTATCTCAGAACCGACGATCGCCGATTCATAATCTGGAGACGAGATGTGGTCACTGGGATGTTCTTGCTGCCATCCGTAAGTGTCATACGGCACTTGTGCCAAGTGTCATGTTTTGGGACGGTATCAGTTTCAACAACTCTTCACCGCTGGCAGGCATAGTGAATACAGAAACATCACAAAGACACTTTGATGAGGTACTGCATCACGTATTGCTGCCCTATGTCCGTGGTACCCCTGATGCCCAGTTCCAACAAGATAACTTTCGTCCGAACGCTGCTGTCATTACCATACAGTGCCGCCTTTTACAGGGGAGCTGTCCAGGTGGTGCCACGTCAGAGCAAAACCCAGACTTCCCTCTAATAGAGAACATGTGGGACGTCATTGAAAGACAACGTAACACCTTTGCAAGACTCCCTTGTAACGGTGATGAACTTTGGTCACAGGTCAACGACTCACGGCCAGATGCCTCATGGTTTCCACACGATGTCACGACGTATTATAGAATGTACTGCCCAATATTGCGGTCCTACGGTCTGCTGACTCAGGTTACCTTATATTGTCCTCTAGCCGATAGATTTCATGTAATCTCTAGGAAACTGAATAATTTCTTTCCACATACTTACTTATTTATCTACACCAATGGGAAGTTTCGTATAATTTTCTCCAGTTCTTCATTGCGTAGCTTTCTCTATGTCAAGCAGTGGAGTAAATGTTTGGAAATCTACTTCGATTTCCAATTAGACGCCGAGCAACATGAAGAAGGATTCCACGAATTGCCGGGTTATACTTCAATTCGTCGCCAGCATTGATTCGTCGCCTGCGTGAATTCGTCGCCTGAGTCAATTCGTCGATTACGTCAGTTCGTCGCTGTCAAATTCGTCGCGTTTACAAATTTTGGTTGCATACAAATTGCATGCAGGAAAACGTACGATCATTTTAATATTAAGGAGGTTGAGAAAGGCGTCGAGGCCAACAAATACGTACTTGTTGAAACCCACAAAGGTGAAAAGTGAATGCTGGAAATTGTTTCTTCTCATTAAGGAACCAGTGAATAGTTCTGTGTTGTTTGGTCTTGTTTGTTGTTCAAAATGTGGAAAGTGTATAATTACAAAGAGAGATGTCGACGGTGTAATAAAAGATTATGGAACCCAAAAATCTAACGGACCATATGAAAGTATGCGCACCTCCATCAAAGTGTGGAAAAAAAGAACAATCTAAATACTTTTAAAAAACACATTTGTGTAATCGTAAATAATGATTCCCATTTGTAATATACTCCAGTCAGCCATCACCTCTGGATTACGCAAAATTGTGGCACTAAAATTTAACAAGTAACCAAATTTTATTATTAAAAAAGGATTTCGGTTATTAACAATCAAGCAGTTATTGGAATGAATATATATATATTAGGTTTATATGTATATACACTGCTGGTCACCCAAAATGCAACACCAAGAAGGAAGCATCCGATTGGCTTGAAATTCGCAGCATGCGTCGCCCGCGAAATGACATGTAAACGATTAGCATTGCAGGCCATACGCAAAACATGTACGCCTGGCACTCCACCGAGAAACACTATAAGAAGGGTGCACAGCAGACGGGATGTAAGTAGTGGAAGTGTGTTGTGCTGCCGGACCTGTGAGTGGAAAGTTTCCTGATGCCTCGTCGCAGAATACGGCAGTCATTCCAGCACGTTTCGGAGTTCGACATAGGACGAATAGCGGCTTATCGCGATAGCGGTTTATCACACCGAGACATCGGCGTCCGTGTGGGACGACATCCAGCCACAGTGAGGCGAGTATGGATTCGGTGGGTGAAGGAGGGACGGACGGATTGACGTGAGCGATTGCCGCAGCAGCAACACACGACCGAAAGAGAGAACCGGCATGTTGTGCGGCGGGCATCAATAGCTCGTGTGGCCCCGTGGCTGGTAATAACGGCCGCTACACGCCGCGGCATCAAACGAAAGAAGCTTTGGATGTGGGCTTGGGGTATGTCGGTCCAGGCTGCTTCTACACGTTGCCACCGTTCATCAGGCGTAGCCGCGGGTGGTGCCTGCCGGGCCACTCGGTTGCCGATGAGCGACCAGACGTGTTCGATGGGTGACATATCGGGACAACAGGCGGGCCACGGCAGCAGTGACACCTGGTGGGACGTGAAGAATTGTTGCACGATGCGTGCCACGTGCGGGCACTCATTGTCCTGTTGAAACGTGGCCGCTGGCAGGTCCAGCACGTAAGGGAGGACTACAGGCTCCTAAGCGTCGGAGATGTAGCGGTGGCTGTTGAGTGTACCGGCGATGTGTAACAGAGGGGTGCGGGTGTCATATCCAATTGCGCCCCAAACCATAACGCCAGGCGACTAACCTATATGGCGATGCATAATGCAGGCGTCATACTTTCACTCGCCGCGGTGCCACCACACGCGGATCCGACCATCGTGGTGTTGCAGGCAGAAGTGGGATTCGTTGGAGAAGACAGACAATGTCGTGCCATTCCGTAGCCCAGGTGCGGCGTTCAACGGCCCACTGCCGCTTCACTCGCTGGTGGTGTAACGTCAATGGTAATAGGAGCAATGGGCGCCGTGCGATAAGTCCCTGCTACTGCAGACGACGTCGAACGGTGCATGCTGACACAGTTTATTGCGCAACACACCCTAATTCCTGAGCTAACGTTCGTGATGTGGCGGTGAGAGCCGTCAATGCCGGCAGCACAACATGCCGGTGCTCACATTCGGTGGCGTGCCGCGGCGGCGGCAATCCCTCACGTCGGTGCGTCCTTCAATCCTGCATCCACCGAATCCATACTCGCTTTATTGGGGCTGGATGTCGTACCACACGGGCGCCGATGTCTCGGTACGATAAACCGCTGTCGCGATAAGCCACTATTCGTCCTCTGTCGAAATCCGAAACGTCCTGGAATGACTGCGGTATTCTACAACGAGACATCAGGAAGCTTCCCACGCACATGTCCGGCAGCACAACACACTTCCGCTACTTACACCGGTGTCGTACCGGGCGCACGTGATTTGCATATTCCCTACAATGCTAATCGTTTGCATGTCCTCTCGAGGGCGACGCATGCTGCGAATTTCAGGCCAATCGGATGCTTCCTTCTTGGTGTTGCATTTTGGGTGGCCAGCAGTGTATAGGCCCATTTAGGAAGGTAGTCATAATGTTTTGGCTTTTCGGTAAGAATTCGTTCTGGCTGATTTCAGTCCATTTTTTATCTCAGAATTAATTGTTTCCAGCTGGCTCTAAAGGGTTAAACCTTATAACGAGGTTCCGAGGGAACCATACTTTTTGTGGTGGTTGTGTGATTGAAAGCTTAACGACCACCGTGAGCAACTAAAGTTGCTATAAGCAATCTCCGGTCCCTAATTTACGGACACTGGTTCCGGGGAAGGGAGAAAATCAGTGCCGTAAGACAAACACAACATCCATGCCTCACCGGGATCCGAACCCGGACCCTTCACGGGAGAATGGTCCCAAGCCAACGCTTAGACGACTGCGCCACCGGTGCAGTAACCATACTTTTTCAAAATGAATGCCAACATATACAGCGGTTTTTGTTATCCAGTTTTTCGGACGAATTACCAATACTTTTTTTTTTTAAAGAACGCCGCAATACCCAACTGTAGTTAGAGAATCACCTGTCGTCCGTCTACTGTGCAACAAATCTATCTTCTAGGATAACTCGATGAGTATATTCAAGCTTAAGAATAAATCCTATCTAGCCTGAAGAAAGGAAAGAATGACGAAGAAGCTATTACATAACTGAGATGAATACCCTTTGCGAATAAGGTAATTGGAAACCGCAGCAAAGCGAAAGAAAAAAGTAATACGACTCGTGGATTTGCATTTAAAAAGCACATTATGTTGGGGTTTTTTTTACCATTACTCGTTAGGAAGGCAAACTGTGTGAGGTATCTTTCGCGGGAACTTAGAATTAAATAAATTGCTACAAAGTATTGTAGGCGAACATAGCGTTACGGTGCTTTTAAATCATTGGAAGTACGAAATAACCATTAGCAATAAAAATAAACTGCGAAATATCCCAGGCGAACTGTTTGTCACAGTTTCTTCGGTGCTTAACTCGGAAACCTCTTTCAACGGAGCTGAAAATTACAATGGATAGTCTTAAAGTCAAAGTAAACGTAACAAAAATAAATCATGTGTTTTACACAGATGATCTAAAGCTTTTAAGGTTTGAAAATTCAAACATGGTTAGTTTAGTGATGTTTTAAACTGGGAGTTGAGCTCGACGGTACTTACGACTTGTTTCAGATGGGGTCAGAGAATTTTATATAACAGCCCTGAAAGACTTGCGAGCAATGTGGGACAATCAAGGCCAGACAAAATATCTGAAGAACTGCTTAGGAAGGAATGACCCACTTTGCGACACCAAATAAAGGTTGTAATGCTTTTTTACGCTTTCCAACCATAGGTTGAAGAAGCGTATATGCTCCAGCTTTGTCCGCCCGTCCTCACGATAACTCACGTGAAAATGGTTCGATTTCGACGAAATTTTATGGTATGTGGTAGGGGACCACCGGGGGACGAACCCTATTGAAAATGGGCTAAGCAGGGTCAAAGGTCAAGACATAGGAGCGGGATCCATTCCATTGCTCTTATGCGTCATAACCTGCGTAAACATTGTTCGATTTCGATGAAATTTTAGTATGTGGTAGGAAACCACTTGGGGATAATCCCTATTGAAAATAGGTGAAATTATGTCAGAGGTTAGGACATAGGAGCTGGATCCATTCCATTGCCTTTATGCGTCAGAATATGCGTAAAAATAGTTCGATTTCGATGAAATTCTAGTATATGATAGGGAAAACCCCTGGGGACAAACTCTATTGAAAATGGGCAGAATGGGGTCAAAGTTCAGTGCATAAAAGCGGGATCCATTCCATTGCCTTTATGCGTCATAACATGCGTAAATATGGTTCGATTTCAATGAAACTTTAGTATGTCGTAGGGAACCACCTGGGCACGAGACCAATTCAATATGGGCGAAATGGGGTCAAAGGACAAGCAGGGCATACGAGCGAGATATATTCCATTGCCCTTTATGCGTCATAACTTGCGTAAACATGGTTCGATTTCGATCAAATTTTAGTATGTGGTAAGGAACCACATGGGGACGAACCCTATTGAAAACGGGCGAAATGGGGTCGAAGGTCAGGCAGGGCATAAGAACGGGATATATTCCATTGCCCTTATGCGTCATAACTTGCGTAAATATGGTTCGATTTCGATGAAATTTTAGTAGGTCGTAGGGAACTACCTGGGCACGACCCTATTGAAAATAGGCAAAATGGAGTCAAAGGTTAGGTAGGGCATAAGATCGGGATATATTCCATTGCCCTTATGCGTCATAACTTGCGTAAAAATGGTTCGGTTTCGATCAAATTTTTAGTATGTGGTAAGGAACCACATGGGGACGAACCCTATTCAAAATGGACGAAATGGGGTCAAAGGTCAGGACACTGAAGTGGAATCCATTCTATTGCCTTTGTGCATCATAACTTACCTAGAATGCTTGGATTGCGACAAAACTTTATCATGTTGTTCCTGAGGTATAGTGAACCGGTTCTGTTGAATATCAACGAAATGGGGTCAAAGGTCATTGCACAAAAGCCAGATTTATTCCACAGCCATTATTCTCATAACTTGAGTAATAATTTCTGGTATGTTGGATAGCGTATCATAAGTACTGCATTGCATGATTTTACTAACTTGTTTTTTTTAAAAGGAGTAGGAAGCGGATGTTGAGGTTTAACGACCGTGGTGAATAGATCAATGGTGGTATAAGCCGTGGTTCTCTACTAATTTAGGGCTACTGATTCTGTCGGGGGTGGGGGACGACGACCCAGTGTTGAGATAAGCGGACCATCGACTCTTCACTCTTCACGGGGTTTCGAACCCAGCTAAGGCATTTACTAGTCGAATGAATACGGCCCAACGCTCAAAACATTCGACCACGGGGCGGCTGTAAAATTTTAATGTTTTAAGTTCGTTCGTTTGTCGTTATAATAAATTTTCTATAAAATAGTGAAATAAACTTTAAATAATATACTACGGCTATCAATACACTAACAGATAATGTTTTTTCGACTGAAAAACAAACTACTTACTGAAAGACTCCTATTTCTTTTTCTCCAGTAACAGACTTTTCGCCCTTATAGCGCAAAGTTTGTCCGCGCCGGACAGAAAATCCGGGTCCTTTCACTCCGAACTGAGCTACACTGACATATGCTCTCACTGCTATCTGCCTTTATTTCACGTGCATCCTGCGGTGCAGGCACGTCAGACATTTATTGAAGAATTTCCTTTTATTCCTCTTTAGTAAAACACTATTCATACTTCCTAAAAATCCTTTATTCTTCTTCAGTAACAAACCGTTAACGCAAAGCTGTCATTTATTCTTTTCCGGTGCCGATATACAGTTCAGGGTATAGAAACTTCGTGAACACAATCACTTCATAACACTCGTTGTAATACACGATACCGCACCAAAGACGCACAACTTGTCTTCTAAAATTCGCCAGCCTTTTACACAGGAAACAAACTTCTTTTATTTACGTAAGATAATAAAACATAGAGTGAACTATGAAATTTTTTTGTCGTTAATTATTTCTGAGATTGCGAATAATGTCATCGAGGTCATTAATTCGGTATCGAACGTATAAGTCGATCATTTATTTTAATTTGTAATAATAGTAATAACAATAATAATAACAACAATACTGGGGGAAAAAACGTTTCGTGGTGCCTGGAATTTTCGACCTGATTCTGGGTGTTTTTGTGCCTCTGATTCCGTAAATGGTATCTATACTCTTTGCTCTAGCAGCTCCAGTTTTCAAGATATTGTTGGCGTTATTACCTAACATTACCTTATTTTCCCGCCAGCATTTGTTACCTGTTCGTATACATACCTTTGAAATTGCTGTTGCTGTCTGTGTTTGCGTGTGCTTGTTACATGTTCAGACGTGTTTCATTTCTGTTTCAAGCGTTGATATGGATTCATCACGAAAAAAATGAGTCAATCATCCGGATGTTTTTTGTTATATTTGCGGAGAGTACACGGTCGCTCAATAGAGACAGGCTATAACTGTGAAAAGATCTTATTTAGCTTACTTCACAGTAAAACTAGCGCGCCAAGGAAAACATTGGGCATCGCATGCTGTGTGTAAAACAAAGCATCGGCGACAGTGGACGAATGGGAAAAGGAAGTGCATGAAATTTGTTATACCGATGGTATAGCGCGAACAGAGAGTAAATGACTGTTACGTTTGTCTGGTGAATTCAAAGAGCATGAATGGGAGGAACCGGAGTAAGTGGATGCATCCTGATCTAGCCTCCGGTAGACGCCCTCGTTGCACATTCAGAAGAGATACCTGTCCCAACTTGTAGCAGGCTTCCAGAGCTCTTCGAAGAGTCGGATGAATCGGCTGGTGAGAACGAAAGCTACACTGAGCAACATGATAGTGATTTCCAAGGACCTTCATCAGCTGCATCAGGTTTCCGTCAAACGGAATTGAACGACTTTATAAGGGACTTAAGTCTTCCAAAGAAGGTAGCTGAATTGTGTTAGCTTCCAGGCTGGCAGAAAAAATGCGCTTTTAGCGGGAACAAAAATTACAGTGTATCGCAAAAGAGAAGAGTTTATGCCAGTTTTCACAAAAGAAAACGAATTAGTTTTCTGCAGCAATGTGCCAAGATTGCTGATGACATTGGGCGTGTGGAAATACACACCCAGTGAATGGCGGTTATTCATAGATAGCTCCAAACGCAGCCTAAGATAAGTACTTCCACAGAACGGAAACAGATGCAGATCAATCCCAATCGGTCACTCAGTTGGTATGCGGGAATATCGGGTGACAATAGCCATAGTCCTAGAGAAGATAGCATACCGCGATCACCAATGGGTCATCTGTGTGGATTTGAAGATAATGAATTTTCTTCTAGGGCACCAGCCTGGGTACACCAAGTACCCGTGTTTTGTATGTCTGTGGGACAACAGAGCTAAAGATCAACACTGGGAGAGACGACAGTGGCCTGTGAGAGAAAACATGGTAGCTGTAGAGAAACATGTCATCGTAGAACCTTTGGTGGACAGAGAAAAGATAACATTGCCACCTAGCACATCAAATTTGGTTTGATGAAATAATTTGTAAGGGCACTTAAGAGAGATGGAATGTCTTTCGGTTACATATGTAGAAAATTTCCAGCGTTGAGCATGGAGAAAATAAAAGCAGGTATATTCGATGGACCACAAATCCGGGAACTAATGAAAGACCAGCGTTTTCAAGACTCAACGGACAATATTGAGGTATGTGCGTGGTCGTCACTTTATATGGTTGCACAGAATTTTCTTGGAAACTATGAGGCCGCTAACTACTGTGAACTTGTGGAGAATATGCTCACTGCGTTTTGTACACTTGTTTGCAACATGAGCATTAAATTGCATTACCTCCGCAGTCATTTGGATCGATTTGCACATTGCCTTGGTGATATCAGCGATAAACAATGGGAACGATTTCACCAGGAAATAAGGGTCATAGAAGAACGGTACCGTGGACGATGGGATACGCATATGATAGCGGACTATTGTTGGAGCATCCACTTTGAATGTCCAGGAACATCGCATTGCAAGGAATCAAAAAACGCGGATTCAGCAGCATTCTTGAATGGCCAAACGAAACGTGTGTTTTTTGTGTTCTAGGTTTCTTTGTACTTCTCTGCATGTCATATCGTGAGAAGCAGATCTGATGAACAAACACTACTGCCATTTTTGGAATCTGTGACCACAAAATATCCCAAAAAGTGTATAACATCTTAGGTACCAAAAGTTGTGTTCCCCAGAGACAGTATATTGCAATCATGCTATTGTTTTCTTTGTTTGATAACGCCTAATAATTTTGCCATTTAAATGCATAGTACAGGCACTAATAATCTCTTTACCCCAAATACATAATCGTATCAGAATAATATGACCATTTACGTAAGAAAGGGAATAACTACCCTTGGCCCTGATGACAGCGGCGAGACGACGTGGCATGGCCGCAATGATGCCCTGGAATGTTTCTCGAGACACACGGTCCATTCGGACTGCAACAGAGCACGGAGGTCCGGAGATGACGTGGTTGTAGTTCGGCACGTCGAATCTGTCCCAAGTAGTCCCGCAAGTGATGTATGGGATTGAGCTTAAGCGATTTCTCCTGCCAAGGGAGAACGGAGACATCGCTGTCGTTTTCCTGCGACCAGTCATGCACCCCTTTAGCTACGTGGAAGGCGCATTGTCCTGTTCGTGGACACCATCACAATCAGAGTAAACGTCCAACATGAAGAGATGCATGTGGTCAGCGAGGATGGACAGGTAGCCACTGGCATTCAGGGACCCATCCAGTTGTACCAGCGGTAGCAGGTCATACCAGGAAAACATCCCCCCAGACATGCACACTGCCACCCCAGGTCTGTGCTTGACCGACACCGTGTCAAGTGTTGTTTCTCGTGTGTCTAACGTCATATACGCCACCGCACGTCACTTCTGTTGAGTAGGAACCTCGATCCGTCGGAGAAGGCAATCTTTTCCAACTCTTCCACTGTCCAATGACGGTAGTCCCATGCGAACTGCACGCGTCCGGTGGACCTGGGTAACATGAACTGCTTGACGCAGCGTCGACTCCGGAGAACAATGTGTAACAGGGTTCGTTCTACTGTTATCGGGGACAGGTATCTTGGTGCTCCAGAGTTCATTTGCATATTCAATTGCTACACTGTTGATGGGTCAATTACCATTTACCAGTCGACTGAGCCGACGTTCTCCTCTGGGGTCGTTGGCCTTTGGGGCTTCACAGTTATGACGTCGCGAGTTACTCCGTGTCCCAGCAGTCCAGTTTTTGTACACCCTTACTAAAGCACCTCGCGAGCAGACCAGGAAGTCTGCTGTTTCTGGGATGCTTCCACCCTTGGCGCGGTAGCCGATGATCATTCCTTTTTGTACTTCGTACAAATCACTACCTCTACCCATGATGCTCACGAATGCACTATGGCTCATATGTACTGGCCGGCTGCTTACGTTCCCGTGTGTTCGGCCTTGTCACGTGCACTCTGTGACGCGCCTCGGAGGGTACATTGTGATTCCGGGGATGGTCATATTATTTTTATATGACTGTGTATATATATATGTAATTTTTCTACTCACTCCTAACACTTGCAAGTTGACAAAGAATCTAAGCACTCGTAGCTTTCTTTAGAGTACTTTCAAATAACGTACATCAATATACGAAGAATCAAATGGCTGTAAAATGGACAACTCTATAACATTATAAGTACAGTAAAACCTCTGAATTGCGGACACCTCCGGACCGGATGTTCTGTCCGCTATTGGAGGTACACGCATATCTGCCCAAGCTATTGCACAATACGAACTTCGTGGTTATTTTTTGTTTCTTTTTTCTTGCTGGTTACATATATAAATATGGGTACTTTATATGTACATATTTACGCAGTAATAAATCCCAAAACCGCATTAGTAATACTGTACATGAAATTGAATATGTGGACGTATTTATTGTAATTTAAATATCTTTGAGATTTTCAAACATGAGGAAAAGTGCAGATTACGTACATATGTATATAAGTAATTCAATGCATGTTTCTGATTAACAAATGTTTCAAAACTTTCAAAAAGTTTTTACAGCTAATTCATCAATTTATCATTTAGCATTCTTGCCCGCAAAAAAATCGGACAAAGCGTTTGCTTTTTCCTTTTGCCGTTTACAGCCTCTTTTTCAATACGAATTTTCAAATTCATCAGAGGTGCCACTCCCTCAGAATCACCTTTGCAAATAAAAAAATTATGAAGTTTAATATATTTCACCGCGGCTGTGAAGTTCTTCATATCGCATACCCCTTCTGGACCTCCGTTAACTACCTCTTCATCAGTTCCTTCGGCTGTCTCTTCGAGCATGTCATTCTTGATGGATGGATGTGAAGAAATGTAATCTTGCAGATCATCTGTTGTCTGTTCAAAACACAGTTCATTATCAACTGCAATAAAATCTTTTGCATTT
Organism: Macrothele yani; assembly: GCA_039090855.1. Taxonomy (NCBI): domain Eukaryota; kingdom Metazoa; phylum Arthropoda; class Arachnida; order Araneae; family Macrothelidae; genus Macrothele; species Macrothele yani. Next base: position 50,732,759 of record CM077013.1, on the reverse strand, counting down.
TCCTCAGAGTTCAAATAAGTCATCAGTTCAGAAATCGAGCGCAGATCCTCTCCTCCTTTGTTGAAAATGCCTAATACATCTTCTTTGCCTGCAGAAACAAAGCCTGCCTTATGGAAACAACGACTAACGCACTGCGGTTTAACGTTTCTGATTGCGAAGGTTACCCAAGTGACGGCATTGAGAGTATTAACTTGAAACAGGTAGCAAACACTATGTAGGAATGTTTTCAGTGCAGTGGATATGGCATCGCAATAAAATTTCGCATACCTTTTTCGCCTGCCTCCCTTCAGTAGACGCATTTTCAGCTTTTCGACCGAAATCACTGTCCGCTATTCAGATGTAAAAACACATAACTGCCTATACTTTGGGACTGGGGATTACAAATCTGTCCGTTAAATGGAGGTGTCCGCTATTCGGGAGTGTCCGTTAAGTAGGATTTACTGTATCTATTTGGTGTCTTCACCACCAAAAAAATAGAAGAGGAGCTAAAGAGTTTTTCTTGCCTTGCTTTTGGTTTAATAAATCTTTAAAGGTGATTTCAAGGGCAGAATAGATAAAAACAAAATAAACTGCTTTAAGTAAAATCAGTTCATTTCCCTTATTTTAGGATGACTTTTTGCTCCAAGTACAGCTAAAGGGATTGCAGTGTATACACTGAAATATTAGGTCATTAAGTTTACCTGCCCTTGACAAATATATCACTCCAACACGTGATACATGTGAACCCGATGTGCGATATTAATCAGGCGGAGAAGCTCGTCGAGCATCACTTAGCATTTGATTGTAGATCAGAATAGATCTGTGCGATTTGGAACATGGCGAGATAGTTGGGTCCTAGAATGCCAGTTTGAGCGTCTTCCAAGAGACAGCCCTGCTGGAATTTTCTCGCATAACGGCAGCACGAGTTAACTGTGAATCGTACGACTCTCAAACCTCTTCCAGCAGTCGTCTATCCTGAGAACAATGACTGCTGGTGGATCAGAGAGGTCAAAGGAGGCTTGAGAGATTCGCGCAGGCGAACAGAAAGGTCATGCCATGGATATATTGTTGAAGGTACGCAGTTACTATTAGCTCTAAAGACTTTCTAGCTGTTAGAATACATAACCGATTAAGACTGAAACAGGCTGCTAATTGAAACTGAGGCACTTTAACAAGAACGAAAAAGAGCTTTATCTACCCGGTATAGCTTCACATGTTTACATTTTATGAAATTAAACGTTCCTTCAGTTTGGGAAACTTTAGTACATTTTCCGATACATTTTGTGGAAATAAAAGTCTCAAATAATTTATTGTCGTATTAGCCTTTTGTACTAGCAGTCTAATGATGTTTGCATGCAGTAACATTGTTCAATGTTCAGTTGAACTAACAAAAGACACGTAACAAGACTTACTACTTGAAGTCTGCCTTAACGTTGTTATAAATATATTGTACACTAACTGTTCTGCTCGACACCTCTGCGAAATACCAGAAACAGTCACTCGTAGCAGGAGCTGAAACCCTCCACTGAGAATTCGAACCGTCACTGCGAACTATATACTGACAGGAGAACAGTTAATAGACTTCAGCACATAAAGCACTTGAAGCTCACCCTCACGACTGCTACATTAAGGTTTGTCTTTTATACTGATTCGCAACGGGGGTCAACGTTACATGTGTATGCTCCTTTGCATAAAGTGTTGGTTTAAACGGGCGGGGCAGCACAGCAGGGATATTACTATTTCCAAAAATGCCATTGAAAAGTTCAACTTTAGTGTACCGAGGGTCATATCCCAACGCACGACATGGCGACAATGTCGCAAACGGATTACAATAGCTGAGGAGAGTTTCACGTGTCGATCGGGACAGAGCAGAACACAGAACCGCGTCTCCAGTGTGAGAGATAGCGTCGACACTAGACCGTTGAAAACAAGTAGGTCGCCTGGACGAAAGAATCAGGATTTCTTTCGCATATCGCGAATGTCAGGAACGGAATTGATGCAAGCATCGTGAGGCCATGGAGCCTTCCTCTAGCGTGTGAACGGTAAAACCGATGGTGGTGTGCACTTCTGGAAAATGTTTTCCTGACACTCATCGAAGGACATCTTAACAAAGCGTCCTTCCTTAGCATCTTTCGTTGCCCATGAAATTAGTCCCTGCATTGGTTACGGTTTTACGTCAAGCAGATGGAGATGCTTAGTTGAATAACCCACTCGCTTACAAGGCTCGTGTCACGGGATGGTTTCAGGAAAACTGTTATGAGTTTTGCTTACTCCAGCGGCCATCAGAGTGTGTGGATATATAAACTATCTACCAACAAGTAATTCAACACCTGTGACAGCAAAGGAAAATGAAGTATACTCACCTTCAATAGCTAGTGGAGCCTCCACGAGCGGCGATTACAGCTGCAACCCACCGGGGCATACTCTCAACCAGGCGTTGTACGACGGCTAGCGGGATTTTCTTCCACTCCGCATGGAGAAGACAGTCAGTTCCTTCACCGATTTCGGACGGTGGGGGCACCCCTTAAGTCGACGCTCCAACTCGTCCCAGAGGTGCTCGATAGGGTTAAGGTCCGGGCTCTGCGCAGGCCCGTCCATTCGATTAACCCCATTGTCACCATACTAAGCCATGGTGGACCTCGCAACATGACAGGTGGCATTGTCATCCTGAAAGTAAATGGGTCCACCCCCTAAAACTGCCACAACGTAGGAAGCGCATGATCATCCAAAATGGTGCAGTAGGTCTCAGCGCTGAGTCTACCAGGAATTGCGACCAAGAGTCCCGTGCCATACCAGGAGAAACACCCCCATAGCCTAATTCCACCGCCACCGAACTTCACAGTTGGCAAAATACATTCCGGCAGGAGGCGTTCTCCAGGCAGACGACAAACCCAGACCTTACCATCCGAACTTTAGAGGGTGAACCTTAATCGTAGCTCCAGAAAACCTGTTTCCACTGTTCAACGGTCCACTGGCGACGTTCTTTGCACCACATTAGCCGAGCAGCGCAATTGGACTTGGTGATCAAAGGCTTGTGGGCGGTAGCACGTCCATGATAACCGAGCAGATGGGCTTTCTTACGGATGGTATTCATCGAAAGAACACTCCCGGATGCCGGTTGAAACTCCTCGCGGATGTGGCCCATCGATTTGGAGCGCTTCTTCCGAATGTCTCTGGCCAGCACCCGTCGGTCTCTAACTCCCAGTTTTGTGGGTCTGCCGGGTCGGGGCGCATTCCGACAGTCACCTCTCACTTTCCACTTGCCAATCACGTAGGCCACTGTCGATTTTGGGTACTTTAACTGGCTGGATGTGTCACGTATGGATCGGCCATTTCTGTGATACCCGACGATTACACCTTTCTCGAAATCGGAGAGCTCCAAACTGCGTGGCATCTTGCATGCGACTGGTTGCGTTGTTGTTTCCCACACGATATGTAACGGCGGCGGCCGTGACGTGTATCAGGACCGCAGATATCGTTTATTGCAGGGGTATCCAATTACTTGTTGGTAGATAGTGTATATACGTATATATATATAATGAAAATTATACATCATATGTGTATATATACGTATTATTTACTCACTTACTTACACAAAGCGTTGAAATTGTTTTCCGTCCTTCACATAACCTAACTGTTTCACACAGGTTTTCGAACACATCTGCGGGAATCAAAAAGTTCCTTCGCAGTGATGTTAAGGCTGTTCCATATAATTTTGATGCTGCTACAGTCAAAATTGGAATTACGTAACTTGTTGTACGTCTAATTTCATTTTTTTATAACATGCAAATCTTCAGAATAGGTTTCAGAGCAATACCTGTTTTCACAATATTCTGGTGAGTTTAAAGTTTCCAAAATGCTGATGTTGATTTTATCTTTGCCCCTCAGAAGGAAGGAACACATGGAACAAGAGTCACATTTTGGAAACTCTCAACTCATCACAAGCTTTTGAAAATGGGGGTTGCTCTTAAGCATATTCTGGTTTCTTAATGAGACGAAACAATTTCCAGCATTCACTTTACCCATTTTATGTTTTCAACAAGAACGTAATTGTTGGCCTCCACTCCTAATTCAATCGCTTTAGTATTAAATTCATCCATAACAAGTTAGTAAAGCCATGCAATGCATTGATAATGATAGGTATTCCAACATACCAGAAATCATTACTCAAGTTATAAGGATAATGGCTGTGGAATAAATCTCAGTCTTGTGCCCTGAACTTTGATCCCATTTCGATGATATTCTACAGAACTGGTTCAGTATACCTCCGAAATAACTTGATAAAGTTTTGTCGGAATGGAAGCATTTTTACGTAAGTTATGATGCATAAGGGCTATGGAATAGATTCCGCTCCGGTGTCCTAATATTTGACCCATTTCGTCCATTTTAAATAGGATTCGTTGACCCCATTTCGCCTATTTAATAGGCAGGCCCCTACAATATGCTAACATTTCATCCAGATCAAAGAATGTTTACTTAAGTTATGGCGCACAATGGCGATAAAAGTGATTCCGCCCCTATGTCCTGACCTTTGACCCCCATTTTGCCCATTGTCCATAGGGTTTGTCCTACCATATACTAAAATTTAATCGAAATCGAACCTTTTTTACGTTGGTTATGACCCATAAGAGCAGTGGAATGGATCCAGCTCCTATGTGCTAACCTTTGACCCCATTTCGTTCACGTTCAATAGGGTTTCTTTCCAGGTGATCCCCTTCTACATACTAAAAGTTCATCGAAATCGAACAATTTTTACGCGAGTTATCGTGCGGACGAACATACGCACACAAAGCGTGACGTAATGAGGCAGATGGGAATCGAGACCATCTGCTCACAAAAGTGTGACGTCATAAAACTTTAATAGGATCCACACACAACGCGTGACGTAATGAGACAGATGGCCTGACCGCGCGCCAACATATCAAGCTCGAGATTGTGACGTCATAAGATCGTCGCCAGGTGGTCCCTTACCACATAATAAAATTTTATCGAAATCGAACCAGTTTACTCATGTTATGGCACATAAAGGCACTGGAAAGCATCCCGCTCCTATGTCCTAACCTTTCACCCCACTTCACCCATTTTCAACAGGGTTCATTCCCAGGTGGTCCCCTACAATATACTGAAATTTCATCGACATCAAACCATATTTACGCAAGTTATGATGCATAAGGGCAATGGAATAGATTCCGCTGCTATGCCGTGACCTTTGACTCCACTTCACCCATTTTTAATTAGATTCATTCCCATGTCGTCCCCTATAATATACTCAAATTTCTTCGACTTTGAACCATATTTGCAAAAGTTATAACGCATAAGGGAAATGGAATGGATCTCGCTCCTATGCCGTGACCTTTGACCCCATTTCGTCCATTTTCAATAGGGTTCGTCCCCAGGTGGTCCTCTACCACATACTAAAAGTTTTATAGAAATCGAACCATTTTACGTGAGTTATCGTGCCGACAGACGGACAGACAGACGGACAAAGCTGGAGCATATATGCTTCTTCAACCTACGGTTGGAAAGCGTAAATAACAAATAAGGCGTCGATTCCCACACAACATGCAATGGAACGGGATGTTAGCACGTCAAACGAACACTTATGAATGATCAATGCAAAAGATGCGATGTGAAAAGTAACTCTTAGTCTCACAATGTGAAGCGCGGGGTGTGAGAGGGTTAATCACCACAGAAGCAGGCGCAAGGTGTTTTCCTGTATCTTGCTCCCGACAAACGCTAAGAAAGTATCGTTTTACCATTTGGTATCCGTGATTGCAACGTCGACGTCGTATGGTCAGTCGGTGCAAATCTTCTTTTCTTTAAGAAGGAGACGGCAATACTTTTTTATGACAAATCATTATTTACTCCGCCGGCACCAGTATCAAGCATAAAATTCCACAGCACGCAGTTTTCTTTGAAATATGTTTTTTTTTCTTTTCAAACATAAAAAGGGAAACAAAAACAAAACCGGGTCGAAATCGGGTCAGGAACATCTTTACTGGACCCGTTTGACCCGCAAAATAATTGTCCACCCTTGACCCGTTTCCATCTCTGATGCACACTTCTACACGCTGTCTACATGGCACTCAAAACTCCGAGTAATTAGTGGTCTCCCGGAAATGCTGGCTAGCAGCAAACAAAGCGTAAACAGCGAGCGGCAGTGCGAGCTATGTTAAGAATCGGGCCTCTAGGATGAATGCCACTGGACTCCGAAAGAAATTCCGTTAGGGATTTCTAATAGAAGTCATAGGACAACTAAACTGATAGACGGGGTACGAAGGTACAGAAAATTTCCTAGACGTCCACGTGAGAAATGGCAGGATGAAATTCGAAAACATGCCGGAGTGACATGAAAACGAACTGTTCAAGGCACAGAATCGTAGAAAAGACTTGAGAAGACCTTCATCCAGCAGTAAGTTGAGAATGATTGATCTCATTGTGTATTTCATTTTAAGAATTTAAACTCTGAAAAATATGTGAACGAATTTAAAGCATATGTTGTTGTTTTCTTTACATTTTCTCCAAATCAACTTTAAAAGCGGATATCTAGCTTTTTATGGTTTCAGAATTTTACTGCAAACGCAAAAAAAGCAAAGAGTTTAAGTGTCAAAATTTTACTAGAAGAGCAAGGAAAAGAAAGAATGAACATAATTAATTCAAGCAATGACTTCCATATAGATTTATTATTGCATCATTTCTCACAAAATGCAGAAAAAAAAGCAAATAACTTCGTTCCTGAGAAATATTAAGCTTTACATAAATTACTGTTAAAACTCAACGAAAAATATGTAAACAAGAACTGTTACACATAGATGTGGCTAGTAAGATAAAATTAGCCGGCCATGTGTTGTTGTTTTTTTAACTAAATGTTTTATTACTCTCCTCTTTATGATAATACCTTCTGCAAAGGCATTATTTGTTGAAGGACGTGTTTTCCGTTAAGGTCATAGCGTATATGATATTTTTTTCAGGTTAAATGAGGGACAACTCCTGCACGAAGGAGGAAACTGACTCTCATGTCACGTGATTTCGCTGAATACAACTGTGCGCAGTTGCAGTTGTATTTGCACAATCAGTGACTCAAGTAGATTCCGCTATTCAAATTATCTGAATAAGGTTAAACATCATTGGTTTATGTTAACCTTAATCAGATAATTTAATTGGCTTCTTCCCGGATGGAACACAACGTAGAAGAACAGGATATCATTATGTATTTCTTGCATATCTAAGTGCGTAATTTGCAGACCCCAGTGTCATGGAAATACATTTTATTCTTTATCTGCGGCAGAGATATTGTACAAGATAGAGCACGGAATCTTCAGCTTCAACTTACCGGGCAAAGCTCCTAGAAGCTGCGTCAGATGTTGATGATGTTCTCGCGAAAAGAAAGAAAAGGGAAGAAAGAAATGGACAGAGACAGCGAGAGAGAGAGAAAGTACAGAAAGAAGCAATGCTTCACGTCTTTACATTACAATGACACTCGATCGAATATCCAAATTCTTCGACGGTCGGATAAAAGGAATACCGAACGATCTCCCGGAGTCTATAGGATCCAGAGTCCCGAAAAGAGCGATTGAGTCCAGTTGCTGGTGAAACGCATCGTATAACATCAAAACTTCAGTGTACGGATATCTTAAGAATCTGCACTGTAAGCATTACCCGTCACAAGTGGCATAAGAGACAAAAAATGTTAGAAGAATTCAGTGATCAAGGACAGATAAAAATAACTATGCCTGCCACAAAAGAAAATTCTTGAAGTTAGATGAAAGCGTAGAAGAAAGTTCCTCCTTCAAACTAATCCTTTAGATTTACAATCTGTGGCCATTTTGTTATTATACTTTCCCTCGTTCATGTAAGCTTACAGGTATTTCCAGCAGAAGGAACATTTACCAGTTATCAGCAGTTGCAAGGGTAACAATATTTCCTAGGAAATATTTAACCAGATAAAATCTGGTGAAGAAACATATGCTTAACGTGATATTTATTGAGTTCTAATAATATGCTGATTCAGACGTACAAAATATGTCACATAGACTTCTTCCAACAGATTATGTGATTTGATTAAAACAATGAAAAGAGAGTGAAAGGGTAGGTTTATGTCAGTATACACAATACTGGAAATATTTCACAAATTCCTTGCATATCCCGCATTTGATAAATAAAGGTATTTCGTGCAAGTCATGAACGAGCCGAAAATACTGCTGTTTTTGCACGGTAAGTAAACTTGTGAACCAAAAACGTTTTAACATGCCTAAACTTTTTAATCACTTAAAACACAAGTTGAAATAAATACATAGTTAAAAACACTGGCATAAGATATTTCAAGCCTGCGGCAGGCACATCTTCAGGTGTTAAGACCTACATTGGAACAAATGACAATTTTTTATATGTCAGGACACGTTGACGACATACAGAGCAAAACAAATATAACAGTAAAGTCTTGAGTGATACGAGAAACAAATCCGTGACGTAAAGGACACATACCTTAATCAGAACCAAGTTATAATGCAGTGAAGGTAGTACTATCCAAGTCATTGAATGAAACTGAAGTCAAAAGTGGTTTCCATTCTTGAAGAGATGAAACATGGAATCTCGTCGTTACAACACACACTCAGATATTTAAAAATATACATATAGGCTTTCAGTAAAAAGAGCGGATTTCCTAGAGGTAGGTGCCACTAAAATAGAGAACTCACTCCAGAGCGCGAAGTGTGTTCCGTCAGTAGATAGACGTGACAAGGCAGTGGAAGTCGAACATATTTTTACCTTACATTTATGCTTCATGACTATGGTCTTAAGCTTCCTGAGTGTAGATCCTATGTATAGGCGATCTGTGCCGGTGAGGTCCACAGATTTCGTGGGGATACTGTAAGCACCATATCCGTCTTCCAAATGGACGGTGTCGCGGTCTTTCTTTACAAACGAAAGGATGTTAGAAGTTTTAATGCCAAAGCTAATATGATTCAGGTGACATGCATTTTTGCACATGATTAATGTTAGGAACCATATTCACAGAACCAGTGTAACAGAGGGTGTTACGCTCACTAGTCAGGGTGGTAAATGCCGACCTGATAAGCTGGATCCTCCTAAAATCTTTGCCTTGTCTTCCAATGGGAAAATTTCTGTAGCCATTTTCTTCACATTTAATGTGTTCTCAAGGATGAAAATTTGAACATCCGTAAACATAACTACCTATTATTGCCTAGTATACTTAATATTTCCGAAAACGTAACCAAAATTACATTAAAAATCAGTACCTGTTCTTTTGGTTTTGTTGAGACCAGAAAATAGATGGAGCCACATCTACATGTGGCTTACTAAATGCTATCACGCCGCAATTTGTTTTTCAATAATCCCATTAATTTTTGTACTGCAAGCAGTACTTGTGTTCATCCATTCGACAGTCCGGAATGTTTAGAATGATTCGAGCCATTTGGATTACATATTCTAACATTAATTTAACTGAAAATGTTGCAAAGTGAGCTTGCTGGTTTGTTTCGGAATTAAAAATCAGCAGCATCTACAATTCTGTTAACATTTTCAGCTAAATCATTGTCAAAACATTTAACCTAAGTGTCTGAAATCATTCTAAACATTTCAGACTGTGGCATGGATACACTCAAATATTGATTCCATTCCGAAAATTAATAAGATTATTGAAAAAAAATGCGACGTGATAGCATTTAGTAAGTCACATGTAGATGTGGCGCCATCTATTTTCTGGTCTCAACACCACCAAATGAAAAGGTATTGATTTTTATTATATAATTATGGTTAAGTTTTAGAAAATATTAAGTGTACTAGGGTATAATATGAAGTTATTTTTATCGAAGTTCAAATTTTCGTCCTTGGGAACGCATTAATTGTGAAGAAAATGGCTACAATAATTTACTTATTGTAAATAAAAGGCACAGATTTTAGGTTGATTCACCTTATTTTTACTTACAGCATAATCCACAGTATCACTGGCACAACAGTGGTGGTCGACGATCTCATACAACTCCCTAAATTGTGTTTTAAGTGATTAAAAAGTTTAGGCATGTTCACATTTTTCGGTTTACAAAGTTTGTTTATCACGCAAAAACAGTAGTACTTTTGATTCGTATCCCGCGTTTTTCTTTCTATTATCCGCGGAACGTGATTATTTTTATTCCTGATTGGAGGTTTAACGACCACCATGAGCAACTCAATGGTTTCAAATCGATTTTATTTACAAGGTAGGATTCAGGAAGCGAACTAATTAGAACGTCCTGATACAAGTTAAATACAGTAAAATAGGCAAAATTCTAAAAACTATGTACATTTAAATACAGCACGGTGCAATGATCTACAAAAAGCATCGTGGTGAAGGGTGCATTCATATTTTGCACTAGAACATAAGAGACTGGCGTAACAGTGCGTAAAGGTAAAAATTCAGTGCTGACAGATAACAGTGCAGGTGTACAATAATTGGGCACTGTGCGAAAAGAAATTACTGAGGACAAAGAATACAAAAGAAAAATGTAATAATCTGAGACAGACGGAATTAGAATATCTCAGTGCTGGGGGATTTTGTATCATGCATAGTAAAGACAAGAATTATATACACATGTACAGCATTGTGCAATTGAGGAAAACATTGGTAATAAGAAATCAACGTGGTATTGCAGTTTGAGTTAGATGACAATCTGACTAGTATATCTGGATGCAAGAGAAATCCAGTTTAAAATGTAACAAGATTCTAAATTTTGTACAATTTATGTTCAGCACGGTGCAATGGTCAAAATAAGCAACATAATGATGAAGGCACTCATAGTGATAAACTGATACAAGAGATGGACGAACATGACATTTCATGATAACTGGCGCAGTAATGCGATAGCAAACAACAGAACGTATTTACAAGATATGTACTACTTTGTGCAATTCACAACTGAAATGAAGATATCGATAATGTGAAAACATGAGATTGACGTGACTTGATCGTCTCAACATATGAGCACATTACATAGACGTGGAAAAACTTGAGCCAAATCGGAACTAAGATATAGCAATCAATAATAGTGAAGGCGATAACTAATTACACATGTACAGCATTGCGCAGTTTAGAAATACATTCGGTATAAGAAAGCAACTTCACTAAAGTATGATTTAGGAAACATTCCGACGGTATTACTTAATACAAGTAAAATGTAGTAAAGAAGTAACGATATTCTAAACATTGTACAATTTATATACAGCACATTGCAATGGCCAAATTAAACAAAAGAGTGAAGAGGGCGCACATATCGATGAACAAATGAAAGAGACGGACAAACAGGCCGTCTCAAAAGAAAGATGCAATATGGTGATAACAAACAACAGAACGAAATTATAATATAAGTACAACGTTGTGCAAATCACTATGAGAACAAAGAAAGCATTAATGTGAAAACATGAGACAGACGGCAGTTGTTTGTCTCAACATATGAATGATTCACGTGGATGATAAAACTACAATAATTAAACACAAAAACGGTATTGCAAAAATTACATAAGATTCAAATTGAGGAGAAACAACACGAAAGTTCTAGTGCAATGGTGATCATGAAGATTTAAACAAAGCTCATCAAAAGCAAGTATAGTCGAAGTCATGGTCGGCCAACCGTCAGTTGTAGCAACATCGGCGAGCCAGCAAACCAGGAGGCAGCTGGAGACCATGTGGAGAGAAAAGTACTCTCGCAGTGCTGAGTAACAGCTACTTGGTTCTCGAAGCAGACACGAGAAAGGCAGTCTCGAAAGTGACAGAGTAACATCTCAGAAGCTTGAGGCACTGTATAAGGAGTTGCAATATCTCGGCAGCGTTGGTGAAACACGTAGATAACGTGCTTTACTAAAACAAAAATGTAGGAACAAACTAATGGTAGCTTGACTGGAGGAGAAACTTGAAGCAGCAGTGTCTTGTAAGCGTCGGAAGTGAGATCAGCAGTAACTGAGCGTTGGGCGATGGAAAATGCAAAATGCAGGAGCGGCAGTAAGGTGACACAATGGAGGTATACATGAGAGACATCAGCTTCCTGAGCACAGAAGGGGCAAAGAGGTGAATCAAGAAGTGTCATGCGGTGGAGGATGGAAGGGACGGGAAGACGGCGGTGAAGAAAAAGCCAATGAGTGTTGATCTCTAGTGGAGCGGACAGAGGAGAGAGGGCGGCGGACCACACAGCGGTGGTGGAGGATAGGGGGACGTCAGGAATGGGAATGGGAGAAGAGGAGTGGGACATGAAAAGGAAACGGTAGAGAGCCGACGTCGACAAGGAAGAGAGTGGAAGAGTTGTGCCGGCGACGGACAGAAAGAAGGGAACAGGAAGGGAAGCAGACGGGACAAAAGTAAGGCCACAGGGAGTGGCGAGGTGGGGCAACTGAGAGATAATAGTAGAAAGAAGGGAGTCATAGACAGAGCGAGAAGAGGGGGATAGAAGCAGAGTGGAGTGAAGACTGGCATAAAGACGCCAGGAAAGGTCGGAAGTAGTGAGGTCTCTGACTGTTACCACTCCTGCAAGGAGCCAGGAAGGATAGGCAAAGTGCGACAGATGTGAAGGTTGGAGAAGTGACGAGAAAAAGAGGGGTTCGGCAAGAAGTTCCGTGGTAGAATCAGGCGGGGAGCGAGAAAGGTAGAGAGAGCGGAGTAAAGTGAGAGCTTCTCTGTAGACAGGGGGACAACGGGAGACAACAAGAGATCGACGGTCCATGAGTAGTAGGGAAAGGAAAGTGAAGCTGACGTTGCTCGCATTAGTGATGACATCTCTTACAGAAATAGCATCAGGTACAGGTGACGTGATGAGGCGAAGGAACGTAGTAATCTTGAAAGCCTTGTAATACAAATGTGTGTCGATAAAGCCGATGCCACCGTGGTCTGGAGTAAGACAGAGCTTTGGGGCACTGATCCAGTGGTGGCCAGTCCAGATTACGGAAGTGAAGCAACGGGTGATGTCTTGAAGACGAAGGAGTGGAGTTTGGGCTGCGTGCCAGGAGTGAATACATAAAGAAAGTAGGTAAGTACGGATGAGACGTGCTCGTTGGAAGTAGGATGAGCAGAACTGGGCTCTGCGCCAAAACGCAGTTAACTTGTGCAAGCGTGGATGAATGGTATTCCACGTGGTAAGGAATGCATCGCCCGGTATACCAAGATGGACGCCAAGGAAGCGTTGTGAGATGGAAGACCAGTTGGCACCCCAAGGGGAATCCATACGATCAACCCAGGAGCCACACCACAGGCCTGTGCTTTTGGAAGAATTAATCGCTGCGCCGGAGCACGAGGCGTATTCTGTGAAGAGACTTTCCAGTTGAGTGAACTGTGATTCGAGACGAACGCAAAAGGTTACATCATCTGCATATGCAACGGAGGTGATGCCATGATGTCTCGTGCTGCCGATGAGTGGTGGCAGAGTAGCTTGAAAGGAACGGTGCACTGTGCGAAGAAATGGTTCGATGGCTATTGCAAAGAGTTGGCCGGAGAGTGAGCAGCCTTGCCTCACTCCACGGCGGAAGGGAATCGGCGCTGAGAGAAAGGTGGGCAACTTAACCTGAAAACTAGCGTCCTGAGAGAGGGAGGAGAGGAGGGAAAGAAAAGGGGGAGGAAACCCAAAAGAAAGGAGTGTGTCAGAAAGATATGAATGGGAGATATTATCGAAGGCTGACTGTTGATCTAGTGAGAGGAGGGTGAGGGGTTCAAAGCGGAGTCGAGCGAGGTGGATCAGGTCGTTAAGGAGGTGTATGTTGTGAGAAAGAGAGCAGCCGGGGACTGTGCAAGTTTGGTTGGGGGAGAGAAAGTGAGTGAGGATGGGATTGAGTCGTTGAGAAAGAAGCTTAGTATAAAGTTTGTAATCAAGATTTAGTAGGGAAATAGAGCGCCATTTCTGCAAGTCAAGGAGATCACCTTTCTTGGGAAAAAGGACTACATATGCGGCTGTAAAACTCCTCTGGAGGGGGGAGACAGTAAAGGCAGCTGAAAAAGCACAGAGGAGAAACGGAAGAAGTAGAGGTAGAAAAGTTTTGTAAAAGCAGAAAGTTAGGCCGTCCGGACCTGGAGCGGCACTGGAATTCAGGGAAAGGAATGTGGAGGAGAGTTCGGAAAGTGTGGGGGGGTGGGGGTGAAGGAGAGTGGTAACAAGATGGAGAGAACTTGTGGTAAATTAGAAAGGAGAGATGCCATAGCTGTGGGGGATGGCGGAGGAGGTTCACAGAACTTTTCAGTATATTGCTTACGGACATGAGAACAAAGAGTGATCGGGTCGTCTGACACCTCACCAGAAAAAAGGCGGAGGTGATGAAGTGCACTCGAAGCTCATCGTGTGCGTTCCACTGATGCAAGAAACTCAAAATTATGCGTGTCTGGCGTCAGATGTTGAAAACGGAGTCGACACAGAGCTTGTTGAGCCAGTGGAAGGAAAACAGATCGAAGTTCTGCTTGATAGGAGGAGAAGAGAGGATCACTTAGGCTAAGAAGAGAGAGCATTGAGCGAACATGGTCAAGACGCATGTTCTGAATCGTCTTTGCCATGAATGCAAGGTTGCGGACATGAAGAACAAGGTGTTGTTTGATCTCCATCCACAAAGTTAGACCACAGGAGGCAGATTGGAGTTGTGGTCGTCTTTCCTCTAGGAATGATCGAACTGACGAGCAGAAATCTGGGTCTGAGAGAAGAGCATTATCAAAAGTCCAAGGACGAATTGTCCTGAGTTTTGTCGGAGCAGTATGGACGGGGAGAGCAATAGCGCAGTGATCAGAATCGGCTGTGGCATGAATGCACGATTCAGTCACAGCTGGAAGAAGGGTACTTGAGGCATAAAGCCTGTCAAGACGGGCTGTAGAAGGACTGGGGTCATGGGATGAGCGCCAGGTGTGAAGAGTCGTCGTCGGATGGAAGTGGCGGTGAACATCAGTGAGTGAGTTGTTTGAAACAGTTGACTGTAGAAGATTCACCAAGGCGACTCGGTGCTCTCTGATGGAAGGGGACCGATCAAGTTGAAGATTGAGGGTGCAGTTAAAATCATCTCCTATGAGAACGTGATCTGTAGGAGGGATGCGAGACAAAGCACGACGAAGACGGGTGAATAGTATTGACAGGAAGGTTGTAGAACATGGAATGTAGATATTGAAAATATGGTAACAAGTTGACTCAATGGTGAAAGTTGCAAGCTGTAGGAGATCTCGACACAGGTTGTGAACTGAAAAGGAGGTGACCGTAGAGTTGAAGGTGTTGCGGACGCCAATTGCGAGGCCACTATGAGGAGACAATCCAAATGCATGGTGAAACGCATAGTTCCACGGCCGCCATCTAGAGAAGAGAGTGGTAGATTTGCAATTCGTTTCCTGGAGTAGGAGAAGATTGGCCCCCAACGGGTTGAGGTCTTCATAAGCCAAGGCCTTATTGAGTGGGGATGCGAATCCCCTGCAATTAAGTGATACGATCTTGAATATGAATTTAAGTTAATGCTTGCTGAAGATCTTTCAGGACTGGAGGAAAAGACTTGAGTCGGTTGAAAAACGTTTTCGCCCACGGGTGGGCAGGTATGTTTTGACAGCAAAAGTGTGACAGGTTACAGATCTGATCTGGCACGAGATGGAGAAGTGAAGGATTCTTCGTGGATAAGGCATGTGCGATGGTGTAGCCGGTCTTGTTCGTTAAATATGCATGGAGATCTTCATAGGAGAGTGGTACGGGAGGTATATTGGCTTTCTGGAGAGATGCAGCAAAGTCTTCAACCGTGGGGAAGGAGATTTCAGCTTTGGATGGGGATGTATGGCTGGTAGAACTGCCGGATCTGGGTGAAGTTGAGTTCTGCGTCTTCGCTGGAGGCTCAGTCGAATCATCAGTTCTGCGTCTTCAACGGAGGCTCAGTCGAATCATCATTACCTTGGGACTCTCTGCCAATGGACTCTGTATCTGCTGCGACGGAGGTACCAGTAGTAAAAGCGGACTGAAAACCCTCTGAGGGGGATTCAGAAGCCGAATGACGACGTTGGGGAAGTGTTGAGGCAATTTTTGGAAAATTCTCTTGTAAATCATAGGAAGTGGTCGTGGAAGCTTCTCGTTGACCAACGGCTGTAAGTCGACGAATTTTGTCAGATCTCAGCTCTTGGGCTTGCTGTGCTGAGGTGCATGTTGGGGTTCGCTTCGAGGGAGGTGCAGAAGCTGATAGAGAGCTAGTTGGAGCCGGTGGAACTTGATGGGGGCAATGCACTCGAAGATGAGTTTCGCCATGACATAGTGTGCAGTGTAGGGATGTGATTACGTCGATTCTCCGATGCTGTTGTCCACAGCGCACATTGACGATTTTCGGGCACGCCAGCAGATGTTCATCCGACGGAAAGATGACGCGAGCACTACGACGAAACCCTCCAATGGTTTTGTCATCTGGATCTGTAGACGCCGCTAAGAGAGTCGTCACCGGTCCCACTACTCGGCCAAATTTGTTAAGTAAAGTACACAGTGCAACATTAGAGACTTTAGGTGGAACTGGATGAAAAGTAACCTGGATAGGCCGCTGCGCAACAGGCTCAGGTAGAAGATGAACATCTTTGATGGACAAGTCGTCAGTCATTACGAGATCGGCATGTTCCTTACGAGCAAAATACACCAACACGACCCGTGGTTTGCGGGCCATATGAGTAATGTGGGCTCCAGCGGGAAGCATCTGCTTAAGTGCAAGGCTTGTACTCTTTGAGCTTCGTGTCAGGTAAAGCATCGAAATAGACGCCGAAGTCCATGGTAGACATAAATTGTTTTCCTGCTGGGGAGTCCACCGGGATGTCAATGGTAGCGGAATTGCCGTCAACACCGACGTAGGAGTCTGGAAAGACTGTCGCTACAAACTTTGAAGGAGCTTTCGCTCCGGAGGTAACCTTGGAATATGTACGAGAAGGAGAACTGACGTGAGAGGGCTGCGACGCAGCGCCAGTTGCTGGAAGCGGCTTTTTGAACTGAGCAGAAGTGGAAGGCAGCGGATCTGCGCCATGAGTCACATCCATGGCCTCGTCTGCAGTACCAGAGACATGCGTCAAGGCGACGTCACTATCCAGGACAGGGCAATCAGCTTGAGCCTTAACAGAGGAGTCGCGCGCCACATCCTGTGTGCGCACTACGTCACTGACAAGCATTGGAAATGATTGGTCTCCAGAGGTTGAGGAGGAGGTTAAAGGAGCCTTGCTGATAAGGGCGTGAACATCATTCTTATCAGTTGCCGCCATTGCTAATGGCGAGGGTTAACGAAATAATCGCCGCCCCGGTGGCGCAATCGTCTAAGCGATGGCCTCTGATCATTCGTCCGAACGGGGTCCGAGTTCGAATCCCGGTGAGGCATGGATGTTATGTTTGTCTTGCGGCACTGGCTCTCTCCCTTCCCTGGAACCAGTAACCCTTAATTAGGGACGGGCGAATGCTTATAGCCCATTGAGTTGCTCACGGTGGTCTTTAAACCTACAATAAAAAAACCCCGAAAGAATTGATCAGCTGGATCGAAAATTTAAATGCTGATTACAGAAATAATAAGTTACTCACCACCTTGTGAGACGAACCAAACGAAAGTTCTCCCCTTGGTCTTGAAGGGACGCACAACAAAAATGGACGACACACTCTGGAAGCACACTAATTCAGGCACAAAACTGGAGCACAAACAACGAACAGCTCAATGGGCTATAAGCAGTAGCCCGTCCCTAATTTACGGCCACTGGTTTCCAGGGAAGGGAGTGAGCCAGTGCCGTAAGATAAACACAGCATCCATGCCTCACCGGGATTCGAACCCGGACCCTTTTCGGACGAATGATAGAGGCCATCGCTTGGACCACTGCGCTACCGGCGCGGCCAACGAGAAATTGAAAATTAAAAAATCGTCGTATAATCTGTACCTGCCAGTTGGTCCCGAATCAAAATTTTCTTGCAGAAAAATCCCTGGCCGCCCCGGTGGCGCAGTGGTCTAAGGCGTTGGCCTCTGATCATTCGTCCGTAAGGGGTCCGGGTTCGAATCCCGGTCAGGCATGGATGTTGTGTTTGTCTTACGGCACTGGCTCTTTCCCTTCCCTGGAACCAGTGACCCTAAATTAGGGACGGGCGACTGCTTATAGCCCATTGAGTTGCTCACGGTGGTCGTTAAACCTCCAATCAAAAAAAAAAAAAAAAGAAAAATCCCAATTTGCAGAATGACCCAGCACTCCAAAAAAATTAGGAAAATTGATCTTGTTATTAAAAAAAATAACTACATTCTGAAGCGTTTTTGTGTAACTTTTCAATAAATAAATATTAGGCCGCCCCGTAGGCGCAGTGGTCTTAGCGATGGCCTCTGATCATTCGTCCGAACGGGGTCCGGGTTCGAATCCCGGTGAGGCATGGATGTTGTGTTTGTCTTACGGCACTGGCTCTCTCCCTTCCCTGGAACCAGTGACCCTAAATTAGGGACGGGCGACTGCTTATAGCCCATTGAGTTGCTCACGGTGGTCGTTAAACCTCCAATCAAAAAAAAAAAAAATAAATATTCGAAAGTTACACAAAAACGCTTAACGGTGCTGCGTAGCTACATCTGCGGCATTAACAGTAATACTGCCTTCGATGGATCGTATTTTCTGTCCAAATGTTCATAAGTAAGGAAAAAGCTTTCCAACTGTTTACGAATCGCTATCTTTGTACTGCTACATGCTTTTCTGTTGCTAACGAATTTTTTGGAATTTCCCAAATATATGATATAACGCAGGGGTCGGCAAGTAATTTTAGGTGGTGTCCGGATACTTTTGAAAATTTTTATCGAGGTCCAGAAAAAAAAACCCCTCATATTCCTTACTAATTTTTTATTTTAATTTTCACTCACAAAATAATATGAAATACAATAGATAGGCATATTTGTATTCAAAAATCAACGGGAGAAATTACATTTGCGGTCTTGAGCCAGTTTTTTAAAGTTAAGTTCACGCGGGGAGCAGCTTATGCGAAGAGTGTCTTCAAGGTGGGCGGCCGTTAATCTTGAGCGATATTGGTTCTTCAAAAAATTCATTTTTGAAAATGAAGTTTCACAAACATATGTGGAGCCAAACATAAAAGCCAGGTAAATGGCTAATTTTTTTGCAATTTCCATATTTTTCTGGGACATGTTTACTCCAAAATTCTTCGGCGGAGGCAGTTTTATACGTTTGCAAGGAAATGTCTTCCTGCAAGTCTATTACCTCCATTTGGAGTAAAGGCATTGAAAGGCGGAACAACTTCGCAGCCACATCAGTCCATTCTGCCGCTGGAAAAACTTCAAAAGGCGATTTTAAGAATCGCGACAACTTCTCTATCTCTGCGAAGTCTTGGAATCTTGCTACAAATTCCTTCCTAAGATCTGGCATAAAATTTGAAAATACTGCAATGTCTATTTCGGAATGATTTTTATGTTCAAGAATTGTTGGAAAGTGAATAAATTCTTGACTTGCAATGTCTTTTTCAAAGATATCCAGCTTGCGACGGAAAGAAGACACACTTTGTATCAGATCACATATTAATTTCCCATTTCCCTGTAGCTCGGTATTGAGCGCATTTAAATGTTTCAGAATGTCTTTCAGGAAAGCCACAGCTAGCATATTGCGTTCGTTTGCTAGGAACTCCAAATGCTTCCTTGCTTCTTGTGTATCCAAGTTGTCTAAGAAGGAGGCTACTTCTTCTTTTATTTGCCAAAAACGTTCAATCACTTGACCTTTACTTATCCAATGAACATTGTTGTATTGCAGTAAGTCAGAATGCGCCGAATCACACTTAGATAGAAACTCTTTGAACTGTCTGTGCTGAAGAGCAGAACGAGACCTCATAAAATTAATCAACTTGATCAAGCTGTCCATTCCTTCTTTCAGAGCGGCACTAAGTTTTCCACAAAGGGCTGCCTGGTGAATTATGCACTGATTAGATAGTAGCCCAGCATTCTTATCCTTGATTCTCTTTACTATAGTCAATTTTCTTTGCCGATCATCGCTAGGGCGCGTCAATTGAAAGAGACACCATTTTATCATAACTAATGTTTGATTTTGTCATGAAGTCATCAAACGTCTTGAATAAATCTTTTCCGCGAGTCTTGCCTTTAAACGGCAATATTACTAGCAATTCTTCCTTAAATGTTTTACTTTCAATATCCAAAAATCGCACGAAAATAGACATTTGTTCTTCATCAACAATGTCACATGATTCATCAAGTGCTATGGCGTAGCAAGGCGCCTTCTGCAGAAGTTCGAGCAAACTACTTTTATTGTCAGCAGCCAAAATTTCGGTTCTTCTTGTATTGCTTCTTGCCGACAGTGGAATACCTTGAATTGCGGCAACAACATCCTTTTTCTGTTCAAAAAGTGCCGCGACCACTTCTAACATACATTGTTTTACTATCTCAGAGTCTGAAAATGGCTTCTGGTGTTTATTAAGCGTCCAATACACACGCAACGCCGCTTCTACAGATTTTTCTTGCTCGCTCATAGAGCGAACTAGTAAGGCCGTGCTTTTTTTGTAAGAAGGTAGATATGCCTGGAGTTTTTCTTGACGAGCTTCACTACCTAGAGGAAAATTTTTATGGAACTGCTGATGAGTTGTTTTGTAGTGTCGCTTTAAATTGGCACTTTTAACAAGAACGACAGTTTTGTTGCATATGAGGCAAACTGGAACAGCTCCAGGCCTATCAGGCAGCGTAAAACAATATTGTTTAGTTCACTCAGTCAAAAACTTCCTATTTTCACAATCAACTTTACGCTTTTTAGGATCCATATCGATGCAAAGAAAAAAAACGTTATAAGCCTCGACAATAACAAAACAAATTAATAAAAGCTCCGTACGAGATCGCAACAACTACTGACGAAGTGACGATAAAATTTGTCTATCTTATTTAGATTCGTTCTTTATAAAAATACTGCCGCCCGGCACAAAGCGCGTGCCGACGCACCGCAAAAGAGTTGCTTCCGTGTCAAAGTGTATGGTATGGCGACGCACCGCAAAGGAGTTGCTTCCGTGTCAAAGTGTATGGTATGGCGACGCACCGCAAAGGAATTGCTTCTGTGTCAAAGTGTATGGTATGGTGACGCACCGCAAAGGAGTTGCTTCCGTGTCAAAGTGTATGGTATGGCGACGCACCGCAAAGGAGTTGCTTCCGTGTCAAAGTGTATGGTATGGCGACGCACCGCAAAGGAGTTGCTTCCGTGTCAAAGTGTATGGTATGGCGACGCACCGCAAAGGAGTTGCTTCCGTGTCAAATTGTATGGTATGGCGACGCACCGCAAAGGAGTTGCTTCCGTGTCAAAGTGTATGGTATGGCGACGCACCGCAAAGGAGCCGCTTCCATGTCAAAGGTCGCCGCCGCCGAGTACACCCGCACGAAAGATAAAATTGTCATTTCACATCAAAGTTTCATAAAGTGGCGTTAAGTTTTCGTTCGAGTTACGAGCACAAAAATTGTGTTAATATAAATACGCCTGCTCCGATTAAAAGAGGCTTCAGAGGTTGCCAGAGTCAGAGATCGATTTATAAAATTTCCTATTTCATTAAATAAAATTCTTGTGTTGCCTTCGGGTGTACAGAGCTTTTATGTGGATCGACAAATGATAAGGGTGGTGCTCAAATGTATTGTTATCTACAGAAAAATATTTTTTTTTAGATTTATTTGAGTAATTTATACTTTCAAAAAATATTTGGCGATCCAGTTTTTGACCTTCCGTGGTCCGGACTTGGACCGTGGTTCGCCAGTTGCCGACCGTGGATATAACGTAACCCTATTTACGTTATGAAAAATTTCCGGCTGAATAGATGTTAAACTAAGGGTAAATTAGATGTAACTAACTGTGCCAGATAGGTCACGTTAGAGTAAGACTTTTACAAAGGCCAGAAGAAACATATACAGAAGTCCAACTTATGTCAACTTTTTATTGATCTAGTAATATTAGACGAAATCCAAAACACATCACTTCACATATCTTAGTCAAGAAGAAAATCAATAACGATCTAACATCTCCACACTGCTGCATCGTCTTTTTATCTAACGTTCTTATGTACATACGCCACTGTTGTTCCGACCTCAGTGTGTTGCCAACGTTATTTTCCTTTGAGGGAAAAGCCATAACTTTAAAAGGGGATTCTCATTTTTTACGCTAAAATTACGGCCTTTTTTAGTGTTTATTGACAAAACTATGCGATCAGCTGATTCCAAAGTAGGTACATATATTTCTTATCGTTTCAGGTACCTACAAGACAATTTTTAATAAGTTTCATGAAGAATCACGTCCGCAAATCCCCCTCGACCATGACACTGCGCGAGGATCGACGGTCACTGGTTGCCATGAGTTCTCCACTCCAGGTGAACTGAAACAAAAAAACTCGAACTGCGTTTTACTCTATACACAAGTAGTTATCGTTTGATGAACCAGAAAAAATATATATATATTTGAAATAATGGTGACTTGTCAAACTCAAATTATCAATTTAGCTCAAAAAATTGACAATGTTTTTCGCTATTAAAGAATATACATAACGTATCGCGTTTCTGGTACATCAAATGATAAAATGATGTTTGCTGAACATGCCGTTTTGCATTTGAAGTCGATCAGTCCAATAGTTTTTGAAATATCATGCCAACCATTTGCTAAAAAGCTGTTTCGAGAAAAACGCGTTTAAACCTTCAAGTACAGTTTACGGAGGCATATAGAGTACTTACAGTATTTTTCTGCTAATCTGCTATACCAAGGTCATACGTACAGTGTTTTTTCCTCCGCTACGTAGAACTCGTTTAGAGAAATTTGCTTGCTTCTACGCCTTGTACGAGATTCTTTTGTAGCCTCGAGGCTGCGTCTCGACGATCTCTACAGGCGCTGTTGGTCCCGCGCGTTGGCAAATATCTTCGTTTGCTCGCCAATAACAATTCCTGTCGTTGTCATCATTTTCAGGACGGCAGAAAAGCCTTCATTAAAAATGACTGCTGCTACATAAGCTGCCATTTTCGATGGTTTTTGAGCCACAATGAAGATGTTTGGGCATGAACCGAAAAACAGTAGAATTGAAACTTTCATTGTTGTTTCGAGTGTCACCACCCAAAAAACTGTCTAGCAACTCTCTTGATGATAAATCGTTTTTAATCGGCTTTATAGCATTTTCGACATTTTTATGAAGTGGCGGTTTACGATTGAATTCGTCTAGAGTTTTCTCAGCTTTGGCTTTGCGTCATTCGCACCAATTCTGAGACCCCACTGGACAATAACAGATTATAATTTGGCCACTTTTGCGAATTGCGACTTGAAATTTGGTACACATATTCTTAAGACTTGAAATAATAAAATAACGTAAAAAAAATGAGAATCCCCCCCCCCTTAAGGTTTGCAAATATCTAACAGAAGGAAAACAAAATTACATAGAAAAAGAAACTCAAAAGGAGAGTTAAAACAGAATATACGTTACACAGACCTATCTTGGCAATAGCGACGAGGAATTCGTAAAAAAAAGGGCGAAAAAACGTTTTTTTAGGGCGCAGTGTTACATGCGTGGGCGTATAACTAGGAGATCCTACGTAAATTTATACCATTTTTAACAGATAATCCGCGGATTACACGACAAAAATTACAGTAATTCAGGAAACGTGTGAAATATTTCATGAGTTATGTACCCTATGTAGACAAAAGTCACAAGACAACACAGCCATTAATTAACAAGAATGATCATTTATTTCCAGTGTGATTCCTAATTATTGTCGGGGTTTCCATGGCCTGGCATGGTCAAACCGTAACCGACCAAATAAAACTGTCTATAACATAAACAAGTTTTTTTGTTTTTTTATTGGAGGTTTAACGACAATCATGAGCAACTCAGTGGGCTATAAGCAGTCGCCCGTTCCTAATTTAGGTACACTGGTTCCAGGGAAGGGAGAGATCCAGTGCCGTAAGACAACACAACATCCATGCATCACCGGGATTCGAACCAGGACCCCTTTCGGACGAATGATCAGAGGCCAGCGCTTAGACCACTGCGCCACCGGGGCGGCCATGAACAAGTTCACCGCGGAAAGATTTATGTGGCAACACAATACCCGCTGAATTCACGTCATACTTTAAAATAGCGTCTGTTCAAGAAAAAGCAATATGGGTACTCGGATTCTTCGAAACAATGTCAGTTATCACAACACAACATCATTAAAGAACACAGTACGGCAGAGCTGTACCTTCCCATAATGCTATCCGATGTTGGTTAAAGCAGTTTCAAAAGACTGGTAGGGTGCAGCATCCAAAAGGAGCGGGAAGACGGATCACTTCGCAGGACGATGTTTATCGCGTCCAGGAAGCCTTTTCTCGAAACCCTCAGTAGTCAACGAGACGAGCTGCGTCGTAGTTAGGTATGCCACAAACGACTGCTTGGAGGGTTCTGCACAACCGCCTACAACTCCGTGCGTACAAATTGCAGATTGTACAGTCTTTATAGCGAGACGATAAATCCCGCTGTTTCCAGTTTGCTCAAGACATTTTGTCCAAAGCCGAAGCTGATGAACATGACCTGCGGACATGGATGTTTAGTGATGAAACAACATTATTCGTCTCAGGGAGGGTACGTTGGCATAACTGCAGAATAAGGGGCTCTAAAAACCTTCACGCCATTCAAGACGTCGAACGAGATGGCGTAAAGTTGAACGTCTGCTTCGCTTTTTCATGCTCAGAAGTGTTGGGGCCCTTTTGTTTTGTGGTGAAAACAGTGACAGCAGTGACCTATCTGCACATGCTGCAGCTGTATCTGTTGCCTCAGTTGGAAGATCTGCAGCCCAATATGGTGTTGCAGCACGGCGGCACACCGCCGCCTTGGGCTGTTATTGTCCGAAAATTTCTTGACCTACATTTTGCTGGGCGCTGGGTTGGACGAGGTGAACCAATTCCTTGATCTCCGGGGTCACCCGATATTACGCCACTGGATTTCTTCCTGTGGAGATAAGTGAAACAACATCGTTTACCAGACCCCTGTGACCTCCCACGATGACCTGAAGACCAGAATTGGTGCTGCGATAGTAATAGTAACACCTCAAATGCTGGAGAACACTTGGCGGGAAATTGATTCTCGCTTGGATATCTTACGTGTCACGAAAGGTGCGCATGTCGAAGTGGTTTAGCAATCGATTGATTATCACTAAGTATCTGATATATCGATTCTACAGGTAATAAAACTTTTAGTTGTCATCTGTCATATTCTGTTTGCGGTTTCAATTTGTGTTTTCCCGTTTTCCAATTATATGCCACTGAAACCCCGACAATTATTATGAATCACCCTGTATTATTATCAAGGTGGCCCACCTTTGGCCTGAATGCAGGTGTGAGACCTCTTATACAAGCTTTCAATTAAATGTTGAAAGTATCAGCAGAAATGCGTTTCCATTCCATCTCTCTCTCTCTCTCTCTCTCTCTCTCTCTCTCTCTCTCTCTCTCTCTCTCTCTGTCTTGGAGTGACAGAGGACGATACAAAGTCGATACGACGATCGAATTAATCCCATAGGTGTTCAATGGAGTTCAAATTATGGCTTTGTGAAAGCCAGTCCAAATATTAGATCTGAATTTCCATGAACTAGTCAGTATGAATGCGTGCTGTTCGGCAGGGTGTGTAGTCTTGTTGATAACTAGCAGGCTCACTTCTGTAGTACCGAAATAGCGCTTGAAGCGCAGAGTTCTTCAGGATATCTAGGTAATCTTCTGCATTAAGAGTTTTTTTTTACAGCACCGCCAATGGATGGAGTCTGTTCCACGAGAAACAACCCCACCAGCACACAAGAACACTGCCACCCACAAACTTGTGTGTGGGAACAACAGTGCATTCCCGTAAGAACGGTTCTCTTGGCACTTTCTATAGCTATACAGGGCTGTCTGACTGGTACATCGTGAACTGTGATTCATCAGTCCATAGGATCTTTTCCTATTGCTTTAGACCCCTGACCAACTCCCAGTGCACCACGCTAAACTAACAGAGGCAGTCTATGGAGTATATAGGGCTACAAGAGCAATGGCACAATCATGAAAACCCATTGCTTGTAGCTCACTGCGAATGGTTCTTGTACAAACGGGGATACCGTAAGGGGTAATAATATCTGAACGCAAATCATTTTTCGTAAATACACCCATTTACGCATTATATGGCTTTATTGTCTTCTCAGCTAAGTATTTCCTTTCAAACGTTAGCTTTTCACGTATGCTTCCCCCGCATAAGTTATAGTATCAGTCTGTCTCAACAGAGCGAACCCTGGGCTTGTGAAAGCTTGGCAGCATCACGTGTTTCGGCAAATAGAAAACGGAGGATTTTTTGTAATAACTTTTCTCACGAATTGATTATATTTCAGTTCTTCTTTGCTTGACTGACTACCAATGATGCCATAACGGACAAAAACTCTTGGAAATTCAAACAACGTTAAGGTTTTAGAAAGCATAACGAGGGATAAACCCAAAAGGTTCATAACAAGCAGTAAACAAAATCAGAAAGTTAAATTTCTAATGTGTGTCAAAAATGTTGGAAATGTATTTTTTGCTGTAAGCCACCTCGATGGCAATTATTCCAGCTCTCAAGTGTTAAGAATTGATATACACGCTAACAAATATTTAACTCTTTAAGCGGCTGATGTACAGGAACCAAACTGAGTCCACAATTTTTTAATATCTGTTTTCTTTCATTTAAGTTAGTTTCTTCATCGTATATTATTGCTATTGTACAATGTAAATAAGTTTTTGCTTGTGCAAAAATGTCAGAATTTCCAGATTCTCATCACAACAGTCTTGCAATGAGAAGATCCCGTATTTTATTGTTCTCGCGGTTTCACTGGCTGCTGCCTTGTAGGTGTTTATGGATGACGTTTTCCGCACTCGGCGTAAGAGTTGCGAAACGATACTAATTTCACTACTTTCGTTATATGGTTTCTTCTTTTTGTTAAAGAGGCTTGAGTGCTTGACCTACTTTCGCGCTCCCAACACGCGTTATGACTACCCTTCTTTCATAGCTGCGCAAAATATTTACCTTTATTTTAGGTGGGCGATTAATGTTTTAGCGGACTCAATTTCTCAGCTTATATAAATCAAGATTTTATCTGTTCATGTGCTACCACTTATTTAATATTTTACGCTGCCAATGCTTTATGTATATTTTTGCTCATTAGCATAATAAAGTATTATGATTTCTCTCTCTCTCTCTCTCTCTCTCTCTCTCTCTCTCTGGTGCTCTTTTAACAGGTAATCAGTCAGAAAAAATTACTGTCAATCATCCGCCTAAGTGACCACTTTGAATAACAAATCTAATGGAAAATCAAAGCATTCCGATTTCCGACGAGAAGGCCCACTCCTTCCAGGTGCGTTCGGCCCACTTCTTAGACAGCATATATATTCATTCAAGCTGATTTCAGCCCACTTCTTAGACAGTGTATATATTCGTTTAAGCTGATCTCAGCCCACTTCTTAGACAGCGTATATATTCGTTCAAGCTGATTTCAGCCCACTTCTTTGACAGCGTATATATTCGTTCAAGCTGATTTCAGCCCACTTTTTACACAGCGTATATATTCGTTCAAGCTGATTTCAGCCCACTTTGCTGACCTCATGTCCATTCTTTCCAGCAAGTAAAAAGGTCAATGAACCTTTTTTCAGCAGGTCAAAGCAATTTAGTAATGAGACCAGTTTCCATCACCGTCAGAAGCCTTTCATGTAGCTATTGGTTTGCAAAGAAGAGCGTGGATTCTTCTGTATGTGAGAAACTGTGTTATCAAGTTTATGCGAGTACGGAAAAAACAATTCACACATGTAATTTCTCATGGAAAATGGAATAATAAATTAACTTCCGAAACGAAACCCGTAATAACTCTGGTTTCAAAATTACTCTAATCACTGAAGTAATCGAAATATTATTTTTAAAACTGCTTTGTGGCAAATATTTCTTAATCATCTTATAGTTCGTATAGCTATACGTTTGAGGTAAATTTCTATTTCGACTTAACCGTCTTTCTATGAAAAACATACTTGCTTTTAATGAAGGTACTTCCTTGCTAATGAGATTCTAGAAAAACGACTGAGTTGATTTCTAGGGGAAATATCGAAGCCGGTAAAGATTCTGTCTCCGATAGAAGAAGTGTGATTTATGTCGCGTAAGCATTGTTTTAAGCTTGTACGAACAAAAACACTTTATTTTATCTTAGAGTAGATAGCGGCTGGTTTATCGTTTACAAAAGCCACGTTTTGGTTCCTATTATTTTGTAACGATGGTGACGGGGAATGAAAAGAACTTTTCTTACGGTGGTTTAGCCGCTATTAAATGACTTCATTTTCTGTGTGCCTTACTATCAGAAATATTTTTTTCCTTGGTGATATGAGTTGTCCGAACGATAAATTGCTGCCTCTAAATCATTTTTGTAACCATGCGTCGGGACGTGGGCTAACGAACGAGGCTAAAAATCTGACAAAGCAAAACGCGATTCCGCGGCAACCACGCAAAGTCCTTGCGTAGCAACCAGCCGGGTTCTCATGTTTCGCAACTTAATTTTGGGCGAATGCAGTAAAAATCTGCTTATCGATTCGTCAAGCGTCGTCACCGAAGGTGCCCTCGACAACTCTTGACAATGCCAAACAACGGCTTTGAAATATCCGTTTGTCTGTGTCCCTGTTTGGGTAATTATCGGGAACCGATAGTAAAAGCGGGTGCCACGTATTTAACGCAACAAAGGAAAAAGGTACCTTACTGTCAATCGCGCTGTACCCAATAGTGTTTAAGGAATAAAGAAGAACTTTTATGTTCGTCGCGAGGAAAAGGACATTTCTTTACGCGTTGTATGTGTATTTTTGCTTATATTTGTAAATATAAGGGATAGAAACACCAAAATGAAAATTTGCTTCTTGAAATTTAAGAAGAGTTCATTATGGTAAAGCGATCTGATAGATTTTCGATTCTCACTGGTCTTACTTATATTAGCAAGGAAGGATTTTAAAGCATTGCCATATCAGCAGACAGCCAGCGTCAAGACGCATCAGACGTTAAATCCCAGGTGTCATACCTTTGGCATTGTACAGTGCTATTGAAATACCGTTAGCTAACCTTACACGCGACAAAGCAACTACATATTTTATGCAAATTCGAAAATCCGATTTCAATTTGCTTTGCTGAACTACTGCTGACCATTTTCAATCAATGGTGCGCTTTAATGAAAATTACTTGTTGACCAACCGAGAACGGAGAATAAGGAAAAGGAGTACCATAATTTTCGCCGATATGAAGTATAAGCAAGGCCGTCGCCAAAGGGATGCGAAGGTGGGCTCTATAGCCCACCCTGAAAACTGTCTTGCCCAACCTGCCGTCCACCCAGTTCATGATGCGCCATATCTTAATTTTTTTAACTATAAAATATAATCTGGAATTTGCCAAAAACAAAAAGACTCCAGTGTTTTTTGTAGTGTAGCCCAACATATTTTCACCTAGAAAGTGCTTTTTTCTTTCTCCGTAGAAAGGTTTTCAACATAGTATTGGCAAGGCTATAAAAATGCAGTTCTCCTCTCGTCCAAATCCTCAATTTAAGCCGTTTTTCTAGTTAGTATGACCAGGGGCGAATGAAGAGAGTGAATAGGAATTCACTGCAGTCATTAGTAATTTCTATGCAGTTTGTGCTACTAAACAGGTGTGCAAGACAATGTTGCTGGCTTGAAGGAAAGGAATTAAGGAGGTAAAGTTATTGTCTGCGTGTTGGAATCATACTAACTTGAACTGTTGTGGGGAAATGTGCAACTTAATCATACTAACTTAAACATTTCACTTCAACTCTAATCGACGAAAACGTTTGCTTTAAGACCTTTCTCCTAGGCACGATTTTTTTAATCAGGGCTGGTTACTGGTGACACTGTGTCATGTTAATTATATGGGAATGTAACTCTTTAGGTTTTACTAGTTTTATTAAAAATGGATGAACGAAACATTAGCAAAAAATGACTCCGAATTAATTCCAGATTCTTTTGTATTCCAACAAGTGAAAAGGCTTAAAGATAGTTCGAAAATGAACGAGTATGTATCCAGGAGGGGGGAGGGGGGTGTATTGCGAAGTCGAAGTCAAAATCTAGCGACGTCTTTTGGTATAAGTCGAATAGGTTAAATTTTTCAATTTTTGTCATTCATAGATAAGTTGATTCTGATTATAAGACGAGCATAGAACAAGTGCAATTAGTGTTCTGAAATTCTGTAACTATTTTTTTAATATTTTATAGTAAATGCTAAGGGGAAAAGAAAGTGTAGAAATGTCAGCGATTCTTTACTACAATAAAAACTTGAATTTAAAAAGTTTATTCTTTTTGCGTCCTGATGCAACCGTATACACTGTAAAAAACAAGAAAGATGGCACCAAATTTTTGGATTTATAAGCACGTCTTTCGCATCCGTTCTGATACGAATTAAATTACCAAAGCTATTCAAAGTCAATGGAACCGGTTTGGAAAACAATCAACCGGTTCCAGCCATCGATAAAACATCCAGAAACAGAAACATCTACTTAGCTCCACCAGCGGCTGAAAAACATGTTACGAAGCCTAACAAATGGCGAACAAAAAGTTTCCCATAATACAAGGAAGGTACCAGAAACAGAGATTTTCAAATCGAACGTTCAAACGGAGAAATATAGATGGAAACAATGATATAAGTCTACGTCTACGAGCGGAAATGTTTTGCAAAACGGAAAAGTTCAAAATATGCAAAAAATTATTCTTCATGGAAAAAACTATGCTAAGGGAAAAAGAACTTTTCGTATACGTCTCCAGGGAGCAGATATAGCGGAAAAAAATAAAATAATAAGTTTTCTATCTTTACGCAGCTTGCGGGAAATCTTTGCGCTATTCAAAGAGGATAATGCTGCACATATCTATTGTAGCGAGTTTCCTCACATACTAGCTTAAAGTGTTCTACAAGGTAAATAGCATCCGATGTTAAAATGATTTTTAAAATCGCACATGTAAAATTAGTGATTTTGAAAAAAACAGATTAAGCGTTTGTGCCCCTAGAGGCGAAATTGTGCACTATTTTGGGAAAGAAAATACACACAGAGTTTGCATAGTTAGTAGTATCTGACCGAGGAAAGAAGTGCTTCAACTGGGTTTTTAGCACCGCAGATATTGCTGTAAGTAGAAACGCGAATTAACGCCTTCTAATGGCAGACCTGTGCCCTAAGAAATATTTTAAATTATATAAGAAACATTTCGCACCGAGTACGCTCTCCAACAAGGAAATAATTTTTAAAATCGGACTCCTAGAAGCAGAGATATCGATAAAAATATGATATGCGTTTACGTACCCTGGTGGAAAAACCATTCATTATTTTAAGAAGAAAGTATTCTCAAAACGTTTTCCGATGTGAGCGGTATCGGTCTGCGAACGATGTTTTTCAATCGAGTTTTCAGGAGCTCAGATTTTGCTGCAAGTATATCAAACGCCGAAATTAGCACTTACGTCCCTTGGTGGCAAAACCATTCTTTATCGAATATTAGAAATTATATGCAAAACATTTTCCATATATTTTTTGGTATACGGAGCAAAAAGAGCTTTTGAAATCGAAGTTTTTGACGCATAGATATCGCGTAAAAATCAATTTACCTTTACGCCCCCTAGCGGAAAGTCTATGCATTACTTGTGAATTTCGAAATTAAATGAGAAACATTTTACACCGGAAACGCTATCTAACAAAGAAGGAATTTTTCAAATCCGACTCTTAGAAGCAGATATATTGACAACAATAAGATATATATATCTACGCCCCCTGGAGGAGAAACCATGCATTATATTAGGAAGAAAATATTCTCAAATGTTTATCGACATGAGCGGTATTAGTCCAATGAGGTATTTTTTCAATCGAGTTTTTAGAAGCTCAGATTTTGCTGCAAAAACCTACGAAGCAGAAATTAACACTTACGTTCCCTGCTGGCCAAACCATATTTTATAAAAAAATATATAAATTATAATCAAGACATTTTCCACTAAGAGCTATATCCAGTGAAGGAAGAATTTTTCAAATCGGAGTTTTAGAAGCAGAGATATCAGGGAAAGCTCAATTTACCTATACTCCCCCTAACGAAAAGTCAATGGATTACTTGAAAATTTTGAAATTGTATGAAAAACATGTCGCACCGGAAACTCTATCCAAGAAAGAAGAATTTTTTCTTAAATTGGACAATTACAGGCAGAGACATCGATAAAAATATGATATACATCTGCGCGCCCCTGGCTGAGAAATTATGCATTATTTTAAGAAGAAAATATCGGAAAAGGTTTATCGACATGTGTTGTATCGATCTATGAAATAATTTTTTTAACTGAAATTTTAGAAGCTCATATTTTGCTGTAAATACATCAGAAGCAGAAATTAACACTTACGCCCCCTGGTGGCCAAACAATTTTAAACCAAAAATTATAAATTATGTGCAAAATGTTTCCCATGAGGAACTGTATCCGGTGCAGAAGTAATTTTTCAAATCGGAGTTTTAGAAGCAGAGATATAGGGGAAACACAATTTAATTTTACGCCTCCTAGCTGAGAATATATGCGTAGCTTGAAAACGTGACTACACCTAAAATAATCTTTGACATAAATGGAATCGAAAGGTAAAAAATTTTTTTGAATTGAATGTTCGGAAGCAAATATATGAACTGAAATGTATTTTCAGTTCGATATCATCTGCATTTACGCCCTCCAGCGGCAAAATTGCGCATCGTTAAGAAACCGAAATAAAAGATCATCATTCTCACATTTCGAGCTTCCTAACGCAAAAAGAATTTTTCAAATGGGACTATTAGTTGCACACATATGGTGTCTACAGACGGACGGACAAACCGATAACATAAGCACTATCTTTTTTTTTTACAAAAGACGTGCTAATAAGTGGTGCTAATTCACAGAAATTTTCTGAAAATAACGTGCAACAAATTTGCCAGTAAGTGACCGTCTTTTCACGGAATTTAGGTTTTTGAAAGTTCTTTTTAACTTCCGTATTTTCACAGATTTTCCGTAGTCAATATTTCCGTTTATTTCAGAAAAGTCCGTTTCTAGTGTTTCATTATTTACGAAGAAATTTAAAAAAATCCAACAGACTGAATATTGCAGCCCTTACGCAAGGAAATACTTTTGCATCCGCGTTCGAGCCCAGGTCTTTGAGGTTGAAGCTGCGCTTCTTAACCACTGAGCCAGAAAATTACAGGAATCAGACTCACGTTCAAGATAAAACTAATTGGGCGTTGAGGAATTTTTTTCATTAATTTTGGTGGTTTAGTCATTTTATTGTTTATTGGAGCTTATTAATATTTTAATACGTTTGTAATATTTTTTTTCTGTAGAAGGCCTCATTACAAATTAAGTATTTCTTTCATCATGATTTTTCGAAGCGACAGAATGATTAGGAGTTTGAGATTTTTTTTTCAACTGACAAAAACTTTCAATTATTTTTAAACTAAGGTGCGATGTACTGTTTTATGAAATTATTTCACAAAACTTCTAAATATAAAATTTACTCTTGATAGCTGCAATAGACGCCACAGATTGATACATAGACATCGCACAATCATTTGTATAATAAATTAAGTACCCGGTTTCTTAAGGTAGCACAATATATAATAGCTGGTGCACAAGATGGTAAAGAAGAAAAGAAATATCCTGAGCCACATTACCAAAAAGTCATGCAATATACTATCCACAGTATCCGATCTCGCTACAGAACTTCAAAATCAAATACTTCAACAGACTATTGATATTTAATAGTTAATCAAACCCCCAAATAATCTCTCCTATTAACGGAATTTTTTCGTTATATGGACACAGAAAAAGTGAGAACTAAGTTTTTTCAGTCATATAAACAAGTTAGTAAAATCATGCAATGCATTGATTATGATATGCTTTCCAACATACCAGAAATCGTTACTCAAGTAATGAGTATAACGGCTGTGGAATAAATCTGGCTCCTGTGCCCTGACCTTTGACCCCATTTTGATGATATTCAACAGAAGCGGTTCGGTATGCCTCCGGAACAACATACTAAAGTTTTGTCGCAATAGAAGCAATTTTAGTAAAGTTATGAGGATAATGGTTGTGGAATAAATCTCTCTCCTATGCCCTGACATTTGATCCCATTTCGATGATATTAAACAAAATTAGTTCAGTACATCTCGGGAACAACATGATGGCGTTTTCTCGTAACCGAAGCATTTGTACGTACGTTATGACGCATAAGGGAGATGGAATGGATCCCCTCCTATGTCCTGACCTTTGATCCCATTCCGTCCATTTGCAATATGGTTCCTTCGCCAGTTATCCCCTACCACAGACTAAACTTTCATCGAAATCGAACCATATTTACGCGAGTTATTGTGCGGACGAACGGACAGACAGACTGGCAAAGCTGGAGCATATACGCTTCTTCAACTTATAGTTGGAAAGGGTAAACAAGTTAGTAAAATTATGCAATGCATTCATTATGATACGCTTTCCAACATACCAGAAATAATTACTCAAGTTATGAGGATAATGGCTGTGGAATAAATCTCACTCCTCTGCCCTGACCTTTGACCCCATTTCGCTGATATCAAACAGAATTGGTTCAGTATACCTCCGAAACAACATCCTAAAGTTTTGCCACAATAGAAACATTTTAATCAAGTTATGAGGATAATGGCTGTGGAATAACTATCGCACTTGTGCCCTGAGCTTTGACCCCATTTCGATGATATTAAACAGAACCGGTTCAGTATAACTCTGAAACAAAATGATGAAGTTTTGCCGCAGTTGAAACATTTTTACGCAAGTTATGACTCATAAGGGCGATGGAATGGATCCTACTCCTATGTCGTGACCTATGACCACATCTCGTCCATTTTCAATTGGGTTCCTTTCCAGGATGTTCCCTACCACATACTAAACTTTCTTTGAAGTCGAACCATTTTTACGCGCGTTATCGTGCGGATGGTCAGACAAACAGACGGACAAAGCTGGAGCATATACGCTTCTTCAACATACGGTTGGAAAGCGTAAAAACGGAATTGCTGAAAGGTTTCTGAAAATCGGGAATTTTTCTGGTGTACAAAAATGCGTGAAATTCAGAATTCTTTTCGCTATTTCACGGAAAGAGTTGTATCAGAAATATGTTTCGTTAATTCACGAAAGAATTCGCGAAAAGTGGTTCGTAAACTTCAGAAATGTTTTTACAGTACCTTCCCCAACAATCAGAGAAGGCCCAGCGCAAAGTAAAAAAAAAAAAAAAAAAAACAAGATCACACCAGCATGCCAAATCAAAGTGATGTTTGCAGCATCTGTTACGGTTCGCTGCTTTCTCACAGTCTAACTGAAATCAGAAATCAAAAGAGCTTTTCAATTTAACGAATTTCTCTATTTAGGATTTTTTTCTCGAATTTTTAATTCCTCATCAGCTGTATTGAACCGCGAGAACAGCTTTTCTGGTCTGTGATCACTTACCGGAACGTTTACTAACAGAATGGAGCAGGAGAATCGATCGATATTTTTCCTATTTTTCCTCTGAAAAAAGAAGAATTAATCACTCTTTATGCTCTGCTGCCTCGCTGTACATTTGTCAAATTATGATTTTACAATCAGATTAATCCCAATATCTGACAGAAAGTTATGATTTATTGTTCAAAAAGATACTAGAAAATGTTAAAGAATTTATAAATAAATAATACGTGGCTTTAAAATTCTGTAATCCAGGAAAACGTTTACCAAAATTCTCAAACCTTGTGAGAACGATTTAGCGCACAACATGAAAAATGATAATAGAAAATGCGTTTTCATGAAGCTTCGGATAAAGGTATTTTGAACTGGATTTGATAGAATTGTGAAACGAATGCACTTTTTTCTGTTCCCTTGATGCAGAGAATATACTCTGGAGTACGCAAAGTCTCTGCAACGTTATAAATTATTTACCATGCTTTAGTATTGTGACCGGAAGACTTCCAGAAAGGACGCGCCACAAAGCAAAAATTTCAATACGGAAAAAGCACAGATGTGAGCGTAGAAAGCTATATTTACTGAAAAGAGACTGTTCGATGGAAAAATTGAAAATGCACTCGAGACATAGCATTATGTTCACGTATGTAACAGCGTGATGGGACGGCTAAGCCTCGATAACCATCATACGGCATAGCGCCGTCTTGACTGGATGATAGAAAGTTTTCTTAGGTATTGGTATTCAAGAAGGGTAAATTTGGCAGCAAGGGGAGGGCACGAAATGCTTTGCTGGTTCCGTGTCATAAAGCCTACAGCGCGCATGCCTTGTGACGTGGGCGTTGCTTTTATGAAATAATAGAACGTCATCGAGATACACTGTTATCGCGCAGGGCAGCATTTGTGTCGAAAAAACGCCTAGGTGATATTTCGGGGTCAGGATATGTTTACCTAGGATCGGGCGCCTCAATGTGGCCCATGAGAACAATTTCCGTAACATGGTGCCGCCGCCTCCGGCCTGTATCTTTTCAACCCTGAAGTCTGCTTCTATCTGTTCACCTGCGTGGCTTCCAATAAACAATTAGTCATTATCAACATTTTTTTTATTGGAGGTTTAACGACCACCGTGAGCAACTCAATGGGCTATAAGCAGTCGCTCGTCCCTAATTTAGGGTCACTGGTTCAAGGGAAAGGAGAGAGCCTGTGCGGTAAGACAAACACAACATTCATGCCTCACTGGGATTCCAACCCGGATCCCTTCCGGACGAATGATAAGAGGCCATTGCTTAGACCACTGCGCCACCGAGGTGGCCAACAAATTTGTACATATTGTGACGCATATCTCAATTTAACGTTCCTTTTGAGATTCTGTTCCTATGTACACTGGCGTGCAAAAAATTAAGGACCAGACGGTTTTTAAATTTAACGTCGTGCAGAAGTGCTCCACATCGACTCAAATCATACCATAAGATCCCAAGATGTAAGAATATGGGACAAGTGAGCAAAATCGTCCAAACAAGGAATCCAAAGGATACAAAGGC
The DNA here is from genome assembly GCA_039090855.1 of Macrothele yani. NCBI lineage: Eukaryota > Metazoa > Arthropoda > Arachnida > Araneae > Macrothelidae > Macrothele > Macrothele yani. The sequence goes on along the minus strand of CM077013.1, from coordinate 50,695,825 downwards.
ACTTTATTGAAAACGTAGCTTCGAGCACAACTGGACAGAAGACAGAAACGTACATGTGACAGGCGGCTGCCAAGAAAAATCTAGTCTTTACTAGGGAATATGATCACCCCTGACCGCGTTGCAGGATTTACAACGTCTGTCCATAAACTAGGTTGTCAAGGAGCTGTTGAGGCATCGCGACCCATTCCTCTTGTAGCGCCAATCGCAGCTGCGGAATCGTTGCTGGTGGCTGGTGACGTGCTGCCAAGCGTTTCCCGAGAAAGTCCCACACGTGTTCGATTGGATTTAGGTTCGGGGACCTTGCGGGCCAATCCATGCGTTAAATATCTTCACTCTCCAACAGCTCTGCGACCGCCACCTTCACTCTCCAAGAGCTCTGTGCCTTGCGATGAGGTGTAGCGTTGTCGTCCATGAAGAGGAACTCAGGACCCACAGCACCTCTAAAAAGACGCACGTGAGGCAGGGGAACCTCGGTACAATAGCGGACACCAGTGACTGAACCTCCTTGGAAGATGTGGAGATCAGCACGGCTACCAAACCGGTCCCTTTCGATGATGTTGGAGGTGTGATTGCGTGTTTCCTGCTCTCTCCAGATGTGTATACGCCCACAATCGTTCGTCAGACTAAATCCGCTCTCATCCGTAAAGAGAGCTCGACCCCATTGCTGATGTGTCCCGTTCTTATGCTCCTGGCACCACAAAAACCGCCGTCTCCGATGAGCAGGAGTTAATGGCACACACCGTACTGGTCGTCGTGCAAATAGACCACCTTTGTGCAGCCTCCTGGCTACGGTAAAACGCGATAACGGACGTCCAGTTGTCTGTTGCATGTGCCTTGCGATTTCTCCCGCTGTCTGCCGTCTGTCTCTTCTCGCCTGTAGGACAATATACGGGTCGTTCGCCGCCATGGTTGCTCGTGGACGACCACTGCTAAACTCTCGGACAGCTGTTCCTGTCGTTTGAAATGCTCTCCAAGCTCGTGAAGCGATGTTGTGAGCGATCCCGAACTACTCGGCCACACTAGTCACACTTCGACCTTTTTCCAACTTCACAATGACGCGACCTAAGGTAATGTCATCCAGATGTCGTCTACTGGATTGCCTATTGGCCATATCACACGGTGGCAGCAACTCGACGGCGTTAAAACCGATGCACACCGTGCAATAGCTTTCCCCGAATTGCTGAACGTACACCACCCGTGTGCTTTATACCCTTCCAACACTACCCCCCCCCCTACGTCATCCTACATATATGCGCATGCCCTACCGTACCGGACCCTAGTCTATCTCCTGAGTGGTCGTTCGATCAGTTCTGCCTGCTCGTTCCGCTGTTATGCTAATTTCCCTCTTCGTACTTAATTTTTGTACACCAGTGTATATGATGTCAGTTCTTCGAGATTTTTTTTCTGAAAGGCATGTCATTTCCTCAAATTTTCTTATACCTTTTGGCAACAAAAAGGTACAAGGAAGTTGGTTTGTCGGAAAATAGGTAAAAGCATCGTCGAAAATAAAGTGTGAGTGTATGACGAAAAGTGATTTTCTGAGTAAATTTTGACCGCTTGCCAATTTATAAGATGAATAAGTTTTACTTACGAGATCGATACTGTGATTACGTCAGCGAGGCTCTTTTCATAGCTCAAACTTGAATTGTGATTACAAATCAGTAAGAGGAAAACCACGGAAGTAATGAATAAGTCGTTGTAAGTTCCATTTCTTTCCATTTCTTGTTACATCGACCCCTAAGACAGTTAACGGTCATGTAATGAAGTGTTAATTATTCGGTATTATGTTAACACGTGACTGTTAAACATTATAAAATTTATTTGTTTATAAAGCGAACAAAAGATCATTTATTATCAACAATTTAGCAACTACAAATTATCATTGCTTTCCAATTCATCTAAATAACAGAGAAAGCCTGATGCACAAGTTATTTTCCGTCACGGAAAATATCAACATTGCGCTCACGGTGAGATTACGAATTTAAACTTCATTGTTCAGGTGAAAAGGTTTTTACTGCCCACGTACACAGAATGGACAAATTATTGTATACACCTTGGTAACAATGTGCGAAGCAGAAGCATCCCGTCCAGTCACGTGTCGCTGAAACGAGAACTCCCTGTAAATAGAGCAGGTCCCTACACATTGCAAATAGAGATGAGCAAACCGATTATTTTGAAACAACCGATTCTTTTTTTCGATTTGGCTCAATAAAAAGATTCCTTCGGACCGATTCGTTCGTTTCAGTCGTTTCATTCTTCCCGTTTAAAGAACGATTTGTGTCTCGGAATCGATTCTGCGGCGGATCCTTTGGTTCGTTTCGGTCAGTGATTCTTCCTGTTTAGAGAACGATTTGTTCGTTGACAGTTTCCGGTTTAGTAAACGATTTTAAAAAATCAATTTGTTTTTAACTTTTATAGAAATTTTGTTCTACTCGTTCCGAAGAATTTACGTAATTTGTTGCATTTATGCACTTCTGAATAAGGTAAGATCTTTTTGACTAGAACATGAACTTCACAGAGCCACTATAGTGAAATTGATAACGAGGAACAGTACACCAATTAAGCAGCAAATAGTAACATTATACTAGTGTTCCCATTTATTAGCGTAGGAAATAAACACATAAGCGTTTCCAAGTTTCCAAGAAACTGTTAGACAGTTTCAGTCTAACTTCCTTGAAAAAGCCATCTGGTTGACGTGCGAAAGCTTGGAAACACTTATGTGTTTATTTCCTACGCCCATAAATGGGATCACCAGTATAGTGTTACTATTTACTGAAGTCAAAGTTTGATGTCTAGTAAAAAGTTGTTCCAAAGACACTGGATTTGAGTAGTTCTGACTGATTCATTCAGACATACGGCTCTTTTGCGGAATCGATTCTTTTCATAAAGATTCGTTCGCTAACTACTCACTTTGCTGATTCGTTCCTTTTGAACAAATCGTTCGCGAACGACCCCTCTCTAATTGGAAACCAGTCACGGAAAAGTAATCATGGGTCAAAGAAGCGACGTAAACGAGTTTGTAAGTGTCCAGATAGTATTTGCGAGAGATGACATTTGTTCAATCACCTCAAATTCCGAGCGTTTGAAATTTCCACGTCAAACCGCGGCACGTGTTTACCAAGAATTCCTGAAATACGGTAAAACTACCAACCATTAGACGGAATGTTTCCATAAAGAGTGCAGTTGACTCTCGAGGTAAGAGCACACTGTCCATCATCGTTATGAGAAACAGCACGGCTACAGCGAAGCATCTAATGCCAGAATTTAATGGGGGTGGTTCTATACGCTTATGCACAAAGATTGTCGGTCTTACCACGTAAAAAAATAAGCTACGGCAGTCGACGTCCATTATTAGGCTTCGCTTTGCAATGATCTATCGCAACAGGAAATCGGAGGAATAGAAGCCTATCATCTGATTAGACGAAGCCCGGTTTTAACACAATCATGGCGATAGGAGGGTGTGTGTGTGTGTGTGACGTAAATCACACGAAGCGATGGATCCAGCTGGGCAAGTTGTGGTCGTGCATGCTGGTGGATGCTGCGTAACAACTTGTGGTGCATTTACATGGGCTTTGTTCGGGCTCCTCTCGCCCATTAAGACCTCTGTCACAGACACAAGACACGTGAGCATCGTCTCTGACCGTCAACACCGGTTCGTAACCATTCTCGTTCCGCACCATGATGTCATTATTCAACAAGACAATGCCACGCTCCATACCTTCCAAGTGGCGACCGATTGGCTTTAGGAGCATTTACATGAGTTTATCATACTCCAATGGCCCTCTCTCTTTGAAACTTGTGGGACGAATTGCAAAGATCTGTTGGAGCCCTCCAACCCTCACCGACAATTGTGGACTCTCTACAACAGAAGATCCTCGTTTGATGAGTGACATAACCTCCTACATGTTTTCAACACTAGTTTGAGTTTTTTACTAAGGCGTCTGGCGGCTGTTCTGAGGTCCAAAAGTAGCGCAACATTTTAGTAGGTAGGTATGTACAATAATTTGTTCATTCAGCTTGTTTTTGCTCATGTGTTGGGTGAAGATATAGATATTTTCAGTGTTCAACGGTGTCTTTAGCTCATGGTAGTTTTTAAATATCCTAAAAACTGTAGTTGACTTCATTTCTGTAAGCCGATTCTACCGCTTGATGAATTCCTGTGTTGCTATTTGTCACTAAATAAGAGAAATCAGAAGCTATTATAATCAGAAAGATAAAAGAAACTGCGTTAAAATTATTAAGTAATCTCTTATCACAGCCTTTCTTCCTACTGGTTTTCCTTTTGCTTTGCAAATTTAAAATCTTTCTCAACAGTTTTTAACAAAACGGGATTTTTTCACCTATTCGAAAACAATCCTATCTTTTTTTCTGTTAATACTTAATAAATATGTTTTGGTCTATATAATCCTTAGTTCCACAGCTTAAAAAAAAATCCACGAGATCTATCCGCAAACCCGCAATTGAAAAGCTTCAGATTTCTTTGATTTCTTATGTCTTCATTTTTGGTTCCCCTTTTCACTTTTCCAAGCATTCATCGTAATAAATGAAAAAAATAATACAGTTTACTTTATTTCTTTAATATCTACAACTTATTTTCCAGCAGTATCGATTTAATTAGAAAGTTGTGATCATCAGTGAGAAACTTTTCAGAAATAAATACAACATTGGTTATACTGAAACCTAATTATTATTTTTACTGCAATTTTTCTTTCAAATGCTTCTGTATTCTCTTCTAAAAAATATTTGCTTTATTGAGCAATTTAAGATTCTTGATATTTCAGCACGTCGTCTAGAGTACAAAATGGAAATATTCCATGTGCATGTTGAAGTAAAGTAGTAATTTTTTCACCGGTATAAATCCCACTGTAGGCTTGCTGTTCCGTTGCTGGCCTTTCTATGGTTTTCTGCTAGTAGTTAATTTCTAAAACAAATTTTGATTAGGTTTCGCTTTTTTTTTTTTTTTTGCCTAAATCTCATATTTATCACCACCTATGGAATCAAGTTGCTGATTTACATCTGCATAATAGGCGCTGATATGGATAATACTAGTTTAGAAAAAGACAGTGATGCATCAGTGTAGGAATCTTTCAAAATTTAAAGCTGTGTTAAAATGATTGATTGGTTACACACTGAAACCTGTGTTTATAACAGTCACGCCTCGGACAACCGGGAAAAAGTAAACGTTGTTGGGAGCTGGCTGTTGTTCGAAGATTTGGCCTGAATTAATATTGGAAAACAGTTATGTTTGGCTGAGGAAATGCGGAAATAAAGGCAGATGTGGTCAACGCTTGTAGCAATGCAAAGACCAGAATGTATGCTGCATAATGTTAGCCTGAAACTGTTCAGAATAAGAAGTGCAAATATATACAACTCGATGATTAATTCAAACAATCGACTTGGATCAGGAACACCAAACAGAAATCATCGCTCTTACCACGTTAATAAGTGGGTCCCGGAAAAATTCTAAACGTGAAAAGAGCGATTATTTCTGTTTGGTGTTCCTGATCCACGTCGAGTGTTTGAATTAATTATCCATTCGCCTCCTAGTTATTTGTTCAGTTGCTGCTTTCCATATTACTAACGAGACTCACTTATTAACGTGGAAAGAGCGATGATTTCCGTTTGGTGTTCCTGATCCACGTCGAGTGTTTGAGTTAATTATCCATTCGCCTCCTAGTTATTTGTTCAGTTGCTGCTTTCCATCTTTGGTGAATCCCCAGCACTGTGCGGGGCTTCATGTAGCAACCTGCCATGTAGTTTGGTAGTCAATCACATGTGAGTCTGGATAATTTCGAGGCCGCTGTGGTGCAGTGTTAGCATGTCCGGCGCGTAACTGGAAGACCCTGGGTTTGATTCCTGGTGGCGGCCGATGGTAATTTTTCCGTGACTCACTTATTAACGTGGAAAGAGCGATGATTTCTGTTTGGTATATGCAACTGACTGGTGGCAGCTGATTTTTTAAAAGAGTAACAGCAGTTTGAATGCAACAGTTTTTGTCGTTATCTTCGCTTGTTGCTCACGAGAATTAGATGACCTACAGCTAATGTATAGCAATTCGTCATCGCGTAGGATTTCAGGAAGTCAGTATCTGACACGTGGTCGTAAACAGCCTTTAGAAATGACAAGTTAGGATATATGGGTAGCCTAGAGGAAAGAGAAACAGAATAATATTAAAGGCAGTGAAATGTAATTGTACAGTTAGGCAGTGGCGCGTTGAGAAGCAGGAAGATAAACCCCAGAGTCCGAACAAAGGCGATATTCCAGTCTCTAGAATCCACCATGGTCTACCTTGGTACGGGACTGAGACATACACGAGAGCTGGATCTCGACTCTAATTACCGCCACGCGTCGAACTGAACTTTTGCTCCTTTCTTTCCCTCTAAACACGCAATTATTCCCTCTTTAATTCTACCCATACTTCTCGAGGCACCCATGCTACACGAGACCCTTGATCTCATCTTACTCACCCGCCCAATTATGGGGAGCACAAAGTAAAGTTTTAAGGGACAAGTTATCCATCTGTATTTTTTCCGGACTAACTGAGTCGTGTGTCGACCTCTGTTAATGGTTTTGTTGTTCGGAAGTTACCACTATTATTGTATTTATCGTATCGCAGTTGCTCTGTACCAACTAAAACTTGCCGTTGTATAGAGGTTACATTTTTTCGAAGGTGTTCGTTAATAAAGGTTTAACTACATCTGTTTAGTGATTACCGAAGAATAGAGAAAGGAAAATGAAACGTTAAAACACAATACAGAATATGTACAAGTGGATATACAAACATGATTTGAGGGGTGAAAAGGAGCAACATAAGATTGAATGAACTACAAAAAGAGGAGGACACTAATGCACTGGAATAAAGAAAGTAACAGGTGTCAGATTGCATCGAATCTTTAAAAGACTACCCAGTACTGCTGCGTGGTCTTGTATAGACTGTAAAAGTAGAGAACCAGCACGTTTATGACAAAAAAAGATGGAACACACATAGGGGTGGAACGTAGGTCCCTCACATACAGGCATTTTACCCACACAAGTAATAACAAAAACATTCAAGAAGAAATTTTTCTGTACGGTTCGAATGAAAGTTTGATGATCAGGGTTCAAGAACTTTCTTAAAACCATGGAGGTCTTTTTTTAACATATTGTCCCATAAATCCTTATACGTCCTCAGGACCCGACTTAGGTCAGTCAAGGCCCTGTGCACATCCAATGCCTGGGGCCTCCTTAATTAAACTTTTCAGTCAACAGTTGAAAATAATATTTGCTGGTAAATATTTTTTTTGCCAGCAGTTGTTTTAGCAGTAAAACATTAAAACACATCTCACATGCAAGTCAACTTTATAGCCAATGTAGCTTTTAATGGACGAGCATTCACACCATTTGTACTTCCCCGCACCCTCAGAGCTTACAGCTGTTACATTAATTACTATGGAATTCTGTTTTCGTTTTACAGTAACATTTACGAAACGAATAACTATCCTCCGAGATATATAATTTAAAACCTGTAGTTTACCATGAATTTAAATGGAAATGATGAACCGATGGTAGTTTAAGCTGTAAGAAGTAATCTCTCACAAAATGTTACAGCTGACTACATACATTGTGGAATAAGTTATTGCAACAGTCCATGTAAATTATTACAACAGTCTTTCAATAAAGTAGTGTGAATTGATTTTTTTATTTTTATTTATATAAAAATAAACCCTACATAATTATGAATATTGATTCACAAATGTTGCTCACACCAAACTAGTATTAATAATAAAAATATTTTAGTAAATTCTACAAGTTTTGCTGAAATGCTTTTCATCTATAATATACCGTATTGCTCCGAATATAGGTTTCACCCGTAGGCGTGATTATAAGTCACACCCCGTTTTTAAACAAACTATTGGAAATGTATGAATAAAAATGTATAAAATATAGCTGATAATTTTTAACTGTTGAATTGGCAGCAGAACGTTAAAGAATGGCTTTCTTCTAAATTTTCTGGCTGCAAAATCATCAATTATATCGTCAAAACTTAAATCTGCTGTTACATCACTTTCAATGGACAGTATACCAAAAGCATAATTGACACTTCTTTTAAACTTGCTCCAATTCTACGATCAGCTCTTTTCAGAACCGAAAATGAAAGTTCGCTTGAACAGTTGGAAATTATTATTGTTAAAAAAAAATCCTGAGGCATGTGTCAACATTGGGGAACATATGAACTAAATTCAACTCAAATTTGGAAGACGTGAATCCGTTTATTGTTGTAAATATGACATGGAGGTTAAGTCAGATAATATCCGAAAACTTGAAAACATACTCGGGCAGTATCGGGGAGACGAGGATTCGATTTCCGCTCCAGGATGACGAAATTTTCAAGTTTTCGGATATTTTCTGACTTAATATCAATGTCAGATTCACACCAATAAACTGATTCACATCTTCTAAATTTGTGTTGTACAATAGTGTAAACCCGTATTTTATTCATTAAATTCAACTCCCTCAGCTCCCCAAGGCAAATGTGGGGATCTTTGCTCTCAATTAATAGTTTCGTCAGCATTCAAAAGTGAAGGAACCTTTCAGCAAAGTCTTCTTCAAGTTCATTTGAATACTGCTTTTGCAACAATTCAGCTACTTCCATCACATTACTTAGGTCATTCTTGTAAACAAATCCAAATGTAGAGTCCAATTCCTCATATGACTTCTTTCTGGTTTGCAACTGTGAAAAAACATTGTCACATATTACGTAAACCATTTGAGTGATGAAGGAATTTCGATTATTAAAAACCACATCTGGAGTTGACGAATCATCTAGAAGTCGGCTCTTGGGTATTTTTTCCCCTTCTTGAGGATTCATAACCCATTTCTGTCCCTAGCAACTGGTTGCATTCCTTTTCGAACAGTTCGAAATGTTTTCTCATAAAATTCAGGATGAAGTCAATAATTGACTCATATAATGGTAGAACTAATGAAAAATTACCCATGGAAGATTACAGGGAAGTGCTCACTTTGTTGATTCGTTGAAGTATTGTCCCAGATAAATGTTAACAAAGTAGTCTCTTTTTTCATTAATGTGGTGTGAAGGGACTTAAAAATATATTTGATTTTTGGAGGTAGTTTGGAAGCCCCATGAATTCTTTGGCCCTGGGCCTGTGCACCGCATGCATGTGCCAAAATCAGGCCCCCCTGTGCATCCCCTTAACATGCTCTCAAACAGCTAAACGTTGGCTCCTGTCATACAGTGGCAAGATACTCACGACAATTTAATAAACGGTACTGGAAGCAGAATCAACCAACTCGTTTTCCCGAATGCCAACATGGCTTACAATCCAACATAAACAAACCTGAAAGCTAGCCTTGTAGAGTGAACGAAATAAACGTCTCACAGAGCACAGGACGAGATGGTACATTAAAGGGAAATATTAAATAATTCTGCGTTTCCAAGCCTAAGAACAACATTTTTTTTTATTATTATTCATTTACTTACTTTTTAATAAAGAAATACATATTCTAGGCGTTTCTTATATGTCGTCAAAAACGTTAAAACATAACACAGAATATGTATAAAGGTAGGACTCGGTGTAGTCATAAGAGCTACAAAATCCTTATACGGCATGCCTACAAGATACTCAGACAGACCTCCAATTACCAATGAGGCTGGTATTTATACCGTACCGCTGTCATACTCTGGTGGTATTCAAAGATATTATATTGGAATAGCTAAACACTCTTAGGGACCAGAATAAGGAGACCCAAATAAGAGGCTTGAAACTCATTTCTCTGGAGGCAGCTATGAGCATCCATAGCTGCCTCCAGAGAAATGAGTTTCAATTTCCTATATGGGACAGTATTAAAAAATCAGCCTCCTATTCCAACCCTAAAGTAACACCAATCAGAGAAACACTGAAAATTATTACTGCCGTAACGTGTGCAGAAACAGAGTCTCCTTGGCCTTGCCAAAACTTTGGATCCAATGCCTTAACGATTTTCCTCCTCCAAATCGCCTCGTGCGAAACCGTGGTTAAAGAAATAGGCCTTCTCGCCCTCGACCTACAGAGCCGTGACGTCATCACACTTGGAGCTACCGACCACGAACGAATAAGACGTATTCGAGTCAAGCTTGGATTCGTCATTGATCTAACAGGCGCTAAGTTTAAGACAGTGCAATTCCATTTCGTAATCTTGTGGCATTTCAATTTATAAAGATGGCATAAACCTTCGTAGTACCAAAATGCAACGAAAAATACAGAGCTGTAGTAAAAGTAAGCGCTCTTTCCATAAGAGTAATATCTTAAAATAAATGGACACGCACACCGAAGTGACGATTTTGACCTCACGAAGAACAACACGGTAAGCCAATGATTTCACGATTTGTTCAACATTTCCTCGTCTATGTTGCTTTCAGTTACCGAAATTGTTTTAATAAATATACACAAGAGCCTTTTCTGATAATCTAAAATTACTTTCCGACCCTAGCATCAAGACACAGCTACCATAAGTGTTTCCGCAAATAAACAAAATAACAATCCCTACGTATTACAACGCTTTTGTAGATTTCGCAACTGCAGATCTTTAATCTCATATGAGCTAATGAAACATATGTCGCTAATAAAAATGCCCTAGGAATTTGCCGCGACAAGGAGAAAGCATGTAGAGAATAGTGTTGCCATGTCAGCCTATTTGTTCGTGTGATTAACTAAAAATTATTTCACTATGTAAACAGTAACTATCGTTCACACATTTTCCCTTTGTTTTGTATGAATGAAACAAAACATTAAGCTGACCATTTCGAACTTCACGTAAGCAATCTAACCAACCGAACGTTAAAAGCTAAGCGGAAGTCGCAACTCTTCGCTGCCAGTACTTCGTAGTCAGAGAAGCACCTAACGTCGAGAGAGATAGTGAAAATCTTCCAAATACGTGGAGACAAGATGAATAGGCAAAGTCATCGCCCTTTTCACGTTTTCTTTAATTAACACACAGCAACCGAAAAATTGCTATCCGGACATAGCTGGTATCGTACCCTGATTTCTCGATAACTAGTAGAGTTCGTTCTCCTTACGCTACGGTGGCCAACAATCCACGGACCTATGTGTATTGATCTGTCAGTATCTGACAACAAATCCGTTGATATAGGCTCAGCAGCTGACCACCGTAGCATGTGTTGGCCACCGTAGCATGTGTTGGCCACCGTAGCGTGTGTTGGCCACCGTATCGTAAGGCGAACGCACTCGGTTACTTTTCAAGAGATCTCGAGTACGATCCCAGCGGTGTCCGGATAACAATTTTATAGTTGCTGTGTGTTAATTAAAGAAAACCTGGAAAGAGCGATGGCTTTGTCTATTCACATTGTATCCACGTATTTGGGAGATTTTTCACTATCACTCTCGCCCTTTGGATTTATTAGCTATAATTTAATAGGTTGTGTCGTTAATCCCCACCAGGTGGAGACGTCTCAGTTGCTCAGCCCATCTCTAGGAATTTGTAAGTTCAGATGCTGACAGATGAACACACATAGCGCCGTGGATTGTTGACCACTGTAGTGTAAGGCGAACGCACTCGGCTAGTTATCGAGATATCTGTGGTACGATCCAAGCGGTGTTCGGATAACAATTTTCAGTTGCTGTGTGTTGATTAAAGAACATGTAGAAAGAGCGATGACTTTGTCTATTTGCACTTTACGTCGATCGTGCCCACAGCAGTTGATGCGATAGCACGGCGTTTTTGCTGACGTGAGAAATCGCTGCGAAGGCCTTCTATCTCGGTGGCCACGGCCCGATCAAGACATCTCGTAATTTCAAATTTAGATCACTCTCCACATTTAATATTTCTTTATTTGCCTTGTTTAATCATACTCTTTTTTAAATTGTAACGTTCTAGTTTTTCAGTTCATTCTATGCTGTTGGCCTTGGAAACGCCATGCCTGGATGAGCGAACGCTTGGCAAAATGTATGTTAAATGCCTTATGCCAACAAACGGATAGTTATTTTTTGTTTTATATACTTCGCGTACCAAACGTTCTGTTACTAGCGAAAATGAAGGACAAATTTAGTGGATGTCTGCAACTAGAATTAATTCACGGAGGACAATTATCGATGTAGTCTCGTTTTGTTACGCTTCGAACACACATACACACTCACACGCAACACCCGTGAACTCTGGCTCTCTTTCTATCAAGAAATAAAAGCAAATATGTAGGATAGAAAAACAATTTTTGAGCGAAAAGTATCATTCAGTCTACATTTTGAAGGTTTTTGATTATTATTACTAAATTGATTTCTTTTCTATAGTATGTAGATAAATGTTCTCTCATTCGGAATCTATTCTACAGCCATTAAGAACGAATTTTATAAAATGAGGTGGCAAGATAGAAGCACAAAACTGTTTCCAAGCAGATAAGAAAACTTACTTTCTCTTTCGCTGTTCCCGGGACATTGGAAACCAATGAAACCGTAACCTGTGGAGGCGTAAAATGCGAAAGAAATTCATAGCTGTTACTGGGTTCTTGGAAAATTCCCTCGAGGATCGAGCGAAAACAAGTTAATGCCTGTTTTTCTTCGATCTACGTTTCCCTTTCATTGAGCTGAAATGTTTTTCCAAAGTTATTGATGACATCTTCTCTACACTACATAACCGATCAGAAAGAGCAGAAGGGGCTACTGTAAATGCAATGCGATTTACAGTGTTATCGGGCCGAAATATTCTACATAGTTATAAACAACATATGAAAAGGAAAAATTTTAAGAGTCTTGGATATGAAAATTTATGAAGTCAGTAGTATTGGATTACTCTGAAAAAAAAATATTTTAATGCACATCTCTTGTCCTCCGTCTTCGAAGATTTGTCATCTCAGCCCTGGAAACAGAATCCTGTAGAGTAAAAAATGATGACTCGTTTTAATCCGACTGCACTTTAAACAGGCACAATAAAAAATGACTACTTACAGGGCATCAATAGATAATGATTTGTGATATGCGCGAAAATGTGCCACTTCTAATTTATGCATTTCTCTACTATATGTAACTTTTTTTGTCTTTATTCCACATAACCAATTCAATCACCAAACAAACGTAAGATATTTTATCTTTATATTATCCTTGCATACAACATCAAACACCACAGAATATGGCGAAACATTTTCTACAATATTATCCGAATATTGTGCAAGAATAAATTGTTTTGACTTACACACTTCTCAGCGAACTAAAGAAAACAGTAAGCAAACGTTTTGAAAGCTTGAAAGTAAATGAAGTAAGTAATAGCAGCGCTGTTATCCTCCATTTATTATTCTACTTTTACTGAAAAATATTATATAAATATTGTTCCAGTAAAAGTACATTACTAAAATGGAGGACCCATTTCTCCATGTAATTGATTTTAGTTGCACATATTCGCTTACCTTGAAAATGACACACGGTGAATGTTTCGAATTTGTTAATTTTAGTATGGGAAAAATTTAGTAATTTGAAATTCTCTCATATATATTATACAAGACGTTGTAGTAGTTGCACATGGCCAGCTCAAACGTAACTCACAGAAGAAATTTACAGTACTAAATGGTATTTGTACATTAGGGGGATTAACTACAATCATGAGCAAATCCAGGGTCTTCCGTTCCTCGTTTAGGGCCGAAAACACAACATGGCTGAATTACGAGATGGTTTTTGCATTTATGAATTGACTTACCTTGTAAGAAATCCTTTTATGACTGATTAGAAGAAAAGACATATGATCATCGTCAAATATTTTCAATCCACTTCTGCATGGTCTCTTTAAGTTTCTCTCCACATCAAACTGTCTTGAGCCAGTCTCCTCCACGTCACTCCGGCACGCTTTCAAATGTCATTCACACATCTCACCATTTTCTGGGTATTTATCTGTACTTTGGTATCCAGTCTAAAATTTTGGTTGTCCATTGGTTGTCCGTTCTTTTGGCAGTATACCCAGACCATTGTCATTTCAGAAATTTTACTTTGATCATGGTTTCTTCCACTCCATTCATTTTCCATATCCACGAGTTCCTCTTCGTATCTTTCCTGGTTACACGAAGCACATATCCCTATACGCTTCATTTTATTATCTGCAGCTTTTGTTTGTCGTTTTTTACGCTTTCCAACCGTAGGTTGAAGAAACATATACGCTCCAGCTTTGTCCGTCCGTACGCACGATAACTAGTGTAAAAATGGTTCGATTTCGATGAAATTTCAGTATGTGGCAGGAGACCACCTGGGGACGAACCCTATTGAAAATGGGACCAATGGGTCAAAGGTCATGACGTAGGAGCGGGATCATTCCATTGCCCTTCTGCGTCATAACTTGCGTAAATATGGTTCGATTTCAATGAAACTTTACTATGTGGTGGGAGACCGCCTGGGGACGAACCCTAGTCAAATTGGATGAAGAGGGGTCAAAGGTCAGAACATAAGATCGGGATGCATTCCATTGCCCTTATGCGTCATAACGTGCGTAAAAATGGCTCGATTTCGATGAAATTTCAGTATGTAGTAGGGGACCACCTGGGGACGAACCTTATTGAAAATGGACGAAATGTGGTCAAAGGTCAGGACATAGCATTACGATCCATTCCATCCCCCTTATACCATATTATTAAGGTGAACGTCAAGTGATTTTGCTTCCTATACTTCCAATGGAAAAACTTTTGTACACATTTCCTTCACAATTAATGTGTTCCCAAAGATGAAAATTTGAACATCGATTAAAATAACTTCATATTATAATTTGGAAAACTTAATATTTTCTAAAACATAATCATAATTACATTAACAAGTTAGTAAAATCATGCAATGCATTGATTATGATACGTTTTCCAATATACTAGAAATCATTACTCAAGCTACTCAAGTTATGAGGAAAACGGCTGTGGAATAAATCTCACCCCTGTGCCCTGACCTTTCATCCATTTGGATGATATTCAACAGAACTGGTTCAGTATATCTCCGAAATAACATGATTATGTTTTGTCCCAATCGAAGCAATTTTACGTAAATTATGATGCATAAGCGCTATGGAATAGATCCCGCTCCTGTGTCCTAACCTTTCACCCCATTTCGCCCATTTTCAATAGAATTTGTCCCGAGGAAGGTCCCTACAACATACCAAAATTTCATCCAAATCGAAGCATTTTTACGTAAATTATGACTCATAATGGCGATGGAAGTGATTCTGTTCTTATGTCCTGACCTTTGACCCCCATTTTTCCAATTTCCAATAGGGTTTGTCCGCAGGTAGAATCCTACCACATACTAAAATTTTTTCGAAATCAAACCTTTTTTACGCTAGTTATGACGCATAAGAGCAGTGGAATGGATCCCGCTCTTATGTCCTGACCTTTGATCCTATTTCGTTCACTTTCAATAGGGTTCCTTCCTAGGTGTTCCTCTACCTAATACTAAAATTTCATCGACATTGAACGATTTTTACGCAAGTTATCGTGCGGACGAACATACGCACACAAAGCGTGACGTAATGAGGCAGATGGGAATCGCGACCATCTGCTAGCAAGGTGTGACGCCATAAAACTTTAATAGGATCCACAACAACGCGTGACGTAGTGAGATAGATGACATGACCGCGCGCCAACATCTAAAGGGGCGACGCTATTACACCACACTACAAACTTGGTAATTCGGGGTGGTTATTTAACCCACAAAACAAATTTTCTTAAAGTCGAGATCAAGCTAAATCGATGTTTAGTACCAGAAAACGGTAGGTTAACGACTTTCTTCAAAATCCTCAGAGCCGTTTTCCAAAATAAAATTTACATACATACAAGAATTGCTCCTTTAAGGTGAACGTCAAGTAATTTTGCTTCCTGTACTTCGAATGGAAAAATTTCTGTACACATTTTTTTCCCAATTAACGCGTTCCCATGGATGAAAATTTTAACATCGATTAACATATCTTCATTTTATAACTTGGAATACTTAATATTTTCTGAAACATAACCATAATTATGCAATCCAACATTATTTGTATGCTGACGTCATGAAAATACAAGTCGCGCCATCTTTTTTCTAGACAATTAATGCGTTCACAAGGATGAAAATTTGAACATCGATTAAAATAGCTTCATTTTTAGCTTGCAATACTTAAAATTTTCTAAAACATTACCATAATTATGCAATCCAGCATTCGTTTGTCTACTGACGTCATGAAAATACAGGTCGCTCCATCTTTTTTGTGGACAATTTATGCATTCACAAGGATGAAAACCTGAACATCGATTAAAATAGCTTCATTTTATAATTTGGAATACTTAATATTTTCTAAAACATAACCATAATTATGCAATCCAACATTTGTTTGTCTACTGACGTCATCAAAGTACAGGTTGCGCCATACTTTTTCTGGTTTCAACACCACCAAAGGAAAAGTTATTGAGTTTTAATGTAATTATGGTTATGTTTTAGAAAATATTAAGTATTCCAAGTTGTAATAAAGTTATTTTAATCGATGTTCAAGCTTTCATCCTTGGGAACACATTAATTGTGAAGGAAATGTGTACAAAAGTTTTTCCATTGGAAGTATAGGAAGCAAAATTACTTGACGTCCACCTTATTAATATGGGATAAGAGCGATGGAATGGATCGCATTCCTATGTCCTGACCTTTGACCCCATTTCGTCCACATTCAATAGGGTTCGTCCCCAGGTGGTCCCCTATCACATATTTAAATTTCATCGACATCGAACCATTTTTAACGCACGTTATGACGCATGAGGGCAATGGAATGCATCCCGCTCTTATGCCCTAACCTTTGACCCAACTTCACCGATTTTGATTAAGATTCGTCCCCAGGCGTTCCCCTACGACATACTAAAATTTAATTGAAATCGAACCATATTTACGCAAGTTATGACGCATATGGGTAACGGAATGATCCAGTTCCTACGTCGTGAACTTTGACCCCATCTGTCCCATTTTCAATAGAGTTCATCCCCAGGTGGTCCCCTACCACATAGTAAACTTTCATTGAAATCGAACCGTATTTACGCAAGTTATGACGCATAAGGGCAATGGAAGGATCTCGCACCTACGTCGTGACCTTTGACCCCATTTGTCCCATTTTCAATAGAGTTCATCCCATGGTGGTCGCCTACCACATACTAAATTTTCATCAAAATCGAACCATTTTTACGCCAGTTATCGTGCGGACGGTCGGACGGACGGACGGACAAATCTGTAGCAAATACGCTTCATCAACCTACGGTTGGAAAGCATAAAAAATCAATAACTTTTCTTTTGGTGGTGCTGAAACCAGAGAAAAGATGGCGCGACCTGTACTTTGATGACGTCAGTGGACAAATAAATGTTGGATTGCATAATTACGGTTATGGTTTAGAAAATATTAAGTATTCCAAGTTATGAAATGAAGTTATTTTAATCGATGTTCAAATTTTAATCCTTGGGAACGCATTAATTGTGAAGAAAATGTGTACCGAAGTTTTTCAATTGGAAGTATAGGTAGCAAAATTACTTGACGTCTACCTTAAAGTAGCAATTCTTGCAAATAAAATGTATGTATATACATTTTATTTTGAAAACGGCTCTAAGAATTTTGATGAAAGTCGTTAACCTACCGTTTTCTGGTACTAGAAATCGATTTAGCTCGATCTCGACTTTAGGAGAATTCGTTTAGTGGGTTAAATAACCAACCCGAATTATAACGTTTACAGTGTCATGGCGTTGTTTCATTAATGTTACCAATGCTTAGAAATCTTATGACGTCACAATCCCGCGTTTGAGAATGTTGGCACGCGGTCAAGCCATCTGTCTCAATACGTCACGCGTTGTGTGTGGACCCTATTAAAGTTTTATGACGTCACACTCTTGCGAGCAGATGTTCGCGATTTCCATCTGCCTCATTACGTCACGCGTTGTGTGTGTGTATGTCCGTCCGCACGATAACTCGCGTAACAATCGTTCGAATTCGATGAAATTTTAGTATCTGGTAGGGTATCACCTGAGAAGAATCCCTATTTAAAGTGAGCGAAATGGGGTCCAAGATCAGTATATAGGAGCGGGATCCATTCCACTGTTGTTATATGTCATAACTAACGTAAAAAAAGGTTCGATTTCGATAAAATTTTAGTGTGTGGTAGGGGACCACCTTGCGACAAACCCTATTAAAAATGGGCGAAATGGGGTCAAAGGTCAGGACATAGAAGTGGAATCACTTCCATCGCCATTATGCGTCATAACACGTAAAAGTGCTTCGATTTGGATGAAATGTTAGTATGTTGTAGGGGCTCGCCTAAGGACTAATTGTATTGAAAATGGGCGATGTGGGGTCAAAGGTAAGAACACAGGAGCGAAATCTATTCCATAGCCCTTATGCATCATAACTTACGTAAAATTGATTCGATTGCGACAAAACATAATCATGTTATTTCGGAGGTAAACTGAACCAGTTGTGTTGAATATAATCGAAATGGGATTAAGGGTCAGGTCACACGAGTGAGATTTATTCCACAGACATTACTCTCATAATTTGAGTGATAACTTGAGTAATGCTTTCTGGTATGTTGGAAAGCGTATTATAATCAATGCATTGCATGATTTTATAAACTCGTTAGTCAAAGTCTCTGCTTCGTACGTAATACGTAAGAACTGATAAAATGCATTGATTGAACACTTTCCTTTTAAGTAATAGTGGTATATTGCTCAAATTGTACCGTTTCTTCCAAAAGCTCTCCAACCAAGTTTGATACGCCGACTAATTTCCTCATTAACGTGGCCCTCGCTTAATTATCTCTTACCAATAGATAACAGTAGGTATCGGTTACCACAAGATTCCCTCTATAAATCGATAAATCCTCATTTTTTGTAAAAGTATTGTACATCAATTTTGTTCTATGAAAGTTCATTTTTAATCCCACTTCTTGTCAGTATATTTCTGGATCACACTCTATCGCACTGAAGGGAAGTTGCAAAAATTACTATCATCAGCAAAACTAAGGTGAAATAAATAATCTCCATATATACATACACGATATTGACAAAAAAATCACCGGACCTCTAGAAGACAAACACAACATAGCATTTATTGACATGCATTAGTACGGTGTCGGTCCACCTTAATGCATGCACTGACCCTTTGAAACATGCTTTCGACAAGGTTTTGGAACACAGCGATAGGCATGCGTTTCCATTCAGTACATAGTGCTGCCGCTAACTGTTGCTTAGTAATAGGCCTTGGTTCCAAACTTCTTATGCGGCACTCTAATTCATCCCATACGTGCTCTATGGGATTAAGATCCCGGCTCTGTGCTGGCCAGTCTGCACACGATACGGAATCATCACCAAACCTCACTGTAACAGTCCTTGCTTTATGGCTCGGTGCATTATCCTGTTGGAACCAGCAAGGCTGGGTTTCCTAGCATTGCCACAGAGTTGGTAAGGCATAATTGTTCAGAATATCGAGGTAGACATGCTGGCTAACAGGTTTGTCCACGATAACCAGTGGGCTGGAACGCCCCCACACGAGTACACTGCCAGCTTCAAACTTGGCGGTAGGAACAGTACACTGTGGTAAATAGCATTCCCCCGGCTGCGGCCATACCTACACATGGCCTCAGACTGATGGATCGCTTATCTGGATTCATCAGTCCATATGACCCGTTTCCATTGATCTACGGTCCACGATAAATGTTCTTTACACCCCATCGTGCTAAACGACGAGTAGCATTTCGAGTTTAGATGAAAGTCTTATGAGCAGCCGCACGACCACGGTTACCCATGGAATGAAATTCTCTTCGAATGGTACATGTACTTACCGAGGTTCCAGCATTTTTACTCACCTATACACTGAGACCTTGTGCAGTAGTACTCCGTTGATTAGCTTTAAGTACTGTCATGAGGCTTTGATGTCCTCTGTCACTGATTTTCTTTCGTCTGTCAGTACGTTTTGCTGCTTCAGGCACGCCATATGTCTTCCACTTATTCAGTACATCCAAAACAGTTGATTTGGGTATGTTAAAACGCCTCTCGGTTTCGATTATGGACAACCTACTAATATAACACCCAACAATCTTTCCTTTCTCAAAGTCAGTTCTCTCCTGCCGCGATTTTTTCACTCAACCTCACAGTGCGATATGATCGCGGTCAGCTACAGACTTGTTTTTATACCGTTTGCAGCTGTACCGCGCATCTCCACAACGCAGCGGGTCAGTTCATTCGCTTTTGGAGGGCTGTCCGGTGACTTTTGCCCATATGGTGTATATGCAGTATGTATGTGTAAATATATATTCGTATTTAATAAAAAAAGACGTATACAGAGGCTGCAAACTATTCAAAGAAGCATGGAGTACGCTTGGTACAACCAGAAAATATGAGCAAAGGAATACATTTTTGTTATCGAAAAATAACAAGAGTTAGCGACCTCGTAATCAAAACACAAATCCTGAAAAGCCAAATTGCTGGACATGTTGCTGGATGAATTGGACACTGTGAGATAACTTAAATAATGTTTTGGATATCAAGATACAGGAAAAGTCCCAGGAGAATGCCACGTAGGAGATGGATTAATGACATTCGAAAGCGTGACCTGGAAGAGGCTGACGCAGGTTAAAAATATTTGTAAGATACTTGGGGAACAGTGTATTCATAGTTGTTGATTATGAAGATGTATATGTTACCGGCTATGTATGAAAACCAGGCATTCTATAGAATGCCTGGCGCTTTTAGGCAAAGTAGGAAATTTTCAAATATTATATATACTTTACCTAGGCATTGTATAGAATGCCAAGGCATTCTATAGAATGACTAATGCTATTTAGACAAAGTATTAAAAGAGTTTCATGAAAAGGCGTTTATTAAAAACACGTATATAAAAAGAATGAAAACAGAAAATATGAAATAAAATACAGAAATTTCTAACCTACTTGTTGCAACAAGGAAGACTTGTGCGACGTTTTGAAGTGCATTTCATTCCTTTTTTTACACAAAAGCACTTCATGTGGACTGAGAAATTAAGTGCTCAGTCCACAGGAAGCGGCCAAGGATTTCTCAAGTGTATGTGTAAGACAAATTGCCAAAACATGAAGTGCTTTCGTGTAAAGGAAGGAATGAAGAGCAATTCAAAATGTCATACAAGTCTTCCTTCTCGCAACAAGTAGGTTAGAAAGTTCTGTATTTTATTTCATATTTTCTGCTTTTTTCTTTTTCATATCCGTATTAAAGTCACGTGCCTAACGACTTCACGTTAAAAACATCATTGGCGGGAGTATTTTATACTTGACTTCCGAATAAAGACTGAAATACAAATTGAGAATTCTACGTCTTACACGAGCATTGAAAGTCACGTGCCTTCCCACGTCATATTAGAACTATCATTAGCGAGAGTATTTTATACTTTGCAGCTTTCTGTTTAGGCATTGCATAGAATGCCTAGGAAATATGTGAAATATTAACAATGTCATACTTTGCCTAAAAACACCAGGCATCCTATACATTGCCTCGGCATTCTATAACATGCCTGGTTTTCATACTTTGCCGATAACATATGCACATACACTATCTACCAACAAGTATTTGGACACCTCTGCAATCGACGATATCTGCGGTCCTGATACACGTCACGGCCGCCGCCGTTAGATATCGTGTAGGAAACAACAACGCAACCAGTCGCATGCAAGATGACACGCAGTTCAGAGCTCTCCGATTTCGAGAAAGGTGTAATCGTCGGGTATCACAGAAATGGCCGATCCATACGTGACATATCCATCGAGTTGAAGTACCCAAAATCGACAGTGTCCTACGTGATTGGCAAGTGAAAGATGAGAGGTGACTGTCGGAATGTGCCCCGACCCTGCAGACCCACAAAACTGGGAGTTAGAGACCGACGGGTGCTGGCCAGAGAAATTCGGAAGAACCGCGCCAAATCGTTGCGCCACATCCGCGAGGAGTTTCAACAGGCATCTGCGAGTGTTCTTCCGATGAATACCATCCGCAAGGAAGACCATCTGCTCGGTTATCATGGACGTGCTGCCGCCCACAAGCCTTTGATCACCAAGTCCAATTGCGCTGCTCGGCTAATGTGGTGCAAAGGACGTCGACAGTAGACTGTTGAACAGTGGAAACAGGTTCTCTGGAGCGACAAATCAAGGTTAACCCTCTACCGTTCAGATGGCAGGATCTACGTTTGGCGTCTGCCTGGAGAATGCCTCCTGCCGGAATGTATTGTGCCAACTGTGAAGTTCGGCGGCGGTGGAATTATGCTATGGGGGTGTTTCTCCTGGTATGGCACTGGACCCTTGGTCGCAATTCCTGGTATACTCAACGCCGAGACCTACTGCACCATTTCGGATGATCATGCGCTTCCTATGTTGTGGCAGTTTTACGGGGTGGACCCATTTTACTTTCAGGATGACAATGCCACCTGTCATGTTGCGAGGTCCACCATGGCTTCGTATGGGGACAATGGAGTTAATCGAATGGACCAGCCTGCGCAGAGCCTGGACCTTAACCCTATCGAGCACCTCTGGGACGATTTGGAGCGTCGACTTAATGGGTGCCCCCACCGTCAGAAATCGGTGAAAGAACTGCCCTGTCTTCTCCAAGCCGAGTGGAAGAAAATACCGCTAGCCGTCGTACAACGCCTGGTTGAGAGTATGCCCCGGAAAGTCGCAGTTGTAATCGCCGCTCGTGGAGGCTCCACCAACTACTGAAGGTGAAAAACTTCGTTTTCCTTTGCTATCACAGGTGTCCAATTACTTTTTGGTAGATAGTGTATATAACTACCGGCAAACAGAGGTATAACTATAATACTGGGTTTAGCGGAAAGGCTATCTCTCACTCCCCGATACTCTTGGTGAGATATGCACAACCTCTTCCCTTCCTATATCTCAAGTGAATTCACAAATCAAAACTTGGCCGTAAGTTTCCGGCAGCTGCAATGTACCTGACCAGTGCGCTTTGAAAACAAGGGGTGCTAATAATCACGGCTGCGCCGGACTAGGCTGCCATCTTGTGCCAAGCTTGACTACGTATAACAGACGCACCCTGTTTTCTGATTCAAGGCTCCTTTAATTTTTTTTTTTTTTGATTGGAGGTTTAACGACCACCGTGAGCAACTCAATGGGCTATAAGCAGTCGCCCGTCCCTGATTTAGAGTCACTGGTTCCAGGGAAGGGGGAGAACCAGTGCCGTAAGACAAACACAACATCCATGCCTTACCGGGATTCGAACCCGGACCCCGTTCGGACGAATGATCAGAGGCCATCACTTAGACCACTGCGCCACCGGGGCGGCCTTCTTTAATTGCAGAAGGTACTGCGGAAGTGAAGGGGAGCATAGACGGACTTAGTGACGTAAGAAGGAAAGAAGAAGACCTTACGAAACTTAAGAAATGGGCAATTTTCCCACTACTGCGGACCAAACACTGACAGGATTAGTGCAGATTGATTTATAGCATTAAAACTGAAGGACGGTGTTCTAGAAGTAGAAAGTTCTTCGTATTACGAGTTGTTTACGTTTTCATAGGTTCAACGCAGTCCGCTGCTCGTTGGAAAGAGTGGCGGCGTTTATATATTGATAACAAGAAAAATAAAAATTGATCCCACATGAGGGTGACGAATTTCTATTATACATGTGGAATAGACTATATTTCAGCGAAAAAAGAAAGAAAATCAAATTCGTCATTTCTCTGAATACCTACTACCAATATGAAATTTCACAGCTTCAAGTGAAAAAGCATGCTTGCATAGTATACTAATACAACAACACATCTATCTACTTCTATTTTATAAAATGAATTTTAGAATTTAAAAAGTT
Organism: Macrothele yani; assembly: GCA_039090855.1. Lineage (NCBI taxonomy): Eukaryota > Metazoa > Arthropoda > Arachnida > Araneae > Macrothelidae > Macrothele > Macrothele yani. Next base: position 50,672,042 of record CM077013.1, on the reverse strand, counting down.
ATAATATTCAAAACAATTACTTACTGTCAGGTGATCTTGAATCACACACACAAAAAAAAAAAACTGGAAAGATAACACCGAATTTTCGAGTGTAATGAGCACGTCTTTTGAGTCCGTTCTGATGCGAATTAAATTTACCAAAGCTATCAAAATGATTGGAACCGGTATGGAAAACAGTTGTTTCTGGCGAAGAAAACAGTTTTTCAGTCGGGTTTTTAATCCTGCAGATATTGCTATAAACGAAAACGTCAACTTACGCTCTCTGGTGGCAGACTTGTGCGTTAAGAAGAACAATTTGAAAATATGTGAGAAACATTTTGCAGCGGAAACGCTCTCCAATAATAAAAGAATTTTTCAGATTGGACTCTTAGAAGAAGAGGTACCGACAAATATAAAATACACATCTACGCCTTCTGGCGGGAAAACTATGCTTTATTTTAAGAAGAAGATATTTTCAAAAAGGTTTTTCTATGTGAGCGGTTTCGGTCCACGAAATCATGTTTTCAGTCGAGTTTTCAGGAGCTTAGATTTTGCTGCAAATACATCAAACGCAAAAATTAAATCTTACGCCCCCTGGTGGCCAAACCATTTTTTATCAAATGTTAGAAATTATATTCAAAGCATTCCTTATCAGGAGCTGTATCCGGTGCTGAAAGAATTTTTCAAATCGGAGTTTTAGAACCAGAGATATTAAGGGAAACGCAATTTACATTTACTCCCCCTAGCGAAAATTCTATGCATTACTTGAAGATTTTGAAATTATATGAGAAACGTTTTACACCGGAAACGCTATCTAACAACACCGGAAACGCTATCTATCTGTGCCTCTAAAAGTAGGAATTTCTCAAATCCTACTTTTAGAGGCAAAGATATTGACAGAATTAATACAGACGTCTACGCCCTCTTGTGGAGAAACCATGCATTATTTTAAAAAGGTAATATTCTCAAGTGCTTATTGACATATGCAGGATCGGTCCACTAAATAATGATTTCATTCGGGTTTTTAGAAGCCGATTTTTTGCTGCAAATACCTACGAAGCAGAAATTTAACGCTTACGCACCCTGGTGGCCACATCATATTTTATAGAAATTACAACAAAAACATTTCTGACCAGGAACTGCATCAGGTGCTGGAAGAATTTTTCAAACCGGAGTTTTAGAAGCAGAGAAATCGGGGAAAGCGCAGTTTACCTTTTACACCCCCGAGTGGAAAGTCGATGAATTACTTGAAAATTTTGAAGTTAAATTAGAAACATGTCGCACCGGAAACTCTGCCCAACAAAGAAGACATTTTTGAAATCGGACCATTAGAAGCAGAGATATTGACAAAAAGAAGATGTTTGTCTACGCCTCCTGGCGGAGAAAATATTCCAAAAAGGTTTGTCTACGTGAGTAGCATTGGTCCACTAAAAAAGTTTTTCAATAGAGATTTTAGAAGCTCAGAGTTTGCTGTAAATACATGAGAAGTAGAAATCAACGCTTATGCCCCCGTGTGGCCAAACCATTTTATAACAAAAATTAGAAATTATATGAAAATATTTCCCATCACGAGCTGTATCCGCTGAAGGAAAGTGTTTTTCAAATCAGAGTTTTAGAAGCAGAGATATCTGGAGAAAAGCAATTATTTACTTTTACGTCCCCTAGCAGAGAATCTATGCGAAACTTGAAAAAGTGACTTTGCCTGAAATATTCTTCGACGTAAATGGAATGGTAAAGTAAAATAATTTTTTTAATTGGATGTTTATAAGCAAATATATGGAATAGAATGTGTTTTGAATTCGATATCATCTGCATTTACGCCTCCTAGCGGCACAATTTTGCATCGTAAAAAAAACGAAATGAAAGATCATCATTCGCCCTTTTTAAGCTTTCTAATGCAAAAAAAGTTTTCAAATCGGGCTATTAATGGCAGAGATATCGTGTCTACAGACGAACGGACGGACGATCTAATAAGCACGATTAACCCCAAATCTCATGATTCAGGTTTATTTACACAGGTGCAGTCTCATTTAAATTATTGTATATTACCTTGGAGATTTATTACTCAATATAATATCGATAAACTGCAAAGGCTTCAAAACAAATTTATCAGATTATTTCAACCGAAAAGTCAATTTCCTCATCACCGGACACTGCTCAGTCTCAGGCGTGCTCATCCTAATGATTTTAATCTACTAACAATTGATCAACTTATCAAACATAACTTGAGCATAAAAATGTTTAAAAGGGTGAAACTTAATTCTTTTCAAGATTTAATTCAGTTAAATATTCGTACTCTTCCACAGTCTACTCGCAATGCTCATTTATTGTTCCCTATGTCAATGACGACTGAGTGATTGATATCTCACATAAATTTTTCTGGTGCAACGTTTTGAAACACCTTGTGCATATCCTTGCAATCAATCAATAGTTTAAAATTATCAAAAATTACTTAATGCAACTGCAAAACTTGTAAAACTGTAAACCAATACTTAAGATTCTTAAGGCTGTCAAGATACGATTAATAATGGAAATAATTGCAACATTTAAAAGACGATACTTTTATTTACATTTAAAACCAGGTAAAAACAAGTAGCAAGATCTTTCAAACCCACTATGAGTTCGTCATCAGGAACAGTGACTCTTAAGGAAGGATCGTGACGAATTTAGTATGTTGTTAGAATGTTAGCATTTTCACTATTAAGGAAGGATCGTGACCAATTTAGTATGTTGTTAGTATGTTAGTATTTTCACAATTAAAGAAGGATCGTGACCAATTTAGTATGTTAGCATTTTCACTATTAAGGAAGGATCGTGACGAATTTAGTATGTTGTTAGTATGTTAGCATTTTCACTATTAAGGAAGGATCGTGACCAATTTAGTATGTTGTTAGTATGTTAGTATTTTCACAATTAAGGAAGGATCGTGACCAATTTAGTATGTTGTTAGTATGTTAGTATTTTCACAATTAAGGAAGGATCGTGACCAATTTAGTATGTTGTTAGTATGTTAGGATTTTCACAATTAAGGAAGGATCGTGACGAATTTAGTATGTTGTTAGTATGTTAGCATTTTCACTATTAAGGAAGGATCGTGACAAATTTAGTATGTTGTTAGTATGTTAGCATTTTCACTATTAAGGAAGGATCGTGACCAATTTAGTATGTTGTTAGTATGTTAGTATTTTCACAATTAAGCAAGGATCGTGACGAATTAAGTATGTTGTTAGTATGTTAGCATTTTCACTATTAAGGAAGGATCGTGACGAATTTACTATGTTGTTAGTATGTTAGCATTTTCACTATTAAGGAAGGATCGTGACGAATTTACTATGTTGTTAGTATGTTAGCATTTTCACTATTAAGGAAGGATCGTGATGAATTTAGTATGTTGTTAGTATGCTAGTATTTTCACTATTAATGAAGGATCGTGACGAATTTAGTATGTTGTTAGTATGTTAGTATTTTCACTATTGAGGAAGGATCGTGACGAATTTAGTATGTTGTTAGTATGTTAGCATTTTCACTATTGAGGAAGGATCGTTACGAATTTAGTATGTTGTTAGTATGTTAGCATTTTCACTATTAAGGAAGGATCGTGACGAATTTAGTATGTTGTTAGTATGTTAGCATTTTCACTATTAAGAAAGGATCGTGACGAATTTTGTATGTTGTTAGTATGTTAGCATTTTCACTATTAAGGAAGGATCGTGACGAATTTTGTATGTTGTTAGTATGTTAGCATTTTCACTATTAAGGAAGGATCGTGACGAATTTAGTATCTTGTTAGTAGGTTAGCATTTTCACTATTAAGGAAGGATCGTGACGAATTTAGTATCTTGTTAGTAGGTTAGCATTTTCACTATTAAGGAAGGATCGTGACGAATTTAGTATGTTGTTAGTATGTTAGCATTTTCACAATTAAGGAAGGATCGTGACGAATTTAGTATGTTGTTAGTATGTTAGCATTTTCACTATTAAGGAAGGATCGTGACGAATTTAGTATGTTGTTAGTATGTTAGCATTTTCACTATTAAGGAAGGATCGTGACGAATTTAGTATGTTGTTAGTATGTTAGCATTTTCACTATTAAGGAAGGATCGTGACTAATTTAGTATGCTGTTAGTATGTTAGCATTTTCACTATTAAGGAATGATCGTGACCAATTTAGTATGTTGTTAGTATGTTAGCATTTTCACTATTAAGCAAGGATCGTGACGAATTAAGTATGTTGTTAGTATGTTAGCATTTTCACTATTAAGGAAGGATCGCGACGAATTTAGTATGTTGTTAGTATGTTAGCATTTTCACTATTAAGGAAGGATCGTGACGAATTTAGTATGTTGTTAGTATGTTAGCATTTTCACTATTAAGGAAGGATCGTGACCAATTTAGTATGTTGTTAGTATGTTAGCATTTTCACAATTAAGGAAGGATCGTGACCAATTTAGTATGTTGTTAGTATGTTAGGATTTTTCACAATTAAGGAAGGATCGTGACCAATTTAGTATGTTGTTAGTATGTTAGGATTTTTCACAATTAAGGAAGGGTCGTGACCAATTTAGTATGTTGTTAGTATGTTAGCATTTTCACAATTAAGGAAGGATCGTGACCAATTTAGTATGTTGTTAGTATGTTAGGATTTTTACAATTAAGGAAGGATCGTGACCAATTTAGTATGTTGTTAGTATGTTAGGATTTTCACAATTAAGGAAGGATCGTGACGAATTTAGTATGTTGTTAGTATGTTAGGATTTTCACAATTAAGGAAGGATCGTGACGAATTTAGTATGTTGTTAGTATGTTAGCATTTTAACAATTAAGGAAGGATCGTGACGAATTTAGTATGTTGTTAGTATGTTAGCATTTTCACAATTAAGGAAGGATCGTGACCAATTTAGTATGTTGTTAGTATGTTAGCATTTTCACTATTAAGGAAGGATCGTGACGAATTTAGTATGTTGTTAGTATGTTAGCATTTTCACAATTAAGGAAGAATCGTGACCAATTTAGTATGTTGTTAGTATGTTAGGATTTTTCACAATTAAGGAAGGATCGTGACCAATTTAGTATGTTGTTAGTATGTTAGGATTTTTCACAATTAAGGAAGGATCGTGACGAATTTAGTATGTTGTTAGTATGTTAGCATTTTCACAATTAAGGAAGGATCGTGACCAATTTATTATGTTGTTAGTATGTTAGGATTTTCACAATTAAGGAAGGATCGTGACCAATTTATTATGTTGTTAGTATGTTAGGATTTTCACAATTAAGGAAGGATCGTGACGAATTTAGTATGTTGTTAGTATGTTAGGATTTTCACAATTAGGGAAGGATCGTGACGAATTTAGTATGTTGTTAGTATGTTAGCATTTTCACAATTAAGGAAGGATCGTGACGAATTTAGTATGTTGTTAGTATGTTAGCATTTTCACAATTAAGGAAGGATCGTGACGAATTTAGTATGTTGTTAGTATGTTAGCATTTTCACTATTAAGGAAGGATCGTGACGAATTTAGTATGTTGTTAGTATGTTAGCATTTTCACAATTAAGGAAGAATCGTGACCAATTTAGTATGTTGTTAGTATGTTAGGATTTTTCACAATTAAGGAAGGATCGTGACCAATTTAGTATGTTGTTAGTATGTTAGGATTTTTCACAATTAAGGAAGGATCGTGACGAATTTAGTATGTTGTTAGTATGTTAGCATTTTCACAATTAAGGAAGGACCGTGACCAATTTATTATGTTGTTAGTATGTTAGGATTTTCACAATTAAGGAAGGATCGTGACCAATTTAGTATGTTGTTAGTATGTTAGGATTTTCACAATTAAGGAAGGATCGTGACGAATTTAGTATGTTGTTAGTATGTTAGCATTTTCACTATTAAGGAAGGATCGTGACGAATTTAGTATGTTGTTAGTATGTTAGCATTTTCACAATTAAGGAAGGATCGTGACCAATTTAGTATGTTGTTAGTATGTTAGCATTTTCACTATTAAGGAAGGATCGTGACCAATTTAGTATGTTGTTAGTATGTTAGCATTTTCACTATGAAGGAAGGATCGTGACCAATTTAGTATGTTGTTAGTATGTTAGCATTTTTACAATGAAGAAAGGATCGTGACCAATTTAGTATGTTGTTAGTATGTTAGCATTTTCACTATTAAGAAAGGATCGTGACCAATTTAGTATGTTGTTAGTATGTTAGCATTTTTACTATTAAGGAAGGATCGTGACGAATTTAGTATGTTGTTAGTATGTTAGCATTTTCACTATTAAGGAAGGATCGTGACGAATTTAGTATGTTGTTAGTATGTTAGCATTTTCACTATTAAGGAACGATCGTGACGAAGTTAGTATGCTTCAGAGACATGATGAATATTCTATCCCGCTTAAAGCTACCAATCCCAAAGCACATGTGGTATCCACCCTTCAGACAGTTGGTACACGTGCATCTGAGCACAAATACAACGTTAGAACTGGTTCGAATTCCACAGCCTTATCTAGGTTAGTTAATCAAGGTAATCATGCCACGGAGTGGAATAACACTTCGTTAATTGCACCAGCTATTGCAAAATCTGACTTATTGTTTACAGAAAGTTTGGACATAAATATTTTTGCTGACCGCTGGTGTAATGATGACGTGCCATGGATTCTACCGACCTCATGGAAATATTTTATATCAGATCATTGTACAAACCATCATAACTCATAACCGTGTTTTGTAGTGTATTTGCGTTATTTGTATATATGTAAAATGCGCGTGTGTGAAGGGCTGGAGCAACACTTTGCCATGCTGTTGCATTCTGGGGATTGCTTTCGGCTATATAACCACGGTGCTTCATCCTCATTGTGCCTGAGGGTCGCGGCTGGCCTAGTGGTCAGCGTTCGTTACTGCCATAGAGATAACCTCAGGTTTTATACAGGGCAGGTACGAACGCTCGAACCACTAAATATCCGCCGTGCGTCGGATGGGCACGTTAAGCTGTCGGACCTCGGGTGCTGGCCCCCAGGTAAGAAATAAGGGTGTCTTCCTTCCGCCCTTTCTACCTCTCTTCCTTGTCACTTTCCTATCGGGCACTCTAGCCCAAATCTCTTAGCTCCCTATTTCTAAGGGTTGTTAAAGACCTGGCGTCAGACACTCCCTTCCTAAAATCCTATACATATGATCTCATCTGATCTCGCTGTTCCTGATAACGAACTCATAGTGGATTTGAAAGATCTTGCTGCTGGTTTTAATTGTAAATAAAAGTATCGTCTTTTAAAAGTTGCAATTATTTCTATTATTAATCGTGTCTCGACAGAATTAAGAATCTTATGTATTTTAACAGGCACGACTCGAAAAGGAGCCTTGTAAACCAATATTTTGGTGAACATTGGTTATGCGATTACGCCATACACGGATTTCATTTGTTATGCGTATTTCTCAGGGTCTTATGATGCTACTGCTTATTATTCTTGAAACTTTCTCGTTTGTTTGTTTTTAAACTATCAACTTATTTTTTTCTTCTAACTATTAACAAACATGAATTATTTTCTTCTAACTATTAACAAACATGAATTTCTTTCTTCTATTAATTTGAGTTTATTAGATAATGTTTGAACAGTTGTGATTTGACTTGTATTTCTGTTTTTGCTTGTTTTGAGTTGGGAGAAGTGGACTTGTTACGCCATTCGGCCTTTTTCCTCTTTAGTATCCCAGTTGTCACATGTCTATGATGTTCTGCATATATTGGATGTGACAGCGAAATATAATCAATCAATCAATTAATCAAGTGTTGTGGCACTTAAAGCTTGCAGTAATGAGGTCTGACAATTTAATTCCCGGAACTGTCGCGTAGTGTCTCCTTTGTGGCGATGAGTGAAAAATCACGTACCTATGCGTGTCTGGACATATTCCAATTAGTGCATATGTTAACAGCAGACCAGTAAAGCCGCTCATGAGTAGTGCATATGCTAACAGCAGACCAGTGGAGCCGCTCATGAGTAGTGTATATGTTAACAACAGACCAGTAGAGCTGCTCATGAGTAGTGCATATGTTAACAGCGACCAGTAGAGCCGCTCATGAGTAGTGCATATGTTGACACCAGACCAGTAGAGCCGTTCATGAGTAGTGCATATGTTAACAGCAGACCAGCAGAGCCGCTCATGAGTAGTGCATATCTTAACAGCAGGCCAGAAGAGCCGCTCATGAGCCGTGCATATGTTAACAGCAGACCAGCAGAGCCGCTCATGGGTAGTGCATATGTTAACAGCAGACCAGTAGAGCGGCTCATGATCATGAGCAGTGCGTATGTTAACAGCAGACCAGCAGAGCCGCTCATGAGTAGTGCATATGTTAACAGCAGACCAGTAGAGCTGCTCAAGTCTGTACGTCAGTTTTGACGCAAAAATGAGTGATACAAATTTAAAGCAGCGCATTAACATCAAATTATGTGCGAAAATCTGCAAATGCGCTACTGAAACCTTAGAGCTATTGAAAGAGGCGTATGATGAGGATGGTGTGAAAACGTCAAGAGAGGTTCAGTGGCATGCATGTCACGCTCCCAAATCAAGATCATGCTCTTGTGTTTTTTCGATCACAATAGTTCATGACAAATTTATTGAAAAGGAGCAGACGGTCGACCAACAACGCCATTTAGAGGCGTCAAAAAGGTTACGTGATTGTGTTCAAACGAAATGAGATCAACTGTCGCCTGACAATGTCCCAAGCCATGATACGCTCAGTGTTCGTGACTAATGGACTACATTTAAAAATTGGTACTTAGAAATAAGCAAAATGTACTCGTTTTTTAGTACATTCTGGGCTTATAATAGCTCCAAGTACTTGTGTCTCATTTTTGCGCAGAAACTGAAGGAAGTTACAGCGAATCTAGCCAATTTCACAGGATAGTTTGTGAGAGAGAGCACACTAGAAGGCGCCACCGTACAAGCGTACGATTGTGCACATCGGAGGCAGAGAGAAATTAGGGAAGGCTTAGGAAATTTAACCGGAGGATTCCTAGCCGGTGGCCGTCACTCAACGTGCTCGTTCAATGCACGGCGGATATTTAGCGATTGTTAGAAATTCACACTACCAGGACAGGTTTGAACCTAGGGTCACTCCATCAGTAGTCTGAATCTCTAACCACTAAGCCATCCGCGGCTCGATTTTAAATTCGTAAAACGTGTACTCCTTACATACTCATTTATTCATAGAATAAACTGGAAATATATTATTCGATGGCCCATCTGGGATAATAGATATACTCGTTGTCACATGGTGGGCAAATGTGTCGCACAATTTTATGACAAATATAGTGATGAAACGAAAATATATTGGAGATTGACACAAATATAGTTAAGCCGCCCCGGTGGCGCAGTGGTCTAAGCGATGGCCTCTGATCATTTGTCCGTATGGGGTCCGAGTTCGAATCCCGGTGAGGCATGGATGTTGTGTTTGTCTTACGGCACTGGCTCTCTCCCTTCCCTGGAACCAGTGACCCTAAATTAGGGACGGGCGACTGCTTATAGCCCATTGAGTTGCTCACGGTGGTCGTTAAACCTCCAATCAAAAAAATGTATATATATATATAGTTAATGTAAAAACACACACATATATACTTTATGCGAAATTAAATTACTTGTGATCAGTGACTTTTTTGTACTAATTATTTATGTGTGTTACTTTACACATTTATTAAACAATATCTCTCGAAATCTATATCTAAAATGAAGTAATACGAGATTATATTTTTATTTACTGACGCAGTTATTTATAAGTACTTATGGTTACTTATATTTGAGCATGTCATTTACTCGTTTACGATACGATTACACTTAAAAAAGAGCGAGTAGATTCAGGTTCTCATTTTTAAGTAGATTTTTTTAGCAGGGTAAGAAATTACATACCATATTGGATCATCGCCCTATTCACCTGGTTAGGCCCTTGCGATTTCTGGATCTCAACAAAATAAAAGCTGCCAAGAAAGGACGAAGAGTTTCAAATATTTTGGGCATCTAGCGTAACGTGCCAAAGAACTTGAAGAGTATTCCAGAAACGGAGTTCTAGGTATGTTTCCAGCAATGGCAACAGCATCTAACTAAATGCATAGCTTCGGAAGCGGATCACTTCGAGCGTGACAGTAGCGGCTAGTGCACAGAGACTAAAGAGTATTCCAGAATCAGAGTTCTAGGTATGTTTCCAGCAAATGACAACAGCGTCTAACTAAATGCATAGCTGCGGAAGGGGATCACTTCGAACGTGACGATAGCTGATAGTTCACAGGTACGCAAACATTTTTTCTAGAGATGCATTGCGGAAATTAAATTGGCAAGCCTCTTATATTATATACGTATAATGTACATATCTAATTCAATCTTCTTTTTGAGTATCTATTTCTTATACAATTTTTTTAATCCTCAATTAGATTTTGCCTACTGAACGGCACATTCCTCCCCAGCTATAATTGTACGTTTGGCAATTTCTAAAATTGTTAAGACCGTAAGAGCGAGTTGATTGTCCGATGATTTAAGATTTATCATTGTCAACTAGAAATCGCGCAAGTATAAAGTGTATTTGTGATTACTAAGGAATATTCGTATGATATCTACAAATCAAAGGAATGAAGACATTTGGATATGTTATGGACATCGCTCATTCTTATGACCCGTGGAGGGTTTCCATTTAGACAGACATAAGTGTTTCAATATTTTATGTTGTTGTTTTTTTTCTGTTTTTTTTTATTGGAGGTTTAACGACCACCGTGAGCAACTCAATGGGCTATAAGCAGTCGCCCGTCCCTAATTTAGGGTCACTGGTTCCAGGGAAGGGAGAGAGCCAGTGCCGTAAGGCAAAAAAAATATCCATGCCTCACCGGAATTCGAACCCGGACCCCGTTCGGACGAATGATCAGAGGCCATCGCTTAGACCACTGCGCCACCGGGGCGGCATATTTTATGTTCAACAAGTGATATGGTAAAGATTTAAGACCACACCAGAATACCAAAAATACTGTATATCACTAGAGTCTTTTATGGATTTCTGGAATAAATTTATACTACTTTCTTTATGCAGACTCTTGCTTGTCCGGTAGAAACTGACAGTCCGAAAAATATCGTTTTTAAGGGTGTACAATGTATATGAAACGTGTACTCTGATTTAACTTTTCATTTTGGTTCCTGTTATATAAATTGTAGTCCATTTCCCTTAAGCAGTTTCAAAACTTAACGTTACATTTTCTTTCTCGCTGAAAGTTTTTGAGGCAACCTGACAAGGTCAAAAGTTGAACGACGCATGTTAACGAGACAGGTAAAAGTGATGTTTACGATGTATCAGAGCGTTCGTTAGGAAGATCACTCTCTTTAGAAGTCGGCTAGATTGTGACATCGATGTACCTACCTTAGGGAGAGATTGATTAAAGAGCTTGATTTGCGAGGGTATTTTATTATTAGAGTTTTTCTTTGAATATTACGCTTCAGTACTTTAAATTGTTGCTGAGTTATAAGCAGTTTTGTTATTCCGATACTGACGAGACAGTCGACTGATTATGAAGTAAAGTTGTATGCATTTTATTTTGTTATGTGCTCACAACCTGTGGATTATGAGTGGCATATGACATAGATACATTGAGTTAAAATCTGTAAATATATCTTGTTTTCACTGAACATGTTGAGATATTGCTGAAGTGACATTTCTGTGCTTAGTTAAGGACATTTTTTAAGCTTTCCCGGATTTTCATTAAGATGAATCAATTGCGATAGTTCAGCAAGCTTTACAGAGAAGCCGTTTACTGCAACAGGTGTTGAGTTTTAGCTAATGTTCACACATATGGTAACTTCACAGAGAATTCATGTTGGGTTAGTACATAGTTAAAACCCACAGACAACAGATACAACCAACTAAACATATAACACATTCATTTGGTATTCTGTACCAAGCATGCTTTCTCTTTTCGCATAGTTTTCAACTTCTTTCCGTCAGATGGCGTAAGTGTTTATGTAGGACCAAAACTAACCGCAGCGGTGAAAGCTTTTTGCCGTTAGGTTAAGTGCTCACTGATCACGCACTTAAAGCATTTGGCTACATGACGTTTTGTTTATATGTCTGCTAACACTTGCGAAAGAATGGTGAATTGAAAACCAAGAAGCGATTTGGAGACAGGGGAACGCATTTTTTGAAGGTATTTCCAGCAGACAGTTTTTGCTTTCCGTTTTGAGCTGATGTTTACCCCTCCGTCAGAGGAGAAGGCCAGCATATCGTAATTTTAATGTATTTATATATGTTGTACTCTTACTGCGTTCGTGTGATTTTATTGAAAACCATTTCTTTAACACCCGCATTTTATTTGAATTATGCTACATGTTAATTTGCGCAGACCTGCAGTAATGAGGAATGGCTAGTGATGATAAGTGCCAATGAGTTTGGCGGACACTACCATAAACAAACAATAGAATGCGTAAGTGGAATCAAAAACACCACATATTAAAATTTATTGACGAGTTTTGGGATTAACAACCTCATCAAGTCACAACATAATGCTACTTTTATATTATTACTGACGTCCAGGTGGAACAGTGGTCTAAGCGCTGGCTTTTGACGATGGAACCGGGTTCAAATCCCGATGAGGTATGGATGTTGAGTTTTCCTTACTGCGCTGACTCTCTCCCTTCCCTCGAACCAGTGGCCCTGAATTATTTTTTTTTTTTGATTGGAGGTTTAACGACCACCGTGAGCAACTCAATGGGCTATAAGCAGTCGCCCGTCCCTAATTTAGGGTCACTGGTTCAAGGGAAGGGAGAGAGCCAGTGCCGTAAGACAAACACAACATCCATGCCTGACCGGGATTCGAACCCGGACCCCTTACGGACGAATGATCAGAGGCCAACGCCTTAGACCACTGCGCCACCAGGGCGGCAGGCCCTGAATTAGGGACGGGTGGCAGAGCGGTTCACGATGGGCGTTAACGTCCCAAACAAATACAAAATCGCAATTGTTGTTTCATTATTGCTGTCGCAATCACCATTGAGGCCGCCCCGGTGGCGCAGTGGTCTAAGGCGTTGGCCTCTGATCATTCGTCCGAAGGGGTCCGGGTTCGAATCCCGGTGAGGCATGGATGTTGTGTTTGTCTTACGGCACTGGCTCTCTCCTTCCCTGGAACCAGTGACCCTAAATTAGGGACGGGCGACTGCTTATAGCCCATTGAGTTGCTCACGGTGGTCGTTAAACCTCAAAAAAAAAAAAAAAAACCATTGGCACACAAGACACATAACCATTTACAACATTACAAAAGATGTGCATGTTCCATCCCCAAATTCGGTGTTTTCGTCTTTCTCTCTTTTGCTTGAAGTCATAACTTGTTAACACATATCGGTTAAAATATTTATAAAACTCATACCCTAACTCTAATATAAGAAGCTACGTTCATGAATTTAACACTAAAAATCTGCATGTTAACACTGCAAATTGCATGTTCTAAGTTTTTGCTGAAAAAAAAGGCCTTAGTAGTCAGCTTTTTCCGAAAAAGCATTTTGAGTGGCGTCGTTAAAACTAACAGAAAAAAATACGTAATAGGGTTAGAGTCTTAACTGCGCTTTCATCGTTAAAAGTTTGTAAGAGAAGAAAAACAGCGGAATGAAAATAAAAAAAACAGCTAAGAAAATAACAAGAAACCGCGAACAACGCTTGGAAAGGAAAACAGCATCACAAACCACTAAAGAAAAAAATCACTCCTTTTTCTAATCCAGAATAAGTCGATTTCTTCTTCAGGAGTAAGAAACTGCTTTCATCTACTTATCCTGAAAGCCTTGTTGCAGCTTTTTCATCAGAAAGTCTGTTTCTTAACACTAAACCGCAGATGGGAGTCTACTCTCTTTCCTCTTGTCGAGCAAGTATCAAAATGAATGACAGCTATGAAAAGTTTTTGTAAATTAACAGGTTGAAGAAATGCGTGAAAATGTACGTCTTCGAAAAAGCTGTTTGAAATAAACGCTAGTCAGAAATATAAATGAGTTAGTAATAAGAAAACTTTCAATGGTACACATCTAAGGGGAAATTAATTTAAATGCATGTGTTTAAAGACAACTGAGTTGAGTGAAATTATGTAGAAAAGGTTGCGAGTATTACTTCTTTCATGTAATTTGTAACACGCGAAGAAGGTTATAGCAGTTTGGTGCAATCATTCTTCTACTGGTTTGTAAATGACAATCAGTGCTAAGAGATTTTCAATAAAAGGTCATTTTTTGTTTACGCTTTCCAACCGTAATTTGAAGAAGCGTATATGCTCCACCTTTGTCCGTCCGTACGTCCGCACGATAACTCATGTGGAAATGGTTCGATTTCGACGAAATTTTAGTATGTGGTAGGGGACCACCTGGGGACGAACCCTATTGAAAATGGGCAAAATGGGGTCAAAGGTCAGGGCATAAAAGCGGGATTTGTTCCATTGCCCTTATGCGTCATAACTTGCGTAAAAATGGTTCGATTTCGATGAAATTTTAGTATGTGGTAGGGAGCCACTGGGGACGAACCCTATTGAAAATGGGCTAAATGGGGTCAAAGGTCAGGACACTGGAGTGGGATCCATTCCATTGCCCTTGTGAATCATAACTTACCTAAAAATGTTTCGATTGCGACAAAACGTTATCATGTTGTTCCGGAGGTGTACTGAACCGGTTCTGTTGAATATCAACGAAATGGGGTCATAGGTTGCACAAAAGCAAGATTTATTCCATAGCCATTATTCTCATAACTTGCGTAAACCTGCTTCTATTGCGACAAAACTTTAGTATGTTATTCTTGAGGTAAACTGAACCGGTTCTGTTGAATATCATCGAAATGGGGTCAAAGGTCAGGACACAGAAGCGAGATTTATTCCACAGCTATTATCTTCATAACCTGAGTAATAATTTCTGGTATGTTGGAAAGCGTATCATAATCAATGCATTGCATGATTTTACTAACTTGTTGTATTAGAGTAATGGCTTTTATTAGCATTTCTCTACTCTGGGAATTTTGCATTTATTGATCAGACCGAAAATCCGCGGGTTCTATCCGCTACACCAATTAGAACAGCAGAATTCCTGAGGATGTTAGTACGATATTACTCAAGTTTAGTTTGTATTTTGCGACAGAAACAAATAAAAATTGTTCTAAACATTAAAATTTATCGATCTACTGATACATTGAGACACAGATACCCAAATTTCCTAATCACAACTTTTAAAATACTGTTTTGCGCAACATATTGTATGCATATATATACAAATAAAAAAGTTTCTAAATAATAACACAAAAAACTTTACACCAACTATACATGAGATAGTACAACTATACTAATGATCCGAATTCACTGGCGTAGATAAAAATCAAAGTTCCCAAGCTTTCGCACGAGCGTAGGAGCAACAAAAAGGACGGCAAATGAACCACGACCCTATTCAAAGAAGTACAGTTCAAGTCCGCTGATCTTATGTGGGATGACATAACGAAATTAGCTTCCTACTGTACCCTAAATCCACTGCCATTCGGAAAACTTTGGGGATGATTACGAACAATGAATCCTGCAAAGATATCGTCTCGCTAGAGTTACCACGAATTTGGAACCAATTCTTTAAATAGTGGATGCTTTTTGTTTTCCTCCCAGAACTCCATGTGCAAACCGAACATGATGCCCTGTGTCTTTAATTGAATGTAACTACATTTTCATCTCTTCGTTTATTGTCAAGTCACCGCGTTCAAATTGTGGAAGCATTCTATTATCCAGTTTGCACTTTGCTGTCTGCCTTCCTTAAAAAAGAGATCTGGTTGATGTGAGAAAGGTTGGAAGCTTTGAATTTTAGTTAGAAATAAATATTTTTACTTATGGACCTAAATACAATTACGCACCTTATAATCCATGGCCAATATGAAGCACATTGTGGGTGTGTCAATTTATTTTCCTCGTGGACACACTGATGAATAGAATAAAATTTACTATAGAATTTTTTCATACTATAGAAATTTCGATGTGAATAATCACTATATGACCCGGAAACACACATTTTGGGTTCATATAAGATATTTACTTTGATTTTTACTTACGTCAGTAAATTCGGACATCTAGTATAGATATACTCTCTTATACAAAATTTTCTGTTGATGAATTCATAGCGTGTAAGAAGGTGGTAAGAACGTACAGGATTTTACCAAGGAGTATCTCATCACAGGCCTTTCTTGCATGCGATGCATATTTTCCGACAGTAGTAAAGTAAATTCAAAGTAAAAAAAAATTCAATGTAACGAAAATGGGTAACGGAAGTAGTCAGAACATTTATTGAAACCTGACTGTGCCGCACGCAATCCCATGAAATGACGCAACAATAGTTGATTACATTTTTAGTCAACAATGTGTTTTACTAAACTATCGCCGAATATTATTTCTTCACGTTTCACATAAACGTAAAAATATCTTATTGCAATCTGCGTGAAATTCCAGAACCTGATGCTAAATGCGATAAAAGCCATTACCCAAACGCATTTTTGATACCATGAAAACGGTGCGTAGCAGCGAAATTTGGCTATGTACCATATATATCTTCTTTCATTGGTATTACGAAAATGACATTCAGTATTCCACCTACCTAAGTACCACTTAATGTCAGGAATTATCAAATCTTATTTTTAGCACGTCTTTTGTAAAAACAGATGGTGCTTTTATGTTATCGGTTTGTCCGTTCGCCTGTACCCGCGATATCTGTGCAACTATTAGTCCGATTTGAAAAATTCCTTTTGCATTCGGAAGCTTGAAATATCAGAATGATGATTATTTATCTCGCTTTTTTTTACGATGTACAATTTCGCCGCTAGAGGGCGTCAATGCAGATGATGTCGAATTCAAAAATACGTTTTATTCCACATATTTGCTTCTAAACATCCGATTGAAAAAAATATTTTATCTTCCGTTTCCATTTATGTCGAAGAGTATTTTAGATATAGTTACTTTTCAAATTACTCATTGATTTTCCGCTAGGGGGCGTAAAAGTAAATTACATTTTCCCCGATAACTCTTCTTCTAAAGCTCCGATTTCAAAACTTTTTTCTTCAACGGATACACCTCCTGATGGAAAATGTTTAGCATTTAATTTGTAATTTTTGGTAAAGAATATTTTGGCCACTAGGGAGTGTAAGAGGTAATTTTTGCTTCTGCTGTATTTGCCATAAAACCAAAGCTTCTAAAATATCGATTGCAAAAACTCTTTCGTGGACTGATGCCACTCACATCCATAAGCCTTTTCGAAATATTTTCTTCTTAAAATATTCCGCTGGTTCTCCGCCAGGGGGCTTAGATGTATATCTCATTTTTTGTCAATATCTCTACTTCTAATAGTCCGATTTGAAAAATTCCTTCTTTGTTGGATAGTGTTTTCAATGTGACATGTTTTTCATATAATTTCAAAATTTTCAAGTAATTCATAGACTTTCCGCTAGGGGACGTAGAAGTAAATCGCTTTCCCCCTATAGCTCTGTTTCTAAATCGCCGATTTGAAAAATTCTTTCTGCACCGGATACAGCTCCTGATAGGAAATCCTTTGCACATATTTTCTAATTTTTGTAAAATGGTTTGGCCACCAGGTGGCGTAAGTCTTAATTTCTGCTTCTGATGCTTATGCAGCAAAATATGAAAATATGAGCTTCTAAAATCTCGATTGAAAACAAGTCGTTTGTTGACCGACACTACCCATATCGACAAACCTTTTAGGAACATTTTCTTCTTAAAATAATGCATGGTTTCTACGCCAGGGGTTGTAGATGTATATTTTATGTTTGTCAATATCTTTCCTTTTAAGAGTCGGATTTGAAAAACTCCTTCTTTGTTGGATAGTGTTTCCGATGCGAAATGTTTTTCCTATAAATTCAAAATTTTCAAGTAAATCATAGACTTTCCGCTAGGGGGCAAAAAGGTAAATTGCGTTTTGTGCGTTATTTCTGCCCCTGAAACTCCAATTTGAAAAAAAAATTTCATGTGTCGCATAGAAGACCTGATGGAAATTATTCTTCACATAATTTCTAATGTTTGGTAAAGAATGGTTTGGCCACCAGGGGGCCTAATTGTTAATTTCGGCTTCGGATGTATTTGTAGCAAAATCTGGGCTCCTGAAAACTCGACTAATTTTATTTTTTTCTTGGACCGATACCGCTCATACGGAAAAACCTTTTGAGTACACTTTCTTCCTAAAATAATGCATTGTTTTCCCACCAGAGGACGTAAAGTCACATCTTACTTTTGTCGATATCTCTGTTTCTAAAAGTACGATTTGAAAAATTATTTCTGTGTTGGAAAGCGTTTCCGGTGCGAACTGTTTCTCATATAAATTCATGTTTTTCTTAACGCTCAAGTCTGCAACCAGAGGGCGTAAGCTCACGATTCCGTTTACAGCAATATCTGAGGGATTAAAAAGCCGATTAAAAAACTTCTTTCTTCCGTCAGACACTATTGTTTTCCATACCGGTTCTATTGACTTTGAATAGCTTTCATAAATTTAATTTGCGTCAGAACGGATTCAAAAGACGTGCTTATTACACCCGAAAATTCGGTGTCGTCTTTCTGGTTATGATGTAGTTTCACTTACTATGTACCGAACAGTGGCTAGGTGTTATCTTGAGGAAAGCGAATAAATGCTAAGTGTTGTACGTAACTATGAGGAGGTATCAAAAAGTTCCTGCAATCACCCAAAATTATTAAAGCTACGGAAACCATTTTTGTTTTATTTTTTTATGTATACATTCAGTATACTGTACAAAATAAATAATATTAAGCAACCCCATCCCACTTTGTTTTCAGAAATCGAAAAGTATGACCATGGAGAAAGTGGAATCTCGTAGTGTAATCAAGTTCCTACATCTCCAAGGAACGTCAGCTAAAAAAATCCATCAAAAAAGTTTAAATATATATAGAAATAAATGTCCAGCATACAAGCTGTGGCAAAGTGTAAAATAAATTTTCAAAGTGGTCATATGACCATTTTTGACAAACCAAGGTCCGGACGGCCATCTTTGACAGATGACCAGACAGTTGTGACCAAAGTGGAGAAGTTAATAGTTGAAGATAGGTGTACAACCATTGAAATGCTTTGTCAAGAAGTTCATCTAAGCTATGGGTCAGCGTGGACAAACATACACGACTTATTGAACATGTCCAAGGTCTCAGCGCGATAGGTATCTAGACTTCTCACTCCATTCCAAAAGGAAGCTCAGGCACAATCTGCATAAAAAATGTTGGATCTTTTTAACGCGAATTTCGAAGAATTTTTTTGACCGTTTGATTACTATGGATGAGTGTTGGTTTTACCTCTATGATCAAGAAACCAAAGAAATGAGCAAGCAAAGGAAACATCCCTCTTCACCACCCCCCAAAAAGGCAAAAGTGCAAAAGTCAGCCGCCAAAGCGATGCTCTCTGTTTTCTGGAATAAAAGAGTTATTATTTTATCAGACTACCTTCAGAAGGGTCAAACTATTACCTCTGACTACTATTGTAACCTACTGATCAAATTAAGAGAGCAAATTAATAGTAAAAGACGCGGAATGGTCACAAAAGCGGTCCATTTGTTACACGACAACGCATCAGCTCATTCAGCAGTCAACACCATCGTCACTTCGAATCATCTTAAACACAATATATTGCCTCATCCGCCATATTTTGATGATGTGGCATAGAGTGACTAATTTTTTTTCCCGAGATGGAACGTCCACTACGTGAGAGGCGATTTGATGATACTGATGACGTCATTTTTGAGGTAGAACAGTTGTTTCAGGCACAATCTGAGGTGTTCTACACTGAGCGAAGGCGGGAGAAATTTGCGGCACTGGGTGGTGGCTATGTAGAGAAGATCCAAGTACCTGAATAATTGTTTTTTCCTAGTTCGTTTTTTTTTCTTGGTCATTGCACGATCTTTTTGATACCCCCTCGTAAATGCATGCACTCGAAATACTCGTTTTATTTCACACCCACAAAGATTTTGGCATGCAAAAGTTGCATAGCATAAATAATCTACAAAGATTACCAGGATACTCTCTCAATTTCTTTTTGGCGGAAAGGGACGGGGGTCAGAAAGTTAACGGCAACCATGAACATCTTGGTGGAGCTATAAGCAGTCGTCTATTCCTCATTTAGGGTCAGTGGTTTAATGGTAGGGTAAGAGCCTGTGCTGATCCGTACCTCATCAGGCAGGATTCGAAAGAGAACCCATCTTGGACAAATGATCAGAAGCCAGCGCTTAGACCACTGTGCCACAGGGACGTCCACCCCAGGTGGTAAATAGCCCTTAGAAATCGGATTTAGGCTGAGGTGCGCAAAAAAAGCGCAAGGATATTTTTGAGAGAAAGACACAGAAGTTCACCAGAACACACTTGTCTGATGGGTAAAACGCAGGAACGGCACAACCTGTGCCGCAGATGTTTCACCGCAACCTATCAACATGCGTTCTGTCACCAAACTAGTAGAGGATTGGTGGTCCATAAACGGCCCTGGAAGCGGACTTGTTGCCATCCTTCTCGGAAAATATTATCAAAATCCCCAAAACATGAAATTAACGGTACATTAGCATTACCATTTTAACATAATCCGATGAGCCATTCCATTTCCACTACCCCAAGCATAAAGAAATGAGCGCACCTGGAGATCGAACAGTGGTGCTGGTGAAGTTTACAGAGCAGCATGCACTGAAGAGCAATTGAAATAGAGACAGCTGGCGTTATGCAAATGGGGCGCTGTGTGCGGCCCTGTAAACGGAAACGACATGCTGTATGCTGCAATCCGACAATATAAGGAGTGATGCGACGGGAATCAGTAAGAGTCGGACGAAGTATGGGTAAGACGAAAGATTTAAGCACATTTGATCGTGGTCATTTTGTCAAGACCCGACGAATGGGTCACTCCATCTCGGAAGTCGTGCAGTCACTGGGATTTTCACGAGCCACTGAGTCACCGGTGCACCGTGAGTACATCGAATTCGGTAAAACCATCCCTGTAAGCGCAACTGCCGTGGACAACAGCGTGTGGATGAGCAGGGTCATCGTTGGCTAGTTCGCATTGTAACAGCGGATAGACGGGCCACAGTGCAAGAAATCACTCGGTAATTTAACGCTGGTGCACAAAAACTTGTAAGCAGCCACACCATTCAGAACCATCTCCTCGCTATGGGGTACAGAAACCATCGTCCCACGAGCTGACCGCACATTACAGGGTGCAAAGATTAGCATGGGCGCGGGAACATCGCCACTGCACCCTAGACATGTGGGAAAATGTTGCCTGGACTGATGAGTCGAAATTCACGTTGGTACATGTGGATGGCAGGACATGAGTATGGCGTAAACCAGATGAAGCGATGGATCCTTCTTGCCAGCAGCGTACTCTTCAAGCTGCTGGGGGTGGCATTCTCGTCTGGGGACGGTTTACATGGACTGAAATGGGACCCCTGGTACGTGTGACAGCGTCCCTCACAGGTCAACGTTACCGGGGTATCCTGGACGACCATTTGCTCCGGTTTGTGCATCTTCAACATCCCACTGTGGATCTCATCCTGCAACAAGACAATGCACCGTGCCATCGCTTCCGAATTTTATCCGATTGGTTGGATGAACACTCTACCGACGTGACCTCGCTTCCTTGGCCAGCTATGTCACCTGACCTCAGTCCCATCAAGCACATCTGGGATACCATCGAGAGAGGTGTTCGAGGCTCTGACATCAAATCTTCGTGAACTGTGGGAGCTTGTTCAGGGGTCGTGGATCCGTATGGCTTCCCAACGCTTCCGGTGTCTTGTCTAGTCCAAGCTGAGACGAATCGCCGCCGTCATCAGGGCGAAAGGTAGTGCTACACGTTACTAGACAGGTATCGCTAATTCAATTGCTCTTCAGTGTTTATACAACCCCAGGACCGGCTTTCCGTTAGTAGAGTATTCGGAGTCAGAATGGGAAAAGCTGCCGATTGATCGGAGTGTTTTAGGAAAGACAAATTGTGATGGCATGGCGCCTCGGAATTACGATATCGGAAACGGCACGGCTTGTGGGTTGGTCATGTGACGATGTAGTTAGTACGTATGAAAAGTGGTGCACAGATGTCCAAATGATTATACGTCGTCCAGCTCTGTGTCGTCTGCAGCTCATTGATGCCAGAGGGGAACGGAAAATGTCGCTCATTGTTCACAGCGACCGCAAGGCCTCAAGTGCGACAAATCACCCGCAGCTACAACAGTAGTGATCAGGGTAATGTGTCACTGCACCTAGTTCATCGCAGCCTTCTGCACTTGGGCCAGCGTAGCCAAAGACCCAGCCTGGTCCCAAAGCTCACTGCAAATCATCGACAACAACGCATGAAATGGGCCCAAGATCATCTAGATTGGACCGTAGATGATTGGAAGAAAGTCGCCTAGTCTGACGAGTCAAGATTCCTAGTGTATCACGTAGACGGCCGAGCGCGGATACGCGGATTAGAAACGGAGATTATGACACTTGGATGAGCTATTGGGCGGACACAGGCCCCCGGCGGCGGCGGTGTTGTGCTGTGCGTGATGTTTTCTTGGGGCACTTTAGGCCCCATTATCCGAATAGCACAATCCCTGACAACTGTCTGGTACCTGAACCTTGTTGCGGACAAACCGCAGCGATTCATGGCAACTGTGTTCCCTACTGGTGTTGACTATTACCAACAGGATAATGCGCCATGCCACACTGCCAGAATCGTCAAGGAGTGGTTCAAGGAACATGCTGGTGTCTTTCTAATAATGCCCTTGCCTCCAAAGTCACCCGACATGAACCCAATTGAACATTTGTGGTTCGACTTGGAAAAGCGGGATCTCGCTAAATCACCATCACCCCGAAATGTACGGGAACTGGAGGATCTGCTGTTGGTATTATGGTACAGGATACCCCAGGATACCTATCGCCGCCCCATAGAACGATGGTTCGACGAGTGGCCGCTGTTTTACGGGCTAAAGGGGGTCATACAGCTTATTAGGTTATAATGAATAAAATTCTCCGGCTGGACGTGTAGTGCAGGAAAGCTTACGTTAAGTCACGTTAGGGTTATTGAAAGGTTGCTTGACGTAGCTAAAGTGTGCTGAATCTTCAAAGTGCTAGAGTTTGTTTAGGTAAGACACTCACGTGCAATAAATTCCAAGAATATGGAATTATTTTTACTCAGCGTTCCTCATTATCTTGAATATCAGTAATATAACTTCGGTTTTAGTACATTAGTACCTTGAAGGCTCCTTATTAGAGCGGTAAACACAATATACCCTGAACTTAACGTAAACACTCAATGAAATAGACTTAACTGCCAGACAGATGTCTGACAATAAAATGAACTAAGAAAACGTACTCACTTTTAATCTTTTATTGGGGAACTCCTGGTATTACTCAAATACACACTCCAAAATAACACAACTACTGTTAGACCGAACTTTCGTACTATCGTAGAATCGCATAACAATAATCAGGAAGAACCTATCACATATAAAACGAAGCTCTTCGGTATACTTGAACGTGCCTATATATATATAGGGATGTAAGGTCAGGTGATGCGTAACATCACAGCCTCTCCTTGACAAATGTCAACCCCGCCTTCTCGTGGTGCATCCTGTTCCCACTAAAGGGGCTCTGACGACCGCCAATAGCGGTATAACTATACCATCGGGATCAGAGGAAATTCTATCCCACACTCACCAACCCGCTTGGCCAGCGTGGTGAGTTATGGCCAAACCCCTCCAAAATGATTCCACAACTTAAATCTTGGCCCTCAGTCTCCGGCAGCTGGAATGTACCTGGCCAAGGCAGCGGCCAGTGCGACATGAAGGCAGAGGGTGCTAAGAATCCCCGAGGACCGGACTAGGCTGCCATCTGATGCTGACCTTGGCTACGTACAATGGACGCTCCCTATCTTCTGATTCAAGGCTTCTTGAATTGGAAGAGGAACTACAAAGGATCAAGTGGGACATCGTGGGGCTAAGTGAGGTAAGGAGAAAAGGAGAAGATCTCATTGAACTGAAAAGTGGACATCTCTTCTACTATCGTGGGACAGATACTGGCAGAACTAGTGGTGTTGTATTTATAATAAACAAGAAACTGAAGGATAAAGTTGTAGAAGTTGAAAGTTCCTCTGACAGAGCTGCACGACTTGTTATCCAACTCTCGAAAAGATACCAGGCTCAGATTATTCAAACTTATGCACCCACCACAAGTCATCCTGAAGAAGAAATTGAAGAATTTTATGAGGAAATTTGTCATCTAAATAATAAAGGTAAGCAGCACTTGAAAATAATTATGGGAGATTTCAATGCAAAAATAGGGCAAACGGCAACAGAATGAAACTTCAGTAGGTAAATTCGGTCACGGCAACAGAAACCAGCGTGGAAATACTCTCGTTGAGTTTGCAGAGGCAGAAGGGTTTTTCATCTTGAACTCCTTCTTCAAGAAAAAAGCCACACAGGAAATGGACATGGAGACATCCAAATGGGACAACAAGTGAAATTGATTTTATTATGTGTAACAAAAAATTCGTCATAGAAGACTGCAGTGTGCTAAACAAGTTCAACACAGGTAGTGACCATAGATTGGTGAGATGTAAGATGCACCTCAACACAAAACTTGAACGTGGCAAGCTCATAAGACAAACAAAATCTATTGACATAACCAACCTTAAAAAACACCATAATACCTTCAAGTTGGAACTGAAGAACAGGTTCTCTGCTTTAGAAGGCCTAACATCGGAAGAAGTGGACATCTCTGAAGTTAACAGAAAAGTAACCAAAGCTCTTATGGAAACAGCAACAAAATTAGCTGGGTCTAAGAACAAGTTGCATGTAAATAAATTATCAGGAAAAACGAAAATGTTGATGCAAAAAAGAAGAGAGATGAGGACAACTAAAGAAGATGTGACTTCCAAAGTGGAATATATAGAGCTATGCAAGACAGTACGAAAAGTATCACTGAAGACGTAAGAAAATTCAACTGTGAACTAGTGAGGAAAGCAATTGAAAACAACCAAAGCCTAAAGATAGCAAAGGGACATCTCAGTAAGGGAAGAAAACAGATTATGGCACTGAGAAAAGAAGATGGCTCTGTAACAAGAAATAGAGGCGAAATTTTGACAAGAGTGAAAGATTTCTACTCCAAATTATATGAAAGGGATGATACATGCACTCCAGACATCATGAAAGATACCAGTACCAGAGTTCCTCCAGTCCTTCCAGCAGAAGTTGCACATGCAATCAAGAACATGAAGCGGGGAAAAGCTCCAGGAGAAGATGGAATTACTGTAGACATCATACAAGAAGCAAGTGGAGAAATCGAAACAGTACTCGCCCAAATTTTCACTCGATGCCTTAATGAAGGAAAGATTCCTGAGGATTGGAACACCGCTACAATGATCCTGCTACATATGAAAGGTGACATTGAGGATCTCGGAAACTACAGACCTATCAGCCTCCTATCAGTAGTTTATAAAATCTTCACTAAAGTTCTTTCACACCGCTTGAAGGTAACACTGGACATGGCTCAACCGAGAGAACAAGCTGGATTCAGGAGTGGCTACAGCACAATAGATCATATCCACGTACTGAGAGAACTAATTGAAAGAGCGAGGGAATATGAACTTCCATTGTGCATGGCTTTTATCGATTATGAAAAAGCCTTTGATTCGGTGAAACCATCAGCAGTTACAATGGCTCTGAAAAACCTGCGGTATTGAAGATGCATACATTAATATCATTAATAACATCGATGAAAATGCAAGTGCAAAGATTAGGCTGTTTGAAAATACAACACACGTAAAAATTGGAAAGGAGTGAGACAAGGTGACACCATATCTCCGAAGCTCTTTAATGCCACATTGGAGGGTGTTTTTCAGTCACTGAGCTGGGAAAACAAGGGATAAAGATTAATGGAGATTATCTAACCCACCTTCGTTTTGCTGATGACGTAGTCATTTTTGCAACTACCCCATCAGAGCTGCAGAGTATGATCCAGGAACTTGCTGACAAGAGTAAAGAAGTGGGATTAAAAATGAACTTTCAGAAGACAAAAGTGATGTTCAATGCTTTTACAAGAAATGAAGATTTATCGATTGATGGAGAAAAGCTGGAGATAACAGACACGTGCGTTTATCTTGGACAGCAGATATCTAGTGAGGGTCACATTGATGAAGAAATTAATCGGCGTACAAAACTTGCCTGGAGAGCTTTTGGAAGAAACAGCATAATTTTCAAGAGCAATATGCCATTATGTCTTAAAAGAAAAAGTGTTTGATCAATGCATCCTTCCAGTGCTTACGTATGGTGCAGAGACGTGGACCTTAACTAAAAGAGACATACAAAGGCTGCAGACAACTCAAAGGAGCATGCAGAGGTGCATACTTGGTGTAACCAGGAGAGATAAGAAGAGGAACTCGTGGATCCGAAAAATGACAAGAGTGGAAGACATCATGATCAGAGTTAAACCCCTGAAATGGCAATGGGCTGGACATACTGCCAGAAGGACAGATCATCGATGGACAGCCGAAATTTTAGATTGGATTCCAAGGGACAGGAAAAGACCCAGAAGAAGACCACATGGGAGATGGGTGGATGAAATTCGAAAGTATGCAGGGGTGACATGGAGGAGACTGGCACAAGACAGACTGTTGTGGAGGAAACTTGGGGAGACCTTCGTCCAGCAGTGGATTGATAATGGTTGACAATGATGATGATGATGATGATATATATACACTGCCGGACAATTGCTAAGGACGGATGACAATAGCAACGATAGCAACCATAAAATGGAAGACAGGAAAATGTGGAAATTAGCATAAGTGCGGGATACAGTAAGACGTGTTGTGCGTATGCAAATTTTGGATTGCCGAACTTGTTCGTGACGTCATAGCGCTGATAAGAGATATAAAGGATTTGTCGCGTATTGACCGTTGTTGTTCAAACGCAAAGTTGAAAGGGAAAGAATCAATTGACGAACTTGCAATTTTCAGTATGTTTTCCCGACATCACCTAGATGATTTTACGCGTGGCCGTATTATTGGCAAGATTGAAGAAGGGCGAAAAATAACAGATGTTGCCAGGGAGTTCGACGTCAGCCACAGTGTTGTTCCAAGGCTTTGGAAATCATTTCAAACAAATGGAGAGTGTACCAAACTTCACGGGGAGGTCGTGTTCGCAGTACGACACCTGCAGAAGATCGGTACATAGTGTTATCAACAAAAAGACACCGGTGCAGCACAGCTAGTGGGGTAGCAAATCAGTTTATGGCTGCTACTGGCAAGAGGATCTCCCGAAAAACTGTCGCTAGACGTTTGCATGAAGGAGGACTATACGCCCACCGTCTTGTTGTGTGCATCCCATTGTCCAGACGTCACCGTACCGCCCGTTTGCAATGGTGCCATCAACATCGCAATTGGACTGATAACGACTGGTCTGCTGTCCTCTTCTGAGATGAGAGTAGATACAGTCTATCGGCTGATTGTCGACGACAACTGATCTGGCCTGATAGTGGTACTGCATATTGTCCAGCAAACATACAGGAAAGGGACCGATATCCGACATGTAGTGTCATGGTATGGTCTGGCATCATGATCAATGGCCGTACGTCTCTCTATGTGCTTCCAACTGGGAATATGACTGGCCAACGATACATTAATGATGTTCTGCTACCTCATGTTCGCATGTTCCGTGGTGCTGTCGGTGATAGATTCATTTTCATGGACGACAACGCAACATGTCATCGAACAGTCGCTGTCCAGGAGTGTCTTGAGAGCGAGGATATTCAACGCCTCTATGGCCAGCACGTTCGCCAGATCTGAATCCCATTGAAAATGTGTGGGATGCTTTGGGGAGGAGTCTTGCTGGTCACCAATGCCCTCCAATAAACAAGGATACCCTCATCCGTGCACTGACAGAGGAATGGGATAAATTACCCCAACAGCTGCTTGATAATGTTGTGCAAAGCATGACACGACGTGTTGAATCTTGCATCGCCCTCCATGGTGGCCATATCCCGTATTGACATCTTACGCCGGAACGCCTACGGACGGTAATTGCATTTTTTTCACGTTTCCGTGTTCTCCACAAAATGGCCTGTTTGTCCCTTGAACACGTTCCAAAGCCTTCTGGATTTCAGAGCACAATAAATTGTCTTTCTTGTAATGTCCTGGCATTCTGACATTATTGTATTTCACTTGGCATCCAACCACACTTACTTTTTTATGCGCTATATAGCCGTTTATGATCCGTCCTTAGCAATTGTCCAGCAGTGTATATGCTGCATACCACCACTTCATGACTTACACTCGTTGCCACATATAATTCAGCGGGAGAAATAACATCTCGTTAAGTGAGAAGATAATTTGCATAGGAAAATAAAATAACAAGAGATAGTAAAATGAAAAAGAAACTGAATCTAGAGTATACGTTACAAGGTAGGTGGTCTTAATGTAATGGCTGATCGGTTTAAGCTTACGTATTACTGCAGGACTTGGACTGAGGCAATAATCAATTAACTTTTACTCATTTTTTTGGACCGCGGTATTAGATATCCCTAGTCGTACTGAATGGAAGACAAGAACTGCTTCCGTTGTGAAGCAACAGACAAAGTTTATTTTCTAAGAGAGATTGTCCAAAATTTTATTCCGCTCTTATGAATTTTACTCTGTAACTAAATTCGGAATCGTAATACTTTCTTCGTTTTCAGTAAGAGGGGAAATCCAAATGAATCAAAATGAATTATTTTTGCACGACGTACCTATCACAAACAAAACCGAAAAAAACATCTTGAAGAAATTTAAAATTTCTAGAAGTACTAGAATTTTAGTAAGAATTTGTAGTGAGAGAAAGTAAAGAATGCGAAGAGTATATTTAATTACTTTCAAGCGGAAGCAGCATTTTTTGCTGCAGCTAAAACAGATATTTCACAACTGTAGTTCATGAATTCATGTACGTAACTGTAAGGCCAAAACAGCAGTAAATCGGATGCAGATCTCGTTAAAAAGAATAGCGGGTGCGTTTATATACCTAAAGCAACACAGAGTTTTACCGTTAGTGAACTTCATTGCAATTACTTATCTAACAAATTTCGCGTTTCCATACCAAATTATTGATGGTATATTTGATTATACTGTTTCATTGACTTTTCAACCTCTACTGCAATTAGCAAAAGAAACTTGCCCAAAAAAACGGTGCTTCATAGGTTTGAAAGTCGTCAAGGGAAGGTTTATTGTATCGAATAAAGTGTTGTGGCCAATAGAATGTTTGATACGTAAGTTTTTCTTCTTCCGCTCCTGACTGCTTGAGTTCCTTAAAGACGAATTTTCGCCATTTCTTTCTGTGTGCTGTCCTTTTGTGTAGTTCTATTACAGAGTCTTGTAACGTACCAGGAGATGTGACGTACCTGCCAGAAGGACGCACACGACATAAAGGCAGATAGCAATTAGAATCAATGTCCGCGTAGCTCAATTGGTAGAGCAACTTATTCCGGAATAAGCGTACTCGGGTTCGAACCCCGGCGCTGATAAAAATGACGGAGAAATTTACTTCGTTATAGTCTAAGTGGGTGCTTTCTTTAATGTTGTCAATATATTTCTTTCTTGGTCTTCCTCTACTGAGCTGTCCTTCAATTCTACTATTTAATAATATGTTTGGTAGCCTTTCTGTGTTCATTCTTGCAGCATGTCCAAACCAGCTTAGTTGGTTCTTTTTTAGTTCTGTAAGTATTGTTTCTCCAAAGTTAAGTTCTTCTTTGACTTTTTCATTTGTTTTTCTTTTCTTCCCAGTTTGTTCTATTGATTTTTCTTAGGCATTTTGTTTCAAAAGCAATTAGTTTATCCATTTCGTTTTTTAGGATCCAGCATTCTGAAATATAGAGTACTGTGAGAATTATCATTGTTTTATACAGGGTGTCTCAAAATGATTACCCTGATTTCGATATGGTATAACTTTCCACTGATTTCACTGATTTCGATTTTCTTTTGCAGGTGCGTAAGTGCACTCTGAAAGTTTTGCTGGCTGTGAGATTTAGTAAACAATTCTGCAACTTGGAGCGCTGTTGGTGCAGAATCTGAAGACATGGTTTCTACACAAGAAAAGGCTCAGTGTGTCGTATGGTTTGTAGAGACAGAGTCGCCAAAAATGATGCAACGAAAGTTTTAAACTCATTACGGAAAACAACCACCAAATATGAAATTGATAAATTCGTGGATGCGAAAATTTTTAGAAACAGGTACAGTCGAAAAGGGTAAAAGTGCTGAACGACCCTCAGTATCTTCAAAGACAGTTGAAACAATTCATATAGCCTTCGCCCGATCACCTCAAAAATCAGTGCGGCAAGCTGAACGTCAGCTCAAGGTACCGAAGAGTACAGTGTACAGGGTGCTACGAAATCGGTTGAAATTTTATGCGTACAAGGTGCAGATTGTTCAGGAACTCAAGCCACAGGACTTTGATTCACGCGAGTAGTTTGCTAACACCAGGACGATGAACGATTGTTACAGCAGATAGCATTTTCGAACGAAGCGACTTTTCACATTAGCGGTGCCGTAAACAGATATAGCGTGCAAATTTGGGTTCCAAAACCCACACACCATCAGGAAGCACATGCGGGACAGCTTCAAGGTTAATGTGTGGTGCGCATTACGGCATGACAGCGTTATTGGCCCTTTTCTTTTCATGAAAGAACTCTCACCGGTAATGTGTATGCGGATATGCTTGAGATTTATGCAGTACCCTAATTGCAAGGCATTCAGCCACGTGTGTTTTTCCAACAAGACGGGCTCCTCTTCACTGGGCAACATATGTGCAAAACCCGCTGCACCATCACTTTTCCAATCAATGGATCGGTAGGGACGGCCCAATCCCATGGCCACCGAGATCACCGGATATTACTTTATTGGACTTCTTTTTCGGGGATATGTTAAAGGCATGGTGTATGCGACACCAGCTCCAAATGTGCACATTTTGTGTGAAAGAATCAGACTAGCGCTAGAGAGTGCAACTCTCCAAATGCTGCAAAATATGTGGCGGGAGACAGAGTACAGATTTGATATTTTGCGTGTCACTCGCGGTGCCCATATCACGTACACCAAATAAAACTTGATTATCGTGTGCGTTTATGTGCAAAATCTAGTGTTTGTAAATATATTCACAATAAAGTTAAAAGCAGTTGAAATCAGGGCAGTAATTTTGGGACACCCTGTATATCTTTAGTTTGAGTTATTTGTTAATCTTTTATTGTTCCATATTTTTTCTAGTCTGCCCATTGTTATCCATCCATTATTGATTGTGTGTTTTATGGTTTCAAAATAGTCAAGATCTTCAGTGATCACTGGGCCTAGATAATTGAATTTTTTTGCTTGTTCTATGTTATTGGGTCCCATTTTCATCTGGATTGTTTCCCTTTTCCCCCGTGTTGCCATTACTTTTGTTTTATTAAAATAGATTTCCATATTATATTTTTTGCTCGTCTGATGCAAGGTCAGGATATTTTCTAATGTTTCTTTCCATATCACATTTGTTGCTTATTTGATGCAGTTTGGTCAAGATATTTTCCAAATTTTTCTTCCCATATCCCATTTGTTACTTGTTTGATGCAATTTGGTCATGATATTTTCCTAATTTTTCTTCCCATATCACATTTGTTACTTGTTTGATGCAATTTGGTCAGGATATTTTCCTAATTTTTTCTTTCCATATCATATTTGTTGCTTGTTTGATGTAATTTGGTCAAGATATTTTCTAATTTTTCTTCCCATATCACATTTGTTACTTGTTTAATGCAATTTGGTCAGGATATTTTCCTAACTTTTCTTTCCATATCATATTTGCTTGATGCAATTTGGTCAGGATAATTTCTAATTTTTCTTGGCTGTCTGTAGTGATAACTATGTCATCAGCATGCTTTAAATGTGCTATATTTCTTCCATTTGCAGTTATGCCTTCACACATCTGCAGTTCTTCGTCTACTACTTCTTTTAGGTGAGAAGTTAAATAAATATGGTGACAATGGGCAACCTTGCATAAGTCCTTTTTTAATTACTTTTGGTCTGTTTCTATATTTTTGTATTTTACTACTGCTTGTGTTTCTGAATAGTAATTCTTAATACAATTTAGTAGGTATTTGTCGAACCCTATGTTTTCTAGAATTTTAAAGAGTTTACTTCTGCTTATTGAGTCGAAAGCTTGTTGAAAAGTTAATAAAGTAACAGTAGAGTTTTTTATTTTTGTCTCTCATAGGGTCTGCTAATCAGTTTAATATGAAAATTGCATCTATTATGCTTCTACTACTTCCGCATCTCATTTGATTTTTCTCCATCTGACCTTCATAGTAATATTTAACTCCGTTTTGATTCAAGAATCCTGATAAATATTTTATAACAATGACTTAGGTCTGTAATTAGAAATTAATAGGTCTGTAATTAGTGCAAGATGTGACATCTCCCTTTTAGTAAGTGGGTATAACGTTCCTTTAGCATTTTATTGAACAGTTTTCTTAAGTAATTCATCATGCCTTCCTTTCCTTTTTCTAGAAGTTCTTTTTGAATATTTTCTATGCCTGGTGCTTTATTAATTTTCATTTGTTTGATTGCTCTATGCATTTATTCATTTGGGATGTCTTTTTTGTCAGAAGTTTCTTCTGGGTGGAAGGCATCCTGATCTATGTTTTCTTTTTAGTTTTCTGATCTATGTTTTTCTTTAGCATCCTAATCTACCCATAAAAATATATCTAATGCATCCTTATCTTTCTTTTTAGTTATCTGATCTACGTTTTTTAGGCATCCTGATGTATGTTCTTCTTTTAAATTTTTTTTTAAGTGATTATTCTATATTTGTTTTAATGTTTCACTGCTACTTGTTGTGGTTCTATCTTTTTGCAATACTGAAACTTGTTTGGGTGAGTGTGTTATAATGTTTTCTTTAACTATTTCATAAATGGCCTTCGAGTCATGCTTTTTGTATGCTTCTTCACGCATTCTTGCTCTTCCCTCTAAATACGTGATTTTTCTAATATGCATTTATTAGCTATTTCTTTTTCAGATTTTTGTATAATATTCTATTTTCTTCATTATCTTCGTTAAGAGGTTAATTTTGGATGTTCTTTTTCTCTCCCATAAAACCAAAAACTCCGGTGTAATCCAATCTTTATTTGCTCTCGTCTGCTAGCCTAAGTTTTTTCTGCCGCTTCTTTAATAATTCCTTTACTTTTTTTCCAAGACTCTGACATTGTATCTAAATTAAGATTGTTTATTTTTTTTCCAATGGTCAATGGTAGGTGACGGAGTGGCCTCCTCGGTTGGGGTCCTCTTGCCGGAAGTCGTCTGCTAAACGTCCGGATGGCCATTTCCGCATCTGTAGACGAGGCAACATGGCCACGGATTGGTGAGAATGATGAATTAAGTTCTGTCCATGTGGCTCTCACTATTGCTCGATTTTCGCGTTTTGTCGTTGCCCTCGGCAGTCCATTCGCAGTCCACTGCCCACGTGACCCTGGGTTCTGGCCTCGTCGAGTGCCAACATTGTCCAATTGCCTTGTCGCTCCGACTCAAATGACATGACCAACCGGCCTGTCGCAACGCAATTATACATCCTTTCTCAAACTCGCTCAAATACCTATATTGCGCACAGATTCGACGTCCAGGCGATCTTACAGTCCGTGGAGGTTAATGTAACTGCAATTCGCTATCACAATTCTCCCTCCACGCGAGCTTTGCTCTTGATATACCCTCCTCGATGCGCGGTTCCCATGCGCTGTTGTAGGCCACTATTTATTCATTCGTAGTTTCTTTTTGATCATTTGCATGTTCGAGCCTGAGGTATTTGGATGCGGAGATTCATCAGGATCGGACGAGGTTCTCGGAGGGACACTTTATTTTTTATTTTTTTTTTTTATTTTTTTGCGACGAGTAAAAAAAAAAAAAAAAGAAAATAAACGTCTATCAAATTTTTTGAAACAGTAATATGAAAGTTCGATATCATCTGCATTTATGCACCCTGGTGGAGAAACTTTTTATCGGTAAAATATCAGAACGAATGGATTATCATTTTCAGATGTCACGCTATGTAAAAATAACATTTTTTGATCATCCAAACTAGTTCACAGTTATGTAGTTTACAGACTAACGAACGGACGGACATAATGATAACATAAGCATATTTTTTTTAAAAAAAAGGAAAAAGCATGCTAAAAATATTCTCCTTAAGGTGCATTTCACCAGCCCCCACCACGGAATTTTTTAATTTTTCAGACACCATTCGTTTGTACCACGTATGAACCGGAATGAACTCGGTTTTTTTCGTTTGAACCGCAAAAGTTTTGGAGATATTTAAAAAACAAAGTGGGGGGGGGCTGGTGAAACGATAGCCCCCCCACCATGGAATTTTTAAATTTTTTTGCACCATTCGTTTGTACCACGTATGAACCGGAATGAACTCAATTTTTTTCGTTTGAACCGCAATAGTTTTTGAGTTATTTAAAAAACAAAGTGGGGGCTGGTGAAATGGTACCCCCAAAAAATAGATATTTCAAATTTCAGCATAGCCATTCGTTAATAAATCGTATGAACCGGAATGAACTCCATTTTCATCGTTTGAACCACAATAGTTTTTGAGATATTTAACAAATAATATTGAGAATTTGCATATAATTATAGGAGGCCGACCATTTCACCAGCCCCCCACCATGGAAATTCAAAATTTCGAAATAGCCATTCGTTAGTAAATCGTATGAACCGGAATGAACTCCATTTCTATCGTTTGAACCGCAATAGTTTTTGAGATATTTAACAAATAATATTCAGAATTTGCATATATACAGAAAGACCGACCATTTCACCAGCCCCCCACCATGGAAATTCAAAATTTCAAAATAGGCATTCGTTAGCAAATCGTGTGAACTGAAAAGAACTCCATTTTCATCGTTTGAACCGCAATAGTTTTTGGAGATATTTAAGAAATAATGTTACAGGCCTATCATTTCACCCCCCTCATCATGGAAATTCAAAATTCCGAAATAGCCATTCGTTAGTAAATCGTATGAACAGGAATGAACTCCATTTTTATCGTTTGAACCGCAATAGTTTTTGAAATATTTAATAAATAATAGAATTTACATATACGCACAGAGACCGACCATTTCACCAGCCCCCCACCCCCATGGAAATTCAAAATTTCAAAATAGCCATTCGTTACCAAATCGTATGAACCGAAAAGAACTCCATTTTCATCGTTTGAACCGCAATAATTTTTGAGATATTTAAAAAAGAATGTTACAGGCCATTTCATCCCCCTCCCCCCTCATCATGGAAATTTAAAATTCCGAAACAGCCATTCGTTAGTAAATCGTATGAACTGAAAAGAACTCCATTTTCATGGTTTGAACCGCAATAATTTTTGAGATATTTAAAAGAATGTTACAGGCCATTTCATCCCCCTCCCCCCTCATCATGGAAATTTGAAATTCCGAAATAGCCATTCGTTAGTAAATCGTATGAACAGGAATGAACTCCATTTTTATCGTTTGAACCGCAATAGTTTTTGAGATATTTAAAAAATAATATTGCGAATTTGCATATATACAGAGAGACCGACCATTTCACCAGCCCCCCCACCATGGAAATTCAAAATTTCAAAATAGCCATTCGTTAGCAAATCGTATGAACCGAAAAGAACTCCATTTTCATCGTTTGAACCGCAATAATTTTTGAGATATTTAAAAAAGAATGTTACAGGCCATTTCATTCCCTACTCCCCCCTCATCATGAAAATTCAAAATTCCGAAATAGTCTATCGTTAGCAAATCGTATGATCTGAAAAGAACTCCATTTTCATCGTTTGAACCGCAATAATTTTTGAGATATTTAAAAAAGAATGTTACAGATCATTTTATCCCTCCTCCCCCCACCTCATCATGGAAATTTAAAATTCCGAAATAGCCATTCGTTAGTAAATCGTATGAACAGGAATGAGCTCCATTTTTATCGTTTGAACCGCAATAGTTTTTGAGATATTTAGAAAATAACATTGAGATTTTGCATACATACAGAGAGACCGACCATTTCACCAGCCCCCCACCATGGAAATTCAAAATTTCAAAATAGCCATTCGTTAGCTAATCGTATAAACCGAAAAGAACTCCATTTTCATCGTTTGAACCGCAATAGTTTTTGAGATATTTAACAAATAATGTTACAGGCCTACCATTTCACCCCCCTCATCATGGAAATTCAAAATTCCGAAATAGCCATTTGTTAGTAAATCGTATGAACAGGAATGAACTCAATTTTTATCGTTTGAACCGCAACAGTTTTTTTTATTGGAGATTTAACGACCACCGTGAGCAACTCAATGGGCTATAAGCAGTCGCCCGTCCCTAATTCAGGGTCACTGGTTCCAGGGAAGGGAGAGAGCCAGTGCCGTTAAAGAAACACAACATTCATGCCTCACCGGGATTCGAACCCGGACCCTGTTCGAACGAATGATCAGAGTCCGTCGCTTAGACCACTGCGTCACCGGAGCGGCCAACAGTTTTTGATAGATTTAAAAAAAAAAAAAAGTTTGAGAAAATTGGGGGACGACCATTGCTCACACCCCATGGAAAAATTCAAAATTTCAAAATAGCCATTCGTTAGCAAATCGTATGAACCGAAAAGAACTCCATTTTCATCGTTTGAACCGCAATAGTTTTTGAGATATTTAAAAAAGAATGTCACAGGCCTACACCATTAACCCCCCCCTTCATCATGGAAATTCAAAATTCCGAAATAGCCATTCGTTAGTAAATCGTATGAACAGGAATGAACTCCATTTTTATCGTTTGAACCGCAATAGTTTTTGAAATATTTAAAAAATAATATTGAGAATTTGCATATATACAGAAAGACCGACCATTTCACCAGCCCCCCCCCCCCCATGGAAATCCAAAATTTCAAAATAGGCATTCGTTAGCAAATCCTATGAACTGAAAAGAACTCTATTTTAATCGTTTGAACCGCAATAGTTTTTGAGATATTTAAAAAAGAATGTTACAGGCCTACCATTTCACCCCCCCTCATCATGGAAATTCAGAATTCCGACATAGCCATTCGTTAGTAACTCGTATGAACAGGAATGAACTCCATTTTTATCGTTTGAACCGCAATAGTTTTTGAAATATTTAAAAAATAATATTGAGAATTTGCATATATACAGAGACCGATCATTTTACCAGCCCCCCCCCCCTCATCATGAAAATTCAGAATTCCGACATAGCCATTCGTTAGTAACTCGTATGAACAGGAATGAACTCCATTTTTATCGTTTGAACCGCAATAGTTTTTGAAATATTTAAAAAATAATATTGAGAATTTGCATATATACAGAGAGACCGACCATTTTACCAGCCCCCCCCCCCCCCCACCATGGAAATTCAAAATTTCAAAATAGCCATTCGTTAGCAAATCGTATGAACCGAGGGGAAATCCATTTTCATCGTTTGAACTGCAACAGTTTTTGAGAAAAAAATAACAATATTGAGAACTTATGTATATATATATTCCAGACCGATCATCACCCCCCCCCCCCCCCTCTCACCATGTAAATTCATTAAAAATTTCAAGATAGTCATTCGTTAGTAAATGGTGTGAACCGGAATAAACGCTATTTTCATAGTTTGAATAGCAATAGTTTTGGAGATGTTTAAAAAAGAATGTTAGTAGCCCACGATTTCACCTGCCTCTTCCCCCCGCCCACCCCAACCTGGACATTTCCCATGACAGGATAGCTATTCGTTAGCATGGTGTGAATCAGAAAGACCTCCTTCTTCATCGTTCGAATCTTGATAGTTTTTGAGATATTTGTAATAAGGGTAATGGAGAATAATGAAGAAGTAATTTGTTTTGCACAAAGTCTTTCATTCGTTCCTGACATTAGCTGAAAGAACTCCCCGTTTCTAGCTTTGAACCCCAGCAGTTGAAAAGACATTCCAAAAACAACGTGACGTTTCTTTATTAGGTATCGAGGACTAGTACACAGGAGAACGGAAAATAAATGGCATGATAAAACAATAAGAATAACGGTACTGGACGAGCAGCATAAAGCAGTCTGTAAAAGCCAATCAGGACATACAAAGATAAACGAAGCTGAACGAGCAGCACAAGGCAATCTGTGATAGGCGAAGCACACTGGAACAGTCACTGAGAAGAAGGAACGACGGACATGGAGATGGAGAATACATCGAACTGGAGGCTGCTTTTCATGCTCCGGGGCGCAGCATGAAAAGCAGAAAACGAGGTGCAACAGATAACACTTGCAAAGATGGCATGGTGTAGGTAACAGTATGGGACAATCAATTAGCATGAGGCAAAGCAATAACGGTAAGTATCTGACGAGATGAGTCACACTGGATGAGCAAGTAACGTAGCACAACAGTAGAAGGTATGCTGAGGCACATGGCATGACATAAGACAAATACTCGACGAGACAGGAAAAACACCTGAAAAAACTAACTGGGTGCGAACAGCAACATAGGGCAATCCAGGACAGTGACGAAA
This sequence comes from Macrothele yani, assembly GCA_039090855.1. Lineage (NCBI taxonomy): Eukaryota > Metazoa > Arthropoda > Arachnida > Araneae > Macrothelidae > Macrothele > Macrothele yani. Next base: position 50,633,547 of record CM077013.1, on the reverse strand, counting down.
GGTATAAGAGAAGAATCGCGCATAACAATGCACACAGGAAGAAGCTCTGTGAACAAAACGATGTGACGGGTTCACGGAAGTAGGCACCGGGCGGATGTTTGAAAGAACCGAGATGTGGAGAAAACATGGCGGTACATAGGATACAGCGGAAAGAAAAAGGTTGGGTACAACGCATACCAGAAACATGCAAAGGAGTAAGACGGAACAGCAGCAAGGCAAAGACGGCAGGAAGCGAAACATCATGCAAGTGCAGACAGAAACTAATCGGTCAGAACCAGATCAATGAGGCGATTTTGAGTATCACCAAGGTAGCAATTAAGAAAACTTTAATAACGAAATATCTCAGGGGTAAGATCTCGTGAGGTCAACGAAAACTTGGAGGAAGCAGCGAATATCCTCGATCATATTCGAGTAATCAGCTGGATCATGGGAGTCAAGAAGGGGATCCAAACCAGCGTCACAAGAAGAGGCAAAGAACAAGGGTTGGCAGCATCTGGGAAGAGAATCTTCGAATACCCAGGGACAGCTTGGAGGCGAGCGACAATTGCAGTGGAAACGGAGGGAGTACCAATAAGGTCGGCGTAAGCAGCAACAGTAGAATTAGGAGCGGAACCTGAAGAACGATGAAGAGAAGGCTGAGCGACCGCGGTTCGCTTAGTACGAGTCTCTCGATTAGAGCGATGACGGCACTTCTTATTAGAAGCAATACCAACAGGGATGTGGTGAAGAAGGAGTAACCGACAGCAAGTGAGAAGTCTGACAAGGAAGATCTGGATCATGTGCGCATAACGCAAGCAAAGAGGCAACTGATGGGGCAACAGGAGCTGGTGAAGGTAAGGCTTCACACAAATCCAGAAGAGTAGTGTGCTGGAAAGCGGGGACCGATCACGGGACCAGAAATCGAAAGGAAGGCAACAATACTAGAGGCATCAGAAGAGCTCGGAGAAGGTGAAACGGGCGGAGAGCACACCGGAGTACTGGAACGGCTGAAGAAAGGATGTGCGTCTGAGGGTGGCGAAGCTGACGTACACAGCGAAGATGATGGAGCAGAGAATCCCGGGGTTGGGATTGACGAGGTGACGTGCGAAAACAAAGAAGGCAGCACCTGAACAGGCGGAGAAAGGTTGGCAACGGGATGTGACAAAGCACAGACAACAGACGACGAAGAAGAAAGCAAGACAGACGAAGGCACCGAAGCAGGAGCAGTAGATCCAGATGTATCCACAAGAGGCAACGCTAGTGGAGAAGGAAAAAGACCTGCAGAGGAAGGCAACGACAATCGAGATGGAGACTAAGAAGGTGGAAGCGAAACAAGCGCAGGCGTGGTGACCGGAAGTGAAGAAGGGGGTTCTGTGATGGGCACTTGAGCAGCCGTTGAGGAAGAACAAGAAGAGGTGAGCGGACACTGCAAGCGATGATGCCCAGGCGTTTTACATGAGAAGCAATGATTCGCAGTGAGCACGTTTATAACGACGTTGTGATGAACACAAAGCACCTGGAAAACAGTGGGGCAGGAAGTAATGGAGTCCATATCAGGGAAGAGAACTAAGGCTTGGCGTCGGAAGCCAAAATAAGGACGATCACCTTGATCGGCGGGGAGCGTGAGAATAACACAAACAATGCGCCCACACCGAGAAAGAAATGCATGTAAAACCGTCGTCGGGGCTGACGTTCGCAAACGGAGGACTTTGTATGACATTTGTTACAGTTCAAACTGTGGTTACGAAGATACTGCAATATCGGAAAGTATGTTTACAATTAATCCCGCGGATGCTGACTGACCACCATAAGGAAGAATGTATGGGTTGGAGTTTGAACCACTTGCTGCGTTACAAAGCAGAGGGTGATGCTTTTATATCGCGCATAGTGGCAGGTGACGAATCGCGGTGCCACGGCTTTGAGCCATCCAGCAAACCAGCGAGCATGCAACGGAAACATCCCGGATCACCAAAATACATAAAATTCAAGTCGCAGGACTCCGTCGGGGAGGTTATGCTGAAGGGCTTTTGTTGGTGGACTTTAAAGAGCCTCACGTGAACAGCAATGCCAACCACTACATCGACACAGTGGACAAGCTGCATAAAGCAATCAAGAATGGGTGACCTGGCATGCTTTCGCGTGGTGTGATTCTGTTGCACACATTATGCAGGATGCGTTAGCACGGAAAGGGTGAGAGGTTCTGCACCACCCAGTTTATAGCCCGGATCTGTCAACATGTGACTTTCATGTTGACATATCCAAATGATTCAAGGAGAAACTAAAGTTCCTTTTTCCAGACGGTATGCGTCGTCTTTCCCAGCGATAGGATGCGTCGTCTTTCCAAGCAATGGGATGCGTGTTAATTCTGCCACACCTGCGGATGTAACTCTTCGTTCGTTTATATATATATATATATATATATATATATATATGTGGAATGTAAGGTCCGGTGATGCGTAACATCACAGCCTCTCCTTGACAAATGTCAACCCCGCCTTCTCGTGGTGCATCCTGTTCCCACTAAAGGGGCTCTGACGACCGCCAATAGCGGTATAACTATACCATCGGGATTAGAGGAAATGCTATCCCACACTCACCAACCCGCTTGGCCAGCGTGGTGAGTTATGGCCAAACCCCTCCAAAATGACTCTACAACTTAAATCTTGGCCCTCAGTCTCCGGCAGCTCGAATGTACCTGGCCAAGGCTGCGGCCAGTGCGACATGAAGGCAGAGGGTGCTAAGAAGAATCCTTGGAGGACCGGACTAGGCTGCCATCTGATGCTGACCTTGGCTACTTACAATGGATGCTCCCTATCTCCTGATTCAAGGCTTCTTGAATTGGAAGAGGAACTACACTGCCGGACAATTGCTAAGGACGGATGACAATAGCAACGATATCAACCATGAAATGGAAGGCAGGAAAATGTGGAAATTAGCATAAGTGCGGGATACAGTAAGACGTGTTGTGCGTATGCAAATTTTGGATTGCCGAACTTGTTCGTGACGTCATAGCGCTGATAAGAGATATAAAGGATTTGACGCGTATTGACCGTTGTTGTTCAAACGCAAAGTTGAAAGGGAAAGAATCAATTGACGAACTTGCAATTTTCAGTATGTCTTCCCGACATCACCTAGATGATTTTACGCGTAGCCGTTTTATTGGCAAGATTGAAGAAGGGCGAAAAATAACAGATGTTGCAGGGAGCTCGACGTCAGCCTCAGTGTTGTTTCAAGGCTTTGGAAATCATTTCAAACAAATGGAGAGTGTAGCAAACGTCACGGGAGAGGTCGTGTTCGCAGTACGAAACCTGCAGAAGATCGGTACATAGTGCTATCAACAAAAAGACACCGGCGCAGCAAAGCTAGTGACGTAGCAAATCAGTTTATGGCTGCTACTGGCAAGCGGATCTCCCGAAAAACTGTCGCCAGACGTTTGCATGAAGGAGGACTGTACGCCCGCCGTCCTGTTGTGTGCATCCCATTGTCCAGACGTCACCGTACCGCCCGTTTGCAATGGTGCCATCAACATCGCAATTGGACTGATAACGACTGGTCTGCTGTCCTCTTCTCAGATGAGAGTAGATACAGTCTATCGTCTGATTGTCGACGACAACTGATCTGGCGTGATAGTGGTACTGCATATTGTCCAGCAAACATACAGGAAAGGGACCGATATCCGACATGTAGTGTCATGGTATGGGCTGGCATCATGATCAATAGCCGTACGTCCCTCTATGTGCTTCCAACTGTAACTATGACTGGCCAACGATACCTTAATGATGTTCTGCTACCTCATGTTCGCATGTTCTGTGGTGCTGTCGGTGATACATTCATTTTCATGGACGACAACGCAACATGCCATCGAACAGTCGCTGTTCAGGAGTGTCTTGAGAGCAAGGATATTCAACGCCTCGTATGGCCAGCACGTTCTCCAGATCTGAATCCCATTGAAAATGTGTGTGATGCTTTGGGGAGGAGTCTTGCTGGTCTCCAATGACCTCCAATAAACAAGGACACCCTCATCCGTGCACTGACAGAGGAATGGGATAAATTACCCCAACAGCTGCTTGATAATGTTGTGCAAAGCATGACACGACGTGTGGAATCTTGCATCGCCCTCCATGGTGGCCATATCCCGTATTGACATTTTACGCCGGCACGCCTGCGGACGGTAATTGCATTTTTTCACGTTTACGTATTCTGCACAAAATGGCCTGTTTGTCCCTTGAACACGTTCCAAAGCCTTCTGGATTTCAGAGCACAATAAATTGTCTTTCTTGCAATGTCCTGGCATTCTGACATTATTTTATTTCACTTGGCATCCAACCACACTTACTTTTTTATGCGCTATATAGCCGTTTATGATCCGTCCTTAGCAATTGTCCAGCAGTGTACAAAGGATCAAGTGGGACATCGTCGGGCTAAGTGAGGTAAGGAGAAAAGGAGAAGATCTCATTGAACGGAAAAATGGACATCTCCTCTACTATCGTGGGACACATACTGGCAGAACTAGTGGTGTTGGATTTATAATAAACAAGAAACTGAAGGATAAAGTTGTAGAAGTTGAAAGTGCCTCTGACAGAACTGCGCGACTCGTTATCCAACTCTTGAGAAGATACAAGGCTCAGATTATTCAAACTTATGCACCCACCACAAGTCATCCTGAAGAAGAAATTGAAGAATTTTATGAGGAAATTTGTCATCTAAATAATAAAGGTAAACACCACTTGAAGATAATTATGGGAGATTTCAATGCAAAAATAGGGCAATGGCAACAGAATGAAACTTCAGGAGGTAAATTCGCTCACGGCAACAGAAACCAGCGTGAAAATACTCTCGTTGAGTTTGCAGAGGCAGAAGGGTTTCTCATCTTGAACTCCTTTTTCAAGAAAAAGCCACACGGGAAATGGACATGGAGACATCCAAATGGGACGACAAGTGAAATTGATTTTATTATGTGTAACAAAAAATTCGTCAACGAAGACTGCAGTGTGCTGAACAAGTTCAACACAGGTAGTGACCATAGATTGGTGAGATGTAAGATCCACCTCAACACTAAACTCGAACGTGGCAAGCTCATAAGACAAACATAATGTATTGACATAACCAACCTTAAAAAGCACCATAATACCTTTAAGTTGGAACTGAAGAACAGATTCTCTGCTTTAGAACGCCTAACATCGGAAGAAGTGGATATTTCTGAAGTTAACAGAAAAGTAACCAAAACTCTTATGGAAACACCAACAAAATGAGCTGGGTCTAAGAACAAGTTGCATGTGAACAAATTATCAGGAAAAACCAAAATGTTGATGCAAAAAAGAAGAGAGATGAGGACAACTAAAGAAGATGTGACTTCCAAAGTGGAATATATAGAGCTATGCAAGACAGTACAAAAAATTATCACTAAAGACGTAAGCAAATTCAACTGCGAACTAGTGAGGAAAGCAATTGAAAACAACCAAAGCCTAAAGATAGCAAAGCGACCCCTCAGTAAGGGAAGAAAACAGATTATGGCACTGAGAAAAGAAGATGGTTCTGTAACAAGAAATAGAGGCGAAATTTTGACAAGAGTGAAAGATTTCTACTCCAAATTATATAAAAGGGATGATACATGTTCTCCAGACATCATGAAAGGTACCAGTACCAGAGTTCTTCCAGTCCTCCCAGCAGAAGATGCGCATGCAATCAAGAACATGAAGCGGATGAAAGCTCCAGGAGAAGATGGAATTACTGTAGACACCATACAAGAAGCAAGTGGAGAAATCGAAACAGTACTCGCCCAAATTTTCACTCGATGCCTTAATGAAGGGAAGATTCCTGAGGATTGGAACAACGCTACAATGATCCTGCTACATAAAAAAGGTGACATTGAGGATCTCAGGAACTACAGACCTATCAGCCTCCTATCAGTGGTTTATAAAATCTTCACTAAAGTTCTTTCACACCGCTTAAAGGTAACACTGAACATGGCTCAACCGAGAGAACAAGCTGGATTCAGGAGTAGCTACAGCACAATAGATCATATGCACGTACTGAGAGAACTAATTGAAAGAGCGAAAGAATATGAACTTCCATTGTGCATGGCTTTTATCGATTATGAAAAAGCCTTTGATTCGGTGAAACCATCAGCAGTTACAATGGCTCTGAAATCCTGCGGTATTGAAGATGCATACATTAATATTATTAATAACATCTATGAAAATGCAAGTGCAAATTTTCGGCTGTTTGAAAATACAACACACATAAAAATTGGAAAGGGAGTGAGACAAGGTGACACCATATCTTCGAAGCTCTTTATTGCCACATTGGAAAAGGTCTTTCAATACTGAACTGGGAAAACAAAGGGATAAAGATTAATGAAGATTATCTAACCCACCTTCGTTTTGCTGATAACGTAGTCATTTTTGCAACTACCCCATCAGAGCTGCAGAGTATGATCCAGGAACTTGCTGACAAGAGTAAAGAAGTGGGATTAAAAATGAACTTCCAGAAGAGAAAAGTGATGTTCAATGCTTTTACAAGAAATGAAGATTTATCGATTGATGGAGATAAGCTGGAGATAACAGACACGTACGTTTATCTTGGACAGCAGATATCAAGTGAGGGTCACATTGATGAAGAAATTAATCGGCGTACAAAACTTGCCTGGAGAGCTTTTTGAAGAAACATCATAATTTTTAAGAGCAATATGCCATTATGTCTTAAAAGAAAAGTGTTTGATCAATGCATCCTTCCAGTGCTTACGTATGGTGCGGAGACGTGGACCTTAACTAAAAGAGACATACAAAGGCTGCAGACAACTCAAAGCAGCATGGACAGGTGCATGCTTGGTGTAACCAGGAGAGATAAGAAGAGGAACTCGTGAATCCGAAAAATGACGAGAGTGGAAGACACCATGATCAGAGAAAATCCCTGAAATGACAATGGGCTGGACATACTGCCAGAAGGACAGACCATCGATGGACAGCCGAAATTTTATATTGGATTCCAAGGGACAGGAAAAGACCCAGAAGAAGACCACATGGAGATGGGTGGATGAAATTCGAAAGTATGCGGGAGTGACATGGAGGAGACTGGCACAAGACAGACCGTTGTGGAGAAAATTTGGGGAGACTTTCGTCCAGCAGTGGATTGATAATGGTTTACAATGATATATATATATATCATCATCTTTGAATCCACTACTGGATGAAGGTCTCCCCAAGTTTCTCCCACAATTGTCTGTCTTGAGCGTGTCTCCTCGATGACACACCTCTATGCTTTCGAATTTCATGCATCATTCTCTCATAGGGTCTTCTTCTGGGTCTTTTCCTGTCCCTCGAAATTCATTCTAAAATTTCGGTTTTCCGTCGGTGGTCGTTCTTCTAGCAACATGTCATGCCCTCACCATTTCAGTGACTTCATTGTGGTCATGATGTCGTCAACTCTTGTCGTTTTCCTTATCCATGAGTCCGTCTGCTTATATTTCCTGTTTACACCAAGCATGATTCTCTCCAGGGCTTTTTGCGTTGTCTGCAGTCTTTGTTTGTCTTTTTTACGCTTTCCAACCGTAGGTTGAAGAAGCGTATATGCTTCAGCGTTTTCCGTCCGTCTGTCCGTCCGTCTGTCGGCATGATAACTCACGTAAAAATGGTTCGATTTCGGTGAAATTTTAGTATGTGGTAGGGAACCCCCTGGGGACAAACCCTATAGAAAATGGACAAAATAGGGTCAAAGGTTAGGACACAGGAGCGGGATCTATTCCATAGTCCTTATGCATCATAACTTACGTAAAAATGCTTCGATTGCGACAAAACGTTATCATGTTATTTCGGAGGTATACCGAACCGGTTCTGTTGAATATCATCGAAATGGGATCAAAGGTCAGGGCACAGGACCGAGATTTATTCCACAGCCATTATTCTCATATCTTGAGTAATTATTTCTGGTATGTTGGAAAGCGTATCATATTCAATGCATTGCATTATTTTACTAACTTGTTTAGTGAAGGTCCATGTCTCTGCTCCATACGTAAGCACTGGCAGGATGAACTGATTAAACCCTTATCTTTTAAGACACAATGGCATACTTTTCGTAAAAATTTTACTTCTTCCAAAAACTATCCATCCAAGTTTTACACGCCGATTAATTTCTTCATCAATGTGATCCTTACTTCATATCTGCTGCCCAAGATAAATGTAGGTATCGGTTGTCTCAAGCTTTTCACCATCAATAAATAAATCTTCGTTTCTTGTAAAAGCAATATACGTCACTTTTGCCTTCTGAAAGTTCATTTATAATTCCACTTCTTTACTCTTGTCAGCAAGTTCCTGGATCGTATTCTGCGGTTCAGAAGTCGTAGTTGCAAAAATGACAACGTCATCAGCAAAACGAACGTGATTTGAATTATCTGCATAAATATTTTTTTCTTTGTCCCAGTTCAGTAATTAAAAAATATTTTGCTATGTGGGATTAAAGAGTTTGGGAGATATGATTTTACTTTGTCACACTAGCTTTCCAATTTTTATTAGTGCTGCATCCTCAAATATCCAAACTTTTGCAAATGCATTTTCAGAGATACTATTAATAATGCTAATGTATGCATCTGCAATACCGCAGGTTTTCAAAGCAGTTGTAACTGCTGATGGTTTTACGGAATCGAAGGCCTTTTTATAATCAATAGAAGCCTTGCATAATGGGAGTTCATACTCTCTTGTTCTTTCAGTTAGTTCTCTAAGTACATGGACATGATCTTCAGTGCTGTAGCCACTCCTGAATTCAGCTTCTTCTCTTGCTTGAGCCATGTCCAGTTTTACCTTCATACGATGTAAAAGAACCTAATTGAAAATTTTATAAATAACTGATAGGAGGCTGATGAGCCTGTAGGTACTGAGATCCTCAACGTCACCTTTTTTATGTAGCAGGATCATTGTACCATTATCCCAATACTCAGGAATCTTACCTTCGGTGAGACAGCTGGTGAAAACTTGGGCGAGTGAAGCTTCAATTCTTCCACTTGCTTCTTGTACACTCGTGGACAAAAAATTTGCACACCTAGAAGAAAACATGCTACAACCGCGAAACTTTGCAAATAGCTAGGGTGCGTTTGGTGCGAGTGCGCATAACCGCACACCTTGTGGTGGCGCTGCTAGCACGAACCAGCAGCCTTATAAACCGGCGTGTAGTCGATGCCCCATGAAAGAGAAAAGCACCGGCCGGCGCAAGCAAGAGTATAGAGTGACAAGAATGCCGGGTAGACACCAGAGACGTCGATGTACGCAACTTACGGGCTTTGAGAGAGGCCTGATCATCGGGCTGAAAACAGCAGGTCGGTCGGCGCGCCGTATAACCCACCACGTGGATCGTTCTGACCATACCGTCCGACTGTGTTGGGAGCAGTGGACACGTGACGGCACTGCCGCACGGCGGGTGTCTCCGAACGAACCAGGAGGACCATCCGTAGAGAGGATCGACAGTTCGTACGGCAGGCACGAATGGATCCCACGAGAACCCTGTCCTCTCCCCAGGCAAATGTAGCGGCTCTTGTGTGCCAACGAGCCATTTCCTGAAGTCTCGCGGAAGCGAATCTGCGATCCCAGCGCCTCTTACGTGTTCTGCCATTAACACCGGATCATCGCCGGCTCTGTTTGCAATGGTGCCAGGCGAGAGCAACGTGGAACGCCACAGACTGGCGACGTGTGGTGTTCAGAGATTGGTGTCGGTTCGTTTTGGGGACAGATGATCATCGTGTCCGGGTGTGGAGGTCCCGGGGCCAACGGCACAATTCCAACCTTGATATCGAGCGTCCCACCTACCCCACTGCAGGCATTACGGTCTAGGGAGCCTTTATGGTTTATTGCCTACGATAGCCGATCAGCTCTAGTAGTGGTACGTGGATCATTGTCGGGCCAGCGGTATGTGGATGAGATCATATGGCCCCATGTGCTCCCACTCCTGGGCGGAATTCTAGGTGCGCTTTACCAGCAGGATAGTGTCATCCCGCACACTGCTCGGGTTTTCTAGGACTGCCTACGTCATGTCCATACAGTTCCATGGCATGCCCGCTCACCGAACATGTCCTCTATCGAGCATGCGTGGGACCAGTTGAAACGCCGGTTGACTCTGTGCCGCACTATCCGGGATTTGGAGCACACCGTCCAACAAGTGTGGGCCCTCTTCAGCAGGACATCAGGCGTCTGTTCGCCTCTATGCTGGACCATATTGCAACATGTATCACCGCACGAAGCGGTGCAACGCGCTATTGGAGATGACCGGACTACGTGCCACAGATGCCTCTGTAATTGTCCTGCATTAATACACACAATCGACGTGGATTAGGAACATCAAACAGAAGTAATTTCTCTTTCCACGTTTTTAAGTGAGTCACGGAAAAACTATCATCGGCCGCCACCGGGAATTGAATTCAGGGTCTTCCAGTTACGCGCTGGACATGCTACCACTGCACCGCAGCGGCCTCGAATTCTCCAGACTCACATGTGATTAATTGCCAAACCACATGGCTGGTTGCTTCTTGGAGACCCGCACAATGGTGGGGATTCCTCAAAGATGGTAAGAAGCAATTGGTGCAGTGGTAGCATGTCCAGTGAGTAACTGGAAGACCCTTGGTTCGATTTCCGATGGCGGCCGATGATACTTTTCCCGTGACTCACTTAAAACCGTGGAAAGAGCCATGCCATCTGTTTGATGTCCCAAATCTACGTCAATTGTGTGTATTAATTATTCATTCGTATACTAGTTATTTGTTCAGTTGCTGCCTAACATCTTTGGTAGGCAGCAACTGAACAAATAGTACTGAGATTTGAATTGACAAAATCTTCTATAGATCTAAAAATAAAATCAGTTATCTCCTGCAACATGAGGAATCTGTGATATTAATTTCTTTTGAATAGTGCGATTCTTTTTTGGCGTTGCAATTTTCACAAACAGTAATGTACGCATTTGCTCGTCGTAACAGAAAAATTCGGTAATATTAAGATACAATAAGCTGTACGTAAAAATGGTACATTCAATAGGCGTCGAAAGTGTTTCAATCTGATTTTTGAGCAACGATATGAAGCAAAATATATTTTGAAATCGGTGGAATTTGCATTTCGCTCTTGGCGGCGAAATTATGGATCAGATAAAGATTAAAATGCTAGGATCATCGTTCTCACTGTTCTAGCTTCCCAAAGCAAAAAGAGGCTGATATTAAATCAGACTTAGAGGTACACAGATAAACGTATACAGACAGATACATGTATATAGTGAAGGTATAAGTACATCCTTTAGTTTTCAAAGAACGTGCAGGAAACTTTTCCACTTTAACACGCTTCGGTCGAAAGGAAGTGCAAAGCAGATGCACCCTTAAATTTAAAACAAACATTCTTGAAATAGTCCCATCCAAACAATTGTCTTTGTACGATATTTGACTCACACAGCATCCCGTCACGTTGCTCTGCTGGCTACGCCCTTTCGAGCTCTGCATTTTGTGCTCCGCCTGTATCTAGCGCCCACCGCCGAATTAATTTGTGTTTCTCTCGTGCATGAATGTCTGCGCTCTCTTCCTAGTCATTCTTTCGAGTTGGTACATGCATATTTTGCCGATATTCCTTTATAATTCATCTCGTTGGGCCTGTTTACAATTCATTTCGTTGGGCCTGTTTACAATTCATCTCGTTGGGCCTGTTTACAATCTGCCCATCGTGACTCGCCTTGACTTTTTGCTCTAAAACTGTCTGCTGCATGTAGTAGCCTTTCTGCTGCTGTGTCTACGTTTGCCTTCCGTGTTTGCGCTCCAATCATCGTTAATGGTTCTCTGCGCTGCCTTCACCGGTGTGTGGATTACCTTCCTTGTGTTCCACCCATTGACAGTGGTTCTCTGCGCTGCCTTCTTCGGTATGCTGATCGCCTTCCTGGTGCCCCACCTTGTTATAGTGGATCTGTGTGCCCTTCGCCGTGCATTTCTACACATTGTCCATGGCCTGTGCTTCTGCTTCTAAATTCTATTTCCCTCTCACGTCACTATGTGCTGCTTCGATGACTTGTCCTCCAAGTGTGTTGGATGCGTCCCAGGACTGCTCTTCTCCTCATCCTGCTACAGATCCGTGTTCAACGTCTCCGACTTTCCTCGCGACAGCCTTGGACTCCTATATTTCATGTCAAGGTTCCACGCTTATTGCACACGTACAATGCTTTCAACTCTTAGTTTAAGTCTCAAGTTCGACGCCTTACCCAATGTCAAGTTGCACGTCTATACAGTGTATGTCTGCATTGTCGTTTCTCCCTTCCGGTGCAATTACACATTTCGCCAGCAAGCCTAAGTCCATTCTTGTATATATTTTTTCACCTGAGTTTGTTCCTCAAGTCCTATCGACTAGCCTTTCCGTTGGAGATCATAGCTTGGTCCCTATCCTCCTTGCACATTCTCCCGTTTTTCTTAATTTGTAACCTGTACCTCCGGACGTTTCCGATGAGTTTTTACAGGCTTTTCCTTCTCGGTGTGGCCGCGTTCTTGGTGATATCCGCAAGATACCCGCCGCCCATGTTGATCAAGGTGATCGTCCTTATTTTGGCTTCCGCCGCCAAGACTTAGTTTTTTTCCCTGATACAGACTGTTTCTTACTGCCCCACAACTTTTCTGGTGATTTGTTGTCATCACAACGTCGCATTCAACGTATTCACTGCCTATCATTGCATCTCATGTAAACAGCCTGGTCACCATTTCTCGCAATGCCCCCTCATTTCTTCCTAGTCTTCTTTAACTGCTGCTCAAGTTCCCGTCACAGAACCTCTTTCTTCGCTTCCAGTTACCACGCTTTCGCCTGATCAGTTCACACCTTCTTAGTCTCCATCTCCATCATCTGCCTCCGTTGGTCTTTTTCCTTCCTCGCCAGCATCGTCTGTTGTGGGTACATCTGGATCTACTGCTCCTGTTTCGGTGCCTTCGTCTGTATTTCTTTCTTTTTCATCGTCTGATGTTTGCGCTTTGTCACATCCTGTTGCTGCACCTTCTCCGCCTGTTCAGGTGCTGCCTTCTTTGTTTTCGCAAGTCACCTCGTCTATCTCGATCCCGGGATTTTCTGCTCCACCATCGCCGCTGCGTACGTCGGCTACGCCACCCTCAGACGCTCATCTTTCCTCCACTGGTTCCAGTACTCCGGTGTGCTCTCCGCCTTTTCACCTTCTCGGGGCTCTTCTGATGCTTCTAGTGCCGTTGTCTTTGTTTCACCTTCTGGTCGTCATGGTCTGTCCCCGCTCTTTCGCACAGCTCCTCTTCTAGTCTCGTTTGAAACCCCACCCTCCCCGGCTTCTGTTGTTCCTGCAGCTACCACCTTACATGTGTCATCCGACTTTGTACCCTATTCACCTCGCCAGAATCCCGAGACGCCGCCTGTTGTTCCTTCTACGTCGTCTCGTCCTCTTCGTCAACATTTCCCTACTGGTATTGCTCCTAATAAGAAGCGTCGTCATCGGTCTAATCGCAAGATTCGCGCTAAGCGTGCCGCTGTGATTATGTCTCCTCCTCATCGTTCTTCGCAAGGCACCGCTCCTGATCCTGCTGCCGTCACTTTTGCTCGCGTTCTTGACAGTCCCTCTGTTGTGCCTGATCTTGTTGCTCGCCTTCAAGTTGTTCCCGAGTTTACGCAGACTCTCTAGATGCCGCTTTCCCATTGTTTTTTGACTCTTCTCACGATGCTACACTTAATCACTTTATTGCTTCCAACGATCCGGCAGTTTACTCATCTCTGGTTGACAATCTTAGCGCTTTTTACTTTGCATTTTTTCACCTTTCGGGCTCTTACCCGGAAGTTGAATGTTACTATGGTTGTCTTGACCACTTCATTTGTCATGCTCAACATCGTCTCCTTCTTCGGTGTCCACCTGATTAGCTCCTGTGTGGTTTTGTTTGATGATTGATTTCTGTTGTGTTTTCTTAGCTATGTTTCTCCCTGTCTCTTTGAGCCCTTGTTGTTTCGTTCCCCTCTTTGTGAAGTGTTTTCCCTCGTGCCTCGTTTTTTTCCCCTCATCATTCTGCTTTGTGACCTTTTTCTGTGTGTTTTGTCTTACGATGTCCTGCCTGCATCCGCTTTACATGGCCATCACCAACTGCCTCGCACCGTTCGTTCTGCTTCTGTTTTTCTGTGGTTCAAGCATGCCCCCTGCCCGATTTTCCCGGAGTGCCATGTGTTGCTTCCTACCCTGCTATGTTTTGTATAGTATGTCTAACTGCTATGCCACTGTTAGACAGAAAATGCCAATTTTAAAGAAAGTAATAGTTTTTCCTTAATGTTTTTCTTTTCAATGTGGCATTAGTACCATTATTTCTCTTTTTGTCGGAGGATGGCGCCCAATAACCACAGATGGACAGCAATAATTTCGCACCAATAATTTCGTTTTTTCCTTAAAAGGAAGAAGGAATAGTTCCTGGGTTTTCTACTCATCATGTTGCTCCCTGGTTCCAGGTATGGTGCTTTCTCTATTTGCTGGCTCAGCCGTTCCTCTGCTCAGTGACTGTTCCCTGTGTGCTTTGCCTCGTGTTGTATCTGCCACCGACTACAGCGCACGATTGTAATGTAACGGACTGCTTTGTGCCTCTGCCATGCTCCCTTTCTTTCTGTGATGCCTTGTACTGTATGTTTACTACAGACTGGATTGCGTCGTTTGTTTCAGTTCCGAGATTTTGGCTGTTTTACTATGCCATGCATTTTCCAGTTCTTTTGTGTTCTGGTCCTTGAGACACATTGAAGAAATGTTGAAACCGTCACGTTCTTTTTGGAATGTCTTTTCAACTGCTGCGGTTCAAAGCTAGAAACGGAGAGATCTTTAAGATAATGACAGGAACGAATACAAGACTTTTTGAAAATAAATTACTTCTTCATCATCCTCCATTACCCTTTATACAAATATCTCAGAAACTATCCAGATTCGAATGATAAAGATGTAGCTCCTTCCGGTTCACACGATGCTAACGAATAGCTATTCTGAAACAGGAAATGTCCGGGGGTGGGGGTGGGGGCAGCTGAAATCGTAGAACATTTTTAAACATCTCAAAAACTATCGGGGTTGAAAAAATAAACATGGAGTTTGTAAGAACGGACACATTAACGATGTTAATTCATTTCAATGATAAACATTATGTGGTTTTTTTTTGACCAAAGAAAACATCGCAAGTTCCCAAAATGGCGACAGAGAATTCGTAAATATGTTTAATCCTTTGGGGGGGGGAAGGCGAGATGTATGACAAAAGACTTCAGGTTCTCACGCCTTAGAAAGGGCGAGGACTTGTTCTACGAACTGCAAGTATCGCCAAGGACGCTGTGACTTTCACAGATACATTGTTCATTTTCACTAGGCGCATACAAGTCTGAAATGCAGACATACTCTTTTGTATAGTTATAACAATGTGTATTGTATTGCTACGGATGTACTACGACGATAGGATTGCTTTCTCGGAAGGAGGCACTCAATAATGTATAGCCTGAGGATAAGCGAGGAATGCGCAAGGTAGATTTAAAGGTCTAGGAGCCCGATTCCCGGAAAACGACTAGGGATGGGGCAGGTGAAGGGCGCGAGAGGTGACACGTGGCGCTAGAGGAGAGCAGCATGTTGAAGGTCAGCGCCGTCGCCCTTGAAGAAGGAGCAGCGTGAAGGGGGGGGGGCGAAGAGGTCGCTCCGAGTGGACCTGTTGGAGCAGTCTGTCTTCGGAGAGCGAAGGTGATAGTCCTCCGATAGAAAGGAACGCGTTTGCGTGGATGGTGTGGTGGGCTCTCGGAGTCCACGGGGAAAGAGCGGGCACCGACCTAGATGAAGTAGGTCGCCGCTACAGAAGGAATCTACCCGAGTCAGGGATACCAGTAGAGTAGCTGATGATATACTACTGAATTACGGACTTAGTACAGTCCACTGAAGCATCGATTAGAGAAGGATAGCTAGAAGACTAGTCCTGAAGCATCGATAAGATAGAGGTATATCTAGTGTCAAGGAGACCCTAAGTTAGGACGCCAACGCAGGGTGAGATTTCTACAGAATTCGATCACCTTATCTTGCGCGTTCCACGATCTTTGCCAGGTCCAGTCATAACGAGGTCACTTTCAAGAGCGAGTAATCCGCCGCCATCAAAATTCTAGTTGATGAAGAATAAGTGTTTCGTATATGTGTTAACCAAGCGTTCTTTTCAAATTATGTCTGAAAGTGGATAAACTTCGGTATAACCAGCTGTTGTCGCTCTGCCTCCCCGATTCACCGATTTATATATAGTAAAGTGGGGGAGGTTTCGTTTGTTTGCTCGAACAGAGTGAGAGAGAGAGAGAGTGTGTACTTCCGGGAAGAGTAAACGAACTCTCTGCTTGTTGTGAGCCCGCTGCGCGTGCTCCTCGGATGCTTAAGTAGGAGGCGGCGCTAAGTCACGTGTCGACACGTTCGCTCTTACAGAGTTTTCCCGGTTCATACGATTTACTAACGAATGGTCATTTTGAAATTTTGAAATTATATGGGGGGGGGGGGGAATTGTCGGCTCCATATTTTCTGAATCCTTTTTTTGTAGGTATGTCAAACTCTATTGCGGTTCAAACGATAATAATGGAGTTCTTTTCGGTCCATACGATTTTTTTTTGATTGGAGGTTTAACGACCACCGTGAGCAACTCAATGGGCTATAAGCAGTCGCCCGTTCCCAATTTAGGGTCACTGGTTCCAGGGAAGGGAGAGAGCCAGTGCCGTAAGACAAACACAACATCCATGCCTGACCGGGATTCGAACCCGGACCCTTTACGGACGAATGATCAGAGGCCAACGCCTTAGACCACTGAGCCACCGGGGCGGCCATACGATTTACTAACGAATGGCTATGAAATTTCGAATTCCATGGTGAGGGGGGTTAAAGGTGTAGGCTTGTAACATCCTTTTTTCAATACCTCAAAAACTATTGCGGTTTAAACGAAGAAAATGGAGTTCTTTTCGGTTCACACGATTTGCTAACGAATGGCTATTTTGAAATTTTGAATTTCCATGGGGGGGGGTGAAATGGTCGGGCCCTGCATATATGCAAATTCTCAATATTATTTTTTAAATATTTCAAAAACTATTGCGGTTCAAACGATAAAAATGGAGTCCATTCCTGTTCATACGATTTACTAACGAATGGTTATTTCGGAATTTTGAATTTCCATGATGAGGGGGGTGAAATGGTAGGCCTGTAACATTATTTGTTAAATATCTCAAAAATTATTGCGGTTCAAGCGATGAAAATGGAGTTCTTTTCAGTTCATACGATTTGCTAACGAATGGCTATTTCGGAATTTTAAATTTCCATGATGAGGGGGGAGGGGGATGAAATGACCTATAACATTCTTTTTTAATATCTCAAAAATTATTGCGGTTCAAACGATGAAAGTGGAGTTCTTTTCAGTTCATACGATTTGCTAACGAATGGTTGTTTCGGAATTTTTAATTTCCATGATGAGGGGGAGAGGGGGGATGAAATGGCCTGTAACACTCTTTTTTAAATATCTCAAAAATTATTGCGGTTCAAACGATGAAAATAGAGTTCTTTTCGGTTCATACGATTTGCTAAGGAATGGCTATTTTGAAATTTTGAATTTCCATGGTAGGGGGCTGGTGAAATGGTCGGTCTCTCTGTATATATGCAAAAACTCAATATTATTTTTTAAATATCTCAAAAACTATTGCGGTTCAAACGATAAAAATGGAGTTCATTCCTGTTCATACGATTTACTAACGAATGGCTATTTCGGAATTTCAAATTTCCATGATGAGGGGGAGGGGGATGAAATGGCCTGTAACATTCTTTTTTAAATATCTCAAAAATTATTGCGGTTCAAACGATGAAAATGGAGTTCTTTTCGATTCATACGATTTGCTAACGAATGGCTATTTTGAAATTTTGAATTTCCATGGTGGGGGGCTGGTGAAATGGTCGGTCTCTCTGTATATATGCAAAAACTCAATATTATTTTTTAAATATCTCAAAAACTATTGCGGTTCAAACGATAAAAATGGAGTTCATTCCTGTTCATACGATTTACTAACGAATGGCTATTTCGGAATTTTGAATTTCCATGATGAAGGGGGGGTAAATGGTGTTGGCCTGTGACATTCTTTTTTAAATATCTCAAAAACTATTGCGGTTCAAACGATAAAAATGGAGCTCATTCCTGTTCATACGATTTACTAACGAATGGCTATTTCGGAATTTTAAATTTCCATGATAAGGGGGGAGGGGGATGAAATGATCTGTAACATTCTTTTTTAAATATCTCAAAAATTATTGCGGTTCAAACGATGAAAATGGAGTTCTTTTCAGTTCATGCGATTTGCTAACGAATGGCTATTTCGGAATTTTGAATTTCCATGATGAGGGGGGGGATGAAATGGCCTGTAACATTCTTTTAAATATCTCAAAAATTATTGCGGTTTAAACGATGAAAATGGAGTTCTTTTCAGTTCATACGATTTACTAACGAATGGCTATTTCGGAATTTTAAATTTCCATGATGAGGGGGAGAGGGGGATGAAATGGCCTGTAACACTCTTTTTTAAATATCTCAAAAATTATTGCGGTTCAAACGATGAAAATAGAGTTCTTTTCGGTTCATACGATTTGCTAAGGAATGGCTATTTTGAAATTTTGAATTTCCATGGTGGGGGGTTGGTGAAATGGTCGGTCTCTCTGTATATATGCAAAAACTCAATATTATTTTTTAAATATCTCAAAAACTATTGCGGTTCAAACGATAAAAATGGAGTTCATTCCTGTTCATACGATTTACTAACGAATGGCTATTTCGGAATTTCAAATTTCCATGATGAGGGGGAGGGGGGATGAAATGGCCTGTAACATTCTTTTTTAAATATCTCAAAAATTATTGCGGTTCAAACGATGAAAATGGAGTTCTTTTCGATTCATACGATTTGCTAACGAATGGCTATTTTGAAATTTTTAATTTCCATGGTGGGGGGCTGGTGAAATGGTCGGCCTCTCTGTATATATGCAAAAACTCAATATTATTTTTTAAATATCTCAAAAACTATTGCGGTTCAAACGATAAAAATGGAGTTCATTCCTGTTCATACGATTTACTAACGAATGGCTATTTCGGAATTTTGAATTTCCATGATGAGGGGGGGTGAAATGGTAGGCCTGTAAAATTATTTGTTAAATATCTCAAAAACTATTGCGGTTCAAACGATAGAAATGGAGTTCATTCCTGTTCATACGATTTACTAACGAATGGCTATTTCGGAATTTTGAATTTCCATGATGAAGGAGGGGGGGTAAATGTTGTTGGCCTGTGACATTCTTTTTTAAATATCTCAAAAACTATTGCGGTTCAAACGATGAAAATGGAGTTCTTTTCAGTTCATGCGATTTGCTAACGAATGGCTATTTCGGAATTTTGAATTTCCGTGATGAGGGGGGAGGGGGATGAAATGGATTGTAACACTCTTTTTTAAATATCTCAAACATTATTGCGGTTCAAACGATGAAAATGGAGTTCTTTTCAGTTCATGCGATTTGCTAACGAATGGCTATTTCGGAATTTTGAATTTCCGTGATGAGGGGGGGAGGCGGGATGAAATGGCCTGTAACATTCTTTTTTAAATATCTCAAAAATTATTGCGGTTTAAACGATGAAAATGGAGTTCTTTTCAGTTCATATGATTTACTAACGAATGGCTATTTCGGAATTTTAAATTTCCATGATGAAGGGGGGGGAGGCGGGATGAAATGGCCTGTAACACTCTTTTTTAAATATCTCAAAAATTATTGCGGTTCAAACGATGAAAATAGAGTTCTTTTCGGTTCATACGGTTTGCTAACGAATGGCTATTTTGAAATTTTGAATTTCCGTGATGAAGGGGGGGGGTAAATGGTCGGTCTCTCTGTATATATGCAAAAACTCAATATTATTTTTTAAATATCTCAAAAACTATTGCGGTTCAAACGATGAAAATGGAGTTCTTTTCGGTTCATACGATTTGCTAACGAATGGCTATTTCGGAATTTTGAATATCCATGATGAGGGGGGGTGAAATGGTAGGCCTGTAACATTATTTGTTAAATATCTGAAAAACTATTGCGGTTCAAACGATAAAAATGGAGTTCATTCCTTTTCATACGATTTACTAACGAATGGCTATTTCGGAATTTTGAATTTCCATGATGAAGGGGGGGGGGGGTAAATGGCGTAGGCCTGTGTCATTCTTTTTTAAATATCTCAAAAACTATTGCGGTTCAAACGATGAAAATGGAGTTCTTTTCGGTTCATACGATTTGCTAACGAATGGCTATTTTGAAACTTTGAATTTCCATGGGGGTGGGGGGCTGGTGAAATGGTCGGTCTCTGTGCGTATATGTAAATTCTATTATTTTTTAAATATCTCAAAAACTATTGCGGTTCAAACGATAAAAATGGAGTTCATTCCTGTTCATACGATTTACTAACGAATGGCTATTTCGGAATTTGGAATTTCCATGATGAAGGGGGGGTAAATGGTGTAGGCCTGTGACATTCTTTTTTAAATATCTCAAAAACTATTGCGGTTCAAACGATGAAAATAGAGTTCTTTTCGGTTCATACGATTTGCTAACGAATGGCGATTTTGAAATTTTGAATTTCCATGGGGGTGGGGGGCTGGTGAAATGGTCGGTCTCTGTGCGTATATGTAAATTCTATTATTTATTAAATATTTCAAAAACTATTGCGGTTCAAACGATAAAAATGGAGTTCGTTCCTGTTCATACGATTTACTAACGAATGGCTATTTCGGAATTTTGAATTTCCATGATGAGGGGGGGGTGAAATGATAGGCCTGTAACATTATTTTTTAAATATCTCCAAAACTATTGCGGTTCAAACGATGAAAATGGAGTTCTTTTCAGTTCACACGATTTGCTAACGAATGCCTATTTTGAAATTTTGAATTTCCATGGTGGGGGGCTGGTGAAATGGTCGGTCTTTCTGTATATATGCAAATTCTGAATATTATTTGTTAAATATCTCAAAAACTATTGCGGTTCAAACGATAGAAATGGAGTTCATTCCGGTTCATACGATTTACTAACGAATGGCTATTTCGAAATTTTGAATTTCCATGGTGGGGGCTGGTGAAATGGTCTGCCTCCTATATTTATATGCAAATTCTCAATATTATTTGTTAAATATCTCAAAAACTATTGTGGTTCAAACGATGAAAATGGAGTTCATTCCGGTTCATACGATTTATTAACGAATGGCTATGCTGAAATTTGAAATATCTATTTTTTGGGGGTACCATTTCACCAGCCCCCCCACTTTGTTTTTTAAATAACTCAAAAACTATTGCGGTTCAAACGAAAAAAATTGAGTTCATTCCGGTTCATACGTGGTACAAACGAATGGTGCAAAAAAAATTTAAAAATTCCATGGTGGGGGCTATCGTTTCACCGGCCCCCACTTTGTTTTTTAAATATCTCCAAAACTTTTGCGGTTCAAACGAAAAAAACCGAGTTCATTCCGGTTCATACGTGGTACAAACGAATGGTGTCTGAAAAATTAAAAAATTCCGTGGTGGGGGGCTGGTGAAATGCACCTTTCTCCTTACTGAGTTAATTTTAATCATAGACCAATTGGTCTTTTTTTTCTTTTCGGGAGTAAAATGTTTCACAATTTTGCGAATCACCACAAAACTTTGGTATTCATGAATTATGATCAAGATTAACCAACAAATGTTCCCATTTAAAAGGAACTTTTCGAAATGTTTATATCAATCATCTTAATATCATCGGCTGTATCCTTGTTTCATCATTTATTTTTCTGAATAAATAATCTTAAATCAACTACCCAGAACACTGTCAACTTGTGGTCACATTAATATAAACTTCGTTTGCAATGAGTTCCGACTTGTCTTAAATATTTCTCCTTGTTTGCACTGGTTCCAACGACACTCCTGTGTCCCGTAATTAAAAAACAAATAATTTCCTTTGTCAGAAAGTTTGATCGTCTGTCGCATTTTGTTGGTGCTTCATGGTGTTTGCCTGTTTTAATAACTGAACCTCTGCCTCAAGCAATATACTTTTTCTAATGCTGTACTGTTCATGTTCTTATTTGTAATGTTCATTGTTTCACACCTGGAACACACCTGCTTCATTTAGACGAAATACCGTTTCGTGTACTACGTATTTTTGTGACACTCCATATGAAGATTAGATTCATACAACAACAAAATACAGCCCATCAACACAGCTCACGCTTGTACAACTTCCTTTTGCTGTCATATGAACAAAAACCAATTTTTCGCAACTGCTCGTGTGGCAAATCATTCTGACATGACGTCAGAGATGTGTTCCGTTACATGATTAAAATCTTTTCAGCAACTCATTAGAAACAAGAAAACGTTACGTCAGGAATTTTTGGTGCTATTTTCTCGTTCATAAACGACACATATAATTTTTCATTTAGAATCCTATCGTATGAAGTTTAATTTTAAGATTAACCTTGCGAACCTAAAATGATTATTTTAGATTGCCAAACCAGTTTCTTTTCTGATTTATGTCTGAAAATCGAGAATTGCAATAGGGTAGGTACCAGTGTGTTACTATTATTACATACGTATATTGAAGAAATATGATTTGAGAACTTTATTTTTCTTTAAACCGCGAATTTCTCATAATACGAGTATAACTAAATTTTTGTCTCAGAACACAGCGATGAGCCATTTTATGACTACCCCCAGTTTCGAGAAACGAGCAGGCCTGGAGACCAAATGGTGGCGCTAGTGAAGTTCACAGAGCAGTATATGTATAAAAAGAGGACCAGCTTTCGGTTAGTAGAGTGTTCGGAGTCAGAATGAGAAAAGCTGCCGATTTATCGCAGTTTAATAAAGGACAAATTCTGATGGCACGGCGGCTCGGATCTACGATCCCGGCAACGGTGCGGCTTGTGGGTTGTTCACGTGCTGCTGTACGAGTGCGTATCAAAAGTGATGTACATATGGTCTAACGACAAACTGTTGTCCGTAGCTCATAAATGCCAGAGCGAAGCGGAGGCTGTCGCGCAATGTTCACAGCGACCGCAGGGCCACAATGTGACAAATCACCAGCAGCTACAACAATGGTGATCAGGGCAATGTGTCACAGCACACACTTAATCGTAGCCTCCTTCGTATTGGCATACGTAGCTGAAGACCCAGCCAAGTCCCCATGCTCACTGCACGTCATCGCCAACAACGCGTGAAATGGGCCCCTGGTCATCGAGATTAGACCGTGGATAATTGAAAGAAAGTGGCCTGCTCTGACGTATTAAGATCCCTGGTGCATCACGTAGACGGCCGATTGCTAATACGCCGATCACCAACGGAGGGTAAATGCACTGTTGGGCGGAAACAGGCCGGCGGAGGCGGTGTTATGCTGTGTGCGATGCTTTCTGGGGACACTTTAGACCCCATTATCCCAATAACACAATCCTTGGCAGTTGTCAGGTATCTGAACATCGTTGGGGACCAAGTTCAGCAATTCATGGCAACTGTGTTACCTGCTAGGGATGGCTATTACTAACAGGATAATACGCCATGCCACACTTCCAGAATCATCAAGGAGTGCTTCAAGGAACATGCTGGTGACTTTCTGTTAATGTCCTGGCCTCCAAATTCACCTGATACGAACCCAATTGAACATTTATGGCTCGGCTTTCAAAAGCCGGTTCACTCTAAATCACCACCACTTCGAAATGTTCGGGAACTGGAGGACCTGCTGTTGACATTATGGTACCAGATACCCCAGGGTACTTATCGCCACCCCGTCGAAACTATGCCTCGCCAAGTGGCAGTTGTTTCATGGGCTGATGAGGATCCTACAGCTTATTAGGTAGATAGTCGTAATAAAATGATTCATCTGTGTATAACCAGTATAACGTAAATGTCTTTTCGTACTGCTACGTTATTTTTAAAAAATCACCATACGATGAAATAGTTCCTAAATCAAACCTTAACTGCCAGACGAAACATTTGAAAACAGAAGTCAAACTTACGGAAATGATGCTTTCTCCAGCACAGATATAGTACTTCAAATAACAAATCGGTATCAGCACTCCACATTAAACGCTCCACACAGCACACAGCACGCTCTACGCGCGCTCCACAATAATCGCTCCACAAGCAACTGTTTACTCATAGTTTATATCTCTGATTCTTATCTAATAACAGGCATACGTCATGTTCATTCCACCTCAATTATGTTGCCAACAGTATTCGTTTGAGAGAAAAGATGTCACGTTAAGTGTGAAGTATAACTGAGAACAAACTCAAGATTTACATAGGGAAAGAAACTAAAAAGGAAAGCTAATTTAGAATATACGTCGCAGCAGGCATTCTTTTATTTATATTTGCAGAAGAAATGTAAGAGAATGGAAAAAGGAATAGGAAAAATACCTGGTTGCTAAAAAATTACTCTGCTTGCCTTATTGTTACCCGTTATTGTTGACGGGCTTTCACCAAGTCTTAAATAATCAAGCAAACGGGAAAACTGTTTTAGAACCATTGTTCATTTCGTTCCTTTCACAGGCAAAGTGCAAGAAAAATATTTACTGATTATGTTAACATACGCATTTGCTAAGAAGCACGTTTTTTCTGCCTGGAAAATTGTTTGCGGCTGTCTAGGCCCGGCAAGCGATTGCAGTATTTTCGCACGTTCTCAAGAGAATCATCTCTCTTTCTCTTTCTCGACCTGAACAACGGGGAAAATTCCAGATTCTTTACACAGCTTTCTGGCATTTTGGGACTAAAAGCCACATTCACAAGAGTGATAGATTAAGGGCCTTAGCTCTACATGTATATCGCTCTGCAGAAATTCTAATGATCCTCGAGTCGGTTTAATGCCATGAATGTAGCACATCGTATGCAATTTACATTACTTTTCTTTCCCTATTTATCGCGCTATCGGATTTTATTGTTTTAACTCTATAATGGTCAGTTATCTCAAGCAAGCAGCCAAGTTTCACAAAGTAAAAAGTTCTGTAGTCCACCATATACTGAACGTGCAGGGTACACATACCCACAGTTCCCACTTACTAACCTTCTCTACCCGGCCCCACTAACAGGGTATAAATATATCAGATTCATACCTACGACTGTGTTGACAGACACACGCGGAAACAGGACGGAATTCCATCGTCCTAACAAGGTAAAGGGACCTATCTGCAAAACGTCAGAACATACGGGATTTCTGCGTGCGATATGATTGTCGCAGCAGTGTGCGAAAATCTCATCAAAACTAGCAAAACCAGCAGGTGCCCGCAAACGAGCCATTGACTTTCAAGATGAGCGCCACCTCTTTTTTTTTTTTTTTCTAACGTCGAAATAGAGAGTTGCCGTCGGGATATTTACGACGGCTTTTTCTCACAGCAGTGGTACACCAAATGATCTTTGAGCAAAAGCTTTTCCTCACTGCCGTTTCTTAGGTGCTTCATGCAAAACTCATTTGATGTACCATGGCATGAATGAACTATGTCAGTACTCTTATTAATAGCACGTCCCGGGATATTAGGTAGCAGGAACATCGTTACTAGACAGTGGAAGACTAGAAACTGGTAGCTTGTTCCGACGAATCGAGATCGCAACTACATCATATCGACGAGAGAGTGTGCGTGTCGATTAGACCACACGGAGACATGGACGCTATCTGTCAGTTCAGTGTGTTGCAGATTTGTGGAGACGCTCTAACGCTCTTAGAAGTGTTTACGTGAGTCTTCTTGTGCCTCCTTGGACTTCCTTGCCCTACTCCTTTTTACCAATTGAGCTCAACATCACCGCAAATATTCATGCTAACGTACCAACAAAATATCCTTGCACCCGTTTATGACCATTCATTTCCCACAACAGGATGCCTCCTTTTAAAAACACCACACTTCGCCTCATCACTGCAATTAGGCGAAGTAGTGGTTAGAGAAGCATTCCTGTTAAGTTGAAAACCTCGAATGGCCTTCCCCTGTTAGGATCTGAACTCAACTGATAATTTTTAGGACGAAGGAGAAAGATGTTTTTCCCACCACTGCCAACTCTTAATGCTTTACGGACGGCTGTTCTGGAATCACGAGCCTCATCACCAGGCGAAAATTTTCAACATCTTGTAGACATGCTATGCTATGACGCAAGGCCGTAGATATGGCTAAGCAAAGGGGGTTCTTGATTAGCATGATGAAATCGGTAATTGTGCATGAGTTTTCGCATATCATTTATTTTTATTATTATTTGTGTGTGCGTGTCAAATTTTTCAAACAAATATAGGTAATTGTTGCAGACACTGGGACCCGGGATTTCCGGATTTTTTTATACATGAGACTAGCACATACTTGACTGTAGTCAGTGTAGTACTCTGATTTCAGAAAATTCCGTTTACTCTGCAACATATCAAATTCTGGTTTTAATAACAAAATTATTATACCTATTTTTCAAAGAAAATTTAGTGGCAACATCCTCAGCATTTAAAGGCACACCGCAATGAACACTCATCAGGGCTAAACTCGTTAAATGTTCAGCGACAATTGAATTCCTGGGCCAGCTTTTAAGGCGTCTTAACGTTGAAAAGCATCTTTCTAAGGTTGCAGTAGAAGAGAAGGTAGCAAGAATTTTCAAAAGTCTTTTTTATAATTGGGAAAAACATATCGTCACAATCTATGAGGATCTTTACCACTGTTTCTGGCTTGCCATCTTCAGACAGCGAATTCCATTTACACTGATACATTTCAAATTCTGCTTTAAATCTACCAAAGTTTTCATCATGAATTTTGCAAGCTTGCTGAAATATTTCTGACTTTGCCTTTTTACACTTGAGAGCAAGTAGCAGTTGCAGTTTAGCTGTTATTTTGTTATGTTCTTGAAAATTATCCTTTAGTTCAGTTCATAAGTGTTCAAGAAAAGGGGAAAATAAATACCAACGATAGTATTCATTTGCATCGCTTGCTGTGGCCTTTTCACGCTTTGATTGTCGCCCAACTATTCTTAGTTTGAATAAGAAGGAATAATAGTCCAACTGTACTGTTTATGATGAAAACTTTGGTAGTATAACTATACTAGTGATCCCAAATTTCTTGGTGTAGAAAAAAAATCAAAGTTTCCAAGCTTTCTCACATCAACCAGATGGCTTTTTCAAGGAATGTAGACAGCAAACTGCTGTCTACCTTCACATGTCATGTCTTACAGTTTGCTGTCTGCCTTTCTTGAAAAATCCAACTAGTTGATGTGCAAAAGCTTGGAAACTTTAATTTCTTTTCTACACCAAGAAATTTCGGATCACTAGTATAGTTATGCTATTTAAGTACTCTTGGTTTGATCATTTTTCTTCAACATTGTGCAGCATGCGTTCTTCTGACAGGTATGTTTCATTGAACGACTTTTCACTGCTGCTACGAATTTTTTGTACAACATTAATGATTAAATCAACATGTTCGCAAAATTGTACTAAGTCTAAATTTACTCTCTGAAGATTTCTACAAAGATTTACACTATAAGGAAATACCTTATTTAAAGTTAGCAAAGCAACTGCAAATTCTGCTCTAGTTATGCTGCATAATAATTGATAAGCCTGATCAGAGGTTTCTTTAGCTCCGGAATCTTGGAGTTCATGCAGAGCTTGTACTATCACAGAATACAATTCAGCAAAACGAGATACGGAGTCATTCTTTTCAGTCCATCTGGTTTCGCACAGATATAGGACTGTCTTATGAGATAGGTCTTCAATTACTTTCTTTGTCAATTTTCTCTAGAATATTGCTTCTTTGCGATGACATACGAAATAATTTACTATAGTTTTAATGGTGCCAATAAAATTTCTAATGATGGATAATTCGCAAGAGTGAGCATTAACTAAATTCGAAGCACGGGCACTACAACACACAACTTGGGATTTTGGGTACTTTTCGGATACTAATGTATACACACCTCTGTACTTGCCACTCATTACCTTGTCCAAACATGTTGTTTAAATCTACAATAAGCTGTGTTAATGTGTACATGAGAGTTGCAGCCAAACCTACGGTAGTCGCATCAGTTACAGAAATAAAACGTAAGAAACCTTCGCGAATGATAGTTTCTTTAATGTCAACATATCGAACACAAATTGCAAGCTGTTCGTTCTTTCCTGAATATGTCCTGTGTCTCATAGGCTAATAATGAGAAACGCTAAGCATTGTTCATTCGAGAAACAATTTCAACTTGTATTATTTCCCCGCAAATTTCAATGATTTCGTTTTGAATCATTGGACTAGTATACATTCTATTTGATTTTAAAGTACTGTATCCCCAGCTTTGGCACTGTATCGCAAAAGAGCCCTAAAGTGGCCATCATTGTAGTTTTACTCTTGGAGGTTAATGGAACCTGAATCATTTGTGCCTCTTAAAGGAAGCTCTTGGCGATCGCATAAAATTTTATGTTTCTACTATTGGAATTCACCTGGTTTAAGCGATGGCTTATGATCATTCGTCCGGGAGGGGACTGGGTTCGAATCCCGGTGAGGCATGGATGTTGTGTTTGTCTTACGGCACTGGTTATCTTCCTTCCTTGGAATCAGTAGCCCTAAATTAGGGACGGACGACTGCTTATAGCCCATTGAGTTGCTCACGTTGGTCATTAAACCTTCAATCAAACAAAACAAAAAAACTTTGTTCTATTTTTCATTAATTGACGTTTTCTTGCTGAATCTATCTGACACACTACATTAGCTCGTTTTCCGCTTGCAATACTTAAAAATCACCTGCTTGCATACTACCATCAATGTGATATTCAGTTTCCTCATGTTTTCCAAAATATTCTTTTGCATTCTTCCACTTTAAATAAACTGTCGTTACCAGTGCACCAAGTGTTTGATCTCCTCTGCCTCCAACTTGAGGATCGCTGCCCCGGTGGCGCAGTGGTCTAAGCGGTGGCCTCTGATCATTCGTCCGAATGAAGTCTGGGTTCGAATCCCGGTAAGGCATGGATGTTGTGTTTGTCTTACGGCACTGACTCTTTCCCTTCCCTAGAACCAGTGACCCTAAATTAGGGATGGGCGAGTGCTTATAACCCATTGAGTTGCTCACGGTGGTCGTTAAACCTCAAATGAAAAAAATCAAAAAACTTGAGGATCAAATGATACACAAGTTTTACACAATGCCCCACATAATTGATTTGAAGAAACTAACCATGGATACAATTTGAGCCACTTTAATTGAAAAGTTAGTGTTCTCTTAGCTGAAACAGGGAAAACGTAGTCCTCGGGTGCCCATGGGGTTTTAAGTGCTTGTTCTTTTGTGAAACCATCCAGAATAACTCCTCCTAAGAAACTGCCTATGTCAAGCTTGTAACACGCTTCATTGTAATTAACACAGTTTTCACTACCCGGATTGTTTATGTTGTGTTCATTTTTTCCCCACAGATTTCAATTTCACATTACTTCCACTAGTTATAACGAAACTTGATGACACTTATTCACTTTGAAATTAATTTTCTTCTTTATTTATGTTTGCTTTACCGACAGGAACAGAATCTAAATCTTCTTTTACCTTTTTATTCGTCGTAAAAGCTGTTAACAATGTTTGTTTTATTCCCTCATTATTCTTACTAGCAATTTTGCTTTTCCAATTAATTGTAAAACACTTACCGCTTAATCTGTTCGGTATACATACAAATATGCAATGCAAATTTCTAAAGCATGTACTACTGTAAGGCCTAAAGCTACTTTCTACACTGACTAGATCTGATCATGTGTAGAGGATTTTAGGAAGGGAGTGTCTGACCCCAAATCTTAAACAACCCTTAGAAATAGGAAGCTAGGAGATTTGGGCTAGAGTGCCCGATAGGAAAGTCACACGGAAGCATGGTAGAAAGGAGGGAAAAGACGCTCTTATTCATTACCGGGGGTCCAGTACCCGTAGTCCGACAGCATAACGTGCCCATCCGACGCACGGCGGATGTTTAGTGGCTCGAGCGTTCGTACTTACCTGGGATTGAACCCGAGGTCTTCTCCGTGGCAGTCATGATCGTTGACCACTAGGCCACCCGCGGCCCTATATAATGACTAGTTACGGGGTACGGTTATTTGTATCTGGTGTGGGTGCGTTGCGTTCCCCAACCAAACCTGCTCCGATCGACGCTAATGAAAGATATGCAGGAAGTGACGTCACTGAATGCTCTCCACTGCAACTTCCAGCTGCTTTTTTTTTTTTTTTTTTTTTTTTTTTATTGGAGGTTTAACGACCACCGTGAGCAACTCAATGGGCTATAAGCAGTCGCCCGTCCCTAATTTAGGGTCACTGGTTCCAGGGAAGGGAGAGAGCCAGTGCCGTAAGACAAACACAACACCCATGCCTCACCGGGATTCGAACTTGGACCCCAGACGGACGAATGATCAGAGGCCAGCGCCTTAGAACACTGCGCCACCGGGGCGGCCCAGCTGCTTTCACTCCCTCTCTTCTTCTAATCTCTTTGAGTGAGGTTTAGTGAGTTTGCTGCGCCGCTAGGACAGAATGGTCTGCTGAAGCATGAGACACAATGGTCTGCTGAGTGTGAGACATGGAAATTGGAATGCTACTGTTACAACCGTAAGCTCAAATAGACGCTTTCATGAAATGATAGTAGTAACTACAATTTCTGTGAATGAGATCACTGGATCGATGTAATGCAACGTAGTGTGCCTTTTTTTCCAGACCTAAGCGTGGGGAGTCAACCCACAAACACCACCCTTATATACGGCCTTGCTATGACGCCAACATGCTATGACGCATTGCTGCTGTTGTGAAGGTGAAGCGTGGACACAGATGTTATTAAGTCAATAAATTGTCCTTTCAATGGATTAAATTGCTGCGGAGATAAGTGAACACTTTTGAGTTATGTAAATGCCTGTAACAGCAGAGCAATGATCGTAATATTTAAGGGTAATTATTTGTAGTTCTCCGCATTTTCAATAATACATTCCAGAATTGGGGGCGGTTCACGAGCACTATTAAAAAGTACCAGTGTCATTAAGACTGGGAAAAATGTGCGCACGAAGATTCAAATCCTGTTTGCTGTAATAGCGAGTACAAGACAATATTTTCAAATGGTAAAAACTGTTGCAATCACAAAGGATCATGTCTGGTAAATACGATGTTTGGACCGCTCCACACAACCGTTCGGTTAAATGAACAGTCGAACTATCCAGTCCTTATGCGGGCTTGTGTTGTCGTATATGAGGTCATATCACTGTACAAAAAGACGCAGGTCTCGTGCTGGGATAAGCTCATCTAGAAATAATTTTTAACGCTCTGATATCATGGTGATGTTCTACCGGGTGATCCAAAAGTGACAGAAAATTTAAAAAAATCAATAATTCGCAAAGTATTTACAGTAACCAGATGTGATTTTCACGGAAATGCACAGAAAGACGTGGGATTTTTTGTTCATAATGCAAAAATTTAATACCACAATATCTGCGTGTCCGACCACCAGATGGCATCACAGGTTATTGCGTATTTAGGGTTGTGATGTAGTACAGTTCACATCGAAAACCCGATTGCTCCAGATTTTCTGGGTCTTCCATTTCTTGGACTTGCTGCCAAAGAGCACGTGACCTCAAACTTTTTCATGATCTGCTTCAGTGCTTAACAAGACATTGGTCCCTTTCCACGTCTTATACCCCGCGTTGAACGAAAAGAGCGCAATGCTGCACTGCACTTGCACTTTGCGAGTTTTGATAAAACAGTTTAACTAACAGTGCTTTATCACGTAATTATAACATGCTTATGCGAAGCAGTAGCACCTTACCTGGCACACATGCAGCTTGCGGTGTTCACCAACAGCAGGAATTTTACTCACATCTCAATCAAACACATAACATTGTTAACCCATTGTGCCCACAGTGTGGGTCCACGCACGTGACATATGTAGGTAATTAGAGAACCCACATTGATAAATGATGATCATGTGTAGAGGACTTTAGGAAAGGAGTGTCTTACCCCAGGTCTTAAACAACCCTTAGAAATAGGAAGCTAGGAAATTTGGGTTAGAGTGCCCGATAGGAAAGTGACACGGAAGCGAGGTAGAAAGGGGGAGGAAGACGCCCTTATTTATTACCGAGGGGTGGGGGCCAGTAACCAGGTAACACTGATAAGTCAGTCGGAGATTCTATTTAAATACCACCGTTAAATATCACTCGGACCCCTATAGCGCCATCTGGTGGTTAGAAATGTAACTATTCTAGTATTAAATTTCTGCATTATGCACAAAAAATAGCACGTGTTTCTGTGCATTTCTATGAAAACCGCATCTGATTACTGTAAATACTTTGCGAATTATTGATTTTTAAAACTTTTCTGTTACTTTTGGATCACCCGGTATTTATACGTCTTTGAAAAAAACTTCGCGATCATCCATGCCAACGACGAGTAGAATTTTACGCTCATGCAACTGTAAACAAGGTATAGATGCCACCGTATTTATCGAATTTAACCTGGGCCGTGGTTGATGTTGGGTGTGTAAAATGCCACTCACCTTACAACTAACTAATGGAACTTTGTGAACATACTGCTTTTGTGACAATACTCAACAATGTTACTCAATGCAAATGCGTAAAGAAATTCCTTCAATGTCGTTGTTAGCATGTGTCTCATCAACATCGTTGGTTTGCACGTTAGGCTTAAATCTTCAGTCAGCGTATTAAAACGGAAATGTGAGAGATATTCAGTTGTGTAGGAAGGTCAGTGTGCGTGTGCGTGTGCGTGTGGGTGTGTGTGTATATATATACACGGTAGAGTCACATTATTATGACCAATAGATAATATCCACAGTAACCGCCGTGTGCAAGACGGACAGCAGCTAGACGGGTTAGGAGTGACTCAATAAGGTGTTGGAAGGTGTTCACAGGTATGTAGAATCATGCTGACTGCAGTGCGTCTGACAGCTGCTGGATGGTGCGTGGTGGAGGATCCATAGAGCGAACAACACGATCGAGTTGGTCCCACAGATGCTTTATTGGGTTTACGCCTGAGGAATTAGGGGACCAGAGAAGTACTTTGAAGTCTTCATTGTGCTCTTCCAACCACTCTCGAACATTTCTAGCTGCGTGATACGTCGCATTGTCCTGCTGGGGGATCCCATCCGCCTCAGGGAAGACAATCAGCATGTAAGGGGGAATGTGGTCTGCAAAGATGGATTCATAACGTATTCGATTCATAGTGCCTTGCACAGGTATGAGTGGATGCAGAAAATGCCACGAAAACATTCCCCAAACCATACCTCTGCCCCCACCAGCTTGTGTTCTGCCAGCAATGGTTGAAGAGTGTTTGTTCTCCGATGTTTCTCGCCTTATATGCCAATGCCCATCCGTTCGATGAAGCAGAAAACGTGACTCATCGTAGAAGGCAATCCTTTGCCAATCAGCGGAGCTCCAATTCCGATACAGCCATGCAAATGTGAGCTTTTTCTGCCAATGCACCTTCGTTAGAATAGGTGCAGTGATCATCCATCTGCATCGGAGCCCCACACACAGCAGGGTTCGTTGAACTGTCGTTTTAGTCCCATTTCCGGTTGCCCCCTGGTTCATTCGGGCAGTGAGTTGCTCCACTCTAGCATGTCGATCGGCCCTCACACGCACCTTCGAAGCCGACGTTCACCTCTCACATCAATGGCACGTGGTGCTCCGTTGCTTCCACGCCGCTTATTCTCAATGATGCAATTTCTCCAATCACGATACACTTTAACCACAGCAGCACGCGAACAGTTCACAAACTGCGCTGTTTCAGAAATACTGCCCCCTTTGGCCCGAAAGCCGATAATCATCCTTTCTTGCAAATCTGATAAATCGTTTCCTTTATCCATGACAGCAACGAGTGATATGTTTTCAGATTGCCTCAGCACACCTTATATACCCCCAAGCCAACTCACGACACGTGCCTTTTTTCATTGGCTACGCGCTGTTGATGTCAAAAGTAGGAGGTGGTCACAATAATATGACTCAACTGTGTATATGTGTGGGTGTGACACTTCGTACTAGACTGCTGTAAAGATTTCTAGATGCGTTGTTTGGCTTCTTGTCTTGAAGTCGAAATATTTCGACCGTGTTTTGGAGCATCCTTGCAAGATGTCCTGCTTGCTTTATATCTTTTCATCCTATTGTGCACAGCCGTTTTTGTCACGGCATTTTAACCTATTGTTGCCCGCAGAAGATTTTGTGCCACGTTCTCGGAACTCTGCAATAAGACACGAAACTTCTATAACAATATTCTGTTTTTTTCACCTGTCACTGATCGTCACAGCTTTCCTATCTTTATTATTACAACATTCATAGCCTATCGAAATGCACGAACTCAGTCTGAGCTACTAGGCAATCGCTAGTCAGACATCACATGTATTATCACTTTAGGTTTCCAAAATGTTCGCCAAAGAAAGTTGTCACGTACTTCCCGAACGACCCAAAGGGGCATTTTGATGACTAAAGGTGGATGCTCTCAAATCAGACTTGCTATCAGCTCTACAGAGTGTATGATGTAAAATAGCTTCTTTTTCTACTTATGCTGTTTTTGAAAGGCAGAGCGGTAGAACATTTAGCGGTGAGACAATGATTTTATGAAAGTAATAAGGGATTACACCATATAATACAATTTTTGAAGATGACAATCCGATTTTGGATGTAAATGTGACAAGGATGGTAAGTCAGATAATATCCGAAAACTTGAAAATGTCATCGTCCTGGAGCGGGACACAAATCCGCGTCTCCCAGATTGCGCCCGGGTATGCTAACCACTACACCACCCAGAACGACCAAGTCTCAAATTCCGATTAATTTGAATATAACCATCACAGGATGCGCTACTCGAAGCAACCGGCATTCATGTTTACCGAATCTGGAGGTTAAGAATCCAATCCCGTGATTGCCCAGAGGAGCAGAAAAATCACGAAAGTAATACGAGATTACACTATATAATACAAATTTTGAAGATGACAATCCGAGTTTTGGTGTCGATGTGACAAGGATGGTAAGTCAGATAATATCCAAAAACTTGAAAATTTCATCGTCCGCTCTAGGACGAAGAAATTTTAAAGTTTTCGGATGTTATCTGACTTACCATCCTTGTCCCATTTACAGCAAAAATCGGATTGTCATCTTCAAAACCAGGATTTTATTTATTGATTGAAACTACAACGAGGGTTGTGACGCAAATACTATAACTTTGTATTCCTGAATTCATGCTGAATGGTGAACTTTTCAACTAGAGAATGTATACACCCTAGACTTTTTTCCTGTGTCGTGTCTTTTTCGCCATGTATAACCGTCAACGTAGGAGGTTGTGCAGATACTTCCATTGAGATGACATACAATTATTGTTTTCCACTGATACATCCACATTTGGAAAGGGATAAATCGAAGCAGCATTCATTGGCAACGGAGTTTTCCATTCTCCTGTAGTCGGACTTACGTTTCTGATATTTTATTATCTATCACAATTATACGTATGTCTATATTAATTTAAATTTTTTTGAAGCAGGTGATAAATACAGTAAAGTGACTGATGAAACAAAATAAATTCACTTTGATATACACGATGTTTCGCAAAGAGTGTCCGAAAGGTATAGGAAAGTAAAGGTTGGTCGTAGCAGTAAAGTGAAAAATGCAAAATAGGCAGCAAACAGAAGATAATTTAGCTATGATAGTTGCAATGGATAATTTCGGAGAAATACGAAAATTAAATATTTATACGGTCCCCAACCAAAGTCAATTAGCGAAAAAAACACGCCGCGCCGAATTAAGGGAAAAGAAATTTCCTCGGACGTTTTAGAGGAATAACTCGCTGATATATCGATAGTTGAAGTTCTGGATATCGATAGTTGAAGTTCTGGATATCAATAGTTGAAGCTTACCTGCAATGAACATGTGCAGCGTTAACGTTCGCGAATAGTGCATATGGGGGACATCTGCAAACTCATTTAAAAAAAAGGCAACGCGAATAGTACATAAAGGGTACATCTGCAAATCCATTTAAAAAAGGACAACCGACATATTGTCCACATGTACTATACTATTCGCGGACGTCAACGCTGTACATGTTCACTGCAGGTAAGCTGGCATACGTCCAGAATTTCAACTATCTATAACTCAGCGAAATATTCCTCTAAACGATACGGGTAAATTTCTTTCCCCTTAGTTCGGCGTGGTACGTTATTTACTAATACACTTTTGTTTCCACGGGGGGCGTATAAATATTTAATTTTATTATTTTTCGAAATTTATGCATTCCGGGGTCTCAATATCATAGTTGCTTTATGCTGTGCTGGGTATTTTGCATTTTTGACTTTACTGCTAAAACCAACCGTTACTTCCCTATTCTTTTCGGACACTCTTCCTGAAACACCCCGTATGTGGAAAGGTTACATCCTACCAAAAATAGTGAACGTTGGTTTTGATTTCTTTTCAAAATCCTTGCTCTAAATTTTGGTTCTCCTTGCATTCCCTCTTTCATCTCTCCAGGTATTTTTCTTTTTCTATAGGGCCCTATTTTAATATTATACCTAGTTATACGTATATTCTGAGACAGTTGCAGCCTTTGACTATTTTAATTAAGGGCTAAACAACAATTTTTGAGAAGTTCCGTAATTGGACATTTCACAGGATCTTTCACGGTGCTTCTGTATGTTACCCAATTTGTCTTCCGCGATAAATTCTCCATTCAGATAGAAAAGCAAATGTTGTCCTCCTGTTCATTCATATTTTTCCTTAAATGTTTATAATCCGAATAACTGACTTTTCCCAGAATCATTTAATTTGACCTTCCAATAAAACGGTCTGCATGAAAATATTTTCTCAAAAGTCCTGTCTGGAGATTCTAGTACTGTTACATATTGACCAGGATAAGATGACAGAAAATCTGCTTCAAAGCAAAACTGTTGAAAGATATCTCATCCAAAACGTTGTACTGGTATTATTTAGCCTTTGAATGTAGAATTCTTCAGATCACACAAGCATTGTTTTCCGTTTATTATTGATACAAATATAATGGATCAAAATTTCAATATTTGGCAGCGAGACAACTTCTTAATTATAACAGTCATTTTCTTCCTTCCAATAGGCTCCTGGATACAGGACACTTTTTCTAAATCAGGCTGTTTATCTTCTTACCTAGGTCAACACCACTAGGATATTTTTTCCAACTCAAATTAGACACTCGTTGTTTACGCTTTCCAACCGTAGGTTGAAGAAGCGTATATGCTCCAGCTTTGTCCGTCCGTCCGTACGATAACTCACGTGAAAATTGTTCGATTTCGACGAAATTTTAGTATGTTTTAGGGGACCACCTGGGGACGAACCCAATTGAAAATGGGCGAAACAGGGTCAAAGGTCAGGACAAAGGAGCGGGATCCATTCCATTGCTCTTATACGTCATAACTTGCGTAAATATGGTTCGATTTCGATGAAATATTAGTATGTGGTAGGGAACCACCTCGGCAGGAACCCTATTGAAAACGGGCGAAATGAGGTCAAAGGTCAGGCAGGGCATAAGAGCGGGATTTATTCCATTGCCCTTATGCGGCATTACTTGCGTAAAAATAGTTCGATTTCGATGTCATTTTAGTATGTGGTAAGTAACCACCTGGGGACGAATCCTATTGAAAATGAGCGGAATGGGGTCAAAGTTCAGGACACTGGAGTGGGATCCATTCCATTGCATTTGTGCATCATACCTTACCTAAAAATGCTTCTATTGCGACAAAACTTTATCATGTTGTTCCGGAGGTATAGTGAACCGATTCTGTTGAATATCAATGAAATGGGGTCAAAGGTCATTGCACAAAATCAAGATTTATTCCACAGCCATTATTCTCATAATTTGCGTAAAACTGCATTTATTGCGACAAACCTTTAGTATGCTATTCCTGAGGTATACTGAACCGGCTCTGTTGAATATCATCGAAATGGGGTCAAAGGTCAGGACACAGGAGCGAGATTTATTCCACAGCTATTATCCTCATAACTTGAGTAATAATTTCTGGTATGTTGGAAAGCGTATCATAATCAATGCATTGTATGGTTTTACTAACTTGTTCTTACAATACGTACTTTTATACGTCCGTGAAGCACGGACAATGATCTAGAGAGATCTAAACAGATTAACAGTTTGGGAACGAAAGGTATTAAGAAAGATCTTTGGCCCAATTAATGAGAATGGACTTTGGAGAGTGAGGAACAACAAAGAAATAATGGAGAAATTCAATCAAATGGATATTATTACTAAAATAAAGTTGAGAAGATTGAGATGGCTGGGACACGTTCAGCAAATGAAAGATGACAGAGCAGCAAAAAAAGTCTTCATGTATGGACCGGGTGGATATAGCCCCAGAGGACGACAAAAATATGGCTTAATGACGTGGAAGATGCTTTAAAGAAAATGGGAATATATAACTTAAAGAACAAGGCACAGACAGAATCATGAAGAATGGAGGGCTATCCTGAGACAGACTCGGGTCCTAAATAGACCTTAATATCAAGTAGTAGTAGTAGTTCTTATAATTCTCCTAATATTAGTTTTTACCGATGTTCTCACTGCATATAAATATTGTGCTTTGAACATTCAGTTGTTAATCGGCATAACTATATTTAAATACACTCAATTTTTTAATAAAATGTTAAACAAAGTCAAAATCTGTATGTTTGTATTATTTTCATGTGAAACTTTCCTCACCCTCCATCTCCAACGAAATATTTGCATGTGTCTATCATTGGTGATGATGAACATTTGTGCTAAATTCAGTGTATAACATAAAAGGTGCTTTATTTAAATGGATAAACAGGATAAATTCCGTGTGTGACAAAAACTATACGTACTTTGCTTGTGAGTTTCAAAATGCTTTTAGAAGCAGCTCCATTACTGTCCGTCGAGTGCTGAAGAGAATGGGTTTCCATGACGGAGAAGCCAGACACAAGCCTAACTTCAGCAAGATCAACGCATATTGTCGGTTCGAGTAGTGTAACGCTCCCCTCGATTCTGGAACAGCGAACCTTGCGTTCACTGGAGTAGTGGAAATGCGTTCTGTGAAGTTATTAATCACGCTTCACCGTCTGGCAGTCCAGTGGAAGAGTCTGGGTATGGATGATGCCAGATAAACGTTACATGCTTCGCTGCGTTTTGCCAAATGTGAAGTTCGGGGGAAGAGGTCTGGTGCTGTTTTGATGGTTTAGGCTAGGTCTCCTACTTCCAGTGTTCAGTAATCTTAACGCTACGGTCTAAAATAATATTCTCGATAATTCTGTGCCCCCAAAGTTATGGCAACAGTTCAGTGAAATCTCTTCCTTGTACCAACACAACAATACACTATATTATAAAAAGTATTCGGACTCTACCAAATAATATGCGCTATAAGTGGGGAAGTATTTGTAGAAAACTGAGTTGTTCTGTTAAGTATGTTATCAATAACTTTGAAGCGGATACACCGCGTGGACGTGGACTTTCCCAGTTTTAGTGTGGGATATCATTTGACTAACGTTTCGATACGGAGCATCATGCAATGTCATTTGAGTACCAACATAGGATGTCATTTGGGTAACGTTATAGGATGTCATTTGAGTAACGTTTCTATACGGAGCATCATAGAATGTCATTTGAATGCCATCATAGGATGTCATTTGGGTAACGCTATGGGATGTCATTTGAGTAACGTTTCCATACGGAGCATCATAGAATGTCATTTGAGTACCATCATAGGATGTCATTTGGGTAACGTTGTAGGATGTCATTAGAGTAACGTTTCCATACGGAATCATACAATGTCATTTGAGTACCATCATAGGATGTCATTTGAGTACCATCATAGGATGTCATTTGGATAACGTTGTAGGATGTCATTTGAGTAACGTTTCCATACTGAACATTGCAACTAAACTAAACATATCAAAATGGACTGTAAGTGATGTCGTGAAGTGATGTAATCAGGAAGGTGCAACTACAGTAAAAGAAAAACGTTCAGGAAGGTCTCACAAACTGACAGAACGGTAAGAAATGTTAAGAAATTCCTTTCTTCCTCTGACGTTTCCATCGCTGCTGAAGTAGGAATTGCTAATAATGGCTCAGTTAGTACATTATTATCCGCAAGGAGTTGTAATACAGTGTGGGTCATTATGGTGCAGCAGTAGCACATCACTACCTTGAATGCGAAGCGTCGTTTGGAGTGGGTTATCTCACGTCGTTCCTGGACTGTAGGCGGCTGGAAAGCTGTTCTTCGGAGTGTTGAATCAGGCTTTCCCCTCTTCCAATCTGATGGACGTGTTTGGATTTGGAAAGAGCCCGACTAATGACTTTCGTCGGACTGTGTTCTTCCAACTGATGAGTTCGGTGAAGGCTCTATCATTGTATGGTGATATTTTTTGTGGATGGGATTCGGCTTGTTGGTTATTATACCACAAACCACGGACTCTGAAGTCTACCTCGGCTTTCTAGAAAATTCGGCCCTACCAATAATATGACAGTATTAGGGAAATACGGTTGTCTCCTCCGGCACGTTCGAGCTTCCAGCCATATGGACGGCGTGTGCAAAGGGCAGTCTAACAATATCACCTAAGTTTCAAGACTAGTTTCTTGAAACTTAGGTGATATTGTTAGACTGAGGTGATATTGTTAGACTGCTGAGTCCTGATCTTAATCCCATGGAACACCTCCTGAATGAACTGGGGTGACTGGTACGAAATCGACCACAACGACTGTTATCGCTCTCCACTCTGGCAGCAGCATTGCAGGACAAATGGCGAGCCATTCCTGACGAAACCTGCCTGAAATTGGTTGAGAGTATGCCTCAACGTGTTGCCTCTGTCATACAAGCAAATGGTAGACCAACTAGCAACTAGTTGTGATGATAAAAACATTTGTCCTAAAACATTGTGGTGCCAAAATACTTTTGATAATATAGCGTACCTCCGTCCTCAAAGTGAGGTCCCTGCAGGAATGGTTTAATGAGATGGGTGTGGAAAACTTGACTGGCTTTCACGGAGACCCGATCCCAATGGAACAGCTTTAGATTGATGAAATGAAATGCAGACTGCGAGCCAGGCAGAAACGCCTGACATCGATGATCGAGCTGACTAATGCTCTTGTGGCAAAAATGGAAGGAAATTCCCCCAGCAAATCTAGCGGAAAGCCTTCTCAGCAGAGTAGAAGCTGTTGAGGCCGGAAAGGGTGGGTATTCTCAATATTAACTGCTTTCCTATTGCGGGAAGTTTTTGAATAGGAATGAGTCCAGATGCTTTTGATGAAGTGTATGCCAGATTATATCAGGTCGTTCGGGGCGATTTTCTGAGGTGCCACATTTAGATCGCCCTAAGTGCTTGTAGACCAATGCGCTCGCAGCGCCATTCATAAGAGCTGAAGGGCGAATCAGACGCAACATACACGCCATAATCGGTTGAGCTGCAGTCGTAGCTACTCGTGTGAGAGTGATCTGTACAGCAAGTTAGGAAGGTGTGA
Organism: Macrothele yani; assembly: GCA_039090855.1. Lineage (NCBI taxonomy): Eukaryota > Metazoa > Arthropoda > Arachnida > Araneae > Macrothelidae > Macrothele > Macrothele yani. The sequence goes on along the minus strand of CM077013.1, from coordinate 50,592,139 downwards.
GTAGCGGGTGATTCTGCTTCATGAGTTCAAATTGGGTCGTAATGTGGCACAAACCTACCGTAATGTAATCGATGCATTGGGCGAGGAGGCAACATGTGAACGTACTGTTCGTCGGTGGGCGAAGCATGGGGCGAGGAGGCAACATCTGAACATACTGTTCATCGGTGGTCGAGGCATGGGGTGAGGAGGCCACATCTGAACGTACTGTTTGTCGGTGATCGAGGCATGGGGCGAGGAGGCAACATCTGAACATACTGTTCTTCGGTGGTTGAAGCATGGGGCGAGGAGGCAACATCTGAACGTACTGTTCGTCGGTGGTCGAGGCATGGGGTGAGGAGGCAACATCTGAAAGTACTGTTCGTCGGTGGTCGAGGCATGGGGCGAGGAGGCAACATCTGAACGTTCTGTCCGTCGGTGGTCGAGGCATGGGGTGAGGAGACAACATCTGAACTTACTGTTCGTCAGTGGTTTGAAAAATTTCGTTCCTGTGATACGAGCCTACAAGATGAGGAGAGCCAAGGACGACATTCGGTCATTGATAGCGACACACTAAAGACAAATGTGGAGGCAAATCCTCGCGTTACAGTCAAAGAACTCGCTACACAGTACAATATGTCGGTGTCAACCATTTCCGAACATCTCCACCAGTTTGGTAAGCTCAAGAAACTTAATACGTGGATCCTACAGGAACTAACATCGGAAACAATAACGGTTTGAGGTGTGCAGTAACCTTCTGATTTGCAACGAAAGGAGCTCCTACTCGATCGCATTGTAACCTGTGATGAAAACTAGGTGCTATACTACAATCGTAAATAAGAGATCTGGACAGGGGCTGAACCATGGTGAACCACCGGAACAACATCCTAAACGAAGGTTGACGTAAAAAAAGGTTTTGTTGACAGCGTGGTGGGCTGTTCAAGGTGTCATGCACTGCCGGTTCTTGAATGCCGGTGAAAGCATCCCCTCAGTCACATAATGGGAAGGAATTGACTGCATGCACCAGAAATTGTGTCCCAAACAGTCATTTTTGGTGGACAGGAAGGGCCCTATCCTTCTCCATTATAATTCCAGGCCACACGTATCACAAATGACGAAACGGAAACTATACGAACTGAGTGAGGTTCGAAAACCTCCAACATCGAGCCTACTCGCCTGACGTGGCAACTACCGATTTCCACCTGTTCATGCATTTTAGCAATTACTTCAAGGACCGGACCTTTAGAAACCCCAGAATGGACCGCAATTGTATTTCAGGACGTTCTTGCATCCAGGGAGCCGGATTTCTTCCGGACTGGCATCGAATCACTTGTCACAAGCTGTCCGAGGTGTGTAGCTGCTTAAGGTGCGTTTTTCGAATTAAACAAGATTGTGTGCTGTGAGGTATGCCTATTTCATATTTACACTCTAAATCGGCCATTATTTTCCGAACGACCTGGTATCTCATTGTTACCCCACTTGCAGTTACCGCGCTCATTTACAGATTCAAGAATCAGGTGTGTTAGAAGAAAAGATATTTAACATACTTCTACAGAATTCTGACAGACAACTGATAACTCTCAAGTTGACCTTTAGCTTCCGCGGGGGCGATGGCATGTGACCTTGAAAACGTTCCTGTTAGTATGCATCGTGAGAACAGGAACAACTCCCCTTATTTGATCTTTGTTATTCTATCGGTGGTCCTAATTTCTCCTAGTGACAAATGTGTGGCACTCTTTTGATGCATGCGATGCTTCATCACTGTTTTCGACTTGGGCAATTTACTTTACCTACGACTAAAAAAGATTACACTGAGTATTTGAAACTTATTTTTATTACATTCTTTCGCAAAGAGGAAATTCGTGGTTGTAGATGGAGCTGTTACAGAGATTTAATTAAGAATTTTAGGAAAAATATTAAATCCCTCGCAACGTTTCTTTGGCCACATGTTTCCCTTTTTACATTGTTCGTTTGAGCCCGAGAAAGTTTCACCTTTTTGCACGTTGTCAGGAAGTAAAGATTTTCAGAGGGCGTCAACCTGTCGCGTATTTAGCCCTTGTTTTACAAGGATATCACAATGAAGTAAGCCATTTGAAAACGTGGCTTGTTGTTTCGTAGCCGCATTGGTATTGTCAAATGCAATTAGTACTTTTCGGCATGTACGTTCAAAAGTAGCAGAAGGGAACGGGGGAAGCGTTTAATCTCAGGCTTTGTGTTTTATGCCGTCTTTATTCCTCGTGATAGATAGTAGTTTTTGTGGAAGCGAATGGGTGAATTTGCCTGAAAACGAAAGGAAATCCTTAACAGTCGATGCGAGGGGTGAGCAGCGAGTGGTCGTGATGGCCAGCGGGCTGGGTTTTTAGGGAACAACGTTAAGGTATCGGAGGATTTAAGATTTCCCCGTAGAAGCAAAAGAAAGACGAGAGAAAACGATGTAATTCTACTCCCTATAACGGAGATCGTAGAGAGTAGATATACATCGTTTGGAGAAAGGATATGAAGTTTAATAAATGCCTACGAACAAATGTCCTCGAAATCAAACAGCGAAATAAAGTGTTTGAAAAGGTACTGAATTCCATGAATATTTAAGCGTCCTACATATTATTATTTTCGTCAACTACGTAGCACTGTGATTGTTATTTACAACGTTGACTTGGTAGTGAAATAACCAAATTAACAGATCACTAACAATGTTCATAAAGCTGTCGAAGTACGATATACTAAAACACGTTTTCAAATTGCAAATTAAAAACCACTATATTTACAAATTAAAAACAGGTTAAAAGACGCAAGATCTTTCAAGGTCTCATTGGCCCCATCCTCAGGGTAAGTGCCACAAGTCACAAAGATGCAACCAGTATATATTGAATCACATAACCCATAATGCACCCCGCCACAAGCAACAAGTAATGGCATTTAAAGTAAATTAAAGTTTAAAAAGTAAAAATGTATGCTGGTTCTTCTTCTTCGAAGAAGAATAAACAGCATAAAAATAAAAATTAAAAAAAATATCAGCATAAAAGTAAAAATAAAAAAGAAACATAAAAGTAAAACTTTTAAAAACTATCAGCATAAAAGTAAAAATTTATTTGAAGATTCTTCTTCTTCAATGAAGAAGTATCAGCATAAAAATAAAAATGTATACTGATTCCTCTGTTTTGAAGAAAAAGAATCAGAATAATTGTTTTTACTTTTTGAAATTTAATTTACTTTAAATGCACTTGTGCTTGTGGCGGGGATCATTATGGATTATATCATTCAGTATATACTGCTTGCATCTTTGTGTCTTGTGGCACTTAACCTGAGGATGGGGCCAGTGAGACCTTTGAAAGATCTTGCGTCTTTTAACGTGTTTTAATTTGTAAATAAAGTAGTTCATAATTCGCAATTTGAAAACGTATTTTTGTATAAAGTTCTTCGACAGCTTTATGAATATTGTTAGTGATTATTCAGTACGAAGAACTTCTTTCTTATCAAATTAACAGAGTTGTGGAAAAAGAAAAAGTGGAATGGCGAAGAAAAGAAAACAAACATTTCAGCTTTTAATGGAAAGACGTTTGAAGCTGTTTTATTAGTACGGTGGAAGCCGGATATAAAGCGGTCCATTATACCGCGGAATCGAACATAACGCGGGTCTGATCGTGTCCTCCAAACAATCTTCTGTGGCTTAGAACTCAAAGCATTCAGATTCGGATATACCGCGGGTATCTCTATAATGAGGTTATTGCCCTGTGCTGTACATTTTGTAATTCCCAATCTTTTACATACTATTTGGCTTAATAGATGGCGCCAGATGCACATCGTATTGCACAGACTGTGTGTGACGTAAGAGCGTAACTTTGATGTTCTCCTCCGTAGAGAGAGAGGTTGCCGTGGACTTTTGTAGCGAAGAGCTGATCGTGTCTACATGTTATTTTTGTGTATTAAAGTATTATGTTTTTATAATGTGATTGTGGTAAGTGATTCAAAGTGGAGTACTGCTTTGGGTACATCGTAGCAAAGGAGATGAAAGAAGATTCAAGCCAAAAAAAAACAATTGAATCACCCGAAGCTATCAAACCACGCTCTGATATCCCTCACACCTTGTCTCTTATACAGGCACTATAACAGACTTCCATTGTATTGTAAATTTATAACTGAAATTTTTCAGTATTCAGGTATTCCAAAGATAGTATTACCGAAGTGATAACGAGACTTGCACACGCTGACTGCCTAAAAACATTAATTTCGTTTGCGAGTAAAGGATTTAGAAAGTTGTCCCAAATCACAATTTTTCGCTGCAGATAAACACAGATCACAGTTTAAAGTTTTACGCGGACAGATTCGAGTATGGTTTAGTTAACAGTAATATAAGCTTTCCTAAAATAGCATATAGTGGTTTTTAAACTCATAAATGATTGAAATTGGAACATACTGTATAAAGGAAAATAGAAAAAATCATATTTGTAATTTAGGTATTAAAAGCACACGTCATAATACACGTACCGTACTGAGCCGATGTTTACCCCTAGCCGATGTTTAGCCGATGTTTACCCCTGAAGACTTTACCCCTTGATTTTGGACTGCGCATATGAAAAGGTTCCTAAATGGCTTCATTTAGGCAAAGATCAATACTTTTTGTTTAAATATGGACGAATGTTGTTGCGATGTCAATGGAAAGTAAATGCAGTGGAAAATATGTCTGGAGCACCTGATTCAATTTAAAAATAAAGTCATTCCATTTGAAATGATTTAATTCCGTTCTTAATGCACTGCTGGTATTTTTATTCTCTACACAAAATACCTTTCATATCCGAGAATTTCCGAATTTAATTCCTAAATTTCCCACTCTCATCTCGTTTCTGAAATGTATTTTCGCTCTTATCCATTTTGGAGAGAACAATCGAGCGATGAAAGAGCACGGCGGGCTGCGCCGTTTTAAATATTTGCATGAGAAAGAAAGTCAACTGGTTTTCGCTTTGAATACCAAAGGAGTGTTCTTTGCAGCAATGCAAGATGCAGATGTGACTAACTTGTTAGCCAATAAAACATTTTCTCCTCTACATTTTGGTCTCCCAGAAAGGCTTAAAATGTCATCAACAGGTTTTAAAGAGATGAGTCCTTTGATGCATGTGATTGACCTGTTAAATATTTTACTTCTCGAAGGAGTGTTTCAATGGTTTAATGAATTCAACATGGAGAAAGCTCAAATATGCGTCGAAATCCCTTATCGATTATTAAACCCTCTGAGTGGTTCTCTTACGTAGCCAAATGGTGCCAAAGTTTTTTTGCACTCCTAAACAAAATGCTACGGCCAAATAATTATTTTTCCCGCTTTCATATCAACAGTATCAAATAATGAACCTGCGATAAGTGTTTCTTCTAGTCCTTTATTCTCTGTTCCATGATCGAAAGCAAGAGGGGAAGAACTGGTCCCCCTGACATAGACCTCATGCCACTTGGTAGAACAAGTGATTCAAAAATCTTATCTTTTCTTTTTTACTTGTTTAGGTGTGACACTATTTTTATAGCTCTTTCAGCTAGTAACGAACCAGAAGGGTTCAGTGCCAATCATTCTTCTAAATGACCATTTTAAATAACAAGGGAAGGTAATGATCCCTCATGCACGGGTTCACACTTCTTAATCGCGTTCAGCCGACTTCTTGGACAGCGAATATATTCGTTCGAACTGATTTATTTTCGTTTATCAACAGACCTCGCAATAAATAACATTCAGTGTAAAATATTTGTTGTTCAACAATTACAGATTAGAGCGTTTAGATAGATTTATATTTTGCAAAAAATGTGTAATATAATTAGCGCTACACTGGGAAAGTTGTTTTCGTGTAAACTTACCTTAACAATTTTTACTTTGAATTTTCGCGTTAAATTACTTTTTCTCCGGCACTCTTGTTATTTATTCCCTTCACGGCTCGTATTAGACTGTCCTATTCGATGGTTAGTTTGAAATTTCATATTGAAGCTTTTTCTACAAAATAATACGACATCTGGTATTACAAATCGGAACTATCTAAATTATCGACAATGTGCTACTGGGATGACATCTGCTTTTAAATGCGATCTTGCTCACTTTGACATCTCAAGATTTCAGTTTTTATTGTAGCTTAGATAGATCAATATTTTGCAAAATGTATAATATAATCAGCACCAAACTCGGAACCTTAGTTAAATTGAAAATGTAAATAATTATTAGAGCGTACAAATTATTGTAATAATTGAATTGTGCTAGATTAAATTAATATACAAACTGCAATTGCCGTGATATTAAGATTTTAATTCGAATTTTGTAGATCGGATAAATAGAACTCGGGTTGTTGATAATCCAGTGTTTTTAAATTAGCCCGCAATTACCATGACATCTAAAAGTGATCGCGTGTTGTTATATAGCAGGCAATTATTTTGACGTCGCGAGAGCACACACGAATTTATCGGTAAATGGTGGCGCAACAATACAGACGTTGCTGTGACGTCAAGCGTTCCAGAGAGACAGACAGACAGATAGATCTCCGTGTTTATATATATTACGTCGAAAACTTACCTTTTAGACTATGCGAGTATCAAGTGCCTGAGATGCAAATTAACCTTCAAGATGTACCAACGCCATCTATTGTCAAATTAGAAAAATAATTTTCATGCAATTAAATCAGTACAACAGCTTCGGCCAAAATAAAGAAAACTGGAATTTGTGCTAAAAGTGAAAATGTTCAATGTTGAAGAACATACATAGAAAAATGATTTTAGATATTAAGGCATTCAAAAAAAAAATTAAGAATTCTAAATGGTGGGCATTTTCCAAAATGTTATTGAAATTCAAAACTGAGCTATCTTTGTGAACTTTTAGTGTCTTTTTGCTTATTCTCAGGTTTAAAAGTGAAAGGAAACTGAATAAACCTTCCGTAAAAAAATTAAAACAGAAATGTAGTTTTGTTTTCAAAATGACTACCATTTTCCAAAAGACAACCCGGGAAACCACACTTTTTCGCATCTTTCTTTTCAGCTACTTTTTAGCCAATCTTTAGACCTTCTTAGCACGAAAAAAGCATAATTGAGCTATTGAAACTGCGGTAACATGTGTGATGGTGGCCACTTTATAAAAATTGCAGAGAAACCAGATTTTCTTATGTTCAACACTCTAATAGATATTTTCAAATCAAAGCTGAATTTTGAACCCAAACATTTGCGTATGTTGTACGAGAAACATTCGAAATTCATGCAAATCATGCATAGTGTTGAACATAATGAATTCTGGTTTCGCGGGCCAGTTTTATAAAAGCTGGTCCATAAGTTGAAAAAGCAATGACTGAAATTTTTTCTTGTCATGTAACACGAATTGTAATAAAATGCATAACTATAATAAGCGGTTGAATTGTTTATTAATGCGCAGTGTGTAAGGTGGGTCACCAATAACAAGATTTTCGTAATATTCCCGTTAATATTTTTTATTTTCACAACTACTCGTATTAGAATTTAACGATGATGTTCCTCATTATTATACACTGAGTGGCCACTTATTATGACCACCTGACAGTTTTAAGCAAATGAGCTATGGCTGCACGCTGTTGCCGCCAGAGGGCGAGCCTAGTATAAAAAGGGAAAGCTTAGTGCTTGCGACAGTAGTAGAAGTGTTTTTTGGGTGACGAGATGGGTAAAAAATGCGATTTCACGGACTTTGAACGTGGGATGATTGTAGGAACTCGGAGCCATTGAGCGAGTATCACCGAAACCGCCGCATTCGTGAAATGTTTCAGAACAGCTGTTGTTAAAGTGTTTAAGGACTGGACTGCCTGCCAAAAACTTGGGTCTCTACGTGCAACGTGTGGTCGTCATCGGCTATTGACTGTTCGGGTGGAACGGAGAGTGTCTAGACTGGTAACAGAAAACAGAAGGGCAACAGTGCAGCGAATTACAGACCATCTTAATCAAGGATCTCCTCAAATGATATCTGCACGCACTGTTCGCCATACATTACATCGGATGGGATATGGTAGCCGAAGGCCTGTTCGTACACCTTTGCTGTCTGCAGTTAACAAGAGAAAACGTCTCTAGTTCGCACAGGAGCACAAGGATTGGACAGTCGATAATTGGAAGCAAATTATGTGGTCCGATGAATCACGTTTTGAGTAGCACCATGCCGATGGCCGAGTGAGAATTTGGCGGAAACAGCACGAAAACATAGACCCCAAATGCATTGCTACAACCCTTCAAGCTGGTGGAGGCAACGTTATGGTTTGGGGAATGTTTTTCTGGCATGCTTTGGGTCCTTTAATTCGTGTTGATAAACGTCTGACTGGTACATCATATCTAAACAGCGCTGCGGACCAAGTGCATCCTATCATGTGGATGGTTTATCCCAATGGCGATGGCTACTTTCAACCAGATAATGCGTATTGCCATGGTGCTCGTATTGTACAGGATTGGTTTCAGGAACATGCCGGTGAGTTTGCTTTGCTTATGTGGCCCCCACAATCTCCAGATCTCAACCCCATTGGGAATTTGAGGGATGAAGTTGAACGAGCCATCAGACAGATGGATCCACAACCCTGCAACCTCACACTCCTGGAAAGTGCTATTCATCAAGCATGGTCTCAGATTCCACAAACCACCTATCAGCATCTCGTGGAGTCCATGCCACGACGAATCGACGCTGTATTACAGACAAAAGGTGGCCTAACGAAGTACTGAGGGAGTGGTCATAACCAAGTAGCCACTCAGTGTATAAATGGAGAAAGTTTGTTTGTGTGTTTGAGGTAATCTCGAAAACCACTGAACCGATTTGGATAATCCTTTCACCGTTGGGAAACTTGTTTCTTTCCGGTGGACATAGGCTATTTCGTTTAATTTTTATTATGTTTTGTTATTTATTTTCTTTTATTTTTTTTATTATTTTTGGATGTACTACCCAATCAGATACCTTTTAAGAAGTTCCCGATTTCCATTGTGTCATTCCGCTTTGTTTACATATAACCTGATGAAACCCAACGTGAAAGAAAGTAGTTCACGATAGTATACGGATTTTTTTTTACTAATCTCGAAAACTACTGAACCGATTTGGATAATTTTTTAACCGTTGGGAAGCTTATTTCTTTCCGTAGATATAAGCTATTTTGTTTATTTTTTTATTAATTTTTATTACTTTTGCCTGTACAACTAAATCTGGTGCGCTTTCAAGTAGTTCCCTATCTCCCGCGAATCCTTCCGCTTTGTTTACATACAACCTGACCACACCCAACGTGAAAAAAGAAGTTCACGATAATATACGGGATTTTTTTACTAAACTCGAAACCTACTAAACAGATTCGGAAAATTACAACTAAACAGTTGATAGCGGAGGGCTTTATTCCAACGCCGACCAACGTAGAAAGGCAGATGGCGCTGCAAGTACTGCAGCGAGGATAAACGCCAGAATAACGAACGACGTATTGCACAAAAAAAATATGTCATGGTAACATATAAAAATTACTTATGACAAAAAAATTATCGATGACAAATCTGTAGGTCAGTAGATTTCATATTAAAAGAATCGTAAGAATCACTCCAGTGGGTAGCGCTGCCGAATTATAAAAAGAAACGGCCTTGTGTTTTAAATATGTATGGCTACCGTCTACACATGGTGCATACTTTCAATAGCAGATTTGTGTTTTCTTTTCAGTTAATTAATTAATTAATTTTGAGCTAGAAAGAAGTGAATATTGGCTAAAAATGGTTAAATCGAAAGATGTGTGAAGAGTGGTTTTACGAGCACTTTTTTTAAAACGGTTTCCCTGTTAATTTTTTACCGAATTTTCTTATTAGGTCTCTTTCTCGTATAAACCAAAAAGTAGACGAAGCCCGTCGGAATAGATGGTTAGCTATTTTTTTTTTTTTTGAAAAGAATAAACTCATATGAAACAACAAATGTAAACTTTATTTATTTGACACATTCAACCACTTCAGTAAAGACAATAGTCCAGGTTCGTGATTTTTTTTTACTGGAGGTTTATTGACCACCGTGAGCAACTCAATGGGCTATAAGCAGTCTTCCGTCCCTAATTTAGGGTCACTGATTCCAGGAAAGGGAGAGAGCCAGTGCCGTAAGACAAACACATCATCCATGCCTCACCGGGATTCGAACTCGGACCCTTCACGAACAAATGATCGTAAGCCAGCTCTTAAACCGCTGCGCCATCACGGCGGCCATGTTTGTGATGAGCATCACGGCTGCACCCCTTTTTCAGTTGCAGAATGTGAGGCGGAAGTCCACTCCTGTCGATCGTGTGCAAAAATTCAACTTGATAGCGCACTCTTTCACTCTCATCTTCAGTCACAACTGTGTTTATAAATGTTGTTAGAATGAGATTCGCGTTGCGAATACTCTTCATTCTCTCTTGTCTGAGACATATATATAGTTGCGACCCATTGATCGCTCACGCTTCCAATAAGGCTCTTACGTTTTCATTTTTTTTTTGTCGCGTGAGAGACATTCTGTTAAGGGTAAGTATGCAATAAAGTATTTACTTACTTTAGGACTGATCATAGAAAACCATTCACACACCAAGTCTGAAACTGAAATGATCGCGATTTTCATAAAGGGCCGCACGCTTCTCCCTTAGACTTTACATGGGAAATTTGTCGCCCCGTCACGCCCAAACCCTATGCCCTAATCACATTTGTCTCTTCGACTGGCACATCTACATGAAAGACCTTTATTTTGATACCGGTACCATATTTTTAAGTTCAGCCGTTCTCTCAAAATGGGTCTCACAGTAAAAAACCTTATAGAATGAAGATATAGATGGCGCTACTCAATATGTACATTCTAAATATTTTCAATAACAATGGTCAACGGAATGTTTATTTACATCTTTACATAATGGGAAACGTCTTACCTACTTTAATAAACTGGATCGAATGAATATTAAATATAGCCTCATATATACACTGCTGAGCACCCAAAATGCAACACTAAGAAGGAAGCATCCGATTGGCCTGATTTTCGCAGCATACGTTGCACGCGAGAGGACATGCAAACGATTAGCATTGCAGGGCATATGCAAATCATGTGCGCCCGGCACACCACCGAGAAGCACTATTTTTTTTTTTTTTTTTTTGATTGGAGGTTTAACGACCACCGTGAGCAACTCAATGGGCTATAAGCAGTCGCCCGTCCCTAATTTAGGGTCACTGGTTCCAGGGAAGGGAGAGAGCCAGTGCCATAAGACAAACACAACATCCATGCCTGACCGGGATTCGAACCCGGACCCCTTACGGACGAATGATCAGAGGCCAACGCCTTAGACCACTGCGCCACCGGGGCGGCCGAGAAGCACTATAAGAAGGATGCACTGAAGGCGGGGTGTAATAGTGGAAGTGTGTTGTGCTGCCTGACCTGTGCGTGGTAAGCTTCCCGATGCCTCGTCGCAAAATACCGCAGTCATTCCAGCACGTTTCGGAGTTCGATAGAGGACGAATAGTGGCTTATCGCGACAGCGGACTGTCGTACCAAGACATCGGCGCCTGTGTGGGATGATATCCAGCCACAGTGAGGCGAGTATGGATTCGGTGGGTGCAGGAGGGACGGACGGACCGACGTGAGCGATTGCCGCAGGCGCGGAACACCACCGGATAATAGGACCGGCATGTTGTGCGGCGGGCTTAGGCGGCTCGCACCGCCACATCACGAACGTTAGCGCAGGAATTAGGGTGTGTTGCGCAAAAACTGTCAGCACGTACCGTTCGACGTCGTCTGCAGGAGCGTGTACTTGTCGCACGGCGCCCACTGCCCCGATTACCGTTGACGTTATACCACCGGCGAGTGCGGCGGCAGCGGGCCGTTGTGCGCCGCACCTGGACTACCGAATGGCACGACATTGTCTTCTCCGACGAATCCCGCTTCTGGCTTGCAACACCACGATGGTCGGATCTGCGTTTGGCAGCACCGCGGCGAGAGACTGTATGACGCCTGCATTATGCATCGCCATACCGGTCCGTCGCCTGGCGTTATGGTTTGGGGCGCAATTGAATATGCCACCCGTATCCCTCTGGTACGCATCGCCGGTACACTCAACAGCCACCGCACCGTCTCCGACGTTTTGGAGCCTGTAGTCCTCCCTGACCTGTAGGACCTGCCAGCGGCCACGTTTCAGTAGAACAATGCGCGCCCGCTCGTGGGTACGCATCGTGCAACAATTCTTCAGGGCCCACCAGGTGTCACTGCTGCCGTGGCCCGCCTGTTCTCCCGATATGTCGCCCATCGCACACGTCTGATCACTGATCGGCAACCGAATGGCCTGGCAAGCACCACCCACGGCTATGCCTGATGAACTGTGGCAACGTGTGGAAGCAGCCTGGACCGACATACCCCAAGCCTACATCCAAAGCTTCTTTCGTTCGATGCCGTGGCGTGTAGGGGCCGTTATTGCCAGCCATTGGAGCCACACGAACTATTGATGTCTGCGTGTTCCGCAACTCGCACGGGCCTGTAAGCTCAATCGTTTCATCATTGAATCTGTTGTTATGTGTCCAGCAAATCTGGCTTTGCTATCTCGTGTCCTTCTTGGTGTTGCATTTTGGGTGGCCAGCAGTGTACATCACACAGTCCAACGACGTAACACAGTCCAACGAACACTCTCGAAGCAGGTCTTTCGAGAGTGTTCGCTTTTCCGATGAGAAAAACTTTGATACGAATGCCTGCTAGTGTCGCCTTGCGCAACGGTTCGCTCAGAAAAGAGAAGACTTCTAACCTTGGACTATCTCAGTTCCTCCATGCTGCCGCCTTTAACAGCGGGTGAGTAAACCGCAGTCAATCGAATGTCAACCGCGCGCTTCTCGCATAGACTTTACATGGGAACATTGCTGCCTCACAATACCCGAACCGTTGCCCTAATCTCATTTTACTCTTCGACTGGCATATCTACATGGTAAGACCTTTATTGTGATAGCGTAATCATATCTTTACGTTCAGACGTTCTGTAAAAATAGGACTCACAGTAAAAAACCTTATAGAATTAATATATAGATAAGCAGAAAGACAGTTTAATTTTCACCAAGAAAGCTGAACTTTGACTTTGAACGTAATTGTGGAAAATGGTTTCCCTCCCGTTCTTTTTTTTTTTTTTTTTTTTTGAGTATGTTTTTCAGTTTTCTTTCATTTTTAAACCTGAAAATAAGCAAAAAGACAGTTATTTTTAACAGGAAGTGCCATTTTGGAAACCGAAGTGATTTTATATGCCTCCATATCTAGAAAAATTTGTTTATGCGAGTTCTTCAAACATACTAAGTTTCATGCCTTTGTCACGAAGTGCAGCTTTGGGGTCCAAATTTTCTGCCGTCGCTTTTCTACTAAATATCCCAGTGAAGTGAGAAAGCTAGCAGAAGAAATGGGATATCATCCTCCTACATTTTTCTTGACCGAACAAAACGCTTTGGGTTTGAAATAGAATTCCGAAAAATTCCATCTGCCAAACCTGAAACGAACACTACAAGACGCGGGTTACTGAACTACAAAATTATTTTGTTGTTTGCAAAGATCAATGCTATCTATCAATACACACGTAGCATTCAGAATCCCTTCGTGTTAAATAACGCGTTAAGGCCATTCTAGAGGATGCAGAAATATTTTACATCATATTTTTGAAAAGATGTGTGTATTAATGTACTTCTGCTGCCCGAAATCCGCTTTGCTAATGTTGGCAGTTATTCTCTGGATAATTTCTCCGCTGATTAAGAGAAATGTTTAACGCACCGGAAACGACTTGAATGCATTTCTGTCTACATCTAGTAAGTGTTGAGATTATCCATTAGTTTATGATAAGTGCCAGACGTTTTACGTCATTCTTCGGAAGTTGCGGGTACATTTAGGCTTATTACATTTATTATTAATTTCTGATTTTCTTGGCATACGCCGAGGAACAAAATGCGGAGATATTCTTTCCAGTTCTGATATTCTTCTGAGAAACATGTCGTTAAACGTTATAAAAAAGCCCACAAGCATAACGTTTGATTAAACGTTATGTTTAAACATTCCGAGAAGAAGATATTCTTCTCAGAACGTTTAACCATATTTGAGTCACATGGCAGATTTAAGGAATAGTCGCTTTTCGTACAGCTGTCATGGCAATCCGAATTCTTTTGGAAGTTGTTAGTCAAGATGACAACTGGTGGGACCTGTTAAGATGATGCTGCTGAGATGATAACTGGTGGGACCTGTTAAGATGATGCTGCTGAGATGATAACTGGTATATGACCTCTTGAGATGAAACATGTTGAGAAGACAAGTGGTATGATTTGGTGACACGACATTTGCTGAGATGACAACTGTTATGATATGTTGAGATGACAACTGTTATGATATGTTGAGATGACAACTGTTATGATATGTTGAGATGACAACTGTTATGATATGTTGAGATGACAACTGTTATGATATGTTGAGATGACAACTGGTATGTTCCGTTGAGGTGATACGTATTGAGATAACAACTGGTATGTTCCCTTGAGGTGATACGTATTGAGATAACAACTGGTATGATCTGTTGAGATGACACTTGTCGAGATGACAACTGGTATGTTCCGTTGAGGTGATACGCATTTAGATAACAACTGGAATTATCTCAATTATTTTCTTTTTCTGTATTTTCGTGGTATTTATTCGTATGCTCACGTATTTAAAAATTTACAGGACACTAAGAATGATCGGAGATATGGTCAAAGCTGCCATACGATGCGAGCCCTAACATCCTATAACGGACTCTTTCAATTGTTTGGTTCGCGGCTTCTTGAACTGAAGGAAATGTTTGGAAAGATTAAAAAAAAAGATACCGATGTAACATAGAAATAATTTTGTACAATTTAAAAGTCCAAATCTGTTTCATACAAAAGCTCAGACTGCCAAAGAATATCCAGTACACGACTCTAACTGTTAGTTCGAGATGGGCCCGTGTTCGATTCCTACGTGATGTATGGGTTCTCTGGGTGTCTAGTATATTGATGGTTATGACCATTTCATGAAACCAATGACCCCAAATTTGCGACGGACGGTGGACTGCTTATAACCATCCAAGTTGCTCATAGGGGTTTCTAAACACCAACCTAAAAACATCAATCAGTAGTGAATTTATAATTGAAAAAAGTTCAGCATTTCCCGAATACTCAAATAAACTGACATAAGATTGCAAGGCTTTTCAATATTCTCATAATACTTTCTCGTGACCAGGTAACTGGAGCTTACATGCTGACACCATAAGCAATCCTGATGAAAAAATCAAAGTGCTTTATATGGATATTATACCCTGCAGTAGAAATTGAATTAGGAACACAATCGCTAGCAAACACGTGCCATCCTGATTTCTTATTTGCGTACAAAATTATGATCCTTATTTGCATACAAAATTATGGCGTTCAGGTGGCTTCAATGCAAAAGATTCAGCCGTGTACGAAGCGATGATAGCAACAATATGTAAAAAACACTTGATTTAAGCGAGAAAGAGGTATGATAGTGGGCTCTGGGTGGTCTGGTGTAAGCACCTTATAGACGGCACACTTTCTTCGCTATGTAACAACAACTGCATCGAGGGTGTACAATAGGTAGTGCACAAAAAACAAAATAAGCTGGCAGCGATCTTCCTATCAGCGGAAGCGAGTTACTGATGTTCGACGGCAACAACAGCTAGAGAGGATTGTAAGAAGAAACGGACGTGTTCCATTGCATCAGGATAATCGCTCAGTACAGCAGAGGTATCGAGTGGCGAATTTCAGTGTACAAATACCACCGCACATTAGCGTAAATGGTCTAAAACACCAGACGTTCCATTCGTGCACCACTCTGTGCGACGAATTCGTCTGCAGTGTGCCCCCGAATCATCAAAATAGCTGCAGAGTTACGCAGACAATCGCCACAGACAGATCCTTTCTCTGATGAAAACATTTTCACTATTGAAGAACTTTTAAACTGCTAAAATGACAGGGTGTATGCGTCAACGTCACGAGAAGCTCAGGAGAAAGCTCCAAGGATCTTGAGGAGCCATCATCCTGCTTCTGTCATGGTGTGTGGTGGGGAATCTCCTATGAGCGAACTAACCAGCTCTATTTCTGTGAGAAAGGAGTAGAAACATCCGCTAAAGTCTACGAGGATAGGGTTTTGAAGCCAGTGGTCAAACATGTGAGTCACACGCTCTTTCAAAACCGACAGTGGAGCTCTCAGTAGGATTCCGCACCTGCTCACAAAGCCATGGAAACCCAAGAGTGGCTTCAGACGAATTTGCCAGACTTCATTTCTCCACACAAATAACACCACCGTCTATGTACGATATTTACAATTGAAAACCTCACTAGTACTTTCGGGGTGACATTCACCCCATCATCAAGCGAACAGAGGGTATGTGATACTCGCACAGATTTATAAGATTACAGCAATACACCGCGGGTAAAGGTCTCAAGCGTCACAAGATTGTGATTGTTATCATCGCAACCGAGCAAACACACTCGTGTAATTTCTAACATCAAAACTTTCACATAGTAATACAGAGATTTTGTTACACTATTAAAGGCTATTGCCAAATTCAAATGTTGTTGTTTTTGTTTTAATTTTTTTTAGTTGGACACTCCAGCGCACATGCACTCACTACATATCGTTGAAAGCCTGTGCATTGGAGCCCTTGGGCACAGATGTTGTAATGATAATGCACCTGTGGACATATCAAACATTTGGAAAGATCACGTCTTTAATTTGAACTTTAAGTATAACAATTAAAAAAAATTAAAACAAAAATAACAACATGTGAATTTGGCAATAGCCTTTAATAGTGTAACAAAATCTCTGTATTACTACGTGAAATGTTTGATGTTAGAAATTACACGAGTGTGTTTGCTCGGTTGCAATGGTAACAATCACAACCTTGTGACGTTTGACACCTTTACCCGCTGTGTATTACTGTAATCTTATAAATCTGGGCGAGTATTACATAACCTCTGTTCCACCTGATGATGGGGTGAATATCACCTCGAAACTACTAGTGAGGTTTTTAATTGCAAATATTTTTCATCTTTTAGCATTAAATATTACACATAGACGGTGGTGTTATTTTTGTGACATATTGTACGAAAATTGCGTTTTACCTCCATTTCTCCAGCTGATTGGCCTTCAAGCAGCCCACACTTCAATCCATTGGACTACAAGTTGTTGACAATACTGGAGGGTATGGCCTGCAGAAAGAGACACCCCAGTATTGACAGTTTTAAACGATCCTGGGTGCGTGAAATAGCAGGTTTCCCTGTGAAGACCTCGCGTAAAGCTAATAATGAGTGGCCCCAAAGAGTGAAGGATTGTGTGAAGGCAAAAGAATACCATTTTGAAAAGTGATTAGTACCATGTATTCACAAGTGTACTGCTTACGTCATATCACAGGTATATTAAAATATCCTTAAATTTCTTTTGTTATTTAATTTAATACTTTGTAACAGTATTTATGATAAGACTAGGTATACAACATGTTATGGTATCCAACCTTAATGGCGCGAAATCGCACCCATTGCATCAGGTTTTCGTGTGTTCCTTGCACCACAAAATGATTTACCCTATGTGAAAAAAAGTCTCTTGGTACCCCCGTCGGCAACAAAAATGAAATATCCCAACACATCACGTGCACCAGAGTTCCTCTAAAACTGCGAGTAAGCCCTTAGACGTCGTATATCGTCTATTCGTAAGACATGGCCACGTGTGTTTAGCTTATTAACTTCCAACGAGGCGTTATTGTAGGGTATCCTATCAGCAACCTGTCCGTGCATGCTATTGCAGAACAATTGCAACACTCATAGTAAACTGTTTAAGACTCTTTTAGTAAATGGAAACGTAAGGGACTTACGACTGCCAAGAGGCGTTCAGGAAAACCAAGTGAATTGATGGAAAGGGACAAGATAACTCTGAAACGTGTCGTCCGTAGTTACCGTCATTCCTCTGCACAAATCCTCAACAAAGAATTTCAGGATTCAACAGAGGTGAGTGTGTTTGTGAACTAAGTCAGTTCGTAAGGTACTTCTCAAGTTAGATTTTCCTGGCAGAACTGCTGCGTACAAGCCGTTAATAACTCGTACGAATGCGAGTAAGCGACTTCCTTGGTACAAAGTACGTCGTCTGTAGAATAGCGCAATGTCTTTTTTCGTGAGAAGGATTGGTTTTACGCTATGTCTAAACTATGACTAAGGAATGTCGAACTGAATACGATGCAATAGTTTACTGCCAGACAAAACATTAACAGAAGTCAACTTGCAATAACTTTTTATTGGTAATCTTTAAGTAGTACTCCACAATATGGCACTACAAATTGTCAATTTCACATTTATCTTAACAATCGAACGTCTACATATACACATCTCCACAACCAACAGTTGTATCGTCCTTTTTATCTATTGTTCTTATCACATTTATACGTCACTTTCTTTCTAAACTCAAATGTGTTCCCAGCCTCATTCTCGTTTGAGCGAAAAGACATAACGTTAAGTTTGGAAATATAAAGGAGAACAAATTCAAATTTACCTAGGAAAAGGAACTGAAAATGAAAGTTAACTGAGAATATACGTCACACTAGTCACTAGACAAGTGGAAAAGAATATTATGAAGTGAAAAATCAAGTAACACTGTTATCAAATCCGATGGTCGTTGCTGGGTATGGCGTATGCCAGGTGAACGGTATCTGCAAGAGTGTGTGATCCGGACTGTAAAATTTGGTGATGGCAGTGTCATGATCTGAAGATGTTTCTCGTGATATGGACTAGGACAACTGGTGTTTATAGTCAGAAACATGAATGCCACGAAGTGGCGAAACATTCAAGACAACGCCGCACTGCCTACACATTACCAGTTTAACGGAGACGGGTCATTCTCGTTTCAACAAGAGAATGCACCGTGCCATAAACCACGCTCCATTTCGGCATAAATTGAGGATATAGGTATAAAAAAAATTGACTAGCCAGATGAACGCCTCGATCTGAAATCTACCAAGGCTCTTTTGGATGAACTTTAACATCTGATTCGGGTTAGAACGACACGTCCAAATTCTGTGTCTAAAATGAGCTCTGCTTGGCGGAAGGAATAGAACTGCATACCTGCGACTGCTTACCAGAATTTCATTGAAAGTGTGCCAAAGAGAGTGCATAATGTAACTGTGGCAAAAGGTGGGCCAACTCCTTTTTTATTTTGTCCACCAAAAGCCGCTGGTGTACGGAGACTCTTTTCCACAGAGCGTACATTTGTCGCAAAAGATGCAGCAGCTAATGTAGCACCACGTTTTACTTCAAGATTCTACGAAGTTTTTAACAGTGTAGAAGTTTCTAATAATTTGCTCTACTTCTGTGAATATATGAAGAAAAAAATTTTTTCCTTGAAATCTTTCGAGAATGTTCATGGCAAAAATTGGTCGTGGTATCACAAAACACAAAGGAAAATGTTTTCTGAGTCTGCAGAGATTAAGAAAACTTTTCAAAATAAACACACCTGTGAAGAAGAAAGTCACATAGAAAGTAGAATGCATGAAGACACTCGAATTATAAAAACACGTGAATCATATTACACTGAAGAGCAATTGAATTCGAGACAGCTGGCGTTCTGGAAATGTGGCGCTGTGGGCGGCCCTGTAAACGGAAAGGACATGACGTATGCAGCGATCCGACAATGTAAGGAGTGATGCGACGGGAATCAGTAAGAGTCGGAAGCAGTATGGGTAAGATGAAGGATCTAAGCTCATTTGATCGTGGGAAAATTGTCGGGGCCCTGACGAATGGGTCACTCTATCTCGGATCGTGCAGGCACTGGAATTTTCACGAGCCACTGTGTCACGGGTGCACCGTGGGTACATCGAATCCGGTAAAACCATCCCTGCAAGAGCCAACTGCAGTGGACAACAGCGTGTGGATCAGTGGTGTCGTCGTCGGCTAGCTCGCATTGTAACAGCGGATAGACGGGCCATAGAGCAAGAAATCACTCGGAAATTTAACGCTGGTGCACAAAAACGTGTAAGCAGCTACATCATCCAGAACCATCTCCTCGCTATGGGGTACAGAAGCCATCGTCCCACGAGGGTACCGTTGATGACCGCGCATCACAGGGTACAAAGATTAGCATGGGCGCGGGAACATCGCCACTGGATCCTAGACATGTGGCAAAATTTTGCCTGGACTGATGAGTGGAGATTCACGTTGGTACATGCGGATCGTAGGATACGAGTACGGTGCAAACCACATGAAGCGATGGATCCTTCTTGCCAGTAGGGTACTCTTCAAGCTGGTGGAGGTGGCATTCTCGTCTGGAGACTTTTTACGTTTACTGAAATGGGACCTCTGGTACATGTGACATCGTCCCTCACAGATCAACGTTACCTGAGTATTATGGACGACCATTTGATCCTGTTTGTGCGTCTTCAACATCCCACTGGGGACCTAATCCTGCAACAAGACAATGCAGCTCCCAATTGTATCCGAATGGTTGGATGAACACTCCAATGACGTGACCTTGCTTCCTTGGCCAGCTAATTCACCTGACATCAATCCCATCGAGCACATCTGGGATGCCATCGAGAGAAATGTTCGAGGCTCTGACCCCTCTCCATCAAATCTCCGTGAACTGTGGGAACTTGTTCAGGAGTAGTGGATCCGTATAGCTTCCCAACGCTTCCGGTGTCTTGTCTAGTCAATGCCGAGACGAATCGCCGTCGCCATCCGGGCAAAAGGTAGTGCTACACGTTACTAGACAGGTATCTCTAATTCAGCTGCTTTTCAGTGTATGTTATGTGTAAACAGAAAGCTTTCGTTGAGGATCGCAACGAAATTGGCACGTCACCCAGGTATGGATTTAAAAGATGTAAATCACATTTTAATTCCAGGCTAGGAACGCAAACTTTAGACGTAGGAGTACGTTTATCTTTCGGGATAGTATGGGGCGACTTACGGCCCACCGCCTGTGCCAAAAATAGGTCCCAATTGAAATCATTATAGCGCGAAAAATACGCGCCGCACACTAATTGTGTTAGCATATTCGTAAACAGCAGGGAGTCCAATTCGCGTACTGCGCAATACATCATGAGCGCGACTTTCTCCTCGCTCCGTGTGCGCGGGGAGGTGACGCAATATTTTGGGTGTGCCGCCCCGTTTGACTCAGTCTATCTCGGTAACCGTGAGCGCAACACTACTGTGCGTAGTATCGTTTTATAGCTCTCGACGAGATCTATTCAAACACATGAAAAACATTTCGCAGTGGTTTGAACTGAACATTTTAATAACTGTTTTCTTGTGAACCGGTGAACACTTTCTACAATATCGTGATTTATCAGGATAATCGTGGGTGCAAAACGACTACGCATGGTATCGTTTTAAAGCTCTCGACAAGATCTATTCAAATATATAAAGGACATATCATACATACATACATACATACATACATACATACATACATATTACTAAGCTGTTCTCTGGGATTCAGAGGTTATGCTCCACAAGGAAAAAAACAGATAATTTTTAACTGATTATTTACTTACTGTTGTCGTATCAAACTTCTCCATGTACACCGATCTTGACATATAAAGAACTTATCGCAGTGGTTTAAACTAAAATTTTTTAAAGTTGTTTTCGTGTAAACGGGTTAACGTTATCGACAATGCGAAAGTTAACACTTTCGACAACGCAAGCAAAAGTGGGGAAAATCAAACCGAGAGACCAGGGCAAGTGATGAGGAAAGTAAGAAGCCCAAAAAGACAGAGGACTGCGTTGGGAATTCGTTTATCGATCTGCCTTTGCGTTCTCAATGTATCCAGTATTATTTGTAAAAATTATGTAAGATATTTTTCATATCATAGACCTGTGTTGGCTATAACAAATTAAATAAACGCTTTGAAACCATACTCGACTAGCTCATTTCAATTCCCCTATCTGCAAGTTGTAGTTCTGCGTTCCAAACTCACGTCTCAGTCAGAACTCAGCCTACCTTTTTTTTAAAGGCAAAATCCAAACAAATATATAAAGACTCAAAGAACGTGGTATCTTTAAGAGCATCATCATCATCATCATCACTAAGCTGTTCTCTGAGATTCAGAGGTTAGCTCCACAAAGAAAGTACAATTTCAAAAACGCTTTATTGTAAAACTAGGAGTGTACAGTAAAATATGGCACAAAACGTGAGCAGGGGACAATGCAAGCTCGGATATGATATGGAGCATACATGAAGGGTACAAACAGTAAATCATGGACACTCGCATAAATGAGATAACAGTATAGGATACAAGAGAAATGCAGGACAACGACAAGAGGAAACATAATGATGCGGGCAAACACGTGAAGAACAACTTGGCACTACACTGGAAGAAGATAAGAACATAAACACTTACAATCGCTGGGCAAAGCAAATGAGCACATGGAAGAGAATATAATGCGAGGATGATACATGAAGGCATGGGCGCGCAGGCCGTACTAATATACATCAGGCAAGGAGGATACAGGAAAAAGACGTGGGCATGCAGGCCACACTCGTAGAAGAGGATTCATTACTTCACGGGACACGTAGTCCAGGCAAAACAGGAAATCTGAAGCTGGAAAGTTATAGGACAGTGTCGGGCCCAAGAGGAACTTTATGAGCGGGACCAACTGAAGGATCAGCATGGTGGCGAAGCCACTGACAAAGACGTAAGTATTTCCGGTATTCTCAGTCGCAGAGGGACTGGATATGAGAAGTCGTAGGATCAGGCAACGCCTGTACGGCAGACGAAGACTCTGTAGAAGCAATAGATGTAGGCGGTGGATCACAAGGAGGTGCATGTAAGGAGACTGACACCGGTGCAGCCGGTGAGGGAAAGAGCGCAGAAGGAAATTCAGCAGAGAGACACAAGTGGAGACGGAGGAAGTTCGAAGGGCGTGTCAACAATCGCTTGGAGTGTAGGACTACTAGCGATGATCGACTGGACAGAGCTGATAACAGGCGCAGCAGAAACATAGACAAGCTGAGCAGGAGTCAGAGAAGCAGGGATGTCTTGACAAAATGGCCGAATGGAGACAGCAGCAGGTGACAATTTCAGCGCAGAGGAATCCACAGAGCAGTCAGTAGAGCGCCTGGCGAAGGATGAAGTAGATGGTGAGGAACACAGTGGCGAGCTGGAGGTAGCAAAAGGAACATCCAGCAGTGAGGACGTGAGTAGGCAAGCAGACGATAAATCATCAACAATCGTCGGTAGGGGGAAAGGAGGTGTATCAGGCGGCATGGAAGATGCTGGCTCAGGAAGAGACACAGATGACGAAGCAGGAGCAGCACCGTGAAGTGAGGAAGAACCAATAGGAAATGTAACAGCAGAGAGCACGGGAGAAGGCGGTATGTTGCACTACTGGCTTGGCAAGGTAGAGTCGTGAGGCACAGGCACAGATAAACTGCACTGCGAGCGTGTGGAAGCAGGAGACAGAAAACAACTAGAAGAAGCAGTCTCCGATTTTTTGGAGAGCAGAACCTCAAAAGGGGAGACTGTATCCGTAAGTGGAGGCAAAGGAAAAGCAAAAGCAGGAGATGAAGGCAAAGATGGTGACTGAAGACAGTTCAATAAAGGCTTGCAGGAAGTTGGGCTCGATGGGGGCGTACAAAGTGGAGTAGTAGTAGCAGAAGAAGGAGCATCCAGGAGAGATGTCTGCAGCAGATGGTCGGGGAAAACCTGTTCCGGATCAACCAGTGAAGTAGGAGAATCAGGGGCCGGGAACAATCCACTCGAAGCAGGAAGCTGTGAAGATGTAGAAGGAAGCGATGACAAGGAAGTGTGCGAAGCAGAATATTTGCACGAGTCTGGCAAGACGGAAGGGCAAGGAGAAGTTGGGATATTCCGAGTTGGACAAGAAGAGCTATGGTGACCGGGCATTTTGCAATTGAAACAATGGTAGGCAGTGAAAACATTAACAGTACGAGTATGATTACCACAAATAACTGGAAAAGTGGTCGTACAGGAGGCAATAGCGTGTTCGTCCGGAAAAACGACTAGAGCTTGACGTCGAAAACTATAATAGGGACGATTCCCATGATCGTCTGGAGCAGCGGGAAGAATCCGAATAAGGCCAATAACTAAACCACATTGAGAAAGGAAAGCGTGCAATAAATCATTGGAGAGTTCGGGAGGAACTGGAGAGAAGATCATAAGTATGGAGAAATGTGCGAGTGGAAAGGCGAACAAACTGTGAGCGCCAACTGAAATTGGAAGTGAAAGAGCCAGCTCAACTTGAGCAGGACAGGAAATATGCACAAGCACTGAGCGGGGGTGTCGCGCAGTGTTCCTAATAGCATCAGGTGCAACAATCTAATGGAGCGCTGAAGTGTAGGCTGTAAATTTGGCGTGGGAAAGCGCAGGATATTTCACTGCGAGAGCTAAAGAAGCGAAAAAAGACTTACCCGGTGACGAGGATTGCAATACATGGGCTGTTAACACAGAACCTTTACGAGAAATCCGGTAGCCCAAGGTGGATGAGAGAGGATCCGAGGAGAAGGCAGTGACAGTGTGCGAAGAGAGGTGAGGTGAACTGTCAACGAGTACATCCGGAGGAGGCGTCAATGGTCGAAGAAAAACCGCAGACATAGTAGACGGCGTAAACTGTAGAACAATGCAGTACAATACTGAGAGTGTATGACAGTGGAGATGGCGATGGCACGTGAAGAAGGCAGACGTTGGTAAGATGCGAGGTAGTGACGTCACTGGAAAAACGGCGAGAGAATGGTAGAGCACGGGCAACAATGACGCCACCCGAGGACCGCTACCAGTGGGTGACGTGACGATAGGATGTGTACATAACAGAAAGATAAGCATAGAAAGCAACTGAATAGAACGTTGGTGAGGAAACTGAAGGAAGTCAAGGCGAGTGATGATGGGCAGATGTAAATAAAGCCACCGAGATGGAAAATGAAGGAATATGGGTATAAAATGCACTTACTGGTGCGGAAAGGTAGCTGGGAAGATTACCGGCAGCTTATTACTTGAACAAGATGTATAGGAAAGGAACAGCAGACACTGGAGCATGTATGTGGGCGCACTCTTCAGAAACGCAGTAGGGCGTGGTCGGCAGGTAATATTATGATTGAAGTGGAAGTAAATATGTACTTTCCAACTAGAAAAAGTAGCAGGAAAGGTAGCACATATCCTTATACACACATATAACACAGAAGTCGGGAGCAATGGGCACTTTGACTGAGCAAACTGGGCAACAACTGCGGTGCTCGAGTGGGCAGATTCCACTCCAAAGAAATGCAAACTATCAGATAATTTTTACTTATTGTTGCCGTATCAAACCTCTCCATTTACAGCGATCTTGACATAAAACTCGGGCTTCACTGACATCCATTACATGCCGTACACGAAATCTTTTGTAATTCATACTCATAATCTTTTTCTCTCGCAGACAATCCTGAATCTGATCCTTCCATGACCTTGGCCTTCCTCTGCCTTTCCTACCTGACACTTGCGCTAAAAAGATTTTCTTAGTAAGCATATCATCGCTCATTCTTTCAACATGGCCAAACCACCGAAGTATATTAGTCTCCACCTTGCTAACAACATTTTGCTTCACATCACACAACTGCAACACATCTTTATTCCTCTTAACCCATTCCTCCAGCACACAAACGACTCTTATTTTTCTTCTGTAGCACCCAGGGTTCACTGCTATACATCAAAGTAGGAACAATTACACTCATAAACAGCCATGCAGGACTCTCTTGATAACCCACCATACGTGTGAAAACCTCCCAAAGGCGCTATAATTTTCACTGAAGAATTCACTGGCCTACTAATTTCACCATCTAATTTGTTCTCTCTGTCAAACATGCTTCCTAATTACACAAACTCATTCACCTGGCCAATCATTGTGCCATTTCGACATATATTATATTCAGTACTACCAGTTCCTCTCTCAAAAACCATAACTTTGGGTTTTCTCTTATTTATACTCAGTTTGAGTTTCATGCAAAATTCATACATCCGGGACAACATACTCTTCAGCTCACTTTTGCTAAACCTTAAAAATCGATGATCTGCATTGGAAGAGATAACGAAAAAAGATATGATATGTTCGTGATTATTCGTAACAAAACCGTTTCCAGCATTAAAGGAACCAGCAACAACAACAGGAATCGAAATAATACAGGGTGTTTCATAAAGAATGTCCCGATTTGGAAAGTGGATATCTCCACAACCACAAACCACCGATAAATGCGACTCGTATCATGTCTACGGGCGTGGCCCAGAGTTTGGTATGGCTACCGCTAGATGGAAGCACGAGCGTCCAAACAGCCGCTACGCTTAGTAAGTGAGAAGACGGCGTCAAGGCAACAGAAGGTGTTTTTGTGTGCTGGAATTTAGCAAGAACAAGTCCGTGATTACGGTGCAGCGTGCGTTTAAACGGCGTTACGGCAGTGATCCACCAGTGAGCAAAAACATTCGTCGTTGGTATCGACAATTTGAAGAAACAGGGTGTTTATGTAAGGGAAAGAGTCCTGGACGACCAACCACCTCAGCGACGAATGCTGTGCCACGAATTCACGAGGCGTTTCAGCGAAGCCCACGGAAGTCTACTCATCTAGCGAGCCGCAAACTTGCCATCCCTCATGTGACTGTTTGGCGTGTTTTACGATGACGTTTGCTGCTAAAGCCGTACAGATTGCAACTGGTGCGAGCTCTTCGTGAAGGTGACAAAGGACAATGAAAAGTTTTTGTGCAACACTGTTAGAGGACATGCAGGACGACACCTTCGTACAAAGGTTGATTTTTAGCGATGAAGTAACCTTTCATGTAAGAGGGAAAGTTTCGCGCCACAATGTTCGCAAATGGAGACTGGAGAACCCACATGAAACCCTCCAACATGAACGTGATTCACCAAAACTGTGTTTTTTTGGCGCGGTTTCTGTTAGAAAGCTTTACGGCCCTTTCCTTTTTGCGAACAACACGATTACGGGCAACTAATATCTTGCAATGCTGAAGGACTGGCTACTTCCACAGCTGCAAGATGACCTGAAGATTACATTTTGCAGCAGGACGGCGCACAGCCACATTGGTACCTCCAAGTTCGTCGGTTTCTAAACAGCCCATTGCCTCAGCATTGGATTGGACGCAGGGGACCCCATGACTTGGCACTATACACTTTTTTTTTTAGGTTTAACGACCGCCGTGAGCAACTCAATGGGATATAAGCAGTAGCCCGTCCCTAATTTAGGGTCACTGGTTCCAGGGAAGGGAGAGAGCCAGTGCCGTAAGACAAACACAACATCCATGCCTGACCGGGATTCGAACCCGGACCCCTTACGGACGAATGATCAGAGGCCAGCGCCTCAGACCACTGCGCCACCGGGGCGGCCTACACACTTGGACTCCGAGATTTCCAGACATCACACTATGTGACTTTTTTATGGGGAAATGTAAAAGACCGTGTTTATGTTCCCCCTTTACCCTCTGACTTGGATGAGCTCCTAACGGGAATCACGGCCGCGGTAAATTCTGTGACTGAAGACACTCTCCGACGCGTTTGGGATGAATTCAGCTATCGGTTTGATGTTGTCCGTGCAGCAGGTGGAGGGCACATTGAGCATTTCTAATTGTGGTGAGTGAAACTTTAGACCTTCCTTCATACTTGGCTTTTTGTTTTGTAACTATCCCACATTTGCCTTATTAAATATACTACTTTGAAATCGGGTCATTCTTTTTGAAACACCCTGTATAAGACAAGAAACATTTAAAAGAGGCAAAATACTTCTGAAAAGATACGAAGCAGAAGTGTTTAAAGAAATTCAATTTCTAAAGCTGAGTATATACAATTATGCAGATCACTGCAAAATTTTTTTACTCTAGATGTCAGAAAATATGCATACGAAGAAGTAAGAAAAAACATCATTCAAGAAAAGAAAAATAATGTATGAGTCTCAAAAAGAGGTTTGTCTTACAACAGAAAATCATAGATGCAGTAAGACGCGATGACTTATATCGAAGGCTATACCAAAAAGTCTTAAACATAAAGGACGCAAAAAACTTAAGTTTTTTATTAATATAAAGCGAAACTAAAGCTCTAAAGTTCCTGAATGCTTTCGAAACGAATAGGTTTTTGTAATTGGGAACATGAAAATAAGAATAGCAATAGGAAAGGAGTAATCATTCTGGACCTCTGTTGTTTTGTTTCTTTTTACCACGTCCGGTAATGTGGATGATTCAAGGAGACTGGAACAGTGTAACTACATTTCAGCTATATAAAAAATGGAGAGAAATCTGGTTTTACCTGCTAGAAGAAGAAATTAGTGTATCACAGCTTTCAAGTTCAGGAATGGGGTTAATGACATACATGGATGAGGCACTCCATTTTGACTACCCCAAGCCTAGAGAAATGAGGGCGACTGGAGGCCGAATGGTGGCGCAGGTGAAGTTCACAGAGCAGTATATACAGGGTGTTCGTAAACTGTTTTGACAAAAGAAGAGAGGTGATAGTACCCATCAAGACGAACAATATTTACAATGGAACCTAGGGTCACATTCCACTCTGAGTGTCAGGAATAGGTAACTTTGAAATAGGTCCAACAAGCACAAGTCGTCACCTCAGACGTCATTTCTTTCGTGCCGGAGAAGTAGCATGTCTCCAGAACATCACCGTCAAGCATTTACCATATGCAAATTTCCAGAGAAAAGACGCAGCATCGACAGTTGCAGCTGATTGGCTTATCAAGGTGCAGTAGACACTTCCTGAATGCCACATATCCCGCACGATGGATTGGACGTGGCGGCCCTGTGGCATGGCCTCCACGCTCACCGGACTCAAACCCACTGGACTTCTTCTTCTGGGGGCACATGAAATCATTGGTGTACGAGACTCCTGTGGACTCAGTGGAAGATCTCGTCATGAGAATCGTTGTTGCAGCGGACAGAATAAACACGACACCAGGAGTCTTCGAGAGGGTGCGCCAGTCTTTCATTCGCCGGTGTGAATTGTGCAACTGCACCCGTGGCCGCCACTTTGAGCATCTTCTTTGAGTCTGTCCCTGATCTCTATAAATGGGATTGTGAAACTTATGATGTCGTTAATTCCCTTTCTTTGCACTGTTGAAAGTTCAACTTGGACTTCTAACTTTACTCTTTTCTGACACCCGGAGTGGAATGCGACCCTAGGTTCCATTGTAAATATTGTTCATCTTGATGGGTACTGTTACCCCTCTTCTTTTGTCAAAACAGTTTACGAACACCCTGTATATGTATTATTGGTACTACATAAAATGGGCCGAATGCAGCTGGCAATAATGGATCGCTATTACAGTAATGCTCGAATAGCTTCCAGAGAATCGTCAACAACATCAATGACCTTCGCATCCATTCGGTTAAAGAAAGATCACGGTTCCCCGTGGGGGACCGTGATCTTTGTCAACAAAGGCTGGGTTTGTTGTCAACAAAGGCTGTGGTTCTTCTTTAGTTGAAAGGGTTATATAACCCCTCTTTCATTTCTGAATGTAATTAGCATCTCCTGGACATTTTGAGGAAAAAGTGCGCATTTTAAATGTACCAGAAACTGCTGAAAAGGTTTCAATTCCAATTTTAATCAGATTTCTAACAGTGATTTTTGCCTCCTCTCGTGAACTGCGCACGGGGGAAGAAATCTCGTCTGCTCCGCCTTTGTTACGCCTCTGAATATTTATAATACCTATTTACAGACCAATAATTTTATGTAAGGAAAAGCAGATTTACTAAATATAGTATTTTAATATGTTTGTGAAGTTACCAAGAGCCAGCTTGGTGATCGCTTAAAGTATTTCATCTATAACGCTGAGCAACTGCAAAGAATATTAAGAAGCAAAATGCTCTGGTCTCCGTCACCTTCTGAGCAGGAATTTATATTTCTTTACTTGAGCTGAGGCAATCCAGAAACACTGCGAATGCAAGATCGCAACAGAATATTCCAGAATACCGACGTAGAAAATAAATGCATAGCCGTTTATACTGTTCGTACTTTCATGCATGCAACTTGAGGTATCAACATCTGCGCAAAATAAAAGGGTGGCAAAAGCCAGTAAAGGAACTTACAGAAGCAAACAAATAACTTTCCCTCGGCATTCTTCATGAAGATAAGAGAAACGCAGAAAGCAAAATTCTTGGATTTCATGCGAAGACATTTTTGTATTTCACTGGACCTAAATGGAAAAGCATGACTCGGAACAAAACGTACGATATGCAAAAATAAAAAAAAGGAAACAAACAGTGATATAAAGAAATCGGAGCGTGTTCTATTCTTTTGCACATCTGGGAAAGCACATATAAATGAAACAGCGCTACTCAGCGACATCGAAGTACGTTATGTGCATCTGGCATTTTATAATGCAGTAAGCCTCCATGCCTTTGGCGCATGTCTGCTTCTCCGAGAAACGATAGAGAATGAACCAAAAATAAATAAAAAAAAGAATATGGCCTGTGAGAAATATTTAAAAAAGTTCCAGTGTTCAAGGAATTCCTCTTTTCCTTTCACTTTTTTTACAGCCTTGGAAAGAAGTAAGCTACACAACTCATGACTAAAGACACAATACATTTTCCACCATTCTGTTACTGAAACGTGTTAGTGCTCTTTTGAGCAAAGTTATACTACAGTTTTATACTTGCGCAACAAAATATAATGTGAAATCGTGTTCAATTTTTCTTACTTCATAATTTCCTGTTGAAGAAATATTAATCTAAAATTTAAAGAAATAGAGCTCGATATTTAATACTGTGAAAAACTAAGCATAGTTGTATATTTATGCATTGCTGAAACAGTTCAGTTATAGGAAATACTGCTGTTTCTTTAGCAAGATACTTCGCAGGAAAGTAGCAAGTAGCATCACTATAATTAGAAAGCGTAGTTGAGTAAGCAGCGCCCTACAAAATAAAGTTGTTTGAAGAGGAACAGTACACTACAGATTCGCCTCCACCAGGCGTCTGGAAATGATTCTGGCGGATACAGGAGTCCCTTTTACAGCGTCCACATGTCTCTGGATATTGGAACAATGACGTCGTTGCATCTGTGCGTGCCGCTCTCACGATCCCACGGTGCTCTCTGTTGGTGGTGTATCTGGGTCGTCCAGAGCCAGTTCGCCGTGCCTGGGTGCCTTCCCGTGTACATTGCTTCCAACACAATCGCACCTTACTGTCCGACAGGCCCGAATGGTTGCCGATTCGGCATGCCCGACACCCTGCTTTTCTCATCCCGAAAATACGGCCTCGTTCAAATTCCGTCATGCCCGTACGCACATCTAAGGATGCTGCTCCTCGGCGTGTCTATCACTCAGGGATCTCACCTGACTCTTACCGTGCACTTCGGCACGAATGTGGGGACCCCGGCGCGGCGCCTTATAACTCCCAAGGATTTCAAAAATTGGGAAGAAAATATTCTTCAAATTGGGAGATATTTCCAGGTTTCGTGAAGCGTCGTAGGCTCAGACAGGGGAGGGGGCCGTGTGAGCTGTACCTACAGTTACGTACCTGACTTGACAACCGTACCGTATGACTGGCAACCATCATCGTAAATTGCTTGCTAACTATGCATACCCTACAATGTTGCAATTTGCCCCGGTGTCTTCCAAGATGACAACGCGCCGAGATAAAGAACCGATGTTGTGCAGGAATGGTTTGAGGAACACAGTTCAGACTTCCAGTATATAGACTGGCCTCCGAAAACCACCGATATCAAACCCATAGATGACTTATTTGGTATGAGAAACAGACTTCAGACATCCAGCATATCGACTGGCCTCCGAACACCACCGATATCAATCCCATAGATGACTTATTTGGCATGAGAAGCACACTTCAGACATCCAGTATATCGACAGGTCTCCGAACACCACCGATATCAAACCCATAGATGACTTATTTGGCATGAGAAACACACTTCAGACATCCAGTATATCGATTGGCCTCCGAACACCACAGATATCAATCCCATAGATGACTTATTTGGTTTGAGGAACACGGTTCAGACTTTCAGTGATTATGTCGACTGGCCTCCAAACACCACCGATATCAATCACATAGATGACTTATTTGGGATGAGAAACACACTTCAGACATCCAATATATCGAACACCACCGATATTTATCGCATAGATAACTTATTTGATTTGAGGAGCACAGTTCAGACTTCCAGTATATCGACTGGCCTCCGAACACCTATACAAGGTGCTAATTTACAGCCTCATCTGAATTGAACGTTATACCAGGCAAGGGCTGTTGAAGAGAGCGAAACAAGTGGAAGTCGGACGGCGCAAGGTCAGGCGAGTATGCTGGGTGTGGCAACACATCTCACCCAAGCTCCAATAATTTTTGGCGGGTGATCAAACTTGTGTGTGGTCTGGCGTTGTCGTGATGGAACACAACACCTTTACGATGAACGAGCTCTGGACGTTTCTGGATGATGGATTCGTTCAAACTGTCCAATTGCCGACAGTACACATTCGAATTGATTGTTTGGTTCCGTGGTAGGAGCTCGAAAAACACGACAGCTTTAAAATCCCACCACACTGAGGCCAGAACCTTCCGCTGACGAATGTCTGTTTTGGATGTCGTTTGAGGCGAAGCAGCACGTCGGGACCAAGACCGTTTGCGCAGCACATTGTTGTACACAATCCACTTTTCGTCACCAGTTATCAGTAGCTTCAAAAAAGGATCGTTTTCCTCACGTTTCATGAGCATATCACAGATGTTTATACGCGGCGTCAATTGAGCTTCTTTGAGTTCATGAGGAACCCACACATTGAGCTTGCTTACGTATTCCAACTTCTTCAGGTGGTCGTGAACGCTTTAATGATGGATGAGCAATGCGTCTGCAATCTCTCGTGTCGTGTAACGTGGGTTTGACTCGATCAATGCCTCGATTTGGTCGTCATCAACCTCGGCTGGCCCCTCGACCGAGGAGCATCGTTGAGGTCAAAATCACCAGCACGGAATTTTGCGAACCGCCTCTGGCACTGACGTTCTTGTAGAGCACTATTATCACCGTACACTTTGCGCAACTTTTCAGAAGCTGGACGCGCGTTCTTCCCTTTACGGAAGTAAAACAGTAAAATATGGCGAAAATGCACAGTTTGGTCTTCCATCTTCAACTTGATCTCAAATCTCCACAAATCAACCAAATTGCTCACTATTCCTTTTAGACAGCAGATAGAACTGGCACCTGTCGAATGCCATAGCGATAACGCATGCCTTTAGTACTTCCAAAACGGCCCAACCGCCATCGGGTGCCAAAATACGTCATGACTTTTCCGACAACCCAATAATTAGGGGAGTCGCAAGGATTCTTTTCGAAAATTATCTTATTGGAAAGAGGCTGTGAGTTTCGTTTCGAAATGTTCACTCCAGCATTAAAACTTATCTTTATAGTGCTGAACGGGGCTAAGTGCCACTACTATTTTTAATTTATGTTACTGGCATTTTTCATGTTCGTTCTTGTGCGTACACGCTCCTCTTTGCTGATGATACAAGTATATTTTCTTCTGCTATACGGTGGATGACTTAATATCCCGTGTTAACCAAGCCTTACATGAATATCAGATTTGTTAATTCTTAATACCACAAAAACTAAACATATGTTCTTCTAGCTGAAAAGCTTGAGATGAGGCTCTACCGGAAGTAATTTTGAATGATATTCCTTTGGTTTTTCAAGATAGGGTCTTTGATTTTTTAAGAGGTTTTTAGGGGTACTGTTTCAGGAGAATTTAAAGTGGGATGCCCATTTTAAAGTTATTTCGCGGGACTTGAGGTCTCGAATAGGACTTTTATCTAAAGTCTCTAGTCCAGTATTACCATTAAATATTTTAATGGTAATACTAGACTAGAGACTTTAGATGGAGTAGGACAACTAAATGTAACATTAATAGAATTTCTTCTTTACAAAAAAAATGTGTTCGTTCGTTGAATCCCTTGGTAAATTTGAAAAATTTGGAAAACCCTTTTCAGTCGTTTTAAATTTTTGATATTTGAGAGATTACACAGTTATCGACTGATGTTGGTAATGCATGAGTGTGTTTATGCCAAGAAACATCTCAATTTAATGAATTTATGTTATCCTGCACATAGTTATTAAACTCGTGGGTATGCTACCTTTTTAATTACAAGGCTCGTACTAATGCGCTGTATTTCAACATTAACGCTCTCTTCCCTCTGCTCTCGAACGGGTTGCCGATTAAAATAAAATCACTTGCCAGTTTTGTATCGTTTAAAATAACACTAATGGAATATTATGTTAATAATTAAATTCGATTAATTTTAGTTATATCATAATTCAAATGTGTGTACATAAGTGGAAAAATATGTAATTACTTGACTTGACATTTTTTTTTTTTAATTTTAGAGGATAGGGGATAGTCAGGCTAACATTTGCCTTTTTCCCTGCTTCCCTCTTATGTTGCTATCTAGGTAACTACGTGTAACAGGGCAAATAAATAAATAAATTAGCAATCGAAGCTTATATTATCCCGAAGAGCTTCCTATAACCTCCTAAGTACTGAAACGGTATATATATATATATTTGTAAGTGAGGGCAAATCCCCCTATATGGGAGCCCATGCGCGTGTGGCACGTGACACACTCTTTTATGAGTCAACAGTATCAGGAGCACCACGCACTGTGTGATATTATCTTGGTAGGTAAAATTATTCCCCGTCGTTTCAAAGAAAATTTGTTGCACTTTACGATGGCGTGATATCTCACATCAAACAAGGAGTTTTTGATAAAGTAAAACTTTTTCATGAAAAACATGTGTATTTTCACATGACCAAATCCTATTTTTCTGACTATTTACGTACCCACCGAGGTAAAACCAGGCTTCATCATTGAAGAAAACTGTATCAAGGATCTGTATTCCATGTTCTTCCACGAATGAGCGCACCCATCTGCAGAAGTTTATTAGTTTGCCTGTATCTGGGCTCTTAAATTCATGGACTGAGCAAAACACAATGTGGGCAAAGGTGTAACGATCTCGAAGCTTTCTGAACAGTACCGTATGCGATTGATCATTGCATGCATGGCGAGTTTCCTGATGAGTTGGAAACGGGTCAAAAATTTGAACCCGGACCCGACCTAACCCCGACAAATCTGCTTTTTTTTTTTTTTTTTTTGATTGGAGGTTTAACGACCACCGTCAGCAACTCAAATGGGCTATAAGCAGTCGCCCGTCCCTAATTTAGGGTCACTGGTTCCAGGGAAGGGAGAGAGCCAGTGCCGTAAGACAAACACAACATCCATGCCTGACCGGGATTCGAACCCGGACCCCTTACGGACGAATGATCAGAGGCCAACGCCTTAGACCACTGCGCCACCGGGGCGGCCAAATTTGCTTTGAACTATAAATTTGAATGTATAATCATCAACATTGTCAATAATTATCAATCCACTGCTGGATGAAGATCTTCCCAAGTTTCTTCAACAACAGATTGTCTTGCTCCGGTCTCTTCCATCGACCCATCTCCCACGTGGTCCTTTTTCTTGGAAACCAGTCTTAAATTTCGGTTGTTCATTTATGGTCCGTTCTCCTGGAAATATGTCAAGCCCATTGCTCGTGCTTGACAGACGTTGTGTTGGCGACTCCTACATTTTGAGCATTCTAGTGTTATATACGTCGTTCCGCACTCACCTGTTTGCGTGCCCCGCCTGTTTAAAGGTATTGTGTCCATTTTGAGCTACTTCTCTGGCGATATCATCCTTGTATTTGTTCATATTCCTCCGTTTTCAGATTGTTAGCTTGTTTGTTTACGTTTGGAAGCTGCCAACATGGCGGCTTCCGGTCTATCCTAATCATCTCTGAGCTTGGAGGATGCACGTCACGTCGCACTTCCCACATACATGGAAGTTGACGTACGCCCCCAGATGGCGCAGTGGTCTGAGGCGCTGGCTTATGATCACTCGCCCTAGTTGGGTCCGGGTTCGAATCCCGGTGGGGCGTGGATGTTTGTATTTGTCTTTCGGCACTGGTTCTCAATATGTTACTTGCGCAACACTGGTTATCTGTGTACATTGTTCATTTAGCATACTGTCAAATTCATGTTTGTTGTATACTTGTTCACAATATGTTACTTGATCAACACTATCTATATCTGTGTAAATTGATCACTTGGCATGCCGCCCCGGTGGCGCAGTGGTCTAAGCGATGGCCTCTGATCATTCGTCCGAACGGGGTCCGGGTTCGAATCCCGGTGAGGCATGGATGTTGTGTGTGTCTTACGGCACTGGTTCTCTCCCTTCCCTGGAACCAGTGACCCTAAATTAGGGACGGGCGACTGCTTATAGCCCATTGAGTTGCTCACAGTGGTCGTTAAACCCCCAATTCAATCCAATCATTTGGCATACTGTCAACCATGTATGATTTGTACTTGTTGCTGTGTAATTTCTGTCTCCTGTTTATGTCCGCCTGTATGTTTTTGTACCAAAAAAAAAAAAAGTTGATGTACTCTCATCCTCAGATGTGTCTTCTCCGGTGCCTTCCCAGCTTCCTGGTACTCCTGCTCCGGTGCCTTCCCTTGACTTGGCTGAGCCTTCTTCTTCTTCTGCGGCTTACTCCGTGCCTTCTGTAAGTACTTCCGCGACTACTGCCTTGCCTTCTGCCTGATCTCCTCTGCCCTCACTGCCTTATGTGCCTACCGGCTCAGCCCTAATTCCTCTTCCGAGGATGTGATTTGCCTCTACAGTGCTACGAGGCGCTGTTTCTACGTCAGCTTTTTTTATTATTGAAGTTTTAACGACCACCGTGAGCAACTCAATGGGCTATAAGCAGTCGCCCGTCCCTAATTTAGGGTCACTGGTTCCAGGGAAGGGAGAGAGCCAGTGCCGTAAGACAAACACAACATCCATGCCTCACTGGGATTCGAACTCGGACCCCTTTCGGACGAATGATCAGAGGCAATCGCTTAGACCACTGCGCCACCGGGGCGGCTACGTCAGCTTCTTCTCAACCTAATGGTCTCTTGCAATCAACGCCTATTATTCAGGTATCCAATCACAAGGTGAAGGTAACGATGCTGTCCTGCTGACGCAGTGGTCTAAGCAATGACTTCTGATCATTCGTCCGAGATGGGTCCGAGTTCGAATCCCGGTGAGGCATGGATGTTGTGTTTGTCTTACGGCGCTGGCGCTCTCCCTTCCCTGGAACCAATGGCCCTAAATTAGGGACGGGCAACCTCTTACAGCTCACTGAGTGGCTCACAGTGGTCGCTAAACCTCCATTAAAAAAAATGGAAAGTAATGATTGATGAAAATCACCGTGAGTTCCATAATCTTCTGCATAGATGTGTGCTTTTTCATGCCTTACCGAGTACTCTTTTGCCACGCTATATGGAGGCCCTCTGAGGTTATGTGTCGTCCGCGTCTATTGCTGGAATTTCTGGTAACCCTCGGGGAATCTCAGTGTTGTTCCAGCGCAACAAAGATGCTAACTTTTTTCTTGCACACGGACTTTTGATTGAAACAAATCATCTCATCCCTTCGGCCCTTTCCAAACGTCCGGGAAACATCACATGCTATCCTGTTCTACAGGTAGTGCCTGATACTGCGCTCCCTCAACTTGTAAACCATGTTTGTAAAATTGTGAGCTAGGTCCGTCGCTTTTCTGACGCCCCACGTTTCGATTTGCACATGCTAGAAGACCTCGCCGTCAGTTGTTGGCTGCCTTTCCCACTGAGAACGCCTTGGCGGATTGTCCTACAGAAGGCACTGTCGAAACTGGCTCACGCACCGAAATTTCAAGGTTTTCACCACTCACTATTGTACTCACTGTCTTACAAAGGATCACACCACTGCCTCCTGTGTGCGCATACGCCGTGGTCTTTCTTCCAGCTCTCATCCCAATGCCAATCACATTGGTCCTTCTACCATCCCCTCTCAAAGTGTTTGGCCCGACGCGACCTCTCCTTCTCTCAGTCAGACGCACCTTCTCATCGTCCAGTCATTGATAATGATACCTTTCCTCCTCTTCCGCACTGTAAGGTAGTGCATCCTCCTTCTGGGTTAGCAGAGATGTTTTCCACTACGATGTGTCTCTGGCGGAGTATTCCGACTCGGATTCGTCGAGTGGTGCTTCGGTACTCCGGCCGACTGGCTCTCCTTCGTGTTTCTCGCATATCGGATTTCAAACTACTACCGTGTCTGCTGTTCCCCCGTTGCCGCACCCTCCTGCTAACTCGGCTGATGTTCCCGATGCTGACAGGACACATACTGATTCCTAGCTGTAACTTATGTTCTCGTCTCCCGTTTCGGCTGTTCTTTCTGACCCGCTAATGGATTCATCCGCCTCAACGTCGTCTTCGACATTGACTGGAACTTCCAAAGGCTCTGCGAAACAGAAAAAGGTAAAACATCTTTCTGTTATGCCTTCTATGGCCTCATCTAGGGTTACCAATTTTTCCTTTTTAGACATGTGTCCCTGATTACTCTTCGAAGGGTATCCATCTCCGTTCTGGTCCGTTCAATCTTCTCTTAGACGATGAGATTATACAAGCCACTGATAAGTTTCCTCTTGTTCCTAACTACTGTCCAGACAGCAACTCTTACGCATCTTCCATTCTACTCGTGCGGTTTTCTATACTGAAGAAGTTATCCACACACCTGATCTTGATGCTGCGGTGATGCAATTTGAAGCTTATGGGTCATTTTTAAAATCCATGAGTGTCACAGATTCTAGGTACCAGGTTGTTGTGAGACGACATACTCGCTGTCTCTCCGTATTAAAAGACCTCACTGAGAAACAATTTTGTGATACCTTACTTCTCCGGCGACGATTTCTATCTTGTGGCCGCCTGGAATTTTCTGGTTTCGCGTTTCTTCATCTACTGTTTCGCTAACTGCTGTTCCCTTCATGTTATCACTCTCACATCGCAATGGTGTTTCCTGTTTTTGTTATTATGTCTTCTGCTTTTCTTTAGCTCTCATTGTATGTCCTTGGTGTACTAGAGTTTTCTCCGTCGCGGTTTCTACTAGTGCCACCTTTGTTAAATTTGTTCTCCTAATGTACACTGCTGGCCACCCAAAATGCAACACCAAGAAGGACACGAGATAGGAAAGCCAGATTTACTGGACACATAACAACAGATACAAAGATGAAACAATTAAGCTCACAGTTTCGTGCGCTTGGGGAACACGCAGACATCAATAGTTCGTGTGGCCCCCATGACTCGAAATAACGGCCGCTACACGCCGCGGCATCGAACGGAAGAAGCTTTGGATGTGGGCTTGGGGTATGTCGGTCCAGGCTGCTTCCACACGTTGCCACAGTTCATCAGGCGTAGCCACGGGTGGTGCTTGCCGGGCCACTCGGTTGCCGATCAGCGACCAGACGTGTTCGTCGGGCGGCATATCGAGAGAACATGCGGGCCACGGCATGGGCCTGGAAGAATTGTTGCGCGATGCGTGCCACGTGCGGGCGCATTGTCCTGTTGAAACGTAGCCGCTGGAAGTTCCTGCACGTAAGGGAGGACTACAAGCTCCAAAACGTCGGAGATGTAGCGGTGGCTGTTGAGTGTACCGGCGATGCGTACCAGAGGGGTGCGGGTGTCATATTCAATTGCGCCCTAAACCATAACGGCATGCCACGGACCGGTATGGCGATGCATAATGCAGGCGTAATACAGTCTCTCGCGGCGGTGCCACCACACGCGGATCCGACCATCGTGGTGTTGCAGGCAGAAGCGGGATTCGTCGGAGAAGACAGTGTCGTGCCATTCCGTAGTCCAAGTGCGACGTTCAACGGCCCATTGCCACCGCACTCGCCGGTGGTATAACGTCAATGGTAATCGGAGCAGTGGGCGCCGTGCGACACGTCCCCGCTCCTGCAGACGACGTCAAACGGTACGTGCTGACACAGGTTGTTGCGCAACACACTCTAATTCCTGCGCTAACGTTCGTGATGTGGCGGTGTGAGCCGTCAATTCTCGCCGCACAACATTCCGGTACTCTTGTTCGGTGGTGTGCTGCGGTTGCGGCAATCGCTCACGTCTGTACGTCCGTCCCTCCTGCACCCACCGAATCCATACTCGCCTCACTGTGGTGGGATGTTTATCCACACGGGCGGCGATGTCTCGGTACGATAAACCGCTGTCGCGATAAGCCACTATTCGTCCTGTGTCGAACTCCGAAACGTGCTGGAATGACTGCCGTATTCTGCGACGAGGCATCAGGAAGCTTCCCGCGCACAGGTCCGGCAGCACAACACACTTCCACTACTTACACCCCGCCTTTTGTGCACCCTTCTTATAGTGCTTCTCGGTGGCGTGCCGGACGCACATAATTTGCATATGCCCTGCAATGCTAATCGTTTGCATGTCCTCTCGCGGGCGACGCATGCTGCGAATTTCAGGCCAATCGGATGCTTCCTTCTTGGTGTTGCATTTTGGGTGGCCAGCAGTGTAGTTAATGTATTCCCTACTGTGCCTTGCCTTTTGACCGTCGTTGTGTTCTACTCGGCTGGTGTTTTATCATATTGTTGTACATATGCTCATAATGTTGTACTTTTCCGCCTCTGCTGATACCGATGTCACTACGTCATGGTAATGAGCTTTTTATGTTTGCTCTCCAGTTTTTATTGCATTCTGGAAATAACTGTATTTTCGTCTTTACATTTTCTATACTGCAATATTCAGCGCCATCGTCTATACAAATTTTGAAGATGACAAACCGTTTTTTGGTGTAAATATGACAAGGATGGTAAGTCAGATAATATTCGAAAACTTGAAACTTTCGTCGTCATGGAGCGGGAACAGAATCCATGTCTCCCACATATACATACCCGGGTGCTATCTGGGAGACGCGGTTTCAATTCCCGCTCCAGGACGACGAAAGTTTCAAGTTTTCGAATATTATCTGACTTACCATCCTTGTCATATTTACACCAAAAAACGGATTGTCATCTTCAAAATTTGTATTGTATGGTGTAATCCCGTATTCCATTCATGAGCCATCTTCTATGTTTTTAATCCCATTATTGCAATAAACTGGGTACCGCTTTGGTACCCATAGTTACCAAAACTATATATAGCTTTCCCCCTTATATATATAGCTTTCCCCCCTATATATATATATAGCTTTCCCCCTATATATATATATAGCTTTCCCCCCTTCTAAATCTCCGATTTGAAAAATTCTTTCTGCACCGGATACAGCTCCTGGTGGGAAATCCTTTACACGTAATTTCCAATTTTTGTAAAAAATGGTTTGGCTACCATGTGGCGTAAGTCTTAATTTCCGCTTCTGATGTATTTGCAGCAAAATATGAGCTTCTAAATTCTCGATTGCAAAAAACGTCGTTTGTTGACTGATACTACTCATGTCGACAAACCGTTTTAGGAAAATTTTCTTCTTGAAATAATGCGTGATTTCTACGTCAGGGGGCGTAGATGTATATCTTGTTTTTGTCAATATCTCTACTTCTAGGAGTCCAATCTTAAAAATTCCTTCTTTGTTGGATAGTGTTTCCGATGCGAAATGTTTTCCCAATAAATTCAAAATTGTCAAGTAAATCATAGACTTTCCGCTAGGCGGCACAAAGGTAAATTGCTTTTTCTGCGTTATTTCTTCTTCTAAAACTCCGATTTGAAAAATTCTGATGATTTCTTCATCAGGGATTTTACTCTGATAATGATGTCTTCCACTCTTGTCATTTTCCTTATCCATGAGTTTCGCTTCTTATCCCTCCTGGTTACACCATGCATGCATCTATCTCTCCATGCTCCTTTTTAGCACGTCTTTTGTAAAAAGATCGTGCTTCTGCTATTGGTTTGTCCGTCCGTCCGTCAGTCCGTCCGCCTGTACCCACATATCTCAGCAA
Organism: Macrothele yani; assembly: GCA_039090855.1. Taxonomy (NCBI): domain Eukaryota; kingdom Metazoa; phylum Arthropoda; class Arachnida; order Araneae; family Macrothelidae; genus Macrothele; species Macrothele yani. The sequence continues at coordinate 50,550,385 of CM077013.1, read as the reverse complement.
CTATTAGTCCGATTTGAAAAATTATTTTTGCATTGGGAAGCTTGAAATACGCAAATGATGATCCTTTATTGGGTTTTCTTTTACGATGTACAATTTCGCCGGTAGAGGGCATAAATGCAGATGATGTCGAATTCAAAAATACGCTTTATTCCACATATTTGCTTCTAAACATTCGATTGAAAAAAAAATTTATATCTTGCGATTCCATTTATGTCAAAGAGTATTTTAGATATAGTTATTTTTTCAAATCATGCATAGATTTTCTGCTAGGAGGCGTAAAGTAAATTACATTTATCCCAATAACTCTTCTTCTAAAACTCCAATTTGAAAATTTTTTTCTTCAGCGGATACATCTTCTGATGGAAAATCTTTTGCATATAATTTCAAATATTTGGTAAAGAATACTTTGGCCACCAGGGAGCGTAACTGCTAATTTTCGCTTCCGATGTATTTGCCATAAAATCGTATCTTATAAAATATTGATTAAAAAATTCTTACGTGGACTGATGCCACTCACATCGGTAAACCTTTTCGGAATATTTTCTTCTTAAAAAATTCTACAGTTACTCCGCCAGGGGGCGTAGATGCACATCTTATGTTTGTCAATATCTCTACTTCTAGGAGTCCGATTTGAAAAATTCCTTCTTTGTTGGATAGTGTTTTCCGTGTTACATGTTTTTCATATAATTTCAAAATTTTCAAGTAATTCTTAGACTTTCCGCTAGGGGGTGTAACGGTAAATTGCGTTTCCCCCTATATCTCTGCTTCTAAATCACCGATTTAAAAAATTCTTTCTGCACCGGATACAGCTACTGATGGGAAACCGTTTACACATAATTTCTAATTTTTTGTAAAAAAATAGTTTGGCCACCAGTGGGCGTAAACCTTAACTTCTGCTTCTGTTGTATTTGCAGCAAAATATGAGCTTCTAAATTCTCGATTCAAAAAAAAACGTCGTCTGTTGACCAATACTACTCATGTCGACAAACCTTTTAGAAACATTTTCTTCTTAAAATAATGCATAGTTTCTACGCCAGGGAGCGTAGATGTACATCTTATTTTTGTCAATATCTCTACTTCTAAGAGTCCGATTTGAAAAATTCCTTCTTTGTTGGATAGTGTTTTCCGTGTGACATGTTTTTCATAGAATTTTAAAATTTTCAAGTAATTCATAGACTTTCCGCTAGGGGACGTAGCGGTAAATTGCGTTTCCCCCTATATCTCTGCTTCTAAATCTCCGATTTGAAAAATTCTTTCTGCACCGGATACAGCTACTGATGGAAAACCGTTTACACATAGTTTCTAATTTTTGTAAAAAACAGTTTGGCCACCAGAGGGCGTAAATCTTAATTTCCGCTTCTGTTGTATTTGCAGCAAAATATGAGCTTCTAAATTCTCGATTGAAAAAAACGTCGTTTGTTGACCGATACTACTCATGTCGACAAACCTTTTAGGAAAATTTTCTTCTTGAAAAAATGTGTGGTTTCTACGCCAGGGGGCGTACATATATATCTTATTTTTGTCAATATCTCTACTTGTAAGAGTATGATTTGAAAAGTTCCATCTTTGTTGGATAGCGTTTCCTATGCGAAATGCTTTTCCTGTAAATTCAAAATTTTCAAGTAAATCATACACTTTCCGCTTGTGGGCACAAAGGTAAATTGCGTTTTCTGCGTTATTTCTGCTCCTAAAGCACTGATTTAAAAAAATTCTTCCTGTATCGCACACAAGACCTGATGGAAAATATTTTTCACATAATTTCTAATGTTTGGTAAAGAATGGCTTAGCCACCAGGGGTCGTATGTGTTCATTTCTGCTTCTGAAGTATTTAGTTGCAAAATCTGGGCTCCTGAAAACTCGACTAATTTCTTTTTTCTTCGACCGATAGCGCTTATACGGATAAACCTTTTGAGAATACTTTCTTCCTAAAATAATGCATGGTTTTCCCACCAGGGGACTGAAAGTCACATCTTATTTTCGTCGATATCTCTGTTTCTAACAGTTCGTAAGCTCACGATTTCGTTTACAGCAATATGTGAGGGATTAAAAACCCGATTGAAAATCTTCTTTCTTTGTGTCAGATCTATTGTTTTCCATACCGGTTCCATTGACTTTGATTAGCTTTGATAAATTTAATTTGCGTCAGAACGGATTCAAAAGACGTGCTTATTACACCCGAAAATTGGGTGTCAACTTTCTTGTTTTTTATTGGAGGTCTAACGACCAACGTGAGCAACTCAATGGGCTATAAGCAGTCGCCCGTCCCTATTTAGGGTTACTGGTTCCTGGAAAGGGAGAGAGCCAGTGCCGTAAGACAAACACAACATCCATGCCTCACGGGATTCGAACCCGTAGCCCTTTCAGACGCCATGCTTCTTTCAGTTGTCAGCAGTCTTTGTATGTCTTTTTTTGTTAAGCTCCACGTCTCTGCCCATACGTAAGCGCTGGAAGGATGCATTGATTAAACACTTTTATTTTAAGACATGCACATTGCTCTGAAAACTTTTACTGTTTCCTCCAAAAGCTCTCCAATTTTTTACGCAAATTGATTTCTTCATCAATGTGACATTTGCTTGATATCTGCTGACCGAGGCAAATGTAGGAATTTATTACCTCCAGCTTTCCCCCATCAATCGATAAATCTTCATTCCTTGTAAAAGCATTGTACTTCAGTTTTTTCTTCCGAAAGTTCATTTTTAATCGCATTTCTTTACCCTTCTCAGCAAATTCTTAGATCATACTCTGCAGCTCTGCCGTGTTACACAAAGACCTCTGAAGGGTTCTTTGAATTTTCTTTTACTTTTCAAAAATGAAACGGAAGTAAAAACCGGGTCGAAATCTGGTTCAGGATCATCTTGACCGGACCCGGCGACCCTTTGACCCATGACCCGTTTCCATCTCTGGTTTCTTGAGCTTTTGTTTGGGAACTTCTGAGGGACTGCTATACCTGGAAATTCATATTTCTTTCATTAGCGAAGTAACTTTCTAAACGAAAACTCGTTGCTGCTGGGAAAAAGTCATTTCGCTTACACAAGGAACAAATCTACCCTAAGAACAACCTGTACACGTAACAGTGCTTGGGGTATCCGATATTCTGTAATAGTACGGTGGTGACATGTAGTGGCGGAAAGAATTATTATAACGATTTTGTAACGATTTGTACAAATTCAAACTTTGGGTTGCGGAACTTTTTGTTCATCATGTTTTACTTTTCAAAAATGTAGGTATGCCGAAAAACCGTACAAATACGAAATTGGAGACACTTCAAATCCCTAGCCTTTCGGATAAGGAAGGATTAACGTAATTGATAATTGCTCTAGATCTAAAGACGATGCTTCGATGCAATTCCTCTGAGAAGTAAATCATTTTTCACCAAACACCCTCAATTACACATTTTATTAATGCGCTAAGGTGTCATTAAAGCCGAAAGCTCAACATCAGATCATGGGGAAATAATATAATCTTCTTTGTACTAGTATCTTTATATTTAAGTAATTGCGAAAAAACATTTAAAAAGCAATTTTTCAAAAGCATAATGCATCATTTAGATGGTCATGTCTTGACAGTTTATTTATCTGAAAATAAAACTCCATTCAAAGCTAAATTGAAAATGCATTATTTATTTTAATGAAAACAAGAGATTAAATGAAACTTCCATTCATTGAGAACGAAAGCAATACGTTAATTTTTGTTTACTTGTTATCCGCATAAGTGTTTCTTTGTAAATGCTGTTTTTCCCCTTCATAATGTATTCATAGAAAAATTGAAATTGCTGATAGACTAGTTAAAAACTGAAATCCTTCCTTCTACATCGCTTCGGGAATAAAAAAGCAAAACATGTGTTTTTGTTCTTAAGCGAAAAGCAGTCACACGAACGGAAGCAAAATATTTACCGCATTTGATAAATGCTTTTGTTAAGATACCAATTATTCAAAAATAATTTGAAGTGACATAAAATAAAGTATTGCCCGAAAAATCTTAATACGCTCGCATTTTTCTTTGTCCTTCTTTTTGTTCTTCGAGTAAAAGAAATACAAGGCGATATTACACGGATAATTTACTTTCATCCTTTTTGTTCAGTATTTCTGCAAAATGGAAATACAAACCAGCGACTAATTTCTTCCTTTTTTGAGCTGCGAAAAAGGCACAGTTTTTCTACGTCATCTGCAGAGTTTCTTTTTCAGTACACGGAACATTCATGTACTTATTTACTCTTCTCTAAATTGTAAGTATAAATCCACGATTTCTTTGACTCGAAGCTGAAAACTGCACATGTGTTGTAATTAAAATTACTGAAAAAGAAGAACAATGCATGTAGCGCTGGATTCATTAGCACAGGCATTTGTACTCGTTAAAAAGAGTTTCGATCGCGAAGTATATTTGAAATTTTGGCGGCTTGCTTGGAATGAAAACTGAAAAGAAGTAAACGTTTTGAATATTCATTGAACAGAAAATGAGCAGAGAGAGTAAAGTAACATATTAAATTTTTAGCACAAGGAGACATTTATTTTCTCCAAAATGGTGTTTTTGGTTGAGTCATGGAATATCTGGACAGAAAAAAAAGATAAGACGGCATGTGAACTCAGTGTGCTGTAAAATCACAGATATATACGATATGCTAGATAGAACACCCAGTCCTAGAGACATGACAACATAAGCGCCATTTTAAGGCCGTCATAACGCTCCCTTTAAGCAAGACCATCTTGTGTTAAGTCAATGGAATCGAGTTCGGTCCGGTGATTTACTATTTATAATTAGATTCTAAGCAGGTAATACACATTTGATAGAGGGGATCGTAATACTTAAATTTGAAAAACACTTATATTTATTTGTACAAACTACAATATCAAGGCTTTTGTAAAGTATTGAAATAATTCAGATTCGGCTAGTGCTTATATTCAAAGCGAAAGGCAGTCTGACATCAGTGATATAAGAAAATCACACTGTTTTTTATTTATGCTTCTAACCGTAATAAGCGTATATGCTCCAGCTTTGTCCGTCAGTCCGCACGATAACTCGCGTAAAAATGCTTCGATTTCGATGACATTTTAGTATGTGGTACGGGACCACCTGGGAACAAACCCTTTGAAAACGGGCGAAATGGGGTCACAGGTCATGACATAGAAGCGGGATCCATTCCATTTCCCTTATGCGTCATACCTTGTGTACATATTGTTCGATTTCAATGAAATTTTAGTATGTCGTAGGGGACCACGTGGGGACAAACCTTGTTGAAAACGGGTGAAGTGGGGTCAAAACTCAGGACATAGGATCGGGAACCATTCCATCGCCCTAATGCGTTATAACTTACGTAAAAATGCTTCGATTGAGACAAAATTTTATCATGTTGTTCCGGAAGTATACTTTACCGGTTCTGTTGAATATCATCGAAATGGGGTCAAAGGTCAAGTCATAGAAGCGAGATTTATTCTACAGCCATTATCCTCATAACTTGAGTAATGGTTTCTGGTAGGTTGGAAAACGTATCATAATCAATGCATTGCATGATTTTACTAACTTGTTTTTATTTGTTCCAATTTAGCAGAATTTTGAAGTTTTTTGTTAATGAATTTTTGTAAATGAATATTGAAGTTTTTGTTAATGAATAATGCGTTATTTGGTTCCATGTTCTCCCTAATAAAGATATTCAAATGCTAAGAACTGAAATTTAGTTAACGCATATCTAAGTAAAATGTAGAAACGCTGTTTTTCCTTTATGTCAGTAGTAATCTTTATGTAACAATCAATATTTTTAAGCATAAATAATTCAAAATGATAATGGCAACAGCAAGCAAGGAAAAAGATTCACATTTTTCCAGTTCTCCTATGTAAAGCATGTAAACGCCATTATTTTCTGATTAAAATGAACGGTTTCTTGGATAGATTTAAAACGTAGGGATTTTAAATATAATGTTTGCTTCTTCATTATTGTAAAGCTTTCCCACTTTACGGTTTTTAAAACGTTTCTCAGTTTTTTCGACATTGGTGTAGAATACTAGCCAAATAGTTTTCTGTTTAACTAACGACTTCCCAGAGTGTTTTTTCATCATTGGAGAAGAGACAAATTAGCAAATGCAAATGTTCTTCGTCTGCCAGGTTACGTTTTAAACCTGAGCAAGCTTTCACCATTATTTGCAGAATAATCAAATCCACACTGCCCTTCCTAACATTCACCGCCTTTACAATTTGACCAGCTCAATGTGTCGCTATAGTTCTCACAAAGCAAGCATATGTTCAACAGAACAGATAGCCATTCTAGCCCTTCATGCGATATCTGCGGTTATACATCAAGTACACCAGCTCACCGGGTAGTTTGTTGACGTTTGATTGAGCGTCACAATAGGCAAAACGAATAATCTGAGCGGCTCTGAATGTGGCATGATAGAAGACTCCAGACGTGCCAGTTCTCGCATCTCTCAAGCGGCCGTTCACAATGGCTTTTTACGCACAACTGTAGCAAGGGTTTCTTCAAGGAGAGGGTTACGACCAATATGAGCACCTCTAATGGCTATAAAATGTCGCCTGTCCCTAATTTAAGGCCATTAGTTCCAGGGAAGGAACACAGCCACCAGACAAGAAAATCACCCATGTCTCATACAGAGTTCAAACCCGGGCCCATCTTTGACGAGTGATCGAAAGACCCTTCAGACAATTCCAGTTTCTCACACATGGTCAAAGATATGACGACCAGGGTGACATCAGCCTGGCGTAATCGGCATAGTTTGGACCACAGGGGCAGCTTTAGCACAGTATCATACCTGTCTACTAACACAGTTGTGACGTACTATACAGAGGTAAAGCACGTGTCAAGACGACAAATCTGCAGCGATACATTCCGTCCGGGTATCTTTGTTGGGAGAACAACTTACTTCGAAGTGAGGAGCGCGGGTTCGATCCTCGTCACGGACAAATTTGAGTTTTTTACATCGGTGCTCGAACGTAAAAATTGATTTACTGGCAGTTCGGTTCTTCGAAAAATGTGTGATGTTTGTTCCCCACATCGACTAGAATTAATTAAAGTTCGTCTTCGCTTACAAGGGGGAAAATGTGAAGAAGGAGATGATGTGACATACTTCAGAGGTAAAGCACATGTCACGACAGCAAATCTGGAGCTATCCATTCCGTCCGTATAGTTCAGTTGGATAAGCAACTTAGTCCGGAGTGAGGGAGGGGGCGCATTCGATCCCCATCACGGATAAATTTGTGTTTTCAACAGTGTGTAGGCATGTTCATGGGGACACACCAAATTTTTGTACAGAAAATTTTAGGTCTGTTATTAGGTTCAAGTTGAAATTTTAAATTGTGGGTTTTTACAGGCAAATCGAAAACGTGTAATGTATGGCTTTGAGTGAACTTCTTTGAAGTAAGGAAATGGAAAACAATTTAATACGAATCAAGATTTTTGCTTAGGGGCCGTCCATCAAGTACGTCCGTGATTTTTTACTATTTTTAGACTCCCCCCCCCCTTCCTCTTGTCACATTTTCTCCGGTTGTTGACACTCGCCCCCCTAAAAGTATGTCCTAATTCCAGCAATCCTCTTTATTTTTTGTCGACTGCTTTTAGAAGTCTGTTGAGAAACAGAAAGAAAACATGTAATTATTTAAAGGAATCTTCCATATACGGTATTTACATTTTTTCTTCAGAAAATATTTATTATTTAGGCATTAATGTATTCCCAAATGCTACCCGAACTTTATCATTCTGAAATAAAGATCTACAAATGAACGCACGCATTCAAGGTTGCAACACTACCGATCATACCAATCTACAAAGCACGATAGATTTGGTAGTTACAAATACGAGAACGTAATATTAATAGTATTGTGATTTAGCTAAATATCATCAGAAATCTGAAATATTTGAATACCCTTTTTTAACTATTAGAAAAAAAAAAGAGGAAACAAAATGAAGAAATGCCATCCACTATATTTTTGCCGCTGGACGTCCGAATTACTAAACCTCCCCTCCCCCATGTCACATTTGGTCTGCTTGTCAGGACACCCAACCTCCTCCCCTGTAATCTCGGACGTACTTTATGGATGGTCCCTTTCATAAATACAGTTTACAACAATATTAAATATCATTTTAATCCTTTAATAACATAAAAAATAATAGTAGCTAATATGAACTTAGTTTATGTGACAAATATTAAAATACTTAAGAATATTAATTAATGTTTAAAAAATTAATCAACATCTAATCTAAAATGCTTCAAAACGATTTCTTTTAAGACCTTCTTCAAATCTTTCGATTCTTGATTTGATCCACCCCGGGTCTCCGGGTGTCCTATTGTGCTCCATGGCTCTCCTTTGTGAGATGTGACATGGGAGTTGAAATTAAGATACAAAAAAGAATTTAGTTCTACTTTTCAAAGGAATTCCCTACCTTTTTAAGTATGTGGCAAGGTTATCTCTATCTAGTAGATTACACCCAAGGTTCATAATGGCTGATTTTTCACTTTTGATGCAATTTTTTCTAGGTCTGCACGTTGTCCGTGATCTGTTATACACCGATCACCCAAAACATTAAAATCACCTACTTAATATGATGTTGGTCTTCTCCTCACCGAGGAAAGAGCTCTCACCCAGTGAGACATAGATTCAACGAGATATAGGTAGATGTTGGTGTCTTTATATTTGGTACCAAATATAAAGACACCAACATCTATCCATACCATGACTGCAAAAGAAAATCCCTCAGTTCCTGTAAATTACGTTGTTGGGGTGATGATGCTCGTACCAGCTTCTCCAACTCAAACCATAGAATTTATGTCCGGCTAATTTGGGGACCATGGCAATAAATGGAATTTCTTTTCATTTTGTTGGAACCATTTCCTTCTTCGCAGTGTGGCATGGAGCCATTGTCTTGTTGAAAGACGCCATCTCCGCCAGGGAATGTAGTCACTAGAGGTGGAGAACTATCGATAGTTATCACTATCGATAGTTTTCGATAGTCAAAGAATAACAATTGATAACTATTGATAGTGAGTCCGCAAAGTTTCTCGGGAGAAAATTTATTTTCACAATCGATAACTATCGATAGTGAGTCGGCAAAGTTACTCGGAAGAAAATTTATTTTCACAATCGATAACTATCGATAGTGAGTTTGCAAAGTTTCTCGGATAAATTTTGTTTTTAGTGCAAAGTTTCTCGGGAGAAAAATTATTTCTGACAAAATTTCTGTCAGAAATAATTTTATGGAAAATTATTTCTGACAAGAATTTTTCTTACTTTTTCACATTGCCAGAAAGCTAAGCTTCGATAAACTTTAAACTAAACTTTTTTTTTTTTTCGGTTTGGGGTTTAACGGCCACCGTAAACAACACGACGGGCGATGGGCTGTAAACAGTCCCCGTCCCTGATTTAGGGTCACTGGTTTAAGGGAAGGGAGTAGCCATTGCTGTAAAACAAGCACAAACACAACGTCTATTCCTCACGGGATTCGAATCCGGGCCGATCTCGTACGAATGGTCAGAAGCCAGGACTTAGACCACTGCGCAAATGGGGCTGGGAATTTACATCTTGACGATATGTTCCTGAAGTGAGTGAGCACAGTCACGAAAAAAAATGTTTTGCCTGTAGAACGAGCAAATTCGCGGCTCCTTAATTCTAATTTTCTGTTTGAATTGTATGGCTTTTGTATGTTTCTGTTAACAAAAGCTAAAGGAAAAACATTTTACATTTTTTGTATACAAAAATAATTTTCTCTATAATGTTTAGAGAAATCGTGGTAATAATTCGTGAGCAAGTGAATAAATAAAGGTTTGAATGGGGCTGTTTCTCAATTTTTTTCTGGGGGGGGGGATCATTTAAAACGGTAGCAGCTGAATGCCATCGTTTTAAATTATCCCTAAGATTTAACGTATTGCCCGACGTTTTGTAGTTTTTTTCTGCAAAGGCTATATCCTCCACCAAAAGAAAAATAATGTTGCACAAAAGATATATTACGTTTACCCATTATTACTGGTTATTTACTTTCAACAAAAAACTGTTTCAGCACCTGACTCACCTTTAAACTTCCAGCACAAACCAGAACAACACTTTTTGATTTGGTCTTTATCTGACTGAAAGGTAAACTTTCGCTTTCAGCTTGACTGAAGAACAACAGAGTGCAAAAACCGCATACCCTTACTGTTTACTCTTTTGACTATAGTTAACTTTAGTTTCGCATTGTCATCATCTATCAATATGGCTACGCTCAATGTTTTCGGCACCAGTATAAATGAGCTTAGCCATATTGATAGATGTCATCATCTATCAATATGGCTAAGCTCAATGTTTTCGGGACCAGTATAAATGAAGTTAAAAGGAGGTTTCCAGTCATAAAAGCCATCGGTGGAAGATGAATAGTTTGCACCATCGTGATTTATTCTTACAGCATTGAAAAACGTTACACTATCGATGTACTGAGTTGGACAAAACTATCGATAGTTACCTCTACCTCCAGTAGTTACCATAAAAGGGTGCACTTGGTCGCCTAGGATGTCCAGGTACGTGACAGCTGTCAGAGTTTGCTGTACAGGGATAATGTGTCAGTCCAAATGTTTCCCAAGAAAATTCTGCCAAGATCATCACACTTCCTCCAGTCGCCTGGATCCATCCGACAGTGCATCCAGGAGAGACGGCGTCCTTGGGTAAACGTCGCACATGAGCCCGTCCGTCGACATGATGTGACACAAAACAGGATTCGTCTGATCATGAGACCCTCTTCCAGTTTTCTGTTGTCCAATGTCGATGATTACGTGCCCACTGCAAGCGTTGGCCACGGTGAACGTCTGTGAGCATCGGCACGCGTATGTATCTGAGGGTGTGGAGAACCATATCCAAGATCTTACGATGTTGTGATATTACTGTGCCTTTTCACTACAATTTAAATTATGGGTAATGTCAGCCACACTAACTCTCCTGTTCCTGCGGACAAGTCTAGATAGTTTGTGGTAACTTCTGGCATCAACAAGGCGTGGTCTGCCCAGGATTCGTCGACGGCTGGAAGTGTTACATGTTCCGGACCATCGTTCATAGGTACTAACTACTGCACAGCTGGAGTAGCCTACCAGCGTCACTGTTTCGAAGATGCTCTTACCAAGGCATCTTGCCGTAAAGATCTGGCCTTTATCGAAATCAGATAAATCCTTTGTTTTTCACCATGTTGAGATGAAACGAAATACTGACTGAGAGAGTTTCGACCCAGGTATTATACAGGGTGATTTATAAAGAAGTATACAGTTTCAACGCACTATAAAACAAGAACAATGTAAGATATTTTATGTTACCTATAACATAATTGTAGGGGAATGTTTCAAGTTTGGTTAGAGGCAATCACATGTGAGCACCCTCAGTCTGAAGACACACATTGAGCCGATAATCCATTTCCCCCCAAACGCGAGGTAAGGTACCTGAATCAAGTGCAGTAATAGTAGCTGTGATACGCTGTTTCAGCTCCACTAGATCACCAGGAAAGGGAGGGGCGAATACCTTGTCCTTTACGTACCCCCACAGGAAAAAGTCACAAGGTGTTAAGTCAGGACTTCTGGGTGGCCATTGGGTCAGTGGCATGTTGTAGTCTGCGGCTCATCCAATCCATCGGTGAGGAAGATGTTCATAGAGATAATCTTGCAACGTCGTCTGACCAGTGTGGTGGTGCACCATCCAATTGGAGAATAAAGTTGTCACTGTCGTCTTGCAGCTGTGGTATCAAATAAAGACTTAACATATCCAGAAAAGAGCCTTTCGTGACAGTTTTCTCGTGAAAAAAGTGAGGGGCCGTACACTTTCTTTTTGGACACAGCACATAACACATTTACCTTATGGGAATCTCGCACGTGTTGCACAGTAAATCTGGGATTCTCCGTTCTCCAAAAGCGAACATTGTGCTTGTTTACCTGACCACTCAAGTGAAATGTAGCTTCATCGGTGAAAACTAAGTGATAGGCAAAATTGTCATTTTCAAAATGGTGCTGCATTTCGGCACAAAATTCAAAGCGCTTTGTTGTCAAGGTTAGTGAGATTTTGCAACATCTGAACTTTGTATGGAATAATTTTCAGCTTCTTTCTCGAAATTCTCCAGACAGTCGGCTGTGAAATCTGCAGTTCACCACTCACCCTCCGCGTTGATTTTTCCGGGCTTCCTTCAATGGCGTTGCAAACACTATCGACGACTTTTTCCGATACACGCGGTCGTCTCTATGCCAGGTCATATTTCACTTTATGTCCAAAGGACTTACTCAGAGTTGAAGACGTTCCCGACAACGAAATTCTTCTTAGATCAGCTACTATCGCCAAGTCCACGGGAAGTGGTTAAGGATTCGTGAGGTGTATGTCCAACACCAAGTGCCAAAATATGAAGTGCTCTTGTGTGAAAAAGACAATTAAATGCAATTCAAAATGCCATTCTAGTCTTCCTTGTTGCAACAAGTCAGTGCTAGTCATTTTTCTCTTGTTCTTTCAGTAAGAAAGTCGTATACTTTAGTTTGTATTTCTTCCTTGATTTCCATATACGTTTTCTCAATAAAGACCTTTTAATGATTCTATTCTCATACTTTGCCTAAATAGTCTTTGTCGTTTTATATAAAATGCCTAGGAAAAGTATATACAATATTAAAATAACATAAATATTTCATGCTTTGCCTAAAAAAGTCACGCATTCTATAGATTTCCTAGGCATTCTGTACCATGCCTCTTTTTCACACATTGCCGGTAACATATATATCGTTTGCAAGCTTGACACATGAAAATGATTGGCTGCACGCGCTTTTGTTTGCATAACGCAGAGGTAGTTTTAGTGTTTTGTGTGATCGGTGTAGAACGTAGAATCTCCCTAAGTAATCCTTCACATATCGCGACACACAGATGTCTAACCCTTCTTAATATGTTCTCATTATATTTTTCTTCTAGCTATGTATAACGAAGTGAATTTCTCCGTCATTTTTATCCGCGCCAGGATTCGAACCCGGGTCCCCTCATTCCGGAATAAAGTGCTCTACCAATTGAGCTACGCGGACATTTTTTATTCTGATTCCTATCTGCCTTTATGTCGTGTGCGTCCTTCTGGCAGGTACGTCACATCTCCTGGTATGTTACATCATCTCCCCCTTATTTTTTTTTTTTTTCGAGGTGCTGCTCTTATTTTTCCTATCTCGCGGTGTGGAAATAACATCACACCATTGCGAGATTGTGAACGGTCGGTCATCCGGATAGTTCGGGCGCCATTATAATGAAGTGAATTTCTCCGTCATTTTTATCCGCGCCAGGATTCGAACCTGGGTCCCCTCATTCCGGAATAAAGTGCTCTACCAATTGAGCTACGCGGACATTTTTTATTCTGATTCCTATCTGCCTTTATGTCGTGTGCGTCCTTCTGGCATATACGTCACATCTCCTGGTACGTTATATATGAAGTGTTCAATTCAGTTCTAATTACTAATAGTGCTCTGCCGCAGGAGCATTTACCCGGTGACAGAGTGGCCCAAGGAGCTAGTTTCTGGCCATTCATCCGAGATCGGCCGGGGCCGGCTTCCAAATGTAGAATGACTTGTATGTTTGTCTGATGCAGCTGGATTCATTCTGAAATCAATGGCTGTAAATTAGGGACGTACTATCGCTTGTAGCCTCAAGAGTTGCTTTTGATAGTCGTTAAACTGCGATATAGAAAAAATGAATCTTTTGTGTCAGCAGTATATGAATTCCCATTATGAGGAGTGATGTCCCAACCAAACTCTCACTATCTTAGAAAAATTTATTGATACACAGAATGTGCAGGGTCTAATTTTATTTTGTTTCCCCTAACATATCTTTTCTTTGGGAGAGGGAGGGTAGCGTCCACCGTGAGTTACTCAATGGACTGCAGTCATCCTCCCATTCCTGATCTGGGAGCACCAGTTCTTAGAAGAGAGGGAGACAGTGCCTTAAAAGAAACACAACATCCATGCCTCGCCGAGACTTGAACCCTAACCCCTGTTGTAGATATCATCATAAGCCAGCATTTAGCGGGACTCTTCGCTGGCGCAGTGGTCTAAGAACTTGCTTCTGATCTTTCGCGGGAGTTAGATCTGGATTCGATTCCCGTTGAAGTATGGATATTGTGTTTGCCATACGGCACGGGCTCTTTAACCCTTCCCTGGGACCAGCGGCCCTAAATTATGGACGGGAGACAACTGGGAGCACATCAAGTTCACTGTGGTCATTAAACAACAGAGATTAGAGACTTCCCTTATTTTTCTGGTTCGTCGTCTTTTTTTGTTTACGTTTTCCAACCGTAATTTGAAGAAGCGTATATGCTCCCCCTTTGTCCGTCTGTCCGTCAGTCTGTCCGCACAATAACTCGCGTAAAAATGGTTCGATTTCGATGAAAATTTAGTATGTGGTAAGCGTCCTCCTGGGGAGGAATTCTATTCAAAATGGGCAAAATGGGGCAAAGGTCAGGACATCACAGCGGGATCTATTCCATTGCATTTATGCGTCATAACATGCGTAAAAAAGGTTCAATTTCGATGAAATTTTAGTAGGTGGTAAGGGACCACCTGGGAGGAACTCTATTCAAAATGGGTGAAATATAATCAAAGGTCAGGACATAGGAGCGGGATCCATTACATTGCCCTTATGCGCAATAACGTTCGTAAAAATGGTTCGATTTCGATGAAATTTTAGTATGTGGTAAGGGACCACCTGGGGACGAATCCTATGGAAAACGAGTGAAATGGGATCAAAGGTCAGGACATAGGAGCGGGATATATTCCATTGCCCTTATGCGTCATAACTTGCGTTAAAATGGTTTCATTTCGATGAATTTAAGTATGTGGTAAGGGACCACCTAGGGAAAAATCCTATTAAAAATGGGCGAAATGGGGTCAAAGGTCAGGACATAGGAGCGGGACCCATTCCACCATTCAAGTAATGGTTGTAAAAATATGCGTTATAACTTAGGTAAAAATGATTCGATTGAGACAAAACTTCTTAATGTTGTTCCGGAAGCATATTTTACCGGTTCTGTTGAATGTCATCGAAGTGGGGTCAAAGGTCAGGTCATAGGAACGAGATTTATTTTACAACCATTACTTGAATAACTTGAGTAATGATTTCTGGTATGTTGGAAAGCGTATCATAATCAATGCATTGCATGATTTTAGTAACTTGTTTTTATATATTTTTTTTTTATTTTGGTTGGGGTTTTGCCGACAACCGTGAGCAACTCAATGAGCCATAAGTAATCGCACCCTACAATTTAGTACAACGGTTCCCCTCCGTTTCCCCGAATATCGTTTCCCCTAATGCATAATCTTTAACTAAGGTTATTTTGCCTTCCCTCTGCCGGCTTACTCGTTTTCCATCAATGCTTTCTTTGAGGGTGGGGTGAGAAAAGGTCATTTGCAGACAACACCGTACTACAACGTCGGACAGTTTCAAACAAGAAACGCCGTACAATACCATTCCGGGCAAGGATTTCACACGTTTTAGCGTTGGTTTATTAGAATTTAGGTTTTCTTGGTTAGTAGTAAAAAAAATAATCGATTTCACTGTTGAAATTATTCAGTCAAAAAAAGGTCAATCTATGTATGCTATCAATGGATATTTGTACGAATTCATCAATCAATTAAAAACCCAGCATGCCAATTTTAAAAATCAGATGGCTTTGCTTGACGTTGGAAACCGGCCTCCACACCTCAAATTGAGATACAAGAAAATCAATTAAAAAATAATGAAGTTGACAAACGAATATATTAACGAAGAATGTAGTTTAAGTCTTTTTATGTCATCTGTTGTATTTAATTTAACAGATACGAGGTAACTTAGCAAATACTGTTGCTGAATGCCATTCAATGCTTAATAAATGCTGATTTAATTAGTTATTCAACAAATTATTACAATGTATCTTATTTTCAATTCCATGAGTGTTTTTAAGTTTTTGTTCTATGCCAAACTGTATAAAAATGTTATTGTAGCTGTGCTTCTGCCTTCCAGTTAGGGCAAAATATATGTATGTAATCTGTATGTATAAAAAAGGCATGACGCTCTTCCTTTGCAAATTCAAATAGGAATACCAATATAAATAAGAACTGAACATGACGCTGTGGAATTAATCCTAACTTTGACCGAACTATTAGGGAAACGGGAGTCGTAACTTCTGACCCAACCATATATTAGGTAAAACGGGAATTGCAGTAACAATATTAGGGGAACCGGGAACATACACTATCTACCAACAAGTAATTGGACACCTGTAATAGCAAAGGAAAACGAAATTTATTCACTTTCAATAGCGGTCCCGGACGATTCGTCCAATGACGATTGGTCCAACGCCGATTCGTCCAATGTCGATTCGTCCAATGTCCGATTCGTCCAAAGGGACAATTGGTCCAATGGTACGATTGGTCCAATGTCCGATTCGTCCAATGGTACGATTGGTCCAACGCCGATTCGTCCAATAGTATCATCTTACCAACGGTAAACTGTTTTATTTTCCAGAAAGGAATAATGATTTAAATTATTCTGCTCATTATATCCTTTTGAAAGATCATTTCCGTATATTTGGTAATTGCAAACTTTTTACATAAACCTGGTAAAAGGCACTCAATGGAACATTTCTCAGCTGTTTGCAAAGCACCTAGGCCGCGGGCCTTTTTAGAAGATTTTAAGTTACAACCTAGATATTTGGTATTTGAAAACCTTTTATAAAGCCTTATTAAAGGCACTCGTTGTATCACTTTTTATGTCTTTACAAGGCACCTATAGGCCGCGGGCCTTTTTAGAAAATTTTGAGTTACAACCTAGATATTTGGCATTTGTAAACCTTTTATAAAACCTTACAAAAGGCACTCATCGTATCATTTCTCAGGTCTTTACAAGGTACCTAGGCAGCGGGCCTTTTTAGAAAATTTTGAGTTACAACCTAGATATTTGGCATTTGTAAACCTTTTATAAAGCCTTACAAAAGGCACTCATCGTATCATTTCTCATGTCTTTACAAGGCACCTAGGCCGCGGGCCTTTTTAGAAGATTTTAAGTTACAACCTAGATATTTGGTATTTGCAAACATTTTATAAAACCTAATAAAAGGCACTGATCGTATCATTTCTCAGGTCTTTACAAGGCACCTAGGCCTCGGCTCTTTTAACAGTTTTTATTCTACCGGTGTCATATTCACAACGTTTACATACCAAATCTAGTTAATAATATTGCGCTTTTATTTAAGAACGAAATATTAATTCCTAAGGCCTAGGCCTTTTTTATATTTTACTCTACCAATGTCGTATTCATAACGTTTGCACATCAAATCAAGTTAATAGCATTGCTCTTTTACTTAGGCACTAAATATTAATTCATAAGACCTAGTAGGCGTAAGCCTTTTAACCCTTTTATTTTACTGATGTCATATTCTAACGTTTACATATTAAGTAAAGTTAAAAATATTAGCATAACATTAATAAGTTTTCTTGATAGGTAAACGTTAGGAATCTGACATCGGTAGAATTAAAACTGTTAAAAGGCCTAGGCCTAGTGCCTATGAATTAATATTTCGTACTTAAGTAAAATCGCAATATTATTAACTTGATTTAATATGTAAACATTGCTAATCTGACATCGGTAGAATCAAAACTGTTAGAAAGGCCTTAGGAATTAATATTTCGTGCTTCAGTAAAAAGCGCAATATTATTAATTAGATTTAATATGTAAACGTTATGAATATGACATGGGTAGAATATAAACTGTTAAAAAGGTCTAGGCCTATTACCTATGAATTAATATTTCGTGTTTAAGAAAAAGCGCAATATTTTTAACTGGATTTGATATGTAAACGTAATGAATATAACATCGCTAGAATAAAAACTGTTGAAAAAGCCTCTGTCCGAACCCGACCAGAACGTTTCCATTGGCCAGTTGGTGGAACCCCACTGCATGCTGCAAACAGAAACGGAAAACTAGTATTTTATATTATTTCATGCAAAAGAGAAACATTGAAGTTGATTGAACGGCTCGTACATCAGTAATTTCATACGGCAGCAAGGACAGTATAACAAAACAAAAACGCGATTCCGAAAAAAAAAAAAAAAAAAAAATAAGTAACCACAATATTACGCATGAAATGTAACATTATTTTATATTCTTTGTACTACCGGTACTTTTGTATAACATCGGAGATAAAATCAGAACAGCTGAGATTTTAATAACACTAGTAGCACTTCGGACAGATAGGACGGAATTGGACCAATCGTCCATTGGACGAATCGGCATTGGACCAATCGTCCCGTTGGACGAATCGTCATTGGACCGATCGTACCATTGGCCGAATCGGCATTGGACCAATCGTACCATTGGACGAATCGTACCTTTGGACCAATTGTCCATTGGACCAATCGGCATTGGACGAATCGGCATTCGACCAATCGTCGTTGGACGAATCGTACCAGACCCCTTCAATAGTTGGTGGAGCCTCCACAAGCGGCGATTACAGCTTCGACCCTCCGGGGCATACTCTCAACCAGGCGTTGTACGACGGCTAGCGGAATTTTCTTCCACTCGGCTTATTTTTTTATTATTGGAGGTTTAACGATCACCGTGAGCAACTCAATGGGCTATAAGCAGTCGCCCGTCCCTTATTTAGGGTCACTGGTTCCAGGAAGGGGAGAGAGCCAGTGCCGTAAGACAAACACAACACCCATGCCTCACCGGGAATCGAACCCGGACCCCTTTCGGACGAATGATCAGAAACCATCGCTTAGACCACTCGGCCACCGGGGCGGCCCACTCGGCTTGGAGAAGACAGGTCAGTTCCTTCACTGATTTGGGACGGTGGTACCCCTTAAGTCGACGCTCCAACTCGTCCCAGAAGTGCTCGATAGGGTTAAGGTCCGGGCTCTGCGCAGACCAGTTAATTCGATTAACCCCATTCTCACCATACCAAGCCATGGTGGACCTCGCAACATGACAGGCGGCATTGTCATCTTGAAAGTAACATGTGTTCACCCGTAAAACTGCCACAACGTAGGAAGCGCATGGTCATCCAAAATGGTGCAGTAGGTCTCGGCGTTGAATCTACCAGAAATTGTGACCAAGGGTCAAGAGAAACAATCCCATATCATAATTCCACCGCCGCTGAATTTCACAATTGGCACAATACATTCCGGCAGGAGGCTTTCTCAGGCAGACGCCAAACCCAGACCCTGCCATCCAAACGGTAGAGGGTGAACCTTGATTCGTTGCTCCAGAGAACCTGCTTCCACTGTTAAACGGTCCACTGTCGACGTTATTTGCACAACGTTAGCCGAGCAGCGCTATTGGACTCGGTGATCAAAGGCTTGTGGGCGGCAGCACGTCCATGATAACTGAGCAGATGGGCTTCCTTACGGAATGTATTCATCAAAAAACACTCCCGGATGCCTGTTGAAACTTCTCGCGGATGTGGCCTATCGATTTGGTGCGGTTCTTCCGAATTTCTCTGGCCAGCACTCGTCTTTCTCTAACTCCCAGTTTTGTTGGTCTGCCAGGTCGGGGCACATTCCGACACAGTCACCTCTCTTCTTCCACTTGCCAATCACGTAGACCACTGTGGATTTTGGGTACTTCAACTCGCTGGATATGTCACGTATGGATCGGCCATTTCTGTGATACCCGACGATTACACCTTTCTCGAAATCAGAGAGCTCTGAATTGCGTGGCATCTTTCATGCGACTGGCTGCGTTGTTGTTATCCACACGATATTTAGCGTCGGCGGCCGTGACGAGTATCAGGACTGCAGATATCGTCGATTGCAGGGTGTCCGATTACTTGTTGGTAGATAGTGTATATACATAGGGAGAATGGGCCTCAACGAACCTCCTGATTAGGGGAAACAATATTTGGGGAAACGAGGACACCAGTACAACTGGTGCCATGGAAGTGAGAGAGCCAGTGCCGTAAAGCAAATACAATATCTATGCCGCAGCGTGATTTGAACCCGGACCCACTTGGAAGAACATTCATAAGCCACCGCTTGGAACACTGCGCACCCCGGGGAGGGCTTGATTGTTTTACTCGTAATTCCTTATATTTTCTGGATCAGTAATAACCACACCCGAATCTATGAATTTCTGCAGCTTCTAAACTCGTTCCCTGCAATACACTTCCAAAATTAGCTGCTGATATAGACTCTTTAACATTTTTCATAAATACTGCTCAGCTGATTAAGGCTACTCCGCATATTTTGTACACACTCAAAAATTAGCACTGGTTCCAAAATAGGTAATTTAACATGACTGTAGTAAACACAGTTTTTTAATCATAAAACCTTAATTATGCTTATAACGTAACTTTGTACGCTGAATGAAAAAAATGTATTCATAGTTTTTCCATTACGCACAGTTTTACAATTTTTTCATTTTACCCACAATTTTTGTGTGATGATTTTTTAAGTATTAGCTATTGGATTTTTTAGGTATCACAAAAGAAATAATGCACACAAAACTTTTTTTAATTATTCTTATATCTATCATTACCGTATAAGGCACTGACTGGTGTATGTGCTTTGCCACCTTCAGGGATGATTCAGGCACTGACGCCTTAACCTTGAAAATAGCGAAGAATGAGCTCGCTGGTTTATTTCGGAATTAAAAATCAACAGTACCTACAGCTTTATTAAAAGTTTCAGCTAAATTATCGTCCGAAAATTTATTCTAAGTGACTGAAATCATTTTAAAATTCCAGATTGTCTCATGGTTAGACCCAAGGGTTGATTTATTTCCAAAAATTAATAAAATTATTGGGAAAAATGCGACATGATTGCGATTAGCAAGCGATCTGTAAAGGGGCATCATCTGTTAGCAGATCTCAAACACTACCCAAGAAAAAGTTACTGATTTTTAAAATAAAATTAAAATCAATAATTTTTCTAGATGGTTACGTTTTAGGAAATATTAAGTACCCTAGGCTATAATTTTAAGATTGTTTCATTGATGTGAAAACTTTTATCCTTGGGAATATATTATTTGCGAAGTAAATGTCTACAGAAATATTTACCATTGGAAACATAGGGCAGAGGTTTTTGGTGGATCCACCTGAAGTGGGCAATGCGCAAGTGACTGAAACATCTCTCTACTTTCTTAGGTTAGTCATCATTGTTATATGACAGCTGAAACACGTGGAATAATTAATACAAACATAAATCAAGCTGTTCTTTCCATGTAACATAACCACAGAAATTTGAAAATTTTATCGTCCCGGAACAGGAATCGAACCTGCATCTCCTGATTTACTCGAGCGCAAAATCGAGCTCAAGTTGCATACTCGAGGACAAATCGGGAGATGTGGGTTCGATTTCAGTTCCAGGAGAATAAAGTTTTAAAATTTCTGTGGTTATGTTATGGAAAGAATAGCTTGATGTATGCCTACATTTTTATAGGACTTTTACCAGGTAATCGTTCAGAAAGATTATTGTCAATCATCCCCTAAATGACCACTTTGCAACGCTTCCTGATGCGCAAGTTGACTCCTTCCAGTCGCGTTGGGCCCACTTCTTTGACAGCGAATAAACTCATCTTCATAAAAATCCGCGCACCAAGAAAAAACGGTGCGATTAACGCGAAACTCGGCGAATGGCTACGGGGAGGGCAGACATGCAAATGATAAAAGTTTCGTGCGATTCCGCATGCCCGCGCGCCCAAGACCGGCGGTGCAATCATAATTATTGGGGTTTATAAGGCGACACGCAGAGGACTCCACATTTGTGCCGAAGTGCACGGTAGAGTCAGGTGAGATCCCTGAGCAATAGACATGCCCAGATTCCACCGTAGATGTGCGTACGGGCAGCTGACGGAGTTTGAAGGAGGTCGTATCGTCGGGATGAGAGAGCCAGGGTGGCCGGTGTGCCGAAACGGCCGCCATTTGGGCTGGTCGGACAGTACGGTGCGATCGTGTGGAGAGCAATGGACATGGAAGGGAACCCCGACACGGAGTACTGGCTCCGGACGACCCATACACCACCAGCAAAGAGGACCGCGGAATCGAGAGAGCGGCACGCACAGATGTAACGACGTCCTTGTCCAATATCCAGAGACATGTGGTCGCTATACAAGGGACTCTTGTATCCGCCAGAACCATTTCCAGAGGTCTGGCAGAGGGAAATCTGCACTCTCGACCGCCCTTACGTTTTCTACCATTAACACCTGACCATCGTCGGCGTCGATTGCAGTGGCGTTACCTGCAAGCAACGTCGAATGCTACGGACTGGCGACGTATAGTGTTCAGTGACGAATCCCGCTTCTGTATGGGAACGAACGACCACCTTGTCAGAGTGTGGAGGACCTCAGGAGAGCATAACAATCCGATCTTCAAAGTACAGCGGTACACATCCCAAACTGCAGGCGTGATGGTCTGGAGAGCAATCACGTATGACAGCGGGACTTCCCTCGTAGTAATCCGTCAGACGTTGACAGCCCAGCGCTACGTACAGGAGATCCTGCTGCCCCATGTGTTGGCTTTCCCGGTGGGGCGGCCCGGAGCCATTTTTCAATAATATATATAACGCCCGTCTGCACATGACTGGGGTTTCCCAGGACTGCCTACGTCATGCTTCGACGCTTCCGTGGCCTGCCAGATCGTCAGATCTCTCGCGCATCGAGAACGTGTGGGACTAGACGGGACGCAAGCTTTCTCCATGTCCCAGTGTTCGTGATTTAGAGCGTTAGTTGCAAGAAAGGTGGGCCAATCTGTCCCAGGATAACATACAGCGTCTCTTTGAATCCATGCCGAAACGCATCATCGCATGTATTCTAGCAAGAGGCGGTCCGACGTGGTACTAACGCTCACCGGAATGTGTACCGTATGTCCGTGGGAAATGGTCCTGCTGCTGTGATATTGTAATTATTACTGTCTTTGGTGTGTACCATCTCACTAGTGAAATCTCATTTCAATCCAACGCCTCCTTCACGGTGCAGGAATTTTGATGACAACGAGTGTAATTAAATTCGTCCAGTTTTGCTATTCGCAAGTTTACTCGTTCGAGCTGCTAAGAGTGTTAAGATATTCGAAGACGTCTCCTAAATTCAAGATATGAAATCTCGTGCACGCACAGCCTAACAAATTTATGAAATCAGTAATTCTTAAAATGTCTATCAAAGCAGAAAAGCGATTTAAGTTTAACTGGCCCTATGTATATCGCAATGATTTTCAGAGAAAGTATGATTATTTTCATGCAACCTTTCTAAACGATTCTTAAAAAAACTTTCTCCCTGTAAAATAATTTCTGAATAGCCTGATATCGATCCATATTTCTCGGAACTGTTTCGAAAAGACGTGCGTAAAAAACCCAGCGAAGCATACATATGAAATCTATGTCTTTAAAATTGTACTTACACTGCCACTTCAGAGATTTTTTTCTTTTTTTTTTTTTTTGAGTTAGGTATTGCAAATATTTAAAGAGCTTTTCTTGCATAAAGAGTATGGGATTAGAATTCCTTTCTTTTTGTGTGTGTGTGTGTGTGTGTGTCTTTCTTAAGAATTTTTCCGTAAAGAAAATTTACCGCATCCTTGTTAGTTCTTTAAGTGGAACAGACCTCTTCCACTTTAACTTGGTTAATTTTCCGCACACTGCTTCTGAATGCCGCATATTTTGTGACTTCTACGGCGGGAGTATTACTGAGAATGTTTGCTAAGCACCGGCATTACTGTCAGGGTCTGAAGAAACAAATTCGCTTGAGAAAAGAAATAAAACGACTTT
Source organism: Macrothele yani (assembly GCA_039090855.1). Classification (NCBI taxonomy): domain Eukaryota; kingdom Metazoa; phylum Arthropoda; class Arachnida; order Araneae; family Macrothelidae; genus Macrothele; species Macrothele yani. The sequence continues at coordinate 50,526,698 of CM077013.1, read as the reverse complement.
AGAGGCCCGTAAATCGCAGCAACTTTCTTCAGCGACGAAAGCATCACTCCTCTCCACTGCTCAAGAAAAGGGAATATTCCCTTTTTTGAAATTTACTGCTCTCTTATGAACTTACGAAGTTTTTCATCACTTCTGAATATGCTTTACATCGTCACTTTTAGTGTTCAGTGTTCCATTCTAGGACACTAACCAACAAACTTTGTGTATTACAACACACTTGAGCTTATTTCAGTTCAAAAGATTCGTAGATCAGAAACTGTGCTTTTAAAAGAACTTTTTAAGAAAGAGAAGACTGCGATAACTGTTTTTAATGACGGGAATTTATGGGTTACATAGCTCAAATACGCTTCCTTGTGTTTAACTATCGCCAAGCTCTTGCAATCCTCGCTTGGGAGTTAACTTTTGAAAGCACAGCACACGTTTAAACCAAAAGGGACGCAAAAGTTCTTCTAAAGGTGTGATAGCATCTGTAAAGATACACCTCATTAAAAGCTGAAGTTGTCATTCAATAACTCCTTCTCATATGTAGAATAAGCCTCAATATATGCGACGAAAAACTCTAATTTAAATTTCCTTTTGGGTTTCTGTGTACATACATGCAGTATCATTAAGCTGTTCTCTAAGATTCAAAGGTTAGCTCCACAAAAAAAAGAAAATCTGCTAGATAAACATTTAACACATGGAACTGGATTTTACCAGCTGTTGATGTACAGATATCTCCATTTACAACGATCTCGGCACACAGCTCGAGCTTCACTGATATCCATCATGCGTTGCACAGAAGATCTTCTGTACTCCGTACTCATAATCGTTTCTTCAAGCAGACATTCCTGAATCTGGTCCTCCTATTATTTCCTTGACTTTTTTTACCTCTCTATCCTACCACTTGTGCTGCTAAAATTCTCTTAGTAAGCATCTTATCACTCATTCTTTCAATGTTCTCATGTAAATTTGTGTCTGTGTCCTCATGAAACTTATTTTCTGTGTTCTCTCATATAAATTTGTTTCTGTGTTCTCCTCTAAATTTGGGCTCTCCTCCTAAAATATGTTTTGACTTTACGGCACATTATTATTCTCGGCGAGCGAATCAAAGTTTGAATATTAACAATGGGTCAAAGTTCAGTCAAACTAAATAAAGCTAAGTGCAAATGTTAAGTGTTCTGAAAAAGAAAGGAGATACGCTAAGAGATGAGTACTATTGGGTTGTCTGAAAGTCATGACGTATTTTGGCACCCGATGGCGGTTGGTCAGTTTTGGAAGTACTAGATGCACGCAAAGCCCTGTTATCGCTATGACATTCGACAGGTGCCAGTTCTAGCTATATTCTAAAAGGAATAGTGAGAGATTTGGTTAATGTGCGGAGATTTGACATCAAGTTGATGATGGAAGACCAAACTGCGCATTTTCGCCATATTTTATTGTTTTACTTCCGTAAAGGGAAGAACGTGCGTCAAGCTTGTGAAAAGTTGCGTAAAGTGTACGGTGATAACGCTCTACAAGAACGTTAGTGTCAGCGGTGGTTCCCAAAATTCCGTGCTGGTGATTTTGACCTCAACGATGCTCCTCGGTCCGGGAGGCCAACCGAGGTTGATGACGACCAAATCAAGGCATTGATCGAGTCAAACCCACGTTACGCGACACTAGAGATTGCAGACACATTGCACATCCATCATTCAAGCGTTCACGATCACCTGAAGAAGTTGGGATACGTAAGCAAACTCGATGTGTGGGTTCCTCGTGAACTCAAAGAAGCTCAATTGACGGCGCGTATAAACATCTGCGATATGCTCATTAAACCTGAAGAAAACGATCCTTTTTTTGAAGCGACTGATAACTGGTGACGAAAAGTTGATTGTGTACAACAATTTGCTGAGCAAACGGTCTTGGTCCCGACGTGCTGCTTCGCCTCAAACGACATCCGAAATAGACATTCATCAGCGGAAGGTTCTGGTCTGAGTGTGGTGGGATTTTAAAGGTGTCTTGCTTTCCGAGCTCCTACCACGGAACCAAACAATCAATTCGAATGTGTACTGTCGGCAATTGGACAGCTTGAATGAATCCATCATCCAGAAACGTCCAGAGCTCGTTCATCATAAAAGTGTTGTGTTCCAACACGACAACCCGAGACCACACACAAGTTTTATCACCCACCAAAAATTATTGGAGCTTGGGTGGGATGTGTTGCCACATCCAGCATACTCGCCTGACCTTGCGCCGCCAGACTTCCACTTGTTTCGCTCTCTTCAACAGTCCTTGCCTGGTATAATGTTCAATTCAGATGAGGCTGTAAATCAGCACCTTGCATTGTTTTTCGCCACGAAAGACAGGTTCTTCTATGAACGAGGCATTCTGCAGCTCACAGACAGATGGCAAAAGATTATCGAACAAAATGGGCATTATATAATTGCTTGATCTTTGTTTTTTCTATTAATAATGACCTTTGCAAAACATGGCTAAAATACGTCGTGACGTTTCCGACAACCCAGTATACGTGTGATGTATGTTCTAAGTTAACTTTAATTTTTAGTTCCTTTTCCTATGTAAATTTGAGTTTGTTCTTTTTATCTTTTTATACTTTCAAAACTTAACGTTATGTCTTTTCCCTCAAAGGAGAATACTGTTGGCAACATCCTGAGGTCGGAATTAGTGTGACGTGTGTGTACCCGGATAAGAACAATAGATAAAAAAGGCAATGCAGCGATTGTTCTAGGGAAAGAGATGTTGGATGGTGAACGCTAATAGTTCGTTTCGATACACGACTTCTTAAATTGCCGTTTAAATATTTGTGAATGTTATGTGTTCCACTTTAATAACAGTGTTGGGTTCTGGTGGATAGTAGTTCTAGTTCCAGTATTGTGTAGTTAATTGATTCTTGTTGAAGTGCAAATAATCAAGTGCCTATTGAGAGCAATAGAGGATTAGCTGTAAGCAAAAAATAACTAAAAACAAAACCGATTAACTCTAAGTAAACGTTCTGACTTTATTTGATTGACTCGTATTTCACTATAAGTGAAGTTTTGATTTATGTAGTGTTTCAGTAAGGCAGCTACACATAAGCACTACATACGATATGTTCTGAATACGACCTGCGATGTTTTAGATAATAGCAAATAGTATGTAAAGGTTCTATTTCCTTGTATTATATTTAATGACGGCGAGCGATAATTATCAAACTCATATTATTACGAAATGGTCATACTAACCACTGAATCAGAAACCTTCAGGGAGATGAACGTAAACGTAACTTTCGCAGCGTACACGTCGTCACGTGCGCACTTGATATGGATACTACTTAAGACTTCTGCTCGGCAGTAGTGTTGATAACAATGGGAGAAACAAACAATATTTTGGAGCTTGATAAAGGGCTTATTATGAGTGCCTCTTTTGTTGAAGCGGCGATTTTAAAACAAGTTATTAAAATCATTGATTATGATACGCTTTCCAAGACAGCAGAAATCATTACTCAAGTTATTACTCGTGTTATGAGGATAGTGGCTGTGGAATAAATATCGCTCCTGTGCCCTGCGCTTAGACCCCATTTTAATTATATTTAACAGAATTGGTTCCGTATACGTTCGAAACAACATGCTAAAGTTTTGTCGCAATGGAAGCATTTTTACGTCAGTTATGACACAAAAGGGCAATGGGATGGTTCCCGCTCCTATGTCCAGACCTTTGATCCCATTTCACACATTTTGAATAGGGTTTGTCCCCGGGTGGTACCTATCACATACTAAAATTTCATCGAAATCGAACAATTTTTACGCGAGTTATGACACATAAGGGCAATGGAATAGATCATGTTCCTTTGTCCTGACCTTTAACCCCAGTTCTCCCACTTTCAATAGGGTTCGTCCACAGGTGGTCCCCTACTACATACTAAAATTCAATCGAAATCGATCAATATTTACGTGAGTTATCGTGCGGACGGACAGACAGACAGGCGGACTAAGCTGGATCATATACTTTTCTTCAACCTACGATTGGAAAGCGTAAAAAAAGAATATGACATATGAACTTTTTCCTCTGGTAATATTAGAGCCCACATCTTCTTACTCAGGCTGTTCTCCCAACTGATCTACAACTGCAAGCTTATCGCTGTATCATTGTCAGCTTTACTCATGCGTCACCTTAGCAGTACGCCATCCACAACAGTGTTTCTCAACCACCGGGCCCTGGCATCACTTATACCTGACCTGCGAGAGGTTCTCCTGGAATTTCTCATTTTAGTTTTCTTAGCATTTTCCATGAATAAATATTTTATAGAGGACGTATGCTGGCGAGAATAATATTGGTGAATGTATCGAATAGCTGAGACCTATAACATCTAAATACATCTGCTTAGCACATGTAAGTGACAAAGCAGCGAATTTTTAAACATGGAAGTATTCATAAACGAACGGGAATTTTCATACATCGAAATCTTTTTACATTCGGGAAAGGGAATACCGCTGTTCATGACCGAACATGAAAATTGCCTGCGAGCTGATTACATCAATGGGCGGCGTATCCTCTGTTCTCTAAACTGAACGAAATAACATCTGTGTTAGAAATATCAATGACCAATCAGCAAGGAAGTATATAGGTTAATCTTCCATAGAGAATAATGGCAACAATTTGGCCTCGATGATCTCAACAGAACAGCGCGCCGCCAGTGGTTTCAAAATATCTTTATTCAAGGTAGAAATCAGGAGACGAAATAATAAGGACGTCTTAATACAAATAAAATACGATCAAAGATCGTTAAACCACTAAAACCTATATAAAAATATACAGCATAGTGCACAAGTTGAAAAATGGAGCAAAATTACAGCTCGTGAGAAATGATCAGCGACAAGCATGTCTGGGCATTTAGGAAGGATTTTAACAAAAAAACTTATTGCTCATAAGTGCATTGCTGTGCGATTAACAAACTTGTTCAAGAAAATATTGAGAGCTTCAGGAGACGGACATGGACATAAAACGTCTAACCGTAACCGTCTGCCTCTTTTATTTTTTTTTAAGAGTTTGCATCTCAGATCAAATCATATGTAGAGGATTTTAAGAAGAGAGTGTCTGACCCCAGGTCTTAAACAACCCTTAGAAATAGGAAACTAGGAGATTTGGGCTACAGTGCCCGATAGGAAAGCGACACGGAAGCGAAATCGAAAGGGGCAGGAAGACGACCTTATTTATTACCGGGGTGCCAGTACCCGGTGTCCGACGGCTTAACATGCCCATCCGACGTACGGCGAATATTTAGTGGATCGATGGTTCGTACCTGCCTGGGATCGAACCTCGGTTCATTTCCGTGGCAGGCAAGAAAATTGCCCACTAGGTCATCCCCGGTCCAAGTTTGCAACTCTCTCCATGGTGTTACTTTTATACACTGAAGAGCAACTGAATTAGAGACAGCTGGCGTTAGGCAAATCTGGAGCTGTGGGCGGCCCTGTAAACAGAAACGACATGACGTATGCAGCGATCCTACAATATAAGGTGTGATGCGACGGGAATCAGTAAGAGTCGGACGCAGTATACGAAGGATCTAAGCGCATTTGATCGTGGGTAGATTGTCGGTGCCCGACGAATGGGTCACTATATCTCGGAAGTTGTGCAGGCACTAGGATTTTCATGAGCCACTGTGTCACGGGTAAAACGAGAGTACATCGAATCCGGTAAAACCATCCCTGCAAGGGCCAACTGCCGTGGGCAACAGCGTGTGGATGAGCGGGGTCATCATCGGCCAGCTCGCATTGTAACAGCGGATAGACGGGCCACAGTGCAAGAAATAACTCTGCAATTTAACACTGGGGCACAAAAACGTGTAAGTAGCCACACCATCCATAACAATGTCCTCGCTATTGGGTACAAAAGACATCGTCCCACGAGGGTACCGCTGCTGACCGCACATCACAGGGTGCAAAAATTAGCATGGGCGCGGTAACATCGCCACTGGACCCTAGACATCTGGAAAGATGTTGCCTGGACTGATGAGTCGAGATTCACGTTGGTACATGCGGATGGCAGGATACGAGTACGGCGCAAACCACATGAAGCGATGGATCCTTCATGCCAGCAGGGTACTGTTCAAGCTGGTGGGGGTGTCATTCTCGTCTGCGATCTGTTTACGTGGACTGAAATGGGACCCCTGGTACGTGTGACATCGTCACTCACGGGTCAACGTTACCGGGATATCCTGGACGACCATTTGCTCCCGTTTGTGCGTCTTCAACATCCCACTGGGGACCTCATCCTGCAACAAGATAATGCAGCTTTCGAATTGTATCCGAATGGTTGGATGAACACTACTCCACCGACGTGAGCTCGCTTCTTTATGCAGCTAGGTCACCTGACCTGAATCCCATCGAGCACATCTGGGATGTCATCGAGAGAGATGACCCTCCTCCATGAAATCTTCGTGAACTGTGGGAGCTTGTTCAGGGGTCGTGGATCCGTATGGATTCCCAACGCTTCCCGTGTCTTGTCGAGTCCATGCCGAGACGAATCGCCGCCGTCATCAGGCCGATAGGTGGTGCTACACGTTACTATACAGGTATCTCTAATTCAGTTGCTCTTCAGTGTAGTCACTGGCACAGTATCACGTGATAGACGCTATCGTAGTTTCATGTCCGACCATTGGGGCGTTGTCACAAACACCAGAGTAGGACCTCTGTCTCTCCACCTCTGTTATGAAGATTAAGGCACTCTGTATCCAGTTCTCAAATCTAGTAATACTGAATACTGTATCTTCTCAAGTTCGCTTTGCATTGTGCAAGTGCTTGTTTCGAAACCCCAGTGCCGTGATTTTTGAAAAGTAATATGCCTACAGATTTAAATTTTAATATGAATAAAAGACTTAATTTTAGTTTTAAGAAGTCTCGTATTGAAGGTGTTTGTAACGAAAGAAATAGTGATTTATCCACCTCAAGCCTACAGAGCAATCTCCAGGATGTACAAAAGGAGTTGAAAACTACCTGCACACAGAAGAAAATGTCTGCATTCACTGGTAAGTACATGAACAGCTATTTAAAAATGGGTTTCATACAATGTCCTGACACCGACCAGTTGCCACGTCCTCAATCTGCCATTTATGCTTCTCTTCTGGGAAATGAAGCTACGAAGCCATCGCAACTTATCCGAAGTCCTAACACAAAACATTCCGATCTAGTCAACACCCATTCAATTATTTTTGAGTAAAAGAGATGCACTTCAGATAGAAAAGAAAATTATTTCTCAAACTTCAACCACATGACACTTCACTTTTGACGGCGTCCTATTTAATATGTATCATTACAGATAGCTAAATGTAAAAAACCGTATTCCATTGGCGAATAATTTCTTAAGCCTTCTTTGATTGCTGCTTGTATTGAAGTATTAGGCCAGTATGCGGCAAGTAAGATGAAAGACATCCCATTGTCGAATGATACAGTTGAAAGGCGGATATCTGATATGGCCGAAGATACAGAAACGCAACTCACTGAAAAAATTAAAGAATCAAAACTGTTTGCATTAAAACTGGACAAATCTACAGATAATTAGAACAACAGCATTTTACTTTCGTATGTACGATATATAATAACCATGATGAAAGTGATATGAAGGGAGACATTGTAAGTGTTTCTGAATTACCTATGCACAATACCAGCAGTGAAATTTGCAAAGTTTTAAATGGTTTCCTTGAAAACAGAAGTATCGAACGGAAAAATTGCGTTGACATTTGTACTGACGCCGCTGCCTGTCTTATAGTTGGAAATTCAGGTTTAGTCACTAAAATGAAGGATATGGCAATAAAAAATTTTCAACGAATTGCATAGGCAAAATCTGACCTCCAAAAATGGCACCTGAGATTAATGAAGTCCTGTCTCAATCTGTTAAAACTATTAATTATATAAAAAAAACAGTGCTTTAAATTCAAGACTGTAAAAAGCATTGTGCGATGATATGGGTTCTGATCATCAAAATCTTCTTTTCCATTCGGAAGTTCGTTGGCTGTTCCGCTGTAAAATTCTCAAGAGGTTATATGAACTCCGAAAGGAAGTTGAGCTGCTTCTCATTGATAAGAAAAGTGACCTATCTCATTATTTCCAGGATGAAAAATAGGAAGCCAGACTGGCATATCTCAGCGACATATTTTCGTATACATAAGCGAGCTGAATTTAAAATTTCAAGGTCCAGATACAACAATATTTAATGCTTAGAACAAGATCGAATCATTAAAAAAAAAACAAAAAAAAGAACTCAAATCAGTGAATGAAATACGGGATTACACCATTGGACAATACAAATTTGGAAGATGTGAATCCCTTTATTGGTGTGAATATGACACGGATGTTATGTCAGATAATACCCGAAAACTTGGAAATTTCGTCGGCCTGGAGCGGGAATAGAAACCGCGTCTTCCGAATATCATCCGAGTATGCTAACCACTACACCACCCAGAACGACCAAGTTTTAAATTTTCGATTAATTAGAAACTAGACGAAACCCGTTGAAATCGGTGGTTAGATTTTTTTTTTTTTTTTTGAGAAGGATAAACTCATATGAAACAACAAATCTTAACTTTATTTGATTGACAAATTCATGCAACCACTTCAGTAAAGACCAAGTCCGTGTTATTTCTTTTTTTGACTGGAGGTTTAGCGACCACTGTGAGCAACTCAATGGGATATAAGCAGTCGCCTGTCCCTTATTTAGGGTCACTGATTCCAGGGAAGGGAGAGAGCCAGTGCCGTAAGGCAAACACAACATTCATGACCCACCGGAATTTGAACCCGGACTCTTCACGAACGAATCATCATAAGCCAGCGCTTAGACCACTACGCCAACGGGGCGGACAGGGTCGTGATGAACATCACGACTGCACGCTTTTTCAGTCGTAAAATGTAAGGCGGAAGTGCACTCATCTCGATCGTGTGCAAAAATTTACCACGATCGCGCACTCTTTCACTCTCATCTTCAGTCACAACTGTGTTTGTAAATAAAATTACTAGGTATATGCTGTCTAACGTACGATCAACACAAACCGCGTCTCCAACTGCAAATTAAAATACATTTATTTACAATTAAAAACACTATTTTAAAATACAAAGGCAAGTACTTTCAAGGAACACTTGTTTCTATCATCAGGCCTGAGTGCCACGAATCATGAGGAGACATCTCATATATATACAGCCACAAAGTATTCCCATCACAAGTCTCTTTTACATTCCTGTGTTGCCAACATTAGAACACAAACTCTAATGTTCAAAAAATAATTATACAAGTCAAAGGTAGTTCTAGATTTCATTCTCGATGGAAGAGGGAGTCACCAACCGTCTCCATGGGTTTGGTATATAGGTAGGCATGTCAATATTACAACAAGTGTTACCATATGAAATGATATGCAAACTTTCGGACAAAAATATTGTACTTCTGGTTACATTTGAACAGATAATTTTGCGTTATCCCAGTCAGGGGAGTAACTTCCCTGCCCAACTGCAGTAGTAAGTGCTGTGTTAATAGTCCCCGTTCGTAGAGCATATTTATGTTCACTCAATCTTTTATCCAATGTCCGAAGTTCTATATAGGTTCTACACTTCGGACATTGGATAAAAGATTGAGTGAACATAAATATGCTCTACGAACGGGGACTATTAACACAGCACTTACTACTGCAGTTGGGCAGGGAAGTTACTCCTTGACTGGGATAACGCAAAAATTATCTGTTCAAATGTAACCAGAAGTACAATATTTTTGTCCGAAAGTTTGCATATCATTTCATATGGTAACACTTGTTGTAATATTGACATGCCTACCTATATACCAAACCCATGGAGACGGTTGGTGACTCCCTCTTCCATCGAGAATGAAATCTAGAACTACCTTTGACTTGTATAATTATTTTTTGAACATTAGAGTTTGTGTTCTAATGTTGGCAACACAGGAATGTAAAAAAGACTTGTGATGGGAATACTTTGTGGCTGTATATATATGAGATGGCTCCTCATGATTCGTGGCACTCAGGCCTGATGATAGGAACAAGGGATCCTTGAAAGTACTTGCCTTTGTATTTTAAAATAGTGTTTTTAATTGTAAATAAATGTGTTTTTAATTTGTAGTTGGAGACGTGGTTTGTGTTGATCGTTCGTTAGACAGCATATACCTAGTAATTTTACAGTTATCGTGCGAAATTTATCATTGGTGTTTGTAAATGTTGTTGGAATGAGATTCGCGTTGCGAAAACACTTCATTCTCTCTTGAATGAGGCATATAGTTGCGACTCATTGATCGCTCACGCCTTCCAGTAAAGCTCTTACGTTTTCTTTTTTTTTTCTTTCTGCGGGAGACACATTCTGTTAGCCCTTTAAGGACCATGACCCAAAAATCTTGTACCACTCTGAACACTATAACGTCCGAAACAGTTTGTTGGTTAACTTGTTTGTTTAATAACAACAATATTGACTGAGAATGACTTCTGCTGGTCCCTCATACGTCGAAAAAATTTGAAGAACAAACAAGGGTAGGAAATCGGACTCACTCTATACAGACGTTTCGGGTGGCTATGGCCGTTTTTACGCACGGGCGTTCTGCACGTTATGGTAGTTAAAGGGTTAAGGGTAAGTATGCAATAAAGTATTTACTTACTTTAGGATCGATCATGGAACACCATGCACACACCAAGTCTGACATTGAAGTGAGCGCCTGATGTAGATAAGGGCCGCACGATTCTCCCGTAGACTTTACATGGAAACTTTGCCGCACCGACACGCCAGAAGAGTTGCCCCAATCTCAGTTTCTCTTCGACTGGCACATCTACATGTTAAAACCTTTATTTTGATACCCCGACCGTATTTTTACGTTCAGCCGTTCTCTTTCCAAATAGGTCTCACAGTCAAAAACCTTATAGAATGAAGATACAGATGGCGAAACTCAATATGTACATTCTAAATATGTTCACTAACAATGGTCAACGGAATATTTATTTAAATCTTTACATAATGGGAAACATCTTACCTACGTGAATAAACTGGATCGAATGAATATTAAATTGTATATATACATCACACAGTCCAACGACGTAACGCAAGCAGGTCTCCGAGAGTGTTCGCTGTTCCGATGAGAAGAACTTTGATACGAATGCCTGGTAGCGTTGCTTTGCGCAACGGTTTGCTCAGAAAAGAGAAGACTTCGGACTTTGAACTATCTCAGTCCATCCATGCTGCCGCCTTCAGCAGTGCGTGAGTAAACCGCAGGCGATCGAATGACTTTATATGGGACCTTCGCAGCCCCTCAACGCCGGAACCGTTGCCCCAATAACATTTTTCTCTTCGACTGTCACATCTACATGGTAAGACCTTTATTTTGATACCTCAACCATGTGATGTATATATAAATTTTACGTTCAGCCGTTTTATCAAAATAGGACTCACAGTAAAAAGCCTTATAGGATTAATATATAAAAAACCATCACAAGATTCGCTAGTCGAAGCAACCGGCATTCATATATAGCGCATCTGGAGGTTTAGAACTCATTCATAAATGGATTCACACCTTCCAAATTTGTATTGCACAATGGTGTAATCCCGCATTTCATTCATCGGTATTCTGCGCCTACGGGCAATCACGAGAATGAATTATAAACCTCAAGATTTTCTATATATGAACGCCGATTGTTTCGACTAGCGAATCTTGTAATAGTCATATTCAAATTACTCCGAAACTTGGTTGTTCTGGGTGGTGTAGCGGTTAGCATACACGAGCGCTATCTGGGGGACGCGGATTCGATTTCCGCTGCAGGACGTCGACATTTTCAAGTTTTCTAATAATATCTGACATATTTAATATCTGACATTTTCAAGTTTTCTGATAAATTCGTGTCATATTTGCACCAATGAACAACGATTTCGCATCTTCCAAATTTGTAAGAAACTCGAGCTTTGGCTTCATATGATAACAGAAAGAAGTAATGAAATGTTTCAGTCGTACTCAGATTAAGGAAGCAGATGATTGCTATCCACAGAATTCAGTTTCAGATATACTGTAATTGCCGCGCACTTGAAGATGTTGTTGTTGTCATTTGAAAAATATCATTCCGAACGTGAGGATTCCTGGAGGCAAAATATGTGGATTGTGAACCAGTTTGTTGAACACAAAGAGACAGTCACTTCCCATGAAGAAACCCTTCAACTTATTGAATTATCATCGGACAAAGGACTGGGAAGTACTTTTAATTCTATGAGTTATTCGAAATTCTGGATAAGAATGGAAAATGAATATCCAAATTTATATGTAATAGCAATGAGTTTTCTTCTTTGTTTTTTCACCACATACGTAGTGAAACTGCATTTTCTGCCATGGCTGTGCTTAAAACAGAGGAACCGCCTGCAACTTTCTAACTGTCTCCGTTTGGCCATCACTTCAAGTCATCCTAGAATTAATAAGATAATGGACAGAAAACAGCAACAAAAGTATCACTAACCTAACTAATACCTTCAAAAACTCCGTTGTAATAAAAGCAAGTTTAACTTTTTCAATAACTTATAATTGTTCTGTTAAAATACTGCGTGTTTAAATTCAAAATATTAATTAGAATTGAGAGATTCATACATTTTTATTTATTAAATTACATACTTTGCATATATAAATATTTGGCGTGTGTATAGGATAATAAGTGTTTCGCCTGCTTCCCCTGCTTAGCTGACTTCTGTGGTGAGTTAAAATGCATAAATATTTTTCTCACTATCATTTTTCTTTTTCAAACTAACATCATTAAAGTCAATTTAACAGTACAATAATCAATTTTACACTGAATAATATTATGAATTTTTGGTGATCAGGATGGTGTATATCAATGAAAATGAACACAAATTAATTTCTCGATGTTGGCATGAGGAAACTACAATATGCTACAAGATTTCATTAGCCCAGTGACTGATAAATAATTTAAATGTAATTTTATATTTGTCAACATGCCACACCGTATACATAAGTGTACAAATACTGTTTATGATTATGCCATAATTAACTATTTATACCTATGTTAATTTAATACATGAGCTTTAAAAAAATTTGGAAAGGTATTTACGTGTAAATTTGTTGGGTCTGGGCTCAAGTCTTATAAAAAATAATTTACCAAGCCACGGTCTCACAAAGGTTTGCACCACTGATCTACATCAAGCCACGTAGCACGTTGCAAGAACATCGAACTTGTTAGAACCGAATTTCATAATTCTTGAATCCTAGACGATATTTCCCTTGAAGTATCTTTTATATCTTTTACAATGTGTAACTAAATTTTTCAGCTGCGACTTTTACACCAACGAACGATTTAGAATATACGGGTTCAGTAAAATTAAGTTAAACCAACAAGTGAAATTAATCTAATATATAAAACACAAAACGTCTGTTTGTTTGTCTAAAGCAGCAAACACTCCCGATCGCCGAACTGTAACATCGTGAAATTTGCATAGCTTATTGATACCGGAATTTCTAGGTCAACGCAACTCATTTTATTCCGTTCGCAAGTTATGAATTATTTAATAAGCTAATCAATAAAGTCAGCATCGTTTGCTAAGTCATTGTTATCGGTTTCAAATCTAAAAGCACGTGACTGCATTCATCACCGCGCTACATCCACGCACACCCACCAGTTATAATGAATTCAATGCTTTTTCTACTGCTTCTTCTAATGGTTGTTGTGTTGTTAATTATATCATGAATAAACTTTCCAGCTAGTAATGTAGTAATAATAATGAACAAGCTTATAACTGGTAGTAATGTTGTAGTAATAATTAAGATGAATAAAGTCTTATGCTGGTTGTTATTAATAACACTTAATGAAATAAACCTAACAGCCAGACAGAGGTCTGACAAAACTATGAACTAAGAAAAACGTACTTACTAAAGAAAAATCTTTATTTAGTGAAAACTCCTGGTAGTATCCAACATACACTTCACGGGTCACACAGCTACTCAATAAAACGTAGCTCTTTGCACATGAACGAAGCTCTACTCACATAAACGAAGCTCTCTTAGGTAACACAAAAGCTCTCTCTACGCACATCAACAAAAAGCTCTCTCGCGTAACACAAAAGCTCTCCTCGCACATAAACAACAGCTCTCTCACGTAACACAAACAAAAGCTCTCTCTGGTATCGTTGAACGCGCCTATTTATACTGGCTACCACCACGTCATGACTTACACTCATTGCCAGATCTCATTCAGCGGGAGAAATAACATCTCGTTCAGTAAGAAGATAATTTACATAGGAAAATAAAATAACCAGAGATAATAAAATCAAAAGGAAAGTGAATCTGGAGTATACGTTACACAGTGTTTGTGTTCTTTGAGAACTGTACATAAAAAAATGCAAAAACAAACTTTGCGAAATCTTAACGAAACGGGCTAAAATTTTTAATCAACACCATTAATTGGTAATAAGAGGAGTCCCTCAAAATTTCACCGGAATCCGGTCTAAACTTTTTAAAATATTCATGAAATTTTTAATTCATCGGTAAACAGTCATATATCTACGCAGAAACGGTTAATAAAATTTGGACAACTTATTTAAAAAGTTATTTACCGATTCGGAAGAAATTTGGAGGTCGTGTTTTCTATTAACGATTTATGGTGTTCATTAAAATTTCAGCCAGTTTCATAAAATATTCACAAAGGTACGTATTTAACTTTTTTTTTTTTATCCCAAAGCCCCTCAAATACGTCTGAAACTTAAAGGACGTGATGCATTTGATCGTCGATAACAAAGTTAACGAATTTTGTTCAGTCAGTGTTCGAATGCTGTGTATCCTGGACTCGTGTTAAATAATTCGTAACGCTTTTGGTCCGTTTGATTCTACAGATTCCATACATTCTGTACCGGGCAAAGCCGGGTAGTAAAGCTAGTGTTGAAATAAACTTAATTAAATATTTCTTAAAGTCATCAAACTCTGATTATTTATGAATTGCAGAATCAAGCGCTGCTTTGGCAACATTTATATCATCATCATCATCATCATCATCACCATCAATCATTATTAACCCACTGCTGGATGAAGGTCTCCCGAAGTTTCTTCTACAACGGTGTATCTTGCGGCAGCCTCCTCCATGTCACTCCCGAATGTCTTGGAATTCATCCATTAATCTCCCATGTGGTCTTTTTCTGGGCCTTTTTCTGTACTTTGGAATCCAGTCTAAACTTTCGGTGCCGCCACAGTGGCGCAGTGGTCTAAGCGCTGGCTTGCGATAATTCGTCTGTGAAAGGTTCAGGTTCGAATCCCAGTGAGGCATGGATGTTGTGTTTGTTTTACGCCACTGGCTCTCTCCCTTCAATGTAACCAGTGACCCTAAATTAGGGATGGGAGACTGCTTATAGCCCATTACGTTGCCGCCGGTGGTCGTTAAACCTTCAATAAAAAAAAATTCGGTTGTCCATCGGTGGTCCTTTCTTCTAGCAATACGTCCAGCCAATTTCCATTTCAGGGATTTTACTCAACTCTCGTCATTTTCCTTATCCATGAGTTCCTCTTCTTATTTCTCGTGGTTACAACAAGCATGCATCTCTCCTTGCTTCATTCAGTTGTCCGAAGTCTTTGTATATCTTTTTTAGTTAAGGTCCACGTCTCTGCTAAGTACGTAATCACTAGAAGGACGCATTGATTAAAAACTTTTCTTTTAAGACATAATAGCATATTGCTCTTAAAAATTGTACTGTTTCTTCCAAACGCTCTTCAAACAAGTTTTGTATTTCGTTTAATTTTTTCATCAACGCGGCCTTTGCTTGATATCTGCTGTCCAAAGAAAATGTAGGTATCGGTTATCTAAAGTTTTTCCCCGTCAATAAATAAACTTTCATTTCCTGTAAAAGTATTTTACATCAGTTTTGCGTTCGAAAAGTTCGCCTTCAATCCCATTTTATTACTCTTCTCTGAAAGTTCCTGTATCGCACTCTGCAGCTCTGAAGGGGTAGTTTAAAAAATGACCATGTCATTAGCAAAACGAAAGGTGAACTACATAATCTCCATTATTTTTATCCCTTTGTTTTCCCAGTTCAATGATCGAAACGCATTTTGCAATGTGGCTTTAAAGAATTTGGGAGATATAGTGACACCTTGTCTCACTCCCTTGCCAGTTTTTGTTGGTGCTGTATTTTCATATAATCGAACATTTGCGTTTACATTTTCATAGTGTTACTAATAATACTAATGTATGCATCTTCAGTACCACAGGATTTCAAAGCCATTGTGACTTCTGATGGTTTCACGGAATGAAAGACCTTTTCGTAATCGATAAAAGTCATACATACAGTAATTGGAGTTCATATTCCTTCATTCTTGCAATTAGTTCTCTCAGTACATGAATATGATCTACAGTGCTGTAGCTTATTCTCTCGGTTGAGCCACGTCTAGTGTTACGTTCAAGCGACGTGAAAGAACCTTAGTGAAGATTTTATAAACCACTAAAAGGAAGGTGATGGGCCTGTATCTCCTGAGATCCTCAGTGACACTTTTTTATATAGCAGTATAATCGTAGCATTGTTTCAATCCTTAGGAATTTTTCCATCGTTGAGACGTATAGTGGAAACTTGTGCGAGTCTAGTTTCAATTTCTTCACTTGCTTCATGTATAATGTCCACCATAATTCCATCTTCTCCTGGAACTTTCCCCCGTTTAATGTTCTTAATTGTCCATGTAACTTCTGCCGGTATGACTGGTGGGACTTTGGTACTGGTACCTTTCGTAATGTCTACAGTAGATGTATTATCTCTTTCACATAGTTTTGAGTAGAAATATTTCACTCTTGTCAAAGTTTCTCCTCTCTGTCTGTTTTAAAACTTTATTCAATGCTGAAACTGGTAATACAAGAGACTTGGCTAATTCAACTTTAGTTCCATGAAATTCGCTATCTTTTTGTATAATGGAGGCTTTTTCTACTAAGGAAAAGCAACCTTACACGTACGGAAACCAAGAAAGATATGAAATTACAGGAAAATCAGGTTTGACACCAAACACTTTAAACGAAGTTCAAGGCGGGAAATCTCGTGATTGAGAAAACATATAACACGGGCTAAATGTAGGAGGATTATCGGGATTTTAGAGAAATTTCGCTCGAAACGGAAAAACGGAAAATGCCGTGACGTAAGAACGGGGTTTCATTGTATAAGCACGTTATTGTTTTACATAAGACGTGCTGCAAAATAATTACTAGTGTTTAAATCAGCTCAAAACCAAGGAAAACATTTCCTCAGAACCGAAGACGAACATGCGCAATGAGTTCGGTTAATGGAAAAGGAATTTGGAAATTTTCAAATGGATATTCTCCTCCATTATCTGTTGAAAGACTGCGAGAGTTCTTGAAAATATATCAAAACATCTCGTCAGGAGGAACCGATTCTGGGATTTCCAAAGCCCGCAAATGTGCTAATTGGTACTGATTCTTCTATGATCCATTCAAAGATTAGGATAGTTAACCAAAACAAATAAGAACGTATATCGTTAAGAGACAGAAAATCCTAACTGGAAACCATTTTCAGGTTTTGCAACTGCATTGCGGCACTGGTTTTCTATCAATCATTTAAATCATCTTAAGATACGCATAGAGAATCACATAAATTGGAAAACCGCATCTAAACAAAAAAATCGTGCGAGCATCTTAACAAAGCGTCGATTCGCTCAGATTTTCCAAACATATATGAAAAAACAGCATTACTTTTCGTTATATTTAATCGCTAAGTAATCTGAGTTATTTACAGCGGTAGAAAATATTGTCTTATTTTCTGATAATGTTCGCCTCCAAGAAATCGCACTAACATTACGGTCATGATAAACTTTCATGACGAAACAGGAATCAACTAAAGCAGATCTTTAATGTCTTCAATTATCTGTTTGAAAACTGGCAAAAGCATCAAAACCAAATCAGGCCATAATTTCAAAAGACGCATAATGTCAGCTGGAATTTAGTTCAGCAGCTTTCAAAGGTTTCAAGTGCTAATAGGTGATGACTATGACTGATGTGACAGTCATCAAAAACACATCAGCCTTTGTGCGCTACACGCGATGCAATTAGAAGAAATGGCAGCCTTGAGCATGATTGTGTACAGCATTGGAAAGCTTGAATGAAGAGCAGTTGTCGATAAATATGGATAATAATGTAGAAGTTGAGAGCAAGTACTTGAAAAGGGAATACTCTTGATAATATTTCGTTTTATCATCTTAAAAGCTGCATTACTTTCTTCAAGACTCTGAAAACACCAAACGCTCACTGGAAAAAAGATCTTTAAAAAAACAATTAAGGAAACAGTCAGTGAGGGCATCTTCATTTCTGCACGTTGTTTACTGGAAATAAAGTCCACCTTCGCAGATTAGCATTATTTCTAGCACTTATGGCGCTGCCGTCGTTAGATATTTCAGAAAACCATCATCGTAATGATCATCAACCAATGAATCCTCTACAAGATGACGGTCTCCCCTCGTCTCTTCCACAACTCTGTGTCTTAAGTATTCTTCCATGGCGTTCTGGCTTTATTGCGAGAATCATCCACCTATCTTCTACGTGATCTTCTGGGTCTTTTCTTGTCCCTAGGTATCCAGTCCAACATTTCAGTTGTCCAAAGGTGATCAGTTCTTATAGTGTAGTTGCCATTGCCACTAGAGGTCCTTTACTTTGATCACGATGTCATTAATTCTTATCATTTCTCTGATCGATAAGTTCCTCTTCATATCTTTCTTTTTTAAATGCAGCATGTATCTCTCCTTGCTCTTTGTAGTTGTCTATAGCTTCTGTATATAGTTTTTAATTAAGTTTTGTGTCTGTAGTCCGTAACTAAAAAGTGGTAGGATGATTTGATTGTTTTTATTCAACACATTTCTTTTAAGATAGCATGGTAAATTACTCTTTAAAATTACACAATTTCTTCCGCAACAAAGTTTTATACGAATACTAATTTCTGAATCTTAATTATTGAAATATCTACTGAGAGATAATACTGGGAGATTATTAAGATTCAGTTATATCTTTTCCATTGGAGGCTAAGCTGTAACATTAAATTATTTAATGTCCAAACTTAGAAATATTTGACACAATTTTGTAGCCTCTTTCACATGGCCCTCGCTTGATATCTGTTTGTGAGCCCCACTTTGTGCTGTAAAGTCATTTGGGAAGAGCTTTCCATAACTGCCATCGCTGGTCACGAGGGATTCTGAATGGATTAGCCCGAATCCCTTTCGTGTAGCTACACTATCTACCAACAAGTAATTGGACACCTGTGATAGCAAAGCAAAACGAAGTTTATTCACCTTCAATAGTTGGTGGAGCCTCCACGAGCAGCGATTACAGCTGCGACCCTACGGGGCATACTCTCAACCAGGCGTTGTACGACGGCTAGCGGTATTTTCTTCCACTCGGCTTGGAGAAGACTGGTCAGTTCCTTCACCAATTTCGGACGGTGGGGGCACCCCTTAAGTAGACGCTCCAACTCGTCCCAGAGGTGCTCCATAGGGTTAATGTCCGGCTCCACGCAGGCCAGTCCATTCGATTGTCACCATACCAAGCCATGGTGGACCTCGCAACATGACAGGTGGCATTGTCATCCTGAAAGTAACATGGGTCCACCCCGTAAAACTGCCACACTGTAGGAAGCGCATGGTCATCCAAAATGGTGCAGTAGGTATCGGCGTTGAGTCTACCAGAAATTGCGACCAAGGGTCCCGTGCCATACTTGGAGAAACACCCCAATAGCGTAATTCCACCGCCGCTGAACTTCACAGTTGGCACAATACATTCCGGCAGGAGGCGTTCTCCAGGCAAACGCCAAACCCAGACCCTGCCATCCGAAAGGTAGAGGGTGAGCCTTGATTCGACGCTCCAGAGAACCTGTTAACACTGCTCAACGGTCCCCTGTCAACGTTATTTGCACCACGTTAGCCGATCACCGATATTGGACTTGGTGATCAAAGGCTTGTGGGCGGCAGCACGTCCATGATAACCGAACAGATGGGCTTCCTTACGGATGGTACTCATCGAAAGAACACTCCCGGATGCCTGTTGAAGCTCCTCGCGAATGTTGCCCATCGATTTGGTGTGGTTCTTCCGAATTTCTCTGGCCAGCACCCGTCGGTCTGTAACTACCAGTTTTGTTGGTCTGCCGGGTCGGGGCACATTCCGACAGTCACCTCTCATCTTCCACTTTCCAATCACGTAGGCCACTGTCGATTTTGGGTACTTCAACTCGCTGGATATGTCACGTATGGATCGGCCACTTCTGTGATACACGACGATTACACCTTTTTTGAAATCAGAGAGCTCCGAACTGCGTGGCATCTTGCATGCGACTGGTTGCGTTGTTTCCCACAAGATATTTAACGGCGGTGGCCGTCGTGTATCAGGACACGCAGATATCGTCGATTGCAGGGGTGTCCAATTACTTGTTGGTAGATAGTGTATAACGCTATTGGTCAGTCGTCAGAGCCCTCTTTCTATCAGAATAGGTTGCACCACGAAAAGAAGGGGTGCATTTGTCTAGGAGTGTGTGTGAATGCTAAGCTTCGAAATATTATATTTTATATCACTTGATATAAATGCTATTTATCACATGGACAAATGCTCCACAAAGATATTTTTCTGTGAATTAATTCATGTAACAAACTTCAGGTTTAAGTCTAATACGGTTTATTTTTTTCCACAGTGTAGATATTGTGTATATGTTGATGCTGCGCTTCAGCTGCACAATTTCAGTTACACGCGCAAACACAATTTAATTAAGATTTGTTTTTCTGAAAGATATCTAAGTTTTAACACGTTTGGATCTTTTGGTGCTTGCTTCAATTTTTTTTATTTTTACATCCTCTCATGAATGTACAAATAAGTTAACAACCCCTGATATGAGGGCCATAACTGGGATAGGGCCACTGTGACCCCTTTCATGGGTGCCAATTAAAGAAAAGCGCCGTGTGGGGTTTCAGATAGTAAAATAAAAATACGAATGGGCCATTGAATTAGAAACCTTTTTGCAGATGCAGGTGAACTTCACTTACGCAGAGTATATGCAAAATACGTAGTCACGTTCGTCATCACGTGATCTATTTCATTTCATTTCATTTTCATTTTATTGCATTTTAGTTGTTACAGACATTATCATAAATATATAACACAAATAATATATTTTTGTAACAACAGGGAATGAGGAGGGAAAAGGCCTGATAGGCCTGACGTGCCCTCTTCTCCCACAGCATCAAAAGTTTCATGAAAATAAAAAAAAATGCAAAAAAAAAACATAAACAAGTCAAGTCCACATAATATCAAACACAACTAGGGTGGTACTATCAATTAATAAAGGTAATAGTTTATTATGAATTTTTGGTCAGTAAGAAATGCCTGAGTTTTCCTTTAAATATATTAATATTATTAAGTGATATAATATCAGTAGGAAATGTATTCCATAATACAGGACCAATATAATTAATAAATGATCTAAATCGTTCTGTTAGTGGAAACATGGGGATTAGTGTTGTTTTTTGTCTAGTGGAGTAATCATGACTGTGAGTACTTATTTTAATTAAATCTTGGTAGTAACCATTTTTAATTCTCAAAAACATTAGTTTACATATACAGGGTGTTCGGAAAGTAACTGTGCACCTAGGCTACCGTTTTGTTTTCGCAGTTATCAAGTGCAGTATGTGCCACCGGAACGTAATAAAGTGGATTCTCCCAGTCGCAGCCGATCGCGGGAACCCATGGGGCTCACTGCGCATGCGCAGGAAGCTGCTCGAAGCGTCGGTTGCCGCATTGCGGCAGTTGAGTTCCAGAGGGCAACAGAGACGAGTCGTTGTTACTGTAAGTATCGAAGTTATCGTGTGTGCTGTTGTTGTTCATTTTTTCGCACTATGGTTCTTTCAATTGCGGAACGCGTGTTTCTGGTTGACTACGTCTTTCGAGAAGACAATGAATGGCCTCCCTGCTGCGGAGGCCATCAAAACCATTGCGCAAGTTGGCGCAAGAGGGTAATATTGGGCTTGCGACAGCGCATAAAGCGGTGAGAGAATCATTGCACCCCTACCCATACAAAGTAACAGCGATACAACAATTGCAACCGGCGGATCACGTAAAACGACTCCGGTACTGTGAATGGTTTAACAATTTTATTCAAACGAAAACTGTTGCTGTTCTTGATGTCACCTTCTTTACAGACGAGGCGTGGTTTCACCTCTCTGGGTATGTTAACGTACAAAACACACGATTGTGGTCCACAGAGACTCCTCATGCTGTGTCGGAACGACTCTTGCATGACCAGAAAATCGGAGTGTGGGTTGCGCTATCCCGACGACGCATTGTCGGGCCGTTATTCTTTCAGGACACCGTGAATAGTGCACGTTACTGTTCCATACTCCACGACTTCATCGGCCGCCTTGAAGAAGACGAAATCACCTACAGCTGGTTTCAACAAGATGGCGCTACTGCGCACACAGCTCACACCTCTATGAAGCTTCTGAATGAGGTTTTAGGCGAACGTGTCATCTCAAAAACCTATGGCCTCCCTCGCTCCACCGGACCTTACTCCACCAGACTTTTTTCTGTGGGGCGCAGCAAATTCTGCTGTGTATCGTGATCGTCCACGCACGCTTGATCGATTACAAACTGCAATAACTACGTTCATCAGAAACATCTCACAAGCAGAGCTGTAGCAAGTGTTTGCAAATAAACTGAAACGGGTTCAGCGCTGTATCGACGCTCGTGGAGATCACTTCGAACATTTTTCTAAGTGCATAGCTTAGGTGCACAGTGACTTTCCGAACACCCTGTACTATAGATATGCAATTGTTGAATAGTTAGTATATTAAGATCATTTGGACTGAGTCTTACCTTAAAAGCTGTATTTGAAAATTGAGTATTTTGTAGTTTAAATTGTAATAGTCTTATGAATTTATTTTGTAACGACTGAAGTTTTTTCATATTGTATAAAGTAGTCGATCCCCAAACAGATATACAATAGATTAGATGAGACTGAATTAAAGTGTAGTATAATAAAATCATTAATTTGGGGGTTAAGTTGGACATTGCACTAATAATAAGCCGTATATTTCTTGAGATCTTATCAGAAAGGTAGTCGACATGTGAATTCAATTTTAAATCTTGCTGAATAATGATACCAAGATAGTTATGACTTTGAACCACTTCTATAGATGATCCAAGAAAATTAATATTCTGAATTAAGGAAGTGGGGGTTGACGTTCTTGAAAAAAATCATTACTTTTGTTTTTTTAATATTAATAGCCAGATAATTTTTAGTTAACGAATTGGTGACAGATGTAAAACGGACTTGTAGTTGTCGCACCAATGTCTCAACATCATTTCCATGTATTAATATGGTTGCATCATCTGCATATAAATTGCTATCTGAATTGTGTAAACAGGTACAGAAGTCATTAATATAAATATTGAATAATAATGGAGCAAGTACCGAGCCCTGAGGGATCCCTGAAATGACTGATTGCAAGTTAGATCTGGTATGTTCAATTTCTGTATATTGCTGGTGACCAGTGAGATAGATTAGATCAGAGTGAATAGTTAGTATTAAGACTGCTGCTCGTAAGTAATCGTGATTAGTTTTGATCACAATGGGAAAATCCACGGATCATTCAAAATCGAAAAAGGGCTTATTGGGAGTGCCCGTCTGTATGGAACGATGAATTTGGAAACAGAAGAGCTGAATAGTTTCTCAAGAGGTAGGATACCCCTTGTCTTTCGTTAGTGAAAAAAACTACATTGATTGTCTAACAGATGTAACTACGGCACGACGACAATTTGTCAAGGACGAGATCGTCGTCTTCTGAGAAGGCTTGTTTGGAGAAACAGGACATCCTGTTTCTCCTTCCGCAGCAATTGACCTTAACATTGAAAAACTCAATGAAGGCGTTTTCCGACCGATTCCTCAGCGAACTAATGAAAAGAGTGTGTACTGGAAGTCGTGCATATGTACAGAAACCGCCAATTTCTACGAACAACCGAAACGTTCGTTTACAGTACTGTCAGGAAAACCCTGAGTGGACACTGAAGGACTGAAAAAAAGGAATGTAGCCCGACGAGTCGCGGAACTGTAGGCTCAGAGTTTGAAGGGATCCCCACGATGCAACGGACCCAACTTGCCTTGTAGACAAAACTCAAGATTCTGGAGTGTCCTGGTGTGGGGCACATTCTGTTGGTACAGATCAGGTCCCTTGAAATTTCTGGAAGGTCGGATGTTCCCCAAGGAAAATCTGAACATAGTTGCGGTTCAAGGCCATCCATTTAATGCTGACTTTTTATCACACAGGTGGTGGCTGTTTCATGGACGACGATACTACTATCTATCGCGCAAACTGTGTTCAGCGAACATAACAGCGACTTGAACCACTTGCCTCGTATTCTGTATACGTAGATACGTTCCAACACCTTTTGTAATTTGTGCCGAACCACATATTCCGTAATTCAGTCTAAAGCAGGTCGAACCAGTTATTAAATAGAAGTTTCAAATTCAGCAGCAGGGAAGTGTAGTAATTAGTCAGTGTAAGATTTACAACAAACACAAATTTCTATATACACTGCTGGCCACCCAAAATGCAATACCAAGAAGGGCACGAGATAGCAAAGCTGAATTTACTGGACACATAGCAACAGATACAAAGATGAAATGATTGAGCTTACAGGCCCGTGCGACTTGCGAAACACGCAGACATCAATAGTTCGTGTGGCCCCATGGCTGGCAAACGGCCGCTGCACGCCGTGGCATCGAACGAAAAAGGCTTTGGATGTGGGCTTGGGGTATGTAGGTCAAGGCTGCTTCCACACGTTGCCACAGTTTATCAGGTACAGCCGCGGGTGGTGCTTGCCGAGCCACTCGGTTGCCGATCAGCGACCAGACGTGCAAGATGGGCGACATATCGGGAGAACAGGCGGGCCACGGCAGCAGTGACACCTTGTGGGCCGTGAAGAATTGTTGCACTATGCATGCCACGTGCGGGCGCGCTTTGTCCTGTTGAAACGTGGCCGCTGGCAGCTCCTGCAGGTAACAGAAGACTAGCGGCTCCAAAACGTCGGAGATGTAGCGGTGGTTGTTGAGTGTACCGGCGATGCGTACCATAGGGGTGCGGGTGTCATATCCAATTGCGCCCCTATCCATAACGCCAGGCGACGGACCGGTATAGCGATGCGTAGTGCAGGTGTCATACAGTCTCTCGCCGCTGTGCCACCACACGCGGATCCGACTATCGTGGTATTGCAGGAAGAAGCGAGATTCGTAGGAGAAGACAATGTCGTGCCATTCCGTAGTCCAAGTTTGACGTTCAACGGCCCACTATCGCCTCAGTGGCTTGTGGTGTAACGTCAATGGTAATCGGAGCAATGGGCGCTGTGCGACAAGTCCCCGCTCCTGCAGACTACGTCGAACGATACGTGCTGACATAGGTTGTTGCGCAACACACCCTAATTCCTGCGCTAACGTTTGTGATGTGGCAATGCGAGCCGTCAATACCCGCCGCACAACATGCCTGTCCTCTCGTTCGGTGGTGTGCCGCGGCCGCGGCAATCGCTCACGTTGGTCCTTCCGTCCCTCCTGCCACCACCGCATCCATACCCGCCTTACTGTGGCTGGATGTCGTCCCACACGGACGCCGATGTCTCGGTACGATAAACCGCTGTCGCGATAAGCCACTATTCGTCCTCTGTCAAACTCCGAAACTTGCTGGAATTACTGCCGTATTCTGCGACGAGGCATCAGGAAGTTTCCCACGCACAGGTCCGGCAGCACAACACACTTGCACTACTTACATCCCGCCTTCAGTGCTCCCTTCTTATAGTGCTTTTCGGTGGCGTGCCGGGCGCACATGATTTGCATATGCCCTGCAATGCTAATCTTTTGCATACCCTCCCGTGGGCGACGCATGCTGCGAATTTTAGGCCAATCCGATGCTTCTTTCTTCGTGTTGATTTTGGGTGGCCAGCAGTGTATTTAAATGATCTTATTATTCATATATGTGTTAGAATTTTGCACTTTATCAGCAACATAAACAGATGCTTTTTCTCCAGAAGTTGACTACAAGTCTTTCAGTCATAGGTCAACGGATAAAACTTTAATCTTTTTCTTGACTCTTGGAGCAATATGAAGTAGCTCCGGATTATCCCGACTGAGAGAGCATGTATTTCGTATTTCACGACAACAGAGGACTTGGGTGCTGGAAGGTCAAGTTCTAAAAAAGATGTCAGCCTCAATCATTGGTGGACAACGAAAGAGTTATGCGCAGGACATAGATAGGAGCAGGATCTTTAATTGGTCAGCAATAAGAGCTGTCTACAGAAACAGATTTTTGCATAATTATTGATGAATATGCAAATTTAATTGGTGATAAATGCGTTTCAAATTAATATGTTTCTTTTTTCATGAGGGTGTGTTTTAAATTTATGGTCATAAGCACACGAAGCACTAGGTACAGCCCTGCCTAACATCATCTTAATCTTTAAGGGATCGCATGGCCCTTATTTAAAGCCAATGTTAGGTTGGTTAGACCACGAGAAGTGATCCAAGGAAAGGAAGAGAACCAGTCCTATATGACAAACACAATGCTCATGCCTGATCCTGGACTCAAATGAGACCTAATTTTCGCAATTGACAAAAAACTCTCGCCCTCACTGTATTGACAAAAGTCACCGGACACCCCTTCAAAAGCAAATGAACAGATCTGTGCGTTACTAAGATGAGCGGTACAGCTGCAAACGGTATACAAACAAGCTTGCAGCTGACCGTGATCATATCGCACTGTGAGATTGAGGGAAAATCTCTCAGGGGGGGGGGGGAGAAATGACTTTGAAAAAGGAAAAAATGTTGAGTGTTATATTAGTGGGTTTTCCATAAGAGAAACCGAGAGGCGTTTAAACATACCCAAGTCAACTGTTTTGGATGTACTGAATACATGGAAGACACGTGGTGTGCCTAAAAGAGCAAAACGTACCGACAGACCAAAGAAAATCAGTAATAGAGGACGTCGAAGCCTCAGGACAATCGTTACAGCTCATCGACGGAGCACTGCACAAGACCTCAGTGTACACGTGAGTAAAAATGCTGGAACCTCGGTATGTACACGCACCATTCGCAGAGGACTTCATTCCATGAGTTACCGTGGTCGTGCGGCTGCTCATAAGCCTTTCATCTCCACTCGGAATGCTACACGTCGTTTAGCACGATGGGGTGTAAAGAACATTTATCGTAGACGGTAGATCTATGGAAACGGGTCCTATGAACTAATGAAACCAGATACACGATCCATCAGTCTGGTAGCCGTGCGTGGGTATGGCGGCAGCCGAGGGAACGCTATTTGCCACTGTGCACTGTTCCTACGATGAAGTTTGGAGCCGGCAGTGTACTCGTGTGCTGGTGTTTTTCGTGGTATGGTCCCGGCCCATTGGTAATCGCGGACAAGCCTGTGAGCCAGCACGTCTGCTTCGATATTCTGGACAATTATGCCCTACCAACTCTGTGGCAATACTATGAAACTGAGCCTTGTTGGTATCAGTAGGATAATGCACCGAGCCATAAAGCAAGGACTGTTACGGCGTGGTTTGACGATAATTCTGTATCATGTGTGGACTGGCCGGCACACAGTCCTGATGTTAATCCCATAGAGCACCTATTGGATCAATTACAGCGCCGCATAAAAGTTAGGAACCAAGGCCTACTACTAAGCAACAGTTAGCGGCAGCATTATGTACTGAATGGAAGCGCATACCTATCGCTGTGCTCCAGAACCTTGTCGAAAGCATGTCTCGAAGGGTCAGTGCATGCATTAAGGCCAAATGTGGACCGACACCGTATACTAATGTATGTCAATAAATGCTATGTTGTGTTTCTCTTCTAGTTGTCCGGTGACTTCTGTCAATATAGTGTATATGTATATTGCTCTTTATGTGCTTGTAAGTTATCAATTAGGATGCATACCGAACGAAACTTCAAGTTCATAGCATTTTTATTTATTTTTTGTGCGTAAATAAATAACAAAATGGGTTGTGTGCACACAACCTATATGAAGTGCATCACTCAAATCAGAAATTTCAGACATAGTTTGTGAAACTTTTAATAATTTTTATGTTATTAAAATACCATAGGCAGTGTTGAAAATTGAACATATTAGGAAGCATTTACTACTTGTTTTTGCCCTAAAAACGTAAATGAAATACAAAATGAGTTATTCATAAAAAGGAAACATATTTAGTTCCCTGAAGCTACAAAATATTAGATAAAATGTGATTGGCAGAAAAGACCGGTGAAGCTGTTCTAACAGAACAACAGAACAGAACGCTGAAGCTCTTCTGTTAAGACTTCAGCCAATCTGTGCCCTGTAAACTACAGATGTAAGTCCGATGTAGACAATGTCCTGACTGAAAACGTACGTTTAACAGACGAAATCTTGGAGGAAGTGAATCTTGGGAGCTGCACTTGCTGTACAATTATGCCCTCGTGCCTTTGAGCAGAAGTAAATGTTCTGCGTTCTGAGATGTTTTGCATTTAGTTAATGAAGCAGAAGAAACTTTCAAATGTGCCGTAAAGTAGCACTAAAGTAGAATTTTGAAGGTCTTAGTTTGGACAGCCCAGCCCACCTAAAAAATTCCAGTTACGGCCCGGTCAGGCCCAGGCATTTCAGACTTTCATCACGCGTTCTCCTACGCTTGCAAAGACTTCCTCTGGAACAAAGAGTCCTCAACTCGTGTTGTGGCCGGCGGAGCGCTGTCGACAGAGGAAATTAAAAATTGGAAAAAAATAAGTCTTCGAAATGTAAATATGAATGTACGTTAGGTACATGGACTTTGAATTCCAAAACTTCTATGAGCTATGCCACGATAAATTATGTAATTGAAATGTTTGAAGAGTATTAAAAATGTGGACATATCAGTTACCTACTTAGAACTGCTTTGTAACACGGATATCATGTTAACTGCATCGGAAAGTTAAGCTTTAGGATTCCAATATCTTTGAAATAATCGATATTCATGATAGACCCAAACATTTCTTGTTTTCTTTCGTGTGTACAGCAAGTTCTATTTCATTTTGTCATGTTGTCAGCGATTCAGAAAGGGTTGGAGCCTCTCTCCTCTAGTGAAACAAGGTTGCTCTGCTCAACTGAATTACCTCAGTAGTAAAGATAATGAAATGCAGAGAGACGTGCCATTTTCGTAGGAATTCCCCCCATACACAAGGTTTAGACCTGACTACATACTTCTGTCAGAATTTTATAAGCACGTTTCCTCTTTAACCCTTACGATTAAACAAGGTAGCCTCAATACTCAAATATGTAAACAAGTACTTCGAAAGACTTTTCTCACTTTCTTTATCAGAATACTAACTGCTCTTGTAATGCGATGCGACATAAAAGTTATTTTCACAAGAACGAAAAATCATTTGGTATTAATATTTTAACAACGGTGAACCTGTTTCTTAAATCAGTCGGTGGAAGGAAACACACAGGAGAAAACTCTTGGAATAGCCAACTGTATGATAATGACTTGAAATCTTGACCGCCAATTCAAAACAATAGAATCAGGGGCATTCTAGAACCACAAAGAACTTCTAGAATCGCGAATTCTCAATACAGAATGAAGAGAGTTCTGAAATAGCGGGCGCTGAAGACAAGAATGAAGGACATTCCAGGAGATCAAACGTTGAACCCAAAAATCAAAGACTTTCTAGATTGGCCAACGTTTAATACGAGAATCAAGGATCATCTAGAATAGTGGCGCTCAACAGAAGAATTGACGACCTTCTAAAGATCGAACGCTCAACTCACGAGTCAAAAGACCTTCTACTAGAGCGAACGCTCAACTCACGAGTAAAGGACCATCTACAAGAGCAATCCCTCAACACGAGACTCAAGGACCTTCTAGAATAGCAAACACTGAACACAAGAATCAAGAGCCTTCCAGAATAGCAAATGTTCAACGCGCGATTCGTAGTATTCGAAGAGTCGAATACTACAATTCATGCCAGAACATCGTTTTCATTTGAGTTTAGTGAGGCTGAAAACTCTGTTTACGTTAACATATCACAGTAAAGTAAAAAAGCCTCTTGTTTTTGTCGCTAAAGCCAACGGAATGAAAGGACCTTCTTTTTTAATTCAAAATTCAACTTATCTCAATTGGGAAGTATTCTGGTTTGACACCAATTGAGAAATGATTAAAAATTGATTTGACACCAATTGAGAAATATTGATTAAAATTGATTTGACAATAATTGATTCCGGGCAATGCTTCGAAACAGATGGGGCATATATTACCTAAAGGCCATTTATTTGAGTTCAGAATTTTGAAGAAAAGTATGCATTATAGTCTTTGAGAAAATGTGTATAGAAGGAATTAACATTGCAGATACAGCATTCATTTTTCGCTTGAGATGTCCCTTAATTATTCTGACACCTTTTTCTCGAGAAAAAAAGCACCGTGTGTACTTATACATATACTCAATGGACAAAACATTAGAGATACTTACCTAATACTGTTGGTCCTCCTATAGCGCGAATAACAGCCTACACTCCGAGGCATCGACTCTAATAGATGCCGGAGGAAATGCCAGTCATGTTTCTTGCAGTATTGTCCACAACTCCGCTCCGCCCAAAACGTCAGTCCAGGAACCATGGATCTGATGGTACGTTCCATGGCATCCCAGAAAGTGTTTCCCGGGTTTAAATCCGGGGACCTTGGGGATCACTAAATGGTTCCAAACTTAGATGATGTTCCTTGAGCCATGCCTGGGTGGTTACGGCCCGGCGGGGGGGTGGCATTGTCCTGCTGAAACAGACCATTGGCCGCAGGATGCGCGAAAGCCATGAAAGCGTGTAGATCATCAGCCAGCATATGGTGGTAGCGCGCAGCTGTTAAGGACCTCTCCAGACGCTCTAAGGGTATTAATGTGTCCCATGAGAAGGCTCCTCAAACCATCACAGAGTCATCAGCGAATTGAGCACCGCCGACAACGCACGACAGGTCCATGGACGCATGCCGTCGACACCACACTCACACCATCTCACCAGCTTGGTACAGCTGAAAGCGGGATTCATATTACAACACGGCACTGCGCCCCTCTGCAGTGGTGCAGTTGTGATGTTCCCGACACTAGGAGGTTGAATGTTCGATGGCAAGTAGTCAACAGTGACACACGGGTTAAGTGTTGGCTCCCATATTCCATAGTATGCAGACACCGCATGGCTCACTGACCCTGCATGGCCTTGAACATTTAATCTGGATATGATTTGCGTCGCCGTTGCCAAGTGGTCGGTCTGTACAAGCTTGCTCGGATACGTTACTTCGACTTCGGTCATCAATGACGTTTGGTCGACCATCACTTGCTCTGTAGGCTCTGGTACGTCCGTCACTAGTATACTTGCGATACTCCCTTGATACGGTTGCTTCAGGGAATCCTACGGTTCTTAACACTTGGGCGATAGAATAACCCGACCTGCCTTGCGCCGACAATGCGTCTATGATCAAGGAAGATAAGACCACCCCGTTTAAACAAGTTCGTCGATTGCGATACACTGTTGGGAAGTTCTGCTGTCTGCTTATTTATCTGCTGCGTTAGGTTTGGCTCTGTTCCACCCTGTGTGGGAGATGCCTATGTTAACTGCCCATCACTCCTTTTCTCTTTGTCCATTGAGTGTATATTCTCTCGCATTGATCAGATTTGGTTTATGCACGATAATCTATGAATAATGATTACCACACTAGTTACTTCTTGCGTTGTGTGCTTTTCAATACCAATACTGACGCCATAAGTAGAGAGAGAGAGAGAAATTTATCTTCCGCTGACTGAACTTCTTGTAACACAAGGATGTATATTCGAGCACAGTTCAGATTACGTGTATATTCATTAAAAGGATGCATGAGCTTTACGGATCAACGTGACCTGAAACACAAATCCTGAGGCTCTTGTGTGCCCTAACTTTTCGCAACTTAATTCCTCACATGGTTTACGAAATGCAAACAATCATAAGTAAATTATGATTTAGGAGTGTCACTGAAATGTATATCAGTGTACGAGTATACTGCGGGTGATAGATAACTCACCTCTTGACTCGTAACGCCTGAAGCTACGGCGCATATGTGTACGGTGTGGTAAATATGCCGTTCTCCAGATGCTTCATCCACAAGTAATAAGTTGGTTATCAAAAGGTTAGAAAGAGCACTTTACAAGCGCTTTAAGTTACGAACACTCTTCAGTGTGAGGAAGGAAAACATGAGAAAAGTACTACTTCATAATAAAACCGTCTCTAGTGAAATCCATCCTTCAGGAAGGAAGCAGGCTTTTCTTATCTAGGACGGGGGCAGACTTGAAATTACGCCTGTTCGAGTTCAACAATTCCACACTTCCACGCAAACAGAACGCAGATTTTACGTCCTCTGTTATTAGAAAATATTGTGATCTTTCAAGAATCGCAATTCCAGTTTTTGACACAATTTTACGAAAAATGTGAAAACTAGGTAGATAACCGTTGCAAATATGTATCAAGCAAAGACTTAAAGTTATATTCCTTTCATGTATATAAGGGTTTTACATCTCACAGACTAGGTTGCTGTGCACCCTGGTTATCTGAGGGCAAAAACTATATGCAGTTAACTAAAGTCTTCAAAAAAGAGATTACTGAAGTGCATAACATTCATTTCGAGTTGCACTGTTCGGCAAATTTATTTCCGCGTTGTACATTTTTATTTTTACACCATTCACAGTACGAATTTTAGCTCCTGGTATGACCATTGTCAGAGGGTGACATTTTACTCCGGTAGCTACGGCCTTTATATTCTTACCTTCTGCAATTCAAAGCAATTATTATAGAAATACTAAGCTCACTCAAATAGTGAAAGATTTTGTTATGTATTAAATGCCCATCTTATTATATACATTTGACACATAAGATGAACTTTACGTCGAAGATCTGTTATAAAGTTAATCATATGAAAATTTATTTTATGTTTTTTAAGGGTTTAACGCCTCTGGAACGCGAAGACTAATTGCCCTATTTAAGGGCAATTAGTTTTTCGTCCCTATTTTAAGGGCAAGTTTCCCAGTGAATGGATAAAATCGTCTCCGCACATAATTAGCGCCTTAAGAAGTCCACTTGGGCCAGGTTATTTTCACCACCCCTCATCTTCACGAGAAACGATTTAAAGATTGTCAGAAAGTGAACGAGAAATTATTATAAGTGAACGGAAAACAATTGAAAGTGAACGGGAAACGATTAAAATTATATTATTAACGGGAAGCAAATGCATCCGAAACCGTAGCTATTGTTGTATGTTAAAGGTTCACCGTACTGAAGGTGTCACATAAAGACTCCGAAGAGAGATACATATCAGCCCAGCGTGCAGGAATGGGCAGCTTAACACCGGCTGGCACGTGTTGTCTTTTGCAGCAGATGGTCTTCGATCTTTGAGTGAATAGCAGAGTGCATTTGTGATATGTAATATTTGTGACAACTCTTCGGTCAGGCTATTTTGACCACATCTGTCTACCCGAGACCCGGTTTTAAGATTGTTGGAAATTGAAACGATTAGATTGAGGAAAACGACTAGCCAAAATATCAATGACCGCAGTCATTGCCGTATGTTCGAGTTCCGCAGGAGTGAAGGTGTTTCATAAATGACACGAAGAGGGCCACAAATCCACGAAACGTGTTCGATTAGGAAGGTGAACACCAGTCTTCACGAGCTTTCAGGTACTGCAGATGGTTCAAAATCATTCAGTGACCAGCAAAGTACAACCAGGAAGCTCAGAAAACCGTTTCGAAGCACACAATCCAGTGAACGCTATCGAAGATGCGTCTAAGGGGTCAGCCGAACTTTCATATACCCTTGTTTACAGACTTCATGGCAACTTCGCTTACATTTAGCACTGATACATAATGACTGGACGTTGAACGACCGGGAAAGAATCGTCTGATCCAATGTCTGGAGTTTCCAGCTCCAACCTACGTTTAAAAGTGTACGATTTCAACGCTGCACATGAACGCAGGTGCAAACAAACTGCACTTTGACAGAAAACAACACGGTGGCGTTAGTATCATCGTATTCGGATTGTTGTCATTGACATTCCTTGTTCCCTCTCCTACTTTAAGAAAACCCTCACTTCTAGTTCCCACGTAGTCTTATTTTTTTTTTGACCAAGTATTGCCATGAATGGTGATTTTTGCATCGGAATGGTACTGGGATCCTTTAGCAAACAAACGCTGTATGTCATAAGGCTCACATTGTGCAAGAATGGTTCAGCGACCATTGTCAAAAAATTTCGAGTGATCTCCTGACAGCAAAATTCCCCAAACTTAAATCCCATCGATAATTTGTGGGGTGTGGTGGAAAGCAGCAACAGGCGGTTCAAGCCAGTGCCTTACTTTGTCGAAGAACTCCGGGACGCCGCCCCGGTGGCGCAGTGGTCTAAGGCGCTGGCCTCTGATCATTCGTCCGTAAGGGGTCCGGGTTCGAATCCCGGTGAGGCATGGATGTTGTGTTTGTCTTAAGGCACTGGCTCTTTCCCTTCCCTGGAACCAGTGACCCTAAATTAGGGACGGGCGACTGCTTATAGCCCATTTGAGTTGCTCACGGTGGTCGTTAAACCTCCAATCAAAAAAAAAAAAAAAAAAAAAAGAACTCCGGGACGTCAATCTGTCCATCTGTCCAATTGATGCACATTATTTGAGGACACCTTCCGAGGTTTAGGCGTTGCTATGCCGGGTGCAACCGATGGCCTAACACGGTATTAGGATGGTGTTTATAATAATATGGCTCATCAGGTTGGTCTACCATGGATCTTACTTTGTACTCATATATATATGGAAATTAAGTGTGTACGTTTAATATGGATTACACGCCTAACCATGACGTCACAAACATGTACGTCTAAAATTGACCTTGCGTTGTACATATGAGCATTCCATGGCCATGTGTTATGTTGTGAAAGCTACTCTTATGCTAACGTATGGAATATACACAATCGAGTCCCATTACTGTGACCACCTACTACTTTTGAAGTTAACAGCGTGTTGCCGATGAAAGAAGACACGGGTCGTGAGGTGGCTTAGAGGGTATATAAGGTGTGCTGTATGCTTTCTGAAAACATATCCCTGGTTGCTGTCATGGATAACATGATCGATTTTTCAGATTTTCAAAAAGGGATGATAATTGACTTTCTGGCCAAGGGTGAAAGTATTTCTAAAACAGCGCAGTTGGTGAACTATTCGCGTGCTGCTTTGGTCAAAGAGTATCGTGATTGGAGAAATGGCTCCATTGCGAATAAGCGACGTGAAACTGCGAGCACCACGTGCCATTGATGTAAGAGGTGAACGTTGGTTGCGAAGGTGTGTGAGGGCCAATCGGCACGTTACAGTGCAGCAGCTCACTGGCCGAATGAACCTGTGAGCTACCGGCAGTGTATCTGAAACGACAGTTCAGCGAACCCTGCTGCATATGGGGCTCCGATGCAGATGGATGGCCAATGAGCCTATGCTAACGAAAGTGCATCGGCAGAAAAAGCTTACATTTGTACGGCAGAATCGGAATTGGACCTCCGCTGATAGGCAAAGGATTGCCTTCTCCGATCAGTCACGTTTTTTGCTTCATCGAACGCATGGACGTTGACGTATAAGTCAAGAGACATCGGAGAACAAACACTCTTCAACCATTGCTGGAAGAACACAAGCTGGTGGGAGCAGTGTTTTGGTCTGGGGAAGGTTTTCGTGGCATTTCCCGTGTCCACTCATACCTATAAAAACACTATAAACCGAATTAGCTATGAATTCATCCTTGCATTCCACGTACACCCATACATGCTGAGTGTTTTCCCTGCGGCGGATGAGATCTTCCAGAACGACAATGCAACGTGTCACACAACTAGAAATATCCGTGAGTGGTTGGAAGAGCATGATGAATACTTCGAAGTACTTCCCTGGCCCCCTAATTTCCCAGACTTAAACCCAATTGAGCATCTGTGGGATCACCTCGATCGTGTTGTTCGCTCTATGTATCATCCACGACGCACCCTCCAGCAGCTGTCAGAAGCACTGCAGTCAGCATGGTTCCACATTCCTGTGAACACCTTCCAGCACCGTATTGAGTCACTCCCAGCCAGTCTAGCTGCTCCCCACGCTGCACACGGCGGTTACTCTGGATATTAGCTGGTGGTCACAATAATGTGACTCAACCGTGTGTAATGTGGGTATAAAGCAAATGTTATATGAGCTTATTTGGCATAAAACAGAGTGCTTTTACGCGTGCAAACAGACTCAAAACCTTCAGTCCTTCAGCCTCTGTTCTAGAAGAATGAGGAACATCGCGTTGCTAAAATACTTTTGTACAAATATTTTAGGTCTAAATTCTTGTATGACGAACTGCGTACAGAAGAGTCAGCATCTTCGTTTATCATTGGGAGCTAACTGAAACCATAACCCAAGTAAAATATTCTCAATCAGATGAAAATCAGGATTCATTCCATGATCACGTGTCATGCAAAGAGACAATGCATAAAGGAGACAGATATTTGTTCGGGGCAGGCAATGAAGGAATTCGAGTGTGACATTTAAATGGAGTTGACGAGGAAGTGATGTAAGGATGATTCTGAAAGACGGACGTCACGTAGCTTCAGCTAATATTAAAATCAACATTCTTCTTTAATTTGATGAGCTGGAGGTCTTGTTAATGAACTAGAGTGTTAAGTTCACAGACTTTTCTCAAAATAGTGCATGCGATTTAATTTCGTCTCTAAAACCTTATCGGCGTGTTGTATTAGAATGCAGTCAACAGTCATTCTAACAACACAGTTTGTATTGATATATAACTTTTAATGATAGACCAAATATCAAGAGAGCAAATCTATTTATTTCCTGAATCCATGAAAGGAAAAGGTTTTGAAAAATAGGAAACATTCGACCTGAGCTTCACGTAGAAGCGAAAACCCCTCAGCGAGTAACCTTTGCTTCGTAAATACGATTCTGAATTCCATGAATCGACAAATAGTATATTTACTTTGAGCCCTTAAAAGTGAGATTGTATATGTTCATGTATTGCTCGGTAAACTACGTGAAGGAAAGCTGAATCACTTCTATTCAACAACAAGTAGCCAATGTCAGTTTTGAGATTATTTCTTAGAATTATCTGCAGTATTCGGGCGTACTTCCACATGAAGGAGAATTAGATTTTGTTCTAAATAGCCGAGTAAAATTAAACTCATGTATTACTTTGTCTATGCGATTATATTCATTTGTAGCCCAAGCGAAAATTTCAATTCATATAAAATCCTGGGATGAAGTTCCCAGCTTCATCTGTGTCCTTGGTGTTCTTACACCTACCTTCATCTATATTTTCATCTGTAGCTTTATGTTTCTTCCGAAAGATGAGGTCTGCCGAAGCGATGATTTCCTTCACCATGTTTATGAGGCACTACCTCGTCCTCGGTGACCTCACGAGAACTCCTAGGTGTTCAGCATTCGCTGCATCTGGTAAAAGAACACTTCTCTCGCCTGAAAATAGAAAATGTTGAAGAAGAGTGAACCAAAACTTACATAAGAGCCCAGGATCCAAAAAGAAAAGTTAAATTAGAGTATGTGTTACAATGTGTTTGTGTCTGAAACTTCAAGCCTTGGGATTTGGCAAAGACAAGAAAGACAGAGATCATTTTAAAATTACTAATACACAAATTCAAATTTTGGGAGTACCATTTAAGGCTTCAGGTCCGTGCCTTTCTAAGAAACGGCCAGACAGTTTAACTAACATTGAAAAATATAATGACAGACTTGAAAATAATATTCTTTCCTTACTTTCAAAAGCTAAAATAGTAAATCATCTGCCTTTTTTAAAATTCTATTACTATTTGAGAACCACGCCAGTACCAGTTGTTATTGCAAGAACCGGCCGAAAGATTACCTTTCAGATTTATTTGGGAGGGTAGAAGGGAAAAAATAAAACGTGCAATTTTATATAATGATATTGAGTTTAGGAGGATATGAATTAAAGATCTAACACTCGCAGGTAAAATACTAAGACTTTTGACACTTAGAAAATTTTTCCAAACGAAAAACATCCGGATCTTAGAGTTTTAAAGTTTCAAGTTGGTCGTGATCTAGATTGTTTCTGTTCCTTGGGACCAGAGCGGCCTTCCTCTATTTTGGCGGGAGGGAGGTATATTGATCTTTGTAAGAAAAAAGCATGAGAAAAATAAATGAAATATCTATTCTAGAAAATATAACTCATGACGATAAATTGAGAGATCTATACGGCTACAAATTTTAAAAAATCAGACAAAATTAGAAATCACAATGAATACTCCATTTATAAATTTCATTCGGAAACAAGAACTTCAGATTAAATTATGTACTCACATCCGCGATCTAAAGTTTAAAATTTTACAAAGCATTATTCATAATCATAAATGGTTGCATAGAATACATCTGTCAAATGATCCGTGTAGTAAACATTGTGGTCTCTTGGAGAACACTGAGCACATTTTTGTTGAGTGTTATTTCATTCTAACAAGTAAAGTCCTAAGTGTAGAACGTATATAGAACTTATTCGGCACCGTAGAAACCCCAGAAATCAAGGGGATCCTACATACACAGAAGAGCAATTGAATTAGAGACAGCTGGCGTTATGCAAATGTGGCACTGTGGGCGGCCCTATAAACGGAAACGACATGACGTATGCAGCGACCCGACAATATAAAGAGTGATGCGACGTGAATCAATAAGAATCGGGTGCAGCATGGGTAAGACGAAAGATCTAAGCGCATTTGATCGTGGAAAAATTGTCGGGGCCCGACAAATGGGTCACTCCATCTCGGAAGTCGTGCAGGGACTGGGATTTTCACGAGTCACTGTGTCACGGGCGCACCGTGAGTACATCGAATCCGGTACAACCATCCCTGCAAGGGCCACTTGCCGTGGACAACAGCAGGTGGATGAGCGGGGTCATCGTCGTCTAGCTCGCATTGTAGCAGCGGATAGACGGGTCGAAATGCAAGAAATTACTCGGCCATTTAACGCTGGTGCACAAAACCGTGTAAGCAGCCACACCATCCAGGACCATCTCCTCGCTATGGGGTACAGAAGAAATCGTCCCACGAGGGTACCGCTACTGACCGCACATCACAGGGTGCATAGATTAGCATAGACGCGGGAACATCGCCACTGGACCCTAGACATGTGCAAAAATGTTGCCTGGACTGATGAGTCGAGATTCACGTTGGTA
This sequence comes from Macrothele yani, assembly GCA_039090855.1. Lineage (NCBI taxonomy): Eukaryota > Metazoa > Arthropoda > Arachnida > Araneae > Macrothelidae > Macrothele > Macrothele yani. Next base: position 50,487,508 of record CM077013.1, on the reverse strand, counting down.
TATGCGGATGGCAGGATACGAGTACGGCGCAAACCACATGAAGCGATAAATCCTTCTTGCCAGCATGGCACTCTTCAAGCTGGTGGGGGTGGCATTCTCGTCTGGGGACTGTTTACGTCGGCTGAAATGATACCCCTGTTACGTGTGACATCGTCCCTCACAGGTCAACGTTACTGGGATACCCTGGACGACCATTTGCTCCCGTTTGTGTGTCTTCAACATCCCACTGGGGACCCGTTTGTGTGTCTTCAACATCCCACTGAGGACCCGTTTGTGTGTCTTCAACATCCCACTGGGGACCTCACGTCGGTGGAGTATTCATCCAACCATTCAGATACAATTCGCTCCCGAATTGTATCCGAATGGTTGGATGAACACTCCACCGACGTGGCCTCGCTTCCTTAGCCAGCTAAGTCACCTGACTTCAATTCCATCGAGCACATCTGAGATGCCATCGAGAGAGGTCTTTGAGGCTCTGACCCCCTCCATCAAATCTTCGTGAACTGTGGGAGCTTGTTAAGGGGTCGTGGATCCGTATGGCTTCTTTTATTTTTTATTTATTTTTTTGATTGGAGGTTTAACGACCACCGTGAGCAACTCAATGAGCTATAAGCAGTCGCCCGTCCCTAATTTAGGGTCACTGGTTCCACGGAAGGGAGAGAGCCAGTGCCGTAAGACAAACACAACATCCATGCCTGACCGGGATTCGAACCCGGACCCCTTACGGACGAATGATCAGAGGCCAGCTGTAACGTACCAGGAGATGTGACGTACCTGCCAGAAGGACGCACACGACATAAAGGCAGATAGGAATCAGAACAAATGTCCGCGTAGCTTAATTGGTAGAGCAACTTATTCCGGAATGAGTGGACCCGGGTTCGAACCCCGGCGCGGATAAAAATGACGGAGAAATTTACTTCGTTATAATGGCGCCCGAACTACCCGGATGACCCGACCGTTCAAAATCTCGCATTGGTGTGATGTTATTTCCACACCGCGAGATAGGAAAAATCAGAGAATCCCTTCTCCAGTGCTTCGAAAAATAAATGTGTGTGACGTTGCATTCCACACACCAGATTGACTGGGAGTTCTCAAGTGCACGTTCTACAGTGGTTGTCTGCCTGCAGCGATTCATGGTCACTGCTGATCCGTGGGCCATGCCCCCGGCCCTCTTTCGGGGGGAGATGTGACGTACCTGCCAGCAGGACGCACATGACATAAAGGCAGATAAGAATCAGAATACATGTCTGCGTAGCTCAGTTGGTAGAGCTGCTTGTTCCGGAATAAGCGTACTCAGGTTCGAATCCCGGCGTAGACCAAAAATGACGGAGAAATTTACTTCGTTATACAGCGCCTTAGACCACTGCGCTACCGGGGCGGCCCGTATGGCTTCCCAACGCTTCCGGTGTGTTGTCGAGTTCATGCCGAGACGAATCGCTGCCGTCATCAGGGCGAAAGGTGGTGCTACACGTTACTAGATAGGTATCTCTAATTCAATTGCTCTTTAGTGTACACCATGTCTTTGGGTGGCCTGGAATGAGTCGCGGTTGTAGCCTTATTAAGATGGACCGCGACCCAATCCAGACCACCCAAAGACATGGTGTATATAGGGGACCACGTAGGGACGAACCCTTGATTTCTGGGGTTCTTACTATGCCGCATAAGTTCTATGTAGGTTCTACACTTAGGACTTTAGCTGTTAGAATGAAAGGGCACAAATATAACTTCAGGCCCGGCTGTTTTACTACAGCCCTTGCCAGAACTGTTAATCAAGGACAGTATACACCAAACTGGGAAAACGCTACGATTTAGTATGTGGTAGCAGACCACCTGGGGACTTCAGCACCTAATCGACGATCTCTTCTCTTCTCTTGTCAAGTAATTTTGCTTCCTATATTTCAGCACCTAATCGACGATCTCTTCTCTTCACAGAAAGTTTGTGTGTAGTTCAATATGCTCAAAACTGTTGCAAAGAGGACTTGCCAGTCTTTATTCCACAATCGTGGAAGTTACTGATTGCAACTTTTTCTGTGAATGATGAAATGACCTATGACGAACAAAATACGAGATAAGCTATTCTCTTTTCTACGCTTTTCAACCGTAGGTTGAAGAAGCGTACATGCTCCAGCTTTGTACGTCCGTTTGTCCGTCCGTCCGTCTGCACGATAACTGGCGTAAAAATGGTTCGATTTCGATGAAATTTCAGTATGTGGTAGGGGACCACGTAGGGACGAACCGTATTGAAAATGGGACAAATGGGGTCAAACGTCACGACGTGGGGGCAGGATCCATTCCATTGCACTTATGCGCCATAACTTGCGTAAATATGGTTCGATTTCAATGATATTTTACTTTCTGGTAGGGAACCGACTGGGGACGAACCCTATTTAAAATGGGTGAATTAGGGTCAAAGGTCAGGACATAAGAGCGGGATGCATTCCATTGCCCTTATTCGTCATAACGTGCCTAAAAATGGTTCGATTTCGACGAAATTTCAGTATGTGGTAAGGGACCACGTGGGGACAAAGCCTCTTGAAAATGGACGAAATGGGTTCAAATGTCAGGACATAGAGTTGCGATCCATTCCATCGCCCTTATCCCATATTATTAAGGTGGACGTCAAGTAATTTTGCTTCCTATACTTCCATTAGAAGAACATTTCTACACAATTCCTTCACAATTAATGTGTTCCGAAGGTTGGAAATTTGAACATCGATTAAAATAACTTCATATTATAACGTGGAATACTTAATATTTTCTAAAACATAACCATAATTACACTGACGGAAAAAATCCCAACACCAAGAAGGGGTTGTGTTAGATAAACGACAGTTGGTAGGCAGTGAGAGTACATCTGTAAGATGATGTGTATGCAAATTTCGCGCTCGGCGCATACGTGTGGCGCTAGTAGCGCCCCTCGGAACATGCAAAGCAGGTTTTCTGTAAATACGCGCTGTAACGTTCGTGAGCGTTAGTTATCGTTGAGATTCGACGTAGGGTGTTGATGTTAGTCAAGAATGCCTTTAAGACGACGAAGAAGCCATTATCAACAGCTCACGGAGTTTGAACGAGGTCGTGTAATAGGGCTACGAGAAGGTGGAGTTTCTTTCTGCAATATTGCAGAACGACTTGGCAGGAATGTAGCCACTGTGCATGATTGTTGGCAGCGGTGGTCAAGGGAAGGTACTGCCTCTAGAAGACAGGGTTCCGGCCAGCCACGTGGCACTACTGAGAGGGAAGACCGCCGTGTACGGCGTATGGCCGTGGCGCATCGTACCGCGTCTGCGGCAGCAATTCGAGCAGCAGTTGCCACCACAGTGACACAACGAACTGTTACAAATCGGTTACTTGAAGGACAGCTCCGAGCCAGACTCCCTGTAGCGTGCATTCCACTTACTCTAAACCACTGCCCTTTGCGACGTCAGTGGTGTCAAGCTAGAGTTCATTGGAGGACGGAGTGGAGATCTGTTGTGTTTTCTGATGAAAGCCGGTTCTGCCAGGGTGCCAGTGATGGCCGTGTGTTTGTTTGAAGGAAGCCAGGTGAGCGCTTGCAACCAACCTGTCTGCGGCCGAGACACACTGGACCTACACCTGGACTTATAGTCTGGGGAGCAATTTCCTATGACAGCAGGAGCACTCTCGTGGTTATCTCACGCACCCTGACGGCACAGTTGTACGTCGGTCTGGTGATTCAACCTGTTGTGCTGCCATTCATGAACAGCATTCCATGGGGTGTTTTCCAACAGGATAGCGCTCGCCCGCATACCACTGTTGTAACCCAACATTCTCTACAGAGTGTCGACATGTTGCCGTGGCCTGCTAGATCACCAGATCTTTCACCAATAGAGTACGTATGGGACATCATTAAGCGACAACTCCAGCGTCACGCCCAACCAGCATTAACCGTCCCTGTATTGACCGACCAAATGCAACAGGCATGGAACTCCATCCCACAAACTGACATCCAGCACCTGTACGACACAATGCATGAACGTTTGCGTGCTTGCATTCAACATTCTGGCGGTTACACCGGTTATTAATGTACCAGCATTTCACATTTAAAATGGCTCTTCTCGCGCTTACAATAAACTGTGGTCTTGAAACCTTAATCGATTAAATATGTTACCTATACAAATGTACTGCCGCCATTTCATTCCCCTACAACTATTTTTTCGTGTTGTTGGGATTTTTATTTTCGTCAGTGTATATTAAAAATCAATAACTTTTCCTTTGGTGGTGTTGAAACCAGAAAAAAGGTGGGGCAACCTGTACTTTGATGACGTCAGTAGACAAACAAATGTTGGATTGCATAATTCTGGTTATGTTTTAGAAAATATTAGGTATTCCAAGATATAATATGAAGCTATTTTAATCTATATTCAAATTTTCATCCTTGTGAACGCATTATTTGTCCAGAAAAAAGATGGCGCGACCTGTATTTTCATGACGTCAGTGGAAAAACAAATGTTGGATTGCAGAATTATGGTTATGTTTTAGAAAATATCAAGTATTTCAAGTTATAAAATGAAGATATTTTAATCGATGTTCAAATTTTCATCCTTGGGAACGCATTAATTGGGATGAAAATGTGTACAAAATTTTTTCTATTCGAAATACAGGAAGCAAGATTACTTGACGTTCACCTTAAAGGAGCAATTTTTGTTTGTATGTAAATTTTATTTTGAAAACGGCTCTAAGGATTTTGATGAGATCCTTAGAGCCGTTTCTGGTACTAGAAATCGATTAAGCTTGATCTCGACTTTAGGAAAATTCGTTTAGTGGGTTAAATAACCACGCCGAATTACCACGTTTTTAGTGTAGTGTCATGGCGTCATTCCATAAGATGTTGGCACGCGGTCACGCCATCTGCCTCATTACGTCCCGCGTTGTGTGTGGATCCTATTAAGGTTTTACAACGTAACACTCTTGCGAGCAGATGGTCGCGAATCCCATCTGCCTCATTACGTCACGCGTTGTGTGCGTATGTTCGTCCGCACGATAACTCGCGTAAAAATTGTTCGATTTCGATGAATTTTTAGTATGTGGTAGAAGAACACCTGGGAAGGAACCCTATTGAAAGTAAACGAAATGGGGTTAAAGGTCATGATATAGGAGCGGGATCCATTCCACTGCTCTTGTGCGCCATAACTAACGTAAAAAAGGGTTCGATTAAAGTTTAGTATGTGGTAGGAGACCCCCTGAGTACAAACCCTATTGAAAATTGGCGAAATGGGGGTCAAAGGTCAGGACATAGGAGCGGAATCACTTCCATCGCCATTATGCGTCAAAACGTACGTAAAAATGTTTCGATTTGGATGAAATGTTGGTATGTTGTAGGAACCTTCCTGGCGACGAATCCTAATGAAAATGGGCGAAATGAGGTCAAAGGTTCGGACACAGAAGTGGGATCTATTCCATAGCCCTTATGCATCATAACTTACGTAAAATTGCTTCGATTGCGACAAAACTTTATCATGTTATTTCGGAGGTATACTGAACCAGTTCTGTTGAATTTCATCAAAATGGGATCAAAGGTCAGGGCACAGGAGTGAGATTTATTCCCCAGCCATTTTCCTCATAATTTCAGTAATTATTTCTGGTATGTTGGAAAGCGTATCATAATCAATGCTTTGCACGATTTTACTAACTTGTTTCTTCTTGTCGATTACCATGTTGTGGCAACACGGAGTCTAATATCCGGGGATGCCTCTGTATTTAATAGCAGCCCCACTCTTTCTCTGTGACAGTCTAAATGATGATGGGACTATAGTTAGTTCCGAAAGATCTTTCAAGTAGTTTTTAATCATTGCTTTAATTGTAAATAAATCTTGTATTTTAATTCTGCAATTGGAACATATTGGTTTAATTTAACGTACATAGACAGCCTTTAACTTGATATACGTTTCCACGTATGTGTTTTTGAGATAGCTCCTGTCAAAAAAATACGCATGAAATGATAAATATACAATACACATAGGGGGCTATGATATACTTTAACATGTTCAGGACTTATTTCGAGACTGTAAAGGAGGCGAAGTTTGAATCAAGAACAAAACGATTCACATTAAATATATTATAACACCTAATGATTATATACTGAAATAGCAAACTGTCAACCAACATTTTTATTTACAGTTTTCGGGATTACAAAAAGTTATGAAAAACAGAGCTGTCGTTTTGACAAATTCAGCAAGTAGACGTACTTCTTCATGCTGCTTTTTTACTTTCGTACAGAGATTTTCGCGTGATAGGAAATTACAAAACCACCACATTTGCTTTCTCTATAAGCCACGGATAATATTCTCATGATTTCTGCTAACCCCGAAAGTTAAGAGCACCTGGAAAAACGAAAGATCGGTCGGCGAGAAAACGTTCAGCCTAAATGCAATCGAAGTATGAATTAATAATCTATGTATTTGTTCGATATTAAAAAAGTCATTTTTTGAGGCACTTCCAGCAGTGAAAGTAACCGTGCACGTGAAAAAAAGAAGCCAAAGTTCGAAGACAATTAATCATCTGTCGTCGTAATTGAATTGGCTTTGTTTCACGGCATCAATCCTAACGCTCTTTTATCAGACTCCATACATTTCCAAATGAAGATCACCGTTATTCTTCCTCGTATCTCTTATTCATAAAACAGCTCCGAAGGGTAAAACTCGGAGTTGATGAAATGTCGCGTTTAACCTTTCGGAGCTGTTTGACATCACAAAATCGTGAACTAGCAAAAAATGATCTGCACTGAATGTTGGGAAAACCCAAAACCGGATTTAGACACTCTGAGACCTTAAGCGCAGTTTGAAGTAAAGGCCCCTTTTACTAGCGATACCAAATTAGCTGGAATGCATGTCGGAGTGTGATAAAATACCTATCTTAGCAGTATGGCCGCAATTTTAAACTACTTTATTTAGCGCTTATGTTTTGGAAAACGTGTCGATTATGTCATCTTAACAGATATAATTTATTAAATCTGATTCTATAAGCGTAAACATACCAATAAGTCTTCATAGATTTCTACTCTACGGTGAGGATCAGAGATTGACGTGTCACATACAGAGTAGGGTGTATAGGAAAGTCCTTAAACTGGGAAATATCTTTTGAACGCAAAATGCTAGAGTTGTGGAAGTAGTGCGTACATATAGTGACTTCACTATGTTCTATCAGATGATACCGATTGCAGCACCCCTAGCGGCGAATTTTAGAAGTTAGCTATCCGATCGCGAGAACCAAGGGAGATAGCGAAAAAAACTCAATAGCAAACGTGTAGAGCGCCACCGATTTAGTATGAAATAACTCCGTACATTCACCAAAAACTCCAATAGAAGTCCGGAAATGTAGTTCTCTTGGCATCCGATCACCAGCACAAATACGTCACTCATCGCGTGCAGAAGTGTGACATTATAAGGTGATGCAAATTTACTAATAAAACTAATGCCTGTACGTGTCAGCAAGGTACAATTTATTATGTACTCTACAGTAAAGTAGTAAAAAATTCATACAACAGTAGGGGATTATGAAGACGAAAAGCACAAAATAATGTTCCAGAAATACAAAATGTCAGTACTAATACTTAAGCATTCGCGATGTGTCCACCATCGGCAGCAATACACATCTCTATTCGAGCTAGAACTTCTTGTTGGACGTTCTGCAGCATTTCAGGTGTTACGTTACTGCACGCTTGGGTAATGCGGGGTTGTAGAAATTTACCATACACGACCAAATGTAAGCCACACGTCGCACTGATGTCTCTCGTACAGCAGTGTGAGTGGGCTAGCGCATAGGCCAGGACGTCCACTGGTTGCACGTGCACACCTACAAGTGTCGGCCTACAAGAACGGGAACGACCTGTAATGCTCCAGGTTTTTCTCAGCCGGCGGACGACACTGCTGATAGTAGCCGCAGTAGGATGAGAACGATTAAGGAAATGTAATGCATATTGGCGTGCTGCCTCTCTTGCCCGACGACCGCATTCCCCGTACAACATAACCATGTCGCAGTACTCCTCGTTGGAATAACTAGCAATGTGTTGACTCGAAGGTCCAGTCCACGCACTGTCTGACAAACCTTCCCTGACCGCCAATTTATGCCGGTGATCGGATACCGAAAGATCTGCATTTCCGGACATCTATTGGAGTTTTTGGTGAATGTAGAGCGTCATTTAATAATAAATCGGTGACGCTCTACACTTTGGCTTTTGACTTTTTTTGCTCTCTCTCTTGGTTCTCGCGATAGGATTGCTAACTTCCAAAATTTGTCGCTAGGGGTGCTGCAATCGTTCTCATCTGATAGATCATAGTCACTTTGCTATATGTACACACTACTTCCACAACTCTAGCATTTTGCGTTCAAAAGTTATTTCCCTATTTAAGGACTTTCCTATACACCCTGTATGATGTAAGCGGTTTCTGTGATGAAATGTACTGCCTCTTGCAGAACAACTTCGTTTTCTGCAGTCTCATCAAAAAACGTGTTCCTTTCCTTCACTCGATATTTTTCATCTATCAATTTATGGTTGTTGGCCAAAGTATCGGCATCAGCTTCTATGTATTGAAAATTACTTCTCAAACTTATGATGAATGCTTTAAATGATTTTAGCGAATTCATAGCTATCGAAACATTTGTTTCACGATCCTGCATATACACTGCCGGAAAGTGAAAAAAGAACACCATGAAGGATACGTGTGATACCAACGAAAATTATACAGCATGATAACGGAATACAGAGGATAACGTGATCAAAACATTATGACAAAATACAGCTGTATTTGCTGGTAAACTGATAAATAACATTTCCATGTAACATGGTTAGTACGAGGTTAAACCGCCATGAACTGCGTCACACTGTGCAATTCTGGCTTGGAGTCTGTCGTACAGATGTTGGATGTAGGTTTGGGGTATTGAGTTCCAAGCATCCTCAACCTGGACGCGTAAACCGGGGATGGTCGTGGCTGGCCGCGGAGACCAGATAAGTCGTTGTCCCATAAAATCCCACACGTGCTCAATGGGGGACAAATCCGGTGAACGTGCAGGCCATGGAAGTTGTCTCACACCCTGAAGTGCATGTTGCGTTGCACGTGCCGTGTGTGGGCGTGCGTTATCTTGCTGGAAAACACCACGATGGACCGACCTTACAAATGGCACAACAACGGGCTGAATGATGTTGTTGATGTAAGAGGTGCTGTTTAACGTACCCGGTACAAACACTAGTTGTATACGGCAGTGATAACTGATCGCTCAACACACCAGGAGATCGGGTGTAGGCCTTGTGTGTCGCTGGCGGATGCAAGAAGGGTGGAGACGCTACCCTGTACGTCTGCGAACACGCATACGGCCATCGGAGGCTCCCAAGCAGAATCTGCTTTCATCGCTGAACACGACAGATCGCCATTGCGTTCTCCAGTGCAGACGTTGGCGACACCACTGCAGCCGTTCCTGACGGTGGGCTGAAGTCAGAGGTACACATGCTAGGGGTACACGTGCACGTAGTCCTGCATCCAGTAGACGGTTGCGGATTGTTCGCACAGTCATCTCAGGTGCAGCGGCAGCTCGGATTTGCGTCGCAGTGGATGTTTTGCTTGACAACGCCGCTCTTCTTATGCGTCGATCGGTCCGGTCATCAGTCCGTCTGTGACTCCCGGTTCCACGTCTTCTCGGATGAAAATGTTCCTCGGACCATCTACGCCACCATCGTACCACCACCGATACTTCCCGTTCAATTCCTTCCGCAATACGACGATACGACCACCCGGCCTTGCGGAGTCCGACTAGACGACCTCACTCAAAGTCCGAAACTGCTGGAATCGTACACGTCTTCCATGTCCAGGCATTGCAGCTTCTTCAGAGTCTTCGCACGTGTCCTTACGCCGACGACTGATTACATTTACTTCGCCGTACTCCTTAAATACCACCGACGATAATTTGCATGTTATGCCGTGCTGGGGCGTAAGCGCTCACCGGTTGGTCTCGAAATTAACATCACACCTACGTAAACTCAACCCCATTAACATGTGTAAATTTTATGATTGTCCGCCAATTCTTTCTTGGTGTTCTTTTTCACTTTCCGCCAGTGTATTTGCTCGTTGCATTTAATCTTTGCAACACCGTGTTCCAAAATATGGTTTCATACTCATGAAATTGTTTTATCAGCCATTTCTCTTCTAATCGACATTCTGGTTTTCCACCTTCGCATGATTAAAATCCCGTCAAAGCATTTTGTATGTTCACAAGACTGTTTAATGCCAATGTTGCATTAGCTGTAGCTGACCACCTTGTGTCACTAAACATTTTCAATGATTAGGAGTCAGATGTCAAGAAAACATCTAAAATGTTCCAGCGACGTGTTGACTTTGAAAAGAAGGTGTCTGTCAGGTCCCGCTGAGTTCGATCTGCCACTAGGCCTTACGGAATTCGAATCTCTCAAACGTGCCTGACGTAGGTTCTTTTGAGTGCCGTCGAGTTTAAATCGACCGCTGAAATACTGTAACGTGTAGTCAGCAATTCTTAAGATCTACGACAATGAGGAACTCCAATAACAAATCCTTGATTAGAAGAAGCAAACTTTAATAGATCAAAGAATAAGTTCCGTTCGATATGCATCTCCACGTGCCAATAGGTTTTCCAGCTAGCGAACACTATCTTACCGATATTCCGGAAGACCCTCCGCCACGTGACTTGAGTCGTTCTGTCTAAAACTCGGCCGATCTCTTATCGCCGGAAAAAAAACCCTGAATATTCAGTCAGTGCAAACGTAAAACCCCGAGAGGTCTAACCGACACTCTCTGCTTTAAAACACGACGTCCAACTCCGTGGAAGGTGAAACACAAAGCCTCCTCAGCGAACGTGTCGCTTCTCTTTATATCCTTAATCTTCTTTCCCTTTCCCCTTTTCGCTTCGGGAAATCCTAATGGTGTGGAGTTAGCCGCTCACTGGAAGTGATGACCTTTGACCTATACATCAGACCCCGTCGACCCGGTCGAGGTCAAGGGATCGCGCTTCTTTAGGTGTTACACAATCCGTCATACAAAAGAAACGCACCACGTGCCAACACGTGCGTTTGAATTTACATTACGTACCTTTGAAATTAGAAATAATTACAGAAAATATTACTGCATGGAAATAATTAGTGGGGCCCAACTCCATCACCTTACAGTGTCCACAAAGCAGAAATATCTCACTGCGGTTGGGAAGGAATTGGCTGCCGAACTACCAACTAAGTTTAGTGAGTGACTTGCACAAGAAATGAAAACTTCAGTTGGACTATGGCTTCTTATTTTGGTCTGCACCCCTGCATATTCGGCTGACTTACCGGGTTGGAAAGAAAGTAATGCCCAATGTCGAGATACCCGAAGTCAAAGCCCCGGCCGCGGAACACATTGACCACTGTAATTGCACAGCACACCGACAGGACATTATCAAGTAGTCAGTGGCAGTTTGCCGTCAGAAGACAAAGAGTGTAAGCTCCAATCAACATTCAAATGGACAAGGGCACATTCGCCATTATATAGTGTATGAGTTTCGTCTCGGTAGAGTGCTGGAAAGAAGTAGCCCTATTCCAAATCACATCGTCAGTGCCATTTTTGGTTCGAACGGTTTCGGGACGGATATTTTGACCGTCAGACCGTCACAAAGCCGGAAGACTCGCAACATTGGGTAGGGACGTGCTGACGACCTTAGTGGAGACCGATCCACATGTGACCACTCGGGAATTGGCCTAACAGCTGGGGACTTCCAACACGAGCATTATCACGCACCTGCTTCAACTTAGAAAAGTTCACAAGAAGGGAGCTTGGGTACCTCATCAACTTACAGTTGAGCAGAAAGCAAATCGCATGGGTGCATACGTTCCCCTGCTTTCATATGACCATGTTGAACCGCTCTTGGATGTGACATATGACGATAAATGGGTCGTGTATGACAATGTTAGCACTCAGAAATAGTTTTTGAACCCGAAACACAAGTCCATGTCGATCATCAAAGCTGTATTACACCCACTCCAGGTCCTTCTATCAGTTTGGTGAGACATGCAAGGTGTCGTGTTTTTGAGCTGCTGCCGGATAACACCACTACCATCTCCGACGTGTACTGCCGTTAGCTCGTTTATCTGCACGCATCGCTCACGTCGAAAACACCCGCACTACTGAAGCGCAAGTCGTCCTCTGCAGCAGGATGAAACGGGAACTCACACTGCACGGGTGACCAGTCGCAAGATCAGGGACTTAGTTTGGGAGCTGCTGCCACCCCCAGCCTATTCCCCAGACATTACCCTAAGCGACTGCAACCATTTCCGGTCGTTGCACTTTCTGGGAGCGGATCCTCAGCCGGCAATGATGTCAAACACGAACATACTCACTTCTTTGCGCCCAAGCCGGCACAATTCTTCAGGTACGGTATCCCAAAGTTGCCGAGATGATGGAGCGGGTCGTGTCAAACAATGGCGACTACATTTAGGACTGATTTGTACTTGACAATACAGTAATTACCACTTTTCTGTTGCCTTGCATTTGCAGGTATTACTTTCTTTCCAACCCAATATTTGCTGCCTTGTCCCTTACACTTTCTGATATCAAGAGATAAATTGCTTAATTTATTTAATACAATTTCTTCTCAGAACGCAGCCTTATGCTCGTCGATTACAACGACACCAAGGAAGATGTCTTTGATTTCTCCGTTTGCGCCGATATATCTTAATATAAAAATAAGCAAATCCACGTGCGCTGTTTCCGGCATCGAATACATTACAATCGAAAAGTACACTTTATTCATAAAAGTCACTGTACACCTCTTCAAAAACAAATGAACGGATCTGATGCGTTGTTAAGATGTGAGGTACAGCTGCAAACGATATATAAACAAGCCTGCAGCTGACCGAGATCATATCGCACTGTGAGGTTGAGTGGAAATGTCGCGGCGGGAGAGAACTGACGTTCAGAAAGTAAAGATTGTTGGGTGTTATATTAGTAGGTTGTCCAAAAGAGAAACCGAGAGGCGTTTAAACATACCAAAGTCAACTGTTTTGTATGTACTGAATAAATCGAAGACACATGGCGTGCTTGAAGCAGCAAAACGTACCGGAAGACCAAAGAATATCAGTGATAGAGGACGTTGAAGCCTCAGGAGAATTGTTACAGCTAATCGACAGATTACTGCAAAAGACCTCAGTGTACAGATGAGTAAAAATGCTGGAACCTCGGTATGTACACGTACCACTTGAAGAGAACTTCGTTCCATGTGTTACGGTGGTCGTGCAGCTGCTCATGAGCCTTTCATCTCCACTCGGAATGATACTCGTCATTTAGCATAGTGTAAAGAACATATATCGTGGGCCGCAGATCAATGGAAACGGGTCGTATGGACTGATTAATCCAGATACGCGATCCATCAGTCTGATGGCCGTGTGTGGGTATGGCGGCAGCTGAGAGAACGCTATTTACCACAGTTTACTGTTCTAACGGTCAAGTTTGGAGCAGACATTGTACTTGTGTGGGGGTGTTTTTCATCGTATGGTCCCGGCCCATGGTTTATCGCGGACAAGCCTGTTAACCAGCACGTCCACCTTGATACTCTAGACAATTATGCCCTACCAACTCTGCGGCAATACTATGGAACCGAGCCTTATTGGTACCAGAAGGATAATTCACCGAACCATAAAGCAAGGACTGTTACGGCGTAGTTTGACGATAATTCCGTATCGTGTGTGGACTGGTCAGCACAGAGCCCTGATCTTAATCTCACAGAGCACCTATGGGATAAATTAGAGCGCTGCATATGAAGTTTGGAACCAAGGCCTACTACTAAGAAACAGTTAGCGGCAGCATTATGTACTGAATGGAAGCGGATACCTATCGCTGTGTTCCAAAACCTTGTCGTAAGCATGTCTCGAAAGGACAGTGCATGCATTAAGGCCAAAGGTGGACCGACACCGGACTTTGTATGTCAATAAATTCTATGTTGTGTTTCTCTTCCAGGTGTCCGGTGACTTTTGTCAATATAGTCAATATAGTGTATTTACTTTGCCAATTCGGTGCCGATGCGTCCCATTATTGGACATCTCTTTCTAAATGAACACAAGGCTTTGATATGGTGTAGATTACCCTTATGCTCAGTTAACGTTTCAGAAATATTTATTCAGTCATTACATCCCGTTTCCTTTTATTACAAACTATATCTTTCGTGAAAAGTTTGCAAACAAAGCAATATAATGGTTTGCTTTTGTCTGAAAAAAATACCCACCAATCTTTGGTTCTATTACTTTTAATGCAATAGAAGTGCGATTCATTAAATCTTCTATTCCCCGTCGCGATCTTTATATACGACTTTCAAGCATTCAATAGCCGCCCCGGTGGCGCAGTGGTCTAAGGCGATGGCCTCTGATCATTCGTCCGAACGGGGTCCGGGTTCGAATCCCGGTCAGGCATGGATGTTGTGTTTGTCTTACGGCACTGGCTCTCTCCCTTCCCTGAAACCAGTGACACTAAATTAGGGACGGGTGACTGCTTATAGCCCATTGAGTTGCTCACGGTGGTCGTTAAACGTCCAACCAAAAAAAAAAAAAGAAAAACATTCAATATTACCGACATTTAGTCGTTTATCAATCAAATAAAAGTCTATCATTTTGTTATTTGAACATTCGATTCGATGTTTCGCTGCGCAGGTGGCGCAATGGTCTAACCGCCGGCGTATGACCATTCGCTTATGTAGGGTCTGGGTTTGAATTCAGTTGAGGCATGGATGTTGTTTTTGTCTTACGGTACTGGCGCTTTTCCTTCCCTGGAACCAGAGACCCTAAATTAGGAACCGCCGCCCCGGTGGCGCAGTGGTCTAAGGCGCTGGCCTCTGATCATTCGTCAGTAAGGGATCCGGGTTCGAATCCCGGTCAGGCATGGATGTTGTGTTTGTCTTACGGCACTGGATCTCTCCCTTCCCTGGAACCAGTGACCCTAAATTAGGGACGGGCGACTGCTTATAGCCCATTGAGTTGCTCACGGTGGTCGTTAAACCTCCAACCAAAAAAAAAAAAAAAAAAAAAAAATTAGGAACGGGCGATTGCTTATAGCCCATTGAGTTGCTCACGGTGATCCTTAAAAAAAAGATGCTTAGATTAATATTTACTTAGATTTCCATTTACCTTGGATTTGCAGATGCAGCCGAGGCCCAAACTGTTCCAACATTTTCTCATTGGTAATCCGATTTGTTTTCTTCACTGCCTTCTACAAGTGGTTTGCCATGCATTTGTAATAAATCCACCTCCGTTTCTGTTGATTCTGCTTCTTTCTCTTCTTGGTGTTGATGCATAGGTCGTCGCAAAGATGACTCAATATAATTTGTTTAGGCTTGATGAGCGTTTATTTCTAATTGGTTATGTTTTACCGCACCGGATTAAAATTTTCTTTTTCACCATTTTGGTTGCAAAATATCAGCCTTACCAAGCTAAGACACAACATGATGTACGCTGTGACGTATATTCTAAATTATCTTGCCTTTTTAGTTTCTTTCATTATGTAAATCTTGAGTTTCACACTTAACGTGGTATCTTCTCCGGCAAACGAATACTGTTGCCAACACAATTGAGGTAGAATGAACGTGACGTATGCCTATTATGAGATAAGAACCAGAGATATAAACTACGAGACAGCAGTTGCTAGTGTGGAGCGTGGAGTGTTGAATGTGGATGATACTGATTTGTTAAGTAAAATATGAAGTGCTATGATGTATTGATGAAAACATCTGGAAGAAAGCCAATTCCCGTAAGTTTGACTTCTGTTTAAATGTTTCGTCTGGCCGTTAAGATTTAATTTAGGAACTCTTTCATCGTATGGTGATGTCGGTACGAAAGACATCAAAGAATCGGTACGAAAGACATTACGTTGTAACGTATGCAACGAACATATACTGAAATGATGGGGCCGACCTGGTGGCGCAGTGGTCTAAGCTATGGCCTCTGATCATTCGTCCGAAAGGGGTCCGGGTTCGAATCCCGGTGAGGCATGGATGTTGTGTTTGTCTTACGGCACTGGCTGTCTCCCTTCCCTGGAACCAGTGACCCTAAGTTAGGGATGGACAACTTTTTATAGTCCATTGAGTTGCTCACGGTGGTCGTTAAACCTCCAATAAAAAAATGACGGGATCGCGTAGTCGAGCCGATTATGGAAGGCTTTGAAGGCACGACGTTATAAGTAATCAAAACGGCGGATCTGCTCACATACTAGCCACGTAGTATAGAATGCTGTAAGCCGGTAGTAATATTTACTTCGCTTGCTGTGAACCCGCCGCTGACATTCTGAGAATGGGATTCACGTAGTACACATTTGAACTGCAGATGGAGGCCTTCCAGCTGCTTGAGTCCTCCAGCTAGCGCTTATTGCTCTTGATGGGAAATCCGGCCTTCGGAAGACCACTTAGCCCAGCACCCTCCCACCAAAATGATCTGACGTGCCTATCTGAGACCATTCGTCCCAGACGGGCCTAGTTTCGAGTCCCAGACGAGGCACGGGTTTAATGCTGGTCTGATGGCACAAATTCTCTCCTCTCTTCGGAACCAGTGGCCCTAAATTAGGGACGAGCGACTGATTCTAGTTCAATGAGTTGTTCATGGGGGTCGTTAAACCCCGAAATAAAAACAAAAATCACTCCCAACATTTTTTTTTATTTGGGTGCCTAAGGACCACTATGAGCAACTAACTGGGCTATTGGTTCTTGCCAAACCCTAATTCGAGGCCACAGTTTCCAGAGAAAGGAGAGAGCCAGCAGTGTAACACAAGCACAAAAACTAATGCGTTATCCAGGACTCGACCCTGGACCGAATGAATGCTCTAGAGCCATAGACTTAGACCACTTGGCAACCGAGGCAGCCTATCAGGATTTGGGAAAGATACCATTCAAGTATTAATAATACGTTGGGAGGGAAATTGCCAGTAATGGTCTTCATAGCCTTGTACATGATTTCAGGTAAGTAGCGAACTACATGCCACTGAAAATGTAGGGTGAAACCTGAATGCAAACTCAACACTGAAACTATGTTAGACTTAATGAGGGTATTACCAGATCCCCAAGATATACAAAAATTGGATTCACCATGGATCCAGTCAGGTGAAAAGACGGGAAAAAGTAGCTGCTCGTCTTTACAAAAGCCAAGGTACTAACTGGAGTTAAATGTAACTTTCGAACTTGTTTATTACCTGGGGCACAAATTTCAATCAATTCAAAAACATCTAAAACAATGTAATTTTCTTTGTTTGATCGTCTGAACGTATATTTCATTGTTGTTGCGCAGCGGAAATTACCACCATAGCAACAACCTAGAAAGAAATATTTATGACGTCACGCTAAGCTTTTGTGTTTTCGTGCGAGTAACAGTACACCTACACGCGCACAGCGCACGCGTGTACCATTTGTTTTGTTGTGTTAGCAACAAAGACCGATTTTTGATAGCTGTGGTGGGACGTCATTTGACGTCTTAGATGCCTTACGTCACACGGTGAACTCTTTATAAACAGGAAACCGTTACGTCAGGAATCGTGGTTCTACTTTGTTGTTCATAAACGAGATACAGAATTTTTCATTTAGAATCCCGTCGTATGAAATGTAATTTTAAGCTTCCCCTCGTAAAACT
The DNA here is from genome assembly GCA_039090855.1 of Macrothele yani. NCBI lineage: Eukaryota > Metazoa > Arthropoda > Arachnida > Araneae > Macrothelidae > Macrothele > Macrothele yani. Next base: position 50,469,903 of record CM077013.1, on the reverse strand, counting down.
AAAATGATTATTTTAGAATGTCAAATCAGTTTCTTTTCTCATTTAAGCCAAAACATTGAGCGTTCCAATAGAGTAGGTAACAGAGTGTTATTATTATTTCATGCATATGCCGAAGACATATGATTTGGGAACTTTCATTTCCTCAAATTACAAGCATATTACTTAATTGTTTTGCAGAATATAATAAGGTATTATTTTATTTATATTCGTAGAAGAAATAAAAAAGAAAAAACAAAAACAAAGGAGAAAATACTGTTTGTGTTGCTGCGCCTGAACTACCATAACATTTTAACATTTGCAACTGCACCATTCTAGTTACGGAAAATGCTTTTACTATTTTAACACTTTTCTGCTATCTGGCAACAGAAGGAACGGGTGAACGCAAGTTGCTTGCTATCTGCATGATTGTTTTTAACAATAAAAGAAACACTGCCGCTTTAGGGTCACTATGTATATTTTGAGGGGTTTTGAAGGAAGGAAACCACTAACAAGGCTTGCTTTCTAACTATTTCATAAAACAGAATGTCGGAAATATTGCGACTGGCTGCCGTTATTTGTTTTCGATATTTCATCAGCTGCCTATGGAAACATCTGATGAGTAGCGAACGAACACTGGGGAAATGCTAACGCTTGCCTGTTATATTTGTCGAATCCCTGCCTTAACCAATATGTACTTTTCTGTTGTTATCGTAATGTTCATGAAACACACTGAGAAAAACGTTTTGTTAATTGCGCAAAATAATTGTTGAATCAACCAAAACATTTTGTCGATATGCAATCAACAAAATTGTTTATTGAATTTAAATTTTATTTTGCTGAAAATTATTGTTGAATATACAAAATTTATTGTTATCATGACAAAATGTTTTGTTCATTTAACAAAATGCCTAGGTCGATTTTTGGAAATTTGTTTGATCCAACGATATGTATTGTTATCGTGATAAAACGTTTCATTGCTGCAACCGAACATTGTTATCATGACACAGTAATTTCTTTCTCCAACAAAATTTAGAGTTATGTTGCTGGATCACTCTGTCCCTAAACATCTTTTCCGATGGCAACACTTTGCAGGTGCAGTAATTTTAGGGGGTGCCCTTTGACCCTGGGTGTTTGCCATTTTCCTTCGCCATCTTTATTTTCTAGTGGTGTTTAAATGAATTTGGACAGTGTTACGTCCCGAGGAAAGTTTTTCAGAGCCAGCGAAAAATCTACCACCGAGCGGATTCGAACCTGAGACCATCAGTGTAGGAACCACTCGTCTATACCTGTTATCACGAGTAAATTCTTATCTTCGAATTCAGCATTTGAAGGTCGGTTTATTACCTTCTGGAATGTCCACGGACGATTTATACTTGATAAAACGATGTTTTGACACTATTTTGGTGCGTGTGTGACATGTTTCTAAATCCGATTTCTTTTTTACGCTTTCCAACCGTAGGTTGAAGAAGCGTACATGCTCCAGCTTTGTCCGTCTGTCTGTCCGTCCGTCCGTCCGCACGATAACTCACGTGAAAATGATTCTATTTCGACGAAATTTTAGTATGTGGTAGGGGACCATGTGGGGACGAACCCTATTGAAAATGGGTGAAGCAGGGTCAAAGGTCAGGACATAAGAGCGGGATCCATTCCATTGTTCTTATGCGTCATAACTTGCGTAAAAATTATTCGATTGCGATGGAATTTTAGTATGTGGTAGGGAAACACCTGGGGACAATCCCTGTTGAAAATGGGTGAAATAGGGTTAAAGGTCAGGACATAGGAGCTGGATCCATTCCATTGCTCTTATGCGTCATAACTTGCGTAAAAATGTTTCGATTTCGATGAAAGTTTCGTATGTGGTAGGAAACCACCTGGGCACCATCCCTGTTGAAAATGGGCGAAAAGAGGTCAAAGGTCAGGACACTGGAGTGGGATCCATTCCATTGCCCTTGTGCATCATAACTTACCTAAAATGCTTGGATTGCGACAAAACTCTATCATGTTGTTCCGGAGGTATAGTGAACCGGTTCTGTTGAATATCAACGAAATGGGGTCAAAGGACATTGCACAAAAGCCAGATTTATTGCACAGCCATTATTCTCATAACTTGCGCAAAACTACTTCTATTGCAACAAAACTTTATCCTGTTGTTCCGGAAATATAGTGAACCGGTTCTTCTTAAAATCATCGAAATGGGGTCAAAGGTCAGGACACAGGAAGCGAGTTTTATTCCACAGCCATTATCCACATAACTCGAGTAATAATTTCTGGTATGTTGGAAAGCGCATCATAATCAATGCATTGCATGATTTTACTAACTTGTCAATTGTTTTCTTTAGCTTTTTAAAGGAACAAATTATTGACATTTTTGTTTAAATAAAACAAAAATCGTATTATTTTTCTTAACGTTCTATATGTTTTAGGGTACTATCACCATGCAACCATTGGTTGCCGCACGGATTTTGAAACCAGCTGTATATATGTATAGCGTATACATGAAATCAAGCTCAATACATAAATTACAACTGTTATCATTACCTTATATGCAAAATTTTATTTGCGATCAGGAACCGATCGCAAATAAAAATTCCCAATAAGCCATAATTCAAACCGAAATCTTTAACGCGAAACGAGATTCTTCTGGTCAGTAATAGTCTGGTAGTTTCCGCATGGAGTAGCTAGTAATCAAGTGCGCTTTGGCGTGAGGTCGATGATCCATATAGTTGAATTAACAAAATATAGCCAGCGAAATAATTTTGTGTTGCCAACGAAACAATTCTGATGGAGTTCGGCTAAAGCAACAAAATAAAGCGACAAAACAGCTCAACAAAACTAATTTGGTGCTTCAAACAAACTTTATTTCTCAGTGCATACTTTCACATTTGGGCATCACAAACAAAAATAATACCTTCGTATCGAAAAAGTACTGATCTTACTTTTCCCCGGTCATTGTTGACGTGCTTTCTTACTTATCCTATGATTTTTAGTTAATTCAAATTAAAATTTATGCTTCACTGTACCCACCTGGAAGGAAGGCAATAATTCATATGAATGTTATATATACACTATCTACCAACAAGTAATTGGACACCCTTGCAATCGACGATATCTGCGGTCCTGATACAAGTCACAGCCGCCGCCGTTAAATATCGTGTGGAAAACAACAACGCAGCCAGTCGCATGCAAGATGACACGCAGTTCGGAGCTCTCTAATTTCAAGAAAGATGTAATCGTCGGGTATCACAGAAATGGCCGATCCATACGTGACATATCCAGCGAGTTGAAGTACCCAAAACCGACAGTGGCCTACGTGATTGGCAAGTGGAAGATGAGAGGTGACTGTCGGAATGTGCCCCGACCCGGCAGACCCACAAAACTGGGAGTTAGAGACCGACGGGTGCTGGCCAGAGGAATTCGGAAGAAACGCACCAAATCGATGGATCACATCCGCGAGGAGTTTCAACAGGCATCCGGGAGTGTTCTTTCGATGTATACCATCCGTAAGGAAGCCCATCTGCTCGGTTATCATGGACGTGCTGCCGCCCACAAGCCTTTGATCACCAAGTCCAATAGCGCTGATCTGCTAACGTGGTGCAAAGAACGTCGACAGTGGACCGTTGAATAGTGGAAACGGGTTCTCTGGAGCGACGAATCCAGGTTCACCTTCTACCGTTCGGATGGCAGGGTCTGGGTTTGGCGTCAGTCTGGAGAACGCCTCTTGCCGGAATGTATTGTGCCAACTGTGAAGTTCGGCGGCGGTGGAGGAATTATGCTGTGGGGGTGTTTCTCCTGGTATGGCACGGGACCCTTGGTCGCAATTCCTGGTAGACTCAACGCCGAGACCTACTTCACCATTTTGGATGACCATGCGCTTCCTACGTTGTGGCAGTTTTAGGGGTGGACCCATGTTACTTTCAGGATGACAATGCCACCTGTCATGTTGCAAGATCCACCATGGCTTGGTATGGTGACAATGGGGTTAATCGAATGGACTGGCCTGCGCAGAGCCCGGACCTTAACCCTATCGAGCACCTCTGGGGCGAGTTGGAGCATCGACTTGAGGGGTGCCCCCACCGAACGAAATCGGTGAAGGAACTGACCTGTCTTCTCCAAGCCGAGTGGAATAAAATACCGCTAGTCGTCGTACAACGCCTGGTTGAGAGTATGCCCCACAGGGTCGCAGCTGTAATTGCCGATCGTGGAGGCTCCACCAACTATTGAAGGTGAATAAACTTTGTTTTCCTTTGCTATCGCAGGTGTCCAATTACTTGTTGGTAGATAGTGTATATTAGTACATGTGTCATTTGAGGACCAGTTAAGATAGTTGACGACCGCAATCTTCTGATACTGACTGCGTAACAGTGATTTTTTTGTTCTAAATTCTACTATTGGTTGACACATAAAAAACTGATAGACAAATAAAGTAGTAGTAGCATCCAGAAAATGAATCAAAGCGTACCAAAAATTTAAGTTTCAATTAGTTTCACCGTTACGTTACAGAGATAATTTCGAAACCATATATTTTTATCACTGTTCGGAAAGCTCTGAGTCGATGAACATAAAAATAAACCGCTCTAATAACGCTTTCCTCTTGAACCACGCAATTAGAAGGTTATAGCAAAAAAACAACAGCTTATATTTCCATCTCGCAGAGTAAACACGATGATCAAAGAATCGAGTGCGCAAAACATATAAGTGGTGCTGCAGCAAAAAAAAAAGGAAATAAAAAAGGAACGTCGAAAGTAATTAAAGGGTCATTGATGTACTTCCTCAGGTAGAAAGCAATTACACTAACTGAAGTAAATGAAGACACACACACACACACGCGCGAAAAAAAGATATAAAACATTATCAAACAGATGGAAAGAGCTTTAAAAACTTACTGGTTCTTTGATGTATGTCGCTTCCTTAAAAGTCCTCTTATCGAATTTCAAGCCCTTCATAAGACGAAGCGTCACGTTCGGTAATTTCCGTTTCTGTTGTGACCCAGTACTTTTCGGACGTCGAGAACGAACAAGGGTTTGGCTACTCGCATCTAGAGATAAAGAAAAAGAAGATGATTGAGAGCATTAACTGACTTTTTCTTCAGTTCTCTTCATGACAAAGAAAAACCCCTTTCCAGAATGGTCCATGAGTTTACCTAAGGAATTTATTTCAGAAAATCCAGATGGAAAAGTGATAGATTGCACTGTCAATTGAACGCCCTTATACATATCTGGAATTTTGAGTTTGACGGTAGTCATTTCAATTGATAATCTGAGCATCGGTGGAGCTCAAAGTAGTTAACTAATTTAGTAAATTGTTGTTTCGCTCAAGGAAATAGGTGAGTGCAACCATAGCATTTCGAAGTCTTCCCTCAATTATCAAATCGTCCAATTTTCGTGCAAATATAAATGTTGAAGAAAGTACATAAGAAGACTGTCGTTAAACGATATTAAAAAGGCCTAAAATCACTAAAACTAAGATCGATTGAAAACCTTTAATTACGGGCTTAGCATAGTTAAAATATATTTACAATAAAACACGTAAGATATTTCGAGCCGACTACGTCCATCCTCAGACGCGATCACAATGGAAAGTCGTCCTTGAAGTGGACGATTAAAAACCTACAAATCCTTAAACTCATATACATACACTATATTGACAAAAGTCACCGAACACCTAGAAGAGAAACACAACATATCATTTATTGATACATTAGTACGGTGTCGGTTCACCTTTGGCCTTAATGCATGCACTGACTCTTTGAGACATGCTTTCGACAAGGTTTTGGAACACAGCAATAGGTATGCGGTTCCATTCAGTACATAATGATGTCGCTAACAATTGCTTGGTCGAAGGCCTTCGTTCCAAACTTCTTATGCGGCGCTCTAATTTATCCCATAGGTGCTCTGTGGGATTACGCTTAGAGCTCAGTGCTGGGCAGTCCACACACGATACGAAATTATCGTTAAACCACGCAGTAACAGTCCTTGTTTTATGGCTCGGTGCATTATCCTGCTGGTACCAACGAGGCTCGGTTTCATAGTATTGCCACAGAGTTGGTAGGGCATAATTGTCCAGAATATCAAGGTGGACGTGCTGGTTAACAGGTTTGTCCAGGATAAACAATGGGCCGGGACCATACGATGAAGAACACCCCTACACAAGTACACTGTTTGCTCCAAACGTGACCGTATGAACAGTACTGTGGTGAATAGCGTTCTTTCGGCTGCCGCCATATCCACACACGCCCATCAGACTGATGAATCGTGTATCTGGATTGATCAGTCCACAGGACCTGTTTTTATTGATCTACGGTCCACGCTAAATGTTCTTTACATCGTGTTACATAACGAATAGCATTCCGAGTGGAGATTAAAGGCTTATGAGCAGCCGCACGACTACGGGAACCCATGGAGTGAAGTCATCTGAGAATGATACGTGTACATACCGAGGTTCCAGCATTTTTACTCACCTGTACAGTGAGGTCTTGTGTAATACTCCGTCGATTAGCTGTAACGACTCTCCTGGGGCTTCGACATCCTCAATCACTGATTTTCTTTGGTCTGCCGGTAGGTTTTGCTGCTTCAGGCACGCCCTGTGTCTTCGACTTATTCAGTACATCCAAAACAGTTGACGTGGGTATTTTTAAACGCCTCTCGGTTTCTCTTATGGACAACCCACTAATATAGCACCCAACAATCTTTTCTTTCTCAAAATCAGTTCTCTCCCGCCGCGAAATTTTCATTCAACCTCACAGTGCGATATGATCGCGGTCAGCTGCAGGCTTGTTTTTATATCCTTTGCAGCTGTACCGCGCGTCTTAATAAAACATCGGATCCGTTCATTTGCTTTTGAAGGGGTGTCCGGTGACTTTTGTCAATATAGTGTATATCACTAAACTCATGGACAAAAACCCAGAGTATATTAACCAAAGTACTGAACCTCTAAATCCTCTACAACAGTCTGCACTCGATCGGGGTTTAAAGTTTTCTTACCCCACAAACCACTTCAACAAGATCAAGTTTATGACACAGTCTGAAAATATCATTCGACTCCTTCCATCTCTAGAGACATCACCCGATTTAATATTATTAAAAATATGAAAACTTACAAGGTTAAACAGCAAAAAAAAAAAAAAAAAACCCTGAATACCGGATATTTACTGAAGAACAAAAGCAACTTTGAATACTACAGCGTAAACCTAATCTGAAAATTACTTCAGCGGGCAAGTCATCCCCAATTATTATAATGAACACACTAAAGTATAATTCCAGGATGCCCAAAGCTTTTGGAAATATTCCACACAAAAAGATTTCAAATGACCCCACTGCAGCACCTGTTACAGCTGTCAACAAACTAAAAAACCACGGGTCATTACCAGATAGCATCACCTAATGTATGCACACTCCCATGGGCCCTTGCATACTTCAGATGTTCGGTAAGGCCAAGGTACATAAGGAAGGACAACCTTTACACCCTTTGGTTTCCAGTAGTCATTCACCAACCTGCACACTTGAAAAGGCCTTTTTTTTTTTTTTTTTTTTTGTTTGGAGGTTTAACGACCACCGTGAGCAACTCAATGGGCTATAAGCAGTCGCCCGTCCCTAATTTAGGGTCACTGGTTCCAGGGAAGGGAGAGAGCCAGTGCCGTAAGAAAAACACAACATCCATGCCTCACCGGGATTCGAACCCGGACCCCTTACGGACGAATGATCAGAGGCCAGCGCCTTAGACCACTGCGCCACCGGGGCGGCTGAAAAGGCCTTAACAAACTACTTACAACCTCTGATTATAGGCTCCCACTATTGTGTTCTGAGCTCAGTTCAGGTACTTTGACAGGAATAGAACTTTAACCACCGAAGGCAAAACTTTCTTCGTGGCTTCTTTAGATATAGAAGCCTTATTTCCCAAAGTTCCAGTTACCACCGTTCACAACATAATTGAAGGAAAACTAATTAAACAAGAACAAGCATCTGCTTCAGAAATTCAGCCTATCCTGGCTGCCTTCAAGTTAATACAAAAAGAACCTTTTTACCCTTCAGTAACCAATTCCATGAACAACCTGAATGGGCCTCTATGGGTTCACCCCTATCATCTATTCTTGCGGAGATAATACTGTAGTCTTTAGAGGGCAAACTCATAGAAAGCTTCCTATTAAACCATTGTTATATGTCCGCTATGTGAACTACACTATCTACCAACAAGTAATTGGATACCCCTGCAATTGACGATATCTGCGGTCCTGATACACGTCACGGCCGCCGCCGTTAAATATCGTTTGGGAAACAACACCGCAACCAGTAGCATGCAAGATGCCACGCAGTTCGGAGCTCTGTGATTTCGAGAAAGGTGTAATCGTCGGGTATTACAGAAATGGCCGATCCTTACGTGACATAACCAGCGAGTTGAAGTACCCAAAACCGAGAGTGGTCTGCGTGATTGGCAAGTGGAAGATGAAAGGTGACTGTCGGAATATGCCTCGACCAGGCAGACCCACAAAACTGGGAGTTAGAGACCGACGGGTGCTGGCCAGAGAAATTTGGAAGAACCGCACTAAATCGATGGGCCACATCCGCGAGGAGTTTCAACAGGCATCCGGGAGTGTTATTTCGATAAATGACATGCTTAAGGAAGCCCACCTGCTCGTTTATCATGGACGTGCTGCCTCCCACAAGCCTTTGATCACCAAGTCCAATAGCGCTGCTCGGCTAACGTGGTGCAAAGAACGTCGACAGTGGACCGTTGAATAGTGGAAACAGGTCCTCTGGAGCGACGAATCAAGGTTCACCCTCCACCGTTCGGATGGCAGGGTCTGAGTTTGGCGTCTGCCTGAAGAACGCCTCCTGCCGAAATGTATTGTGACAACTGCGAAGTTCGGCGGCGGTGGAATTATGCTATGGGGGTGTTTCTCCTTATATGGCACGGGACCCTTGGTCGTAATTCCTGGTAGACTCAACACCGAGACATACTGCACCATTTTGGATGACCATGAGCTTCCTACGTTGTGGCAGTTTTACGGAGTGGACCCATGTTACTTTCAGCATGACAATGCCACCTGTCATGTTGCGAGGTCCACCATGGCTTGGTATGGTGACAGTGGAGTTAATCGAACGGACTGGCCTGCGCAGAGCCCGGACCTTAACCCTATGGAGCACCTCTGGGACGAGTTGGAGCGTCGACTTAAGGGGTACCCCCACCGTCCGAAATTGGTGAAGGAACTGACCTGTCTTCTCCAAGCCGAGTAGAAGAAAATACCGCAAGCCGTCGTACAACGCCTGGTTGAGAGTATGCCCCAAAGGGTCGCAGCAGTAATCGCCGTTCGTAGAGGATCCGCCAACTACTGAAGGTGAATAAACTTCGTTTTCCTTTGCTATCACAGGTGTCCAATTACTTGGTAGTAGATAGTGTATGTTTTGTTATTCTGACCTTCGACGCAGGAAGATCTGGATTTCTTTTTTTTTTTTTGCCTTGTCTCCCAAATTCCCACCTCTTAAATTTACGACAGAACTTGAACATGAATATCAATTACCGTTTCTGGACATCTAACTGTTTAGAAACACAGTTACTGGAGTGTTAACTACTTCAGTGTACCGAAAACCGTCATCCACTCCCACTATGATACCTATGAATTCGGCACATCCTCTTCAATATAAACTGGCCTCCATTCGTTTCATGATGTCAATATCATTCAGCACGCATTCACCCTCCTTCAACACACGCCACAAAGTGATCACAGTGATTCATGACATTGTTGGAGCTTTTGGCTACCATACTTTGACAATTCAAAGAATATTAAGACACGAAGAAAGGTTGGCACTCTCAACTTTGCAACGAGAGAGCCGGCCAACCAACTTTGTGGGATCATTGGATTTTATACCAGAACGTATTTATACTTTAAAAAATGTCTGTCACAAAAATAAATTGGATTTTGGAGTGCGAACTTCTAATATATTATCTTTCGGTAAGAATAACCGTGATCGGGTAGAAGTAGAAAAAAATGTAGGGGTATACGCAATCCACCTAAAACCAGTGAATGCATCTAAAACTGATTTGGTATACATTGGTTCTACTATACGCACATTAAATGCGAGACTAAAGGAACACAGATGTAATGTCAAATTGCATTCACAGACTGCTGCTTTATCGTGTCTTTCCTACCTAGGAACTTACCACCCTATTTGAACAGATTTCTACGTACTAGCTTCACCTCGTACTAAATTTGAGACATTGTTAACGGAAAGTTTATTTATCTTCAGCTTTGCAAACTTCTGCTGTAATGATGAAGCACCGCTTAATATTCCACATTCATGGAAACAAATACTAAAAAGAACTGAACCTAGTGAACATGAATGACTGTTCAAATATTGATTATCATGATGTTTTTTATTTGTGTTCTTCAGTTACTTGTTAAAAAAAAGGTTACTCACTTAATAACGAGACACTGTGTTATATCTTGGTACCTGTGATTATATAACATCACGAACTCATGCAGTTCGCAACTATTATGACGTCACTCACTATCCTATATGTATGTAAGTCATAAAAGCTGTCTACGTACGATAAAATACATTATCCCTGCTGATACTATAGACTAATTTAAAAACTTTATTCACAAGTAAAAGCAAGTTAAAAGCGAGATCTTTCGGGATCCCTAGATCCCATCTTCAGGCTTAAGGCCATAAAGAACAACAAGTGGTCCACTTATATGCGATCAGGTTTAACCCATGATGCAACGCAGTGGGCGTTGACATCGGTCAACATAGCAAATCAAAAACAATCAATAGTTCGAAGAAATGTAAGGTAATACAATATTGTTCGTAGTGGTTCCGGGCATATCGATGGGGATTAGTTTTTCCATATGTGAGGAATGAATGACGGAAGTTCTGAGTTACAGCATAAAGGCCCATATGAATGGATATATAAGCTTTCGGAGAGGAAAACATTTCCCCCTGTTACTTTAGAGTTCAAAACCACTGCGTTCTTCCAGTCAGGTATTTTCCTCTTGGTCCACAGTTTCAGTTAGTGCTGTGTTGGTGGAGCCTGACCTCAAGTAATATTGGCGTTCCGATAATCGTACTTTTAAGGTCCTGAGAGTCGAACCTATATAATATTTCACATCCTCTGGATTATTAGGGTTGACTAAAGGTATGCGGTATACACCGGGTCTATATAGATCGGGAATCACGTCACGATCAGTTCTGATAATAGAAAAGATGTTACGAGTCGAGACTCCAAAACCAAGTCCATATTTCTTGCATGTTTTTCTAAGTATGGTCACAAGTGGTTGAGAAAACTCAGTCTTGCCTATATACCGTAAAGTTGTTTTTGGAGTAGTTAGGGTAGTAAATCGAGTTCGTTGAACTATATTCATGAAGCGTCCGAAGTACGAATCCGGGTACCCAAAAGATCGGGCCATAGTCCGAATGTACTTAAGATCATTGTATCAGAACTGATCGTGACGTGATTCCCGATCTATATAGACCCGGTGTATACCGCATACCTTTAGTCAACCCTAATAATCCAGAGGATGTGAAATATTATATAGGTTCGACTCTCAGGACCTTAAAAGTACGATTATCGGAACACCAATATTACTTGAGGTCAGGCTCCACCAACACAGCACTAACTGAAACTGTGGACCAAGAGGGGAAAATACCTGACTGGAAGAACGCAGTGGTTTTGAACTCTAAAGTAACAAGGGGAAATGTTTTCCTCTCCGAAAGCTTATATATCCATTCATATGGGCCTTTATGCTGTAACTCAGAACTTCCGTCATTCATTCCTCACATATGGAAAAAACTAATCCCCATCGATATGCCCGGAACCACTACGAACAATATTGTATTACCTTACATTTCTTCGAACTATTGATTGTTTTTGATTTGCTATGTTGACCGATGTCAACGCCCACTGCGTTGCATCATGGGTTAAACCTGATCGCATATAAGTGGACCACTTGTTGTTCTTTATGGCCTTAAGCCTGAAGATGGGATCTAGGGATCCCGAAAGATCTCGCTTTTAACTTGCTTTTACTTGTGAATAAAGTTTTTTTAAATTAGTCTATAGTATCAGCAGGGATAATGTATTTTATCGTACGTAGACAGCTTTTATGACTTACATGTTCCTTTCGTGCGAAACACAGTTTTTATCGGATCCTATATGTATATGACAATGTAACCCGGGAGCTCTTTCCGTTGCGATCGCGTCTAAAGATGAGCCTAATTGGCTCGAAAGATCTTAGGTGCTTTATTGTAAACTATATTTTAACTATGCTAAGTCCGTTTTTAAAGGTTTTTAATCAATCTTAGTTTTAGTAATTTTACGAGTTTTTAGTATCGTGTAACGAGTGTCTTCTTATGTACTTTCTTCAGCAGTCCCTAAATTATCTCCTTACTTAAATGTGCATGTATAACAGGCTGTACCATTATTCTGAAGCATCGCAATTTAAAAAAATACTTTTATCAGCGTTTTTTGACGATACATTATTTTTTGAGCTATGAACGTAAATATAAATTTACAAATTCATAAAAGTTAAGGTTGTTAAGTCAGGTGCCATCCCATTTCGCAAATTTGCTTGACAAAAGTATCTTTCAATCTTTTCCGAGATCACAAGATTTCAGCTTTTACAATAAATGAAAATGTGCCATACCATTATACCAGGACACCCTTTTTCTGATAATGAATTAGGTCCTACGTAAGCACCACATTACAAACCCATCAATAAATCTGTTCATCGGGCTATGATGAGACAATAGCATGACCGTGAATGCAAGATGCCTTCCACCTACAGAGGTAACTAATATCCAGAGAAGATACGATGCCACATAAGCAGTCGCTCCGTATAAGACAGATCCCCAAGTCAACGGTTAATAATCTGGTATGTAAATTGGAGCCGACTGCAGACGAATCTACCAAAAAACGACTACGTAAACTATCGAAACTAACAGAAAGTGACAAGGGAGTTCTGCAAACCCAATGGAAAACCAAATGTGAGACTACTGGAACTAACAGCAGTTGGGCGAAATAATGTGAACCTAAATGTTATAGCCGTTAATGTTATTCGTGTAAGTTACACTGAAAAAAAGGTTTAATTATCTTTTGTGTATATTTTCTTTGTACACTGCTGACCACCCGAAATGCAACACCAAGGAGGACACGAGATAGCACAGCCAGATTTACTGGACACATAACAACAGATACAAAGATGAAACGATTGAGCTTACAGGCCCGCGCAACATGCGGAACACGCAGACATCAATATTTCGTGTGGCCCCGTGGCTGGCAATAACGGCCGCTACACGCCGCGGCATCAAACGAAAGAGGCTTTGGATGTCGGCTTGTGGTATGTCGGTCCAGGCTGCTTCCACACGTTGCCACAGTTCATCAGGCTAAGCCGCGAGTGGTGCTTGCCGGGCCACTCGTTTGCCGATCAGCGACCAGACGGGTTAGATTGGCGACATATCGGGAGAACAGGCAGGCCACGGCAGCAGTGAGACCTGGTGGGCCGTGAAGAAGTCCTGTTGAAACGTGGCCGTTGGAATGTCCTGTAGGTAAGGGAGGACCACAGGCTCCAAAACGTCAGGGATGTAGAGGTGGCTGTTGAGTGTAGCGGCGATGCGTACCAGAGGGGTGCGGGTGTCATATCCAATTGCGCCCCAAACCATAACGATAGGCGACGGACCGGTATGGCGATGCATTATACAGGCGTCATACAGTCTCTCGCCGCAGTGACACCACACGCGGATCCGACCATCGTGGTGTTGCAGGCCGAAGCGTGATTCGGCGGAGAATACAATGTCGTGCCATTCCGTAGTCCAGGTGCGGCGTTCAACGGCCCACTGCCTCCGAACTCGCCGCTGGTGTAACGTCAATGGTAATCGGAGCAATGGGCGCCGTGGGATAAGTCCCCGATTCTGCAGACGACGTCGAACTGTACGTGCTGACACAGGTTGTTGCGCAACACACCCTAACTCCGGCGCTAACGATCGTGATGTGGCGGTGCTAGCCGTCAATGCCCACCGCACAACATGCCGGTCCTCTCGTCGATGTCTCGGTACGATAAACCGCTGTCGCGATAAACCACTATTCGTCCTCTGTCGAACTCCGAAACGTGCTGGAATGACTGCCGTGTTCTGCGACGAGGCATCAGGAAGCTTCCCACGCACAGATCCGGCAGCACAACACACTTCCACTACTTACACCAAGTCTTCTGTGCACCCTTCTTATATTGATTCTCGGTGGCGTGTCGGGCGCACATGAATTGCGTATGCCCTGCAATGCTAATCGTTTGCATGTCCTCTCGCGGGCGACGCATGCTGCGAATTTCAGGCCAATCGGATGCTTCTTTCTTGGTGTTGCATTTTGGGCGGCCAGAAGTGTATATATTCTGTAGGTGGTATATCACTGTAGTTCAAGTTGTTTTGAGCAGTGAGTCCTACGAGCGGTTGGTGAAATTGGTGGCCTGTCAGGCTTGCAAAGAAGACAAATCGTGGAATTTTCTCCAGCAGGAGCGTCTGTAACTACAATGTTTCAAGATCAACAGTCCCCACGGTTGTGATTGCATATGCAAAACAAGGCAAGACTTTATCGGCGAAGAAGAATAGTGCGCGAAAACAGAATTGAGTGAGAGGGGACGTTGATCACTAACAGGGATTTTGTTGAAACAACACAGAACTAGTGCAGCAAAAGTGACAACAGAACTCAATACCCGCCAGAGAAACCTGTTTCTATGGAATCAGTCCGTACAGAACTTCGCAAAGCCCTCGTCTATGAAAGAGCTGCAACTACTAAACCTTTAATCACAGAAGCCAACGCTATAATGCCAGAAAGATGGTATAATCAACATAAAACCTATTCAGCTGACTGAAAAGGTGTGATATGATCGGATAAATCCTCATTTTCATTATTTCCAACAGTAGATCGGGTTTATGTACAAAAACCATTCGGAACGTCGGTTCCAACTGTTAAACGTAAATAAGGACCTGTGATGATTTGGGTTGCCACATCTTGGTATTTGGTTGGACCTATTATTATCCTACACGGTCGATTTACTGCCAGCGAGTATGTGGACTTTCTAGTTGATCAGGTGTATCCTTTGGTCCAGAAGCTCTTTATCAACAGTTATACCATTTTTCGAGATGATCATGCGCCTATACACACAGACATAACAGTTCAGTCTTGGTTTGAAGAGCTCCAAGATGAACTTCAGCACCTGAATTGACCAGCTCAATCGCCTGACTTGAATATCATCGAACTGTGGGCAGTTTGGGAGAGCAGGTGTAGAAGCAGATTCCCTCCATCAACATTTCTGAAGAAACTGTCTGATGTTATGATCGACAAATGGTACAACGTTACACTGGAGCTGTATGACTTTAGTTTAAGAAAGTCGGAAGCTGCATTAAAGTCAAACGGTTGTCCAACATCTTATTAATAAAGACATATGGCCGATATCCCAGGTGTGTTCACATTAATTTGTTCAACAGCTCTATGTTAGAACCAGTACAGTGCGCGAGACGCTGCACGACATGTGTTATGTCCGTCGAGCATCCATCTGCAATCCGCTGATTATTTGGCTAATGCAACAGGGTTATTAGCGCTCTGAAAGGAACATCTATTTTTAACTGTAGATTAATGGAGAACTGTGCTTTGGACTGACGACCGATAGCATACAGTCAACCAGTCTGATGATCATTCCTAAGTGTGTCGAATGCTGAGAGAAAGGCGCTTTGGGGACTGTACCGTCCATACACTAAATTTTAGCGGAGGCAGCGCAATTGAAATGGAGCTATTTCTTGTGGTTCTGCTTTGGCCATTATTCGTTTCGAACAAACCCATGAATTCTAAAATCTACCTAGACGTCCTATAAAATTTAAGCACTAGTATCGTAGTAGCAGCACTTTGGAAAAGAATCGTACCTCTATGACCTGGGCAACAAGCCATGTCTTAATGTCAGCATTCTTACATATTGATCTGAAGATATGGATTTTAAAACATTGAATTGACCATCCCAGAGTACAAATATAATATCAGTAATTGATGCACACAATTGACGTAGATTAAGAACAAGAAATAACAGCTCTTTCCACGTTTATAAGTGAGTCACGGAATAATTCTAATCGGCCGTCTCTGGGAATTGAACATAGGGGAATTGAACCCAGGGTCCAGTTTCGTGCCGAACATTCTACATTGCACCACAGCTGCCTCGATATCTCCAGACTCACATACAACTAACTGCTAAAGCACATAGCAGGTTGCTTCTTGGAGCGCCGCACAATGCTGGGGTTTTTCCAGAGATGGTCAGCAGCAACTGAACAAATAACTAGGAGGCGAATGAATAATTAATATACACCACGTGGTTTAGCAGTTAATCATATGTGAGTCTGGAGAATTCGAGGCCGCTGTGGTGCAGTGGTAGCATGTCCGGCGCGTAACAGGAAAACCCTGCGCTCGATTCCCGGTGGCGGCCGATGAGAATTTTCCCGTGACTCACTTATAAACGCGGAAAGAGCGATGACTTCTGTTTGATGTTCCTAATCCACGTCAATTGTGTGTAATAGTTATTCATTTGCCTCCTAGTTATTTGTTCAGTTGCTGCTTACCATCTTTGGTGAATCCCCAGTATTGCGCGGGGTTCCAAGAAGCAACCTGCCAGTTAGTCGTATGTGCGTCTAGAGAATTCGGGGCCGCTGAGGTGCGGTGGTAGCATGTCTGGTGCGTAACTGAAAGACCCTGGGTTCGATTCCCGGTGGCGGCCGATGAGAATTTTTCCGTGACTCACTTATAAACGTGGAAAGAGCGATGTCTTCTGTTTGATAGTATCAGTTATATTATCGAGGGCGTGGAGAAAGATATCTTCCAAGAAGCTTGAACTAATCCCTGCTCTAAGGGCGACTGACGGAACAAATCAGCAGCCATTTAATAAAAAACTGGTGGAGATTATTCCACGAAGACTAGACGTCGCTAAAAGGGTCAAACTACACAATATTGCATACATTTTCTATAAATAAATATTTTTGTGGAGATGCAGTCGTCATAATATTAATAATAGGGCAGTGCATATACGAAGCCCTAAGCCGGTGTGAATGATTTTGAAAATACCTTCCTAGATATAGCAAAACAAAGTACCCATTTAGAAATAAAATAATGTGACCTCGCCTTCAACTTCGATTTTTCAGTTGTTGTTGTTTTTTACTTGCTTCTTAGACAACCCTTAAGAGTCAGCTTTTCCCGATACGAGACAATTTCCATTAATGGCAACAAATCAGTTTTTTCATAGTACCTTACTTTTTTGCTTCAATGTTGATGCTTCTTGATTTCCTTACTTGGCAGGTATCCATAGTTCTCTCTCCTCTCAGTTGTGTAACTTTTTATTATTTTTAATTCTGATACCGATTGCAAACATAAACAAGAAAGACTAAACTGTATTTTCAGTTGTAATGAGTACGACTTTTAAATCCTTTCTGACACGAAGGAAATACTTCAAAATCATTCATAGTCAAAAGAAATCATTCATAGTCGGCTAAAAGATACGTTACAAAAATTTAAAAACTGTTCACAAGCAATTTCTTGTGGATGAAGAAAGATATCAGAGACCAAGGGATTATTAAATCGTAGATTTAGAAGAAGAGACATAGAAGAAAACGTAATATAAATTACATATATAATATAAATTTGCACCACCTGTGTGACGTACTACAGAGGTGAAGCACATGTCAAGACCTGTACTACAAGTCACCGTGAAAGTGTACTGTTGTTAAAGGCAGGAGAGCCTTGTCACGACTCATCGTGGAACGCAAGAACTGTATCCATCCGCGTTAATGTACTCTTCTACTGTTTCCTTTTTGATCCTTCCCCCCGTCCACATATCTCTCAAGCAGTGGAGACTGTGATTGGGGGTCTGGTGGAGGACGAACTTCTTCCCCTACTGCCTGTTTGCCTGTTTAATTAACGTACCCTTCGAATTTCCACGATTGTCAATTTATTGTCTCTGCGTTGTTAATTTTGGGTGAGGTCTTCCACTCCTTCCCCCTGTCCGAGTTGTATCCCAAGTGGGCTGAAACATCCCGGAGTGCGAAGCTCTTGATTCAGCAACTTCTCATAACAAATTTATTTACAGAAACACAGTAACTTCTGGAACTATTTTTAGATGGCAATTTTGTCTGATAAACTACTGAGCAAACAAAAATGGATTCGGAACAATTATTCTTCTGGTTTTTGCTCTAAACTCTAGGAACTACTTTTCGTAGAGGAGGTAGCTGTTTTGCACCCTACATAGTGGTACACTCTTAGGTTGACACAGGGTATAGTATACATACGCCTGCTCAGAGAACGCTATCGGCGCAGCGCTTTTTGTGCTGTGGCTAGTTGGTTGGAGTTCAGATTGAGGGGCGTGTCGCCTTAACCATGTCTGAGGAAGTTGAGAAACACATTTGCGTCAAATTCTATCAGAAACGTGGAAATTCTTGCAAAGAAACTTATGACAAGATACTGAGAGGGCATGAGTCGTTCACGAATGTAAAACTGGTACAAACGTTTCGGAAATGGCCGTGAAAGTGTCCAAAGTGACGATTGTTGTGGAAGGCTCTCAACAAGCAGGAATTTATTTCCCTAATTTTTCGAAATACTGGAATCATTGGGAGAGTTATGGCTTATTTGTCTCCGAAAATTATTATTTTACTTTATTACATTTTAATTTATCCCTACTTCTCATATTGTATTTCGGTCTGGGACTCGACTACCAATTATAACTTAAATAAACTTCAGAGATTACAAAATAGATTTTTGAGACGGGTGCAATTCAGACTTTCCGGTTTCTCCTTTTCAAATCCTAATTTTCTCTCCAGATTGCAGCCTAATGATATTCGGTTATTAAATATTGATCAGTTATACCGTTTTAACTTGGCAAAACTCATGTTTCAAAGACTGAAGAATGACTTATTCTCTTCTTTAATTTCTTTAACTGTCCCTAACCATTCTTACTCAACTAGACATAAAACCTCACTTATCCCATTTTTCCCTTCACATGAACGTTCTAGAGCTTTAATTAATTATGCTGGCCCGCAGATTTGGAAATGGCTTCCACCACAATTGTTGGCTATTAATAATTATAATTTGTTTAAAAGAAAACTTAAACAACCCTTACTATCCTGAAATCAGTTTCGTAATACACTTATTATTATAATTTTCACCTTCAAAACGGGTTGTACGGTTTGTCTGGCTTGCTTTGTTCTTGGATTTATCTTATGTGTTCAGTCGTCAGGTCTCATGGAGGCCTTTTCCCTCTTATTTCCTGGTTGTTGCTGTAATAATTTGTTTTACAATTGAATGTCTACTGCATATTGTAACAACCAAAATACGAAATAAATGAAATGAAAGCAATTGCAGCAATAAATTCCATCGGTGTATCTTAATTGGGAAAGCATTCGTCCCCGGTGCAGAAGTACGCTGGTTACATCTCTATCACCTGCACATTTGTGTTTTCATGCACATTGGCTCCCGATTGTGGAAATGGATC
This sequence comes from Macrothele yani, assembly GCA_039090855.1. Classification (NCBI taxonomy): domain Eukaryota; kingdom Metazoa; phylum Arthropoda; class Arachnida; order Araneae; family Macrothelidae; genus Macrothele; species Macrothele yani. Next base: position 50,450,426 of record CM077013.1, on the reverse strand, counting down.
TGCTTGCCTTTGTGTTCTTCTAAAAATATATGGTGAACCTTCAGCACATCATCTTCAATTAATGAATATTCCTCCTTCTCTTCGAAAAATGAGTGATACTTTATTCACACAGCGTCTGGGATTAGTAAGAATTTCTACCTCTACGGAGAGTTACTTCAAAGATGGTTTGTGGCAGATCCGAAACCTGCGATTTCGTGCCCCCGCCTTTCTCAAAGTGGGGAGGGATAAATGTGACGTACTGCAGAGTGCAGAGGTGAAGCACATGTCAAGACGGCAAAGTTGCAGCGCTAAATTTCGTCAGTGTAGCTTAACTGGGAAAGCATTCGGCCCCTGAGCCACAGAACGTGCGTTCTACTCTCGTCACCGGCAAATTTATGTTTTCACATCTAGCAGAGGAATTTTGAATAATGGAAAGCTAGAAAATATGCGTAAAGCAAACGCTCACAGCAAACGCTATGCTAAGCAAAGCAAACGCACCACAGCAAACGCTATGCTAAGGGAAAAGTAATTTTTTTGACACGTCTCCTGGAAGCAGCGAGAGAGAGAAAAAGGTTTTGACATTTACAGATTTCCCTACAGGGAAATCTGTGCATTATGTAAAGAGGATAATGTTCCCCATATTTACAGTAGCGAATGGCATACGTAAAAAAGGAAAATTGTCAATACTATGTTTACTAATTTAGAAACGGAGATACAGCTGCAAAACGAAATGCACAGTAACACCACCTAGCGCCAGAACTATGAATTACAAAAGTCCACCAGTAGAGGCAAAATATTTCACACGGCAAATGGTAGACGGCGCTAAAAGAATTTTTAAATCGGACTTTTAGAAGCAGATATATCGATGAAAACACATTAAACGTCTGCGCCTCCTAGTGGCGAAATGTTTCATTATTTCAGGAAGGAAATTCGCACAAATATTTTTCGTCGTTGGTAGCATCTGACTGAAAAATAATTTTTTTAATCGGATTTAAAAGCGTAGATATTGCTGTAAGCAATCTATAAACACAAACGTGAACTCATGCCCTCTAGTGGGAAACTTGTATGTTTGGAAGAAATTGAAATTAAGTGCAAAAAATTTCTCTGTAGAAATTCTCTGGAATAAACAAAGAATTTCTGAAATCGGACGGTGAGAAGCAGGGATATTGAGGAAAACATGATATATATCTACGCCCCTGGCGATAAAACTATGTATCATTTTAAGTAGAAGATACTTTGCAGAGGTTTTAAGTGGTATCTGACCACGAAAGAATTTTTTCAATCGGGTTTTCAGAAACGATGATATTACTGCGAATACATCAGAAACATAAATATGCACTTACGCCACTGGTGGAAAAACTGTTCTTTACGAAGAATCAGAAATTACATGCAGAAATTTCTCACAAGAAGCTGTATCCGACAAAAAAAGAATTTTTCAAACACAAATTATTTTTATCGGATACAGCTTTTAAAATTATTTTTATAGGATTAATCGATCGTTCAGAAACAGAGATATAGGAGAAGTCGTAATTTACTTTTACGCCCCCTAGCAGAAAAACTATGCATTACTTGAAAAGGAAATAAATCCCATAATAGTCTTCCTTATAAATGGCACTGAAAGAAAGAAAATTTTAGCAGTCCCGTGTTTATAAATAATGATATGGGATGAAATGAATTTTGATTTCGATAGCATCTGCTCTTATGCCCTCTATTGGCGAAGTTCTGCATCGAAAGAAAACCTGAAAGCAAGAATCATCGTTCTCGCATCGTGGGATTCGGAAAGAATTTCTTTAAATCGGACTAAATAATTGCTTAGATACGATGTCCACAGATGGACAGACGGACAAAGAGATACTATAAGCAGGTACTTTTTTACAAAAGACGTGCCAATAAGGAAAAGCATCGTACGTATCTCGTAAGAAATGGCTTTGTAGGTCCTTATCGATTGCAGTGCCCTCATAAACATTTAGTAGCAAACCGAGTACCAGCAGCTTTTTAATTATTTTCGAATTGGCAAATGCCGTAGACGTAAGGGACGACTACGACATTATTAACAAGGACATTAGACTCTAACCTTCTTTCTCAAATAGGTTGAGACATTTATTTAACAGTCTGAAACATGACGATAAAACAAGCTTATAAAACTTTTGATTTAAAAGATATTCCATTCGTTTTGTAATGCATAACATTTAAACACACAGTTTGTTCCATTTGTAAATATCCTATAATTTCTTAACCTCCTTGGAATTTGCGATTTTTCCTTAGCAGAAGATACGGTTTCGTTTGTGATGCACATTTTGGTATCATTTATTGGTATGCGCAGAAATGACTTACAATTTTTTCATCGGTGCACTCATGATATCCCCGTAGATATAAATGTCCCCGAAAGGTCATCGCCATATGTTGTGCTTCTTCATTCCTGTAACTTTGATGCTATAATTAGATATAAAAGTAATTTCCATCAAACTTATTCTCTTTCTTCTCCACTCAAGATAAGAAGCAATTTACATGATAAAATCTCAAAAGAAAAAAGGAAACAAGATGAAAAAAATTATCCCTATTATCTTACTAAAGATGCGTCCGCACCATTTTAATTCGGTAATCATATGGCACGGTGGAATATTATTACCAATATTATTGGGTGGAAATGTACTGCATATCCTATATTTCTCTTGGCTTTCTTTTTGGTATTTTTCCCTATTATCTTACCAAATATGCGTCCGCACCATTTTAATTCGGTAATCATATGGTACGGAGGAATATATTACCAATATTATTGCATGGACATGTACTGCATATCCTATATTTCTCTTGGCTTTCTTTTTATTTTTTTCCCTCCCTATTATCTTACTAAACATGTGTCCGTAACATTTTTAGCACGTCTTTTGTAGAAAAAGATCGTGCTTCTGTTATCGGTTTGTCCGTCCGTCCGTCCGCCCGTCCGTCTGTACCCAGGGTATCTCTGCAACTATTAGTCCGATTTGAAAAATTATTTTTGCTTTCGGAAGCTTGAAATATGCGAATGATGATCCTTTATTTCGTTTTTTTTTACGATGTACAATTTTGCCGCTAGGGGGCGTAAATGCAGATGATGTCGAATTCAAAATTACGTTTTAATCCACATATTTGCTTCTAAACATCTGATTCAAAAATTTCTTTTATGTTTCGATTCCATTTATGTTGAAGAGTGTTTTAGATATAGTTTCCTTTTCAAATTAAGCATAGATTTTCCGCTACGGGGCGTAAACGTAAATTACATTTTTTCCGATAACTCTTCTCCTGAAACTCCGATTTGAAAAATCTTTTTTCTTTAGCGGATACATCTCCAAATGGAAAATCTTTTGTATATAATTTAAAATTTTTGGTAAAAAATACATTGGTCACCAGGGGGCGTAAGTCTTAATTTTTGCTTCTAATGTATTTGCCATAAAATCTGAGCTTCTAAAATATCGATTGAAAAAATTCTTTCGTGGACTGATGCCACTCACATCAATAAAACTTTTCGGAATATTTTCTTCCTAAAATATTCCACAGTTTCTCCGCCAGAGGGCGTAGATGTATATCTTATTTTTGTCAATAGCTCTACTTCTAGGAGTTCGATTTGAAAAATTCCAACTTTCTTAGATACTGTTTTCAGTGTGACATGTTTTTCATATAATTTCAAAATTTTCAAGTAATTCATAGACTTTCCGCTAGGGGGCATAAAGGTAAATTGCGTTCCCCCCTATATCTCTGCTTCTAAATCTTAGATTTGAAAAATTCTTTTTGCACCGGATACAGCTCCTGGTGGGAAATCGTTTGCACACAATTTCTAATTTTTGTAAAAAAAATGGTTTGGCCACCAGGTGGCATAAAGTCTTACTTTCTGCTTCTGATGTATTTGCAGCACAATATGAACTTCTAAATTCTCCATTGCAAAAAACTTCATTTGTAGACCGATATTGCTCATATCGACAAACCTTTTAGAAACATTTATTTTCTTCTTAAAATAATGCATGCATTCTACCCCAGGGGGCGTAGATGTATATCTTATTTTAGTCAATATCACTGCTTCTAAGGGGCCGATTTAAAAAAATCCTTCTTTGTTGCATAGTGTTTCTAGTGTGACATGTTTTTCCTATAAATTCAAAATTTTCAGGTAATTCATAGACTTTCCGCTAGTGGGCGTAAAGCTAAATTGCGTTTCTCCCTATATCTCGGCTTCTAAATCTCCGATTTGAAAAATTCTTTCTGCACCGGATACAGCTCCTAATGGGAAATCGTTTGCACATAATTTCTAATTTTTGTAAAAAAAATCGTTTAGCCACCAGGGGGCGTAAACCTTAATTTCCATTTCTGATGTATTTGTAGCCAAATATGAGCTTCTAAAATCTCGATTGAAAAAAAGTCTTTTGTTGACCGATGCTACTCATGTCGACAAACTTTTTAGGAACACTTTCTTCTTGAAATAATGCATGGTTTCTACGCCAGGGGGCGTAGATATGTATCTTATTTTTGTGAATATCTCTACTTCTAAAAGTCCAATTTGAAAAGTTCTTTCCGTTGTTGGATAGTGTTTTCGATGCGAAATGTTTTTCCTATATATTCAAAATTTTCACGTAAATCATTTGAGATTTTCCGCTAGGGCGCATAAAGTTAAATTGCGTTTTTTGCTCCAAAAACTCCGATTTGAAAAATTCTTCAATTCTTCCTGTATCGCATACAAGACCTGATGTAAAATATTTTTCACATAATTTCTAATGTTTTGTAAAGAATGGTTTGGCCACCAGGGGTTATAAGTGTTAATTTCTGCTTCTGATGTATTTGTAGCAAAATCTGGGCTCCTGAAAACTCCACTAAATTTTTTTTTCTTGGACCGATACCGCTCATATGGATAAACCTTTTGAGAATACTTTCTTCCTAAAATAATGCATGGTTTTCCCACCAGGGGACGTAAAGTCACATCTTATTTTTGTCGATAACTCTGTTTCTAAGAGTTCGTAAGCTCAAGATTCCGTTTACAGCAATATCAGAGGGATTAAACACCCGATTGAAAATCTTCTTTCTTACGTCAGATACTATTGTTTTCTATACCGGTTCCATTGACTTTGAATAGCCTTGATAAATTTAATTTGCGTCAGAACGGATTTCAAAGACGTGCTTATTACACCCGAAAATTCGGTGTCATCTTTTTTGTTTTAATTCTGTAATAATATGGTACGGAGGAATATATTACTAATATATTGCGTGGAAATGTACTCCACATCCTATATTTTTCTTGGCTTTCATTTTGGTATTTTTCTCCCTAATATCTTACTGAATATGTGTCCACACCATTTTAATTCTGCAATCAGATGGTACGGAGGAATATATTACCAAATATTATTGCGTGGACATGTACTCCATATCCTATATTTCTCTTGGCTTTCTTTTTGTTATTTTTCCCTATTATCTTACTAAATATGCGTCCACACCATTTTAATTCTGTAATCAGATGGTACGGAGGAATATTATTACCAATATTATTGGGTGGAAATGTACTGCATATGCTATATTTTTCTTTGATATTTTTCTCCCTATTATCTTACCAAATATGCGTCCGCACCATTTTAATTCGGTAATCATATGGTACGGAGGAATATATTACCAATATTATTGCGTGGAAATGTACTCCATATCCTATATTTTTCTTGGTTTTCCTTTTGGTATTTTTCTCCCTGTTATCTTACTAAATATGCTTCCACACCATTTTAATTCTGTAATCATATGGTACAGACGAATGTATTGACAATATTATTGCGTGGAAATGTACTCCATATCCTGTATTTCTCTTGGCTTTCTTTTCGGTATTTTTCTCCCTATTATCTTACTAAATATGCATCCACACCGTTTTAATTCTGTAATCATATGGTACGGAGGAATATTATTACCAATGTTATTGGGTGGAAATATACTGCCCATGCTATAATTCTCTTGGCTTTCTTTTTGGTATTTTTCTCCCTATTATCTTACTAAATATGCGTTCACACCATTTTAATTCTGTAATTATATGGTACGGAGGAATATATTACCAATATTTTTGCGTTCTGCATATCCTATATTTCTCTTGGCTTTCTTGTTGATATTTTTTGCAGGGTTTAGCGACGACCATGAGTAAATCTAAGGGCTATGAGCTGTCACCTCACCCTAATTTAAGGCCAATGGTTCAAGGAAAGGGAGAGGCCATCTGACGTTCACGTCACACAGGCTTCATCCTGTACTCGAACGAGTACATCTCGGATGAATAAACGGATGTCATGACCTCAAACCACAATGTCTGAGGAGAGTCCAACTGAAGTAAGCAGCACTTGATTTGCTTATTAGTTATAACTTTCTGTTTCAAACTCTGCATAAATGAGTGAACCAAAAATATTATTGATCATTAACTTCTAAAACTTGTAAACAACTTTAATATAATGTAATCCGAAACTCGATGTAGAATTGGAAAAAACGCACACTGCTGTCGTTGCTGTATTTCAGAAATTTGTCACTAATGACAACTGATAAATTCTGAGGAACACGGGATGTATTACAACATCATGCAAGGATTGACTGTAAAAGTGCTGAAATATCCGGACCCATATTTTTCAGAAAGTCACTGTAGTGTGATTTCTATTACCATCGCAGCATTATCGAAAGATCTCGTTTATTACAGTACATTGTCGCCCTGATTATTTATCAAAATATTATTTCAAACAGAATTCTAACTTCCATTGAATGTTAATCCTCACATTATGCTGTACTTCATCTGTGAAAAGAAGTTTCCGTTTCTCTTAGATTTCGCTTACTGATGAGTTTTCTTGCAGCACAATCTCAGCATCAATAAGAAGAAATTTAAACCACAGCTGTGGATATCCTTATTTTCTCTTTTTTTTTTTTTTCGAAATAACCTTCGCTCCAAAATTGGTTTGTTACGTGCTCTCCGGCAATGCTTTTAACCGCTCCTGCGTGAGACACTGACTCAAAAGAATAGTCCGTCCACGAAGCTTCTCAAGCTTATTTCATTAGCGAAAGTGACCTGTTTTCGTGCTAGATCTACTTACAGAAGAGCAGTCCACATTCTTTTATACTTTTAAAATACTGTTGTAACAATGAAGAAAATGTTAAGGACCAACAAATTAACTTAAGTTCCAGAGTCTACAACCATTATTCTATTAGCAAAGTGTTTTCTGAAATACCTTGAACTAATTCATATTAAGAAATGGCATATTACTCATGCATTATTCCTACAGAACGTAAATCGGTTGTAACGATCCTAGGCCATCAAAAGAATGTTAGTATCGGATATATTCAAATGAAGGTTAAGATAGTAACATAACTAAAAAGCATTTTGAATATTATCCCGTAATTTCAGTACATTTATACTTGCGCTGCACTAGATTGGATTGATATAATCCCAATTTAAAAATCGGACAAGAGTCTAATAAAAAAAAAATCCTTATTTTGACAAGTAACAAGCCAAAAATAATCTTTAATAGTATCTAGACGCAAAATTTATCATGACGGTGGTTAATCTTTGCAACCTAATGAATAGGGAATGTGTTATATGATAGAAATCTCCATATTCGTGAAAAATCTGCCTAATTAAGTCTTCCATGTAGAATAGGGTTTTTAAGCCTGTCCTCAGTAGAAATTAAACTACTCAGCTTGTCCATGAAACGCGGAGGTTTTCACGCATATCCCTGTTTGGGAGCAGTTCTCAGGCTTCCCTGAGTAAGGTAGAGATTCCCAAACCTGTGAAATAAGTTGTAAAATATACATGCGTCTAACAGTGGTTCCCGGGTATACCCATGTGAGGCAGGGCATACCCGATAACCACTACAAGTTTGTCCACGTGTTAGGGACTTTGCAACTCTCATCCATCTACGGCAGGAGTGTTTTAGGATGAAATTGTCAACTTTCTATCTGAAGAACAAATATTTTAAACAGAAGCCATCTTTCTTTCCATGTTTATAAGTGAGTCATGGAAACATTCTCATCGGCCTCCACCGGGAATCAAAACCAGGGTCTTCCAGTGACGCGCCGGACATGCTACCACTGCACCACAGCGGCCTCAAATTCCCCAGACTTACAAACACTAACTGCTAAACTACATGGCAGGTTGCTTCTTGGAGTCCCGCACAATGCTGGGGATTCACCAAAGATGGTAAGCAGCTACAGAACAAGCAGCTAGGAGGCGAATGAATAATTAATACACACAATTGACGTGGATTAGGAACATCAAACATAAGTAATCGCTCTTTCCACGTTTATAAGTGAGTCATGGAAAAATTCTCATTGACCGCCACCGGGAATCGAAACCAGGGTCTTCCAGTATTAAAGATTTTAAACTTTACTTCAAAAGAGCGAAAATTCTCAAACCTTTCATGCGCAACATATTTTATCGTGCGTATCTATGAGAGACAGAATTTCTTAAGCTTATCTATGCGACTGAGTACTTCAGCATCATGAATGTGAACTCAGTAACTGATAATGTGGTCGGTCAATCAGTTACAGTGTTCATATGGGTAAAATGTAAGAAGTACGTGTCAAATTACAAACCTGTGGAATATGTCACAAACCGTAATGACAACCAACACTCAATAGATGAAAGAAAGAATTTTCGATAACAAATCTGTAAAAGGGACTTAGTGAGTCATAAAGTGCAATTTATTGCACCTAAAAACGGATAGAACATTTCTAAACTACCTGAATTCAGTGAAAAGTATTTAATGTATTTGCACTCATGTTCGTAGTTTTACACTTAATTTGACGAATCGGAAGCGTCAAGTTTATGAAGTGTTTGACAGTCCAAACTGAATATCGACTCTCTTTGCTTGGTCTCGCATTAGAATGTTATTTTTTTTTCTAGGAGTCATCTGGGTGGGGGTAATTCAACCAAGAGTGGTTCTTTGATTTAATAATTTTCTTTGACAAAGGAAATACAGACGCGCCGTCTAAGCGATGGCGTCTGATTATTCGTCCGTAAGGAATCCGGGTTCGAATCCCGGTGAGGCATGGATGTTGTGTTTATCTTACGGCACTGGCCCTCTCCCTTCCCTGGAACCAGTGGCCCTAAATTAGGTACGGGCGACTGCTTCCAGCCTATTTCGTTGCTCACGGTGGTAGTTAAACCTCAATCCAAAAAAAAGCCCACAAGAAATACAAATGCACAATGACGATCTGGTTCCAATAAAATTTCGAATATTTAAAACAGTATTGTAATATTGGAAAATAACTAACGTTTTAGTTAAGGAGCGAGAAAAGTTTACATTAAGAGCAAATACCTTTGTAAAGAACTATCTATTACTTACTTTATGACATAAAGGACATATGAACACTTTCAAGGATGCCGTCGAAAATGACTACTTAAGATACTTGTATTTGAAACATTGTGAGAACTGACCTAGATCAAATATTCTTATTTTAATAACAATCCGTCCAAAATTTTAAGTTAAATTTCCTTATACCTGTAAAGCCATTTGTTCACCGAAATAAACCAAACAGATATTTTAGCATAAGTTCGGAATAAGGTCGAGATTTAGTTCATGAACACACCACAAAATTAAAGTACAGGGTGTCCATATATGAAGTATACAAATTCAGTAAGCTATTGAAAAAATCTACAATAAATAACAACTTAGTTTTAATGTCAAAACACATGGTAACTGTGAAAGTTTCTTTAAAAAATATCAGTAGGTTTCCATGTTGGCTCCGTCGGTTGCTCGCAGGATGTCTAAACGATGGTGCAGTTCCACCCACGTACGCTGCAGAATGTAAGGTGTAACAAGGAGGAAGACTGTAGTAATGCGTTCTTTGAGCTTAGTGATAGATGCAATCATTTTTGTACATGATGCCTTTAATAAATCCCCAAAGAAAAAAATCGCGTTGGGTAATATCAGAAGAACTTGGTGGCCAGGCTGTCGGATCTCCACGTCCAATCCAGTGCACTGGAAAATGGTTGTCTAAAGATCTTCGTACATCCAAAGACCAGTGCGGAGGCGTTCCATCTTGCTGGAAAATGATGTCTTGAATATCCTGGAGTCACGGAATCGCCAATTGTTCTAACATGTACTTCGGGTTCCTTAGATAAGCCTTACGTAGGTCTTCCACCTTTTCTTCCGAAATGAAAGGTTACCCAATGCTTTTGCCTTTCAAGACACTTCCGTTGCTTTAAATGTATTTACCCATTGTTTGATGCTCCTTCGTATCGGTGGTTGTCTCTTACTTCATTCTGAACTTACGCTGAACTGCTGTTAGGGATTTTGACTCCGCAAACCAAAACACACACGTTGCTTTCTCTATTGGGAAATACATGTCTGTTGATTTTTGTGTTTGACGAGGTTTTTCATTACATGAGACATCTGGCGCCATCTTTCATCTGATTTAACAAACTTTAACACTTGCTACAACTCTTAACGTTTCAAGTAAGTTTCCTTCTTTTCTTCTGTCGTATTTTTAATAGCATACTGACGTTGTATACTTCATTTATTGACACCCTACAGAATACAAACTGATGCTCAAAATTCAAGGATTTATTTTTTTTCGTACAAATCTCGTAGTATTTAAAAATAAATTCAATAAATTTTGTAAAGAGGTTTAATACTACACTACTTATGCAACGCAAGCAGACGAAAATCAAAATCTTAAAACTTGCATGTGTTAGTATCATAATATTGTACTTCACATGAAAGGACAGTCCGTGGAACAACATTTAAAATCCTTCTCTCAAGATATATTGTATTTCAGTATATAGAATAATCACCCTTGACAGCCATGCAGCTCAACCATGGATCCCTTTTGCCACTTGTGATGCATCAGCCCAAGTTCGGAAAGGTCCTGAGGGATTAATGACCACTCCACAAAAAGAACTGTTCTGAGCTCTTGAAGTGTTCTGGCTATGGGCTGGGGGATGGGGACTGGGGGATGAAGGCTGGGGACTCGGGAATGAGGGCTGGGGACTGGGGGCTGGGGGCTGGCGGGCTCTAATATGTCTCCATAGGACAGCCCCATGTTCAATATGATTGAGGTTGGGGGATCTGGATGGCCGCTGCATTCGACCAATATCTCCCTCTACGAGAAAATCGTCGACGAATTGATTTCGATAATGTTGGACATTATTGTCCATAAAAATAATATCTAGACCGACGGCACCCCTAAATAGTCCAACATTTGGGAACAGGATCACATCTCTGTGTTTCAGGGATATACGGAATGATTCAAAAATATGTGCAGGTCTGTGTGCATATTCGTGATGATTCCTGCCCTGGCCATCACACCAACGGAGTAGTCTCTTTCTCTGGAGTTAAGAGACTGTGTTGGGGCCTCTCACTAGCTGCGAATACGTTTCAGTCAGTGTTTAAGCTGAATCGAGATTCATCTATGAAAAGAACATTCGCCAACTGGTCTGGACTCATTCTCCCACTGGTCTTGACCATTTGCGCACTGGTCTGGACTCATTTCCCACTGGTCTGGACTCATTCCCCACTGGTCTGGATTCATTTCCCCACTGGTCTGGACTCATTCCCCACTGGTCTGGATTCATTCCCCACTGGTCTGGACTCATTTACCCAGTGGTCTAGAATCATTCGCTCACTGGTCTGGACTCATTCGCCCACTGGTCGACTCATTTGCCCATTGGTCTGGACTCATTTGCCCACTGGTCTAGACTCATTTGCCCACTGGTCTAAACTCATTTGGTCCACTGGTCTAGACTCATTTGCTCACTGGTCTAGACTGTATTATTCTATTGGTTTGGACTCCTTCGCCCACTGGTCTGGATTCATTTGCCTGCAGGTCTCGACTCATTCGACCACTCCACGTTAAACCAGCTCTCCGTTCTTGTTAAAGGCATTGTTCACGAAGTCCTGTACAAACTGGGGCTGAGTTACGTGCAAACCTTTTGCGGAAAATTCTTTTGCGGAAAATTCATATGAATAAAGAAATAGCAAGACTTTTATAAAGCCTTGAAAGAAGTATTAAAAAGAAAATCAATTTTTGGTTGTTGTCATTCTCGAGGATTAAATTTATAAAAACTAGATGACGGGGAAGCAGTTATTTCAGAGAACCTGAAGCCCCCCCCCCCTTTTCGCAGTCATAGCAATAGTTCCTATACATCTATATTAACAAGACTTCAATCAATGAAAAGGTTCTATCAGTGAGGACGTGGTGTTATGTATTACAGTTGTTTGCACGTAACTACGCATGCTTCAGAATATAATCAACTGAAATCTGTTCTTCGCGGGGAGAAGCAGAGACCTGTATCGTTTCCTTTTATAACAGTCAAGAGAAACATTTTTACTCTGTGCAAAACATTGTGGCATTAGGTTAAGTGTGCCTTTCATATTCAAGAGTACATAATTTAAGTAGTTTTACAATTTTACGCTACAATTCCTAATTGTTTCCTATTTATTTTCTTGCTTACGTTCTGTATTTTCGCATAAATCGGAAAATGTCATTAGACACTGTCAGACGGAAGTTACGTGTTTTGTATATGTGATAGCAAGTCGTTTCGAAGAGAGAGGGAGAAATTGCTTCTCCAGAAAAAATGAAATTTGCACGATATGTTCAACTTTGACGTATATGTTTTGTGGTACTTTCTATTGGTGTAAAACTAGGACAATTATTTCAATTATAACGGAAACATTTGTGTTGCACGCCGTAAAGTGCGATAATTTTGATTTTACGAAAAACACCTCTACGTTCTAAAGAATTTTAATTATTAAAACGCCTATAAAACGTAGTTAATAATATGAAATTAAAACATTTAAGTTATTGAGCGCTAATAGAATATCTCAAAAGTGTCTTTAAGAAATGTTCGCGGGGCCACTATCTACAAACAGTAATGCTTGAAACTCACTTCCTTGTAGATGCTGCAATCTCCAAAGAAAGTTGCCTAAGTGGCATCTATCTTTTCCGTCCGGCAGTTAGACTCATATTACGATTTTTCTGCAGCAATTGTAGCTCTGATTTGGCCTTGTTCTCTACGACGAACATTTTTCTGCATAAACCGTCTCTAGAGTCTTGAGAGGACATTTTGTAGAAGATTCAATGCTTCATACTCAGAATTCAGGTTCTAGAAACTTCCGGCTGATAGTAACCTGCTACCGTCCATCAAATCGCTCTCTAGCTCCAAAAATCATACATACAATGTATCCGTGATATAATTAGCTCGATGCGCTACTGAAATGAAAGGAAGAGTTTCCTGGAATAGCAAGAAGATGCGAGTGGACTCACTCTGCTTTAAAATGTAGTCTGAATAAGTATACGATGTCATCGCTCTGTCCACGTTATTTTTATAAACAACGAATAGCAACTGGAAAATTGTACATCCGACATCGCTGGGATCGAACCCCAGATCTCTCGACAACTATCCGAGTGCGTTCGCTTTAGGCTACGGTGCCAACAATTTGCAGCGCTATTCGTGGTTTAATAGTCAGCATCTGACACACAAATCCATATTGATCGGCTCAGCAACTGATGTGTCGCCATCTAGTGGCATTCAACAAAGCAAGTTGTTTAATTACAGCTGATAAATCCAAAGGGCGATAGAAATGGTGAATATATTTCAAATACGTGGAGATAAAGTAAATATACGATGTCATCGCTCTGTCCGCCGCCCCAGCGGCGCAGTGGTCTAAGGCGTTGGCCTCTGATCATTCGTCCGAAAGGGGTCCGGGTTCGAATCCCGGTGAGGCATGGATTTTGTGTTTGTCTTACGGCACTGGCTCTCTCCCTTCCCTGGAACCAGTGACCCTAAATTAGGGACGGGCGACTGCTTATAGCCCATTGAGTTGCTCACGGTGGTCGTTAAACCTCCAATCAAAAAAAAATCGCTCTGTCCACGTTATTTTTATAAACAACGAATAGCAACTGAAAAATTGTATATCCGACACCGCTGGGATCGAACCCCAGATCTCTAGATAACTAGCCGAGTGCATTCGCTTTACGCTACGGTGCCAACAATTCATAGCGCTATTCGTGGTTAATAAGTCAGCATCTGACTACACAAATCCACATTGATGGGCTCAGCAACTTATGTGTCGCCATCTAGTGGCATTCAACAAAGCAAGATGTATATTCAACAAGACAATTTGCATAACCCGGCCTCCCTGAGAAAAATGTAAATGCGGGACAGTCTTCCACGTAAAGAAACTTATACACTCATCGTCAAAAAAACAGTTGAACCCAGAAGGATGGAACCGGCAGAAATGAAACTTGGTGCGTAGGTTTGACATCGTGAGACATACAAATGATTGAAGTATCACGCTCGGACACGCATGTGATGCAAGCAAGGAGGGGTCGTAGCGCTGTGCCTGACCGGCTATATACGGTCATCCCCGTTACGCGTGCTTGCCATTCTGACTCATGGTATTTTTGTTGGTTGCATCCTTTGCAAGTGAAATATGCCTCGGAGAAACGTTCGGAAGCAATACGAGCAGTTCGAAGAGTTCGAGATTGGCCGCATCGTCGGACTCCGGGAAGCGGGATGGTTTTATCGTCGTATTGCGCGCCATACTGGTCGTATTGATATCACCATAGCATGCTGTTGGCGGGAGGGAATAAAGCAAGGCACGCAGTAGCGACAGGAAAGGTCTGGGATACCTAGACGAACCACGGAGCGAGAAAGGACTGATGGGTTGCCCGACATGCGCAGAGTGACCCAACAACCACTATTGGGGATATTTAGCGAGCAGTGGTGCCTTCCATGCATCCTCCGCTTAGTGTCAGCACCATTGACAGACAGCTGCTCGACGTAGGACTACACGCACGCAGACCTTTAGGACGACTGCCCTTAACAACAGTGCATCGTCGCCAAAGACTGCAATGGTGTCGCTAATTTTCAGTGCATTATGTTTTACGCATCGTCAGCTATATAAGTATTTTTAGACTATCCGTTAATTGGGGTACCAGCGTATTTCATATGAAAATACACTTTGTTTCTCGTAAACATCCATTTAGATTGACAAGAGAAATGAATACGCCAACTATACGCACTAATAAGATGCTTGAAGTGGATGCGACGTAAATCATTGTACTCTTTTGAGCCTCCTGGTTCGCACGGCGCAAAAGAGTACAATGCCACCCTGGCACTATACTCTTATCCCGGTGAGACATGGATGTTATGTTTGTCTTATGGCGCTGGCTCTCTCCCTTCCCTGGAACAAGTGACCTTAAATTAGAAACGGGCGACTGCTTATATCCCACTGAGTTGCTCACGATAATGATTTACCTCAATCAATCAAAAAAAAAAAAAGGAGTACAAACTTTTTGCGTTTAGAGTATAGTTCTATAGAGCGTATAAAGCAAGAAAGCCCGACTACCTAAATAATAAGACAATTGATTATATTTTTAGCAAAGATCTAAAGGCTGGGTATAACAAGGATGAGATAGACAGAATTCATAGAACTGTAAGAAATCGTATAATGTCAGCAATAACAAAAAACCCCAGTAAAACAATGAGCTACACAGGATCCGTCACATACGTCCCAGGCTTTACATATTGGTTAAATAATTTATTAAGCAAATGTGTAATATATTAACAGCATTGAAGATTCCGACGCGGTTATCACATATAATATCAAGCCGCAAGCAGAGACAGTGTGAAAAAGAAAAGGCGGGTGTGCTGGCTATACCGTTGGTGTACCCCGACAACACGGGAAAAATATGCACTATATTGACAAAAGTCACCGGACACCTAGAAGTGAAACACAACATAGCATTTATGGGCATACATTAGTACGGTGTCGGTCCACCTTTGGCCTTAATGCATGCCCTGACCCTTCGAGACATGCTTTCAACAAGTTTTAAGAACACAGCGATAGGTATGCGCTTCCATTCAGTACATAATACTGCCTTTAACTGTTGCTTAGTAGTAGGCCTTGGTTCCTAACTTCTTATATGGCGCTCTAATTCATTCCAAACCTGCTCTATGGGATTAAGGTCAGAGCTAAGTGCTGCCCACTCCACATACGGAGTTATCATCAAACCACTATGTAACAGTTCTTGCTATATGGCTCGGTGAATTACATAGCTGGTATCAACAAGGCTCGTTTTCATAGTATTGCCACATAGTTGACAGGACATAATTGTCCAGAATATCGAGGTAAAAGTGATGGTTAATAGGTTTGTGCACGATAACCAATGGACTTTGACCATACCACGAAAAACACCGCCACACGTGTACACTGTCAGTTTGAAACTTGACCGTAGAAACAGTACACTGTGGTAAATGGCGTTCCCCCAGCTGCCGCCATACCCACACACGGCCATCAGACTGATGGATCGTGTATCTGGATTCATCAGTCCATAAGGCCCGTTTCCATTGATCTACGGTCCGCGATAAATGTTCATGCTAAACGACGAGTAGCATTCTGAGGGGAGATGAAAGGCTTATGAGCAGCCGCACGACCACGGTAACCCATGGAATGAAGTTCTCTGCGAATGCTAGGTGTACATACCGAAGTTCCAGCATTTTTGCTCCTCTGTACACTGAGGTCTTGTCCAATACTTTGTCGATTAGCTGTAACGAATCTCCTGAGGCTTTGACGTCCTCTATAACTAATTTTCTTTGGTCTGCTGGTACCTTTTGCTGCTTCAGGCATGCCATGTGTCTTCCACTTATACAGTACATCCAAAACAGTTGACTGTGATATGTTACAACGCCTCTGGGTTTCTCTTATGGACAACCCATTGATATAACACCCCAAAAATATTTCCTTTCTCAAAGCCAGTTCTCTCTTTCCATTACATTTGCACTTAACCTCACAATGCGATATGATCGCGGTCAGCTGCAGGCTTGTTTTTATACCATTTGCCGATGTACCCGCGCATTTTAACAGCGCATAGGATCCGTTCATTTGCTTTTGAAGGTGTGTCCGGTGTCTTTTGTCAATATAGTGTATATTTGAATGACAAAGTGATCCGGGGACACTAGATATAAAGAACACGTGCGAAGTGTCAATCAGCACATGCAGAATACAGCCATCGCCAGAAAAGTCATGCATTGCTCGGCCGCTCCTGTATGGAATAGTATTAGAAGAATTGCCCCTTACACAAACCTTAAAGAGACTGCCATCACGGAAACAGTCTAAATCCTCTCCAGTAAACTTATATGATCTCTATTGAACTATCAGTGGTTTGGCATGCGTTATTAAAAGATAGAAACACATCACGCCACACCGTAAAATCGAGTGATAAAAATCCATACAATATGCTCGTGATGTCACCTAAGTAATTTTCAAAAAAATATTTTTCTTTCTTATGCGTTCTAATTTCCTGCGCTTTTTACCATTGCCTTGCAAAAGTCTCCCAGTGTAGTACGAAAGCTGGGCCAATCTTCGTGCTTATTACATTACAAAAATAAACAGATTTATTATGCTATATACGTGTCCTGAGTATTAATTAGATGTTCTTATTTCGGATTTCACATTCGTGAACCTTAAGTAACAACTCGATTATATACACTGATAGTTTTATATCGTTGATGATTATAAGCGTTGATGGATTATGCACTTCGATACTTTTTTTTATTGTGTCCAATACGCAAATTTGAAACTGTCGATAAATATTTTAGACCGTCCCATATGACGCTTTAGTTAACCTTCCATAGTTTAAGGCATCTGTTAAAAATGTTCTTTAAGTACCGTAATAAATGGCTGAGTTTCGGAACCTAACCGTGTGAGGAAAAGAAATAAAAAGGATTTTCAGGGAAGTAAATTTAAACAGCGTCCCTCGCCGACAGCACGTAGAGACTGGTATAAGTAGGAAAAGAAGGAACTTTTCTTGATCTAAATTTATGGCCGTGCTTTGTGCTGCATGCCCATGATTTTGTTCTTGTTTCAGAGTTCACTTGTATATGCTTCAACTAGAGTTTATAAAACAAAACTCAGAAGTTTCATCCTATGTCCTCGTATATCAGCACGGCTTGCGATAAAGGAACAAGGAAAATTCCTGTACACAGCTACCCGCTGCACCTTCGTCACGAGCTCTTGAGATAAATGTTAAATATTAAGTTCAAGGACAGATAGGCGAACAGAATAAACGCGTCGATAGGCAAAGTAAGTCAGTAAGAATTTCTAATATCTTTTTGCTCATATGAAATGTACTATAAAATACTGCAATCTCGAAAATCATACAAATTCAAACTTCAATCAAATTTTCTCGTAACCAGAATCGAAAACTAAAAACGAATGTAAAAAAAAAGGGCTCATGATAAAAAAAACGACACTTTTTATCTTTTTGTTTCCTGAGACGGGATCCTAAGATCTTCTAGGTCTCCTTTCTCACGTAGCAAGACAACTAGCATTGTTCCAGTCATCAGGAATCTTTCCTTCATTAAGCCATCAAGCAAAAACTTGGGCGAGTATAGTTTCGATTTCCTCACCAGCTTCCTGTACAGTGTCCACGGTAATTCCATTTTCCCCTGGAACTCTTCATGTTTCATGTTCTTAATTGCATGGGTCACTTTACCCAGAAGGACAGGAGGAGTGCCTGTAAATTTATTTACGCCTGTAATAGAAGTACCTCCCTTTCATATAGTTTTTTGTACAATTCTTTGATTATCTTAAAAAAAAATCCAGTTCTTGTAACACCACTACCTTCTTTCTGAGTTCCATAATACGTTTTTCTCCATTTCTGAAATAACACTTCGCTTTCTTCACTCTTTTTTTATTTTCAGTTGTAGTTTTAACTCATTCACATCTGAATTTCTTTACATCAATGTTGATAGTTTTTTGCATTGTCTTTTAAAGCTTAATATATTCGATTTTTTGAGTAGTTATATGTACATTGTCCTCATTTCCGTTCTTTTTACATCCGCATTTCTTCCCATACCCCAAGTATTTGCTTTACATCGTTTTTGTTCTTTTAGTACCTCCTACTTTTTCTGTATGTTTGCATTACGGATTTGATAACATTTATGTTGAATTCGAAAATGTCTATTTCTTCTGTTCCAGTTCAGAGAATTTGTTTCTCAGTTAAAGTTTAAAACTTATATGACGTTTTTTTTTTCAAGGTTTGTGATGTCAATAATTACTTTGTTATGTATGAGCTTGTGCTGTTCAAGATTTATGTTTATGTGTATATTACATCGTACCAGTATGTGATCATTTCCAGCGTTGTATCTGTTAAGCACACTGCAATTTTCGATGACAACTTTCTTATAATTAAACAAATTTTGTTTGTATGCCCATTTGAGTGCTTGCATGTCCATTTCTTATAGGGCTGTTTCTCTTGAAAAAGAAGTTCATGATTAAAATATTTTCTTGTATGTTCATTTAGGTGCCAGCATAGCCATTTCTTATAGGGCTGTTTCTCTTGAAAAAGAAGTTCATAATGAATAACATTGCGTGTAAGTCCATTTGGGTACTTGATAGTTTATTTCTTATAGGGCTGTTTCTCTTGAAAAAGAAGTTCATGATGAATAACATTGCGTGTAAGTCCATTTGGGTGCTTGATAGTTTATTTCTTATAGGGCTGTTTCTCTTGAAAAAGAAGTTCATGATGAATAACTTTGCTCGTACGTTAATTTGGGTGCCTGCACGTCCATTCCTTACAGGACTTTGTTGAAAAACTATACTTGTAAGTCCATTTAGGTGCCTGAATGACCATTTCTTATAGGGCTTTTCTCTTGAAAAAGACGTTCATGATGAAAAACGTTTTCTGTCTCTGAAAACTCTAAAATAGTATTTACTGGGTAGTATTGGATAGGGGATTTCTACATTTTATAACGAAGTAAATTTCTCCGTCATTTTTGGTCTACGCCGGGATTCGAACCCGAGTCCGTTTATCCCGGAACAAGTCGCTCTACCAACTGAGCTACGCAGACATTTTATTCTGATTCCTATCTGCCTTTATGTCGTGTGCGTCCTTCTGGGAGGTACGTCACATCTCCTGGTACGTTACATCATCTCCCCCTTATTTTTTTTTTTTTTTTTTTTTTGAAGTGCTGGAGAAGGGATTCTCTTATTTTTCCTATCTCGCGGTGTGGAAATAACATCACACCAATACGATATTTTGAACGGTCGGGTCATCCGGATAGTTCGGGCGCCATTATAACGAAGTAAATTTCTCCGTCATTTTTGGTCTACGCCGGGATTCGAACCCGAGTCCGCTTATTCCGGAACAAGTCGCTGTACCAACTGAGCTACGCAGACGTTTTATTCTGATTCCTATCTGCCTTTATGTCGTGTGCGTCCTTCTGGCAGGTACGTCACATCTCCTGGTACGTTACAATTTGGAAGGAATATCTAGTGTCTTGTAAATAATCTTTATGACATTTACTACTACCTTATGGAATGAACGAAATTTTCCTATAAATTCAGATTTCTCCTCTGGAGTACCGGAAAAACTTGGAACACCCAGGAAAAAAATATCTTCGAAGTCCTTTTGCGAGGAAGTATCACCTTTTAATTACGGAAATTTTGAAATTATATATTGTTAATTAGGTTTTATAGGGTTTATATAATTCAAATTTTTTGGAATCTACAGATATTTTTCGTGAAACCAAAATCATTGCACATTAATGCGTATAACACAAATGCGCTCGTTTTAACAAAAAAATATTGCCCTACAGGGTAATCTTTTGACACTTTAGAGTACTAAAGTGCTAAAAAAATTGGGATACCTCTCTAATGTTGAGTTGGTCCTCCTCGCAAATGGATAACGGCAGCAACGTGACAGAGCATGGTCTCCACGAGCACTCTTTTGTAAGGTGGAGACAGTGCGCACTATACTTCCTGAAGAGCGTCCAACGATTCCGTAATATTCGCCTGTGGAAGATTCCTGACATTGACGGTACGTTGAACAGTATCCCAAATGCGTTTACTAGAGCTTAAATCCGGCGAACAAGGGGTTCAAGTTGGGAAGCCGAACTCCGTGGAATGTTTCTCCGGCATTAATCGGACTACTGTGGACCTGTGGGGTGGCGTATTGTCGTGTTGAAAGAGGTCGCACCAGTCGGATTGCTAATAAACGGATTCACATTATCCCCAAAGATGGTTACGTAGTCTCCAGTAGTCAGAGCGGTCTACAGACGTGTGAGAGGTCCCAATGCGTGACATCTGAAAACATCCCACACCATTACAGAGCCACCGCCAGACTACACTCTCCCTTGTAGGCATGTGGGATCCATTATCATGTGGGGTTGTCGCCACACCCTGAGTCGACCATCTGCCCAAAACCGTTGGTACTGCGATTGGTCGGACCAGCCTGCTCCAGTCATCTCGCTTCCAATGACGGTGTTCCCGAACTCAGGCGAGCATAAAGAGGTCTCACAGTCACATTCTGGTGTCAGGCCGCTGGTGGCTTGATGGGCAACGTTCGTGACTGCCACGGAAAGAACCTCAGGTTCGATCCCAGGCAGGTACGAACGCTCGATCCACTAAATATCCGCCGTGCTTCGGATGGGCACGTTAAGCCGTCTGACCCCAAGTACTGGTCCACCGGTAATAAATAAGGGCGTCTTCCTCCCTCTTTCTACTTCGCTTCCGTGCCACTTTCCTATGGGGCCCTCTAGCCCAAATCTCCTAGCTTCCTGTTTCTAAGGGTTGCTTAAAACTTGGGGTCAGACACTCCCTTCCTAAAATCCTCTACATATGATCATATGATCATTCTGGTGTCTTCGAGCCATATATGGCCCCCGAGTGGGGCGTCGGATCCGGAACCCCATAGAACACAGGGAATGTTGCACTGTCCAAACGCTGATGCTACTACTGGCTCCAGCATTGAATTCCGCTGTGTTTTGCGGCAATGTTGCACGCCGAGTGGATGTTACGATTCGTGCCAGACACTCCTGTCCGTGATCGTCCAGGGTTTTTCTATGGCCACACCTATTTCGCACACTGGTTTTTCCCCGAGATTTTCTAGTCAGGTAGTCAGGTACATCCTTGAAATTGTTGACCGCGTAATTCCAAATTTCGTTGAAATTTCCGAGATGCAACGACCCATCTCCTGGAGGACGACTATTACACCTCGTACGAAATTGGTAAATGGTACCTTTAGCAAGCGAAGTGTCATACCACGTTTGAAACAGCTTAAATTATCATAAGCTGACATCTAAACTGCGAATGCTACTACTTGAGCTTGAGGAGATATCTGCCTCTATATACTGCATACATCGTTTGCGGACGATACCATTTACGGTATGGGCGTGGTGCAATGTAATGGAAATGGCAGCCCACTTCCCAGTTGCTCTTTATTTTTTTTATTTTTTTGGCACCTTAGTGCACTACAAAGTACTTACGCCAATTTTAATCATATTATGCAAATTTTATTCCTTTGAGGAACTAAGGCCAGCCACTTTGAAATACCTCAGGATCACATCTACACAGAACACGTAATTCTCGTGTGACACTGTGTAATGACTTCTTCCGATTTACTCGATAATACAGAATAAATAAATAACAATGAAGAGTCATGGTGCTCAAAAATAGAGGCTACTTAAATTATTTATGCTTGAATACATAAAAAAACACACTGATTTAATGCCACAACGTTTTGCGCAACGCAAAAAAAAAAAAAACATTCTCGTGACTCTTTTAGAAAATATGACTCAGGTCTGTGTTTCTTCATTCCCGCGAAGAACCTTTCGGTTCGTCATATTCTGAAGGATACGTAGTTACAAGGGAGAGAGTCAAATGAAGTCGGACATAATTTGTTCCCACACTTTATGGAACAAAAGTGGTATACATGTATCAATTTTCAATGCAATCTCCATTTTGTGCAACACTAGTCCTCCAGCACTTACAAAGGGCATGGATTCCTGTAGAAAAAAAGTATTCGGTCACGTGTGTAACCACTCGTGCACCACCTGCTGCACCTCTTCATGGGACCTAAAACTCTTTCCCCCCATGGCATCTTTGAGTGGTCCAAAGATGCGGTAATCACATAAGGCAAGCAAGGTCTGGGGAATAAGGCGGATGTGGAAGACATTCGAAGTGTACTTCTTGTATGGTTGCAACCACTGCACGGGCTGTATGAGACCTAGCGTTGTCATATGGCAACAAGACTCATAAATTCACGTCGTTTGGATTCGATGCCAGGTCGAAGATGATTCCTGATGAGATCTGCATACGTGTCACTGGTTACGGTGTTCCCATCGAGCATGAAGTGCCCCAAAATAATAACGGAAGGATCTGTACACCAACTAAACGTATGATAATATATCTATAGTAGTTATCCGAATAAAGCATTTTGTCATGAAATATTGTTAAATGCGATCAAAGTATTCGTAATCATGACTTTATCTACCTCAAAAAGTGTTTTTAAAAGCAAATTTTTACAAACAGTAATTTCGGGTAAAATACAATATACCTTTTCGTCCCCTAGTCGTGACAACATGCGTTATTTCAAATAGAAACGCGCGTAATATGGCTTTCATGATAAAAGGTATCGAAAGGTAAAAAGAATATTTTCGAATTAGTTTTCTTTGAGGGAAGTGTATAGAGAGAAGCATAACAAAATGCTGTGGATACGCCAGAGTTAAATAGAAACAAGTAAGTGCAAGATTATGTAAGACAACACTTTGGTTCTTTATACAGGTGTAAACCGGGTCATAAAAAATCTACAAAGCTTTCAGTCTCCAACGAGCGGATTCTTGAAGGAACTAGAACGACTTACAGACTGAAACCGTAAACATAAATAGAACAAGAGAGTCATGAATGGAATACAGGATTACACCATAAAATACAAATTTTGAAGATGACAATCCGTTTTTGGTGTACATATGACAAGGATGGTAAGTCACGTTATATCCGAAAACTTGAAAATTTCGTCGTCCTTGAGCGGGACTCGAATCCGCGTCTCCCAGATAGCGCCCGGGTATGCTAACCACTACACCACCCAGAACGACCAAGTCTCAAGTTTCCGATTAATTTGCATATAACCCTCACAGGATTCGCTAGTCGAAGCAACCGGCATTCATGTTTAGCGAATATGGAGGTTAAGAATCCTATCCCGTGATTGCCCGGAGGAGCAAATAAATCATGAATGGAATACGGGATATATCATCATCATCATCATCATCATCATTGTCAACCATTATCAATCCACTGCTGGACGAAGGTCTCCCCAAGTTTCCTCCACAACGGTCTGTCTTGTGCCAGTCTCCTCCATGTCACCCCCGCATACTTTCGAATTTCATCCACCCATCTTCCATGTGGTCTTCTTCTGGGTCTTTTTCTGTCCCTTGGAATCCAATCTAAAACTTCGGCTGTCCATCGATGATCTGTCCTTCTGGCAGTATGTCCAGCCCATTGCCATTTCAGGTATTTAACTCTGATCATGATGTCTTCCACTCTTGTCATTTTTCGGATCCACGTGTTCCTCTTCTTATCTCTCCTGGTTACACCAAGCATGCACCTCTCCATGCTTCTTTGAGTTGTTTGCAGCCTTTGTATGTCTCTTTTAGCTAAGGTCCACGTCTCTGCACCATACGTAAGCACTGGAAGGATGCATTGATCAAACACTTTTCTTTTAAGACATAATGGCATATTGCTCTTGAAAATTATGCTGTTTCTTCCAAAGACTCTCCAGGCAAGTTTTGTACGCCGATTAATTTCTTCATCAATGTGACCCTCACTTGATATCTGCTGTCCAAGATAAACGTACGTATCTGTTATCTCCAGCTTTTCTCCATCAATCGATAAATCTTCATTTCTTGTAAAAGCATTGTACATCACTTTTGTCTTCTGAAAGTTCATTTTTAATCCCACTTCTTTACTCTTGTCAGCAAGTTCCTGGATCATACTCTGCAGATCTGATGGGCTAGTTGCAAAAATGACTACGTCATCAGCAAAACGAAGGTGGGTTAGATAATCTCCATTAATCTTTATCCCTTTGTTTTCCCAGCTCAGTGATTGAAAAACATTTTTCAATGTGGCATTAAAGAGCTTCGGAGATATGGTGTCACCTTGTCTCACTCCTTTTCCAATTTTTATGTGTGTTGTATTTTCAAACAGCCTAATCTTTGCACTTGCATTTTCATAGATGTTATTAATAATATTAATGTATGCCTCTTCAATACCGCAGGATTTCAGAGCCATTGTAACTGCTGATGGTTTCACCGAATCAAAGGCTTTTTCATAATCGATAAAAGCCATGCACAATGGAAGTTCATATTCCCTCGCTCTTTCAGTTAGTTCTCTCAGCACATGGATATGATCTATTGTGCTGTAGCCACTCCTGAATCCAGCTTGTTCTCTCTGTTGAGCCATGTCCAGTGTCACCTTCAAACGGTGTGAAAGAACTTTAGTGAAGATTTTATAAACTACTGATAGGAGGCTGATAGGTCTGTAGTTCCTGAGATCCTCAATGTCACCTTTTTTATGTAGCAAGATCATTGTAGCGTTGTTCCAATCCTCAGGAATTTTCCCTTCATTAAGGCATCGAGTGAAAATTTGGGCGAGTACTGTTTCGATTTCTCCACTTGCTTCTTGTATGATGTCTACAGTAATTCCATCTTCTCCTGGAGCTTTTCCCCGCTTCATGTTCTTGATTGCATGTGCAACTTCTGCTGGAAGGACTGGAAGAACTCTGGTACTGGTACCTTTCATGATATCTGGAGTACATGTATCATCCCTTTCATATAATTTGGAGTAGAAATCTTTCACTCTTGTCAAAATTTCGCCTCTATTTCTTGTTACAGAACCATCTTCTTTTCTCAGTGCCATAATCTGTTTTTCCCCTTACTGAGATGTCCCTTTGCTGTCTTTAGGCTTTGGTTGTTTTCAATTGCTTTCCTTACTAGTTCACAGTTGAATTTCCTTACGTAATCTCCCATATATTTGTCATATTTACACCAAAAAATGGATTCTCATTTTCAGAATTAGAATAAGAGAGGTTAAAAATCAAATCAGATAAACAATAACCGCGTGAGATTACATCAGCTTCAGATTTCACTGTATACATACGACGAAGTTATTTTGTGTTTAGCACTAAAAACGCTGTCCATGCACGTGGTAGATCCATCGAGACAAAATCGTTGCACGCCTACCTGTGAGACAGGATTTCAGTGGTCCTCCTTAATAATAAGGTTCTTTTTGCAGTGGTGTATGAGGCAATATCCCTGATGTTACTCCAGAGCGGGGTTACGTCGTTATTTTATTCTTCTTTTGACAGCGCAGTCATGAGTTTGCCATATTTGACACTTTTATGCTCTTCAGGACTTGTAGTAAAAGCTATTTCTACCATTCCTATGTATGATATTTTAATGTACACTGATTGATCCAAAACGACAGAAATAAGAATGATAAAAAGACGTTTTTCTAATCGACCTTTTGTCATTCCTATGCAAAGTCATTCCGCTTCTAAAAATCCTGTTGAGATTTTTTTTTTTACTGTATGCCATTAACTACAGTAAAGCTGAGAAACATTATCCTCTTTATCATTAAATAATGCAGAGGTTTTCTGCCTGAGGCGTAAATATCAAAACTTTTTTCATTCTATGTCTGCTTCCAATAGACGTGTTTTAAAAATTATTTTTTCATAGCATAGCCAACGCTTTGCAGAAATCTTTAGCATGTTTTTACCTCTCCATTGTTTTAAATTATGCCGCCAGGAGGCGTCAAAGTATACATCTATTTGAAAGAATTAACTCAGTTTAATAATTCCCTCCTTTTCTGGTAATATACCCTTCGTTAGAGGATTATTTTGAACACGTTTTTTTTTCTTTAAGTAACTCAAAGCTTTTCCGCTAGGAGGCGTAAAATTGAATCATGCTTTTTGCTAACTGTACGATTTGAAAACGCCTATGCGTCTATTATTCTTCCGCCATGAGAAAGGTTCTGCAGACAATTCGTTAATTTTTGTAATGTAATTTTTCGGTAGATATTGTGTGTAAATAGCTATTTCTATTTCTGAATATTCTATCGATTGTAGAAATCGGTTTCTTTTTTTTTAACCGGTTCCATTGACTATGAATTATCCTGCTCATATTACATATTTCAAATTATACCCAGTTTTTCCCTAGGTCGTGTAATTATTGTTATTATTAGTTTTTTTTTGCAGAATTCTTAATTTTTCTAAAAATCTAATTTGAAATATATTTTCGTGTCTGAAATTATTCAACAGATGTACTGACTACAACTGAAATTTCGGTGTTGCCTTTGTTTTGCCTACAGCATGCAGTGTCAATGCTGCGCGTTCATCATTTTCAAAACTGAAGTTTATATTCCCAATTGCGCGATGTTTTCCTAAACTGGAGATGCTATTTTCATTATTTTTGCTTAAAATAACCGCCTTTAACAGAATCCGAATATGATCCCCCAATACGATTAGAGTAACGGTGCGTAGTAGGCGTCGATAGATATTTACGTTACGTGAAATCTTACTTTATGGAAATCAATACATCTTCGGAAAAAAATAAAAATTCATTACTCAGCCGCTGGCTCTAATTAACTCATCTTTGCACTTAACGCCACTAAGTTCTTGGGAACATAGCGATCAAACTACGTCGGCGAATGCTGTAAATTTGCAAATAATATTACGTGAGGCAATTTTTGAGCGGAATTAATCACATTTACAGTTTAAAATGAATATTGATAGTTCCGTGGCAGTGAAAAATCATAGGTATACATAATCCTTTCAGTGGGAATTAAACATTCAAGCATAGCAGTCGTGTAAACATACTGCACCAATTAATAGCTGGAAGACTTCAAGCGCAAAATTGCTGCAAGATGAAAGAAGCGATTTTCTTTTTTTTGTTTTTCTTCGAGCTAAGTGGGCACTTAGAAAGATTTTACCGATATTAATTATAACCTCTAAAGCACCAAGTAAATACAATCACTACAACTGTAAATACATGAAATCCGTGGCAGCTTTCAAA
Source organism: Macrothele yani (assembly GCA_039090855.1). Taxonomy (NCBI): domain Eukaryota; kingdom Metazoa; phylum Arthropoda; class Arachnida; order Araneae; family Macrothelidae; genus Macrothele; species Macrothele yani. The sequence goes on along the minus strand of CM077013.1, from coordinate 50,422,627 downwards.
TCCACAACAAAATAGAAAACGTCCTGGAACATTTTGCATTTTAATTGGTATGATAAACTTTTGTCTATGATTATGGTTTTTGTATTCAAATGACAATAAGAAAGAGGGTCTTTACATTATCTCTGCTCTAAAAATTCAGAAAAATAAATTATCATCTACTAACATTACTCAATACAACGCGAGTACAACATTGACAAGCCCTCTGCTGTTGAACTTTTGGTTCAAAGTTCTATCTATCACTTGTAAAAAGAGCTCAAAGTATGTCCTGTAACTTATAGCTTCATTTGTTCTATGTGTCTTGTCACTCTTTCTTAGAGCCAAATACAAAATACACTATATTGACAAAAGTCACCGGACAACCCTTCAAAAGCAAATGAACTGATCCGCTGCGTTGTTAAAATGCGCGGTACAACTCCAAACGGTATAAATCCAAGCTTGCAGCTGACCGCGATCATATCGCACTGTTAGGTTGAGTGAAAATGTCGCCGCTGGAGAGAACTGACTTTGAGAAAGGAAAGATTGTTGGGTCTTATATTAGTGGGTTTTCCATAAGAGAAACTGATAGGCGCTTAAACATACCCAGGTCAACTGTTTTTGATGTACTGAATAAGTGGAAGACACATGGCGCGCCTGCCGCCCCGGTGGCGCAGTGGTCTAAGGCGTTGGCCTCTGATCATTCGTCCGTAAGGGGTCCGGGTTCGAATCCCGGTCAGGCATGGATGTTGTGTTTGTCTTACGGCACTGGCTCTCTCCCTTCCCTGGAGCCAGTGACCCTAAATTAGGGACGGGCGACTGCTTATAGCCCATTGAGTTGCTCACGGTGGTCGTTAAATCTCCAATCAAAAAAAAAAAAAATGGCGCGCCTGAAGCAGCAAAACGTAGCGGCAAATCAAAGAAAATCTGTGATAGAGGACGTCGAAGCCTCAGGAGAGTCATTACAGCTAATCGACGGAATAGTGCACAAGACCTCAGTGTGCAAGTGAGTAAGAATGCTGGAACCTCGGTATGTAACGTACCATTGACAGAGAACTTCATTCCATGGGTTACCGTTGTCGTGCGGCTATAAACCTCTTATCTCCACTCGGAATGCTACTCGTCGTTTAAATGGTGTAAAGAGCATTTATCGTAGACCGTAAATCAATGGAAACGGGTCCTATGGACTGATGAATCCATATACATGATCCATCAGTCTGATGGCCGTGTGTGGGTATCGCGGCAGCCGAGGGAACGCTATTTACCACAGTGTACTGTTCCTACGGTCGAGTTTGGAGATGGCAGTGTACTCGTGTGGGGGTGTTTTCGGTGGTACGGTCCTGGCCCATTGGTTATCGTGGACAAACATATTAGCCAGCACGTCTAACTCGATATTCTGGACAATTATGCCCTACCAACACTGTAGCAATACTATGGAACCGAGCCTCGTTGGTACCAGCAGGATAATGCACCGAGCCATAAAGCAAGGACTGTTACGGCGAAGTTTGACGATAATTCCGTGTCGTGTGTGGACTGGACAGCACATACCCCTGATCTTAATTCCATAAAGCACCTATGAGATTATTTAGAGCGCCGCATAAGAAGTTTGGAACCACGGCCTACTACTAAGCAAATGTTAGAGACAGCATTATGTACTGAATGGCAGTGCATACCTATCGCTGTGTTCCAAAACCTTGTCGAAAGCATGTCTCGAAGGGTCGGTGCATGCATTGAGGCCAAAAATGGACCGACACCGTACTAATGTATGTCGACGAATGCTATATTGTGTTTCTCTTCTAGGTACCCGGTGTCTTTTGCCAAAATAGCGTATGATCAAAGGTATCTTGGCAAACATTTTGAGAAGGCGATTTGCCCATATACATCGCAGGAATGGTTTATACAGGTATTGCGACGTACTACAGAGGTAAGGTATACATCAAGTGGAGAAATTTGCAGCGGTAAATTCCGACGGTGTAGCTTATTTGGGAAAGCATTCCGCTCCGGAGCAGAAGCATGCAGGTTCGATCCCTGTCACCAACAAATTTGTGCTTTTGCATTGGCTTCCATTTGTGGAAATGAATCTACTGGCCTTTGGATTCTCCGTTAAACGTGTGACGATTCTTCCACACGTCGTCTGGAATTAATCAGAATTCCTTCTTCTTCAGCGAGCTACTTCAAGCATGATTTGTCGGCTGATCCGGAAACTAATGATTCCGACCTAGCTATTTCTCATGCGGATAGTGGGCAGGGGGGCGAATGTATGTGACGTATTACAGAATTGAAGCGCATGTCAAGATTGCAAATTTGCATCGGAAAATTCCGTCTGTGTAGTTTATTTGGAAAAGCATTGGGCTCTATAGTAGAATCCTCCGTCACTCGAAAATTTGTGTTTTAGCAGAATAAAAAGACATACGTCGCTTCTAAAGCATCATCGATAAACATATACGGTAGAATATGGTTATTCTACCGTATATGACTTTCTGCGTGGCTTGGTCATAGCGTGTTTTCTAGCAACAAGTCTGTTGAGGACATTTCTGCCCTGGTGCAGCTGACCCGATCCACTGAAAGTGATGCTCTAGCGAAGTGGAAACGCCTAGATGTAACAACAGTGCAATTCAGTCTTCGTAGGTTACTTTAAATGACAGAACAGGGACCGCCGAATGCTAAAGCGGGTGGTACGAAAATATCGTCTGTCATCAATTGTAACACTCACCACTGAATTTCAAACTGTCTCTAGATGCTACGCCAGCACTTTAACAGTTAGTCGCGAAAGCTGAAAGGAATGGCCTTTGATGACCGAGCAGCCGCCTGCAAGCCTAACAGCAGCAAGATCAACACCAAACGTCGTACGGAGTAATGTAAAGTTTTGCGTTATTGGACTCCTGAAGAGTGGAAACCCGTTGTCTGGTGTGATGAATCAAGCTTCACCATCTGGCAGTCCGATGGATGAGTCTGTATGTGCAAGGTGCCACGTGAACGCTACCTACCGAACGTGTTGTGCTGTTTTATGAAGTTTGGTGGAGGAGACATCATTCTCTGAAGCGGTAAGGGCTGAGACCGTTGTTCCAGAGCCTGGAATTATTCACGCTAATGATCTACAATGCTGGCCACCCAAAATGCAACACCAAGAAGGAAACATCCTATTGGCCTGAAATTCGCAGCATGCGTCGCCCCCGAGAGGAAATGCAAACGATTAGCAATGCAGGGCATATGCAAATCTTGTGCGCCCGGCACGCCACTGAGAAGCACTATAAGAAGGGTGCACAGAAGGCGGGGTGTAAGTAGTGGAAGTGTGTTGTGCTGCCGGACCTGTGCGTGGGAAGCTTCCTGATGCCTCGTTGCAGAATACGGCATTCATTTTAGCACGTTTCGGAGTTCGACAGAGGACGAATAGTGGCTTATCGCGACAGCGGTTTATCGTTCCGAGACATCGCAGCCCGTATGGGACGACATCCAGATACAGTGAGGCGAGTATGGATTCGGTGGGTGCAGGAGGAACGGACGGACCGACGTGAGCGATTGCAGCAGCCGCAGCACACCACCGAACCAGAGAACTGCGGCATGTTGTGCGGCGGGCATTGACGGCTCGCACCGCCACATCACGAACGTTAGCGCAGGAATTAAGGTGTGTTGCGCAACAACTTGTGTCAGCGCGTACCGTTCGACGTCGTCTGCAGGAGCGAGGACTTGTGGCACAGCGCCCATTGATTCGATTTCCATTGACGTTACACCTCGGCGAGTGCGGCGGCAGTGCGCCGTTGAACGCCTGCACCTGGACTACGGAATGGCACGACATTGTTTTCTCTGACGAATCCCGCTTCTGCTTGCAACACCACGATGGTCGGATCCGCGTGTGGCGGCACCGTTGCACGAGACTGTATGACGCGTGTATTATGCATCGCCATACCGGTCTGTTGCCTGGCGTTATAGTTTGGGGCGCAATTGGATATGACACCCGCACCCCTCTGGTACGCATCACTGGTACACTCAACAGCCACCGCTACATCTCCCACATTTTGGAGTCTGTAGTCCTCCCTTACCTGCAAGACCTGCCAGCGGCCACTTTTCAACAGGACAATGCGCACCCGCACGTGGCACGCATCATGCAAGAATTCTTAACTGCCCACCAGGGTCATTGCTGCCGTGGCTCGCCTGTTCTCCAGATATGTCGCCCATCGGACACGTCTGGTCGCTGATCGGCAACCGAGTGGCCCGGCAAGCACCACCCGCGGCTACGCCTGATGAACTGTGGCAACGTGTGGAAGCAGCCTGGACCGACATACCCCAAGCCCACATCCAAAGCCTCTTTCGTTCAATGCCGTGGCGTGTAGCGGCCGTCATTGCCAGCCATGGGTGCCACAAGAACTATTGATGTCTGCGTGTTCCGCAAGTCGCACGGGCTTGTAAGCTCAATCGTTTTATCTTTGTATCTGTTGTTATTTGTCCAGAAAATCTGGCTTTGCTATCTCGTGTCGTTCTTGGTGTTGCATTTTGGGTGGCCAGCAGTGTAGATAGAATTATCTTTACCGTCTTTTTATTAAATTCTGCTAATTACATTAAATTTTATTAATACCTTAAAACTATTTATATCCCTTTGATTTTTGGTTTGGCCACCCTATTTGGAATGTGATCAACTCTTAATAATCCTCCATGACTAACTTTTTCATAGATAGCTCATGGGGCCTAAAATTAAGATACAAACAAGGATCATATCATGTTGATTGTTCGAAAACGAAACAAAAAAAAAAAGAAAAAAAAAGAACATTTTTGAACCGCTTAAGAAGGAAAGTTCAGCGCAGCAGACATAAACTGGCAAGAACGTTTTTTAAGTTTCCAAATAAATATGATCTCCATCGTTCAGTTAAGTTAGTTCAATAGAGAAGATTTCATAAAGAAAAAAATTCCAAGTGGCTGAGTTGGAAATCTAGAACTGTTGTTGAGAAACGTCACACACACACACGCACGCGCACACACACACATACATACTAATCATTAGAGGGTTTAATGAGCATCTTAAGCAACTCAATGGGCTATCAGCAGTCGGTCATCCCTAATTTAGGGCCACTTGTGCCAGCGATAGTAGGGAGCCAATGCTGTAAGACAAGCACAGCATTCCTGCCTCAACCGGTATGCGAGCCCGGACCAATGACGTTGGAATGGTTAGAATCCTATGCTTTTGATGACCACTCGACTATAAAAAGAAATAATCGTACACGGTAGACCTAACACTAGGACTCCAAAAGTCAAACAGTTCCATTTTTTTTTTGTCTACAAAATATTCAACCCTTCTTCTATTCCAAAGCTCTCATGGGGTTTATCTGAACCTTTTTGTAAGAAATATTCTCCAAAAATTAAAGCCGTAAAGGCAACGGAAGATGACGTGCCTCTTATGAAAACGAAAAACTGCTGAAACTTTTCTTGCTTTGAAGGTACACTATACTGACAAAAGTCACCGCACACCTAGAAGAGAAACACCACATAGCATTTATTGACATACATTAGTACGGTGTCGGTCCACCTTTGGCCTTAATGCATGCACTGACCTTTCGAGGCACATAATGCTGCCACTAACTGTTATTTAGTACTAGGCTTTGGTTCCAAACCTCTTATGAGGCGCTCAAATTCATCCCATAGGTGCTCTATGGGATTAAGATCAGAGCTCTAATCTGGCCAGTCCACAGACAATACGGAATTATCGTCAAAACACGCCACGCCGTAATAGTCCTTGCTTTATGGCTCGGTGCATTATCCGGCTGGTACCAACAAGGCTCAAGGAATAGTTCCATAGTATAGCCACAGAGTTGGTAGGGCATAATTGTCCAGAATATCGAGGTAGAAGTGCTGGTTCACAGGGTTGTCTTCGATAACCAATGGGCCGGGACCATACCACGAAAATCACCCAACAGGAATACCCTGTCAGTTCCAAACTTGACCGTAGGAACAGTACACTGTGGTAAATATCGTTCCCACAGTTGCCGCCATACCCACACACAGACTGATGGATCGTGTATTTGGATTAATCAGTCCATAGGACCCGTTTCCATTGATCTACGGTCCACGATAAATGTTCTTTACACTACGCTAAACGACGAGTGGCTTTCTGAGTGAAGATGAAAGGCTTATGAGCAGCCGCACGACCACGGTAACCCATAGAATTAATTTCTTTGCGAGTGGTACGTGTACATACCGAGGTTCCAGCATTTTTATTCACCTTTACACCGATGTCTCGTCCGTCGATTAGCTGTAACGACTCTCCTGAGGCTTTGACGTCTTCTATGATTGATTTGCTTTGGTGTGCCGGTAGGTTTTGCTGCTTCAGGCACGCCATGTGTTTTCCACGTATTCAGTACATCCAAAATCGTTGCCTTGGGTATGTTTAAACGCCTCTCGGTTTCTCTTATGCACAACCACTAATATGACACATAATAATCTTTCCTTTCTCAAAGTCAGTTCTCTCCCGGCGCGATATTTTCACTGAACCTCACAGTGAGATATGATCGCGGTCAGCTGCAGGCTTGTTTTAATACCGTTTGGAGTTGTACCGAGCATCTTAAAAACGCAGCGGATCCGTTCATTTGCTTTTGAAGGGGTGTCCGATGGCTTTTTTCAATATAGTGTGTTTTGATGCCTGATTTTCTTTTTTTTCGCGTTTAATTAGCACGTCTTTTGTAGAAAAAAAAAAGAAAATCGTGCTCATGTTATCATTTTGTTTGTCCGCCTGTGGACACCATATGTCTGCAACTATTAGTTCTTTCTTCATTGGGGAGTTTGACATGTGAGAACGATGATCCTTCTTTTCCAGTTTTTCTACGATGCACAGCGTCACCACCAGAGGGCGTAAACGCAGATCCTCTCGACTTCAAAATGCATTTTATTCAATGTATGTCTCCTGAAAATCCGCTTAACAACATTATTTCTTCCATTCAATACCATTTATGAGGAAGAATATTTTGGGTACAGTCCCGTTTTTTAGCAATGCATAGTTTTTACGCTAGGGGGCGTACAGTTAAATTGCGATTTCCCCGATATCTCTGCTTCTAATAGTCCGATTTAAAAAAAACAACAACAATATTTTTGCAACAGCTCTTGGTGGGAAATGGTCTGCATGTAATTTCGAATTTTTGTAGAGAATGGTTTGGTCACTACGTTTCTGAACGGACATGTGTGCCACTAATCGTGCATAGATTCACGTTTCCGTTTGCAGTATATTAGCAGCAGCATCTGCGCGCCAAAAACCCGATTGAAAAGGTTCTCTTTCTGTCAGATATTACTAACTAAAAAAACATTTTGTGTACATTTATTGCCAAAATTAGTGCACAATATTACCTCTAGACGCGCAAACGCCTTACTGCTTTTAAAAGTCTGATTTAAAGAATTCTTTCAACAACATATACTGTAGAACACTTTGCCGCTACCCATGAAGTTTTGTAGTTCACAGTTCTGGCGCTAGGAGGTGTTAGTGTGTACTTCTGCTTGATGCTGTATCTCCGCTCCTAAAACTATTTTTAAAATACTCCTTTATTTACTGTATGCTATTCGTTAGAGTAAAGATGGGGAATATTATCTTTTTAAAAGGGTGCACAATTTACTCGATAGGGGCGGAAATATCGGAACATTTTCCTAGCTATCTCTGCTTCTAAGAGACGTATTGGGAAAATTCTTTTTCCTTAATATAGATTTTGCTGTGAATAATACCTTTCAGATATTTTCTACTTTTCCATTATTCAAAATTCTTCCACTTGGGAGCGTAAAGTTAGATCATTGTTTTTCTCTATATCTGTTCTTCTAATTGTCTGCTATAAGAATTTCTTTGTCTCTGATACATTCTACAGAATATGGTTAACGTTCGTGACTGCCACGGAGAAGATATCGGGGTCGATCCCAGGCAGGTACGAACGCTCGAACCACTAAATGTCCGCCGTGCGTCGGATGGGCACGTTAAGCCGTCGCGCTCCGTGTACTGCCCCCGGTATTATATAAGGGCGTCTTCCTCCCCCTTTCTACCTCGCTTTCCTGTCACTTTCCTATCGGGTACTCTAGCCCAAATCTCCTAGCTTCCTATTTATAAGGGTTGTTTACGACCTAGGGTCAGACACTCCCTTCCTAAAATCCTCTACATATGATCTATAACCTTCAGCTAACAGAATTATTTCGAGCAACATTTTTTTTTTTTTTTTTTTTTTTGATTGGAGGTTTAACGACCACCGTGAGCAACTCAATGGGCTATAAGCAGTCGCCCGTCCCTAATTTAGGATCACTGGTTCCAGGGAAGGGAGAGAGCCAGTGCCGTAAGACAAACACAACATCCATGCCTGATCGGGATTTGAACCCGGACCCCTTACGGACGAATGATCAGAGGCCAGCGCCTTAGACCACTGCGCCACCGGGGCGGCTGTTATTTTTCGTAACAGACTTTTCAACCGCTAGTGAGGGAAGTAACTCTTTCTGTTTCTAGATGTTTAATGAATTGCGTAATATCCGGGGAATATAGCAGTGCGAACATTACACAAATCATGACTGTCTGAACACTACATGGCTGTCTGAACACTACAAAAATCATGGCTGTCTGCACACTACATGGCTGTCTGAGCACTACACAAATCATGCCTGTCTGAACATTACACAAATCATAGCTCTCTGAACACTACACAAATCATGGCTCTCTGAACACTACACAAATCACGGCTGTCTGAACACTACACGGCTGTCTGATCACTACACAAATCATGGTTGTCTGAACACTACACAAATTGTGGCTGTCTGAACACTACATGGCTGTCTGAACATTACACAAATCATGGCTGTTTGAACTCTACACAAATCATGGCTGTCTGAACACTACATGGCTGTCTGTTCACTACACAAATCATGGCTGTTTGAACACTACACAAATCACGGCTGTCTGAACACTACATGGCTGTCTGATCACTACACAAATCATGGTTGTCTGAACACTACACAAATTGTGGCTGTCTGAACACTACATGGCTGTCTGAAAACTACACAAATCATGGCTGTCTGAACACTACATGGCTGTCTGAACATTACACAAATCATGGCTGTTTGAACACTACACAAATCATGGCTGTCTGAACACTACACAAATCATGGCTGACTGAAAACTACACAAATCATGGCTGTCTGAACACTACACAAATCATGGTTGTCTGAACATTACATGATGTCCGAACACTACACAAATCATGGCTGTCTTAACACTACATGGCTGTCTGTTCACTACACAAATCATGGCTGTCTGAACAATACATGGCTGTCTGAACACTACACAAATCATGGCTGTATGAACACTACATGGCTGTCTGAACACTACACAAATCATGGCTGTATGAACACTACATGGCTGTTTGAACACTACATGATTGTCTGAACACTACATGGTTGTCTGAACACTACATGGCTGTCTTCTGAACACTACATGGCTGTCTGAACACTACACAAATCAGTTCTTAATAACTTCACTTTTAAGCAAATCAGGAGTCACTCAAATAACTTCAGGAAAGGTTGCTTACAGATTGATTCCTTTATTCTTTGTCAACTGAATCTTGAACAGTAACATATCAGTAGCACAGAACACATTAATCGTCGAAAGTTAAACTTATGCGATTAGTAGTAAACATCAGAACTAAACACTGTTAACTGTTAGAACTGTTAACTATAACTGTACACCAATGAGCCATCACATTATGACCACCTCCTTAATAAGCTGTGGGACCCCCTTTAGCCCACAAAACAGCGGCCACTCGGCGATGCATCGATTCGATGAGGTGGCGATAGGTATCCTGGGGGATCAGATGCCATAATGTCAACAGCAGGTCCTCCAGTTCCTGTACATTTCGGAGTGATGGTGATAAATCAACCACTTTGAACCCGCTTTTCCAAGTTAAACCACAAATGTTCGATTGGGTTTATGTCAGGTGCATTTGGGGACACGGGCGTTAACAGAAAGTCACCAGCATGTTTCTCGACTCCTTGAAGATTCTGGCAGTGTGGCATAGCGCATTATCTGATTGGGAATGGCCATTACCAGAAAGAAACACTGTTGTCATTAATGGGTGAATTTGGTCCTCAACGATGTTCAGATACCTGAGAACTGTCAGGGATTGTTCTATTGGGATAATGGGGCCTAAAGCATCCCGAGAAAACACCTCCCACAGCCCAACACCGCTGCAGCCGGCCTTTTTCCGCCCAACAGTGCATCCAGGTGTCATTACCTGCTTTGGTAATCGGTGTATCAGCCATCGCCTGTCTACGTGATGCACTAGGAATCTTGATTCGTCATACCAGGCCAATTTCTTTCAATCATCCACGGTCCAATCTCGCTGATCTTGGGCTCATTTTATTCGTCGTTGGCGATGACGTGCGGTCAGCATGGGGACCCGGGCAGGGTCTTCGGCTACGCAGGCCCATGCGCAGAAGGCTGTAATGAACTGTGTTGTCTGACACATTGCCCTGATCACCACTGTTGTAGCTGCGGGGATTTGCCGCACTGTGAACAATGCGCGACAATCTCCGCTCCCCTCTGGCATCAATGAGTTGCGAACGACTCATGGCTGGACGACGCTTCGTCGCTTGGCCATCTGTGCACCACTTTTGATACGTGCTCACTACATCGGCACCTGAACAACCCATAAGCCTCGCCCGTTTCCGAGATAGCAGTTCCATGGCGCCGTGCCATCACAATTTGTCCTTTATCAAACTCCGATTAATCGGCAGCTTTTCCCGTTCTGACTCCGAACACTACTAACCGACAGCCGGTCCTCGTGTTGTATATATACTACTCTGTGAACTTCACCTGCACCTCCGTTCGGTCTCTCGGCGCGCTCATATCCCCAGGCTGAGAGTGGTCATAATGTAATGACTCATCGGTTTATAAATATCAGCTCAACACGCAGACTTTAAATAGACACAACTTTAACTAAACAACGTCTGTTTTACAAATAGCATTAATTTTCACCAACAACTACTGCTTGAAAAAACATTACATATATCGTTCAGTTCTTTTCTCTGACATACACGTCATTCGTTCTCTTCTCAAAGATGTTGCCAACCATACTCGTGAGAGAGAGAAGGTATCATGTTAAGTATGAAAAATGATAAGGAGAACGAACTCAAATTTGCACTGAGAAAGAAACTAAAAAGGAAAGTTAAATTAGAGTATACGTCACAGTTGTAGAAATGCTATTGATTGTTTTCTGTTTTCTACAATGGGTTCAATAATAATCTATGAATAACTGAAATATTTATTGGCAGCGAAAAGGATTCAAAAGACGTGTTCATCCCAACCAAAAATTCGGGGTGATCTTTCTTGTTTACTTCGTAATCGAATACCGTATGTTTTAAAGGTCACGATGAAAACCAGGTTTAGTAAGTTTTCGGAACCGGAGGACTTTAATTGTTGGTCCTTTAAGAACTGAGAGAGAGCTCCCGATAGCTACGAAGAGGCAAAAGTTTTCTTCCGGTGTAACTGAATACTTTTTTTTTAAAATGAGCATGCAAATTATAAGTTGGGTCATAAGTCTGAACTTCATACGAAAGTAACTTTAGAATTTGAGATTTTTATCTGCCCGCGAAAAGCTTAAAGTGATCAAAGCAACGCCACCTGAAAAGATCTTTACCTGAAGGAAAAACTGTCCAAGTAATTAAAAGATCGTTGAGCTACTTCCCCTTCTAAAATAAAATTACAACGGTTGAAGGTGATGGTAAAAGAAAACAACAAGCGGGAAAGGGAGAAGCTATGAAAAACCATTTCCGAGCTTTGCTGCCGCCTCTGTAAAAAAAAAAACATCTTTTTATCGAATTTCCCGCAGTTCACAACGTGAGGCGTCATGTTTCGTAATTTCCGTTTGCATTGTGCGTCAATGCTTCTCTCCCGCAGCGTGAAAGTAAGGATTGGAATTTCTTAATCTCGGGATGAAGGCGAGAAAGACGATTGAGAGCGATAGCTTTTGCCTTCCCGCCGATGTCTCTCTAGCGATAAGCTTTACCATAGCACAAGTTCTTAAGAAGTTCCCGTTCATAAACATGAAGACTCTAAAAATGTACTATTATTGCTACGCAACGATTAACTGCGATTGATGCATGTCGAATAACATGATGGTATTTTATACATTTTGTTGAAAATGTACGATATTTAAATCCATCCGAAAGTTTTGTATTTTCTTTTAAAAGAATACAATTACACTGCTATTTCTGGAACCTGCAACACCGAGAAATAATCTCGCTATTTAAATGAAATTTATATCACAGATCTCAGTTACTGGAGAGAAGTGATAACGTTTCTAGAGTAATAAAAGTAGTGGCGTATCTAGCTAGGCTAGCTGCGAAGCCCAGAAAATGCACAAATAAAAGTCAATTAAATATACACAAATAAAAGTAAATTAAATATACGCAAATAAAAGTCAGTTATCAACGGTATTAATATATATCGATGCTTTCGCTGCGAAAAAAAACACGAGCGGATTCGCTTCTTTCGATTATGAGAATCAGTCTGGCGAGCGATGATCCACGGCATAACACAAGTAATTCACAAATCATGGTTCTAAGAGCTTCCGTACTATCGCCTGCTAGCGTTTCCATGACAACATGAATGATCTACGGAGATGAATGGACCATTGCTTGGCGCAAAGGGTTCCCTCAAAGAAACAAAGACTTTGGACTACCTCAGTCCCTCCATGCTTCCAGCGCGTGTTTCACGAGAGTTGTTTCAGTTTGTCTGAAGTGTCAATGAATTAAAATCAGTGATATTATATCTTAAATTCGTGGCTTTGTTGGATTTGAACTGCTTTGATAAATTTTGAGAAAGTTTCCTTAACATCTACTATTGGAGCTTAAAGAACTCTATGCTTCAAATTTCGATACAGCTCGACTAAAAAATGAACTGAAGGTGTTTTATTCCCTTGATGAATACAAAACAAATCAGTAAGACACATTACTTGTTACATAAAGTTGAATAATTGGACATAGTGTTTATTGAAGTGTAGAAATTAGCAGATCTAATATTAAACTGTCCATCAACAACTGCAACTGCCGAAAGAAGTTTTTCTGCATTAAAAAGAATCAAAACATATCTTAGGGCCACACAAGGACATGTACATTTGAGCAACTTAGCTGGTTTGTTAATATAGAAAAAACATTTTTAAATATGAAAAAGTACTCGGAAGAAACATTTTTGTGAAAACGTAACACTCGTGCTCACACAAAAGGAAAGAAGAATGGAGTTCGTGTACATATAAGTGTTCAAATCCTAATCCTCATAATTATTTGGCATCATGTTAGCAATAGCAGGTAACTAAAATTTAGAAAAACATTTTAACTTCTCTTGCTTAACAATTAAAAAATAAAAAAAAACAGTGATGTAGGGGGGGGGGGGGAGACAGCCCAAGTCTCGGACCCAAGAGATACGCCACTGAATAAAAGATATTTTTTACTTCAAAACTCAGTATCGTGGGAAGTCATCTCGGGCAACAATAACAGCCTATACGGCGTGGAAATGAATGGAAGAAGTTTTTGATATCATCCTTCGAAATAACTGCTAGGCTGCTTCTAAGCGCGACCAGAGTTTGTTTGTCGTGATTGGCGGAGGCGCTTGACGGTCCATGTCCCATACATGTCCCATCGGAGACATATCCGGGAAACGCGCAGGCCAGGGATGAAGCGGTATTTGCCGTGCATGGAAGTGGTCTTGGACATTTCGAGCCACATGTGGCCAAGAATTGTCTTGCTGGAATATAGCTCCAGGACAACTCTGAAGAAAGCGTATTGATTCTGCCTCTAACACATTCCCGATGTATCGCTGGCTGTTGAGGGTTCCCCGTATCAGGAGAGATCAGGAATTGAACCCAATGGCGACCCAAATCATGACCAGAATGATACTTCAAGGTGCGATTTACCACGATGTCTTCGAACACGTATGAAACCATCATGGTACATCAAGCTGAATCGTGACTCGTCGGAAAACACGTCCTTTTGCCAATCATAGCGGCAATGTCTTCTTTCGAGACCTCAGTGCAGCCAGAGGCGTCTGTGAGTGAGGGTCAAAGGAATGTGTAGAAATGGGCTGCTGGAGAGCAGTCATCTGTCGAGCAAACGGCGTCAAACTGCTCTGGAGGACAAAACCTGTGACAGTAGTCCACTGCTGCGCTTAGACTATGGAGGTTGCTGTGCGATCAGTCACTGCCATGCGGTGGAGGTGTCTGTCATCCCGTGTAGTCGTGCGATTTTGAAATTCCTTTCCCGGATTTCTGTGCTTCCGAGCCTCGTCTGTACAATGACGTCACGTCCCCGTCACTGTACTGAGGTTTCGTTCCATACGAGCGGCAATTTTTTGGCACGAAATTCCAGCTAGAGGGCGCTGCTTCTTAACTGCGTGTGCATTTTCATTGACATTTTAATCATTTGCATGTATCATCCTGTTGTGCATATCCTGTAGGTTTCAAGCCAATACCAGTAGTTTTTCATGGTGTTGCAATTTTCACAAAGCACTAGTGTATTTACTCTAGTCGGTTCACTCTAAATAATCTCAAATCAAGTTTTTAATAGCTTCAGTACGTTTAATATGTATTCCAAAAAAAATTGTCCGACCGTCTGTTGGCACCAAATCTGTCTGCAACTACACTGGCGTGCAAACATTAAGGACAAGACGATTTTTCGAATGTAATGTCGTGCAGAAGTGCTCCACATCGACTCAAATCATACCATAAGATCCGCAAGATGTACGAATATGGGACAAGTGAGCAAAACCGTCCAACAAAGGAATCCAAAGGATACAAAGGCACTTTATTGAAAAGGTAGCTTCGAGCACAACTGGACAGAAGACAGAAACGTCCATGCGACAGACGGCTGCCAAGAAAAATCTAGTCATTATTAAGGGATATGATCACCCCTGACTGCGTTGCAGGATTTACAACGTCTGTCCATGCTGAGGACGAGATTGTCAAGGAGCTGTTGAGGCATCGCGGCCCATTCCTCTTGTAGCGCCAATCGCAGCTGCGGGATCGTTGCTGGCGGCTGGTGACGTGCTGCCAAGCGTCTCCCGAGAAGGTCGCACACGTGTTCGATTGGACTTAGGTCCGGGGACGTTGCGGTCTAATCCATGCGTTGAATATCTTCACTCACCAACAGCTCTGCGACAGCCACTGTACGATGAGGTGTAGCGTTGTCGTCCATGAAGAGGAACTTAGGCCTCACAGTACCTCTAAACAGACGAATGTCAGGCAGGAGAACCTCGTTACAATAGCGGACACCAGTGACTGAACCTCCTTGGAAGATGTGGAGATCAGTACGGCTACCAAGCATGAAACCGCCTCAAACGAGAACTCCGCCACCTTTAAACTGGTCCCTTTCGATAATTTTGGAGGTGGGATTGCGTGTTCCCTGCTCTCTCCAGATGTGTATACGTCAAAAATCGCTCGTCAGAATAAATCGGCTCTCATCCGTAAACTCGACCCCATTGCTGATGTGTCCAGTTCTTTTATTTCTGGCACCACAGAAACCGCCATCTCCGTTGAGCAGGCGTTAATGGCACACACCGTACTGGTCGTTGTGCAAATAGACCATCTTTGTGCAGCCTCCTTGCCACGGTAAAACGCGATAACGGACGTCCAGTTGCCTGTTGCATGTGCCTTGCGATTTCTCCCGCTGTCTGCCGTCTGTGTCTTCTCGCCTGTAGAACAATATACCGGTCGTTCGCCGCCGTGGTTGCTCGTGGACGACCACTGCTAAAATCTCGGACAGCTGGTCTTGTCGTTTGAAATGCTCTCCAAACTCGTGAAACGATGCTGTGAGCGATCCCGAACTCCTCGGCCACACTAGTCAAACTTCGACCTTCTTCCAACTTCCCAATGACGCAATCTCGGGTAAAGTCATCCAGGTGTCATTTACTGGATTGCCTGTTGGCCATATCACACGGTGGCAGCAACTCGACGTCGTTCAAACCGATGAACGCCGTGCAATAGCTTTCACCGAATTGCTTACCGTACACCGCCCGTGTGCTTTATACCCTACCGAGCCCCCCCCTCTATATCATGCTGCATATATGCGCATGCCGTACCGTACCGGACACTAGTCTATCTCCAGCGTGGTCTTTCGGTCCGTTCTGCCTGCTCATTCCGCTGATATGCTAATTTCTCCTCTTCGTCCTTAATTTTTGCACACCAGTGTATTGGTGCGATTTGAAACATTCTTTTCGAACTCGAATGCCTAAACTGTGAAAACGCAGTACATTTTTGGCCTTTTTCCGATGGACAACGTCGCCACAAAGGCGCGTAAATACACACGCTACCGAAGTTATATTTTACTCTATACAGTCGCTCAAAAAACATCGTTTTAAAAAATTAATTTTAAATTCCGATACGTTTGCTACAAAGACTATTTTACCTACCAGTTCTATTTAAGATAATGAATGACGTCACCGCAATAGGCTTAAACTGTGTTTTCCTCAATATGTCCGCTTCAGAACATCGGATTTCAAAAATCACTTTGGCTTTACATAAAGGTCACGACTATGAATACGTATTTTGCGTGCATTTCACAGTATTTGTGACAAATCCTTTCCCAATAGGATTCTGTGAACGATGAATGAATAATGCACGGCGATTAACAGCAAGAGGATTTATGCATTTTAATGTACGTGCGAATAAGCGGTTTAAGAAGAAACATGGTCACTGTACCTGCCATAAGGCGCTGGTTTTCTCTCTTTCCTGGAACAAGTGTCCCTGAATAAGGGATGGAAAACTGCATATAACCCTAAGTTATTCGTGGAGGCACTTAAACCTCAAAAAAAAAGAAAAAAAAGGTGAGAAAGACGCTAAACCCCTTAGTATTGTGTTGGTGCGAATGAAATGTCCGGCGCGAACGATCAGTGGTGACAGACCCCCACAACAGATGAATGGAACCAACCACAGGTGTTGCGGGTATTACGTCACAAAGTTACTTTAAATAGCTAGCATGTGTATGAAGAACAAGATTCACGCGTAATTTGTTTGGACTGGCTTGTAAAGGAAACACGCAGGCGACAGATTTGAGAGTTATCTTCCCGTATGAATTGAAACTGGGCCATTCTGCGGTAATTGCCGATCGAAATGTAAACAAAGCGTTTGGGGAGAATACAGTCAACGACCGAACCAATTCGGCGATGGTTTGTGAAGTTTCGAAGCAGAGATGCGGGCCTGCAAAACGAAACACGTCGTCACAGACCTGTTGCTCTTTCTGACGATGTTCAGTTACGTGTGGTTGAAGCGGACTCCCGAAAAACGTGTCCTGAGATAGCAGCAGAGATTGGTGTCTTCCACACGACAGTTGTTCGGCGTCTGGCTGCGCTGGGTAAGGTTAAAAATCTGGACATGTGGCTGTCCCGCATGAGTTGACAACTGCCAACAAGACTAGGCGTTTGGAAGTCTGCACGTCGCTGCTTGCAAGGAATAAACAGGAACTTCTACTGCATAGAATCGTCACCTGTGACGAGAAGTGGATCCTTTACGATAATCGGAAACGATCTGCACAATGGTAAAGCAAGGCACAGCTTGCTGCACGGCATTCTAATCCACCCCTACACATCACGAAGATGATGCTCCTTGTCTGGTAGTCCACAGCCGGGATAAATTATCTCAGTTTCTTGACAAGAGGCCAAACCATCAGTGCAGAACGCTATTGTGCTGAATTACACCAGATGCCCCGGAAATGGCTGCAGAAACAACCAGCTCTGGTCAAGAGACATGGTGTTCTTCTACTCCAGGACAACGCCAGCCCTCATGTCGCACAACGAACGATGCTGACATTAAGTGCCTTGGGCTATGTAGTACTGCCTTATCCTGCCTATTACCCGTACTTGTCTCTGACAGACTATCATCTGTTTCGTCGCCTGGATCACTTCCTGTCCGGGAAACAGTTCACGACAGACAACGAGGTTCAACGTGGGTTCAACGTGCAGTTGATGACGTTTGTGACGTGCCTGCCCAGCAGCCCGCACACGACATAAAAGCAGATAGCAGCGATAACGAACGTCCGCGTAGCTCAATTGGTAGACCGACTTTTTGCGGAATGAGGGGATCCGGGTTAGAGCACCAGCGTGGACAAAAATGACGGAGAAATTTACCTCGTTATAATGGCGCCCGAACTTTCCGGATGACCCCGTCGTTCAAGATTTTGCAATGGTTTGGTGTTCTTTCCACACCGCGAAGAGGAAAAAAAAAAGAGAATCCCTTCTTCAGCGCTTCGAAAAAAAAAAAAAAGAAAAGTGTGTGATGTTTCATTCACACACACTAGATTGACTGGGAGTTCTCAAGTACGTTCTACAGCGGATGGCTGCCTGCAACGATTCATGGTCACGGGTGACCCGTGGGCCATGCCCCCGGCCCTCTTTGGGGGGGGGATGTGACGTGCCTACCCAGCCGCACACGACATAAAAGCAGATAGCAGCGAGGCGAACGTCCGCCTAGCTCAATTGGTAGAGCGACTTATTCCGGAATGAGGGGACCCGGGTTCGAGCCGCGGCGTGGACCAAAAATGACGGAGAAATTTACTTCGTTATACTTCTTTGGGGTCCCAGGAACAAGGCTTTTTTCGTTCCGGGAACATGGCCTTGCCGGACAGATGGCAACTATGTGCTGATGCCAAGGGGTATTATTTTGCCTAGGTAAGTTGCCCTACTGTTCCGTTCTCGCCATCCACGTGTGTGCCAGACATTTCATTCGCATCAACCCATTACATTAAATATCAGAACCAATTCTAAATGGTAAATATGGCAGAGTGGAATGCAATGAATATCTTTTAGAAATCAAGTAGAGCTTACTAGCCCCCTTAGGTATTTCTATTTTATTATTCTGGGATTTAACGTCTATAAACAGTTTATACAGCTAAAAATAGTGCTGTCCCTAATTCGGTGTCCATCGTCTCCGATGAAGGAGATAGAGGCAGCGCAATATGAGAAACATACCACCCATTCTTCATCCGGAGTTCGAGCTTGGGCCGATCTCGGATGAATAATCGGAGGCCAAGAGCCCAAGATTCCACGGTCACCAAGGTGGAACGTAGACATAAAATATCCTGCCATCAATATCCGGACACCTACATGTCTATAAACAATATTTTTGTTACAGAAAGAATAATATTATATGCCTAAAGCGTTGGCCCTTATGACGGTCTCTAGTCCTCCTCGAATGCTTCTTACCAATTTTTGTGTAAATGTCTGCCGATATGTTCCGCAATTCGGCCTTCAAAAACAGTGACCAATTTACCCTTGCCCGCCGCTCCGGGTGACGCAGTGGTTTAAGCGCTGGCTTCTGGCCATTCTTCCGCGATGGGCACAGGTTTGAATTCCGATGAGGCATGGATGTTGAGTTTGTCTTACGGCACTGAAATCAGTGGCCCTAAACTAGGAACAAGCGAATACTTATAGCCCTTCGAGTTGCTCAAGATAAACCCCCAAACAAACAAACAAAAATTCGCTTGTTGGGGGGGGGGGCTATCGTTTTCCACGGGTCTGGTACGATTCGTCCAACGACGATTGGTCCAATGCCGATTCGTCCAATGGACAATTGGTCCAAAGGTACGATTCGTCCAATGGTACAATTGGTCCAATGCCGATTTGTCCAATGTACGATTGGTCCAATTCCGTCCTATCTGTCCGAAGTGCTACTCGTGCTATAAAAGTCTCATCTGTTCTGATTCTATCTCCGATGTTATACGAAAGTACCGGTAGTCCAAAGAATGTAAAATAATGTTACATTTCATACGCAATATTGTGGTTACAGATTTCTTTTTTTTCTTTTTTTTTTTGGAATCGCGTTTTTTGTTATACTGTCCTTGCTGCCGTATGAAGTTACTGATGTACGAGCCGTTCAATCAACTTCAATGTTTCTCTTTTGCATGAAATAATAAAAAATACTAGTTTTCCGTTTCTGTTTGTAGAATGCAGTGGGGTTCCGCCAACTGCCCAGTTGAAACAACTGTTCGGGGTTTGGACAGAGGCCTTTTCAACAGTTTTTATTCCAGCGATGTCATATTCATAACGTTTACATATCAAATCAAGTTAATAATATTGCGCTTTTATTTAAACACGAAATATTAATTCATAGGCCATAGGCCGAGGCCTTTTGTAACAGTTTATATTCTACCGATGCCATATTCATAACATTTACATATTAAATCAGGTTAATAATATTGCGCTTTTACTTATGCACGAAATATTAATTCATAGACACTAGACCTAGGCCTTTTCAACAGTTTTTATTCCAGCGATGTCATATTCATAACGTTTACATATCAAATCAAGTTAATAATATTGAGCTTTTACTTAGGCACGAAATATTAATTCATAGGCTCTAGGCCGAGGCCTTTTTAGGACTTTTTATTCTACCGATGTCATATTCATAACGTTTACATATTAAATCAAGTTAATAAAATTGCGCTTTCACTTAAGCACGAAATATTAATTCATAGGACTGCGGCCTAGGTGCCTTGCAAAGACCCAGAAATGATATGATGACTGCCTTTTATAAAGTTTTATAAAATGTTTACAAATACCAAATATCTAGGTTGTAACTTAAAATCTTCTAGAAAGGTTTGCGGCCTAGGTGCCTTGTAAAGCCCTGGGAAATGATTCGATGAGTGCATTTTATAAGGTTTTATAGAATGTTTACAAATACCAAATATCTAGGTTGTAACTCAAAATCTTCTAAAAAGGCCCGCTGCCTAGGTGCTTTTCAAACAGCTGAGAAATGCTCCATTGAGTGCCTTTTACCAGATTTATGTAAAATGTTTACAATTACCAAATATACGAAAATTATCTTTCAAAAGGATATAAAGAGGAGAATAATTTAAATTATTATTCCTTTCTGGAAAATAAAACAGTTTACCGTTGGTAAGATACCATTGGACGAATCGGCATTGGACCAATCGTACCATTGGACGAATCGGCATTGGACCAATCGTACCATTGGACGAATCGGCATTGGACGAATCGGACATTGGACCAGTCGGACATTGGCCCAATCGGCATTGGACCAATCGTCCCTTTGGACGAATCGTCCGGGACCGGTTTTCATCGCACCAGACGAACCTATATATCCCAGGGATTTTCAACAGAGTTTAAATCAGGACTCTGGACAGGCCAGTACCACTTTTTTACGCCAGTGTCATCAAACCAATCTGTAACAACGTGAAGAGTGTGACATTGGTGTGTTATCCTGCGGATAGAGCTACAGCCCTTCCCTAACGAGCTACCACATCGTTGTTGTCTAGGGCGTCTACAATGTGCCCAGAGTTAATCGTTTCGTCGGCTCGACGAATGGGAGCATGCAGGACCACCGAACACAGCTTCGTACCACCAGCTGCCTACATTGATCTTCATAGACTGGCTGATATATTCCGTAAGGTAACTTTACCCGACACATCCTAAAGAGATCATCAGACTGGATGACGGTGTATCGTGTTTCGTCAGCCCACAACACAGTTTACCATTCGTCTGCGGCCCAGTATCGACATTCCTTACGATACTCTAGTCGGCGTGTGTCATTAGTCGAAGTGGTTAGCGGCTTCTAGATCGATGCTCTCCAATGGTAACCCATGTCGTGTGCAGCGTCATACTCACTGTACTGGAAGTAACATCTTGTTGCTAATCAACGTGAACCATTAGTTGAAATGGTTAGCGGCTTCTAGACGGATGATCTCCAGTGTAACCCATTACATACAGCGTCATTCTCACTGTGCTGGAAGTAATATCATTTTGATAATCGGTATGAAACGTTAGTCGAAGTGCTTAAGTCTTCTGGATGGATGCTTTGCAATGGTAACTCATGTCGTGCAGCGTCATGCTCATTGAACTGGAGGTAACATCTTTTTGCTAATCGGCGTGAGATCATCTCCTAGCAGCCGCTAAGCTCTTTAGTCGAAGAGCTTAAGGGCTGCTAGGAGATGATATCCAATGGTAACACATGCTATGCAGCGTCATTCTCACTGTACTAATGTCGTGCAGTGAATCATGTCGTGTAACACTCATGCCGTGCAGCGTCATGCTCCAATGGTAACCTGTGTCATGTAGTAACATTCTCACTGTACTGGAAGTAACACCTTTTTGCTAATCGGCGTGAACAATTAGTCAAAGAACTTAGCGGCTTTTAGATGGATACTCTCCAATGGTAATCCATGTCATACAGCGTCACTGTACGGGAAGTAACATCTTTTTGCTAATCGGCGTGAGCCATTAGTCAAAGAGCTGAGCGGCTTTTAGATAGATGCTCTCCAATGGTAACCCATGTCGTACAGCGTCACTGTACGGGAAGTCACACCTTTTTGCTAATCGGCGTGAGCCATTAGTCAAAGAGCTGAGCGGCTTTTAGATAGATGCTCTCTAATGGTAACCCATGTCATACAGCGTCACTGTACGGGAAGTAACATCTTTTTGCTAATCGGCGTGAGTCATTAGTCAAAGAGCTGAGCGGCTTTTAGATAGATGCTCTCCAATGGTAACCCATGTCGTACAGCGTCACTCTACGGGAAGAAACACCTTTTTGCTAATCGGTGAGAGCCATTAGTCAAAGAGCTGAGCGGCTTTTAGATGGATGCTCTCCAATGGTAGCCCATATCGTACAGCGTCACTGTACGGGAAGTAAGATCTTTCTGCTAATCGGCGTGGGTCGTTTGTCAAGTAAATAAACAAAGACATCGCGCTTTCAACGTTTTAGCAACACATGGCAACAGAAAAATTGTTATTCGGTCACCTCTGGGGTCCGAACCCCAGATCTCGAGAAATCTAGCCTAGCACGTTAGCCATACACCACTCTACTGAGACGACTCCATCTGGTGTGTTTTTTGGTTGCTATATGTTGCTAAAGCGTGGAAAGCGCGAGGGCTTTGTTTATTCACTGACGCCACGTATTTGGAGGATTATCCCTTTGGATTTAATTGCTATAATTATTACACTAGCGGAAAGTGAAAAAAGAACACCAAGAAGGAGACGTCTGATACCAACGAAATTTATACAGCATAATAACGGAATACAGAGGATAACGTGATAAAAACATTATGGCAAAATACAGCTGTATTTGCTGATAAACTGAAAAATAACATTTCCATGTAACATGGTTGGTACGAGGTTGAACCGCCATGAACTACGTCACACTGTGCAATTCTGGCTTGGAGTCTGTCGTACAGATGTTGGATGTAAGTTTGGGGTATTGAGTTCCAAGCATCCTCAACCTGGACGCGTAAATCGGGGATGGTCGTGGCTGGCCGTGGAATCCGGATAAGTCGCTGTCTCATAAAATCCCACACGTGCTCAATGGGGGACAAATCCGGTGAACGTGCAGGCCATGAAAGTTCTCACACACCCTGAAGTGCATGTTGCGTTGCACGTGCCGTGTCTGGGCGTGCGGTATCTTGTTGGAAAACACCACGATGGACCGACCTTACAAATGGCACAACAACGGGCTGAATGATGTTATTGATGTAGGAGGTGCTGTTTAACGTACCGGGTACAAACACTAGTTGTGTACGGAAGTGATAGCTGATCACTCCCCACACCAGGAGACCAGATGTAGGCCCTGTGTGTCGCTGGCGGATGCAAGAAGGGTGGAGACGCTCCCCTGTGCGTCTGCTAACACGCATACGGCCATCGCAGGCTCCCAAGCACAATCTGCTCTAATCACTAAACACGACAGATCGCCATTGCGTTCTCCAGGTCAGACGTTGGCGACACAACTGCAGCCGTTCCTGACGGTGGGCTGGAGTCAGAGGTACACATGCCAGAGGCACACGCGCACGTAGTCCTGCATCCAGTAGACGGTTGCGGATTGTTCGCCCAGTCACCTCAGGTGCAACGGCAGCTCGGATTTGCGTCGCAGTGGATGCTCTGCTTGACAACGCCACTCTTCTTATGCGTCGATCGGTACGTTTATCAGTCCGTCAGTAACTACCGGTTCCACGTCTTCTCGTGTGGGAATGTTCCTCGAACCATCCACGCCGTCATCGTACCACCACCGATACTTTCCGTCCAAATCGCTCCGCAATACGACGATACGACCACCCGGCCTCGCGGAGTCCGGCTAGATGACTTTGCTTAAAGTCCAATAGCTGCTGAAATCGCACACATCTTCCATGTCCAGGCATTGCAGCTTCTTCAGGGTCTTCACACGTGTCCGTACGCCGACGACTGATTACATTCACTTCGCCGTACTCCTTAAATACCACCGACGATAATTTGCATATTATGCCGTGCTGTGGCGTAAGCGCTCATCGGTTGACCCCGAAATTAAGATGCCACCTACGTGAACTCGACCCAATTAACATATGCAAATTTCATGATCGTCCGCCAATTCCTTCTTGGTGTTCTTTTTCACTTTCCGACAGTGTATATAGCCAGTGCCGTTACTGCCTACTAGGTGGTGACGTCACAGTCGGTGCGCCCGTCTTACGGATTTAGGATGTCAGAAGCTGACAGAAAAGCACATAGCGCCGTGGATTGTTGGCCACCGTGGTGTAAGGCCAACGCGCTCGACTAGATATCGAGATATCTGGTATTCTGTTCCCCAGCGGTGACAGAATACAATTGTTCGGTTGCTATGTGTTGCTAAAACGTGGAAAGAGCGGTGTCTTTGTTTATTCATCTTTTTGATAATCGGTGGATGCCACTAATCAAAGTTTTTAGTGGTTTCTTGATGGATGATCTCCAATGGTAACCCATGTCGTGGAGCGTACTACTCATTGTACTGGAAATAACATCTTTTTTCCAATGGCTTCGCATAGCTTGCGTGATTATAGACAATATTTAATAGCGGTGGTGGCTTTCGAACCAACATCTTTCTGCTCCGGAGCGGCTATTCTCCCAAATCAATTACGCTGGGTGGCTTATCGCTAGTTCATTGCCGATTTGGCTCATGCGTCCTCTAGCTCATGTCACGTCGTAAGCTAGAATTACGTAAGTAGTTTTTTTTTTTTTTTTTTTTTTTTTTTTTTTGGAAGACAGAAATCTCAACATGGATTTTAAGCAAAAAGCAAAAGCGCTTTAAAATAATTTCTCCAATACATTTGTTTTTTTCGATTTCTTTCCTTAGTGTGTCATCGTGTTGGATATATGACAAACAACACAAATAGATAATAAAAGATACTGCTGATAGAAAATCCTAATGAAAATGGAAATCACTGTTTCGAGTGAATATGTATGAGATGCAGCAATATTTTCTAAATATTTTTTATTCCGAATCTTCTCTGCAAAACATACTTCTGTTTCAGTTTATATTTACTTACACTTTTCCGAAAGAAAGTTTACAAATTTGTTCTTATTTTATACAAAATCTTTGAAATCTTACTTATTATACGACTCCATTAGCAAATCTTTGTTGCTTTTAGCTGGATGTAAATTTTCGGAAAGCATTATGACTGGGAATCTCGCCTAATTATAAATTGAAAAAGTAAAACATTATTCTTTCTTTTAGCTGCTAACAAGCAGTCAAATTATACAGAACGAAAACTGTGTTCATCGAAACACCAAGAGTTCTACATTAGAAGCTCTGAAAGTGAAAAAAGACATTTGAGCATTTGTTTATTTTTCTTTACTAAATACGTGAATATTTAATTATGCGCTTGAATTTCTGCAGAGTGAAAAAATACATATATTATCAAAAATTAGGTATGATTAATTTTTTCCGTCACTAAAGAGAGTAGTAGAGTGTGAGAGGAAATAAGATCTACGCTGTTCCCGTCAATCCATTTTTTTTAACTCTTCCCATTTACTGTGCGGTTCTGAAAAAAGACGTAATAGCTATTTTTTTGTTTCTGGTTTATTTGCAGTTGCTTACTTCCCGGAACAATCTCCACAGTCTAAATGTAATCCAATTACGCGTTTGTGTTTTTTTCATAGGTGTGGATAAAAAATTAAAACTTCTAGATGAAATTATCTGTATTCTTCCTTGAAGAAGAATTATGGTTTTTCTGTTTCGTTCAGCATGGCCAAATAATTTCATTGGTTATCCCTTCGGCTCTTCAGAGACGAGAGATTTTTTTTTTCCCTTTCATACATCGTAAAACAAATAAAACATTAGAATAACATAAAAGAAGATGAAACGAACTTATCAGACAAGATGGGCGTTTGGATTGATTGATTTAAACTTTCATCATCAAATAACAATTTTAAAGTCAAATTGGATTTCCAATAAACGTAAAGAAATTCTCGACGTTAATAACTTTCGTAAAAGGTTCGAAGCATTTAAGCATTTGTTATGCCGACAACAGGCAAAATCAATTAGAAGTGATTTTGATTCCCATCAAGGAGAATTATGTTTTGTTATGCAAGGTAAGATAACACAGTACTAGGTATGTGCAAAAGTCCTACGCGTTTTTGATGCTGTAAATTCCTAATAAAAAATTTAAGTAACAAGGGCAATAATAGCAGAAGGTGCGTGTGATTGCCAAAATGCATCGCGGAGTAGACTATAAAATGACACCAAGTGCGCAGGTGCATCTCCTGGGACCGCGGGTGGCCTAGTGGTAAACGTTCGTGACTGCCCCAGAGTAGACCTCGGGTTCGATCCCAGCCGGTACGAACGCTGGAATCACTAAATATCCGCGTCGGATGGGCACGTTAAGCCGTCAGACCCCGGCTACTGGCCCCCTGTAAAAAATAAGGGTGTCTTCCTCCCTCTTTCTACCTCCCTTCCGTGCCACCTTCCTATCGGACACTCTAGTCCAAATTCCCTAGCTTCCTATTTCTAAGGGTTGTTTAAGACCTAGTGTCAGACACTCCCTTCCTAAAATTCTCTACATATGATCTGATCTGATCAGGTGCATCTCATTTGTAAACAAGTCACACAATAATTAACATGTCAAGCAAAAGGATCACATTAGGCATTGTTTGCTTTATGAGTTCGACAAAGACAACAATGCAGCTGAAACCTGCCGCAACATTTGTGAGGTGTACGGTGAGGATACTGCAGACGAAAGCACATGTTGCCATTGGTTCCGGAAATTCCGTAAATGAGACAGAAGCTGCTGAGATCATATGCGTAACCACTGGGAGGTCGAGGGGGGGTCAGTACCCTCCTCGATTTTCAGAGTCTGGGATCCCCAATGTAAAGGACCGCCCCAATGTTTTCGGAAATATTATGATATAATGCACACTTTATGATGTGAGACAACTAAATTTATTATAATAAGCTTGTAATTTTTTGTAGAATGCAAACACTTGTATAATGTGTACTTAATAAAACAACGGTATCGATTTCTAATAAGCAAAGTCAGTTCTACAACTTTATAATTTGCATTTCTGCCCAATCTATCATAGTTTTACAGTTGTGTTCGCTAAGTTCCACAATTCGCCAACAGAAGCGCCCATGTCGTGCCAGTTAGATCGCGCCTCAGTAACTGCTTTGCTCCTGCGTGTGTGTATGTGTAGGGGGAGTGGGGTCCCAAACTCTATCTTATACAGTATGTATGGTCATGTTGTCAGAAGAACGGATCACTGATGGGGAACCGAAATTTTAGACTGGATTCCGAGGGACGGAAGAAGACCCCATGGGAGATGGATGGATGAAATTCGAAAGCATGCCGGAGTGACATGGAGGAGGCAGGCTCAAGAGAGCCTCCTCCATGTCACTTAACATCTTTATTATACAAAGGAATAAAGATGTTAACGAGTGAGTAACTCAATGGGCTATAAGCAGTCTCCCGTCCATAATTTAGGGTCACTGGTTCCAGAGAAGGGAGAGAGCCCGTACCGTAAGACAAAAACAACATCCATGCCTCACCGGGATTCGAACCCGGACCCCTTTCGAACGTATGATCAGAGACCATCGCTCAGAACACTGCGCCACCGGGGCGGCGGGGATACCTTCATCCAACAGTAGATCGATAATGGTTGATAATGATGACGATGATGATGATATAACATTGTATATATATACACTGACGGTAAAAAAATCCCAACACCAAGAAGGGGTTATGTTAGATAAACGACAGTTCGTAGGCGGTGAGAGTACATCTGTAAGATGACGTCTATGCAAATTTCGCGCTCGGCGCATACGTGTGGCGCTAGTAGCGCCCCTCGGAACACGCAAATCAGGTTTGCTGTAAATACGCGCTGTAACGCTCGTGAGCGTTAGTTATCGTTGAGATTCGACGTAGGGTGTTGATGTTAGTCAAGAATGCCTTTAAGAAGACGACGAAGCCGTTATCAACAGCTCAAGGAGTTTGAACGAGGTCGTGTAATAGGGCAACGAGAAGGTGGATTTTCTTTCCGCAATATTGCAGAACGACTTAGCAGGAATGTAGCCACTGTGCATGATTGTTGGTAGCGGTGGTCAAGGGAAGGTACTGCCTCAAGAATACCGGGTTTCGGCCGGCCACGTGGCACTACTGAGAGGGAAGACCGCAGTGTACGGCGTATGCAGGCACTAGGATTTTCACGAGCCACTGTGTCACTGGTGCACCGTGAGTACATTGAATCCGATAAAACCATCTCTGCAAAAGCCTACTGCCGTGGACAACAGCGTGTGGTTGAGCGGGGTCATCGTCGGCTAGCTCGCATTGTAACAGCGGATAGACGGGTCACAGTGCAAGAAATAACTCGGCAATTTAACGCTGGTGCACAAAAACGTGTAAACAGCCACACCATCCAGAACCATCTCCTCGCTATGGGGTACAGAAGCCATCGTCCCACGAGGGTACCGCTGCTGACCGCACATCACAGGGTGCAAAGATTATCATGATCGCGGGAACATTTCCACTGGACCCTATACATGTGGGAAAATATTGTCTGGACTGATGAGTCGAGATTCACGTTGGTACATGCGGATGGCAGGATACGATTACGGCGCAAACCACATGAAGTGATGGATCCTTCTTGCCAGCAGGGTACTCTTCAAGCTGGTGGGGGTGGTATTCTTGTCTGGGGACTGTTTACGGGTACTGAAATGGGTCCCCTGGTACGTGTGACATCGTCCCTTACAGGTCAACGTTACCGGGATATCCTGGACGACCATTTGCTCCCATTTGTGCGTCTTCAACATCCCACTGGGGACCTCATCCTGAAACAAGACAATGCAACTCCCGAATTGTGTCCGAATGGGTGGGTGAAAACTCCACCGACGTGACCTCGCTTCCTTGGCCATTTAGGTCACCTGACCTCAATCCCATCGAACACATCTCTGATGCCATAGAGAGATGACCCACCCCTCCATCAAATCTTCGTGAACTGTGGGAGCTTGTTCAGGGTTTGTGGATCCGTATGGCTTCCCAACGCTTCCGGTATCTTGTCCAGTCCATGCCGAGACGAATCGCCGTTGTCATTAGGGCGAAAGGTGGTGCTACACGTTACTAGACAGGTATCTTTAATTCAGTTGCTCCTCAGTGTAGGTCGTACTCACTCAATCATCTGTACATGGCCTGCATTGACGTCGTGGTCCTTGTGGCAGCTGATAGGCCTCTGGTAAGGTCACCTGCTGTACTTTGCCTGTGTCGTCTGTCAGGTAGTTACAAAAGACGATGTTGTGAAGACGTCGTAATCCACGGACGTCCTGTGCTGAAGCGTTGAGACACATTTTCATCCTGTCGAAACCACCGATAGAGTCGAGGAATGACACTTTGTGGGACTTACATCTCCTGGGATCCTGCCATCTGGGATTGGCCAGCCTCGAGTTGACCGATGACTCTGCTTCGCATAACATCATCAACATCTGTTCCCTGAGCCATATATATTTGGTACACAGAAGTGTCGCACTTCTAAAACGCAGAACACCTGATCTATTCTCCTGCTCTGTCATCCCTTTTTATAACCCAACTGTTGCTACGTGAAGTATGTCGTGTGCCTAGCACCGCCATCGGTCAGCTGGAGCAACAAATGGACTTTCGTCATTCTGGAAGACGTATGGAGTAGTTTGCATGAAGAATCACTTTATGTAGTGATTTACAATCATCCTTAATTTTCGGTCATGAGTGTATTTACGAATTTATCTGGAAATATTTTTTGGGAGTGACAAGGGCGAGAATACTCCTAAAACATAAGCTAAATAACAAGTTCCGCGTTCTGTACCGAGGGCATATTTGTCCGGCTTCGCGGAATAGTTCTGTTCAAACTATTTTGTTGTACAAGCGATTACATGATGTTTATGTAAAAGTCTGTTGACACATTAAGACAAAGGCTATTATAGCTAGCAATAGCAAATTTTATATTTAGGAGTTTTGAGAAATACTACTAGAAAGTAATATATTTCACATTTTCTTAAAGACAAGTGAAAGTCATGTTACTTTAATTAGACCACAAATTCAAAATCATAAGAAGTAAACAATCCTCGTGCAAAGTAACTACACTAATAAAATGACGCCGTCTGTGTACGATACACACTGTAATGCCAGAAAAACTGGTACACCAGTCTAACACTTGGTAGGTCCCCCGCGGGACAGCAGGACTGCAGAAATACGACAGGGCATGGATTCCATTAGCTTCTGGAAATATGCTGTAGGCAATGCACACCATACTTTTTGCAGAGCGTTCCGCAATTCGGGTGTATTCCGAGTGTCTCGGATTCCTGTGTTCGATAGCGCGTTGCGTGGCATCCCAAATGTGTTCTATCACGTTCCGATCTGGGGACTTGAGTGGGAATGGCAACACCACAAACTCAGATGAATGCTCCTGTAACCATAATGTGGCGTCCCGACACTTGTGTGGAGGTGCATTGTCCTGTTGGAACAGGCCCAATCCATCAGGATGAATATAGGACATGAAAGGGTTTACCTCGTCAGAAAGGATGCTCACATATCGTTGGCTGGTCACAGACGTTTGTAGACGTACCAGAGGTCCCAGTGAAGTCCAGCTAAACACACCCCATACCTTTATGGACCACCCACCAGCCAGTATACAGTTTTCTGTTGACAGGCGGGATCCATGGCTTCATGGGGTTTGCGCCACACACGAATCCTTCCATCTGCCCGATACAGTTGGAAACGCGATTCGTCAGACCAGGCTACTTGTTTCCAGTCATCAAGTGTCCAGTGGCGGTGTTGCCGTGTGTTGCCGAGGAGCATTGTTCTGTGTAGCGCACCCATCAAGGCGACTCGAGTTGGGCGTCGGCTCCCAAAGCCCATATCGTGCAGGGTACATTGCACAGTCCGGACGCTGATGCTTGTTGAGGCTCCAGCATTGAATTCCGATGACACCTGCGAGAGTGTTGCACGCCTATCGCGTGAAACGGTTCTTGACAGCCGACGATGGTCACGTTCACCCAATGTATTTTTCCGGCCACACTGGAATCGTAGGTTGGAGGTTTTGCCGGAATCCTTGTAGTCAGGGTACACCCTTGCAATGGGTGTACCCTGACTACAAGGATTCCGAATTTCTTTTCTACCTCCGAAATACTATGGCCCATCTTACGAGCACCAAATATGACACTTCGTTGAAAATCGCTTAAATCGTTATTACTTGTCATTCTCATGCCGAAAACAGCTGTTACAGCTGGCAAGGATGTCTGTCGCTTTATATACGCACTGGTGGACACAACCGAGTACACGCATAGGTGACGTTGCTATGTGTTTTGCATAGGCTCGTCTGTAGAAGTTTTTCTGGCACTTCAGTGTACACTAGAGCTCACCGTGGGACCTCCAGTTACGTTTAATAAAATAAAAATACACTGAGTATAAAAGAACGCATAAGATCTTTCGGACATCCCACACCGGGATCTATCATCAGATACATAAAAAGTGGTAATGTGGGCTGGATACAGACAATTTATAGTATTACATGTGACGCAATTGCGAAGTGTCATCTGGTGTACAAACTAAATATACGATTACAATACAATGATGATTAAGTTAAGTAGTAACATATTCAATTGGGCAGTCATGTGCACTGTTATCAGTAAACAAAAATGTCCAAGGTCTAGGTATGACATATGGAATAGAGACATTACAACACAGATGTCCGTTACATGCAATGAATAGACTTTCAGTAAGTGTTAATTGAGACCTCTTACTTGGGGTGGCGAGGACCTCCGCTTCTGTCCAGATTGGTACATGGGTTCCAGAGTTAGTGCACATGACAGTCAAATTGAATATGTTACTACTTAACTTAATCATTATTGTATTGTAATCGTATGTTTAGTTTGTACACCAGATGGCAGTTCGCAATTGCGTCACATGTGATACTATAAATTGTCTGTATTCAGCCCACATTACCTCTTTTTACGTATCTGATGATGGATCCCGGTGCGGAGTGTATACTCAGTGTATACTCTTTTATACTCAGTGTATTTTTATTAAACGTAACTGGAGTTTCCAAGGTGAGCCCTAGTGTATATCGTGCACAGACGGCGTCATTTTATTAGTATAAATTCCAAATCATTCTGTTGCTTCCGAAAATCACCATGAAAAAATTACGTAATTTGTAATAAGTTCTCCTAAAGAAAATATAAAAATATTACAAACTTATTCAGAAAAAAAAATAAAATCCCACAGGAAATAAAATGACAAATTCACCCACATTAATAGCAAAAAACATTTCGTAATCGCGCTATTAGAGTTCTTCCTTATACGTGACTGCACATTACGGATACTTCTAGCTCAACAGTACCGCGCGCGGCCTGATTTCGTTACGCACGGGTTTGACGGTATATTTACCCCAGCTATGATTTCGACAAATTTGTTGGACTGTTTTATTTACCCCAGCTATGATTTCGACAAATTTGTTGGACTGTTTCTGGTAATTCAATCCGTGATAAATTGGAGCACCTCCCGATTAAAACTAATTGAGTTTTAAAAACATTGCTTGCAAATTTTTATTAATCACAGCTGCAGTATATATTATAGATAAGTACTTCATTTATTTTCCCCTCAAAATTTTGGAGACCAGAATGCCATAATCTTTAAGAAAATGGGCAAAAACGAATTAACACTGCAGGTAGATTATTGATTTTCTCATTAGATCCCCTTTAAGGCTTAAAAAACAATACACGCAGTTTTTAAAATTATAATTAAACACGGTCATTTAAAGGTTATTAATGAAGAAGAAAAGAAAAGGAAAGCGCGTTAGCGGATTTTCAGAGGACCACAATAATTAAAATTTACATTCTGTTACACATTTTTAAAATTCCCCAAATTAATAGCACCTTGCAGCTAAGACAACAAGTCTTTTAAAAAGTTAAGTGCGAATTAAATTAGTTGCACAGCATTTGAAAGATGACAACAGTAAGCTCTCTCGCTCTCTCTCTCTCTCACTCTCTCTCTCTCTAATTACAAATAAGATATGTTTTGTGAAAGTCTTTAAAATAACATTTTAAAGCAAGATAAATTAAAAACAAAATTATTTTAGTTAAGCCTCAAAGAATTGTACAGTATCTTATTTCTTGCTGTAGAACTTTCTTTTAGTAGTTTCCTTTTTCCTTTATTTAGCAGACAGGTAAAAAGCAGTTAATATACGTGCTCACAATATTAAATAATGTCGCGATTTTTTTCCTTCCAGAAAGTTCTTATAAATGGAATTTCTTTTTTTTTTTTTCTAAAATATTCAATTTCTTTTTTTTTCTTTAATACAAAGCAAATTATCTGTACTCTTCAATAAATTCAGTAAAATATATTATCGTGTAACAGTGAAATTAACTACTGTTTCTGCATTTCATAAGACAGCATTCAAACATTAGATTTCAATAATGGGTTTGACCACTTCCGTTACCCATTTTCAGTATATCGAAATTTTATCCACTTTACAACAGTCAGGAAAGATGTATAGAATTAAGAAAGAAAATAACACAATCACTTTCTTGATGGTCATAAAATAATTTACTCGTGCTAAGTACCAAATGACATATTATTTAGGTACTCAATCAGAAATGAACCTCATTGGAATATGAATCGATTCGCTTCTTCATCTATCAAAACCATCGTAGGCATTGCTTTCGGCGAGACTTGGGGTCTGGAAGAACAATGTTATGAAATTTTTCAATTTGCAGCATTGTATAAAGTTGTATACTTATATTTTGTATCGCTTGTGCGAGCATTCTCTAAGTTTTTGTTGCAATTGTTCTTGAAATTAGCTGCTGCTATTTTTGCTGAAATCTCTTTCACTTCCTTCTTATGCAAAATAAAAGATCTTATTTCAAAACAAGAACAATAAATTAGAACTTTCGAATTTAAACATTGGATGAATTGAAATTCAACTTCATTGCTGTCCTCTGCCACTCGCCGTTTCCGTAGATTTGTTCTTATGCAGGTAACGTTTAGCCTTTTCACATTCTCAAGCATCGTCAGACGGTGAGCTATTACATTACGATCAATCCCAACCTAGATATAGGAATGAGCCAGCCTGGAGAACGAACAATAGGCCAGGAGAAGTTCTCAGAGCAGTATACACTGAATGGCAACTTCATTATGACCACCCCCTCAGTACTTCGTTGGGCCATCTTTTGCCTTTAATACTGCGTCGATTCTTCGTGGCATGGACTCCATGAGATGTTGATAGGTGGGTTGTGGAATCTGAGACCATGCTTGATGAATAGCACTTTCCAGGAGTGTGAGATTGCAGGGTTGTGGATCCATCTGTCTGATGGCTCGTTCAACTTCATCCCCAAAATTCTCAACGGTGTTGAGATCTTGAGATTGTGGGTGCCACCAAAGCAAAGTAAACTCACCGGCATGTTCCTGAAACCAATCCTGTTCAATACGAGCACTATGGCAGGACGCATTATCTTGTTTAAAGTAGCCATCGCCATTGGGATAAACCGTCCACATGACAGGATGCACTTGGTCCGCATCGATGTTTAAATATGATGTGCCAGTCAGGCGATGATCAACGCGAATTAAAGGGCCCAAACCATGCCAGGGAAAACATTCCCCAAACCATAACGTTGCCTCCACCAGCTTGAAGGGTTGTAGCAATGCATTTGGGTTCCATGCTTTCGTGCTGTTTCCGCCAAACTCTCACTCGGCCATCGGCATGGTGCAACTGAAAACGTGATTCGTCGGACCACATAATTTGTTTCCAATTATCGACTGTCCAATCCTTGTGCTCCTGTGCGAACTGGAGACCTTTTCTCTTGTTAACTGCAGACAGCAAAGATGTTGGAACAGGCCTTCGGCTGTCATATCCCATGCGATGCAGTGTACGCCGAACAGTGCGTGCAGAGATCATTTGAGGGGATCCTTGATTAAGATGGTCTGTAATTTGCTGCACTGTTGCCCATCTGTTGTCTGTTACCAGTATGGATACTCTCCGTTCCGCCCGAAAAGTCACTAGTCGATGACGACCACACGTTGCACGTAGAGACCCAGTTTTTTGGCTGACAGTCCAGTCTTTAAACACTTTAACAACAGCTGCTCTGGAACATTTCACGAATGCGGCGGTTTCGGTGACACTCGCTCTATGGCTCCAAGCTCTTACAATCATCCCACATTGAAAGTCCGTCAAATCGCATTTTTTACCCATCTCGTCACCCAAAAATCATTTCTACTACTGTCGCAAGCAGTAAGATTTCCCTTTTTATACTAGCCTCCCCTCTTGCGGCAACAGCATGCAGCCATAACTTATTTGCTTAAAACTGTCATGTGGTCATAATAAAGTGGCCACTCAGTGTATATACAACTCTAGGACCGGCTTTCGGTTAGCAGAGCGTGCGGAGACAGAATGAGAAAAGCTGCCGATTTATCGGAGTTTGAAAAAGGGCAAATTTTGTTGACACGGTGCCTCGGAACTACGATACCTGAAACGGCGCGTATTGTGGTTTGCTCACGTCCCGCTGTAGTGAGTACGTATCAAAAGTAGTGCACAGATAGCCAAACAGCGAACCGTCGTCCAGCCGTTTGTCGTCCGCAGCTCATTGATCCCAGAGGGGAGCGGAAACTGTCTCGCATTGTTCACAGCGACCGCAATGCCACAGTGCAACAAATCACCCGCAGCTACAATTGTGGTGATCAGGGCAATCTG
Organism: Macrothele yani; assembly: GCA_039090855.1. NCBI lineage: Eukaryota > Metazoa > Arthropoda > Arachnida > Araneae > Macrothelidae > Macrothele > Macrothele yani. The sequence goes on along the minus strand of CM077013.1, from coordinate 50,386,740 downwards.
CCACAGCACACAGTTCATAGAAGCCTTATGCACATGGGTTTGCGTAGTCGAAGACCCAAACGGGTCACCATGCTCACTACACGTCATCGCCAGCAACACATGAAATAGGCCCAAGATAATCTAGACTGGGCCGTGGATGATTGTGAGAAGTGGCTTGGTCTGACGAATCAAGATTCCTGGTGCATCACGTAGACGGCCGAGCGTGGGTACGCCGATTACTAATGGAGGCTATGACACCTGGAAGCACTGTTGGGCGGAAAAAGGCCGGCGGCGGCTGTGTTACGCTGAGCGCGATGTTTTCTTGCAATACTTTAGACCCCATTATCTCAATAGCACAATCTTTGACAACTGTCAGGTATCTGAGCATCGTTGCGCACTGTGTGCCTCATTCATGGCAACTGTGTTACCTGCGATTGATGGCCATTGCCAACAGGATAATGCGGCACGCCACACAGACAGAATCGTCAAGAAACCGATAACTCGTGGACAGTTGGCAAATTTTGCAATAGCTTTGCTCAAAACATGCTGAGGATTTTCTGTTAATGCCCTGGCCTCCAAATTCATCTGACACGAACCCAATCGAACATTTTTGGTTTCCGATCTGAGTGTGTCTTTCCGCTTTGTTTACATGCAATCTGATCACAACCAACGTAAAGACGTGAAGGGAAAGTAGTTCATGATAAATTTTAGGCATTTCAGTTTTAGAATGTTTCGTACTTTTGTTTTGGAAGTCATAAATTTTACGCGTTCGTTTTTTTAAAATTTCTTATAATAGACGCCTTAATGAACTTAGATTTTGCAATAGCTTTGCTCAAAATTTGCCAACTGTACCCGAGTTATCGGTTACCGTTGGCGGGTTGTCCTAATGTGAACATTGTGTATGTTATTGTTCAATTTGGTTCTTGAAATTAGCTACCGCTTTTTTTTGCTGAATTGTTTTTTACATTATTCTTATACATAACAAGAGATCCTATTTTTCTTAAAAAAAAAACAATAATAAAAAAAAACTTAATTTAAAAATTGGATGATTTGAAATTTAACTTCATTACTGTCCTCTGCCAGTCACCGTTTCCGTAGATTTGTTCTTATACACGTGACTCTTCGCTTTTTCAGAACCTCAAGCATCGTGAGACGGCTGATACTTTACATTCCATTGATGGCATCGAAAAAGGTTACATCATTTGCTCTCGTTTATAAGCCCTACTTTCCCTTGGTGTGTGTGTGCTGATGTTGCCGTGTGGTTAATATAGGCTTTGGTAATAGCATCTTCTGGTTCTTTTATTTTTCGAGATTTTTTCGTTTTTTCAATTAGTTTTTCCCAAATGTGTATTAGTATTGGGTTTTCGTTAGGGATCACAGTTAAGTGTTGTTTGGCAAGCGTGTGCAATAAAATGTAACCCTCCTCCTCTGTACTATGCCATCAACCATCGGAAGATGCCTGACTGGGTGAATGGGCGAACCGTTACTTGTACAATAACATCTCTACGAAACCGATGTCTGTTGGAGGAGGGGAATGCAACTGGATTTCAACTGGTTTACAAATTTAAATTCTAATTTTAAAAATATTATAATCGAATTGTACAAACGAATCGAAATCAAGTGGATAAAAATGCTGTTAAATATTTTTGATATCGATTAAAAGTCATAAGCCAATTGATTTTCAAAAATTAAGCAGAATGCAAAAAAATAAAGAAAAAAGGTAAATGTTCACGCTCTTTAATTTTATTGAAAATTGTGGGTGAAACAACTTAGGTATTTGGAGATGCATTTCAAATGTTCACTTAAAAACTATTAGTGTCAAAGAATTGTCAAAACACCGTCTGGGGAGAATTTCAAGTACTTAAAAAATTAAGTGACGTACTTGTCTGTATGTTATTCGTATGGTGTACGCGTTTGTTAAATTGTCTAGACGAAAGAAGAAAAAGATGATAACATCAATGTGAATTGTAGACAGTATTGATAAGAGCACTGTTACACACCTGGAATAAAGAATGCTTAAAAGTAAGAAAATTATTTGATGACCTAAACGTTCTTTACACTGATTCCTTATCTATCGCTATTTAGCGATATATTTGAAACGTTTGGTTAGAGAGCTTAACCACCACCCTGAGAAACTAGATTGGCTATAAGCAGACGCCTGTACCTAATTTACATCAACTAGTTTCAGAGAAAAGAGTGAGAGAGAAAGAGAGAGAGAGAGAGAGTGACAAACACAACACACACAATGTCCATGCCTCACGGGGATTCGAACTCGGACCCATCTCGGTTGTCAGAAGCAAGGACTGTACCATCGAGGCGGCATAGATAGTATTTGAGAGATGAAAGGTCACACACAGCACAGAATATTTCGTATATGTTACAAGTACGCAGCACTGTCGTATATGTTGCAAGTACACAGCACTGTAACATTAAAACTCTCAAGATATGTTGCGCAATGTAACAGTAATGTTTCAGAAACTTACGTCAAAATGTCCTCAAACGTTACATAACTTTAAAACATAACCGATATGTTACAATGAAAGGTTTTTGTAACTTCAACATACCAACTTCATGCTACCGTTACGTATTTGAAAGGTATTTGTGACATCATCATATTACTGTTACGTATTTTTTTTTTTTTTTTTTTTTTTTGATTGGAGGTTTAACGACCACCGTGAGCAACTCAATGGGCTATAAGCAGTAACCCGTCCTTAATTTAGGGTCACTAGTTCCAGGAAAGGGAGAGAGTCAGTGCCGTAAGACAAACACAACATCCATGCCTGACCGGGATTCGAACCCGGACCCCCTACGGACGAATGATCAGAGGCCAGCGCCTTAGACCACTGCGCCACCGGGGCGGCGTTACGTATTTACTACGTTGAACATTATAGTTTTAATAATGAAATAAAAACTTCACCTTCTTGGTACGATATTTAATAAAAGATGAAACTATTTACAGATTAAAATACCCCACTAGCACTTTCGGGGCAACATTCACCCCATCATCAGGTGGAACAGAGGGGTAATTCAGCACTCGCTTAGCTTTTTATAGGAGTGCAGCGACGCAATATGGGTAAGAATCTGGAGTGTCATGTGGATCGTGACTGTTGCCATTACATCGGAATAAAAGATACAATTCCCAAACAGTAATTTCACGTAATATAGAAATTTTGTTACAAATGAAGGTTATTGTCGTATTAATAAATTGTTGGTAATATTTAATTTATTACTACTGTAATTTAAAGTTCAATTTAGTAATATGGTCTTTCCAAATTTTTGAAATGTTTGTAGGTGTGTAATCATTGCAGCATTTGTCCCCCAAGGCTTCGATATACATGCTTTAAACAAAATGCAGCGAGTGTGTGTACATTGGAGTGTTCAGTAGTTTAATTACACACCTACGGACATTTCAATTACACACCTACTGACATTTCAATTACACGCCTACGGACATTTAAAAAATTTGGAAAGACCATATTACCAACTTGAACTTTAAATTACAGTAGTAATAAATTAAATATTACCAACAATTTATTAATAAGACAATAACCTTCATTTGTAACAAAATTTCTATATTATGTGAAATTACTGTTTGGGAATTGTATCTTTTGTTCCGACGTAATGGCAACAGTCACGACCCACATGACCCTCAAGATTCTTACCCATATTGCATCGCTGCACTCCTATAAAAAGCTAAGCGAGTACTGAATTATCCCTCTGGTGCCGCGGGTGGCCTAGTGGGCAACGTTCGTGACTACCACGGAAAGATCCTCAGGTTCGATCCCAGGCAGGTACGAACGCTCGATCCACTAAATATCCGCCGTGCGTCGGATGGGCACGTTAAGCCGTCGGACCCCGCGTACTGGCACCCCGGTAATAAATAGGGGAGTTTTCCTCCCCCTTTCTACTTCGCTTCCGTGTCACTCTCCTATCGGGTACTCTAGCCCAAATCTCCTAGTTTCCTATTTCTAAGGGCTGTTTAAGAGCTAGGGTCAGATACTTTCTTCCTAAAAAATCCTCTACATATGATATGATTACCCTTCTGTTCCACCTGATGATGGGGTGAATGTTGCCCCGAAAGTGCTAGTGGGGTATTTTTATCTGTAAATAGTTTCATCTTTTATTAAATATCGTACCAAGACGGTGAAGTTTTTATTTCATTTGACACATTTGTACAAAATTACTCTTTCATCTATAGTTTTAATAAACTTTGTAAAATTACAATAAAAAATATTACACACGACAGCTGTTTCAAAAGAAACTACAGTCCTATTACGAGTTGTTTGCGTTTTCACAGGTTCAAAGCAGTCCGCTGTCCACTGGGAACAGTGGCGGCGTTTATATATTGATAACAAAAGAAATAAAAATCGGCCCCAAATGAAGGTGTCAAATTTCTATTATACATGTGGAACAGACAATATTTCAGCGAAAAAAAGAAAGAATATTAAATTCGTCATTTCTCTAAATACATACCAATACGAAATTTCTCAGCTTCAAGTAAAAAAAAAACATGCTGGTGTGGTATACTAATACAACAACACAGCCATCTACTTAGATTTTTTTAAATGTTTTTAGAATTAAAAAATTATAATAATCAAAACAATTACTTACTTTCAGATGATCTTGAATCACAAAGTAAAAAAAGGATGAAATACTAAATAAACTAACTAGCTAACTCGAGTACGACAGTATCACCAAGGAATATACCAGTACCACATGGAAATACGATTACGAGATTGCTTCTCATCCACGCCGTTTGCCAAACCAAAAATCTTAAATATCGCCGGAATGTAACATCAAGGTGGAAAATATGTACAATGGAAACTATAAAACAGTAGTATCAATGAATGCTATTTTTAGCGTAACCGTAATGCACAAAGAGTTATGTTCCAAACTAGATGTTGCTGGAACGTAATTGTAAGTTATCTCTGAAAGTGTAACGAAAATGAAAGATTGTAACATTATTGATACGTATCTGAAACATTTGTGCTGTATGGGGGTTACTTGCAGTCATACAAGTTCCGCCACGGAAAATTCTTCTTTCTAAATTATTTGATTGAGACAAAGCTATCTGGTATGACAGAAAGGGCGCTCCAAGTTCTCTTTGTGCCTCTCTTTGTTAGACATTTCCAATAAAGACTACTGGCTTTTGGGTGGCCTTAATAATCACCGTTAAGATTGAAAGCAGTTTCCCGTCCCTATTTGGTGAAGTCGGTTCATGGGAAGAAAGAGAGTCAGTGCTGTGGGACACATGACACGTGTACCACTATATCTCATCCAAAAGATCGAGCCAGGGCCCACTCTGACGAAAGGTCAGAGGGTAGCGCTCAGACCACTGCGCCACAGGGACGGCACGCTCATCGACCATCCAAGAGTAAAATCTTTAGTCCGCCCTGGTGGCACAAAGGTCAATGCGCTGGGTTCGGACTCTTCGTCAGAGATGGTCCGGGTTCGAATCCCGTGAGACATGAATGTTTTGCTCGTCTTACGGAAGTGACTATCTCCCTTCCTTGGAACCAGTCGCTAGAGGTCTGTACGGACCTTATTTGGTAATCCCGGTCCAGCCCACGCCCATGCGTTTAAAGTCGTGCCCAGCCCGGCCCATTTCAAATATTAGAGACTCGGCCAGGACCAGCCCCGTCAATTGTAGCTATTATTCAGATCTGGCTCGTGATGTGCCACTTTGTATTGTTTTGTCTTTCTATTGTATTTTATTAAATTGTGAAAATTAAATAATGAAATGAAATATTATTGGAAATATTTAGTTGACTGTAAGCCTAAAAATATTAACTTTGGCAATTGTCGTAGCTTATAACCTTTAAAGAGAGAGTGAATAAAAAAAACAAAGCGTGTTCAAAATCTCCCTTTCTCTGAACTAGCAAGCAGTAGCACTACAAAAGTCAATCTCCATACAGATTAGGGATAGGAGAAACAATCGATTTGTCCCACTCTCTCAGATTTACAAACACACACACACACACACACGCCTTGTAACGTACCAGGAGATGTGACGTACCTGCCAGAAGGACGCACACGACATAAAGGCAGATAGGAATCAGAATAAAACGTCCGCGTAGCTCAATTGGTAGAGCAACTTATTCCGGAATGAGGGGACCCGGGTTTGAACCCCGGCGCGGATAAAAATGACGGAGAAATTAACTTCGTTATAACCTCACCCCACTGCAGACACCCCCCGTCCCACACTCCATGCAACACACGCACTCTCTAGGGGTTGTGCAAACACAAGTTTGTCTGCGATGGACTTCGATACCGTGTCCACTCACTCCGGAGTCAGTCGCTCTCGCAGCTGAGCTACGCGGACAGAATGTCTCCCTGCAGATTTGTCGTCTTGACACATGTTTCCACCTCTGTAGTACGTCACAGTGTCGATTCACTGTTTGTCAAGACGCTCCAAAGTGGTTTTACTAACTTAATACCTACAGATGGTAAAAACACTGTGAGTGCCTCTCCTCGACCCAGTGTTTACTCCCTGGGCTGTCATGGAACTAAGTAAATCCAGCAAAACAGTTAAAGAGACCAGGAAATCGTTGAAAGACGATTATTTGCTTTCTTTCTGGACTATTGCGGTACAATAGAATTGACCAATTTAGCCCGGCGCCGCCATAAAAGTATAGGGAAAAGCCCGTCCCGGCCCGTTGCTTTGTTCTCTATAATTTAGAGTTTTCAGTTATGTGCCCTACGATCGCAGGACTGATTCTCATGCTGTGTTTGCACTGTCTGTTTGTTGAAATTTTCATTTTTTCTTTCTGTTTCGGGATTTAATGACATCACGAGATAAGGGCACTGTTCAAGTCCAGTTTAGAGAACAAAGCAAAAAGAGCCCGTCCTGGCCCGTTGCTTTGTTCTCTAAACTGGGCTTGGACAGTTCAGGGAACAGAAAAACAGCCCGTCCCGGTGCGTTGCTTTGTTTTCTAAACTGTAAAAGCACGAGCCCGGGGCGGGCTCGGGCTTGGTGGACCGTCCCATCCCGGGCAGACCTGCACCTGCCACCCTAAATTAGAGACGGGCAACTGCTTATAGCCCACGAGTTTCTCACAGCAGTCTTTAACACTCCAGCTCCAAAAATATTCTCAGTGGCAGCTCGAGGAAAGCTAGCACTGAAATTTTCTACGAGTATTTCGCTTTTGATAAAAACGCATCACTGTAATGCTATGATTGTACTATGGCAATATGCCCAAAATTTATGTTTCTTCTTGCTTTTATTACCAGTGAAAACAACGAATTTGTTTGAGCTTTTGATTCTCCTTAATTACCTAACTGGTGTTTTATATCTTGTTTTCTTTCCGTGGCGTCTACCTTTACGAACAGAAACTTTTACTCAGCAGGAGCACCTCGCGCCAAATCAAAATACTCACTACTCATACTTACGAACGGCTATTTTTCTAACAATTTTTTCGAACTTCTTTTTCGAGAAAAGAAAAATTCGTTACGCAAATTAACTTCTCAATTTGGGGCAATCGTTTTTACTTTCATTCTTTTTTTACGCTTTCCAACCGTAGGTTGAAGAAGCGTATATGCTCCAGCTTTGTCAGTCCGTAAGTCTGTCGGCACGATAACTCGCGTAAAACAGTTCGATTTCAATGAAATTTTAGTATGTGGTAGGGAACCACTACGGGACGAACCCTATTGAAAATGGACGAAATGGGGTCAATGGTCACGGCATTGGAGTGGGATCCATTCCATTGCCATTATGCGTCATAACTTGCGTAAATATGGTTCGAGGTCAATGAAATTGTAATATATTGTAGGGGACCACCTGGGAATGAACCTTTTTGAAAATGGGTGAAATGGGGTCAAAGGTCAGGACACAGGAACGGCATGCATTCCATTGCCCTTATGCGTCATAACGTGCGTAAAAATGGTTCGATTTCGATGAAATTTTAGTATGCGGTAGGGGACTTCTTGTGGACGAACCCTGTTGAAAATGGGACAAATGGGGTCAAAGGTCAGTACATAGGATCGGGATCCATTCTATCGCCCTTATCCCATACTATTAAGGTGGGCGTCAAGTAATTTTGCTTCCTATACTTCAAATGGAAAAACTTTTGTACACATTTCCTTCACAATTAGTGTGTTCCCAAGGATGGAAATTTTAACATCGATTAAAATAACTTTATATTATAACTTGGAATACTTAGCATTTTCTAAAACGTAACCTTAATTATATTAAACAACAATAACGTTTACTTTGGTGGTGTTGAAACCAGAAAAAAGATGGCGCGACCTGTACTTTGATCACGTCAGTAGACAAATAAATGCTGGATTGCATAATTATGGTTATGTTTTAAGGAAATATTAAGTATTCTAAGTTATAAAATGAAGCTATTTTAATCGATGTACAAATTTTCATCCTTGGGAACGCATTAATTGTGAAGAAAATGTGTACAGAAGTTCTTCCATTGGAAGTATCGGAAGCAAAATTACTTGACGTCCACCTTAAAGGAGCAATTCTTGTATATATGTAAATTTTATTTTGAAAACGTCTCTAAGGATTTTGATGAAAGTCGTTAACCTACCGTTTTCTAGTACTAGAAATCAATTCAGGTTGATCTCGACTTTAGGAAAATAGGTTTAGTGCGTTAAATAACCACCCCGAATTACCACGATTTTAATGTCATGGTGTCGTTCCATTAATGTCGCACATGCTTAGAAATCTTATGACGTCACAATTTCGCGACTGAGATGTTGGCTCGCGGTCACGCCATCTGTCTCATTACGTCACGCGTTGTGTGTGGATCCTATTACAGTTTTATGACGTCACACTCTTGCGAACAGATGGTCGCGATTCCCATCTGCCTGATTACGTCACGCGTTGTGTGCGTATGTCCGTCCGTGCGATAACTCGCGTAAAAATCGTTCGATTTCGATGAAATTTTAGTATGTGGTAGGGGAGCACCTGGGAAGGAAGCCTATTGAAAGTAAACGAAATGGGGCCAAAGGTCAAGACATAGCAGCGGGACCCATTCCACTGCTATTGTGCGTCATAACTAACGTAAAAAAGGTTTGATTTCGATGAAATTTTAGTATATGGTAGGGGACCACCTGGGAACAAACCTTTTTGAAATCGGTGAAATGGGGTCAAAGGTCAGGACAAAGGAGCGGAATCACTTCCATCGCCATTATGCGTCATAACCTACGTAAAAATGCTTCGCTTTGGATGAAATGTTAGCAGGTTGTAGGGGCCTTCCTGGCGACAAATCCTACTGAAAATGGGGGAAATGGGGTCAAAGGTTAGGACACAGGAGAGGGATCTATTCCATAGCTCTTATGCATCATATCTTACGTAATAATGCTGCGATTGCGACAAAACTTTATCATGTTATTTCGCAGGTATACTGAACCGGTTCTGTTGAATATCATCGAAATGGGATCAAAGGTCAGGACACAGGACCGAGATTTATTCCACAGCCATTATCCTTATAACTTGAGCAATTATTTCTGGTATGTTGGAAAGCGTATTATAATCAATGCATTGCATGATTTTACTAACTTGTTCTTAGATATGACTATTTTCCATTATTGTAATCAAGAGTAACACTATGCATCGAAAAGTCGGTCTTTGCAATTTCCTACCCATCAATAATAAAGCCTGTATACCTGAATAAACGTAATACAGATTTTCACCAACATCACTGAATGACACATAGCTTCATTCGTATATTGAAATTAAATAATCATTTCGAAAGCTGGAAATTGAAAAAAATGTAACAGCCGCAAATTTAACTGAACTTCGAAAATGTGCTGTTAGCTTCTAACTTGATGCAAAGTCGTTGACTTTGTCTTTATTAATAAGATTTTGTGTAATCAGAAGCACGTGAAACTTTGATTTCGCCAATAATAAACCCGTAAAACAAATTCAAGCTTTCGTAAATGTGCTTTATGAAGAAATGTTGTTTTTGGGTGTCACTGGAGGCATTCAAGACATTAAGGTAATTATCGGAAAAGCAAATTCCTACTTCCATTACTATATTGCAAAAACTGTTTAAAGTAACGTTTCAATTACTGGATTGATTTCCTGTCTCGTGTTTTCAATTCACTGAAACACGGGAAGATGCGGAAATAGATAAAAAATAATCTAGATCCCACTGGGATTTTAAACACAGTTTGCCTCTGCTTTGTTTTGAATTCAGTTACTCCAGAAAGTGCCTACACTGATTTCGAAATCAAATGCACGATATTTCTGTTTGAGAGCGATACAGTATCATATGGAAAATAATAACAAAGCTGTCACTGTGTGACATACACATGATGCGCAGAAATATTTACTACTAAGTGGTGGAAATCTTCCAAATACGTGGAGACAATGTAAATAGACAAAGTCATCGCACTTTTCACGCTCATCTTTAAGTAAAACACAGCAACCAAAAAATTGTTTTCTGGACACCGATGGGATCGAACCCCAAATATCTCGATAACTAGCCGAGTGCGTTCACCTTACGCTACGGTGGCCAACAATTCACGACGCAATGTGTGTTTATCTGTCAGCATCTGACTTGACAAATCCGTAGAGATGGGCTCATCAACTGAGACAGCTATCGAGAGATCTGGGATTCCATCCCAGCGGTGTCAGGAAAACGATTTTTTGGTTGCTGTGTGTAAATTAAAGATAAAATTGAAAAGAGCGACGACTTTTCTTATTTACTACTAACTGTTTATGAGTGCATTACGGGTTTCGCGTCAATGTGAAAATTTATATTCTTACAGTGCTAATATTTATCCGCCATCGTCAGAATGGCTCCTCAGGTAAACGGAGGAAGCACACGCAGTAGACAAAACATTAGAAATAGGTGTGATGGGCAGTTGACATGTGACATGGACATCTCCAGCGAAGAGGGGAACAGTACCAAACAAAGCTCAGGCGGCAGCCCCGATGCCGCAGTTGTCTGAGTGCTGGCTTCTGATCATTCCTCCAAAATGGGTTCGAATCCTGGTGAAGCACAAAACTGTGTTTTTCTTACGGCACTGTCTCTCTCCCTTTCCTAAAACCTGTGGCAGTAAATAAGGAACGAGCGGCTGCTTGTAGCCGATTGAGTTGCTCACGGTGGTTATTGAACCCCCAATAAAATAAAAATGCAGGCGATATATAGGCGGACAGCAGGGCTTTCCAGCAGTGTATAGCAAATAACGAACATAGGAAAAAGTGATGATCTGAGCAACTTTGATCTTGGACGCATTGTCGGTGCAAGAGAGATGGGCCATTCCATTGCCCAAGTGGTAAGAACTCTAGGGTTCCTGAGGGCAACGGTATCAAGAATGTACCGCGACTATACCATCGACGGGGTTACTAGTGCCCAGAGGGCAAGCAGTCTTCGACCACACGCCATTGATGACCTGGGTCGACGTAGAACACGCATGCTGGTACACACCGACAACATTTAAACGGCGGCGCAAATCGCATGCAGGTTAAATGTCGGAGGTCCAGGAAGAGTCCCTGGGCTACAGGAGCCGACACCCAACTCGTCTGCTACTATTGACTGCTCATCATCCGACATTACGCCTCGTCTGATGTCCAGAACATTAAAACTGGACCACTTCTGAGTGGCGCTGCATCGTGTGGTCAGATGAATCCGGTTTTCAGTTGTACCGAGCTAACGGGAGGGTGTGGGTGTGGCATCGATAGCATGGATCTATGGCCCAGTCGTACCAGGTCGGCTATGTTCAAGGCAGTGGTGGCTTTGTGATGGTTTGAATCGCCGTACCTCAATATTATTGAACATTTGTGGAAATATCTAGAGCGAAATGTCAGGCGACACTCCCCGCCTCCAACTTACACTGAATTGACAAAAGTCACCTGACACCCCTTCAGAAGCAAATGAACGGATCCACTGCGTTGTTAAGATGCGCAGTACAGATGCAAACGGTACAAAAACAAGTCTGCAGCAGACCGCGATCGTATCGCTCTGTGAGGTTGCGTGAAAATGTCGCGACGGTAGAGAACTGACTTTCGGAAAGGAAAAATTGCTGGGTGTTATATTAGTGGGTTGTCTATAAGACAAACCGAAAGGCTTTTAAACAACATACAATACCCCGGTCAACTGTTTTGAATGTACTGAATAAGTGGAAGACACATGGCGTGCCTGAAGTAGCCAAACGTACCGGCAGACCGAAGAAAATCAGTGATAGAAAAGGACGAAGCCTCAGGAGAGTCGTTACAGCTAATCGACGGAGTATTGCACAAGACAACAGTGTGCAGGTGAGTAAAAATGCTGGAACCTAAATATGTACACCTACCATTCGCAGAGAACTTCATTTCATGGGTTACCGTGTTCGTGTGGCTGCTCATAAGCCTTTCATCTCCACTCGGAATGCTACTCGTCGTTTAGCATGGTGTAAAGAACATTTATCGTGAACCGTAGATCAATGAAAACGGGCTCTATGAACTGAAGAATTAAGATACACGATTCATCAGTCTGATGGCCGTGTGTGGGTATGGCGGCAGCAGGGGGAACGCTATTTACCACAGTTTAGTATTCCTACGGTCAAGTTTGGAGATGATAGTGTATTCGTGTGGGGGGTGTTTTCCGCTTTTCGCGGTATGGTACTGGCCCATTGGTTATCGTGTACAATCCTGTTAAACAGCATTTCTACCTCGATATTCTGGACAATTATACCCTATCAACTCTGTGGCAATACTATGGAACAGAGCCTTGCTGGTACCAGCAGGATAATCCACGGAGCCATAAAACAAGGACTGTTACGGCGTGGTTTGACACTAAGTCCGTATGGTATGTGGACTGGCTAGCACATAGCCCTGATTTTAATTCCATAGAGCACCTATGGGATGAATATAATAAGTTTGGAACCAAGGCCAACTACTAAGCAACAGTCAGCGGCAGGATTATATACTGACTGGAAGCGCATACCTATCACTGTTTTCCAAAACCTTGTCGAAAGCATGTCTCGAAGGGTCAGTGCATGCATTAAGGCCATAGGTGGATCGACACCGTACTAACGTATGTCAATAAATGCTATGTTGTGTTTCTTTTCTACGTGTCCAGTTACGTTTGTCAACATAGGGTATAGTGGTTCAGTTAGTACATATTTTGCAGGAAAAATACCCTTGTCTCTTTTTGCTTCCAAGTTTTGTACGAGATGTTTCCTCTAACAGTCGCATTTTCACAGATGTCGTTAATAATATCAACGTCTGTATTTCAGTACTCAGGGATTTCGAAATGCTTCTAGGGAATCAAAAGGCTTGCCAGAACATTAGTAACACACAATTTGCCTCTGAAATGAAAATAACAAATCTTTACTAATTTCAATATGTGGAACCCGAAAATGACAATAAAATCTGTCGACTGGCTCTTGTTTAGCAGAGACTAAGCCTATCATACACACCACCCCCAGAAGCTATTGCATCATTATCATCATCAGTCTATCATACACACCGCCCCCAGAAGCTATTGCATCATTATCTGAGGCAATGCAGTTGGGTGATGACATCACTGACGCAAAATCATGCAATCATTAGCATAAACCGAGATCTCGTAGGGTGAGCAAGTGTTCGTGTGACTTCCTGGGCTAGACTCACATTTACTCCTGCGTCATATACACACGTGATCCCTGCAGTATAAATCCAGCAGTAGTGATGCCTCTTGAATGTATTAATAGTCAAGATAACTTTTGCTGTAATACAAATTTTGAAGATGTGAAACCGTTTATTGGTGTAGGATGTTAAGTCAGATAATATCCGAAAACGTCGTCGTCCTGGAGCAGGATTCGAACCAGCTTCTCCCGGATAGCGCCTGAGCATGCTAACCACTACACCACCAAGAACGACTTAATAGTTGTATTCAAATTTATCGAAAATTAGAAACTTAGTCGTTCTGGATGGTGTAGTGGTTAGCATACTTGGACGCTATCCAGGAGACGCGGATTCGATTCCCGCTACAAGCCGACGAAAGTTTTAAGTTTTCGGATATTATCTGACTTAAAATCCATGTCATATTTACACCAATAAACGGATTCACATCTTCCAAATTTGTATTGTGCTATAGTGTAAACCTGTATTTAATTCATTTTCTTTTGCTATGTTTGCAGGGAAGTGACGTTTGCAAGCCAGAAAAAGGTCATCACTCTGAGAGCAAAAAATGCATATCAGCTTTATCTCCGACGCAGGATTTCGGACCAGGACAAGGCATGAGCCCAACGCATATGACGCTGTACGCGTGCAAGAGGTCTTCCGAAGTAACAACAAGAAAGATGACACCGAATTTTCGGGTGTAATAAGCACGTCTTTTGAATCTGTTCTGACGCAAATTAAATTTATCAAAGCTATTAAAAGTCAATAGAACCGGTAGGGAAAACCATAGTATCTGACGGAAGAAAAAGGTTTTTCAATCGGGTTTTTAATCCCTCAGATATTGCTGTAAACGGAATCGTGAGCTTATGCCCTCTGGTTGCAGACTTGGGCGTTAAGAAAAACATGAATTTATATGAGAAACATTTCGCACCGGAAACGCTCTTTAACACAGAAATAAGTTTTCAAATCGGACTCTTAGAAACAAAGATATCGATAAAAATGATATGTGACTTTACGTTCCCTAGTGGGAAAACCATGCATTATTTTAGGAAGAAAGTATTCTCAAAAGATTTTTACGTATGAGCGGTATCGGTCCAACGAAAAAAAATTAGTCGAGTTTTCAGGATCCCAGATTTTGCTACAAATACATCAGGAGCAGAATTAACACTTATGCCCCCTGGTGGCCAAACCATTCTTTACTAAACATTAGATATTATGTGAAAAATATTTTCCATTAGGTCTTGTATGCGAAACAGGAAGAATTTTTCAAATCGGAGTTTTAAAAGCAGAAATAACGCAGAAAACGCAATTTGCCTTTGTGCCCCCTAGCGGAAAGTCTATGATTTACTTGAAAATTTTGAATTTTTAGGAAAAACATTTTGCAGCGGAAACACTTTCCATAAAAGAAGGAATTTTCCAAATGGTACTCCTAGAAGTAGAGATATTCACAAAAATATGATATACATCTATATACATGGAGGAGACTGGCACAAGACAGACCGTTGTGGAGGAAACTTGGGGAGACCTTCGTCCAGCAGTGGATTGATAATGGTTGACAATGATGATGATGATGATATATATATATGGCCAAACCATTGTTTACAAAAGTTTGAAATTCTGTGCAAACGATTTCCCATCAGGAGCTGTATCTGGTGCAGAAAGAATTTTTCAAATCGGAGTTTTAGAAGCAGAGACATAGGAGGGAAATCAATTTACCATTACGCCCCCTAGCGAAAAGTCTATGAATTTCTTGAAAATTTTCAAATTATATGAAAAACATGTCACACTAGAAACACTATCCAACAAATTAGGAATTTTTCAAATCGGACTCCTATAAGTAGAGACTTGGCAAAAATAAGATACACATCTACGCCCCTGGCGTAGAAACCATGCATTATTTTCAAAAGAAAATGTTTCTAAATGATTTGTCGGCATGAGTACTATCGGTCTACAAACGACGCTTTTTTCAATCGAGATTTTAGAAGCTCATATTTTGCTGCAAATACATCCGAAGCGGAAATTAAGATGTACGCCCCATGGTGGCCAAACGATTTTTCACAAAAATTAGAAATTATGTGCAAACGATTTCCCATCAGGAGCTGTATCCGGTGCAAAAAGAAATTTTCAAATCGGAGATTTAAAAGCAGAGATACAGGAGGAAACGCAATTTACCTCTACGACCCCTAGCGGAAAGTCTATGAATTAGTTGAAAATTTGGAAATTATAGGAAAAACATGTCACACTAAAAAAACTATCCAACAAAGAAGAAATTTTTCAAATCGGACTTCTAGAAGTAGAGATATTGACGAAAATATTATATATATCTACGCCTCTGGCGGAGAAACTGTGGAATATTTTAAGAAAAAAATATTCCGAAAAGGTTTAACGATGTGAGTGGCGGCAGTCCACGAAAAAAAATTTTCAATCGATATTTTAGAAGCTCAGATTTTATGGTAAATATATCAGAAGCAAAAATTAACGCTTACGTCCCCTGGTGGCCAAAGTATTTTTTACCAAAAATTTGAAACTATATGCAAAAGATTTTCCGTTAGGAGGTGTATCCGCTGAAGAAAACAATTTTCAAATCGGAGTTTTAGAAGAAGAGTTATCGGGGAAAAAGGTAATTTACTTTTACGCCCCTAGCGGAAATTCTATGCGTAATTTGAAAAAGTAACTATATGTAAAATACTCTTCGACATAAATGGAATCGAAAGATAAAAGATTTTTTACAATCGGATGTTTAGAAGCAAATATGTGGATTAAAACGTATTTTTGAATTCGACATCATCTGCATTTACGCCCTCTAGCGGCGAAATTGTACATCGTAAAAAAACGAAATGAAGGATTATCATTCGCATATTTCAAGCTTCCCAGTGCAAAAAGAATTTTTAAATCGGACTAATAGTTGCAGAGATATCGTGGGTACAGACGGACAAACCGATAACATAAGCACGATCTTTTTTTACAAAAGACGTGCTAAAAAGGCGGTAAAGTACCGATGACGTTTGCTGTTCCTATGGTTTGGAGCGAGACAAGCAATCCTGCAAATGACTGCTACTTCTGCATGGTACCACCTGTTTCGGGTGGCATCAGGAGGGAAAAAGTGGTAGAGAACAGCGTACCCGGACATATCATCTGCTATCTGACCAGTTCCACAAGGCAAAGGACTTCCCGTTCCCGGAACTCCGAAAAAATTTTTCCATCTGTTCATAGGACGATGAGGAAGGAGGCGAACTGATGTCGACTTCTCCTGAGCCTTCGGCATTTAATAATGATCCATATGTCGGCCACGGTGCGTCATCTGCGCCACACATTCACTCAAGAAGAACTGAATAATCTTATTCGCAATCTGGAGCTACTCAAGGCTGAAGCGGAGTTATTGGAGCTACAATGGAGGCTTCTCGAGGGAAATGTCTGAGTGACTTCGTTTCGCGTTCGTCATTAGCAGAGTGCACCTTACTTCCAAAACGAAAATGACCTTTTGTTCTGCTACGATGTAGATGGCCTGCTGAATGCCCTGCGAAACAATCATGATCCGCACGAATGAAAACTATTCATAGACTCGTCGAAATTGAGTCTTAAAGTGGTGTTGCTGCATGATGGAAACCAACTGCTATCTATTCCAGTCGGACACGCTCTCTGCATGAAAGAAACCTACCAAAACCTAAAGCAGTTGTTGGACTGTCTTCAATACAGCAAGTATGGCTGGCATCTCTGTGGTGACTGGAAGGTAGTAGCGTTCCCCCGGCTGCAGCCATACCCACACACGGCCATCAGACTGATGGATCGTGTATCTGGATTAATCATCAGTCCATAGGGCCCTTTTCCATTTCCATTGATCTACGGTCCACGATGAATGTTCTTTACACCATGCTAATGCCGCCTCGGTGGCGCAGTGGTCTAAGCGATGGCCTCTGATCATTCGTCCGAAAGGGCTCCGGGTTCGAATCCCGGTGAGACATGGATGTTGTGTTTGTCTTAAGGCACTGGCTCTCTCCCTTCCCTGGAACCAGTGACCCTAAATTAGGGACGGGCGACTGCTTATAGCCCATTGAGTTGCTCACGGTGGTCGTTAAACCTTCAATCAAAAAAAAAAAAAATACACCATGCTAAACGACGAGTAGCATTTCGAGTGGAGATGAAAGGCTTTTGAGCAGTCACAGAACCACGATAACCCACGGAATGAAGTTCTATACGAATGGTACGTGTACATATGGAGGTTCCAGAATTTTTACTCACCTGTACAGTGAGGTCTTGTGCAGTAAGTACTCAGTCGATTAGCTGTAATGACTCTCCTGAGGCTTCGTCCTCCTCTATCACTGATTTTCTTTTGTATTGCTGATTCAGGCACCCCATGTTTCTTACGCTTTTTCAGTAAGTCCAAAACAGTTGATTTGGGTATCCTTAAACGCCTCTCGGTTTCTCTTATGGACAACCCACTAATATAACACCCAACAATCTTTCCTTTCTCAAAGTCAGTTCTCTCCCACCGCGATATTTTCACTCAACCTCACAATGCGATATGATCGCTGTCAGCAGCAGGCCTGTTTTTAAACCGTTTGCAGTTGTACCGCGCATCTTAACAAAGCAGCGGACCAGTTCATTTGCTTTTGAAGGGGAGTCCGGTGACTTTTGTCAATGTAGTGTATGTGACGTACTATTAATATACAGGTGAAGCACATGCCAAAATGGCAAAGTTGCAGCGATAAATTCCTTCTGCGTGGATTGATTCGAATGTATTCTGCTCCGGAACAGAAGGATTCGATCTGTCACCGGAAAAATTGTGCTATCACACACATACACACACACCGCAATATCAATCACCATACTTTACATCTTTACTTATACCATCACTAAGTGAAAGAAGCATCGTGTCAGATAGCTAAAAATTTCTGTTCTTAAAGCTTCGAATTCTTTCATTTAACTCTAATGGTTCATTGCTTTTCTTTTCAAACTTATAACGAAGTAAATTTCTCCGTCATTTCTGTCCACGCCAGGACTCGAACCCGGATCCCCTCATTCCGGAATAAGTCACTCTACCAAATGAGCTACGCGGACGTTTATTCTGATTGCTATGTGCCTTTATGTCGTGTGCGTCCTTCTGGCAGGTACGTCACATCTCATGGTACGTTACATCATCTCCCCCTTATTTTTATTTTTATTTTTTTTTTTTTTTTGTCGAAGTGCTGGAGAAGGGATTCTCTCATTCTTCCTATCTCGCGGTGTGGAAATAACATCACACCATTGCGAGATTTTGAACGGTCGGGTCATCCGGATAGTTTGGGCGCCAATTATAATGAATAAGCTTCTTCTACTAGCTAAGCTAATTATAATGAATAAAGCTTTCAACTAAGCTAAGTATAATGCTTTATAATGCTTCTAATAGTGAATTCAAATGGTTGTTGTTACTAGTTAATAAATATCATGAATAAAGTCTCCTGCTAGTAGTGTAGTAATAGTAATGAACAAACTTATAACTGGTAGTAATGTTGTAGCAGTAATTAGGATGAATAAAGTCTTAACGCTGGTTGTTAACAATAATCAACAAATGACATTAACCTAACAGCCAGACAGAGATCTGACAAAAACTATGAATTGCGAAAGACGTACTTACGAAAAAGCTCTTTTATTAGATAACTCTGAAATCATCCAACGCACACACACTACTCGTATCACAATAATGAAGAATCAACCTAATCACATAGAACGAAGCTCTCAATACAACAACAAACTCTCTCCTTCACATAAACCAACGCCCTCCGTACAACAACAAACGCTCTCTGTACAACAACAAACGCTCTCCGTACAACAACAAACGCTCTCCTTAGGTATCGTTGAACGCGCCTATTTATACTGGCTACCACCACGTCATGACTTACACTCATGGCCAGATCTCATTCAGCGGGTGAAATAACATCTCGTTCAGTAAGAAGATAATTTACATAGTAAAATAAAATAACCAGAGATAGTAAAAATCAAAAGGAAAGTGAATATAGAGTATACGTTACAAACTATCCAATCGGAATCACATGATCGGTGACTTCGTTTTCTTCATAACTACGGGTCGTAAAAGCCCCAAGGGTTGAAGAGCTTCCTGAACCTTTTAGGGATCTCCAAAAGACAGGGTGTTTGTTGACACCAGAAGTCTTCAGCTTACAAAATCTCATAGCGATTTCTGAGGTAAAATCTGCAATGTGCAGCAGCAAGTTTTGCCTAAAAGTCAATGTTAAAAACTGAAATAGTCGTATAGTCTTAGCATGGTCTACATATCTTGATTAATTTCAGTTTCATTTCGATCCTCCGTGTTTCACTGAAATGAAGTAAGGAATGGTCTAGTTATGAACTCGTCGTCATCTTCCTGTGAAATACAACACTTATCCTTTCCCAGCAGATAAAAAGGTTCCTAGGGAATGCAACGATAACGAACCATTATAGAACATCCAAGATAATTCTCAAGCAAATGGAAGCTCTAATTGTTCTCGCAGTTCGCTTTCTCCAGAAGCTGGGATCGCAAATATATTGAAATTACAGTATTTGTTTGTATCACATTTACTTTTACGAGGGGAATTTTACAAAGTTTGCTTTCTTCTTTGTTGCGAACGAACTTTTGTTGGAAACTGTTTAAGAGCTCGAAATGTTGGAATGGAAAGAAATAAAGAGAACGGTGGAATGACGAAGACATTGGCGAAAGGTTAGCAAAGGGAATGTTAAAATCCTAAGATAAAAATGCTCAGGAACATTATTATTCGGTAATGAGAGAGCTGGACTTGGAGTTTCCTTTTTACTTTGTCTGTTTACAAAGGAAGAAGAAAAAAGAAAGACGGAGAAATCTCATAGTCTCTGCGTTCAGATCTGATATGCATCTGGAAGAGAGAATTTGCATTCGGAAGCAATCAAGTGAAGTCAAGCGTCCTTTATTGATCGACATCTCTTTCATAACGCCGATGAATATTATCACTAGAGCACGGAAGAGAAGGGCGTGTTTGCTGTAGACTGTGACTCAGAATAAAGAAATAAAGAAAAGGTCATTCCGATGAATATCCGCCTGCTCTCCTCCAACTTCTATTTTTTTTTTTTTTAGTAAGAACCATAAGAGGAATGGCAAACAGAAAACCAAATCTCAAAGTGGATTTTAAGCCGGCATATGGGTCACCATACCATCTTCGTAAATATACATCGCGACAAATCTGGAGATGTTACGATCGGAGAAAAATTTGCATTTAAAGAAGTTCTTTCTCCCCTTCTTCGAATGAACAGATTGTTGCGAAAAAGAAAAGAACAAAGACGCATCTCCTGAAACACCTATCCTCGTCAGAACGAAATAGAGTTTAATATGAGAGGTCTTCTGATTTAAATATTACTGCTGGCAGCGTTTCAGTGAAAAAACGAAGATCTGCTGCAATATTTGCCTTTGTGTTAATTGTAAATGACCTTACGGAGCGGAAAAGGAAATTTTAGTTTCGTAACCGAAGTCTCAGAAGGTTGTTCAGAAGTGCATGTGTTGCTTTACAGGTAAACGAAGCAAACTTAGCAAGAACTTTTTCATAAATATGCTTGATAAATTTTCGCTCTTGATTCAAATTTTTAAGCAGCAGTTTTAGCTGAACCAGGTTGCCACAATTTGTTCGGTCCCCAAAAAGAAATGTTCACATAGTGACCAGGTTTTACGGAGGCTATAGCAAAGTAATTCCTTTCCCCTTCTCATACTTGTCATAAACCTGTCACTTCTAATAAGAGCTCGCGTCTGGTCCTTCACAGCTTTTCCCCACAATTGTAGAACGATTTTCCAGCAATATGATTAATGTTTAAAATAATTATTATATCTTCCTTAAATGTTCTATCTAATATCCCTTTCTCCAGAATGAACCTACATCTATTACGGGTATGCAAAAGTTTCAGCCGTCCCTGCTAGCGAGCGCTATGGGGGTCTAGCCGGCATGCGACCCGTGCTCTCAGTTCGTACATGAAGCCAAGCATGGCGTTCGATAAAGTTCATTTGCGGTACTATTTGTTATTCATGTTTAATTTAGGGAAAAGTGCTAGTGAAGCACACAGTTCAATATGTCAGGCGTATAGTGAAACTGTTATGGGTGAGCGGACGTATCGAGAATGATTTGCCAAGTTTAAGAAAAGTGATCTAAGTTTGAAAGACAAGCCACGTGCAGGTAGACTGCAGGAACTCGCAGATGAGGAGCTCCAATCGCTGTTGCAAGAGGATGCCACACAATCGATCACGCAACTAGCGAAACGTTTGAAAGTGGCGCAATCGACGGTAGTATGGCATCTACAGGCCTTGAGGAAGATCCAAAAGATTGAGTTCCGCATACTTTAACGGAGCGCAATATTGGTCAACGATTGGGCATCTGCAGGTCAGTGCTGAAGAGGTTTTCAAGGAAAGAATTTCTTGTTAAAGGTTGTCACCGGGGATGAGAAATGGTTCTAATGCGACAACCCCGCACGCAAGCGATCCTGGGTAGACCCAGGCCATCCATCAACATACACTGCAAAATGGGATATCCTCGGGGAAAAGGTGCTGTTGTGTGTGTGTGGTGGGATATGCATGGAGTGTTGTACCTCCAACTGTTGAAACCGGGCGAAAAAATCACCGCACAACGATATAGCGATCAGTTGATCAAGCTGAACGCCGCAATCGAGCAAAAACGCCCATGGACAGGTAAAGGACGCCGTACAGTCATCCTGTTACACGATAATGCCAGACCACATATCGGTGCCACCATGAAATCAACCCTTGAACAGTTCCACTGGGAAGTCGTTTACCGAACCCTGCTTACTCCCCGGACATTGCACCCTCAGACTTTCAGCTGTTTTGCTCTGTGCAACATGCCCTAGCCCAACAGCAGTTCGCCACAGTTCCATAGGTGGGACATTTCGTCACTGCGTTCTTCAGCTCAAAACCCGAGTCCTTCTATCACAGGGGCATTCAGTTGTTGCCTGAGAAATGGCAAAAGGTCATTGATGCTAACGGCTAATATTTCTTTGAATAAATGTGTACTGGTTTCCTAATTGTTACTGTCTCCTTTCTCCTTAAAACGGCGGATACTTTTGCACACCCCTAATAGATTCCCAAGAGAACAAACAGAGCATGTCTTATAATTGGTAGTGGTATTTTATTCCACTCCTCCTCCACTGCTTTTCATAGTCCAATTACTGTTTTAGGTATGCGTTTAGAAAGCGCTCATTTTAGCAGTCCAAAGACACAACAGTCCATTGGTGACATATCAGAGGGCTTTGAAGGAATACGAGCTATAGACTTAATACCCGTTTCTTGTTTCATTTTTTTAAGAAAAGGAATAGTAGATTTGGATGTATGACTGGTAGACTTATCCGGGTTGTGTTTTACTCTTTGATGGCTCTGCGGATAAAGGAATGGTATTTCCTCTTTAAATATAGGAGTTAAAACATTATTTTAGTGATACTAGGGGTGCTCAAATGAAAAGGTACGAAACGTCATAAGAACGTAACCGTTAACATATTTGCCTATGCCGCTATGGGAGAACGTAGCGACACATCTAGGGATGCGATTGGAGTCGCCGGCGTGGATCGGAGCATGCGCGAGCGCCCGCATGCACAGGAGAGAGCAGAGGCTCTTATAAAGAGCGCCGTCCAATTGACGCGGCAGTGCGTGTGAGGACAGGATGGCGTTCACATTGCAAAATTCGACGATTGAGGAGCATCGAGGCGTTATCCGATTTCTGACAGCGGAAGGTGTTAAACCGGTCACTATTCATCGCGGAAGGTGTTAAACCGGTCACTATTCATCGCGGAAGGTGTGGTTCTGTTCAATGATAACGCGCGTCCACACGTCTCCAGGACCACACACGCGGAACTGGCCAAGAAGACCACACACGCGGAACTGGAGCAGCTTGACCATCCGCCCTACAGCCCGGACATGTCGCCTTGCGATTTCCATGTGTTTGGTCCCCTGAAAAAACATCTGAAAGGCAAGCGCTTCCACTCGGACGACGAACTCAAGGACTGTGTGCAGGACTGGGTCTCGTCACGGCCACAGGAATTCTGGGAACAAGGAATCCTTCGGCTCGTTAATCAATGGGATCGTTGTGCTACGGCCTATGGTGTATACTTTGAATAAAGTCTTCATTTATACCCACAGTGTCGTTTTGTACCTTTTCATTTGAACAATCCTTGTATGTAGAATTGAGTTTAACATCCTTTTAAACTTTTATTAACTTTAATTTCCCACTGTACGAGGAAGCAGCAATAATAATGAAGTAGGAATTGTACACCAATTATACTCAAAATAGTATAACTATACTAATAATCCGAAATGTCTTGGCGTAGAACATAAATCAAAGTTTCCAAGCTTTCGTACATCAACCAGATGGCTTTTTCAAGGAAGGTAGACAGCAGACTGCAAACTGGACAATAGAACGTTTCAACAATTTGAACGTGGTAAAATTGTTGAAACGTTATATTGTCCAGTTAGCTGTCTACCTTCCTTGAAAAAACCATCTGGTTGATGTGCGAAAGCTTGGAAACTTTGATTTCTGTTCTTCGCCAAGAAATTTGGGACTATTAGTATAGTTATACTATTTTGAATAATTATGAATCCTTTGATAAATACACAGTTGACGTGGTTTAGGAACATCAAATAGAAGCCATCGCTCTCTCCACGTTTATAAGTGAGACACGGAAAACTTCCCATCGGCCGGCACCGGGAGTCGAACCCAAGTCTTTCAGTTGCGCGCCGGACATGCTTCCACTGCACCACAGCGCTTTGTGAGTCTGGAGAATTGCGAGGCCGCTGTGGTGCAGTGGAGGCATATCCGGGGCGCAACTGGAAAACCTTGGGTTCGATTCCCGGTGCCGGCCGATGAGAATTTTTCCGTGGCTCACTTATAAACGTGAAAGAGTGGTGACTTCTATATGATGAATTCTTTACTGAAGCGCTTTTAGGATTTTTGAAACAAAGTTAGCTGGTAAGTCTTTCTGCTCTTTTGCGTCGGTAAATCGATCATTTTCTGTACCAGTCATTTAGATATATTCATGTTTCATCATGAGTCACAGTAAATTTCCATTTGTCTCCGGCTGAGTGATTTTCATAAAGAAGTGGCAACACTGGACATATCCTTTTTTTAGTGCTCCGTGTTCTGCACTCAGCCACATCGGAGCACTAAGAAAAAGGACATGGGCAACACTGGACATCGCTTTACCGAGAGAACAATCGGGATTGAGGAGTGGATACAGCACTGTAGATCATATCCACGTACTGAGAGGACAAATTGAAAAAACGAACTCCTATTATGTAAGGCTTTTATTGATTACGAAAAAGCTTTTGATTCCGCGCAACCATCAGTAGTTACAGTGGCTTTGAAGTCCTGCAATACTGAGAATACATGCGTTAGCATTATTAATAACATCTATGAAAATGCAAGTGTAACGGTTCGGGTATTTGAGGATACAGCACCAATAAAAATTGGAAAGGGCGTGAGACAAGATAACAAAAACTCTTTAACTTTGCGAAATGTCTTTCAATCATTGAACTGGAGAAACAAAGAAATAAATATTAATGGAGATTATTTAGCTCACTTTCGTTTTGCTGATGACGTCGTTATTTTTGCAAATATCCCTTCAGAGCTGCAGCATATGATCCACGAACTTGCTTACAAAAGTAAAGAAGTGGTATTAAAAACGAACTTTCAGAAGACAAAACAGATGTACGATGATTTTACAAGAAATTACGAAAGATTTATTAATTGATGGGGAAAAGCTGGAGGTAACTGATACCTAATTTACTTTGGGCAGCAGATATCAAGTGGATGTCACATTGATTAAGAAATTAATTGCGTATAAAACTTGGTTGGACAGTCTTTGGAAGAAACAGTGAAATTGTTTAGAGCAATAATGTATTATGTCATGAAAGAAATACGGGATTACGCCATATAATAAAAATTTTGAAGATGACAATCCGATTTTTGGCGTAAATGTGACAAGGATGGTAAGTCAGATAATATCCAAAAACTTGAAAATTTTCATCGTCCTGGAGCGGGACTCGACCCCGCGTCTCCCAGAAAACGCCCGGGTATGCTAAACACTACACCACCCAGAACGACCAAGTTTCAAGTTTCCGATCAATTTGAATATAACCATCACAGGATTCGCAAGTCGAAGCAACCGGCATTCATATTTAACGAATCTAGAGTTTAAGAATCATATCCCATGTTTACCCGGAGAAGCAGATAAATCATGAAGGAAATACGGGATACATACATACTGTGTATGTATCACTAAGCTGTTCTCTGAGATTCAGAGGTTAGCTCCAAAAAGAAATACAAACTTCCAGATATTTTTACTTATTGTTGTCGTATCAAACTTCTCCATTTACAGCGATCTTGACTTACAACTCGTGCTTCACTGATATCCATTACACTCCGTACAAAAGATCTTTTGTACTTCATACTCATAATCTTTTTCTCATGCAGACACTCCTGAATCTGATCCACCCATGTCTTCCTTAGCCTTCCTCTGCCTTTCCTTCCTGCCACTTGGGCTGAAAAGATTTTCTTAGTAAGCATTTCATCACTCATTCTTTCAACATGGCCAAACCACCGAAGCATATTGGTCTCCACCTTGCTAACAACATTTTGCTTCACATCACACAATTGCAATACATCTTCATTCCTCACACAATCAGATCGTGTCTTGGCACAAACCCCACGAAAGTAACGCATTTCTCCAGCACACAAACGACTCCTATGTTTCTTCTGCAGTACCCAGGTTTCACTGCCATACATCAGAGTAGGAACAATTACACTTTCATACACAGCCATGCGGGACTCTCTAGAGAACCCATCGTTCCTGTGAAAACCTCCCAGAGCAGCTATGACTTTCAATGAAGAATTCACTCGCCTACTAATTTCACCATCCAATTTGTTGTCACTGTCAAACATGCTTCCTAAATACACAAACTCACTCACCTGGTCAATCACAGTGCCATTTATACTTACATTACATTCAGTGCTACCCATTCTTCTCTCAAACACCATAACTTTGGTTTTTCCCTTATTTATACTCAGTTTGAATTTCATGCAAACTTCGTGCATCCAAGTCAACATACTCTGCAAACTCACTTTTGCTCTCTGCCAACAGGACAGTGTCATCAGCATACAGCAATCTGCACACACGGATATCACCAAGACATAAACCACTATTATCTATTTTGGCATCACGCCTGCATGCGTCCATAAACATATTAAACAGCCAGGGTGACATTACACAACCTTGTCGAACTCCTGCACCAATGGAAAACCATTTTGAAAAAACACCATTCACTCGTACACAAGCTCTACTACCAGCATACATGGCTTTTACACTATTAAGTAGATTCCCAGTAACACCATATTCACTCAATACCTTCCACAAAAGTGTCCTATTCACTCGGTCGTAAGCTTTCTCTAAATCTATGAAGGCAGTAAAAACTTTCTTCCCAAAAGCCAGATACTTTTCAATCATCGTGCGTAATGCAAAAATCTGGTTAGTGCAGCCTTTACCAGGCATAAAACCACTCTGAACATCCCACACTTTCAATGATGTAAAACCCTGTACTTTTTCAATAAAAACCTTACCAAACACTTTCCTTGGCACACTAGGTAGGCTAATACCACGATAGTTCTTGCATTCAGTCTGATCACCTTTTCCCTTATACAAGGGAACAATGATAGCATCGTTCCAATCCCGAGGGACCAATCCTAACTCCCTCAGCACAACTGGCAAATTTCTGTTAACCAGTCAATTATAGAGTCACCACCACATTTCAACATCTCTGCAGTTATGCCATCAACTCCTGGAGCCTTGCCATTCTGAAGAGATTTTAGAGCTTTACACACTTCTTCTCTTGAGATCCTTTCTGTGCTTTCATCCCTCATTGTGACATCATTCGCGTCTGTCTCAGAATCATTTCTGCTTTCCTGATCTAATAACTCACAGAAGTATTCACCCCATCTGTCACTTAACTCATTGGGCTCCAATATCATTTCCCCAATCTCAATTTTCACACAACTTACAACTTTGTTTCCCCTATTTTTCCTGAGTCTCATGTACTTCCAGAAGGACTTTCTATCTTTCCAAAAAGCCAGTTCATGCCTTTCCACTTTCTCTTTCCTATCTTTTGCCTTACTGTGGCGAACCAGCTTAGCAGCTTCCCGTTTCTTACAGCGATATTCATCCACAGAGACTCTATCTTGCAACATCCCCAAATAGGCTTCCTTCTGTTTCTTTACTGCCTCTTCAATCTCACTATTCCACCAAGCATCACCTCTGTTGTTACCCACTATTGTGGTGCCACATACCTCTTTAGCAGCAGTAACAACACAGTTGTTAAAACATTCCCACTTCTTTTCTACATCCCTCTCACTAGACTTCAGATCCTTCAGTCGTTCTCTGAGTAAGTCAGAATACCGCTGATGATCTTCAAGGAGCCTATCAACCGTTATTCTTTCTATCCTGGGTCTCTTCCTATTCCTTTTCCTCCAACCAACATTAAGTTTCACTCGTGACACTACCAAGTAATGATCAGAACCAACATCCGCACCTCTCATCACACGGGTATCAACAACTAAGTGTTTCAAACGCTTATTGTAGACAACAAAATCTATTACACTCTTTTGACCAAGAGTACGATTTTCCCAAGTATATGTGTGGATATACTTGAGGTTGAAAAATGTATTAGATACACACAAACCATTCTTAATGCAGAGTTCAATTAATCGTTCACCATTACCATTCACACAAGGATCATTAAACTTACCCAGAACATTGTCAGAAATTGCATTCTGCACACCTACTCTAGCATTGAAATCCCCTGCTATTATAACTTTTTCTTTAGCACCAAACTGGCTCAAAACAGTTTTAATCTCATTACAGAAATCTTCTTTCTTATCAGAAGGTTCAGAGTCACAAGGATCATACACTACAACAATTACAATTCTCTGAAGTTTCACTTTCAAACGAATCCAGCGAATTCTCTCACTTATGCAACTATAGTTAATCAAGTTGTTCTTCATCTTTTCACTTAAAATCACACGTACACCAGCCTGTCCTCTCATATTATCCAATACTCCAAACCACACACTCACTGTGCCATTCACTTCTTCTACGCCAATTTCCTTCTTTTTGATTTCACTTACACACCACACCGCACACCCAGTCTATACTTATTCATCTCCTCACTCACCTCACTCACCTTGCCATTTATAATTCTAGTATTCCATACACCAATCTTACATTCACTCAGCCGAGATCTCTTCCTCATACGCAGTTTAGAAAGTCCAGGTCGATTCCGTGGTGGACCGTCCTTCTCAAGTGTGGTAGGTCCACCATATCCCATACTTGAATCATTCTTCTACAAAATCTTTCTTCTTTTACCTGACCTGAAGAAATACGGGATTACGCCATATAATACAAATTTTGAAGATGACAATCCGAATTTTGGCGGGAGACACGGATTTGAGTCCCGCTCCAGGACGATAAAAAAATTCAAGTTTTCGGATATTATCTGACTTACCATCCTTGTCACATTTACGCCCAAAATCGGATTGTCATCTTGAAAAAAATGCATTATGTCTTAAAAGAAAAGTGTTTAATCAACACATCCTTTCGGTGCTTATGTACGGAGCAGAGACGTGAACCTTCACTAAAAAGGTCATACAAAGACTGAAGACAAGTGAAGGAAGCATGGAGAGATGCATGGAGAGATTCATGGAGAGATGCATGGAGAGATTCATGGAGAGATGCATGCTTGGTGTAACCAGGAAAATAAGTAGAGGAACTCGTGGATAAGGAAAATGACAAGAGTGGAAGATCATAATGACAAGAGTGTGACGTCATAATCAGAGTAAAATCCTTGAAATGGCAATGGGCTGAAGATATTTCAAGAAAAACGGACCACCAATAGATTACCGAATATTTAAGCTGGATTTCCATACACAGGAAAAGACCCGAAGGAAGACCACTTGGGAGATAAGTGCATGACATTCGAAAGCCTGCGGTAGTGAAATGAAGGACACGGGTTCAAGGCAGACCTTTGTGGAAGAAATTTGGGAGACCTTCATCCAGTAGTGGATTGCCAATGGTTGATATTCATGCAGATGAATTTAAGAGGAATTCTTGGCTTTCAGTTTTAAAGAAATTTGCTAAATAGGGAAAGAATTTTTCATTTGAATAACCAATCATAACATTGTTTCATTTAACAAATGTATTTTACCTTTACACTTGATAACATTAATGATACTTTTTTAACTGAATTCACTTTTTGAACAGTTCTATTTTCCGTTAATCGCAGTGGCATTTGATATTACTATGGGGGTGTTCGTCTACTGAACACTTCATAGATTTGGCAGTTATCATCCCAGTTTGATACTGTCTACCTGTCTCAGCCTGACCACAGCTCAGTCTCCCTATAGATGACAATCAGATTAATGTACTTCTCCTGACGATAACTTCTACTTTCTTAAAGCCAAGAAATTACATAGCATAAACAAAGGAGTTTGACCAGTCAGCATAGTTAAGGTCACGCTGGTTGAGCTGTAATTGGGCTACAAGGAGTCAAGTATTCAAATTGCAGTGGGCAGCAATTCAACTGCAGAAGTCACTGAACTTTTGAATCGAGTGAGAATCCCATTTTTCTAATTTCTTCCAATGTTCGGAAATATTTAGAAGCTCTTAGGCTTTCTGATGTAATAAAATGGCTTCAAATAACGTGTCAGTTGTGCGAAAATGGCTTAAAGTAACGTGTCAGTTGTGCGAAAATGGCTTCAAGTAACGTGTCAGTTGTGCGAAAATGGCTTCAAGTAACGTGTCAGTTGTACGAAAATGGCTTCCAGCAACGTGTCAGTTGTGCGAAAATGGCTTCAAGTAACGTGTCAGTTGTGCGAAAATGGCTTCAAGTAACGTGTCAGTTGTGCGAAAATGGCTTCAAGTAGCGTGTCAGTTGTGCGAAAATGGCTTCAAGTAACGTGTCAGTTGTGCGAAAATGGATTTGCTTCAGACTGGAGCCACACAAAATATTCCGATGATTTTTGTAGGACGCACTCTTTAAATATTCCTGCTGCACGGATTTCTGAAAGGACTTGTGCATTTAGAATTTAGGGTTACTGGCTTCAGCAACAATTAACACACTGCTGCTGTATTTCCAAATATGATAACAAAACCTTGGTCCCTGCATAAACTACCAATGAGTTTAACGTATTCTTTCGAGTTCAAGCCGTTATGGATATCTTATTTTCCAGATTATTTTCTAGATAACTCGTACATTTCACCAGAAATTCTTGTATTACATGGTTTCAAACCTTTTTCCTTTGGAATTTCCACTTGCGTTTTGACAACAAGCAAGATTATTTTATGTCCTCATTAGCTGATGGCATCACGAGACCACTGTTCCATCAGAACATTTTGGTTACATTTTTCGTAAGTGTTCTATTAAACTGGTACATTTCATACGGATTCTTGAGGTATTCACTTATTTAATTGCTTATGTGAAAAGGGAAATCAATCATTTTTCGAATAAGACGACTGCTACACCCATACCGTATCGCTAACGCAAATTGTCTTAAAATAAAAAAAGTAAATTACATTTTTTATTATACTACTCTTTATACAAATGGAGTTCCTAAAGTTTAACATATTAAGCAAATAAACTGGAAGAGTAAGAATTAATTAAGACAAGGTAAAAGGAATTGTAATTTCACTTACGGTATTCAGAGATTAAAGCAATCTGCTCAGGATACACATCAAATTTTGCAATATCAGTTCAGTAAGGTACGAATCACCAATATTTAGACCTTATTCCAGATCTGCATGTGTTTGTCAATTTACTTCATAAAGCCAGTTTCTCACCTATGGCTGAAAGATCAAAGATCATTAAATTTTCATTTGACCGTTGTTTTCTCTCGAAACCTCCCCAAATGAAGTACTGTAACGTACCAGGAGATGTGTCGTACCTGCCAGAAGGACGCACACGACATAAAGGCAGATAGGAATCAGAATAAAACGTCCGCGTAGCTCAATTGGTAGAGCAACTTATTCCGGAATGAGGGGATCCGGGTTCGAATCCCGGCGTAGAACAAAAATGACGGAGAAATTTACTTCGTTATAGTACGTTTTCTTTTAATATTTCATTTTGACAGGAGTTATGCTACTGTTTGGTTTATGGTTCATAAGAATAGATTGCGAAGCTAAAGTTTTTTTTATATAAATCAGACAACTGAACTTTAGACGTCACGGGGTAAACTAACTAATAAGAGCCAAAACAGCGGATTTGGTCGAATTCCATTTGTTAGCGAATCTTCCTGACCTTCAATAATGTATATCGAAGTCTTCCTGACCGTCGATAATGGAGGGCATTAAGCTTGAGGAACAAGAGTATTGTTACAGTAAACAAATCTATACAAACTCCGTTTATTGGTGTGAAAGTAAAATTAAAGAATAAATACAAGGGAAAATTGTATCTCCCGAGCTTTCGCTCTCCAACCAATTTCCCCTTGTATTCATTCTTTGATTTTACTTTCACACCAATAAACGGAGTTTGTATAGATTTGTTTACTGTATTATTTAGGTGTGAATCCCGTTCAACAAGTAAGAGTATTGTTAAATTTTTAACCTTTCAGTGCCGTGAAATTAAATTTGATAATCATCAAGTATTGTCTATGGCAAGAAGCATTCGAAAAAAGAAAAAAAACCAGAATAAACCTACATGTTATATATTTCCTCTGAAATAATCCGAACTCGTAAGTAATGAAAATTCACCAAAGAATCGGCAGCTCAATGGATATTACACAACATACAATTATTTCACTCAAGACGAAAGATCTGTCGTAACCTATGGTAGCAGACTCCTGAGGAATAATAAATTGCAGTTTCTATTTGACTACCTAGACGAGAAGGTTTCCCTAATTTCCATGAAGTTCATCCCCGTGTTTTTTCACGTTTATTTGTTTTTCTGGATAAGCACTCTTTATTCTTGAGCAGATAGCGAAAATCACATTTTCAACGAAATTCTTGCCACATTTCCTCTAAATTTTGTATAGTTACAAAGGAAGATTAGCCTTCTGATTGCATTTGTCTGCGAAGCGTTATTGTGTTACTTATAGAACATCGATGAATGGAATTTCCAAAGAATTTCGTTTATTCCTGCGTGGAACCAGCTTACTTTGAGGTCCTAGAAAACAAAGCAAGCAGGGCTTGAACAAAGAAACAAGGAAATCTCCCGCGGCAGAAAATGAGAGCACTCTCAATTACATTTACTACCTAATGACGTCAAGCAAAGCAGCGATGAAAGCATTTACTCCGCAGATCACGAAGTTCATCCAGTGAAGCCCAGATCGTTTGCAGCGAGAAGCACGATCCCTTCTATATCCGAGGACAGTTGAGTTAATCACGAAAACCAAATGCTCCCCCCATCTTTCTATTGTGAAATCCATTCTCGATTGGTTATCTCCCAGCTGCTTGAATGGAAAACACGACGCAATTGGGAAACGTTGCTTTCTTCTGTCTGCTAAAAGCCTGCTTAGCCTATCTGCATTCTTTTCTGTTTCCTTTGGACACGGCAAAATATTTCAGAATAACCTACACACAACAAAACTTCGTAGTACCAAGTGCTGCTAATAGAACCAGAAGCACGACTCTTAAGAACAGCTTGGCCATCCCAGTGGCGCAGTGGTCTAAGAGACGGCTTTCGATCATTCGTCCGAAAGGGG
Source organism: Macrothele yani (assembly GCA_039090855.1). Taxonomy (NCBI): domain Eukaryota; kingdom Metazoa; phylum Arthropoda; class Arachnida; order Araneae; family Macrothelidae; genus Macrothele; species Macrothele yani. The sequence continues at coordinate 50,353,488 of CM077013.1, read as the reverse complement.
TCCGGGTTCGAATCCCGGTGTGGCATGGATGTTGTGTTTGTCTTACGGCACTGGCTCTCTCCCTTCCCTGGAGTCAGTGATCCAAAATTAGAGACGGGCAACTGCTTGTAGCCCACTGAGTTGCTCCATGTGGCCGTTTAACCTCAATCAAAAAAAAATCATAAACAGCTTGCTGGCATTTCTAAAATACTGAATGAATTAAAACCTCAACGTTGTCAACTATATGATAATTAGTACATCAGTAACGTTTAATAGCAATAATGTTTTTAGACTTCAGTTGCGCTGTACGAATGGCTGAGCTTTCTCCGAACGAATGCGAGTAAACATTGAGACCAGTCCGCCCCTGTGACGCAGTGTCCTAAACGCGTGCTTTTGACCAATTGTCCGAGATGGCTCCAGATTTGATTCCTGGTGAAGCATGAAGGTTTTTCTTGTCTAAACGCGTGCAAAGCATGGAGATTTTTCTGTCCTCTTCACTAAAGCATGGAGGTTTTTCTGTCCTCTTCAATGAAGCATGGAGGTTTTTCTGTCCTCTTCACTGAAGCATGGAGGTTTTTCTTGTCTGAACGCGTGCAAAGTACTGTAGATTCCTGGTGAAGCATGGAGGTTTTCCTTGTCTAACGCGTGCAAAGCATGAATGTTTCCTGTCCTCTTCTCTGAAGCATGGAGGTTTTTTGGTGAAGCATGAAGGTTTTCTTGGTGAAGCATGAAGGTTTTTCTGGTGAAGCATGAAGGTTTTTCTGGTGAACCATGGAGGTTTTTCTTGTCTAAACGCATACAAAGTCGATTCCTGGTGAAGCATGGAGGTTTTTCTTGTCTAAAGAGTGCAAATGGTGGAGGTTTTCTGTCCTCTTCACTGAGACATGGAGGATTTTTTAGTGAAGCATGGAGGTTTTGTTTTTCTAGTGAAGCATGGAGGTTTTTCTTGTCTATCGCGTGCAAAGCATGGAGGTTTTTCTTGTCTAACGCGTGCAAAGCATAGAGGTTTTTCTTGTCTAAAAGCGTGCAAAGTCGATTCCTGGTGAAGCGTGGAGGTTTTTCTGGTCCAAAGCGTGCAAAACATGGAGGTTTTCCTGTACTCTTCACTGAAGCATGGAAGTTTTTCTGGTAAAACATGGAGGTTTTTCTTGTCTAAACGTGTGCAAAGTCGATTCCTGATGAAGCATGGAGGTTTTTCTTGTCTAAAGCGTGCAAAGCATGGAGGTTTTCCTGCCCTCTTCACTGAAGCATGGAGGTTTTTCTTGTATAAACGTGAGCAAAGTCAATTCCTAATGAAGCATGGAGGTTTTTCTTGTCTAAAGCGTGCAAAGCACGGAGGTTTTCCTGCCCTCTTCACTGAAGCATGGAAGTTTTTCTGGTGAAGCATGGAAGTTTTTTTGGTGAAGCATGAAGGTTTTTCTGGTCTAAACGTGTGCTTTTGACCATTCGTCCGAGATGCTCCGCATTTGATTCCTGGTGAAGCATGGAGGTTTTTCTTGTCTAAACGCGTGCAAAGCTTGGATGTTTTCCTGTCCTCTTCACTGAAGCATAGAAGTTTTTCTGGTGAAGCATGGAAGTTTTTCTGGTGAAGCATGGAAGTTTTTCTGGTGAAGCATGGAGGTTTTTCTGGTGAAGCATGGAGGTTTTTCTGGCCTAAACGTGTGCTTTTGACCATTTGTCCGAGATGGCTCCGGATTTGTTTCCTGGTGAAGCATGGAGATTTTTCTCGTCTTACGGCACTGGGTCTCTCACTTTCTTCGAACCACTGGCCCGAAATTTCGGTTGCTTACGGTGATCGTTAGTTCAGAATGCTGTGACATCATCGGCAATGCTGAAGGCCATAGATTTTAGCTAGATGTTCTAGGAGTTTGACGAAACCGTGAGCAACTCATACGTCTACACAGTGCGGCAATTAAGTAAGGAGTTTGATTTTTTTTAAATCCTGGTAAAACACACTGGTCGAGAAGGCATGGTTGTGTTTTAGACATTTATTGACAACGCGGTGGCAGAAGCGTTTGCACGAGAATTGCGCAGATGATTATTCAAGCTGTGCATGACGTCATTCGTTGGAAAAACATTGTCACAGCTCTGTTATGGAGCATAGAGCAAATATCCGGTTTTGTTTGAAAATCAGTAAAACTGAGACAGCTGAAGTTATTTGTATGGGGCTAATTGCCTATCTTGTGTGTACATTGTACGTTGACATTTACGTTTCAGGGATGGGCGGGAAGATTTGGAAAATGACGAAAGGCTCAGATGCCCGATTTCAGTGTGCACGTCTGAACTCATTGAAAAAGTTCGCGGAAGTTTAAAATGTGATCGTTGAGTGACCTTGAGGATTCTGCAATGTGAGCTCGTTGTTAATAAGGAGACTATTTGTCAAATGTGCAAGATTTGGGGGAAAAACTGTTTTGTTCCGCATGCTTTGTCAAACAACCAGAAACATGCACGAGTGGAGTACACAAAAGACATCCTGCAAACTGCAAAAACAATGTAAAATTTGCTCCAAAGCATTGTGGAAGGTGACAAGACATCGTGTTTTCGTTATGATCCTGAAACGAAGCATCAGATTGCTCAGTGGAAGTCGCCACATTCACTCAAAGGAAAGGATATCATGTTACAGAAGTTGGAAATCAAGACAATGCTTGTGTGCTTTTACGACAGAAAAAAAATTCTGCATTACGAGCTCATTCCTCAATGTAAAACTGTCACTGGCAGTGCTTACACATCCATTTCGGAAGCATTGTGTAAGAGGATTGTTCGTGTCAGGCCTGAGTGCAAAAACGGGCCATGGTCTTCTTCACGATAACGCACCCGCACATAGAGCAATGAGTGTACAGCAATTTCTGGCTCGGAAACAAGTGTATGTACCAACCCCCCCCTCTTCTCCAGATTTGTCGCCGTGTCACTATTTTCTATTACCTAAATTAAAACTGCCTTTAAAAGGGCAATTTTTTTTTGAAGATATTAAAGACATACAAAAAACTGTGACATTAGCTGTTCACTCCATACCACAAGATGGCCTCGGCAAGTCCTTCCTTTCGTTGGCTGATAGTGCCTCTTCTTGTATTAACGCAGGAGAAATTTACTTCGAATAAAATATATTCACGTAGGTTTTCCTGCTTTTCGATATTTAAAAAAAAGATGCAGTTTCATTACTTAATTGCCGTACGGTACGTCCTTAATTCAGGATCGCTAATTTCAGGGAAAGAACGGAGACAACTCCATTTGATTAACGCACCACCCATGTCACATCGGGAATCGAACCTGGGCCTATACCAGACGAATGATCAGAAACCAGCGCCACAGACCACTCGGCCACTGGGGTGACACTTTTGTTACCGCCACGAGCGTAATAAAACCAAAGTGCATGTCATACGGTTAACAGCGAAAACTGGAAAATAGTGGTCGGCAAAATGTGAAAATTTATTGTAACCGGAATTTCATATATTTATTCCGAATAAATTATGGCCGCCCCGGTGGCGCAGTTGTCTAAGCGCTGGCTTATGATCATTCGTCCGAGAAGGGTCCGGGTTCGAATCGCAGTGTAAGTCGCTCCGATGTCGCAGTGGTCTAAGCAACGGCTTATGACCATTCGTCTGAGAAGGGTCTGGGTTCGAATCCCGTGAGGCATGGATGTTGTGTTTTTCTTACAGCGTTGGCTCCCTCCTTTCCCTGGAACCAGTGGCCCTAAATTAGGGATGGGCGACTGCTTATATCCTATTAAGTTGCTCACGGTGGTCGTTAAACCTTCAATAAAAAAAGAAATTCCAGTGAGGTATGAATGTTGTGTTTGTCTTAAGGCACTGGCTTTCTGCCTTCCCTGGAGTCAGTGGTCCTAAATTAGGGACGAGCGACTGCTTATAGCCCACTAAGTTGCTCACGGTGGTCGTTAAACCTCCAATCAAAAAAATAATCAATTACCTAGTGTGTGTAGTCAGCGATTACCGTTATGCGCGAATGTGGTTTGCGATATTGTTTCAACTAATATGTAAGTCTACTATTCAATGAAAAATAGGTTTTGACTTAGGACACTCTAAATGTCACCTTGTGCTGATGTAAGAAGACTAAACCAAGGGAGTTGTATAAAATTTCGCCTTTAAACAGATAATCTATTGGAAAATGAATCGTGATATAAATTACATGATGCTCTTATAAGCATGTTCTCAGACATACACGATATGAAGAAATTTCAGCTGATAGTATCGAAATGTCGTTCCGTCCATCACTGAGAAAAATATTTTAACGTATATCAGTTACTTTTGGAAAATTATTTTTCTTTTTTGAAGGCATGAACGATGATGCGAAATATTTGTTCAATTTTTACCTATGCACAAGAAAGACACTAATGGAGTTAAGGCCGATTGTTGTTTACCTCGTTATTTGTTTTATTAGTTATGTGTTGAAACCTCCATTAATGGGCATCTCCGAACAAAGCTAACCTCTAAACAGTGGCAAGTCCTGGTTGGTAAAGAATAGTTGCGGTGGGTTAATATAAGCGGTAACCTCCGAAGAACGGAACTTTTTAACAGCTGTCAACGGTCATCCCAGTCCGTCTAGAAGGAAGCCTAAGGGATATTTTATTCCTTAGGATTTGACTGAGCTCCTTAGGAACATCGGAGAGTTAGTAAGAAAAGGAACAAAGAAGTTGCTAATGAAAATGTGCCTCTAGTAAGAGAGTTTGCATTACGGTCAGATCAGTAGCGTGCTTAAGCGAGTTAAAGTTTGCATCGACGTATAAGGGCAAGAACTTAGGGGTGAGGTTCAGCTATCCCGTATGTTTTTGTCGCCCACCAATGCAGGCGGAGCTGGGTGCTGGTGCATGGAATATTGCCTCGCGGTGTTTCTTGGTTTGGTACCTGTGGGCTCTGTTTCAGATTTTTCTCACGCGTACACCCAACTGAGCAGCTATTCTTCACTATCTACAAAAAACATTTCCCTAATTGCGAGGATCTCAGTTGAAGGGATAACTCATTTGATATTTAAATATTATTTATATATTGATTTTATTTTACACTGCTGGCCACCCAAAATGCAACACCAAGAAGGACACGAGATAGCAAAGCCAGATTTACTGGGCACTAAACAACAGATAAAAAGATGAAACGATTGAGCTCATAGGCCCGTGAGACTTGCGGGACACGCAGACATCAATAGCTCGTGTGGCCCCCATGGCCGGCAATAACGGCCGCTACGCGCCGCGACATCGAACGAAAGAGGCTTTGGATGTGGGCTTGTGGTATGTCGGTGCAGGCTGCTTTCACACGTTGCCACAGTTCATCAGGCGTAGCCACAGGTGGTGCTTGCCGGGCCACTCGGTTGCCGATCAGCGACCAGACGTGTTCCATGGGTGACATATCAGGAGAACAGGTGGGCCACGGCCCAGTGACACCTTGTGGGCCGTAAAAAATTGTTGCACGATGGATGCGTGCCACGTGCGGGCGCGCATTGTCCTTTTGAAACGTGGCCGCTGGCAGGTCCTGCAGGTAAGGGAGGACTACAGGCTCCAAAACGTCGGAGATGTGACGGTGGCTGTTGATTGTACCGGCGATGAGTACCAGAAAAGTGTGGGTGTCATATCCAATTGCGCCCCAAACCATAACGCCAGGCGACGGATCAGTATGGCGATTCATAATGCAGGCGTCATACATTCTCTCGCCGCGGTGCCGCCACACGCGGATTCGACCATCATGGTGTTGCAGGCAGAAGCGCGATTCGTCGGAGAAGACAATGTCCTGCCATTCCGTAGTCCAGGTGCGGCGTTCAACGGCCCACTGCCACCGCACTCACCGGTGGTTCAACGTCAATGGTAATCGGAGCAATGGGAGCCGTACGGCAGGTACCCGCTCCTGCAGACGACGGTACGTGCTGACACAAGGTAGTTGCGCAACACACCCTGATTCCTGCGCTTACGTTTGCGATGTGGCGGTGCGAGCCGTCAATGCCCGCCGCACAACATGCCGGTCCTCTCGTTCGGTGGTCTGCCACTGCTGCGGCAATCGTTCACGTCGGTCCGTCCGTTTCTCTTGCATCCAGCGAATCCATACTCGCCTCGCTGTGGGTGGATGTCGTCCCACACAGGCGCCGATGTCACGGTACGATAAACCGCTGTCGCGATAAGCCACTATTCGTCCTCTGTCGAACTCCGAAACGTGCTGGAATGACTGCCGTATACTGCAACGAGCCATCGAGAAGCTTCCCACGCACAGGTCCAGCAGCACAACACACTTCCAGTACTTACACCCCGCCTTCTGTGCATCCTTCTTATAGTGCTTCTCGGTGGCGTGCCTGGCGCAAATGACTTGCATATGCCCTGCAAAGCTAATCATTTGCATGTCCTGTCGCGGGCGACGTATGCTGCGAATTTCAGGCGAATCGGATGCTTCCTTCTTACTGTTGCATTTTGGGTGGCTAGCAGTGTATATACTATTCAGATTTAGGTTACAGTAAAGAATATCAATTACTTTTTCTATGTATATTAAAGCCACAGTAGTACTGCACATGATACGTGAAAGAGCTATTTTGTTCCTTTTAAACAGCAGCACGCCATCTTTGTAAGACTGTTTCAAAAGACGCCATATTGTGTCATATTTTCGAGAAAATTGTCTTCAAATGCAATGGTGATGTTTGTTTAGCCTCCCACATGCATGAAGGCTGAACGAACAGACATTCGTTAACGAACTGTCAAAGAACCGAGCCCACGAGGGTGTTCGCGGAAGACGGGGACACGCAGAGAGAGATTGCCTGCATAGATAAGAGATGTTACTTTTCTGTCCTATGGGATACAGCCGATAGAATATGTGCATCAAAATAGAGTAGAACCCGCTTTTAACGAGGAGCATATGAGACCGACGAAAATCCTGGTTAAATCCGTGCGCTCGTTAAATCCCATTATGTAAAAATGCTCATACTGAACAATATGCATATGCGTTTATTATAGATTCATATATATCATAACATATGGCAACATTTTTCACTCTTTTCTAAGTAACTAATAATGGCTACTTTTATTTTTACTGAGAAGGGTTTCGTCGTAAGATATATTGTTACTTATAAATGTTCAGGGTTTCCTACTTGACGTGAGTTGGCCGCTGTTTAACGACACACATAAAGCAAAAGCAGCATCAATTTCTTCAGTGCAACGCTCCCTAGGAGCGTGAAAGGCGCAATGGACTTCAATTTCAGGATTTTTTATCTCCTTTTTCCCCTTAAGCTACATCTCCATTCCATTAATCTCTTTTTTCTCCCAGAAATCAACTTTATATAAAAAAATGTTAGAAAAAAGTGTTTGGATTTTTTTAATGTTAAAAAGGAGAAGAAAAACCGTACAGTTGGTGTCGATTCACCCTGCACCATACATTTACCTTAGGGTACTCCAAATGATAACATTATGCGTATTCACTCTTCCGCTCACATGAAATGTAGCCTTGCCTGTGAATAGTCATCCATCCAAAAAGTGGTATTAGCTTCCATCCGGTCGCACATAAGACAGACAGACTCGAAACGGCTAACATGGTCACGCTTCCATAGTACTTATACACGCTGGAAGCGATACGAGTACATTTTCAAGACACGCTGCTCAATACACTGACATGTTGTGTACGGCTCTGTCAGCTCCAAGGATATGCGTTGTCGAACTTTTCCGCGGGCTACACCTCAAGGCGACCGAAACAAGTGCTTCTTTCTGAGGCTCACGCTTACAGTCACTGGAGTTTGGCTTCGTGATGGACCTCGTTTCGTTAAATGTGCGATACCAACGCATTATGATCTCGTACTTAGGTACATTCCTCACCTAATAAACACGACAAAACTCTCGTTAAGCAACCCTGCCACTCTTAAACTTTGCATACTACAGTCCACAGGACACACTTTGCGCACTTATACACGCTGGAAGCGATACGAGTACACTTTCAAGAAACGCTGCTCAATACGCTGACATGTTGTGTACGGCTCTGTCAGCTCCAAGGATATGCGTTGTCGAACTTTTCCGCGGGCTACACCTCAAGGCTACCGAAACAAGTGCTTCTTTCTGAGGCTCACGCTTACAGCCACTGGAGTTTGGCTTCGTGATGGACCCCGTTTCGTTAAATGTGAGATACCAAAGCATTATGCTCTCGTACTTAGGTACATTCCTCACCTAATAAACACGACGAAACTCTCGTTAAGCAACCCTGCCACTCTTAAACTTTGCATACTACAGTCCACAGGACACACTTTGCGCATTGTTGAACTGCCGCTGCCATTTTCACTTTAGCCGGAATGCTACGAAATAGCTTCAGCCCTGACTACAGCGCATCAAACTCCCCTTCCTCTCCGCCGTTCTGGCTCGTGCGTACTGACTACAGCGCATCAAACTCCCATCTTTCCTGGCCCTTCGTGCATAATTTGACTACAGCGTAGGCACAAATCACTCCACAGATTTTAGAAAACATGTAGCAAGAATTGAGCATTCCGTATGAACTCTGGTGAGTCCGTAAAGGGGGTTTTGTAGAGGCCTATACGAACTCCTATCCATAAAGGTAATTTCTGCCAAATACAGCTGTTACAAGCCATATCACAACAAAACCTAAGCCGTCTTCAACACGATTATAAGTTAAAACCTTTAATATAAACCCAGGAGCTAAAAACACATGATTAAAAATACATAAGCACTTTTGAAACTGCGTCAGTTTCTTCTTCAGGTGTTCACGTGGAGACAACGGGTTATATACATGTGGGAGAAGGGGTGGGTCACAACAGACATGCGCAATAAAGCAAGTTGATGAATATCTAGAATTAAGTTGCTTTTAACTCATTTAGAGTTAATTAGAATCAATATTTTGCAATGCATTCTGTAGTAATAGTTTCCATAGGGTAGGTACAACATAGGGGAGATCGTCATTACCGAAGATTAAAGAAATTAAATTTCTCCATCATTTTGCCATAGGCGGAATTCGAAATGTTAGTATATAATGTTTCGTTGTATAGTACACAATGTAAAAATTACAGTAACTGCGGAAAACTTGAAATTTCACCGACCGATCACATGTCATGTTGGATATGTGGGCCAATTTTTCCTCGTCTTGCGATTATCATGATCGCTGTTTTATTTTCATTTCAATTTCCTCTATCGGGGTGATTTAAATGTTTCTAGATGCAAAATAAACCCAAAGGTTTTCTAAATAGAAATTAAATTGTTGAAAGGTAGCGAGAGAAGGAAATGAAAACCCAGCAAATGTGTGTTTTACAAGCACGTTGGCGATAAGGGAAGTAGTAAAAACCAGCTGAAACCTTCTTATCTTCATGAGAACTGATCTATCTGTAAGAGCAACACCCAGATACCGTCTACGCAAGAAAGAGGAAGGCTTAAAAAACTGGATGTATGGCATTGATTTTGTTCGCTGATAACCTGACTGACCTATTTTTTTCTCCAAAAATTATTGTAATTCGTAATCTACCATGTTATTTTAACCGCTTATCACGAACAATAATTTTCTCCAAAAATTATTGTTCGTGATATGCGGTTAAAATAACAAGAGAGATTACGAAGTTCAAGGAATGTGTAAAAGCTTCGGTTTATGCGAGCTCGTTATAGTGGATTCGACTGCAATAGTAACGGTAACGTATGGGGTCTGGTTCACTTCATTGACAACTCATTTCGTCGACACTCACTTCGTCGAAACTATACAATATATGCAAACAGTCGATTCCTAAAAAACCGAAAAAGTTCAGAACCACCAAATTTGGTATACGATCTCATGGTACTGTAACTCAGATCGTAGACGGTTTTTGGAAGAGGTCGGGCCCGGCGTGAAAAACGCCCCATACAAAATTTTCGTAAAATCTATAGTTTTTCAATTTAGAACCACCAAATTTGGTATATTCTGTCATGTACACGGTTTTCGGATGGGGTCGAGGCCCGGGATCAAGGTAGCTCCATACAATATTTTCGTAAAATCTATAGTTTTCAATTTAGAACCACCAAATTTTTTATGCTATCTCATTGTACTCTAACTTAGACCGTACAGGGATTTTGGAAGGGGTCGGTGCCCGGGGTCAAGGTGGCCTCATATAACATTTTCGTATAATCAACAGTTTTCAATTTAGAACCTCCAAATTTGGTATACTATCTCATGTACCCTTACACCAACTTAGACCATAGAAGGAAGGGGTCGGGGCCCGGGGTCAACCGCCATCATACAAAATTTTCATATAATCAACAGTTTTCAATTTAGGACCACCAAATTTGGTATACTATCTCATGGTGCTCTAACTTAGCTCGCAGATAGAGTATTAGAGTGCAGAATTCTGTTGCAGTTCTTAAGTAAAAAATGGAAATTTTTGAGAAAAATTTCTATGAGGCTCCTTTTACCCCGTGCCCCGACCCCTTCCAAAAACCGTGTACGGTCTAAGTTAGAGTACCATGAGATAGTATACCGAATTTGGTGGTCCTAAATTGGAAAATGTAGATTTTACGAAAATTTTGTATGGGGCCCCCTTGATCCCGGGACTCGACTCATTCCGTCTATGGTCTAAGTTGGTGTAAGAGTGAAATGAGATAGTATACCAAGTTTGGTGGTTCCAAATTTAAAACTGTAGATTTTACGAAAATGTTGTACCGAGCCCCTTTGACCCATGGCCACGACTCCTTCCAAAAACCGTGTACGGTGTAAGTTAGAGTACCATGAGATAATATACCAAATTTGTTGGTTCTAAATTGAAAACTGTAGATTTTATGAAAATTTTGAGGAATCGACTGTTTGCATACATGGTGTCGACGAAATGAACGAGACCGAACGTACGACGAAGTAAATTTCTCCATCATTTTCATGCCAGCGGCGGGATTCGAACCCCAACTCGCAGCTCCGGAGCATATCCACTATACTACACTGGCATGTGCTCTCACTGCTATCTGCCTTTATCACATGTGCATTCTGCGGGGCAGGGACGTTATAAATGTTAAATGAAGAATACTATGTGAATATTAGTGATACATATGATCAGATAATAAATTTTTGTAGATTACTGTTAGAAACAGGTTTAGTAAAAATACTTATGTAGAAGTCCGAAACTGAAGGTACAGTTTCGTACCGTCAGCACCTGATTTTTTTGTGTATTTGCGGAAAACATGTCTTCTTACAGCATCACCTAAAAACTTTCAAGATGCCAGCGATTTTAAATAAATTAATGAAACAGGCATGCGTGACAGCTTCTTGCGACGGTCCTCTGAAATTAGGAAGATGTTATTTGATATAACAGGTATTACGGAAATTAAACATTTCTCCGACTATGTTCGGAAATCTGCAATAAGTAAAAAGGAGAACTCATATTCCGTTTCATGGTATCAAAAACCCCTGTGATTATTGGGAAATGATTCTTAGGAAGACACTATTTCCTTTTTATCCATTTTTGTTCAGTTTACGGGCTAAAGAAATCGAAATTTTGTTTCACCTGGATACGTTCGTTGTTTCGCATTGAAAGTTCTAACAGAAGAAATGAATCTTTTAAAGATATTCCTACTGTAAACTTATCTCTATGCGAAGAATAAATCCTACCAGAATGATTAAAAAAAAGCTGCTTAATGAGATTTTCAATTCAAAGTAGAATCCCATTTTCTTCCTTCATAAGGCAAACGCACGTGAATTGATAATTTAATTCGCGTAATGATGAGCGAATAACATTCGTTAGATTGTGAGATTATCTCATGCATCTGAAAGAAATGGGTGCTGCCCCTGTATATCAGAAAATTAAAGAAAAGAACGAATGTTGAATATGTATAAATATCACTAATTATATTACGACTTTATGTATCGTGACATAGCTCCATCTTAGGAAAGAACTTTTTTCATGATGAGTGCAAGGGAGTATATGTTTTTGTGAATAATATGAAAATTTAACAGAAAGAATCACTACTTTGTTTTCCGACAGAGCAGGCTTCCGTGACCTAAGTGTCTGTGGGCGCGAATTATTTCCATGCGCTTTATACACTGAGAGGGCAGAAATAGTGGAGTGTGTGGCTCATGGGAAACGCGACACTGTCACCCCTTCCAATTGTGGTCGAATCCACCGCTTGGCAGGGCTATTTTGGATCTCTCCATGGAGTATCAGAACTTATTATGTTTCGAGAGATAATTCCCTTGAACCACCTTTACTAAGTGCCTAGGGCTCCAACTATTAGGCATATGGAAAAGTTTCCGCCGCCCCCGCTAGCAGGCTCTGTAGAGGTCTAATCGGCCGGCGACCCGCGCTGTCAGTTCGTATATGAAGATAACTATGGCGGTCGTTATTAAAATTAATTTGCGGCACTGTTTGTTATTCATGTTTAATTTAGGGAAAAGTGCGAATGAAGCATACAGTTCAATATGTGCGGCGTATGGCGAAACGGTAATGGGTGATCGGACGTGTCGAGAATGGTTTGCCAAGCTTAAGAAAGGTGATCTAAGCTTCGAAGAGAAGCCATGTGCAGGTAGACCACAGGGACTCGCAGACGAGGATGTGGAACCGCTGTTGCAAGACGATGCCACACAATCGACCACGCAACTGGCGAAACGTTTGAAAGTGGCTCAATCGACGGTGGTATGGCGTCTACAGGCCTTGGGGAAGATCCAGAAGATTGGTAAGTGGGTTCCGCATACTTTAACGGAGCCGTAGTATTGGTCAACGATTGGGCATCTGCAGGTCAGTGCTGAAGAGGTTTTCAAGGAAAGAAATTCTTATTAAAGTTTGTCACCGGGTATGAAAAATGGGTCTATTGCGACAGCCCCGTACGCAAGCCATCCTGGGTCGACCCAGGACATCCATCAACATCCACTGCAAAATAGGATATCCTCGGGGAAAAGGTGCTGTTGTGTGTGCGGTGGGATATGCATGGAGTGCTGTACTTCGAACTGTTGAAACCGGGCGAAACAATCACTGCACAACGATATAGCGATCAGTTGATCAATTTGAACGCCGCAATCGAGCAAGAACGCCCATGGACAGGTAAAGAGCGCCGCCCAGTCATCCTGTTACACGATAATTCCGGACCACATGTCGGTGCCATCACGAAATCAACCCTTGAAAAGTTACACTGGTAGGTTTTACCGCACCCGGCGTACTCCCTGGACATTGCACCCTCAGACTTTCATCTGTTTAGCTCTGTGCAACACGTTCTAGCCATACAGCGGTTCACCACAGCTCCACAGATGGGAATTTTCGTCACTGCGTTCTTCAGCTCAAAACTCGAGTCTTTCTATCACAGGTGCACTGATTTGTTACCTGAAAAAAAGGCAAAAAGTCATTGTTGCTAACGGCCAATATTTTGTTGAATAAATGTGTACTGGTTTCCTGATAGTCCCTGTCTCCTTTCTCCTTGAAATGGCGGAAACCTTTACATACCCCTAATCGATTAGCGACTTTCGTGGGTAGCTAACACCAACTACCATACGAATGACGCTAGACAATGTCTTCGGCAGCTAGCTCCACTACTCCACCGTAGAAGGTGCCTTACACCAAGGCACAAAGTACTGCTGTACAAGACAGTCATCAGACCACTGCCCCATCTGGATAGGTGTCAATAGTTATCAGAGAGAGAGTGATGGAGACAGAGAGAATCGAGAGGGGACAGTACCGAGCACTTGGTATGAACAATCGGGCTCCATTCCGGACCCCAGTTCGGAACCTGAGGAATAGACTTGGAGTTGAGAAGGTGCACGAGTTCTCCAGCAGACTAGCCAGGAGGTTCTTTAAGAAAGCGGAAGCCCACCCTAACGGACTTGTTACGGGTGTGGTTGACTACAATCCCAGCAAATGATTTAGGGGTCCCAGAACTAATGCGGCGATCTCCCCCCTCTACTGGGACTTAGAGAAGGGAAGCACTGTTGAGCACTGTTTCCTGGGATGGAGGCCTTGGATCAGATGGAGAACTGGATCGGATGGAAAGAAAGTATGTGAATACTGGTGGGTGTTAGACAGACCACCACCCCGTTCGTTTTCAAGTTGGAGTTGAGATAGTGAGTAATGACTGCTGCTGCGGTATTCGGATATGGTTTCTGGGAGTTTCAATCCCCCTCGAGGACATCGGCGGCTGGCTGTTGCTGTGATTTGCAGAGATGGTTGCTGTGTCTCTCCCTTTCTGCCATCGGACTGGTGTCACGGTTCACTCGAAAGATCAGCCATCCTCTCCTTTCGTATATTTTTCTGTTTATCTTCCCTATTGAGTTCAGTTACTTAGATCTCTTAGCTTCCTACGTCTAGCAGCAGTTTTAGACCGGGGTCAGACACTCCCTTACTTCAAACGTAACGTAATGTAGCATTCACACAGACGGTAAATTCGATGTAAATATAGATAAACATCGTGAGTTAACATAATTTGAAAGAGGGATGATAGTGAATGCCCGCAGCGTGGGCATCTTTATCGTGGGGATCGTACAGGAATTGCAGTATCCACGTTCGACAGTATCAAGAGTGTATGAAGAATGCTCCATTTCCGGAATAAAATCGCTGTGGCTGAGAAACGTTTGGGATGAATATAGCTGTCGACGTCTGTTTCGCATAGTTGCAAGCAACCGTGGACCGATAGTTGCACAAATCACAACCGACATAAAGGAGGGAAATGTCAGAAAGGTCACTCCCAAGACCATCAGGTGATCATTAACGTCAATAGGCTGTGAGAACCGCCAACCCACCAGAGTTCCATTGCTAACGCCACTTTTGCTGACTCGACGCCTCAACTAGATGAAAGAACGTCGGCTCTGGACCTTAGATGTTTGGAGACATATCTCCTGGTCCAATGAGTCCCATTTCCAGATATGTGCGGATCTGGCGGAAACCGCACCAAAGATTGAACCGGTGTCTCAACTGTTAAGAAATTCTAAGTAGGTTCACGCATTGATCTCAAATGACGGATTTAACAAACGAAAGAGAATTCTTGAACTCACAGAACGAATGGTTGAAAGCATAAAGAATACTTACCACCTTTTAATAGATAATCCTTTACTCACAACGCACCACACTCAGGGTTGGCAAGGTAATTTACTCGTTACGTATTTTACGTAAATTACGCGTAATATACAGGTAATTTACTTGGTGTAATAAACCAGTTTTTGTACGCAGACGTAAAAAACTAATTTTCTTTCATGTATGTGTATAAAAAATATAATATAAAAACCATTTTAATTATATTACATTTTAATCATAAAATTTATTGTATATTTCACTACGAAATCATTATTCTCTTAAGATTGTTCATACAGCTCAGCCACCTATTAACAGATTTCTTTTTAGAAATTATAATGTATCTGTTCCTTCTTGTATATTAAAAATGGAGAAAATAATCTACCTCTTGCACTAGCATCGATAAAAATCACAATGTATATTGAATAGAATTCAAAATTTTATTAACAGCTTCAAATTCGTCGACTGTGTTTTCATATTTATGCAATTCTATAAAATAAACAATTTTATGTTCAGTTTGTTCACCAAAGATAACATTTTGACATGAATGCATATGGCGTGTCTATAATGCAAAATATTATACATTTTTATTTAATAATATTTGTGTTTGACATATTATCCAGGTGTACATTTCAAAATCATAATTTTACTCTTTTAAAACTCTAAACGTTCTTCATATTGATTGTGTTATACCGTTAAAGGGAAAAATTGCAGATTTGACAAAACATTAAACTACTTGTTTTAAATGTAACTCTTTAAATGTTTATAATTGTCACTCTCAGTTCTCAAACACCCTTAATCACACTTAATCACACTAACAATCCTCACTGCTATGATCTTGTAGTTTAAGAGAATAATATATTTGAACCAGTTTCTTCGAACGTTCGAAGCTGAGCCGGTTTCTTTTAGTATTATGGAAGAGAGGCCATTTAGAGAAAAGTCTTTCAAGTTGGGTTGAAGATGCTGGGATGTTGATTAACTTCAAAGCAACTGCTGACAACTACTTATGCTGCTGACTGGCGAAGTACCAGAATGTTCGTGCTGATTTAACACCCGTCTTCATAGGCGCTCCAATCTCTCATTTTGATTGTTCCTATCGTCTCGTTTCACTTTAAACTACACCGCGGCTTGGCTTCTGACTTCCTTTGCCGAACATAATATTTTAAAGTGGGCCCCGCACTAATTATCATAAAGAAAAGGATTTCCCCGTGTGAATATGAAGGCTAGGAAAAAAACTAAAAAACAATATTACGTGACACTGATGTATATGTGGTATCCTGGTCGTATGTCACGTGGTCGTGGCAGTTTGCACTGTTCCAATAAGATCATATAAAAATACCGAAGGGTATGTTGGTGTTTAAAGGATCTCTCTGTTTTGTGGTATTCGTATATAGCAAGTTAATTAACAGCACAAAGCCATGTTCTTTTTTACATTTTTAGCGTATTTTACGCGTTTTTTATGTTTTCTACGTATTTTACGCGTTTTTTATTTTGTCTACGTATTTTACGCGTTTTTTATGTTTCTACGTATTTTACGCGATTTTTTTGTTTTCTACGTATTTTACGCGTTTTTTACGTTTTCTACGTATTTTACGCGATTTTATGTTTTCACGTATTTTACGCGTTTTTTAGTTTTCTACGTATTTTACGCGATTTTTATGTTTTCTACGTTTTTTGTGCGTTTTTTGTTTTCTACGTATTTTACGCGTTTTTATGTTTTCTACGTATTTTACGCGATTTTTATGTTTTCTACGTATTTTACGCGTTTTTTTACGTTTTCTACGTATTTTACGCGTTTTTACGCGTTATTTACGTGTCACGTAGAAAACCGTTTTTTATACGTAATTGCACAACCCTGACCACACTGAATACTAAAACATTGTAGATTTAAAACACAAGCTATCCAATTTTTAATTGGTTTTCAACAACATCACAAACGCAGTACGTTCACACATAACTTCATCTTTTGTTTTTGGTTCTCACGGTAACAGGTTTCTCTTCTCATGTCGAAGGTCAGCACTTCACGACTTCTTGCGTTGGAGTGAGAATGAGAGTTTTCTTTCTTTTCTAAATTGGTTCGCAAACGCAGCAACGCCATCTATATTATTCTTTTGTGTGGAACTTGAACGGACACATCGCACTATTTCCAACATCAACAACGCTGATTTTGCCTCGGTTATGGTCTGAGGGGTATTCAGCTGCTGCACTTTCAGACCTTTCCAGCTGCTTCTCTGAAAAATCCATTTTACGTATTTATCTTTGTTGATCATGTAGCTAAGTCAGTAAGACATCCTGACGAAACTTCAAGTTGTCTTACTGACTTAGCTAAAGTCACTATTCAAGAAATAGCAGAAAAGTTAGTCAGAGAAGCAGTCGAAGAAGTAGAAGATATTCGATGTTTTGGATGCACAGACCAAGTAAGTGGTAACGCCAGCGTAGAAGAGCTAAGAAATGATCTGCTAAACCCTAATTACTCTCCATCTTGTGGCAGACCGTATCCGTTCATGGTCATCATGCACATACAGGGCAGCAGACGCTTTGACAATGCACCTTCCCACAGACCCGTGGTGACTAGAACATGCCTAGAAAAGCATTCCCTAGAAGTTCCCACTCTGAATGATCACCCTGTTTACCGGACATGAACCCTGTGAATAACCTTTGGCATGCTGAGGAAAGGTCCGTTCGAGCTTCGGAACCTTCACCCATGAAAGCGATGGAATTTTGGTCACTAGTGCAAAAAACAAAGGTAGCGATGCTTGTAGAACGCTTTCATGACCTAGTGGACTGAGTGCCTCGCCGTGTGACTGCCCTTATTTGGGCGAAACATGGGCCTATCGGTTAGAAGGTACACATCCCATGATTTCGGTCCACTTAGTGCATATCTGCTAAGCTTAGGAATTTTTGACTGCATCCTGAAGATGCAACTTTTAACACGAGTTTTTTTTTTAATTTAAAGAGTACTTTTAGTGTCTATAATACAGTACTGCAGTGAGAGAAGAGAGTCAACGGACAAAATGTTCCTTTAAGGCTCATTATTACTCTTCCGGAGTCATGACAAAATAAGGGTTACACTGTAAACGTCACCTTTTCCAAATTCGTCCTTCACTTTCTTTTTCCTTCCGGATCTCACAAAACTGCACTTGGCAGCGAGGAACCCAGATCAGATCAGATCATATGTAGAGGATTTTAGGAAGGGAGTATCTGACCCCAGGTCTTAAACAACCCTTAGAAATAGGAAGCTAAGAGATTTGTGCTAGAGTGCCCGATAAGAAAATCACACGGAAGCGAGGTAGAGAGAGGTCCTTATTTACTACCGGGGAACCAGTACCCGGAGTCAGACGGCGGATATTTAGTGGTTCGAGCACTCGTACTTTTTCCTAACTTAAGCATGAATAACAAACAGTGCCGCAAGTGAATTTATCGACCGCCATGCTTGGATTCATGTACGAACTGACAGCACAGGTCGCCGGCCGGTTAGACCCCTACAGCGCCATCTAGCAGGGTGGCGGAAACTTTTGCATACCCTTAATAATTAGGACTGTAGCAATTAATTTGACTACGTTGACCAAACCAATTTATTCACGATAATCTACGTAAAGAGATTTTATGTAGATTTACATAAAGGAATTTCAAAGCAGATGTTAAACTAGGTTCTACCTAAATTTGAATCCGAAATTTTGATACTATGGACCTTTACCGACCGTATTACAGTAAAACCCAAATGCAAAATGTCCGTGTAACGAAAACGGGTAACGGAAAAGTCAAAACTTCATCGAAATCTATTGTAATATTTGAATGATGTCTCATGAAGTGACGCAACAATAGTTAATTTTATTGTTACTCAACAATATATCTTACTCAATTGTCGCCGATCATTTTTACATCACGTTTTATATAAACGTTAAAATATCTTATCGAAATCTGCATAAATTACGAGAACCTTAAGCTAAAGGTGATAAAATCCATTACAAAAATGCATTTCTTTACGTTATGAAAGCGGTACGTCGTAACGAAATTTGAATTCCTCTCTACATCCCTAAGAGGAAGGAAATTATCTATTTACGAGAGCTGTAAAATGATGTACAACACAAAGGAATGTGACCTGTAGATATGCTAGACGAAACGTAACCATTGCCCGTATTAACACACTTCAAATTCAGTATTTTTTGTTTTTCTACCTTGAGGTCAGAGTTTAGCCTGATGGATATTCGTAGCTATGTAACATTTCATCGGTGTCAGAGTAGTTTCTTATGTTCGCCTGAATCTGAATAATAGAATAATAAAAATAAGTATTGTTTTTGAAAAAACTGAACAGTCGAATGGCTTATTATCGCCGCCCCGCAGTTTAATAAATATTTACTGACTCACATATCTTCTTTTATTAAAAAACAACAACTAAACAGTCCATGACTTACTATCATTTAGTTTTTTTGAAAACAAGTTTGTAAAATCATGCAATGCATTGATAATAAAGCACTTTCCAACATACCAGAAATCATTACTCAAGTTATCACTCAAGTTATGAGAATAATGGCTGTGGAATAAATCTCAGTCCTGTTCCCTGACCCTTGATCCCATATCGATGATATTCAACAGAACCGGTTCGGTATACCTCCGAAATAACATGATAACGTTTTGTCGCAATCGAAGCAATTTTACGTAAGTTATGATGCATAAGGGCTATGGAATAGATCCCGCTCCTGTGTCCTAACCTTTGAACCCATTTCGCCCATTTACAAAACAATTCGTCCCCAGGCAGGCCCCTACAGCATACTAACATTTCATCAAAATCGAAGCATTTGTACGTAAGTTATGACGCATAATGGCGCTGGAAGTGATTCCGCTCCTATGTCCTGACTTTTGACCCCATTTCGCCCATTTTCAATAGGGTTTGTGGCCAGGTGGTTCCCTACCGCATACTAAAATTTCATCGAAATTGAACCTTTTTCACGTTAGTTATGACGCATAATAGCAGTGGAATGAATCCCGCTCCTATGTACTGACCTTTCACCCCATTTCGTTAACTTTAAATAAGGTTCCTTCCCAGGTGATACCCTACCAGATACTAAAATTTCATCGAAACTGAACGATTATTACGCGAGTTATCGTGCGGACGGACATACGCACCCAACGCGTGACGTAATGAAGCAGATGGGAATCGCGACCATATGCTCGCAAGAGTATGACGTCATAAAACTTTAATTGAATCGAAACACAATGGGTGACGTAATGAGACAGATGGCGTGACCGCGCGCCAACATTCTCAAACGCGAGATTGTGGCGTCATAAGATTTCTAAGTATTGGAAGCATTAATAGAACGACATGACACTAAAAACGTTATAATACGGGGTGGTTATTTAACCCACTAAACGAATTCTCCTAAAGTCGGGATCAAGCTAAATCGATTTCTAGTACCAGAAAGCGGTAGATTAACGACTTTCGTCAAAATTCTTAGAGCCGTTTTCAAAATAAAATGTACATACATACATACATACAAACAAGAATTGCTACTTTAAGGTGGAAGTCATGTAATTTTGCTTCCTATACTTCCAGTTGAAAAACTTCTGTACACATTTTCTTCACAATTAATGCGTTCCCAAGAATGAAAATTTGAACATCGATTAAAATAGCTTCATTTCATAACTTGGAATACTTAATATTTTCGAAACCATAGCCGTAATAATATTTTCTCAGCCATAACCGTAATTATGCAATCCAACATTTATTTGTCCACTGACGTCATCAAAGTACAGGTCGCGCCATCTTTTCTCTGGTTTCAACACCACCAAAGGAAACGTTATTGTTTCTTTAATATAATTATGCTTATGTTTTAAAAAATGTTAAGTATTCCAAGTTATAGTATGAAGTTATTTTAATCGATGTTCAAATTTCCATCCTTGGGAACACACTAATTGTGAAGGAAATGTGTACAAAAGGTTTTCCATTGGAAATATAGGAAGCAAAATTACTTGACGTCCACCTTAATAGTGTGCGATAAGGGCGATGGAATGGAACCCGATTCTATGTCCTGACCTTTGACTCCATTTGCCCCATTTTCAAAAGGGTTCTTCTCCTCTAGTTCCCCTACCACATACTAAAATTTCATCGAAATCGAACCATTTTTACGTACTTTATGACGCATAAGGGCAATGGAATGCATCCCGCTCCTATGTCCTGACCTTTGACCCCACTTCACCCATTTTCAATAGGATTCGTCCCCTGGTGGTCCCTACCACATACTAAAATTTCATCGAAATCGAACCATTTTTACGTGAGTTATCGTGCCAACAGACGGACGGACAAACGGACGGAAAAAGCTGGAGCATATACGCTTCTTCAACCTACGGTTGGAAAGCGTAAAAAACTAAGCAGTCGAATGACTTACTATCGTATCCTCACATTTAGTAAATATTTACTTTTATGACTCACATATTTTTATTTATTAAAAAAAGCAACTAATCAGTCAATGGCTTACTATCGCATACTATCATGACTTACTATCGCATACTATCATGACTCACTATCGCATACTATCATGACTTACTATTGTTTAGTTTTTTTGAAAAAAATAAACAGTTGGATGACTTACCATCGCTGCCTCACAGTTTAGTAAATATTTACTTTTACGACTCACATATCTTCTTTCATTAAAAAAAAACCTAATGAGTCAATGACTTACTATCGCATACTATCATGACTTACTATCATTTAGTTTTTTGGAAAAAAACTAAGCAGTCGAATGACTTACTATCGCATCCTCACATTTAGTAAATATTTACTTTTATGACTCACATATCTTCTTTTATCAAAAAAAAAAAACTAATCAGTCAATGGCTTACTATCGCATACTGTTATGACTTACTATTGCATACTATTATGACTCACTATCGCATACTATCATGACTTACTATCGTTTAGTTTTTTTGAAAAAACTAAACAGTCGGATGACTTACCATCGTTCCCCCACAGTTTAGTACATATTTACTTTTATGACTCACATATCCTCTTTTATTAAATAAAAAACTAAACAGTCAATGACTTACTATCGCATACTATCATGATTTACTATCGTTTAGTTTTTTTTGAAAAACTAAACTGTCAAAATGACTTACTATCGCCGCCCCACAGTTTAGAAATTACTTACTGTTATGACTTACATATCTTCTTTTATTAAAAAAAATACTAAACAGTCAATGACTTACTATCGTATATTCTCATGTATTACTATCATTTAGTTTTTTTGAAAAAACTAAACAGTCGAATGACTTACTATCGCCGCTACACAGTTCAGTAAATTTTTAATTTTATGACTCACATATCTTCTTTTATTAAAAAAAAAAAACAGTCAATGACTTACTATCGCACAATATCATGACTTACTATCGTTTAGTTTTTTTTTAAATAAACAGTCGAATGACTTACTATCGCCGCCTCACAGTTTAGTAAATTTTTAATTTTATGAGTCACATATCTTCTTTTCTTAAAAAAAAACTGAACAGACAATGAATTACTATCGCATACTATCATGACTTACTATCGTTTAGTTCTTTTGAAAAAACTAAACAGTCGAATGACTTACTATCGCTACCTCACAGTTTAATAAATTTTTACTTTTATGACTCACATGTCTTCGTTTATTAGTTTTATGAAAATGGCATTCATTAATCAACCTGTCTATGTACCGCCTAATATCAGGAATTAATAAACTTTATTGTTTGCTGTTATGATTTAATGCCACTTAATGTGTACCGCACTGGGGATCGGTGTGATCGTGAATGCCGCGAATAAAAGCAATGTTTTGTACATAAATAAATGTATACTCTGGAATCACTCATTTTATTTTAATTTTTTGTTACTCGTTTGGTACATTTTGGTGGGCCGAAATGTTCCCGTTACAGATGTTTCTGAAAGACACTCAAGCAGCTTTCTGTTTGGGCAAAATTTTTGTTTGACCAAGATAGTCTCAAGTTTGCGTTAAAAAAACTTCCTATTCAGAATAAATTTTCTCTAAGAATCCTCTTTATTCCCAGTGAAGTGTGCATGGAAGTTTATAAATGGCATTTCCCCAAATAAATGACGTCAAAAGCCTTCAGAAAAATAAATGTTCGGATACTTCGTTTTTCCCAACTTTGCGTCCCTGCGTAAATATATCATTCACGATTTCTTTCTTATATTTGACTAAAAAAAACTTTGAAAAAGTCGAAGCTTTGTAATTGTCAATATAACAAACTCCGACATTTTAATTCTGAATTTTCGAAAAGTGTGTGCATTTAAATATTGTATATTATCTTTTATTATGAAATGCTGCACCATATTTGCTTTACATGTCACCAAACATTTCTTCTTTTCCTTTTAAATTTTTACAAAGCCAGAAGTAGCAAATTTGGATTCTTCAGTATGACATTCGAAAGATGATATCGAGCAAACGAAGCTGCAATATTTGAACAAGGAATTTCCAAGAAATACAAAAAAAAAAAAAAACAGTATTAAAAGCTATTATTAAAAAGATATAATTAGACTGATTAGGCAGAAATAATAAACTGCCGGAATTGGAGTATACTATACTGTGCAAATTAATTGGGACAAAGTAAAAAATCACTCTTTTTTCCAAAACTATGCCTTAATATACACTGATAAATACCTGTATTAGTATGAAGCATGTCCTCTTTTAGCAGAAATGACCTCTTGAAGTCGTTTTGGCATTGACTCCACTAATTGAGTGCACATAATTTTGACTTCATAATCGTGGAACCACACTTTTATAGCATTCGTTATCATGCGTTCTTTGTTGGTACAGTCCATTTTACCTAAACGTCTCTTCAAAATATTCCACAAGTTTTCTATGGGATTTAAGTCTGGTGAATTTCCAGGCCAATCAAGCAAATGAATTTGATTTTCCAGCATGAAATTTTTGACTAATTTCGAATTGTGACATGGGGCCAAGTCATGTTGAAATGTCCAGTCAAAAGTTTGCAAGAACGAAACAATCCTACGTTGTAATATTTCTACGTACTTGGCTTAATTCCTCATACCTTGAACAGGAACTAAGCTTCCAGTGCCATTTGATGAGAAAAAAAAACCCCTAAAACAACTGTTTCAGAGGGTGTTTTACAGTTTGTTTGACATGCTCAGGTCTTAAGGGTTCACAGTTGCTCCGTCTAACGACATTTGCTTGGTAAACCTGCACAAATAAATGAGTTTCATCACTAAAAATTACCTTTTTTTAGTCGTCAGCAGTCCATGATTTATATTTTTTGGCCCATGCTAAGCGTTTTATCTTCATTTTCGCATTCAAATATTGTTTTTTCGTTGGTCTTCTTGCCTTCCGGCCAACTTCCAGAAGCCTACGGCGTACAGTTGAATTACTAACATCACAACCACTAGCCAATATATCTCTTTGAAGGTAGGTGCTTGTTTTTTTTTGGGGGGGGGGGGGATTCATTTTACTATTTCTGATTGGATATTTATCGGTTCGTGGAGTTGTTATTCGTTTTCTTCCACATTTACCTCTCCTTTTTGGAGACGATGATCCAGATGCATTGTATCGCGTAAGCAGTCTTGATACACTTGATTTGCCTACACCAACTGCAGAAGCGATATCTCTCACTGTCATATATCTCTCACTGTCATCCTTCAGAGCAATTATTTTTGCACACGCTTCCTTGGGGAAATATCAATTTTTCAATACACGAAAGCAACACGTACACACAGAGAGCAAAAACTAACATCCACCTGTCACACACGAAAGTTCACAACTGAAGCTGAAGTGCCTATTTTCTGTTTAAAACCGGTCAAACCACATTCTTACTATCATGGTCTAACAGTCACACCACCTCACAGCTGATAAAACAGGTTTACGTGGGTTTCTGACATCAACTGGCGATCACATTATAATTCTGAGAATAAAATAGTTTGTCCCAATTAATTTGCACGGTATAGTACATGATCAGGATACAAATTTAAAGGCAGAGCTTTATTAATGAGCCAGAAAAGGTGCTTTCCGGCTAGCATCTTGCATCGGTAAAACAAAGGGCTACAATATTTGATGCCCGTTTGCTAGAATAAACTGAAAACTCTAAATTATTTCTGAAATCTCAGAATTGTGTGCGTTTAAAAGTAATAAAATACATATAGGAATACAGCTAAAACCATTTTTGGGAATTTTCACCTTTCATTTCAGGAACATGTAACGAAATTTAATTATTTCGAAAACGTTATATATCAATATGCATTTAATGAAATATTGGGTTTCAAACTCTAGCTGAAATATATTTATATTGGGAAGAGAGGAAAGTGATGTCGTTTTTGGAAAAGAGGAGAAACGTTGTTTGTAACAGAAGACATGTATTTCTTAATCAATTATATAATCGCCATCATCGAACACACTTGCCCATCGTTAAACCAAACTTTCAATGCCGTCCTTATAAAAGACCTTGGCTATGATGCAAAGAAGTCCGAGAGCCCCGTTTTGACATCATCAATATTGTGGAATCATTTCCCATTAAGAAAGTGTTGCAGAGATCTGAACAAATGGTAATCTGTTGGGTCAGTGTCAGGGGAATAAGGGAGATGGGGCAGAACTTACCAGCCAAAATCTCTGATCGTCTGCTGGACTCTTCTGGCAGCGTGGGGTCTTGCGTTTTCATGCTGGAGGATGACAACTTTCCTGTTGACCAGTGCTGGGTGTTTGACAGTAAGACCTTGCTTCACACGCTGGAGGATGACACCTTTCCTGTTGACCAGTGCTGGGTGTTTGACAGTAAGACCTTGCTTCACACGCTGGAGGATGGCACCTTTCCTGTTGACCAGTGCTGGGTGTTTGACAGTAAGACCTTGCTTCACACGCTGGAGGATGACACATTCCTGTTGACCAGTGCTGGGTGTTTGACAGTAAGACCTTGCTTCACACGCCAGAGGATGACACCTTTCCTGTTGACCAGTGCTGGGTGTTTGGCAGTAAGACCTTGCTTCACACGCTGGAGGATGACACCTTTCCTGTTGACCAGTGCTGGGTGTTTGACAGTAAGACCTTGCTTCACACGCTGGAGGATGACACCTTTCCTGTTGACCAGTGCTGGGAGTTTGACAGTAAGACCTTGCTTCACACGCTGGGGGATGACACCTTCCTGTTGACCAGTGCTGGGTGTTTGACAGTAAGAACTTGCTTCACACGCTGGGGGATGACACCTTCCTGTTGACCAGTGCTGGGTGTTTGACAGTAAGAACTTGCTTCACACGCTGGAGGATGACACCTTTCCTGTTGACCAGTGCTGGGAGTTTGACAGTAAGACCTTGCTTCACACGCTGGGGGATGACACCTTCCTGTTGACCAGTGCTGGGTGTTTGACAGTAAGAACTTGCTTCACACGCTGGAGGATGACACCTTTCCTGTTGACCAGTGCTGGGAGTTTGACAGTAAGACCTTGCTTCACACGCTGGGGGATGACACCTTCCTGTTGACCAGTGCTGGGTGTTTGACAGTAAGAACTTGCTTCACACGCTGGGGGATGACACCTTCCTGTTGACCAGTGCTGGGTGTTTGACAGTAAGAACTTGCTTCACACGCTGGAGGATGACACCTTTCCTGTTGACCAGTGCTGGGAGTTTGACAGTAAGACCTTGCTTCACACGCTGGGGGATGACACCTTCCTGTTGACCAGTGCTGGGTGTTTGACAGTAAGAACTTGCTTCACACGCTGGAGGATGACACCTTTCCTGTTGACCAGTGCTGGGAGTTTGACAGTAAGACCTTGCTTCACACGCTGGGGGATGACACCTTCCTGTTGACCAGTGCTGGGTGTTTGACAGTAAGAACTTGCTTCACACGCTGGAGGATGACACCTTTCCTGTTGACCAGTGCTGGGAGTTTGACAGTAAGACCTTGCTTCACACGCTGGGGGATGACACCTTCCTGTTGACCAGTGCTGGGTGTTTGACAGTAAGAACTTGCTTCACACGCTGGAGGATGACACCTTTCCTGTTGACCAGTGCTGGGAGTTTGACAGTAAGACCTTGCTTCACACGCTGGGGGATGACACCTTCCTGTTGACCAGTGCTGGGAGTTTGACAGTAAGACCTTGCTTCACACGCTGGGGGATGACACCTTCCTGTTGACCAGTGCTGGGTGTTTGACAGTAAGAACTTGCTTCACACGCTGGAGGATGACACCTTTCCTGTTGACCAGTGCTGGGAGTTTGACAGTAAGACCTTGCTTCACACGCTGGGGGATGACACCTTCCTGTTGACCAGTGCTGGGAGTTTGACAGTAAGACCTTGCTTCACACGCTGGGGGATGACACCTTCCTGTTGACCAGTGCTGGGTGTTTGACAGTAAGAACTTGCTTCACACGCTGGAGGATGACACCTTTCCTGTTGACCAGTGCTGGGAGTTTGACAGTAAGACCTTGCTTCACACGCTGGGGGATGACACCTTCCTGTTGACCAGTGCTGGGTGTTTGACAGTAAGAACTTGCTTCACACTCTGGAGGAAGACACCTTTCCTGTTGACCAGGGCTGGGTGTTTGACAGTAAGAGTTTGCTTCACACGCTGGAGGATGACACCTTCCTGTTGACCAGTGCTGGGTGTTGGTCAGTAAAACCTTGCTTCACACGCTGGAGGATGACACCTTCCTGTTGACCAGTGCTGGGTGTTGGACAGTAAGAGTTTGCTTCACACGCTGGAGGATGACACCTTCCTGTTGACCAGTGCTGGGTGTTGGACAGTAAGAGTTTGCTTCACACGCTGGAGGATGACACCTTTCCTGTTGACCAGTGCTGGGAGTTTGACAGTAAGACCTTGCTTCACACGCTGGGGGATGACACCTTCCTGTTGACCAGTGCTGGGTGTTTGACAGTAAGAACTTGCTTCACACGCTGGAGGATGACACCTTTCCTGTTGACCAGTGCTGGGAGTTTGACAGTAAGACCTTGCTTCACACGCTGGGGGATGACACCTTCCTGTTGACCAGTGCTGGGTGTTTGACAGTAAGAACTTGCTTCACACGCTGGGGGATGACACCTTCCTGTTGACCAGTGCTGGGTGTTTGACAGTAAGAACTTGCTTCACACGCTGGAGGATGACACCTTTCCTGTTGACCAGTGCTGGGAGTTTGACAGTAAGACCTTGCTTCACACGCTGGGGGATGACACCTTCCTGTTGACCAGTGCTGGGTGTTTGACAGTAAGAACTTGCTTCACACGCTGGAGGATGACACCTTTCCTGTTGACCAGTGCTGGGAGTTTGACAGTAAGACCTTGCTTCACACGCTGGGGGATGACACCTTCCTGTTGACCAGTGCTGGGTGTTTGACAGAGTAAGAACTTGCTTCACACGCTGGAGGATGACACCTTTCCTGTTGACCAGTGCTGGGAGTTTGACAGTAAGACCTTGCTTCACACGCTGGGGGATGACACCTTCCTGTTGACCAGTGCTGGGTGTTTGACAGTAAGAACTTGCTTCACACGCTGGAGGATGACACCTTTCCTGTTGACCAGTGCTGGGAGTTTGACAGTAAGACCTTGCTTCACACGCTGGGGGATGACACCTTCCTGTTGACCAGTGCTGGGAGTTTGACAGTAAGACCTTGCTTCACACGCTGGGGGATGACACCTTCCTGTTGACCAGTGCTGGGTGTTTGACAGTAAGAACTTGCTTCACACGCTGGAGGATGACACCTTTCCTGTTGACCAGTGCTGGGAGTTTGACAGGTAAGACCTTGCTTCACACGCTGGGGGATGACACCTTCCTGTTGACCAGTGCTGGGAGTTTGACAGTAAGACCTTGCTTCACACGCTGGGGGATGACACCTTCCTGTTGACCAGTGCTGGGTGTTTGACAGTAAGAACTTGCTTCACACGCTGGAGGATGACACCTTTCCTGTTGACCAGTGCTGGGAGTTTGACAGTAAGACCTTGCTTCACACGCTGGGGGATGACACCTTCCTGTTGACCAGTGCTGGGTGTTTGACAGTAAGAACTTGCTTCACACTCTGGAGGAAGACACCTTTCCTGTTGACCAGGGCTGGGTGTTTGACAGTAAGAGTTTGCTTCACACGCTGGAGGATGACACCTTCCTGTTGACCAGTGCTGGGTGTTGGTCAGTAAAACCTTGCTTCACACGCTGGAGGATGACACCTTCCTGTTGACCAGTGCTGGGTGTTGGACAGTAAGAGTTTGCTTCACACGCTGGAGGATGACACCTTCCTGTTGACCAGTGCTGGGTGTTGGACAGTAAGAGTTTGCTTCACACGCTGGAGGATGACACCTTTCCTGTTGACCAGTGCTGGGAGTTTGACAGTAAGACCTTGCTTCACACGCTGGGGGATGACACCTTCCTGTTGACCAGTGCTGGGTGTTTGACAGTAAGAACTTGCTTCACACGCTGGAGGATGACACCTTTCCTGTTGACCAGTGCTGGGAGTTTGACAGTAAGACCTTGCTTCACACGCTGGGGGATGACACCTTCCTGTTGACCAGTGCTGGGTGTTTGACAGTAAGAACTTGCTTCACACGCTGGAGGATGACACCTTTCCTGTTGACCAGTGCTGGGAGTTTGACAGTAAGACCTTGCTTCACACGCTGGGGGATGACACCTTCCTGTTGACCAGTGCTGGGTGTTTGACAGTAAGAACTTGCTTCACACGCTGGAGGATGACACCTTTCCTGTTGACCAGTGCTGGGAGTTTGACAGTAAGACCTTGCTTCACACGCTGGGGGATGACACCTTCCTGTTGACCAGTGCTGGGAGTTTGACAGTAAGACCTTGCTTCACACGCTGGGGGATGACACCTTCCTGTTGACCAGTGCTGGGTGTTTGACAGTAAGAACTTGCTTCACACGCTGGAGGATGACACCTTTCCTGTTGACCAGTGCTGGGAGTTTGACAGTAAGACCTTGCTTCACACGCTGGGGGATGACACCTTCCTGTTGACCAGTGCTGGGAGTTTGACAGTAAGACCTTGCTTCACACGCTGGGGGATGACACCTTCCTGTTGACCAGTGCTGGGTGTTTGACAGTAAGAACTTGCTTCACACGCTGGAGGATGACACCTTTCCTGTTGACCAGTGCTGGGAGTTTGACAGTAAGACCTTGCTTCACACGCTGGGGGATGACACCTTCCTGTTGACCAGTGCTGGGTGTTTGACAGTAAGAACTTGCTTCACACTCTGGAGGAAGACACCTTTCCTGTTGACCAGGGCTGGGTGTTTGACAGTAAGAGTTTGCTTCACACGCTGGAGGATGACACCTTCCTGTTGACCAGTGCTGGGTGTTGGTCAGTAAAACCTTGCTTCACACGCTGGAGGATGACACCTTCCTGTTGACCAGTGCTGGGTGTTGGACAGTAAGAGTTTGCTTCACACGCTGGAGGATGACACCTTCCTGTTGACCAGTGCTGGGTGTTGGACAGTAAGAGTTTGCTTCACACGCTGAAGGAAGACACCTTTCCTGTTGACCAGTGCTGGGTGTTGGACAGTAAGAGTTTGCTTCACACGCTGGAGGATGACACCTTTCCTGTTGACCAGTGCTGGGTGTTTGACAGTAAGACCTTGCTTCACACGCTGGAGGATGGCACCTTTCCTGTTGACCAGTGCTGGGTGTTTGACAGTAAGACCTTGCTTCACACGCTGGAGGATGACACATTCCTGTTGACCAGTGCTGGGTGTTTGACAGTAAGACCTTGCTTCACACGCCAGAGGATGACACCTTTCCTGTTGACCAGTGCTGGGTGTTTGGCAGTAAGACCTTGCTTCACACGCTGGAGGATGACACCTTTCCTGTTGACCAGTGCTGGGTGTTTGACAGTAAGACCTTGCTTCACACGCTGGAGGATGACACCTTTCCTGTTGACCAGTGCTGGGAGTTTGACAGTAAGACCTTGCTTCACACGCTGGGGGATGACACCTTCCTGTTGACCAGTGCTGGGTGTTTGACAGTAAGAACTTGCTTCACACGCTGGAGGATGACACCTTTCCTGTTGACCAGTGCTGGGAGTTTGACAGTAAGACCTTGCTTCACACGCTGGGGGATGACACCTTCCTATTGACCAGTGCTGGGTGTTTGACAGTAAGAACTTGCTTCACACGCTGGAGGATGACACCTTTCCTGTTGACCAGTGCTGGGAGTTTGACAGTAAGACCTTGCTTCACACGCTGGGGGATGACACCTTCCTGTTGACCAGTGCTGGGTGTTTGACAGTAAGAACTTGCTTCACACTCTGGAGGAAGACACCTTTCCTGTTGACCAGGGCTGGGTGTTTGACAGTAAGAGTTTGCTTCACACGCTGGAGGATGACACCTTCCTGTTGACCAGTGCTGGGTGTTGGTCAGTAAAACCTTGCTTCACACGCTGGAGGATGACACCTTCCTGTTGACCAGTGCTGGGTGTTGGACAGTAAGAGTTTGCTTCACACGCTGGAGGATGACACCTTCCTGTTGACCAGTGCTGGGTGTTGGACAGTAAGAGTTTGCTTCACACGCTGAAGGAAGACACCTTTCCTGTTGACCAGTGCTGGGTGTTGGACAGTAAGAGTTTGCTTCACACGCTGGAGGATGACACCTTTCCTGTTGACCAGTGCTGGGTGTTTGTCAGTAAGAGTTTGCTTCAAACGGTCCCAATGTTGAAAATAGAGATCTGCCGTTGCGGTCTGTCCGAGTTCCAAGAGCTCAAAGTGAGCTATGCCAGCGGTAATCCACCAAATACAGAGTAAAACATTTTTGGGGCGTAGGCCTGGTTTTTGGTGTAGGAACTGGTGTCTGACCTGGAGAAAGTCACTTGTTTTCGCGTTTGTTTTTCACGTAAAAAAAACCACTTTTCATCTCCAGTGACAGTTCGGTGAAAACATTGATCCTTTTCTTGTCGGCTCAGCATAGAGTTGCAGATAGTGGATCGCTGGGCTTTGTTCTCAGGTGAACGTTGGTGTGGGACCCAAACTCCTCGTCTCTAAACCTTCCCTATCTGTTGCAGGTGCTCTCGAACAGTAGACCATGATTCATTAAGATGGTAGGATAATTCATCAATGGTTTGACGAGGATCTGTCTCAACGGCTGTACGCAGCAGGTCCTTGTCCAGCTCCACGCGCCTTTCTGCACAATGGGTATCAGAGAGGTCAAAATTGCCCTACCGGAATTGGGCGAACCAACGCTGGCACTTGCGGACATTTAAAGCATTCGGATAAACAGCGCAAATGTTATTTTTGGTCACGGTTTCATTGTTCCCCTTGTGAAATTTATACAGCACTGCAATGACGAACATGGCTATCCTCGGGATTTATGTCACTCAATTTGTTCTGCAAATCTGGAAGACAAAAACACTTACATAATTTAAAGAACCTACACTTACTTTATGTTGAACGTACATAAACACCTCACAACTGTTCCCCAAACTTAGCCCCTTACCCAGAAAACGATATTACTTTCCTGTCCCCTCAATACATTCACTCGCATGTGCCAGATCATTATAACCACCCCTGTATCCAGACGTCAATACGTCTCATAACACATAGCAGTGATGTCACTAATTAGTACGGAATATACACTGAAGAGCAATTGAATTAGAGATACCTGTCTAGTAACGTGTAGCACCACCTTTTGACCTGATGACGGCGGCGATTCGTCTCGGCATGGACTCGACAAGGCACCGGAAGCGTTGGGAAGCCATACGGATCTACGACCCCTGAACAAGCTCGCACAGTTCCCGAAGATTTGATGGAGGGGGAGGGAGGGGGTCAGAGCCTCGAATATATCTCTCGATGGCATCCCATATGTGCTCGATGGGATTGAGGTCAGGTGACCTAGCTGGCCAAGGAAGCGAGATCACGTCGGTGGAGTGTTCATCCAACCATTCGGATACAATTCGTGAGCGATGGCACGGTGCATTGTCTTGTTGCAGAATGATTGGGATGTTTAAGACGCACAAACGGGAGCAAATGGTCGTCCAGGTTATCTCGGTAACGTTGACCTGTGAGGGACGATATCACACGTACCAGGAGTCCCATTTCAGTCCACCTAAACAGTCCCCAGACGAGAATGCCACCCCCACCAGTTTGAAGAGTACCCTGCTGGCAAGAAGGATCCATCGCTTCATGTGGTTTGCGTCGTGCTCGTGTCCTGCCATCCGCATGTACCAACGTGAATCTTGACTCATCAGCCCAGGCAGCATTTTCCCACATGTCTAGAATCCAGTGGCGATGTTCCAGTGCCCATGCTAATCTTTGCACCCTGTGATGTCGGTCAGCAGCCGTACCCTCGTGGGACGATGGCTTCTGTACCCCCATAACAAGGAGATGGTTCTGGATGGTGTGGCTGCTTACACGTTTTCGTGCACCAGCATTTAATTGCCGTGTGATTTCTTACACTGTGGCCCGTCTATCCGCTGTTGCAATGCGAGTTAGCCGACGGTGACTCCGCTCATCCACACGCTGTTGTTCACGGCAGTTGGCACTTGCAGGGATGGTTTTACCGGATTCAATGTATTCACGGTGCACCCGTGACACAGCGGCTCGTGAAACTCCCAGTGCCTGCACGACTTCCGAGATGGAGTGACCCTATCGTCGGGCTCCGACAATTTGCCTACGATTAAATGCACTTAGTTCCTTCGTCTTACCCATACTGCGTCCGACTTTTACTGATTCCCGTCGCATCACTCCTTATATTGTCGGGTCGCTGCATACGTCATGTCGTTTCCGTTTACAGGGCCGCACACAGCGCCACATTTGCATAACGCCAGCTGTCTCTAATTCAATTGCTCTTCAGTGTACACCGAACGGCCAAAATCTTATGACCAGCGCGTCTTCTTACAAATCGAAGAAGCTGTAGATTAACGACGTTGCCTTTGATGGATAGAAAATGGCATAAGTAACACCTGATACTGAGCTCGGTTAATCAGTGTTATACTTGTTCTTCATATGGGAAAAGCAGCGGACTTAATAGAGTTTGTTTAAGACCAAATTGTAATGGTACGACGACTGGGTCAGAGCATTTCCGAGACCGCAAAGCTTCCATTGTGCTCTTGGTTAGCCGTGATGATGACTATCTCCAAAAATGGCCCGCAAGGCTTCCACGGTTCTCTAGGTTAGCCGTAGTGATGACTATATCCAAACAAATGGCCCACAAGGCTTCCACGGTGCTCTGGGTTAGCCGTGATGGCTATCTCCCAAAAATGGCCCAAGGAGGAAAAAACCATGAACCTCCGGCAAAGTGTAGGCCTACCACGGCTCATCAATACTAGAGGTGAGTGAAGGCTATGCCGTATAGTACAAGCCAACAGAAAGGCTACAGTGGTGCGATACAGCGGTAATTTGAATGCTGGTGACGAGAGTAATGTGTCACAGTAAAAATTCATCGAACTCTGCTAAAACTTATCCTGCGTAGCTGCAGGCCACTCCGACTGCCCTTGCTCTCCTCGGTTAATAGGGATGCAAGCATCCAAACAGGACCTTCCATAATTGGAAGAAGAACGTCTGGTACAAAGGAACTCGTTTCCTGTTACATCATGTGAACAGCTGGGTACGTGTATGCCTTCTACCTCGTGAAGTGTTGGCAGCAGGATGCACCGTGGGACGAACGCCGGTGGAGGATGTGTTACGCTTTGGGCAATGTTCTGCTGGGAAACTCTGAGTCCGGTCATTCATGTGCAGGAAACTATGGCGTCTATCACCTACACAAATATTATTGCAGACCATGTATATTCTTTCATGGCAACGGTATTCCCTCTAGTAGTGCCTTCATGGCAACGGTATACCCTCTAGTAGTGCCTTCATGGCAACCCTCTAGTAGTGCCTTCATGGCAACGGTATTCTCTCTGGTAGTGCCTTCATGGCAACGGTATCCTCTCTAGTAGTGCCTTCATGGCAACGGTACTCCCTCTAGTAGTGCCTTCATGGCAACGGTACACCCTCTAGTTGTGCCTTCATGGCAACAGTATTCCATCTAGTAGTGCCTTCATGGCAACGGTGCACCCTCTAGTAATGCCTTCATGACAACGGTATTCCCTCTAGTAGTGCCTTCATGGCAATGGTACACCCTCTAGTAGTGCCTTCATGGCAACGGTGTTCCATCTAGTAGTGTCTTAATGGCAACGGTATTCCCTCTAGTAGTTCTCCCATGGCAACGGTATTCCTTCTGGTAGTGCCTTCATGACAACGGTACACCCTCTATTAGTGCCTTCACGGCAACAGTTTCCGTCCAGTAGTGCCTTCATGGGAACGGTATGTCCTCTAGTAGTACCTTCATGGCAACGGTACACCCCCTAGTTGGGCCTTCATGGCAACGGTATTCCATCTAGTAGTGCTTTCATGGGAACGGTATTCCCTCTACTAGTGCCTTCATGGAAACGGTAAACCCTTTAGTAGTGCCTTCATGGCAACGGTATTCCATCTAATAGTGACTTCATGGCAACGGTATTCTTTCTAGTAGTGCCTTCATGGCAACGTTATCTCCCTCCAGTAGTTTTTTTTTTGTCAGTATAATGCGCTATGTCATGCAGTCGGGATTGTTCGAGAATGGTTCGCGAAACATGATGAAGACAGAAATGATGAATATATTTTAAATACGTGGAGATGATGTAAATATACGATGTCATAGCTTTGTCCACGTTATCAACTGAAAAATTGTTAAAAAAAACGAATAGCAACTGAAAAATTGTTCATTCGACACAGCTGGGATCGCTCTCTTTAATGCCACTAGATGGCGACACATCAGTTGCTGTGCCCTAAAACATGGATCTGTGTGGTCAGATGCTGACTGATAAACCACACCCAGCCCTGTGAATTGTTGTTACCGTAGCGTAAAGCGAACGCACTCGGCTAGTTATCGAGAGATCTGATGTTCTCAGCGGTGTCGGATGAACAATTTTCAGTTGCTATGCATTGTTTATAAACTAACGTGGACAGAGCGATGACATCGTCTATTTACACGAGGAAGACTTCCAGGAATTGCTCTGGCCTCCAAATTCTGCAGACATCAATCCAATCAGGCATCTATGATTTGTTTCGGAACGGCAAATCTGGTTTCTGGCGGCTCAGCCACGTACCTCACAAGAGTTAAAAGATCTGCCGGAAACGTGTTGATGCCAGATACCACAGAACACCTTTAGAAATCTTTTAGCGTTTATACCTCTGGTCACAAAACGTTACAAGATTTCTTGAACTTTACAAGATGTTGATATTCGTGGTCATAACGTTTTGGGTCTTCAGTGTATAAGAACCGCAGTGGAAGAGCCTATCTGTTCGTCAACACGAAACCAGTGAAATGAGGAAAGGGATGGACTTGTTGGAGTTTAAACGGGGAATGATTGTTGCAGGAATCTCAGTAACTACAGGTATTGTTTTCTGTTCGGTGGCAGCTGTGTTGATCTCACGAGGAACACAAGCACAACCAACGTGTTGGAGAGGAGAATTCACTTCTACATGATAGTTGAGGTGAGCAAACGATTGGAAATTGTTCTACGGCACAGCAAACGATTCAAGATTTCTCAGCTAACGGCAGACTATAGCCGGAACACATACAGACACGATTCTAAGCACACAATCCAGGGGCAATCTTGCGCATGCGTGAGAGGAAATATGGACCATTTCACATGCTTACGTTGATCTACCCTCATCAATAGATACGCCTTCAGTAATCTTAGAAGCACGGTGAATAGACATTGGGCGATTGGAAAAAGACCCCCACCCCTGGCCCGTGGAATTTGGGATGAAGCTCAGTCGCGGAGCTGGACATATTCGATTTTGCCGCCGTGTTGCTTAACAGCTGCAAACACTCTGAACGGCTGGATGATGAAAACAGGCATCAGCAGTGTTATGTTACGAGGAATTTCTCATGGATATCGCTGTGTTCCTCCATCCTTACTGATGATGTTTCGAACGCCGCCCCGGTGGCGCAGTGGTCTAAGGCGCTGGCCTCTGATCATTCGTCCGTAAGGGGTCCGGGTTCGAATCCCGGTCAGGCATGGATGTTGTGTTTGTCTTGCGGCACTGGCTCTCTCCCTTCCCTGGAACCAGTGACCCTAAATTAGGGACGGGCGACTGCTTATAGCCCATTGAGTTGCTCACGGTGGTCGTTAAACCTCCAATTAAAAAAAAAAAAAAAAAAAAAATGTTTCGAACCAAGTGCTATTATACATAATGAGTATGCATACGAATCGCAATCGACACTGTCAGTAAGTTTTATCGTTTTACGTGAAGGATTCGAGGACATGTGCGGTGTTCTGCTCTGGTCGCCAAACTCCCCCGATTTCTATCCCATCAAACATTCGTTTGTGGCATACTGAAGAATACAGCATTCGCCTGGGCACAGCAGTGCCTTGCCCCGTCGCTTAAGCGCGCGACATTATTATGCATATCTGGTAAGCAACACTTGCTTTTCCCTCTTACGCAGTACAGGGGAGTCAATAGTGCGGGCAAACCTCTTCTAGAGAATAAGGATCTCCGATGCATAAAATCGACGCATTTGGCGTCATGAGCAGCAGGAGAATAAGGATCCCTTGTGCATAAAATCTACGCATTTGGTGTGATGAGCATGAGAATAAAAGATCCCTAGTGCATAAAATCTACGCATTTGGAGTCATGAGCATGAGAATAAGGATCCCTCGTGCATAAAAATCGACGTATTTGGCCTCTTCAGCATGAGAATAAGGATTCCTTGTGTTAAAAATCTACGTATTTGGAGTCATGAGCATGAGGATAAGGATCCCTTGTGCATAAAATCTACGCTTTGGAGTCATGAGCATGAGAATAAGGATCCCTTGGGCATAAAATCTACGCATTTGGAGTCATGAGCATGAGGATAAGGATCCCTTGTGCATAATATCTACGCCTTTGGAGTCATGAGCATGAGAATAAGGATCCCTTGTGCATAAAATCTACGCATTTGCAGTCATGAGCATGAGGAAAAGGAACCCTTGTGCATAAAATCTACGCCTTTGGAGTCATGAGCATGAGAATAAGGATCCCTTGTGCATAAAATCTACGCATTTGGAGTAATGAGCATGAGGATAAGGATCCCTTGTGCATAAAATCAACGCCTTTGGAGTCATGAGCATGAGAATAAGGATCCCTTGTGCATAAAATCTACGCATTTGGAGTCATGAGCATGAGGATAAGGATCCCTTGTGCATAAAATCTACGCATTTGGAGTCATGAGCAAGAGGAAAAGGATCCCTTGTGCATAAAATCTACGCCTTTGGAGTCATGAGCATGAGAATAAAGATCCCTTGTGCATAAAATCTACGCATTTGGAGTCATGAGCATGAGGATAAGGATCCCTTGTGCATAAAATCTACGCATTTGGAGTCATGAGCATGAGAATAAGGATCCCTTGTGCATAAAATTGACGCATTTGGAGTCATGAGCATGAGAATAAGGATCCCTCGTGCATAAAAATCGACGT
Organism: Macrothele yani; assembly: GCA_039090855.1. Classification (NCBI taxonomy): domain Eukaryota; kingdom Metazoa; phylum Arthropoda; class Arachnida; order Araneae; family Macrothelidae; genus Macrothele; species Macrothele yani. Next base: position 50,315,210 of record CM077013.1, on the reverse strand, counting down.
ATTTGGCCTCTTGAGCATGAGAATAAGGATTCCTTGTGCATAAAATCTACGTATTTGGAGTCATGAGCATGAGGATAAGGATTCATTGTGCATATAATCTACGCATTTGGAGTCATGAGCATGAGGATAAGGATCCCTTGTGCATAAAATCTACGCCTTTTGAGTCATGAGCATGAGAATAAGGATTCCTTGTGCATAAAAATCGACGCATTTGGAGTCATGAGCATGAGGATAAAGATCCCTTGTGCATAAAATCTACGCCTTTGGAGTCATGAGCATGAGAATAAGGATCCCTTGTGCATAAAATCTACGCCTTTGGAGTCTTGTGCATGAGAATAAGGATACCTTGTGCATAAAATCTACGCATTTGGAGTGATGAGCATGGAAATAAAAGATCCCTAGTGCATAAAATCTACGCATTTGGAGGCATGAGCATGAGAATAAGGATCCCTTGTGCATAAAATCTACGCCTTTGGAGTCATGAGCATGAGAATAAGGATCCCTTGGGCATAAAATCTACGCATTTGGAGTGATGAGCATGAGAATAAAAGATCCCTAGTGCATAAAATCTACGCATTTGGAGTCATGAGCATGAGAATAAGGATCCCTCGTGCATAATATCTACGCATTTGGAGTCATGAGCATGAAGATAAGGAGTCCTTCTGCATAAAATCTACGCCTTTGGAGTCATGAGCATGAGAATAAGGATCCCTTGTGCATAAAATCTACGCCTTTGGAGTCATGAGCATGAGAATAAGGATCCCTTGTGCATAAAATCTACGCCTTTGGAGTCATGAGCATGAGAATGAGGATCCCTTGTGCATAAAATCTACGCCTTAGGAGTAATGAGCATGAGAATAAGGATCCCTTATGCATGAAATCGTTTATCCAAGTCAGTGGGAGTGGTTGTGTGATATGGACCATGTTTATGTTGGAAGGTAAGTCTCACAACAGTCTCCGAACAGTGTTTCTACGTGCGGAGAAAACGTTATTTATTATTTTTAACAGCTTTGCGTAATTACATTAAGTGCCAATACCGTGTTAAATGACTCCTTCGTGGAAAATAATAGGCATAGGAAAAGATTTAACAGAAAAATAAGTGGTGTGAATTCAAAGAAAAATTCTGAAAATAACGTACAGCAGCATTGCCGGTAACTTTCCGTCTTTTAAACGAAATTTCCATTTTTAAAAGCCCCCGTTTTTTTTTGTTTTTTTTTGGGGGGGGGGGTTCGATTCCGTATTTCCACAGATTTTCAGTAATTCCGTTTATTTCAGAAAAGTCCGTTTCAAGTTTTCCGTATTTAGACAGACAGTTCGCAAAATCCAGCACGCTGAATATTTCAGACCTTACGCGAGAAACCCCTTGTGCGCCAGGAGTCAAGCCCTGGGATTTTAGGTTGAAGACAAGCGTTTTAACCACTGAGCCAGAATACCACAAGAACCGGGATCACGTTCAAGGTAAAACTTAACTGCGCGATGGTGTTGTTGTTTTTTTCTCAGTAATGCCAGAGATTTAGTCATTTTATTTTCTATTGGAGCTTGTAAGTATTTTGAATGCGTTTCGAATAATTTTATTTTTTTCTGTAACAGGTCTTGTTATAGATTCCGTATTTTTTCATCGTGATTTTTCGAAGCAACAGAATGATTTGGAGTTTGAGATGTTTTTTCCAACTGACAATAACTTTCAATTATTTTTAAGAGAAGGTACAATGTACTGTTTTATATTATTATTTAACAAAACTTCTAAATATAAAATTTACTTTTGATAGCTATATTGTTTTTTATGTTAAGGACTCCACAGACATCAAGCAATCATCTGTGCAATAAATTAAGTACCTGGTTTCTTACACTAACACAATATACAAGTAAAATGGCTGGTGCACAAAATGGAAGAAAGGAAAAGAAATATCCTGTGCCACAGTAACAAAATTTCATTCGATACAATATCCACAATATCCGATCTCGCTACAGAACTGCAGAATCAAATACTTCGACAGGCTATGGAAATTTAACAGGTAATCAAAACCCCAAGCATTCCCGTGTATCTCTCTTATTATCGAAACTTTTTTCGTCAGATGGATACGAAAAAATGAGAACGGAGTATTTACATACTTCCTTAAGATAAGAAAGAAATTCCGGTAAGGTTTCAAAAAATTTTGAATTTTTCTGGCGCGCGAAAAATCCGTGGAATTCAGATTTTTTCGTCATTTCACGGAAAACGTTTTATCAGAAACATGCTTCATTAATTCACGAAAGAAATAACGGAAAGTGGCTCATGAATTTGAGGAATATTTTTACAGTGAAGGTTTTTTCAAACGTTTTGTGGCAATTCTTCTGTTAAGATGGTCGTCTTTTCAGCTGCGATGTATTCTTAAAAATGTGTCCTGTGTTTTGTCTAAAACTCCGTGTTTATTTATTTCTTAAGTATTATAAACTTCATTTATTTTCTATTCCTTTTGCATGCTCATATATAAAATATACACTGTATTGACAAAAGCCACCGAACACCCTTCAAAAACAAATGAACGGATCCGCTGCGTTGTTAAGCAAACGGTATAAAAACAAGCCTGCCGCCCCGGTGGCGCAGTGGTCTAAGGCGTTGGCCTCTGATCATTCGTCCGTAAGGATCCGGGTTCGAATCCCGGTCAGGCATGGATGTTGTGTTTGCCTTACGGCACTGGCTCTCTCCCTTCCCTGGAACCAGTGACCCTAAATTAAGGACGGGCGACTGCTTATAGCCCATTGAGTTGCTCACGGTGGTCGTTAAACCTCCAATAAAAAAAAAAAAACAAGCCTGCAGCTAACGGCGATAATATTGCACTGTGGGGCTAAGTGAAAATCTGGCGGCGGGAGAGAACTGACTTTGAGAAGGGAAAGATGTTCGGTATTAGATAGTGTGTTGTACATAAGAGAAACCGAGAGACGTTTTAACATACCCAAGTACATTGATTTTGGATGTACTGAATAAGTAGAAGACACATGGTGTTCCTGAAGCAGCAAAACGTACCGGCAGACCAAAGAAAATGAGTGATAGAGGACGTCGAAGCCTCAGCGGTCACGTTCGTGTGAGTTCCGTATATATTGGGTTTGTGTTGTGTGATATCAAGTGTTTCTTAATTACTTGTTTGTCGTCGTCGATTCGTGGAAGTCCTGTGATCATTTTAAGTCTACTCCCGAGCGGGTGAGTTTCTTTCTTTTGCTATTACCAGTTTGTTTACGTTCGACCTAGCCGGTCGGCGGTGCACACTTCATCAAAATTGCAACTTCCGGCGGAGAGGGACGGAGCTCAGCCCTCGCTTCCGGTAGCCCATCATCATCATCATCATCATCATCATTTTCGTCTTCGGCTGAAGCCAGCGTCCCTGCGCTGTCTTCCCTCGCTAGCACTGATGCACTACCTCTCCGTGGTACGTTCGATAGCCTTTCGGGTGTCAATCCGTTGACTTCTCCAGCTACATCAAACCTTTCAGCTTCTCCTCCAGTCGTTGAAGCCATGGATATTATTGGTGGTGAAGCCTCTTCCAGTTATTCTGTGCCTGTTCAGTTGTCTGCCACGTATTCTAAGGTTGCAGCCTCTTCTACTCCTCGACAGCTTTCCAAGGATCTGTATGCAAGCGCTCAAGCTTTGCACACTTATATTCATCGTGCTAGAAACAACATTCTTCTTGTAATTCCAGCAGGCTCGCCAGCCGCGACTGCTTTCTTTGAAAACCTGGCTAAGGGAGTTAGTTTTGAGGCTCTCCCAGATACACCGATGCGGATCAATGCCGATGCTCTTCAACGCCTGTTCCCCCCAGACGCCATTTCGCATATGTTCCGGCGGGGCCGGACGGCTGTCGTTTATCTTGCCAAGGTTGAATATGCCAAGTCTGTCCTGACGACAGGCCTGACCATAGGAGATCGCCAACTTACTCCAGAACCAGTGACCAAACGACCAGTAAATGTTTCTTTTTACCCTGTACCCCCAGAGGTGACAGATGTCATGTTATATGCTGTGCTTTCATCTCTGGGGCGAGTCGTTAGAGGGATCCAAACGCACTTAAAAGCAAAGAACGACCCGATGCATGATACCATCCGTGGAGCCCGACGAGTTGCACGTGTCGTTTTTCCTTCCCAAGAAGCTATTGCTCAGCTCCCAACTCACTTCACAGTTAAGTGTGATGGTCAGACTCGCCAAATTGATCTCTTGACTGAATTCCATTGCAGTCAGTGCAAAGAAGTTGGACATTTCTGCAAAGAGTGTCCTATTTCACAGCCATCACCTGGTTCTTCTGCATCACGGATGGATACTCGCTACACCCCTGTTGGTGCCTCATCACTATATTCGGCACCTGCTGATCCTCTTCACTTGGAGATTGCTCCTAATTCGACTTAACCTCTGCTAGCTACTACTCCGAGTGCCCTGCGCCTGGGGCTCGACATTAAACTTTCTATTATTGGTACGACGCCTTTCATTTTCCATCACCACCACTCGTGCGATGGCGGTCAGCAATCTTGGGGCTTGCTTTCTTCGTTATCAATGTCGGATCCACAGGATTCGGTAGTTCATGATGAACTGCACACTCACCTGCAACCGCTTGCCCAACAAGCTGTGCGTCGACTTCGACTTCTGCACCTATCTCCATCGGCACAAGCCTTTGAAGTTCTTTCCAAGATGGAATCATCGAGACGAGCGTCAACTTCACTACGACATCTTCGCCTTCCTAATGACTCCACCACGTTCGATACATCTCTTATTTTCTCCCAAGTACGTCACTTCTTTCAGGAGAAGTTCAGAGCGGTCGCGCAGGCTACTGATCTTTCTTCTTCTCCCCTTCTCTCTTCTCACCCTCAGTTCCCACCTTCTCTCTGTGCTCCCCTCACTGCTGAGTTTTCTTTGCATGAACTTCGAGAGGCGTTTTCATCCCTGAACTGCTATGCCTCCCCAGAACCTGATAGTCTTCCGCTGTCCTTCTACCGAGCTTTTCTTCCGTCCCTTCTACCTTTTCTTTCTGCTGGTTTTTCTTGTGTTCTTTCTTCTTCTGCGCTTCCGCCGGAATTTACAGTTGTTCATGTCATCCTACTGCCGAAGAAGGGGGACCTCTTGAATCTGACAAATTGGCACCCTATCTCCGTCCTTAATATTGATTATAAATTTTACACGAAACTCCTTTCTCGACGTCTTAACTCTGTCCTTTCGTTTCTTGTTTCTCACGACCAGTCATACACTGTGCCTGGTCGGTCTATCGCTAACAACATTTCTTTTCTTCTTAATCTAACTTTTCTTGCTCGCACACATTCAGAACCCCTGGCCCTATTTAACATTGATCTGCTTTTGATAACGTTTCCCATGGCTATCTCTCGGCTGTTCTAACCCATTTTGGCTTTCCTTCTCCTTTTTTCTCTCTCCTTCTCAGTCTTTATCGAGGCGCTTACTTTCATGTTCGGGCGGCCTCATTTTTGACGGCACCCATCCCTTTCCAACGAGCAATCCGGCAGGGATGCCCCTCTCAGGGTAACTCTTTGCCCTCGCATTTGAACCTTTCTTGATTGCCAGCCGTTCATCTCTTCTTTCTGCATTGCCGTTGACTGTTTCTAGCACCAGACATTACCATCGTTGTTTTCGCCTATGCAGATGACGCCACGTTCTGTCTCCGACGAGATGAACAGTTTGATATACTACTTTCCACGTATCAACAGATGCAGCTCTCTCTCTGGTGCGTCCTTGAACGTGCTCTAGAGCACCGGGTTGTGGTGTGGTTCTTGAATGGGCCGCACCGATACCCCATGGGGTTCCATGTGGTCCTCCTCGACCCAGAAAATTCTTGGTGCCCAGATTAGACATCCATTCACTCTGCTGGATTTATTACCTGGAATAGTATCCTTCCTCGATTACAACGCTCAGCTGCGTTTTGGCGATTCACGCATCCTTTCGCATCTTACATTCAGAGAGCGCAAATTGTCCAGCGACACCTTCTATCCCAATGCTTGTTTTCTTGGAACTCATCTATGTTTACATCGGTGTTTACATCTCTACTATCAACAGCATCTTCACTTCCGTGATTTGGTCAGCGAAGCATTGGGTTGCTGCTACAACTCTCACTCTTCCAGCCTCCCTGGAAGGAATTCGCCTACGGGATGTATGCCTTTACACTGAGCCTTTTGCATCGTTGCATTCCTTTGCCTTCTTCTCACTCCTTCTCCATCACTCTGCTCTACTTTTGATATTCTTATCTCTCTCCGAGTTCCATCCTTTTCTTTTCTCTTATATTTTCGGATACACTCTTATCCTTCTTATTTTAATCAATTTCCACCCCTCCTTACTCAAGCTCTGGCGTTCTTCCGCTCACTTCCACTTCTTCGCACAACTCCCTCTAGTACTCGTGATCTTCTTACCAAACCACTTTTCTTTTCGGCTCGGATTCACCCTCCAGATCAACCCTACTTCATCTTCCCTCCTTGGGTCCGCTCCGGAATCTTAACTGTTCAAGCTTTAGTTACTGCTGACCTCTGCTGGACGCCCCTTTCCTCTCTCTTCCCCGCTTCTACTCCCCTACTGGAGGAAGATTATGATCTCCTTCGTTCTACTCTCTGTTCTCTCTTCCCTTCCCTTCTTTCTGATTCAGGTCTCATCTCCGTTTCTGGTTCTAGCCTCTCTATTCCTTTCTTCCTGCCTCTTCGTGACTCTGTTGCCCCCATTTCTTCTTTTTCCACCGGTTCGATTTATACTCTTCTCAGCGCACCCCTCGCTATTCCCCACCCACTCTTCTTTGCTTTCCTTGACAATCTGGTATGCATCTTTTTCGCCGCTCTCTACCCCGCTAGAGCTTAACCTTCAATGGCGGTTTCTCCACCGTCGCCTTCTCGTTCCTTCCTCTCTCTTTCGTATGTCTATTTCTTCTTCTTCACTCTGTGTTTTTGTAGTTCTGAAGGCGATGTTCCACACGTTTATTGTCACTTTCCCATTCTGTTACCGCTGCTTCATACTGCTTTTTGTCTTGCTGGCATTACTTGTTTCAGGGATCTTCCTTTCCAATCATATCCACGGCTACTTCTCACTAAGCATCCTCCAACTAAACTTCCGGATGCTTCTGCCTACATATTCGTCCTTGTGAAGCATGTTATTCATCTTTACCGCCTTTCTATACGTTCCCGGTCTGCCACACCTAGCATCCTTTCTGCAGATGCCACCTTGCGGAGGAAAGAACATCACACCATTGCGAGATTTTGAACGGTCGGGTCATCCGGAAAGTTCGGGCGCCATTATAACGAAGTAAATTTCTCCGTCATTTTTGGTCTACGCCGGGAATCGAACCCGAGTCCGCTTATTCCGGAACAAGTCGCTCTAACAACTGAGCTACGCAGACGTTCGTTCTGACTGCTATCTGCCTTTATATCGTGTGCGTCCTGCTGGCAGGTACGTCACAGTATACAGGTACTTCTCTTCGACATTTCTGTTGGTACTTGTTCATCTGTGTTTCTTTGGTCCTCGGTTGAGTCCTGGGTCTTTAACTTTTATATCAATGTTGATTTTTGTGAAATGAGCATATCACTAGGAGTGAGTGGTCACAGGGTTTATGTTCGAGTCCCACGTTGTTGGACCCTTGTTCCCCTGATGTCTTTGTGCTATGTGAATGTCACCCTGCCGCATACTTTTTTTCACGTTCTTCGAATTTTTTCAGTTGGTGAATGCTCGTTGACCTGTAAATGCTGTATTATTTTACCCAATTTTTCCTTATGCTTTCGCCGATGCCCGCGAGCGCTGTGTTTCTACTTTTCGCACTCGCTTGCAAGGTTTTATCACTGTTACATTGCTTGCGTGTACCGTGTTGGTTATGCCTCGTGCTTGATACTGTGTTTAATGAATATATTCAGCTTTTTATTTTTCTTGTATGTATCATCATCATCATCATTGTCAACCATTATCAATCCACTGCTGGACGAAGGTCTCCCCAAGTTTCCTCCACAACGGTCTGTCTTGTGCCAGTCTCCTCCATGTCACTCCTGCATACTTTCGAATTCCATCCACCCATCTCCCATGTGGTCTTCTTCTGGGTCTTTTCCTGTCCCTTGGAATCCAATCTAAAATTTCGGCTGTCTATCGATGATCTGTCCTTCTGGCAGTATGTCCAGCCCATTGCCATTTCAGGGATTCAACTCTGATCATGATGTCTTCCACTCTGGTCATTTTTCGGATCCACGAGTTCCTCTTCTTATCTCTCCTGGTTACACCAAGTATGCAACTCTCCATGCTGCTTTGAGTTGTCTGCAGCCTTTGTAAGTCTCTTTTAGTTAAGGTCCACGTCTCTGCACCATACGTAAGCACTGGAAGGATGCATTGATCAAACACTTTTCTTTTAAGACATAATGGCATATTGCTCTTGAAAATTATGCTGTTTCTTCCAAAAGCTCTCCAGGCAAGTTTTGTACGCCGATTAATTTCTTCATCAATGTTACCCTCACTTGATATCTGCTGTCCAAGATAAACGTACGTGTCTGTTATCTCCAGCTTTTCTCCATCAATCGATAAATCTTCATTTCTTGTAAAAGCATTGAACATCACTTTTGTCTTCTGAAAGTTCATTCTTAATCCCACTTCTTTACTCTTGTCAGCAAGTTCCTGGATCATACTCTGCAGCTCTGATGGGGTAGTTGCAAAAATGACTACATCATCAGCAAAACGAAGGTGGGTTAGATAATCTCCAATAATCTTTATCCCTTTGTTTTCCCAGCTCAGCGACTGAAAAACACCCTCCAATGTGGTATTAAAGAGCTTCGGAGATATGGTGTCACCTTGTCTCACTCCCTTTCCAATTTTTATGTGTGTCGTATTTTCAAACAGCCGAATCTTTGCACTTCCATTTTCATAGATGTTATTAATAATATTAATGTATGCATCTTCAATACCGCAGGTTTTCAGAGCCATTGTAACTGCTGATGGTTTCACCGAATCAAAGGCTTTTTCATAATCGATAAAAGCCATGCACAATGGAAGTTCATATTCCCTCGCTCTTTCAATTAGTTCTCTCAGTACGTGGATATGATCTATTGTGCTGTAGCCACTCCTGAATCCAGCTTGTTCTCTCGGTTGAGCCATGTCCAGTGTTACCTTCAAGCGGTGTGAAAGAACTTTAGTGAAGATTTTATAAACTACTGATAGGAAGCTGATAGGTCTGTAGTTTCCGAGATCCCCAATGTCACCTTTCTTATGTAGCAGGATCATTGTAGCGGTGTTCCAATCCTCAGGAATCTTTACTTCATTAAGGCATCGAGTGAAAATTTGGGCGAGTACTGTTTCGATTTCTCCACTTGCTTCTTGTATGATGTCTACAGTAATTCCATCTTCTCCTGGAGCTTTTCCCCGCTTCATGTTCTTGATTGCATGTGCAACTTCTGCTGGAAGGACTGGAGGAACTCTGGTACTGGTATCTTTCATGATGTCTGGAGTGCATGTATCATCCCTTTCATATAATTTGGAGTAGAAATCTTTCACTCTTGTCAAAATTTCGCCTCTATTTCTTGTTACAGAACCATCTTCTTTTCTCAGTGCCATAATCTGTTTTCTTCCCTTACTGAGATGTCCCTTTGCTATCTTTAGGCTTTGGTTGTTTTCAATTGCTTTCCTCACTAGTTCACAGTTGAATTTTCTTACGTCTTCAGTGATACTTTTTCGTACTGTCTTGCATAGCTCTATATATTCCACTTTGAAAGTCACATCTTCTTTAGTTGTCCTCATCTCTCTTCTTTTTTGCATCAACATTTTCGTTTTTCCTGATAATTTATTTACATGCAACTTGTTCTTAGACCCAGCTAATTTTGTCGCTGTTTCCATAAGAGTTTTGGTTACTTTTCTGTTAACTTCAGAGATGTCCACTTCTTCCGATGTTAGGCCTTCTAAAGCAGAGAACCTGTTCTTCAGTTCCAACTTGAAGGTATTATGGTGTTTTTTAAGGTTGGTTATGTCAATAGATTTTGTTTGTCTTATGAGCTTGCCACGTTCAAGTTTAGTGTTGAGGTGCATCTTACATCTCACCAATCTATGGTCACTACCTGTGTTGAACTTGTTTAGCACACTGCAGTCTTCTATGACGAATTTTTTGTTACACATAATAAAATCAATTTCACTTGTCGTCCCATTTGGATGTCTCCATGTCCATTTCCTGTGTGGCTTTTTCTTTAAGAAGGAGTTCAAGATGAAAAACCCTTCTGCCTCTGCAAACTCAACGAGAGTATTTCCACGCTGGTTTCTGTTGCCGTGACCGAATTTACCTACTGAAGTTTCATTCTGTTGCCGTTGCCCTATTTTTGCATTGAAACCTCCCATAATTATTTTCAAGTGCTGCTTACCTTTATTATTTAGATGACAAATTTCCTCATAAAATTCTTCAATTTCTTCTTCAGGATGACTTGTGGTGGGTGCATAAGTTTGAATAATCTGAGCCTGGTATCTTTTCGAGAGTTGGATAACAAGCCGTGCAGCTCTGTCAGAGGAACTTTCAACTTCTACAACTTTATCCTTCAGTTTCTTGTTTATTATAAATCCAACACCACTAGTTCTGCCAGTATCTGTCCCACGATAGTAGAAGAGATGTCCACTTTTCAGTTCGATGAGATCTTCTCCTTTTCTCCTTACCTCACTTAGCCCCACGATGTCCCACTTGATCCTTTGTAGTTCCTCTTCCAATTCAAGAAGCCTTGAATCAGAAGATAGGGAGCGTCCGTTGTACGTAGCCAAGGTCAGCATCAGATGGCAGCCTAGTCCGGTCCTCCGGGGATTCTTAGCACCCTCTGCCTTCATGTCGCACTGGCCGCTGCCTTGGCCAGGTACATTCCAGCTGCCGGAGACTGAGGGCCAAGATTTAAGTTGTGGAGTCATTTTGGAGGGGTTTGGCCATAACTCACCACGCTGGCCAAGCGGGTTGGTGAGTGTGTTATAGAATTTCCTCTAATCCCGATGGTATAGTTATACCGCTATTGGCGGTCGTCAGAGCCCCTTTAGTAGGAACAGGATGCACCACGAGAAGGTGGGGTTGACATTTGTCAAGGAGAGGCTGTGATGTTACGCATCACCTGACCTTACATCCCCTTGTATGTATATTGTACTTTTTCTTCAGAAATTCTGCTGGTACTAGTTCCTTTGCGATTCCTTGGTCCTCGGTTGAGTCCAGGGTCACTATAAATTTTGTATCAATGTTGATCTTTGTGAATTGAGCTCACCACCAAGTGTGAGTTGTAATTTTATTGTTCTGTTTTTCTTTAGTTGGCGCTTGCCATTCACCTGTAGTTCGTATCATGTAACTTACCGTAATCTGCATTATTTCTCTGGTACTGTGCTTGCTGTCATTATCAACTATCTCTCACGCGTATATTCTCTGTTCACAGTGCACCGAGCTATTTGTAATTCTTGTTTGTTATATATCCCCGATGTGTCCCGGGGGTTTTTCTTTTGCGTTTTTGGCTTTTTGTATTGTTTCTTCCAACCTCGTGCGTTTTCTGTTCGAGACGGTGTCATTGGGCTCATATTTTTTGTACCGTTTTATAAATTGTGCGTGATGCTATGTTGTTCCTTTATGTTTTTCCCTCTATGTTCTTGAGTGGTGCTGCCCGTTCACTTGTAGATCTGTTTTCTCATTGTTTAGCGTCGCTCAGTGTGGCACGCCTTGGTCTTGTATTCAGAATCCCTCACTGGAGTGCTATTAATGTGGATTTTCCCGGGTTTGTTGCGCGCTATTGGTGTACAGTGCTTACTGTATTTATGGTTTCTATTTCTGGTTTTCCTGATTGTTAAAAGAGTGCCGTGTTTGGTGCCCTTTACTGTTGTAATGTGTTCCTCGATTACTCATGGCTATTGCCAGTGCCAATTGTAATTGCTTTCGTGTACTTTGTTGTCTCTGTGTATAGCGTATTTTACCACCTTGTTGTGGGTTTTAGCATTTTTCATATTATTTGGACCGTCGTAGCCGTATTCATCTGTTGATATTGTCATTACTTTCATTCATTGTTTAATTATTGTTTTCCCCACTTTGTGGTGCGCCTGTATTCTTGTACGCCTAAGAGTTCAATAAAATTTGTTAATACTCAGGAGAGTCGTTACAGCTGATCGACGGAGTACTGCACAAGACCTCAGTGTACAGGTGAGTAAAAATGCTGCAACCTCAGTATGTACAAGTACCATTCGCAGAGAACTTCATTCCATGGGTTACCGTGGTCATGCGGCTGCTCATAAGAATTTAATCTTCCCTCGGAATGCTCCTCGTCGTTTAGCATGGTGGAAAGAAAATTTATCGTGGACCGTAGATCAATGGAAACTGATCCTATGGACTGATGAATCCAGATACACGATCCATCATTCTGATGGCCGTGTCTGGGTATGGAGGCAGCCGGGGAAACAGCTTTTACCACAGTGTACTGTTCCTACGGTCAAGTTTGGAGCTGCAGTGTACTCGTGTGGGGACTCTTTTCGTGGTATGGTGCCAGCCCATTGGTTATCGTTGACAAACCTTTTAACCAGCACGTCTACTTCGATAATCCGAACAATTATGTCCTATCAACTCTGTGGCAATACTATGGAACCGAGCCTTGTTGGTACAAGCAGTGTAATGCACCGAGCCATAAAGCAAGGTTTCAAAATCGCTTTATTATTATTCATCATAAGAAAACATAAGAGGGAGACGTACAGCGTTGGGCGCCTCACGGGGAAATGATACAAACTGTTAAAACATGATGGTATATATACTGCAATGACAATGGGGATGAATAACAAATGTTGCAAGCAAAGCTTATTGCACAAAAATTGCAGGAGAAGTGACAGAGAGAAACACATCGTGTCACATGACATTGGCTGGGCATGATTTACAGGATAACACAGGCGAAACAATAGTACACAATTAGAAAAAGAACAGCACAAACAGCGCCGTGAAGGTAAAACATTACATACATGAGATAAAAACACAGCGTGCACAATTTTGCAAGTTATTTAACGAGGGCATCGAAGCAACATAATACAGGCGGGGTGAAGGTAATTAATGTACACGAGTAAGCATGAAAATACACTGAGATGACATTAGCATTCACAATTCAACGGTAGCGTGGATTGCACGAAATAAAATGCAGAAGGAACAGTAAGATCACAGGGCAAAACTAGGAATGCACACTAGGATGACAAGAGGAATTAACGCAAAATGAAAGCACTGTACGACGCAATAGGTGTAACTGGTACATTAACAAGACATGATGAACCATATTGTACACATGGATGACCAAATAAAGTACACAATGTGAAGACACGATACAGCGCAAGAAATGTTACAAGTACAGTAAAAAGCACACGATAAACCATGAGTGCACTCTGGGATGTTATGAGTATATGCATAAAGTGAAAGCACAGGACAAGCCATGGGTTCTGACAGATGACAGAATTTATCATAAATTTGCACGTGCACGATCAAAGCATTAATACAATGTGAAATGGGATGAAAGTAGTATGTATACAATGTGGAAGTATACAACTGTACAAAAATCAAACAGGTGCAATGAAAATGGCTAAACACTAAGAAGGTGTGTGAATGCGGCAAATATAACAAATGAGAGATAGAGATGTACATCACATGACATTTCAAAGTAAAACTCACTACAGGAACACGGTGTAATACACTAGGTGCATAGACAGAAAGCACTTACGGTGACCAGGGTACAGCCCACAGTACATAAACGTGACGGGGGTCACGGAATCAGAGGGCACACTGATAACAATGTAAATATGGTAAAGCATAGTACGACACGAAGAACAACAATTCAAATGACAAATCACAATGATATGCACACTGAAAAACGAGAAAACAAAAACTTGGGTATTACAACACAGGCTGTAGCACGATCACATGATATACATGGAGACGAGTCGTACAGTGGAGGAGGGACACCACGGTGCCACAGAAATCAGCAAAAGAGGTGTAGAATGTCCTAGGGTACTGATAGGGGTAGCAGTCCATAATCAACTGCAAACCATGGAGCTACCGGCGCCCAGGTAGCATAGAAGGTGGCTTCTCGACGACTGAAGGTGGCTTCTCGACGACTGCCATTTCCGAGATCGATTGCTTTGGTACTCCAGGCGGAGTCGAAAAAGCAATCGATTTCGGAAATGGCACAAAAGTGCTGCGCTGGCCTGGTGTAAAGAGACCGGTGAGAAAACGTTGCGGAGTTGTTAAAGGTATACGTAAATAACGTGTTTAACCAGCACGAGAAGATAGGCACATACTGACGGAAGAGGCGTAGGTGGATGAGCCCGCAGAAGAAGATGTCTGTAGGCAGTGAACGGAAGATCTTTAGAACAAGAGCGAGTGGCAATCCGGAAAGTCTGGTGGAGGAGAGGCATCAGGATGGGACAGTAAAGGTAGACGTGAGAAACGTCTGCCTCCTGTGCGCAGAAGGAGCAGAGAGGGTAGGAGAGAAGGGACATGCGAAAGAGAAAATACGGAACAGGGAGGCGATTATGCAAAAAGAGCCAGTGGGTATTAATTTCAAGAGGGGCGGATAAGGGTGAGCGGGCAGCGGCCCAGACAAGAGGAAGAGAAGCAGGGGGAACCTCGAGAATAGAAAGCGGTGAAGGGGTGGCAACGTGCACTAGAGAACGATTAAGAGATTTAGAGGAGAGAGAGGAGAGATGAAGAACCGAGTCTGAGAGTCGGAGGAAAAACGGCAGCGGAAGAGAGGCAGATAACACAGAGACGAGACCTGTGGGAGAGACAAGATCAGGGAAAAGCGAAAGAAGTGCAGTAAGCAGGGAGTCATAGACCAAACGGGCGAATGGGGACGAGAGAATAGCAGGGGGGTGGCCAGAGAAAGGGCGCCAGGATAGATCCGAGTTAGTGAGGTCTTGTACGGTTACTACACCTGCTCGAAGCCAAGAGGGGAATGAAAAGCAGGGGAGATGGGGGGATGAACAACGGAGTTGAAGAAGAGGGGTTCAGAACGAAGCTCTAGAGTTGAAGAGAGAGGGGAGCGAATGAGGTGGAGAGAGCGAAGGTGAGTGAGGGCTTCAGCATATGCTGGTGGGAGTTTGGAGGGGGGAAAGGACAGCAATCCATGAGAACTAAAGAAAGAAAGGAAAAATGTGGGTTACGCAAGGAGGCAAGAACGTCATGTACCTGAACTGCGGAAGCCACTGGAGCCGTGAAAAGGTGAATGAAGTTGATCACTCGGCTTGCTTTGTAGCACAGCGGGACATCAGGTAGGCCAGCACCACCATAGGAGGGAGGAGCACAGAGTTTGTGGACGTTAACCCAGTGATGACCCGCCCACATTACTCGAGTGAGGCAGCGTGTAACCTCCTGGAGACAGAAAATCGGGGTCGTAGATGCAATCCAAGAATGCTTGCAGATGGACAGAAGGTATGTCCTGGTGAGATTTGTACGCTGTTAGTAGGACGTACAGAACTGCGCACGACACCAGAACGCAGCTGTGCGGAGGAGGCGAGGATGGAGTTCCGTGCGAGTTGCACTGGAAGTAGCTTGTGGTGCGCCTAAGTGCACACCCAGGAAGCGTTGTGTAGTGGATGACCATGTGGCCCCCCATAGAGCATCCATGCGATTGGACCACGACCCGCACCACAATCCGGTGCTCTTAGACGTATTCAATTCAGCTGCAGAACATGAAGCATATGTGGAGAACAAACGACGAAGCAGTTGGAACTGTGAGTCGCTACGAATGCAGACGGTAATGTCATCTGCATAGGCAGAGTAAATGACTGAGTGATGCCGTGAGCTGGCAACTGGTGGTGGAAGTTGTGCTAAGATAGATGTTTGCAGAGAGCGTAGGAAGGGATCGACGGCAATCGCAAACAGTTGACCAGAAAGCGTGCAGCCCTGACGAACTCCCCGCTTGAAGGGAACATGTGCTGTGAGAAAAGATGCCGTCTTGACATGGAAAAGGGCGTCCCGGTGGAGGGAGAGAAGAACAGAGATAAAATGTTCAGGAAAACCAAAGTGTAGCAGCGTTTGTCTTAAATATTCGTGTGAGATATTATCGAAAGCGGAACGGTGGTCTAAGGAAAGGAGAGCAAGAGGTTCAGAATGAGTCTTGGCAAGATGAATGAGATCGCGAAGAAGTTGAACATTGGAGGAACGAGAACGGCCAGGCACAGTAGAGGTTTGAGAGTCAGCAAGGATGTGAGGAAGGACAGAGTTTAGTCGACGGGAAAGAAGCTTAGTATAGAGTTTATAATCTTGATTGAGAAGAGAAATGGGGCGCCAATTTCCCAAGTCAAGAGGGTCACCCTTCTTGGGAAATAGGACCACATGTGCGTCCGTGAAACTCCTCGGGAGGGGGAGCAGTTAAATGCAGCAGAAAAAGCGGAGAGGAGAAAAAGCAACAGAAGAGGCAAGAACGCACGATAAAAAGGAAAAGAGAATGGTCGTTCGGACCCGGAGAGGCATGGGGGTTAAGGGAAGAGAAGGTGTCGGATACCTCCGTGGATGTGGGTGAGAGAGACAGGGTGTGAGCAAGATGAGACGGAACTTGAAGCAGGTTATTGAGAAGATGGGGAAGAGCAGAGGGAGAAGGGGGAGGAGTTTCACTGAACTTGGTGGTATAGAACTGACGAACGTGAGAGCAAATCGCTGCCGAATCGGATGTGATTTCGCCAGAGGGGAGGCGAAGATGACGAAGCGAGGTAGAAGACTTACGTGCAGATTCCATTGATGTTAGAAAGTCATAGGTGCATTCCTCCGGATTGAGATGTTTAATACACAGACGTAAAAGTGCTTGCTGCGCTAGAGGTTTCAGCAAAGCCTGGAGCTCCGCCTGATATGTTGGAAACAGCGGATCTGACAACCCAATCAGTGCGAGCATCTGCCTGGCGTGATCGGAAGACTGACTGGAAGTCGTCATGGTGAAGGAAAGTTGCTTGACATGTAAGAGGAGCTGATGCTTGACATAAGCCAATACGTCAAGGTACAGGGTGCAGAATGTAACCCTGCGCGACGAGCAGCGAGGAAAGAACGGACAGAGGCACAAAAGTCAGGATCAGTGAGGAGCTTGGAGTCAAACGTCCACGGACGTAATGTCCGAGGGAGTGACGCCGCAACAAACACTGTGAGAGTGACCGTGCAGTGGTCTGAGGAAGCAGTAGGTTGATGTCGCAACTCGGTAATAGACGCAAGAAGCGGTGTGGAAACGTAAACCCGACCCAGGCGTGCAGTCGATGGAAGCTGACTCCCAGACGAGCGCCACGTGTGTGAGGTCTCTTGTGGATGTAGGCGCCTATAAGCATCGGTGAAGGAGAAATCAGCAACAAGGTCATGGAGTAGTGCGACGAGATCCGTCCGACGCTCTCGTGACGAAGGAGGGCGATCCAGTGTCGGGTCAAGGGTACAATTGAAGTCGCCACCCAAGAGCACACGATCCGAAGGCGAGAATTTCGAGAGAGCTTGACGGAGTTTGTTGAACAAGATGGATAAATGAATAGAGGTGCACGGAATATACGCATTAAAGATGTGAAATCGAGCTCCGCCAACTGTGAAGGAGACTTGCTGGAGTAAATCCCGGCATAAGTTCTGCACTGAGAGTGCAGTGAGGGTGGATCGGAACTGCTGATGTATTCCGATAGCAAGCCCACCATGAGATGAATAGCGAAATGCATGATGGAACACATAATCGCTAGCACGCCAGCGAGTAAACAGAGAGGAGGAATGGCAGTTTGTTTCTTGCAGTAGTAACAGATCGGCCCCTAGGGGCGAGAGGTCTTTTATGGGCTAGCATTCATTAGGGGCTAGCGAACCCTCTGCAATTAAGGGTCAGAACCTCGAATGGACTTGTCAGTCGTTGATTGGATGAGTCGCGGAGCAACTTTCAGGAGCTGTTGTAATCGGTTTTCGCAGCCAAGGGTCCATCAGTGGTGCAGGGGGTCATGTACAAACCCACGAAGGTACTTAGCAATGCATCCGGCTTGCAGAAGCAGCGCGGGAAGAATGTCTTCGCGCTCTCGGAGGTAGTCATACGTCGACTCCAGGTTTGTGGTGTGGGTGCAAAACTGATAGTAATCTCCAAGACTGAGAGGTTCTGAAGGAGCATCACATTTGGAGAGTACACTTGAAAAGACCTCAAACGAAGATGTAGACCCATCATCATCAGTGTCCTTTTCAATTTCTGTTGGTGCAGGAGAGGGAGAAAAATCTCCTGTAGATTGGGTAGCAGAGCACGGTTGCCCATCCGCAGAACGAGATTTCTTCTTCTTCTTCTTACGTCGGGTACCTGTACGAGTGCCAGAAATGAGTTTTTCAGGGAGCGACGATGCTCGGGAAGCAGACGCAGAGTCAGAAGAGTTATCGGCGCCACCGTCACACTCGGAGACACCAACAGTGAAGACTGGTGGGAAACCAGCGGCGAGGTCTCCCGATGTTGCCACGTGATCAGGAGTAGTAGGTGAGGCGAGCACTGGAAGATGAAGGTGGGAGGTGAGGTCAGCATCAAAAGACGCTCGTTGACAAGAGGCTTTAGATATACTTTTTGTGTAACTCGGCCCAGGAGCAGTTGGCACACTAGAAGACGGTGCAGGTTGAGAGCGAAATGTAGCAGGAGGCTGCTTAGAGGCGGGAGGCACTCTAGAAGCCGTGGGAGCTGGGTACTCGTTGTTGGGGCAATGAGCTCGCTGCTTTGCAATTAGCACAGTGTTCTGATGTAAGCATGTCAATTCTGTAGGTGAGCTGCCCACATCGGACGTTTAGGATCCGTGGGAACTTACGGAGATGCTCCTCTGATGGAAAGATGAGTCGAACACTCCGGCGAAAACTACGAACGTTCTTACGTGCAGGATCCTTGGGCGCAGATGAATGTGTGATAACAGGACCAACAATCTTACCACACTTACTAAGTGCAGTACATATCATCGCATCCGAGATTTCGGGGGCACCGGAAACAAAGAGACCTGAACAGGGCGCCTGGCAATCGGTTCAGCTTCATGGTGGTGATCTCCCAGGTCATGACCAAAGTTAAGAAGCGTGTCTGCATGCTCTTTGGATGTGAAATAAACAATCATCGTCCGCGGCCGGTGGGTGAGGTGAGTAATGGCTCCGGTTGGAAGAAAAGCAAGGAGCGTATCACAATGGACCTTCAACGGTGTATTCGGAAGAGCATCCAGGCATACTCCCAACTCGCGGGTGGAGTGCAGTTCCTGCGCAGCCGGTGAGAAGTGCGAAACGTCCAATTGAAGTGAGTCACCATGTATCTGGAAATGGGCATCCGCAAGCGGAAGGCGAGTCGCTTGCGTCGGGAGGAACGCACCTGAGGTAATGCTAGAATAAGAGCGGGAAGGCAAACCTCCACTGGAAGGCAGAGGTGCAGCGCTGGATGAAGGAGCTGACACAACGCTGGGCAAGGCTACCGAGGGCAGAGAAGCAACGCCCTCAGAGATATCCATTACGTCATCGGCAGCATCAGAAGCGAACGACGTAGCATCACCCCCAGGAGGGGTGGAGTCAGAGAGTCGAAGCGTAGAAGAAGAAGAGCAATAGGCATCAGGAGGAGGACGATATTCCTTATCATCAAGGACGGACGCTGATTGGTTTGCTCCGTCAGAGATAAGGATCGACGTATGAGGAGAAGCTGTGAAGAGAACGGGAACGCTACTCTTATCAGCAGTCGCCATCGCTGATGGCGAGGCCTAATTTAGTAAAAACGACCAACTGGTCGAGAAAATAAAGTGCTGATAGCTAACTGAAAAATAGTACTCACCGACTCGGGAGATGCCTTAAATGAACGATACAACCTTCGTCTTGAAGGCACGCACAAAAGTTAAACGACAGAGCACACAAAACACAATCAGTAGACGGCGAAACACAGATCTCAAAACAGACACGACTTACGTCCCATGCCGCCCCGGTGGCGCAGTGGTCTAAGGCGTTGGCCTCTGATCATTCATCCGTAAGGGGTCCGGGTTCGAATCCCGGTCTGGCATGGATGTTGTACTTGTCTTACGGCACTGGCTCTCTCCCTTCCCTGGAACCAGTGACTCTAAATTAGGGACGGGCGACTGCTTATAGCCCATTGAGTTGCTCACGGTGGTCGTTAAACCTCCAATCAAAAAAAAAACAAAAAAACTTATGTCCCATAAAGCAAAGACTGTTACGGCGTGGTTTGACAATAATCTGGAATCGTGTGTGTACTGGCCAGTACAGAGCCCTGATCTTAATCCCATAGAGCACCTATGGTATGAATTAAAGCGCCGCATAAGAAGTTTGGAACCAAGGCCTACTACTAAGCAAGCCCCCGCCCCGGTGGCGCAGTGGTCTAAGGCGCTGGCCTCTGATCATTCGTCCGTAAGGGGTTCGGGTTCGAATCCCGGTGAATCATGGGTGTTGTGTTTGTCTTACAGCACTGGCTCTCTCCCTTCCCTGGAACCAGTGACTCTAAATTAGGGACGGGCGACTGCTTATAGCCCATTGAGTTGCTCACGGTGGTCGTTAAACCTCCAATCAAAAAAAAAAAACAAAAAAAAAACTACTAAGCAACAGTCAGCGGCAGCATTGTGCACTGAATGGAAGCACATACCTATCGCTATGTTCCAAAACCTTGACGAAAGCTTGTCTCGAAGGGTCAGTGCATGCAATAAGGCCAAATGCAGACCAACACCGTACTAATGTATGCCAACAAATGCTATGTTGTGTTTCTCTTCTAGGTGTCTTTTGTCAATATAGTGTATATTCCTAAGTACTTAGTCATCTTCATTATCTTATTAGATTACCTTATCCCAGGTGAGTCATTTTATTTGCATACAATAATTTCCGAAGTATTATATCAAGTCTGTTCATTGGAACGTAGCTCTATAAGCATACTGAAGACAAATACAGATATACACATCCCATTTTTTGATATTACCCTAATACAACAACAACAGTTTATGTGGCATGAACTGGGAACCTTGGTTGCTTTTGAACCAAAGTATGGATGCCCAGCTACTTGCGGACCATGTGCATTCCAAAATATTGCAGCTCCACTCAGAGAGGGATAATTTCCTCCAGGACGATAACACTCTATCTCATTGTCCAGCCTTTTGTAGAAATGGTTTAATGAGCAGAGTGCTGATATAGGATATCTCGAATGACCAACTCGGCTGATATCGACACAGCTGAACATCTGTGAGATGTTCTCGGACGGCATGTGAGGCACATGTATACACCACCACCACCATCCAGACCGGAATTGAAGATGGCAATACAAATAGCTTTGTTGCAGATGTCTACAAAATTGTACAGAAACCTCGTGAGGTTGATGACACGCCAGATGGCAGTTGTCCACTGGGAGAAATTAGGACGTACGTACTGCCACGTTGATAGCCGTTATTTATTAAGCACTCAGTGTACATTCTTTCGATTTCTGAATCTTATTCATCTCATACTTTCATGCCTGAAAGGGCATTCTCCAACACAGCAGGTGAGCAGGGAATGTGCATATCCTCTACATGAGATAATGGTCTGATTTCTCATAGAATGTGTTGATGCACAGTGTCGTTTTGGATTTTTTGTTTTTGTGTTTCGCTACATCCTTCTTCTTTTACAAAGCAAAAGTAACAATTATCCCTATGGTTTCTTCGTTCTCTCTATAAATAGGAATTACAAATGGCATAGCTTTATTCTTTCCGTTTTTCCACAATCTTAAACCTTCGAAACACGTGGTTGCTCCTATAGGTGAGCGTTGGCTGTCGCGATCGGTATCTCAGCAACGACTAGCAACAGTCATCCAGCTCACCCACTAGTACAACAACGGTGAAGTTCCACCTCTATCCACGTGAATCATGCGCCGTAGCGTGCTTCATCTGTGACTCCACAGCCGAAGACCAACGCAGGTGCCTATAATGGCACCCAGTCATCTCATATAGTGCCACGCATGCGCCAAGGAACATCGGCAATGGACCCTCGACATATGGACGAAGGTCAACTGCAATGATGAGTCCCATCTCCATCTGCACCATGCTGGTGGTCGAGTTCGCATATGACGTAAACAACATGAAGCTCTATTCCCTGATTGCATAATTGGGGTTCAACAGGCCGGTGGATGTGGTGTTCTGCTCAGGGGAACTTTCTCCTCGCCAGCCTTAGGTTCGTTGGTTATCATCCCACAAACCCTGAATGGTGGGCGCTAGAGGGACCTGTTAGCCTACCAACTCCATCTATATCTGCAGGAGGTTCATGCGGACCACAGTACCATCTTTCAACTGGGCAACACACCGTGTCGTCGAATCCCGGTGAGGCATGGATGTTGTGTTTGTCTTACGGCACTGGCTCTCTCCCTTCCCTGGAACCAGTGACTCTAAATTAGGGACGGGCAACTGCTTATAGCCCATTGAGTTGCTCACGGTGGTCGTAAACCTCAAAAAAAACAAAAAACCGTGTCGTCATCGGGCTCGTATAACTACTGAGTGGCTGGGAGAAAACGACAACGAATTAGCGGCATGGCATTGCACCCCAAACTCCCCTGACTGTAACCCAATTGAACATTGTTTGGGATATGTTAGAACGAGGTGGAAGAACCGCTGATTTTTCTCCACGGAATGAGCGTAAACTGACGGAGCTGCTGCAGGGATATGGGTCCTGTTACTCGTGGAGGATGTTCGGCACCTTGTAGAATCTATTCCTAGGCGTCTGCGAGCCGTGACTGCACCAAAAGGTGGACCAACGCGTTATTACGTGGGTGTTCCTAATTCAAAGCTAACAACCCAGTGTATGTTAATGCTAACTTTTTAATGAGATTACAGTAGAAGCGACTCATCAAGTGGAAGTGCTCTGTGTCTGTTAACCTTCATGTCTACCCGCCTCGAAACGCGCGCGCAGCTGTCATTCCGAGCGAAGGTAATTCCCGAGCGCTTGGTTGACGAAGTCAGACGATTTGTTTGATCACTCGTCCTGGCACAAGGACAATGGTGTTAACGGTTGAACAGAGAGTGTTTGGGTGGAGCATGTCTTTCGCCAGGACAAGTGCACGGACGAAGTGCAAAACAGAGCTCGCCAGGAAGTTTCGTGATGCATACGTCCCCCACCGTAGTGCGGTACGTCAGCTCATAGCGAAGTTTCGGAAAGCTGGCATCGTTCTGGAGATTCACCTCTCCGGTAGGCCATCCACGTGAAACGAGACAGTACTGGATATGTAGGAGATGTTACAGAGGGGTCCATATAATTCGGTGAGGTGGCTGTCACAACAAGCTAATATACTAAATAGTACAGCCCACGATATTTTGAAAAGAAAGTTGCGTTTCCACTTTTTTTTTTTGATTGGAGGTTTAATGACCACCGTGAGCAACTCAATGGGCTATAAGCAGTCGCCCGTCCCTAATTTAGGGTCACTGGTTCCAGGGAAGGGAGAGAGCCAGTGCCGTAAGACAAACACAACATCCATGCCTCGCCGGGATTCGAACCCGGAGCCCTTCTGGACGAATGATCAGAGGCCATCGCTTAGACCACTGCGCCACCGGGGCGGCGTTTCCACTTTCAAAGTGTCAGCCGTGCATCAGGCTGTCATTCCGAGCATACATTTCACCACGATGCCCGTTTTCTGTACTGCATGTGGTTCCAAGGGTTCCTGTCTGAAGAACGTGAGGATATTCCGGACGTGACTTTCTTTACAGATGAGGCATGGTTCCAACTGTCCGGGTATATCAACAGCCAAAACACTGGTCTGTGGGATACGCAGGTACTCCGCATACACTTCAAGAGCTAGAGGCTGCAATAACGAACCACATCCAACAACACTCGTCTGTGAGATACGCAGGTACTCCACATACACTTCAAGAGCTAGAGGCTACAATAACGACCCACATCCAACAACACTAGTCTGTGAGATACGCAGGAACTCCGCATACACTTCAAGAGCTGGAGGCTGCAATAACGACCCACATCCAACAACACTCGTCCGTGAGATACGCAGGTACTTCGCATACAATTCAAGAGCTAGAGGCTGCAATAACGACCCACATCTAACAACACTTGTCTGTGAGATACACAGGTACTCCGCATACACTTCAAGAGCTAGAGGCTGCAATAACGACCCACATCCAACAACACTCTTCTGTGAGATACGCAGGTACTCCGCATACACTTCAAGAGCTAGAGGCTGCAATAACGCCCCACATCTAACAAATCACATTATGTACCCTAGGAAAGGTCTTCACCAACATGCAGAAGCGTCTGCCGACATGTCTGGACGTTGGTAGGGCCCATTCCCAAAACCTTCTGTAGGAACCAGTTCGACATGGTAAATGTGGTTACTTTCAGTGCACAGTTATTTTTCGGACACCCTGTATTTGTTGGGAAGTGTACTTCATAAATACAATACTTGGCGAAATTATTGTTTCATTATAAATACATACTACTGAATAGGAATAGGAGTTTGCTTTTTTTCACGTCAAGTCAGTAACATCTCATACCATATCTACACCATGTTCAGGAGTTTTTAATATAAAAATTAAAAATCAATTTTATGAACAACTCGGAAGTCAACCTACACTTCTTTCTCCATATTTGGTTTTTCTTAGATTCAGAGACGAGAAGTACAGTAGAGGAGAAACGGTGGAAGGTTTTTCCGAAAGCATTTAGGTTCGGTAAAAAAGCTATAGAAATGTGACGTGCAAGCAGCAAGAAAGCTAACGTTTTTTTGTTTCATCACAAAGAGGATTTTACCGGATGTGAGTTCTGCAAGAAACCACCTTAATATTTTTTGCAAACGCTAAATTTAGTTACCCTTACGTGGTATCCAGTTTCCAGGGAAATGAATTCAAATTGCATATCCAAGGCAAATGTTGGCTTCCGAAATTGAGAAGGTATCTAATTTGTGGTCTCGGTATCTTGGCGATTGGATCGCATCGATTTCCCTACTCCTTCTCCTTTCTTTTATTTTTTCAGCCACAGATAAAGGGCCAAAAAAATATAAAAAAGAGGAAATAGAGGGGGATGAAGGGAAACAACAACAATAACAGAAAAAGAGAAGAAAAATTCGATTTCTTCCCCCGAGTTCTTTGAGAACTGCTTGATCCACTGGGACGAGCTGATTGGTCGGCCACCGAAGAAGGTCTGGATCACTGAGCCACTGTTCGGTGCAAGGACACAGCCTTATTCCAGATGATTTTTCCTGATGAGAAGGGTTTCTTTCAAGTTCACCTCTTTGAAAGAAAGATTTTTAGAGATCGTCTTGCCATCCCTCAACCTCATTCAATGAAGAATGTTATGTGGACACCCTTAACTTTCCAGTTAGGACTTTAAAAAGCTGATGAAATCACCGGGTGATTACAGACGTTCGAATCTTGATAACGAAGTAGGAGATCAATTGATATTTACTTTATATTTCTACCTTACATATTCTTCCGGATTTAGCAACTTAATTTAGCATTTAGCAGCACCACATTGTCTTTCATGAACATACACTATATTGACAAAAGTCACCGGACACCTAGAAGAGAAACACAACACAGATTTTATTGACATACATGAGTACGGTATCGATCCAGCTTTGGCCTTAATGCATGCTCTGAACCTTCGAGACATGCTCTCGACAAGGTTTTGGAACACATAGATAGGTACGCGCTTCCATTCAGTATATAATGCGGCCGCTAACTGTTGCTCAGTAGTAGGCCGTGGTTCCAAATTTCTTATGCGGAGCTCTAATTCATGCCATAGGTGCTCTATGGGATTAATATCAGGGCTCTGCGCTGGCCAGTCCAAAGACGATACGGAATCATCGTAAACCACGCCGTAACAGTCCTTGCTTTATGGCTTGGTGCATCATCTTACTGGTAACAACAAGTCTCGGTTCCGTAGTATTGTCACAGAGTTGGTAGGGCATAAGTGTCCAGAATATCGAGGTAGACGTACTGGTTAACAAGTTTTCCACGTTAACCAATGGGCCGGAACCATACCACGAAAAACACCCCCACACGAGTACGCTGCCAGCTCCAAACTTGACCGTAGGAATAGTACACTGTAGTTAATAGCGTTCCCCCGGCTGCCGCCATACCCAAACACGGCCACCAAACTCTTGGATCGTGTATCTGGATTCATCCGTCTATAGAACCCGTTTCCATTGATCTACGGTCCACGATAAATGTTCTTTAAACTATGCTAAACGACGAGTAGCATTCCAAGTGGAGATGAAAGGTTTATGAGCAGCCGCACGAACACGGTAACCCATGGAATGAAGTTCTCTGCGCATGGTGCGTGTACATACCAAGGTTCCAGCATTTTTACTCACCTGTACACTGAGGGCTCCGTCAATTAGCTGTAACGACTCCCCTGAGGCATCGACGTCCTCTATCACTGATTTTCTTTGGTCTGCTATTACATTTTTCTGATTCGGGCACGCCATGTGACTTCCACTTATTCAGTACATCCAAAACAGTTTACTTATGTACGTTTAGACGCCTCTCGGTTTCTCTTATGGGCAACCCACTAATATAACACCCAAAAATCTTTCCTTTCTCAAAGTCAGTTTTCTCCCGCAGCGGCATTTTAATTCCACCTCAGAGTGCGACATGATCGCGCGGGTTTTATACCGTTTGCAGCTGTTCCGCGCATCTTAACAACGCAGCGGATCCGTTCATTTGCTTTTGAAAGTGTGACCGGTGACTTTTGTGAATATAGTTTATGTCATCATATCACAGACACTTTCATCAACCAAGTCTATCACCAGATGGCTTCAGGCGTTTGAGTCTTATAAATGCGGAAATAGCCCATTAATATTGTTTTACACTTCTCGTTCGCACATTCTTCAAGATTTAGGGAATTTAAACTGGCAACAGCCACATTGCATCGGACGCATATGTCATCATACATCTGGTTTCAAAAAACAACGGGAGGGCAGGGGGATCAAAAAAATAACGCAGCCCCTGAGGTCTAATCTGTATCTTCTGAGCATTCCTCCGAGATGGGAGCGATTTCTAATTTCGGTTAAGCATGAATGTTGTGTTTGACTTAAGTCACTGACTCTCTCTCTTCCTTGAAGCTAATGGCACAAACTGAGGGACAGACGACTGCTCATATCCAATTCAGTTCCCATGGTGGTTGTTACAGCCCAAACTAAACACCAACGCAATCTCCAGATGGACGTAGGCTTTTTCCTTTCTTTCATTTCGAGTGTTTGCAAAGACTCATTGGCACTGGGTTTACAATTCTCCTTTGCACAGTTTTCCAGATTCAGCAAATTTAAATTTTCCGCATTGCCATTGACGCATACACTGTGTGTCATTATACCGTTAACATTTCATAAACCGACGGTGGAGGGGGGGGGTCAAATATACAACGCCGGCCCGGAGGCACAGTGGCCAAAGCACTGGCTTCTGACCATTCCCCAGACGTGGGAGTGTGTTCTAATCTCAGTGTGCCACGTATGTCGTGTATTTCTTACGCCACTGGATCTCTCTCTCTCTCTTACCTGGAAAAAGTAGGTCTAAATTAGAAAGTCTGCATATATCACATCGAATCACTCGCGGTCGTCGTTAAAGCATTAAATTTTTAGCACAGGGTATTTGGAAAAAAACTACAGGACATTCTTATGTTATCACTAGATAACGGAATTTTAGGTCCTAAAAACGAAAAAATATTTATATTTTACATACATACACTATGTACCAACACGTAATTGGACATCTGTGTTAGCAAAAGAAAACGAAGTTTATTTACCTTCAATAGTTGGTGGAGCCTCCACTAGCGGCGATTACAGCTGCGACTCTCCGGGGCATACTCTCAACCAATCGTTGTACGACAGCTAGCGGTATTTTCCCCACTCGGCTAGTAAAAGACAGGTCAGTTCCTTCACCGATTTCGGACGGTGGGGACACCCCTTAAGTCGACGCTCCAACTCGTCCCAGATGTGCTCGATAGGGTTAAGGTCCAAGCGGCTCCGCGCAGGCCAGTCCATTCGATTAACGCCATTGTCACTATACCAAGCC
Source organism: Macrothele yani (assembly GCA_039090855.1). NCBI lineage: Eukaryota > Metazoa > Arthropoda > Arachnida > Araneae > Macrothelidae > Macrothele > Macrothele yani. Next base: position 50,287,306 of record CM077013.1, on the reverse strand, counting down.
ATGGTGGACCACGCAACATGAAAGGTGGTTTTGTCATCCTGAAGGTAACATGGGTTCATCCCGTAAACTGCCACAACGTAGCGCATGGTCATCCAAAATGGTGCAGTAGGTCTCGGCGTTGAGTCTACCAGGAATTGCGACCAAGGGTCCCGTGCCATACCAGGAGAAACACCCCCATAGCATAATTCCACCGCCGCCGAACTTCACAGTTGGCACAGTACATTCCGGCAGGTGGCGTTCTCCAGGCAGACGCCAAACCCATACCCTGCCATCCGAACGGTAGAGGGTGAATCTTGATTCGTCGCTCCAGAGAACCTCTTTCCACTGTTCAACGGTCCACTGTCGACGTTCTTTGTACCACGATAGCCGAGCAGCGCTATTGGACTTGGTGATCAAAGGCTTGTGGGCGGCAGCACGTCCATGATAACCGAGAGATGGGCTTCCTTACGGATGGTATTCATCGAAAGAACACTCCTGGATGCATGTTGAAACTCCTCGCGGATATGGCCCATCGATTTGGTGCGGTTCTTCCGAATTTCTCTGGCCAGCACCCGTCGGTCTCTAATTCCCAGTTTTTTGGGTCTGCCGGGTCGGGGCACATTCCGACAGTCACCTCTCATCTTCCACTTGCCAATCATGTGGGCAACTGTCGATTTTGGGCACTTCAACTAGCTGGATATGTCACGTATGGATCGGTCATTTCTGTGATACCCGACGATTACACCTTTCTCGAAATCAGAGAGCTCCGAACTGCGTGGCATCTTGCATGCGACTGGTTGCGTTGTTGTTTCCCACACGATATTTAACGGCGGCGGCCGTGACGTGTATCAGGACCGCAGATATCGTCGATTGCAGGGGTGTCCAATTACTTGTTGGGAGATAGTGTACATACATACACATACATACATACATACATACATACATACATACATACATACATACATACATGCATACATACATACATACATATCATAAAGCTGTTCTCTAAGATTCAGAGGATAGGTCCTCAAAAAAAAATAAAAAAAAATAAAGGTGGGCTCAATTTTGATTGAGCCGTCAGTTTGGAACTTAGGATTACGACTTGCAGATCGGAGAGTTGAAGTCAGCTAGGCCACCCCGTTACGCAGTGGTCTAAGCGATGGTTTATGACCATTCGTCTGAGATGGGTCCGGATTCGAATCCCGGTTAGGCATGGGTCCTGCGTTTGTCTTACGGCCAGTGTTTTCTGGTTCTCTCCCTTCCCTGGAACCAGTGGCTCAAAATTAGGGACGGACGACTGCTTATAGCCCATTGAGTTGCTCGCGGTGGTCGTTAAACCTTCAATAGAAAAAAAGAAATGAGCAAGTGGAGTATGTTTGGAAAGTGTTTATTTAATTTATTATATCCTACACAGGTCTATGATATGAAAAGTATCTCACATATTTTTTTACAAATAATGCTGGATACATTGCGAACACAAAGCAAATCTATACACGAATTACCCAACGTGGTGCTCTGTCTTCTTGGGCTTCTTACATTCCTCATCAGTTGCTCTTGCCTCTCGTTTTGATTTTCTCCACTTTTGCTTGCGTTCATTATGCGAATTCCGCGATTCTGTCGAAAATGTTAACCCGTGCACACAAAAACATTTTTCTTTTTAATTTTAGTTTAAATAACTGCGATATGTCCTTTATACACTGGTGTGCAAAAATTAAGGACGAAGAGGAGAAATTAATATAACAGCGGAACGAGCAGGCAAAACGGACCGAAAGACCACTCAGGAGATAGACTAGGGTCCGGTACGGTAGGGCATGCGCATATATGCAGCATGACGTAGGGGGGGGAGTGTCGAAAGGATATAAAGCACACGGGCGGTGTACGCTCAGCAGTTCGGTGAAAGCTATTGCACGGTGTATGTACATCGGTTTGAACGAAGTCGAGTTGCTACCACCATGTGATATGGCCAACAGGCAATCCAGTAGACGATATCTGGATGACTTTACCCGAGGTCGCGTCATTGGGAAGTTGGAAGAAGGTCGAAGTGTGACTAGTGTGGCCGAGGAGTTCGGGATCGCTCACAGGATCGTTTCACGAGCTTGGAGAGCATTTCAAACGACAGGAACAGCTGTCCGAGGGTTTGCGGTGGTCGTCCACGAGCAACCACGGCGGCGGACGAGCGGTATATTGTCCTACAGGCGAGAAGAGACAGACGGCAGACAGCGGGAAAAATCGCAAGGCACATGCAACAGACAACTGGACGTCCGTAATCGCGTTTTACCGTAGTTAGGAGGCTGCACAAAGGTGGTCTATTTGCACGACGACCAGTACGGTGTATGCCATTAACGCCTGCTCATCGGAGACGGCGGTTTCTGTGGTTCCAGGAACAAAATAACTGGACACATCAGCAATGGGGTCAAGTTGCTTTACGGATGAGAGCCGATTTAGTCTGACGAGCGATTCTGGACGTATGCACATCTGGAGGGAGCAGGGAACACACAATCACACCTCCAACATCATCGAAAGGGACGGGTTTGGAGGTGGCGGAGTTCTCGTTTGGGGAGGTATCAGGCTTGGTAGCCGTACTGACCTCCACATCTTCCAAGGAGGTCAGTCACTGGTGTCTGCTATTCTACGGAGGGTTTCCTGCCTCACGCGCGTCTGTTTAGAGGTGCTGTGGGTCTTGAGTTCCTCTTCATGGACGACAACGCTATACCTCATCGTACGGTGGCTGTCGCAGAGCTGTTAGAGAGTGAAGATATTCAACGCATGGATTGGTCCGCAAGTTCTCCGGACCTAAATCCAATGGAACACGTGTGGGGCCTTCTCGGGCGACGCTTCTCAGCCCGTCACCGGCCGCCAGCAACGATTCCGCATCTGCGATTAGGACAACAAGGGGAATGGGCCGCGATGCCTCAACAGCTCCTTGACAACCTCGTCCTCAGCATGGTCAGACGTTGTAAATTTTGCAACGCAGTCAGGGGTGATCATATCCCCTATAAAAGACTGGATTTTTCTTGGCAGCCGCCTGTCACATGGACGTTTCTGTCTTCTGTCCAGTTGTGCTCGAAGCTACATTTTCAATAAAGTGTTTTTGTATCCTTTGGATATCTTGTTTGGACGGTTTTGCTCAGTTGTCCCATATTCTTATATCTTGGGGATCTTATGGTATGATTTGAGTCGATGTGGAGCACTTCTGCATGGCATTACATTCGAAATACCGTTTCATCCTAAATTTTTGCAAGCAAGTGTATATTTGAATAGATCTTGTCGAGAGCTTTAACCCGCCACCACGCACAGTCGTTTTGCAATCACAGTTGTTCACATAAGCCGCGATATTGTCAAAAGTGTTCACCGGTTTATCAGAAAACAATTTTTTAAATGTTCAGTTCAAACCACTGCGAAATGGTCTTCGTGTATTCGAATAGATCTCGTCGAGAGTTTTGAAATGATACCACACTGTGTCGTGTTGCGCTAACGGTTGCCGAGGTAGACTGAGTCAAACGCGGCGGCACCCCCAGAAATATTGCGTCATCGCCCCGCTAACAGGGAGCGAGGAAAGCGTCACAACCACGATGCATTTCGCAGTACGAGAATTGGACTGCCTGCTGTTTACGAATAAGCCAATATAATTAGTGTGCAACACGTACCTTTAACGCTATAATGATTTTAACTGAGACCAATTTTTTCAGATGGGGTCGGCCGTAAGTCGCTCCATACTAACCCCGGAGTTAGACGTACTCCTACGTTAAATGAAAATCTGCCAAATAAACGTTTAACTGAAGGAACTTGAATTTACTTAGCGTTGGTGAATCAAATATCTCCATTTGCAACGTTCTCGGCATACAGCTCGAGTTTTATCGACATCCATCACACGTCACAGTCATAATCTTTTTCTCAAGCAGGCATTCCTGAATTTGATCCTTCCATGATTTTCTTGGCCTTTCTCTACCTTCCTTTGCTGCCACTTTGGCTGCAAAAATTCTCTTAGTCATCTCCTCATCATTCATTCTTTCAACATGGCGAAGCCACCTAAGAACCTTAGTCTCCACGTTACTAACAACAGTTTACCTCACATTATACATCTGCTACGTATCTTCATTCCTGACACGTTCAGAGCGTGTTTTGCCACAAATCTCCCGTAAGTAATGCATGTCCCCAGCACACAAACGACTCCAATGTTTTTTCCGCTGTACCCAGGCTTCATTGCCGTACAACAGAGTAGGAACAATTACACTTTCACACACAGCCACTCGAGACTTTCTTCAGAACACTTCATTCCTGTGAAATCCTCCTAAGGAAGCTGTGACTTTCAATTAATAATTCACTCGCCTGCTAATTTTGCCATCTAATTTCTTCTCTCTGTCAAAAATACACTGAAGAGCAATTGAATTAGAGACAGCTGGCGTTATACAAATGTGGCACAGTTGGCTGCCCTGAAAACGAAAACGACATGAAGTATGCAGCGATCCGAAAATATAAGGAGTGATGCGACGGGAATCAGTAAAAGTCGGACTCAGTACAGGTAAGACGAAGGATCTAAGCGCAGCATTTAATCGTAGGCAAATTTTCGGGGACCGACGAATGGGTCACTCCATCTCGGAAGTCGTGCAGGCACTGGGATTTTTACGAGCCACTGTGTCACGGGTGCACCGTGAGTACATCGAATCCTGTAAAACCATCCCTGCAAGGGCCAACTGCCGTGGACAACAGCGTGTGTATGAGCAGGGTCATCGTCGGCTAGCTCGCATTGTAACAGCGGATAGACGGGCCACAGGGCAAAAAATCACTCTGCAATTAAACGTTGGTGCACAACAACGTGTAAGCAGCCACACCATCCTGAACCATCTCCTCGTTATTTGGTACAGAAGCGATCGTCCCACGAAGATACCGCTGCTGACCGAACATCACAGGGTGCAAAGATTAGTATGGGCGCGGAAACATCGCCACTGGACCCTAGACATGGGAAAAAAGGTTGCCCGGACTGATGAGTCGAGATTCACGTTGGTACATGCGGATGGCAGGATACGAGTACAGCGTAAACCACATGAAGCGATGGATCCTTCTTGCTAGCAAGGTACTCTTCAAGCTGGTAGGTGTGGCATTCTCGTCTGGTGACTGTTTACGTGGACTGAAATGGGACCCCTGGTACGTGTGACATCGTCCTTAACAGGTCAACGTTACCGGGATATCCTGGACGACCATTTGCTCTCGTTTGTGCGTCTTGAACATCCCACTGGGGACCTCATCCTGAAACAAGATAATGCACCGCGCCATCGCTCCCTAATTGTATCCGAATGGTTGGATGAACACTCCACCGACGTGACCTCGCTTGCTTTGCCAGCTACGTAACCTGACCTAAATCCCATCGAGCACATCTGGGATGCCATCGAGAGAGATGTCGGAAGCTCTGACCCGCCTCCATGAAATCTTCGTGAACTGTGGGAGCTTGTTCATGGTCGTGGATCTGTATGGCTTCCAAACGCTTCCGGTGTCTTGTCGAGTCCATGCTGAGACGAATCGCCGCCGTTATCAGGGCGATAGGTGATGCTACACGTTACTAGACAGGTATCTCTAATTCAAGTGCTCTTCAGTGTACGTCCTCAATATACGAACACATTCACCTCGACAATCTCTGTGCCATTAAGACTTATCTTGCATTCAGTACTAACGGTTCCTCGCTCAAAAACCATAATTTTGGTTTTTCCCTCGTTTATACTCTGTTTGAATTGCATACAAAATTTGTACATCCGGGACAACATACTCTGCAATTCACTTCTGCTCTCTGCGTGCTATTAATTTCAAAAATATGTGACAAAATAGAAAAATATTTGATTAAAATAAAACATGTGTGCAAAAACTAAAACAATATTTGCTATAACATAAAAACTATTTTCTAAAACTAAAAAATATTTGCTAAAAATACAACTACATTTTCTTCGACGATAATGTAACTAGTTATTTTCTGTTATAGAAATATAACGTTAGTACTCAACTTGCTAGTCACAGCTATACCTTTGATGGCTCCCGGTGGAGTGCGAAAGCTTGGCGAATCTTTGTGCTTATTAAGGCATGAAAATAAACGGATTTAATGCTCTATTTGCGTTTCTTTAGTATTCACATTGTGGTGTATTAAACATAACGTGTCCAACCTGAAGGGATACATGTGGTGAGCGAAGATGGACAGGAAGCCATTGGCGTTCAGGGATCCATCTAATGGTACCTGCGGTCATAGGTCATACCAGGAAAACATTCTCCAGTCATGCACACTGCCACCGCCGGCCTGTACGTCACCGACAAGCGTGTACGAGTGTTGGTTCTCGTGTGTGTGACGCAGTATCCGCCAACGCCCGTCACTTCTGTAGAGTAGAAACCTCGATTCGTCGGAGAATACAACCTTATCCAGTCTTCCACTGCGCAATGATGGTAGTCCCATGTGAACTGCAGGCGTTGTTGCTGATGGACCTGGGTTAACATGGGCGCCTTGACGCAGCGTCGACTCCGGAAATTCATGCGTAACAGGGTTCGCTCTTCTGTTTTCGGAGACACGCACCTGGGTGCGCCAGAGTTCATTTGCGTAATCCATTGCTGCACTGTTGCGCGTTTTTGCGCTTTGACATGCGCTGGAGGCTACGTTCTCCTCTGGAGTCGATGGCTTTTGGGGGTTCCACAGTTATGACGTCATGAGGTATTCGGTGTGCCAGCGCCTCATTCTTGGTACACCCTTACTACAGCACCTCGTGAACAGCCCATGAAGTCTGCTGCTTCTGAGATGCTTCCACCCATGGCGCAGTAGCCAATGGTCATTCCTTTTCGAACCTCTGGCCATTGTTCGCACGTTACGCGCTATGGCTCATCTGTCCTCACCGGCCGCTAATATCTCTGTGTGGTCGACCTTGTCACGTGCACTCTGTGACGCGCCTGGACGGGTGCACTGTGATTCCGGGTGTGGTCATATCACTCTGATACGGCTTTGTAATGTTGCTTGTTCATCTAAATTTTCCCTTGCTATCAACAGAAGTACAAAATTTGGAATGTTTGACCACTAACATTCTTTTTTTATTGGAGCTTTAACGACCACCATGAGCAACTTAATAGGCTATAAGCAGTCGCCCGTTCCTAATTTAGGGTCACTGGTTCCAGGAAAGGGTGAGAGCCAGTGCCGTAAGACAAATACAACATCCATGCCTCACCGGGATTCGATCCCGTGCCCCTTTCAGACGAATGATCGAAAGCCACCGCTTATACCACTGAGCCACAGCAATGCTTTTCGGAAAAGACCTTTTTGCATTTATAATCATCTTGTGATCTCCGCCTCTTAAAAGAATCTGCAGGGATTCGTTTATGAGGCGGAGATTACAGGATGTCTCAAAATTTTTTGACATATTTTGAAAATTTATTAGAAAAAAAAAACACCTATTCGGATATGAACATAATTTTTCTAGATTTTATTAAAGGAACAGTAAATTTAAAAAAAAAAAAAAGGCCCTCGAAAATACGAATTTTTGCTGTCGTGTTATGCGGGTGACAGGGTGATGCTCATAGAGCCGAAATTTCTTTCCCTAAGGCTATTGGGAGCTGAATAAACAGCTGACAAAGTTTCTGGTGATGACGTCACACTAGACAAGCGGTTAGTCAGACCACTGCTCGCACCAACGGCATCTGTGTACTCGGTGCGGTAGAGGTTGTGAGGGAAAGTACGAGGTAATTAGTGTCAGAAATTTCTCTCCTTGTGTTGCACGTGTCCTGTTCATTGGTCATCAAACTTTCTGCTGCAATTTACACAACTGGAATGAATTTTAAGCAGTTTACGGATTTCGTTGAAACCCTTCGTTTACATGCACTCAGTAACTACTTTTTACAAAGTGGTGAATTTTTTAGTTGGGCCAATAATCAAATTTACGTGGCACAGGATGAAAAAACAAATTACTGATGATTTAAAATTATGCGATTCCGAAATTTGGATGAGCGGAGATGGACAGTTTGATTCGCCTGTTTTTTTGCACCAAATGCTGTATGTTTTCCATTATGGATATTCGCAAGGGAAATATTGTAGATTTTATTGTCGTCCAAAAAGGTGTTTTTGACAGGGGCTTAGAAAATAATGCGTGCGATGTATTACTCTCAGGCCTCTATGAAGAAAAAAGATATCAGTTTCATTATCAGATAGACATAGAAGCATTCATGCTCTCATGAAGAAAAAGTATCCCAAATTGATCGTTGCATGGCCAAAAGTTTGACTAACAATCTAAAAGCGGCTGAAAAGAAAGCTCTTTACTAGCTGGCGGTCCAGTATAATAAAAAATTTATGGTGGTCAGCTCAAACGTGTAATGGAGATGCCGAACTGCTGATTATTCTGCCATACAGTAATAACAGTAGAAATAACAGTTTGGTAGACTGTCTTTTTATTTAACTCTTATTTCCAGTTCATATTTTTCTTCTTGTTTTCCATATCATGTTCAACTATTGCGGTATTTTTATTTTAGTGGAGGGGAGGGGGTCGTTAAAGACTTTACACTTGGGCTACGAGAAATACTCATAAAGTTGTTTCTCCCATGACAATAGGAGAAACTTAAAAAATATATATGCACTTAGTTCAATAAAAAATGCCTTTATATAGACAGTAGATGACAAATCTTTAGTGACAGTGGGAGTTAATCGAAATAGTCTGTGTCATTTCCAGGGCAACAAACAAAATCCAAATGCTGTTGTTTATTAGATACAGGAAAACATTCTAACAACACAAGAAGAGATTACTTTTCTGATTTTTTGTCCTACAAGTATCCAGGCATTCACCGAATATGCTAATTGTTTGTACGCAACGTGTCTCCATAATTTGCTACATACAAGTTCATATTTTTTTCTGCCCGAAGAATCATTTGATAACGACTTGCCTGTAAGGTGCGGATGTTTAAAACAACACTGTCGAATGATTCGTGGTTTATTACACATTGAGCACTACCTTTTATTTTCATCATCTGATCACTCTCGTTGCAACACAAACACTCAACCTCTATTGACATTCTCTCTCAGTTATAACATTGGCACCAGTCAAGATTACCTTTTCTACCCTCGAATTTGTTTTCACATTTCTTGTTAAACATTCGTACTGTACCGGCAGAATATCGTGGTTCAAATGAATTAGGATTTACACTAGTCATTTTATAGGTTGATGGGATCGACTGCGCTGCACAGAACGGTAAAGAGCCCCGACTGGAATCCTACGCACGCTGAGCATCCGGTCTCTTGTCTGGTGTGACGTCACTGCTGATTTCAAAAACGCTCCAGCGGGAGAACTACTTACGATAAAGCACTTCTGATTGCGTCAGTTTTCTTGTCTCTTTCGACATTACATTTTCGCGCGGAGAAAATTAATGCCCGTAATTAATTTACTGGTCCTTTAACTTATTTAACAAAATAGTTTTCTCTTTCTCAAATAGGCCACTAGGTGGCGCTACTGATTCAATCGCAAGGTTAGTTGAAAAAATGTCTACTCCAGCAGATAAAACGTTATGTGTCTTGGTTGATTTTTCGAAACGAAATCTATTATCTAAGTGGAAAGTAATTTTCGTTCGAAATTCGGAAAAGATCCTCCAAGTCGTCATAGAATCTTACCTTGGTACAAGAAGCTTCTGGAAACTGGTAGTGTCCTCGATAAGCCAAGATGTGCAAGACCACGCACGGATGAAAGCTACGTCGAAAGCATTCGTGAAGCCTTTTCATGAAGCTGTACTAAATCTATACGATCTGCCGCAAAGGAATTGGCAATTCTTCGCGCAACAGTGCATTGAGTCTTACACCAAGAACTTATGCCTACGAAGTGCAGATATTGCAAGCTTTGGAGCCGGACGGCAAGCCACGCCGTTTTAACTTTGCTATGGACATGCTAAATCCTCTAGATATAGATAATGTCTTCCAATGAAACATTGTTTTTACAGATGAAACAACTTTTCATGCTTTAGGTAAAATGAACCGCCACAATATCAGAATTTGGGGTCTGGGAATCCAGATCACTTCATCGAACATGTCCGGAATATTCTTAAAGTGAATGTGTGGTGTGGATTAATGGCTGATGGTGTGATCGGGCATTTCTTCTTTGCAGAATCTACAATCACAGAAGTAATTTATTTGGATATTCACTCACGGGAAATGAAATTTTTGCATCTAGAAGGAAACATGCTACAACCGTGAAACTTTGCAAATAGCTAAAACGCATGCTGGTGTGCAAATGATCAACGTTTGGTGCAAGTGCGCATGACCGCACACCCTGCGGTGGTGCTGCAAGCACGAACCTGCAGCCCCATGACAGCGAAAGGCACCGGCCGATGCAAGCAAGAGTACAGAGTGACAAGAATGCCGGGTAGACGCTAGAGACGTCGATTTACGCAACTTACGGTCTTTGAGAGAGGCCTGATCATCGGGATGAAAACCGCAGGGTGGTCGGCGCGCCGTATTGCCCACCACGTGGATCGTTCTGACCATAGCGACCGACTGTGTTGGGAGCAGTGGATACGTGACGGCACTGCCACACGGCGGAGCGGCTCCGGACGGACCAGGAAGACCACCGCTGGAGAAGATAGACGGATCGTGCGCCAGGCACGAATGGGTCCCACGGGGACCCGGGTCCACTATACAGGCCGATGTAGCAGCTCCTGTGTGCCCACGAACCATTTCACGACTGCTCGCGGAAACGAATCTGCGATCCCAGCGCTCCTTGCGTGTGCTGCCATTAACACCCGAACATCGCCGGCTCCGTGTGTAGTGGTACCAGGCCAGAGTGCCTTGGAACGCCACAGACTGGAGACGTGTGATGTTTAGCGATGAGTGCAGCTTCGTTTAGGGGACAGATGATCATCGTGTCCGGATATGGAGGTCCCCTGGTCAACAGAACAAGCCCGACTTCGCTATCGAGTCTGGGAAGCCATTGCCTACGATAGCCGATCAGCTCGAGTAGTGGTACGTGTATCATTGACGGACCAGCCGTATGTGCATGAGATCCCACGGCCCCATGTGCTCCCATACCTGGCCCAGATTCCAGGTGCGCTATACCAGCAGCATAATGCCCGCCTGCACACGGCTCTGGTTGCCCAGGACTTCTCACATCATGTCCAGACACTTCCGTGGCCTTCCCGCTCCTCGGACCTGTCCCCTATCGAGCATGTGTAGGACTAATTGAAACGCCATCTGCTTGCGTGCCGCACCATTAGGGATTTGGAGCACACCGTTGAACACTTATGAGCCAGTGCACCGCAGGACAACATCAGGCGTCTGTTCGCCTCCATGCCGGACCGTATTGTAGCATGTATCACCGCACGAGAAGGTGCGACGCGCTATTGAAGATGACCGGACTGCGTGCCACAAATCGCTCTGCAATTGTCCTGTAGCTCTATTTTTGCCATCATGTGTATCATTCATCTGTATCATTACGTCCATAAAATTTTCAGTTCAGTCCGATGCTTCTTTCTTGGTGCATAATTCGAAGTTTTGCTGTTTGCCATTTATATCCTAAAATCATTTGGAAACAAAATGGTGCACCGCCACTTTGCGGTAAGAGTGTACGAATTTTTTTAAATAGGGAATTTTCAACCAGGTGTATTGGATGAGATGGGGCCATCCCATGGCCTCCCCGCTCTCCAGATCTCACACCCCTAGATATCTTCTTGTTTGTATATGTGAAAGACAAAGTTTATTCACACAAAGTGCAATGTGTTTACTAATTAAAAACTCGCATAGTTGTTGCAGTTGCATATGTTACAGAATCCACTTTGTCACGTACATGGGCAGATATTGAATATCGACTTGATGTACTCCGCGCAACAAAAGGGCCACATACTGAAATTTATTAACTATACAAAAAAAAACATTTTGAAGTAAGTTTACAAGATCTGAAAAAATTCTGTTCCCATCCGAACAGCTTTTTTAAATATTTTTTTAATATTTATATCAAGGACTTTTGGGACACCCTGTATGTCCACTCTAAAAATGATTAAGTTATGTGACGTAATTTCCATCTTTGTGCAGAATACCCTGAGAATATCTGTGCAAAATGAGTTTCCTTAAATTGGAAAATCATAAAATCATGAATACAAATTCAGTAAACATAGCTTTTTGGTACCAAAAGAAAAGTATTCATAGTAAAAGCACGAATTATTCCGTTCTTAAAAGAATATGTTGAGTTTTCCTGTTTTTACCCAAAGCTGGTAAAACTGCATTTTTACATTTAGAAAAGATGACTAGGCTGATATTAGGTATTCAGACGCAGAATGTAATATTTATATTTAGTCTGCTTTCCACGCAAAATATCAGGTTTCGTTTTAGTCTGTATTTTTGTATGTTTCGTACCTGCACTACAATATTCATCACAAAGGGCCTGTAGTAAGGCATATAAGAAACAACGACGATGAAAATGCGGAACTCACTTCCTTTTCCCTTTCTCAAACAGATGTAACATTAGGGCTTCCAGAACGTGCATTATATCCCAAAGCGATGAATATCGTGCGCGTTGTACACCACCATATCGCTTCGTATTTATTCTAGCGAAACTATGTTAGTGAAGTAGATGCCATGAATATTTTATTAAGCACCACTTTTGTTGATGCATTGCAATGTTTTTCAGATAAGAATTCGAATTTTCTTGCATTTAGAAGTAGTCAAGGCTTCTACGCTGTAACTTTGTAGCGGACCTAGGGATTACTAGTCCTCCGCCTTGGATCACTCATTGACAACGCCACCACATTTAATAAGTATTTCATTACTAGACGTCCCTAATCAACCAAGATTTTGTAGCAACCATCACTCTCAATAAATAAATACATGCATAGGTAAATAAACAACTTTATTACAAGACCATTGTCCTGATCACAATACATCATCATATATACACTGAAGAGCAACTGAATTACAGATACCTGTCTAGTAGCGTGTAGCACCACCTTATACCTGATGACGGCGGCGATTCGTCTGGGCATGGACTCGACAAGACACCGGAAGCGCTGGGAAACCATACGGATCCACGACCCCTGAACCAGCTCCCACAGTTCACGAAGATTTTATGGAGGGGGTCAAAGCCTCGAACATCTCTCTCTCTCGATGGCATCCCAGGTGAGCTCGATGGAATTCATGTCAGGTGACCTAGTTGCCCAAAGAAGCGAGATCACGTCGGTGGAGTGTTCATCCAACCATTCGGATACAATTTGGGAGCTGCATTGTCTTGTTGAAGGATGAGATCCCCAGTTTGATGTTGAAGACGCACAAACGGGAGCAAATGGTCGTCCAGGATATCACGGTAACGTTGACCTGTGAGGGATGATGTCACACGTACCAGTGGTTCTATTTCAGTCCACGTAAACAGTCTTCAGACGAGAATGCTACCCCCACCATCTTGAAGAGTACCCTGCTGGCAAGAAGGATCCATCGCTTCATGTGGTTTGAGCCGTACTCGTATCCTGCCATCCGCATGTACCAACGTGAATCTCAACTCATCATCCAGGCAGCATTTTCCCACATGTCTATAGGGTCCAGTGGCGATGTTCCCGCTCCCATGCTAATCTTTGCACCCTGTGATGTGCGGTCAGCAGCGGTACCCTCGTGGGACAATGGCTTCTGTACCCCATAGCGGCGAGATGGTTCTGGATGGTGTGGCTGCTTACACGTTTTTGTGCACCAGCGTTAATTTGCCGAGTGATTTCTTGCAATGTGGTCCGTCTATCCGCTGTTACAATGCAAGCTGGCAGACGATGACCCCGCTCATCCACGCTGTTGTCCACGGCAGTTGGCCCTTGCAGGGATGGTTTTACAGGATTCGATGTACTCACGGTTCACCCGTGACACAGTGGCTCGTGAAAATCCCAGTGCCTGCACGATTTCCGAGATAGAGTGACCCATTCGTCGGGCCCCGACAATTTTCCCACGGTCAAATTTGCTTATATCATTCGTCTTACCCATACTGCGTCCGACTCTTACTGATTCCCGTCGCATCACTCCTTAAGTAGCGAACAAAAGTATTTGGCGAAACACTTTTTAGACCATGGTCTAAAAGTGTTTCGCCACAACACATTATGCATAATTTGTTTTCTGCTGGACCACATCGGGTCATTTTGGGATATGATACGTGTTATTCAGTTGTAAACATGACCCATATGCAGATGGATCGGAAACCTTAACACATATCAGGTACAGAGTTTAATCGCAAAGATCATACAAATTGACCAACAAAGTAGGTGTGTATCACATTCATTTAATGCAACGATAACAGAAAACAAGTACGAAAAAACGACAAAACAATAACTAATACTTAGTGGGATAACCACGAGACTTAATAACAGCTCCACAACGGGCCGGCATCGAGTCTACTAGCTTCTCGACGGTGACTTGCGGAAATTCGCGCCCATTCTGCAGAGAGCTGGTCGAACTTCTGGGCCCTATTCCGGCCGGTTTTCTTCGCACATTGTCCCTCTAGCTTCTCCCACATGTGCTCGATGAGGTTGAGATCTGGAGATTAGCTTGGCCAGTCTAGAAGAGTGACCTGTTGCTGCTGGAAGGCTGCCTTCGCTCTCTGGAGGTGTGCTTTGGGTCGTTGTCTTGCTGCATGATCCATCCGGGTGGCATGCTCTGGTTTGCCCATGGGAAGACATCGTTAATGAGCATGGTCGTGTAGCTCTGGCCGGTCATTATTCCGTCAATCTTGATGATGGGGCCCATTCCATTGTGAGAGAAGGCGCCGTAAACCATGAGCGATCCTCCTCCGTGCTTGAGAGTCGGCTGAATGAACTGGGGGTTAAATCTCTGGCCACACTGACAGCGTACGTATCGGATGTCATCACTTCCGAACAAGTTGAACTTACTCTCGTCGGTGAAAAGCATCTTACTCCAGTCCGCCGCGGTCCAGTGTCGATGAGGGCGCGCGAACGCGACTCTGGCTTGTTGATTCTTGACTCCGATGAGTGGTTTCTTGGCGGGGCGTCTTCCATTCAATCCACCAGCAATGAGACAACGGGAGATGGTCATTCGGCTGACGTTCAGGTCGTCGCTGTCACGGAATTCGGTGGCGATGTCCACAGCAGTCAATGTAGGATCAGCACGAGATCGACCGAGGATGCGTCTATCCTGACGCAACGTAGTGAAACGAGGCCTACCACATCGCGGACTGTTCGCGACGGTCCCAGTCTTCTTATAACGTTGCAGGATAGCTGAAATGGACCGGTGTCGGATCTTCAGTACCCTCGCAATGTCGGTGACGCGCATTCCGGATTCCATCATGTTTACGGCCGCCTGGCGAGCTCCAACAGGGATCGCCGCCTTTTTACCCATTTCTGAAAACCTAAGATTGACTTATTATCACACTACACATCACAAAACCCACAAAAATCATACGAAATACATCAATACATGCAGCAAACAGATGGGTAATAATTGGCGACACTTGAATATGGCCCATTTCAAACGACAAATTCGCTCTGAGAGAAATACAAACTACGCGATATTGTAACCCACGAACCAACACATATCATATCCCAAAATGGCCCGATTTGGTTCAGCAGAAAAAACATTATGGTCGAAAAGGTGTTTCGCCAAATACTTTTGTTCGCTACTGTATATTGTCGGATCGCTGCATACGTCATGTCGTTTCCGTTTACAGGGCCGCTCACAGCGCCACATTTGCATAACTCCAGCTGTCTCTAATTCAATTGCTCTTCAGTGCAAAACAACAGCTCTTTAGTTAAATGTTGCCGTTGTTCGTCCAGAGTCCTCTCTGCTGGTTCCGAACCGTGTCCTCGAGTCGGCATCTAATGCGCAAAGCCTACTCAAGGCCAATCGAGTTCTTCTCACCACGGGAGTCTTCGTATGCCCCAGGCCAGAGCTGGGCAGAAATGTATTACAAAGTAATGGGAGTACAGATTACAATTAACGTGTAATGCATTACAAGGTAATCCCAAGTATAGTTTGCACAAGGTAATGGGATTAATCTGTAATGCATTGCAATTAAGAGTATATTATTCAATTATATAATAATGCCATTTAAACTCAATGGAATTATTTGGAAATGAAATTACACAATTTACAAATAATAATTACATACTAATAGTTTATAGAAATGTACGTGTGCCAAAAGCTATGTCTAGAAAAGGCGTCCATGTAACATAGGGAAGAGAGACAGAAGTGTCGTGCAGAATGTTCTAGAAGCGGCAAAAATGGGTTAGACGTTTGTAGAATGTTCCAGACTGATCGCGCAGTGGAGTGTTGGAGAGCTTTATGTAAATCAAGAATATTCCAGAAACTTCAGGTCCTGGCGTGAAGTATATTTAAAGGAGTCCGTCGCTCGCTAGTCCAGTGTTCGAATCGGACAAGTAACGTACAACAACGCTTGAGAAGTACAGCACAAATGTCAAGAGTTCGCAAATTTGTGTAATATTCGTCAGTGCAACCTGAGTTGCAGAACTGTGAGTGTAGTTCTAATATGTGCTTGTGGATATAGTGGGGTAATTATTTTGGACAGTGAAACGTACGTAATGAACGAGAATACTGTACTAGAGATGGACGACATAAACATCCCATTTGTACTTACTTGTGTTATTTCATTCAAATTACTTTACTTGCGGCGAAGACGGGGCAACTACTCATGTCATACACGTACAATCTCCAATACCTACAAGCACGCATTTAGGGTCCGAGGGGTGGAACAATTGTCAAATAACCTACACAACGTGTAGGGGTGTACTGGTTGTTGGTTTAGTCAAGTTGTATTGTTACCCATAAGTTATTGGTTAATTCATCATCATCATTGTCAACCATTATCAATCCACTGCTGGACGAAGGTCTCCCCAAGTTTCCTCCACAACGGTCTGTCTTGTGCCAGTCTCCACCATGTTACTCCCGCATACTTTCGAATTTCATCCTCCCACCTCCCATGTGGTCTTCTTCTGGGTCTTTTCCTGTCCCTTGAAATCCAATCTAAAATTTCGGCTGTCTATCGATGGTCTGTCCTTCTGGCAGTATGTCCAGCCCATTGCCATTTCAGGGATTTAACTCTGATCATGATGTCTTCCACTCTTGTCATTTTTCGGACCCACGAGTTCCTCTTCTTATCTCTCCTGGTTACACCAAGCATGCACCTCTGCATGCTGCTTTGAGTTGTCTGCAGCCTTTGTATGTCTCTTTTAGTTAAGGCCCACGTCTCTGCACCATTCGTAAGCACTGGAAGGATGCATTGATCAAACACTTTTCTTTTATGACATAATGGCATATTGCTCTTGAAAATTATGCTGTTTCTTCCAAAAGCTCTCCAGGCAAGTTTTGTACGCCGATTAATTTCTTCATCAATGTGACCCTCACTTGATATCTGCTGTCCAAGATAAACGTACGTGTCTGTTATCTCCAGCTTTTCTACATCAATCGATAAATCTTCATTTCTTGTAAAAGCATTGAACATCACTTTGGTCTTCTGAAAGTTCAGTTTTAATCCCACTTCTTTACTCTTGTCAGCAAGTTCCTGGATCATACTCTGCAGCTCTGATGAGGTAGTTGCAAAAATAACTACGTCATCAGCAAAACGAAGGTGAGTTAGATAATATCCATTAATTTTTATCCCTTTGTTTTCCCAGTTCAGTTATTGAAAGACATTTTCCAATGTGGCATTAAAGAGCTTGGGAGATATGGTGTCACCTTGTCTCACTCCCTTTCCAAATGTTGTGTGTGTTGTATTTTCAAACAGCCAAATCTTTGCAGTTGCATTTTCATATATGTTATTAATAATATTAATGTATGCATCTTCAATACCGCAGGATTTCAGAGCCGTTGTAACTGCTGATGGTTTCACCGAATCAAAGGCTTTTTCATAATCGATAAAAGCCATGCACAATGGAAGTTCATATTCCCTCGCTCTTTCAATTAGTTCTCTCAATACGTGGATATGATCTATTGTGCTGTAGCCACTCCTGAATCCAGCTTGTTCTCTCGGTTGAGCCATGTCCTGTGCTACCTTCAAATGGTGTGAAAGAACTTTAGTGAAGATTTTATAAACCACTGATAGGAGGCTGATACATCTGTAGTTCCCGAGATCCTCAATGTCACCTTTTTTATGTAGCAGGATCATTGTAGCGATGTTCTAATCCTCGGGATACTTCCCTTCATTAAGGCATCGAGTGAAAATTTGGGCGAGTACTGTTTCGATTTCTCCACTTGCTTCTTGTATGATGTCTACAGTAATTCCGTCTTCTCCTGGAGCTTTTCCCCGCTTCATGTTCTTGATTGCATGTGCAACTTCTGCTGGGAGGACTGGAAGAACTCTGGTACTGGTACCTTTCATGATGTCTGGAGTACATGTATCATCCCTTTCATATAATTTGGAGTAGGTTAATTACCAACATATATTTAACCATTAACCACTACGATTTTAATGGGTAACTGCTACTTGTCATTACAATTACCATGAAATTCTAATGACCAGTTCACCATAATCACGTAATGGTAACGCTAAGTTCTTGTTCCCATTACGTTGCAATGCATTACCGATTAATTCAATTACGATTTTGCCCAGCTCTGCCCCCGGCGTGCGGGACTTTTCGACTCAGTGCTGCTCCTGCGCAGACGTCCATTAGAACTTAACGAATTTGTAAAGTACAGCAGGCATTAATATATGCAGGAAGAGAAATCACAGTGGTATAACAAGAGTCCTTACCAACTTCTTTCACATCCAAGCAATTCTGGTGTTTGAGTGATTTGAACAGCTGACTTCAGACCATTCGTTCGACGTGGGCCGTGGTTCGAGTCCTGATAAGACATGGGCGATGTGCTTCTCGGATAACGATGGCTCTTCCTCTTTCGAGGAACAAGTGGCCAAACATTAGCGACAGGTGACCTCTTATGGCTCTGCGAATTGTTCATGGTAGCCGTTTTACTCTCAACTTCCCAGTTTTTGTTGTTGTTGTTTTGGTCTTAATTGCAGTGTAAAGGACGATAAAAAACCGCACACGGGTCAGACGTTAATGTGCATGAGTACAAAAAATTTAAATTTCGGAACACAGCAAGATGTATAGTATAATTTGATTGGATAGTAACCGCAATTACGTACCAAACAACTCAGGTTTGGGGAAAATACAGGAAGACGTGAACGCCTAGAACCTGGAAGAATTGAAACCCTCGGGAATCCTAGAAACACTGCTGTGGTGATAAATACAAGAATGTGTCATTAATGATCGTTAATGTATATGTATATAAAATACGAGGTAGGTCCAAGGTTGTGTAACCTTTGCTTTTAATAAGAGTAAACAAAATAACTCTTTTTAATATTTTGTAGTTTGGAATCATTTCCTTTTTCCATCAGCTTCTAATGAGAAATATTGGGACGGTACCTTTCCAGGTTCTCTACCAGCCGTGTTAATGAGGGAAAAGACACTATCCTGTTTCGCTTCCGAATGCTATTGTTAGTCGTTATATATGCGATCGGCTGTTCACGGAGTTTTAATTAAAATGATTTATTGCACTGTGAGTGAATGACCAAAGATCACATCGTTTTATAGCGGCTGGGTGTTTCAAGCACATAAGTGGCACTTTTTACGTCTTTAGGTTTTAATGAGAGATTTCTCACGATGGGTGAATGTGGCGCTGACGAATAGGTGTAAAAAAGGGGTTAAAGTGAGTGGAGCTGACTTGGCTTGTTTTCCCAAGGAAAGGAGGTGATACAGGGGAATTTTGGATGTAACGCTTGAAGGAAAATGTTGGGGGTGATCCTTTTTATGTGAGAGGAAGAGTGTTCTCGTTCCTGGGAAAAATAGAGGTTGAAAGAATGCCCAGTGTCCAGATGGGAGATTAAAGGAGGAATAAAGTTAAGGAAGAAGAACGTAACAACTAAGCAACTGGCGAAGAAATCTGACAGAATGGTAAGCAGAAATTGATCAATGTGTTAATAAGATAAATTGATCTGTGCTTTTTATTGAAACACTCCATTTTCTCTGTACCGACTGCGACAGAATTAGTACAGTAAATACGTACCACTCCTTTCACACCAGTAGTGGTTTCGTCTACGCAGAGCGTGCAAGGTGCATTTGGAATTCTGTAGAGGTGTCATGAAGACTGTAGAGGCATAACGGAGCTGTCATGGAGACTGTACAGGTGTCACGGTGTCTATAGAGGCGTCATGGAGTCTGTAGAAGTATCAGTGAATGTAAAAGAGCGTTGTATTATTAACATTTCATTTGAAGAAGAAAGTGAAACCAGCTGAAATTTTGCAAAGACAATTAGCGCAACAGGCTTGTCGAGGGCCGAGAATTAGTAGCAAATGAACATGTGCCTGCTATTGCTGTGACAGAAGTAAAAATTGACCATGTGCAACAGGCAGTTGTAGGAAACAGTAAAGTAATGATGCATGACGTAGCTGCAATAGGAAGAATCAGCTTTAATAGTTTCAAAAAATCATCCATAAGCAACTGCTGTTCGGAAAATTGTGTGTACGATGTGTAACAAGGCCGTTGATATTTAACCAGAAGTTGACCTGTGCAGCAATCTACACAGAGCTTTTGCATCGATTTAAGTCTCAGGGAGAAGCGTTCCTGAAGTAAATCGGGGCAAGTGAGGAGGCTAAGGGCTTTACTCCAGAAACCGAGCCGGTTGGAATAGGGCCACAGGGATTCTACATGGCTGAAGGAATTCATCGAAGTGCTTTCTGCAAGAAAGCTAATGGCTACTTCTGGGTTTCAAAAAGGGCTACTCATCGTGGATGTTCTTGCACGGGAAGGAAAATTAAAGTGAGTGTTATGCTGCCCTCGTCAAAGATCAGCTTCGTACAAGAAGAAACGCCTCCGGTTACCCCAGGAATACAAGAACTGGACAGTACATGAGGGAAGAGGGTAATGTGGTCCTGCGAATCACGTTTTCTACTACACCATGCAGATTGAAGTTGAGGATATGAAGACAGCAGCACGGATGCATGGGCACTTGTTGTATGGTCACTACTCTTCAAGACGGCGGAGGCAGCGTTATGGTACCGGCCATGTTTTCGTGAGAGTGTCTGGACACTTTGATTCGTATAAAACAGCGTGTGGCCACCAAAAGTTATCTAAATATGGTCGTCCATCACGTCCGCACAGTTATGTTGATGGTTTATCCCAATGGAGATTAATACTTCCAGGAGGACAATGCTCCATATCATAGTGCTTACACTGCAAGCGAATGGTTTGAAGAGCATTACGGAGACTTTTCTTGCTACAGAAGCCTCCTTAATCACCGGATCTTAATCCAATGGAATATTTGTGGGACGAAGTTGATAGGGGTATCAGACAGCTGGATCCTCAACCACCAAATCTTCAAAAGATGGGGGTGGAATTCACCGAATTTGCGATAACATACCACAAGCCATTTATCGACATTTAATAGCGTCCGTACCAGGAAGAATTCAAGCAATATTAAGGGTAAAAAGTGGCCCTAACAACGTTCTAATCAGGTCATCATAAAAAGTTGGCCACTCAGTGTACATGCATATATAATATAAATGCATATATATATATATTGTCACGCATGCAAAATTTTGCACGGTGGTATTTTTCATCCCAAAATTGATTTATCGAGCACACGGATTTAATGTGGATTTTTGTATTTCCTGTTATAAGGGGGTTTTACTGTAATTCTAAGTTTCTCAACTTATCTTCTTATAAAATATCAACTTCCCCCCAGGAAAAAGTTATGTTTATGTAAATCAAATAGCTCGCACTATTTCAAAGATTTTGGTGATAAAAAAATTACAAGACTTAAAATTTTCTTCAGCAAAAAATAGGTTAAGGTAAAAGATATTTCCCGAGTTTTTGAAGGGGCTATTTTCGGTGGTGAAAGAGATTTACCAAAATTCCCATTCCTCCTTCTCGAGGAACGAAAAGACCTCTGAAGAAAGACTGACAGAATTAAGAGACTTTTCTGAGAAGCAGTAGTTCAGTATTTTATCTTGGAAATGGCGCGTTTCATCTCAAGTGCATGATCAAGAATGCTGATGCCAGAGTTATTTATCAGAATCATTTAAAAAGATTGATCACAAAATACAGTTCAGGGAAAAACGGTAGAAAGGAATACGAAGAAATGAAATTTCCATGACTTTTTACTTTTACATCCAAAGTCGAAGAAATTCTAAAAATACATCCACCCCGAGAAAGTCGTTCAAACCTAATTAAACTCCGTATGTAAGTACCCCAGATCCTAATGTGTAAATGATTAAAAGATAACGACCAATGCTGAAAGAGTGATCCTACACACAGCCTGGGAACCGCGCATCAACGAGAGTATATCAAGAGTAAAGTTTGCACGCAGGGACAATTGTGAGAGCGGATTGGGTTACATAAATCTCAACGGACTGTGAGGGTTTCACCACGTCGGATCCGTGCACAGTACCAGCAGTTCAGCGAGTTTGCGAGAGGACGTATTATATGGCTGAGAGAGGCCGGTTGGTCAAATCGCCGTATCGCCAGGCATTTGAGTCAGCAATTGGACGAATTTGGCGCCATTGGGTAGAGGAAGGCTGAACCCAGCGGAGCCTTTACCTTGGAAGAGCACATGTCTCTCACACCGGAAGTGAGTGTCTGGGAAGCCATTTCCTACGACATCCGGACACCCTCAGTAGTCTTCCGTACAATCCTCACGGCTCAACGGAATGTCGACGACATTCTACAACCTGTTGTGTTGCCATTCCTGCCGCAGCTTCACCGAGGAATTTATCAACTGGATAATGCCCGGTCACACACCGCACGGCTCTCCCAGGGTTGCCTCTGTAATTCTGACACCTTTCAATAGCTATCCCGATCACTTGACCACTCACCGATCGAACATGTTTGGGACATGATGGAACGCCACTTACGCAAATACCGAAATGTCGGTGAATTAGCCCGTAATTTTGGACACCATCTGGCATGCCATAACCACAGGACACTCTCCGGGAATTGTGTGCGTCTATGCGACGCCTAGTAACCTTTTGTATCCGAGGCAAAGGTGGCGCTGTAACGTTTTTCTGTCACTTGTTCTACTCCTGTAGCTGTTTTACCCCAATAAATGGTCCAACTGCTCTGGAATTGCAATCATTTCCTTTCCTATACATGTACATTGGTTAATTAATTGAAACAATCAACATGGATCAGGAACACCAAACAGAAATCATCGCTCTTTCCACGTTAATATGTGAGTCTCGGAAAAATTATCATCGGCTGCCACCAGGAATCGAACCCGATCAGAAATGACCGCCCTTCCCACGCTAATAAGTCAGAAATCATAGCTCTTTCGACGTTAATAACCCGATTCCCGGGTTCAATTCCCGGTGGCGGCCGATGCAAAGTTTTCCGAGAATCACTTATTAACGTGGAAAGAGCGATGATTTCTGTTTGGTGTCCCTGATCCACGTCGAGTGTTTGAATTAAATTATCCATTCGCCTCTTAGTTATTTGTTCAGTTGCTGCTTTCCATATTATTAACGAGACTCACTTATTAACGTGGAAAGAGCGATGATTTCTGTTTGGTGTTCCTGATCCACGTCGAGTGTTTGGAATTAAATTATCCATTCGCCTCTTAGTGTTTTGTTCAGTTGCTGCTTTCTATATTATTAACGAGACTCACTTATTAACGTAGAAAGAGCGATGATTTCTGTTTGGTGTTCTTGATCCACGTCGAATGTTTGAATTAATTATCCATTCGCCTCTTAGTTATTTGTTCAGTTGCTGCTTTCCATATTATTCACGAGACTCACTTATTAACGTGGAAAGAGCGATGATTTCTGTTTGGTGTTCCTGATCCACGTCAAGTGTTTGAATTAATTATCCATTCGCTTCTTAGTTAATTGTTCAGTTGCTGCTTTCTATATTATTAACGAGACTCACTTATTAACGTAGAAAGAGCGATTATTTCTGTTTGGTGTTCCTGATACACGTCAAGTGTTTAAATTAATTATCCATTCACCTCTTAGTTAATTGTTCAGTTGCTAATTTCTATATTATTAACGAGACTCACTTATTAACGTGGAAAGAGCGATGATTTCTGTTTGGTGTTTCTGATCCAAGTCTAGTGTTTGAATTAATTATCCATTCGCCTCTTAGTTATTTGTTCAGTTGCTGCTTTCTATATTATTAACGAGACTCACCTATTTGTTCAGTTGCTGCTTTCTATATTATTAGCGAGACTCGCTTATTAACGTGGAAAGAGCGATCATTTCTGTTTGGTGTTCCTGATCCACGTCGAGTGTTTGAATTAATTATCCATTCACCTCTTAGTTATTTGTTCAGTTGCTGCTTTCTATATTATTAGCGAGACTCGCTTATTAACGTGGAAAGAGCGATCATTTCTGTTTGGTGTTCCTGATCCACGTCGAGTGTTTGAATTAATTATCCATTCGCCTCTTAGTTATTTGTTCAGTTGCTGCTTTCTATATTATTAACGAGACTCACCTATTTGTTCAGTTGCTGCTTTCTATATTATTAGCGAGACTCGCTTATTAACGTGGAAAGAGCGATGATTTCTGTTTGGTGTTTCTGATCCAAGTCTAGTGTTTGAATTAATTATCCATTCGCCTCTTAGTTATTTGTTGAGTTGCTGCTTTCTATATTATTAACGAGACTCACCTATTTGTTCAGTTGCTGCTTTCTATATTACACTGCCGGACAATTGCTAAGGACGGATGACAATAGCAATGATAGAAACCATAAAATGGAAGGCAGGAAAATGTGGAAATTAGCATAAGTGCGGGATACAGTAAGACGTGTTGTGCGTATGCAAATTTTGGATTGCCGAACTTGTTCGTGACGTCATAGCACTGATAAGAGATACAAAGGATTTGATGCGTATTGACCGTTGTTGTTCAAACGCAAAGTTGAAAGGGAAGGAATCAATTGACGAACTTGCAATTTTCAGTATGTCTTCCCGACATCACCTAGATGATTTTACGCGTGGCCGTATTATTGGCAAGATTGAAGAAGGGCGAAAAATAACAGATGTTGCCAGGGAGTTCGACGTCAGCCACAGTGTTGTTTCAGGGCTTTGGAAATCATTTCAAACAAATGGAGAGTGTAGCAAACGTCACGGGCGATGTCGTGTTCGCAGTACGACACCTGCAGAAGTTCGGTACATAGTGCTATCAACAAAAAGACACCGGCGCAGCACAGCTAGGGAGGTAGCAAATCAGTTCATGGCTGCTACTGGCAAGCGGATCTCCCGAAAAACTGTCGCCAGACGTTTGCATGAAGGAGGACTATACGCCCGCCGTCCTGTTGTGTGCATCCCATTGTCCAGACGTCACCGTACCGCCCGTTTGCAATGGTGCCATCAACATCGCAATTGGACTGATAACGACTGGTATGCTGTCCTCTTCTCAAATGAGAGTTGATACAGTCTATCGTCTGATTGTCGACGACAACTGATCTGGCGTGATAGTGGTACTGCATATTGTCCAGCAAACATACAGGAAAGGGACCGATATCCGACATGTAGTGTCATGGTATGGGCTGTCATCATGATCAATGGCCGTACGTCCCTCTATGTGCTTCCGACTGGGACTATGACTGGCCAACGATACATTAATGATCCATTCTGCTACTTCATGTTCGCATTTGTTCCGTGGTGCTGTTGGTGATAGATTCATTTTCATGGACGACAACGCAACATGTCATCCAACAGTCGCTGTCCAGGAGTGTCTTGAGAGCGAAGATATTCAACGCCTCGTATGGCCAGCACGTTCTCCAGATCTCAATCCCATTGAAAATGTGTGGGATGCTTTGAGGAGGAGTCTTGCTGGTCACCAATGCCATTCAATAAACAAGGACACCCTCATCCGTGCACTGACAGAGGAATGGGTTAAATTACCCCAACAGCTGCTTGATAATGTTGTGCAAAGCATGACACGACGTGTGGAATCTTGCATCGCCCTCCATGGTGGCCATATCCCGTATTGACATCTTACGCCGGAACGCCTGCGGGCGGTAATTGCATTTTTTTCACGTTTACGTATTCTTCACAAAATGGCCTGTTTGTCCCTTGAACACGTTCCAAAGCCTTCTGGATTTCAGAGCACAATAAATTGTCTTTCTTGTAATGTCCTGGCATTCTGACATTATTTTATTGCACTTGGCATCCAACCACACTTACTTTTTTATGCGCTATATAGCCGTTTATGATCCGTCCTTAGCAATTGTCCAGCAGTGTATTAGCGAGACTCGCTTATTAACGTGGAAAGAGCGATCATTTCTGTTTGGTGTTCCTGATCCACGTCGAGTGTTTGAATTAATTATCCATTCGGCTCTTAGTTATTTGTTCAGTTGCTGCTTTCTATATTATTAACGAGACTCACTTATTTGTTCAGTTGCTGCTTTCTATATTATTAGCGAGACTCGCTTATTAACGTGGAAAGAGCGATCATTTCTGTTTGGTGTTCCTGATCCACGTCGAGTGTTTGAATTAATTATCCATTCACCTCTTAGTTAATTGTTCAGTTGCTAATTTCTATATTATTAACGAGACTCACTTATTAACGTGGAAAGAGCGATGATTTCTGTTTGGTGTTCCTGATCCAAGTCGAGAGTTTGAATTAATTATCCATTCGCCTCTTAGTTATTTGTTCAGTTGCTGCTTTCTATATTATTAACGAGACTCGCTTATTTGTTCAGTTGCTGCTTTCTATATTATTAGCGAGACTCGCTTATTAACGTGGAAAGAGCGATCATTTCTGTTTGGTGTTCCTGATCCACGTCGAGTGTTTGAATTAATTATCCATTCACCTCTTAGTTAATTGTTCAGTTGCTAATTTCTATATTATTAACGAGACTCACTTATTAACGTGGAAAGAGCGATCATTTCTGTTTGGTGTTCCTGATCCACGTCGAGTGTTTGAATTAATTATCCATTCGCCTCTTAGTTATTTGTTCAGTTGCTGCTTTCTATATTATTAACGAGACTCACTTATTAACGTGGAAAGAGCGATGATTTCTGTTTGGTGTTCCTGATCCACGTGGAGTGTATGAATTAATTATCCATTCGCATCCTAATTAGTTGTTCAGTTGCTGCTTTCCATCTTTAGTGAATCCCGAGCATTGCGCGGGGCTCCATGAAGCAATCTGAGATGTAGTTTGGTAGTTAATCCCATGTGAGTCTGGAGAATTCGAGGCCGCTGTGGTGCAGTGGTAGCATGTCCG
This sequence comes from Macrothele yani, assembly GCA_039090855.1. Lineage (NCBI taxonomy): Eukaryota > Metazoa > Arthropoda > Arachnida > Araneae > Macrothelidae > Macrothele > Macrothele yani. The sequence continues at coordinate 50,260,186 of CM077013.1, read as the reverse complement.
GCGCGTAACTTGACCCTGGGTTCGATTCCCAAGTGCCAGTGGCGTCGTGTTGTCTTTAGTGATGAGTCACGGTTTGTCCAGTGGCGTCGTGTTGATTTCAGATGATTTCTGTTTGATGTACATTGGAAATACCAATTTTCACGTGGGTGCTTCGTTCTTTTTATTTATTTATTTTTTTTTTTGAACATAGTGTATTATGGATTCTTTATTAAAATAATAATAAACGTAGAAAAAATAATCCCGTCGATCCTTCATCCTGAACGCTATAAACATGTGAAAGTTTAAACAGGATATTCTATCACCAAGACAGCTTCAGAATTTCGCTAATCTATTATCACTAGGTGATGTGTTAAAAATAATATTTTTTGAACGATCTAAAGAAAGAAGAATTCTCTCAGATATATTGTTTTCTTAAATCCACAAAGGAAAATTCATGTATCTACTTATGTCAATAAAATTCAAGGATGATGATACAGCAGAAAGAGAAGTAAAACGGCATGGGTTATTCAACGCTATAGCTGAAGATGCTCGCTGGATGCAGAAAAGTTTCGAGAAGCGGAGTCAGCGTAAGCGAAGTGTTTTGCATAATTGATTCTCCAGTGAATATCAGTTTTATGTTCACCAAGGGTGCGATAGCGTTTGGAAACATTCTTGAGCGTAGCATATGTACGAGGAAACTGTAATTTAAGGATTTAAATTTAAAAGTAAGTTATTTACAGTCGTGGCCATAAGTCCTGCACCAGTAGACCGAAAGTCAAATTTTTGATATTTGAAGTCAACTTATACCGTGTAATGTTAAAGTGAGAAATACATATTATACATCATTTTAAAGGACATTTTATGCTGAATTCAAACTTTACAGAATGTTATTGCCCGTAATAGAAGTGAAGTTACATGCAAAAGTACATCGTCTAGTCATGGAAAGCAACAAATAGTAGAATTTGTAAAATTAGTGTACAATGCATTTAACGTAAAATTACTGTACAGTACATTATTGACACTTGAGCACACTTGAAATAACTGACCAACAAGCAAAATACGCTTTAATATTTAATTGGGTAACTACAGTTTCTTAGTAGCAAAGTGCACCTTCTTGGCATGGAACTAATGAGCTTCTCTAGTTGTCCGTTGGTGATAGCACGATGCCATACGGTCCTTACAGACTCAAATTCTTTAATTAAGTCTGTAAGGGCCGTATGTCACAGTGAGTCCGTAAGGGCCGTATGGCACAGTGTTACCAACAATGGACAACTAGAGAAACTCATTAGTTCCATGCCAAAAACGTATTTTGCTTGTTGGTTAGTTATTTCAAGTGTCCTGCAAGTGTCGATAATGTTCTGTACAGTAATTTTACTTTAAATGCATTGTACACTAATTTCACAAATTCCACTATTTGTTGCTTTTCATGACTAGACGCTGTACCTTTGCTTGAAAATTCACTTCTATTACTGGCAATAACATTCTGTATAAATATTTTAATTCACCATAAAATTGCCTTTAAAATGCTGCGTGATATGTATTCCTCACTTTGCCATTACGCTGTATAAGTTGACTTTAAACATCAAAATTTTGACTTTCGGTCTTTTGGGGCAAGACTTTTGGCCACGATTGTAAATGATCTCCGAACTAATATTTGAATTCTGCTTGATTGAAACACCAAAAAAAATGTTAAACGGTATACATTAAATGAAATATAGATCCCGAAAAGGTAAAACTAAGAAGTTTCGTTATTTATTTCGAATTTATCAAATTTTATTTACAAACATTTATGCACTCAGCAATTTTTCACTGAAAATAGATGCGTTTTAAATATCCAAGTACATTATCAATGAAATTGCACGCTAAAAAGAAAGAGAGGCAACCAAATGTTGACTTTCTTCATTGATTGTTCTACTTGTAAAGGCAGATAAATTTTTGAAAGAAAGATTATTATGGTTCGTGTTCAGTGCATGTACGTTTCGTGCCAGTTAACTGTTCTTTTCTACAATTTAAAATTAGTAAGTTTAACTCCTAAACAGCGTCATTTTGGCAACTATAAAGTTAAAGATAAAACTGAAGGCAACAAAGAATTTGCATTTTCATGTGAGAGAAAAAGTTTGCAGATGCTCTATGAAATTATGGTAAATCGGCATTATTTAACACTCGAATATAGCAAGCAAAGTATTCGTAGAATGCATAAACTTGAAAACGCAGAGACCCTGAAAGAAACATTTAGCAATTCAAATGTAAAATCATATCAGGGAGTGCAAAACTGAAACAAGGAAGCGTAATACAGCTTCTTCTCCAATGGCAAATAGTACCGGAATTATTTAAATCCGCACAGTTGAATCAAAAAAGGAAAGGCAATTTGAAAACGACATAATAACCGCAACGAATAGAAGCTGACACATTCACAATGGCTTATGGGTAGTTCAAACACGCACAGCGCAACGCTCTGCCGTTAGTCTAGTTAACGCCAAGGTCCAATAAACATGAAGACTTGGCTGCGGTGTTGCACCATTGTTGATCAACGCGCTGCGGTGAGATTACTTATGGCAGAGGAAACGAAACCTGTTGAAATTCACCATATGATGTTGGCTCATCACAGCACGATTCAACGAAAATGTTAGGAATGGGTCCAAAGGTTATAGCGGGAGGAACAAGTTTAACTTACGAAGCTCGATCTGGTCGGCCATCCATAACGCGCACACAAAGCCCAAAATGGCAGGGCGAATGGCTTGATCAGAGAAGACCGACGGATTGCGTTGTTCACATTTGGATATCAGCTATGGACCCACACATGTTATAATGGATATCAGCTATGGAACCGCACATGTTATAATGCAGATGACTTGGGTTACCGTAAAGTTTCCGCAAGATGGACAGCTTCCTGAAACGTTTTAAAGAAGATGATCCGAGTGTTTTAGAGCGGATTGTCACCAGCGACAAGGCATGGGCTCATCACTTTAAACCGGAAAGCAAGAGAGAAAGCATTCATGGGAAACACCCGTCTTGTCCAGTACAGAAAAAACTCCAAACGACAGCCCTCCACCAAGAAAATCATACTGAAACGTTCTGTGCTATGCTTAGAGAGAAACTGAAACCTGCAATTCGCCACGAAAGAAGAGAAGTCCTGTTAAAAACAGCCTTGAGATAATTGAGTTGAACTTTATGTTCACTTGCTCACAGTTACTGGAATTAAGGGTATGTCGCATTTACTTTTTTTATTCTCCGTAATTTAACTACAGCATTTCTTGAAGACGAAACATACACAATGTAGATGCTTTTCTGTTGTTGTTGTTGCGGATTTAACGACCACCGTGAACAATTTAATGTGCTATAAGCAATCGCAAGTCCAAAATTTAGAGCCACCTAAAAGGATGGTCAAAAGCCAGCGCTTAGGACCGGAAGTAGATATTGCACTGTAAAAATATTTCTGAAATTCACGAGCAATTCGTAATTTCTTTCGTGAACTAACGAAGCATATTTCTGATGCAACTATTTACGTGAAATGACAGAATAAACTCTGAATTTCACGGATTTTCCATACGCGAGAAAAATTCTGAATTTTTAGAAACCTTTCCGCAATTCCTATCTTATACACTATCTACCAACAAGTAATTGGACACCCTTGCAATCGACGATATCTGCAGTCTTGATACACGCCACGGCCGCCGCCGTTAAATATCGTGTGGGAAACAACAACGCAACCAGTCGCATGCAAGATGTCACGCAGTTCGAAGCTCTCTGATTTCGAGAAAGGTGTAATCGTCGGGTGTCACAGAAATAGCCGATTCATACGGGACATATCCAGCTAGTTGAAGTACCGAAAATCGACATCGGCCAACGTGATTGGCAAGTGCAAGATGAGAGGTGAATGTCGGAATGTGACCCGACCCGGCAGACCCACAAAACCTGCGAGTTAGAGACCGACGGGTGCTGGCCAGAAAAATTCGGAAGAACCGCATCGAATCAATGGGCCACACCCGCGAAGAGTTTCAACAAGCATCCGGCAGTGTTCTTTCGATGAATACCATCCCTAAGGAAGCCATTGTGCTCGGTTATCATGGACGTGATACCGCCCACAAGCCTTTGATCACCAGGTCCAATAGCGCTGCTCGGCTAACGTGGTGCAAAGAACGTCGACAGTTGGCCGTTGAACAGTGGAAACAGGTTCTCTGGAGTGACGAATCAAGGTTCACCCTCTACCGTTCGGATGGCAGGGTCTGGGTTTGGCGTCTGCCTGGAGAACGCCTCCTGCCGGAATGTATTGTGCCAACTGTGAAGTTCGGCGGCGGTAGAATTATGCTATAGGGGTGTTTCTCCTCGTATGGCACGGGACCCTTGGTCGCAATTCCTGGTAGACTCAACGCCGAGACCTACTGCACCATTTTGGATGACCATGAGCTTCCTACGTTGTGGCTGTTTTACGGGGTGGACCCATGTTACTTTAAGGATGACAATGCCACCTGTCATGTTGCAAGGTCCACCATGGCTTGGTATGGTGACAATGGGGTTAATAGAAATGACTGTCCTGCGCAGAGCCCGGACCTTAACCCTATCGAGCACCTCTGGGGCGAGTTGGAGCATAGACTAAAGGGGTGCCCCCACCGCCCGAAATTGGTGAAGGAACTGACCTGTCTTCTCCAAGCCGAGTGGAAGAAAATACCGCTAGTCGTCGTACAACGCCTGGTTGAGAGTATGCCCCGGAGGGTCGCAGCTGTAATCGCCGCTCGTGGAGGCTCCACCAACTATTAAAGGTGAATAAACTTCGTTTTCTTTTGCTATCACAGGTGTCCAATTACTTGTTGGTAGATAGTGTATTATCAGAAAAATTCCGTTCTCACTTCTTCCGTATCCATATGACGAAAATTTCCGGTAATAGATGAGATTCACGGGAACACTTGGGGTTTTATTTAACTGTTAAATTTCAATAGTCTCTCGAAGTATTCGATTGTGAAGTTCTGTAGCAAGATAAGATATTGTGTATAGTATATGACATGAATTTTGGTTAGTGTGGCACAGGATATTTCTTCTCCTCTTCTCCATTTTGTGCACCAGCAATTATGTATTGCGTTACTGTATGAAACCCGGTGCTTAAGGTGGCTCCACCTATAATCTCTGCTTTATGTTTCCAATGGTAAAACTTCTTTACATATTTTCTTCGCAATTAATGTATTCCCAAGCATGAAAATTTTCAGATCTATAAAACTAACTTTAAGTTATTGCATGGGATATTTAATACTTGCTAAAACATAACCATAAGTAACCATCGAACATTTTTTTGCCTACTGACGTCATCAATGTACAAGTCGCGCCATCTGTTAACAGGTCTGAACATTATTCAAACAAAATAACTGATTTCTAATATCATTATAATTATGTTTTAGCAAGCATTAAGTATCCCATGCTATAACCTAAAGTTAGTTTTATCGATGTTCAAGTTTTCATCTTTCAGAATACATTAATTGCAAAGAAAATATGTAAAGAAGTTTTACCAATGGAAACAGAAGGCAGAGATTTTAGGTGGAACCACCTTAATGTATTGTACAGGTGATTATACGATGATTATGTTTCACTCTGTGGAATCCTTAATACCAAAGCTATATAGCTATCAAGAGTGAATTTTATATTTAGGAGTGTTGTGAAATAATATTATAAAACAGTACATTGCGCCTTCTCTTAAAAATAATTGAAATTTTTTGTCAGTTGAAAAAGATCTCAAACTCCAAATAATTCTGTTGCTTCAAAAGATCACGTGAAAAAAATACGTAATTTGTAATAAGACCTCCTACAGAAAAAATAAAACTATTACAAACGTATTCAAAAAATAATAAGCTCCAATAGAAAAAAATGACTAAATCACTCACATTAATGACAAAAAAATCATCATCGCCCAATTAGTTTTACCTTGAACGTGAGTCTGATTCCTGTGACTTTCTGGCTCAGTGGTTAAGACGCTCGGCTTCAACTCAAACGACCTGGACTCGATCGCCGGCGCAAAAGAATTCATTTGCGTAATAGCTGAAATTTTCAGCATCAACAAAACTCTTTCGATCATGTACACGAACTTATCAAAATAATGGAAACACCGACTGCGGCAGGAGTACACCCAATGCGCCCGGTAAACACAGCGGACGCGAGGTCACCTGCGATATGAAGCATATAAAGGGGGTAGTAAGGTGTCGGCTACCACGTAGCGGTACCACAGTGGCTGATGAAACAAGTGTTATTGAATTATTGTCGACAATGTCATATCTCAGTGACCTCAAAAAAGGCACGATCATTGGTGAGCGTCTTATACAGGATCTTCAGTAACTAGAACAGCAGCAATAGTGGGTGTACCACGAGGAACTGCATCGCCAATTATGATCATCTAAAGAGGGTCGGCGTTACCTCATAACTTCAAACGTGCAAATTGTGGACTTCATAGATGTGAGATACGGATAGGCGAACTTTGTCACTGATTACACAATGAAAGTAGAAGACCACAGCACCGCAAATGGCAGCATATTTGAACACCAGTCGGAATGATCCCGTTTCTGTCATTTCAGAACTCGATTATGCTTGCATTTATACCAGTGCTGCAATCCATAAACCTCTGATTACCAACATCAATGCAACAAAACATGTAAGGTGCTGCAAATCCCATTAAAACTGGTAGGCTAAATAATGGCGACGTGTCATCTTTTCTAATGAATTGCGGTTCCCATTGTTTTCCGCCACTGCACCGGTAGAATGTGCCTCTAGCAAAAACTTTCAGAAGCGGACCAAGCCGACTGTTTGGTGCCTAGTATGAAGCATGGAAGTGGATCTCTGAAGCGGTGGGGTGCCACATCATTGCATTCCTTAGGACCATTGGTTATTCTGAAGATTCGTGTCACCCTAACAAAGCACGAATACATTCGTGCGGACCACCTGCACCCAATGTCGCAGGCATTGTTCCCTAATGACTGTTCCTGGGTTCAAGCACACAATGCACTGGTGCATTGTGTACTTGTGTCCTGTTGTGGTTTAAATGTGTCATTGTGTGATCACTTTGTGGCAAAACGTATCAAGTTGTGGTTTGTAGAACATGTGGATGAGGTATAGCAGCTACCATGCCCAACTCAATATTATTGAACATTTGTGGGAATATCTGGAGTCAAATGTCAGAAGCGGACCACGACACAAGCCCACAATGACACATTTAAACCACAACATGACGCAAGCACACAATGTGCATTGTGTGCTTGTGTCAATTTAAATGTGTCATTGTGTGCTTGTGTCAATTTAAATGTGTCATTGTGTGCTTGTGTCAATTTAAATGTGTCAGTGTGTGCTTGTGTCAGTTCGTGGCGAAACGTGTCAAGTTGTGGTTTGCAGAGAAAGTGGATGAGGTACAGCAGCCACCCTGTCTAGCTCCAGACCCCCAATATTATTGAACATTTGTGGGAATATCTGGAGTCAAATGTCAGAAGCGGACCAAGACACAAGCCCAAGATGACACATTTAAACCACAACATGACACAAGCACACAATGTGCATTGTGTGCTTGTATCAATTTAAATGTGTCATTGTGTGCTTGTGTCAATTTAAATGAGTCATTGTGTGCTTGTGTCAATTTAAATGTGTCATTGTGTGCTTGTGTCAATTTAAATGTGTCATTGTGTGCTTGTGTCAGTTCGTGGCGAAACGTGTCAAGTTGTGGTTTGCACAGAATGTGGATGAGGTACAGAAGCTACCCTGTCTAGCTCCAGACCCCCAATATTATTGAGCATTCGTGGGAATATCTGGAGTCTAATGTCAAATCACACTTTCCATCTCCTGCATCACTGGTACAATTGGGATATATTTTACAGAAAGAATAGTCCCGAACTCCATTGTCGTATGTGCACGGATTTTATAAGTTAATTCCTAGTTCAATCGCTTCTGGTCTAAAAGTCCGAGGAAGGTATACAGCTTATTAATGAAACGTTCTCCACAAACATTTCCATTATTTTGATAAGCCCCTGTATCTCGCTGTATTTTGATTGCCTTCGTGCTTTTCTGGCACCGTAACAACTGTTTTGCATGCTTATGAATCAATGTCTTGAACTTTTCAATAGGCAATAGAAACATTGCAGTGAAGAATTCGCTTGTAATGATTACCTTGGGTGCGTAGATAAAACAAATGATATCTTAAATATAGGGTGACCCACTCGCTACCGATCCCGGCATTTCATTAATAATATTTACACCAATGAAGGTATTGCAACGAAATTGACCTCATTTCGTGCGAAATATGATGACATCCACCATTTGCGTCCAGACAGCATTAAACCCGGCGCTGTCCGCCAACCAGCCGGAGTGCGCCTTAGTGGCAGACACATTCCTAAGTGTGGCTCCACTGAGGAGCAGTCTGCCAGCCAGCCGGAGTGCTCCTTATTGGCAGACACATTCATACGTGTGGCGCTACTGAGGAGCAGTCCGCCAGCCAGCCGGACGCGCCTCTCTGCTGCTTTGTTATGCCATGTCGCTGAGCGTGTCTACACCATACGTTTGTTGATAGTGAGTGCTCATGCTCGTGGCTGTTCGCGTAAGTGTGAAAATGTATCGGTGTACTGTGGATTAGCCAGTGTTTACTGTTCACACTTATTCGAAAACAGAGTCGATAAAGTCTGGTCAACAGTAATTCCTGGAGAGGTTTGCAGGCAGACATCCTCCGAGCAAGTCCACCATTGGGGCATTGTTGAAGAAATTGGAACCAAGGAGACTTTATTAGACGACCATGCAGGAAGTCGTCCACAAATGTCGGAGAAAACGATCTAGAATGTAAAGGGCCGTCTACTTGAGTCTCCCAGGAAGTCACTTCGCCGACTGTCATAAGAAACAGGGTTGTCCAAAAGCACTTGTCAGCGTACTGTGAAAAAAGCAAAGCTTCATGCGTACCGTATCTCCGTGGTCCACGATCTGAAATAGCCTGACCACCTGAAACTAGTGACATACTGTCAATGGTTTAAGACATTTCTTTAGGAAATTCCAGGCATTCTGGACTACACGTGGTTCTAGGACGAGGCGTGGTTTCACCTGTCCGGGTACGTCAATTCTCAAAATTCTCGTATTTGGGGCAGTGAAAATTCCAACGCGGTACATGAAGAACCTCTTCATTCACAGAAAATTGGTGTTTGGTGTGGGATGACACGGGGCCGCATTATTAGTCCCATCTTCTTCGATACAACGATCACAACAGCTGCATATATGTAAATCTTCAACACCTTTTTAAATCAATTGGACGACGAAAAACTCTCCATTGGATATTACCAGCATGATGGAGCGACATCACTCACCTGTATGGCCGACATTCAGTCCTTTTTCGGTGACAGCGTCATTTTGAAGTGTCTATAGCCACCGCGCTCGCCCGATCTGACGCCTCCTGATTACTTTTTATGGGGATATCTAAAAGGGAGAGTTTCACAAAAGAAACCGCGAACCATAGATGCCCTGAAATCAAACATCACCGAAGAAATTCAGGCAGTGATGGCGGACGTATTGGCAAAGACTTTCCACAATATGGTGCACCGGGTTCGATGCTGTCTGGACGCAAATGTTGGCCACTTCCAGCACGTGTTGTGATCTCATCACATTTAGCACGAAATGAGGTAAGTCCACTTCAAATTTCTTTGGAATATCTTCACTGGTGTTAATATTATTAAAGAAATGCCGGGTTCGGTAGCGAGTGGGACACTCTGTATAATCGACACAAATTTTCTTCTATGATGAAGCCGATTTCAAAATTCCCGCCAGTGTGAGTTTTTTTGGGGGGATCCCAAAGCAGTAGTCACGTGTTGAGCTTAGATTGAACGTGTCGTGAGCGAAGTGGTTGCTCTAACTCTTCGATTTTCAGCACATGCCTAAACAAACACAAAACCGGTTCATTCTAAAATAACCTGCCCTGTAATTGCTCCAAGCTTGTTGTCCAGGAGAGATAGTGGGTGGGAATTACGTTTTACCCAGTTTCTCTCAGCATATAAGTCCTTGAAGATTTTAAACTAAAAAAGAAAGTTCGGAAACATTCGCTGCTTTTGTTTTTCGTTTTTTTTTATTTTTTTTTTATTGGAATTTTAACAACCACCGTGAGCAACTCAACGGGCTATAAGCAGTCGCCCGTCCCTAATTTAGGGTCACTGGTTCCAGGGAAGGGAGAGAGCCAGTGTCGTAAGACAAACACAACATCCATGTCTCACCGGGATTCGAACCCGGACCCCTTACGGACGAATGATCAGAGGACAGCGCCTTAGACCACTGCGACACCGGGGCGGCGTTTTTCGTTCGGATGTCGAGCTCTTCCATAAACTCCAAAATTGCGTCTTCCCGGGGGGAATGGGGGGATTATACTATCGTCTCTCAATTTCCATCCTACTAGATTGCGTATTGCAGCATTTAAGGAGCGGCGCCTAATTACAGTTTTTTGCTTGGGGGTTACGTGTTTTCAAACTTCGGAAAAAATTAATATGCAATCCTTTTTTTAACTTCAATTTCTACTGATCGAAAATTGTTATGTTTTATCAATTAAATATTTAAACGTTTTAATTCCTGTCCTTCTTACCTGCTCAAAAAAATGAAGGTATCTTACGTGAATTATGCAATGACTTGCATAGTACTGTTGTTAGCATTATTAGTGTTTTGAGAGTTTTTTATGACGGAGTTTCTTGCTGCTACAGAAGAAAATATTTGTGCTGTTAAATAGGTTTTAATCAATATTTCACCAAAGTGAAAAGAAAAGTACAAATTAAGTATTCCAAAATGCAGCGACTACGTGTGGCGCTTACCGAATTGATTTTATGCCAGCTTTTGCCAAAACGTACGGAGAAACTTAGAGGTACCGATTTGGCGTTTAAAAAGGAAATACGATTAAGATATGATATAATTTACATAAGAAAACTAAAATTTGATGTGAAAACAGAGAATTATGTCACTGGTGTTTTATCCTTCTAAGGAGCGTTGCATAAATATAGAGTCAGTCGACTTTGCGCCGTGAACGTAATGCGAATATAGGTAGGAAGCTGAAGTGGTACCTAATTAGACATAATTCTACCGCAAACTTTTCGATCCGTCGAGATGACCGGATTGTGTGAAAAGAACACCACAAAGTGAAATAGTGTAATTTTAGGTGTCTCATAAATATAAAGACAACTATGTAAAGTAGCCACATACAAATGAGATGTACAAATTAGCATGTTGTACGCACGCGCATGGGCCGTAATTCACTCCAGCCTACAAAAGACAGCGGACCTGCCGTCAGACATTCATTTGCCGAAATGCCACGCAGCAGTCAACTTTCTGGTGAGGAGGTGCAGAAGATTTGGAGACTGAGAGCAAATGGATTGCCTGTAGCGAAAATTTGTAAAGTCATGGGGAGGAGTAGAGCAGTCATTTATAAGACTTTATCGAAACGCGGTGCGTTAACTGCCAGAAAACGGCCTGGAAGGCCTCAAAAAACAACCAAACGAGATTATCGTGCCATCATGCGTTTAGTTTCATCCCAAAGGTTATCGCTACGTCAAGTTTCTTGGACTGTTGGTGTCACCGTCTTAAACACAGTTCATCGACGAATCAAGGAAAATCGCAACATTGTGCTCCGTAAAATGTGCCATCTGCCACACCTCACTCGGCGCCACAAGAAAGCTAGATTGTTATGGGCAAACAGCCACATGCACTGGACGGACGAGTGGACCACAACTATTTTCTCCGATGAGAAAAAGTTCAACCTGGACGGCCCTGACGCTTGGAACTGCTATTGGCATGATTTACGACGCGAGCCACGCACCTTCTTCAGCAGACAGAAAGGAGGGGGATCTGTGATGGTCTGGGGAGCTTTTGCGTTCAATGGGATAACGGATATCGTTTTTCTGCAAGAAAGGCAAAACTCCGAAACGTATCAGGACATAATCGGCAGCCACAGTCTACCGTTTTCCGAAATTCTAGCGGGTGTTGATTATCTGTTCCAGCAAGACGTTGCCTCTATTCATCGGTCTGCATCAACGAAAAGCTGGTTTAACACTCATCATGTGACCGTAATGGATTGTCCAGCACTCAGTCCAGATCTGAACCCTATCGAGAACCTCTGGGGTATCCTAGCTCGTGATGTGTATGCGAATGGACGGCATTTCTCAAGTGTGGTGGCATTGAAAGAGCAGATTGAACGAAGCTGGTACGCACTCCGCCCAGAGCACTTACATCACTTGGTGGACAGCATGCCCAATCGGGTTTTCAGTGTTATTCGGAACAACGGCTCCACTATTCGTACCGGAGGTGCTCATAACTAGTAAGTCTGTATATTTTTGAGACAGCGTATTTCTGTTCTTTTCTTGTACTTGGCGTTGGAATTGTTATGCTTCCGTCAAACTATTGTGCAGCTGTGTGTCCCATGCTATTTTTGCTATAAATATGAGGTACATTTCAGCTCGTGTTTGGTTCTTTTTTATTCGAGAATTCGTTCTGTCTCTATATTTATGCGACGCGTTATATGATCATTTCGACGTTAGCAGTACGTAGGCCTTCACGAATTCCTGGGATAGTAGCAGTAATACCGTTTACACAGCACCTTATATCAGCAGTATTTGTCGTCCTACTGTATTTCTTGTGTGGACTTTTTCTCGTACTGATATCAAGTATGTTTTCTTATATCACAAGTAAATTTCCAAGGGCAAAACTTGCTTCCCATTATTCACCTCCCTTTGCTTTTATTGAAACGAAAGCTCAGTAGATGACAACACAAGTGATAACGTACGAAGACGTGCAAAATTATTTCTATCACCATTCATGGAATTCTTGAAATCTGTGAGGCTTGGGGACCCCGAAAGGATCCTGTAATAATGCCATTAGTTCTGTAACATAAAAGGGGAGATGGGAAGGAGGAGTGAAAAGGAAGTAAGCAGTGCTTTTTCAAAATTTTCCCTTCAACTTCCGAAGCACTCACGAAGGGCACGACCAGCGTATGTGTGGATTTGGAGAACGGGTACGTTACATTTGTCCAAATGAAGGGTGTTGTTTTGTTCGGAATGGCTTTTCGCAAAATTTTGAACTGCTTGCTGGAAGGAAGCTGAGACTTCAAGCTGCACTAAAAATGGCCGGTCACTCTTACTTGTCTTCAAGAAAATGTACATGCGTAGATTACGAACTGCAATGGTGTGTTCAGTAAGGAAGGCCACTTCAGCCAGTGTGTGAAAGATTGACAAAAGTTGAAGGCTCCCTTGAATTTGTTTTGTTTTGTTTATGACGGGGTTTGACGACCATAATCAGAAACTTGTTTTGTTCATGACGGGGTTTGACGACCACCATCAGCAACTTGTTTTGTTTATGACGGGGTTTGACGACCACCATCAGCAACTTGTTTTGTTTATGACGGGGTTTGACGACCACCATCCGCAACTTGTTTTGTTTATGACGGGGTTTGACAACCACCATCAGCAACTTGTTTTGTTTATGACGGGGTTTGACGACCACCATTAGCAACTTGTTTTGTTTATGACGGGGTTTGACGACCACCATCAGCAACCTGTTTTGTTTATGACGGGGTTTGACGACCACCATCAGCAACTTGTTTTGTTTATAACGGGGTTTGACAACCACCATCAGCAACTTGTTTTGTTTATGACGGGGTTTGACGACCACCATCAGCAACTTGTTTTGTTTATGACGGGGTTTGACAACCACCATCAGCAACTTGTTTTGTTTATGACGGGGTTTGACGACCACCATCAGCAACTTGTTTTGTTTATGACGGGGTTTGACGACCACCATCAGCAACTTGTTTTGTTTATGACGGGGTTTCACGACCACAATCAGCAACTTGTTTTGTTTATGACGGGGTTTGACAACCACCATCAGCAACTTGTTTTGTTTATGACGGGGTTTGACGACCACCATCAGCAACTTGTTTTGTTTATGACGGGGTTTGACGACCACCATCAGCAACTTGTTTTGTTTATGACGGGGTTTGACGACCATAATCAGCAACTTGTTTTGTTTATGACGGGGTTTGACGACAACCATCAGCAACTTGTTTTGTTTATGACGGGGTTTGACGACCACCATCAGCAACTTGTTTTGTTTATGACGGGGTTTCACGACCAGAATCAGCAACTTGTTTTGTTTATGACGGGGTTTGACGACAACCATCAGCAACTTGTTTTGTTTATGACGGGGTTTGACGACCACCATGAGCAACTTGTTTTGTTTATGACGGGGTTTGACGACCACCATGAGCAACTTGTTTTGTTTATGACGGGGTTTGACGACCACCATCAGCAACTTGTTTTGTTTATGACGAGGTTTGACGACCACCATCGGCAACTTGTTTTGTTTATGACGGGGTTTGACGACCACCATCAGCAACTTGTTTTGTTTATGACGGGGTTTGACGACCACCATCAGCAACTTGTTTTGTTTATGACGGGTTTGACGACCACCATCAGCAACTTGTTTTGTTTATGACGGGTTTGACGACCACCATCAGCAACTTGTTTTGTTTATGACGGGGTTTGACGACTACTATCAGCAACTTGTTTTGTTTATGACGGGTTTTGACGACCACCATCAGCAACTTGTTTTGTTTATGACGGGGTTCGACGACCACCATCAGAAACTTGTTTTGTTTGTGACGGGGTTTGACGACCACCATCAGCAACTCGATGGTTATAAGCAGTCTATCATCTCTAACTTAGAGCTACTGGCTCCAGGGAAGTGAAAGAGCCAGTGCCGTAAGACAAAGCACAACAACCATACCTCAACGGAATTCCAAATCGGACCTATCTTGGACGAATGGTCAGAAGATCACTGCGCCACCTTGGCAGCAGCCCTATGAGATAGAGAGAGGCAGAGTTAATAAGTTAAGCACACACACACATACGTCGCAACATCCTAATGTAGCTGAGGAGATCCATCGGATATGAAAAAAAACATGTTTATTTATGGTGTGACAGCCCGTCATCACGTAGAAAATATCATAAAGCTACATGACTTCTCAATTTTGATGAATATGTGTAACACGATCTTCTAACATGACGATGCCCCTCCTCCCTCACGCAACATTACCAAGCTAGCCAAGGCCTTTGCTGGGGTGCTTGACGCCCTTTTTTTTTTTTTTTTTTTTTTTTTTTTGATTGGAGGTTTAACGACCACCGTGAGCAACTCAATGGGCTATAAGCAGTCGCCCGTCCCTAATTTAGGGTCACTGGTTCCAGGGAAGAGAGAGAGCCAGCGCCGTAAGACAAACACAACATCCATGCCTGACCGGGATTCGAACCCGGACCCCTTACGGACGAATGATCAGAGGCCAACGCCTTAGACCACTGCGCCACCGGGGTGGCCCTTGACGCCCTACGCAAGCCTTCTATTGTTCATTTATGTGGCTAAACATATTGCATTTGTATAATAATACGAAGATGCAAAAATACAATGTAAACTAAATAGAAAGAAACTAATGGACACTAAATATTTTTAAATTTTAATCCAATGTAAATTAAAAATGATTGAAATTTAATTTTGCATGCTTCATTGTCAACAAAATTATTGTACCTGCAAGTGTCTTTTTTTTTTTATTGAAGGTTTAACGACCACCGTGAGCAACTCAATGGGCTATAAGCAGTCGCCCGTCCCTAATTTAGGGTCACTGGTTCCAGGGAAGGGAGAGAGCTAGTGCCGTAAGACAAACACAACATCCATGCCTCACCGGGATTCGAACCCGGACCCCTTTCGGACGAATGATCAGAGGCCATCGCTTAGACCACTGCGCCACCGGGGCGGCACAAGTGTCTTCAAAACCATATCACGGGAAATTTCTTGTTCACTCGAAAACCCTACAAGGTTCTTTTCTACATCCGCCGATAGAAAAACAAAATAAAGAAAACGAATTCCAGCGGAATAAATGTAGTGGTACAGTCTCAGCTCCTGTTTTCATTAGAAAGTAATTTGAACGTGACGGTTGCTAACGTTTTGTTGTTGTGCATTATCATTATTTGTGATAGAAGCGGACAGTCTTGATATTTCCATTGAATGCCGAATAATACAGAACCCTTTATTTTAAAAAAATAAAAAATTGTGACCCCCACCCTCAGGCATCTCCTGATTCATCTGCTTCATAAGGACGAGCCTGATTTATGGCAGTTTTTCGAGAGATGCATGCTTTCGCATCGGCGTCGAATTTATTGCAAGCATACTTACCCAGTTTATAAGCTCAAGTCTGCGTTTCTTGTTTAATCAAGGAATAAGAATCTGCAAGTTATATTTAATATCGAAACAAAATTAAATTGTCTTTGTTTTTATTATTTTTACTCATTTTTAACTCATTCGATTTCATGAACTCTAAATCTTGGCACCCCTTCCCCAAAATGTTGGGTCACTAGGCAGCCGCCTAGTTCGCCCGGCCCTGAAACTATCCCTTTACTGCTTGAACGCCATCTCGCGGATTACAATATTACTAGATTTTACGCCATCGTGATTGAAAAGACTCTTGGCTCAATTATTTGTACGACATGATAGAAAAGACTCTTAGCTATATTTTCATACCGTCCCTATCGATCCTTTAGTTGAGAACTCAGATAAAACGAGTTCCGAATAACCGAACGCAAAATGACATTCGACAGTTTTGCAATTAAGTGAACGTCAGAAGAAGAAGCTATCTTAAAACACGTGTGTTACATCCGATATTCATTTTCAAATACGTAAACAGTTTTCATCAATAGCTCAAACCAAATTTACAATGATCTCTCGGAAATGAAGTCAAATTCTTCTTCTAATCGTTATTTTGATTTTTCGAAGATGCATTGGTCAAAATCAGATGATCCTTTCGCAATGTTCTAACTTCAGTTCTTTTTCATGTATGTGTACACAGGCAAGATCTTAACTTCGGAAGCAACAATCGGCAATGATTGAGTCTATTTGTTTCGAAAACCAAGATTGTTTTCGCCGAGGTAACATCGATTTAAAACTGATAATGTTTCCGGACAGTCTCATACGACTGTTTTCAGTGAAAGAAGCTCTGAATCTACCAACAAAAGATCCCTTCAGGAATGTCACAAAATTTCTGGACAGCCACACCCTTCATCTTGGAGCAAAAATAAAATGGCAGTAATCGCTACAAATCTATTGGCAACTGGAACAAAAGTTTTGGACTGTTACATTCAGCACCCACCAAGGCACTCTACTCTGTAATATCGATTCACATTTGTCTTAAAATTGCTTGACAAAATATTTTTAATTG
This sequence comes from Macrothele yani, assembly GCA_039090855.1. Classification (NCBI taxonomy): domain Eukaryota; kingdom Metazoa; phylum Arthropoda; class Arachnida; order Araneae; family Macrothelidae; genus Macrothele; species Macrothele yani. The sequence continues at coordinate 50,242,983 of CM077013.1, read as the reverse complement.
TTTCACTGAAAAACACCCCTTCGCAACAAGAGAGCGGTAGAGATAATAATATAATACAAAAATATCCTAGGTTTATTTTTATTCAGAGAGTTTAATTACTCAATAAAAATGCTCTTAAGGGTAATAGAAGTCAGCTTTTGTAATTTACTGCCAACTGCTCCAAGGAAAAGAGAAATATCGTGCAGTAAAAGTGAACGCAACGTCTCTGTCCTACCTAGAATTCGAACGCTTTACTAGCTGAGAGAGAGAGAGAGGAACTCGAAATTTGGGACTTAAACCATCATTTCGAAAGCTGTGACTCTCGACGAAAGTTTCGTGAAGATGTATCAAACCCAACAGTAAAGAAAAGGCAGCGTGGATTGAAGAAAGTGGTGAATGCGATGTTCTCCAGAATTGCAGGTCTCTTCAAAGTCGTTAATCTGTAGGCTACATGATATTTGCTCTTGTGCTGTAGAACAATTTGTGTACCTAATTTCTTCAAAAGTTCCATTTTACGATGGTCACTCAAACAGTTCTCGTTCTGACTTTTACAGAAAATCTGTGCGATTTTGATTCCTTTTCTTTTTGTTTTTCAACATGATTTCAGGAAACCGAAAAGCACTCCTCACTTGTTTCCCGTGTTGTTTTTTTTTTTTTATCTTATTTTCCTAATTACACAAACACAGTTGCCACCACCTCAGAGTCGAAGGAATCTGTTCGCGCTGACATTCTTTCTGCAGCTTTGTGGACCAATAAAAGTCATCGGGGGACCTTTAGCAAATAGGGTTGGTACTGAAGCAACTCAAATCTTGTAGTACGTATGGCGGTCTTTTCAATCTGGGAGGCGTAACTAGGTATGTTGTCTTGAAGAAGGAAGTCACCTTTTCGCAGATTCCCACGCCTCGTTTTCCTTATTGACTGTATGAAGTTGGCATATGTGGTTGACATAATATGCACCGGTGACAATGGTGTCATTTTCCAGATATTTACCAACGGTAATACATCCTGCATCCCAGAAAACGGAAGCGAGCACATTGCTGACAGAGAATGCAACAAGGAACTCCTTGCGAGGAGGAGAACATGTAATTAACCACATTAAATTTTGTTCTTGGTCACTCCGTCAAGGTGATTATTACAATCCGGGATCAGCAATATATTTGGTCAGCCCGTAGTTTTGAGAGGCACATTCGTTTACAGCGTACCTTTTACTCAACTAACAACGTTCATGGGACCCGCCGCGCGCTCATATTTTCTTCGTCAAATAATTCGTCAGGATTGAATCGCTCACTATTGAAATACCTGCAGCTCAGCAATGAATTGAACAGTTATTCGTCTGTCTTGCATAAAAGACTCATTTGCACGATCGATATGTTTCTCAGAGGCAAGTGCGGAAGCTTAACGAGGCCGCCCCGGTGGCGCAGTGGTCTAAGGCGCTGGCCTCTGATTATTCGTCCGTAAGGGGTCCGGGTTCGAATCCCATTCAGGCATGGATGTTATGTTTGTCTTACGGCACTGGCTCTCTCTCCCTTCCCTGGAACCAGTGACCCTAAATTAGGGACGGGCGACTGCTTATAGCCCATTGAGTTGCTCACGGTGGTCGTTAAACCTCCAATAAAAAAAAAAAAAAAAAAAGAAGCTTAACAAGAACGATACGCATTATTTCAAAACTCTCTGCCGCAACGTACTTCTGTGTGGCACTTTGAAATAAGAAGAAGCCGTGATATATATGCAGGAAGCCTGCACCATAACATCATGAAGCTCTTGTAGAGACACACTTTTCGAAGACAGGTATTTTATCACCGCTCGGAGTTTTTTTTCCTACATTTTGCAAAGTGTTAGGTCTAAACATCACCTGAAAGTAAAAGAACGAACACATCAATAATATTGCAAATCGGTACAGTGGCATTCAGGAACACGTTCTCCACGCAGAAACAATACAGCATATCTATATTTGACACAAGTACTTTAGAATACACATTTTCGTCCGAACGGGGTCCGGGTTCGAATCCCGGTGAGGCATGGATGTTGTGTTTGTCTTACGGCACTGGTTCTTTCCCTTCCCTGGAACTAGTGACCCTAAATTAGGGACGGGCGACTGCTTATAGCCCATTGAGTTGCTCACGGTGGTCGTTAAACCTCCAATCTAAAAAAAAAAAAAAAAAAAAAAAAAAATACAAATTTCCTTAACTCCTTTCGGACAGATTTAAAGATGAACCAGTATTACATTACTTCGAACACAGCAAAACGAACATTTGATTATTTGTCAAAGGTAAATCATATCTACTTTAATAAGAACTCTCTCTATCTCTCTCTCTTCTTATTCCTTTTTTCGTTGTGTGTGAATTAATTTTAGTTGTTAACGTCAAAGACATTTTCGATGACAAGATCTCTTCAGAATGTGATAGAAAACTCTCCCTTATAGGCACGGACATCCCTTTGAAAGTGGGGTGAAGCACCATGTAGTTGGAGAATGAAGTCAGCATTATCGTCTTGAAGTTGTGGCATCAGCCACAGATGAAGCATGTCAAGGAAGATGCTGCCGTTGATGGTTGCCTCGACGTAGAAAAATGGGCCACAAACGTTGTAGCGTGACATTATGCAGAATACTTACCTATGGAGAGTCACGGAGATGTTCCACGGTGACATGTGAATTATCTAATCCCCATATCCTCACGTTACGCCGGTTAACTTTACTAGACAAGTGGAAAGTGATTTCGTCGTTGAACATGAGTCTCTCGATGCAACCGTCTGTCCCCATGTGCTCATGCATGTCGTTGCAAAATTGGAACCAGTGATTGTTATCATCTTGTGTCAGAGCTTGCGCCAACTGCTGTCTATACGGCTTCACACGGAGACGCTTACGCAAGGTACGCGATACTGTTTTCTGTAGGATTTTCAGATGTTGATTAGCACGCCTCGTCGATTTGTAGGCACTGCGTTGAAAGGCTTCCCTCACTCGGTCGACCGTTTCCTGCGACGGATCCGGTATGCGGGCTTTTGTCTGATTACAGGCATCGGGTGTTCCGGAATTTATCATGTCACTAGTGTATATTTTTATCTGTCGGTGATTCCATTCACAATCGAGAATGGAAGTGCCGTTGAACCGCAAAAATGGACCCGGTTTTCGCTGTGAGCCTTCTATGTGTCTGACGCTGTGAGCCTTCTCTGTGTCTGACGCCTTCTCTGTGTCTGACGCCTTCTCTCTGTCTAACGCTGTGAGCCTTCTCTGTGTCTGACGCCTTCTCTGTGTCTAACGCTGTGAGCCTTCTCTGTGTCTGACGCCTTCGCTGTGAGCCTTCTCTGTGTCTGAATCTGTGAGCCTTCTCTGTGTTCAAACTGATGTATGCCTTCTCTGAGTCTCACACCATCCTGACTGACGGGAACTATTCCTACCTGCCAAGGTTGCACCGATTCCAAGGTGCGCGCGCATACAAAATTTGGAGACTCTCTTTCTATAACCATGATCCCTGGGGACCATTATGACTCACCCTTTCTATATATTTTTTAATACATTCCAGAAAATAACCGATTTCGAGTTCTTCACTTGTGGAGAACTCGGTCATAAGCGAACATTTATTGTAGAGACAAGAACTGCACTCTTTGGTGAAATTAGTATCGCGTATCTCCAATCATCTTGTCGCGAGTCAAACCTTTTAGAGTGATCCCCATAAACATGCAGCACTTACTACGGAAGTTCATCCTTGATTTCAATTTCCAGCAATATAACTTCCCGGCATACACCACCAAATTCAAAATGACATGGTCATGTTACCATAAGCTCGCAAACGTAAGGATTGCGCCAAACTCAGTTTGATTCGGATCTTACCGAACAACGACAGTGAATAGAGAAGACTTAAATTATGCTATTAAAATTAAATTTAGGTCTTAACAATCATCACGGCATATATGCGATACAGGACGAGGGTTTACATTGATACGATCCCACACAGTCTCATCACTTTCAGCTCATCACAATTGCTGGTTATGCGCATACGCTTATTGGTTACGGTTCCGCAGGCTTTTACAATACTAAATTTTATTCCAGTGCCATTGTTGTTGCACCACGTGCCCCACTTTGAGCTCCATGTAATATGTTACAGGGCTGTTCACTGAGTTTCTTTCAGTGCCCTGTAGCGTGAGTTCGTTAAACGTTCACTTGTGAGGAAATATAAGGCTTTGGTGTTTTAGTTATATATTTCCCCGATGATAAAACAAACAAATTACTATTCAAACTAAAGTGAAGACTCGCTTTTTTGTGGTGAAGAGTAACTTTTGTTCAGTGATGTATATGGAGAAGGTCCGCTTGTTCTGGTTTTATATTACTTAATACCCACTCTCTCTTTATTATTATTTCACTGGCCTGTTCCTGTTACCAGGCATAAATATTTTTTCTTCATTATGTCTCGGCTTAATAGAAATCTTCCCTTTTTTTATATAGGGATATCTCCCCAAAACCTACTTTCTAATACTTTCGAATCTTAAACGAATGGATTGCATCTCGTGTTTTCTCCCTTCCTCTATTTCCCCCTCTGACGGATCTTCGAAGCTCCCTCCTCAAGAGCTCGAACAAGACTGTTTCGTTTTTCCACTCAGAAAAAAACGCGAGTTACTTTTTTATTGCATCACTTGGCCCCACTGCGACTACCAGGTCAACTCCACTATCACTTTAGATGCCTTTTACCGTCCTTTTGTTAGCAATTTATTTTTCATCGCTTCTTCGACACACCGTGAGAATTCCCTCATTAACACCTAAAGATGTAAGAATAGGCATGTGCGTTCTGCGAGAATTCTGGCATTCTATACTGATAATATCATTGATCGTTATCTCACTCACACAGCAATAAGGCCATAAAGTTCCATAAATCCCTCTCATTGGTTTACAACATCGTTCGGATGCGAAACAGGGGTGTATCCTACCCCCACCTCATTAACACGGCTGGTAGAGAAATAAGAAAGAGACGCTTTCAATATTTCTCCAAAGCATTAACGTAAAAGGGAAATGATTTTAGCTTACAAAGTATTAACTTTAACTCTACTCAAACCAATGAACCCAGACTATATTCACCCTCACTGCCCCTAAAACCAATGAACCCGGATTATAATTACTTAAACTTTTTCTGAAACCAGTGAGCCCAGACTATATTGACTTTAGCTCTCGCTTAAACCAATGGATCTAGACTATACTGACTGTAACTTCCGCTGAAGCCAATGAGCCCAGACTATACTGACTGTAACTCCCGCTGAAACCAATCAGCCTAGGCTATACTGACTGTAACTCCCGCTGAGGCCAATCAGCCCAGACTATGCTGACTGTAACTCCCGCCGAAACCAATTAGCACAGGCTATGCTGACTGTAACTCCCGCTGAAACCAAAGAGCCCAGACTATACTGACTTTAGCTCTCGCTTAAACCAATGGACCTAGACTGTACTGACTTTAACTCTCGCTGAAACCAATGAGCCCAGATTATGGTGACTGCAACTCCCGCTGAAGCCAATGAGCCCAGACTATGATGACTGTAACTCCCTCTGAAACCAAAGAGCCCAGACTATATTGGCTTTAACTTTCGCTGCAACCAATGATCCCAGACTATACTAACTTTAACTTTTGCCATAACCAATGAACAAGGACTATACTGACTTTACCTCTCACTGCAACCACTGAGCTCAGAGTTTCACCATTATTTCAGTGAGTTGTGATGAATTCCGGGTGCTATCTGAAGCCAGTTAGTGTTTGCCAAAAGGTCATTTCGTTACCAAAAATATGAACCTCCGAAAGTCATAAAAAAGGAGCCTTTCAGATGAAGCAATTAAACCTTACTTCTGGAAAAGACTTTGAGTCCCACTGAGGAAATTTTATATTACTGCTTAGATTTGAACCACATGGTCGTTAAACCCAGAAACATAAAGAGAAGGAAACTTTAGAAAAGTATATTTGAGGCAAAATGCTTCAAAGTGCCGATTTTAATATCTAGCAAATGAGAGTAATGTTGAAAGTGTTCCTCTTCAGTTTATTAAATGGGTGAGCGTATATGCAACACTGAAGTTGTAATTTTAGCGCATACCAGTGGTTCCCATTTGATAGTTTCTGACGTATATGCAACACTGAAGTTGTAATTTTAGCGCATACTAGTGGTTCCCATTTGGTAGTTTCGTGCTAAAATCTCTGTAATGAAGCTTTAAGCAGTAAAGTATTGTCCAATTCAGTTACGAATATATACCGCATATTTCTTCGTATAATACGCAGGCCATGAAATTCAGTAAAAAATCTCCTTATAATCCGTATCAGCGATGTTGAGCCCGTTCCGTAGCTTCGCTCTGCAGAGTCGCGATACATGGAGGAGACTGGCACAAGACAGACCGTTGTGGAGGAAACTTGGGTTAGTGCATAAATTCATGCCGTTTTATCGAGTGTTTCTCACTTTAGTAGTGACGTTAGCAGTGACGGTGCATATGACCAGCTGTATATCAAAATGCAGCCAGTATTATCGTGTATCTGAATCATATTGCGTTGTGTGATTGTGGCTAATGGTTTTTTGGTTTTCAGGTCCGGAAGTATGGCGTGTCAAGTAGAGAGGAATTAACATTTCCGACATCTGCCTCTCTACGATTTTAACAATGGATCCACAGCCGTCGAGGCCACTCAACAAATTCGTGCTTTGTATGGGGAGGATGCTATTGCTCCGAGGACATCCGGCAAATGGTTTGAGCGGCTGCGATGTGTCAATTTTAATCTCAACGGCTCTCTACGCTCTTGTCGCCCATCTCACTTTGATGAGGATCGTTCGAATCATCTCATCCACTTGGATCTGCGTCAAAACACACGCGAATTGGCCACTGAGATGGACTGTAATCAGACCACCGTGGTGCGATGCCTGAAATGTATGGGAAAGATCCAGAAATTGGAGTTTTGGGTGTCTCACACTCTCACTGAGGACAACAAGAATCAGCGCGTTGCCACATGTGATTCTTTGCTCGCCCGTTATCGCGAATGTTCGCAGCAACGCAAACCCTTTCCGTTAAGTATTGTTACTGGAGATGAAAAGTGGTGCCTGTTCGTGAATTTCTGGCATCGGAGGGAATGGTTAAGCCCAAATAAGAAGTCCGTACCACGTCCAAAACATGACCTTTATCCTGCGAAGATCATGTTGTGTGTCTGGTAGGACATGGAAGGCTGTATTCACTGGGAAATGCTGCCGAGAAATCGGACGATCAACGCTGCTCTCTATTGTGAGCAGCTCCGCTGTGTGAAGGGGGAAATTTAGCAGAAACGGTCACATCGGCGCCATGGTGTCCTTCTCCAACATGGTAACGCACGCCCTCACAGTGCAACCATGACCAAAATGGCCATTCAGGACATGAAATGGGAGATCCCTTCCACATCCGGCCTATTTCCCAAATGTTTCCCCTTCAGACTATCACCTGTTCCTATCTCTATCGATTACACTACGTGGCAGAACGTTCAACAATGATGTTGATCTCCAGAATTTCCTTGATGATTTCTTCGCAGCAAAACCTGCACGGTTTTTCAAGAATGGCATTGCAGACCTATCCAGACGTTGGGACACCATTGTAAACAATACATACCTGTAGTGCGGTGAAAAAAAAACCCGTCGTGAACCCAATAGAATAAAAAATGGTCTTCTTATTAAATAAGATAACTGTCATTTTTAAACATTCTGAAATGTTTTTCTGTTACCTACAATTGAACAAAGTGCAAAAATTATTAGTTTTTACAGCATTACAGCAGTCCCGTGTATGGACCCGACAGTTCAGCAGTTGGATTTCGTAGTATGTATGCAGTTCAGTAGTTAGATCTGCGGTCCTCACGAACGTGTGTGACGCTGAGCTTCCTACTGTACTTGATCTTCTACGAGAACATATAATTCCATCTTCGTCGCATCATTTTTTGAGCATTTAATCTTGTAATATTCTATATTATATTGATCATTGCGTGCAATCCATAATTTATATATCAGATTATTCCACGTCACCTACTTACAGCTAATATCATTTAAACTGTTAATATTCTTTACTGATTAATAAATGCAATCCATAATCAATATACCACAATAGTCTCCTTACCGTTAATATAATTTTCTCGGGGGTCAATGCGACGTCTGTTGCTGTGGCTTCGCGATAATCTTCAGCCGTGGTTGCAACGTCCTTTCTCAAGAACAGGGTCATAATGGACATTGAAACGCAGTGCAGCTTTAATGTCCATTACATTCCTGTGCTTTGTTTTGAATGCCGAAACAGCTGAAAAGATTTTCTCGCAATAAATGCATGGTTCAAAAAGTTACTAATAACCTTAGAGATTTAAATCAGAATATCAGACGTGTTACAAAAAGTTACTAATAAGGATCTGAGTATCAGACTAGCATTAGAAGGAAGTTCATCTTGTCGAGATAGCCTGCAGGAGCTTAAATTTTCCGTGAAGGGATTAGTGATCCAAGCTTCCTTTAACTTTCTGTGACAGGTGTTCAAAAACATTTAGACCTAGAAAACCTCTTACTTTGACTCCGTTTCGATTCAAAAGAAAATAAATAAGTTCACTCGTTTCCAGCGGATCGGTACCGGTTCGTGGACAGGTGGTTGGGAAATAGTGGCATGATATCATGGAAGCAAATAATTTGTAGTTTTTTGTTTTGTTTTGTTTTGTAAAGACCGTGTTTACCAATAACTGTGTATTTCTGTTTCTGATATATTTCCAGTAATACACTATCTACCAACAAGTAATTGGATACCTGTGATAGCAAAGGAAAACGAAGTTTATTCACCTTCAATAGTTGGTGGAGCCTCCACGAGCGGCGATTACAGCTGCGACCCTCCGGGGCATACTCTAAACCAGGCGTTGTACGACGGCTAGCGGTATTTTCTTCCACTCGGTTTGGAGAAGACAGGTCAGTTCCTTCACCGATTTCGGACGGTGGGGGCACCCCTCAAGTCGACGCTCCAACTCGTCCCAGAGGTGCTCGATAGGGTTACGGTCCGTGCTCTGCGCAGGCCAGTCCATTCGATTAATCCCATTGTCACCATACCAAGCCATGGTGGACCTCGCAACATGACAGGTGGCATTGTCATCCTGAAAGCAACATGGATCCACCCCGTGAAACTGCCACAACGTCGGAAGCGCATGGTCATCCAAATTGGTGCACTAGGTCTCGGAGTTGAGTCTACCAGAAATTGCGACCAAGAGTCTCTTGCCATAACAGGAGAAACACCCCCATAGCATAATTCCACCGCCGCCGAACTTCACAGTTGGCACAATACATTCCGGCAGAAGGCGTTCTACAGGCAGACGCCAAACCCAGACCCTGCCATCCGAACGGTAGAGGGTGAACCTCGATTCGTCGCTCCAGAGAACCTGTTTCCACTGTTCAACGGTCCACTGTCGACGTTCTTTGCACCACGTTAACCGAGCAGCGCTATTGGATTTGGTGATAAAAGGCTTGTGGGCGGCAGCACGTTCATGATATCCGAGCAGATGAGCTTCCTTACGGATGGTATTCATCGAAAGAACACTCCCGGATGCCTGTTGAAACTCCTCATGGTGCGGTTCTTCCGAATTTCTCTGGCCAGCACCCGTCGGTCTGTAACTCCCAGTTTTGTGGGTCTGCCGAGTCGAGGCACATTCCGACAGTCACCTCTCATCTTCCACTTCGCAATCACGTAGGCCACTGTCGATTTTGGGTACTTCAACTTGCGGGATATGTCACGTATGGATCGGACATTTCTGTGAAACCCGACGATTACACCTTTCTCGAAATCAGAGAGCTCCGAACTGCGTGGCATCTTGCATGCGACTGGTTGCGTTGTTGTTTCCCACACGATATTTAACGGCGCCGGCCGTGACGTGTATCAGGACCGCAGATATCGTCGATTGCAGGGGTGTCCAATTACTTGTTGGTAGATAGTGTATATGTGCATCTAAAAAACCCGATTGAAAACTTCATTCTCCAAGGGTTTTTGATATTCCTATATATCTTTTTTTTCCATATCTGTGCTTCTGACACCCCAATTTGAAAAATTATTTCTTTGTTGAAGAACGTTTAGAGTGCGAAATGTTTTATAATATCAAATTTTTTCTTAACGTACACGTTTGTTACTACAGGGCATAAGTTCACATTCGCTTTAACAGCATATTTACCGCAATATCGGTGCGTCTAAATACCCGATTGCAAAAAAAATACTTTTTTACTCAAATACTACTAACTACGAAATATATTTGTTGACATTTCGTTCCCAAAATAATATATTATTTTCCCGCTAGGAGGCGCAAATGTTTAATCCTTTTTCCTCGACATCATTTCTTCTAAATGTCCATTTTAAAAAGTTATTTTAACACTGTATACCATTTGCCTTGTGAAACATTTCCTGTGATCGTGGGTTTTTTTTAGTTCAAAGTTCTCGCGCTAGGGGTGTTAGTGTATATTTTTTCTGCTGTATCTCCGTTTCTGAAAATCCAGTTGGAGAGTTTCCATATTTTGACTGTACGCCGTTGGCTACAGTAAAGGTCGGTGACACATTATCTTTATTAAATAATACACAGTATAACGAAGTGAATTTCTCCGTCATTTTTTGGTCTACGCCGGGATTCGAACCCGGATCCCCTCATTCCGGAATAAGTTGCTCTACCAATTGAGCTACGCGGACATTTTATTCTGATTCCTATCTGCCTTTATGTCGTGTGCGTCCTTCTGGCAGGTACGTCACATCTCCTGGTACGTTACATCATCTCCCCCTTATTTTTTTTTTTTTCGAAGTGCTGCTCTTATTTTTCCTACCTCGCGGTGTGGAAATAACATCACACCATTGCGAGATTGTGAACGGTCGGGTCATCCGGATAGTTCGGGCGCCATTATAACGAAGTGAATTTCTCCGTCATTTTTTGGTCTACGCGGGATTCGAACCCGGATCCCCTCATTCAGGAATAAGTTGCCCTACCAATTGAGCTACGCGGACATTTTATTCTGATTCCTATCTGCCTTTATGTTGTGTGCGTCCTTCTGGCAGGTACGTCACATCTCCTGGTACGTTACAACAGTTATTCCGATAGGAGGGCGCAAATGTCAAAACCTTTTTCTTGCTATCTTTGCATCCTCTTGATGTTTTGAAACATTCGAAATTCTTCGTATGGTTTTCGCTATGAAGAATATTTTTCGCATATTTTCTACTTTTCCATTGTTCAAATTTATTCCGCTAAATGGCGTCAAGTGTTTCCCTCTATATGTCTTTTATCCTAACTCTTCGATTTGAAAACTCCTTTGTGTCTGACATCTTTCTTCGTCTACGAGACTTGTGGTCTACCATTTGTTCATTTTCACTACATACCTTTCAGCCGCTACAGAGAGAAAGTAGCTATTTCGGTTTCTAGATATTTTATCGACTGGTGAAGTACGATTGATTTTTTTAAAGAGTTCCATTAACTACAAATGACTTTAAAATAGTTTATTAGTGTTGGAAAGGATTAAAAGACGTGCTCATTACTACTACAAATCGGTGTCATCTTTCTTGTTTTTTGTTGAAAAGGGGTTCGCGGAACCAAAAACGTTGGAAATCAATAGCGTACACTTAAATGGTTGCTCAGCAACTTACCTGTCAGACCACACCAGCATCCACCATGAGTCTGAAAAGCGGCAGCAGGGCACAACATTCTAGAGATAAGTTCGGGCTCAATTTTAGGAGTCCGGGCTCGGCCCGCTTTCTTTGATTACATGTGTATGCGGAGCACAGGCGCGCCCGGGCCCATATTCTTGGAAAATTTTGCTTATCAAGGCTTGCATTTATGCATTATACACTGGCCAAAGATATGGCCCAAGCCAGGATTACTTTAAAAATCATTAGTTTAAAAAGTTTAGTTCAGTTAATTCACTTCACAATACTAACATGTTTTTAGAAATACTACGCATAAAACCAAATGTTCTAAAATGTGGATTTGAAAATAAATAAATAATCAACGTGCACTTCGACTGTATCAGAGGAATCAGTAATTTTAGTAAAAGCTGAAGAAATGAAAATCGTTTAAAAACAAAAAATTCCATTATTTCTTTTTGATTTCTAAATTTGCTTTTATTCGGAATAAATTGCATTATAAAACGTACAACGCCGTACAGACAGTTGCAAGTGTTTGAAATTTTGACTCTAGAAAACTAATCTTTCCAATATAATTTACATGTATGCTAATTGGTAAAGGTAGTTTAGAGTGATGTAGTAGAATATAAAAAAGCATGTAGGGAACTTTCCAAAATTGAAAAAAAAATCAAGAACGTAAAAGCATTCCAGACCAGATTATTCTGCATTTTGTAACATTAACAAAGCTTTGCGCTTAATTGTATAATAATCATATGTGTGTGCAGTTTCCAGATCAAGTTCATCATGAAAAAAAAGAGAGAGAGAATTGCATCTAATTCCTCAACGTTTCTACTTGATCTTCTTTTGTCTAAAACTCGAACTGTTGCACTAAAAACCAAGGTCACCCGAAAAATCGTGGGAGTGAGTAAATTTTAAAAAAATAATATATAACAATACTTCTAACTGCACAAATTTGGAAATTTATGCATCATTTTAAAGATAAGGTTCTTGATATTTAATAAAATACAAAAAAATGGGAATGTGATTTTTTCCCAGTTTTTCGATACCAGACCTCCTTAAACTAATCCTTGCTTGGGCCATAGCTTTGGACAATGCATAATGCAAGTCTTGCTAAGCAAAATTTTGTCTTGCAATGGCAGCTAGCTTAGAAAATTGAAAATCCTTTCACCATGGTAACAAATCCACAGTGAAATTCAACACGTGCAATTCAGCTGGGCTCGGAATTACACGTGTTGAATTAATTACAGTAATGAAATTCAAAACGTGTAATTCCGAGCGCGGGCCAGGGTTTTTCGGTAGTTAATGAATTCTGAGCCGGGCCCGGGCCCGAGCTCATCTCTAGAACATTCCACCAACGGACATTCAGGATCTTTTCACTTCAATGACGCGTCACGTACTTGCCGTTATGGCCGCTAGTGACGTCTATACTGAATGTGATTATTATGTCTTCCTATGCCACTACAGCTCTATACCTCTGGTCGTGTCTTGTATCGTAAGTAATCTGCCATATAAATTCCTCTTCGTTGTCTGTTGGTTACCTATTGTTGCCATTTCTATGAAGAGCAGTGTGTAGGAAGGAAATTCCAGCCAATCCTCACTATATATTTGCCAAACATTGAAGCACATTAAAATGAATTCCTTCCGTAACTTATTTCTTCCTGGTAACTTCAGGTCGAAAATATGCATAATGTTAGTTGGCTAAATTTTCCGGTAAGAATTTATCACAATCGACGGATTAATATGGCAGCATACTTGTATCTGACATCTGTGTGCCACCCCTGTCTAAATCAAATTAATGCTTAGAATGTGGCGTTTCCATTGTCAGCGAACGTACCTTGTGGCGATTTGAAGCCAATGTATGAATTCCACTCCGTGTGGCAATAGCTCATTTTGTTCCACCAGAATTTCTGAAACCCCAAACAGAATAAGCCATGAAACATTTAGTCCAGTGAGCTCCCCCACTTCCCCCTTTTCCACTGTCTGCCAGCACTTGGACAGCGTCCATCTGCGGTTACCAAGGTTACAGCATCCCATTAGATGCATCTTCCTTTCTGCTTCGGAATCAACTGCCGCAACGCTACATCTGGCCATCAAACAGGAACAGCCTCCGCAAAAGCATCTCTCCAACATGACTAGTTACTCTTGCGCCCCGCCCCCTAGGAACTCGCTCCCTTTTCCTTCTGTGATTTTCGGTTGACCCTGGATAGGGGTCACGCGTGCTGGCGACACAAACCTTCCCATCTATTTAATTATAAGCCCATGTCCAACGTTCACTCATCGTGAATGGAAATCTCTTGAACTTTGAAATCATTCGTAACTTTAATGACAAAGGTTTAATTTTAATCTGTGAAAGTGGAGTTAAAGAGTCGTAAACTGTCTTAAATCGAAAATGTGCAACAACTTTTTTTTTTTTTGCGAAAAGAAAGGAATAGAAGTATAATTACATTAACAAAACATTGTAAGAATTGAGGATAAATGAAATGCTAATCAAGGCAACATTTTCCACAAACTATGCCAGTGGAAACTTCAAATTTATTCCCTTTTAAACAAAAGGATCGGTACAAATATATCAATCTGAAGTTGACGAGATTTGAACGAACAGAACTGTTCAACAAAGGCGAAACTTTAATCAAATTTCCTTGCGTGTATTTCTATTTAATGTATTTATTTCCGTCAGATTTCGCATGAGTGGATATTTGTTTTTCATTATCTGGAGTATCAAAAAAGAAATTTGCTCTGTAAAAGATGGCTGAAAGTTGGCTTCGCTGCCTCTGTGGCGCAGTGGTCTAAGCGCCTTAAGACCATTCGTTCGAAGGTTCGAATCTCGGAAAGTCATGGATGTTGTGCTTGTCTTACGGCACTGGCTCTATCTCTTCTCTGGAACCAGTGGCCCTAAATTAGGGATGGGCAACTGCTTATAGCCCATTAAATTTTTCACGGTAGTCGTTAAACCTGAACTTATTTTTTTTTTCTTTTAATGAACAGAGTTGACTGTATGTTTTTCTTTTTCATTTCGGTGTTTAGCGACTCTAATTAAGAGCGATTGGTTCCAGATAGGAGGAGAACCAGTGCCGTAAGACAAACACGTCACCAATTCCTCATACGGGATTCGAACTCAAATGGATCAACCAACGCCAACGCCTTAAACCACCTCTTTCGCCAAAATGGCGAAGTGTTGAACATACACTGGCGGAAAGTGAAAAAAGAACACCAAGAAGGAATTGGCGGACGATCATGAAATTTACATATGTTGATGAGGTCGAATTTACGTAGGTGTGATGTTAATTTCGGGACCAACAGGTGAGCGCTTACACCACAGCATGGCATAATATGCAAATTATCGTCGGTGGTATTTAAGGAGTACGGCGAAGTGAATGTAATCAGTCGTCGTCGGCGTACGGACACGTACGAAGACCCTGAAGAAGCTGCAATGCCTGGACATGGAAGACGTGTACGGTTTCAGCAGTTATCGGACTTTGAGCGAGGGGTCGTCTAGTCGGACTCCGCGAGGCCGGGTGGGCGTATCGTCTTATTGCGGAGCGAATTGGACGGGAAGTATCGGTGGTGGTACGATGGTGGCGTAAATGGTCCGAGGAACATTCCCACACGAGAAGACGTGGAACCGGGAATCGCAGACGGACTGATGAGCGGACCGATCGACGCATAAGAAGAGCGGCGTTGTCAAGCAGAGCATCCACTGCGACGAAAGTCCGAGATGCCGTTGCACCTGAAGTGACTGGGCAAACAATCCGCAACCGTCTACTGGATGCAGGACTACGTGCACGTGTGCCTCTGGCATGTGTACCTCTGACTCCAGCCCACCGTCAGGAACGGCTGCAGTGGTGTCGCCAACGTCCGCACTGGAGATCTGTCGTCAATGGCGATCTGTCGTGTTCAGCGATGAAAGCAGATTCTGCTTGGGAGCCTCCGATGGCCGTATGCGTGTTCGCAGACGCACAGGGAAGCGTCTCCACCCTTCTTGCATCCGCCAGCGACACACAGGGCCTACACCTGGTCTCCTGGTGTGGGGAGCGATCAGCTATCGCTCCCGTACACAACTAGTGTTTGTACCGGGTACGTTAAACAGAACCTGTTACATCAACAACATTATTAAGCCCGTTGTTCTTCAATTTGTAAGGTCGATCCATCGCGGTGTTTTCCAGCAAGATAACGCACTCCCACACACGGCGCGTGCAACGCAACATGCACTTCAGGATGTGAGACAACTTCCATGGCCTGCACGTTCACCGGATTCGTCCCCCATTGAGCAAGTGTGGGATTTTATGGGACAACGACTTATCCGGTCTCCACGGCTAGCCACGACCATCCCCGATTTACGTGTCCAGGTTGAGGATGCTTGGAACTCAATACCCCAAACTCACATCCAACATCTGTACGACAGACTGCATGCCAGAATTGCACAGTATGACGCAGTTCATGGCGGTTCAACCTCGTACTAAACATGTTACATGGAAATGTTATTTTTCAGTTTACCAGAAAATATATCTGCATTTTGCCATAATGTTTTGATCACGTTATCCTCTGTATTCCGTTATTATGCTGTATGAATTTCGTTGGTATCAGACGTTTCCTCCTTGGCGTTCTTTTTTCACTTTCCGCCAGTGTATAAATTGGAATGTATAGTAATACTGGCGATTTGTGTTCTTGAAGGAAATCCGCAGCAGGTAAATGTGAGTTTGATTTGCTAGATACAAATTACTTCAGGTAGAATGGTTGATAAATGGGTGATTTAGGAAAATGTTCGGTGAGACAATTATCCAACTGAGAGCAAACTTAATTGGTTCAAATTTTTGGTGTGAGAGAAAATCAAAAAAGGCGGGGCAGTCTGCAAACTTTTGGAAGTGAAACTCATGATAGTTCACACAACGATGTCCAAAAGTTAAGCATAATTAAAAAAAAATCATTTTAGAACAAACGACAAAGGGGGGGGAAGGTAATGAAGAAACGTACAGAAGGCGTGATAATATGCAAATGTGGAAATTATGAAGCAATACCATTTAACGAACGACAGTTGACATAAAAGGCGAAGCAACACATTTGCTGACGATGCCCCTGTGACGCAGTGGTCTACGCGCGGGCTTCTAACCATTCGTCCGAGAGGGATCCAGGTTCGAATTCCGGTAAACCATGGATGTTGTGCTTCTCTTACGGCACTGGCTTTCTATTCTTTCCCTGGAGCCAGTGGCTCTGAACTAGGGACGGGCGACTGCTCGTAGACCATCGAGCTGTTCACGGCGGTTGTTAAACCCCCGATCAAAAAAATAATAATAAAAAAACGACATTTGGGCAGTTCCAAAAAGCTGCAAAAATGTCTTGTCGTCATCCTGTCCCGATGGTAGGATACTTTAGTTTTTACTAAAACAGTAAGTTAGAACTGTTTCCGTAAAACATGGTTCGAATCCTGGTGAGGTATGAATGTTGTGTTTGTCTTACGGCGCTGGTTCTCTTCCTTCCCTGGAACCAGTCGCTCAAAGTTTGAAACGGACAGCTACTTATAGCCCATCGAGTTGCTCACAGTGGTCGTTAAACCCCAAGAAAAAAAATCATTTGTGAGTTCTAAAAAGGAGCTGAGAATTTCGTTACATCCTCGCGCTCTGCTAGTAGTGGAGTTTAGTTTTTACTAAAACAGTATGTCAGAAAGACAACAAGTAGGTATGTTTAAACATGGTCTGATTATCGGAATGTTGGAAACCGGGTAGATGCAGAGGAATTTTGCCAGAGCCACTAGCGTGAATCCATCCATTGCACCCAGACTCTATAGAAGGTACCGGGACACCGGAGATGTTGTCAACCTGTGCCAGGTCGTCCACAGATTACAACGTCCCAGGATGATAGGTATGTGGCTCTAAATGTGAATCGCAGCAGGTCAGTGTGAGCAAGATTGCTTGCTTTACAGTTGTCTGCTGCCAGTGATCCAGCTGTTTCAAGGCAAACAGTATGCAGACGGCTCAGCTACAAATGCCAAGGTACTGGGGAAGGCAACATTGAGACTAGGACGAAAAATCTATGGGCCAGTGTCGTCTTCTCCGACGAATCCAGGTTCCGTTTCCAAAATGAAAGCCGTTGTGTTCTCATCTGCAGAGAACTTTGAACCCGTTGTTTCCCCATAAATATCCGAGAAATGCATCATTACAAAGGTGATGATTTATTTGCCCGGGGTGGCATTATGCTCAACAGACGCACTAAGCTCCACGTCTATTCAAGTCGGAGATACACAGTAGTAATTTTTGATCCCCACACGAGGGCTTTTTCGAGGTGCTGTTGGGCAAGGTTTTCTCTTCACGGACGATAACGCAAGACCACAAAGAACTGCTACTGTCGATTATTATCTGGAAAAAAAGTTATCCACGGTATGCCATGGCCAGCACTTTCCCCACACCTCAGCCCAATAGAATATATACGGAATGCATTGCAGTCGTTAACGTTCAACGCGTCCCATACATGACAGGGAGACGCATTGAGAGTCAACCTTCTGCCAGAACTCTCGAGGACCTCCGATCTTCTCTTGTTCCGGATTGAGATTTGCAGCAACAGTCTTCTTTTCTCCCTTGTAAACAGCATGAGACATTGGTGTAAAACTTATATCGCTCTAAGAGGTCACCATACGCCTTACTAGAAAGTTATACAAAATCAGAAAGGCCTCCGGAAAATGTTTGCTGTTTTCCCCATTTTGGACTATTTGTGCATTTTCCTGGTTAAAAAATCTTTATGTGATTTGTGGTGCGCATTTAGTTCTCCTCTAAGATATCTACATTTAATGAATAGCCTGTTTCTGCTGCTTTCTCGTTTTTGAAATAAAACACGTGCTATATAGATTAAGATAACACAACGTAGTTGTCACAAATGTTTATTTTTTCAAGCCGACCATGGTTTCGCTGGATATTGACCTAGCTTCATCAGGACGAATGGCACGTAAATATTCAAATTGTATATGACATCATAAAAGGTGTTTACAGTCACGTGTTTTGGTTAGATGCTTCCACGCGCTTGATAGAAATGGCGTGGATGCCATGTCATTAACAAGTTGCGAAGACTTCTAATGTATATGGAAAGCTTCCAAAATATCAAGTTTGGTGGTTGAATCTGGCTTTTCAATAAGTTTTGCTTCTTCAAAGAGAAATTTGTGGTCCTTTTCGTAACAGTGTTTAGCCGTCGATGACTTCTTTAGGTCAGAATTCCGAATATTGGTCTTGTGCTCCTTCAATCGAAAACGCAAGGCTCTACGGGTCTGTCCTATGTACGAAGCCAGATTCAACCACCAAACTTGATATTTTGGAAGCTTTCCATTTATATCAGAAGTCTTCGCAACTTGTTAATGACATGGCATCCACGCCATTTCTGTCAAGCGCGTGGAAGCATCTAACCAAAACACGTGACTGTAAACACCATTTATGATGTCATATACAATTTGAATATTTACGTGCCATTCGTCCTGATGAAGCTAGGTCAACGACCATCCCCGATTCTTATCTTTATGCACAACAAGTAGTTTTAATCTGGTTTGTTTGCATTATCCCAAAATTGGTGCCAACCCAGAAGCTACTTGCGACTTTTGCATATTGAGAAACTGTTTAGATAAAAAACATCAGTCGTTCAGTAGCCAGGATAAGGCATTCTTTTTCACACACTGCTGGCTCAAGGGTCGAATCTCGGCTCATTACATGGATTTTGTGTTTCTCCTATCCGTTCGCTTGAATTAGTGACCCTAAATTAGACCGGGATGACTCCTTATAGCTTTAAATGGGCACAGAGATCCTTTAAACGAGAAAAAAACAAAAAAAATTGTCTAGTTTAAAACTCTGTCTTTCCCGAGGCAGCTTCAGAAAAGGAAGATATGTAGCTGGCTACACAGCTTCAGAAAAGGAAGATATGTGGCTGCACAGCTTCGAAAAAGGAAAATATGTGGCTACATAACTTCAGGAAATGACGATATGTGGCTACACAGCTTCAGAAAAAGAATATATGAGGTTACACAGCTTCAGAAAAGGAAGATATGTGGACATACAGCTTCAGAAAAGGAAATATGTAGTTGCACAGCTTCAGAAAAGGAAGACAGGAGGCTGGCTATAAAGCTTCAGAAAAGGAAGACATGTGGCTGCACAGCTTCAGAAAAGGAAGATATATGGCTACACAGCGTCAAAAATTGAAGATATGTGGCTACACAGCTTTAAAACTGGAAGATATGTGGCTACACAGCTTCAGAAAAGGAAGTTATATGGCTACAGAGCTTCAAAAATGGAGGATATATGGCTACACAGCTTCAGAAAAGAAAGATGTGTGGCAGCTTCAGAAAAGGGAGATACGTGGCTACACAGCTTCAGAAAAGGAAGTTATTTGGCTACGCAGCTTCACAAAAGGAAAATATGTGGCTACATAACTTCAGGAAAGGACGATATGTGGCTACACATCTTCAAAAAAATAATATATGAGGTTACACAGCTTCAGAAAAGGAAGATATGTGGTTTTAGAGCTTCAGAATAAGAAGATAGGAGGCTAGATATACTGCTTCAGAAAAGGAAGACATGTAAATGTACAGCTTCAGAAAAAGAAGATAGGAGGCTGGATATACAGCTTCAGAAAAGGAAGGCATGTGGATGTACAGCTTCAGAAAAGGAAGATATATGGCTACACAGCTTCAAAAATGGAAGATATGTGACTATACATTTTTAAACCTGGAAGAAATGTGGGTACACAGCTTCCGAAAAGGAAGATATTTGGCTACACAGCTTCAGAAAATGAAGATATATGGCTACACAGCTTCAAAAATGGAAGATATGTGGCTACACAGCTTTAATACTGGAAGATATGTGGCTTCACAGCTCCAGAAAAGGACGACATGTGGCACCACAGCTTCAAAAAGGAAGTTATTTGGCTACGCAGCTTCAGAAAAGGAAGTTATTTGGCTACGCAGCTTCAGAAAAGGAAGATATGTGACTACACCAAGACAAGCTAAATGAAAATTCAAAAAAAATATTTTTACCGAACGGTCGTCTTGTGCAAATGAGGGGAAGATTTAATTTATGTTGCTGGTTTTAATGAGCAGCTAGTTTTTGAAGGTCTAAAATATTTTTTATCACCTCATCGGTAAAGGAACTAAGTACAGCCGTTCAACTAAAAGAACGTTAGCGGTATGTGAATAATCTTGATTATAAGATGAAAGAAGGTTGATGACATTAACATAAATGTTACCAAACACTTTCAGTTTTATACTAAATATGTCATTGAAATGCAAAAAAATAAAAAGTAAAACGACAGGAAATCATGCAGTACGACTGTGTTAACGGGAAATACACGGAGCATCTACGAACAACAGCTTCATTTATGCTAAAAGAAACTGGAGAACCAAGTAAGCAATAAAGAGTCAAGATTCTTTAAGATATTTCAAAGCTATATACCATGAGAAAAAGAGTTCAGGTGTACAGTTCCCAGGCATTTTCAGTAGGAAAATTATCATCTTGGAAACTGGCATCGTGTTCATCTAGCATGATTAAAAGAATAATTTAGTTGAAAAATGGTATCATGTTTGTGAGAATGATATCTCAACTACTTGACTCACTTGGACTCCTTATAGCTTCACTAGACAGCTGCAAAAGTTCTACGCACACGGGCCACTGAATCAGAAACTTTTGTTCAATAGCAAGTTGGACCTCCTCTAGCCATAATTACAGCGCGTATGCGGTTTAGCATAGATTACACAAGATGTTGATGTGCATCTACAGAATACCGATCGCTCACGAGACAATCCTTTAACTGGCTCACATTTGATGGAAGAGGACTTCGCTCCCAGATCTGTTTGCCGAACATGTCCCATACTTTCTGGATGAGGATCTTCATATCCGGGCATTCTGGGAGCCAAGGAAGATGGGGGAAGTACCTGTCTTTTTGGGTTTTTTTTTTTTATTGGAGGACTAACGACCACCGTGAGCAACTCAAATGGGTTATAAGCAGTCGCCCGTCCCTAATTTAGGGTAACAGGTTCCAGGGATGGGAGACAACCAGTGCCATAAGACAAACACAACATCCATGCCTCACCGGGATTCGAACCCGGACCCATTTCGGACGAATGATCAGAGGCCATCGCTTAGACCACTGCGCCACCGTGGCGGTGGAAGTACCTGTTATGCTCGCTGAACTACTGCTGAACACATCTTCCGCGATGAACAGTAGCATTTTCGTCCACGGAACAGCAGTCACCTGCTAGGTAAAAAGTCAACGTTGCGGAATGAACTTGATCGGCAACGATGTTTAGATAATTCCTGGAAAGCACATCACCTTCCAGCAATATCAGAGGACCCGTACCGAAAAACGCGACCCACACCATAGCACCACCTCCGGAACCTTGAGTTGTGTTTACATGGCAACTGCACCAATTACTTCATGGGGTTCGCGCTAAACTCTCTGCCCACCGTGGGTACAGAACAATGCGCACCGTGACTCGTTGGAGCACAAGACTTTTTTACGAGTCTTTCAGTGTCCAGTCACATTGATCTTGACGCCACAGTAGACAAATTTTCCGGTTTATCACAGAAATCCTTGCTTTCCGTATAGGCATGCGACTGCCAAAATCGATCCTCTTCAATTTCCTGCTCATTGTTCGTTGAGATATGGGTCGGAAAAAGCGTTAATTGAATGATTTGATCAAATGCTACGCACAGGAAGTCCTCCTATGTCTTTCAGGAAGCCATCTCAAACAACGGCGATCACGGTCCTGACAGATTGTCGCCGTGCCACAGTTTTGTCTCTTAGACAGACGATGCGGGTCAGTTTTCCACAGATTAGGGACCCGGGATATCTTACGTTTTGAGAAACGAGCCTTTTTTCAAAATGGTCGCTCCAACCAGACGGGCACCTATAATATGCCCTTTATCGATCTACGAAAGACCCTTTTTTTTTTTTTTTTTTTTTTTTTTTTTGCGTTGTAATCAACATGACTAATGATTACTGATGAATTGCTGAATTGCAGTTTTAAGTACATGCCTGGATCACATAGTGCCACACGTGATCATATAAGCTGCATATAAGTGACGTTTACGTAAATCTGCATAATGATTTCTATTTCAGTAGCCAGTGTGTATAACTCCCAATGATTTAACGGGGCGATTGACGCTGATTTTGGAGTTTCGTATTAGCAGTGTTGAAACAGGATTTTCTTTGGGACAGAGTTCGTGTGTTCAAAAATTCGGTATTTCTAAACACAGATTCGTTTATGTGCATCCCGTCGCCGAAGTAAAACGAGGCTGGGTTTCGTGAAGTGGTGAAAAATAACTTTTTGGTTTGTGTGTACGAGAGACAAGCATTAATTTCAGTCTGATGGATGATGAAATGTTGTATAAAGTAGTGAGGTCATTCGCGAGTGAATCGTCATTCGCGAGTGAATCGTCATTCGTAGTTGGTTTTTTACGCTTTCCAACCGTAGGTTGAAAAAGCGTACTATATGCTCCAGCTTTGTCCGTCCGTCCGTCCGTCCATACGATAACTCGCGTAAAAATGGCTCGATTTCGATGAAATTTTATTATGTGGTAGGGGACCTCCTGGGGACGAACCTTTTTTGAAAACGGGTGAAATTGGGTCAAAGGTCAGGACATAGAAGCGGGATTCATCCCATTGCCCTTATACGGCATAACTTACGTAAAAATGTTTCGATTGAGACAAGCCTTTAACATGTTGTTCCGGTGGTACACTGAACCGGTTTTGTTGAATATCATCGAAATGGGGTCAAAGGTCAGGACACAGGAGAGAGAATTATTCCACAGCCATTATTCTCATAACTTGAGTAATGATTTCTGGTATGTTGGAAACCGTAGCATAATCAATGCATTGCATGATTTTACTAACTTGTTACTTTAGTTAGTGTAGGTACGAGGGTGATAACAAAAGTTCTGCACACGTATATCTAAAACGCAAGCGGATGATGCAATCAGGAAACTGATTGCGTCGTATCAAGGTCAGACACTCAGCAACGCAGTGGTGTCCGAACGACGCGCTATCATACGCTGGGTGGACGTTGGAGGGTTTGGAAATGGAAGCGCGCAGCTCCTCAGGTCGAGTCACAGCGTTTGACTAGCGCTCGTACGTGAAAATAGGAACTCTGCGGGTAAAAACTCCGACACAGATCCACACTGCCTTGCGAGAAGTTTGTGGGGAAGGGGCATCGCGTTTTCGGGAGGGACGATGCAGCATCGAAAATGATCACCTCTCAGGCCGACCTAAAACGGCGACAGACAAAATATCTGTATTTTTGCAACGCTTCTCGAAGAGAATCGTCTTTTGATAGTCGAGGAGATTACTCATCACGCCAATTTGTCCACCATGTCTGTTCACCGAATTTTAACCGATTCACTGAAAAAGAGAAGACTCACCGCGCTTGGTACCCCATCAACTCACCTCCGAGCAGAAAGCAGCCAGAGTGAGCATCACACATGATCACCTCCACAGGTTCGAAATGGGAGGGCGACATCTACCTGAACAGAATTGTCGCGATTTATGAGATTTGGACCTTGTGAAGTGCGTGCCCCACAGGAAGCACACGACATAAAGGCAGATAGTAGCGACAACGAACGTCTGCGTAGCTCAGTTGGTAGAGCTACTTGTTCCGGAATAAGTGAACTCGGGTTCGATCCCCGGCGTGGGCCAAAAATGAAAGAGAAATTTACTTCGTTATAATGGCGCCCAAACTTTCCGGATGACCCGGCCGTTTAAGATCTAGCAATGGTGTGATGTTCTTTCCACACCGCGAGACGGGAAAAATAAGAGAATCCCTTCTTTAGCGCTTCGAAAGATAAATGTGTTTGGTGTTGCATTCCACACAGCACATTGACTGGGAGTTCTCAAGTGCACGTTCTTCAGCGGATGACTACCTCCAGCGATACATGGTCCCGACTGACCCGTGCGCCATTCCCCCGGTCCCGTTTTTCGGGGGATGTGACGTGCCTGCCCCACAGGACGCACACGACATAAAGGCAGATAGCAGCGAGAACGAACGTATGCGTAGCTCAGTTGGTAGAGCGACTTGTTCCGGAATAAGTGGACTCGGGTTCGATCCCCGGCGTGGACCAAAAATGACGGAGAAACTTACTTCGTTAAAACCTATAATTTTGAGCTGGAACTGAAGTCACAATCAGCGGAATGCAGACATCTCAGTTCCCCGCGCCCCTCAAAGTGTCGTCGACAATAATCCAAAATAAAGTAAATGATGATTTTTGCGACCGATGCCCAGGATGTTGAGGTTTCTGATCGAGTGCCGGTACGAGAAATTGTCAACGCACAATAATATTGTGACTTTCTGAGGAAATATTGAGACCGAAAATTCGTCAGAATTGCCCCAACTTGGAAGCGGGAGCGATCTTGCTGCATGACAATGCATCGTGTCATGGTGCAGCGTCGGTACGTGGATTTTTGCTGAAATATGGGTAGGAAACATCTTACTACCCACCATACAGCCCTGTTATCAGTCCTTCCGACTGACCTTTTCCTAAAGTAAAAAACATCGGCTCCGTGGCATTCGCTACGAATCGCTCGACGAACTTTCATTGGACGTGACCCGAGTAATACGACACGGGAACAAAGATGGCGTACTACGGGGCATCCAGGACCTACCTCACCGCTGGCAAGCTGTTGTTAGCAGCGTGTGTCAGTAGTGTTCAATGAATACAGCGTAAAATTGAACATCAGGTGATATTTAAGAAAACTTGCTTTTCTGGACTTGAAAATAATCCCACAAGATGCAATACACGTTTGACATTGTTCGAACAACCAGTGGAGAATACGGGAAAATATCGTCTGCAACTAGATTTTTACACTCACTTGAAGTCGGAAATATCAGCATATCTCTTCCCTTTCAACTCTGATTTCAGTCCGCGAAACAAATATCAATCACAAGGTTCCAGATCAGGTGAATACGGTAGGTGATCCAATACATCAAAGTCCCGTACTGAAGCAGAATTTTATATTGGTTATACGCTTCACAGGTACCAGCTAACAACGTGCTGCTGCTTCAACTACAGCGACACGCTCTCTGAACCACACCCTTCGTCACTGCTCTATGACGGTTACAAATATATTTCTCCCTAACTTGACGCGCAGTACAACTCACTGCACTTTTTCTTCCAAGGCATTATGGCAGCATTCACCGAAACTAATTGACAGAGCGTGTACATGTGTTGGACAAAACAATATAAACACCTAAGAAATAGGCTATATATCGTTATTAACAAGGCGTTGGATAGCCATTTTCCTTTAATAAAACTATCAACCTTCTTCGAATAGATTCAGACAGCTTTTGAATAGTCTCCAGTGGAATGTTGTACCATTCCGTGATCAGAGCATCAGCCACTTACCTCAGAGATATTGGAACAGGGAATCTGCTTCTCGCTCTGTTCTCTCTCCAACACTGCCCACAGTGGTTCCATGATATTCAAGTCAGATATTCATGATATTCAAGTCAGTGGTTCCATGATATTCTAGCCATGGCCGATGTTGAAGTTTATCTTGACTCTCCTCAGGCCAAGACTAAATTGTTCTGGTTGTGTGCCTGGGAGTATTATCATTTGTAAAATGACATCGTTGTTGGGGAACAACATTTGGACCACAGGATGTAACTGATCACCTAGAATGTCCAAATACTCGCTGGTAGTAACTCGACCATGTAGGCTAACGATGAAGCCAGCCGAATACCAAGATATGACCGCTGAAATCTTCATAGATACACTACCCATGTCTGGCAGACGGAACTAGAGATTCCAAATTGTACACTTCCCTGGATGTTTTCCATATACACTATGTATATTGACAAAAGCCACCGGACACCCATTGAAAGTAAATGAACGGATCCGCTGCGTTGTTACAAGGCGCGGTACAGTTGTAAACAGTATTAAAACAAGCATGCAGCTGACCGCAATCATATCGCACTGTGAGGTTGAGTGAAAATGTCGCGCCGGGAGAGAACTGACTTTAAGAAAGGAAAGATTGTTGGGTGTAATATTAGTGGGTTGTCCATAAGAGAAACCGAGAGGCGTTTAAACGTACCCGAGTTAACTGTTTTGGATGTACTGAATAAGCGGAAGACACATGGTGTACCTTAAGCAGAAAAACGTACCGGCAGACCAAAGAAAAACAGTGATAGAGGACGTCGAAGCCTCAGGAGAGTCGTTACAGCTAATCGACGGAGTATTGCAGAATACCTCAGTGTACAGGTATGTAAAAATTCTGGAACTTTGTTATGTACACGTATCATTCGCAGAGAATTTCATTTCGTATGTTACCGTGGTCGTGCGGCTGCTCATAAGCCTTTTATCTCCACTCGGAATGCTACTCGTCGTTTAGCATGGTGTAAAGAACATTTATCGTGGGCCTTAGATCAATGGAAACGGGTCCTATGGACTGATGAATCCAGATACACGATCCATCAGTCTGATGGCCGTGTGTGGGTATGGAGGCAGCCGCGGGAACGCTACTCACCACAGTGTACTGTTCCTACGGTCAAGTTTGGAGCTGGCAGTGTACTCGTGTGGGGGTGTTTTTCGTGGTATGGTCCCGACCCATTGGTTATCGTGGAGAAACCTGTTAACCAGCATGTTTACCTCGATATACTAGACAATTATGCCATAACAACTCTGTGGCAATACTATGGAACCGCGCTTTGTTGGTGCCAGCAGGATAATGTACCGAGCCGTAAAATAAGGACTGTTACAGCGTGATTTGACGATAATTCCGTATCGTGTGTGGACTGGCCAGCACAGAGCCCTGGTCTTAATCCCATAGAACACGTATGGGATGAATTAGAGCGCCGCATAAAAAGTTTGGAATCAAAGCCTACTACCAAGAAACAGTTATTGACAGCATTATGTACTGAATGGAAGGGCATACCTATTGTTGTTTTCCAAAACCTTGTCGAAAGGATGTCTCGAAGGGTCATTGCATGCATTAAGGCCAAAGGTGGATCGACACCATGCTAATGTATGCCAGTAAATGCTATGTTGTGTTTCTCTTCTAGGTGTCCGCTGATATGTTTGTCAATATAGTGTATAAACCCTGCCTACTGTTGGGAATAATGTAAATGAGAACTCATCGAACCGTATCACAAGTTTCTAGTCATCAACTGTCATGGTTTTATGCTCACGACACAATCATATTGGCATTATAGCGTTGGTTTTTGTGATTAAAATTTAGCAATTGTAGCTCTTCTATGCATGTTGGCTTCGTCACGTTCTCTGTGGACTGCAACAGGGTCTTCCAGGTGAATATCGACTTTCACTGTCACTTTTGCTACAGTAGTTCTGTGTTTTTGTGCACTGTCTTTGTTAGTGTTTGTCGGTCACATTTAGTCTCGGCTTTCAGCCTCTGGGTGAAAACCGAGACTGGGTGCGCAGTCATAACCATAGAGACTGTTGCTCTTGAAACAGCGAACAATATTTGTCTATTATGGTTAGAGACGCTCCTGCTGGACAGGATCCCAACGTTTGTTCTCTTCGGAAGTCTGACAGATCAACCATTTTACCGACCGCTGATACGAATCACTTCTGAATACAATTTGTACTACACTGGTGTACAACCTAGAACAGGGGTTCCGAAACCTTTTGAAACCGCGCCACCCTTCACATGTCACATTTTCCGTGCGACGCCCTTGTACCCAAAATAAAAAAAAATGCCCAAAATCGAGGTTGTGGTATTTTTAAAAAAAACATAATTTACATTACTAGCTTGTATTCTTTTTAATATAAAAATCCAAAATTAGAATAAAATTACAAAACGGAATAGGAAGATATTGATAAGATAGGCATATTTTCACAATGGTAACACTCTTCATTTGGCTTTCACATTTTTACAGTAATTTTAGAAACTACCTAAAAGGTGTTTGCGTCTTAATGGCATGTGGGAGCTTGTTTTTCGTCACACAAACCATCGAATCTGGGGACAATGTTCGATACAGCTACGAGTATCTTTTTCTCAACTTCAACTTTGCTTCTATACCTGGATTTTATTATCGCCAGAGCTGAAAATCCTGCCTCGCAAAGGTAGGATGTGGCAAAAGGGAGAAATACTCTCACGGCTTGCTTACTCAATTCTGGTTACTAATTTCCCACACTCTTCCAAAACTGTGGCAGAGTTCCGGAAGAGAATGTTATTATCAGTATGGAGTCTGAAGAAATATCTATTAACTGTTCCTGCTCAGCAGTAGTGAAAGTTGATGGCGAATATGTTGTAAGCGGCTCTGAACCCACTTGTGTTCATCTGTTTGTGGAGGAAAATACTTGTCAAAATTGAACTTTGAGTTGAGATAGATGCTCCAAAATCTGCATGATTGCATGGTGCGTTTTACTATGAATTATAAGTTTTTCCTTATAGTCGCGACACACAGATTGGGAACCTCTGACCTAGAGAATACATACTAAGAAAAGACATAAATAAGATAATCAGATTGTTTTTCCTCAGTGTAGCCAACACGAATAACAATAACCCCTAAAATCATGTTGTTCTCATTATTTTGTTCAACCCCTCTATATCTCAGAGTGAAAACTGATCTTGAACAGAATTCCTTATTTCATCCTTATTTTTCCCTTCCCTTTTTCCTTTTTAACTTATTCTTAAATATAGATTTCTATTACACCAGTCTTTTTATCATAGTTAAATTCGTCACATGGAAGTGGTAAATTATTGAAAACTACCTGTGTTATTAATATCATTTGTGGCTTTTGTTAACCAGAGACTTTTTCGAAACCTAGAGTGTGATTTAAGCTCGTTGTTTCGTGAAGTACGTATTCATTGTTAGAGGATTAACACGAAGACGTCAAATAATTTATTGTTTAATTATAAACAATCTAATCTAAAGCAAAGAAAATGGACGTATTATGAACCAAAGACCAAGTCCAAGGAAACTTAACCCCTCATACCAATATCACAACAGTCATCCAACTGTGACGTTTCGGTGAACACTCGGGTTATTAATAGATGTTTACACAAAGTGAGCTCCAGGGAAACCCAACACAGAATAAGACGCAGATTTTATGTTTAACAGAAAAGTTAATTAGCCACCATGTATCTCTCAGCTGTTGCAGTAACAGATGAACAAAGGAACCTTTGAATAAAGAAGTTTAATCCCAGTACCAGATTCTTGTCGTGGCAGTAAATTCCATTCAAAGTAATGTTCGGCTACATCATCATTACCAAACTTAATTATCGTAAGAGTTTCGATATAAATACGTTCCACTGATATTGTAACAGCAGAAAAAAAGGAAAGCATGAATTCTAGAAAATGAAGACGAAAAACAAAATGGAGAGTATAAATGAGATAGGAAAATCTCTGATTTTAATTTTTGTTTTCATATTTATGTATCAAAAATATTCCGTAAATTTCGGATGTTATTATAAACTGATGAAAAATATATTATATGGACTTACCTAGTAACGTGTTGCTCCACCTTTTGCCCTGCAACAAGACCCAGATGTCTTGGTAAGCACTGTGACGTACGTACCTCAGAGGGGACACACATGTCAAGATGTCAAAGTGGCAGCGACAAACTTCATCGGTGTAGCTTAATTGGGAAAACATTCAACTTCGGAGTTGAAAGATGCGACTTCGAGCTCCACCACAGGCAAAAATTTATGTTTCGCTGCTTGCCCTCCAACGTAAAGTGAATCTCCTGGGTTCTTCGTAAAATGTGATCCACATATCGTCTGGAATTAATGAGAATTCCTTTTGCAATGACTTTCTTCAAGCGTGGTTTGCTGGCTGACCCAGAACAATCTATTCCTTCCACGACCTTTCTCAAGGGGGTGATATATGTTACGTACCTACTCTAGATCTGACGTACATGTCAGGACAGCAAGTAGCCGTCCTAACCAGTTCTCGGTGTAGCTTAATTGGGAAAGCATTCAGCTCCGGAGCAAATGGATAAGGGTTCGATTCCCGCAAACCGGCAAATGCCCTCTTTCGTTATAGGGCTCAGTGTGGTGTTGAAAACGAGGGGGATTGTATTGCTGCCCGTGAAGGATCGCCTTTCGTAGAGCAAGCACAGTTGCGAGTGGGTGTTGGCGGGTTCGAACAAATCTTTCTAATACGTTGCACAAATTATATTATCCATGGGATTGGCGAGGTATCGTTGTTGCCGTCAGGTTTTTGCTTCCAGTCTCAGGAGTGGCCTTGAAACTTGCTGTCCTCTTTCATCTTACTTATTGCCGGAGGTTTTGAACAGCCCGACACTTATCCTCTTACTGTGGAACCCAGATTCAGTATACGTGAAGATCAGTTTAACAACAAGATCTCTAGAACCTTACCCCTATGTATTTTAACATCACTTACTCTCTTCCCTAATGTAGGTACTTCACCCAATTCCACCATTTTGGTTCAAAAATTACAACTGAACGAGGATCTTAATTTTCTTAAATATCTGTTGACCCAGAGAAACCTTGGTATGGATCAAATTTCTGGAAAATCCGTTGAATAACGTGGTCATGACGAAGCAAATAAATTATTTTGCATATATGAAACGCACCTAAAAACTGAAATAATAGAAAATTAATGTGAAAACCAAATGCCTGAAAAAAGATGTATGAAAGTACAACATAGTTACTGTCGACATTTTTACTTTTCACCTTGTCGAAATTTCGTAAAACGCCCATTTATAGTCATCTGTCATCCTTCACGTTTTGTTTTGAATTTATGTCCAGTCGTCATTTTTGATTCCATGACTCCTGTTAGTAAGTATACCTCCCCAATGTAACTTTTTTTTCTGTGCTTTGGGATCCTACATTCATTAAGTAGTCATTCCTAACGATGTAGCCATGAGTACATCCGCATTTCTAGTGTTGCTACTTCCTTCCATGGACAGTAACTAAGTTGAAGTGGCTTTTATGCTTTCCAAAATATCGGTGAAAACTTGGAGCCTTTTGAAGGAAAAACTCAATACATTTAATTACCGGGAGCAATGATCGCAAGGAACTTGCATTATACTCGTCCGACAGAAAATGAAATAAGCCACACGTTATCGTCATTTAACGGATATGGGGAAATGTAACACAATAAATAAATAATTAGAGATAAAACTTAAGTTCGCAACAGAGGAAGGATCCCTTTGTCCCGGAAAAATCGCCGAAGAATCAGGATGCTTGATGGTGAACAAAAAGCGAAAGTGGAATTGAAATTGAAAGCTTAAGAGGCTAAACAAGACTGAACTGGAAGGAGGATAAATCGAGTGATCAGAATCTGTATTAATATTAAATAGGCTGCGGGATGTGAAGTAAACTAAGAAAACCTAAATGATGTTCCTTTTCTCACTCGAAACCATTCTATCTGATGAAAAAGGATATCGCTAACTCCAATCTCTTATGTACTACATTTGGAATCATATCGTACGAAATGTATGTGAAAAAATTGCGGACCAAGGAAATTCATTCCTTCTTTAGTTGTACACTAAATTTATCGTGCCAGAAAATTGCAAACGAATTTTCTAATACAGAGAGTGTTGAGAAAGTAATGCTGCGTATTTATATACAGACCCATTGGGAAGGTATCAAATTGAAACAAGACAAGAACAAAGCTCAGAATTTCTACTTTAATTTGCATATTTTATTTTTTCCACATAGTCCCTCGTACGCTCGATACAGGTACTCTAACGTTTAACATTTTTTTAAACTCATCTCTGCAATAATCTTCATGCTGTTTTCGTAACCATTTCCTCGTAGTGGCTTGAACATCTTTCTCACAGGTGAACTGAATTCCTTTGAGATGTCTCTTGTGAGCAGAAAGCGACCAGAAATCGGACTGCGCCAAATCTGAGAAGTATGTATAGGGTGCTTAAGAATTTCAAACTCGATTTTCTGTATGGCCTCTAAAGTGAAAGAACTGGGTTCGGAGCTGTCGTGCTGCACAATATTGCCCCCCCCCACGCAGGCGAGTTGATAGAGTCGTACCTTTGAACATGTACTCTTGATGAATAATGCCTCTGTAGTACCAGAATATAGTGAGCATGCACTTACGGACAAAAATTTGAATTTTGAATCTTTCCGTTCGAGCAGAAGATAGATGCCGGTATTTCAGCGATTTATTTTTCATTTCTGGGTCGTAATGACGAACTCAACTCACCAGTCACAATGCCTTGGAGAAAATCTCTTCCACATTTTTCATAGCGAGCAAGCAACCTTTGCTCTGTTTCAAGTCTTGATTTCTGCATTGCAGTCGTTACGTGAGACGCTGTACCCAACGAGCACACAATTTGTTCTGTCCTAAAACCTTAACAATGTCATTGACATTATTTAAACTAATGTTTAGCTTATCTTCTATAGTTATTCTTCAATTTTCCCTGATCAGCTTTTCCCTCTTCAAATCGTAAGTTACGATTACGAGCCTCCCACTCCGCGGTTGATCCACTACGCCCAACATTTCTCCACTGTCCTTTCATTTTCTTACTCCAAAACGAACAGTGCATGTGACCGAAATTTCGGAACCATAAACTGCCACTAATCGTGCGAATTCTTTGAGAGGTACATTTTCCATAAACTGCCACTTATCGTGCGAATTCTTTTAGAGGTATATTTTCCATAAACTGCCACTAATCTAGCTTTGATTTCTTTGGGAGGTGTGTTTTCATGAGTCAAAAACTCCGTAACTGATGTTGTATGACACCCGCTCGACACAACCTAAAAAGAATCATCCGTTTTAAACACAATGAAATAATAACAAATAGATGTACGGAGTTCTATTAAGCAGTAAAATGAAGCTCATAGAAAAAAGAATCGTTTGCAGTCTGACTGGTTGCTAGGCAACAAGTCATACGCGAGACACTTGCGCAGAGGCATTACTTACTGAACAAGCCCCGTACTAGCTGTACTGGGTCAGCTCGTCCTTTAACGCTTTAATCTGCTGGAATGAGTTAACTCAGTGTTAGCAAATTTGACTGAAATCAGCTCAAACGAATACACTCTCTGAGAAGTGGTCCGAACGCGGCTAAAAGCGCGCCCGCGCATCAAAAAGCGTTGCTTTCCCCTTAAATTTGTTATTTAAAGTAACCATTTAGTGGGATACCACCGGCATGGCGTAGTTGGTTGATCGGCTGGGTGCAGTGTGGAAGGCAGAAGTTTCTGTTGGGCGTTCGAATCCCAGTCCTGCCGACCGTCTAGTCAGTGGTTTTTCAAGGGCTTTCCGCTGACTCCCTGGGCTCGGGGACGCGAATGCGTAGCTAGTTTCCTGTAAAGTCGGCCCCGGACGCACTTTACCCCTTACCTACATGTAGCAGAGGAATGGAAAGCCGGCTGCATAATTTGCCGGGATCCGTCAAAGGCGCATAATCGCCTTTGAGGGACTCAACCCATCATGAACCAGAGAGAGAGAGAAATTTTGGGGTATTAATGACCCTAATCCTTTCTGAATGATTAGCTGCTAAAATTATTACAACAATGGCGACGAATCTAAGAAAGGAGAGAGAAGATGTTTCAGTCACTTGTCTCTACCTAGTGGCAAAGACATCTGTATCATGGGGGACTAGATTTTCTCCATCACTCTTTGGGCCATGGAGCAGAGAATAAAGGTCTAGAAGCGAACGCTTACCACCTTTGACAGCTTTATGGTCGGTACTGCTGAGATGAGAGGAGAGAAAGGAATTGTTTGTGCTTAGCTTTCATAATACCCAGCAAATATGTGAACATTTCTATTTGAGGAGAGCAGCAAATTTCGCGCAACATTTTGTTCAAGAATTTACATCTGCCGCGTGAGGAATTAACGGTTTCTTTTTCTAAAATATCAGGAGGTTAATGGTCACTGCTTTCCCCTCACAAACATCACTTTTTTCGGAAAAATGTTAAACTGTTCCACATGAAACATCATAACATAAATAATCACATGAAAGGAGAATTCACCAGATGCAAAAAGTAATGATAAGCATTTATACACGCAAGAATTTGTAGTGTTTTGATTGTTATTCGAGCCGTTTTAAATTCTCATATGTCGAAATACCATTAAATTTTAACACAATACTTATACACTGAGTGGCCACTTTATTATGACCACCTGACAGTTTTAAGCAAATGAGCTATGACTGCACGCTGTTGCCGCCAGAGGGCAAGGCTAGTATAAAAAGGGAAACTTGGTGCTTGCGACAGTAGTGGAAGGGATTTTGGGGTGACGAGATAGGTAAAAAATGTAATTTGACGGACTTTCAACGTGGGATGATTGTAGGAGCTCGGAGCCATGGAGCGAGTATCACCAAAACCGCCGCATTCGTGAAATGTTCCAGAGCAGCTGTTGTTAAAGTGTTTAAGGACTGGACTGTCAGATAAAAAACTGGGTCTCTACGTGCAACGTGTGGTCGTCATCGACTAGTGACTGCTCGGGCGGAACGGAGAGTGTCCAGACTGGTAACAGACAACAGAAGGGGAACAGTGCAGCAAATTACAAACCATCTTAATCAAGGATCCCTTTAAATGATCTCTGCAAGCATTGTTCGCTGTACACTGCATCGCATGGGATATGGCTTGTTCGAACACCTTTGCTGTCTGCAGTTAACAAGAGAAAACGTCTCCAGTTCACACAGGACCACAAGGATTGGACACTCGGTAATTGGAAAAAAATTATGTGGTCCGATGAATCACGTGTTCAGTTGCACCATGCCGATGGCCGAGTGTGAATTTGGCGGAAACAGCAGGAAAGCATGGACCCCAAATGCATTGCTACAACCCTTCAAGCTGGTGGAGGCAACGTTATGGCTTGGAGAATGTTTCCCTGGCATGCTTTAGGCCCTTTAATTCGTGTTGATCAACATCTGACTGGCACATCATATCTAAACATCGTTGCGGACCAAGTGCATCCTGTCATGTGGATGGTTTATCCCAATGGCGATGGCTACTTTCAACAAGATAATGAGTCCTGCCATAGTGCTCGTATTGTACAGGATTGGTTTCAGGAACATGCCGGTGAGTTTACTTTGCTTAGGTGGCCACCACAATCTCCAGATCTCAACCCCATTGAAAATGTGTGGCATGGAGTGGAACGAGCCATCAGACAGCTAGATCCACAACCCTGCAACCTCACACTCCTGGAAAGTGCTATTCATCAAGCATGGTCTGAGATTCCACAAACCACCTATCAACATCCCGTTGAGTCCATGCCACGAAGAATCGACGCAGTATTAAAGGCAAAAGGTGGCCCAATGAAGTACTGAGGGGTGGTCATAATAAAGAGGCCACTCAGGGTATACACAATGCGGCAATTAAATAATGAGACTAATTTTTTTCAATGTAAAAGCGGGAAAACTTACGTGATATTTTTTATTTGAAGTACATTCATCCTGCGTTAATACAATAAGTGGCATGGCAAGCCAACGAAAGAAAGGAATTGCAGCGATCATCCTTTGGTATGGAGTAGCTGATGTCGCAGTTCTTTGTATGTCTCCAACATGTTGAGAAATTTTTTCTTTTAAACACAGCCTTAATTTAGGAAACAGGAAGTAGTCCCACGGTGACAAATCCGGAGAAATTGGGGGTTGGTTGAGCACACGCACTTGTTTTCGTTCCGTAAATTGCTGTACACTGACTGTCCTATGTACGGGTGCGTTATGGTGAAAAAGGAACCTTTGCCCGCTTTTGCACTTAGGCCTGACATGAATAAATAATCTTCTTTCACAGCCGTTCCAAAATAGATGTACAGTATAAGCATAGCCAGTTGCTGTTGTACCTTCAAGAATGAACTCGTGATGCAGAATTCCCTTGCTGTCGTAAAAGCACAGAAGCATTGTTTTGGTTTTGGACTTCTGTAACCTGATCTTATTTCCCTTGGGTGACTAGCAATTTCCTCTGAGCATTCTGACGCTTCATTTTAGGATCATAACTAGGGATCCCAGATGCATTGGAAAACAAATACGGGGCATTTACGACTGAGGGTGAAATTTTAGTATGCGCATCCATCACATATGCCAGTCTTATAAAATGATTTTAACTATTTTTATTAATCAATCAGTCTTGCTCACTTTTGCAATACTTTTCTGAAGAATGAATTTCACTTAACAATTGTCTGTTTTTAAAAATCATGTCATGAAAAGCTACACAATCCTTATGGAAGAAAGATTTTACAATAAGCATTGATTTCACAGTTTTTACAGAGAATTTGTTGTTCTCATTAGTCTACAGTGCGTTCATGCGAGAAAATAATCTTTTGGCACAAGCATTTCATCTAAATGTTTGGATTTCAGAGCTGTATTCACTGCCATTACTTCATCAAACAAATCATATTCAACAATGTTTAATATGGCAGAGGTCTTATTAATAATTTGGACTGTTTGAAGAACATTTTCCCCAGGTAATGCTGTTTTCAGTCTTGAACTCTAAAATACAGGACAAAGACCTGTCCCGGATAGTTTTCTCGGGACAACTGGACGCATTAGCCAAAAACAGGACGATCCCGTATTTTATGTAACGTCTGGGATCCCATTATGTCTTTCAACATGCTACGATGATTTTGGAGAAACTTTTGCATCGTTTCTCCAGTCTCCAGCATGTCTTTTGCGTACGCCACTTATGCATGTTTCTGGTGGTCTGACAAAGCATGCAGAGCAAATCAGTCACACACACACCCCTTTTCGCTTAATCTCGCACTAAAATTTGACGAATAATCTCCTAATTAATACCGAGCATACATTCCAACACCCTCAAGGTTACACAAAGGTCACTTTTTATCCTTTCACGAACTTTCTCAATGATTTCAGACGTGCTCATTGAAATCGGAAGTCCGGGTAATTAGTGATTTTCCACACCTTCCCGCTCAGCTTTGAAAAATGCATATTTACCACTGGCATTGCGTAAAGTAAGGATAAAAATAGTATTTTGTATCTTTTACCAGGGTAAAGTGGTAATTATCCTCTGTCAGTTGGGTAATGACAGTTTCTCTTTCCCCACACTTGCTGAGCATGCAGAAACGTGTACATACACTGAAGAGCAATTGAATTAGAGACAGCTGGCGTTATGCAAATGTGGCGCTGTGGGCTGCCCTGTAAACGGAAACGACATGACGTATGCAGCAATCCGACAATATAAGGAGTGATGCGACGGGAATCAGTAAGAGTAGGACGCAGTATGGGTAAGGCAAAAGATCTAAGCACATTTAATCGTAGGCAAATTGTCGGAGCCCGACGAATGGGTCACTCCATCTCGGAAGTCGTGCAGGCACTGGGATTTTCACGAGCCACTGTGTCACGGGTGCACCGGTAGTACATCTAATCCGGTAAAACCATCCCTGAAAGGGCCAACTGCCGTGGACAACAGCGTGTGGATGAGCGGGGTCATCGTCGGTTAGTTCGCATTGTAACAGCGGATAGACAGGCCACAGTGCTAGAAATCACTCGGCAATTTAACGCTGGTGCACAAAAACGTGTAAGCAGCCACACCATCCAGAACCATCTCCTCGCTATGGGGTACAGAAGCCATCGTCCCACGAAGGTACCGCTGCTGACCGCACATCACAGCGTGCAAAGATTACCATAGGCGAGGGAACGTCGCCACTGGACCCTAGACAAGTGGGAAAATGTTGCCTGGACTGATGAGTCGAGATTCATGTTGGTACATGCGGATGGCAGGATACGAGTACGGTGTAAACCACATGAAGCGATAGATCCTTCTTGCCAGCAGGGTACTCTTCAAGCTGGTGGGGTGGCATTCTCGTCTGGGGACTGTTTACGTGGACTGAAATGGGACCCCTGGTACGTGTGACATCGTCCCTCACAGGTCAACGTTACCGGGATATCCTGGACGACCATTTGCTCCCGTTTGTGCTTCTTCAACATCCCACTGGAGACCTCATCCTGCAACAAGACAATGCACCGTGCCATCGCTCCCGAATTGTATCCGAATGGTTGGATGAACACTCCACCGACGTGATCTCGCTCCCTTGGCCAGTTAGGTCACCTGACCTCAATCCCATCAAGCCCATCTGGGATGCCATCGAGATATATGTTCGAGGCTCTGACCCCCTCCATCAAATCTTCGTGAACTGTGGGAGCTTGTTCACGAGTCGTAGATCCGTATGGCTTCCCAACGCTTCCGGTGTCTTGTCGAGTCCATGCCGAGACGAATCGCCGCCGTCATCAGGGTGAAAGGTGGTGTTACACTTTACTAGACAGGTATCTCTAATTCAATTGCTCTTCAGTGTAATGGGCACTTCAAAATTGTGACATATAGTAAAACACATACTTCTTTTTAAGGAAGCTTGAATGAACTTTTTAAAGAGTTAGAATTTTGGAAGAACTGGAACAGTTTTCTGTATTAATAGTGTGCAGAACAATGAATTTCCAGAATCTGTACCACTAAATCAACTTTAAAATATCACCGTTTAAAGATATTTGATGCGCTTTCTATTAATGGTGTTGAGAAGCACATTGCTTCTGTTTCACAGGGTGAGACTAACACTGGATATTTTGTGTTTTAAATAAGAAAATGTTTGATAAATTGTACATGGCACTTATCTGTGTATTGGATATGGCAAGAAGCTTCGAATGCTGAACGAAGTGAATAAACCCTATAAAAATATTCCACAAATTACTGAATTGTACATAAAACTGCGCGCTTCATTTCAAAAGAAGCTGAAATCATGCGAACAAGGACTGGTTGTGAAACTATTGATATTCTCTGAAATAAATAACTGCTGCCAAATGGAGCAGTTAAATGAATATGGGCATAACATGTCCAAACAAATACACTATTAACTATGATATAGACGTAGTTCAACTTGCCTTTAGTAAACCCTTGTGTCGTTTATAGTTTGTTTTAATTTTAATTTTTATCTTTTGAGAAACAAATCAAGGAAGGATGTTCGCACTTTTGTTGGAGATTGCTTGCTCCTATTGTTTTAATTACAATTTCATCCTTTCAAATTCTGTCAGTTATTTAATTGTATGAGTTACCACAAATTAAAAGTTCATTTTCTTGTTATTAATAGCTTATTTTAGTTTTAATGAAAATAATGAAATTGAAAAATAAATTAAAAAGAATTTCCTAAATCCCTATCCGTTCAACAATGAAAATTCTTAAAAGTTCCATAAAAGCATAAATGAAAGAATGACAAACAATTGAGTTCAGGGAAGACACTAGCACAGAAATACAAATATTAGAGAGTGAGACCGAATGTCTCAGAAAAATGAAGGATGAAGTTTAACAAAATGTAAAACTAAAGCCTAACAATATTAAGAATTCTGATCTAACAAGTAAAAAATCAAAAACCAGTAAAATGCTTGGCCAAATAAGAACAGATAATTAATGTCTTTGTTTACGGGTGAAGAGTTTCTGTAGCTTTAGGACAGTTTCTTGAATATCTTCCTCATCTTACGAATAAGAACAACGCTTCCTAGATCCTCTAGGAAATTCTTAAGGAAATTCTTAAAGAAATGCTGCAGTAGATGTTTTTGCAGAGACAGTCTTATGTCTGACAGATTTTACGAATCTCCGAACTACAACGGACTACTCTTTCTACTTTAAAATAATTTCCAGACATATTTATTCACTTTACCCAGCCGAGGTTGGTTAGAATGCAGATTCCCTGAAGTGAAATCATTATGTTATTCCTACTTTACCCTCTGCAAGTGGTTAATATGCCCTTTACGAGGATCATCCTAGGTATATTAGTTTACTGTCTTTATCTGTGACATGCACCGAAGTAGTAAATTATTAGTAACACTAACCTAATAGCATGTAGGGCCGATCATGGCCTTCGAAACAGCTCCGATGCGATGTAGCGTTAATTCAACAAGGTGCTGATATCGTTCTAACGAATGTAATGACGTCATTCAATGGCCGAATGTTTGCTGGAAGAATATCTCCGTTACGAATGGTTCTCTCAATTTCGTCCCAGGGGTATTCAATTGGCTTAACATCTGGGGATCGTGGGGACCATTTTAGCCCTATGAAATCCCTGTCGTGCTCCTGGAAACACTGTGCGCCGCCCCGGTGGCGCAGTGGTCTAAGCGATGGCCTCTGATCATTCGTCCGAACGGGGTTCGGGTTCGAATCCCGGTGAGGCATGGATGTTGTGTTTGTCTTACGGCACTGGCTCTCTCCCTTCCCTGGAGCCAGTGACCCTAAATCAGGGACGGGCGACTGCTTATAGCCCATTGAGTTGCTCACGGTGGTCGTTAAACCTCCAATCAAAAAAAAAAAAAAAAAAAACGAAACACTGTGCAACAACCGGGGCCATGTGGCATAGAACACTATCCTGTTGGACGTAGCTCTCTTCGTCAGAAAACACCACGGACAAGCACGAGTGTACCTGGTCAGAATTGTTGTTCAGATACCTCGTGGCGTCTAAATACTGTTACAGAGGAATTACGGAATTCAATGTCAGCCACGGAAATAGAACGCATACCATTATATCGCATCTAGCATCCTGCACAGTTAAAGCCAAGTAGTTGTGATCCGTTGATTCTTGCAGTTGGAGCAATGTTCTGGACAGTACATCAGCGTGCATTAACGAAAAACGTAATTTGTCGGAACAAGCCACCTGTTTCAAGTCCTCAATGGTAATTTTTTGATGCTCCCATGGCCATTGCAAACAAATTTGTTTTGTTTTTTTATTTTAGTAGAAGCAAGTGGTATACGAAGTGAAAGCCAAGAGAGTGCCAATATACGACGAGATGTATACAAATATTAAAATTATCCAGTAGATGCCGCTGTTGTACTGCACCATTTTTTGACGCAATGTAGCTCGTCTGTTACCTCGTGCAATATTCTCCAGCCGCTGTTGCATTTGAGCATCGATCAGTTGTTGCCGCTCACAGGAAGATTGTTGACTGTTTGTTTTATTGCTTGTGCACCACTCATTGGAGATCCTCTACGCCGTTTTTCTTGCATAGCCCAAAAGGTTTACCATTTCTGAGCTGCTTGCACTGCCCACCTAGCATCTACGGTCATGCATTTTTCAAAATCCCTTAAATCACATGCCTTTCCCATTTTGCCTCTATCTACTCTTGTTACACATCTTAGTCCTTTGCAGACAGCAATTTATGAGGCCATCTCATCGTCATTTTGAGAATTGCACGTGTCTGATTGCTATTGGATGTTCACACGATAGGGCACCGAAACAAATCCAATGAACATCCCTGTAACAATATCATATTATAGACTAGCAATCATGCCCGTTCTCCAAATCAGTGAATCTATTAGAACATTTTTTGTACATAAAATTAAAGAAAGGTAAATGTCATTAAGGGAAAGAAAAATAATTTATGATCTGTAACTCTTTCACGTTTTAAAACGAGGTCGTGACGTCAGTGCATACGGTTTGATATAAAACGGTAACTGGCTTTGGCACCCCTTAAATTTAAATCAGAATTCCTAGGAAATTTTACTTTTCGATGATTCTGGCATAATTATTTTTAAACCTACCAGCATTTTGAACAGCAAAGCTAAGCCACCCTTTTGAAATTTGATTTTCAGACTTTTCTAGGTGTAGAAATGTTAGAAAAGTTCAAACAGACGATATTACAAAGCCGCCATTTTGATTATTTTTGTTGTTGTTGTTTTCGCACTTTTTTTGGTATGTGAACTTTGAGACCAATCAGTATTTTGAAAAGTAAAGCTAAGCCACCCTCTTGAATTTTTGGTTTTCATATTTTTTAAGTGTAGAAGTGGTAGAAATTCTAGCAGACAGTATTCCAAAGCCGCCATTTTGATTCTTTTTGTTGTTGTTGTTGTTGTTGTTTTCGGACTTTTTTCGGTATGTTGACTTTGAGATCAATCAGTATTTTGAAAAGTAAAGCTAAGCCACCTTCTTGAATTTTTGGTTTTCATATTTTTCAAGTGTTAAAGCGGTAGAAATTCTAGCATACAGTATTCCAAAGCCGCCATTTTGATTTTTTGTTATTGTTGTTGTTGCTGTTGTTGTTATATTCGGACTTTTTCGGTATGTGGACTTTGAGATCAATGAGCATTTTGAAGAGTAAAGCTGAGCCACCCTCTTGAATTTTCGGTTTTCATATTTTTTAAGTGTAGAAGTGGTAGAAATTCTAGCAGACAGTATTCCAAAGCCGCTATTTTTATTTATTTATTTTTTCAAAATTTTCTAAGTATCCAGAACATCATAAGACAATGCCAATTTTCAGATCCCTAGGTCATTTAAAAGTGGTCGAACAATTCGCGAAAAATTCAAGCTGACAATGTTCCAAAACTGGCATTCGGATATTTCTAGTCTTCGAACTTTCTTAGGCATACGGTCGTTAAGACATATCAATATAGCAATTTTCAGATCTCTTGGTTGTTTAGAAGGGGTCGAACAATTCGAGGATGAAAACACTGGCATTTTGCCATTCTGTCACTTTGCTATACACAGATGAGCCTTTACATTATAACCACCTACCTAGTAAGTTGCAGGACGCCCTTTAGCCAGCAATACAGGGGCCACTCGGCGAGGCATCGATTCGATAAGGTGGCGATAGATATCCTGGAGTATCTGTTACCATAATGTCAATAGTAGGTCCTCCAGCGCCCGTACATTTCGGTATGGTGGCG
This sequence comes from Macrothele yani, assembly GCA_039090855.1. Lineage (NCBI taxonomy): Eukaryota > Metazoa > Arthropoda > Arachnida > Araneae > Macrothelidae > Macrothele > Macrothele yani. Next base: position 50,199,917 of record CM077013.1, on the reverse strand, counting down.
ATTTAGTGCGAACTCGCTTTTCCAAGTCGAACCACAAATGTCCTATTGGGTTAATGTCAGGCGAATCTGGAGGCCAGGGCATTAACAGAAAGCCACCAGCATGTTCCTCAAACCACTCCTTGACGATTATGGCAGTGTGGCATGGCGCATTTATCCTGCTGGTAATGTCCATCACCAGCAGGGGACACAGTTGACTGACATGAATGGGTGAACTTGGTCCGCAACTATGTTCAGATACCTTACAGTTGTCAGGGATTGTGCTATTGGGATAATGGGGCTTATAGTGTCAAAAGAAAACATCGCCCACAGGATAACACCGCCGGCCTGTTTCCGCCCAACACTGCTTCCAGATGCAATAGTCTCCGTTGATAATCGGCGTATTCGTGCTCTGCCGTCTACGTGATGCACCAGGAATCTTGATTCGTCAGACCAGCCCACTTTCTTCCAATCATCCACGGTCCAATCTCGATTATCTTCAGCCCATTTTATGCGTTGTTGGCGATGACGTGCAGTGAGCATGCGGATCGTGCTGTGTATTCGGCTACGCAGCACTATACGCAGAAGGCTGCGATGAACTGTGTGCTCTGACACATTGCCCTGATTATCACTGTTGTAGCTGCGGGTCATTTTTCGCAATGCGGTGCGGTCGCTGTGAACAATACGTGAACGTCTCCGCTCCTTTCTGACATCAATGAGCGGCGGACGACACACGACTGGACGACGGTTTATCGTTTGGCCATCTGTGCACCACTTTTGATACGTACTCCCTACAGTGGCATGTGAACAACTCACAAGCCGCTCCCTTTCCGAAATCGTAGTTCCGAAGCTCCGTGCCATAACAATTTGTCCTTTATCAAATTCCGATAAATCGGCAGCTTTTCGCATTCTGACTCCGTACACTCTATAACGAAGTAAATTTTTCCGTCATTTCTGTCCACGCCAGGATTCGAACCCGGATCCCCTCATTCCGGAATAAGTCACTCTACCAATTGAGCTACGCGGACGTTTTATTCTGATTCCTATCTGCCTTTGTGTCGTGTGCGTCCTTCTGGCAGGTACGTCACATCTCCTGGTACGTTACATCATCTCCCCCTTATTATTATTTTTTTTTCGAAGTGCTGGAGAATGGATTCTCTTATTTTTCCTATCTCGCGGTGTGGAAAGAACATCACACCAATGCGAGATTTTGAACGGTCGGGTCATCCGGATAGTTCGGGCGCCATTATAACGAAGTAAATTTCTCCGTCATTTCTGTCCACGCCAGGATTCGAACCCGGATCCCCTCATTCCGGAATAAGTCACTCTACCAATTGAGCTACGCGTACGTTTTATTCTGATTCCTATCTGCCTTTATGTCGTGTGCGTCCTTCTGGCAGGTACGTCACGTCACCTGGTACGTTACATCATGTCCCCCTTATTTATTTTTTTTTCGAAGTGCTAGAGAAAGGATTCTCTTATTTTTCCTATCTCGCGGTGTGGAAATAACATCACACCAATGCGAGATTTTGAACGGTCGGGTCATCCGGATAGTTCGGGCGCCATTATAACGAAGTAAATTTCTCCGTCATTTCTGTCCACGCCAGGATTCGAACCCGGATCCCCTCATTCCGGAATAAGTCACTCCCAACAATTGAGCTACGCGGACATTTTATTCTGATTCCTATCTGCCTTTGTGTCGTGTGCGTCCTTCTGGCAGGTACGTCACATCTCCTGGTACGTTACAACTCTACTAACCGAAAGCCAGTCCTCGGGTTGTATGTATACTGCTCTGTGAACTTCACCAACTTGGCGCAGTGGTATAAGGCACTGGCCTATGATTATTCGTCCGTAAGGCGTCCGGGTTCGAATCGGGGGTCAGGCATGGATGTTGTGTTTGTCTTACGATACTGGCTCTCTCCCTTCCCTGGAACCAGTGACCCTAAATTAGGGACGGGCGACTGCTTATAGCCCATTGAGTTGCTCACGGTGGTCGTTAAACCTTCCATCAGAAAAAAAAAAAAAAAAAACTTCACCTGCCTATTTCAAACCGGCATCTGAAAACTGCACGTATTTAGTTATACGATGGAACAGATGTGTTTAAGAAAAGTTTGAAAATGAATGAGAGATGTTAATAGTTACGCAAACTTTTACTAAATTACCTATAGATGCAGGAATACAGTATCCACAGTCAGGTGAGCAATGAGATGCTGTAAGAGCTTGTTTTTACATCAAGTGTCTTATATAAGCGCTTTAAGAAAGAGATTCAACAAAGAGCTGCTGAGAAGGCTGTGTATTCTTCGTGTTCGTGTTGTTACCGTTTTCGAAATTTTAAGTAGGACATCTACCACTTTCAAGAAAGCCGTATTGAGTTCTTTTAGCCCAAAGACTCAAACGCGCAGAATTCTGTTGGGTAAATTGCGATGAGCTACTAAATATTGCGACGTACTACAGAGGTGAAAATGTGTATCAAGACGACTAATCTGCAGCGAGGCATTCTGTCCGCGTAGCTCAGTTGGGAGAGCGACATACTCCGGAGTGAGTGGACACCGTTTCGATGCCCCTCACGGACAAACTTGTGTTTTCACAATATAACCTCGAAACTGTAACTGATGTGCTCTTATAAAAGGCATTTTACGAAATATGAAATTTGTAGCCTGATACAGACAGAGATTACCAAAAATGTTGTCGATCGAAAATAGATTATGACACACCGGTGTTTTATTTCCTTACTACTGGGTCGCGTAAAACCGGCTAGGTCTCTTCTCTTAAGCTAATAGTTCCTACTTGGGACAACGCTGCTGAAATCCAATAAAATTCTATAGAAGAAATAGAGTTTTCAGAAGCTTTTTCGTAAGCAACAAAAAATAAATCGAAATCGAGATGTTTATCTTCTTCGTGCTCCACGATTGATTTCTAGACGCTGTTTATATTGCTACTAAATTTTTCTAATTTCTGAGAATCTTTAACAAAATGCTGAACTCTTGTAGTGTTCTAGATTAATGAATGTGATCGGTAAAGAGTTTCATACATGTGAAGGTACAATAAATGCTAGGAAAAGATAGATATTCCTAACTCACTTTGGCGCTGGGTGAAAAGTACGCGGCTTGAAATAGAAGTATTTGAAATTAAGGTAAAACAAAAAATTGCATTATGTTTGAATGATATATAAAAAGCAATGAAGCCCAAGTTGCAATGTTGAGAGACTTCATTTAAAGTAGAATTTGCAGCCGAGAAATTTTGAAGTGTTGAATAATAGGATTTTGCTCAAATGGGATAAACCCCGCAACTCCCACACAAGTCTAAAAACAGAAGGTTTACGTAATTAAGGGAATATTTCCGAACAACCGGAAGACCAGAAAAAAAGCAAAGATAGCTGCAGCATAAAAGACAATTTTACTGAAAGAAACCTAACCCAGTGTTCTCTTCAACTGCGGAGGAAGTTCGCTCCGGCAGCTGCATCGATCGATTGAAAAAAGGAAATGTTTTTATCCATGGCAAGCGCTGATATTGTCTCTCATCAGAATTTCTCTCCTACACCAAAAAACTGAATAGATCCTTCTTGAAAGAATGGAGTCTACAAGGAAAAATAGAGCGGAAATTAATTTGTTATTAAACATATCAACCGGAATTTCATTTTCTACCAGGAGCTGAACGAGATCTATTACTTTGGTCTGCAAGACTTTAGATTGCCATAGCATGAAAAACAACAGCAGGGCTGATAGAACCGATGAGAACAATTTTAAAGCTGCTGCGAACGAAGGCGTTTAAAAAGAACAATGTGTGAAAATTTTTCTCCGTTGAAAGTATCTTTTCTTAGTTCTCAATTTAGTTATGAAGCGTGAATAAAATTCCTGGTATAATTTCGAAGTACGTTCTGTTTAAAAGTTACTTTTATTTCATTTTTATTTTTATTTTTTGTAAACGAAATCTATAAGATCTTGGGGGCTTCAATCCATTTTTTATTGATGTGGTTAAACTAATGCATAACGCTGAACATTTGCGTGTCGACTGGACGGTTTTGTGAAGGCCACAAACTTAATTACACGGTAAACAAGGCAAAACAAACCAAACTGAAATCATTTTCGTATTCACTTTTTTTTAAGATATCCTTTTGATGTAAAGCATTCTCCTTCGCGTTCATTTATTCGTAGTTGTATTATTTTCCATCGTGCCAGATTTGAAAGGAAATACCCTGAACAAAGACGTTCTGTCGACCATAATATCGAAGCTCCGTTTCGAAGACTGTTTTCAATGTTTGCTGTTGTTATTTACTCTGTTTAAATACCTGGAACTTTGAAATTTATCCATGGGATTAATGAGAATTTTCCCAAGATACTGAGTTCTAATAGCACAACCAAAGATGTGCAATTGAAGACATGAAATTCCTTTTCAATTCCTGAAAATCCCTACGTCCGAAAAGTAACAGGACTGATGCAGTAAAGAATACATAAAAAAGTATCATACTCGCAATTAATGCTCTCTTCCTCTCTCTCTTTCTTTCTTTCTCTCTCTCTCTTTCTTTCTTCCTCTGTCTCTCTCTCTCTTTCTTTCTTGCTCTCTCTGTCTCCTTCCCTCCCTCTCTCTTTCTCTCTATCTCCTTTCCTCCCTCTCTCTCTTTCTCTCTATCTCCTTTCCTCCCTCTCTCTCTTTCTCTCTATCTCCTTTCCTCCCTCTCTCTCTCTTTCTCTCTGTCTCCTTTCCTTCCTCTCTTCTTTTCTCCCTCTCTCCCTCCCTTTTTCTCCGTCCCTCTCTCTTTGTCTCCTTTCCTTTCTTTCTCTCCCCTCCCTCTCTCTTTCTCTTTATCTCCTTTCTCTCTCTCTCTCCCTCAATCTCTCCCCCTCCCCCTCTCTCCCTCCCTCTCTCACCCTCCCCCTCTCTCTCTGTCTCGTTCTCTCCCTCTTTCTCCGTCCCTCTCTATCTGTCTCCTTCCCTCCCTCTCTCTCCCTCCCTCCCTCCCTCTCTCCCTCCCTCTCTCATCATCCCTATCTCTCTGTCTCGTTCTCTTCCTCTTTTTTCCCGTCGCTCTCTCTCTGTCTCCTTCCTTCCCTCTCTCTCTCTCTCCCTCTCTGTCTCCCTCTCTCTCTCTCTCTCTTTCTCTCTGTCTCCTTCCCTCCCTCTCTCTCTCTCTATCTCTCTCCCTCCCTCTCTCTTTCTCTCTGTCTCATTTCTTCCCTCTCTTTCTCTCTCCCTCCCTCTCTCTCTCTCCCTCTCTGTCTCCCTCTCTCTCTCTCTCTCTTTCTCTCTGTCTCCTTCCCTCCCTCTCTCTCTCTCTATCTCTCTCCCTCCCTCTCTCTTTCTCTCTGTCTCATTTCTTCCCTCTCTTTCTCTCTCCCTCCCTCTCTCTCTTTCTCTCTCTAGTCACCTTCAAAATATAGCCCTTCTGAATCAGCATGTAGTTTCCAGCGTTTCTGAAAATCCTGAAAGCAGTTCTGGAAGGCATTTTCCAGGACGTCCGCAAGTTGTTTTATCACGGCTGCTTGGATAGATGTAATGCTTGGCTGATACTGCCCTTTCAGTGTCCATTTTATCCTGGCGAACAACAAGAAGTCACAAGGCGCTAAATCAAGGGAATATGGCGCATGTGGCAACACATTGATTTGATAGTGAGCCAGGAACTGTTGAAATGACAACGCGATTTGTGGTCTTGTGTTATCATCGATAAAGAAGTATCCTTCCGAATGCGGGTACCAATCTGACATTAAGTTTTTGCTTGCCCTGATCCTCGCGTAGAATCTCATGGCAAATAGACTTACGATGCCCACCGACTCAGCCAAAGTCTCACTGTAATTCGGGGATCTGTAATTGATTTTACACCTCTTCGATTTTTTTCCGCTGCCCGCATACTGGAGGGGCTCCAAGATCACGGGTTATCAACAAAGGACTTCCACCCGTCACGAAACCGTGCATAACATTCGAAAACTCTGCTGCAAGATAAGGTTGTGTCTTCATACGCTTCTTTTAACATTCTTTAAGTTTCACTGCTGATTTACCAAGTTTCCAAAAAAAAAAAAAAACAGATGTTTACTCTGCTCTTCCATGGACAAAATGAAATGGGACAAGAATGCTTGCTAATGCCCGTCTGCTGCCTATGGGTACAAGTATAAACCGGTTTCCAGCTGCTCGGTGATTGGCCAAGGACTGCTGTTTTCTGGCATACACGTGATATTTTTGATAAATATATAGATTAGCGTCCTAAATTATTTCGTCGGAAAAATATCAGTACCTGGAAAAAGTGCGACGGACAGATTTTTAGAGTATGGATATTAATGGCAAATGGAGCTGAAATTTCATATTTTAAAATGTGTTTTAAAGATTTTCATCGTAATATACACCTGTGAGTACGATGCTGTGAAGAGAGATAAAGGCAGATAGCAATGAGAGCACATGTCCGCGTAACTCAGTTGGAAGAGCGACTTACTTCGGAGTGAGGGAACCCGAGTTTGATGCTCGGCGTGACCGAACCTGTGTTTTCACAACTCATAAGTATCTTTTGCAAATCGAAGAGGAATTATCCGGTTTTTCCTGCCAACAACGTACAGGATACATCATAATACAGGGTGGATGATGTGGACCTATTTTCTGTAACGTTTCATTAGAGCATTTATCACTCTCCTGCCAGCGATGTAACCTCTTTCTCTTGTATTCTTCCGCCCGTTATTTCAGCACAGGAACGAACCTTCCGACCAAAGCTTCACATCTTCGCCTAAGCGATGTGTTAGGCCTACCGCAGCTTCTCTTTCTCACAGGTCAATATTACGACAAAAATCTTCAAAACACATTTAAAATATGAAATTTCTGCACCATTTGCCATTAATTTCCATACTCAAAAATCTGTGTGTAGCATTTTTGCCAGGTACTAACATTTTTCCGACGAAATAATTTAGGGAGCTAATCTACACATTTACCACATGTTTATCCCATTACTTTTACGTCAGTTATGCTGTCAGTCCTGGAACTTATTGGACGCAGGTAGAAGATTGAAACCGTGGTTACACGTTCTCAGTTACACGTTTTGCATTTTCTTACGTAATTCCACGTAAGCCCCGACATTTTTTCTTACGGCTTTTTCTTAACTCGGTTATATGCAACTCCTTAATACGCCTTTTGCTGTTATATGTTAAAATTTGAATTTCAGATTATCAAAAGCACAGGTTCTTTGATTCGGTTACACGTAACCCGGTAACTTTGAAAGAATCGAGATAGCATTGTTGTGTTCCTTCTTGGTGCAGCCAAAGTTGAACTTTTATCGTATTAGAGAATGGTGTGTTGTTTACTTTCCGTTTGTATGAAGAATTGGTTTTACATTTCGCGGTTCACGCACATACACGCTATTTAAAAATTGATAAATCTATGGGACTTAAATTTGTAGCTACACTATTTCGTGGCTTAATAAAATAGAATCAAATATAATAAGCCGCCCCTGTGGCGCAGTGGTCTAAGCGATGGCCTCTGATCATTCGTCCGAAAGGGGTACGGGTTCGAATCCCGGTCAGGCATGGTTGTTGTGTTTGTCTTACGGCACTGGCTCTCTTCCTTCCCTGGAACCAGTGACCCTAAATTAGGGACAGGCGACTGCTTATAACCCATTTAGTTGCTCACGGTGGTCGTTAAACCTCCAATCGAAAAAAAAAAAAAAAAAAAAGATAATAATAAATATTGAACATTCTGGTTTCAAATGAATGCACCCAGGATACGCAGAAAAAAAACACTCTTGATAATTCATGACTTTCATTCTGAAGTAGTGGTCTCAGATTCTTAGTTGTGAGGATTTCACTTAATCTAGAATCAGCATTATTTATATCACATAATACAGCTGTCGAAAGAGAAATTGGATTTTCATTTTCTTTATGATTTTTGCAATGCGATGAAACATACGTTGTAGCGCTTGTTGTTTTTTTCTTTCGCCCCCAATTCGACTTTAAATAAATCTTTATTAAGAAACATTTTATTCTCCTTTAAAGCACACATTTTACAATAGTATTTAATATTTTGGAATTTCGTGCATACGTTTTTACATTTTTACGTGTCTGAAGCTATTCCCTAAAAAACGTACATACCGTTTTTTACATTTTTACGTGTCTAAGGCTATTCCGTAAAAATGTATAAACCGTTTTTTACATTTTTACGTGTCTAAGGCTATTCCCTAAAAAAACGTATAAACCGTTTTTTACATTTTACGTGTCTAAGCCTACTCCCTAAAAAAACGTATAAACGAGGTTTTTCGTTTCTTATCTAAAGACACGCCATACTTAAGGCAGCTCGTACGATACGTTTTCATTGCACCAACCTTGTCTCCACAAGATTTTTATAGCTTTGTTTTTTTTAACAGCAGCTTCTTTTTTGTGTGGTATATTTGGATATACAGGGTGATTCATAAAGAAATATGCAGTTTCCTGATGCTGTAAAACAGTAACAATTGAAGACACGGACCACAACTGCAAACCGTTAGGTAGATGTACTCATAAAGTTTGTGTCCCGCTACTGAGGGAAGTGACTTAGGCGATAGAGCGCGTGTCACGTGACTAGTCAGTCAAAATGGCAGCGTCCGCAGTGGAGAAAGCGTTTTGTGTTCTTGAATTGAGCAAAACGGAATCTGTAACTGTCGTGCAACGGCATTTTCGATCACGATTCGGAAAAGAACCTCTAACCAGAAAATATCTCTACGATTGGCATAAAACATTTCAAACTACGGGATGTTTGTGCAAACTTAAAAGTCCTGGACGACAGCGTGTATTGGAAGAAGACTTCGATAGTGTTTGCACCACCATTCAACGAAGCCTGGGGAATACAACGCGTAGGGAGAGTCGCGAAGTGCAGATTTCACAGCCCACTATCTGGAGAATTTTGAGAAAGAAGCTGAAAATGATTCCATACAAAGTGCAGTATCACAGCCACTATCACTGCACTTGATTCAGATATCTTACCTCGCGTTTGGACGGAAATGGATTACCGGCTCGATGTGTGTCGTGTGACTAAGGGTGCACACATTACCGGCTCGATGTGTGTCGTGTGACTAAGGGTGCACACATGGACGGCCTATAAAAAAACTTTAAATATTCCCTTACAATTCTGTTACAAGTAACATAAAATATCTTACATTGTTCTTGTTTTATAGTGCGTCGAAACTGTATACTTCTTTATGAATTACCCTGTGTATCTTAAATTCTTCCAAATACGGTTGTCTTCATTAAACATGACCTCCATAGCAAAGACAGTAGCAGATCTTCCATCTTTTGCGTCCTTGTTATGCTCCATTATTCTCGTCCCAACGGATCGCTTTGTCATTCCTATAAAAGCCTGATGGGCTCCATCTTAGTAATGGAGATGAATTCGGTATATTCCCATGCAGTCGCAAATGTTGGTCTCATTCCTCTACTTGTTAAAAGTGCTGCAATGGATTTACGGGACGCAATCCCAACATTGAACCAATATTTCGAAGGAAATTCTTGAAATAGTAGAAAAACTCCAGTGTTTTTCATAACGTTCACTGTTCCTTGTGTATTAATGGTGTGTTTCGTATGCTTTAGTATACTTATCATTAGGCAGCTACTACATGCTTTGCGTTAAAAGTTTTAAAATCTCCTCTTCTGCACTATGTAACAAAAGTGATTGGACACACCCACGCAGGTGCAAAGGTGACTTCCTGCAGCAGACAGGTGGTAGATAATGTACAAAAACGTGATCGAGAGTACGCTGAGATCAGTCGCTGATGAAATGACTAACAGGAAAGAGCTCTCCGAGTTTCAAAAGGGGTTATAATAGGCTGCTCAATTGGACGAATGAGCATAAGAAGCATTGCTGAAGCATTGCTGTAGCCTTTTCACCAACAAGTAGAAGAAGACGGGACATCGCAGTAATTTACCTCTCCTTTTCCTACGAAACTGCAACCCAGGGTCAGGAGAGTGCTGCACAGGGAGATTCGGAAAACCAGGTACCGACCAATGCACGCTGTACCATATGAGTTCCAGATGACCACAGATGTTATGGTCTCCACCGAGAAACTTCTAAGAGAGGTCTATGCACTCGGGTGTCATGGACGAGTAGCCGCCCATTATCCTCTCATCACAAAGACCAATAAAGCCACGCAGCTACGATGGTGTCAACAGCACAAGAATTGGACAATGGAGCAATGGCGGCAGGTGCTTTGGAGTGACGAATCCCGCTTCACATTATTCCGATCGGATGGACGTGTTCCGGGTAACCGCCACTGTGAAGCACGGTGACGGTGAAGTTATGGTATGGGGCTCTTTGATCTGGTGCGGTGCAGGTACACTGGTTGATATTCATGGTAACATGAACTCTCTACTGTATAGAGAAATCCTGGATAACTCAATACTCCCAACGTTTTGGCAGTTCTACCGATAGGACGATTGTTTCTTCCAAAACGATAGAAAATATCACTTCTCATGTTTCCAGGGCTACAATTATGTGGTATGAGGAAAATAAGGTCTCACGAATGGAGTCACTTGCTCAGAGTCCGGACCTCAATCCTATTGAACACCTATGGGATGAATTTGAATGATGGGTGAGGTCTAAACCAACCCGACCTTCTCCACTGACAGAGTTGGCCAATGAACTCAAGAATGAATGGAGGAACATCCCACTCTACGTAATCTATGGACACGTGGACTGTTTACATCGACGGATGGCTGCTGTAATCTCTGCAAATGGAGGACCTACGCGCTACTGATGGAAATACAATTCTGTTTCTCTATTTATTTATAGTATCAAAACACTTTTGTCGGCATAGTGTATTGCTCCAACTTCAGAGCAGATATGCTCTTCCCAATCTTGCTCTGCAAATGGCGGTTTTGAATGTCATAGAGAAAAAAGAGTTAGGGGTCACTAAATTTGACATAAATTAAGGTTTGTAGTATACCTCGGCTTTGATGGATCCATTACTTGATCTAGAAATCAATACGCCCAACATGAGTTTTATTTTCTAGATCAAGTAATGTACACGCCGAAAATATGTATACTGTTTCAATAAAATAGATATAGGGCTTCAATGCTTTTCCAGTGGTGTAGAGAACATACCACCAGACAAGTTCAGGTCGTAGTGTTTAATTTCCGGTAAAGGATACATTACACCAAATATAGGTAGTTTAATTGTTCTGTGACACTAAAGAACGCTTAATTTCAAAGCCTCAAGAATGTGGCATTATAAAGCATTTCAGCTTTTGGGAGAACGAGATTTCCGCTTTCTATTTTTGAACTGATGAAAAGTGGCTTGGCTATTAAATTGAAAATACATTTCAGCTATTTGAAAGCATGTTGAAACAAACAAGGTATCACTGGAGAGTCTACTATATTAAATTAACCGACGGTAATACACATATCCAAAAAGAATTTCACCCTACACTACCTGACAGAGAAAATACCACACCATGCAGGTATGCTTGAAAATAGACCAAACTGCACACACAGATAGCCACGTACGTCCTGAACAAATAATTTTGTGGGGTACTGTGTTCCATGGGTTGTTGATCCGAGTCTACAGTTCATCTTCCTTTTGTGGGAGTGGGAGGGTACTCAACCGGCGTCCAATCGTGTGCCACAGATGCTCGATGGGCGAGAGGTCGGGGGACCGTGCTGGCCACGGAAGCATCCACACATCGTGTACAGCATTCAGGCTGATCCCAGCTGTATGCGGCCAAGCGTTATCTTGTTGAAAAACGGCATTGGGGATGCTCTGCAGGAACAGTAGTGCCACGAGCTGCAGGACACCGGCAACATCATGGCGTGCCGTCTATGTGCTCGTAATGCGTACCAGCGGTGAGGGGCTGTTGGCACTGATAGGACCCAACACCATGATTCCACGTTGACGGGCCCTGTGGCGCTCCACAATGGCGGACGAATCTGCCTGTTGGCCTCGCCACCTCCAGATTATGACACGGCGATCATCCTTAGTGAGACTGTACTGCTATTCGTCGTTGAACACCACACTTTTCCATTCGACACCCTGCGCAGCTCTGGAGCGACACCACGCTAAGCGCTAGCGACGATGGCTCGCTGTTAAGGGTAGCCTTCGTAATGGACGGCTGGAGAGCAAATCAGAAGCACCCAATCGGCGCACTATTGTCCGCGTCGATATTGGAGAATTCAAGCCTCACCGTATACTCCGCAAAATGTGGCCCGCTGTGGCCTGTGGGTCCGCTACGGCATGACGTTGGATACGTCTATAGGTACTCTCGGACGTCCGTCTCCGTGATCCGGTCTTTCTTCGACGTTCCACAGATCCTTCCTGGTACTACTGTCTCCAAAGGCGACCGGCGGTTGTGGCATCACGCTGCGTTTTTTCCGCAATACGATGCGAAGACCATCCGGTGGTACGAAGGCCTACGATGACACTTCTTGTGAACTCATCTGTTTGACGAAATCGCGTACGACGGCGTCTTAACGGCATTGGCACCGCTTGTTCGTTCTCCAGACACGGTTATCGCACAACCACTCACTTCTCTCGACTGATGGCCTCACGAGCTGGTTTTCCGCTTATATCCCATGCGCCGTTTGTGCGATTGGTCTGCAAATACAACTTGAACGTGTGCATTCACCCTGCAATTTGCATGGCGGCGCTGCGTTTACGTCTTCGTGGTGCGGCATTTTCTCTGTCAGGCAGTATAAATCTCTTTATGCACAGGAAACACGTTTTCAGTGCCACTTATACCAAGAAGTATCAATAAAACGAAGCACTTATATAAATTGTAATGGTCAGTACATTTTGAACTAAACATACTCATTTCGTGAAAATTAAAATTTCCGATGTGCTACTTTAGAACACCGAAAAGTAGTACAGCAACCCTCGATGTACCGCCGCCCCTGCATAACGGCATCCCATGGGTCTAAACAGAAGTGTTCTATATAAAACGTCTCCTGATCCCTTGATATACTACCACATCTTTGGAATCCTCCAATATATTGTACACTGAGTCGATAAAACATTAGAGATAGGGGTGATGTGCAATTTACATGGGCGTCCCCCTACCCAGAGTGGAACAGACCCAAAACAAACGCAGGTGATAAATAGACGAAGAGCAGGGCTTCCCAACAGTGTATCGCAATCGATGAGCATGGGCAAACGTGGTGATCTGAAAGACTTTGATCGTGGACCCATTGTCGGCGCAAGACAGATGGGTCATTCTGTCGCCCAAATCATAACTACCCTAGGGTTTCCGAGAGAAACAGTGTCAAGGGCCATCGACGGACGTATTAGCTTCCAGAGAGCAAGCGGCGGCCCACCGCACGCCACTAATGACCGGGGTCAACGTAGACGATGTAGGCTGGTACAGACCGAATGCTTGGCAACAGCGGCGCACATCACACCGGGGGTAAGTGCCGAAGACCCAATCAGCGTCAGCGAGAGAACGATTCAGCACACGCTGCACACCGTAGGCTATGGGAGCCAACGTCCTACCAGTGTGCCACAGTTTACTGCTCGGCATCGGACATTACACTTCGCTTGGTGCCAGGGACATCACAAATGGACCTCTGCAAAGTGGTGCCGTTTCGTGTGATCAGGTGAATCCCGTTTTCAGCTATGTCGAGATGACGGGTTAGGTATCGACAGTATGAGGTCATAGTTCCGTCGTGCCAGTTCAGCACTTTTGAAGGCGTTGGTGACTATGTGATGGTTTGGGGAGCCTTCCCATGGAACAGGTTAGATGCCTTATTGTGTTTGGAGAGGTCCGTAACATTTGCGCGCTACCAGAATGTGCTTGTTGGTCACCTACACGCTTTCATGGGCTTTGGAAATCCTGTGGCTGACGGTCTGTTCCAGCTGGACAATGCGCCGCCTCACAGGGACGCAATCCACCAGTCATAGATCAAGAAACACTCGTCTGAGTTTGGTACCATCTAGTAGCCTCCAAGATTCCCGGAAATAATCCCTTTGAAAGCTTTTTGGAATGCCGTGGATCGGAACACTAGATCCATAGACCCTGGTCCGAGTTCTGGGGCAGAGTTGTAGACAATTCTGCCACAGGCATGGCTAGCATTACTTCCGGAAATCCTCCGCCATCTGGTGGAGTCCATGCCCCGGCATGTACAAGCTGTTAATCGCGCTAGAGGAGGACCAACACGCTATTACGTAGGAATCTCTGTTTTACCCATTGAGTGTACAGTAGTGGCCAAAATTGTGGAAACCTTTTAGAAAAAGTGTATTTTTGAGGTTTGATGGCTCATAACACCACTTTGTGTTAGAGTAATACCATAAACTTATATATCAATGGAAAGATAATTTCATAAAGAATATAATGCAGCAACGTTTGTTTAATTATATGTATTTTATGAAAAGGTATAGCCAAATAACCAGAAAAAGAAACCACAACTTGCTTAGGTTGATATGAAGTAGCTTTCCTTCATTTGAATTTAGCCAATGAGCATGAGTGTTTAGAGAGACAATCAGGTATCATCTTGTTTTGGCAATGAGCCAATCAAGTATCATCTTGTTTTGGCAATGAGCCAATCAAGTATCATCTTGTTTTGGCAATGAGCCAATCAGGTCACAGCAGGATTCAGCTATTCATGTCATATATTGGAGCTCAGAGGAGGACCTTTGTCAGTGTGTTATGTGATCGCTATCAAGTTAGTTGGGTTTTCTGTGTGTGTGTGTTCTTTCATTTAGTGAGCTTGTAAAACGTTATAAAATTAAAGAAATGCGCAAAGAGCTGACTGGTCACCCAGAAAGCGATGTAAATTAGCACTATTTAGTGAACAAGGCTTCGGTTATGAAGAAATTAGAAGAATAATTGGTGGAAACTTAACCAAAGGTGGCATTTCTAAATTTTTGAAGATGTATAAGGTGACTCAGTCACTACAAAACCAGACTGGTAAAGGCAGGAAAACGTTCACAACAGCAAGTGATGATAGAAGAATTAAAAGACTGTGACTAGGTATCAGAAGAAAATCATCTGGGTATATACAGATGAAATGGCGCAATGCAATGTGAAGTTGAGTGCAAGGACTGTTCGGCGCAGACTGCAGGAATTTGGTCTAAAAGTTAGAATTCAACGAAAAAAAGCCACTTTTATCTCTCAAACAGAAGTTGAAATGATTAAACTGGGCAAAAACCCATGTTAACTGGACAGAGAAACAATGGGACAGTGTTATTTGGAGTGATGAGACCAAACTCCCCTGTTTGGTAGTGATGGCATAAAATACGTAAGAAGAAGAATCGGAGAAGATTTTCATCCTGATTGCTTTACATGTACCGTGAAACACCCAGTTAATGTTATGATCTGGGGTTGTATAACATCAAAATGTGTGGGTAGAATGTGCGTGATTAATGGGAATATAAATGGCCAAAAATACATTAATGAAATACTTGAGTACAAACTGAAGCCTTCCGCACGTGATCGAAGCTAATGACGCATTTATATTTCAACAGCATTCAGCTCCATGTCATGTTGCTGCTGTGTGCAAAAAGTGGTTTCAAGATAATCATATTCTACTGCTGGAATGGCCTGGCAATAGCCCAGACCTTAATCCCATCGAAAATCTATGGAGCCGACTAAAGAAACTTGTTAAGGGATCAGGAGAAATATCAAGGGATCAGGAGAAATCTTAAGCACAAATGAAACTAAACAAGGTTTTTAAAAGAAACTAAAGTACTTAAAATGATTTTGTACAATGCCTTAAATTTTAACTTAATAAAGATTTAGTAAGGTAACATGATTTTGGGACTTGAATGAACATTTCGAACTATCATCACATCACCAAAATTCAACACATCACCGCATTTTTTTCTAATTAGCATGTTTTTAACTTAATCCTAGTCATGATTTTAGATAAGTAGCAAAACTAACAAAAATAATTAGCCAAATTCGAGTCACTAATATTTAACAAAATTTGGGTAATAAGAATTAACAAAATTTGGGTTATTTAAAAATAATTGGCCAATTCGATATAAGCCCATTCTTGATGTAACACCGATAGAATAAAAGCCTACTTGCCCATAGTGAGACTTGAAACAATCCCTCCTTGCTCTGGAGCTAGTTGTTCTCAGAACTTAACTACATCGACTAAGCTTGTCACTAGCACCTTGCCGTCTTGACATGGGGCGTAACCTATGAGGTAGGTTCGTCCTAAATATTCCCCACCTGAGAAAAGACTGGGACATAATCGTAGGTTTCCGTGTCAGCAGCCAAACCACGCTTGAAGAAGACCCCACTGTAGAAGAAGTAATTCTGGCTAAGTCCAGACGACGCATGGAACTAACATCACATATTTTTGAAAGAACCCATCGGACAGGAGATCCGTTTTTACCTTCAGGTGCCGATACAACGTATAAGCAATTTTCCGGAGGCAGTAATCGAACCGGCATTGTTCTTCTCCGGAACTGAATGCTTTTCCACTTGTGCTACACCGACAGGTTTGTCTCAGTACTTAATAATTGCTTTCACAATTGAATTGCACCTTGGGAAAACGAGTTATTGCATTTGTAACAATATTAACTTTATTTCGGTATCCCAATTAGACCCAACTGTAAACATTGATTATACACCGTCGAGTCACATTATTGTGACCACCAGCTAATATCCAGAGTTACAGCCGCGTACAGCACGGACAGCAGCTAGATGGGGTGGGAGTGAATCAATAAGGTGCTGGAAGGTGTTCACAAGTATGTGGAGCCATGCGGACTGCAGTGCATCTGACAGCTACTTGAGGGTGTGTGTTGGAAGATCCATTGAGCAAACAACACGATCGAGGTGGTCCCACAGATGCTCAGTTGGGTTTAGGTCTGGGGAATGAAGGGGCCAAGAAAGTACTTTGAAGTCTTCCTCGTGCTCTTCCAACCATTCTCGGACATTTCTAGTTGTGTGACACGTCGCATTGTCGTGCTGAGAGATCCCATTCGCCCCAGGGAAGACGAGCAGCATGTATGGGTGTACGAGCTCTGCAAGGATGCGTTCATAACGAATTCGACCCATAGTGTCTTCTACAAGTATGAGTGGACCCAGGAAATACCACGCAAACATTCCGCAGACCATAACGCTGCCCCTACCAGCTTGTGTTCTTCCAGAAATGGTTGAAGAGTGTTTGTTCTCCGATGTTTCTCGCTTTATACGCCAACGTCCATCCGTTTGCTGAAGCAGAAACCGTGACTCATCGGAGAAGACAATCCTTTGCGAATCAGCGGAGGTCTAGTTCCTATACTGCCGTGCAAATGTAAGCCTTTTGTGCCGATGCACCTTCGTTAGCATAGGTCCGGTGACCATCCGTCTGCATCGGAGCCCCATACGCAGCAGATTTCGCTGAATCGTTTTAGATACACTTCCGGTATCCCCCTGGTTCATTCGGCTAGTGAGTTGCTCCACTGTAGCGTGGATCGGCCCCGCACGCACCTTCGCAGCTGACGTTCACCTCTCGAATCAATGGCATGTGGTGCTCCGCAGTTTTTACGTCGCTTACTCACAATGGTGCCATTTCTCCAGTCACGATACATTTTAACCACAGAAGAACGCAAACGGTTCACATACTGTCCTGTTTCAGAAATACTGCCACCCTTGGCTCGAAAGCCGATAATCATCCCTTTTTGCAAATTTGATAAATCGCTCCTTGTATCCATGATAGCAACGAGTGATATGTTTTCAGAATGCCTACAGCACACCTTATGTACCCTCAAAGCCAGCTCACGACACGTGCCTTCTTTCATTAGCTACACGCTGTTGATGTCAAAAGTAGGTGGTCACAATAATGTGACTCGACTTTTACATCAGTTTTTGACATATTAAACAGCCACTAACATTTTCTTTTACATCAGAGCAAAATGTTTTGTATCAGTCCTCCTTTCTCGAATTTTTTTCTTTTAGGAGTGCGGTTCTAATTAATTTGTAGCAATACACAAAGTTGTTAAAAGCCAGTGAATCTCTCCAGATATGTCAAAATCCATAAAAGTCTGCTTAAAATAAACTTCTTCACAGGGGCTTTATTTGTTTTAATGTTTACCGAAAGCTATTTCCTACTACGAGTTTTACTAGTGAGGATTTACAACTTTTGTCCACACATTTTCTCAAACAAATGAAAACCTAGTCTCTGAATAAATTCTGCAGTTTATATGAAAAAAAATCTATAATGTTTTAAACTACCAACGTAACGCAGGTGAATTCTTATTTCGTTTTGTTTTATCCTTCATGGAACAGAGTGAGTTTAAGTATCACAGAATCAATCATTATCTGCCCTTCGCTTTGCAGCCTAAACTTCCTGCAACTCATCCTCCCAAGGGAATAAATCATTCCGACAGAAATGATAGTGCATTCTACTAGAGATCGCAGTGAATAATTTATAAAGCGCAGGAAGACAAGCATTTGAGCTTTGCTTCTGTGGCTCTCAAGGATCTTTGTCTTTACGAAGCAGGAATGTTTCTCCTCTTAGAATTTTGAATTTCATGGGGGCTTGGTGCTCTTCTATTCCGGGCTTCATTCACACTGCCTGAAGTGGAAATTGCAGCATCCCCGAAGCAGGTGAAGCAAGGAAATGTCCATCGCAGCTTCCTGAGATAGGCAAATAATTTCAATTTTTCCCGAAATGATCACGTGAGAGTACGAAGCACGTTGATTATTTGACTAAATTGCTTTCGCACAGGGAGGGAAACAAGACATATCGACCGCACTGAGTGAACAATAGCTTCGAAAATCAGAGAAGAAATAAGTGTGCGAGGGAAGGACGTGGAATTGTAAGAAGTCAATTAAGTAACCACGAAGATGGATTTCGGAACACAAAGCACAAATCGTCAAGGAAAGGATCACAACCCGCGAATAACAGTGCTGGACTGCATCATTTTGCTGGTAAAGTTCATTTATGACATATGTGAAATCAATGGCAGAGAAGCAGTTATCCAAATAATGCACTTCCATTAACCCTTTAAGCGGCCGATGAACCTGAACCAAACTGCGCACACAATTTTCTGCTGTCCCCTTTTTAGCAGTTTACCAAAATGGACTGGTACACTGCTTAGCTCACCAAGATGTTGAAATCCGATGAAATTCGAATCTCAGACTGCAGGAGTAAATCCATGAACAGCATGATGACTTTTTAACACGTCTTTTGTAAAAAAAGATCGTGCTTCTGTTATCGGTTTGTACGTCCGTCCATCCGTCAGTGCGTCCGTACGTTTGTACCCACGATATCTCAGCAACTATTAGTCCGATTTGAAAAATTCTTTTTTCATTGGGAAGCTTGAAATATGCAAATGATGATCCTTTATTTCGTTTTTTTTTTTACGATGTACAATTTTGCCGCTAGAGGGCGTAAATGCAGATGATGTCGAACTCAAAAATACGTTTTATTCCACATATTTGCTTCTAAACATCAGATTGAAAAAAAATTATATCTTTCGACTCCATTTATGTCGAAGAGTATTTTAGATATGGTAACTTTTTGAAATTACACATAGATTTTCCGCTAGGGAGCGTAAAAGTAAATTACAATTTTCCCGATAACACTTCTTCTAAAACTCCGATTTAAAAACGCTTTTCTTCAGCGGATACATCTTCTGATGGAAAATCTTTTGCATATAATTTCAAATTTTTGTTAAAGAATACTTTGGCCACCAGGGGGCGTAAGCGTTAATTTTGGCTTCTGATGTATTTGCCGTAAAATCGTAGCTCCTAAAATATCGATTAAAAAATTATTTCGTGGACTGATGCCACTCACATCGATAAACCTTTTCGGAATATTTTCTTCTTAAAATATTCCACAGTTTCTCCGCCAGGGGCGTTGCTGTACATCTTATTTTTGTCAATATCTCTACTTCTAGGAGTCCGATTTGAAAAATTCCTTCTTTGTTAGATAGTGTTTTCCGTGTGACATGTTTTTCATATAATTTCAAAATTTTCAAGTGATTCATATACTTTTCACTAGGGGGCATTGCGGTAAATTGCGTTTCCCCTATATCTCTGCTTCTAAATCTTCGATTTGAAAAATTCTTTCTGCACGGGATACAGCTCCTGATGGGAAATCGTTTGCACATAATTTATAATTTTTGTAAAAAAATAGTTTGGCCACCAGGGGGCGTAAATCTTAATATCCGCTTCTGTTGTATTTGCAGCAAAATATGAGCTTCTAAATTCTCGATTGAAAAAACGTCGTTTGTTGACTGATACTACTTATGTCGACAAACCTTTTAAAAACATTTTCTTCTAAAATAATGCATGGTTTCTACGCCAGGGGACGTAGATGTATATCTTATTTTTGTCAATATCTCTAGTTCTAAGACTCGGATTTGAAAAATTCCTTCTTTGTTGGATAGTGTTTTCCGTGTGGCATGCTTTTCATATAATTTCAAAATGTTCAAGTAATTCATAGACTTTCCGCTAGGAGGCACAGAGGTAAATTGCGTTTTCTGCGTTATTTCTGCTCCTGAAGCTCTGATTTGAAAAATTCTTCCTGTATCGCATACAAGACCGGGTGGAAAATATTTTTCACATAATTTCTAATGTTTGGTAAAGAATGGTTTAGCCACCAGGGGTCATATGTGTTAATTTCTGCTTCTGAAGTATTTGTTGCAAAATCTGGGCTTCTGAAAACTCGACTAATTTTTTTTTTTTCGACCGATACCGCTTATACGGATAAACCTTTTGAGAATACTTTCTTCCTAAAATAATGCATGGTTTTCACACCAGGGGACGTAAAGTCACATCTTATTTTTGTCGATATCTCTGTTTCTAAGAGTTCGTAAGCTCACGATTCCGTTTACAGCAATATCTGAGGGATTAAAAACCCGATTGAAATTCTTCTTTCTTTGGTCAGATCTATTGTTTTCCATACCGATTCCAACGACTTTGAATAGCTTTGATAAATTTCATTTGCGTAAGAACGGATTGATTCAAAAGACGTGCTTATTACACCCGAAAATTCGGTGTCAACTTTCTTGTTTGAAGTTTTAGCTGAAAGAAATGAACAATACTGAATCTGTGACTTGCATGTCAATATTTTTAAATATTTAATTGGTTTTATACAGCTATTTCATGATGCAACGGAGGCCTTAGAGAGCGAGAAATGCATACTGTTGTTTTATTGCTGTACAGAAAGTTGTTCCAAAAAATCAGGTGCAGAAAGGTGACGAACCAAAAAGAAAGAATGAACCAAAAGGAAAGAGCCGAACAATTAATCGCCAGTAAATTTTCCATTAAAATGCAGCACAAAATTCCTACGTGTTTACGTCCATCTTTCCGGCAACTAAGAATGCTGAACGAAGCAGGAAAATCATAAGTGTTAAATGCTGTACGAAAGAAAAGTGCTGTGGTGATGTTCACATAGCCAAAGACTCGTTCAATAATATGAACGGAAAACTTTAACAACACTGATTAGAAATGTACCCACAATTAAGTATGTGGGAAGCATGGACTACCAGAAATATGTGGTCTGTTTATTAAAACATACATGTAAAAAATACTCTATTGGATTCGGGGTTAAAATCAAAAACCTATTTTCATTAATTAGGCGTGATAGAGACGTAGTTCCAACTACGTCCCGCTTTGGAGTGTATAACATCCCTCTATTGGACAGGAATGGACAATCAGCAAATCTTTGCTATGTGGCTCCACCTATCGAAACCTGGTACTCGCTGGGCTGAACACAGATATGCCATCTGCAAAGAATCTGCTGCTTCGACATTGTCAAAAACTGTTATTGAAAAAGACTTAAGACCTGATTGGGACAATGCGAACTTACTGTCGACTGCTTCTAATAAACGTTCTATGCTTTTTACTGAGAGTCTATATGTTACCGCTAAAGTTCGAAAGCCGTTAATGTGCAAATTACCTAGCTAATCTGCAGATTAACTGATTTGCTCCGTTAACGTGCGGAATCAAGAGTTTTCCGCATTTTACCTAGGTACGGTGCACATTAACGGCTTCCGTTTCGTTAAAGTTCAAAAGTTTGTTTCTCTCATTTCCTTTCCCTACACCTTCCCCTTCTCCCTCCACTTTTAGTTTGGTTTCGCCTGTTTCTCTTATTTCCTTTCCCTACACCTTCCTCCTCTCCCTCCACTTTTAGTTTCGTTTCGCCAGCGTCTAGTCGTCGCTGGTTGTTTTTATTTCTCATAACTGGCGTCGGCTGCCAGTGCGTAGCATAGCTAATTCTGTTTTCAGATTCGTTTCTGCCTGTTAGCGCGTGAATTTGTGTCGTGATTTTTTTAAAGCAGATATATTTAACTCCTAGTATGCAAGCAAGCACCGCCGCCCCGGTGGCGCAGTGGTCTAAGGCGCTGGCCTCTGATCATTCGTCCGTAAGGGGTACGGGTTCGAATCCCGGTGAGGCATGGATGTTGTGTTTGTCTTACGGCACTGGCTCTCTCCCTTCCCTGGAACCAGTGACCCTAAATTAGGGACGGGCGACTGCTTATAGCCCATTGAGTTGCTCACGGTGGTCGTTAAACCTCCAATCAAAAAAAAAAAAAAAAAGCAAGCACCGAATTAGGTGTGCTTGTAGCAAAAACCATTGCTATGTAATTCAAAATGTCACCAATCTTTAGATTGCACTAATAAGTAAGCATAATTTTATCATATGTTTGGCAAATTCATTTCCTTAATTATAATAATATGTTAAACCATTTGATTCTTTCTATTATAGTTTTTTAATTGATTGATGATTGATTCTATCAACTAATTTGTTGATTGTTTGATTGTATTAACTTGATTCTTTATATATCGAAAAATAAATAAATAACATTATGTTTAATTTAAGCGTACAGAAAGGTTGCTGTTGTTCCAGCAAAGATCTTATTTTCACTTTAACGAGTGCCTAGTAGGTAATGTGCAGATTATCTAGGTAATTTGCAGATTACCTAAGTAATTTGAGCAATGAAACAATTTTCGGCACTTTAACGGATCACCCTAGTTAATCTGCACATTACCTAGATGATCTGTAGAATAACTGATTTCTGCACTTTAGCGGTAACACTTTTATCTGTCACTATATAACCTTGTGCAGTTCTAATCTGATTTCACTCATCGGCCTGATGATGCGGGCATAGTGGTCGCGAAAGTACTCGCCAGAGCTTTTATGTACCATATTTTTAAAAGGAAATTTAAAGTGTGGTGTTTGTGCTTTGGCTGCTCCAGGAAAGGAAATTTAAAGTGTGGTACCGTGCTTCGACAGCTTTGAATTCTTCTTGTTCACATAGCCGCCGAGTTTCACGAAAGTTCGTTAAAACAATTCTTTTACCCCATCTTGTCTCAGCAGTACCCATCAAAATAAATCTGGTATGAGTTGTTAGAGCTCCCTTCTTGTCCTTTATCCACTGCTCCATGACCCAAGGCATGATGGAAACGTTCTAGTCCTCCTGACTCGGACATCATGCCACAGCGCAGAAACAAGTTAATCAAACACATTTTATTTCCTTTCTTAAGTCCGTAGCCTGTTAAAAGGTAATACATAAAAAGACAAATCATTAACGTCAATATGAAAAGATTAGCATCACATAGCCCTTTTAGCAGGTAGTAAATCAGAAAGGATTAGCATCAAACATCCCCTTAATTTACCACTTTGAATAATAAAAATAATAACGCTTTATAATGCGCAATTCTCTTTATCCAGCCACATGGACAACGGATATATTCATTCTAGTTAATTTGAGCCTATGTTACTAACCCCGAGTTAATTCGTTCCAGCCGGTTAAACGGTTAATCGCAATCGACAATACGGTCGCACTGTGGATCTGATTGTACCAGATAATACGAAATTAGGATTAGCTAAAGGCTCGAATGGCGATTTGCAGTAAAACCTGTTTACTAAAGAAGAGGCATAGGAGCCATTTGTGTGCTGCACAGACGCGTTACCTTGTGGCAAGACACGCTCACATCGTGTGAAGAACAAAGATGTGTTGCCGATTGGTTTTGTGAAACAAAATGTTGTTAGTAAGGTGGAAACAAATATTCTGAGGTGGTTTGGCCATGTTGAAAGAATGAGTGGTGAGATGCTTACTAAGAGAATTTATTCAGCCCAAGTGGCAGAAAAGAAAGTAAAATAAGGCCAAGGAAACCATGGGACGACCAGATTCTGGAGTGCATGCATGAGAAGAAGATAATGAGTGTGAAGTACAAAAGGTCGTGTGTGATGGCATTGTGCCCAGATCGCTGTAATCTAGCTAGCACCATTGGTTTTAAACTTTAATCTGACGGATGAAACATTTTGAGGAACTAACCTCTGAATCTCAGAGAACAGCTTTGGACATGTATATACGAATGGAGATTTATGCTGTGAATCGACGAGACCTACTTCTGTGTCAGATACAATGACGACAGGACAAATATACTGAAGAGCAATTGAATTAGAGACAGCTGGCGTTATGCAAATGTGGTGCTGTGGGCGGCTCTGTAAACGGAAACGACATGACGTATGAAGCGATCCGACAATATAAGGAGTGATGCGACTGGAGTCAGTAAGAGTCGGACGCAGTATGGGTAAGACAAAGGATCTAAGCGCATTTGATCGTGGGCAAATTGTCGGGGCCAGACGAATGGGTCATTCCATATCGGAAGCCGTGCAGGCACTGGGATTTTCCCGAGCCACTGTGTCACTTGTGTACCGTGAGTACATCGAATCCGGTAAAACCATCCCTGCAAGGGCCAACTGCCGTAGACAACAGCGTGTGGATGAGCGGGGTCATCGTCGGCTAGCTCGCATTGTAACAGCGGACAGACGGGCCACAGTGCAAGAAATCACTCGGCAATTAAACGCTGGTGCAAAAAAAACGTGTAAGCAGCCACACCATCCAGAACCATCTCCTCGCTTTGGGGTACAGAAGCCATCGTCCCACGAGGGTACCGCTTCTGACCGTACATGACAGGGTGCAAAGATTGGCATGGGCGCGGGAACATCGCCACTGGACCCTAGACATGTGGGAAAATGTTGCCTGGACTGATGAGTTGTGATTCACGTTGGTACATGCGGATGGCAGGATACGAGTACGGCGCAAACCACATGAAGCGATGGATCCTTCTTGCTAGCAGGGTACTCTTCAAGCTGGTGGGGCTGGCATTCACCTCTGGGGACTGTTTACGTGGACATAAATGGGACCTCTGGTACGTGTGACATCGCCCCTCACAGGTCAACGTTACAGAGATATCCTGGACGACCATTTTCTCCCGTTTGTGCGTCTTCTACATCCCACTGTGGACCTCATCCTGCAACAAGACAATGCACCTTGCGATCGCTCCCGAATTGTATCCGAGTGGTTGGATGAACACTCCACCGACGTGCCCTTGCTTCCTTGGCCATCTAGGTCACCTGACCTCAATCCCATCGAGCACATCTGCGATGCCATCGAGAGAGATGTTCGACCCTCCATCAAATTTTCGTGAAGTGTGGAAGCTTGTTCAGGAGTCGTGGATCCGTATGGCTTCCCAACGCTTCCGGTGTCTTGTCGAGTCCATGCCGAGACGAATCGCCACCGTCATCAGTGCGAAAGCTGGCGCTACACGTTACTAGACAGGTATTTCTAATTCAATTGCTCTTCAGTGCATATAGAAAGGTGAACGCTGGAAACCTGCGTGCCTATGGTTAATATGCCCATGAATATTGGCACCGCAGTGGGCTATGTAGCTAATGGAAATCGTTCAAATCTAGGACAGTATTCGAGTATGGTGCTTAGTCTCTAGGAAAACAGTGATCCATTCTGACGAGATTGTTGCATTATTTGTTTCAGGTACATAGTAAGGGATATGTTCTTCTTGTTTGCTATATGTACAGCATATCATCGTCTTCTCAATACGTACAAGTCGCAAATAGTGTTCTAGGGCCTATTACATCGATACTCTCCCAACGGGGCATGTAGAGTACTGGATCTGGAAGCTCTTGGTGTAATCATCCTAGGCTCTTCCAGATGTACTCAATAGGAAATTTCTGTGGACATCGGTGGACAAGATTGGGCATTGACATAACCTCTGACACTGTAGCGCGGCATGTCTCACATTGGTACATGGATTGTCGTCTTAAGAAACAGCCAGGGAGGGTAACTTACAGAGCACCATGGTGTTATAACGTTCTAGCTGCAGTGTGAGAGTTCCTTTAATGACAATCAAAGGCGATCAGGTGTCGTTACTCATAGTGTCCGGCAGCATAACAGTGTCGATGGCGTTCCTGAACATTCATAATCTAGACCCGTTCTCTGCTTTTGGCAATGGCATTACCTGATATAGCCATCTTCTGCATCCAAACAGAATCGACGCTCATCAGATAAGAGGACTTGATGCATTTCGTCTAATTATAGTCTCCGTTGTCGACATAACATCAGACGGTCTTGGCTGTGGTTAGCTGTCATAGGCAACTGCCGCTCTAGATGCCATGCATGCAGTATGTTTCGCCGAAACGTCGTCGGACGGTCGACTTAAAGGCTGACGAAGGCTACAACGAACATGAAGTATAGGTGGAACACGAAGCATATGTTCATCCGATCGTAAGACCATTCGAATGTTACGACGGAATCCCAGCAGGTACCAGTCCTCAGGCACATCAGGAAACGAGGAATAGGTATGAACTGGACCAACAATTCGACCGTAGGGACTCAGAGCAGCAATCAATAGATCATTAGACACCTCTGGTGGTACAGGTGAAAGGCTAACGAGGGCTGGCATGAGGGAGATAGGATCTGCCTGAAGGTGACGGTCTCCAATGGAAATCCCATCAGTCAGAACTTTGACAGTATATTCATCAGTGGTGAAATATGAAATGACTTTACCAGAATTTCTACTCACGTGAGTGATGGCAGTAGGAGGAACAGTCTTGCGAAGGGCGGCAGTGTATGCAGTGAGTTTAGTATTCTGTAGGCTTGGAAAGACGGCTCCGCGCTCCACAGTACTAACGAAGTCGTGACCACGAGGAGAGTCCACTGGGAGATCAACATCAATGGAGTGAGCACCACGCGTCATCCGAAATGGGATGCAGAAGAAATAGAAGCAGAAGGCTGAGAAGAAGGTTGAGACTTAGCCGAGGTGATGTCAGCATATTTGAGGGTAGTTGTATGCTACTATGAAGGTGGATCGACAAAGCGGCGCGAAACATCCATTGCGTCATATGCTGATCACGGAGAGGACAGCAAATCGCCGCTTGGTACTCCTGAAGAAGAAGCACGATCAGCTGCGAGGGCAGCAGAAGAACGCTGAGGACAGGAGGGGCCTAGCTAGAGCTGCTCATCAATGGTGAATGATCCAATGGGAGCTGTGCAAAGGAACTGATCAGTTCCAAAAGCGAGGGTGGGGATTTTACTCTCGCAGGAAGCTGCCATTTGCAATTGCGATAAGAATTCCCTGCCTTGGCCGACTTGGCCATGACAATAAAATGATTATTACTAAATAAATTATGCACTTACCAGCTTGGTAGGCACACAGAAAGGGACACGATAGCTTAACAGACGAAACACACACAAAATAAGGAGCTAGAAATCCAGGATAGAGCACTAACCGATCGATGAAAGACGAGCTCGAAAATCGGCAGCACTGTCGCGAACATATGCTCTCACTTCTATCTGCCGCTATCTCATGTGCGTCCTGCGGTTCAGGTACGTCACAAGGTATTTATAGAGGATCGGATTTCGAGGAATTGTATGTTTGGTACCACGGAGAGTTTTGATGGAGGTTATAAGATTTTTGCAATTAGGGGTGAAGCTCAGATGTCTGGAAGTCGACGATGCCCTGAAACAGTGTTACCAAACTGGGAGAAAGGATGGGTGTTTTATAGAAAGGTAGTCTATCATTGGTGACAAAACCACCTATATTATCTTGGTTTAAACTTCACCCGATTATTATTTGGGGCGGGGGGATTAATGTTTAGCGACCACCGTGAGCAACTCGATCATCTGTATGAGTAAAACCCGTTCCTAACTTAGGGCCACAGGTTCTAGAAAAGAGATAGAGCCAATGCCGTAAGACAAGCACAGCATCCATGACTCACCGAGATTCGAACCCGGGCGCATCCCGGACAAATAGTCAGGAGCCAGCATTTAGACCACTTCACCACCTGGGAGTCAGCGTTAGTCTTCAACCACTACTGATAATGAAAGATGACAAACAATTAAACATATTTTTGAAAAGATGCTCAATTTTCTTAAAATAAAGTCTTCCCTTTTATTTGAAATTCTTTTAAATATCACAAATATTTTTACTAATATACACTGCTGGACACCCAATATGCTACACCAAGAAGGACACGAGATAGCAATGCCAGATTTATAGCAACAACAGATACAAAGATGAAACGATTGAGCTTTCAGGCCCGTGCCACTTGCTGAACTCGCAGACATCCCAGCAAAAACACAAGTGCTGGGAAACTGCTGGCCAACAGCTGGCAGTGATGGGTCACTGATGGCTGAAATTTGCCGCTCATGGGCCGGCAGCGGTCCGTTGGTGGCAGCGCCATCAGTTGGCTGCCTCCAGTTACCCACTA
This sequence comes from Macrothele yani, assembly GCA_039090855.1. Taxonomy (NCBI): domain Eukaryota; kingdom Metazoa; phylum Arthropoda; class Arachnida; order Araneae; family Macrothelidae; genus Macrothele; species Macrothele yani. Next base: position 50,171,555 of record CM077013.1, on the reverse strand, counting down.
TTGGCCCTGCAGCATCTCTGCGAATTATGGGCCTGCAACGTAGCGCCACTGTGGGGCGGAACTGGCAAACCAAAACAACCCCAACAGGAAGTGCGAGCGCGGGACTGCGCATGCCCGAAAGCATTGTGTTACCGTTTTAGTTTGGCCTTTTTGCTGTTGACGACTGCTAGTACGACATTGTCTGTGTTTCTATCGGTGTTCTTCGCTACAATGGCTCAAGTAAATGAAAGGTAAGGGTTTTTTTTGTTTTGTTTGTAATGTCATTATATGTTTTAATCCCCATGTTCTTAACAACAATGTTAGTTTCCATCTAAAAATATCTGAATTTAGTGCTTAAAGGTGGGTCATGCTTCTTGCCAAAATTTGTTCTGTTCGAGTGCAGATTATCGATTTATTTTTATTGTAGTATATAGTAATGTGAACATTTTCTCTTTGGCATTTCATAGACAGCGATGTTTTAAAAAAGTTATCTAGTTAAGGTGCTGAGATAAGAGGAACCGTCACAACATTCTGTACTTTTGAGGCGCTTTCGTTTCAAAGTTCGTAGGTAGGGCCCATTTGCTTATACCTGTACTGAATATTTTTATTTTACTCCGATAACAGCAATACATAACTTTAAAAACTTTGGCGAATTTCTGAAAATTAGCACTAACTTGCACGCTTGAATTGTTTTCGTAAGTTTCTGGCTTTTTTTTGTATGACAGTGTGTATCTTCAATACTCAGTTCTGATACAGACATGACCACGAATTTTAGGAATAATAGTTTTTTTGTGTGTGCATTTTAGAATTGTGTTTGAAAAGTATTTTGTTGTAACTGTGCCGTTCATTACTTTTTTTTTTTTTCTTTTGTACTGCTTCACTCTGGTGGCATGTTTTTTGTTAAATAATATTTTGTTTGACACCACACTTAAGTTCCCAGTTGTGTCCCATTGCATTCTGCTTCACACTGTTATAGTCCATCCATAGGCATCATCGCCTTCTAATTATTAGGGGGGGCACAGATATATCTTACCTTACCTTCCCAACTCTCTTGTTTTTCTCACTATAAAGCAATGCATTATTTTTACTTGAGAGCTACCCTTTCAACCACCCTGTAATTTATCCACCTTTAGATATACTTCATTGATGCCATAACCAGAATTTGTCAGCTGTATTGTAGGAGTAATTAGGGGTAAAATCATTAAATTGAACTCTTTCAAAGGTGAGTATTGACAATGTATTTATTCAGTTAAAGTAAATTTTTTCACCTATACTTTAATGACATTTCATATGTATGCTTAGTTTATAGAATAAAATCTTGTTCTACACAACCTTGATTTAGAAGCAGGAACATAATAAGTGTATAGTTTCTATTTAATCACAAACTGATCGAAAAACGTTCCTCCTCCCCGTCCCTGTTTGATATGAAAATCTTTGTCCAGCTCAACAGTATCGACTATGCTCTGGTGGACATAGCACAACTCTACGCGGTTAAGTGCCGTATGTTTTTTTTTTTTTTTATTGGATATTTAATGACCACCGTGAGCAACTCAATGGGCTATAAAGTAGTCTCCTGTCTCTAATTTAGGACCACTGACTCCAGGGAAGGGAGACAGCCAGTGCCATAAAACAAACTCGACATCCATGCCTCATTGGGATTCGAACCCAGACCCTTCTCGCACAAATGGTCAGAAGCCAGCGCCTTGACCACTGTGCCACCGTTGCGGCGAGCCGTATTAGTGTATTTAGTACAGTAATAAGAAATTCTCAAGTTTTTAATTGATTTGTAAAACATTTTCTCAAAGTTTTAATTTATTTGTAAAAAAAAAAAATCCATGCCAATGTAGCCTGTCCCTTGGTGTTCCCTATTTGGCAAAATATTGGGGTGTGTGTGTCCCCGAATCCTCATAACGATGGATGGATGCCCGTGGTCCATCCATCGTTATTAGGCGCAGCTGAAAGATGTGCAATTATTTTTTCTGTGACATTTCATTGTAAAAATAAAAACAATTAAAATTTCTCTTAGGGTTTTTTTAACTTTGCAAAATTAATGTGTGAAATACACATATACTCACACTATCATTGTAGGACACACCACTTTTAACAATATATCTTAAGACGGGTATTGTTCACTTGATAGAGAGGTCACTTGACCGAAAACCAGTTGATCGAAAGGTACATTTCACCGAAGGGTCACTTGACCGAAAAGTTCATTTCATCGAAAGGACATTTAATCGAAAGTTCATTTCACCGAAGGATTACTTTACCTAAAAGTTCATTATATCGAAAGATCATTTCACCGAATGGTCAGTTTATCGAAAACTTATAATTTTGTTGTAAGAGATCTGTTAGAGTGTGGTGCTGGTTTTTGAAAAACTGGCCACCTAAACATTATTGGATTGTATAAAAAATACACTTTTAATTTCTATTAAACCCCCATGAGTAGGTTTCTCGAAATATAACATTAATTAATAAGGCCTAGATCTGTGCCTTTTTGTCAAATTTTAATCTCCGAGCTCATATTCACAAGGTTTCGTAGCAAATCAAGTAAATAATGTTCCTGTTTTACTCAACCACGAAACATTAATTTTTTTGACCATAGCCCTAGATACAGGACATTTTAAGAGATTTTAACCCTACTCATATTCATAAGCATTACATAAAATGTAAAGTAACTTTTTATGTAAACCTTATGAACATGATTAAAATTTGCTAAAAAGGCCTAAGCCGAGGCCTATTGTCTGAAAAAAAAAAAAGATTTTTCTTAAAACTAAATCTTTGCATTCTTTGTTACACGGAGAAAGCAAAAGCGCAATTTGAGTATAATCTCCTAACGTTTTGGTGGTCTGTCTGCCGAACTTGCACCACGCTTCAACAGATCCTGTAATGAAATCCAAAGTTTTTGATAAACTGACCCTTCGGTGAAATGTCCTTTTGATGAAATGAACTTTTAGGTAAAGAGACCTTTCGGTGAAATGAACTTTTCGATCAAGTGAACTTTTTGATCAAGCGATCTTTCGGTGAAGTGATTTTCAGTCAAGTGACCCTTCAGTGAAGTAAACGTCGGGCAAATGAACCAGACCCCTTAGGACACACCATTTCTAATACTGTACGAATTCTAACACTTTCTTATAGGGTTGTTGGCCTAAACAGAACACTATACTTCACCCCATATAAAATTAATCAGCTGATGTAAGAGTAATCTACCCATTAAACACAGTTCATTTCTGGAATTCCACCGTAACCTGTTTTGTTATTTAACCATTGTTAAAAACTGCAAATATCCAAACACTTCCTTACTTTGTAATTATTTTCACCCATGTATCAGGAACATTTTTGATCCACGGGTGAAAATAATTGCAAATTAAGGAAGTGTTTGGATATTGGCCCGGGCAATTTAGTTCTAAGGGTAGCACGAAAAGTGCTTGGTGGTGGTTAATAACCAACCATCTTTCTGTAACTGCAGCAAAAATGAAGGTTAGTCTTCTTTTTTTGTGTTTTTCAGTACCTTAATTTTTTTTTATTTTTTTTTGTTGCACTTTATCATATGATAATCAGTTTTGTCTCATGTACTTAGTTTCATGGAAAAAGCATATTGGTATTTGAAACTAATGGGTTTGAAAGTCTTCAGATTGCCAGTTCTATCAAGTATCACATCTGTTGTGAAATTCTGAAAGTCAGAACACTGAGGGAGGTGTTGCACACATGCAAAAAGGTATTGTAGTTATTACCTACCAGACCTTCTTGTAATGCTGGTGTAGTGCAGAATTCCAGGTTTTTTTCACATTCAAAACCCGAAAAGCCAGTTTTTGAGTTTTCAGAAGAATTTAAGATTCAACCGTAAGTTCATTTCTGAAAATGCTATGAAATGGTGACTAATAGGTTTCTTGGGGAGGGGGGATTCATGGAGGTAGGAATACGGGGAGAAAGTATGACATCACAAACTTGAAGCTTTCTTAGCAGACGATGCTGACTGTGTGGCGGCCATCTTAAGCCTCTGATAGTGGTTTTGAGCCATTGGGTTTCGGACATGACAAGTTTGATTTTCGAAATTTGAAGTTATTTTTTTTAGAAATGGTGCGTTGTTGAACTTACGGATGTCACAGCAATTCCGGTCGACCACCTCCTGGAGTTCTTTTCACAGGTAAGCAACGGAGAAACATTTAATATGAATTCCTTTAATTTCTGAAGAGCAGTTAGTAGTAAAGCGTGTATATGAAGTCAATTTTTACATGACCAGCTTAATTTCCCATTTTGCTTGACAGAATGGCACTGAACAGTATAACATTTTGTTGTGCTAATAGAGGTAAAAATTCTAATAGAAACTTCTCTGAAATAATAAAAAATTCTTATAAAACACATCTTTTGGAGCATATGCGTATGCATACAGGTGAAAAGCCTTACCAATGTGATTTATGTTCCAAATAATTTACTCGAAAAAGTTTTCTTTCCAAGCATTTACTCATTCACACGAGGGGGGGCTTGCCAATGTCATGTATGCTCAAACAATTTGCTCGAAAAAGTGTTCTTTCGAAGTATTACTCGTACACACAGAGGAAAAGCCTCACCAGTGTGATATATGCTCCAAAAAATTATTTGCTCAAAAAAGTGATCTTTTGAAGCATTTACTCTTTTAGATGGGGGAAGCCTCACCAATGTAATGTATGCTTCAAACAATTTGCTCGAAAAAGTGATCTTTCGAAGAATTTACTCATTCCCACAGGGGAAAATCCTCACCAGTGTGATGTATGCTCCAAACAATTTGCTTGGAAAAGTCCTCTTTCACAGCCCATTCTCCTTCACACAGGTGAGAAGCCTCACAAGTGTGATGTGTGTTCCAAGCACTTTTCTCGGGAAAAGTCACATTTCAAGGTGTATGCTTGTTTGCAGGTGAAAAGGCATTTTCCGATTTAGATTGTATAGTCAAGATGTATTACAAAGCTGGAGGATATGTAACTGGACCTGGCATGCAATTTTTATGTTTTATTTAGTGGTGTTAAAATGTAAAGATTTTGTATTGCTTTTCCAAATACTGTAGAAATATAAGGATTTTTTATTGCTTTTGGAATTGTGCCCTTCCTTGGTGAAACTATGTTTTCATCATAATATATGTAATATAAAGTAATATTGGAGTATTACAGCTTAACATTAATTTGCGTACACTATCATACTCTCCATTTTAACAGAGCAAATCTCTGTAAAATGTTACTAAACTTAGATTAAAACCCATCACTAAACTTAGATTATCGTACACACAACATTAAAAAAGGGCAGTACACTTTCTTTTTGGACAGCACAGAACACATTTACCTTAGGGAATCTCGCACGTGTTGCACTGTAAATCTGGGATTCTCCGTTCCCCAAAAGCGAACATTGTGCTTGTTTACCTTACCACTCATGTGAAATGTATCTTCATTGGTGAAAACTAAGTGATCGTCAAAATCATCATTTTCAAAATGGTGCTGCATTTCGGCACAAAATTCAAAGCGCTTTGTCTTGTCAAGGTCATTGAGATTTTGCAACACCTGCACTTTGTATGGAATCATTTTCAGCTTCTTTCTCAAAATTCTCCAGACAGTGGGCTGTGAAATCTGCACTTCACGACTCACTCTCCGCATTGATTTTCCCGGGCTTCGTTGAATGACGGTGCAAACACTATCGACGAATTCTTCCGATACACGCGGTCATCCTGGACTTTTAAGTTTGCACAAACAGCCAGTAGTTTCAAATTTTGCCAATCGTAAATAGATTTTCTAGTTGGCGTTTTTTTTTTCCGAATCGTGATCGAAAATGCCGTTGCACAACGAGTTAGATTCAGTTTTGCTCAATACAGGAACACAAAACGCCTCCACTGCAGACACTGCCATTTTGACTGACTAGTCACGTGACACGCGCGCTATCGCCTATGTCACTTCTCTCAGTAGCGGTACACAAACTTTATGAGTACATCTACCTAACGGTTTGCAGTTGTGGTCTGTGTCTTCAACTGCTACTGTTTTACAGCATCTGGAAACTGTATACTTTATCAATTAGGGTGTATATTACATGCAGTACTTCCAATTATATATATCATAAAAAAAGATTATTTGATTATATTAGATGTGGTACATTAAATGAGCTACATTTAGAAATAGAGTAGAAACCACTGTAGGTTTCCAGAACTGAAATTATCTCCATAGACAACCCAAATAATACGTAATATGAAGTGCAAAACCTGACTGCAAAAAATGCAATGTCTGAAGGATTTCTAGCTACACCAAAAGAAAATTTTGTTCAGGAAAAGAAGCAAAGTTAAACTGCACAGGCACTAATGCCTGTTTGCTGTGTAGCTAGTTAATATGTGCATAGTGCTGTAGTATATAAATATGTATTATATATTTATATTGGCACTGTACACTAAAGTTTCTGGATTTTTTGTTTCACCTAACAATCACCCCTCATCTATTATATATATGAGAGTGAGGACAGTGCATTTTTATCCATTATGTAGGACAAGTGGTTAGTGGTTATTAATTTTTTCCTGTCCTATATTTTATTGAAATATGAGACAAACATGTGTCCATTCCATGTGAAATGTTGAATTTATACTTCTGTGATATGAGATTTTAGATTTTACACTACCGTATATACTCGCGTATAAGTTGACTTCGCATATAAGTCGACCCCCCCCCACCCCACCCCACTTTCAGAGAAAAAAATCGTAAGAAATCAAAAACTCGCATATAAGTCGATCCCCCCACTTTCAGAGGGAAAAACCGTAAGAAATCGGAAACTCTCGTACAAGTCGATACCGGAATGAGAAAAAAAAAAAATTTAATGAATTTATTCAAAAACATTTGAAAACGAACAAAATTATATATATAATACTAAATTTAATTTGCATACCCAAAAACTTCATCGGAACCCTTCAAAATCCGATTCCGAGTCAGACTCGCAAAACAGTTAAAAAAAGTCTTTCTCCGACATCGGCGCGTCATCATAAACATCAGTATTCCCATCTATGCCTGTGTCATCAGAATCGCTGTCATCATCACTCATAAAAATCTCATCATCCTCTGTGCCATCAAGTTTGTTACTAATGCAACATATCTTGAATGATTTCACGACCATTTCCGCAGGTATCGCATCCCAAGCATCCTTGACCCATCGCGCAATCAAAACGATATCTGGCTGCTTTAGATTTCCGCCCTTGGTTTCAGTCGGCAAATCGGAACTTATCCAATCTGCCCAATACCTCCGCACATTGTTCTTGAAGGGCTTATTAAGGCAGACATCTAGTGGTTGAAGAACAGATGTCAACCCACCTGGGATGACAGCAAGAGTTGTTTTTGAATTTTCTGCAGTTTTTTTCACTTCTGCACAACGGTGTGCAACAAACATATCCCACACCAAAAGAGAAGTTGTCCTTAAAAGTGCACCTGGCCTTTTGTTCCACACATTCTTTAACCAGTCAATTGTTCCGGATTCGTTCATCCATCCTTTTTCATGGGCACGAACGAGCACACCAGACGGAAAGACAACGCTTTTCGGCAGAGTTTTGCGTTTGAAAATAATTACCGGAGGTAGCTTAATGCCGTCGGCCAAGCAGGAAAGAACAACCGTGAAACTGGATTTTTCGTGGCCAGTCGTTTTGATCAAGATATATTTTTCGCCCTTTTGGTTCACCGTCTTATTTCCAGGAAGGTCAAAACACATGGTGGTTTCATCCATGTTCCCTATTTGGGAAAGTTCAAAAGCAGTCTCTTTTCTCTTTTGAATTTTCGGACTAAGAGCCGCATCAGCGTGCCACAGGTGAGAATTTTTGCAATCTTGGAAGCAAAAGTTGCCGTAAGGGCCGCACCTGTGAAGTCTTGGTGCTGCTCAGAAAGCTAAATTATCTTCCTTATTTTCATGAATTAACTCACGCCCAACGGGATTATATATATACTTCAAAGGCTAATTCTGCAACTCAGTGTCGATCTGCTTTATACACTTAATTTTTCATACTGGCAAACATTTTTATTTATACATTTTTTATTAACCATGCTAATGATGTTATTTGTTTGACTTTATTAAATGCTCAGAACCATTTATATAATCAATATAAATCACAGTTAATCTTAAGACTCCCGTTAGAATATCGCATTGCTCGTTAAACCGCACAATTGTCTAAATTCCATTCAATGTGGATGTCTGCTACAGGATGGTTCTCTGTTCACTGCAATAGAATCCGTCTTAGAAGTAATTAACTTATAAATTATCGCTTGTTATGCTTTCGATTAATGTTTTCCTTAATATGTTCCTTCTGTGTTATGCTTTTTTTCTCATGTAGAGACGTTTCCTTTTACCAGCTGCTTCACACATGTTCACTGATCTGCCGCCAACACTACGAAATGGCGGTGCGCTTTCTCTCTTTCAAGTGGTTTAACCTACTTTCATTTACTGCTCACTGAGCCGTTACCGCTGGGCGCGCTATCCACAGAAGCCTCGGACGTCACGCTACTTGTCTGTGTGCTTATGTCCCCATTCCATCCCCCATGCAAAGGGCGTTTGAGTCAGACATTCCTGTTCTCCCCCACTTTCCCTCCTAAACCAACATCCTGACAGCGGAGTTATTGTCTAACGTATGAGTAGAAGGGGGGGGGGGACATGATCCCAATCGAGTTCGTGAACAAAAGAAGACGTTTGAAAAAATTTACTAAGCATCTGCATGAAAAAAAAAAAAAAAAAGGAGGGAAGAAAGTCTTATCGAAAACAAATTCGGCATAAGGGGGCCGCACACCCGAAAAATTTAACTTTTAGTAACGTAAGAGCCGCGGCTCTTAGCCCAAAAATTACGGTACATACTTTTGAAATTCCATTATCTTTGCTTCTTGGTCATGAGGTAACTTTTGTGCAATTTTAGTGCGCTGGCGTAGACACAACCCATAGCGGTTCATGAACCTTGTGCACCAACCTGGTGAGGCACGAAAAGCGTTATTTGCGGCTGCAAACTTTTCATCTTTTGCGAGCTTCATTGCTCGCAAACGTATACCAGTTCGCGTTACAATGTAACCATTTTGTCTGCAGCCCACAATTCAATCATTCAAGACACTTTCCAAGCTCTGGGAAAGATGTCGTTCCACGGCGCTGCGCCTTTTGCGATTTTGGGATTTTCACCAAGTCCGTTTTTTTACGCCAATCTCGAATCAGTTTTTCGTTAATGCCAAATTGACGTGAAGCAGCACAGTTGTTAGTATTTTCTGCAAAAGAAACCACTTTCAACTTGAATCCTGCGTTATAGGACATTTGTTTCTTTACATAATCCATGTCACCCATAATTGGAGAAGCGAGACACGTGCGATTAAGAACAAGAAAAACACGTGCGATTAAGAACAAGCAACACCTAACACTGGCTGTCGCATGGCTCCGTTACGTCAAAGGTCAGCGCAGTCAACTGGTAGTCGGAAGGGCGAAGCTTTCTATGCGCGGCTGTGACTGCGCTGTGGATACGCAAAGCCAGGAGAGAGGAGACTTTTCAAAGCGCGGAGAAATTCGGAGGGTCGTGATTTCATAATTCTACCACATCAGTGTTCTTTCTTTCGGTTGCGATTTCGTATTTAATACCGCATCGGCATTTTTATTTCTTTTGGGATGGATTGCCGTTTGCTTCACGGGAAGAACTTTTGGACTTACGATTTTTTTAGACCCCGCATATAAGTCGACCCCATTATTTTGAAGCTCTCATTTTGTCCCAAATTTCTCGACTTATACGCGAGTATATACGGTACATGCCTTCATAAAAAAAAAAGGGAAGACACTTCTACCGCTGACTCATGATTTATTGGGGGGGGGTGTAATTTTTAAGCCTAAATATAGTTTCTGTTCATATGTCTATATTTTTGTTTACTTTATTTCCAGGTCTATTAAAGAAAATATGGACTGTAGTGGAGGAGCTCAGACAAGAAGTAAGAAGTCTGCGGCAGGTAGTATGCCAAAAAGTTGATGAAGCAGAGCAAATGATGCACCACCCTGCTGTTGTGTTAGCTTCATCGCTAAGTGAGCTGGAAGCAATAAACAATTCTGCAGCAAATGAGGGAGAGTTTAGAAAAATTGTAAGAATTAATTGTACCAAAAAGCTGTAGAAAATGCACACACTTTCTTATATATGTTTTACAGTTTAATTCCATTTTACCATCACTTCCAAAATCATGTTTGGCCAAATGATCTGTATCATGTTCTTATAATTTTCAAAGGATTACAATAATGGTAGATTAAATAAGGACTGGATCACTAACAATCCAGAAACTTTTTTTTTTTATTACATACTCCGGAACAAATTCAGTCAAAGTATGAAAAGGTTTAGTCTGACTTGGCAGCTGTACCAGGTTTCACATTTACCAAACTAATTGTGGATAAGCAACTCATAATTGCTAATCTAAAAGGAAACAATCAAAGGGGTAGATCCAATTTTTGATACCAATTTTTGTGACATTCACTCTAGTTTTGTGAAATTTGTTGCATAGAGCTTGAGTACGAGTGAACAGTATTTTATCAAAATGGTTTCTTAGTTGCACAGGACAAGGTTGTGTAATGCTGTTTAATGTATTTATGGATGCGTGATGCCAAGATGGACAATATTGGTTTATGTCTTCATAATATCTGTGTGTACTGATTGCTGTATGCTGATGACACTGTTGGCAAAGAGCAAAAGTGAGTTGCAGAGTAAGTTGTCCCGGATGTACGAAGTTCGCATGAAATTCGAACTGATTATAAATAATGGAAAAACTAAAGTTATGGTTTTTGAGTGAGGAACTGTTAGCACTGAATGTAATATACCTAAGGTAAGTCTAAATGGCACAGTGATTGACCAGGTGAGTGAGTTTGTGTATTTAGGAAGCATGTTTGACAGATAAAACAAATTTAATGGAGATATTAGTAGGCGAGTGAATTCTTCATTGAAAGTCATGGCTGCTTTGGGCGGTTTCCACAGAAATGACGGGTTCTCAAGAGTCTTGCACAGGTGTGTATGGAAGTGCAATTGTTCCTACTTTGATGTATGGCAGTGAAACATGGGTACTACAGAAGAAACATAGGTGTAGTTTGTGTGCTGGAGAAATGCGTTGCCTACCAGAGGTTTGTGGCAAGACACATTCTGCTCGTGTGAGGAAAGATGTGTTCCAGTAGTGTAATGTGAAGCAAAATGTTGTTAGCAAGGTGGAGACTAATAAATAAGCCTTTGGTGGTTTGGACATGTTGAAAGAATGAGTGATGAGACACTAAGTAAACTTTTTTAGCCCAAGTGGCAAGAAAGAAGGGCAGAGGAAAACCAATAAAGTCATGGGAGGATCAAATTCAGGAATATCTGCATGAGAAAAAGATTAAACATGAAGTATAGGTTTTTGTGTATGTCGTGTGATGGGTGTCAGTGGAGCTTGAGTTGTTTCAAGATCGCTGCAAATAGAGATGTTTGATACAACAACAGTAAATTAATAATGTTAAAAATTTATCGGGTAGTTTGTATTTCTTTGGTAGTTTGTGTATGTTTTTTTGTGAAGCTAATTTCTGAATCTTGGAGAACAGCTTAGTGATATGTATGCTTATTTTTGTGTTTATAGCAATTTTGCCAACCCACCAAAACTGCATTAAGGTTCAAAGTGTTGTGGACTTACAGATTGGATCATTATCATATTTATAGGACTTGCAAAATCTCCCTGCCCAAATGCAAAGCACGTTGAAAAAAAAAACCTTCTGCTCCAACCACACAGTTTTTACTTTTGCAGCTAGTTAAAAATCCTAAGAGTCCACCCTACTTACAAAAAAAAAAAAAAAGTATTACAGTATTCAAGGTGCACATTGTGCTACATTATGTTAAAAATAAATTTTCAGAAATTTTTTGTGAAGATACCATTACAGTTTTAAAATACTTTTGTGGGAAGATGCACTGCCCAACAATATCAAATGTGACCCAGATTGACCCCTGAATCAACAGGTTACTAACCTGATATACTTTTTAACCTATGTTTTGAGGTCAATGGAGTGAAATACATTTAATCTTTAAATCATACTCCCAAAAGTGTGTATGGGTAAGAACATACACTTTTCTGAAGTTCATATAAAACAATTCTGCTAATCGGAGACCAGAGTTGACTTGAGAGAGGGATTGAAATTTTTCCTTGTGTTTTGACCTTGCTGATCTGTAGAAGGGTTAGATAAAATGTTTTATTTGCTGCCCAAAGGAGAAAACTGTGTTACCGGGGTCAATTTTACTTCCTCACTCTTTATTACAGAATAAACTCTGTTTACATACTTGTGTCAAGAGATTATAGAATTTTGAAATACGTGAAAGCAATTGTACACTCATTTGAGAGTAATTATAATGTTACGTTGCTGGTGGCCTTCTGCCCCAAATCAAATCCAAGATGCCACTCACAGGATGAAACCGAATTGTTCGAGTTTGACCTCTGGATCAGAGAACAATAAAAAAGATAGTGAGCACATAAAACTTCCTCTAAAGTGCATTTCAAACCATCACAAAGTACATCAGCATTTAACAACTCAAAAGTAAATACAAGATGAATGGATAATTTGCAAATGCACTGGAGGAATAATGACTGAAATGTCCAACAATACACTTTATAATGCCTAGGCAGCAAGTTCTACAAGCAAATTATTTTTGCTGATAACTGCAGGTAGCAGAGTCAAATTTGCCTTACCTCTTTGTTGTGATCACCATGCACATTGCAAATGTCGAAAGAATGATTTTTTACTGTGTTCAAAGTTTGCATAAGTCATCCGATAAGCTTTTGTTCATCGTAAATATAAAACTCATGAGCATTAGTTTTTCATAAGCACAGAAAATAATCCAGTCAGACTCTCACGTCGTCGAAAAAGAACTCTCACACCTCCAAAGGCACATGCACTTTTTTAACATTTCTGTTCTCAGTCGACCTGTAGCTGCACTCAGCCCACATAATCTCATCACGCGACCAGGTTGAAGTTCACTGCTGTAAAAAAACTTTCCCATGGCAAAAATAAATCAAGAAGAATAACAAGCCTCTCTACACGACTGCCGCAAACACATGAAAAACTATGTGATACGTTGGTTACAGAACACTGGCAAAACACTTGAGATGATTTTTTGTGCTTGGCTGTAACAACAAAAAGGAATTGATTATGTTCATAACATAATTTGCATTTAGGCTCAGCAGTGCAGTGAAGTCATGTAAAATAACTTTTGGGTTTACAAAAAAGCTGATGTGCTGGCAAAAGTTTAAGTTATAAATTGTGAAATTGTATAAGTACAATTTAGACAGGCCTTCTATCTGGGAGCTTAAATATTACTAACAATATTTACTGGCCCAGAAGGTATTACAAAATTCAAATGGAAAACAAAACTGCTGTGGTATACAAATACCAGCCTAAGTTTGTGTATTTTTTTCCCATAAATTTTTATGTGAGGTATAATTTATTTTCCAGACTATAAGTACCTTGGAAACTGTCTTTTTTATATAGATTTCTGCGTGTGATATTACTGTTTATTTTTCAGGTTAAGCAGTTTGGAAAATTAATTTTTTTAATACATTTTTATGTGTGATATAATTTATTTTCTAGGTTAGGCAGCTTGGAAAACTTGGTGGGAGAGATATTAATGAAGCTACACGGCGAGTTTTGGCTTCTGTGATGACGAATGATGTTGCTTTGCAGTTGAACTGGGTCGGCAGCAAAAACAAAAAAAGGAATTAAGGAATTCCCATATCTCCCTCAACTTGTTGCAGGTATGTTCCCTATCAAAATTCTTGAGGGCATTTTTAAATTTAAAATATTTTGTTGTGATTAATGAAATACATTTAATGCAGAACTGACTACAGACTGTGAAAGCCTTGGTTAATACTGTGAGCTTTTTTTTTTTTAATTGTATGTAATCTGTAAATGTTGATGTGAAATGCGATCTTACAGTTTCTAATTTATTTATAGTTCATGATAAATAATTTATTTATAAGGTATTTGTACAGTTTTGAGTAATTGTAAGTGATGCACATGTAGGTTTGTTGTTCTCCCTAGAGCCTTTCTACTGGGTGGCTCGCCCACTTAATTTTGTCTGCCACCCGGCTATATTTCTTTTAATGAATGTTTCCATAATGCTCGTACTAGTAAGAATGGAAAACTTATTCACACATACACCATCAGTGTTGATGAAAACTGCCTGAAATCTGTCACTGTCCTGGTGGTGCAGTGGTCTAAGCGCTGGCTTATGTCCTCCATTCGTCCGAGAAGGATCCTGGTGAGGCATAGATGTGTTTGTCTTACAGCACTGGTTGTCTGCCTTCCCTGGAACCAGTGTCCCTAAATTAGGGACAAACAACTGCTTATAGTGTGTTGAGTTGTTTATGGTGTTCGTTAAACTTTGAATATATTAAATAAAAAGAAATCTGTTGAATATGATTTGCTAGTAAATAATTTTTTTAACCATTTTTGGACAATTTTCTAATTGTTTATCATGTTATATTACATTAATACGTACCACACTGCTAAAGATGTTTGGTAAGTATAATAATGCTAAGGAAAGCATTTTTTTTTCCAATTGGAGAAGGGGTTGTTAAAAGTACCACCCAGCTAAAAATTCTTGCTGCCAGGCTGTAAAAAAAAAAATTGTGAGAAAGCTAGGCTCTTAAAATTATTTCAAGGTCCTTTCAGAAGTCCTACAATATTTTTTTTTGGGGGGGGGGGGGGTGTACCACAGTATTAAACGTGTTCAATGATTTGATACTATTCAACCCAGTAGTTGCTGATTTTTATTGCTCTTTGATTCAGTTTGCTATCCAGCCTTCTTTCTGTCAAAAAAGAAAGAAGGGGGGGGGACAAGCCAAAGGATAAGAACAACTTACTTCAGAAAATTTAATTCAGTCCAGTTACTCAGATATGACAGAGCTCTCAGTGCCCACCCTAGGAGGGCACATGATGGACAGATGAAGACTGCTGTTTGTAAGTTTGTTCCCTCCAGACACAACCTTTATAAGGAAACACTAATTTCCCTTTTGAGTTGCTGCTATTCTGCTTAAATAATTGAATACAATTAATCGATGAGATAGAAATACGTAGTTGCACATCAGTGAATGGGTGAAGCCACCGAAAACAAGTGGCAGCCAGGTTAGGATCCTGCACTGAATTTTCTTATACATAGACTGATTTAAACATGAACAAACAAACAAAAATGCTACAGGAATGCCTAATTCTTGTTCAACACATGAAATTGTAAATACAAAATTTCGTTTTGATAGGTATAATATTTTAAGCTGCATGTAATAAAGAATATTAAAAAATTTGAAAATCACTATGGGGAATGCCCACTTCCAGTTCCATGATTTCTACCAAAATCTATTAAGCACATAAAGGTATCGGGTCCCTGCAATGTTTTATGATTTACCCATAAGATTTACAGAAATTCTGCTTGTGTTTTATGGTTACTTATGGGTGACATATTTGAGATATCTGTTTTTCCCCTTTTAGATTAGTACAATTTAAAAACAATGTGTGTCTTCCAGGACCAATGTACCTTTATATTCTGATTTACCTGATCACATTTACTCCCATTTGTGTGTCCCCAACCTTCTCGGCTTGCAGCTGAGCAGGAAAGATGGAGTAAAAATGCTGTAGAATTACGATTGAAAATAACTGCTGAAAGAGAAGGCAAGAAATGAAAAATATCAGCCTCGTATAAGACTTAGAATACCTTTAAAATAACACAAATTTAACATGTTGGCACAAAAATTTAAGATTGAATTGCCAATTAAGTGAAACTAAAAAGTTGCTGCAACTTTTATCATAATTTCAGAGTTACAACTGAAAATTTACTCATGTAACATACTAATGAGATAATTATGTACCAATTGCATTTCTAATCACTAAGAATTAAATAGCCAAATATCTTAACTATAGCATATACTGATTAGAATCAACAAAATGTGTATAATACATCGGTTTTTAATCAATATGTTCAATGCATTTATTCAATATGCTAAAGATCAGTTAGTGGAACATATTGATTTAAGCATTCAGTGATTTTTTTACGGATTTCAATTTTTGAAAGTTTGGCAGGTCTGGTGTCAGCAAATAAATACATATTTTTATGTTGACATTTACAATAGTTTCTCAGCTACATTAAAAAAAATCAGAAAAGTAGTGTGAGGAGTGCCCACTTCCTCAATTTCTATCAAAATCTAATTGGCGCAAGAAGGCTTTAATAAACCCCTAAATATTAAATTTTGTGTTGATAGCTGTAGTTAGCTGTGTAAGACATGCCTCAAAAACCATGAAAATTACATCGTCCTGGAATGGGAAAATTACAGTATCCCGTTCCAGGACAATGTACTTTTCATGTTTTCTGAGGCATGTCTACTTGCATGATTATTTTGGCATCCATCTCTCCATAACATCTATCTCATCAGCCATAATAGTTTGAGTTGTGGTGGCCACAAATCACGTTGAGGGAACCCCTAAATGTGTGTTTCCACTTAAATCTTGACGATTCTCCTTAGTTGGGAGTTTGACTGACCAATAAATATTTGTGATAATTTGGAAGTTACGTTAAGCAGTTGGGCCTGCTGGTAGATACTCATAATAAACAAATCTAACTTCACATGTCTCTGGACTTCAGCTTAAATTTAGTGTAGCATAAGTAAGTGCCCAGTGGTGGTTAGTAACCAACCAGTAAAATATGAAATACAAATTTTTTTTCATGATTGCAAGACAAGCAATATAGAAGCATTCAAGCATATAAGTGGATGAGAATTACATAATGAAAAGCAAGTAGCTTTAGGAACTAGATTGTGTCAAACAGTGGTTGTTGGTGGGCAAAAAGACATCTGTTTGAAAAATCTGTTCATATTCTACCTTTGATATTTATTCAGAAATTTTCAACTGAAATTTTTGAAAATATATTTAATCACCAAAACTTAGCATACATACCACTAGAGCTGCACAAAACAAATGAAAAGGTTTCTTAAAGTAAGGAGAAAAAGTATACTGCAATATGCAGCACAACTTGTTTTAAATAAGGATACTTCACATAGACTACTTCTTTCTAAAACAGATAAAAGTTTTGTATGTGCTATAGAGATTTCCCTGTATTATGTTACTTTTTTTTATTGTTAACAGATATTATATTACTATTGATAGATGTTATTAGATTTAAACTTTTTATTACAGATTTATTTTTTCTTCTAGCTTCAGTTCGTCAGACAGAACATTTGAAAGATTCAAAGCAGTTGGATGTGGAGGATGTAATGAAGCGATGGCTCCGCACTGCTTGTGATAGAGATGGTGGGAGGACAAAAAGAAATGTGGCTGTTAAATAATTCATTTGTTTTTAAAAAATGTATTTTTAATCATGTAAATAAATGTAATTTCAAACATTTTCTGTCATTTAATGAACTTTTGGTAACTGCAAGGTGTAAATTTTAGGGGTAAATGCACATTGTGTCTAGGTTGATGTGGTACTTGCAAATGTAATTTTGAAAAGCTCTGTATTTTATAATATACAAAATGTTTTATGTAATACACATTTTGGCTTAGGAGACGGTTCTAAATCTATGGTAGCCACATCTTGTTACATCTGTTAGGTATTTTTAATACTTTTTGCATGCTGAAGGAATTTTAAATTGATTTCGCTTGACATTCGAAGTATCTAGGAAAGGATGAATGTGACCAGGGGTGTCACTTGCGGATCAGTGCCGCTACAGTTGCTGTTCCTGATTTATAAGGTAGACTGCTTAAAACCTAAACTTTTGGAAAAAGTAGAGAAATTATTCACACACACATTTGTCTGTCCAATTTACATAACTGAATGAACTTTTCTATGTATTTTCTGCAGGGCTGTATTATGGCAGTTGAGGGCACATGACTATTCAGTTTTTTTTGTTGTTAGTTTTATTTGAGGTATAATAAACTACATTGAAAAGTAAACTCTTGGGGAACGAATACAGGGGTCTCATAGCTTCGATGAGAACACCAAAGTATTCCTTAAATGTGTGAAATTGCTCATGTCTACAGGGGGTGGGACAGTAATAAAATGTCTATATATGAAATTGTGAACATGCAAAAGTTGTTTTTGTCTCCCTTTATTATATTATAAGTGCCTTGGAATACTTTTCAATAAGTAAATTCTTATAATAATTCTTATGTTCGCAATTTCATAACCTAAGAACTTCACATGTTAAAAGCCTTTGAATATTATTTTATACAAATGTTTACTGTCAAAGTAAATTTTTACGTATTTTGCTGCATTGCAAAAAATGGTACATTTAGTTGCAATGCAGAGAATATATAAATTTCATTATGCAACCAGAATCAAGTTTGTATAATATAACTTTCGAGCATTATTTGGGCATTTTGTAGTAGCAAACGCTTTCAGTGCATTTTAACAGCTGTTGGTTGCCACTACTGGGCCACTGACGGACCACATTTGGCTAGCCATCAGTTACGTCACACAATCACGTGACCGCCCGCTGCCACTACTGGGCCATTGGTGGACCACATTTGGCTAGCCACCATTTATGGCATGTGTCTGCAGGCCCGCTTATGGGCCACTTTTGGCTAGCCACCATTTATGGCATGTGTCTGCAGGCCCGCTTATGGGCCACTTTCGGCAGCCACTGCCTGTGATGGACCACTGATGGCCCTGTTGTGGCATATGACAATGATGGGGGTGCCAACTGTCGGCCAGCTGCTGGCCTGAACTGCTGGCCCTTCTGTTGGCCGCCCGGACATTTTATTGACGGTTCGGCAGCGGCAACATGGTGCTGGGCCATTGCTGGCAGTGCTGGCTGCCAGCAATGGGCCAGTGCTGGCCCAGCATAACTGTTTTTGCTGGGATCAATAGTTCGTATGGCCCACATGGCTGGCAATAACGGCAGCTACACGCTGCGGCATCAAACGAAAGAAGCTTTGGATGTGGGCTTGGGGTATGTCGGTCCAGGCGGCTTCCACACTTTGCCACAGTTCATCAGGCGTAGCCGCGGGTGGTGCTTGCCGGGCCACTCGGTTGCCGATCAGCGATCAGATGTGTTTGATAGGCGACATATCATGAGAACACGCGGGCCACAGCAACAGTGACACCTGGTGGGCCGTGAAGAACTATTGCATGATGCGTGCCACGTGCGGGCGCGCATTGTTCTGTTGAAACGTGGCCGCTGGCAGGTCGTTCAGGTAAAGGAAGACTACAAGCTCCAACACGTCGGAGATGTTGCGGTGGCTGTTGAGTGTACCAGCGATGCGTACCAGAGGGGTGCGGGTATCATATCCAATTGCGCCCCAAACCATAACGCCAGGCAACGGACCTGTAAGGGGATGCATAATGCAGGTGTCATACAGTCTCGTCGCCGCGGTGCCGCCTCACACGGATCCGACCATCGTGGTGTTGTAGGCAGAAGCGGGATTCGTCGGAGAAGACATTGTCGTGCCATTCCGTACTCCAAGTGTGGCGTTCAACAACCCACGGCCGCCTCACTCGCCGGTGGTGTAACGTCAATGTTGATCGGAGCAATGGGCACTGTGCGACAAGTCCCCGCTCCTGCAGACGACGTCGAACAGTACGTGCTGACACAGGATGTTGCGCAACACACCCTAATTCCTGCGCTAACGTTCGTGATGTGGCGGTGCGAGCAGTCAATGCCCGCCGCACAACATGCAGGTCCTCTCGTTCGGTGGTGTGCCGCGGCTGCGGCAATCGCTCACTTCTGTCCATCCGTCTCTCCTGCACCCACCGAATCCATATTCGCCTCACTGTGGCTAAATGTCGTCCCACAAGGGCGCCGATGTCTCGGTACGATAAACCGCTGTCGCGATAAGCCACTATTCGTCCTCTGTCGAACTCCGAAACGTGCTGGAATGACTGCCGTATTCTGCGGCGAGGCATCAGGAAGCTTCCCACCCACAGGTCCGGCAGCAGAACACACTTCCACTACTTACACCCAGCATTCTGTGCACCCTTCTTATAGTGCATCTCGGTGGCGTGCCGGGCGCACATGATTTGCATATGCCCTGCAATGCTAATCGTCTGCATGTCCTCTCGCGGGTTACGCATGCTGCGAATTTCAGGCCAATCGGATGCTTCCTTCTTGGTGTTGCATTTTGGGTGTCCAGCAGTGTATGTATAATGTTATATAATGAGTTGGTTGCATTAATATCATTTTTATCTTGAGTTTACTTCCTCGCAAAAACTAATCAAAGCGGAATCTAAAAGCTTAGTATAGAGTGCGTGTGTGTATGAAGCTATGGGTAATACAAATTTTGAAGTTGTAAATCCGTTTATTTGGTGTAAATATGACATGAATGGTAAGTCAGATAATACCCGAAAACTTGAAAATTTCGTTGGCCTTGACCAGAAATCAAATCCTCTTCTCCCGGCTAGCGCCCGAGTTTGAAGGTTATATTCAAATTTATCGGAAACTTGAGACTTGGTCGTTCTGGGTTGTGTAGTGGTTAGCATAGTCGGGCGCTATCTGGGAAACGCAAATTCGAGTCCCGCCCCATTACGACGAAATTTTAAAGTTTTCGGGTATTATCAGACTTCCCATTCATGTCATATTTACACCAATAAACGGATTTACATTTTCAAAATTTGTATTGTATTAGGTGTGCAGCATAATTAATTTAATTCTCGGCCACAGACACGACACGTTGAGAGCAAATTATAGCGAATACGTACCTAATCAGGGAAATAATCCCCGTCCTGTTGCATATATTTGAGCCATCGGTCAGGCAGCTGCCGAAGGCCGCTGCGGAAAAAAGAGGGCTGTTTCGAGTTGATAAAGTCATCAATACTTTCGTGGATCTCCTCGATAGAAGTGAAGTGCGTATCACTCAGGTGATGCTGCAGGGAGCGAAATAGGTGATAATCCGACGGGAGGAAGTCTGGAGAATACGCCGGGTGGGACAAAATCTCCCATCCCAGGTCGGTGATCGTGTTTAAACTCGTTTTCGCGGTGTGAGGACGTGCGTTATCCTGAAGCAACAGGACTGACCTTCTGCCCTTCCCGGTGTATGGCCTTTTCGCCTCCATTACATCACTCACACGGATGAGTTGCTGACAATAACGCTCAGCATTGACCATTTCACCAGGTTTGAGCAATTCATAGTGTACGACACCGCGCTGATAACACCATATGTACAGCAACAACTTCCTGACATGGATATTCGATTTGGCCGTACCAATGGTAGGCTGACCTGAATAAACCCACGATTTGCGCCGCTTAGGGTTATCGTAGAGGATTCATTTCTCATCACAGATCAAAATCTTGTGGAGGAAATCCTTCTTCTTGAATCTCGAGAGCAAGGACACAACAACATCGTAGCGCCTAGACTAGTTCTCAGCTGTGAGTTGGTGGGGCACCCAACGGCCCTCCTTGAGAATCCGTCCAAGTGTGTGTGCAGGCGCTTTGCAATGGCTTGCCGTGTTACTCCGAGTTCCTGGGCGAGCTCTGACTGTGTGCGACAGGGATCTGCATCCAACAGTTGTTCTAGTTTCTCGTCGTCAACTTTCTGTGGCTGTCCCGGATGTTCTGCATCACGGAGATCAAAATTCCCCTACTTAAAACGCTGGAACCACTTCTTACACGTACTGTAGGACACAGCAGCCTCATCCAAAGCAGCACAGATCATTTGCTGGGCTTTCGCGGCACTTTTTTTCAGCTGAAACGCGAACAGGTGGCAGTGCCTCAAATGTTGCTCCTCGAACGACGTTGCTTTCATCGTCAGCTTTCGTCCCTTCTGTCACTACAGCTGTGAGCGGTTACGGTTACCGGGAAAGCTGTTGGATGGCGCTGCTATCAGCCACTATAGCACACAGCTATTTGCATTTGCTGACGTTCTATGATTGCTTGCGGTTAGGGGACGAGAATTAAGTTGCTCACCTAATACAATGGTATAATTCCGTATTTCATTCATTGAATCTATGGGTTTTCTTCGAATTTCGTAGCGACTCCATTAATTGTAATATTTGTCGCCCCACCGCACTTAGCGTTTAAATTTTCTAAAGTTAGGGCACACACACACACCCTGCTCCCCCCCCCCCCTCCACGCTACACCTATACTACAAGGAAACATCGAATTACTTTGATTGTGTAAGATCTAAAGTTGTTCAGACTATTCATCTACAGATATTTGGAGCTCGCTGTCCTGGATCAACGGGTAGCATGATCGTGGCCGCCCCGGTCGCGCAGGCCTCTGGTCATTCGTCCGTAAGGGGTCCGGGTTCGAATCTCGGTCAGGCATGGATGTTGTGTTTGTCTTACGGCACTGACTCTCTCCCTTCCCTGGAACCAGTGATCCTAAATTAGGGACGGGCGACTGCTTATAGCCCATTGAGTTGCTCACGGTGGTCGTTAAACCTCCAATAAAAAAATAAATGATCGGGCGATGTGAGTTCGATATCCGCTTTAAAACAAAGTAACTTTTAAGTTTTGATGCGAACTGTAAAACAAGTCATATGTTGTAAAAAACAAAAACGCAATTTGAAGAAATCCTTTTTGCAAACAGAAGCGTTCCCGTTTTGTAACTGCCATTTTTAAGAAATATCTCAAACTTGAAAAGAAATTTGAAATCTTTAAATGAATCGTTTCTCGCTAAGTACGGGATACATGCTGTATTTAAAAGAAATTTACCCTGGAAGGCAGGCAAAATTATTAGGTTGGCATTCTGTTACAGAAATGCACTAAACGCTCTCTTCCGTTTTCAACTGAGATCTAATTTAAATTTATGTGCCTCGCGAGTGTTGCCATCGAAAGCTTCAAACTTAATTTAAACATCAGGAAAACAAGATACCGTTCTCTTAGTTTCAAACAATGTTCGAGATCTAGCATGTTGATTTTGCGTTGGCTGCAAAGTTTTATTCTTCGCATTTATTTTTACTTCCCTCCACTTGAAATGTGTAACTTCCCAATGGAACAAAAATATAGTCTCGGGAAAACGTTAAACACGCTCCCGATCTGATGGTCATGTTCATTCTCATAGAACAGATCTACATTCGTGGAATTTCACCCCTAAAAAATTCTAAATTCTGGAAAGTTTCAAGAGCGAAATGTAATAAAGACATCGTGATTTAATACACCGAATGCCAAAGGCGAAGCCTTCGGTGAAAGAGAGGAATCGGATTTGTAAATAATCCTGTGTCTGTAGCAATCACCACGAGAACTTTTCAAGGGTTGAATCTTTATTTGAAGAAATCCTCGGCAGCTTCTTACTTTTTTCTTTTTCCTCCTCCTTCTTTTCTTCTTGCTTCCTTTCTCTCTTTCTACAGAAGCTTGTAACGAGACCGAATGCTTCGAACACGATGAAGTACAAAACACACATGATTCGTCACCAATCTTAGGGTTTTGATGTTTTCTTTTAAACAACTTCCAACCCAAAAAAATCCTCTTTGACAAAAAGCCACTGGGGAAAATTCTGCAAAACCTCAATATATCAATACATGTAACCTGATGTTTTCCAAGTAAAAGCCCAAATACATACAAACATATATATATATATATAACTAAACTTTCGTGTATATAGCAGAATCTGAAACACATTCGTTCTAAAAGCAGCTACCGCGTTAATGTGCATTATGCTTTAGAGATATCAATGTATCCATGAGATTAAAATACAAACATTCACCTCTTCATATTTGTTTCTCCTTCTCGTTTTCATAAGTATTTATCTAAAATAGTGCTAGCGTCTGCCAAATGTATCTTGTAAATCCCAAATTTGCCGGTGGTGGACCTCGAGGCCGTCGTCTGCTCCAGAGCCAATGGTTTCCTCAATTAAGCTATGCCTGCAAGGGCTTATTACTCTTACTTGCCGTCTTGCGTCAATTCTGTAGTACGTCACATATATCCCCCTAAGAAAGACGCTGGGGTGGGGGTATGAATTCTTAGGTTTCGGATCCGCCGCAGCTTAAAGTAGCTCTCTGTAGAAAGAATTCTCACTAATTTCTGACGTTTGTGGAAGGCAGGTCACACACTGTTAAAAAAAACCACTTAAAAATAAGAAATTGAACCTACTCGGGTTTTTTTTAAGTACAATCGTATCTTAAACGAGTACATGGCATGCTCAAATATAAGTAACCATACGTACTTACAAATAACTGTGTCAATAAATATAAATATAATCTCGCATTACTTCATTTTAGATATTATAGATTTTAAAAGAAATTGTTTAATAAAAGTGTAAAGTGGCACACACAAATAATTAGTACAACAAAGTCACTGATCACAAGTAATTTATTTATGCGTAAAGTACATAAATTATCTTCGTGTACGTTTTTACATTAACTATATTTGTGTCAATCTCATAAATAATATATTGTCGCTTCATCACTATATTTGTCATAAAAGTGTGCGGTCCATTTGCCCAACATGTGACAACGAGTATATCTATTATCCCAGATGTGCCATCGAATAATATACTTCCAGTTGATTCTATGAATAAATGAGTATGTATGGAGTACACGTATTCCATAATTGAAATCGAGCGGCGGATGGCTAAGTGGTTAGAGGTTCAGACTACTGGCAGGGGACCCCAGGTTCAGACCTAGCCTGATAGGCTTTGAGCCTGGGGGCTCCCCGTGGTGGTGTGAATTTCTAACATTCGCTCAATATCCGCCATGTATCCGACGAGCACGTTGGCGGCCCTCGGGTAGGAATCCTCCAGTAACATATATGAAGGTGTTCTTATGTTACTGGGGGATTCCTACTCGAGAGCCGTCCTCCTAATTTCTCTTTGCCTTTTATGTGCAAAATCGTATGCTTGTACGGTGGCGCCATCTAGTGTGCTCTCATTTAAAAACTATCCTGTCAGATTCGCTCTCACCTCCTCCAGTTTCTGTGCCCTTCCCGAAAGGGAACAGAAACTGACTGAAATTGGAACACGTATATTTGAAATATACGGGCCGCCCCGTTGGCGCAGTGGTCTAAGCGATGGCCTCTGATCATTCGTCTAAACGGGGTTCGTTTTCGAATCCCGGTGAGGCATGGATGTTGTGTTTGTCTTACGGCACTGGCTCTCTCCCTTCCTTGGAACCAGTGACCCTAAATTAGGGACGGGCGACTGCTTTTAGCCCATTCAGTTGCTCACGATGGTCGTTAAACCTCCAATCAAAAAAAAAAATATATATATATATACGGATTTTTTTTTAGTACATATAGTTGAAATGTATGTACTCAAAATGAGTACAAATATTTCAAATTATAAAAACTCCCAACTGATTCCCTGCATGTACTCAAAAATGACTACGTGTCTTTTCCAAAAATGGAACACAAGTACTCGGAGCTTTTTTAAGCTTAGAACGCACTCAAAAACGAGTACATTTTGCTTATTTCTAAGTAACAATTCTTAACAGTGCACATTTTCCGAAGACCCTGAAGGCCAGTAGATCTATCTTAACGTTCTGGCGCCAATCTGAAACCTAAAATTCCTGCGGCGGCTATAGAACCTTCTGCTCCGGAGCCGAATGCTTTTCTAATTATGCTACGTCGGTAAGGGCTTATCACTTGATATGTGCATCATCCTTGTAGTACGTCCCAGATATCCACAAGGGGGTGACTCTAAATCGCAGGTTTCGGGTACGTCCCAAACCATGCTTGAAGTAGCTCTCTGTAGAAGAAAGAATTCTCACTAATTCCAGACGATGTGTGAAAGGAACATATCACGTTTCTCAAAGAAGCTAACGACCAGTAGATGCATTTTTTTGTTCGGACGCCAATGTTAAACCACAATTTGTCGGCA
Organism: Macrothele yani; assembly: GCA_039090855.1. Lineage (NCBI taxonomy): Eukaryota > Metazoa > Arthropoda > Arachnida > Araneae > Macrothelidae > Macrothele > Macrothele yani. Next base: position 50,145,857 of record CM077013.1, on the reverse strand, counting down.
GAGGTAATCAAACCCACATTCTTCTGCCCCAGAGCCGAAGGCTTTCCCAATTGAGCTACTTCGGCAAGGGCTTATCACTGCTACATGCCGCCTTGACATGTGCGTAACCTCTGTAGTTCGCCACAAACTTTTCCAAATATTGCCATCATCACTTTGCGCTTCTACTTTCTTTTTGCACCCCATTATTTTTCTTCCATATTTTTCTTGCATTTATACTTCTTTGTGTCACATTAGCTCCGTTTCATTGCTTTTATAAATGTGTTTTTTTTCCTTTTCTTAGCCAACCATGACCAGAACACTCCTATAAGGTAAACTCTTATCATTCTAACTTTTTTTTTAATTCCGAGCTCTTCCCTTGATAACATTTTCGTGCTTGATGCTATCTCATTTTGTTCTTCCCACTCTTTTATTCTTGTTTCCTGATTCATGTTTCATATCCGCAGTATGAATTTCCTATATAACTATCAAATGTTCAGGGTATTTAGAAATCCGTAGCATAGCAAGTCTGTCATACGTACCTATAACGTTTTTATGTTACATTTGTAAAAGTCACTTCAACAATTAAACTAACTTGAACTACACACTAATATCTTGAGCTGTTATACACTGAGTGGGCACTTTATTATGATCACCCCCTCAGTACTTCGTTGGGCCACCTTTTTTCTGTAATATTGCGTCGATTCTTCGTGGCATGGACTCCACGAGATATTGATAGGTGGTTTGTGGAATCTGAGACCATGCTTCATGAATAGCACTTTTCAGGAGGGTCAGATTGCAGGGTTGTGGATCCAGCTGTCTGATGGTTCGTTCAATTTAATCCCACAAATTCTCAATGGGGTTGAGATCTGGAAATTGTAAGGGCCACCTAAGCAAAGTAAACTCATCGGCATGTTCCTGAAATCAATCCTGTACAATACGAGCACTATGGCAGGACGCATTATCTTGTTGAAAGTAGCCATCGCCATTGAAGCAAAGTAAACTCACCGGCATGTTACTGAAATCAATCGTGTACAATACGAGCACTATGGCAGGATGCATTATCTTGTTGAAAGTAGCCATGCACTTGGCCGGCAACGATGTTTAGATATGATGTGCCAGTCAGACGCAACACGAATTAAAGGGCCCAAAGCATGCCAGGAAAGCATTCCCCAAACCATAACGTTGCCTCCACCAGCTTGAAAAGTTGTAGCAATGCATTTGGGGTCCATGATTTCGTGCTGCTTCCGCCAAATCCTCACTCGGCCATCGGCATGGTGCAACTGAAAACGTGATTCATCTGATCACATAATTTGTTTCCAATTATCGACTGTCCAATCCTCGTGCTTCTGTGCGAACTGGAGACGTTTTCTCTTGTTAACTGCAGACAGCAAAGGTGTTCGAACAGGCCTTCGGCTACCATATCCCATCCGATGCAGTGTACGGAAAACAGTGCGTGCAGAGATCATTTGAGGGGATCCTTGATTAAGATGGTATGTAATTTGCTGAATTGTTGCCCTGCTGTTGTCTGTTACCAGTCTGGACACTCTTCGTTTCGCCCGAGCAGTCCGTAGTCAATGACAACTACACGTTGCACGTAGAGACCCAGTTTTTTGGCTGACAATCCAGTTTTTAAACACTTTAACAACAGCTGCTCCGGAACATTTCACGAATGCGGCGGTTTCGGTGATGCTCCCTCCACGGCTCCTAGCTCCTACAATCATCAAAAGTTGAAAGTCTGTCAAACCGCATTTTTTTACCCATTTCGTTACCAAAAAATAACTTGTACTACTGTCGCAAGCACTAAGCTTTCCCTTTTTATACTATACTCGCCCTCTGGCGGCAACAGCACGCAGTCATAGCTCATTTGCTTAAAACTGTTAGGTGCTCATAATAAAGTGGCCACTCAGTGTATAAACTGTAACTTTAACACGTTATCTTGACTGTGGAGCACAAGAACGCATTAAGCTTATCGTGCTATAACTTTCGTTGAACAGAATAGTTTAAAAATTAATAGCTGAAAAGTCCTAAACTAGACATATAATCAACTTCCATATACTATCAAAAGTAGGAAAAGAAGCAAATCATTTGCATTAATAGGTCAATTCTTTATTTTAATGGTACGTCATCAAGTACGCGCATTATATAGCACACAAATTAGCTTTACCCAGGAACGTGATTTAATCCACATTGAGGAGCACTTATCGTCTGAATACTTTAACATAGTCACATTCACTCGGTGATTAATCGTATATTAATATTGACACAGCATCAAAGGTTGACCTACAGAAATTATGAACGGAAGCTCATTTTAATATCATATCATCAACATGTCTTCGGTAACATTGCACGAAAGATTAATTTTACATCAGCCAGGCAGTTTTTATCAGACATTAGTTGATAAAAAAGATTGCCTGAGTTAATGCACTATCTACCAACAAGTAATTGGACACCCCTGTAATCGACGATATCTGCTGTCCTGATACACGTCACGGCTGCCGCCGTTAAATATCGTGTGGGAAACAACAACGCAACCAGTCGCATGCAAGATGCCACACAGTTCGGAGCTCTCTGATTTCGAGAAAGGTGTAATCGTCGGGTATCACAGAAATGGCCAATCCATACGTGACATATCCAGCGAGTTGAAGTACCCAAAATCTAAAGTGGCCTACGTGATTGGCAAATGGAAGATGAGAGGTGACTGTCGGAATGTGCCCCGACCCGGCAGACTCACAAAACTGGGAGTTAGAAACCGACGGATGCTGGCCAGAGGAATTCGGAAAAACCGCACCAGATCGATGGGCCACATCCGCGAGGAGTTTCAACAGGCATCCGGGAGTGTTCTTTCGATGAATACCATCAGTAAGGAAGCCCATCTGCTCTGTTATCATGGACGTGTTGCCGCCTACAAGCCTTTGATCACCAAGTCCAATAGCGCTGCTTGGCTAACGTGGTGCAAAGAACGTCGACAGTGGACCGTTGAACAGTGGAAACAGGTTCTCTGGAGCGACGAATCAAGGTTCGCCCTCTACCGTTCTGAGGGCAGGGTTTGGATTTGGCGCGTCTGCCTAGAGAACGCCTCCTGCCGGAATGTATTGTGTCAACTGTGAAGTTCGGTGGCGGGGGAATTATGCTATGGGGGTGTTTCTTCCTGGTATGGCACGGGACCCTTGGTCGCAATTCCTGGTAGACTCAACGCCGAGACCTACTGCACGATTTTGGATGACCATGCGCTTCCTACGTTGTGGCAGTTTTACGGGGTGGACCCATGTTACTTTGAGGATGACAATGCCACCTGTCATGTTGCGAGGTCCACCATGGCTTGGTATGATGACAATGGGGTTAATCGAATGGACTGGCCTGCGCAGAGCCCGGACCTTAACCCTATCGAGCACCTCTGGGACGAGTTGGAGCGTCGACTTAAGGGGTGCCCCACCGTCCGAAATCGGTGAAGGAACTGACCTGTCTTCTCCAAGCCGAGTGGAAGAAAATACCGCTAGCCGTCGTACACCGCCTGTTTGAGAGTATGCCCCGGAAGGTGGCAGCTGTAATCACCGCTCGTGGAGGCTCCACCAACTATTGAAGGTGAATAACCTTCGTTTTCCTTTTCTATCACAGGGGTACAATTAGTTTTTGGTAGATAGTGTATTTTTTTCCGATAACAAAAGTAACACTGCCTCTCTAAAACTGATAACAATATTGCCTCTCAAGACTGATGACAACATTGCCTGTCGAAAACTGTAAATAACATTGCCCTTCAAAGACTCAACGCATTCGTTCTTATCTCTCACTTACGACAATGTAATTGAACTTTGGCCTGTTGTCAGGCTTGCCAAACACGAATTCGTGGAGAGATTAAAATGTGGCGTTCAGATCGATCTAAACCGTTTAACGAGAGTAAACCATATTTACATAAGACAGGAACATAATAGAAAGCTTAATTTAGAGTATAGGTCACAATACCGAGTTGTTTTGATTGGAGCTTTAACGACCACCGTGAGCAACTCAATGGGCTATAAGCAGTCGCTCGTCTCTAATTTAAGATCAGTGGTTCCAGGGAAGGGAGAGAGCCAGTGCCAAACACAACATCCATGCCTCACCGGGATTCGAACACGGACCCCGTTCGGACGAATGATCAGAGGCCATCGCTCAGACCTCTGCGCCACCGGGACGGCTAGTTGGTTTTGCTCTGGCAACAGTTAACCATTAGCTCATGAGACTACGTTTGCCCGTAATACAGCCCGTAAGTTTCTTAGCATGAACTCCACAAGGTCTTGCAGGATGTCGTGTGCTAGTGTTATCTATGAACCCAGCAATGCGTGCATACTGCCAGGAGGATGATCTCCTAATATCGAGCTACTTACTTCTATAGGTTCAAAAACATGCTTAACTAGGCAGAAATCCGGTCAGACCAAGGAAGGAAGGGAATTCATTATCACGTTCCTAAAACCAATTTTCAAACTGCCCAGCCTTCTGATCACAGATAAAACAAAACACGGGCACTGGTCTAGCAAAACGTAAACTTGTGGAGTTTAAAAATTTCTATCCCCAATCTAGCTATATTTACATCCGTCTTAGCCTTAATTCTTCTATTTACATCACTTAACCTTTTTTATTTCAATACAGCAATTTCATTATATTTTCCTATTCTATCCTACTCATCTATAGAATTAAGACTAAGCTTAATTATAGATTGAATATTTTTATTATTTTCATCCGTAGTTTTATTTATTTCATCCGCAGTCATTTTATACTCATCAGAATACATACCTTCTAAAGGTCTTCTTACTCTCAAGAAAGTTTAAAGTAAATCTAAAAATAAAGGTGTTAACATGTAGAGCCGTTCATACTATCCTTCAATTAAAAGGCGAATGATTATGCTACCTTGGCACGGAGGAGACAAGATTTGCGCCCTCTGGAAAACAACACAAACGATTGAGATAGTAGTCTCAGGAAGTGACTTGCGTGTCGGTAAATACCTAGAGATAAAAAAAAATCCTATTTCTGTATTGCATATATTCAGGCAATTTATTCAAAGCAAATTTAGTTTCATATTATGAGCTTAAAAACATTAACTTCAACCTTTGATTTCACCGTGAAATCATAGTGTGTGTTATGAATCAATACTGGGACGAGTCAAGGAGCACCAAAAATACATAGCAACTAAAGTAGGGAAAAATTCACAACAAAAACAGAAAATTTATAGTTGACCCGATGGCTCAGTGGTTTTGAGGCGATGGTTCTGATGGGCCCGGGATGAAGTCCGGGTGGAGAATGGGTGGTGTATTTGCCTTATTCCGCTAGCTATTTCCCTTACCCCGGAACCAGTGGTCTACAATTAATGAAGTATGACCTTGTATATTCCTCAGAGTTGCTCATAGCTGTCATTAAACTCCTAAACTGAGCAAATCAACAGGTTGTTTTTTATTGCAAGGAAATGTTCCACATGTGAAAAGAATGTTTCCATATTATAAAATTACTTGTCGCGGCGAATTTCCAAGTTAAGAATCATCTGTTGTCCAAGCGCCAGTCTTGTAATAAGGCAAATATAGTCATCGCGCTTGGGTCAACTGACCTTCTCCGCTCCGCCGCTGGTCTCGTGTCACGTGGATACTCCCGGTCAATATTTTCAAGCGGTAAGTTTCTGATCCCGTTTTGGCGGAGTAGAGTTCTCTGATTTTTTTTTTTTTTTTTAGAAAACTGGCAAATCTCTGCGTAATATCTCTCATGAAAAATTTCCGACGCAGTGGTCTAAGCCAGGGGTCACCAAACTACGGCCCGCGGGCCAAATCCGGACCACAAAAAAATATTTATTTTTACAATTTTAAATTAATTTTACATATTTTAATTTTTTTTCCTGACTGAGAAAGAGAGTTGCTAAAAGTCATAGCATGGCCGGATCTCATAGCAACGTTTGATTGACGCTTCGCTTTTAAAACATGTTTATTACTACCACTGAAGTGCCTTTCAGAAGATTAAGGGAGGTTTTTCAGTGATGTGACTCACAGCCCACCCGCGACCAGCAGCAGCATCTACTGACTCACACACACATACATTTCTCTCTCTCTTTTACGCGCGGGGCTAGCCTCGTAGAAATACACTAGAGCTGAAGGACATAACTACTTACTCCCACACCTGCCCTCACACAGACTCATGCTCCCAGCAATATTCGAGTCGGACGGCATCTCAAGCACAGAGATTAAGCGCCGCTGTGCTAATGTTTTTCTTGATTTTTTAGTTATTTTAGTACATGTCTTTGTAAACAATCTTCCACCAGAATGAAAAATGTTAAATCATAGCTTCGTTCACGATAGACCGATAACCTCCTGTCAGACTATTTAAAAATTAGGTTGTCTGATTTGAAACCAAATATCGGAAATGTAGCTAAATTATTCCAGAAACAATATCACATTAATTTCTTTTCTAGTTTAAGATGTCATGAAGTCATTTAGTAAGTTTAGCTTTGTATTTGTTTTAGATGTGTATAAATATCTTGAAATATTAATTTGAAAACTTTTATGTTAAATTACAGAACATATAAAATTACTTACACATTGACACATATTAGTAATTAGTTCATTGAAAATTTACAATATCTGCATTAATTGATTTACCATTTTTTTTTAATCCAGCCCGCCGAGCTTTACCCAATTTCCCATTTGACCCTTCTCTCCAAAGGTTTGGTGACCCCTGGTCTAAGCGATCGCTTCTGATCATTCGCCCAGGGAGGGGTCTGGGTTCGATTCCAGGGTAAGGCATGGATGTTTCTTTTTGCCTTTCGGCACTGGCTCTGAATGTGTTATTTTGATCAGCACTGGTTCTCTCTGTTTAACTTGATTATTTGGCATACTGTTCACCATGTTCTCTATGTACATTGTCGTTATAAACTGAATATACTGTCTATGTATCTGTCTATGTATCTGTGTCCTGTCAACTGTCCCAGCAAGTCAAAATAAATCATTCAATTTTTGTAAACCTTCGATGAAAAAAAAAAATCCATCGGCTGTCTATTGAAGGTTTAACGACACCGTGAGCAGCTCAATGGGCTATAAGCAGTCGCCCGTCCCTAATTTAGGGGAACTGGTTCCAAGGAAGGGAAAGAGCCAGCGCCCTAAGACAAACACAACGTCCATGCCTCATTAGGATTCGAACCCAGCCCCCTTCTAGAACGGATTATCAAAAGCCTACTGCACCACCGAGGTGGACTTGCAACTTCATTGTGGTCTGTGAGCAAACAGAACTTTGTGTTCTTCAGACATAGACGACGTAAATGCGTATTTATTTTATGTTCCATATTTCCAAATCAGGAAATGAGATTGGAATTTACCTGTTCTTGTCCTTCGAGATAGGTTTAACGATGACTATTCTGCAGATTTTCCAGATTTCGTTATTGCTTCGTTAAGACGGAAAATCTTCATGCAGGTAAGTTACGTATAACTGCAATTCAATGTGTTATTTCTATAGTTCAAAGCAATTTGATCTAGGCCGCCCCGGTGGCGCAGTGGTCTAAGGCCTTGGCTTCTGATCATTCGTACGTAAGGGGTCCGGGTTCGAATCCCGGTCAGGCATGGATGTTATGTTTGTCTTACGGCACTGGCTCTTTCCCTTCCCTGGAACCAGTGACCCTAAATTAGGGACGGGCGACTGCTTATAGCCCATTGAGTTGCTCACGGTGGTCGTTGAACCTCCAATCAAAAAAAAAAAAAATTTGATCTAGGCAGGTTTAGGTCTGTTCGGTTTGGTTCTGTATCTTATCGTTTTCTGTCACAAATTCTTCATCCAATCCCATCGTCGTGGGGCGGTATCTTCCTGAGAGACGCTGTAATCTTCATGAGAATCCTTAATCATAGTGAATCACAAGTTGAATGAAGTATTTACATCAAGGCCTTTGATATTTCCAATCGATTAATTTTTTTCGCAAGAAAGAATGTCAAAAAAACGTACACTATATTGACAAAAGTGACCGGACACCTAGAAGAGAAACACAACATAGCATTTATTGACATACATTAGCATCGTGTCGGTCTACCTTTGGCCTTAATGCATGCACTGACTCTTCGAGACATGCTTTCGACAAGGTTTTGGAACACAGCGATAGGTATGCGCTTCCATTCATTACATAATTCTGCCGCTAACTGCTTCCAAACTTCTTATCTGGCGCTCTAATTCATCCCATAGGGGCTCTATGGCATTAAGATCAGGGCTCTATGCTGGCCAGTCCACACACGATACGGAATTATCGTCAAACCACGCCGTAACAGTCCTTGCTTTATGTCTCGGTGCATTGAACTTCTGGTACCAACAAGGTTCAATTCCATGCATTGCCGCAGGGTTGGTAGGGCATAGTTGTCCAGAATGTCGAGGTAGACGTGCTGGTTAACAGGTTTGTCCAAGATAACCAATGGGCCGGGACCATACCACGAAAAACACCGCCGCCCCGGTGGCGCAGTGGTCTAAGCGATGGCCTCTGATCATTCGTCCGTAAGGGGTCCGGGTTCGAATCCCGGTGAGGCATGGATGTTGTGTTTGTCTTACGGCACTGGCTCTCTCCCTTCTCTGGAACCAGTGACCCTAAATTAGGGACGGGCGACTGCTTATAGCCCATTGAGTTGCTCACGGTGGTCGTTAAACCTCCAATAAAAAAAAAAAAAAAAAAAAACACCCATACACGAGTACACAGCCAGCTCCAAACGCGACCGTATGAACAGTAAACTGTGGTAAATAGCGTTCTCTTGGCTGCCGCCATACCCACACACGGCCATCAGACTGATGGATCGTGTATCTGGATTCATCAGTCCATACGACCCGCTTTCATCGATCTACGGTCCACGAAAAATGTTCTTTACGCCATGCTGTACGACGAGTAGCATACCGAGTGGAGATAAAAGGCTTCCGCACGACCACGGTAACCCATGGAATGAAAATATCTGCGAATGGTACGTGTGCATACCGAGGTTCCAGCATTTTTACTCACCTGTACACTTAGGTTTTGTGCAGAACTCCGGCGATTAACTGTAACGACCTTCCTGAGGCTTCGACTTCCTCTATCACTGATTTTCTTTGGTCTGTCGGGACGTTATGCTGCACGCCATGTGTCTTCCACTTATTCAGTACATCCAAAACAGATTACTTGAGCATGTTTAAACGCCTCTAGGTTTCTCTTATGGACAACCCACTAATGTAACACCCAACAATATTTCCTTTCTCAAAGTCAGTTGTCTCCTGCCGCGACATTTTCACTCCGCCGCACAGTGCGATATAATAGCGGTCAGTTGCAGACTTGTTTTTGTACCGTTCGCAGCTATACCGCACGTCTTAACAACGCAGCGGATCCGTTCATTTGCTTTTGAAGGGGTGACCGGTGACTTTTGTCAATATAGTGTATTTTTGAAAAATTGTAATATAAACCAAAACAGCTCTTACTCCGCGAGGAATGGACGCGACGAGATTTCTAAAGGTGTCTTGCGGTATCTGGTGCCAACATGTTACTAGCAGATTCTTTAACTCTTGAAAGTTACGTGTTTGGCAGAACAGATTTGCTGTTCCAACACAAACCACAGATTATTATCGATTGAATTGATGCTTGGGGAGTGTGGAGGCCATTGCAATAACGCCTGGAAATCTACTTCATGTTTCGCGAACCTTCTCGAACAATCGGGGCTGTGTGGCATGGACCTTAGGACTAAGGAACAGAGCCCCGATGTCTTGCTAATAGGAGGCACTACTTGAAAGAAACAACATTGCGATAACAGGATGTACCTAGTCTCCAATTATGTTTAGGTAAGTGGCAGATACCAAAGGACACGACCTATGGCTATCCAGAAGAACAATTTCCACAGCATTGAACTTCCTCCATCGGATTGTCTTCGTCACTCGGTGCATTCTGGTGCCAAAATTCTTCAAGTAAACGAAGCGCACGTACGCGGCCGTCCACATGATGCAAAAGGAAACGATATTCGTTTGACAAGGCGACATTCTTCCTATCATTGAAGGTGCAGTTTTGATGCTCGCGTGCCCATTCTAGGCGCTTTAGACCGCGAACCGAGGTTAGCATGGGCACTCGGAGCGCCCTGTGGCTACGCAGCTCCATTTTCAGCAGGGTTCGATGTACTGTGTGTTGTGATACATTCCTTTTGTGTGTGTGAACCGAGGTTAGCATGGTTGTCGGAGCGGCCTGTGGCTACGCAGCCCCATTTTCAGCTGGGTTCGATGTACTATGTGTTGTGATACATTACTCTTCTGTATATGAACTGAGGTTAGGGTGGGCGCTCGGAGCGGCCTGTGGCTACGCAGCTCCACTTTCACCAAGGTTCGATGTACTGTGTGTTGTGATACATTACTCTTGTGTATATGAACCGACATTAGGATGGTTCTCGGAGAGGTCTGTGGCTACGCAACCCCATTTTCAGCAGGCTTCGATGTACTGTGTGTTGTGATACATTACTCTTGTGTATGTGAACCGACATTAGCATGGTCCTCGGATAGGCCTGTGGCTACGCAGCTCCATTTTCAGCAGAGTTCGATGTAATGTGTGTTGTGATACATTACTCTTGTGTATGTGAACCAACATTAGCATGGTTGTCGGAGCGGCCTGTGGCTACGCAGCCCCATTTTCAGCTGGGTTCGATGTACTATGTGTTGTGATACATTACTCTTCTGTAGATGAACTGAGGTTAGGATGGGCGCTCGGAGCGGCCTGTGGCTACGCAGCTCCACTTTCAGCAAGGTTCGATGTACTGTGTGTTGTGATACATTACTCTTGTGTATATGAACCGACATTAGGATGGTTCTCGGAGAGGTCTGTGGCTACGCAACCCCATTTTCAGCAGGCTTCGATGTACTGTGTGTTGTGATACATTACTCTTGTGTATGTGAACCGACATTAGCATGGTCCTCGGATAGGCCTGTGGCTACGCAGCTCCATTTTCAGCAGAGTTCGATGTAATGTGTGTTGTGATACATTACTCTTGTGTATGTGAACCAACATTAGCATGGTTGTCGGAGCGGCCTGTGGCTACGCAGCCCCATTTTCAGCTGGGTTCGATGTACTATGTGTTGTGATACATTACTCTTCTGTATATGAACTGAGGTTAGGGTGGGCGCTCGGAGCGGCCTGTGGCTACGCAGCTCCACTTTCACCAAGGTTCGATGTACTGTGTGTTGTGTTACATTACTCTTGTGTATATGAACCGACATTAGGATGGTTCTCGGAGAGGCCTGTGGCTACGCAGCCCCATTTTCAGCAGGGTTCGATGTACTGTGTGTTGTGATACATTACTCTTGTGTATGTGAACCGACATTAGGATGGTTCTCGGAGAGGCCTGTGGCTACGCAGCCCCATTTTCAGCAGGGTTCGATGTACTGTGTGTTGTGATACATTACTCTTGTGTATGTGAACCGACATTTGCATGGTTCTGGGAGAGGCCTGTAGCTACGCAGCCCCATTTTTAGCTTTGTTCCATGTACTATGTGTTGTGACACATTACTCTTCTGTAGATGAACTGAGGTTAGGATGGGCGCTCGGAGCGGCCTGTGGCTACGCAGCTCCACTTTCAGCAAGGTTCGATGTACTGTGTGTTGTGATACATTACTCTTGTGTATGTGAACCGACGTTAGCATGGTCGTCGGAGAGGCCTGTGGCTACGCAGCCCCATTTTCAGCAAGGTTCGATGTACTGTGTGTTGTGATACATTACTCTTGTGTATGTGAACCGACATTAGCATGGTCCTCGGAGAGCCCTGTGGCTACGCAGCCACATTTTCAGCAGGGTTCGATGTACTATGTGTTGTGATACATTTCTCTTGTGTATGTGAACCGACATTAGCATGGTCCTCGGAGAGCCCTGTGGCTACGCAGCCCCATTTTCAGCAGGGTTCGATGTACTGTGTGTTGTGATACATTACTCTTGTGTATGTGAACCGACATTAGCATGGTACTCGGAGAGGCCTGTGGCTACGCAGCCCCATTTTCAGCAGGGTTCGATGTACTGTGTGTTGTGATACATTACTCTTGTGTATGTGAACCGACATTAGGATGGTTCTCGGAGAGGCCTGTGGCTACGCAGCCCCATTTTCAGCAGGGTTCGATGTACTGTGTGTTGTGATACATTACTCTTGTGTATGTGAACCGACATTAGGATGGTTCTCGGAGCGGCCTGTGGTTACGCAGCTACATTTTCAGCAGGGTTCGATGTACTGTGTGTTGTGATACATTACTCTTGTGTATGTGAACCGACATTTGCATGGTTCTCGGAGCGGCCTGTGGCTACGCAGCCCCATTTTCAGCAGGGTTCGATGTACTGTGTGTTGTGATACATTACTCGTGTGTATGTGAACCGACATTAGCGTGGTTCTCGGAGAGACCTGTGGCTACGCAGCCCCATTTTCAGCAGGGTTCGATGTACTGTGTGTTGTGATACATTACTCTTGTGTATGTGAACCGACATTAGGATGGTTCTCGGAGCGGCCTGTGGTTACGCAGCCCCATTTTCAGCAGGGTTCGATGTACTGTGTGTTGTGATACATTACTCGTGTGTATGTGAACCGACATTAGGATGGTTCTCGGAGCGGCCTGTGGCTACGCAGCCCCATTTTCAGCAGGGTTCGATGTACTGTGTGTTGTGATACATTACTCTTGTGTATGTGAACCGACATTAGGATGGTTCTCGGAGCGGCCTGTGGCTACGCAGCCCCATTTTCAGCAGGGTTCGATGTACTGTGTGTTGTGATACATTACTCGTGTGTATGTGAACCGACATTAGCGTGGTTCTCGGAGAGACCTGTGGCTACGCAGCCCCATTTTCAGCAGGGTTCGATGTACTGTGTGTTGTGATACATTACTCTTGTGTATGTGAACCAACATTAGCATGGTTGTCGGAGCGGCCTGTGGCTACGCAGCCCCATTTTCAGCTGGGTTCGATGTACTATGTGTTGTGATACATTACTCTTCTGTATATGAACTGAGGTTAGGGTGGGCGCTCGGAGCGGCCTGTGGCTACGCAGCTCCACTTTCACCAAGTTTCGATGTACTGTGTGTTGTGATACATTACTCTTGTGTATATGAACCGACATTAGGATGGTTCTCGGAGAGGCCTGTTTCTACGCAGCCCCATTTTCAGCAGGGTTCGATGTACTGTGTGTTGTGATACATTACTCTTGTGTATGTGAACCGACATTTGCATGGTTCTCGGAGAGGCCTGTAGCTACGCAGCCCCATTTTCAGCTGGGTTCCATGTACTATGTGTTGTGACACATTACTCTTCTGTAGATGAAATGAGGTTAGGATGGGCGCGCGGAGCGGCCTGTGGCTACGCAGCTCTACTTTCAGCAAGGTTCCATGTACTGTGTGTTGTGATACATTACTCTTGTGTATGTGAACCGACGTTAGCATGGTCGTCGGAGAGGCCTGTGGCTACGCAGCCCCATTTTCAGCAAGGTTCGATGTACTGTGTGTTGTGATACATTACTCTTGTGTATGTGAACCGACATTAGCATGGTCCTCGGAGAGCCCTTTGGCTACGCAGCCCCATTTTCAGCAGGGTTCGATGTACTGTGTGTTGTGATACATTTCTCTTGTGTATGTGAACCGACATTAGCATGGTCCTCGGAGAGCCCTGTGGCTACGCAGCCCCATTTTCAGCAGGGTTCGATGTACTGTGTGTTGTGATACATTACTTTTGTGTATGTGAACCGACATTAGGATGGTTCTCGGAGAGGCCTGTGGCTACGCAGCCCCATTTTCAGCAGGGTTCGATGTACTGTGTGTTGTGATACATTACTCTTGTGTATGTGAACCGACATTAGATAGGTCCTCGGAGAGCCCTGTGGCTACGCAGCCCCATTTTCAGCAGGGTTCGATGTACTGTGTGTTGTGATACATTACTCTTGTGTATGTGAACCGACATTAGCATGGTCCTCGGAGAGGCCTGTGTCTACGCAGCTCCATTTTCAGCAGAGTTCGATGTAATGTGTGTTGTGATACATTACTCGTGTGTATGTGAACCGACATTAGAATGGTCCTCGGAGAGCCCTGTGGCTACGCAGCCCCATTTTCAGCAGGGTTCGATGTACTGTGTGTTGTGATACATTACTCTTGTGTATGTGAACCGACATTAGCATGGTCCTCGGAGAGGCCTGTGGCTACGCAGCTCCATTTTCAGCAGAGTTCGATGTAATGTGTGTTGTGATACATTACTCTTGTGTATGTGAACCAACATTAGCATGGTTGTCGGAGCGGCCTGTGGCTACGCAGCCCCATTTTCAGCTGGGTTCGATGTACTATGTGTTGTGATACATTACTCTTCTGTATATGAACTGAGGTTAGGGTGGGCGCTCGGAGCGGCCTGTGGCTACGCAGCTCCACTTTCACCAAGGTTCGATGTACTGTGTGTTGTGTTACATTACTCTTGTGTATATGAACCGACATTAGGATGGTTCTCGGAGAGGCCTGTGGCTACGCAGCCCCATTTTCAGCAGGGTTCGATGTACTGTGTGTTGTGATACATTACTCTTGTGTATGTGAACCGACATTAGGATGGTTCTCGGAGAGGCCTGTGGCTACGCAGCCCCATTTTCAGCAGGGTTCGATGTACTGTGTGTTGTGATACATTACTCTTGTGTATGTGAACCGACATTTGCATGGTTCTCGGAGAGGCCTGTAGCTACGCAGCCCCATTTTTAGCTTTGTTCCATGTACTATGTGTTGTGACACATTACTCTTCTGTAGATGAACTGAGGTTAGGATGGGCGCTCGGAGCGGCCTGTGGCTACGCAGCTCCACTTTCAGCAAGGTTCGATGTACTGTGTGTTGTGATACATTATTCTTGTGTGTGTGAACCGACATTAGCATGGATTCTGGGAACGGCTTGTGTCTACGCAGCCCCATTTTCAGCAGGGTTCGATGTAATGTGTGTTGTGATACATTACTCTTGTGTGGGTGAACCCCGGTTAGCATGGATACTCGGAACGATCTGCGCGTACACAGCCCCATTTTCAGCAGGGTTCGATGTATTGTGTGTACTGACATATTACTCACGTCACCAGCATTCAAATTACCGGCAAGATTCACCAAAGTATCTCTTCTGTTGGCTCAAACAATACGGAAAAGACTTCGCTCACCTCTAGCATTGATGAGATGTGGTCAGCACAGACGTTGCCTGCTGTTAGTGGTTTTCCTCTCTCGAACCACTTTTGACGTGGATACGTCTTTAAAATCGCTACCATGGGAGTACCCTCTAGGAAAACTTGACCGAATTAATTTCGCGCGATTGATCAAACGCTTATAATTTCTGAATTATAACAAATAGCTCAAATCCAATAACTGACATAAAATTAGTAATAACCAATGGTTCTAAAAATATCAATTTCAAGGTCATACGTATGCGCAGGGAGAGGGGATGGCGTCCGCCATTTTGGGGAAGGATTCTCTGAGTCAAGCGCCTTGAAATCAGTGTAACTGGAGATTGAGTAGAGGTAAGATCGTGATATTGGTCTCAAACAATTCGTCTGGATGTGATCGATATAAAAACCAATAATTCATGAACATTTAATAAGTAATTTATAATTTATGAGTGAGAAACGATAAAATATTTGTGAGAAAATCAAAACGTCTAAATATTTGAAGCAAAAAGTTCGACTCGAAATACTATAAATGTATATCAGAAGAAAGAAGAACTCAAAAGGAATCGAATAAGCCCAAAGCGACTAATGCAGAATAATGTAGGGCTTACAGACAGAAGAAGAAAACCGAAGCGGCGCAATGAGTGGAGCCACAACCAAGCACTTCTACAGATGAATTATTTGAATTTCGATTGATTTATGTTCAGCATCTACATCTGTTGGATGTAGATGCTGATTATAATTCAACTGAAGGAGATACACATACCGAACAATTAAATGCAATTAGATCGAATGAATTTAATAAAATATGGGCTTGGGCTGATGTTCACTTCAAATCTGCATTCGAGAGTAACGAGTTTGGTTTCAATTGTAATGTATGTGATCGCTTATGATTTAAGAAAGATTTAAAATCAGTAACTTCTAACTATTTGACACTTCTTACTACGAAACACAGATGTGAATTGTATGCCATGTGTTTGTTACTTCTCATATCATCGCCCTTTAATAAATAAAATGTTAGTCTAACTGCATTCCTCTTTCATTTATTAACTGACTTCTACCTCAAACCCTTTACTGCCCCATCGGAAGAACAAGAATAACACTGATTACAGAGATCAGTATCAAGTGTTATTCTTACCGTTTCATGACTTTCACACGCGCCGTTGTTCACTTGAAGTTTCTTCAGTATGTATAAAGACCCGCTGGTCTTAATGTTTTTGGCTCTTCGGTGTATATTTTTTACCCTTTACGTTCTCTCCCTTCTCATTTCCAGCACGAGAACCACCATGTAAGGGAGTGAAATAGCAACAATAACTGAACAATAACGGCTCAGGTGGTGAAGTTATGTGGCGTAAGTGCTTCACAATATGAAAGTAATTCTTCCAAGTTGAGTTTGAAAACTCTTAATGAATGTTATTTTGTTCTTCAGTAAAAATGCTGCCCCCCCCTCCTCCTCCTCCTCGTATCTGGATGACCAGCAATCTAAGCACTAAACGATGGTGCGTACGACGGTCCCCTCAGTGCGATGTTCGGCAAGCCTGATCATTAGCTTAAGAAGGAGATATGAAGTTGTATTTTACGATATAAATAACTGTTGCTATCAGGAATCAGTACTAGTCACTCTTTTCGTCGAAGGTGTTTCATTTTTGTATTATTCGGTGTGTGTCAGAGTTGGTCAAAATCGTAATTGAATTAATCGGTAATGCATTACAGCGTAATGCGTGTATGTAGGTATTGGAGATTGTGCGTGTATGACATGAGTAGTTGTCCCGTCTTCGCCGCAAGTAAAGTGATTTAAACGAAATCATACATATGACGTAAGTACGAATGGGATGTTTATTTCGGTTAGAGATACTCATTTCGTCCATCTCCAGTACAGTATTCTCGTTCATTACATACGTTTCAGTGTCCACAATAATTACCCCACTATAGCCATAAGCACATATTAGCACTACACTCACAGTTCAGTAACTCATTGTGGACTGCCGAATATTACAGAAAGTTGCGAACTCTTGGCATTTTTGCCGTGCTTCTCATGTGTTGTTGTCCATTACTTGTCCAATACGAACACTGGACTAGCGAGCGACTGACTCCTTTATATATACTTCACGACAGGACCTCAACCTCCTGGAATATTCGTGAGATACAAAACGCTCTCCTGCTTCCCACTGCGTGATCATTCTGGAACATTCTGCAAACGTCTAACCCATTCTTTCCACTTCTAGAACATTCTACACGACACTTCGGTCTCTGTCTGCTATGTTACATGGCTGACGTTTCTAGACTTAGCTTTTGGCACACGTCCATTTCTGTAAACTATTAGTATGCAACTATTATTTGCAAATTGTGTAATTTCATTACCAAATAATTCCATTGCTTTTGAATGGCATTATTAAATAATTTAATTATATCCTCTTCATTGTAATGCATTACAGGTTAATTTCATTACCTTGTGCAAATCGTACTTGGGATTACCTTGTAATGCATCACCTGTTACTGCATTGCCTTGTAATGCATTATACGTTAATTGTAATCTGTAATTCCATTACTTCGTAATGCATTCCTGCCCAAATATATTGTGTGCAAAAGTTCTACCCGTTTTTGTAATAGATACAAATTCCGATCGGAGTAGTTACGTCACAGATGTCGCTGCGATGCCAAATTTTTGTCCAATAAAACGTGGAGCACTAGAGCATACAGAGGCACTAAGTTTGTCAGAGTAAGTCATTCGTAACGGAAATCACGCTCGGTGAAACATGGCTTGCGATAAGGAGCACATTAGACATTGTTTACTCTGCGAGTTCGATAAAGACAGTACTGCAGTCACGGCTTTCCGCAACATCTGTTAAGTGTATGAGGAGGATACAGTTGATCATAGCACATGTCGCCATTGGATTTGGAAATTCCGGGACGGAGACAGAGGCTGTAAAGATCAACCACGGATAGACGTCCAGCCGTGGTTTCTGACGAGGATGTAGACCAAGCCGTAACAAATGACCCACATGTTCAGGAATTAGCGGAAACGTTGTCGTTACACAGAACAACAGTCAAAAGACGGATGCATGCGCGTGCATTCATCAACAAATTTGATAACTGGGTTCCACAGCAGCTTTCTGCAAAGCAACGAGAGGAGAGAATCCGTACCTGCGATTCTTTATTTTCTCCTCACAGATATAAATCGTTTTTAGGACGAATTGTAACGGGTGATGAGAAATGGGTACTGTACTGTAATGTAAAGCGTCGACGGACTGTGTGCCAAGGTGAGGAGCCTGCTCCATCGACCTCAGAAGGAGTACTGCATCCCAAAAGGGTTTTGTTGAGTGTTTGGTGGAATGTCAAAGGAATAATCCACTGGGAGGTGTTGGCACCTAACCGAACGATAATTGCTGATCTTTACTGCCAACAGTTGGAAAGATTGCGATAACAAGTGATATCGAAACTGCCAGCACTCGTCAATCGCAAAGGCGTGATCCTTCATCATGATAACGCCAAACCTCATGCTCCTTAAATCATTCGGCAAAAATTACTGGACTTTGGTTGGGAAGTATTACTTTAACCGACGAATTTCCCTGACAAGGCACCTACGAACTACCACATTTTTTTGAGCGTTACAGAACGTCTTCGCTCTCCAAACTTTCGATGACGAGTATGATGTGAAAACGGCATTACATGACTTTTTTACTCTAAATTACAGGAGTTTTTCCGGCGTGGGTTTCGCCTACTCATGTACAAATGGCAAGAGGTCATACATAATGATGGCAATTATGTGAAATCGTTGGTACGTTGTTTGCTGTGTTCTCCTCCTTTCTTTGTATCCTACAAATACGGGTAGAATTTATGCACACACTTAATACACTGGCGGAAAGTGAAAAAAGAACACCAAGAAGGAGACGTCTGATACCAACGAAATTTATACAGCATAATAACGGAATACGGAGGATAACGTGATCAAAACATTATGGCAAAATACAACTGTATTTGCTGGTAAACTGAAAAATAACATTTCCATGTAACATGGTTAGTACGAGGTTGAACCGCCATGAACTGCGACACTCTGTGCAATTCTGGCATGGAGTCTGTCGTACAGATGTTGGATGTGAGTTTAGGGTATTGAGTTCCAAGCATCCTCAACCTGGACGCGTAAATCGCGGATGGTCGTGGCTGGCCGTGGAGACCAGATAAGTCGTTGTCCCATAAAATCCCACACGTGCTCAATGTGGGACAAATCCGGTAAACGTGCAGGCCATAGAATTTGTCTCACACCCTGAAGTATATGTTGCGTTGCACGTGCCGTGTGTTGGCGTACGTTATCTTGCTAGAAAGGACCACGATGGACCGACCTTACAAATGGCACAACAACGGGCTGAATGATGTTGTTGATGTAGGAGGTGCTATTCAACGTACCCAGGACAAACACTAGATGTGTACGGAAGTGATAGCTGATCGCTCTCCACACCAGGAGGCCGGGTGTAGGCCCTGTGTGTCGCTGGCGGATGCAAGAAGGGTGGAGACGCTCCCCTGTGATTCTGCAAACACGCATACGGCCATCAGAGGCTCCCAAGCAGAATCTGCTTTCATCGCTGAACACGACAGATCGCCATTGCGTTCTCCAGTGCAGACGTTAGCGACACCACTGCAGCCATTCCTGACGGTGGGCTGGAGTCAGAGGTACACATGCCAGTGGCACACATGCACGTAGTCCTGCATCCAGTAGACGGTTGCGATTATTCGCACACTCACCTCAGGTGCAACGGCAGCTCGGATTTGCGTCGCAATGGATGTTCTGCTTCACAACGCCGCTCTTCTTATGCGTCGATCGGTCCGCTCATCAGTCCGTCTGTGACTCCCGGTTCCACGTCTTTCTGTGTGGGAATGTTCCTCGGACCATCATTGCCACCATCGTACCACCACCGATACTTCCCGTTCAATTCGCTCCGTAATACGACGAAACGACCACACGGCCTCGCGGAGTCCGACTAGACGACCTCGTTCAAAGTCCGATAACTGCTGAAATCGTGCACGTCTTCCATGTCCAGGCATTGCAGCTTCTTCAGGGTCTTCGCACATGTCCGTACACCGACGACTGATTACATTCACTTCTCCGTACTCCTTAAATACCACTGACGATAATTTGCATATTATGCCGTGCTGTGGTGTAAGCGCTCACCGGTTGGCCCCGAAATTAACATCAGTACTACGTAAACTCTAGTCCATTAACATATGCAAATTTCATGATCGTCCGCCAATTCCTTCTTGGTGTTCTTTTTTCACTTTCCGCCAGCGTAGTTTTCTCCTCTCAACAAAAGTTGAACTAAATTCGCCCAACTTTGTTAGATGCAGAAATGATACAGGTTCATGAGGTTCAGAATCTCGGTAAGCTTCCTCGTTTTTCTAGACTGAATAGCTTTTGATTGATTTAATTGATTCATGATCTCTGTTTCGAATATTTTGTGTATTGTGTCAGACTCTATCGAATTTTCCTGTCATTTAGAAATTGGATTGTCTAAGAGTAGGAAGAGCGCTCAGGTTATTTCTCTTTATGAACCGAATTCAAGGAAAGACATGGGTATCTTGTTCGTTTTTAACATATTAGATTCCCCCTTTTATGAAACCAGTGCCTCCAATGTGGTCTTCCTATCTTTGGTATTTATAAACTTTTGCATATATTTTTCTTCTGTAAGACAAGGTCAAAGCCGATATTTACATAGGTATTCACGTATGTAGGCAGAAGACGCCGAACTTTAATAAAAGCGTCCCTACGTCATTAGGCATTGCGTCATTACCAGTTTGATATGACACAATGCTTAATGACACCCAATTAGAAGAGAGGGCTAAAAATAGCTTCGTCACCATGGCAGCAGGTCACGGGACCAGAACGTTTCTCTGTGGTTATCGTGAAGACAGACGAGCCGTTCGTTTTTTTTCCTTTGCGTCTTTAAAAAATGCTTAAAAATCAGAAAACGACTTTTTGTTAAAAAAATTGTAAAAAAGGATGATAGTTGAAAGTTTATGCTGTAAAAATTGCAATGCGTTATGATTTATAGTTTGCCGTATATCTGTTTTTTTTTAAATGGATCCCATTGCGAAATAGAGAATCTTGTGAAACTTAAAAGTTTAATTTCTCGTAAAATAAATCGAAATTCTGAAAACGGGTGGCGAGGTGCAAAAATTCGATCATGGCACTACATGCCTACAAAGTTTCGTGGTTCTGTTGCTGTTAGAGTGTCAGGAAAGCGACCTGATAGCACTTTTTTGCTTACCTTAACTTTGAAATACTATAGCTCTTGAAGTATCGCCAGAATCTAAAAACGGTTTATTTCAGCGTGTTCTCCAAACAATTCTCTACAAACGATGTAAATTTCGTAATTTTGTCTTCAATACATTTTGCGCTGCGAGCTAGGAAAGCAAGAGTGTCGCGACATTTCTAAAACAGCGGCAGCAGCAGGAGCGGCGGCAGTTACTGATTTTTAGAGTAGAGATAAAACAGACACGAAAGATCTTTCGTCATTACATAACCACTGAAAAATAGCAACACTGCTGACATTTTCAAAAGTAGTTTACAGTTTAGGGTTATCGTATTACAATGATGACACGATGTCTTTGCGAATTAAATTTTCGAATACTACTTTATAGTGAGATACATATTATATGCTGCTAACATCGATGGAAGACTGGCTTCTCTCAAAGCATTTTGAAAAAATGGTGGGTCATGTTCAGAAAATGGGAAAACTAAATTTGCTATTTTCCTTTCCTTCCTCCTTCCTCTCCTCCTTTATTATTTTCTGTACCCGTATGAAATTCTAATGCTAGGAAGACGAGTCAGCCTTAAATTAGTGATACCTGCTCTGCGGAAGGAACACAACCGTTTTCACAATGAGAAGAAAAAGCAACCAGGTTTTATACCGAAGAGCCAAAACATTATGATCAGAGCGTCTTTATGCAAATCGCAGCAAATGCAGGTAAAGGACTGTGCGTGTGAAGGTCATGAAAAGATATGAATAACACGGGATATTGATCAGTAATCAGCGTTATTCTTCAGATGAAAAATCCAGTGACTAAAGTGAGTTTGACAAGAGCTAAATTGTAATGGCCGGAGCATTTCCGAGACGGTAAGGTTTTGGGGATGCTCATGGTCAGCCGTGGTTAGTACCTTCAAAGAGTGGTCCCTGGTGCGATAACGCCAAGAACTGCTAGCAAGGTGTGGACCGACCCTGGCTGATCGATGCTAGGGGCGAGCGAAATTTATCCCGTCTGATACGAGCCTATAGAAGCGATACTGTGACGCAACTCGCCTGCATTATGAATGTTAGTGACAGACATAATGTGTCACATGACATATCCACCCACCTAATAAGCTGCATGACGCCCTTCCGCCCGCAAAACAGCTGCCACTCGGCGAGGAATCGATTCGATGAAGTGGCAATAGGTATCCTGGGGTATCTGGTACCACAATGTCAACAACAGGTCCTCCAGTATCCGTATATTTCGGGGTGGTGGTGATTTAACGTGAACCAGCTTTTTCAGGTCGAACTACAAATGTTCACTTGGGTTCATGTCAGGTAAATCTGGAGGCCAGGGTATTAACAGAAAGTCACCAGCATATTCCTCGAACCAATCTCTGACGATTATGGCAGTGTGGCATGGCGCGTTATCCTATTGGCAATGGCCATCATCAGCAGGGAGCACAGTTGCCATGAATTAGCGATTTGGTCTGCAACAATGTTCAGATACCTGCCCGCTCTCAGGGATTGTGCTGTTGGGCTAATGGGGACTAAAGTGTCCTAAGAAAACATCGTCCACAACGTAAGACCGCCACCGCCGGCCTGTTCCCACCCAACAGTGCTCCTATGTGCTATTGGTAATCGGCGTATCCCCGCTGGGCTGTCTACCTGATGCACCACGAATCCTGATTCGTCAGACCAGGCCATTAACACCAGGAAATTTGATTTCTGGTGCATCGCGTACTTAGTGGATTGGATTCGTGTCAGGTAAAATTCCGATCATCAGCGGTTCGATCTCGATCATCTTGGGCCCATTTCACGCGTTGTTGGCGAAGACGTGCAGTGAGCACGGGGACCCGTCTGTGTCTTCGGCTGTTGTTCAGGCCCATGCGCCGAAGGCCGCGATAAACTGTGTGCTGTGACACATTGCCCTGCTCACCACTATTATAGCTGCAGGTGATTTGTCGCACTGTGGCCCTGCGGTCGCTCTAAACAATGCGCGACAGTTTCCGCTCACCTCTGGCATTAGTGAGCTGCGGACGACGCGACAGTTTGTCGTTTGGTCATCTGTGCAACACTTTTGATACGTACTCACTACAAAGGCACGTGAACAGCCCATAAGCCGCGGCGTTTCTGACATCGCAGTTCCGAGGCGTCGTGTCATCACAATTTATCCTTAATCAAACTCCGATAAATCGGTAGCTTTTCCCATTCTGACTCCGAATGCTCTAATAACCGAAAACAGGTCATCGGGTTGTATATATACTGCTCTGTGAACTTCACGTGCGCCACCGCTTGGTCTCCAGGCGTGCTCATTTCTTTAGGCTGGGGGTGGTCATAATGTAATGGGCTCATCGGTGTACATCGAACTCTCGTGAAAATAAGGCTGCGTTATTGCAGGCCGCTCAGAGGGCCCATGTTCCCTGGTTCACCGTCGAAAGTGCCTACAATGGCCAGAGAACATCAAATGTGGAAATTGAATCATTTGAAGATTGCCTTCTGGATCGATGATTTTCGTTTCCTATTGCACCATGTGGACGGCCGGGCACTTGTAGGACGTTTTGCCACCATGATGCACGATGGGACGTAAATAAGTGTAATGCTTTCGGCAATGTTCTGGTAACTATGATGTTCTCCACTTCCTTAAACTTTAATGCAAACCAGGTACATCCTTTCATGGCAACGGTATTCCCTTCACGTAGTGTCTTCTTTCAGCAGGATAATGGGCCGTGGCGCATTACCAGAATTGTTGAAGAATGGTTCGCGAAACATGAGGTAAGCTTCGAAGTGTTTCCCTGGCCTACAAACTTACCAGACATCAATCCAATCAAGCATCTCTAGTTTGTGGTGGGGCAGTAGTCCGATCTGCATCTGCTCAACCACATAACTTACACTAAAAGGATCTGCGTCGGCTCAACCACGTAACTTACAGTAAAAGGATCTGCATCGGCTCAACCACGTAACTTACAGTAAAAGGATCTGCGTCGGCTCAACCACGTAACTTACAGTAAAAGGATCTGCTGGTAACGTTTTGGCACCGCAAGTCACCTGTAGAAATCTTAGAGTGTCCATCCCTCGCCGTGTAATAGCTGTTTTGGTGGGACGTGTTGGACCAACATTATACTGTATTAGGCAAGTGGTCATAATATTTTGGCTGTTCGGTTTGTATGCAGCTTAAAGATTTGATAGGTGCCCAAGTTTTGGTGCAGTCGACCGCCGAAGGCACATGCGAATTCACCTAACCCATAGAGGTGGCTAATCGACGCATAAAGCAGAAGTGAAGTCACATCAATCTAGCTACCATCTCCTCACCGGTATTTGAAACCATTAAATATGTTTTTTAATGATAAGGACACTCTCACGACCAAAAGAATACATCTCAAAATAGTATAACTATACTAAAAATCGGAAAATTCTTGGCTTAGAATAAAGATAAAAATTTCAAGCTTTCGCACATCAACCAGATGACTTTCTCAAGGAAGGTAGACAGCTAACTACAAACTGGATAATAGAACGTTTCAACACTTTGAACGCGGTGACTTGACTAAACAATAAATGATTAGGAGCAAAACGTGATATTTCGAAGAAACGAGGTCACGTTCGTTGGGCACGCGGTACAATGGTAGAGAACTCAGCAATATTTGAAGAATTAATTCCAAATACGTGGCAACTCCAGAGAAACGCTATCATTGCAAACTTCGCAGCTGGTCAAGATATCCAAGGTTTCGCGACTGGCGGTAGATTTGGGTGTGGAGTATGAAGCTTATTTCTTTACATAACTCCATACAGGATCGGCGGACTTGAACTTGACTTCTGTTGATAGGGCAGTGGTTATTTTCACGTCTCTTGTATCCCTTTTATGTTCGCTGCTTCTAATTCCAAACGAAAGTTTGGTCATTCCGATGTAGTATCGCCTGGAGCCGTTCAGATAAAGTCTCTCTGTTCAGATAAATAGCCTAATCCAAGTTCTTTTTAAGATATCGCTTTTTTAAGATAAGGCAATCCCTCGGTAAGGTATATTTTCGGAGACCACGGAGTGCCAGTGCCCGGATATGGTGTGCAACAGGTCAGAATTCTTGGCACTCTAACATTTAGTCAATACTTCGATCCCTCATGTAAACTGTACGGCGTACGGCATTTCAGCAGAGCAATGACGGCCCATATACCATCTCCTTCCTACACCATCTGCGCAGCATCAACGTTCTTCCCAACCCACACAATGTTTGAACCTGCTTTTTATTAATCAGCGGATACTCCTCAGGGTCTGACCAGTAAAATTTGCTTGATCATGAGCAGCAAAATTCAGTTTTAGTTTGTAACATCTTGCCACAGAATACAATTGTCTGACTAGAATTTCTCGAGGTCCGAGATTGTAAAGTCATAGTCTTTACTAATTAAAATTCAATAAACCTTAGTGTTTCTCATATTTCTGTCTGAAACTTCAATCCTTTGCAAATCTCGGTGCAAGCTATTATTTGCGTAACGTTACGCTTACCTATTTCTGTTATTGGAACTTTCGTCTTCATGAAATTTGTTCATTTTCAGGGTTTTAAGACCTCCGCGAGCAACTTTTAGGGCTAAAAGCAACCGCCCTCCTCAATTCTGGCCACCGGTTCTAAGGAAGAGTGAAGTGCCAGTGGGTTGGAACAAATACACATCCATGCCTCGTTTTGGAATTCAACCAGGGCCCTGCATGCTTGGGCGGCAATTCAGCCCGATGCGAGCTGACTTGCCGCCCAACCACTCGACCATGGGCGGAGTGGTGTTGACCAGAGATGGAAACGGGTCCCGGGTCAACGGGTCGACAATTTCTTGCGGGTCAAACGGTTCGGGTTAAGGTGTTCCTGACCCGATTTTTGACCCGGTTTTATTCCCGTTTTATTTTTGAAAAGAGAAAAGTATATTCCAAAGAAAAATGCACGTCGTTGAATTCTGTAGTCGATACTGGTGCCATGGAGTGAATAATGATTTTCCACGCAAAACAATTGTCGTCTCTTTCTTAAAGCAGCGAAGGTTTCCACCGACCGACGTCAGACACACCGACACCGTATCGTAAAAAGATACTTCCTTTGCGTTCTTTTACGGTGCGATTGTCCAGGGCAAGGTACAGGCAAACGCCATTCGTCCGCTTCTCAGCTGATTTACTCTCTCCGTGTGAAGTTCACTGTATGACTAAGAGTTACTTTTCACATAGCATCTTTTACATTGAGCATTCAGAGGTTTTCGATTGATGTATAACATCACGTTCCCATGACATGTCATGTCGAAATTAACTCCTTATTTGTTAATATGGGTGAGAAAGGCGTCGAGGCCAACAAATACGTGCTTGTTGAAAACCACAAGGGGAAGAGTGAATGCTGGAAATTGTTTTGTCTTATTAAGGAACCGGTGAATAATTCTGTGTTGTTCGGTCATGCTTGTTCAAAATGTGACAAGTGTATAATTACAAAGAAAGATGCCGACGGTGTAGTAAAAGATTAGGAAACCAAAAGTCTGACGGACCATATGAAAGTACGCGCACCTCCATCAAAGCGTGGAAAAAATGAACAATCTAAATACATTTATAAAAATACATTTGTGTGATCGTAAATAATTATTCCCATTTGTAATATACTCCATGGTCACGGTCATAGTCAGCCATTACTTCTGGATTACGCAAAATAGTGGCGCTAAAATGGCACTAAAATTTAGCAAGTAACCAAATTTTATTATTAAACAAGTTAGTAAAATCATGCAATGCATTGATTATGATACGCTTTCCAACATACTAGAAATCATTACTCAAGCTATTACTCAAGTTATGAGGGAAATGGCTGTGTAATAAATCTCATCCCTGTGCCCTGAACTTTGATCCATTTCGATGATATAACATGATAAAGTTTGGTCGAAATAGCATGATAAAGTTTTGTCGCAATCGAAACAATTTTACGTACGTTATGATGCATAAGAGCTATTGAATAGATCCCGCTCCTGTGTCCTAACCTTTGACCCCATTTCGCCCATTTTCAATAGGATCCGTCCCCAGACAGGCCCCTAACATACTAACATTTCATTCAAATCGAAACATTTTTACGTAAGTTATGACTCATATTGGCGATGGAAGTAATTTCGCTCCTATGTGCTGACCTTTGACCCTCATTTCGCCAATTGTCAATAGGGGTTGTCCCCAGGAGGTCTCCTACCACATACTAAATTTTAATCGAAATCGAACCTTTTTTACGTTAGTTATGACGCATAAGAGCAGTGGAATGGATCCCGCTCCTATATCCTGACATTTGACCCCATTTCGTTCGCTTTCAATAGGGTTCTTTTCCAGGTGTTCCCCTACTACATACTAAAATTTCATCGAAATTGAACAAAATTTACGCGAGTTATCGTGCGGGCGAATATACGCACACAACGCGTGACGTAATGAGGCAGATGGGAATCGCGACCATCTGCTCGCAAACGTGTGACGTCATAAAACTTTAATATGATCCACAAACAACGCGTGACGTAATGAGACAGATGGCGTGATCACTCGCCAACATCTAATGGGGTGACGCCATGACACTACACTAAAAACGTGGTAATTCGGGGTGGTTATTTAACCCACTAAACAAATTTTCATAAAGTTAAGATCAAGCAAAATCGATTTCTAGTACCAGAAAACGGTAGGTTAAAGACTTTCATCAAAATCCTTAGAGCCGTTTTCAAAATAAAAAATATATACATACAAGAATTGCTCCTTTAAGGTGAACGTCAAGTAATTTTGCTTCCTGTACTTCGAATGGAAACATTTCTGTACACATTTTCTTCCCAATTAATGTGTACAGGATGAAAATTTGAACATCGATTAAAATATCTTCATTTTATAACTTGGAATACTTAATATTTTCTAAAACATAACCATAATTACGCAATCCCACATTTGTTTGTCTACTGACGTCATGAAAATACAGGTGGCGCAATCTTTTTCTGGATTCAACACCACCAAAGGAAAAGTTATTGATTTTTAATATAATTATGGTTATGTTTTAGAAAATATTAAGTATTCCAAGTTATAATAAAGCTATTTTAATCAATGTTCAAATTTTCATCCTTGGGAACATTAATTGTGAAGGAAATGTGTACAAAAGTTTTTCCATCAGAAGTATAGGAAGCAAAATTACTTGACGTCCACCTTAATAATATGGGATAAGGGCGACGGAATGGATCGTAATCCTATGTCCTGACCTTTGACCACATTTCGTCAAGTAATTTTGACGAAATGTGACGAAATATTCAGTATGTGGTAGGGGACCACCCGGGTACGAACGCTATTTTCAATAGCGTTCGTACCCAGGTGGTCCCCTACCACATACTGACATTTCATCGAAATCGAACCATTTTTACGAACGTTATGACGCATAAGGGCAATGGAATGCATCCCGCTCTTATGTCCTGATCTTTGACCCCACTTCACCCATTTTGAAGAGGATTTGTCCCCAAGCGGTCCCCTACCACATAGTAAACTTTCTTTGAAATCGAACCATGTTTACGCAAGTTATGACGCATAAAGGCAATGGAATGATCCCGCTCCTACGTCGTGACCTTTGACACCATTTGTCCCATTTTCAATAGGGTTTGTCCACAGGTGGTCCCCTACCACATACTAAAATTTCATCGAAATCGAACCATTTCTACGCCAGTTATCGTGATGACGGACGGACGGACGGACAAAGCAGGAGTATATACGCTACTTCAACCTACGGTGCGAAAGCGTAAAAAAGGATTTCAGTTATTAAATATCAAGCAGTTATTGGGATGAATATATATATATATATATATATATATATATATATATATATATATATTACGTTTATCATCATCATCATCATTGTCAACCATTATCAATCCTCTGCTGGACGAAGGTCTCCCAAAATTTCCTGCACAGCGGTCTGTCTTGTGCCAGTCTCCTCCATGTCACTCCCGCATACTTTCGAATTTCATCCACCCATCTCCCATGTGGTCTTCTTCTGGGTCTTTTCCTGTCCCTTGGAATCCAATCTAAAATTTCGGCTGTCCATCGATGGTCTGTCCTTCGGGCAGTATGTGCAGCCTATTGCCATTTCAGGGATTTAACTCTGAACATGATGTCTTCCACTCTTGTCATTTTTCGGATCCACGAGTTCCTCTTCTTATCTCAACTGGTTACACCACGCATGCACCTCTCCATGCTGCTTTGAGTTGTCTGCAGCTTTTGTATGTCTCTTTTAGTTAGGGTCCACGTATATGCACCATACGTAAGCACTGGAAGGATGCATTGATCAAACACTTTTCTTTTAAGACATAATGGCATATTGCTCTTGAAAATTATGCTGTTTCTTCCAAAAGCTCTCCAGGCAAGTTTTGTACGCCGATTAATTTCTTCATCAATGTGACCCTCACTTGATATCTGCTGTCCAAGATAAACGTACGTGTCTGTTATCTCCAGCTTTTCTCCATCAATCGATAAATCTTCATTTCTTGTAAAAGCATTGTACATCAATTTTGTCTTCTGAAAGTTCATTTTTAATCCCACTTCTTTACTCTTGTCAGCAAGTTCCTGGATCATACTCTGCAGCTCTGATGGGGTAGTTTCAAAAATGACTACGGTATCAGTAAAACGAAGGTGGGTTAGATAATCTCCATTAATCTTTATACCTTTGTTTTCCCAGTTCAGTGATTGAAAGACATTTTCCAATGTGGCATTAAAGAGCTTCGGAGATATGGTGTCACCTTGTCTCACTCCCTTTCCAATTTTTATGTGTGTTGTATTTTCAAACAGCCGAAGCTTTGCACTTGCATTTTCATAGATGTTATTAATAATATTAATGTACGCATCTTCAATACCGCAGGATTTCAGAGCCATTGTAACTGCTGATGGTATATGTACATATATATATATATATATATATATATATGGGATGTAAGGTCAGGTGATGCGTATCATCACAGCCTCTCCTTGACAAATGTCAACCCCGCCTTCTCGTGGTGCATCCTGTTCACACTAAAGGGGCTCTGACGACCGCCCATAGCGGTATAACTATACCATCGGGATTAGAGGAAATTCTATCCCACACTCACCAACCCGCTTGGCCAGCATGGTGAGTTATGGCCAAACCCCTCCAAAATGATTCCACAACTTAAATCTTGGCCCTCAGTCTCCGGCAGCTGGAATGTACCTGGCCAAGGCAGCGGCCAGTGCGACATGAAGGCAGAGGGTGCTAAGAATCCCCGGAGGACCGGACTAGGGTGCCATCTGATGCTGACCTTGGCTACTTACAATGGACGCTCCCTATCTTCTGAATCAAGGCTTCTTGAATTGGAAGAGGAACTACAAAGGATCAAGTGGGACATCGTGGGGCTAAGTGAGGTAAGGAGAAAAGGAGAAGATCTCATCGAACTGAAAAGTGGACATCTCTTCTACTATCGTGGGACAGATACTGGCAGAACTAGTGGTGTTGGATTTATAATAAACCAGAAACTGAAGGATAAAGTTGTAGAAGTTGAAAGTTCCTCTGACAGAGCTGCACGACTTGTTATCCAACTCTCGAAAAGATACCAGGCTCAGATTATTCAAACTTATGCACCCACCACAAGTCATCCTGAAGAAGAAATTGAAGAATTTTATGAGGAAATTTGTCATCTAAATAATAAAGGTAAGCAGCACTTGAAAATAATTATGGGAGATTTCAATGCAAAACCAGGGCAACGGAAACAGAATGAAACTTCAGTAGGTAAAGTTGGTCATGGCAACAGAAACCAGCGTGGAAATACTCTCGTTGAGTTTGCAGAGGCAGAAGGGTTTTTCATCTTGAACTCCTTCTTCAAGAAAAAGCCACACAGGAAATGGACATGGAGACATCCAAATGGGACGACAAGTGAAATTGATTTTATTATGTGTAACAAAAAATTCGTCATAGAAGACTGCAGTGTGCTAAACAAGTTCAACACAGGTAGTGACCATAGATTGGTGAGATGTAAGATGCACCTCAACACTAAACTTGAACGTGGCAAGCTCATAAGACAAACAAAATCTATTGACATAACCAACCTTAAAAAACACCATAATACCTTCAAGTTAGAACTGAAGAACAGGTTCTCTGCTTTAGAAGGCCTAACATCGGAAGAAGTGGACATCTCTGAAGTTAACAGAAAAGTAACCAAAGCTCTTATGGAAACAGCAACAAAATTAGCTGGGTCTAAGAACAAGTTGCATGTGAACAAATTATCAGGAAAAACCAAAATGTTGATGCAAAAAAGAAGAGAGATGAGGACAACTAAAGAAGATGTGACTTCCAAAGTGGAATATATAGAGCTATGCAAGACAGTAAGAAAAAGTATCACTGAAGACGTAAGGAAATTCAACTGTGAACTAGTGAGGAAAGCAATTGAAAACAACCAAAGCCTAAAGATAGCAAAGGGACATCTCAGTAAGGGAA
Source organism: Macrothele yani (assembly GCA_039090855.1). NCBI lineage: Eukaryota > Metazoa > Arthropoda > Arachnida > Araneae > Macrothelidae > Macrothele > Macrothele yani. The sequence continues at coordinate 50,114,099 of CM077013.1, read as the reverse complement.
GAAAACAGATTATGGCACTGAGAAAAGAAGATGGTTCTGTAACAAGAAATAGAGGCGAAATTTTGACAAGAGTGAAAGATTTCTACTCCAAATTATATGAAAGGGATGATATATGCACTCCAGACATCATGAAAGATACCAGTACCAGAGTTCCTCCAGTCCTTCCAGCAGAAGTTGCACATGCAATCAAGAACATGAAGCGAGGAAAAGCTCCAGGAGAAGATGGAATTACTGTAGACATCATACAAGAAGGAAGTGGAGAAATCGAAACAGTACTCGCCCAAATTTTCACTCGATGCCTTAATGAAGGAAAGATTCCTGAGGATTGGAACACCGCTACAATGATCCTGCTACATAAGAAAGGTGACATTGAGGATCTCGGAAACTACAGACCTATCAGCCTCCTATCAGTAGTTTATAAAATCTTCACTAAAGTTCTTTCACACCGCTTAAAGGTAACACTGGACATGGCACAACCGAGAGAACAAGCTGGATTCAGGAGTGGCTACAGCACAATAGATCATATCCACGTGCTGAGAGAACTAATTGAAAGAGCGAGGAAATATGAACTTCCATTGTGCATGGCTTTTATCGATTATGAAAAAGCCTTTGATTCGGTGAAACCATCAGCAGTTACAATGGCTCTGAAAACCTGCGGTATTGAAGATGCATACATTAATATTATTAATAACATCTATGAAAATGCAAGTGCAAAGATTAGGCTGTTTGAAAATACAACACACGTAAAAATTGGAAAAGGAGTGAGACAAGGTGACACCATATCTCCGAAGCTCTTTAATGCCACATTGGAGGGTGTTTTTCAGTCGCTGAGCTGGGAAAACAAGGGGATAAAGATGAATGGAGATTATCTAACCCACCTTCGTTTTGCTGATGACGTAGTCATTTTTGCAACTACCCCATCAGAGCTGCAGAGTATGATTCAGGAACTTGCTGACAAGAGTAAAGAAGTGGGATTAAAAATGAACTTTCAGAAGACAAAAGTGATGTTCAATGCTTTTACAAGAAATGAAGATTTATCGATTGATGGAGAAAAGCTGGAGATAACAGACACGTACGTTTATCTTGGACAGCAGATATCAAGTGAGGGTCACATTGATGAAGAAATTAATCGGCGTACAAAACTTGCCTGGAGAGCTTTTGGAAGAAACAGCATAATTTTCAAGAGCAATATGCCATTATGTCTTAAAAGAAAAGTGTTTGATCAATGCATCCTTCCAGTGCTTACGTATGGTGCAGAAACGTGGACCTTAACTAAAAGAGACATACAAAGGCTGCAGACAACTCAAAGCAGCATGGAGAGGTGCATGCTTGGTGTAACCAGGAGAGATAAGAAGAGGAACTCGTGGATCCGAAAAATGACAAGAGTGGAAGACATCATGATCAGAGTTAAATCCCTGAAATGGCAATGGGCTGGACATACTGCCAGAAGGACAGACCATCGATGGACAGCCGGAATTTTAGATTGGATTCCAAGGGACAGGAAAAGACCCAGAAGAAGACCACATGGGAGATGGGTGGATGGAATTCGAAAGTATGCAGGGGTGACATGGAGGAGACTGGCACAAGACAGACCGTTGTGGAGGAAACTTGGGGAGACCTTCGTCCAGCAGTGGATTGATAATGGTTGACAATGATGATGATGATGATATATATATATATATATATAAATTGAGTTTCAAATTTATAGTTCAAAGGAGATTTGTTTGGGTCAGTTACGGGTCCGGATCGGGTCGGGTCGGGTCAGTTTCAGTTATGGGACGCCCGGGTCGGGTCTACGTCCGAAATTTCTGACCCCTTTCCAACTCTGGTGTGGACTTCAGTTAGATAGCAAAAGGCTGCCTCGTTGGCGCCGTGGTCTATGCAAATTGGTACGAATCCCTGTGAGGAATGGATGTTGTGTTTCTCTTACAGCGCTGGTTCTCTCCCTTACCTGGAGCCATTGACCCCTAAATTAGAGACGAGCAGCTGCTTATATATAGCCCATTATGTTCCTCACGGTGGTCGTTAAACCCCAACAAAAAAATCGCAGAAGTTTCTTTACGTCCCCTCCCTATCATTTTTTATGCTGCCCCGGGTTGCGCAGTGGTCTAAGCGCTGACTTATGACCATTCGTCCGTGTAGAGTCCTGGTTCGAATCGCGGTGAGGCACGGAAGTTGTATTTTTCTTGCGGCTCTGGCTATCTCCCATCCCTGGAACCAGTGGCCCTATATTAGGGACAAGCGACTGCTTATAGCTCATTGAGTTGCCCGCGGTGGTCGTTAAACCTTCAATAAAAGAAATCTTTATTTCTCGTACACATACACATAAAATTTCCTCTCACTCAAAAATGTTAATAATCGTTGAAATGCATGAGCTGTGCTTACAAAATGCCAGATAAGACACAAGAATAGGTAAATCTTATACGACAAATGTTCAGGTAGTAGTTTATTACATAGACTACTACCTGAACAGTTTATTACATAGTTAGAATGGTAGAATTCTTCACAAATCCCAAGAAGTCTGCAAGCATAAAATAAGTCTGCAAGCATAAAATAGAGTCCATGAACATATTGCGATTTTCCGTCTCTCGAAAATATCTTTTTTGCTCAGACAAATGCACCGTGCGATTTCTTTATTGTCTGCTATTTTTCAAACGTAATCTTCACATTTTCTTTCATGCGTCTCAGAGGAATGAGCAATCTCATACGTCTTCATCGATGACAAGGGATCCTGTACTGAACATCATTACGAGGAATAACTGTTCAAATGTTAAAGGTAAATAAAATGAAATATTCAGTGCTGGCGTTATTTCTTTCCCATATCAAACAATTTAGAAGAAGTGCATTTTTTCCTGGAATGTGCATTCTGTTGGTAGTGAAGTTTCTAAACTAATATCGAGTTAACGAGAATGTAAGGAATTTTCCGATGTGCAAGTCTCAGACGCAAGGAGGTTATATTTCATACTAAAGCCTGTCAGATTATTCGTATTAAGATTACTTTGAAGATAGCTGAGTACTGGGCCTGTGTAAAACTCCTATCCGGGAAGCCCTACGAAATCATTTTTTTTTTAGAAAAAAATATTTCACCTAATTAATTATGCAGATGAGCCCATAGATAACGAAGTCGAAGGAGATTTAAAAGCGTTCTTTGTATTAGAACTGTGTTATAACTGAACCAATAAAAAAAGGGCTATTTCTTGGCATATTAGGATATGACTGGATTAAACTTACTCATCATAAACTGTTTATCAATTAATTGAATATACCCAATCGATAAACATTTATTTACAAAATATAGCTAGCAAAAAGTATGTGTTTGATTTGCATTAAGCAAAATCCACTTAACAATTGCAAAAATTAAAGTAATTGCCAAAAATTTGAAGTTCCACCAACAGATATGTTTGTAAATTGCTCTTCGCACATCACGTCCGAACGTGAGGTGCTTATTTTGTTCTCGTCATGATAGCTGTTTTAAATGTTTTTAAACTTCCTCTGACGCGATGGTTAAGATCTTTCTGAGAATCACGGTAAAGACCCCCACTGGTAAATTTCCCCACTGCGTGGAAAATTCACTCACATTCCGTAAATTCCCCCACACTGGAAAATTGCCCCATAGAAAAATTTACCCACGGAAACCACCCCCATCTTTTCCAGTCAGGGACAGTGCACAAGTTTAATTTTACACAAAATATCAAAAGTGAGAGAGATATTCGGGTGTCGCCATTTCTATTTTCAAGCAGTTTAAAGCAAACTGCAGGAGCCTTACTTAGCAGAAATATAATATATGGGTGAAATTACTTATTTTAACGGCGATTTACAGATATTTTTCTAAGTACCAGTAAAATTACAAGGAAATGGCCGGTGTTGGCATTTCCATTTTTACGGCAATGTGCAGATGTGTTATAAGAACGAGTAAAATTAGGAGGAAATTGCCGGTGTTGGCATTTCCATTTTTACGGCAATGTGCAGATGTGTTATAAGAACGAGTAAAATTAGGAGGAAATTGCCGGTGTTGGCATTTCCATTTTTACGGCAATGTGCAGATGTGTTATAAGAACGAGTAAAATATGGGTGAAATTTCCGGGGTCAGCATTTCGACTCTAAACGCAGTTTATACACTGGTGTGCAAAAATTAAGGACAAAGAGGAGAAATTAACATAACAGTGAAATCAGCAGGCAGATAGGACCGAAAGACCACTCAGGAGATAAACTAGGGTCCGGTACGGTAGGGCATGCGCGTATATGCAGCATGACGTACGGGGGGGGAGTGTCGGAAGGGTATAAAGCACACGGGCGGTGTACGCTCAGCAATTCGGTGAAAGCTATTACACGGTGTACATCGGTTTGAACGACGTCGAGTTGCTGCCACCGTGTGATATGGCCAAAAGGCAATCCAGTAGACAATATCTGCATAACTTTACCCGAGGTTGCGTCATTGGGAAGTTGAAAAAAGGTCAAAGTGTGACTAGTGTGGCCGAGGAATTCGGGATCGCTCACAGCATCGTTTCACGAGCTTGGAGAGCATTTCAATCTACAAAAACAGCTGTCCGAGAGTTTAGCAGTGGTCATCCACGAGCAACCACGGCGGCGGATAACCGGTATATTGTCCTGCAGGAGAGAAGAGACAGACGGCAGACAGCGGGAGAAATCGCAAGGCACATGCAACAGACAACTGGACGTCCGTTTTTGCGTTTAACCGTGGCCAGGAGGCTGCACAAAGGGGGTCTATTTGCACGACGATAAGTACGGTGTGGGCCATTAACGCCTACTCATCGGAGACGGCAGTTTCTGTGGTGCCAGGAACACAAGAACTGGACACATCAGCAATGGGGTCGAGTTATCTTTACGGATGAGAGCCGATTTAGTCTGACGAGCGATTCTGGACGTATACACATCTGGAGAGAGCAGGGAACACGCAATTACACCTCCAACATCATCGAAAGGGACCGGTTTGGAAGTGGCGGATTTCTCGTTTGGGGCGGTATCTATCATGCTTGGTAGCCGTCTTGACCTCCACATCTTCCAAGTAGGTACAGTCACTGGTGTCCGCTATTGTACCGAGGTTTTCCTGTCTCACGTGCGTCTGTTTAGAGGTGTTGTGGGTCCTGAGTTCCTCTTCATGGACGACAACGCTACACCTCATTGGACAGTGGCTGTCGCTGAGCTGTTGGAGAGTGAAGATATTCAACGCATGGATTGGCCCGCAAGGTCCCCGTACCTAAATCCAATCGAACATGTGTGGAACCTTCTCGGGAGACGCTTGGCAGCACGTCACCAGTCGCTAGCAACGATTCCGCAGCTGCGATTGGCGCTACAAGAGGAATGGGCCGCGATGCCTCAACAGCTCCTTGACAACCTCGTCCTCAGCATGGACAGACGTTGTAAATCCTGCAACGCATTCGGGGGTGATAATATCCCCTACTAAAGCCTGGATTTTTCTTGGCAGCCGCCTGCCACATGGACGTTTCTGTCTTCTGTCCAGTTGTGCTCGAAGCTACCTTTTCAATAAAATGCCTTTGTATCCTTTGGATTCCTCCTTTGGACGGTTTTGCTCACTTGTCTCATATTCTTACATCTTGGGGATCTTATGGTATGATTTGAGTCGATGTGAAGCACTTCTGCACGACGTTACATTCGAAAAACCCTCTCGTCCTTAATTTTTGCACGCCAGTGTAGTAACGGACTGTAGAAGTAGCAGGCTGCCAGGGTGAGGAAAACTTTCGCGGTCGATATTTCGACTTTTATTGCAGTTTACAATAGCAGGCGGTATTATAAGTAGCAGGCTGGCAGAGTGTTGGAAATTTCCGGACTAGGTATTTCAACTTTTTCCGCAGTTTATAGGAACAGATCGTCTTATACCGACAAGGAAAATTCACCCACCCCGCCAGCCGTCTTACGTCTAAGACAGTCTGTTACTATAAACTGCGGTAAAAGTCTAAATGTCAATCCTGGTACTTTCCCCCACAAATTTGCGCTACTTGTGAGGCTTCTGCTGTTTGTTTTAAACTGCTTGAAAATGGAAATGGTGACTCCAGAAATCCCGCCCACAATCAATATTTTGTGTAAAATTCTATTTGTGCACGGTACCTGACTGAAAATGGTGGGGGAGATTTCCTTGAGGGAATTTTCCTATGGGGGAATTTAGCAAATGTGGGGGAATTTTCAGGTGGGGAAATTTACCTGTAGGGAAGTTTACCGGCTACCTGTTTCTAAATGCGAAATAAACTCTAAGATGTTCTAAACCGAGATAAGTGATTAAAGCAGTGATTCCCAAAAGGTGCGGCGAGTGGATAGCAAATGTGGCGGAAAGATTCAAGGACAATCTGTTATTATCGCATTTATTTGCAAGTTTAATATTTAGTAATGTTGGAAAATAACGACTGCGATGGTGTTTTCTAGAACAATTTAATTATTTATTCTGAAAGCTAAAAAATGCAGGAGATTGAAATCACGATGTGTATTATAGTGATTAAGCAGACTGGAAGCGCACGAGACTGGTTTTGAAGACGAAGCAAGCACAAAGCAGTTCATTCTTATCAGATCACGTGATATTTTTCCTCCACACGGAGCGAGAATCAGCTGCACCTTTACATCCGGCAGCAGGAGAGAATTAGTTCACCGCACACGTGCATCAGCGCTTTTTTTGGATATATTGGATAGTTTTATAATTATTGGCCGATTTGGACACAAAAAAAAAAAAAAAACCCAGCAGTAACAGACGACGAATGCATTTGGTTCCCAAAACTTTCTGCCCTCGTCAAACGTGTTTTCTGTGTCCGACGTGTTTTCAGTGCAAATATTCCACGGTGGAAGAAACTGACATCACAGTGTTCCAAGAAATCGCTAACGGCATGAATTACAGCATCCTTGTTAGCTGACCTTAAGAAGTGGTCCAAATGGCGAAACATGTGAAAGTCTTAAGGGGCCAAGTCAGGTGAATAAACATGGTGAGAGAGGACCTCGCACCCCAAGGCGTTGATTTTTCGCACGCTTCCAATAGACAAATTATAACGAAGTAAATTTCTCCGTCATTTTTGGTCTACGCCGGGATTCGAACCCGAGTCCGCTTATTCCGGAACAAGTCGCTCTACCAACTGAGCTACGCAGACGTTCATTCTGATTGCTATCTGCCTTTTCGTCGTGTGCGTCCTGCTGGCAGGTACGTCACATCCCCCCCCCGAAAGAGAGCCGGGGGCATGGCCCACGGGTCAGCCGTGACCATGAATCGTTGCAGGCAGCCATCCACTCTAGAACGTGCACTTGAGATCTCCCAGTCAATCTGGTGTGTGGAATGCAACGTCACAGACATTTATTTGTCGAAGCGCTGGAGAAGGGATTTCTCTGATTTTTCCTATCTCGCGGTGTGGAAAGAACATCACACCATTGCGAGATTTTGAACGGTCGGGTCATCCGGATAGTTCGGGCGCCATTATAACGAAGTAAATTTCTCCGTCATTTTTTATCTGCAGCGAAAGTCATACCAAGACGTCTTCCATAGTTTTATTAATTAATAAAAAATACTTAGAGTCCAAAATAAAAATCTGAAACCAGGGAACACCCCATCCATCACACACCCCGCACTAGCCACAAATCATTATAACGAAGTAAATTTCTCCGTCATCTCTGTCCACGCCAGGATTCGAATCCGGATCCCCTCATTCTGGAATAAGTCACTCTACCAATTGAGCTACGCGGACGTTTGTTCTGACTACTATCTTCCTTTATGTCGTGTGCGTCCTGCTGGCAGGTACGTCACAACATGCGGTCGTGCGCCATCCTGAAGCAGTATGGGACCCAAACGATTGACGAGCGGTGGTTATTTCTTGCATAATTTCTGGTGACATTCGTCCAGCTGACGGCAGTACTTGTCCGTTGAGATGGTTGACATCACAGAAAAAACTCATAATGAACCACAGTCTTGGCAGTCCACCAAACAGAGATCAGAACCTTCCATCGGTGCAAATCGGGTTTGGACATGTGTTTGAGTGGTTCCTCTTTATCGAGCCACTGCGCTGTTCGCTTCCTGTTGTCATAAAGCACCCATTTTTCATCAATCGTAAGGATCCGATGCAAAAAGGGAACACTAGCCTCACGTTTTTGGAGGTCACTGCATGTTTCCAGACGCCGTATCTGCTGCTGTTCGGTGAGTTCATGTGGAACCCAGGTATCCAGTTTTTTAACCTTGCCCATAGCTGCCAGGTGTCTGGAAACTGTCGCTGATGATACGACAGGTTCGGCACTGAGCTCATGTACTATGGACGTTGGTTTTTCTTCCACTTTCTGCCTTAAATGTACAGTGTCACACAGAACTGGACGACCGAATCCTGGCTTACGGTCGATGGCAACATCACCGGCATAGAACTTGGAAAACAGTCTATGGACAGTTCTATCACTCGTCGTTCCAACAATCCACGCTCTATTGATATTTGCGACCGTTTCGGACACATTCCGGCCAAGTTTGAATTCGTGCAAAATCACTAATCTCACGTCGGGTTGCTCCATCACGTCCCCAACTGCTGAGATCTGTCTGAAATACCGTTTTATACGCTTGGACTGAACCGATTCAATTTGCAGGGGCGTTTGGTGGTTCCTCCTACGGGGCATCCCTTGTAACCGGCTACGCAAATTCGCCTTGTCGGCATCGGCCAATAATTATGAAACGACCCAATACAACCAGAAATAGTGTTCACGCATCTCTTTAAGCGCATTAGCTATTCTTCTATTTTTCTCCACGATATATTGTTGGGAACAGGGATTTTCAGCTCTGACAAATATCAAAGATCATAGAAGAGAAAAGGCTTCTTTGTGTTAATGAGGAGATCAGAGTTTGTCTCCAATTAGACCTAATATTAATTAGATTACCCGACAAAAACAAACGCACATTTCTCACTAAGTCTGTATACTTAAAAATACATATTTATATAAGAGGCTCGTTTGTAAACAATTTTGGAAATGTATCAGGTTTTCATGTCGTTCCATTGTTTTATAATACTTTCTGGAAGTCCCATGATCATATTATAAGTAGTTTTGTTCTATGTTATGAATCGAGCACTGTTAGGAGTTTCATTGAATCACTGTAAAGTCCCTCACAGGTAAACTCCCCCACATCGGAAAACTTCCCCACCTTTTTCAGTCATGGACCGTGCACAAATTGAATTTTACACAAAATATCGAAGTGGAGGAAATTTCCTGAATCACCATTCCTATTTTCAAGCAGTTTAACACGAACTGCAACCGCAGAAGTAGCACAGATCTGTGGGGGGAATTACCGGGGTTGGCATTTCCATTTTTACGGCAACTTACAAATATTTCAGTAAGTACAAGTAAAATAAAGATGAAATTTACGGTCAGCATTTCGGCTTTTACCGCAGTTTATAGTAACAGACGGTCTTCTAAGTAGCATGGTGTGGGAAATTTCTGGGGTCGGTTTTTACCGAAATTTACAGATGTTCCACAAGTATCAGTAAAATGTGGCGGAAATTTCTGGTGTCGGCATTTCGGCTTTTATATTGTCGAAATGCCGACGTTATGTTTCTCATTAACGCAATGTCAGAACAAAAGTTACATATATATGTCTTAAATATGCTCATAATAAAATAGTGAGAAATTTAATAATCGTACATTATACGCGTTTTGTAAAATACTAATAGCTTTCGAATGAAATTTGAAAGCCTAGTTTCATCTTGTAACCTTTATTTTTGCACAATACGGAATATTTTACAAAACCACTGTTCCATTTTGCTTGGATTTCTTATATTTTAATATACACAACTAAAACCAAATTGCATTTCGATTACATTAGTTTTTGTGAGTTTGAAATTGTATAATGTCGAATAGCATCGCTTCCTCTGAGTACCGGTATCTTCAAGGAACATTTCCGCATTGCATTTTAAGTCCCTGATAATTTTATTTAACTCACACTCTTTCAATACGTACCAACCGGATTTAAATTAAGCAAATTAGCTGTCCACCATTACATTATGCAACAGAGGGACTCACTCCAAAGACAAATCTCCCCCAAAGGACTGGGAATTACAGTTGCATTTGTAGGAAATGCACCTCTGCGTTTTCACCAGACATTAAATTGATAAGAATTTCACAGCTGAGACCATAATGGGTTTTAAATTCACTTTAATTCTTGCTGCTTCGCAGGTAATGCAATGTTTCGGGCCTCAGGAGGACTGGGCTCCTTAGACCCCCAAGTTCCCAGTTGTGGAAGAGAAAACTTAATATTCTAAAGCTACCTGGGAGGAGTTTATTTCCCTAATCGTCGTTATCTTCCTTTGCATTAGAAAATTCTTAATTACTCCTTTTGAATCAAGATGGAGTTCTCTGTTCCAAGTAAGCTTATTACGAGACATTTCGGCGCGTATGAGTTTCAGCTCTCGTTTTGCCGTATGTCTTGCCCGAGGTAAAAGAGAAGGATGCATCATATCCTTAGTGCTAAACGCACTGTGGCATTTGAAAGAGCTCTTGTTGGCTTTACGAAAGTGCACTTTATGCTTGGCTTCAGCCGATTCGTAATTGCAACGGAGCGAGATTGAATATCCAACAATATCAGAAATATGACAGTAATGGGATGAAGCTTGTAAGCAAAAATTTTAACGACATTAGCGAAGTTCTAAGAGTCCTAGATTAGCTTTTTGGTGGAAAATTAAAGGAACGCCATTGAAATTTGGTGAAACTCAACGTTGTTACCATGACTCTTGTAGCTAATCGTCGACTACAGTCAGTAGAACACCGACTCATCGTAAAGTTCCTAAAGGTTAAAAAATTAATTTTATATTTCCTGCTTCAATAAAAAAGAAAAGAAAAGAAAAAGGTTGACACACGCATGTGATGAGCAAATCTTCTGAATGCTTATAAAGATAATGTTTTACACTGGATTTGGGCAAAAAAGAAAAATGTAATCAGGGAAAATCGAAATACATTTACAACTTCCAGATGAAAATCTGAGCATTTTTTAAAGGACGCAATGTGTGCATTGTTCTTCACAGAGAACAAAACCGTGACGGACATTTTGCTCGTGTTCATTTCATACACATTCACTTCGTCCGTTTCATTTCATCCACGTTCACTTTGTCCGTTTCATTTCGTCAACGTTCACTTTTCCGTTTCATTTCGTCCACGTTCACTTTGTCAGTTTCATTTCGTCCACGTTCACTTTGTCAGTTTCATCTCGTCCACGTTCACTTTTCCGTTTCCTTTTGTCCACGTCCACTTCGTCCGTTTCCTTTTGTTCACGTTCACTTCAACCATTTCATTCTGTTGTCCACGTTCATTTTGTCTGTTTCATTTCGTCGGCGTTAACTTCGTCCGTTTCATTTTGTCTACGTTCACTTCCTCCGTTTCATTTTGTCCACGTTCACTTCCTCCGTTTCCTTTTGTCCAAATTAATTTTGTCCGTTTCATTTCGACCGCGTTCACTTTATCAGTTTCATTTTGTCCACGTTCACTTTGTCCGCTTCATTTCATTCATGTTCACTTCGTCGGTTTCAATTCGTTTACGTTCACTTTGTCCGTTTCCTTTCGTCACGTTCACTTCGTCCGTTTCATTTTGTTCACTTTCACTTTGTCTGTTTCATTTCGTCCACGTTCATTTTGTCCATTTCATTTCGTCCATGCTCACTTCGTCGGTTTCATTTCCTTTACGTTCACTTCGTCCGTTTCATTTCGTCACGTCCATATCGGTCCATTTCATTTTGTCCACGTTCACTTCGTCCGTTTCATTTTTTTCACTTTCACTTTCTTTCATTTCGTCCACGTTCACTTTGTCCATTTCATTTCGTCCACGTTCACTTTGTCCATTTCATTTCGTCCACGTTCACTTTGTCCATTTCATTTCGTCCATATTCACTTCGTCCGTTTCATTTCGTCCACGTTCACTTTGCCCGTTTCATTTCGTCCACGTTCACTTCGTCCGTTTCATTCTTTCTACATTCACTTCGTCCGTTTCCTTTAGTCCAAACTCATTTTCTCCGTTTCATTTCGTCCACGTTCACTACTTTTTCCGTTTCATTTTGTCCACTTCGTCCGTTTCGTTTTGTTCACTTTCACTTTGTCTGTTTCATTTTGTCCACGTTCGTTTTGTCCATTTAATTTCGTCCATGTTCACTTCGTCAGTTTCATTACCTTTACGTTCACTTCGTCCGTTTCATTTCGTCCCGTTCACTTCGTCCATTTCATTTTGTCCACGTTCACTTCGTCCGTTTCATTTTTTTTCACTTTCTTTCATTTCGTCCACGTTCACTTTGTCCATTTCATTTCGTCCACGTTCACTTTGTCCATTTCATTTCGTCCATATTCACTTCGTCCGTATCACTTCGTCCACGTTTATTTTGCCTGTTTCATTTCGTCCACGTTCACTTCGTCCGTTTTATTTTTTTCACATTCACTTCGTCCGTTTCTTTTTGTCCAAACTCATTTTCTCCGTTTCATTTCGTCCACGTTCACCATTTTGTCCGTTTCCTTTTGTCCAAACTAATTTTCTCCGTTTCATTTCGTCCACGTTCACCATTTTGTCCGTTTCATTTCGACCACGTTCACTACTTTGTCCATTTCATTTTGTCCACGTTCACTTCGTCCGTTTCCTTTTGTCCAAACTCATTTTCTCGGTTTCATTTCGTCCACGTTCACTACTTTGTCCGTTTCATTTCGTCCACGTTCACTCACTTTGTCCATTTCATTTTGTCCACGTTCACTACTTTGTCCGTTTCATTTCGTCCACGTTCACTACTTTGCCCGTTTCATTTCGTCCACGTTCACTTCGTCCGTTTCGTTTTGTTCACTTTCACTTTGCCCGTTTCATTTCGTCCACGTTCACTTCGTCCGTTTTATTTCGTTCACACTCATTTCCCCCGTTTCATTTCATTCACGTTCATTTCCCCCGTTTCATTTTATCCACGTTCACTTCTTCCGTTTCATTTCGTCCACGTTCACTTTTGCGGTTTCATTTCGTCCACGTTCACTTTTGCCTGTTTCATTTTCTGCACGTCACATCGTCCGTTTCATTTCGTCTTCAAAATGCATCGAGTGACGTAAAAATTTTTTTATTGAATTTTCGCTGCAGGCCAATAAGAAAGTGTTAAGAGACATTGTTTACATTCAGTTTTTTCAGTTTAAAGTTTTTGATCAAAATATAACGATTTTAATATTGTTTAAAGCAAACCGAAGGACTGAATTTTAAAGCACTGTTTAACATTTCTGTGTGGTAAGATGTTGATATCTAAATTTTAATAATTATATTTTTATTCAACTCAATACATTTATCGACATTGAAATAAATTTTATTAATATGCTTTTGCGAATAAAATATAAAATTTATCAATTAATACTTAATATATTTTAATCTTGTAGATATAACAGTAATAAAATTTACTATAATAAGGGAATCACATGGTACGCAGAGAACCATTTGCATAATTTTGGTACGAAGAACAGACGGATGGAATGACATACAGGTGCAAGAGACGGAGAAAAATAAATTAACGAAATAAATGATAAAGGAACTTACTGAGAGTGTGAAGTGATTCATAGCTTTTTTTCAGTGAGGTTGTTGGAAGGCGGGACAAACAGACGGATGGAGAGACAGTTCGGTGAAAATAAATTTTAAAAATGAATGATTGAGAACGCGGTCCTGAAAATTTGTTTTAAAATCCGACCTTTAACCCTCTTTTCCCGTCTAGAAGAAGAAATTGCATCCAATTTGAGAACGAAATGAATGTGGGCAAAGTGAACAGTGGACGAACAGAACAGCGGACGATGCGAACAGTACAAAAGATGAACCGGTCGAAGTAAATGTGGACGAAATGAACATGGACGAAGTGGTTAAATAACCATGGAACCAGTCACAAAAATAATGTTTCCAGAGGAATTCCTGGGTTATGTACAATATTTGCAATTAAAAATAGCAAAATATGCCCACCAGCGTTAGAATCGTGCGCTGCGGCGACAACTCACAGACTGTACGTAAAATCTTGCTCATAACGAAAAATATTCGAAGCAAAGAGAATTTCTCGCTTCGAACAATTCGAAACGCTGATATGGAAAAAAAATGATTTTACTCGATTTAACTGGTTAAATTGTAATGGCACGAAGTGTTCTTTAGTGAAATTTTTTTGAAGAATCGCAAAAACTCTTCCAAAAAGAAACATGAATGCACGTTTTCTGGAAAAGTAGAATGTTACTTTGAAAACGCTGGAAATGTTCGCAAGGTATTTTTCATACTGCGTGTTGTGAGATGAAAAAAAGAATCCTTTTTAGTCGGATTTTCAAAGGTTGATGCGCAATTTCAGACATACATTTACGCCACCTGGCATCAGAATTGTGCATTTCGAAAATCCAAAAATATGCATTACAAGGCCTCTACCGAAAGTACGTGGAATGAGGTCACTTTTCTGAGTTTGTGACACTTAGAGGTTTGGTTTAGATTCCCTTTTCGGAATAACGACCTTCACATGTTACACACCGTTTACAGCGGTTCACGATCTTCTGAAACACGTGTTGCAGACCATTTTGTTAAAATCGCTTTTATGTAGCCGATATGGCAGTCTTCATTTCCTCATATGTCTTAAAGTCCCTTCCCCTTAACTTTTTCTCAAGTGTTAGATAAGCTTAGAAATCGCAGGTTGTGAGGTCTGGGCTGTATGGAGGATGTGATACGTTACGTTGTTCACCAGTTTTCTCCAAAACTTGTATTTCGTCATTGGCCAAATGCGGCCCCGCAGTATCCTGAAGAAGGAACCATTCCTGATACATCAGTTCGGGTCTTTTCCTGCGCATTGCTCCCTTCAGAAGAACTCTCACGATGTGAACATGATATTGTGAATTAAAAGTTTGTTTCTCGGGCACCAATGCTGCAACAATTATTCCACGGGCGTCAAAAAACAAAATCGATTTCAATTTCTTTAAACCACAAACTAGAAATTTCTCGAGGGCCGGTGAGTCGGTGCGTTTCCATAAGCTTGTCTGTTGTTTTGACTCTGGATCAAAATGTTTTGTCCAAGACTCGTGTACGGTGACTATTCGATTCAAAAACTGAGAATCTGTTTCCACTCTTTGAAGAAAAGCATAAAAAAATTCAACTTCAGCGCGGCATTTTGTGTGTTCTTCAACAAGATCACGTGGCACCCATCTTGCACAACCACATGGCATCTAATAGTCACTGTACATCTTCAAGTGCGACTTTACAATTCCATGATATTTTGCTACACCAACACTCCACTGCAGTGTCAAATCAAGAATCTATAACGTCTATCATCTTTCTATAATTTTTCCGCATTCACAAAGGTTTTTTCGTTTGTTTTTTTTTGTGTGTGTTTTTTGGAGGTTTATTGACCACCGTGAGCAAAGCAATGGGCTATAAGCAGCTGTTCGTCCCTAATTTAGGGCAACTGGCTCCAGCTAAGGAAGATGGCCGGTGCCGTAAGACAAACACAACATCCATGCCTCGCAGGGATTCGAAACTGCACCTACTAGGACCAATGGTCATAAGCCAGAGCTTGGACTTCTGCGCCACCAGTGCGGCTTCACAATGTTTACATCGGTCACTGATGTCTACGAAAGACCGCTTAGCGGGTTATCATGCACACTTCGTTTGCCGTCATTGAAATGATTCCATCACTTGAATACAGCCGACCTGAATCATCTGAAACCTTTCCTGGCTGAAACGTTTCCGTTATATCATGCTTAGCCGCTATTGCATTTTACACACTTCATGTGAATCATTACACCACATAAACAAAAAAGGCTGAGAGTTGCTTTTACTCAAACTAGTACAGCACATATAGAAAAATATTTCCCCATCTGAAGTACATGACTCGTTTGCATAGCATCTGCATAGTGCTGCAAGTCCACGTACATTCGGAATAGCCTACGTATAAGGTGTCCGATGTAGGTAGAAATTATCAGATCGGTCTATTAGAAGCAGAGTTATCGTAAAAAATGCAATATAGCCTGCTCAGCATAGAAAATTCCACACCAGGAAGTATTGTCGGAAAGCCATACAAATTCATGGGTATATGTCGATAGTTGGGTATTGTAAATTATTATAGTTCCGAACCAATCGCGTGATAGAAGAGGAAAATAAATGGGCAAACCGGCTCGGCGTAGATAAATTGGTCGTTATCACCTGTAGGTGCGGATCATTGCATCAGAGTAATCTCGGCAACAAAAGCACCTGTAAGGAATGAGAATGCTTGGATGACATCATCAGGAATCCATCACGCGGACACTTTTACTATCATTCAACCCATACCTCATTTTGTCCTCCTGGTTGAAATCGCGCAAAAAAACCACTAATGATTGTATAGAAATGATGTTGTTCTATTATTATGAAAATGTACGAGGCAATGCGATTCTTACTTTGTTGATATCTGGAAATTTTCCATTTCAGAATTTGCATTTTGGACGTCTCGCGGGCCATTAAAAAGTGCTTCGCAGGGCACGGGTTGAAGATCCTTGCTGCAGAGAACGCCTTGCGTTATTTCCAATAAATGGCACGGAACGCGCGGTTAAAGTCGTAAACTAGAAATTCTAAGCCGGGTTAGGCTCGGACGGTGTTCTGAATCTCGGGCCCCGGGCCGGGTTTACCAACAAAAGACCAGTGAAGACCTCTAGAATAGCCTAGGTTGATGTCAGCACACGTGGACTACTCTACGTAGATATGAAGCTTGTCCGGCATCGGCTTCCGCTGCAACATTGGATCCCTTATACAGCGTATTAACATGAAACAGTTTAGGGTTCTCACCTCACCCAGATACCATTCACCCGAGATGCGTACGGGTTGGAATCTTGATAAGGCATGGATGTTGTGTTTGTCTTACAGTACGGGGTCTCTCCTTTCCCTGGAACCAGTGACCCTAAATCAGGGACGCACAACAACTTATAGCAGCCAAATGAGTTGCTCACGGTGGTCGTTAATCCCTCAATAAAATAGACACACCCCCAGAAAAGCGCTTAGGAGAAAATAGGTGGACTACGACCCCATAAAAGAAACATAAAAGGAAAACGACTTACTCATATGAAGCGTAGTAATTTACAGCTGCACCGAAATGGAAGTTTGTTGAGGTGTAATAGCCATCGTACAGCGTTGTAGATAAGTTACTTCTTAAAAACTGCGTTAAGGAGATTTATATTCTGTGGGCTTACTTTTTTTTAAAAAAAAGCACCTTCACTAAGCTTATTTTGCAGCCGTTTCTTCAATAGCATTTTACTAACTCAAATTTTGGCTCACTTGTAGGTTTCTAAGACTTTCACATAATTTGTCATTGTGTCTTTTGTATCGACTTTACTGTAGATACTTAACTGAAATTTGTTGATTTCCATTATTTATTTTCCCCAATCGCTGATCCTTAGGAGAACAAAAATTCTTAATCTGCAAACATCTCATCAGTTTCATTAGAAAGGGATTAGTCCGACATTACGAATAATGTGAGCCAGGATTACATAGGATTTTTACTCCTCTGGCTGTGTTCTGCCGGTAATTAGTTTCAACAATTATCGTGCGAGAAAGAACAATACAAAGATTAGGCGTGGACAAACACAAAGTCTTGCGTAAATGAGGAATCTTTACCTAAGAATCGACAAATCTCAAGCAAATAGAATAAAAGGGTAACGAGTCTTCAAGCGGGCTTTAAGGGGTAGGCAGAAATAACTGTAACCTTTAGTGCAGACTAATTTCAATTTCTCGTGAAATGGATTTCATACGAGGAATGCCGCTAATGATAATTTCATTTTCGTGGGCTTAGATGTTGCTTTTTTTCTTTAAAAATGCTGATCATTATCGTGTAAATAAACAGATGTGAACCGATCAAAGCCGTTTGTATCCCACGGATGTCGTTTTCAAATTGATTTAACCTGAAACACAGTAGAAAAATGAACGTGTAGTTCTTCAAGTTTTTTAAGCAAATAGAATTCTTTCCCTAATGGGTAGGGAAAATCTGCAGTGCGCTTTCTAACGTCAGTTGGAACTCAGTTTGGGCAGAATAAAACAATCTGAACTTTTTACGTCTAACTAGAAATATCTCTACCTATGCTTAAAATCACGTTATTAAATTTGAGTGGCTTCTTTTGAAATAGTGTTCCGTAATTTTCTTCATACGTTGGCAAATCAAAAAAGTAAAGGCAATTTGAAAATTACGCGGTATCCGCAACGGATAGAAGCTGACTCAAATCAACATGTTCGCAATGGCTTATGGGTAGTGCAAACACGCAGAGTGCAGCGCTCTGCCTTTAGTCCAGATGAAGCCAAGATCAAATATGCATGGACGCTCCGCTGCGCGACTGCACCATTTTTGTGAGATGATGCAAGACAAGAAATTAAAATCTCCCTACGTGGCGTAGTCAGATTTCAATTTCTTTGTCCTGCTTCTCCAGAAGATGTTGGCTCAATAGGGAAGCGAAAACAGCATGACTCAACGAAAGGTTTATTCACGGATAGGAAGGTGTAAAGCGGGAAGAACAAGTTTAACCGACGAAGCTCGATTTGATCTGCCATCATCATCGCGCGCACAAGCCCAAATCGACCGGGCGAATGGTTTGATCACAGAAGACCGTTGGATTACGCTGTCCGCTGCTGCTGCGCATTTTGATATCAGCGATATATTCACACAAGCCATTATGCATAAATGACTTGGGGTACCGTTGGGTTTGCGCAAGATGGATACCTAAACAGTTTACTGATCTGCACAACAACAGCGCGTGGAATTTGCACCCCAATTCGGGAAACGTTGTGAAGAAGATTCGCGTGTTTTGGAGCAGATTGTCACCGGCGACGAAACATGGGTCCCTCTCTATCAACTGGAAAGTGGGAGAAGAAGCGTACAGTGTAAACACTTGTCTTCTCTTCAGTAAAGAAGAAATTCAGCCCTCCACCAAGAAAATCGTGCTGACCTTCTTTTGGGGCATCAAATGTCATATTTCCAGCGCATTTTTAGGAACACTGGCAAACAGTGAACAGTGCAAAGTACTGTGCTATGCTTAGAGAGAAACTGAAGCGTGCAATTCGCACCAAAAGAAGAGCGATTCTGTCAAATACAGTCTTTCTGCACATGACAGTGCACTTCCCCATCTAGCGGCTGCGGTGGTAGAAATAATGCAACAACTGCAGTTTGAACGTCTTCTGCATCCCTCTTAAAGCCCTGATCTGGCGTCTTGCGATTATCACGGCTATGATCCACTAAAAGAGATTATATGCTGTTGCAGGTTCACCTCTGATGATGAGGTTAAAGAGTAGGTGCAGACCTGGATCCAGGAGCTGCCGAAAACTTCTCCCAAAGAATGAAGTCGTGTACCAACATGCAGGGGAAATATGGGGAGAAATGATATGGACTCCCGGTAACGCTGTGGTGAAAGCGACGGTTTGGTACCATTCGTGCTAGGCGGATGCCGGTTCGAATCCTGGCGAGGCATAGATGTTGTGTTTGTCTTACGGCTCTGGCTCTCTCCCTTCAATGGAATCAGTGGCCTTGAATTAGGGACAAGAGACTACTTGTAGCCCACTGATTTGCTCAAGGTAGTCGTTAAACTGTCCAATCAAAAAAAGGGGGGAGGGGGGAAGGGGCGGTCTGTTGCCTTTACTTTTGGATTCTGCCTTGTACAATCCGCGGCTTATCTGTTTTAAAAGTAGCAGATTTAGATTCTGCGGATTATACACCGATGCGGGTGATATGCTGCTTAAAAAAACTTTTTGCGGGTACTTTGATTTTTGAAATTTTCTCTGAGCATTACTATCCGCGTCGTGAATGCCAGGAGAGCTCATTCAACCGACGTTCAATAAGTTCCAGGACTGATAGCATAACTCACGCAACAATAGTGGTATAAAAATATCACGTGTACACCAGAAAACAGCAATCAGCTGGAAACAGGTTTATACGCGTACCGACAGGCGGCAGGCGGGCATTAAAGGAGTCAGGTAGCAAGCGCTCTCTTCCCGTTTTATTTTATCCACGGAAGAGCAAAGAGTAAACATTATTTTTTTCTGGAAACTTAGCAAATCAGCTACTGAAACTTAAAGAATATTATGACAAGCGTATGGAGATAGCATTATCTCGCAGCAGAGTTTCTGAATGGTACGCAGGGTTTTGTGACGGGCGGAAATCCTTTGATGATCATCCGAGATCTGGGCGTTCCTTCAGTGTGTAGACAGAGGGAAAAATCGAAGAGGTGATGATTCAGTTAAAGAAAGATCCCCGAATTACAGTGAGACTTGGCAGAGTCGGTGGGTATCAGTGAGTCTATCTGACATGAGATTCAAAGCAAGGATCTGGGAAAACAAAAACTTAATGCCAGATTGGTAACCTGCATTCTGAATGATGACCAAAATGAGGTTCGTGCTCCATGATAACGCAGGACCACATACCGTGTTGTCAGTGCAACAGTTCCTGGCTCACCATCAAATCGCTGCGTTGCCACATGCACCGTATTCCCCTGATTTATTGCCTTGTGACTTCTTCCGTTTCCCCAAGATAAAACGGGCACTAAACGAATAGTATCATGCAGGCATTACATCTATACAAGCAGCAGTGACAAAACAACTTGTGTACATCCTGGAAAGTGTCTTCCAGAACTGTTTTCAGGATCTTCATAAAGCTAGAAACTGTGTGTTTATTTAAAAGGGCAGTAATTTGAAGGTGACCAGCGTTAATTGAGTATGGTGCTTTTTTTGTGTTCTTTATTGCGTCTGTCCTGGTGCTTTTCAGACGTAGGTTGTATATTTGGAAAGTTGCCTGAAATTTGTTAATAACAGGAAAAGATGAGGCAATACGAACATGGAAGTTCGCAAACAGTTGAAAAAAGTTTTTTAATTGTCTTTACTTACGAGCATTTTGACAGAATATACGACGTAACGAAGGCGATATTATTTCCTCTCGCGGACGATCACGTGGTGTGGGAAGCGCACCGTCACACACGTTCCCTAGTGACGCATCTCTAACTATGGAACTACGGCAACGCTGAAAAAACTCATAATATTTGCTTTATGAATACTTTAAGGGAACAAAAAAGCATTTAAAACGACCGGTTTTTTTATTTTTTTTTAATGAGAAGGCAATTTTTACCCCCTGCTTTCCTTTCGGTCATCCCGTGAATCGCGATTTTTCTACACGATGGTTCGGAATCAACATTGCTGGTGCCGATTATTCGCAGATTTTCCCCCTTCAATTTCAAAGTCTGTGGATTATGTGGAGGAATTTCTTTCTTTTTCTGAATTTTACGGTCTCCGCATTGTAAGAGGGAAAATACGGTATTACGTTTGGTTAAGTTTTCAAAAATTCCCCTTACACTGAGGAGATTCAGCCAGCGTCCAACGGGCCATTCTCTCTTTAGTGGCACACGATACCTTTCCACATAAATTCTACATTTAAAAAAATGCCTCCCTGGTGTCGTTGTGGTCTAAGCACTACCATTCGTCCGTGATGGGTCCGAGTTCCAGTCCCGGTGAGACATGGATTTTGTGTTTGTCTTGCGGCCCTGGCTTTCTTACTTCCTTCGAATCAGTGGCCCTAAATTAGGGACGGGCGGCTGCTTATAGCCCATCAAGTTGCTCACGGTGGTCGTTAAACTATTAATACAAAAAAAAATAATTTAAAAAAAGTTGTTATTCTTTTCATTTATTTCATTGTCTGTTAGATTTTCGATTTAAGCTCTTCGATTACACTTTGATTCTATTTAATGATTCCTGTATTCACTAGATTTAAAGGTAATTATTTTATACACCTGTTGAATATTCAAGGACTGTTATTTCAGTTTGCATTTCGGGCCCATAGGCATTAAATTCTGAAATCAGCTATATGCTACGTTGGAATGAAATTTATTTTTTGAATTTTTAAAAGGTGTTCAAAATGTTTGTGCATGGTAGTGCCAAAAGTCATGGGAGACGTGCCTAATATCGTACACAACTCCCTCTAGCCAGGCGAAGTGCAGCAACTCGACGTGGTATCGATTGCACAAGTGGCCGGAAGACTCCTGAAGAGATGTTGAGCCATGACGTCTGAACAGCCTCCCACAGTTCCTTGGCATTTTTAGGTGCAGGATCTTGAATGCGAATGGACCTTTCCACCACGTCCCATAACTGCTTATTGGGTTCATGTCTGGCGAACGTGGTGGACACGCCCATCCGTCGGAACTGTCGAGAAAGCTCCTTGAACCAATTTTGGACAACTTGGGCTCGATGACGTAGTGCATTGTCCGCCTCGAAAATCTCACCGTTGTTGGGGTACGTGAAATCCATGAAGGGCTGCAAATATGGTCCCCCAGCAGAACAATAAAGCGATTACCGGTTAATGACGTGTTTACGGGGACCAGAGGACCCAAACCGTACCACGTAAAGACACCCCACACATGTATGGAACCACCATCAGTTTTGGCTGTGGCGCAGACCCCATGTGGCCATGGACGCAAGCTATGCCTTGTTCACAGCTTGGGTCCATGGCCACGTGGGGTCTGCGCCACAGCCAAACCCTACCATCAGCTCGTAACAACTGGAAGCGTGACTCATCGGACCACGCCACATGCATGTTGCCAGTCTTCTAGGGTCCAATTACCGTGTTCGCGAGCCCGGATGAGGCGCTGTGTCCAATGTCGTGGTGTTAACACAGGTACTCTGGTGGGTCTTTTACTCCAGTACCCCTTAGACACTAAATTACGCTACACTGACCTGATGGTTACGTCTCTGGTACCTCCTGCATTGAATGTGGATGTTATTTGACCACTGTCGCTTGTCTTCTGACATGAACAATCCTGGTCAGAGGCCGCTGGTCGGTTATTCAGCCCCCATCATCGGCCACTGCGCTGTCCTTGGGTGGTAGTAATGCCTTCCATGAGTTATTCTTTTATTTATTTTTGCTTTGTGACCCACGGCACGATGGGGAAACGCTAGTCCCCGTGGCACGAACATCATGCCACTAGGTAGAAACAAATGACTCAACCATATTCAATACAGACATTCGACTTGGACCAGGAACATCAAACAGAGGTCATCGCTCTTTCCACGTTTATAAGTGAGTCGCAGAAAAATTCTCATTGGCCGCCACCGGGAATCGAACCCAGAGTCTTCCAGTTACGCGCCGGATATGCTTTTTTCCGTGACTCACTTATAAACTTGGAAAGAGCGATGACCTCTGTTTGATGTTCCTGGACCACGTCAAATGTCTGTAATAATTATTCATTCGCCTTCTAATCATTATTTGTTCAGTTGCTGCTTACCATCTTTGGTGAATCCCCAGCATTGTGCAAGGCTCCAAGAAGCAACCTGCCAAATTGGCTTGGCAGTTCGTGTGTGTCAGTCTGGAGGAATCCGAGGCCACTGTGGTGCAGTGGAAGCATATCCGGCGCGTAACTGGAAGTCCCTGGGATCGATACCCGGTGGCGGCTAATGAGAATTTTTCCATGACTCAGTTTATAAACGTGGAAAGAGCAATGACCTCTGTTTGATCAACCATATTCTCACTCCTCTCTTGGTTCGTCGCCATTGTTTAACCCCATTCAGCAGATAATCAATTAGAAAGGACTACTGTAAGTCATCCCCTAAATGATCCCTTTGAATAACAAAGTTAAGGGGGAAACAATGCTTCCTGATGCCCAGTTTCACTCGTTCCAGCGCGTTCGGCCTACTTATTAAACGACGAATATATTCGTTTGAGCTAATTTCAGCATATTTTGCTAATGCCGAGTCAATTCCTCCTGAGCGGTTAAAGATTTAAACATCAGGAACAGAAACTTCCTGCATTCCAGTTTAGTTCATCTGTTCGTCAACGTCTTGCGACTTTCTTATCGGGAATGTCTGCAGCATAGAGAATGATACAAAAGTCGCGTTACGTAATGTAAGCATATATTATCATACGATAACCAGTGAGAAATTTTTGGTTTCTGACAATTTGAGCCTCTTGGATGACGTGATGACCACAATTGACCCTAAGAATGGCACATCTGTTAATCACCTGTAGCAGTTTCATTACTTAATAAACAACATGTCATCACTTCACAGCCAAGGATGTTCAGTATTAACCACTGTTGTATTACACAATATTATGCAAACTGAAAACAGTGTTTCATAAAGATGCTCTGGTGCCCGTTGTTTATTCTGACCCGGTATATTGTGGATCACTCAAGCACAGTACTTAAAGAGGAGAACAAAGATGCTCTGGTGCCCGTTGTTTATCCTGGCCCGGTGTATTGTGGATCACTCAAGCACAGTACTTAAAGAGGAGAATAAAGATGCTCTGGTGCCCGTTGTTTCTGCTGGCCCGGTGTATTGTGGATCACTCAAGCACAGTGCTTAAAGAAGAGAACAAACATGATCTGTTTCCCGTTGTTTACGCTGGCCCGGTGTATTGTGGATCACTCAAGCACTGTACTTAAAGAAGAGAACAAACATGATCTGTTTCCCGTTGTTTACGCTGGCCCGTTGTATTGTGGATCACTCAAGCACAGTATTTAAAGAGGAGAACAAAGATGCTCTGGTGCCCAGTTGTTTCTGCTGGCCCGGTGTATCGTGGATCACAAAAGCACAGCACTTAAAGAGGAGAACAAAGATGCTCTGGTGCCCGTTGTTTATGCTGGCCCGGTGTATTGTGGATCACTCAAGCATAGTACTTAAAGAAGAGAACAAAGATGATGTGGTGCACGTTGTTTATTCTGGCACGGTGTATTGTGGATCACTCAAGCACAGTACTTAAAGAGGAGAACAAAGATGCTCTGGTGCCCGTTGTTTCTGCTGGCCCGGTGTAATGTGGATCACTCAAGCACAGTACTTAAAGAAGAGAACAAACATGATCTGTTTCCCGTTGTTTAGGCTGGCCCGTTGTATTGTGGATCACTCAAGCACAGTACTTAAAGAGGAGAACAAAGATGCTCTGGTGCCCGTTGTTTCTGCTGGCCCGGTGTATCGTGGATCACTAAAGCACAGCAGTTAAAGAGGAGAACAAAGATGCTCTGGTGCCCGTTGTTTATGCTGGCCAGGTGTATTGTGGATCACTCAAGCATAGTACTTAAAGAAGAGAACAAAGATGATGTGGTGCACGTTGTTTATTCTGGCCCGGTGTATTGTGGATCACTCAAGCACAGTACTTAAAGACGAGCAAAAAGTTGCTCTGGTTCCCGTTGTTTATGCTGGCCCGGTGTATTGTGGATCACTCAAGCACAGTACTTAAAGAAGAGAACAAAGATGCTCTGGTTCCCGTTGTTTGTGCTGGCCCGGTTTATTGTGGAATACTCAAGCACAGTACTTAAAGAAGAGAACAAAGATGCTCTGGTGCTCGTTGTTTATGCTGGCCCGGTGTACTGTGCATGCTGGCCTGGTGTGTTGTGGATCACTCAAGCACAGTACTTAAAGAGGAGAACAAAGATGCTCTGGTGCCCGCTTTTTTATGCTGGCCCGGTGTATTGTGGATCACTCAAGCACAGAACTTACAGAAGAGAACAAAGATGCGCTGGTGTCCGTTGTTTATGCTGGCCCGGTGAATTGTATATCACTCAAGCACAGCACTTACAGAAGAGAACAAAGATGCTCTGGTGCCCGTTGCATATGCTGGCCCGGTGTATTGTGGATCACTCAAGCACAATACTTAAAGAAGAGAACAAAGATGATCTGGTGCACGTTGTTTATTCTGGCCCGGTGTATTGTGGATCACTCAAGCACAGTACTTCAAAGAAGGGAACAAAGATGCTCTGGTTCCCGTTGTTTATGCTGGCCCGGGGTATTGTGCATGCTGGCCTGGTGTATTGTGGATCACTCAAGCACAGTACTTAAAGAAGAGAACAAAGATGCTCTGGTGCCCGCTTGCATATGCTGGCCCGGTGTATTGTGGATCACTCAAGCACAGTACTTAAAGAGGAGAACAAAGGTGCTCTGGTGCCCGTTGTTTCTGCTGGCCCGGTGTATTGTGGATCACTCAAGCGCAGCACTTAAAGAGGAGAACAAAGATGCTCTGGTGCCCGTTGTTTATTCTGGCCCGGTGTATTGTGGATCACTCAAGCATAGTACTTAAAGAAGAGAACAAAGATGATGTGGTGCACGTTGTTTATTGTGGCCCGGTGTATTGTGGATCACTCAAGCACAGTACTTAAAGAAGAGAACAAAGATGCTCTGGTTCCCGTTGTTTATGCTGGCCCGGTGTATTGTGGATCACTCAAGCACAGTACTCAAAGAAGGGAACAAAGATGCTCTGGTTCCCCTTGTTTATGCTGGCCCGGGGTATTGTGCATGCTGGCCTGGTGTATTGTGGATCACTCAAGCACAGTACTTAAAGAAGAGAACAAAGATGCTCTGGTGCCCGCTTTTTACGCTGGCCCGTTGTATTGTGGATCACTCAAGCACAGTACTTAAAGAGGAGAACAAAGATGCTCTGGTGCCCGTTGTTTCTGCTGGCCCGGTGTATCGTTTATCACAAAAGCACAGCACTTAAAGAAGGAGAACAAAGATGCTCTGGTGCCCGTTGTTTATGCTGGCCCGGTGTATTGTGGATCACTCAAGCATAGTACTTAAAGAAGAGAACAAAGATGATGTGGTGCACGTTGTTTATTCTGGCCCGGTGTATTGTGGATCACTCAAGCACAGTACTTAAAGACGAGAAAAGAGATGCTCTGGTTCCCGTTGTTTATGCTGGCCCGGTGTATTGTGGATCACTCAAGCACAGTACTTAAAGAGGAGAACAAAGATGCTCTGGTGCCCGTTGTTTATGCTGGCCCGGTGTATTGTGGATCACTCAAGCACAGTACTTAAAGAGGAGAACAAAGATGCTCTGGTGCCCGTTGTTTCTGCTGGCGTGGTGTATCGTGGATCACTAAAGCACAGCACTTAAAGAGGAGAACAAAGATGCTCTGGTGCCCGTTGTTTATGCTGGCCCTGTGTATTGTGGATCACTCAAGCACAGTACTTAAAGAGGAGAACAAAGGTGCTCTGGTGCCCGTTGTTTCTGCTGGCCCGGTGTATTGTGGATCACTCAAGCGCAGCACTTAAAGAAGAGAACAAAGATGCTCTGGTGCCCGTTGTTTATTCTGGCCCGGTGTATTGTGGATCACTCAAGCATAGTACTTCAAGAAGAGAACAAAGATGATGTGGTGCACGTTGTTTATTCTGGCCCGGTGTACTGTGCATGCTGGCTTGGTGTGTTGTGTATCACTCAAGCACAGTACTTAAAGAAGAGAACAAAGATGCTCTGGTTCCCGTTGTTTATGCTGGCCCGGTTTATTGTGGATTACTCAAGCACAGAACTTAAAAAAGAGAACAAAGATGATCTGGTGCCCGTTGTTTATGCTGGCCCGGTGTATCGTGGATCACAAAAGCACAGCACTTAAAGAGGAGAACAAAGATGCTCTGGTGCCCGTTGTTTATTCTGGCCCGGTGTATTGTGGATCACTCAAGCATAGTACTTAAAGAAAAGAACAAAGATGATGTGGTGCACGTTGTTTATTCTACCCCGGTGTATTGTGGATCACTCAAGCACAGTACTTAAAGACGAGAAAAGAGATGCTCTGGTTCCCGTTGTTTATGCTGGCCCGGTGTATTGTGGATCACTCAAGCACAGTACTTAAAGAGGAGAACAAAGATGCTCTGGTGCCCGTTGTTTATGCTGGCCCGGTGTATTGTGGATCACTCAAGCACAGTACTTAAAGAGGAGAATAAAGATGCTTTGGTGCCCGTTGTTTCTGCTGGCCCGGTGTAATGTGGATCACTCAAGCACAGTACTTAAAGAAGAGAACAAGCATGATCTGTTTCCCGTTGTTTACGCTGGCCCGGTGTACTGTGCATGCTGGCTTGGTGTGTTGTGGATCACTCAAGCACAGTACTTAAAGAGGAGAACAAAGATGCTCTGGTGCCCGTTGTTTATTCTGGCCCGGTGTATTGTGGATCACTCAAGCATAGTACTTAAAGAACAGAACAAAGATGATGTGGTGCACGTTGTTTATTCTGGCCCGGTGTATTGTGGATCACTCAAGCACAGTACTTAAAGAAGAGAACAAAGATGCTCTGGTTCCCGTTGTTTATGCTGGCCCGGTTTATTGTGGATTACTCAAGCACAGTACTTAAAGAAGAGAACAAAGATGCTCTGGTGCCCGTTGTTTATGCTGGCCCGGTGTACTGTGGATCACTCAAGCACAGTACTTAAAGAGGAGAATAAAGATGCTCTGGTGCCCGTTGTTTCTGCTGGCTTGGTGTGTTGTGGATCACTCAAGCACAGTACTTAAAGAAGAGAACAAAGATGCTCTGGTGTCCGCTTTTTTATGCTGGCCCGGTGTATTGTGGATCACTCAAGCACAGCACTTAAAGAAGAGAACAATGATGCTCTGGTGCCCGTTGTTTATGCTGGCCCGGTATATTGTGGATCACTCAAGCACAGCACTTACAGAAGAGAACAATGATGCTCTGGTGCCCGTTGTTTATGCTGGCCCGGTATATTGTGGATCACTCAAGCACAGCACTTACAGAAGAGAACAAAGATGCGCTGGTGTCCGTTGTTTATGCTGGCCCGGTGTATTGTATGTCACTCAAGCACAGCACTTACAGAAGAGAACAAAGATGCTCTGGTGCCCGTTGCTTATGCTGGCCCGGTGTACTGTGCATGCTGGCTTGGTGTGTTGTGGATCACTCAAGCACAATACTTAAAGAAGAGAACAAAGATGATCTGGTGCACGTTGTTTATTCTGGCCCGGTGTATTGTGGATCACTCAAGCACAGTACTTAAAGAAGGGAACAAAGATGCCCTGGTTCCCGTTGTTTATGCTCTCCCGGTGTATTGTGGATCACTCAAGCACAGTACTTAAAGAGGAGAACAAAGATGCTCTGGTGTCCGATTTTTTATGCTGGCCTGGTGTATTGTGGATCACTCAAGCACAGCACTTAAAGAAGAGAACAATGATGCTCTGGTGCCCGTTGTTTATGCTGGCCCGGTATATTGTGGATCACTCAAGCACAGCACTTACAGAAGAGAACAATGATGCTCTGGTGCCCGTTGTTTATGCTGGCCCGGTATATTGTGGATCACTCAAGCACAGCACTTACAGAAGAGAACAAAGATGCGCTGGTGTCCGTTGTTTATGCTGGCCCGGTGTATTGTATGTCACTCAAGCACAGCACTTACAGAAGAGAACAAAGATGCTCTGGTGCCCGTTGCTTATGCTGGCCCGGTGTATTGTGGATCACTCAAGCACAATACTTAAAGAAGAGAACAAAGATGATCTGGTGCACGTTGTTTATTCTGGCCCGGTGTATTGTGGATCACTCAAGCACAGTACTTAAAGAAGGGAACAAAGATGCCCTGGTTCCCGTTGTTTATGCTGGCTCCCGGTGTATTGTGCATGCTGGCCTGGTGTATTGTGGATCACTCAAGCACAGTACTTAAAGAAGAGAACAAAGATGCTCTGGTGCCCGCTTTTTTATGCTGGCCCGGTGTATTGTGGATCACTCAAGCACAGTACTTAAAGAAGAGAACAAAGACGGTACGGCACTAGAGACCTTCGAAAGATCACTGGAACTCTCAAGCGAATTATACCAAAGACTAAACGAACTGCCTCAAAGTCGAAATGATAACGAATTCACCCACAAACCCTCCAGTTACTTAAGGAGAGCTAAAAACCACACATACAGACCGATCAGGATCAGGAACACTGTCTACGACTGAAATGATTTTTTCAGCGTTCTAGGCCAGAAGGGGACGTCCTAGACTATCTGGGATGAATAGCAAGGTGTACCACCTTCCTGCGCAACTCTACTCCTCGCCCAAGTTCGGAAGTGAGTATTATCAACTGAAACATTACATGGTTAGTACTGTAAAGATACAGATATGGTTAAACAGAATACCCCTGAGTGGTAGTAGATAAATCCCACAGTTTAGGAATTAATTTTTCTATTTGGTTAGAAGGCATGTCCCTGACGTTCCTAGATATACCTATTCACAACTGTGAGCTGGTCATTTTCCTATATGTTGAGATATAGCGTTCGTGATGGTTCAGGGGAGCGCTGGCTGAACCTTGCTCTGCATTCTCCTTGGCATCTGGGTGATTGGTAAGCACTAGACTTTCTTTGCTTCACTCCCATATGTCTTTCCAATCGGGCACACTAGCCTAAATCCTCTAGCTTCCTACTACGGAGAGCTGTTAAAGACAGGGGTCAAATACTCCTTTCCTAAATTCCTCTCGTTCATCATATACTATCTGATCAAAAGCATCCCTGCACTTTCCTATCCACAAATTCCCTGTATTAGGAAAGAACTAATATCGCGTTAGTTACATTTTTGCTGCTATCACAATCCTTACTCTGCTGGAAAGATTATCCACTAGATTCTGGTGCATTTTGCGGGTATTGCCTTCAACTCTGTCTCAAGAGCATTAGTCTGGTCGGTCATATTATTATGTGGTTAGGTCTGGGTTGCAATCGGGATTTTAATTCATCCCAAAGCTGCTCCATGTTAATGAGAGTAAGGATCTGTGATGGCCAGTCCAGTTATTCCACACCAATCTCATTAAGCTATTGCTGCAGGGACCTGGCTTTGTAGACCGAAAAATTGCCCTGTTGGTAATGGAAAAGGCTTTCTGCTAACTATTGTCATAACCTTGGGAGCACAGAGCCGTTGGAATGTCAATATAGGCTACCCAGACTGGCAGAACCGCATTGCCATACACAGAAGCTGGAGCATTTGCCAAAAAGACAGCTAATCACGTGATTTTAAAGGCTGTGTGACCTTAGAATGACGCTTCTTCTTTTGAAGACGCTTCATCTCATCTTTGAAAGAAGAGGCGTCTTACGAGGGACTAATTCGCACGCGTGGTATCCTCGCTGTAGCTAAAAAACAAGAGCCATTATTAATTTCACTTTCGTCTTAAGCTACTAAAAATTATTTAATAGGTGATTTATAATTTGTAGAAGTGAGATAACTTCCACAAATTTCTGCCTTCAGCAGTTCGTTTCCATGTCACGCCAGCATGCTTTCACATTTCGTCCACTCATTTCCTACGGCATCCGGTCCAGTTTCTAAACTGTCGAGCGGTGCTTAGTTCTTCTAGCTATGTATCCAGCAAATTATCTTTTGGGCGTCTTGATTTTCATCATGATGTCACCCAATCCAGTTTCTAGACTCAAAGATAATTGGCTGGATACATAGCTAGAAGAACTAGCGGTGCTCAGTTCTTCTAGCTATGTATCCAGCCAATTATCTTTTGAGCGTCTTGATTTTTATCAGGATTTATAAACTGTCGAGCGGGGCTCTGTTCTTCTAGCAATGTATCCAGCCAATTATCTTTTGAGCGTCTTGATTTTTATCATGATGTCGTCCACTCATATCATTTTTCAGACCCATGAGTATCTGTCCTGATCTTCCTTGGTCACTCCAGGAATACACATCTCCATGCTTCTTTGAGTTATCCACAGCCTATCATTTTTATTTAAGGTTCATGACTCTGATCACAAGTAAGATGTATTTATTGGAGAGCTAAAATATTTTGACCAGCGCGTCTTCATGCAAATCAAAGCAAATCCAGGTAAACGACGGCTCGCGTAAGGATCATGAAACGGTATGACTAACACGTGATGCTGATCTCTCTTACTTAGTGTCATTCGTGTTCTTCAGATGGGAAAGGCAGCAGACTTAAGCGAGCTTGACAAAGGCTAAATCGTAATGGCCGGACGACTGGGTCAGGGCATTTCCGAGAAGACAAAGCTTTGGGTGGTGCTCAGGATTAGACGTGATTAGTACCTTCAAAAAGTGCTACGAGAAGGGAAAAAGCCACGAACTGCCGGTATGGTGTGGGCCAACCGCAGCTCATCGAAGCTATGGGTGAGCAAAAGCTATGCCGCATGGTACAAGCCAACAGAAGGGATACTGTTGCGCAGTACGCCGGATATTTGAATGCTGGTAACGAAAGTAATGTGTCACAACACACACGACATCGAACCCTGCTGCAAATGGAGCTGCGTAGTCACAGGACGCCCTAATTGCCATGGTAACTTCAGTTCACCTTCAAAAACGTCTGCAATGGGAACGTGAGTATCACAATTGGACCTTGAATGATTGGAAGAAGGTCGTCTAGTCCTCTGAATATCATTTCCTGTTGCACCATGTGCACGAACGAGAACGTGTTCGTTGCTTACCTGGGATAGTGTTGGCACCAGAATACACCGTGGGACGAAAACAACCCGGAGGACAAAATGTAATGCTTCGGGCAATGCTCTGTTGGGAAACACTGGGTACAGTCATTCATGTGCAGTAAACTATGACGTCTACTACCTCCATAAACATCATTACAGTTCCTTTCATGGCAATAGTATTCCTCTCTAGCAGTGCCTTCTTTCAGCAGGATAATACGTACACTGCCAGTAATGTTCGAGAATGATTCGCGGAACGTTAGGAAGACTTCCAGATTTTGACCAGTCCTCCAATCCAGCACCTGTGGTTTGTGTTTGGAACGTAAAATCCGATCTGCGGCGGCGCAGCCACGTAACGTACAACAGTTATAGGTTCTGCTTGTAATGTGTTGGTACCAGATAATACAAGGCACCTTAAAGTGGACCTTAAACGTTAAACAATACTGTTGTTTCTGCACTTCGATACGGCGCCGTCATTACTCCATCATTACCCCATTTTCACACCTTACACGCCCATTATTAAGCGTCATTACTTTTCTTCAGTGCCAGTCGGGTTGCCACGAAGTGTACACCGATTCTGTCTGCATCCGAGAATGGATGGCCAAAGAAAAACGTGTTTAGCTAAAATTTTAGCTTTAAGAACGAAATGTCATGTTTAGCACCTATGTTGGATGAAGGAATTTTTCTAAAATAACGTGATACCCGTTCCCAGAGATTTGGGTAGACCTACCTGACCTAAGTCTCTTCAACAACTCTGCCTTGAGAAATTCTCTTGTGTGTGTCACTTTCAAGGCTTCCAGATTTCATTCACCCATCTCGCACGTGGTCCTTTTCTAGGCGTTTTTCTGTTCCTTGGTATCTTGTCTTGTATTTCAGTTACCCAACGGCGGTCAGTTCTAGCAGTTCGCCCAGCCCATTGCCGCTTTAGGGTCTTTACTTTGATGGTGATGCCATCAGCTCTTGCTATTTTCCTGATCCACGATTTCCTGGTTTTCTCTAAAAATGTGCTAGGAAATAAGGAAAGTCAAAATGTTAGCGTTCACGTGTTATACAATCCAGGATTTCACTTCTTCTGATCACGTGAAAACTCGAAACTCACCACTCCGTAAATCATAAAATAAAATAAAATAAATCAAATCTTTAGAGATGGGCCACACAATACTTTCTGGGATATTTCCAAATAGGATTTCAGTCTTTGTATTCGGAAACGGCGCAGCGCTCGCGTGTGAGGGAAATTGTTTTGAACAGAAACATTGCGCAGAAAAATATCTGATATAATAAAATTATTAGTTAACCTAACAAGATCATTACTTCACGAATACCACTCATATAAAATGCTGTTTGCAGATAGAATCAAATTTTATTATGAAAAGCGCTGCAGCGTTCCAAGGAACTTCTAAAAGCAGGTTCTTTAATAAGATACGTAGGAGCAAACCAAAAACCAAAGCGTACGCAAGTCTTGAACAGCCATGTCAGACAAATACTAAATACACAGTTGAGTCACATTATAATGACCACCTCCTACTTTTGACGCCAACTGCGCGTAGCCCATGAAAGAAAGCACGTGTCGTGAACTGGCTTTTTTTTTTTTTTTTTTTTTGATTGGAGGTTTAACGACCACCGTGAGCAACTCAATCGGCTATAAGCAGTCGCCCGTCCCTAATTTAGGGTCACTGGTTCCAGGGAAGGGAGAGAGCCAGTGCCGTAAGACAAACACAACATCCATGCCTGACCGGGATTCGAACCCGGACCCCTTACGGACGAATGATCAGAGGCCAGCGCCTTAGACCACTGCGCCACCGGGGCGGCTGAACTGGCTTGGAGGGTATATAAGGTGTGCTGTAGGCATTCTGAAAACATATCACTCGTTGCTGTCATGGATAAAAGGAACGATTTATCAGATTTGCGAAAAGGAATGATTATCGGCTCTCGGGTCAAAGGTGGGAGTATTTCTAAAACAGCGCAGTTTGTGCACCATTCGCTTGCTGCTGTAGTTAAAGTGTATCGCGATTGGAGAAATGGCGCCATTGCGAATAAGCGACGTGGAAACTGCTGAGCACAACGTGCCATAGATGTGAGAGGTGTACTTTGGCTTTGAATGTGCGTGAGGGACGATTGACACGCTACAGTAGAGCAACTCACTGGTCGAATGAACCAGGTGACTACCGGACGTGTGTCTAAAACGACAGTTCAGAGATCCTGCTGCGTATGGGGCTCCGAACGAAGGTGCATCGTCAGACAAGGCTTATATTTGCACGGCAGTATCGGAATTGGACCTCCGCTCATTGGCAAAGGATTGCCTTCTCCGATGAGTCACGATTTCGTATTTATCGAACAGATGGACGTTGGCTTATAAAGGCGAGAAACATCGGAGAACAAACACTCTTCAATCCTTGCTGAGAGAACACAAGCTAGTGGGACCTGCGTTATGGTCTGGGGAATGATATCGTGGTATTCCCTGAATCCACTCATACCTGTGAAAGGCACTCTGGACCGAAGTTCTTATGAATTCATCATTGCAGTCCACGTACACCCATACATACTGATTGTCTTCCCTGGGGCGGATGGAATTTTCCAGCACGAGAATGAGACTTGTCACACAGCTAGAAATATTCGAGAGTTGTTGGACGAGCACGATGAAGACTTCAAAATACTTCCCTGGACCCCTAATTCCCCAGACTTAAACCCAATTTAGCATCTGTGGGACCACCGCGATCATGTTGTTTGCTCTATGGATCCTCCACCACGCACCCTCCAGCAGCTAACAGATGCACTGCAGTCAACATGGCTCCACATACCTGTGAACACCTTCCAGTACTTTACTGAGTCACTCCCAGCCCGTCTAGCTGCTGTCCGCGCTGCACACGGCGGTTACTCTGAATATTAGCTGGTGGTCACAATAATGTGACTCGACAGTGTAATTAGATCTAATTTAATTTAAAGACAAGAGGAAAACATCTCAGTAACACAATCGCTTGTCCGAAAATACCTGAATATTCTCAATTCGAACTGAGTAATGACGCGCTTGTCCTCAAACAGTCAGTATTAATGACAGTATCTCCTCCAACTGCCAATACTGACGCTCCGATATCAGAATATCGGGATCCGTATCATTACTTGCCGTTATCCCATCTCTAGTGACCTTACACGTTCAATGATACTGTCATTACTTTGAAGTAATGACAGTATTATTGAACGTGTGAGGTCCGCTTTAGAAATCTTGTAGCGTCCACTTCGTATGTAAAAGAACATTGTATTAGGCAGGTGTTCTTGTTGTTTCGGCTCATGGGTGTAAATGACTTACGCATGCATGCAGAGAGAGAGAGAGAGAGTGAGAGAAATAAAGCAAACGATGGAGCTAAGACAAGTAAAATAAAAGGCATTATTAAAATTAGTGCTGCATGTATTTCGATTCTTCAAGTTGGAGGTGACAGATTTATGAGTTCCGTTTAAAAGTGAAACTTATCCCACATCCTCATTATACTGTAGTTATTTATTCTATTGGTCAAAATATTTTACGGTTGATCGATGTGAATTCGAATATTATTCAAGATCAGTAGCAGGAGAGTGAAAAGCTGTGAAATGCACGGAAACGTGAATACATAAATTTTAAATGGGGAGAAAGAGGGAATAACATTTTTTTTATAAAAAAAACTTTTCCCCAGCGTACAAAGTGTTCCTCTGTATTTTAAATATCTGAGTAAGGCATGTTTAACACATCTGAGCGGTCACCGTTGTCGAGGTAAAGAAAAACCGCATACTAATGTATTGCTAATAAAACCGCTGAAATCCTTTTTTGCGACTTTTTTATAATCAAAATTTTGAACCTTTCGGATCTGAAATCTTCGTATTTTGTGATGAAAGAGTTTGATCTTCTCCGCGGCAAAGTGCTATGGAAAATTCACCATGTAACAATCACACCTTCGCCTTGTACGAACGAATTTATAAATATTGCTCTGTTTTTAAATTGCTTGGATTTGATAAAGCTCGGAAAAAAGTTCTGAAACAAGATATTTTCAAGAAATTTATGTTTTCCTGTTATTGTAAAACGCGGGAAAGATTATTTTGTTATTGCCTACACCACGATTCCCAAACTTTTTCAGACCTCGCCACCCTTCAGATGTCACATTTTCCGTGCGAGACCCCTGTACCCAAAATTAAAAAAATGCCCAAATTCGAGTTTGTGATATTTTTTAAAAGAAAATAGTCATTTACATTGCTACAAGTAGCTTGTATTCTTTTTAATGTAAAACTCGTAATTGGCACTATGTCAAAAGCAGCAGGCAACACCAACTCCTCGGCAATTGCGTTAGGATTCTTGCTGCATGCAATTCGGTATGCCACATTGTATGACGCAAGGAGGGATTTGCTGAAGATTGTGGTTTGTTTACGGAAATGAATCTTCTTCTCACGCATTTCTTGTAACTTGCGTGAAAAGTAACACCTGGGCTTATCCCCTAAACTACTGTGCACGATTTCCAGGTGACGTTTCAGTTTGTTCGGAAGTATACTCTCAGCTGCCAACACTTTTAGGCAGATTACACACTCAGGACGTTCTTCGTTCTTAACAACAGTACACGTGAAACCGAAATCCAAGTACGTGTAGTCATAATTTCTGGACTTATTCCTTCTTGCCTGTTTAGAACTACTTACAACTTTTACACTACGTTTTTTATTTAAAATCTTCTCCATTATCATAAACCAACACACACTCACATAGAAAGAACTACGTTCACAGTTATTAACCCTTTAACGACCATGACCCAAAAATCTTGTATTACTCTAAACAACGTAACGTCCGAAACTGGCTGCTGTTTCACTTCTTTTTTTTTTAATAACAACAATAGGGATTGAGGGTGACTCATGCTGATCCCCCATCGGTCGAGAAAATTTTAGGAATCATACTAGACAAGCGCTTCGGTCGTCTAAGGCCGTTTGTACATACGGCCGTTTTGGGCGTTATGGTCGTTAAAGGGTTTTAAAACACAGCAGCTCAGTTCTAACGAATGTTTATTTTTTTTTTTTTTTTTTTTTTTTTTTTTGATTGGAGGTTTAACGACCACCGTGAGCAACTCAATGGGCTATAAGCAGTCGCCCGTCCCTAATTTAGGGTCACTGGTTCCAGGGAAGGGAGAGAGCCAGTGCCGTAAGACAAACACAACATCCATGCCTGACCGGGATTCGAACCCGGACCCCTTCCGGACGAATGATCAGAGGCCAACGCCTTAGACCACTGCGCCACCGGGCGGCAACGAATGTTTATACACGCTACATATGTATCGAATGAAGAGTGCATAGTAAACTAAGCGCCCAACAATGCGGCGACTTGACCTGCTCAGTCCATTTTCAGACTGCCGGGGGAGAGAGATCTTGACGACGTCACACCAAGTTTTCAAATAACATTACTGTCCTGAACTGAGATGAAGCAAGTGATTTCACTACGAGAAAAATGATGTGTTTTCTTTTACCTTTAACATTCTTTTTTACAATCCATTCTTTAAAATATGTACACGTCTTGAAAATTTGCATGTTGCGTTTTTCTGTAAATTATAAGTTTTAGTTTTTCCTTATGTCGCAACGTACAGATTGAGAACCTCTGCCTTTTTTTTTTTTTTTTTTCGATTGGAGGTTTAACGACCACCGTGAGCAACTCAATGGGCTATAAGCAGTCGCCCGTCTCTAATTTAGGGTCACTGGCTCCAGGGAAGGGAGAGAGCCAGTGCCGTAAGACAAACACAACACAACATCCATGCCTCACCGGGATTCTAACCCGGACCCCTTTAGATCACTGCGCCACCGGGGCAGCACCTCTGGCTTGCACTGTTAAACAATAAATATTGCGAATTCCCTGAAAAATTCCTGAGAATGAAGTGCAGCAATAATGCCGGTAGATGTCAGTCTTTTAACGGAATTTACGTTTTTAGAAGTTCCCGTTTCTTTTAACTTACGCATTTTCTCGTAGTCAGTAACTCCGTTTATTTCAGAAAATTCCGTTTCGAGTTCTTCACATGTACACAGAAAGTTTGCAAATTCGTAGATTGAATTTTGCAGGTCTTGCACCAAAAAATCCTCCCCTTTTTTTCCTGCTTAGGATTCGATCAGAGATAGTTTCAATCCACGCAACAGAAACCACACGTTTCACCGCTGAGCCAGAAAGACGACGAAATCCCAGTCACGTTTAAAGTATTAGGTGAGCAACTTAATTCTCGGTCACAGGCACGACATGTTGATAGCAAATTATAGCAAATCGAATACGTACCTCATCAAGGAAATAAACCCCGTCATGTTGGATACATGTGAGCCATCGGTCAGGGAGCTGCCGAATGCCACTGCGGAAAAAAGAGGGCTGTTTGGAGTCGATAAAGTCACCAATACTTGTGTGGACCTCCTCGACAGAAGTGAAGTACGTATCACTCAGGTGATGTTGCAGGGAGCGAAAGGGGGGATAATATGACGGGGCGAAGTATGGAGAATACGCCGGGTTAGATAAAATCTCCCATCCCAGGTCGGTGATCGTGTTTAAAGTCGTGTTTCGCGGTGGGAGGACGCGCGTTATCCGGAAGTAACAGGGCCAACCTTCTGCCCTTGCGGGTGTATGGCCTTTTCGCCTCCATTGCGCCCCTCACACAAATGAGTTGCTGACAATAACGCTCAGCATTGACCGTTTCACCAGGTTTGAGCAACTCATAGTGTACGACACCGCGCTGACCCCACCATATGCACAGCAACAACTTCCTGGCATGAATATTCGGTTTCGCGGTACTGGTGGTAGGCTGACCTGGATAAACCCACGATTTGGGCCGCTTAGGATTATCGTAGAGGATCCACTACTCATCACAATTCAAAATCTCGTGGAGGAAATCCTTCTTCTTGAATCTGGAGAGCAAGGGCACAGCAACATCGCAGGCCTTGTTCGCAGATGTGAGTTGGTGGGGCACCCAACGGCCTTCCTTGTGAATCCGTACAAGCTTGTGCAGGCGCTTTGCAATGGATTTCCGTGTTACTCCGAATTCCTGGGCGAGCTCTGACTGTGTGCGACAGGATTGTGCGTCCGACAGTTGTTCCACTTCCTCATCGTCAAATTTCTGCGGCTGTCCCAGACGTTTTGCATCACGGCGATGCAAATTTCCCTTCTTAAACCGTTGTAACCACTTCTTACACGTACTGTAGGACACAGCAGCCTCACCCAAAGCAGCACAGATCATTTGCTGGGCTTCCGCGGCACTTCTATTCACCTGAAACGCGAACAGGAGGCAGTGCCTCAAATGTTGCTTCTCGAAGGACATTGCTTTCACCGTCAACTTTCGTCCCTTCTGTCACTACAGCTGTGAGCGGTTATGGTTGCCTGGAAAGCTGTTGGATGGCGCTGCAATCAGCCATTATCGCACACAACTATTTGCATTTGCCGACGTTCTATGATTGCTTGCGGTTAGGGGCCGAGAATTGTGTTGCACACCTAATAGAACTATAATTGTGTGATGATGAAATCCTTTTTATCTTTAACGCGGGTGAATTACTCATTTTATTTTATTTTGCAACTTATTATTTTTTAGAAAAGGTTTGTAATAATTTGATTTTTTCTATAACACGGCATCACAAATTTAGTCGTAATTTATATAAGCAACACAATGCTTTGGAACTTGATATTTTTTAATATATACAATGATCTCCAGTAACGTTTAAGAAAAGCCAAAATTTACTGCTTTATATTATCATTTCACAAAGCTTCTAGATATGAAAAATTTCCTTGATAGCTATAGCTTTTGTCTTAAGGAGTCCTCAGACTGATACACATGCATCATACAATAACCTGTACAATAATTTAAGTACTGTGAAGTGCCTGCACCGCAGGACGCACATGAGATAAAGGTAGATAGCAGCGAGAGCATACGACTGCGTAGCTCAGTTGGGAGAGCGACTTATTCCGGAATGAGGGGACCTATGTTCGATGCCCGGCGTAGACAAAAATGACGGAGAAATTTACTTCGCTATAGTACCCGGTTTCTTACGGTAACAGCATATAGAGTAGGTGGTGCACAAAGTGGGGAAGAGGGGAAGGAATAACCAGTACACAATAACCAAAATCTCATATGATATGCTATTCGCAATATCCGATCTCGCTACAGAACTTCAATTTCAGATCCTTCGACAGACGATTGAAATTAAACAGTTAATCACATCTCAAGTATTACCGGGAATATCACCTGTTGTTAGAAACTTTTCTTCATATGGATATGGAAAAAGTGAGAACAGAGTTTCCCCGTTAATATGGGAAAGGAATTGCGGAACGGATTCTGAAAATTCAGTATTTTCCGTTAACGCATCTCAAAAACGTCAATTTACCGTCAATAAAAGAAAGGAATGTGAAAAGTTTTCTGATAATTAAGAAGCTTCCTGGCGTACGAAAAATCCGCGAAATTCAGATTTTCTCCCGTCATTTCACAGAAAAGGTTGTATCAGAAATTATAATCATTGTCAAATATTATCAATCCACTGCTGCATGAAGGTCCCCCAAGTTTCTTCCACAATTGTCTGCCTGTCTCCTCCACGTCACTCCTGTACTTTCGGATTTCATCCATCTATCTCCCATGGGGCCTTCTTCTGGGTTTTTTCTAACCCTAGGAATCCAGTCTAAAATTTCAGTTGTTCATCGGTGGTCTCTTCTTCGGGCAACATGTCTAATTCATTGACATTTCAGTGATTTCACTTTGGTCATAATGTCGTCCACTCTTGTCATTTTTCTTATCCACAAGTTCCTCTTCTTATCTTTCCTGGTTACACAAAGCATGCATCTCTCCATGCCACTTTGAGTTGTCTACAGCCTTTGCATGTCTTTTTTAGTTTCGATCCATGTCTCTGCTCCATACGTAAGCACTGGCAGGATGCATTGATTAAAAACTTTCCTTTTAAGAGATAATGGCAAGCACGTTCCAGGAGTGTGAGATTGCAGAGTTGTAGATCCAGCTGTCTGATGGCTCGTTCAACCTCATCCCACAAATGTTCAATGGGGTTGAGATCTGGAGATTGTGGGGGCCACCTGAGCAAAGTAAACTCACCGGCATGTTCCTGAAACCAATTCTGTACAATACGAGCACTATGGCAGGACGCATTATCTTGTTGAAAGTAGCCATCGCCATTGGAATAAACGATCCACGTGACAGGATGCATTTGGTCCGCAACGATGTTTATATATGGTGTGCTAGTCAGACGTTGATCAACACGAATTAAAGGGCCCAAAGCATGCCAGGAAAACATTCCCCAAACCATAACGTTGCCTCCACCAGCTTGAAGGGTTGTAGCAATGCATTTGGGTTCCATGATTTCGTGCTGTTTCCGCCAAACTCTCACTCGGACATCGGCATGGTGCAACTGAAAACGTGATTCATCGGACCACATAATTTGTTTCCAATTATCGACTGCCCAATCCTTGTGCTCCTGTGCGAACTGGAGACGCTTTCTCTTGTTAACTGCAGACAGCAAAGGTGTTCGAACAGGCCTTCGGCTGCCATATCCCATCCGATGTAGTGTACGGCGAACAGTGCGCGCAGAGATCATTTGAGGGGATCCTTGATTAAAATGGTCTGTAATTTGCTGCACTGTTGCCCTTCTGTTGTCTGTTACCAGTCCGGACACTCTCCGTTCCGCTCGAGCAGTCACTAATCGATGACGACCACACGTTGCACGTAGAAACCCAGTTTTTTGGCTGACAGTCCAGTTATTAAACACTTTAACAACAGCTGCTCTGGAACATTTCACGAATGTGGCGGTTTCGGTTATACACGCTCCATGGCTCCGAACTCCTACAATCATCCCACGTTGAAAGTGCGTCAAATCGCATTTTTCACCCATCTCGTCACCCAAAAATCACTTCTACTACTGTCGCAAGCACTAAGCTTTCCCTTTTTATACTAGCCCCGCCCTCTGGTGGCAACAGCGTGCAACCATAGCTCATTTGCTTAAAACTGTCAGGTGG
Organism: Macrothele yani; assembly: GCA_039090855.1. Taxonomy (NCBI): domain Eukaryota; kingdom Metazoa; phylum Arthropoda; class Arachnida; order Araneae; family Macrothelidae; genus Macrothele; species Macrothele yani. The sequence continues at coordinate 50,072,049 of CM077013.1, read as the reverse complement.
TCATAATAAAGTGGCCACTCAGTGTATACTGATAATTAATATTTATGTTCACAAGTTCAGAGACAATGTTCAATGCTTAAGCCAACGTAAGCATTTAAAGAACGTAAACTTTACAACTATTACAACTTTAACCTAGTACTACAATCAGATAAGATCCAATTGATATTTTACGTACCATACCATTATTTTTAAATAACAGCAATGCTAACACTGTTTATTTACGTACTTGCAGTACGCGGAGGGTTGAGAAATGCTGCCTGATTCACAAACCCTCTGTGTGTGTCGGTACATTGTCATGAAGAAAGACCACTCTTCTGGCCAACTCATGCAGAAACGTGTGGTTGTGGTTTCATGCTACTTCATCATCCAGCATACGCACCGTATTTGGTTCACTCTAATTATTTCTTATGTCTGGAGTGACATGTTTTAACGGGTGCAATGAACAAATCGTATGGGCCAAAATCTAAATTTTATATGAATGGGTTGCTAAATTTAGTGGATCTTGCTAGAAAGCGTATTAACTCAAGGAAACATGGCAGGCGGTTTCCGACTGATATGTTTCGTGCATTAAGTTCTACATGTTCGGGAAACGTGGGATGAAAATTTGTCATGAAAAACAAAAAACGGATTTAAATTTTTTAACCACTTACGCGTCAGTTCCAAGTGGTGCCGAAAATCACCGCACCTTGTGGAGGAATTGTTTCCAAATTTTCGGCACTCCCGAAATAGAAATTGTCACATAGCGTCCGGGTTTTACTGAAGCTGGTTGTTTTCACGACAAAACAATTCCTTCCCACTCTCACCTCAGCAGTACCGAGTGTAAACCTGTAATAGGTGATAAGCGCTCCTTTCAAGAACTTTATTCTCTGTTCCATAAGGTTTGAATCGAAAAGGGCTAGTACCCCTGACAGCGACATCATGGCATCCAAATATCTTCTCTGACTTTTCTTAGATTCGTCGCAATTGTTATAGCCCTTTAGTAGCTAATAAGTTCGAAAGGATGAGGGACTACTTTGAATAACAAAACAAAGGTGGAAAGCAACGTTTTCTGATGTTCTAGTCTTACAGATCATTTGTTTGTTCTGGTTTCGAAGATCACTAAGCACCCCCCGAATGAATTCGTACTAGCCGCGTTTATCCCACATCTTAAACAGCTGAAATCAGCTCGAACAAATACGGATATATTCGTTGGTGCTGATTTCAGCCTATGTTGGTTAACCCTGAGTCAATTTGTTCCGGCCGGTTAAAGAGCTATTATTATTTCCGTTTGAACTCGGAAATGAAGAACTGTGAAATATCTAAAGAAATAAGGCTGCCGCAGTAGTGTGTGATCTCGGAGGTCGAGTAGATAAGGGCACGAGTTTCTGGTTTCTCCAACTTCTGTCCGATTATTTGACATATTTGAATTGTATTCGCGCTCTGATTCTGTTTTATCTATAATATTTTCCGCTGCCTGATGAAGCTTCCAGTTGGAAGTGAAAGCTTGCATTTTGTTAATATAAAGTTTTTAATTCCAGTAACGAATCTTCGAGTTTTTACTTGTATTTAATAAAGCAGAACTGTTTTCATGATTATAAAAGATGATATGTAGGCAGGATTAAATCCAAACTTTGGTGAAATATTTGCAACATATAGATGTTTCACGAATGTACGACACCTTTCCTATTGACGCCGTTTCGTAGAAATTGTCTTCAGTCAAACACACTACTGCACGTAATTACATTGTTGCGGAGAACACTAACTTAACTACCAGGAACACACATTAGTCTATTAAAATGGTGATGCATGGCTGAGTCTAATGATTAGGAACACTATATGTCACCAAATAAGAGGCTTCTTTCTTTACAAAAGCCGCCTCGGTGGCGATGGCCTCTGATCATTCGTCCGAAAGGGTCCGGGTTCGAATCCCGGTGAGGCATGGATGTTGTGTTTGTCTTACGGCCCTGGCTATCTCCCTTCCCTGAAACAAGACCTTTTTGACCTTTCTAACAGGTACAAATGTTCCGAACACCTTTTCAGCGTTGCGAGAGACCTTTGCCCGAAATCAGTAGAGCTCAAAAAATCAATTGAAATCAGTAGATAAGATTGATTTTTTTGCTTGAAATATGCGCCACCTTAAAAATGTAGTGTTGTATTGGACATAATCTCAATACGAAGGAACACTTACGTCTACTGGTATTTCAAATAATACCAGTACTCCATAAACTCCTATTAAACACTGAAATCAGTAGAATTCTGAATTGCTTTCTTATAAGATACTAGCTGATATGTCCGCTCTCCGAACGGTGAATCCATATTTTTTTTAACATAAAATTAAAGAAAAGACAAGTAATTAAGGAAAAGGAAAGTAATTTAAGATCTCTCACTGTTTCGCGATTTAGAACAGGGTCGTGCCGTCAGTACATACCGTTTGACGTAAAATGGATCGGGTTTTGGCGCCCCTTAATTTTAAATCAAAATTTCATGGAATTTGTGCAGCATATCAAAGTTTCTGGCATAATTTATCACGTTCATTATCTATGAAAAATTTTGACACGTTCATTATCTATGAACGTGTCAAAATTTTGAACAGTAAAGCTAAGTCTCCCTTTTGAACTGCTTGGTTTTTAAACTTTTTTAGGTATCCAGACCTTAAGGACTATCAGCATGCCAATTTTCAGATCTCAAGGTTATTGAGAAGTGGTCGAACAATTAGCGAAAAATTCAAGCAGAGAATGTTCCAAAGCCGCCATTTTAATTTTTTTGTTTTCGGAATTTTCTAGGCATTTGGACCTTTAGACGTATCAGCATGACAATTTTTAAATCTCTAGGTTATTTAGAAGTGGTCAAACAATTCGCGAAAAATTCAAGCAGACAATGTTCCAAAGCTGATATTTTATTTATTCATTTTTTCGGACTGTTCTAGGTATTCGGACCTTAAGACCTATCAGTATGACAGTTTTCAAATCACCAGGTCATGTAGAAGTGGTTGAACAATTCGTGAAAATTTCAAGCAGAGAAATGTTCCACAGACACCATTTATTTTGCTTTATTTTATACCGGCGGAAAACGCCAAATTTTAAGAGTGTCGCTACGTCATTAAGAATTGCGTTATTACCAGTTCGATTGCAGCCTGTCCTTTCACCTAGTGAGAAGAGTGCTCTACAAACTGCTGTCTAAACCATGGCAGTAGGTCACGGGACTAGAATTTTCCTGTGTGGTTACCGTTGAAGACAAAGAAAGCCGTTTGTTCCTTTCCTTTGCGTCTTTAAAAAAATGCTTAAAAATCAGAAAATAATTTGTTCTTAATTTTTTTCCTTAAAAAGGGGATGGATAGTTTTGAGTTTATGCTGTAAAATTGCAATGCGTAATGCATTATATTTTTCCATATACCCGTTTCTTAAAATTGATCTCATCGTGAAAAAAAGAATTTTGTGAAATTTAGAAATTTAATTTCTCGTAAATTAAATCGAAATTCAAAAAAAGGCAACGAAGTTTCGTGATTCTGTTGCTGTTAGCATGTTCGGAACGCGAACTGATTGCACTTTTTTGCTTACTTTAACTTTGAAATACAATAGCTCTTGAAGTATCGCCAGAATCGAACAGATTAGTAAAATCATGCAATGCATTGATTTATGATACGCTTTCCAACATACCAGAAATCATTACTCAAGTTATGATGATAATGGCTGTGAAATAAATCTCGCTCCTGTGCTCTGACCTTTGACCCATTTAGTATATATTAAACAGAACCGGTTCAGTATACCTCCGAAACAACATATAAAGTTATGCCGCAATCGAAGCATTTTTACGTAAGTTAGACGCACATGGAGATGGAATGCATCCCGCTCCTATGTCCTGACTTTCATTCCAATTCCCCCATTTTCCATAGGTTTCGTCCCCAGGTTATCCCCTACCACATAATAAATTTTCATCGAAATTGAACCATTTTTAGAGTTATTGTGCAGACAGAGAGACAGGCAGACAGACGGACAAAGCTGGAACATATACTCTTCTTCAACCTACGGTTGGAAAACGTAAGAAACGGTTTATTTCGGCATATTATCCAAACAATTCTCTACAAAAAAGGTAAATTTTATATTTTGTGTTCAATACTTTTTGCGCTGCGAGCTAGGAAAGTGCGAGTATCGCGAAATTTCTAAAGCGGCGGTGGCGGCGGCGGCAGCTGCTTTTTTTTTTTCAGAATAGAGAGATTACTCATGATGAGATTTTTTATATAATGCTCATCATTAAAATTCAGTTCAATCGATCCCTCTTTGTTGTGTTCTTAAAACCAAAGAGTCATATATACTTACTTTTTTACTAAAGGACACCCAGACGTTCCCAAAATACGTAAAATAAGTGTTATGCTAAAACAAAGTACCATTAAAACCAAATTTCGCATTATAGACGTTCTCCCAATATTCTGCGTTTCAAAAAAAAAAAAATAAGGAACATCTTTGTATAACTGATTTATCTAGAATAAAAAACACTACATGACAACCAGTATGAATTAAAAAAAGAAGTAGGTGTTGAATAATTTTAGTCTTCGTCATAATTTTCTCTTCAGAATAGTTCTGAGATGAGTCTCATCGACTGGATCCATGCAATATGAATACTAAAAGAATGCAGACATCCTTAGACAGCAAGTTTCTGAGTGTGTAGATAGTCTTAAAACAGAACAAATCAGTAAATTAGAAAAATCTATCAGTAGACTGGAGTCAAAATCAGTAGAATGGCAACACTGCACCTTATCCTATTCCTCAGTCTTACTTCTGGGTCTAAGTGAGAAATTTAGTGAATAGCATTCAAGAATAACAAAATGACCGGGATGATAAAAAGAGCAAGCATTTCACAGCAGCCTGCATTAAATAATGTTTAGTATATTTTTTTTTCCGCCGCCCCGGTGGCGCAGTGGTCTAAGGCGCTGGCCTCTGATCATTCGTCCGTAAGGGGTCCGGGTTCGAATCCCGGTCAGGCTTGATGTTGTGTTTGTCTTACGGCACTGGCTCTCTCCCTTCCCTGGAACCAGTGACCCTAAATTAGGGACGGGCGACTGCTTATAGCCCATTGAGTTGCTCACAGTGGTCGTTAAACCTCCAATCAAAAAAAAAAAAAAAAAAAAATTTTATTTCCAACTAGGAAGGGAATTATTTTGGCAAATTTAACCACTCTATTTGGCGAGTCAAGACGATCATTTTTTTGGTGGATCCGTGGATGACCTTGTTAAACAGGTTTCACTGTAGTTACGCTTTAACCTTCTCTGAGGATATACCCTACAAGAAAAGACGATCTTTTTCTCATGGAACCGCGGATGAACTTGTTAAAGAGGTTTCACTGTAGTTACGTTCTAACCTTCTATAACCCAGTGGCGTAACTACCACTCCAGCATCTGCTGGGGGCACACGTAACGAAGGAGTGTACTGCAGATGCCAGTTATAGTTTTATGAAAAAATTCGAACATGCGCAATAATTAACCTAAAAATTCATATTTTGCTTTAAGATATATTTAGCTTTGCCTAAATAAATACCTAGTCTCACTGTTAAAACACTGGATGTCCTACGGATTGAAAGTTTTCAGCTCTTTGACTTCGGGTTGTAATACGATTGCTCTGTAATGGGTTGTAAAGAATACGATAACTCTCCAATCGCCCTCTCTCTGCGCTGCTGAAAAAAAGCGGGAGGTCACAATAGGATTACCCGTGGAGGATGTGGTAAAACAGACAGTTACCTAGGATTACGTGAACGACAGGCGTCAGCATTTATTCATAGCAGCCGCAGATCTGCGATGTGTAAGAGAGTGATTTCTTCAAGTGATTTATTTTAGTTTTGTACAAAGCAATTACACGTATTGTCAAATCTATTACTTAAAAACTAAAAATTACCGGGCTCTAGATACCCCCATTACTTTTGCAGACACTCTCTCTGACATCCTAAACCCACCCACTCCATACCACTAACCACCAAACACACACATCGCGAAAAACGCATCCTCCCTCCTGCTCGAAATCCTGGGAAATGACTGTGACTAGGGGTGCTGAGGTAAATCTTGCGGGGTGGGGGGGACACACGTTGTGTTAGTTATGCCACTGCTTTGAGGGTATACCTTACGAGAAATTGCTGAATGTAATGCAAACAAAAGTGCTCCTTAAAGCGCAGAACAGACGTTTTCAAATCTGTGCATAAATATTTGATCCTCTGAAACTAATTTCCCAATAAAAGCGCTTAAAACTACAAGAATTTGCCTAACAACAAGTTTTAATGTGACATGCGGCAGTTAGAAAGCAAGGACCCAGAGAAAATACCTTGTGCCGTTATAGAAATTTCACTTTACTACTTTTCTCACTAAGAGAGGTGAATACTAAAAGTCGTCGGAAAACAATTTAGGAATCCGTGTGCCACAGTAAACTCCTTTCTTTTTGTTTCGACCTCCGTAAAATCCATCCGTCTTCCTAGGCCATCCACGCCTCAGTCGGAAATATATTTAATATTTCGTTCCATTATTCGTCGTCCATTTTTGAGCCTCCGGGGGATTGACCATAATCGCAGCACTTTGTTCCTCAAACCAACCAAAGCGGTCGAGGATTAATGGCCTAAGTGGTCACGGACTTTGACGACCGCTAATAGAGGGCACTAGTTTTAAGCCCCGGCGATTTTCGGCCCCGTGATCCAAATGGGTTTCCATTCAGCGCGGCTATTAAATTACCAACCATCACACGTCTGCTAAAGAGAGAGAGAGAGAGAGAGAGGGAAAGAAAGAAAGAAAGAAAGACAGCGAAAACGGTAGGATGGTGGGCTGTTCGCTTGTTGGGCTTTCTGGCGAACTTGTCCACAGCACTATGGGCAATTGCTTCTTCATCTGCTAGTAATAGGTTGATTCGAATGAATGTGGGGAAAGTCAGGGTAGCCAGGTAAAGTGGCGACAAAAGCAAGAAAGGTAATTGTAAGGTCCTAAGTGTCCCAAGTTAGCTACGTGTAGAGAAATGCGATGGCTTGCGCTCAATTTTACCACAGCACATTTCATTATATAGAAATACGAAGGATAAATGAGCACAAGTTTCTTCATTATTGGGCAAACATTTGGTTAGTTTTTATTTTCGGTTATTTACGACCAAGTCCCTTTTCCTGGGAGCAACTACAGCAAAGTTAGCCACGAAATAACTTGAAACGTGAATTATAAATGTTCGCGACGTTAAACCTGGCAGTAGTTTTGTGATGGCCTAAATTTTCTAAGTTATTTGATTGCCTTGTTATAAGCACACATGGAAAATAAAGTGGCAGTTCTGTAATTTGAAATCGTAGGTTATATTTACTTTTACGCCTGAGTTCAAAATTTCTTCTGTGGAATGGAGAAATTGTGTGTGTGTTGCTTAAAACTTCGAAACGTTTCAAACTTTTGTACCATTGCTATGTTACATAACTAACAGATGGCCTTAGCAAGATGTGTTCAAATGCTTAAACTGTTTTTCCGCTTTCAAACTGCGTGGTATTAACATAATATTGCACTTTTGTACCAAGTTATTGTGTTAATTTTAGCAGAGTATATTTAAGTATATCACGCGGTTCTTTCCTATGTCGAAGTCACTGCGCAATGGAAAAAGTGTCTGCACGTTTTAGGTTTGTGAATAAACTACGTAATTACGCCTGATAAAAAATGAGGGTTCAAAAAGAAAGAAGCACAAAACAAATGTGTAACAAGAAAATAGTAATGAGCATGAAGTGCTTCAGTGATGGTTCTATTGCTTGGGCAGTAATCTATGTTCACATTAAAGTGCTTTTCGCTCGCGACCGCATGCAAATCCTATTTCCATAAGACAGCGTAAATCCTTCATAAGGATCAACAAGAAAGATGACACCGAATTTTCTAGTGTAATAAGCACGTCTTTTGAATCCGTTCTGAAGCAAATTAAATTTATCAAGCTATTCTAAGTCAATGGAACCGGTATGGAAAACAATAGATCTGACCAAAGAAAGAAGATTTTCAATCGGGTTTCTGATCCCTCAGATATTGCTGTAAACGGAATCGTGAGCTTACGAACTTTTAGAAACAGAGATAACGACAAAAATAAGATGCGACTTTACGTCCCCTGGTGGAAAAACCCTACATTATTTTAGGAAGAAAGTATTCTCAAGAGGTTTATCCACATAAGCGGTATCGGGCCAAGAAAAGAAGTTTAGTCGAGTTTTCAGGAGCCCAGATTTTGCTACAAATACATCAGAAGCAGAAATTAACACTTATGACCCTTGGTGGCCAAACCATTCTTTACCAAACATTAGAAATTATGTAAAAAATATTTTCCTGGTTCCATCAGGTCTTGTATGCGATACAGGAAGCATTTTTCAAATCAGAGCTTTAGGAGCAGAAATAACGAAGAAAACGCAATTTACCTCTATTCCCCCTAGCGGAAAGTCTATGATTTACTTGAAAATTTTGAATTTATACGGAAAACATTTCGCATTGGAAACAGTATCCAACAAGGTAGAAATTTTCCAAATCGTACTCTTAGAAGTAGAGATATTAACAAAAATAAGATATACATCTACGCCCCCTGGCGTAGAAACCATGCATTTTTTCAAGAAGAACATATTCCTAAAAGGGGTGTCCACATGAGTAGTATTGGTCAACGAACGACTTTTTTCAGTCGAAATTTTAGAAGCTCATATTTTGCTGCAAATACAACAGAAGCGAAAATTAAGGCTTACGCCACCTGGTGGCCAAACCATTTTTTTAAAAAAAAATTAGGAAGTATATGCAAACGATTTCCCATCAGGAGCTGTATGCGGTGCAGAAAAAATGTTTCAAATCGAAGATTTAGAAGCAGAGATATAGGGGAAACGCAATTTACATTTACGCCCTCTAGCGGAAAGTCTATGAATTACTTGAAAATTTTGAAATTATATGAACCACATGTCACACTAGAAGCACTATCCAACAAAGAAGGAATTTTTCAAATCGGACTCATAGAAGTACAGATATTGACAAACATAAGATATACATCTACGCCCCCTGGCGTAGAAACCATGCACTATTTGAAGAAGAAAATGTTTCTAAAAGGTTTGTCGACATGACTAGTATCTGTCAACAAACGACGTTATTTTCAATCGAGAATTTAGAAGCTCATATTTTGCTGCAAATACAACAGAAGCAGAAATTAAGATTTACGCCCCCTGGTGGCCAAACTATTTTTTTACAAAAATTAGAAATTATGTACAAGCGATTTCCCATCAGGAGCTGTATCCGGTGCAGAAAGAATTTTTCAAATCGGAGATTTAGAAGCAAAGGTATAGGGGGAAACGCAATTTACGCTACGCCCCCTAGCGGAAAGTCTATGAATTACTTGAAAATTTTGAAATTACATGAAAAACATGTCTCACGGAAAACACTATCTAAAAAAGAAGGAATTTTCCAAATCGGACTCCTAGAAGTAGAGATATTGACAAAATAAGAGAAACTGTGCAATATTTTAAGAAGAAAATATTCCGAAAAAGTTTATCAATGTGAGTGGCATCAGTCCACGAAATAATGTTTTCAATCGATATTTTAGCTCAGATTTTATGGCAAATACATCAGAAGCAAAAATTAACACTTACGCCCTCTGGTGGCCAAAGTATTCTCTTCCAAAAATTTTAAATTATATGCAAAAGATTTTCCATCAGGAGATGTATCCGCTGAAGAAAAAAATTTCAAATCGAAGTTTTAGAAGAAGAGTTATCGGAAAAAAATGTAATTTATTTTTACGCCCCCTAGCCAAAAATCTGTGCGTAATTTGAAAAAGTAACTATATCTAAAATACTCTTCGACATAAATGGAATCGGAAGATAAAAACAAATTACAATCGGAAGTTTAGAATCAAATATGTGGAATAAAACGTATTTTTGAATTCGACATCATCTGCGTTTACGCCCTCTAGCGACGAAATTGTACATCGTAAAAAAAACCGAAATAAAGGATCATCATTTGCATATTTCAAGCTTTTGAATGCAAAAAGAATTTTTCAAATCGGACTGATTGTTGCAGAGATATCGTGGGTACAGACGAACTGACGGACGGACGGACAAACCGATAACAGAAGCACGATCTTTTTTTACAAAAGACGTACTAAAAATAACCCTGAACAACAGAAATAAACTTTTTTGCAATCATGCCACTCCTTTGAACGGTGAATCTACAGTATAAAATAGTTTTTTAACATTAAATTAAAAAAAGGGAAAGGTAGTTTAAGATCCGTAATTGTTTTACGATTCAGAATAGGCCTTGACATCAATGCATACGGTTTGCTGCAAAACGGTAACAGGCTTTGGCGCCCAGTAATTTTAAATCAAAAACTCATGTAATTTTTACCGCATTTCAACGTTTTTGATAAAATTATCTTTAACGCTATTAGTATTTTGAACAGTAAAGCTAAGCCACCCTTTTGAATTTTTGGTTTTCAGACCACCCTTTAAAATTTTGGTTTTATGTGAAGAAAATGTAGAAATATTCAAGTAGACAATATTCCAAAGCCGCTATTTTGATTTCTTTTTAACATTTGGTTTTCGATTTTTTCTAGGTATCTACGCCTTAATACCTATCAGCATTTTGGAGAGTAAAGCTAAGCCATCCTTTGGAATTTTTGGTTTTCTGACTTCTTTACGTGGAAGAAAAATTCAAGCGGAAAATATTCCAAAGCCTCTATTTTTTTTTTTTTTTTTTCGGGCTTTCTTAGGTATTCCGAACTTAAGACCTATCATCATGCCAATTTTCAGATCTCTAGGTCATTTAGAAGTGGTCGAATAATTTGCGAAAAATTCAAGCAGGCAATGTTCCAAATCCGCCATTTTGATTTTGGGGGGGGACGGACTTTCCTAGGTATACGGACGTCAAGACCTAACATCATACCAATTTTCCTATCTCTAGGTCATCGAACAATTCGCGGACAGAAACACTTATATTTTTCCCATTTTCGCACTTTGCTTTATATCATCATCATCATCATCATCATTGTCAACCATTATCAGTCCACTGCAGGACGAAGGTCTCCCCAAGTTTCCTCCACAACGGTCTGCCTTGTGCCAGTCTCCTCCATGTCACACCCGCATACTTTCGAATTTCATCCACCCATCTCCCATGTTGTCTTCTTTTGGGTCTTTTTTTGTCCCTTGAAATCCAATCTAAAATTTCGGCTGTCCATCGATGGTCGGTGCTCCTGGCGTATGTCCAGCCCATTGCCATTTCAGAGATTTAACTCTGATCATGATGTCTTCCACTTTTGTCATTTTTCGGATCCATGAGTTCCTCTTTTTATCTCTCCTGGTTACACCAAGCATGCACCTCTCCATGCTGCTTTGAGTTGTCTGCAGCCTTTGTATGTATCTTTTAACTAAGCTCCACGTTTCTGCACCATACGTAAGCACTGGAAGGATGCATTGATCAAACACTTTTCTTTTAAGACATAATGTCATATTGCTCTTGACAATTATGCTGTTTCTTCCTAAAGCTCTCCAGGCAAGTTTTGTACGCCGATTAATTTCTTCATCAATGTGACCCTCACTTGATATCTGCTCTCCAAGATAAACGTACGTGTCTGCTATCTCCGGCTTTTCTCCATCAATCGATAAATCTTCATTTCTTGTAAAAGCATTGAACATCACTTTTGTCTTCTGAAAGATCATTTTTAATCCCACTTCTTTACTCTTGTCAGCAAGATCCTGGATCATATTCTGCAGCTCTGATGGGGTAGTTGCAAAAATTACTACGTCATCAGCAAAACGAAGGTGGGTTAGATAATCTCCATTAATCTTTATCCCTTTGTTTTCCCAGTTCAGTGATTGAAAGATATTTTCCAATGTGCCATAAAAGAGCTACGGAGATATGGTGTCACCTTGTCTCACTCATTTTCCAATTTTTATGTGTGTTGTATTTTCACGCAGTCGAATCTTTGCACTTGCATTTTCACAGATGTTATTAATAATATTAATGTATGCATCTTCAATACTGCAGGATTTTAGAGCCATTGTAACTGCTGATGGTTTCACCGAATCAAAGGCGTTTTCCTAATCGATAAAAGCCATGTACACATACTCCCTCGCTCTTTCAATTAGTTCTCTCAGTACGTGGATATAATCTGTTGTGCTGTAGCCTCTCCTGAATCCAGCTTGTTCTCTCGTTTGAGCCATGTCCAGTGTTACCTTCAAGCGGTGTGAAAGAACTTCAGTGAAGATTTTATAAAACACTGATAGAAGGCTGATAGGTCTGTAGTTTCTGAGATCCTCAATGTCACCTTTTTTATGTAGCAGGATCATTGTAGCGTTGTTCCAATCTTCAGGAATCTTCCGTTCATTAAGGCATCGAGTGAAAATTTGGGCGAGTACTGTTTCGATTTCTCCACTTGCTTCTTGTATGATGTCTACAGTAATTCCATCTTCTCCTGGAGCTTTTCCCCGCTTTATGTTCTTGATTGCATGTGCAACTTCTGCTGGGAGGACTGGAAGAACTCTAGTACTGGTACCTTTCATGATGTCTGGAGTACATCATCCCTTTCATACAATTTGGAGTAGAAATCTTTCACTCTTGTCAAAATTTCGCCTCTATTTTTTGTTACAGAACCATCTTCTTTTCTCAGTGCCATAATCTGTTTTCTTCCTTTACTGAGATGTTCCTTTGCTATCTTTGAGCTTTGGTTGTTTTCAGTTGCTTTCCTCACTAGTTCACAGTTGAATTTTCTTACGTCTTCAGTGATACTTTTTCGTACTGTCTTGCATAGCTCTATATATTCCACTTTGGAAGTCACATCTTCTTTAGTTGTCCTCATCTCTCTTCTGTTTTGCATCAACATTTTGGTTTTTCCTGATAATTTGTTCACATGCAAATTGTTCTTAGACCCAGTTAATTTTGTTGCTGTTTCCATAAGAGCTTTGGTTACTTTTCTGTTAACTTCAGAAATATCCACTTCTTCCGATGTTAGGCTTTCTAACACAGAGAATCTGTTCTTCAGTTCCAACTTGAAAGTATTATGGTGTTTTTTAAGGTTGGTTATGTCAATACATTTTGTTGTCTTATGAGATTGCCACGTTCGAGTTTAGTGTTGAGGTGCATCTTACATCTCACCAATATATGGTCACTACCTGTGTTGAACTTGTTTAGCACACTGCAGTCTTCTATGACGAATTTTTTGTAGCACATAATAAAATCAATTTCACTTGTCGTCCCATTTGGATGTCTCCATGTCCATTTCCTGTGTGGCTTTTTCCTGAAAAAGGAGCTCAAGATGAAAAACCCTTCTGCCTCTGAAAACTCAACGAGAGTATTTCCACGCTGGTTTCTGTTGCCGTGGCCGAATTTACCTACTGAAGTTTCATTCTGTTGCCGTTGCCCTATTTTTGCATTGAAATCTCCCATAATTATCTTCAAGTGCTGCTTACCTTTATTATTTAGATGACGAATTTCCTCATAAAATTCTTCAATTTCTTCTTCAGGATGACTTGTGGTGGGTGCATAACTTTGAATAATCTGAGCCTTGTATCTTCTCGAGAGTTGGATAACGAGTCGTGCAGTTCTGTCAGAGGAAATTTCAACTTCTACAACTTTATGCTTCAATTTCTTGTTTATTATAAATCCAACACCACTAGTTTTGATAGTATCTGTTCCACGATAGTAGAAGAGATGTCCACTTTTCAGTTCAATGAGATCTTCTCCTTTTCTCCTTACCTCACTTAGCCCGACGATGTCCCACTTGATCCTTTGTAGTTCCTCTTCAACTTCATGAAGCCTTCAATCAGAAGACAGGGAGCGTCCATTATACGTAGCCAAGGTCAGCATCAGATTGCAGCCCATTCCGGTCCTCCGGGGATTCTTAGCACCCTCTGCCTTCATGTCTTACTGGCCGCTGCCTTGGCCAGGTACATTCCAGCTGCCGGAGACTGAGGGCGAAGATTTAAGTTGTGGAGTCATTTTGGAGGGGTTTGGCCATAACTCACCACGCTGGCCAAGCGGGTTGGTGAGTGCGGAATAGCATTTCCTCTAATCCCGATGGTATAGTTATACCGCTATTGGCGGTCGTCAGAGCCCCTTTAGTGGAAACAGGATGCACCACGAGAAGGCAGGGTTGACATATGTCAAGGAGAGGCTGTGATGTTACGCATAACCTAACCTTACACATATATATACTTGTATATATACACTGGCGGAAAGTGAAAAAAGAACACCAAGAAGGAATTTACATATGTTAATGGAGTCGAGTTTACGTAGATGTGATGTTAATTTCGGGACCAACCAGTGAGCGCTTTCGCCACAGCACGGCATAATATGCAAATTATCGTCGGCGGTGTTTAAGGAGTACGGCGAAGTGAATGCAATCAGTCGTCGGCGTACTGACACGTGAGAAGACCCTGAAGAAGCCACAATGCCTGGACATGGAATACGTGTACGATTTCAGCACTTACAGGACTTTGAGCGAGGTCGTCTAGTCGGACTCCGCGAGGCCGTGCCGGGTGGTTGTATCGTCGTATTGCAGAGCGAATTGGACGGGAAGTATCGGTGGTGGTACGATGGTGGCTTAGATGGTCCGAGGAACATTCCCACACGAGAAGACGTGGAACGAGGAGTCACAGACGGACTGATGAGCTGACCGATCGACGCATAAGAAGAACGGCGTTGTCAAGCAGAACATCCACTGCGACGCAAATCCAAGCTGTCGTTGCACCTGAGGTGACTGTGCGAGCAATCCGCAACCGTGTACTGGATGCAGGACTACGTGCACGTGTGCCTCTGGCATGTGTACCTCTGACTCCAGCACACCGTCAGGAACGGCTGCAGTGGTGTCGCCAACGTTTGCACTGGAGAACGCAATGGCGATCTGTCGTGTTCAGAGATAAAAGCAGATTCTACTTGGGAGCCTCCGATGGCCGCATGCGTATTCGCAGACGCACAGGGGAGCGTCTCCACCCTTCTTGCATCCGCCAGCAACACACAGGGCCTACATCTGGTCTCCTGGTGTGGGGAGCGATCAGCTGTCACTCCCGTACACAACTAGTGCTTGTACCGGGTACGTTAAACAGCACCTCCTACATCAACAACATCATTCAGCCCGTCGGTGTGCCATTCGTAAGGTTGGTCCATCGTGGTGTTTTCCAGTAAGAAAACGCACGCATACACACGGCACGTGGAACGCAACATGCACTTCAGGGTGTGAGACAACTTCCATGGCCTGCACGTTCACCCGATTTTTCCCCCATTGAGCACGTGTGGGATTTTATGGGACAACGACTTATCAGGTCTCCACGGCCAGCCACGACTATCCCCGAATTACGCGTCCATGTTGAGGATGCTTGGAACTCAAATACCCCAAACTTACATCCAACATCTGTACGACAGACTCCATGCCAGAATTGCACAGTGTGACGCAGTTTATGGCGGTTCAACCTCGTATTAACCATGTTACATGGAAATGTTATTTTTCAGTTTACCAGCAAATACAGCTGTATTTTGCCATAAAGTTTTGATCACGTTATCCTCTGTATTCCGTTATTATGCTGTATCAGACTTCTCCTTCTTGGTGTTCTTTTTCCACTTTCCGCCAGTGTACATATACATTGACGGAAAAAAATCCCAACACCAAGAAGGGATTGTGTTAGATAAACGACAGTTGGTAGGCGGTGAGATTACATCTGTAAGATGACGTCTATGCAAATTTCGCCCTTGGCGCACACGTTTTTCGCTAGTAGCGCCCCTCGGAACATGCAAAGCAGGTTTGCTGTAAATACGCGCTGTAACGTTCGTGAGTGTTAGTTATCGTTGAGATTCGACGTAGTGTGTTGATGTTAGTCAAGAATGCCTTTAAGAAGACGAAGGAGCCATTATCAACAGCTCACGGAGTTTGAACGAGGTCGTGTAGTAGGGCTACGAGAAGGTGGATTTTCTTTTCCCAATATTGCAGAACGACTTGGCAGGAATGTAGCCACTGTGCATGATTGTTGGCAGCGGTGGTCAAGGGAAGGTACTGCCTCAAGAAAACCGGGTTCCGGCCGGCCACGTGGCACTACTGAGAGGGAAGACCGCCGTGTACGGCGTATGGCCGTGGCGCATCGTACCGCGTCTGCGGCAGCAATTCGAGCTGCAGTTGCCACCACAGTGACACAACGAACTGTTACAAATCGGTTACTTGAAGGACAGCTCCGAGCCAGACGCCCTGTAGCGTGCATTCCACTTACTCCAATCCACTGCCGTTTGCGACGTCAGTGGTGTCAAGCTAGAGCTCATTGGAGGACGGAGTGGAGATCTATTGTGTTTTCTGATGAAAGTCGGTTCTGCCTGGGTGCCAGTGATGGCCGTGTGTTGGTTAGAAGGAGGCCAGCTGAGCGCCTGCAACCAACCTGTCTGCGGCCGAGACACACTGGACCTACACCTGGAGTTATGGTCTAGGGAGCAATATCCTATGACAGCAGGAGCACTCTCGTGGTTATCCCACGCACCCTGACTGCACAGTTGTACGTTGGTCTGGTGATTCAACCTGTTGTGCTGCCATTCATGAACAGCATTCCAGGGGGTGTTTTCCAACAGGATAACGCTCGCTCGCATACCGCTGTTGTAACCCAACATGCTCTACAGAGTGTCGATATTTTGCCGTGACCTGCTAGATCACCAGATCTTTCACCAATAGAGCACGTATGGGACATCATTGGACGACAACTCCAGCGTCACCCCCAACCAGCATTTACCGTCCCTGTATTGACCGACCAAGTGCAACAGGCATGGAACTCCATCCCACAAACTGACATCCATCACCTGTACGACACAATGCATGAACGTTTGCATGCTTGCATTCAACATTCTGGCGGTTACACCGGTTATTAATGTACCAGCATTTCACATTTAAAATGGCTCTTCTCGCGCTTACATTACGCTGTGATCTTGAAACCTTAATCGATTAAATATGTTACCTATACAAATGTATTACCGCCATTTCATTCCTCTACAACTAGTTTTTCGTGGTGTTGGGATTTTTTTCTGTCAGTGTATATATAGAGAGATGAGCTTGTGCCGGTAGTCGAATTCTGATCCACGTCTTCTTACTCCAGAGCAACTGTTCTCCCAACTGCACTACGCCGACAGACTTATCACTGCTTTACTGTTGATTTGACTCATGAATCACCTCAGTTATACGTCATCTAGGTCATACGATGTTGTACTTTACGTCATTCGCTCCCCCTTCCCCTTGAGAAGCGAGGGGCACAAAAAATATCATGTCAGGTTTCATGTCAGTCTACAGTCATGCTCGAAGAAACATCTCATCGTAGAATTAATTTTTTTTATATAATTACGTGCGTCGTGCAGAAAAATCATCACATATTTATCAAACCTAATGGCTAGGAGATTCACTTTCGTACGGTCACCAATATATTATATAATCTTTTTGCCGGTGGTAGATTTTAAAAGCCATGTCTTCCTACTCCGAAGCGGCTGTTTTCCCAACTGAACAACCCCGGCAAGGACCTTCGCTGCATCATTGTCAATTTCACTCATGCGTCACCTCAGTAGTACGTATGTCTTGTAGTACGTTAAACACTGGCTTCCATTATTCCACATTATCTCCCGGAGTAAATGAAAACTGGGATGTTTTCTACGTTGAAGCCACTTAGTACTTCAATATGTAACTGACAGAAAACAAATTTCGAATTCTCAGGAATTGCAGCAACAAGTTCAAATACGTGCCGAATTAATATGCGCCGATGCTCCGCGAAAGCAAAGATGACGGGGGAATTTTCTTTTTGTTAAAAGTGCCGGGTTTTTTTTGTTGTTTTTTTTTCGTTTGTTCGGCATCATTTTTTCTAATTAAATGAAAAGGAACTATACACCAACTGTACTTAAATAGTATAACTATACTAGACATCCGAAATTTCTTGGTGTAGAATAGAAATCAAAATTTTAAAGCTTTCGCACATCAACCAAATGGCTTTTTTTTTAAGTATAAGCATACTAGATATCTAGTATAGCTATACTATTTAAGAAACTATACTGAAATTTTCTTAAATAGCAAAACTATACTAGATATCCGAAATTTCTTGGTGTAGAATGGAAATCAAAATTTCCAAGCTTTCGCACATCGACCAAATGGCTTTTTTTAAGTATAACCATACTAGATATCCAGTATAGTTATACTATTTAAGAAACTTACTTTGAGAACAATGGTTCGAGGGAGATAGAGAGTCACTGTCATTGAACGAAACAACAAAAAATGTTTTATCCAGCACTCAAGCTCGGAACCAACTCCAACGATTAGCCAGAAGCCCGAGTTTCTGAACAGGCAACCACCGTATCGGTCAACATGGACATTACCCTGACACCCCTCGATGATGTTAACTGCTCATATACTTCTTCAGAAAGTTATCTGGGCGACTTTTGCATCTCTTGTAACTTCCTGGGAAGAGCGTTAACAGATTGATTTCTCAGTCATTCTGTGTACCGGTTGATAGCAATCAAACAGGAGTTGTTTAGAGCCTACTTCCCCTCATGGAATGTGGAAGTTGCCGGAAAGGAAGCATCAGACAATTCCTGGAATTGTGTGAATTGTCCATTTCATGTATTGGGAAGTCGCCGGAGACGAAACAGGAGATAATTTGTGGAATTGTGTGAAGTGTCTCTTTCACCCGCCAAGTGAGCGTTGCATTAGGAAGATCGGTGCTGCTTTTGCTTCGCGTGTGTTGTATCGTTAAGCAGCTGTCTGTCTCACATGGCCTTTAAGTTGAATATATTTGAAAAATTTAATTATGTATAGCACTATTGTACCTTTTATGGAATGAGAAAATCGCCGGGGACGAAACAGGGGATAATTCCTGGAATTGTGTCAAGTGTCCCTTTCATCCGCCAAGTGAGTGTTGCATTCGGAAGATCGGTGCTGCTTTTGCTTCACATGTGTTTTATCGTTAAGCAGCGGTCAGTCTCACGTGGCCGTCAAGCTGAATATACTTAAAAGATTTAAGTAAGTATAGTACTAATGTAGTTAATTAATTATATCTTTCAAGTATATCTAGTTGCTATGAGTATATAATATAAATGTATATGCATATTATCACGTATGCATTATAAAGAAGTAAATTTCTCCGTCATTTTGGTCCATGCCGGGGCTCGTACCCGGGTCCCTTCATTCCGGAATAAGTCGCTCTACCAATTGAGTTACGCGGACGTTCGTATCGCTGTTATCTGCCTTTATGTCGTGTGAGTCCTGCTGGGCAGGCACGTCACATCCCCACCACCCCCTCCGAAAGCGGGCCGGGGTCATGGCCCACGGGTCAGCCGTGACCATGAATCGTTGCCGGCAGCCATCCTCTGTAGAACGTGCACATGAGAACTCCCATTTAATCTAGTGTGTGGAATGCAACATCACACATTTTTATTTTTCGAAGCGCTGAAGATGGGATTCTCTTATTTTTCCTATATCGCGGTGTGGAAACAACATCACACCATTGCGAGATTTTGAACGGCCGGGTCGTCCGGAAAGTTCGGGCGCCTTTATAACGAAGTAAATTTCTCCGTCATTTTTATCCGCGCCGAGGCTTGAACCCGAGTCCCCTCACTCCGGAATAAGTCGCTCTACCAATTGAGTTGCACGGACGTTCGTATCGCTGCTATCTGCCTTTCTGCCGTGTGCGTCCTGCTGCACGTCACAGCATATATTTACATTGCAATGTTCCTAGCTTTAAAAGGGGTGTCAATACGTGTGTAAAATCAATTTAACCTAAGAAAACATTATGTAAAAGTTGTTGTCGTCGTTCTCTTTAGGTGAAACCCTGGGTAGGTTAACAACATAAAAGTCACTCAAGTAAACTTCAAAAAATAGTTACTTACAGTTTGTCTTTTATTCAGGGAATTCTCAAAAGGCACTTCACTCGGATCTCCAATGCTAAAGAACAATTTTTAGATTACTATTCGACTAACTCTTAACAGCAATTGTAACTTTATATAATTAGTATGAGTTAGTAAACACAATAGTTCATAAATGAAATTCTAACACGAAAAGGTGTAATGACCCTTGTAGCCATCCGCCAAAAAAGTTTCTTCAACAACCTCTACGAAAAAAATGTCACGCCCCTTGTTGCCACCACCAGAAACGTTTCTTGGTCAGCGTTACAAGAAGAAGTACAGAGTCACGTGACCGGATATGACGTCGCAGGTATGCCACGCCCATATGGTCACTTGGCCGAAAGCGTTGCCACCGGAAAATGATGCTAGGGTGAGAATTTTTAGATTATTTTTCGACTAACTCTTAACAGCAATAGTAATTTAATCTGATTAACATGAGTTAGTCAATACAATAGTCGATTACCGAAATTCTAACACGAAATATATAATAACACCACCCAAATTGGCAGACAGTAACGCCATTAAAAAGACCGCTTACAGCTTAAGGCAGCATCCACGATTACCACACATTACATACAACGTTTAGCTTGTCACTCATGCGCATGTCATTCACCATTGCCCTCAAGATTGCTGCCTCATAACATTCAGTGCGGGAGAAAACACATTGTATAACGTTAAGATTGTGACGCTAAAGGGGAAACGAACTAAAAATTTACGTAGGGAAAGGAAACTAAAGAGGAAGGTTAAGTTAGAATATGCATTATAACACGGTGGGATTTTTCAGAGGCCATCTCATTAGATTATACGTCATAACAGAAACTAAAGTGAAGGTTAAGTTAGAATATACGTCATAACAGGGTGGGATTATTCATCCTAAAACGGATTTATCGATGGTTTCTGTTGGTCGGAAGCTCCTCGTTATAGGCGGGTTCTACTCTGTTCAGAATTACGATATTAGATCCTTTTATGATTTTTACTTTTCTTCCGACACTCTGTATGATTTTTACTTTTTTTCCGACACTTTATATGATTTTTACTTTTTTTTCCGACACTTTTTATGATTTTTACTTTTTTTCCGACACTTTATATGATTTTTACTTTTTTTTCCGACACTTTATATGATTTTTACTTTTTTCCGACACTTTATATGATTTTTACCTTTCTTGATATGTACGTTTAAGTATCATCAAGATGCGCAGCTATATTTGTAACGTGTGGTATAATCATTATAAATTTAAACCAAAACATTACCTCCTATGAAAAATAAACTACACAATAAAAGGTGCTAATATATTCTTAGCTGCAGTCGAGATAGCTTCTCATTTGCAGGAATAACAATATAAATTCCCCTGCACTCTACTTCCACTTCGCCCTTATTCGCATCCAGCTTATCAGGTGTAATGCAATTTCCTCGAGATGAAGAGAATTAATTGGTTTCTTCACCTAAAGCAGCACAGTCTTCAATTTCTTTTCTAGCAACGGCAGGCGAAAACCTTGCAAAATACATTTCTGATATATATCCTCTACTTTATCACAAAGTTAGAAGTTGTTTACAAGTCAATGATCTTTTTCGTAGGCAATTAAATGGGAATTAATGCGTTGGTGATAACTAAATTAATTGGCACTGAAATTGAGTAAAGATTTCTGATTATTCTTCAGGTTAGTAAACTGAATCTAATTTTATGCAGTAAAAATCCTTCACTTTGTGATGAATACACATTTAGGCAATTTAGTATGTTTATAAAAAAAAATAGTATGAACAGCATTGATTAATACGATTTTATTCGTGGACTTAAGAAATGAAGCTAAACTTCAGCAGATTAATCTGCATTCGAAATCACTAAGATGGTAAGCAAGCTCTTCCTCAGCAGCACATACACCAAAGTGTCAAAAATCATCACCACCTACTCAACATGATACTGGTCCTCTACGTCCAGCCAGAAGAGCTCTCACCCCGCGAATCGTCGACTCTACTGTCCACAATGTCTTGTTACCCCCTTGTAATAAGAAATGGAAGTGAGCTATGTATCTGTTGTATGATGTATATGCTGAGTTATGGTCTGTATTGTGTTTATTTACAGATTAGGTACCGGAACCATGTGTGATACCAGCGAATACACCCTGGAACAGTGGATTGCTGTCAGTGTCTGGGTACACGAACGTCCACACACAGGAAAGACAATGCGTGACGTGCGTGCCGATTTTTAACAACGATTCGACAAATAGGCCCCTCCAAAACAGACTCTTCTGCAGTGGGAACATAAACTCTTCGAAGCAGGCAACATCAAGGATAAAGCACGAACGGGAAGACCATCAACCAGAGTGCAACAGTGTCAGCGACTGCTTATAGCCCATTGAGTTGCTCACGGTGGTCGTTAAACCTCCAATAAAAATAAAAAAAAATAAAAAAAAATAAAAAAAGCAACAGTGTCAAGCGGTCGAGGAATCAGTTATCAGGTCACCGACGAAGTCGCTCCGCAAACGATCAGCGGAGCTTGGAATACGACGATCGACACTGCATTAGCACATGAAGAATGACCTGAATTTGCACGCATATCGCCCGATGTTCGTTCAGGAGTTATCGGACATCGATTTAAACCGCAGACGGGATGCATGTGCAATGATGCTTCAGACATTTGTCACAATCCCAAAACGTGGAAAGGTCATTTTAAGTGATGAATGTGCGATATACCGCAGTTGTCGATCACGCAACGTTGTGTTCTGGTCCAAGGAAAACCCACATTATGTCGAAGAATTGGAATATCATCCTCCGCATGTAATGATATGGGCTGCAATGAATAGTCGACATCTGTTTGGACCGTATTTCTTAGATGGTCCAGTGAATCAGACAACTTATCTGGACATGCTGCAAACCTGGTTTGTGCCACAACTTGGAAATCTTGGCATTTTGAATGACGTATGTTTCCAACAGGATGGGCCACCCGCCCATTACGCAATCACTGTTCGGGAATGCCTAGGTGAGGTCTTTTGGGATCGTTGGATCGGCCGATTTTCGGCAGTGCTGCCCGCTCCACTTGAATGGCCACCTCAAAGCCCATATCTCTCAACGTGTGATAATGCCCTTTGGGGTTTCATAAAGGAGGTTGTTGCCCACCGGCGCTACCTAACCACTGATGAACTTAAACAAGCATTGAGATGTGCTTTCTCTCGTAACCCCCACGACTGCTTCGGAAAATGTCCCACTGAACATGGCGTAATATTATTTTCTGTCACGAGGATGACGGAGCCCAAACGGATCCACTGGATGTTTAAGAATGCCTCAACATATAACTCAGCATATACATCATACAACAGATACATAGCTCACTTACATTTCTTATTACATGGAGGGGGGGGGTTGCAAGACATTGTGGACACCCTGTACAAGATCTTTAAAGGTGAATGCACTGTAAAAGAATTTCTGAAATTCACGAAACACTTTCCATCATTTCTTTCGTGAATTAACGAAGCATATCCACGTACTGAGAGAACTCATCCTGCAACAAGACAATGCAGCTCCCGAATCGTATCCGAATGGTTGGATGAATACTCCGACGACGTGACCTCGCTCACCTGACCTCAGTCCCATCGAGCACATGTGGGATGCCATCGAGAGAGATGTTCGAGGCTCTGACCGCCCTCCATCAAATCTTCGTGAACTGTGGGAGCTTGTTAAGGGTTCTAGGATCCGTATGGCTTCCCAACGCTTCTGGTGTCTTGTCGAGTTCATGCCGAGACGAATTGGTGCCGTCTTTAGGGCGAAAGGTTGTGCTACACATTACTAGACAGGTTATTTCTAATTCAATTGCTCTTCAGTGTACATTAACTTTTGAAATAATCCTCCCCATCTCTACACTTGCTTTGATTTAAAAAGGTTTTGGAACATTTGTTATTAAAGAAAAATGTCAGAAATGTGAATTGTTACTCAAATATTTTTTTGTCAAATTATGTTCAGAAAATGGAAATGAACCTGTAGACTCAAGAGCTATGTACTTCATATAATAGGTGTGTAACTCAATTCTTGGCCGCTAACCGCAAGCGATCATAGAACGTCGGCAAATGCAAATAGCTGTGTGCGGCAATGACGGATTGCAGCGCTATCCAACAGCTTTCCAGGCAACCGTAACCGCTCACAGCTGTGGTGACAGAAGAGACGAAAGTTAACGGTGAAAGCAATGTCGTTCGAGAAGCAATATTTGAGGCACTGCCTCCTGTTCGCGTTTCAGCTGGACCAAAGTGCCTCGGAAACCCAGCAAATGATCTGTGCTCCTTTGGGTGAGGCTGCTGTGTCCTACAGTACTTATAAGAAGTGGTTCCAGCTGTTTAAGCAGGGACATTTCGATCTCCGTGATGCAGAACTTCCGGGACAGCCGCAGAAAGTTTACGATGAGGAACTAGAGCAATTGTTGGACGCGGGCCCCTGTCGCACACAATGCGCCTGCACCAGGTTGGGCGGATTCACAAGGAGGGCCGTTGGGTGCCCCACCAACTCACAGCTGCGAACAAGTCTAGGCGCTACGGTGTTGCTGTGTCCTTGCTCTTCAGATTCAAGAAGAAGGATTTCCTCCGCAAGATTTTGACCTGTGATGAGAAGTGGATCCTCTAAGATAACCCTAAGCGGCGCAAATCGTGGATCCTCTAAGATAACCCTAAGCGGCGCAAATCGTGGATCCTCTAAAATAACCCTAAGCGGCGCAAATCGTGGATCCTCTAAGATAACCCTAAGCGGCGCAAATCGTGGATCCTACCACCAGCACCGCAAACCGAATATCCATGCTAGGAAGTTGTTGCTGTGCATATGGTGGGATCAGCGTGGTGTCGTACACTATGAGTTGCTCAAACCTGGTGAAACGGTCAATGCGGAGCGTTATTGTCAGCAACTCATTCGTGTGAGTGACGCACTGGAGGCGAAAATGCCATACACCGGCAAGGGCAGAAGGTCGGTCCTGTTGCTTGGGGATAACGCGCGTCCTCACACCGCGAAAACGACTTTAAACACAATCCCCGTCCTGGGATGGGAGATTTTGTCCTACCCGGCGTATTCTCCAAACTTTGCCCCGTCGGATTATCCCATCTTTCGTTCACTGCAATATCATCTGAGTGATACGCACTTCACTTCTGTCGAGGAGGTCCACTCACGTATTGATGACTTTAGCAACTCGATCAACTCGAAACAGCCCTCTTTTTCCGCAGTGGCATTCGGCAGCTCCTGACCGATGCCTCAAATGTATCCAACACAACAGGGATTATTTCCCTGATTAGGTACGTATTTTTTGCTATAATTTGCTGTCAACTTGTCAGGCATGTGGCCGAGAATTAAGTTGCACACCTATAGTAAGTGTAAATTATAAATTTCATTTCTGTCTCCTAAATAAGTATAGGTATATTTTTTTAAAAACTGTGTTCTTGAATTTGTTTATCATTAAACACAGATTTAAAATTTTGCTTCAAACAAAAACTTTTAATTTTAAGTAGAATTTCTTTTTTTCTTATAATTATCCTTATATGAAGGATTCGAGGGATTCGAGATTTGGAAGATTCGAGGAATTCGAGAACCTCTAAGGATTCGGATTCGGATTCGAGGAAATTTAGGATTCGTCCTATCTCTATAATTTTGTAAAACTCTTACTATGTACTAACCATTTTTAAATTCCAAAAATTAAAAAAACAAGTTTGTAAAATCATGCAATGCATTGATTATGATACGCTTTCCGACATACCAGAAATTATTACTTAAGTTATGTGGATAATGGCTGTGGAATGAATCTCGCTCCTGTGTCCTGACCTTTGACCCCATTTCGATGATATTCAACAGAACCGGTTCAGTATACCTCAGGAATGGCATAATAAAGGTTTGTCGCAATAGAAGCAGTGTTACGCAAGTTATGAGAATAATGGCTGTGGAATAAATCTTGCTTTTGTGCAATGACCTTTGATCTCACTTCGTTGATATTCAACAAAATCGGTTCACTATACCTCCGGAACAACATGATAATTTTTTGTCGCAATCGAATCATTTTTAGGTAAGTTATGATGCACAAGGGCAATGGAATGGATCCCACTCCAGTGTCCTGACCTTTAACTCCATTTCGCCCATTTTCAATAGCGTTCGTGCCCAGGTAGTTCCCTACCAAATACTAAAATTTCATCGAAATCGAACCATATTTACGCATGTCATGACGCATAAAGGCAATGGAATGGATCCCGCTTTTATGTCTTGACCTTTGACCCCATTTCGCCCATTTTCAATCGAGTTCGTCCCCCGGCGGTCCCTTACCACATATTAAAATTTCATCGAAATCGAACCATTTTTACTCAAGTTATGCTGCATAAGGGCAATGGAATAAATCCCTCTCTTATGTCCTGCCTGACCTTTGACTCCATTTCGCTCATTTTCAATAGGGCCTGTGCCCAGGTGGTTCCCTACCACATACTAAAATTTCATCGAAATCGAACCATTCTTAAGCAGGTTATGACGCATAAGGCAATGGAATAGATCCAGCTCTTATGTCCTGACTTTTTACCCTATTTCACCCATTTTCAATAGGGATCGTCCCCATGTGGTTCCCTACTACATACTAAAATTTCATCGAAATCGAACCATTTTCACGTAAGTTATGACGCATAAGAGCAATGGAATGAATCCCGCTCTTATGTCCTGACCTTTGACGCTGTTTCGCCCATTTTCAATAGGGTTCGTTTCCAGGTGGTCCCCTACTACATACTACAACTTCGTCGAAATCGAACCATTTTCACGTGAGTTATCGTGCGGACGGACGGACGGACAGACGGACGGACAAAGCTGGAGCATATACGCTTCATCAAGCTAAGGTTGGAAAGCGTAAATAATGGTAATTCTAAAGTGAAGTAACCTTTTAATGACTTTATTGTGACTGCTTTTTTGTTGGAAAGCATTTGAATATTTATATACGTACAATTGGGAAAGGAATTTTCCCGAAACAATAATTCTACATAAATACATGGTAGGCTTTGTAATGCTATTATTAACATATTTTTACTACATTTCCATGTCACCACTTCCTTCAAAAAAAAAATTCCACCTCCTGGTGCGAGAATCGAACCCGCACTCCAGGGTCGGATGTGGGCCACAAATTCCAATGATGAAAGTACGTAGAATTATTTCTTCTGGGATATTCGTTTCCCAATTGTATATGACGTACTTTCATCACTAGAATTTGCCGACCCTGGATATGAGAAAAGGTCATGAGACGCTACGATGGGTCAGGAATAACTTCGACTAGCGGAAATCTAAAGGTTCTCAGCTATCTACTTTCATCTGCTTGGAATTTCCTTGTCTTGGGTAGTTTAATGACTAACATGCTCGACCGGAAATCTGGAGGTGCGGACTCGATTCCCGCTCCAGGACGATGAAAATTTTCAAGTTTTTTAAGAAAGTGGTTACAAGGAAAATACACCAAAAATAGCATTTGAATATTTGGTTGCAACATGGAGATACCCACTTTTAGCTGATTCTCTAGATGGGGGTCCGTTATTTGCGACCTTAAGGGCGTTTTGATTTGGGTTTTGGTAGGAAAACGTAAATTCGCAGCAATAAGTGGTTGAAAAGCAAGACAGCATTTTTCGTGCATGTTGCCGAAGTAGTGGTATTCTACTGCATTTTTCCACATTTCAACTGGGCGTTTCTCAGCGTCAGAAAAAGACTTTAAAAATGTAATCTTCTCAGAGCATAATCGATTCTATCTGTAGTTCTTTAGATGTCACAGAACGAAATCATGAGCGCAGCAGGAGTTAAAACAGCCATTATGGCTTACTAATGTTTTAAATGTGACGTCAGTCGGGGAACATTATTTAGTTGAATCTCCTTTTACTCTTTGGTATCTTAAATACAGTCATTTTAAGATTAAAATAAAAATAATAAAAGACGAAAAAAGATATTAATAAGAAAAATTGCTCTACATATATTGGATTCACTCAAAAGGCCGCACTTAATGTCCTAGAGGGCCGCAGGCTCCCCTCTACATTTTAGCTTGTTTTCGTCCCATCGTGCATCGAGGTGGCAACAGTTCACCAGGTGAACGACGCACATGTACTGCGCCGTCCACATGGTGCAACAGAAAAAGAGATTCATCCTACCAGACGACCTTTTTCCAATCATTCAAGATCCAGTTTTGATGCTCACGTCCCCATTCTATGCGATTTCGATGGTGAATTGTGGTTAGCAAGGGCACTGGGAGCGGTTTGCGGCTACGCAGCCCCATTTTCATCAACGTTCGATACACTGTGCATTGTGACACATTACTCCCGTCGCCAGCATTCAAATTACCATGCGTGCTGCGCTACAGTATTCCTTGTGTTGGGTCGGTCTACACAGGAAAGCCATCGCTCACCTCTGGCATAGATGAGATGTAATCGGCTCACATCTTGCCAGCGGTTCGTGGGTTTTGCTTCCTCGGACGATCTTTTGAATATACTAACCATGGCTGACCGTGAGCACTGCGCAAGCTTTGCCGTTTCGTAAATGCCCTGACCCAGTCCTCTGATCGTTACAGTCTGCTGACGTTGAAGAACAAGAATATAACACTGATTAACAGAGCTCATTATCAGGAGATATTTGTACCGTTTTATGACCTTCCCACGCGTCATTGTTTACCTGTAGTTGTTTCTATTTACAGAACGACCCGTTGGTCTTAGTGTTTCGGCTCTTCGGTGTGCATCCTACTTTTTAGAGGGAAGCGTTCAACAAAATAAGATGCATAAATTCACCAACATGCATTTGTATGCAAAATTAAAAGACAATGAAAACAGTTCTCAACTTCAGGGAACTTAAGCCTTTGCCTTCATGGGTAAGTACACGATTGTATCAGAATAATATGCCTCATTGCGTCCATACCATGCCCTTTCGCCCGGATGGCAGCGGCGAAAGGGCATGGTATGGACGCAATGAGGCCCTGGAAGGTTGCCCAAGGCACTCGTATCCTCTCGGACCGCAGCTGAGCAGGGAGGTCCTAGAGATGACGTGGCTGTTGATCGGCACGTCGAACCTGTCGATCAAAACAGTCCCACAAGTACTCTATGGGATTGAGGTTTGGCGATTCCGCCGGCTAAAGGAGACCGGAGACATAGCTGTCGTGTTCCTGGAACAAATCACGCACCCCCTTAGTGGCGTGGCATGGCGGATTGTCCTGTTGGTAGACACCAACACCTCCAGGGTAAACGTCCAACGTAAAGGGATGCATGTTGCCAGCGAGAATGGACAGACAGCCAATTGGCGTTCAGGGACCCATCCAGTGGTACCAGCGGAAAACATCCCCAGGCATGCACACTGCCACGGCAATCCTGTACTTGACCAACAAGCATGTCCGGGTGTTGGTTCTCGTGTGTCTGACGTCATATCCGCCACCGCACGTCACTTCTGTGGAATAGAAACCACGATTCGTAGGAGAAGGCAACCTTTTTTCGTTCTTTCACTGTCCAATGACGGTAGTCACACGCGAACTGCAGGCGTCGTTGTCGATGGACCTGGGTTAACATGAGGACCTTGACTCAGCGTCGACTCCGGAGACCCATGTGTAGCACGGTTTGCTCTATTGTTATCGTAGACACGTACCTAGTTGCCGCAGCGTTCATTTGCGTTGTCAATTGCTGTACCGTTACGCATCGATTATTTTTTACTAGTCGATGGAGGAGACGTTCTCCTTCTGAGGTCGATGGCCTTTGGGGCTCCACAGTTATGACGTCACGTGGTACTCTGTGTGCCAGTGGTCCATTCTTGGTTCACCCTTACTACAGCACCTCACGAACAGCCCACGAAGTCTGCTGTTTCTAAGATGCTTCCACCCTTGGCGCCGTAGCCGATGATCATTCCATTTTGAATGTTCGTTAAATCACTACCTCTTCCCACTGTTCTCAAGTGATGCACTATAGCTCATCTGTCTTGTCCAGCCGCTCATGTCTCTTTGTGGTCTACTTTGTCACGTGCACTCTGTAACGCGCCTGGGCTGGTACACTGTGTTTCTGGGGATGGTCATATTATTGTGATACGACTGTGTAATGTACTTCATTGTGAAGTTACCTTTGCTTAACCCAGATGACCAAGTGCCCAAGCGTAGGTTTTTTGACTAGTGAATGGAGTAGTGCCGGGGATTGAGTATCCGATGAGGCACGGGGATGCGCTGATCTTACAGCTCTGGGTTTCTCCCTACCTTGGAACCAGTGGCCCCAAATTAGGTATGGGAAGCGCTTTAAGCCCTCTGAGTTGCTCACAATGGTCATTAAGCCGCCAAACCCTAAAAAACAAAAACCTTCACACCAAAAAAATACTGAGCTTCATTTTTCGGCTGCGTCATGAATCCAGACATTGCTTTTGTTCTTTTGATATCTTCTGTTAACACATGTGGCGAATCGTAGTATGTATCTGATTTTGTCTCTTAGGTTTGAAATTCGTGAGCACCTAAGGTCACAGCAAGTCGGGCCATCTTTAATGTGGGAACACTTGTTCTGTGTAGGGAGCAGTTCTAACGCCGTAGGATATGCGCACAAACCGTGCTTCAACTAGGACTGGAGCCCAGACTTAATTGGGCCAATTAGCGAGAAAACCATAACTCTGTTTCTTCAGCTTGATTGCGGTAGCCAAGTGGTTGAAGCACTCGATTGGAGTTCCATTAGTCGAGAAGTTCGATCCCAGCCTAACCGCTCAAACCACTTAACACCCACTGTACTTAGGAGTGTATGCGCAGCTGGCGGTCCCTGGCTATTGGACCCCTTTAAAAATAAGTACATCTATTCCTTTCCTTTCGAAGCATGCCTTCTTCTCTGGTATCGTCTGGTATTCTAAAACGATGTCAGTTTGCTTTTCCCTGTCTAGCAATTCTAACCATGTGAACTTGCCTACCCCTTGACTATCAAGATCTCTTGACACGTTACTTCACTTTCGCTTCTAGTAAGCGAGATATAGCCCTTGGGATCAAACTACTTCCGTCCAAAACTTCCTAGGGTGGTAACTCGACAAGAAATAAGTAGGTAAATCAAAAGGTAAGGACAATTTAAAAATTACGCGGTAACCGCAATGGATAGAAGCTGACGCAATACAACACATTCGCAATGGCTTATGGAAAGTTGGAACACGCACAGCGCAGTGCTCTGCCGTTAGTCTATTGTAGCCAAGATTAAATAAGCATGGACGTTCCACTGCAGGATTGCACCACTGATGTTGAACAACGCATCGAAGTTCAACTTCTTTATGTAGAGGGAGGAAAGCCTATTGAAATTCACCAAAGGATGTTAGCTCAGTACGAAAGTGAAAACAGCATGACTCAACAAAGAGTTTATTAATTGGTAGAAAGGTTTGAAGCGGGAAGTACAAGTTTAACCGGTGAATCTCGATCTAATCGGCCATCAACATCGAGCATACAAACCTAAGTCGATAGCACGAATAGATTGGTCAGAGAAGACCGACGAATTACGTTTTTTTGCTGTTGCTGCAGACTCGGATATCAGCTATGGATTCACACATGCCATAGTGCATGGTGACCGTTTTGTACCATAAAATTTGCGCCAGATAGGTACCCAAACAGCTTTCTGATCTACATCAGTAACAGCGCGAGGAGTTTGCGACCGTGTTCCTGAAACATATAGAAAGTTTGCGCCAGATGGGTACCAAAACAACTTACTGATCTACATAAGTAACAGTGCGCGGAGGTTGAGACCGTATTCCTGAAACATATAGAAAGTTTGCGCCAGATGGGTACCAAAACAGCTTACTGATCTACATAAGTAACAGCGCGCGGAGGTTGCGACCGTATTCCTGAAACATATAGAAAGTTTGCGCCAGATGGGTACCAAAACAGCTTACTGATCTACATAAGTAACAGCGCGCGGAGGTTGCGACCGTATTCCTGAAACATATAGAAAGTTTGCGCCAGATGGGTACCAAAACAGCTTACTGATCTACATAAGTAACAGCGCGCGGAGGTTGCGACCGTATTCCTGAAACATATAGAAAGTTTGCGCCAGATGGGTACCAAAACAGCTTACTGATCTACATAAGTAACAGCGCGCGGAGGTTGCGACCGTATTCCTGAAACATATAGAAAGTTTGCGCCAGATGGGTACCAAAACAGCTTACTGATCTACATAAGTAACAGCGCGCGGAGGTTGCGACCGTATTCCTGAAACATATAGAAAGTTTGCGCCAGATGGGTACCAAAACAGCTTACTGATCTACATAAGTAACAGCGCGCGGAGATTGCGACCGTATTCCTGAAACATATAGAAAGTTTGCGCCAGATGGGTACCAAAACAGCTTACTGATCTACATAAGTAACAGCGCGCGGAGGTTGCGACCGTATTCCTGAAACATATAGAAAGTTTGTGCCAGATGGGTACCAAAACAGCTTACTGATCTACATCAGTAACAGCGCGCGGAGGTTGCGACCGTATTCCTGAAACATATAGAAAGTTTGTGCCAGATGGGTACCAAAACAGCTTACTGATCTACATAAGTAACAGCGCGCGGAGGTTGCGACCGTATTCCTGAAACATATAGAAAGTTTGTGCCAGATGGGTACCAAAACAGCTTACTGATCTACATCAGTAACAGCGCGCGGAGGTTGCGACCGTATTCCTGAAACATATAGAAAGTTTGCGCCAGATGGGTACCAAAACAGCTTACTGATCTACATCAGTAACAGCGCGCGGAGGTTGCGACCGTATTCCTGAAACATATAGAAAGTTTGTGCCAGATGGGTACCAAAACAGCTTACTGATCTACATCAGTAACAGCGCGCGGAGGTTGCGACCGTATTCCTGAAACATATAGAAAGTTTGTGCCAGATGGGTACCAAAACAGCTTACTGATCTACATCAGTAACAGCGCGCGGAGGTTGCGACCGTATTCCTGAAACATATAGAAAGTTTGCGCCAGATGGGTACCAAAACAGCTTACTGATCTACATAAGTAACAGCGCGCGGAGGTTGCGACCGTATTCCTGAAACATATAGAAAGTTTGCGCCAGATGGGTACCAAAACAGCTTACTGATCTACATCAGTAACAGCGCGCGGAGGTTGCGACCGTATTCCTGAAACATATAGAAAGTTTGCGCCAGATGGGTACCAAAACAGCTTACTGATCTACATCAGTAACAGCGCGCGGAGGTTGCGACCGTATTCCTGAAACATATAGAAAGTTTGTGCCAGATGGGTACCAAAACAGCTTACTGATCTACATAAGTAACAGCGCGCGGAGGTTGCGACCGTATTCCTGAAACATATAGAAAGTTTGTGCCAGATGGGTACCAAAACAGCTTACTGATCTACATCAGTAACAGCGCGCGGAGGTTGCGACCGTATTCCTGAAACATATAGAAAGTTTGCGCCAGATGGGTACCAAAACAGCTTACTGATCTACATCAGTAACAGCGCGCGGAGGTTGCGACCGTATTCCTGAAACATATAGAAAGTTTGTGCCAGATGGGTACCAAAACAGCTTACTGATCTACATAAGTAACAGCGCGCGGAGGTTGCGACCGTATTCCTGAAACATATAGAAAGTTTGCGCCAGATGGGTACCAAAACAGCTTACTGATCTACATAAGTAACAGCGCGCGGAGGTTGCGACCGTATTCCTGAAACATATAGAAAGTTTGCGCCAGATGGGTACCAAAACAGCTTACTGATCTACATCAGTAACAGCGCGCGGAGGTTGCGACCGTATTCCTGAAACATATAGAAAGTTTGTGCCAGATGGGTACCAAAACAGCTTACTGATCTACATCAGTAACAGCGCGCGGAGGTTGCGACCGTATTCCTGAAACATATAGAAAGTTTGTGCCAGATGGGTACCAAAACAGCTTACTGATCTACATCAGTAACAGCGCGCGGAGGTTGCGACCGTATTCCTGAAACATATAGAAAGTTTGTGCCAGATGGGTACCAAAACAGCTTACTGATCTACATCAGTAACAGCGCGCGGAGGTTGCGACCGTATTCCTGAAACATATAGAAAGTTTGTGCCAGATGGGTACCAAAACAGCTTACTGATCTACATCAGTAACAGCGCGCGGAGGTTGCGACCGTATTCCTGAAACATATAGAAAGTTTGCGCCAGATGGGTACCAAAACAGCTTACTGATCTACATCAGTAACAGCGCGCGGAGGTTGCGACCGTATTCCTGAAACATATAGAAAGTTTGTGCCAGATGGGTACCAAAACTTACTGATCTACATCGTAACAGCGCGAGGTTGCGACCGTATTCCTGAAACATATGCCAGATGGGTACCAAAACAGCTTACTGATCTACATCAGTAACAGCGCGCGGAGGTTTTTTTTTTTTTTTTGAGTGGAGGTTTAACGACCACCGTGAGCAACGCAATGGGCTATAAGCAGTCGCCCGTCCCTAATTTAGGGGTCACTGGTTCCAGGGAAAGTTTGCGCCAGATGGCCGTAAGACAAACAGCTTACTGATCTACATAAGTAACAGCGCGCGGAGGTTGCGACCGTATTCCTGAAACATATAGAAAGTTTGTGCCAGATGGGTACCAAAACGCCTTAGACCACTGCGCCACCGGGGCGGCCCGCGGAGGTTGCGACCGTATTCCTGAAACATATAGAAAGTTTGCGCCAGATGGGTACCAAAACAGCTTACTGATCTACATCAGTAACAGCGCGCGGAGGTTGCGACCGTATTCCTGAAACATATAGAAAGTTTGTGCCAGATGGGTACCAAAACAGCTTACTGATCTACATAAGTAACAGCGCGCGGAGATTGCGACCGTATTCCTGAAACATATAGAAAGTTTGTTCCAGATGGGTACCAAAACAGCTTACTGAACTACATCAGTAACAGCGCGCGGAGGTTGCGACCGTATTCCTGAAACATATAGAAAGTTTGCGCCAGATGGGTACCAAAACAGCTTACTGATCTACATCAGTAACAGCGCGCGGAGGTTGCGACCGTATTCCTGAAACTTATAGAAAGTTTGTGCCAGATGGGTACCAAAACAGCTTACTGATCTACATAAGTAACAGCGCGCGGAGGTTGCGACCGTATTCCTGAAACATATAGAAAGTTTGTGCCAGATGGGTACCAAAACAGCTTACTGATCTACATCAGTAACAGCGCGCGGAGGTTGCGACCGTATTCCTGAAACATATAGAAAGTTTGTGCCAGATGGGTACCAAAACAGCTTACTGATCTACATCAGTAACAGCGCGCGGAGGTTGCGACCGTATTCCTGAAACATATAGAAAGTTTGCGCCAGATGGGTACCAAAACAGCTTACTGATCTACATCAGTAACAGCGCGCGGAGGTTGCGACCGTATTCCTGAAACATATAGAAAGTTTGTGCCAGATGGGTACCAAAACAGCTTACTGATCTACATAAGTAACAGCGCGCGGAGGTTGCGACCGTATTCCTGAAACATATAGAAAGTTTGTGCCAGATGGGTACCAAAACAGCTTACTGATCTACATAAGTAACAGCGCGCGGAGGTTGCGACCGTATTCCTGAAACATATAGAAAGTTTGCGCCAGATGGGTACCAAAACAGCTTACTGATCTACATCAGTAACAGCGCGCGGAGGTTGCGACCGTATTCCTGAAACATATAGAAAGTTTGCGCCAGATGGGTACCAAAACAGCTTACTGATCTACATAAGTAACAGCGCGCGGAGATTGCGACCGTATTCCTGAAACATATAGAAAGTTTGTGCCAGATGGGTACCAAAACAGCTTACTGATCTACATAAGTAACAGCGCGCGGAGGTTGCGACCGTATTCCTGAAACATATAGAAAGTTTGCGCCAGATGGGTACCAAAACAGCTTACTGATCTACATAAGTAACAGCGCGCGGAGGTTGCGACCGTATTCCTGAAACATATAGAAAGTTTGCGCCAGATGGGTACCAAAACAGCTTACTGATCTACATAAGTAACAGCGCGCGGAGATTGCGACCGTATTCCTGAAACATATAGAAAGTTTGTGCCAGATGGGTACCAAAACAGCTTACTGATCTACATAAGTAACAGCGCGCGGAGGTTGCGACCGTATTCCTGAAACATATAGAAAGTTTGCGCCAGATGGGTACCAAAACAGCTTACTGATCTACATAAGTAACAGCGCGCGGAGGTTGCGACCGTATTCCTGAAACATATAGAAAGTTTGCGCCAGATGGGTACCAAAACAGCTTACTGATCTACATAAGTAACAGCGCGCGGAGGTTGCGACCGTATTCCTGAAACATATAGAAAGTTTGCGCCAGATGGGTACCAAAACAGCTTACTGATCTACATAAGTAACAGCGCGCGGAGGTTGCGACCGTATTCCTGAAACATATAGAAAGTTTGCGCCAGATGGGTACCAAAACAGCTTACTGATCTACATAAGTAACAGCGCGCGGAGGTTGCGACCGTATTCCTGAAACATATAGAAAGTTTGCGCCAGATGGGTACCAAAACAGCTTACTGATCTACATAAGTAACAGCGCGCGGAGGTTGCGACCGTATTCCTGAAACATATAGAAAGTTTGCGCCAGATGGGTACCAAAACAGCTTACTGATCTACGTAAGTAACAGCGTGCGGAGTTTGCGACCGTATTCTGAAACATATAGAAAGTTTGCGCCAGATGGGTACCCAAAGCGCGCGGAGGTTGCGACCGTATTCCTGAAACATATAGAAAGTTTGCGCCAGATGGGTACCAAAACAGCTTACTGATCTACATAAGTAACAGCGCGCGGAGGTTGCGACCGTATTCCTGAAACATATAGAAAGTTTGCGCCAGATGGGTACCAAAACAGCTTACTGATCTACATAAGTAACAGCGCGCGGAGGTTGCGACCGTATTCCTGAAACATATAGAAAGTTTGCGCCAGATGGGTACCAAAACAGCTTACTGATCTACATAAGTAACAGCGCGCGGAGGTTGCGACCGTATTCCTGAAACATATAGAAAGTTTGCGCCAGATGGGTACCAAAACAGCTTACTGATCTACATAAGTAACAGCGCGCGGAGGTTGCGACCGTATTCCTGAAACATATAGAAAGTTTGCGCCAGATGGGTACCAAAACAGCTTACTGATCTACATAAGTAACAGCGCGCGGAGGTTGCGACCGTATTCCTGAAACATATAGAAAGTTTGCGCCAGATGGGTACCAAAACAGCTTACTGATCTACATAAGTAACAGCGCGCGGAGGTTGCGACCGTATTCCTGAAACATATAGAAAGTTTGCGCCAGATGGGTACCAAAACAGCTTACTGATCTACATAAGTAACAGCGCGCGGAGGTTGCGACCGTATTCCTGAAACATATAGAAAGTTTGCGCCAGATGGGTACCAAAACAGCTTACTGATCTACATAAGTAACAGCGCGCGGAGGTTGCGACCGTATTCCTGAAACATATAGAAAGTTTGCGCCAGATGGGTACCAAAACAGCTTACTGATCTACATAAGTAACAGCGCGCGGAGGTTGCGACCGTATTCCTGAAACATATAGAAAGTTTGCGCCAGATGGGTACCAAAACAGCTTACTGATCTACATAAGTAACAGCGCGCGGAGGTTGCGACCGTATTCCTGAAACATATAGAAAGTTTGCGCCAGATGGGTACCAAAACAGCTTACTGATCTACATAAGTAACAGCGCGCGGAGGTTGCGACCGTATTCCTGAAACATATAGAAAGTTTGTGCCAGATGGGTACCAAAACAGCTTACTGATCTACATAAGTAACAGCGCGCGGAGGTTGCGACCGTATTCCTGAAACATATAGAAAGTTTGTGCCAGATGGGTACCAAAACAGCTTACTGATCTACATAAGTAACAGCGCGCGGAGGTTGCGACCGTATTCCTGAAACATATAGAAAGTTTGCGCCAGATGGGTACCAAAACAGCTTACTGATCTACATAAGTAACAGCGCGCGGAGGTTGCGACCGTATTCCTGAAACATATAGAAAGTTTGCGCCAGATGGGTACCAAAACAGCTTACTGATCTACATAAGTAACAGCGCGCGGAGGTTGCGACCGTATTCCTGAAACATATAGAAAGTTTGCGCCAGATGGGTACCAAAACAGCTTACTGATCTACATAAGTAACAGCGCGCGGAGGTTGCGACCGTATTCCTGAAACATATAGAAAGTTTGCGCCAGATGGGTACCAAAACAGCTTACTGATCTACATAAGTAACAGCGCGCGGAGGTTGCGACCGTATTCCTGAAACATATAGAAAGTTTGCGCCAGATGGGTACCAAAACAGCTTACTGATCTACATAAGTAACAGCGCGCGGAGGTTGCGACCGTATTCCTGAAACATATAGAAAGTTTGCGCCAGATGGGTACCAAAACAGCTTACTGATCTACATAAGTAACAGCGCGCGGAGGTTGCGACCGTATTCCTGAAACATATAGAAAGTTTGCGCCAGATGGGTACCAAAACAGCTTACTGATCTACATAAGTAACAGCGCGCGGAGGTTGCGACCGTATTCCTGAAACATATAGAAAGTTTGCGCCAGATGGGTACCAAAACAGCTTACTGATCTACATAAGTAACAGCGCGCGGAGGTTGCGACCGTATTCCTGAAACATATAGAAAGTTTGTACCAGATGGGTACCAAAACAGCTTACTGATCTACATAAGTAACAGCGCGCGGAGGTTGCGACCGTATTCCTGAAACATATAGAAAGTTTGCGCCAGATGGGTACCAAAACAGCTTACTGATCTACATAAGTAACAGCGCGCGGAGGTTGCGACCGTATTCCTGAAACATATAGAAAGTTTACGCCAGATGGGTACCAAAACAGCTTACTGATCTGCATCAGTAACAGCGCGCGGAGGTTGCGACCGTATTCCTGAAACATATAGAAAGTTTGCGCCAGATGGGTACCAAAACAGCTTACTGATCTACATAAGTAACAGCGCGCGGAGGTTGCGACCGTATTCCTGAAACATATAGAAAGTTTGCGCCAGATGGGTACCAAAACAGCTTACTGATCTACATAAGTAACAGCGCGCGGAGGTTGCGACCGTATTCCTGAAACATATAGAAAGTTTGCGCCAGATGGGTACCAAAACAGCTTACTGATCTACATAAGTAACAGCGCGCGGAGGTTGCGACCGTATTCCTGAAACATATAGAAAGTTTGCGCCAGATGGGTACCAAAACAGCTTACTGATCTACATAAGTAACAGCGCGCGGAGGTTGCGACCGTATTCCTGAAACATATAGAAAGTTTGCGCCAGATGGGTACCAAAACAGCTTACTGATCTACATAAGTAACAGCGCGCGGAGGTTGCGACCGTATTCCTGAAACATATAGAAAGTTTGCGCCAGATGGGTACCAAAACAGCTTACTGATCTACATAAGTAACAGCGCGCGGAGGTAGCGA
Source organism: Macrothele yani (assembly GCA_039090855.1). NCBI lineage: Eukaryota > Metazoa > Arthropoda > Arachnida > Araneae > Macrothelidae > Macrothele > Macrothele yani. Next base: position 50,032,868 of record CM077013.1, on the reverse strand, counting down.
CCGTATTCCTGAAACATATAGAAAGTTTGCGCCAGATGGGTACCTAAACAGCTTACTGATCTACGTAAGTAACAGCGTGCGGAGTTTGCGACCGTATTCCTGAAACATATAGAAAGTTTGCGCCAGATGGGTACCCAAAGCGCGCGGAGGTTGCGACCGTATTCCTGAAACATATAGAAAGTTTTCGTCAGATGGGTACCAAAACAGCTTACTGATCTACATAAGTAACAGCGCACGGTGGTTGCGACCGTATTCCTGAAACCTTCTGAAGAAGATGTGAGTGTTTTGTAGCGAATTGTCACCGAACACTAGACATGGGTTCATCACGGGAAGAAAGAGATAAAGCATGCAGTGGAAACACCAGTCTTCTCCAGTAAAGGAGAAATTCAAACAAGCACCCTCCACCAAGAAAATCATGCTGACCCTCTGCTGGGACATGAAGGCGCATTTTCAGGAAAACGGATGAACGGTTACCAGTGCAACGTGCAGTGCTACACTTAGAGAGAAACTGTAACTTGTAATTCGCAGCGAACGAAGAAGAATGCTGTCAAAAACAGTCTTGATGCACCATGACAACGCACATCCACTTGCAGCGGCCGAAAAGGCGGAGGCAATTGAACGAATGCGGTTTAAATGTTTTACACATCTCCCTTACATCCCTGCTTTGGCGCCATGCGATTATCACGTCTTTTCTCTATTTAAAATGGCTCTACCTGGTCGCAAGTTCACCTCTGATGATTAGGTTAAGGAACCGGTGCAGACCCGGATTCGGAAGCAGCCGAAAACTTCTCCCAAGAATGAAGAAGCACATGGAACGATACAAGAAGTGCATCGACTTTCAGTGGGACTATGTGGAGAAGTGAACCTGTTTGATCCTTCCTCATAGTTGCCTACTGAATTGTGTATTTTTCTGGCATAATCTTACAAATGTCACTTCTAAATTCTAAAGAAACTATCTTAATCTTACGCAGGCAACTATGTAAGGTTAAATAGTTTCTTAGAATTTTAAACTTACGTTTTTCCATTTTCCTCGTATGAAAATTTTGTTTATCTCTGGTTTACAATTTTTCTTACTTACAATCGTGGCCAAAAGTTCTGTACCAATAGATTGAAAGTCAAATGTTTGATGTTTGAAGTCAACTTATAAAGCGTAATGGTAAAGTAAGGACTACATATTATACATTATTTTAAAGAAAATTTTATGCTGAATTCAAATATTTTTGCAGAATGTTATTACCAGTAATAGAAGTAAAGTTACAAGCAAAACTACAGCATCTAGTCATAAAAAGCAGCAAATAGTGTAATTTGTGAAATTACTATACAATGCAGTTAACGTAAATTTGCTGTACAGTATAATATTGACACTTGTAAGACACTTGAAATAACGGAACAAAAAGCAAAATACGCTTTCATATTTAATTGGATACCCACGGTTTCTTAGTAACAAACCGCACTTTCTTGGCAGTTGTCGATTGGTGATAACACGGTGCCATACGGCCCTTACAGACTCAGTTAAGTCTTTAATTAAAGTCATTAAAAAGTTTTGTTTAATTGAAAATTTGTTTAGCTCATTAAATCTTGCTATATTATTTTCTGAAATACTTTACAGTATATACGTACTATAATAAAAACAAAAACTGGTTATATATAAACAAAATGGATGTAACTGATATAAACACGTGAACGCCTTTACTAAACAATGAGATGTGATCAAGGAGGTTAGAATAGCACTTCTGAGGATGCCCTGAGTATCTTAACCGTGAAGCCGCCAACTATGGGAATTTGTCGTTGTTTACATGACACCTATGTAATTTCAACTGTGTGTATTTTGGAATAGCGTGGCTTTTGGTTGAAGAAACAGTGTTAATATCAAACCGGAATAAATAATACTTCTTATGCGAGTGAAGTTTTTAATTTTAACGTTATGTTATGTTTAGAATTCGCAATAACATTCGTGTGTTTCAATTTAACATAAAAATGGGAGGGAGTCTCAAAATAATTAAGAATTTTATAAATTCAGCATTTTCTTACACATCGGGTCAGCAATTTACGATGCGAAATTGGAAAGATTTGCGACGAAAGAAGGCGATTCGGCCAACACAAAATGCATTGCAATAGCATTGAGAACCATCAGATTTCCCACACTTTGACGGCTGTCGCTCGCTATTAAAGGCTTCGCGCAAAGTGGTACTGCTCCATTAGCAAGGGCATCTCCACATATCTTATTCTAACCTTCTTGGATGTGACAGATTCTTGCAGTACAACGCTGAACTTCAAATGTCTCACGCTTAACTTACGGTTTTCCAGTCTATGTATCTGAAAGGTCTTTGGTTAAAACAGTATTTCAGTAATATGTGGAATTGATTTTAACATTCTTTTCATCTTTTCTTAACTTTAATTTCTCGTTGTACGAAAAACCAGCAATAATCATGAATCCTTTGCAGAAACTTTCTTTGGATTCTTGGAACCAAGTTTGTTAGTCTTTATCTGCTCTTTTGCAATAATCAATCGACTCCATCTGGCTCTGGCTAAGTGATTTTCATAGAGAAGTCTTCGCCGTGTTCGGCGCTCAGCCACTTGCCTAGACAAAAGAGAGTGAATATTATTTTTTTTTTCAGATTTAAATCTTTGCTTATTACCTTCTTTATAGTTGATACAGCGTTTTGTAACCACTTAGAGATTGTTCTTTTGGGCCGGTGAATTTTTTTTTAAAAATCAGATATCTTACTTTTGAAGTGATCATAAACGTGCCTTCCTTCTTTAGATATTCGTTTGGTATTATTTTTCCTGTTTAAAGCAATGCTTGACGATTTTCCCTGTATTATTAATAATTTGCTTATTTTACATTTACAAATGATGTCTCCCGCAGGGTTTTCTAATTACAGAATATGAATATTTGTCTTCCTAAAGAGCAAAAACATAAGCTTCTATCCACAGCTGGTTTACTTGAGTCATTTCCTTAGCAGACGATATTTAACTGCAGCAGATGTTTCTTTCGAGTTCATCTAACACGTTGTTGCCAGCTTTAAGTCTTTGAATTTCTTTTATTTTCTGTAATTTCTTCTAAAAAAAAGTTCTAAAAACGTGTTAACATCTTCTGTATATGTAGTGGGCACGTTGAGCCGTCGGGCCCCGGGTAATGGCCCTCGGTAATAAATAAGAGCGTCTTCCTCCCCCTTACTACCTGTCTTCCGTATCACTTTCCTATCGGTCACTCTAATACAAATCACCTAGCTTCCTACTTCTAATGGTTGTTTAAGACCTAGGGTCAGACACACCCTTCCTAAAATCCTCTACATCTCAGCTGATCTGTATATGTAGTGGAGTGTGTTAATTATGTACTTCAACAAGAGCCGAGAATATAGAAATGCTTAATATGTTAAGTGTGTCTGTTTTCTTAGTATCTTGAATACTGTGAACGTTAGAGAATTTATTGAAGTGCTAACTTTAATAGGGTCCATCATTTAACCACAAGTGACAAACGTTTAAATTAAAACGTTACATTTCTCAGTATTTTTTAACAAAATGTATGGTTTTACAGTCAGTTTATTTCAGATTTCTCAAGTCTCTCTCCGTTCTTCAGGCTAAGGTAATATCTATTCGTCCCTCTATTCACGTAAGGAATGACAAGTATGTGAAATTCATTTAGCAAAATAATTAGGAATCAAAGAGCTCGTTAGATTTCACATTCTCCATCGCTTGAAGTCAACGTGGTTCTTTGTAGTCTCTGCAATCTCCTCAAATAGGGAGGTGGGATGTTCCTTGTAACTTCCAGTTTGTCTCTAATGCGTTGACAGAGTTTGCCTAGCTAGTTCAAATGAAATAATGAGAAACAGGGTAGCCGTATTAAATACACCGCCACTTAGTTCAGGGAGTCAAAATAATTATTATTTTAAACACCCAACTGCCCACAAATTAGTCAGGCATGATGTTCATGAGGAATCTCTGCTTCTCTCTACAGGAGTGGCAAAATCTGTCAAATTAATTTAAGCGGGGGAGCTGAGAAAAGCAGACTAAATACGCTTTCTCTCACGACATGCATTAAACTTGTCTTTATAAATACGTTACCTTCCTTTAAAATTACGTTACAAGGTTTGAAATACATATAGCATGTTTCCCACAATAAAACGACCTCATCCAGTTGCACACGCTTTATTTTAGCATATATGTTACACGTATCACATACACCGAGTGATCACTGAATTATGACCACCCTTATCAAAAGTGGATGCGGCCCGCTGACCACGTTAATTTCAAGAGGGCGCGATTAGTCGACCGGGGTAGTACATACACTGAAGAGCAATTGAATTAGAGACAGCTGGCGTTATGCAAATGTGGCGCTGTGGGCGGCCCTGTAAACGGAAACGACATGACGTGTGCAGCAATTCGACAATATAAGGAGTGATGCGACGGGAATCAGTAAGAGTCGGACGCAGTATGGGTCCATGAAATATTGAGATATAGGTGAATTTAGCGAGTAATCCGTAATGACAATACCATAAGGCGAATAGTTAGGGGTTCTCCGAGGAGTTCGTGCAAGAAAATCAAGGCCTTCCTTTATTCAAAAGCGTCTGATATTAGTATCAGTATTGTTTCCCGACGTCTTAGCAAAAATTTTGGATTAAAGTCTTATAAACCTGCCCTTAAACCTAGACACCAGTTTGCGAAGCGTCATCAATCGTAGACTGCTGAAAATTGGAGCCAAGTTCTTTTTCCGATTAATCAACACTAGCGTCTCGAGGTAGAGACATCCACATGTATCGAGTTATCTCATTGGCAGCAATACAACTGGGACCCACCAATTGGCGAACGGCATCGTAACGGCTTTAACAGTTTGGCGGAAATCTATAAAAAGAACACTGATTTCTCACAGTCTGGTGATTACAGTAAGCTGCAAAACATAAAAGCACATCAAATAAATCCAATTTCACCTTAAAATATCAATTGTACAGGACTATCGACAACCGCCAACGAAGAAACTAATGTTAACTAAGATGTAAACAACCTGTGTCACGACTTCGACGACGTATATCTGGCTCAAATTGTATTTCTACCCGAATGAAACAGTACAAATCGAACAACTTAACCTGTTCGCAGTATCCATCCAAATATAATTATTAACTAGATAGAAGTTTTAAAGAAAACTACTTACTTATTCTCTCAAACTTACCTCTTCGCAGCGTAGCAGTAGCCATTATCCACCATTATTACCGCCAAACTGTTAAAGCCGTTACGATGCCGTTCGCCAATTGGTGGGTCCCAGTTGTATTGCTGCCAATGAGATAACTCGATACATGTGGATGTCTCTACCTCGAGACGCTAGTTTAATCAACTACGCGTCAATTTGAATCACGTGAAGCACATAATCACGTGAAGTCAATTTGAATCACGTGAAGCAATTTGAACCGCGTCAATTTGAATCACGTGAAGCACAGTAACGATTGGTCGACAGTAACGATTGGTCGACTTAAAGATTCGTCGGTATTACGATTGGTCGACAGAAATGATTAGTGGACATAACGATTGGTCGACAAACGGTTGGTCGACATAATGATTGCCCGACACGCGATTGTCCGCCTGTACCCACGATATCTCTGCAACTATTAGTCCGATTTGAAAAATTCGTTTTGCATTGGGAAGCTCGACTTATGCGAATGATGATCCTTTATTTCGTTTTTTTTTTACGATGTACAATTTCGCCGCTAGAGGGCGTAAATGCAGATGATGTCGAATTCAAAAATACGTTTTATTCCACATATTTGCTTCTAAACAACCGTTTGAAAATATTGTTTTATCTTTCAATTCCATTTATGTGGAAGAGTATTTTAGATATAGTTACTTTTTCAAATTACGCCTAGATTTTTCGCTAGGGGTCGTAAAGGTAAATTACATTTTTCCTGATAACTCTTCTTCTAAAACTCTGATTTGAAAACTTTTTTCTTCACCGGATACACCTCCTGATATAAAATCTTTTGCATATAATTTCAATTTTTTTGGTAATGAATACTTTCAACACCAGGGGGCGTAAGTGTTAATTTTTGCTTCTGATGCATTTGCCATAAAATCTGAGCTTCTAAAATATCGATTGAAAAATTCTTTCGTGGACTGATGGCACTCACATCCATAAATTTTTTTGGAATATTTTTTTCCTAAAATATTCCACAGTTTCTCCGCCAGGGGGCTTAAATGTACATCTTATTTTTGTCAATATCTATATTTCTAAAAGTCCGATTTGAAAAATTCCTGCCTTGTTGGATAGTGTTTTCCGTGTGACATATTTTCCATATAGTTTCAAAATTTTCAATTATTTCATAGAGTTTCCGCTAGGGGCGTAGCGGTAAAATGCGTTTCGCCCTATATCTCTTTTTCTAAATCTCGGATTTGAAAAATTCTTTCTGCACCGGATACAGCTCCTGGGGGGAAATCGTTTGCACATAATTTCGAATTTTTGTAAAAAAATGGTTAGGCCACCAGGGGGCGTAAATCTTAATTTCCGCTTCTGATGTATTTGCAGCAAAATATGAGCTTCTAAAATCTCGATTGAAAAAAGTCCTTTGTTGACTGATACTACTCATGTCAACAGACCTTTTAGGAACATTTTCTTCTTGAAATAATGCATGGTTTCTACGCTAGGGGCGTAGATGTATATCTTATTTTGTCAATATCTCTGCTTCTAGAAGTCCGATTTGAAAAATTCCTTCTTTGTTGGGTAGTGTTTCTAATGTGACATGTGGTTCATATAATTTCAAAATTTTCAAGTAGTTCACATGCTTTCCGCTAAGGGGCGTAATGTATATTGCGTTTTCTGCGTTATTTCTGCTCCTAAAGCTCCGATTTGAAAAATTCTTCCCGCATCGCATACAAGACCTGATGGAAAATATTTTTCACATAATTTCTAATGTTTGGTAAAGAATGGTTTGGCCACCAGGGTCATAAGTGTTAATTTCTGCTTCTGATGTATTTGTAGCAAAATCTGGGCTCCTGAAAACTCAACTAATTTTTTTTTTCTTGGACCGATACCGCTTATATGGATAAATCTTTTGAGAATACTTTCTTCCTAAAATAATGCAGGGTTTTCCCACCAGGGGACGTAAAGTCACATCTTAGTTTTGTCGATTTCTCTGTTTCTAAGAGTTCGTAAACTCACAATTCCGTTTACAGCAATATCTGAGGGATGAAAAACCCGATTGAAAATCTTCTTTCTTTTGTCAGATACTATTGTTTTCCGTACCGGTTCCATTGACTTTGAATAGCTTTGACACATTTAATTTGCGTCAGAACGGATTCAAAAGACGTGCTTATTACACCCAAAAATTCGGTGTCATCTTTCTTGTTTCAAATATGTCTGACTAGTCATTAGTTGTTTCTTTGAAAAACTTAATTTTCAATAAATTGACAGGTGGTCTTAAACTTTTGCAAATGACTCTATTTCTAAAACAACCAGATAAGTTCAGTCTACTGTGGAAAAAGATTTCCTACAAACAACATTCCTCTAACGTCTTGCGTATTTACTAACCAATATTTTGATAGGTTTACACAAACTCCATTGGCATTCGCTTAAACACACTTCTCAGGTAATCCTCTGAAATCCGAATGCTTTAGCACTTTGCGACATGTATATTTTAAGATTTACTGGAATACAAATAAAGTGTTTAAACCAATATATTTTTGAAAAAAGGGAACTTTTAGTCAAACAGAGAATAAACAGCTCCACCGAAAAAACTTTTATCTATGAAAACGAACTTTATATACTCAAAGCACGTAACAGAATTAAAACCTGTTTGACTAAAATGCCCCTTTTTTCGAAAATACTTTTGGTGGTAATGGTAAAAGAGAATCCTGAAAATCTCTCATCCATGTAAACAAACAATGAGTAAATAATAAAAGTACAATCTTCAGTAATCACCTATTCTCCCATTAACTGCTCTTTCTCAACTTTAATGAAGCTCATTTATTTTTAAAAGAAAATTGTGCGTTTTGAGTTATAAGACTAGAATATTATATGCCTCAACATTGAAAAGATAAATAGCTTAGCATTAGAAGTAACAGGATTACCGAAGATTCATGTTGCATGTAAGCCATTCATATTACTACCGAAATATTCTTTGAAAAAAGGAAACTTTGAGGTCACGTATAGGAAGTGTGTGCTGATGTAAATAAGCTTCTATTATACATTTAAAATAAGAATAATCCCCCTATGCAAATCAAGTTATACATTGTTCATTACCAAAGTTCATTACCTCGATGTATGAAATGGATTATGGTGGATTATCTGTGATTTGTCTACTGATAAATGATGACCCTTTTTTCCATCGTTGTAAAAGTTAGCAATTCGCCACGGTTCGTGTTTTTCCTTCTGGTATGTATCACATTTCTTTTTTTTTTTCTTTTCAGTATCTTTCAGCCCCCATGACGTTTCTGTACATTTTAATTTCTCTGCATACTGTAGAAAAAACATGGCAGAACATAGTATTCGTGATTAGATTAACTGAAATACTTGGAAGTATAAAGAAAATAAAAGCGGTTTGACACAAATATGAAAATTCAGTTCTGCACTATGTAGACAAAAGTGATTGGACACCACCACGCAGGCGCAGTGGCGTGCTTCCGCAGCAGACACGTTGTCCATAAGGTATAAATATGACAACAGGAGTGCGCTCAGATCAATCGCTGATAAAATGGAGAGCTCCACAGGGCTCTCCGAGTTTGGCGTTTTAATAGGTTGCTCAATTGGAGGTATGAGCATAAGAACCATTAATACATACAATTGACGGGGATTAGGAACATCAAACAGAAGTCATCGCTCTTTCCGCGTTTATAAGTGAGTCACGGAAAAATTATAATCGGCCGCCACCGGGAATCGAACCCAGGTTCTTCCAGCTACGCGCCGAATATGCTTCCACTGCACCACAGCGGCCTCGAATTCTCCAAACTCGCATGTGATTAACTGCCAAACAACTTGGCAGGTTGATTCTTGGAGGCCCGCACAATGCTGGGGATTCACCAAAGATGGTAAGCAGAAGTCTTTGGTGAATCAACAGCATTGTGCGGGGCACCAAGAAGTAATCTGCCAAGTGGCTTGGCAGTTAGTCGTATGTGATTCAGGAAGAATTCCAGGCAGCTGTTGTGCAATGCTAGCATGTCCAGCGAGTAACTGGAAGACCCTGGGTTCGATTCACGAAAACATTCTCATTGACCGCCACCGTGAGTCACGAAAACATTCTCATTGACCGCCACCGGGCGGTCAATGAGAATGTTTTCGTGACTCACTTATAAACGTGGAGAGAGCGATTACTTCTGTTTGAGATAAGAACCATTACTGATATCAGACAGGTTGCTAAATTAACTGTGGCCTTTGTCATCAACAAATAGAAGGAGAAGGTACATTGCAGGAGTTTACCTTGCCCTGGAAGACCCACGAAATTGCAACCAGTTGACTGGAGGGAGATGCGGAAAACCAATGAATACAGTGGCGAAGCGTAACTTCGTAAGTAAGGGAAGCAATGCACTTAAGGTGGACGGCAAGGGATTTTGCTTCCTATAGTTCCAATGGGCAAACTTCTGTACACATTTTCTTCGTAATTAAAGCGTTCCCAAGGATGAAAATTTGAACATCGGCTAAAAGAACTTCATATTACACTGCCGGACAATTGCTAAGGACGGATGACAATAGCAACGATAGCAACCATAACATGGAAGGCAAGAAAATGTGGAAATTAGCATAAGTGCGGAATACAGTAAGACGTGTTGTGCGTATGCAAATTTTGGATTGCCGAACTTGTTCGTGACGTCATAGCGCTGATAAGAGATATAAAGGAATTGACGCGTATTGACCGTTGTTGTTCAAACGCAAAGTTGAAAGGGAAAGAATCAATTGACGAACTTGCAATTTTCAGTATGTCTTCCCGACATCACCTAGATGATTTTACGCGTGGCCGTATTATTGGCAAGATTGAAGAAGGGCGAAAAATAACAGATGTTGCCAGGGAGTTCGACGTCAGCCACAGTGTTGTTTCAAGGCTTTGGAACTAATTTCAAACAAATGGAGAGTGTAGCAAACGTCACAGGGGAGGTCGTGTTCGCAGTACGACACCTGCAGAAGATCGGTACATAGTGCTATCAAGAAAAAGACACCGGCGCAGCACAGCTAGTGAGGTAGCAAATCAGTTTATGGTTGCTACTGGCAAGCGGATCTCCCGAAAAACTGTCGACAGACGTTTGCATGAAGGAGGACTATACGCCCGCCGTCCTATTGTGTGCATCCCATTGTCCAGACGTCACCGTACCGCCCGTTTGCAATGGTGCCATCAACATCGCAATTGGACTGATAACGACTGGTCTGCTGTCCTCTTCTCTGATGAAAGTAGATACAGTCTATTGTCTGATTGTCGACGACGACAACTGATCTAGCGTGATAGTGGTACTGCATATTGTCCAGCAAATATACAGGAAAGGGACCGATATCCGACATGTAGTGTCATGGTATGGGCTGGCATCACGATCAATGGCCGTACGTCCCTCTATGTGCTTCGAACCAGGACTATGACTGGCCAACGATACATTAATGATGTTCTGCTACCTCATGTTCGCATGTTCCGTGGTGCTGTCGGTGATAGATTCATTTTCATGGACAACAACGCAACATGTCATCGAACAGTCGCTGTCCAGGAGTGTCTTGAGAGCGAGGATATTCAACGCCTCGTATGGCCAGCACGTTCTCCAGATCTGAATCTCATTGAAAATGTGTGGGATGCTTTGGGGAGGAGTCTTGCTGGTCGCCAATGCCCTCCAATAAACAAGGACACCCTCATCCGTGCACTGACAGAGGAATGGGATAAATTACCCCAACAGCTGCTTGATAATGTTGTGCAAAGCATGACACGACGTGTGGAATCTTGCATCGCCCTCCATGGTGGCCATATCCCGTATTGACATCTTACTCCGGAACGCCTGCGGACGGTAATTGCATTTTTTTCACGTTTGCGTATTCTGCACAAAATGACCTGTTTGTCCCTTGAACACGTTCCAAAGCCTTCTGGATTTCAGAGCACAATAAATTGTCTTTCTTGTAATGTCCTGGCATTCTGACATTATTTTATTTCACTTGGCATCCAACCACACTTACTTTTTTATGCGCTATATAGCCGTTTATGATCCGTCCTTAGCAATTGTCCAGCAGTGTATAACTTGGAATACTTAACATTTTCTAAAACATAGCCATAATTGAGAAATCCAGCATTTGCTTGTCTACTGACGTCATCAATGTACAGGTCGCGCCATTTTTTTTCTGGTCTCAACACCACCAAAGGAAAAGTTATTGATTTTTAATATTATTATGGTTATGTTTTAGAAAATTTTAAGTATTCCAAGTTATAATATGAAGTTATTTTAATCAATGTTCAAATTTCATCAGTGGGAACGCATTAATTGTGAAGAAAATGTGTACAGAAGTTTGCCCATTGGAAGTATAGGAAGTCAAGTCACTAGGCGTCCACCTTAATATGCGATAAATACCTGGCAAAAGTGATATGAATGAAAAACTTATAATAATTAAAATCAGCAAGTGACCCGTAACCCGTAGTTTATATGTTACGTTGACAATACAGTAATACGGGGCATAGAAAAAGCCCGTGCCCGAACCGCAGTAATATTCTACAGCTCGGGCCCGAAACAGGCTCGGGCTGTAGAATATTTACTGCGTTTCGGGCTCGGGCTCCTAAAGAGAGGAAGAGCGAGATAATTTATTTTATTTAGAAATCTGCTTTTATATGATTTATATATAAAATCACATATGAATTAACATTTTAAATTGTCACCGCTGAAGAACGTGCCACATTTATATAAATGTGATTATATATAAATGTGATTTTTATAGATTTTTTTTTCATTTATGAATGTGATTTTATATGATTATGAAAATGATCCAAAAGACAGAGAAAGTATTTTTTCTAGAATGCAGTCTTCGGAGTTTTGGGAGTTCACGTGGCCGTGTACTGTAGATGCGCCAGAGTCCATTGCTCCCATGACGCTTACATTCCTCAGAAGAGTCACAGAAACAAATAGCTACACTAATAAAAGTAACGCTTACTTTTATATTCCTGAAAAAGACATGTCACCGCTGAAGAACGTGCTACATAAAACTACTGAAAGTTCAAACCATAAGCATATAATGGAACTGAGTCAACTAATTACACTCACTAACACAGAAAACTTTTGACAAATTGCAACTTCTAACTATTGTTACGGGAGTCCTCTGAGCAGTGATGGTTGGTAGTAAAACTGATTTTACCCATATACAGCAAAGAGAATACCCATCTTATAGCCAAAAACCCCATATTCGCAAAACAAAAGTTGTCTGCAAATGTTTATATAAGCTTATAATACATTTTTAAGCTTAAAATCTTTTTTCAGATATTTACTTATAATTTTATCTCTTTACCCATAAACTTATTTGAAAAAAATGTGCATTAAAGTACTACAGAAACACAAATTATGATTGATTTTAATAAGTACACTAATGTAGGCTTCAGGTTTTAAATACAGCAGCAGTCTTTAAAAACAGTAAAAAATAATAGATAATAATAAACATTGTGTTTAATATTATAATATAATTTTTCTGTATTGTGTAATTTTAAGTGCTTTTCTTCAACAACGAACTTCGCGCAATCTTTCGATGCTATTTAAAGCCATTCCACCCACATATCGAAATGCTCAACTTTTGGTAGATGTTGCACAACCTCGATAATTCCCGTTAAATATTTATAATACAGGAGTTGTATGAAAATAAGAATTCATGCACCAAATTAGAAGTCTCGTATGACTTTTAAAAAGCGATGTAATAAATTTACCCACAGGATATAAAAAATACCAATTTTCCCATTTCTAATTTTTTTTTTCTAAAATACCCACGAAATCCCACGATCTACAATCACTGCCTCTGAGTCTGACTGAACGTTTGGAAAGAGCCCATGCTGTTGTGTGGCTCTGCTTTCGACGCCGTGGAAGCGTTTGGGAGAATGCTTCCACACGCTCTATGCTTAGCATAGCATTGCTGGCTGTGGATGGCCACGCTGCGGGTGGGCATGCCGTTTTACTGAGGTTCAGCTGGATGCATTATCTGCATTGCTTTCAACGAGCGACTTTCGTACGAGACATTTGTTCTTGTTTTCGTAAAAATACAAATATGAATTTGCTTTCTTAAAAATAAAAGATACTGAAAAAAAATGCCTGCTGCGTTATGTTGATGTGATATTTTTATTTTACTTTAATGCTACATATTTTTAATTCACGCAAAAGAAAGCGCATGAACCAAAAGGGAGCAATGCTTCCCTTGCTTCCATTGACGCTTCGTCATTGAATGCACACCACAGCACATGAGTTCAAGATGTCCATAAATGTTATCTTCTCCACGAAGACACTTCGAAGAGAGGCCCATGCACTCGAATATCATGTCAGAGCAGCCTCCCACAATACTCTAATCAAAAAGACCTATGAAGCCACGCGGCTACGATGGTGTCAACAATAAAAAAATTGGTCACTGGAGCAATGACGGCAGGTGTTATGAAGCGACACATTCCGTTTCGCATTATTTCAATCGGATGGGCATGTCCAAGTTTGGAGGATACCCGGGGAAATTCTTTATCTGGAGTGTACAGTGCTGACTGTTAAGCACGGAAGCGGTGGAGTTATGATATGGGACTATTTCAGCGTGAGCAACATGAACTCTGTTCTGCATAGAGATATCCTGGATAACTCAATGCTCCTAATGTTATGGCAGTTCTACCGACACGACGACTGTTTCTTCCAGAACGACAATGCCATTTGTCATGTTTTCAGGGCTACACTGGAGTGGTATGAGGAAAATAAGGTCTCGCTGATGGACAGCCTGCTCACAACCCGTGCCTCAATTTTATTGAACCACCTAGATAAACTTGAACGACGGGTGAGATCTTCAGCAACGCGACCTTCTTCACTGAGAAAGTTGGTCGATGTTCTCAAGGCTGAATGAAGGAACATCCCGCTCTCCCCGTACTCCATGGACTTGTGGAGAGTTTAACTCGACGGATGGCTGTTGTGATCTCTGCAAATGGAGGACTTGCTCGCTACTGATGTAAATGCAGTACTGTTTTTCTATTTACTTACAGTGTCCAATCAATTTGTCCACATAGTGTACATCGAAAGCTTTTTGCTCATCATTTGTTTACATGGCAAAATTATAAAAATTCACGAAACGAAAGGTTTTGATAAATCTAACATGTGGAAAAAGAAGCATTTTTGCCCGTGGTGTAACTCAAAACTATTTACATCTCCTCGCTCCGGAGCCAGTTATTTTTCCTACTGGAATACACCGACATTGGCTTATCGCTGCAACTTGCCGTTTCGACCCTTGCGTCACCACATTGATATTCCACACATATTTAAAAAAATTTCTGAAAGGAAGCATCATTCCATTTAAGGCATGACGTCTCTTCGAACAGCGTCTATCTGGATAAGTAACAAAGACAAGTGGGGCGTCTGTCCTAAAAGCGTCCATCCCAGATTCGCAAAGAAGAATTCTGGGGCGTTTCTCCCAAAAGTACCCATGTCATATAAACAATGAAAAATTATGGGACGTTTCTCCCAAACGTACCCATGTCATATAAGCAACGCAACGAAAAATTGTGGGGTATGTCTTTTCAAAATGTCCATGCGATGTAAGGAAAGAAAATGTGTCGAGAGTCTCTCCTAAAAGTGCCATGCCAGATAAAAAACAAAGATGTTTAAAGGATCACTCCCAAAAGAATCCACATCAGTTAAGCAAAGAGGTTTAGGGGCATGTCTCCTCAAAATGTTCATGCTAAATAAGCAACGAAAAGGTGTGGTGCGTTTCTCCCAAAGGTTTCAATTTCAAATAAGTTACAGGGAAGTTTGAGATATGTTTCTTCAAAGAGTCCATGCCAAAGAAGCAGCGAAAAGGTGTGAGCTATTATCCTATAAGTGTCCTTGTCCGATAAGAATAGAAAAGGTCGAGTGCATGGGCCTCTCCAAAAAGCATTCAGCAACGAAGAAGTGTGGAAAATGTTTCTCCAAAATGTTCAAGCCAAAGAATCAACAAAGACGTATGAGGTTCTCTCTCAAAAGTGTATATGTCATATCAGCACCTAATTGCCAAAATATATTTTTTTCATGTGGTCCAGTCAATCCAGAATTGGATATTAGAATACGATCCTGTGCGTGTTTTCTCTCCGACGAGCGTTGAAATCAGCTACAGGTGTGGATTTCAAATAAAAGCAGTAATGCTTTAGTAACCTGTGGATTTCAGATTAATAATTAAGTAATACCTCAGTAACTAGTCCATTTATCAGGTCATCCCATAAGTAATCTCGTTTTGCACGTGTGAAGAAAACAAACAAATACGTACCTGGAACAGATCTATTAATCAGTATAATAAATTCCCACGGTACTGACAACCTTCTTTCACCGTTCAACAAGTTCTTGAATCCCAAACTTGTAGAATTCCATGAGTTTCGATCTAAAAATGTCAGAAACGGTTCAGTGCACCTACTCGACATTTCGAAGTGTGTTCCCAGCAAGATGGTGTTTGAGGCTGCAAAACAGATGGTAATCAGATGGCGAAACGTCAGGGGAATATGCTGGATGGGAACCCCTGCAACTTGGTACTAGTCATTTTGGCTGTGTGTGGTTTTGCGTTGTCCTGGTGGATAACTACGCCTTTACGATTAAGTAGTGCTGGACGTTTGTCCTGCAAGGCACTGCGTAGATGCTGTAGCTGCTGACAGTAGACCTCTCCTGTAATGATTTTTGTTCGGTAATGTTGCGGTAAAGAACCCATTTTTCTTCTCCCGTAACCATTCTGTGCAAAAACGGCTCCCACTTTTCACGGGAGAGCATGGAAGTGCAAATGCCCACACGCTGTTGCAGATTTTGTGCAGTGAGCTCATGGGTTACTCACTTACCTTATTTTAACACACAACGAAGGTCCCGTAGATGCCTGTGAGCAGTTGAATGGGTTGAATGGACGATTGTGTGTGGCTGATTCCTCGACTGTTGCCTGCGAATTCACCTCAACAGCAGCTCTCAGCACATCATTATCCAGCTCAATAGGTCATCTTTGGCGGTGCATATCCGTGAGGGTGCTGTTATTCATTCGGAATTTCTGAAATCATCGTTGATGCTTTCTGACATCCAGGGTACTCTGATCATATACGGTATAACGTTTCGTGTGGCTGCAGCCGCTGTATGTCCCTGCTTTAGCTCATACAGCACGATGCGCCTGATGTATCCTTCAGACACCACCCTTTCCTATGCAGTTTAACGGCTCAACGGGTGCACATACAGCTGTTGTTCTCTGTCTCAAAGTACGACACGACAGCCTTGCCGTGCTGTACGTTTTATCATGACCATTGTCCACGTCATAGCCCGGTAGCCAGAGGGAGCATTTCTATTGAGCATGCGGAAAACCACATTACCTGTGGGATGACCTATTATTTCAATTGCATTACAGTCAATGCTAAATTTTACTAAATATTTTATTTATGGAATAAATTTGTATCTGTTAAGAAATACAAACTACGCACAACCGTATAGCATTTATTTCGAAACACTTTTACCATGCCAAACATATTTTCTTCATTAGATATTTTACAAATGATCCATTTTTAAACTGTTCACATCAGTATTTGGCTTCCAGTGTGTTACCTATCCCAATACATGGGCCATGTGAAGATAAATATACTAGCGTAGCCTTCTGCGCCAATAGAGTTGCACAGCATAACGATGTTCCTTTAACGAGTATGAGGATACACTGTAACGGCAAATGAAACTTTGCCACCTGTAAATAAAATTTTTTAAAACATACAGGACCTACAGTGGTGCCAAAATTAACGTACGAAACACAACATCCTGAATAACACAAAATCCACACCACAGAGTTTAATTATGGTTGCTACAGACATACGTATATCGATAACGCAGCAATACACAACAGAAAAAGAATGCCATCACTTCCTGAGACGAAGCATGCGTATGACAGCATAGCAGTTCAAAAAGAATGTCGCCAGTATCACGGATTCCGAGTGCCTAATAGGGAGGGTGATTGCCCCAAACAGAGACACAGCTCGCACAATGAGCCATCATGCTGTTTACAAGGCTGTGAAGGACAGTTTGGGGGCAATAAGTGTCACGCCCTCGCCAAGGCGTGTCGGAGACCCAGGAGTATTCTGGTAAGTGCTGCTGGCTTGACATTGCCCTTCTCAGGGCATTTCCGATATCCTCTATCGGGTTAAGATCTGGAGATCTCGCGGGCCTCTCCATTCTATGGATATCCTCACTCTCCATGTATTCGTGGACTAGCCGAGCCCTAAGAGGACGGGTGTTACCGTTCATAAGAAGGAAATGGGGGGACAAAAGCTTTCCTGAAAACCGTACATGGGGCTCTAGGGTGTCATCCCTGTATCGTGCAGCAGTCAGGGGGCCACCTGAAACCACGTGCAGAGGCATGCGTCCATCCAACATGCCAGACCAACCCAAGAGGCATCGTACTTGTCAATTTTCCTAATATTGGAGGGAAGATTTCGACTTTACGTCTTTCTCCAAATGTACATGAATCCAGAGCGTATGTTTTGGTTTTACGCGATACGTCATTGAAGAGAACACAGGCCCATTCATCAGGGATCCACTGGTGTTGTGAGGTCCAATTCATAAAGACTCTTTTGTGCGATGCCGCGACACCCGTTGTCCCTCTCAGAGTCTTCTGTTAACTGTATATCGCCAGTCCCCGTAGCTGACGAGAGCTCCTCTGAGAGTTTCCTGGCTGTCTACTAAAAAAAGCGGCTAAAAGTTTGAGAAAAATAAAGGCCATCTTGACTTCTTATGGCTCATGGACGTCCTTGACTAGGCCTTTTGGTTGTTGTTTCTCTTTCCTGGAACTGTCTCCAGAGATTGAAGACCGCTTGCATCGATACATTATTGCTACCTTAGCTTGCGCTTGCTCTTCTTCCAAGCTACCGATCGCTCTTTACCATAAAAAGTCTTCTAAGCGATGTTGGGAGTCATTCTTCCACTAACTGTCCAATCAGGCTTCAGCTGCCGCACCCCTCTCAGAACAAAGATCGCGTTCCTTTCAGATCGTGATGTACGGGCGTTTTTTGTATATTTTCATAGGAGCCAACACAATGTTGCTTGGGTACGTCGACATAGTAGTATTTCCTTGCAAATGTCTCTGAAAATTTTTATAAAATCGGTTGTCTCGTTTGACATATCTTCAAATTTGTATTTGTCACGTAAATTTTGGACACCAGTGTTGTTACATATTTTAAAACTTTTCGGTATAATACAATACTTCAAATGTAAAAAAAAACAAAAAAACTTTTGTCTCTGTCATCTTTTTACTTGCCGCTTTGGAACGGTACCTAATATTCGTCCCATGTTGCAGATCAACACTGGACCTATAGTCAGTAAGGTTAAATGTCATCACAGTCCATTTAACCTTATGCTTGCCAGTGCATAGACACACTACGATGAAATCTTACTTATTTTCTTTCCATCTCGGATATTTTTGGCGTTTATTTAAAGAGCGTGGTCGTGGCTAACCATCATAGTGAGCAACTGAATGGGCTGTAAGAAGTCGCTCGTTCCTCATTTAGGGCCATTCCAGGGAAGGGAGATAGCCATTGCCGTAAGTAGCGTTATACAACTGCACCACTGAAGCGGCCCATCACGCATTCAAGAATAATAGCTGGTAGGGTGGTGAGAACAAATCAGCCAAACAAACACGATGCTCGAAAGCGGGTACATTCTTAGTTACACACCTCCCGTTTAGAAGATGTTCACAAGAGCATTGCGCGCATGTAAAACACTTCCTGGAGTAACGAAAGCAAAGGGCGGAAGAAAGAATTTATTTTTACTCATTTTTCACGTTTCCATTTGCTAGAAGTCTGGAAATCCTTGCATAAAACCTTAGAACTTCGAGTGACTAAACATTTATATCTTCGAATTCATATTCGTCAAGAAACAATCGTCAAAATTTGGAAACGTATTCATGCCAGAAAAGTGTATCTCATAAGAAAATTGCAACTTAGTCTTAACGTTGTCTGTTTCTCTTTGTACATATTATTCTTATGAAGCACGGTCAGTAATTGTTTTGCCTACCTTTTTGATTCCGTCTTTATTTCTCACCCTTTTCTACCTTGTCTTTGTTTCTTATTGTCCATCTTAATGTGCTGCTCGTCGCTTAACTGTTTCATTCTCTCCTTTTCGCTTTTTTCTCTGCGTCTCACTCTCCTT
The DNA here is from genome assembly GCA_039090855.1 of Macrothele yani. NCBI lineage: Eukaryota > Metazoa > Arthropoda > Arachnida > Araneae > Macrothelidae > Macrothele > Macrothele yani. The sequence goes on along the minus strand of CM077013.1, from coordinate 50,013,584 downwards.
CTCTCTCTCTCTAATTTTCGCTTTGTTTCTCTGCGTTTGACTCCCCTTCTCTCTCTTTATTTCTCCACTTTCCAACTTTTTCTTCTATATGGTTTTCACTATCTAGCTGGCAGCAGCAAGCGTCATTTTCTTGTAGGTCTTCCGTCCACAGTGAGTAGAGTTTAGGTCCCAGCCACCTACAGCGAGCTCGCCTTTTGGACAGGACACAGAAGCGGAAGGAACGAGAGCAAATCTAGCGACTTTGACAGAACAGTTTGTACTGAGATTAGAATAAAGTAGATGGCGCCACCGTACAAGTACGATGTTGCACATAGAGGGGGGGGAGAATTTCAGGGGGCATAGGAAAGGATAACCATTTAACCAGTAAGTCCAACCTGGGGGCCGTCACTTAACGTGCTCGTCCGATGCACGACGAATATTCTTTTTTTTTTTTTTTTTTGATTGAAGGTTTAACGACCACCGTGAGCAACTCAATGGGCTATAAGCAGTCGCCCGTCCCTAATTTAGGGTCACTTGTTCCAGGGAAGGGAGAGAGCCAGTGCCGTAAGACAAACACAACATCCATGCCTCACCGGGATTCGAACCCGGACCCCTTTCGGACGAATGATCAGAGGCCATCGCTTAGACCACTGCGCCACCGGGGCGGCCGACGACGAATATTCAGTGATTGTTAGAAAATCACACCACCTCCGCAAGATCACCCCAGAATCGAACCTGAGGACCTAGCATTGGTAGTCTGAACTGCTAACCACTCAGCCATTCCCGGCTTTTTCACTATCTACATATGCATCATCTAGATAAAGGTATCAGGAAGCATCCACATTCGCAAATTAACCTGCATTTGAGGAAACAGACGTGGGCGCATGTCCATGTGTTGGGTGCTGTATATAAATTGCAGCACTGGTACCTCTGTTATACCGCTTTGGAAGCAAGTATGCTGTGCGAAACTGAAGTGATGGAGTTTGACAAGCAGAAAGTAGTTGGATGCGATCTGAGTAAGCAATGAGTCGGTCTTCTGTATTCCTAAAATCTACACTTGCTGGTTTACTTCATCTATGGAAAGGAAGTGGGGTCATTACAGCGCAGTCGTGCTCTGGGACACAATATATATTTTGCCACAAACCTGGCCAGTGATGTCGCACTATCCACTAGGACAACCATTCTTAGTGAAACAGACGACAAGAGCTGTATTCCCATGGCTACCATGCTATTTCAGCTGCGCGCAAGCCTTACATCAATCCAGGAAATGACAGAGGGAAGAAGACTCACTCGCTGTTCTTGGACAACCGAAGAGCGCAAGAGAATCCTGTGGAGTAACAAATCACGCTACGCTCTCTCTATAAATACACCGTTTCCTTAAAAGAAAAAAAACAACAAAGATGACACCGAATTTTCGGGTGTAATAAGCACGTCTTTTGAATCCGTTCTGACGCACATTAAATTTGTCAAAGCTATTCAAACTCAATGGAACCGGTATGGAAAACAATTGATCTGATGAAAGAAAGAATATTTACAAACGGGTTTTTAAACCCTCAGATATTTCTGTAAACAGAATCGTGAGCTTACACCCTCTGGTTGCAGACTTGTGCGTTAAGAAAAACATGAATTTATATGAGAAACATTTAGCACAGGAAATGCTCTCCAACACAAAAATAATTTTTCAAATCGGACTCGTTGAAAGAGAGATATCGACAAAAATAAGATGTGACTTTACGTAACCTTGTGGGAAAACTATGCACTATTTTATCAAGAAAGTATTCTCGAAAGCTTTATTCATATGAGCGGTATCGGTCCCAGAATAAAAAATTTAGTCGAGTTTTCAAGAGCCCAGATTTTGCTACAAATACATCAGAAGCAGATATTAACACTTATGCCCCCTGCTGGCCAAACCATTCTTTACCAAACATTAGAAATTATGTGAAAAATATTTTCCATCAGGTCTTGTATGCGACACAGGAAGAATTTTTAAAATAAAAGTTTTAGGAGCAGAAATAACACAGAAAACGCAATTTACCTTTGTGCTCCCTAGCGGAAATTCTATGATTTACTTGAAAATTTTGAATTTATAAGAAAAACATTTCCATCGGAAACACTATCCAACAAAGAAGGAATTTTTCAAATCGGACTCTTAGAAGTAGAGATATTGACAAAAATAAGATATACCTCTACGCCCGCTGGCGTAGAAACCGTGCGTTATTTCAACAAGAAAATGTTTCTAAAAGGTTTGTCAACATGAGTAGTATCGGTCAATTAAAGACTATTTTGTTCAATCGAGATTTTAAAAGCTCATATTTTGCTGCAAATACATCAGAAGCGGAAATTAAGATTTAAGCCAGCTGGTTACCAAACCATTTTTTTATAAAAATTAGAAATTCTGTGAAAACGATTTTTCATCAGGAGCTGTATCCTGTGCATAAAGAATTTTTGAAATTGGAGAGTTAAAAACAGAGATATAGGGGGAAACGCAATTTACATTTACGCCTCCTAGCGGAAAGTCTATGAATTACTTGAAATTTTTGAAATTATATGAAAACCATGTCACACTAAAAACACTATCCAACAAATAATGAATTTTTTAAATCGGACCTCTAGAAGTAGAGATATTGACAAAAATAAGAAATACATCTACGCCCGCTGGCGGAGAAACTGTGGAATATTTAAAAGAAAAATGTTTCGAAAATGTTTATCGATGTAAGTGGCATCAGTCCACCAAATAATTTTTTTCAATTGATATTTTAGAAGCTCAGGTTTTATCGCAAATACACTGGCGGAAAGTGAAAAAATAACACCAAGAAGGAGACGTCTGATACCAACGAAATTTATACAGCATAATAACGGAATACAGAGGATAACGTGATCAAAACATTATGGCAAAATACAGCTGTATTTGCTGGTAAACTGAAAAACAACATTTCCATGTAACATGGTTATTACGAGGTTGAACCGCCATGAACTGCGTCACACTATGCAATTCTGTCATGGAGTCTGTCGTACAGATGTTGGATGTAAGTTTGGGGTATTGAGTTCCAAGCATCCTAAACCTGGACGCGTAAATTGGGGATGGTCGTGGCTGGCCGTGGAGACCGGATAAGTCGTTGTCCCATAAAATCCCACACGTGTTCAATGGGGGACAAATCCGGTGAACGTGCAGGCCATGGAAGTTGTCTCACACCCTGAAGTGCATGTTGCGTTGCACGTGCCGTGTGCGGGCGTGCGTTATCTTGCTGGAATGCGCCACGATTGACCGAACTTACAAATGGCACAACAACGGGCTGAGTGATGTTGTTGATGTAGGAGGTGCTGTTTAACGTATCCGGTAAAAACACTAGTTGTGTACGGGAGTGACAGCTGATCGCTCCCCACACCAGAAGACCACGTGTTGGCCCTTTGTGTTGCTGGCGAATGCAAGAAGGGTGGAGACACTCCCCTGTGCGTCTGCGAAAACGCGTACGACCATCGGAGGCTCCCAAGCAGAATCTGCTTTCTTTGCTGAACACGACAGATCGTCATTGCGTTCCAGTGCAGACGTTGACGGCACCACTGCAGCCGTTCCTGACGGTGGGCTGGAGTCAGAGGTACACATGCCAGAGGCACGTAGTCCTGCATCCAATAGACGGTTGCGGATTGTTTGCACAGTCACCTCAGGTGCAACGGCAGCTCCGATTTGCGCCGCAGTGGATGTTCTGCTTGACAACGCCGCTCTGCTTATGCGTCGATCGGTCCGTTCATCAGTTCGTCTGTGACTCCCGGTTCCATGTCTTCTCGTGTGGGAATGTTCCTCGGACCATCTACGCCACCATCGTACCACCACCGATACTTCCCGTCTAATTCCCTCCGCAATACGACGATACGACCACCCGGCCTCGCGGAGTTTGACTAGGCGACCTCGCTCAAAGTCCGATAACTGCTGAAATCGTACACGTCTTCCATGTCCAGGCATTGCAGCTTCTTCAGGGTCTTCGCACGTGTCCGTACCCCGACGACTGATTACATTCACTTTTCCGTACACCTTAAATACCACCCATGATAATTTGCATATTATGCCGTGCTGTGGCATAAGCGCTTACTGGTTGGTCCCGAAATTGGCATCACACGTACGTAAACTCGACAACCATTAACACTTGTAAATTTCATGATCGTCCGCCAATTCCTTCTTGGTGTTCTTTTTTCACTTTCCGCCAGTGTACATCAGAAGCAAAAATTAACGCTTACGCCCCCTGGTGGCCAAAGTATTTTTTACCAAAAATTTGATATTATATGCAAAATATTTTCCATCAGGAGGTGTATCCGCTGAAGTAAGAATTTTTCAAATCGGAGCTTTAGAAGAAGAGTTATCGGGGAAAATGTAATTTGCTTTTACGCCGCCTAGCGGAAAATCTGTGCGTAATTTGGAAAAGTAACAATTCTAAAATACTCTGCGACATATATGAAATCCAAATTTAAAAGAATTTTTTCAATCGGATGTTCAGAAGCAAATATGTGGAATAAAACGTATTTTTGAATTCGACATCATCTGCATTTACGACCTCTAGCGGATAATATGTGCATCGTAAAAAAAGACGAAATAAAGGATCATCATTCTCATATTTCAAGCTTCCCAATGCAAAAAGAATTTTTCAAATCTTACTAATAGTTGGGTATCGTGGCGGACGGACGGACGGACAAACCGATAACATAAGCAGGATCATTTTTTACAAAAGACGTGCTAAAAACGAAGCACCCAGAACGAATCCTGGATACGAGATGAAAATTGTAATTGGTATGTGCAACAAACATGTATAGGAAAGGAAATTATTGCAATTCCAAAGAAGTTCGGTAATTTATTCGGATAAATATACTACACGAATGGAGCAAATCAGTACCTTTTATCGTCACTTCTGGCTTGGATACAAGCGGTTACCCGGCGTGGCATTTTTTTTTTTTTTTTTTTTTGATTGAAGGTTTTACGACCACCGTGAGCAACTCAATGGGCTATAAGCAGTCGCCCGTCCCTAATTTAGGGTCACTGGCTCCAGAGAAGGGAGAGAGCCAGTGCCGTAAGACAAACACAACATCCATGCCTGACCGGGATTCGAACCCGGACCCCTTACGGACGAATGATCAGAGGCCAGCGCCTTAGACCACTACGCCACCGGGGCGGCCGGCGTGGCATGGACGCACACAGTTCACGAATACTGTCCTAGATCCAGCATGCCAGACAGTGTCCAAATTGAGCGCCAATTCACCATTATGTCCCAAATATGTTCAATCAGTGAGAAGTCGAGCGATCGGGCTGGCCATGGAAGGATATCGCGTAGGCAGTCCTGGGAAATCCATCGAGTGTGTAGCCGTGTATTATCCTCTTGAAGAATCGGTCTGTGATGCTGCTACAGGAATGGCAATAAAACAGGTCGTAAAATGCCGTCGACGTGCTGCTGAGCCAGAAGGATGGTACGGAGGACTACCGTGGATATTGGGTAGCGCAGGAAAGGGCTCCCTAGACAGTCACTTCCGGTGTCAGAGTCGTGTTCCAGTCCACGCTAAAGGCAGAGTCCTTGCGCTGGCCGACTTCTTTCCTGTCACGTATGGGCTGGTCACCGGCGCCTAATGCCAACCGTGACTGATCACTGAAGACAACACGAGGTCACTGGACACTAACCCACGTTGATCGGGCCCGACACCACTAAAACCGGTGCTAGCGATGCTCCCTAGTTAGTAGCATTCCCAGTGCCGCACGTCGTCTGGCAACGGTTTGGATGGCCAGGTACCGAGCATGTAGACGACGCCCGCTTGCCACTGGGTTGTGTCCTCTTCGACCCATAAGCGCCAACGTCATCCGATTGCCGCCTCGCTCCGACCCAAATGCCTGGCGATACTGCGACTTGACAAACCGGCCTCTGTCAGCCCAATTATACGTCCTCTCTGAAACTCGCTCAAATGCTCGTGTTGTGCGCGTATCCGACATGGAGGCTTCTTTACTGTCCGTGGAGTTTAATACAACTGCAATCCGCTGCCACCCTCCTCGATGGGTGGTTTCCATATGCTGTGGTGGGCTACTATTTAGTCATCGGTTTTTATATTTTAATCATTTGCATATTGGGCCCTGCGGTAGTTGCATGAGGAGCTACATCTGGATCGAAGGACTTTCTCGTGTTGCTTCGTTTTTTTCGGCAAAGAGTGTATTTCTTTCGAATGGACGTATCTGGATGTAGCGTTTTCTTGTGGAACGTTGTAAGGCGGACTGAATTGCTCCTAAAATCACGTTTAGAGGAAAATCTGTGATAGTATGGGGCTGTTTCTACTGAAAGGGACTCGGTATTTTGTTTGTGGTACTCTTTAGCCTAAATTCCACACTACCTGCTCTATGGTAGTGCTTCGGCACAAATACCTGTTTCTTTCAGAAAGACCGAGCACCCATGACACGTTGCAAAGCTTGTCCAGCCCCAGTTTGAGGAGCAGGACTTCCGATTGTTGGATTTTCCTGCTACAAATTCCTATCTGAATCCAAAAGGCCATTTATGACAAGCTGGAACGTCGAATCAGATTTCATCCAGTAAGACCATCCGGCTCGAAATCCCTAGCAGAAGCTTTGCAGGAAGAATGGAGGAAAATTCCGAGACAGACCTACTGGCATCTCGTAGAAATCATGCTTAGAATGGATTACCTCATTTGCATTGCTTTTTTCTAGAGGAAAAGTGCCGGGAATCTTAAAAGTAACCTAATTTACATGTTCATATGGTATTAAATTATTATTTTTTTTTTGGTTGGAATTTTAACGACCACCGTGAGCAACTCAATGGGCTATAGTCAGTCGCCCGTCCCTAATTTAGGGTCACTGGTTCCAGGGAAGGGAGAGAGCCAGTGCCGTAAGACAAACACAACATCCATGCCTGACCGGGATTCGAACCCGGACCCCTTCCGGACGAATGATCAGAGGCCAACGCCTTAGACCACTGCGCCACCGGGGCTGCCTTAAATTATTATATGAAAATACCAGCATTCCGTAACAGTTTTTGTAATACATCTCAAATGCTTAAATTTAAATCTCCGACAAGCTTACACAAAAATGAGAGTTAAAGTAAGCAGACGATGTTTAGTATACAATAGAGCGTATAACGTATACAAACCCCACTACTTACATAATAAGGAAATTGATAATATTTATAGCACAGCTCTAAAGACTGGATATAAGAAGAATAACATAAACAGAATGCATAGTATTGTAAGAAATTGTATAATGTATGCGATAACAAAACCAAGTAGAAAAACAGTGAGGTACGCAGGATCCATCACATGCTTTACGTATTGGTTGAAGAATTTATTGCGTAAGTACAACATCTCAATACTAATGAAATCACCAACCCCGTTAAACCACCGCCTTCCCAGTCGAGCTCGTTTAAGCGCTAAGGCGTAATGACGATCGTTCAGCCATTAGCCGCGAGCGGTGCTAGATACGTTGACTTCATTCTGATGAGCAGAAGATAATTATAAGCGTGCTTGAGTATCAAATTATTATTGTTTTGAAATGAAAACACTTTCACACGAAAGCGTTATTTTCTTATTTAGTTCGGTGTCATTTTGTAATTTCAAATTTTCTCTCCATTGAGAGTTCGCTTAGGAAAACAAAGTTTCCAGTTAGCGTCTTTAATAATCAGTTTTGGATTTAAAACTAATTATATGCAAAGAGTTATCTCAGAAGTTTGTTAAAGAGCTAGCTAGCACAGCAGACGAGGATTAATTAAGTTACGATAGTTCAGTTTATTCATGTCGTATTTATTAACGATCCGCGACTGCCAACGATAGTTACGCGACCTGTGGACATTGATAAGAACTATACAGTCATTCTTTTTTCTAGAGCAACTAATCCCATAATTTCATCACATCGAAAGAACGATGGCCAAGTAATAATGTAATTTCTAAGTAAAACACAGAGTCAGCGTTATTACCCATACAGGCATCTGATAAGCACAACGTCAAAAATTATGACTTAATAATCACTCATAGCATTTCTAAATTATAACTGAGCACGTATAGTGATTATATTTTAAATTTAGGGTACACATTAAAAGACTTACAAACCATTTCTTTCTCAGGATATTAAAAGTTAATGCTTATTGGTTCTTTATCTGACGGCCATGAAGATTTAGTGCAACTATTAATCAAGTTAGGAGGCAAACGCTTAGTGAAGCAATATATATATACACTGCTGACCACCCAAAATGCAACACCAAGAAGGACACGAGATAGCAAAGCCAGATTTACTGGACACATAACAACAGATACAAAGATGAAACGATTGAGCTTACAGGCCCGTGCGACTTGCGGAACACGCAGACATCAATAGTTCGTGTGACCCCCATGGCTGGCAATAACGGCCGCTACACGCCGCGGTATCGAAAGAAAGACGCTTTTTATGTGGGCTTGGGGTATGTCGGTCCAGGCTGCTTCCACACGTTGCCACAGTTCATCAGGCGTAGCCGCGGGTGGTGCTTGCCGGGCCACTCGGTTGCCGATCAGCGACAAGACGTTTTCGATGGGCGACATATCGGAAGAACAGGCTGGCCACGGCAGCATGTGACACCTGGTGGGCCGTGAAGAAATGTTGCACGATGCGTGCCACGAGCGAGCGCGCATTGTCCTGTTTAAACGTGGCCGCTGTCAGGTCCTGCAAGTAAGGGAGGTGTACAGCCTCCAAAACGTCGGAGATGTAGCGGTGGCTGTTGAGTGTACCGGCGATGCGTACCAGAAGGGTGCTGGTGTCATATCCAATTGCGCCCCAAACCATAACGACAGGCGACGGACCGGTATGGCGATTCATAATGCAGGCGTCATACAGTCTCTGGTTGCGATGCCGCCACATGCGGATCCGACCATCGTGGTGTTGCAGGCAGAAGCGGGATTCGTCGGAGAAGACAATGTCGAGCTATTCCGTAGTCCAGGTGCGGCGTTCAACGGCCCACTGCCGCCGCACGCCAATGGTAATCGGAGCAATGGGCGCCGTGCGACAAGTCCCCGCTCCTGTAGACGACGTCGAACGGTAAGTGCTGACACAGGTTGTTGCGCAAACACCATAATTCCTGCGCTAACGTTCGTGAAGTGGCGGTGCGAGCCGTCAATGCCCGCTGCACAACATGCCGGCCCTCTCGTTCAGTGGTGTGCCTTGGCTGCGCCAATTGCTCACGTCAGTCCTTCCGTCCCTCCTGCACCCACCGAATTCATACTCACTTCACTGTGGCTGAATGTCGTCCCACACGGGCGCTGATGTCTCGGTACGACAAACCGCTGTCGCGATAAGCCACTATTCGTCCTCTGTCGAACACCGAAACGTGCTGGAACGACTGCCGTATACTGCAACGAGGCATCAGGAAGCCTCCCACGCACAGGTCCGGCAGCACAACAAACTTCCACTACTTACACCCCGCCTATTGTGCACCCTTCTTATAGTGCTTCTCGGTGGCGTGCCGGGCGCACATGATTTGCATATGCCCTGCAATGCTAATCGTTTGCATGTTTTCTCGCGGGCGACGCATGCTTGAATTTCAGGCCAATCGGATGCTTCCTTCTTGGTGTTGCATTTTGGGTGGCCAGCAGAGTATATGCACAGTAAAATCAGTTTCTATTGCTAGGATGAACAAAACAGATCGTTCCCAAACGAAACAGGAGAATAATTTGAGAAGAAACCACAGGATAATGAGTTTCCAAACTTTCAATGAACTTTGGGGACAATAGAAAACCTAGTTATTATAATTTAAATTATCTAAACAGTTTAAATAAGATTACTGATGTTAAACTACACGGGTAAACAAATACGAAAGAGGTCAACTAATGCAACACCACCCTGCGGACATTTACTATAACGTGCAAATTAATTGGGGCAAGCTATTATATTCTCAGAATTGTAATGTGATCGCCAGTTGATGTCGGAAACCCACGTAAGCCGGTTTTATCAACTGTGAGGTGGTGTGACTGTTAGAACTTGATAGTAAGAATGTAGTTTGGCCGGTTTTAACCAGGAAGTAGGAACTTCAGCTTCAGTTGTGAGCTTTCGTGTGTCACAGTTGGATGTTGATTTTTGCTCTCTGTGAGTACGTGTTACTTTCGTGTATTGAAAAATGGTTATTTCCCCAAGGAAGCGTGCAAAAATAATTGCTCTAAAGGATCACACTTCTATGACAGTGAGAGATATCTCTTCTGCAGTTGGTGTAGACAAATCAAGTGTATCAAGACTGCTTACGCGATACAATGCATCTGGATCATCGTCTGCAAAAAAGAGAGGTAAATGTGAAAGAAAACGAAAAACAACTCCACGAACCGATAAATATCTAATCAGAAATAGTAAAATGAATCCAAAAAAAAAACCCCACCGACCTTCAAAGAGATTTATTGGCTAGTGGTTGTGATATAAGTGATTCAACTGTATGCCGCAGGCTTCCGAAAGTTAGTCGGAAGGCAAGAAGACCAACGAAAAAACAATATTTGAATGCGAAAATCAAGATAAAACGTTTGGCATGGGCCAAAACATATTAATCAGGGACTGCTGGCGACTGAAAAAAGGTCATTTTCAGTGATGAAACTCATTTATTTGTGCAGGGTTACCAAGCAAATGTCGTTAGACGAAGCAACTGTGAACCCTTAAGACCTGAGCATGTCAAACAAACTGTAAAACACCCTCTGAAACAGATGTTTTGGGGTTTTTTCACATCAAATGGCACCGGAAGCTTAGTTCCTGTTCAAGGTATGATGAATTCAGCCAAGTACGTAGAAATATTACAACGTAGGATTGTTTCAATCTTGCAAACTTTTGACGGGACATTTTAACATGACTTGGCCCCATGTCACAGTTCGAAATTGGTCAAGAATTTCATGCTGGAAAATCAAATTCATTTGCTTGATTGGCCTGGAAATTCACCAGACTCAAATCCCATAGAAAACTTGTGGAATATTTTGAAGAGACGTTTACGTAAAATGGACTGTACAACCAAAGAACGCATGATAACGAATGCTATAAAAGTGTGGTTCCACGATTATGAATTCAAACATATGTGCACTCAATTAGTGGAGTCAATGCCAAAACGAATTCAAGAGGTCATTTCTGCTAAAGGAGGATATACTTCATACTAATACAGGTATTTATCAGTGTATATCAAGGTATAGAATGATATAAAGGCATAGTTTTGGAAAAAAGAGTGATTTTTTACCTTGTCCCAAATAATTTGCACAGTATAGTAGGTCATAACCGGAAAATAACGTTTGAGCACGATTGGGCAGGCAGTGTATATATACACTGAAGAGCAATTGAATTAGAAATACCTGTCTAGTAACGTGTAGCACCACCTTTCGCCCTGATGACGGCGGCGATTCGTCTCGGCATGGACTCGACAAGACACCGGAAGCGTTGGGAAGCCTTACGGATCCACGAACCCTGAACAAGCTCCCACAGTTCACGAAGATTTGATGGAGGCGAGTCAGAGCCTCGAACATCTCTCTTGATGGCATCCCAAATGTGCTCGACGGGATTAAGGTCAGGTGACCTATCTGGCCAAGGAAGCGAGGCCACGTCGGTGGAGTGTTCATGTAACCATTCGGATACAATTCGGGAGTGATGACATGGTGCCTCGTCTTGTTGCAGGATGAGGTCCCCAGTGGGATGTTGAAGACGCACAAACGGGAGCAAAGGGCCGTTTAGGATATTCCGGTATCGTTGACCTGTGAGAGACGTCACACGTACCACGGGTCCCATTTCAGTCCACGTAAACAGTCCCCAGACGAAAATGGCACACCCACCAAATTGAAAAGCACCCTGCTGGCAAGAAGGATCCATAGCTTCATGTGGTTTTTACCGTATTAGTATCCTGCCATCCGCATGTACCAAAGTAAATCTCGACTCATTAGTCCAGGCAACATTTTCCCGCATGTCTAGCTAGGGTCCAGTGGCGATGCTAATATTGTACCCTGTAATGTGTGGTCAGCAGCGGTACCCTCGTAGGACGATGGCTTCTGTACCCCATAGCGAGGAGATGGTTCGGGATGGCGCGGCTGCTTACATGTTTTGTGTACCAGCGTTAAATTACCGAGTGATTTATTGCACTGTGGTCCGCCTATCCGCTGTTACAATGCGAGCTTACAATGCGAGCTAGCAGACGATGACCCCGCTCATCTACACTCTGTTGTCCACGGCAGTTGGCCCTTGCAGTGATGGTTTTACCGGATTCGATGTACTCACGGTGCATCCGTGACACAGTGGCTCGTAAAAATCCCAGTGCCTTCACGACTTCCGAGATGGAGTGACCCATTCGACGGGCCCCGACAATTTGCCCAAGATCAAATGCGCTTAGATCCTTCGCCTTACCCATGTTGTGTCTGACTCTTACTGATTTCCGTCGCATCACTTCTTATATTGTCGGATCGCTGCATACGCCATGTCGTTTCCGTTTACAGGGCCGCCCAGAGCGCCACATTTGCATAACGCCAGCTGTCACTAATTCAATTGCTCTTCAGTGTAGAAGACAGTGGTTAAACACGGAAAGAAATGCTTTTGTCTATTCACATTGTCCCCACGTATTTAAAGGATTTTCCCTATCATTCTCGCGGTTTGACATGCGTTATTAAAAGATATGAACACATCGCGGCACAGCTTATAATTGTGTGATAAAAACTCACGTGAAGTCACCTGCGTTATTTTCAAAAACTCATTCTTGTTTGTTACGTGTTCTAATTCCCTGCATTTTATGTCTACATTGCCTTGAAATAGGCTCTCAGTCCCCCAGTGGAAAGTGAAAGCTTGGCGAATCATGCATATTACCCCACAATAATAAACGTATTTACTACGCTGTAAGCGTTCCCTGAGTATGAGAGTTAAATTTGCGCTAAGGATTACATTACACTGGGGAACAGAATGAAACTATATTTCTGTTCAAAAATACAGTCCAGATTTTGTTCATCTATTGAGATATTTCTACCATTCTCGTCTGTGCTTTCTGTATGTTGACAAAGAGGACATGACTGGACGTATTATGCAGGATCAAACTCCGTTCATGGAGGCACAAAACGTTTTATGAACAGCAATGACGTTTTTGCTATCAATGAAAAAGAAGATCTAGCTGAGGTAATTATCAAATGACAATGGGACCTTAACGACGTTCCTCTCAGGGATTTCAATAGCACTGTTTGTGTGGATCAGCTTTGTTATGAACCTTTATTGAGCAAAAGGAAACAGCCGCGCTTCTCGTATCGAGAAAATCGAACTTAAAATGTCCCTAGAGACTTATGAGGAAATTCTGCAAAACGTTTCAACACCGGCCTCGTGGCTGAGCGGCAGCATGCATGACTCATACTCGCGAGATCATTGGTTCGAGTTTTGTTTTATTTTTCAAATCAGAAGTATGTTTTACTCCTGATGTTCTAAATAAACCCCGTGGGTGTCAAACAGAAGCTTTTGTACGACACGCGAGATGCCGTGTGACTTATTGTTTCCATTGTTTCTACGACCGTTACCTTCTTCCCTCATGTGCTCGTCCATCTGCTATCAACGATTAATAAAACATATTTTTTATTTACACTGGCGGAAAGTGAAAAAAGAACACCAAGAAGGAGACGTCTGATGCCGACGAAATTTATACAGCATAATAACGGAATACAGAGGAAAAACCTGATCAAAACATTATGGCAAAATACAGCTGTATTTGCTGATAAACTGAAAAATAACATTTCCATGTAACATGGTTAGTACGAGGTTGAACCGCCATGAACTGCGTCACACTGTGCAGCTCTGGCATGGAGTCTGTCGTACAGATGTTGGATGTAAGTTTGGGGTATTGAGTTCCAAGCATCCTCAACCTGGACGCGTAAATTGGAGATGGTCGTGGCTGGCCGTGGAGACCGGATAAGTCTCTGTCCCATAAAACCATACACATGCTCAATGGGGGACAACTGCGGTGAACGTGCAGGCCATGGAAGTTGTCTCACACCCTGAAGTGCATGTTGCTTTGCACGTCCCGTGTGTTGGCGTGTGTTATCTTGCTGGAAAATACAACAATGGACCGACCTTACAAATGGCACAACAACGGGCTGAAGGATGTTGTTGATGTAGGAGGTGCTGTTTAACGTACCCGGTACAAACACTAGTTGTGTACGGGAGTGATAGCTGATCGCTCCCCACACCAGAAGACCAGGTGTAGGCCCTGTGTGTCGCTGACGGATGCAAGAAGGGTGGAGACGCTCCCCTGTGCGTCTGGGAACACGCATACGGCCATCGGAGGCTCCCAACCAGAATCTGCTTTCATTGCTGAACACGACAGATCGCCATTGCGTTCTCCAGTGCAAACGTTGGCGACACCACTGCAGCCGTTCCTGAAGGTGGGCTGGAGTCAGAGGTACACATGTCAGAGGCGCACGTGCACGTAGTCCTGCATCCAGTAGACGGTTGCGGATTGTTCGCGCAGTCACATCAGGTGCAACGGCAGCTTGGATTTGCGTCGCAGTAGATGATCTGCTTGACAACGCCGCTCTTCTTATGCGTCGATTGTCCGCTCATCAGTCTGTCTGTGACTCCCGGTTCCACGTCTTCTCGTGTGAGAATGTTCCTCGGACCATCTACGCCACCATCGTACCACCACCGATACTTCCCGTCCAATTCGCTCAGCAATACGACGATACGACCACCCGGCCTCGCGGAGTCCGACTAGACGACCTCCCTCAAAGTCCGATAACTGCTGAAATCGTACACGTCTTCCATGTCCAGGCATTGTGGCTTCTTCAGGGTCTTCTCACGTGTCCGTACGCCGACGACTGATTACATTCACTTCGCCGTACTCCTTAAATACCACCGACAATAATTTGCATATTATGCCGTGCTGTGGCGTAAGCGCTCATCGGTTGGTCTCGAAATTAACATCACACCTACGTAACCTCGACCCAATTAACATATGTAAATTTCATGATCGTCCGCTAATTCCTTCTTGGTGTTCTTTTTTCACTTTCCGGCAGTGTATTTGTGTTTTATGTAACAATCACCTGGCCGAATTTGTTAATTTAAAAAAAATCTTTAATTAAATCTATTTTTAATATTCAGCAATTCCGAAAACGAATTTTCAAGGCAGAGAGTGAAAAGGGAAAATGCGAATTTTTAACAGAAAATAAATAGAAAAAAATGTGTAAACCCCTGGGATTTACAATTATTTTCGTACAAACTGCATTCTGGTTTGAAAAATTAAAAAAAAACACATAGTTTTGAAGATCACAATCCTACTTTTGGCGTAAATGTGACAAGGATTGTAAATCAATTAACATCCGAAAACTTGAAAATTTTCATCGTCCTGGAGCGGGACTCGAACCCGCGTCTCCCAGATAGCGCCCAGGTATGCTAACCACTACACCACCCAGAACGACCAAGTTTCAAGTTTCCGAGCAATTTGAATATAACCATCACAATTTGTATTATATGGCATAATCTTGTATTTCTTTCATGAAACACATAGTTTACTCTTCGAGGGTCGAACCACCGACCGCGTGCCTATGAGTGACGCACACTACCGTGGAGCCACCCGCCCTTTGTTGCATTTACTAACAAAACTTGCCCATAAGTCTGTAGGAATTTTTTAACAGATTTTCTTGAAGACCCTTGAGAAACGCGCTTTCTGCCTTTGCTCAATAAAGGTTCCAAGCCTTATCCACAGAAACAGTATTGTTGAAATTACTAAAGGGAAGGTTGTAAGGTCCCCTCGTAAGAAATATCACTTTTCACATTCGATAAAAAATAAATCAATACAGGGTGTCTCATAAAATTGTAACCAACTTCAAATAATCAATCATAAGAGTTTTAATATAAATGATCTCAATACACAACTTGTGTTAATTGACAGAACAGCTCATAAAATTTTATAGACATTCGACGTGAACACCATTTTTCACCCGAACAATGTCTAAACGGTGTTCCAGTTCCAACCATGTTCGTTCGAGAATGTCCGTGTTAACTTTCTGCAGAGCGTGTGTAATTCTTCCTTTCAGGTCAGCAATGTCTGCAACAGGGGTGCTGTAAACCTCACCCATGATGAATCCCTAAAAGAAAAACGTCAGAGGATGTTAAGTCTGGCGAACGTGAGCGGCCATGCAATGGGATCATCACGCCCAATCCATCGATTGGGAAATTTGTTATCCAGATACCTCCTCACAATCAAAGCCTAATGAGGTGGTGCTCCATCTTGTTGGAAAATGACCGGAGTTGCGAGTTCATCCAACTGGGGATACACAAACTGCTCAATTATACCCAGGTAGTTTTCACCTCTCACGGTTGCTTCCTGAAAGAAAAAGGGTCCTAAAACACGGTCGACCATTATGCCACACCAAACATTCACTTTGGGGCTAGCATGTTCATGTTCCATTTTGCGATGCGGGTGTTCAGTTTCCCAAATTTTTACATTCTGCTTTATTAACCTTTCCAGAAACATGGAAAGTGCACTCATCCGAGAAGCACATCTATCTCAGGAAAGATTCAGCAATTGCAATGTTGTGCAACATCTCTTCGGCAAACTGTTTACGTGTCACATGATCTTCTGGGGTTATGTGATGGGTTATCTGCAGTTTATACGGGTGCATTTCCAATCTCTGACTTGGGGATGGCCAGCTGTCGTGCTGTTTGTCTGCTGACTTTCGAGGGCTACGAGTGAATGTTTGTCTCACAACCTTCTCCCTTTCTGGAACCAGCGATGGTAGTCCAGGACTTTTCTTTACAAGAACGCCAGCAGTAGTTTTCTTGAATGACTTGCACCACTTTCCGGTGCTGTTAGGTGTTGGAGGTTTGCTTCCATATTTTGCTCTGAAATTCCAGTAAACCTGCGTTTCGGATCGGGTTTCAGTAAACCACTCCACAATCTGTGCTTTCGTTTCAGGATCCATTGGGTACACTTCGAGAAAACGTAAGGGTACTTCTTCCCACCTTCAACAAACAGAATGCTTATATTAATTTTGTATCCAAAGTTATCATCATTTGAAATTGGTTACAGAATTTTGGAACACCCTGTATTTTGCACATGCCGTTTCAGCTGTAAAAGTCACTTAGGTTTTTCTTTTCCTTGAAGTTGTAAGTATTTCTAAAACCACCAATTATGTCTCTTTCGTTAATATGAAACCTGATGGATTGTTCCTGATTTCAGGATGTTCCTGATTTCGTTACTATGAAACCTGATGGATTGTTCCTGATTTCAGGATGTACTGAAAACCGAAAACATTCTGATCAGCATGTCTTTAAGCAAATCGAGGCAACAGCAGGTAAACGAGGTGCAGATGATACCCAGCTCTGTTAATCAGTGTTATTCTTGTTTTTCAAACTGAAAAGGCAGCAGACCAAAGCGAGTTGAACAAAAGCAAAACCTCAATGACCAGACGAATAGATCAGGGCATTTCTGGGATGGCAAGGCCTGTGGAATGCATACGATCAGTCCTAGTTGGAACCTACAAAAAGTGCTCCGAGGAAAAAAATCACAAACCGCTAAAAAGCTGTTAACCGATCACGGCTCATTAATGGTACAGTTAAGAAAAGGCTATCTTATATGGTGCAAACCAACAGAAAATATACTTAGCCCAACTCGTGGGTAATTTGAATGCTGGTGACGGGAGTAATGTATCACAATACACAATACCCGTTTGAAAATAGAGCTGCGTAGCCGCAACCCTCTCTGGGTGCCCATTCCAACCTCGGTTCATCGTTGAAAGCGCATACAATGCTTAAACGAACGCCAAAACTGGATCTTGAATTATTTGATAAAGGTCATCTGGTCCAATGAATTATTTTTTTCCGTGTCGCACCATGTGAACGGTCGGGTACGTGTCCGTCGTTTACCTGGGGTAACGTCAGCTCCGGGATTAACCCTGGGACGTAAACAAGCAGGTGTAGGAAGCGTAATGCTTTGGGCAATGTTCTACTGAGAAACTCTGGATCCAATCATTCATGTGCAAGAACCTATGGCATTTATAATACCATCTAACTAAACATCGGCATCGCTCTTTCCACGTTTTAGCAACACACAGCAACCGAAAAATTGTAAACATCGACATCGCTCTTTGAACGTTTTAGCAACACAAGCAACCGACAAATTGTTTCTTGGCCTATGCTGAGGAGTCGAACCCCAGATCTCTCCATATCTAGCCGAGCACGTTAGCCTTACACCACGGTGGCCAACAATCCACGGCGTTATGTGTGTTTTTCTGTCAGCTTCTGACATAATAAATGCGTAACATGAGCTCAGCTACTGAGACGTTTCCATCCTGTGGGCATTAACGGCACTGGTTATATATTAATTATAGCAGTTAAATCCAAAGTGCGAGATCCAAAGTGAAAATCCCTCAATGTTCTCTACTCTCGCCTGACAGAAAAACACACATAGCGCCGTGGATTGTTGGCCACCGTAGTGTAATGCTAACGCGTTCGGCCCAGATATATATAGATTTGGGATTCGATTCCCCAGCAGTGGCCGAATAACAATTTTTCGGTTGCTGTGTGTTGCTAATACGTGGAAAGAGCGATGTCTTTGTTTATTCACTGACGCCACGTATGTGGAGGATTTTAACTAAACATCATTGCAGACCAGGTACATCCTTTATTTGAACGGTATTCGTCTCTAGTAGTTCCTTCTTTCTCCGTGCCACACTGCCCGGATTATTCGAGAATGATTCACGGAACATGAGGTAGCATTCGAGGTATTGCCCTGACCTGGAAATTTCCCAGACATCGATCCGATTCGGGGTCTTTGGTTTCTGCTGGAACAGCAAATCCGATCGGCGCGGAGGCTCAACCAGGTAATTACAAGTGTTTAAGAATCTTCTGCTAACGTATTGACACCAAATATCACAAGACAACTTTGGAAATCTTGGTGTGTCCATGGCTTGCCGGGTAAAAGCTCATTTGACTGCACGTGGAAGATGACATCATATAATACAGGTCGCCATAATGCTTTGACTCTTCGGTGTATTTTGCTTTGTATGTAACGCATAGCTGTACAAATAAAATCAAACTCAAGGGGTTAACTCCTATGATCTTCCACCGCCACATGTTAAGCATATTACACTACCTAAATTAAATCACTCATCATTATCATCATTGTTAACCATTATCAATTTACTGTTGGATGAAGGTTGTGGTGACGTGCAGTGATGTGATATAAAAACAAGAAAGATGACACCGAATTTTCTGGTGTAATAAGCACGTCTTTTGAATCCGTTCTGACCCAAATTAAATTTATCAAAGCTATTCAAAGTCAATGGAACCGGTATGGAAAACAATAGTATCTGACGGAAGAAAGAAGTTTTTCAATCGGGTTTTTCTTTCCTCGGATATCCTCAGATATTGCTGTAAACGGAATCGTGAGCTAACGCCCTCTGGTTGCAGACTTGTGCGTTAAGAAAAACATGAATTTATATGAGAAACCTTTCGCACCGGAAACGCTCTCCAACACCGAAAGAATTTTTCATATCGGACTCTTAGAAACAGAGATATCGACAAAAATAAGATGTGATTTTACGTCCCCTTGTGGGAAAACCATGCATTATTTTAGTAAGAAAGTATTCTCAAAAGGTTTTTCAATATGAGCGGTATCAGTCCAAAAAAAAAAAAAATAGTCGAGTTTTCAGGTGCCCGCATTTTGCTACAAATACATCAGAAGCATCAATTAACACTTATGCCCCCTGGTGGCCAAACCATTCTTTACCAAACATTAGAAATTACTTAAAAATATATTTTCCATCAGGTCTTGTAGGCGACACAGGACGAATTTTTCAAGTCGGAGATTTAGAAGCAGAAATAACGCAGAAAACGCAATTTACCTTTGTGCCCCCTAGCGGAAAGTCTATGATTTACATGAAAATTTTGAATTTATAAGGAAAACATTTTGCATCGGAAACACTATCCAACAAAGAAGAAATATTTCAAATCGGACTACTAGAAGTAAATATATTGATAAAAATAAGATGTTAATCATGTATTATTTCAAGAAGAAAATGTTCCTATAAGCTTTGTCGACATCAGTAGTATCGGTCAACAAACGACTTTTTTTAAATCGAGATTTCAGAAGCTCATATTTTACTGCTAATACATCAGAAGCGGAAATTAAGGGACTAACGCCACCTGGTGGCCAAACCATTTTTTACAAAAATTTGGAATTATGTGCAAAGGATGACCCACTAGGAGCTGTATCCGGTGCAGAAATATTTTTTTTCAAATCGGCGATTAAGAAGCAGAGATATAGGGAGAAAAGCAATTTACCTTTACGCCTTCAAGCGGAAAGTCTACGAATTACTTGAAACTTTTGAAATTATATGAAAAACATGTCACACTGAAAACACTATTCAGCAAAGAAGGAATTTTTCAAATCGGACTCCTAGAAGTACAGATATTGACAAATAATAAAATTTACATCTACGCCCCCTGGCGTAGAAACCATGCATTATTTTAAGAAGAAAATGTTTCTAAAATAATTTTCGACATGAGTAGTATCGGTCTACAAACGACGTTTTTTTCAATCGAGCATTTAGAAGCTAATATTTGCTGCAAATACATCAGAAGCGGAAATTAAGATTTACGGCTCCTGGTGGCCAAACCATTTTTTTTACAATAATTAGAAATTATGTGCAAACGATTTCCCATCAGGAGCTGTATCCGATGCAGAAAGATTTTTTTCAAATCGTAGATATAGAAGCAGAGATATAGGGGGTAAAAGCAATTTAATTTTACGCCCCCTAGTGGAAAGTCTGGGAATTACTTGAAAATTTTGAAATTATATGAAAAACATGTAAAACACTATCCAACAAAGAAGGAATTTTTTCAAATCGGACTCCAACAAGTAGAGATATCGACAAAAATAAGATATGTATCTACGCCCCCTGGCAGAGAAACTGTGGAATATTTTAAGAAGAAAATATTCCGAAAAGGTTTATCGATGTGAGTGGCATTAAGTCCACGAAAGAACTTTTTCAATCGATATTTTAGAAGCTCAGATTTTATGGCAAATACATCAAAAGCAAAAATTAACACTTGTGATACATCAAAAGCAAAAATTACCACTGGTGGCCAAAGTATTATTTACCAGAAACTTGAAATTATATGCAAAGGATTTTCCATCAGGAGATGTATCCTCTGAAGAAAAATATTTTAGAATCGGATTTTTAGGAAAACAGTTATCGGGAAAAATGTAATTTACTTTTACGCCCCCTAGCGGAAAATATATGCGTAATTTGGAAAAGTAACTATATCTAAAATAATCTTCAACAAAAATGGAATCGAAATGTAAAATAATTTCTTCAATCGGATGTTTAGCAGCAAATATGTGAAATAAAACATATTTTTGAATTCGACATCATCTGCATTTATGCCCTCTAGCGGCGAAATTGTACATAAAAAAAACGAAATAAAGGATTATCATTCGCATATTTCAAGTTTCCCAATGCGAAAACAACTTTTCGGATCGGACTAGTACTTGCAGAGATATCGTGGGTACAGACGGACGGACGGACAAACCGATAACATAAACACGATCTGTTTTTACAAAAGACGTGCTAAAAAGCTGCTGCCTGTAGTGACAGAAAAATCAGTGGTAAGGATGGAAAAAAAGGAGAGAAAACAAACAAGAAAAGGTAAAAGGGAGAAAACCTCTGAGCTCGAGCAATGGGACGCCATTATATCGAGAAGCACGAAGGAAGGAAGAAACAGCCGCTATTTTTATAATGGGACGCCATTATATCGAGACGAACGAAAGAAGGAAGAAGAAGCTGCCATTTTTGTGAAAAGGTCAAAAGAGTCACATGGAGGTTGTGACTTTCTAGGAATTTTGGAGAGTGGAATTCGCAGAGACCAGTGCAGCTGCAACAGGGTATGTTAGAGTACGTCGTGACAAAGCAACTGGACTCTGAGAGCGCGATGCCTCATGACTCGGGGTCAAAATGCAAGCCAATGATTGGTTTGTGCTGCCCAGGTTCAGGGAAGAAAGTTGAGTGAGGCAGGAGAAGAGTTTTGGAGGGACTTCTCGTGCAGCTAAGAAGAGGAGCGGAGGATAGGTCATCTCTCAGGATGAAGTTTGAGAGCTAAAATGTCTGAGCTCTCAGCTGTGGTTGGATCGCCAGTATACTTTATCAGTAGCCGAGGTTAGTGGTCGATTCTTGTGAATTGCTGAAGTAATAGGCGGCGGTCTAAAACTCTAAAATAATTAGAAAAGGTGTATCTCCAGCAGAGAACTTCCCGTGAGTTAAGTAGCTAATACGTAGCTTTTTATCATAAAAGCATGTGAAATACTCGGTTTAAAGACTGTGAGATGTCTCAGATAACTGACAAGTTTGTAATATCAGCTTGACTCATGTAGACATTACATACTCACTGCTGTGTGTGTGACCTAGACTGTTGAAAAGATACCTCAACAAATCCTCCTGGAATTGTGCTGATATTCTCCATCAACTTTGTACATATTGCCGCAAATGTAACGGAATGCATATAGATTATATATACATTCCGCTACAGTTGTGTTGTGAAGATGTCAGCTCTGTGTCATCAGTGCTTGATCCTACGCTCCGTCTCTTAGGTGAGTAATGTTGTTTGAAATAAGTCGTCCAGGCTTTACAAATTCTGGACTGGTGGCAAAGACTAAATCTGGTAAAGATACCCTCAATACGAGTTAAAAATTCTACCGGAGTGCATATATATACACTGAAGACCAATTGAATTAGAGATACCTGTCTAGTAACGTGTAGCACCACCTTGCGCCCTGATGACGGCGGCGATTCGTCTCGGCATGGACTCGACAAGACCCCGGAAGCGTTGGGAAGCCATACGGATTCACGACCCCGGAATAAGCTCCCACAGTTCACGAATATTTGATGGAAGGGGGTCAGAGCCTCGAATATCTCTCTCGATGGCATTCCAAATGTGCTCGATGGGATTGAGTTCAGGCGACCTAGCTGGCCAAGGAAGCGAGTTCACGTCAGTGCAGTGTTCATTCAACTATTCGAATACAATTCGGAGGGCTGCATTGTTTTGTTGCAGGATGAGGTCCCCAGTTGGAAGTTGAAGTCGCACAAACGGAAGCAAATGGTCGTACAGGATATCCCGGTAACGTTGACCTGTGAGAGACGATGTCACACGTACCAAGGGTCCCATTGCAGTCCACGTAAACAGTCCGCAGACGAGAATGCCATCCCCACCAGCTTGAAGAATACCCTGCTGGCAAGAAGGATCCATCGCTTCATGTGGTTTGCGCCGTACTCGTACCCGGCCATCCGCATGTACCAACGTGAATCTCGACTCATCAGTCCAGGCAACATTTTTTTCCCACATGCCCCGCGCCCATGCTAATCTTTGCACCCTGTGATGTGCGTGCAGCAGCCGAACCCTCGTGGGACGATGGCTTCTGTACCCCATAGCGAGGAGATGGTTCTGGATGGTGTGGCTCCTTACACGTTTTTGTGCACCAGCGTTAAATTGCCGAGTTGTTTCTTGCACTGTAGCCCGTCTATCCGCTGCTACAATGCGAGCTAGCCGACGATGACCCTGCTCATCCACATACTGTTATCCACGGCAATGGGCCCTTGCATGGATGGTTTTATAGGATTCGATGTACTCACGGTGCACCCGTGACACAGTGGCTCGTGAAAATTCCAGTGCCTGCACGACTTCCGAGATGGAGTTACCTATTTGTCGGGCACCGACAATTTTCCCACGATCCAATGCGCTTAGATCCTTCTTCTTACCCATACTGCGTCCGACTCTTACTAATTCCCGTCGCATCACTCCTTATATTATCGGATCGCTGCATACGTCATGTCGTTTCCGTTTACAGGGCCGCCCACAACACCACATTTGCATGACGCCAGCTGTCTCTAATTCCATTGCTCTTCAGTGTATATATATATATATATTTGTGTGGATGGTTAATAGATATAAAAAGGTATTGATCAAATGGTGGAAGAAGCAAAACCTTTACAAGTGGTTGTAAAGAAGCAAACCTAGCAAAGGTCTCCCCAAGTTTCCTCCGCAACTGCTGTCTTGAGTCACTCTCCTTCATGTTATTCCGGCATGTTTAGAATTCCATTCATCCATCTGACGCATGGTCTTCTTCTGGGTCTTTTTCTCTCCCAGTCTAAAATTTCGATTGTCCATCGGTGGCCCGTTCTTCTGGTAACATGTCTAGCCCACTGCCATTTCAGGGATTTCACTCTGATCATGATGTCTTCAACTCTTGCCATTTTCCTTATCCACGAGTTCTTCTTCTTATCTTTCCTGGTTACACAAATCATGCATCTCTCCATGCTTCCATCATCATCTGCGTTTCTTGCCTGACTGCAAAAGACCTTTACCTCCTCATGCTGAAGTCAGATATTCAACCTGCTCCAATTTTTGACTTACCTGGTCTTTCATTTCAACGTACATGGAAAGCCGCATGTAACCCACTTTTATCACCCAAAGACATGGCTGCCAATGGCTTTTTCTTCAAAATCGTCTTCCTTCTCTTTTACAACTTCACCAACAACAAATTTTAACATCAGATATTTGTTCATACTGCAATACCACTGGCTCAACTATTAATATACAGTATACTCTCGATGTTCTCTTCTCTCGCCACTCTTTAATTTCAAATTTAGCATCACTTCATCCGTCTGTTCTACAGCACACAATCTTCGTGACTACCTGCCTTTCCATGACCCTATAAATACATGCCGAAGCCCATTATGCGCCTTTTTCTTTATTCTCACCAAATCCGCAATTTATAATTTCTTTCTTAATCATGTCAAAGATAATCCACCTCTACCACTTCGTACCGCAAGAAAACTACTTCTTTTTCAATTTCGCATTCAGTTCATATCCAGATTACAACTCGAACTTACAATGACATGTAAAACTGCTCAACTTTCGAATTTTCATTCCACACGGAAGACTTCTACTGGTTCGATGTATGTTCACCGCAATCGTATCCGCCTTAGAAACTAGAACTTCGTACCTTCAGTATTTTTATCGTTACATAATGCTTTATTTAATATGTTTGTTGTGAATCAAATATGACTTCTAAAGTAACCGTTTTGATAATTTTTCTTCCATTTTTTCATCAAGTATCACATTATGTTTTTTTAAATCAACTGACTTATTTTTGCGACGTTTATACTCAGCACTTGTGTTTTAATATCTGTTTTAATTCATTTAAGTTAGCTTATTCACGTATATTATTGCTATTGTACAATGGAAATAAGTTATTGCTTGCAAAAATGTCAGAACTGCCAGATTCTCATCACAACGGTTGTGCAATGAGAATTTCCTGTATTTTACTGCTCTCACGGTTTGCAGGTGTGTATGGGATGACTTTTCAACTCTCGATGGTTTCTTCTTTTTTGTTAAGTGGCTTGAGTGCTTGACCTATTTTCGCGCTCCTAACACGTGTTAATAAACCATTCGTTCATAGCTGAGCAAAACGTTTATCTTTGGCAGATTAATGTTTTAACGGAGTTAATTCTTCAGCTTATATAAATCAAGATTTTATCTTTTCGTTGCTTCATGTACTACCATTTATTTAATCTTTTAAGCTGCCAATGATTTATATATATTTTTGCTTATTAGCATAATGAAGAATTAGGATTTCAGTTGTATGTATGTCTTTTTTAGTTAAGGTCCATGTCTCTTCTCCATATGTAAGAACTGGAAGGATACATTGATTAAACACTTTTCTTTTAAGACATAATGGAATATTGCTCTTGGAAATTGTACTGTTTCTTTCAAAAGCTCTCCAGCCAAGTTTTATACACCAATTAATTTTCTCATCTCTGACCTTTGATATCTGCTGTCCAAAGTAAATGTAGGTATCGGTTACCTCCAGCTTTCCCCCATCAATCGCAAAATCCTAATTTCTAAATACACTGTACATCAGTTTTGTCTTCTGAAAGTTCATTTTTAATCCCACTTCTTTACTCTTGCTAGCAAGTTCCTAGATGATACTCTGTAGCTCTGAAGGGGTAGGCGCAAAAATGATTACATTGTCAGCACAACGAATGTGAGTTAAATAATCTCCATGAATCTTTATTCGCTTGTTTCCCCAGTTCAATGATTGAAGCACACTTTGCAATGTGGCACCATGGAGTTTTTGAGATATGTTGTCAAATTGTCTTACTCCTTTTCCAATTTTTATTAGTATTATCCTCAAATATCCTAAAACTTTGCACTTGCATTGCATTTGCAAATCAAATAACTACATCTTGTCATATGTTACGATTATTACGATGTAATAAGTTAAATAATTATTCCAAAACTCAAAACCGAAATTTTTGTGTTAAAGAAGATGTCATTAAACCGCTCCGGTATCTTCTTAAAAAGTCTCCTGTATACATGAATGCTGAAGAAAATGGCCGCCACAGGTTTTTTAATGTGTTCAACATGGCAAATGAAGAGAAGAAAATGTGTCAATTTTACGGGAAGAAGAATTTTTCTTTGGCACCATATTATAGTTTTCTTAACTTGTTTGAATCTTGCGACAAAGTAACTTCGCGACAGAGAGGCCAAATATTCTCCCATCTTTCGGTATCTCATCATAAAATAACCGAAGGTAAACCAAGAAGATTCCAAAATATTTCGTCTTCTTACTCTGACGCAGTTTTAGCGTTCGGCTTCTTTGCACCATGGGTAGAATGCTAGGATGTTGCCATCATTCTGCGTTACTTTAGAAATTCACGTTTGCAAGGCAAGGAAGCGTGAAACAAGGAACCGATAGAAGGTGACATAATGATTGATGAGTACGGACCCTGTAATCGAAGCTACCGTGTACCCTTTTACCTTATAAAATCCACGCAGACGCCATTCATCTGCATGATGTTCCTTCTAAATCGCATTTGTCAGGCAATCCTTGCTCTGTTCTCTCACCTTTATGAGAAGTTCCTACAGAGGACATACGTTTCTGTCAAAAACGTGACAATCGGATTACGTTTCTTCTTTCCTGTCTAGATTTTTTTTTTTCGTCAAAGTGAATTACCTGTGACGCTGTTAACAAACGCACTTGATGCCGCTTTCCCTTTCTCTTTGATTACATTTTGTTTGTTCCGCCCAGATTAATCCCACGAAAACGAAACCAAAAATATAAAATTCCTCTTATTAAAAGCAGCGCATTTTTGTCCTCCACGAATCAGAAAAGAAAACCGAATTTAATATAAATGGCCGTGAACTTTGAAATCAAAGACTCATAAAATTTTGATAAATTCTCTTCATCAAAAATTTCACTTGACCTCCTGCTGGGAAATTTCCTATATTTAGAGAGTTTACATAGCACTCACTAAGTCGTCATGGTCATAAAACCACATTGTTCCCCGAAAAGTCAAAAACCACCTGACTAATATGATGTTGGTCCTCCACGTGCCGCCAAACCAACACTTATCCGGCGGGGGATGGACACTACAAGATTTCTAATGGTATATTGTGGTATCTGATACTTGTTCGTTACAGTCAGATCCTTTAACTACACAGGCGTGCAAAATTTAAGGACGAGACGGTTTTTCGAATGTAACGTCGAGCAGAAGTGCTCCACATCGACTCAAATCACACCATACGATCCCCAAGATGTAAGAATATGGGACAAGTGAGCAAAACCGTCCAAACAAGGAATTCAAAGGATACAGAGACACTTTATTGAAAAGGTAGCTTCGAGCACAACTGGACAGAAGACAGAAACGTCCATGTGACAGCCGGCTGCCAAGAAAAATCCAGTTTTTCGTACGGGATATGATCACCCCTGACTCCGTTGCAGGATTTACAACGTCTGTCGATGCTGCGGACGAGGTTGTCAAGGAGCTGTTGAGGCATCGCGGCCCATTCCTCTTGTGTCGCCAATCTCAGCTGCGGAATCGTTGCTGGCAGCTCGTGACGTGCTGCCACGCGTCTCCCGAAAAGGTCCCACACGTGTCCGGGCACCTTGCGGGCCAATCCATGCGTTGAATATCTTCACTCTCCTACAGCTCTGATTATGATACGGCCCCGGGCCCAGACCCCTTCCAAAAACTCTGTACCGTCTAAGTTAGAGTACCATGAGATAGTATACCAAATTTGGTGGTTCTAAATTAAAAACTGTAGATTTTACGAAAATGTTGTATGGGGCCCCTCTAGACCCCGGGCCCCGACCTCTTCCGTCTGTGGTCTAAATTGGTGTAACAGTACAATGAGATGGTATACTTAATTTGGTGGTTCTAGATTGGAAACTGTAGATTTTACGAAAATTTTGTATGGGGCCCCTTTCACGCCGTGCCCGACCTCTTCCAAAAACCGTCTACGATCTGAGTTATAGTACCATGAGATCGTATACCAAATTTGGTGGTTCTGAACTTTTTTTCGGTTTTTTAGAAATCGACTATTTGCATATACTGTATAGTGTCGACGAAGTGAGTGTCGACGAAATGTACCTGTCGACGAAATGAGTTGTCGACGAAGTGGCTTCGACGAAATGAGTTGTCGACGAAGTGGCTTCGACGAAATGAGTTGTCGACGAAGTGGCGTCGACGAAATGAGTTGTCGACGAGGTGGCGTCGACGAAATGAGTTGTCGACGAAGTGAACCAGACCCTGTTACACCAGTCACCATCAATCGGAGTACGGTCGATTTATGCGGCAGTATTCCTTCTGTTGACTCGTACCATACGGGATAGGCTTCGCATATCTCCGGAATCGTTCAGCGTAGTTGACCCACACCTTGCCGGCTGTTCGTGGTTTTTGCTATTCTCGGATCACTTTTTGGTGGTACTAATCACAGCTATCAGTGAGATGCCTGCAAGCCTTGCAGTTTGGAAGTGTTCTGATAGAGTCGTCTGGACATTTCAATTTGGCATTGTCAAATTCGTTAATTCAGCTGCTTCTCCCGTCTGAAGTACGAAAATGGCACTGATAAACAGAGTTCAATACCAGGTGTACTGCGTTTCATGACCTTCACATGCGCCGCCGTTTACCTGCAGTTGTTTCGATTTGCATAAAGACGTGCTAGTCATAATGTTTTTGCTCTTCGGTGTATGTACCGAAAACATTGCTTGAAGCAAAACCGGTATATTAATGTGGAGCACTAAGTGAATACGATCTCATTTGTTTTCACGCAAACGTGTTAACGTGAATCGTAAGTAGGGTATATTTAATACGAGTACATCGAAGTGTTTTAAAAATGTTTAACAGCTCACTGGGATCTTTTCTCAGAGATAGGAGCAGGATTCATCTCTTACATCAGCGTTTCTCAAATCGGAAGTTTTCTGCAAAAAAGAAAAAGCAAGTTAGTAAAATCATGAAATGCATTGATTATGACACGCTTTCCAACATACTAGGAATCATTACTCAAGTTATGATGATAACGGCTATGGAATAAATCTCGCTCATGTGCCCTGACCTTTGACCCCATTTCGATGATATTCAACAGAACCGGTTCAGTATACCTCCGGAACAACATACTAAAATTTTGTCGCAATAGAAGCATTTTTAGTCAAGTTATGAGGATAATGGCTGTGGAATAAATCTCGCTCCTGTGTCCTGACCTTTGACCCCATTTCGATGATATTCGACAGAACCGGTTCAGTTTACCTCCGAAACAACATGTTAAAGTTTTGTCGCAATCGAAGCATTTTTACGTAAGTTATGACGCATAAGAACAATGAAATGGATCTCGCTCCTATGTCCTGATCTTTAATCCCATTTCATCGAAATCGAACGATTTTAACGCGAGTTATAGTGAGGACGGACAAAGCTGGAGCATATACGCTTCTTCAACCTACAGTTGGAAAGCGTAAAAAAAGGAGGGAAAGGGAGGGATGAGGCTCATAATATAGGAATACGGAAATCGAATTCCATGTTAATGGTTGTGGCGCCTTCCGAAGCAGTGTAGGCAACCTGCCACAGCCCTCTCGTTTTGGCATCTAGCGACAACAGCGTGAACCTGAATATGTTATGCTTTCACCATTGCAACCTTACGCGCCTCGAGTTGTCGTGATGGCTGACGACAGCGCAAACATACGTACCTCAGCGAATCTAAGGTTCACAGACGGTGTTGATGCGAGTATGGCCCCACACCTCTTTGAATGTCGTCCGTTTTAGATTGTTAGGCTGCTACGGCTAGCCGTCGAATTCAGCGATCGGAACATTGGAATGTTCACCTTCACACACTAGTTCCACTTCGGCGGCACACATTACCATTCCTCCAACAAATGCCATCACATTAGACTGACTGCTATTGCATTTTGATTAACAAAATTTCCGTTTCTAAAAGTTCCCGTTTTTCTTTCTTTCAACTTCTGTATTTCACGGATTTTCCGTACTCAGTAATTCCATTTACTTCAGAAAAGTCCGCCTCGGGTTTTTCGGCATCTATATGTTACCGCTAAAGTGCAGAAATCAGTTATTCTACAAATTATCTAGGTAATGTGCAGATTAACTAGGGTGATCCGTTAAAGTGCCGAAAACTGTTTCATTTCTCAAATTACCTAGGTAATCTGCAATTACCTAGGTAATCTGCAAATTACCTAGATAATCTGCACATTACCTACTAGGCACTCGTTAAAGTGAAAATAAGATCTTTGCTGGAACAACAGCAACGTTTCTGTACGCTTAAATTAACATAATGTTATTTATTTATTTTTCGATATATAAAGAATCAAGTTAATACAATCAAACAATCAACAAATTAGTTGATAGAATCAATCATCAATCAATTAAAAAACTATAATAGAAAGAATCAAACGGTTTAAAATATTATTATAATTAAGGAAATGAATTTGCAAAACATATGATAAAATTATGCTTACTTATTAGTGCAATCTGAAGATTGATGACACTTTGAAATACATAGCAATCGGTTTTTGCGACAAGCACACCTATTTGTGGTACATTTAGATTTATTTTTTTTTTGATTGGAGGTTTAACGACCACCGTGAGCAACTCATTTAGATTTGCAGTCACATTTTCTGAAACCCTGCCCTGTACCAAGGGATTGTTTTATTGCTGTTTGACGTAAAGATATTTCTACAGAAGGGACATCTTCTTTCGTTAAAAATCTCTCTTTGCAAACGGCGCCAATTATGAGAAATAAAAACAACCGGCGACGACTAGACGCTGGCGAAACGAAACTAAAAGTGGAGGGAGAGGGGGACAGGGGGAAGGTGTAGGGAAAGGAAATGAGAGAAACAAACTTTTGAACTTTAACGATACGGAAGCCGTTAATGTGCACATTACCTAGGTAAAATGCGGAAAACTCTTGATTCTGCACGTTAACGGAGCAAATCAGCTAATCTGCAAATTAGCTAGGTAATGTGCACATTAACGGCTTTCGAGCTTTAGCGGTAACATATACATAAATCCCGCAAAACTGAAGACCCCGAATTTTTCAGTGCGTAATTACGCCGGATAATCCTTTTGCGCCGGTGGGACTCGAACCGAGGTCGTATGGGTTAGCTCGACCTAAACCACGCGTCTTAACCACTGAGCCAGAATGACTGAGAAATCACATTCAAGTTCAAGGTATCACTCTAATTCTGCGGTGATGATTCTTTTTCTTTGTTATTAATGCGAGTGATAAAGCCATTTTATTTTCTGTTCCAACTTATTATTTTTTTTTATACGTTTGTAATAATTTTATTTTTCCTGTTGGAGGACTTATCACTAATTAAATATTTTTTTTCATCGTGATTTTTCGAAGCATCAGAATGATTCGGAACTTGAGATGTTTTTAAATTGCCAATGATTTTCAATTATGTTTAAGGAAAGACGAAATGTGCTGTTTTGTACTCTTCGCATTCACGGTAGTGATGTGCGGCTTGTGTGCTTCTGCTCTACCATAATAACCTACACTGTGCATCACTCTGGGGATAGTTATCGTACTACCTGAGACATTACAAGCATTTCATACTTCAGTAGCGATGGAAACGGCAGAGGAAGAACGGGATGTCTTATCATTTCTTGTCTGCCACCCCGGTGGAGCAGTGCTTCTGATGATTTGTCCGAGATGGGGTCCGTGTTCGAATACTGGTGAAGCATACATGTTGTGTTTGTCTTTCGACTCTGTCCCTTCGCTGGAGTCAGTGGCCCTAAATTTGGGACGGCCGAATGTTTATACCCCATTGAGTTTTTCACGGTTGTCGTTAAATCTATTCTGATTACTAGTTCCCTCGAAAGATTTAGTTGCCAGCATGTAAGCTGACCTAAACTCTTGAAGACCAGAAAAGAAGTGAACACCGCAGGTCCAACCGTCTTGAAAGGAGGAATGAACAGGTGTTCAAATTGGAAAGCTTTAAAGTGATAGCAATGAAAAATTAGAGGTAGAGTATACTGTATGCATTGCCTTAGGCTGAATGCTACGTCGGTGAAAAGCTATATTTCATACAGTGAACACCTCTTAATTTCTTTCAAATAAATTTTAAATAAATAGTTTGGTACAAATTCGGAAGATGTGAATCCGTTTATTGGTGTCAATATGACATGGGTGTTAAGTCAGAAAATATCCGAAAACTTGAAAAATTCCGTCGTCCTTGAGCGGGAATCAAATCCGCGTCTCCCGGATAGCGCCCGAGTATGCTAACCACTCTGGCGCTATCCGGGATTTCAATCATCGATATTTTGAGCCTTCGGGAAATCACGGGAATGCATTCAAAAACTTCCAGATTCGCTATACATGAATTCCGGTTGCTTCGACCTGCGAATCCTGTGATGGTTGTATTCAAATTAATCGGTAACTTGAAACTTGGTCGTTCTGGGTGGTGTAGTGATTAGCTTAATCGGGCGCTATCCGGAAGACGCAAATTCGATTCCCGCTCCAGGAACAGGAAATTTTAAGTTTTTGTATAATATCTGACTTAACATTCATATAATATTTACACCAATAAACGGATTCCCATCTTCCAACTATGTGATGAATGAAATACGGTGTAATCCCGTATTTTATTCATCACATAGTTAGGTGTTTAATTTTAGACAGTTATTTCATTTAAATGTTTTAGTTTATTGTACTTGTTACATTTGCATTTGACAACAGCCTCACACTGATAACACGATAGAACATCTCATCTTTATATACGTACCTCTCCACTCACAGCACACTTTCCTGCTCAACAGTCCTTTGCACTTATGCAAACATTTGGTGTTGTCCGAATACTTTTGATGATATAGTGTATATGTAACAGAAGTATGTAGTCTGCGTTACATTCTTTTTACTACTAAGATACGTCAGTTCAAGATAGCAGCTTTGTTTCTTTAGAGCAAGAGGTCTTCATCCTTTTCTGAATCGCGGACAACATAAAAGAACAGAATAACACTCACGTACCACATGAAAATGTAGAGTGAAAATGCATGTGTTTATGTTGAACATGGATTATTTCAGAGAGAGTTTGAATCCTAAAACCTAACTTTCGGAAAGTAAACCGATGCTATTGACGTGATATCTACGGTACAAAGAATGTCTATGTTTTTCAGTACTCTTTAAAATTTTGAGTTATATAATTTACCGCAGCAATTCGAAATCCATGCACCCAGGGTATCTGGATATTGATTTCTCCATTTTGAAAATTTTTTTTTTTTTTCATTTTATAATTTCCTAGGCGGAAGTCTCGCGATCCATTAAAAATGTAGTAGGTAGATCACAAGTTGGAGACCCCTGCTCTAGAGAAGCCTTGCTTTATTTGCAGTAAGTGGTTGAGAACAGTTGATGAAAGTTTGAAAAGTGCCGGGCCGTAAACTGAGAACTCCAAACAGGGCCGGGTTCGGACCGGGCCGGGTCAGGCGTTCCAAGTTAAAACCCGTGCAAACTTCTACTCATTACACGTGCTTTGACCACGAGTTCATTCCGATGCAGTGGTTCTCACGCGCATGTGCGAACGACAGCTACGATGAATCGTTTTGATATTTTTAGCACGTCTTTTGTAAAAAAAGATCGTGCTTATGTTATCGGTTTGTCCGTACGTCTGTACCCACGATATCTCTGCAACTATTTGTTCGATTTGAAAAATTCTTTCTGCATTGGGAAGCTTGAAATATAAGAATGAAGATCCTTCATTTCGTATTTTTTTACGATGTACAATTTCGCCGCTAGAGGGCGTAAATGAAGATGATGTCGAATTCAAAAATCCGTTTTATTCCACATATTTGCTTCTAAACATCCTATTACAAAAATTCTTTTATCTTTCGATTCCATTTATGTCGAAAAGTATTTTTGATATAGTTACTTTTTCAAACTGCTCATAGATTTTCCGCTAAAGGGCGTAAAAATAAATTATATTTTTCCCAATAGCTCTTTTTCTAAAACTCCGATTTGAAAACTTTTTCTTCAGCGGATGCATTTCCCGACGAAAATTATTTTGCATATAATTTCTAATTTTTGGTAAAGAATTCGTTGGCCACCAGGGAGCGTAAGCGGTAATTTTGCTTCTGATATATTTGCCATAAAATATGAGCTTCTAAAACATCGATTGAAAAACTTCTGTCGTGTGCAGATGCCCCTCACATCGATAAACCTTTTCGGAATATTTTATTCTTAAAATATTCCGCAGTTTTTCCGCCAGGTGGCGTAGAAGTATATCTTATTTTTGTCAATATCTCTACTTCTAGGAGTCCGATTTGAAAAATTCCTTCTTTATTAAATAGTGTTTTACGTGTGACATGTTTTTCATATAATTTCCAAGATTTCAGGTAATTCATAGACTTTCCGCTTGGGGGCGTAAAGGTAAATTGCGTTTCCCCCTGTCTCTTCTTCTAAATCTCCGATATGAAAACCTTTTTCTTCAGCGGATACACCTCCTGACGGAAAATATCTTGCATATAATTTCAAATTTTTGGTAAAGAATACTTTGGCCACGGGGGGCGTAAATCTTAGTTTCCACTTCTGATGTATTTGCAGCAAAATATGAGCTTCTAAATTCTCGATTGAAGAAAACGTCGTTTAAGGACCGATACTGCTCATGTCGGCAAACCTTTTAGAAACATTTTCTTCTTAAAATAATGCATGGTTTCTACGCCAGGAGGCGTAGATGTATATCTTATTTTTGTCAATATCTCTACTTCTAAGAGTCCGATTTGAAAAATTCCTTCGTTGTTGGTTAGTGTTTCCGATGCGAAATGGTTTTATTATATATTCAAAAATTTCAAGAAAATCATAGACTTTCCGCTATGGGCCACAAAGGTAAATGGCGTTTTCTGCGCTATTTCTGCTCCTAAAACTCCGATTTGAAAACTTCTTCCTGTATCGCATACAAGACCTGATGGAAAATATTTTTCACATAATTTCTAATGTTTGGTAAAGAATGGTTTGGCCACCATGGGGTCATAAGGGTTCATTTCTGTTTCTGATGTATTTCTAGCAAAATCTGGGCTCCTGAAAACTCGACTAAATTTTTTTTTTCTTAGACCGATACCGCTCATTTGGACCAACCATTTTTTTTTAATACTTTCTTCTTGAAATAATGCATGGTTTTTCCACCAGGAGAAGTAAAGTCACAACTTATTTTTGTCGATATCTCTGTTTTTAAGAGTTCGTAAGCTCACGATTCCGCTTGCAGCAAAATCTGAGGGATTAAAAACCCGATTGAAAAACATCTCTCTTTCGTCAGATACTACTGTTCTCCATACCAGTTCCATTGATTTTGAATAGCTTTGATAAATTTAATTTGCGTCAGAACGGATTCAAAAGACGTGCTTATTACATCCGAAAATTCGGTGTCATCTTTCTTGTTTGTTTTTTTATTATTATAGGTTTAATAACCAACAGGAGCAACTCAATGGGCTATAAGCAGTCGCCCGTCCCTAATTTAGGGTTACTGGTTCTAAGGAAAGGATGAGCGGGGTCATCATCGGCTAGCTCGCATTGTACCAGCGGACAGACGGGCCACAGTGCAAGAAATCACTCGGCAATTTAACGCTGGTGCACAAAAACGTGTAAGCAGCCTCACCATTCAGAACCATCTCCTCGCTATGGAGTACAGAAGCCACCGTCCCACGAGGGTACCGCTGCTGACCGCACATCACAGGGTGCAAAGAATAGCATGGGCTCGGGAACATCGCCACTGGTCCCCAGAAATGTGGGAAAATGTTGACTGGACTGATGAGTCGAGATTCACGATGGTACATGCGGATGACAGGACAGGAGTACGGCCCAAACCACATGAAGCGATGGATCCTTCTTGCCAGCAGGATACTCTATAAGCTGGTGGGGTGGTATTCTCGTCTGGGGACTGTTTACGTGGACTGAAATGGGACCCCTGGTACGTGTGACATCGTCCTTCACAGGTCAACGTTACTGGGATATCCTGGACGACCATTTGCTCCCGTTTGTGCGTCTTCAACATCCCACTGGGGACCTCATCCTGCAACAAGACAATGCACCGTGCCATCGCTGCCGAATTGAATCCGAATGGTTGGATGAACACTCCACCGGCGTGACCTCGCTTCCTTGGCCAGCTAAATCACCTGTCCTCAATCAAATCGAGCACATCTGCGATTCCATCGAGAGAGATGTTCGAGGCTCTAAAACCTTCCATCAAGTCTTCGTGAGCTGTGGGAGCGTGTTCAGGGGTCGTGGGTCCGTATGGCTTCCCCACGCTTGCAGTGTCTTGTCGAGTCCATGCCGAGACGAATCACCGCCGTCATCAGGGCGAAAGGTGGTGCTACACGTTACTAGACAGGTATCTCTAAATCAATTGCTCTTCAGTGTAAGATATTATGCTTAGGCCTTTATCGAATGTGGTAAAATAATGAATCCTTTATCCTGTATATATTGTTCAGATATAGGCTCCATAGGCTGTACAGAGTTTATTGTGAGTATGCTCAATTCACATAGATAGAAAACAATGAGGAAGCCTATATCTGAACAAACGTACAGGCTTTCGCTGTACGTTGGCTCGTGAACGAAAAATTCAAAGTGAGCCAATTGTAACAATGATTTGTCACTGTGACACGCGAGGAGGTGACTTACCGTTCCGTTACTGATCCGTCACCCTTGTCATAAACAATTATGTTATTGTTACAAGTAAAACGGTGATTCGCTGTTCCGGCTCATTACAAGTCTGTCACCGCTGTCGTAAATGGTGGTTTTGTCCCCATTTGAAGTCACAGTTACTTCCGTGGAACTGTTACTGTTTTTAGTTACCGTTACTTCTGTGGAGTTGTTGCCGTTGTAAATGTGCCAGGAAAATAACCGTTAAACACACCTCTAGTAAATATTTGATACATGGAAGACTGTTCGTTGGGTGAGTTAAACAAACTCCGTTCGGTGTCTGTTTAACTCATTACGTGTACTACGAGGCGTGTTCAATAAGTAATGCCACCGCGCTCGTGCATCACTTGTTGCTTGACAACCAGTCAGACGAGAAATGATTCTATGTGTCATTAGCTTCATTTTGTTGAGTAATAGAACTCTCTACACCTATTTGTTCCTATTTAGTTGTGTTTGAAATGGATTATATATATTTTAGCTGTGTCGACGCGTTTCAGAAACAACCATCAGCAGTTACAGAGTTTTAAATTTACGAAATTGTACCTCTCAAAGGTTTTCATGACACATTAGTGGCAGTTTATGGTTCTGAAACTTCGGACATAAGCGCTGTTCGTGCTTCGGTAATAAAACCAAACGTCAGTGGAGGAATATTGGCCGTAAAGGATCACCCGCGGAGTGGGAGGACCGTAATCGTAACTTGCTATTTGAACAGAAAAACAAGTTAGTGAAGTCATGCAATGCATCGATTATGATACGCTTTCCAACATACCAGGAATCATTACTCAAGTTATTATTCAAGTTATGAGCACAATGGCTGTGGAATTAACCTCGCTCCTGTGCCCGATCTTTGACCCCATTTTGATTATATCCAACAGAAGCGGTTCAGTATACCTCCGGAACAACGTACTAAACGTTTTGTCGCAATAGAAGCATTTTTAGTCAAGTTATGAGGTTAATGGCTGTGGAATAAATCTCACTCCTGTGCCCTGACCTTTGACTCCATTTCGATGATATTCAACAGAACTAGCTAAGTATACCTCCGGAAAAACATGATAAAGTTTTCTCGCAATCGAAGCATGTTTACGTAAGTTATAACGCGTAAGGTCGATGGAATGAATCCCACTGCTGTGTCCTGACCTTTGACCCCATTTCGTCTATTTTCAATAGGGTTCCTCTCCAGGTTGCCTCCTACCACATACTAAAAATTTATCGAAATCGAACAATATTTACGCTAGTTATCGTGCGGACGGACGAACAAGCAGACAAAGCTGGAGCATATACGCTTCTTCAACCTACAGTTGTAAAACGTAAAAAGTCGATGAGCTCATCAGAAAATATAAAAGAATATCTCAGAGAACCACAACAGGTAAGCTGAACATCAGTTTAGTTGGCATTTTTAACGTAATGCAACAAATTGTATGCTCGCTAAGTACCGCTTCATCTAACGACTGTATAACGAAGTAAATTTCTCCGTCATTTTTGGGTCTACGCCGGGATTCGAACCCGAGGCCTCTTACTCCGGAACAAGTTGCTCTACCAATTAAGCTACGCGGACATTTGTTCTGATTCCTATCTGCCTTTATGTCGTGTGCGTCCTGCTGGCAGGTACGTCACATCTCCTCTCCTGGTACGTTACATCATCTCCCCCTTATTTTTTTTTTCGAAGTGCTGGAGAAAGGATTCTCTTATTTTTCCTATCTCGCGGTGTGGAAATAACATCCCACCAATGCGAGATTTTGAACGGTCGGGTCATCCGGATAGTTCGGGCGCCATTATAACGAAGTAAATTTCTCCGTCATTTTTGGGTCTACGCCGGGATTCGAACCCGAGGCCTCTTACTCCGGAACAAGTTGCTCTACCAATTAAGCTACGCGGACATTTGTTCTGATTCCTATCTGCCTTTATGTCGTGTGCGTCCTGCTGGCAGGTACGTCACATCTCCTCTCCTGGTACGTTACAAATGGAATGAAAAAATCACGCCAAAGGTTGCTTACTCGTTAAGAAAAATATGGAAGGGATTTTCTCTAAAGCGTTGTGACTGGCGATGAGAGTTGGGTTCACGTTATGACCTAGAAATGAAAAATTAATCTCCGGAGTACCGACACCAACCTTCTCCTCGAGCGAAAAAATTCAAAACTCATATTTCTGCCGGTAAGTGCATACTCACTGTGTTCTGGGACTACAAATTCATTAGGAGTACATGGTCAATGGTACGACTATCAACTATTAGAGCTACGTACACACCTTAAAAAAATTAACGCAAAGAATGAACTTTGTGCATGGGAAAAATAAGCCAATGGTTCTGCATCACGACAACTGCGAATCCCACTGCGGTGCTTTCACTTCAGAGAAAATCGGGTTTGAAGTTCTTGAACACACTACCTATTGCACAGATTTGGCGCCGTCTGACTTGTGTTTGTTTTCTTCTCTCAAGAGACATCTGAAAGGAATTCAGTTCACCTGTGGTAAAGGTGTTCCAGCTGCTACGAGGAAATGGTTTCGATAACAACCTGAACATTTTTGCAGAGATAGGTCTAAAATAATTGTTAAACGTTGGCGTATGTGTATCGAGCGTGAGGGGGCTATGCAGAAAAATAAAATGTCAGAAATAAAATAGAAATTCTGAGTTTTTGTCTTACTTGGTTTCAATTTGATAACTTGCAACTGGGCTTTGTGACACATACTCTAATTTAACTATCCTTTTTAGTTACTTTTTCTTTGCAAATGTGAATTCATTCTCCTTAGCGTTTTCAAACTTAATGTGATATTTTTTCTCTCGCAAGAGTATGTTGCTAACACCCTGAGGTCAGCACGTATGACGTGTGTATGTGTCAGATGAGAACTGAACGATATACAGGGTGATTGTAAATTCTTTCAACAAAACAAGAGGGGTGATGGTGCACATCAAGACGAACAATTTTGCAATGGAACATATAGGTCCGCATTCCAATCGTAGTGCAAGAAAATAGTAAAGTTACATATCCACGTTGAGCTTTCAACAGTGAAAACAAAGAGACATACCAATCGCATCAGAGAAAGACTCAAAGGAGCTGCTCAAACTGGCGTTCAAGGGCGTCGTTGCACAGCCCACACCGGCGAATGAAGGACTGTCGTAGACTCCAGGTGTGGTGTTGATCTTGTCCGCATCAACAGCGGTTCGCGCAACGAGATCTTCCAGGGAGTCCACAGGTATCTCGTACACCAATGTTTTCACGTGCCAGTGGATTAAGGTCTGAGAAGCGTGGAGGCCAAGCCACAGGTCCATCGCCCGGGATATGTCGCATTTAGGAAGTATCGGACCTCTGTGCCAAAGTGTGCTGGGGCCCCATCATGCATAAACCACATGACCCTCCGTGTGGGGAGCGGAACATCCTGCAACAGACCGGGAAGCACTTGCTCCAGGAACACACAGTACGCTGCCTCGGAAAGATGTATACGTCAATTCTCATGTGATGTGTGATGTCCACACGGTAATATCGCTGAACTAGTTCGGCTTCGTTTTTAAAGGTTTGTCTACGCACGTGTTCAGCGCACATGATTTGCATCTTGTGCTTCTCATGCACTGGTTGGAACTCCGTGTGCCTGCTGGACGTGTTTCGGACGTGCTCTTTTCTGGCATTAGGAGTGGAATGTGGCCTTCGGTTCCATTGCAAATATTGTTCGTCTTGGTGTGTACCATCATCCCTCTGGTTTTGCTGAAGAAGTTCACAATCACCCTGTATAATGTTTGAGCAGCAGCAGTGTGTGTGGAGATGGTGGAAGTTATAATGCTGATTGTGGAAGAGACGTTGGTTAAATTGAAGTTTGAGTTATTTGAAGGCTTCGTGTGTTTTGGTGTTGTCTTTTTAACCAAGTGTTATTATTATTAACTCACAGTAGTTGGATTACTTCTCTAATATTGTTGAAGAGTCAGTTGTGCCAAAAAAAGTTCGGTCTGCACAAAGACTAATAAAGTAACTTTTTCTGAAATTTCTTGGTTGACTCCTATTTTCACTGTAGCTGAAGTATTTAAGAACTGATTTATGTAGTGTTCACTCAGCCATACTTAAACGAACATTACAGCTTATATATAAATATGGAGGCATCATTTTCTGAACATCTTCTGTACAAGTGCAAATGGCCAGTTGCTCTTAGAAAGCGGAACCTATGCTAATCTAGGATTGCATTTCTATGGAAGCTGAGACAAGAACAATAGAAGAAATGGACGATGTCATCGCTCTTTTCACGTTATTTTTTAAACAACGCATAGCGACTGAAAAATTGTATTCCGGCGCCGCTGGGATCGAACCCCGAACTCTCGATAACAAGTCGAGTGCGTTCGAATTTACGCTACGGCGCCAACAATTCTCAGCGCCATGCGTGGTTTATCAGTCAGCATCTGACTACACGAATACGTGTAGTCAGTTGCTGACTGATAAACCACTGGGGTTTCGATCCCAGCGGTGCCGGAATACATTTTTTCAGTCGCTATGCGTTGTTTAAAAAATAGCGTGGAAAGAGCGATGACATCGTCCATTTACAATATCTCCACGTATTTGATATATATTAATAGATGAAATACTGTGTGAAACCAAGTATTCAAAGGGTTTAAGGCGCATTCTTCCGACTGTTCTTACTCATAAGCCTAGTTTCAAATATTGGAAAAGATGTGGTGTTGCGTTCATTTTCAGTGTGTTAGTCACAATGTTCGTCGTGTGCGGAATTAGGATCAAGCTTCTCGTTATTTTCATGAGTGTGAAGCAGACATGAAAATAAATTTGGCAAAAATAATGCATTTATATACAAAAAAAAGTCAGGGATGTCAGTAAACAATGTCTAAGCATACGACTTTAAGAAGTTACGAAATGTAAAAATGTTTGAAAGATGTAAAAGAACATTTTTCTCCCGTAAATCTAAGTGAAGCCTCTCGGCCATAGAGATCGTGAGCTTCGGGACAGCCTCTGATTTGTTCTGCGGCGTCTCAGTTACTTCAGTTGTTAATCTCGAAGGAAGTTTAAAAATCTTACGGAGCTTCTTAAGAAGTCATCAGATATTTTGCGGGAATTCAGCGCTGGTGTCTTTGCAGTCTCATAAATCAAAAAAAGTACCCGCCGGCATTCTTTCGTCAAAGCAATCACTCTCCCGACAGCGACTGATATTTTTCAGCACACACTGTTGTCGGAAATAAATACTTGTCTTTCCTTTTTCTGAAAAGTGAAACTTCTTGATGCGTCCATTTTCCCCCAAAACCCGTACGGGAATTTAGAAACAGATCTGATTTTCTATAGAATTTTCATTGTTTTTATTGATGGCGATGGTAGATCGATGACACCGGTCGACGCCCCGAAGACATATCTGGAGGAATCACCAGAAGACACACACATCATTGGATTACAGACTTTTTTTTTTTTTTTGGAACGAATCTACTTCGAGAGGTATCTACTTTCTACGAAAAATTATCGGAAAATCTTTTTGGGCATCCTATGGGGGATAG
Source organism: Macrothele yani (assembly GCA_039090855.1). Classification (NCBI taxonomy): domain Eukaryota; kingdom Metazoa; phylum Arthropoda; class Arachnida; order Araneae; family Macrothelidae; genus Macrothele; species Macrothele yani. Next base: position 49,971,189 of record CM077013.1, on the reverse strand, counting down.
TTAGAAAAATTGGTTATTGAAAAAGCGGGCTCTTTCTAGAAAACTTTTGCGCCTGTACATCGTTCTTCGAAAGAAATAATGACCACCGCAAAACTTATACAACGTCTAAACTAAGTGAAGAAACACTAGGATAGACTTCATTCAGCAAGGACCTGAAAATTGAATTCTTAGGAATAACAATTTCTGAAGCGTGCAGGTCACCGATAATAAATATTGAACGTAACATCATTACTTTCACGGCATCAAACGGAGATAAGTTTCTTCCTATAGGTACATATCTCAGCAGGATTTAAATTCATATGAAACACTAAATGCATTAAAACGTATATATATATATTCTCCGTGTTATTTTAAATACACAAGATCACGAATTCTCAAGAAGCAAAACGCTTATAGTGCAGTAAATTCGTTTATTTTTGTGCTGTAACACGTAATAAAGATTCGCTAAGCTTTCAATCTTAACAGGGAGGTTTTTTCAAGGCAATATAGACATAAAATGCAGGGAATTGGAACACGTAAGAAACAAAGATGATTTTTTACGCTTTCCAACCGTAGGTTGAAGAAGCGTATATGCTCTCAGCTTTGTCCGTCCGTCCGCACGATAACTCGCGTAAAAATGCTTCGATTGCGATGAAATTTCAGTACGTGGTAGGGGATAACCTGGGGACAAATCCTATTGAAAATCGGCGCTATGGGGTAAAACGTTAGAATATAGGAGAGGGATCCATTCCATCGCCCTTATGCCTCATAACTTACGTAAAAATGCTTCGATTGTGACAAAACTTTATCATGTTATTCTGGAGGTATGCTGAGCTGGTTCTGTTGAATATAATCGAAATGGGGTCAAAGGTCAAGGCACATGAGCGAGATTTATTCCACAGCTATTATACTCATAACTTGACTAAAATGGCTAAGATTGCGACAAAACTTTAATATGTTGTTCCGGAGGTATAGTGAACCAGTTCAGTTCAATAACATCGAAATGGGGTCAAAGGTCAGGGCACAGGAGAGAGATTTATTTCACAGCCATTATCCTCATAACTTGAGTAATGATTGTTAGTATGTTGGAAAGCGTATCGTAATCAATACCTGATTTTACTAACTTGATTGAAAATAACGTGGGTTGACATCCCGAGCGGTATTACATGAGTTTTTATCTCGCAATTATACGGTGTGCCGCGATGTGTTTCTATCTTTTATATAATAACGCATGCGAAACCATTGGTAGTTCGATAGAGAATAGGGCTAAAGGAAAATTCTTGCGCGTGCGCGATAGAAAAAGAGTATTCAACATCTTCTCGTGCATTGTCTGGGACTTAGCTTTTCGTTCTATATTGCATGAAATTCCATGCTATATTCCACCATCATGGGAAACAATAATGTCAAAAACCGATCAGGAGGACAATGAGTGATTAATGAACAACTTCTTGTCAACTTGAAGGATTGTCATGTGAACTAATAAATAACTGTTAACGGTCATGACGCATGCGTCATGACTGTTAACATTCCACTAACTCCTATATATTTCCTTCACTCACAACGATCCAGTTCATTGTGTACGCATCTGAGGATGGACTCTAAGAGGGTCAGAAAGATCTCATGTATTTTAAATAATGATTTTAAACTAAAACTTTTAAATTGGAAGTTTTAAGTGTATCATAGTTACTTTTTACTCATTGGATATAATTGCAATCGTGCTAAGACGGCTATATTTTCGAAATAATTACATGGCTATTTACGGAGACAATAAGCTCCAACAGAAAATAAAATGACTAACTCAACCGCATTAACGACAAAAAAAAAAAAAAAAAAATTGCGTCGTCGCGCAACTAGAATTCTACCTTGAACGTGAGTGCGCTTTATGATTCTTTCGGGCTCAGTGGTGACAGGCGCGGTTTCTGTTGAGCTAAACCTATCAACCGCGAATCCAATCCCACGAGGACAAAAGGAAAGGAAAGTCTGCGGAAAGGGTTAGAATTAGAACCTTCGATTTTGCGAAAATTCTTTTAAAAATACGGAAAACCCCGATACGTATCTGTCAAAATAGAGAAATTAAAAGCAGCAGGACAGAAATTTCTTTAAACGACGGACACTTACCAGCAATTTTTCTGCAAAATACTTTCACGAAATTTCCGTGAATTCACATCACTCATTTTTAGCACGTCATTTGTAAAAAAAGATCGTTACCGGCTTGTCCGTCCGTCTGTACCCACAATATCTCTGCAACTATTAGCCCGATTTGAAAATTTTTTTTTTGCATTCGGAAGCTTCAATGATGTGCGAATGATGATTCTTCATTTCGTTTTTTTTACGATGTACAATTTCGCCGCTAGAAGGCGTAAATGCAGGTGATGTCGAATTCAAAAATACGTTTTATTCCACATATTTGCTTCTAAACATCCGATTAAAAAAATTCTTTCATCTTTCGATTCCACTTATGTCGAAGAGTATTTCACATATAGATACTTTTTTTCAAATTACGCATAGATTATCCGCTAGGGGCGTAAAAGGGAATTACATTTTTCCCGATAACTCTTCTTCTAAAACGCCGATTTGAAAAAATCTCCTGATGGAAAATCTTTGCATATAATTTCAAATTTTTGGTAAAGAATACTTTGGACACTATAGGGCGTAAGTGTTAATTTTTGCTTCTGATGTATTTGCCATAAAATCTGAGCTTCTAAAATATCGATTGAAAACATTCTTTCGTGGACTGATGCCACTCACATCGATAAACCTTTTCCGAATATTTTCTTCTTAAAATATTCCACAGTTTCTCCGCCAGAAGGCGTAGATGTGTATCTTATTTTCGTCAATATCGCTACTTCGAGGAGTCCAATTTGAAAAAGTCCTTCTTTGTTGGATAGTGTTTCCAGTGTGACATGCTTTTCATATAATTTGAAAATTTTCAAATTATTTATTAACTTTCCGCTAGGGGGGCGTAAAGGTAATTTGCTATCCCCTCTAAATCTCTGCTTCTAAATCTCCGATTTGAAAATCTTTCTGCACCGCATACAGCTCCTGATGGGAAATCGTTTGCACATCATTTCAATTTAAAAAAAAAAAATGGTTTGGCCACCAGGTGGCGTAAGTCTTAATTTCCGCTTCTGATGTGTTTGCGGTAAAATAAGAGCTTCTGAAATCTCGATTAAAAAAAGTCGTTTGTTGGCCGATACTATTCACGTCGACAAACCTTTTAGGAACATTTTCTTCTTGAAATAATGCATGTTTTCTACGCCAGGGGCGTAGATATATATCTTATTTTTGTCAATATATCTACTTCTAGGAGTCCGATTTGAAAAATTCCTTTTTTGTTAGATAGTATTTCCGATGCGGAATGTTTTTACTATAAATTCAAAATTTTCAGGTAAATCATTGACTTTCCGCTAAGGGGCACAAAGGTAAATTGCGTTTTCGGAGTTAATTCTGCTTCTAAAACTCTGATTTAAAAACTTATTCCTGTATCGCATACATGACCTGATGGAAAATATTTTTCACATAATTTCCAATTTTGGTAAAGAATGGTTTGGTCACCAGGGGGCATAAGTGTTAATTTCTGCTTCTGATGTATTTGTAGCAAAATCCGGGCTCCTGAAAACTCGACTATTTTTTTTTATCTTGGACCGATACCGCTCATATGGAAAACCCTTTCCAGAATACTTTCTTCCTAAAATAATGCATGGTTTTCCCACCACGGGACGTAAAGTCATACCTTATTTTTGTCGACATCTCTGCTTCTAAGGGTCCGATTTGAAAAATTCTTTCTGTGTTGGAGAACCTTTCTGGTGAAAAATGTTTCTCATATAAATTCATGTCTTTCTTAACGCAAAAGTCTGCAACCAGAGGTCGTAGGCTCACGATTCCGTTTGCAGCAATATCTGAGGGATTAAAAACCCTATTGAAAAGAAAAACTTTTTTCTTCCGTCAGATATTATAATTTTTCATACCGGTTCGATTGACTTTGAATAGTTTGATAAATTTAATTGGCGTCAGAACGGATTCAAAAGACGTACTTATTACACCCGAAAATCTGGTGTCATCTTTGCTGTTTACGCTTTCCAACCGTAGTTTGAAGAAGCGCATATGCTCCAGCTTTTTCCGTCCGTCTGTCCGTCTGTCGGCACGATTACTCACGTAGACATGGTTCGATTTCGATGAAATTTTAGTATGTGGTAGGGGACCACCTTGAGAGGGACCCTATTGAAAATGGGACGAATGAGGTCAAAGGTCAGGACATAGGATCGGGATCCATTCCATCGCCCCTATCCCATACTATTAAGGTGGACGTCAAATAATTTTGCTTCCTATATTTCCAATGGAAAAACTTTTCTACCCAATTCCTTCACAATTGACGTGTTCCCAAGGATGGAAATTTGAACATCGATTAAAATAACTTCATATTATAACTTGGAATACTTAACATTTTCTAAAACATAACCATAATTATATTAAAAAACAATAACGTTTCCTTTGGTGGTGTTGAAACCAGAAAAAAGATGGCGCGACCTGTACTTTGATGACGTCAGTAGACAAATAAATGTTGAATTGCATAATTATGGTTATGTTTTACAAAATATAAAGTACTCCAAGTTATAAAATGAAGCTATTTTAATCGATGTTTAAATTTTCATCCTTGGGAACGCATTAATTGTGAAGAAAATGTGTACGGAAGTTTTTCCTTGGAAGTATAGGAAGCAAAATTACTAGATCTCCACCTTAAAGGAGCAATTCTTTTATCTATGAAAATTTTATTTTGAAAACGGCTCTAAGGATTTTGATGAACGTCGTTAACCTACCGTTTTCTGGTACTAGAAATCGATTTAGCTTGATCTCGACTTTAGGAAAATTCGTTTAGTGGGTTACATAACCACCCCGAATTACCACCTTTTTAGTGTAGTGTCATGGCGTCGTCCCATTTGATGTTGGTGCGCGGTCACGCCATCTGCCTCATTACGTCACGCGTTGTGTGTGGATCCTATTAAAGTTTGATGACGTCACACTATTGCGAGAAGTAGGTCGCGATTCCCATCTGGCTCATTACGTCACGCGTTGTGTGCGTATGCCCATCCGCACGATAACTCACGTAACAATCGTTCGATTTTGATGAAATTTCAGTATGTGGTAGGGGACCAACTGGGAAGGATCCCTTTTGAAAGTGAACGAAATGGGGTCAAAGGTCAGGACGTAGGAGCGGGATCCATTCCACTGCTCTTATGCGTCATAACTAACGTAAAAAATGTTCGATTTTGATGAAAGTTTAGTATGTGGTAGGGGACCACCTCGGGACAAACTCCATAGCAAATGGGCGAAATGGGATCAAAGGTCGGGATATAGGAGCGGAATCTCTTCCATTGCCATTATACGTCATAACTTACGTAAAAATGCTTCGATTTGGATGAAATGTTCGTATGTTTTATGGGACTACCTGGGGGCAAATCCTATTGAAAATGGACGAAATGGGGTCAAAGGTTAGGACACAGGAGCGGGATCTATTCCATACCCCTTATGCATCATAACTTACGTAAAAATGCTTCTTTTGTGACAAAATTGTATCATGTTATTTCGGAGGTATACTGAACCGGTTCTGTTGAATATCATCAAAATGGGATCAAAGGTCAGGGCACAGGAGCAATATTTATACCACAGCCATTATCCTCATAACTTCACTAATAACTTGAGTAATGATTTCTGGTATGTTGGAAAGCGTATTATAATCAATGCATTGCATGGTTTTACTAACTTGTTCATATTGCAGAAGGTCGAAAGGAAGGCTATTTAGAAGTATGACGTCACAAGAAGCATTTTAAAACCTAACGGTAATACGATTAACATGGCTTATAAAGAAGTAGCAACAAATTATAACCAAGATCTTTTCCGGATCCTGCACTTCTACAAGCTATACACAAAATGAGTGCATAACAAAGCAACATTTTTCGTGGTTAATGACGTGATTCATGGATCACAATTATTTACTGCATTAAAAAATCGAAATTTTGCAGGTTACATCGTAAGGTGGACGTCTAGTGATTTTGCTTCATATCCCTCCAATGGAAAAAAAATTGGACTCTCTTTCCTCCGCGAAGAAAGATTTCCTATAAATCAAAATTGGTTCACTCATAAAAAACATCCTAACTTAGATTGAACAACCGGTACTTTTTGCAAAAAAACTTTCCTGAACTGTGTTAAAAATCAATAACTTTACTTTGATGTAGTTATGATACTTCCTTACAGGTGGCGCCACTCTTCCTTACCACTATACCGAGGTAAAAATTATTTATTATTAGTATGACTCAAGAAAGTTTTTTTGCAAAAAAAAAAAAAAAAAAAAAAAAAACATACATTAAATTGGCTGACTGATGTCTTTCATCAGTGAGCCAATTTTAATGTACGGGAAATCTTTTCTCACTAAGGAAATAGGGCCGATTTTTTTTTCCATTGGAAGTATAGGGAGAAATATCACTAGATGTTCGCATTAAACGCTACACGCGAGAACCGATGAGTCATTACATTATGACCACCTACTTAATAAGCTGTAGGTGTCCATTTAGCCCGCAAAACGGGGGCCACTCGGCGCGGCATCGTTTCGATGAGGTGACAATAGGTATCCTGGGGTATCATGTGCTATAATATCAACAGAATTTAGCGCGAACCCGCTTTTCCAAGTCGATCCACAAATGTTCGATTGGGTAAATGTCAGGTGAATTTCGAGGCCAGGGCATTAATAGAAAGTCACCAATATGTCCCCTGAACTACTCCTTGACGATTGTGGTATTGTGGCAAGGCGCATTATCCAGTTGGTAATGGCCATCACCAGCAGGGAACACAGTTGACATGAATGGGTGAACATGGTCAGCAACGATGTTCAGATATCTGACAGCTATCAGGGATTGTGCTCTTCGGATAAAGGGGCCTAAAGTATCCTAAGAGAACATCGCCCACATCATAACACCACCGCTGCCGGCCTGTTTCCGCCCAACAGTGCATCCAGGGGCAATAGCCTCCGTTGGTAAACAGCGTATCCGCACTCGGAAGTCTACGTGGTGTACCAGGAATCTTGATTCGTCAGACCAGGTCGAAACATCCACGGCGCAATCTCGATGATCTTGGCCCATTTCATAGGTTCTTGGCGATGGCGTGCAGTGAGCATGAGGACCCGGCTAGGTCTTCGTCTACGCTGGCCCATGCGCAGAAGGCTACGAAGATCTGTGGTCTCTGACATATTTCCCTGATCACCACTATTATAGCTGCTGGTGATTTGTTGAACTGTGGCTCCGCAGTCGCCGTGAACAATGAGCGATAGTCTCCGCTCTCCTCTGCCATCATTGAGCTGCGGTCGATGCACAGCTGGAGGACGTTCGTCGTTTGGCCACATGTGCACCACTTTTGATGCGTACTCACTAACTACTGCAACACGTGAACAACCCACCAGCCGCGCCGTTTCCGAGTTCCTAGTTCCGATGCACCGTGCCATCACAATTTGTCTTTTATCAAACTCCGATATATCGGCAGATTTTCCCATTCTGACTCCGAACACTCTATTAACTGAAAACCGGTCCTCGGGTTGTATATACACTAAAGAGCAATTGAGTTAGAGACAGCTGGCGTCATGCAAATGTGGCCTTGTGGGCGGCCCTGTAAACGGAAACGACATGACGTATGCAGCGATCCGACAATATAAGGAGTGATGCGACGGGATTCAGTAAGAGTCGGATGCACTATGGGTAAGACGAAGGATCTAAGCGCATTTGATCGTGGGAAAATTGTCGGGGCTCGACGAATGGGTCACTCCATCTCGGAAGTCGTGCAGCTACTGGGATTTTCACGAGCCACCGTGTCGCGGGTGCACCGTGAGTACATTGAACCCGGTAAAGCCATCCCTGCAAGGGCCAACTGACGTGGACAACAGTGTGTGGATGAGCGGGGCCATCGTCGGCTAGCTCGCATTGTAACAGCGCATAGACGGGCCACAGTACAAGAAATCACTCGGGAATTTAACGCTGGTGCACAAAAACCTGCAAGCAGCCACACCATCCAGAACCACCTCCTCGCTATGAGGTACAGAAGCCATCGTCCCACGTGGGTACGGCTGCTGACCGCACATCACAGGGTGCAAAGATTAGCATGGGCGTAGGAACATCGCCACTGGACCCTAGACATGTGAAAAAATGTTGTCTGTACTGATGAGTCGAGAGGTTCACGTTGGTACATGCAGATGGCAGGATACGAGTACGGCAAACCACATGGAGCGATGGATCCTTCTTGCCAGCAGGGTACTCTTCAATCTGGTCGGGGTGGCATTCTCGTCTGGGGACTGTTTACGTGAACTGAAATAGGACCTGCCTGGTACATGTGACATCGTTCCTCACAGGTCAACGTTACCGGGATATCCTGGACGGCGATTTGCTCCCGTTTGTGCGTCTTCAACATCCCAGTGGGGGCCTCATCCTGCAACAAGACAATGCACCGTGATATCGCTCCCGAATTGTATTCGAATGGTTGGATGAGCACTCCACCAACGTGACCTCGCTTCCTTGGACAGCTAGGTAACCTGATCTCAATCCCATCGAGCACATCTGGGATGCCATCGAGAGAGATGTTCGAGGCTCTGACTCCCCTCCATCAAATCTTCGTGAACTGTGGGAGCTTGTTCAGGGGTCGTGGATCCGTATGGCTTCCCAACGCTTCCGGTGTCTTCTCGAGTCCATGCCGATAAGAATCGCCGCCGTCATCAGGGCGAGAGGTGGTGCTACACGTTACTTCAAAGGTATCTCTAATTCAGTTGCTCTTCAGTGTATACTGCTCTAAGAACTTCACCTGCGCCACCGTTCGGTCTCCAGGCGCGCCCATTTCTCTAGGCTGGGGGTGGTCATAATGTAATGGCTTATCGGTGTATAGTTTGAAATAAATAATAAATTTACAGAAATTCTCTAAATTTATCATACGTACTGTAAAATCATCTGTGATTCATTTCATGACTTTTCGTTCATTATGAGACTTCCTGATCCTGATGAAAATCTTGGCGCATTTCACCCTTGATGTGTAAGTAATTAACTCTCTTGTTCGTGAAGTTCTTTGTTGTGATTCGAACTGCTCGCACGCGTCGACTGTAATAAAAGTAATGTGCATGTATTAAGTTTCAGAGAGCGGCAACTACAGGACTTGATGAGCGCCACTACTCAAAAGACTGAGATTAGGTTTGCAAAGCAAGAACTATGCCTCCTGCAAATACAAAGGAAGAAAAATTGATTTAAGCTACGATTTTAATGCTGCAGTATCTAATTATTTTGGATGAGTTCTCATTCTCTCGGAAAAACTAAGCTGAGGTTCATTAAAATCGTCATCTTTCGCTTTTGAAACGGGAGGTTTAAGAACCGACTTAAAAAGAGAACCACTACAAAATCGGAATAAATAATCTGATTTGAAAACGTTAGAAAAGTTGCGCACATTCACCCGAGCTTCCCGAAAAAAAACGTAATTCCCGACTGAATTAAATTTATGAAAATATCAAAGTCTCTTTTAATTTCTGGCGTATTGATAATTGGTACAACGTTGCGGAATAATGAGAATACAAAAATGAGATAAGTCATTATTTCAGGAGTGGAACGTAATGTTTTATTGCAGCTACTGAAAGACGTGGACATCTGTGAAATATTTTAACATGAAGCACTTGAAGCTCATTACATGTAGAAAAGCCTTCAGAAGCAAAATAAAATGGGCATTAGTTTCGTGAAGCACTAAGTTCTATGTTTTTCCATCACAGTAGATTTAAAATTGAATTAATCATAATTTGTATTTTGCAGATGAGGATATTTAAATTATCTTCTGCTTCACAAATAAGATATCTCAAATGTTTTTTACCTGATAGCTTTTCATGATATATAAAATTATCCAATTTGTCTTTCCTAAATCTTTCAACGGGGAAAAGAGTTGTTCTGATTTCAGTACAGCAATCCTTAATTTTTTTTTTTTTTTGGTTTATGATTTGCAATGTCTATCTATGTGTATTTTGCCATTTAAGCAAAATTCTACATAATAGAATTACGTAATAGAATTTATCTGAAGGAAGAAACTGCACCATTTTGATTCAAAACAGACACTGTTCAAATTAATTACAACTGCTAGAAAGCTAGCTGGAAGGAGTACTCTTCCATTTTCACACTTCATAGATTACGGGTAGACGCTTAACAACATCATGTAGGATGACATTGTGATACAAATTCTGTATAACATATGAACTGATACTGGAAGTATCGGAACTGCAAGAGATGCCGATCAAAGAAAATTAGTTTAGGAAACCAATTCTTATCATTTAAAATGTTTCCAATCAGCGAAAGAATGTGCTTATGCTAAAGCTGATTAGAGTATAAATGTTCTTGAATGTTCATTAGACAAGGTATCTTGGTGAATTTGAATTAAAGCAAATTTGTGTGCTCTGTAAGTGCGTGCTTGATGACGTGCCCTTAGAATAAAAGATGGGACTATTAACTTAAATCATCTGTTTTCTTGTTGACCTTGGTCATATACTGAAGACAATTTCATATCAATTTAGGAACTTTTCAACTATTACGATTTAAACTACTTCTGTCAGGAAAAGGTATAGCACGGTAAGCCAACCGAGTTCAGACCCTGTTGTGTTCTACGGTAAAGCTAACACAACTTTACCGTTCAGTTGAAGTACAAGTAAAGCTCATAGTTTAATTACTATGATGTTTATCGATAATTATCACTAAGTTCTATTGATTTAATTTCAAACGTTATACGAATTGCTGAATATACGCAAATATTGAATTTTAGCAAAATATCTACTTATTCCAAAAACCTTTTCTGTTTGCAATTATCTCCAAGAATTCAGACTGAATAATCTGGGCAGAATTAAACCAGGAAAATAAAGACATTTAGGAACGAAACCTTTAGTTCTGTGTGGAGAGATTTCAGTGTAACTGAAATTTAAATCAAACAAAACATTTTGCTTCAACGAGGCAATAGGAAATTTCCCTTTCCAATGAAACTACAGCGAACCAAATGAATTATGTCTTTCAATGAATGAAATACGGGAATACATCATTGTACAGTACAAATTTGGAAGATGTGAATCCGTTTATTGGTGTAAATTGACATGGATGTAAGTCTTGTATTTTATGTAATTTAACATCCATGTGATATTTACACCAATAAACGGATTCGTGTTTTCCAAATTTGTACTCAATTATGCGGTGTCACACGATTTGTCGAATAACGGTTGGTCGACATAACGATTAGTCGACAGAAACGATTGGTCGACATAACGACCAGTCGACAGTTACGATTGGTCGATAGCACGATTGGTCGACAGCACGATTGGTCGACATAACGATCAGTCGACAGTAACGATTGGTCGATAGCACGATTGGTCGACATAACGATCAGTCGACCGTAACGATTAGTCGACAGTAACGACTGGTCGACAGCACGATTGGTCGACATAACCATTGGTTCAGAGGATTGTGATTTACATTCGCAGCGGTACCTCTCAGAACGTACTGACCTCTCAAAACGTAACGTTCCTTTTTGGAAATAATATCTTTCATAATTTAGTCCTCAGAACGTACAGCATTATAACATATTATTTCCAAATAGACCCCCGTGTCATCGTTTGTACTCTAAGTAAAATCTGTATAGAGGGCCTTCTGAACGATGTCATTTCCGAAAGGGCCCCGGGGCACTTTAGGTAAATTCCATATTTCTTTGTGTGTTCAAATAATCTCAACTGAGTAATTCCACATTTCTTTATGTGTTCAAATAATTTCAACTAAGTAATGCCATATTTCTTTGTGTGTTCAAATAAGTCTTCCGTGTAACTCAACTGAATAATTCTATAGACAATTTAATTAACACAATTTATACGTAGTTTTATTAGATAAATTTTGAAACTTGAAAACCAGGTGGGAATTTTTCGGTGGGGCAATTTACCGCCAAACTGTTTGCACTTGTTCGTTTAGTCAAGTATTTTTTTCCAAGTTCCATTGACCATTTTATGTCGACCAATGTCGACTAATCGTTATATGGACCAGTCGTTACTGTCGACCAATCGTTATGTCGACCAAACGTGCTGTCGACCAATCGTTATGTCGACCAAACGTGCTGTCGACCAATCGTTACTGTCGACTAATCATTACTGTCGACCAATCGTTATGTCGACCAATCATTTTTCTCGACCAATCGTTATGTCGACCAATCGTTACTGTCGGCCAATCGTGTGTCGGCCAATCCTTATGTCGACCAACCGTTTGTCGACCAATCGTTATGTACCCTAATTGTCTTCTTCAAATTCAATAATTGCTTTCTCCTCAGAGTAGCAAATTGAATCAAACTGATGTGATCGGATTTTGAAAGCGATTTTGCATCACTAGCAGATCAAGCTACTGAGCGAGGTTGTACTCAACGGCTGAAAAAACAGTTTTGATGGTGCAGCAGACGATACTTGTGTTATTATGAACGAATGCTACATTGCAAGATGGAAAAACAACGACGAATTCCAAAGCGATAATTCGCGTAGTTTTATTGGACAGTAAATTCAAGCAATAAGAATTCCACTTCAGTTGTAACTGAATTTTTGACACATGGAAGATTAGTCTTCTTACTCTACAGATCGCCGTTTAAGAATGTCTTTTGATTCTTTACGTATCAAAAACTCCTCATAAAAACGTTATTCCAAAAGTTATTAGACTCTGAATGATACTTTGCTTAGACACTAAATGAGCGTGACCCATGACTTTTACAGGGTAATTCAGTAATTTACAAGAACAAAACATAAACGTGTTAAAAGACGACTTGACTGTTTACAACGAGCGTTTCCAGGCTTCGGAGAATTAAATTCAAGATTAGCGGGACAGCAAGGGTGAATAGCTACAGCAGAAGCGCTTAAAGGCAGACTCATAACATTAAGGCAGAAATTCCAATGTTTATTGCAAGCGTTTAAGCGACTAGGGGCACAAAAAAACGTGAAGGGAATTTCGTTAGCAAAACAAAGAATTAGATTAGCTGTAATGGAGAGTAGCTGTTTGACATAAGAAGGGGAGGTGAAGAAACGCTAAGGAAAAAATTCATCATTGAGGATGTGTTAAAGGAGAAGTAAAGCACACAGCATCGCAAGCGCTACGTGTACAGGGAATGATAACGACCGGCAAAAGTAATCCACTTGACTATGATTAGCCGACTTTGATTTGCATACATAGCAACTCACAACGGAAAAAATGCAGAGGGTATTTTATACGTAACATATTACTGGCACACACTTATACAAGGGGTATCCTGAAAGTAATGCCTCCTCCTTAATAACTTTTTAAATTTTGAAATGATTTTAATGCAACTGCGCTGACATGTACTATGATATATTACGAATGTGGAAACAAAAATTTTCATAATCGGAAATAAAGACAATGAATGACAGAGCAAAGCAACGAGCGGTAATTGAATTCCTGGAAAAAGAGGGATGTGAGGCTCCAGAAATCCACTGAAGACTCCTGGCGGTGTATGGAGCTGTCACGATTGATATCAGCCATGTCCGAAGGTAGATGAACAGTTTTCGAGAGGGAGAAAGTTCAGTGTCGAACGCACAACGGAATGGGAAGACCCGCAAATGCAGTGAGAGATGCCAACAGGCAACGAGTAAAAGACCTCATCACAGCTTATCATCGTGTCACCCTCCAAGAGTTGCAACAATAAACAGTGTTTCACTATGTGCAGACATTGAAGAAGCTAAAGGAAGCTATCAGAAGGAAAAGACGTGATATTCCATTTCATAATGTTGTTTTACACCATGAAAATGCACGTCCCTACACTTCAATGGAGACTTCACGGGCTTTTGCCAAAATGGGGCTCACGGTGATGCCCAAACCCCCTACAGTCCTGATTTGGCTCCCTCAGACTTTTTCGTGTTTTCCACTTTGAAAAATACCGTTCGTGGGGAACGTTTCGACGATGTGGCAGACGTTAAACTGGCTGGGAACTCATGGGTGAAACGACAGATTCAGGAATTTTTCCCAAACGAATTTTACCAATGGGTTCAAAGATGGTGGAAATCTGTAGAATGTGATGGACAATACTTTCAATAGATTAGCATTATTAACAATACGTCCAAGTATTTTGTCCCCAAGTTTCACATATTTGCTACTACAAATAAAAATCTTATGAGAGACAAGGCATTACTTTCAGGATGCCCTTTGTATTTTTTCTTTGATTTTAGGAGATAAGTGCATTGTAAAAAAGTCGAGAGAGTAAGTACTCTTTGTAGATGATTTATGCTACACATCTTTCGCATGCTAAGATATTTGTGGATGTGAAATAAAGCGAGTGGTACGAGAATATACATTTATTTACGAACAATACAATGCATTTATTCGCGTCATTCACGATCACAACGAGCCACGGTCGGGTACATATTAAGTGGATTTAAATAATAAAAACAAAAAATAAGGTTTCCAAATTTCTGACATTGTGCGGTACTGCAGGTAGGTGGATTAACGAAACTTATTATCGTAAAACCGTATAAATGGATTTTTACGACAAAATCATCGTATTTAAAAAGCAGATGGAACCAGCTGATGGCAGAACTTCCGCGATCTCCTTACATTTGAAAGTGTTAAATTTGTTTAATTACTTTCTTGAAGGCATGAAAAACTGTTAGAAAAATAACAGGGCTGCGAATCCGTTTAGGTACAATATGACGACCGCGATATCAGCAAAGTCCGACGAAGAATTAACTCATTCATCTGTCCGAAGACACCTCCTGAAAATGAATTTCAACAGCAAAAAAATGAAGCAGTTCTAGCTGTGTGTTCATCAAACGTATAGAACTGTTTCTACTGAAGCTTTGTAGGTGTTGCTTCCTTTCATATCTTCGTACGTCTGTGAAATTGGATTTTGGACGAAGGTAGGAATCAAAACCAAATTTCAAAAGAAATTGAAATTGCCGAACCTTTTGGTCCCGAAAATGGTTATGTCGTCATCAACAGAAACCTCCCCCAAAAAACGCGAAACATTTACACACTCTTCATTATCAGAAATAGATCAGCTATTTGTAAAATTATATTCAATAATAAATTAAACAAGAAGGATAACACCGAATTTTCGGGTGTAATGTGCACGTCTTTTGAATCCGTTCTGACGCAAATTAAATTTAATCAAAGCTATTCAAAGTCAATGGAACTGGTATAGGAAAACAGTAGTATTTATAGAAAGTTTTCCAATCGGGTTTTTAATCGCGCAGATACTGCTGTAAACAGAATATTGAACTTACGCCCTCTGGTTACAGACCTGTGCTTTAAAAAAAAAAAAAAATATATGGGAAACATTTAACAGCGGAAATTATTTCCAACAAAGATAAAAAATTTTAAATCCGACTCTTAGAAGCAGATATATTGACAAATATAAGATATGCATCTACGCCCCTAGCGAGAAAAACATGCATTGTTTTAAGAAGAAAGTATGTCCACAATATTTTTCGATGTGAGTGGTATCGGTCCAGGGAAGAAGTTTTTCAGTCAAGTTTTCAGAAGCTCAGATTTCGCCGCAAATACAGCAAAAGCAGAAATGAACACTCGTGCCTCTGGTGGCCAAACCATTCTTTACCAAATATTATAAATTATATGAAAAAACATTCCCCTTCAGGAGTTGTATGCAACCCAGAAAGAATTTTTCAAAATGGGGTTTTAGAAGCAGAAATATCGGAGAAAACGTAATTTACCTTAACCCCCATCGGAAAGTCATCAGTTACTTGAAAATTTTGCAATATATGAAAAACATTTCGCATCGGAAACGCTGTCCAACAAAGAAGGAATTTTCAAATCGGACTCTTAGAAGTAGAGATACTGACAAAAATAAGATATACATCAACGCCACCTGGTGGCCAAACCATTTTTTACGAAAAATTAGAAATATATGCAAAAGATTTCGCATCAGGAGCTGTGTCCGGTGCAGAAATAATTTTTCAAATCGAAGTTTTAGAAGTGGAGGTATCGGGGAAACGCAATTTACCATAACGCCCCCTAGCGGAAAGTCCGTGAATTAATTGAAAATTTTCAAATTATATGAAAAACATGTCGCACAGAAAACTTTATCCAATGAAGAAGGGATTTTTCAAATAGGGGCTATTAGAAGCAGAGATGTTGACAAAAATAAGATATGCTTCTATGCCCCCAGGCGTAGAAAACACCATGCATTATTTTAAGAAGACAATATTCCGAAAAAGGTTCATCGACGTGAGTGATATCCGTCCACGAACGAATTTTTTTAATCGATATTTTAGAAGCTCAAATTTTGTGGCAAATACGTCAGAAGCAGAAATTAACGTTTACGCACCCTGGTGGTCAAAACATTCTTTACCAAAAATTAGAAATTACCTGCAAAACATTTCACATCAGGAGCTGTATCTGCTGAAGAAATCATTTTTGAAATGGGAGTTTTAGAAGTAGAGATATTGGGGAAAACGCAGCTTATCTTTACTCTCTGACTGTACCTAAAATATTATTTGACGTAAATGGAATCGAAAGGTAAAATCATTTTTTCAATCGGATGTTTAGAAGCATATACATGGAATAAAATGTATTTTGAATTCCATATCATCTGCATTTAAGCGCTCTAGCGGCACAATTGTGCATCGTTAAAAAAAACGAGATGAAGGATCATCATTCGCACATTTCAAGCTTCCTAATGTAAAAAGAATTTTTCAAATCGGAGAATTAGTTGCAGAGATATCGTGTCTCCAGACGGACGGACAAACCGATGATAACAAAGCACTATCTTTTTTTACGAAAGACGTGCTAAATCAGTAAATAGCAGTAAAAAGTAAATAAATTGAAAAATGTCCACCTCATGTCCACTAAAGCTAGGTGGGTGCGACAATTTGTCGTTCAAAATATTGGGTCATGGTTCTAAAAAATTTTAGAAAACTGTCTTAGAAGTTGCTTAAACCTAGAAACATCTACGTATGTCATTATTTTTGTATACTGTATAATGATATACGTAGATGTTTAGAGGTTTATTATACAGTATATATATTATACTCGCTTATTCTGCGAGTTAGAGGGTAACCCATTTTTTGCCATCGCGGACACTTCGCTGGTATTCGTAGATATTCGCAGTATGCAAAAGATTTCGAAACGCCGACCGCGTAGCATCGCCAATGGGGTCCAGCAAAGAGAGGCTGCCAACTTTCTTTTTGCGGCGTTCGTTTGTTTACACATGCATTTGTCGAGCCTCTTTCCATCCACGTTTTTGCCGTTTTTCGCTGTTTTTGATCAGTTTTAGGCTTTCCAACCGTAGGTTGAAGAAGCGTAAATGCTCCAGCTTTGTGCGTCTGTCCATCCGTCCGTCTGTCCATCCGTCTGTCTGTCCGTCCGTCTGACCGCACGATAACTCGCGTAAAAATGGTTTGATTTCGATGAAATTTTAGAATGTGGTAGGGGACCACCTGGGGACGAACCCTATTGAAAATGCGCGAAATGGGTCAAAGGTCACGACATAGGAGCGGGATCCATTCATTGCCCTTATGCGTCATAACTTGCGTAAACATGGTTAGATTTCAATGAAATTTTAGTATGTGGTAGGGGATCACCTGTGGACGAACCCTATTGAAAATGGTTGAAGTGGGGTCAAAAGACACGACATAGGAGCGGGATGCATTCCATTGCCCATATGCGTTATAACTTACGTAAAAATGCTTCGATTGAGACAAAAGGTTACGGATTAATGAAATACTGAAAGATAAAAATGTTGCTCCGGAAGTATACTTTACCGGTTTTGTTGAATATCATCGAAATGGTGTCAAAGATCAGGTCATATGAGCGAGATTTATTCTACAGCCATTATCCTTATAACTTAATAACTTGAGTAATGATTTCTGGTATGTTGGAAATCAGATCATAATCAATGCATTGCATGATTTTACTAACTTGTTTAAATTAACAATAGCATGTAATGCAAGTGTGTGTGCATAAGCGCAAGAAATCTGTGACGAGCTTCTCTGATGTAATACGTGCGTTAGATAAACTTCGTTCTGGAGTGTCTGTCGGCCGCGAATTCGGTGTGAATGAATAAACCATTCGGTCGATCCGCCATAAGGAAAAAGACATACGTAGAGCTGTGCGTGAATCGGCACTACAGAGAGAACAAAAATAGCACGTGTGGTTCGTGATGAGGCAAAGAAAAACATGAAAAAACATTTAAGGTTATGGATTAATGAAATAGTGAAAGATAAAAACGTGTTGTGTGTGGATACCACTACCATCTGCCATAAACCCAAGTACAGATGATGTTCACTCATTTTTAAAAGGTTTTGTATAAGAAATTACTGAAAATAAAAGACGTTTAATTTATTGAAACGGGCAACAACGTGTTTGATGAACACGGAAGAAACATCTGCTACAGTTAAATATCGTCTGCTAAGAAAATGAAGCACGTAAACAAGCTATGGAGAGAAGGTTATGTTTCTGCTCTTTACAAAGCGAAATATTCGTATTCTGTATTTAAAAAACGCTGTGAAAATCATGAAATTAGGAATTCTAAATGTAAAGTAAGCAATATTATTAATAATAGAAGAGGAAATCGTTATGCATGGCTTTTAACAGGAAAAAAACACCAAACGAACATCCAAGAAAAAGGTACATACTTTTACGACTATTTCAAAAGTAAGGTCTCTAGTCTTAAAAGGAAATGCGTCGACCCAAAGCGCAATCGCCAAGTGGTTAAAAATCTCTGTATCAACCGTAAACAAGATAATCAGCAAAGATTCGAATCTGATAAAAACCAGAAAACATAATTTTCACCGCCTTTTGCTTAGGCACGTGGCTAAGCGCAGAACACCGGTGTACACTTCTTTACGGAAATCACTTATCCGGAGACAGATGGAAATTTATGGTGTCTATTGACGTAGCATGGATCTACCTAAAGGTCTGTAACTAAAAAAGGTTGATTTACTAGGACAAAAGAGCAGAAAAAGACTTACTTACAAACTTGCTTCCAAGAATCCATAGAAAGTTTTAGTAAAGGATTCATGATTATTGCTGGTTTCTCGTAGAATGGAGAATTAAAGTTACGAAAAGTTGAAAAGAATGTTCAAATCAAATCTACATATAACCAAAATAAAGTTTTAACTTCTACACACCGATAACCTATTACATTATGACTACCTACCTAATAAGCTTCCCTTTACCCCGCGAAACAGCGGCCACTCGGCGAGGCATCGATTCGATAGGTAGGGATAGGTATCCTGGGGTATCTGGTACCGTAATGTCAACAGCAGGTCCTCCAGTATCCGTACATTTCGGGATGGTAGTGATTTAGCGCGCACCCGCTTTTCCGAATCGAATCACAAATGCTCGATTGGGTTCATATCAGGTAAATTTGGAGGCCAGGACATTAACAGAAAGTCACCAGCATGTTCCTAGAACCACTCCTTGACCATTGTGGCAGTACGGCATGACGCATTATCCTGTTTATAATGGCCATCACCAGCAGGGAGCACGGTTGCCATGAATAGCTCAACTTGGTCAGCAATAGTTTCCAGATACCTGACAGCTGTCAGGGATTGTGCTATTGGGATTATGGGGCCTAACGTGTCCCAAGAAAACAGGGCCCATAGCATAAAATCGCAGCCGCCTTCCGGTTTCCGCCCAAGAGTGCATCCGAGTGCCATAGCCTCTGTTGGTAATCAGCGTATCCGCGCCCGGCCGTGTACGTGATGTACCAAGAATCTTGATTAGTCAGATCAGGCAACTTTCTTCCAATCATCCGCTGTCCAATCTCGATGTTCTTGGGCCCATTTCATGCATTGTTGGCGATGACATGCAGTGAGCATTGGGACCCGGCTGAGTCTTCGGCTACGCAAGCATATGCGCAGAAGGCTGCGATGAACTGAGTTCTGTGACACATTGCCCTGATCACCACTGTTGTAGCTGCTGCTGATTTGTCGCACTGTGGTCCTACGGTCGCTGTGAACAATGCGCGACAGTCTGCGCTCCCCTATGGCATCAATGAGCTGCGGACGACACACGGCGGCTGAACGACGGATCGTCGTTTGGCAATCTGTGCACCACTTCTGATACGTACTCACTACAGCGGCACGTGATCACCCCACAAGCCGTGCCTTTTCTGAGATCGTAGTTCCGAGGTGCCGTGTCATCACAATTTGTCCTTCATCGAACTCCGATAAATCGGCAGCTTTTTTCATTCTGACTCCGAACACTCTACTAATCGAAAGCCGGTCCTTGGGTTGTACATATACAGCTCTGTGAACTTCACCTGCGCCACCGTTCAGTCTCCAGACGAGCTCATTTCTCTAGGTTGGAGATGGTCATAATGTAATGGCCGATGGGTGCATGTAAAGAGGAAATACCATTCCTTTATCGACGGAGCCTGCAAAGAGTACAATCAGGAAAACACTACCAGATCAGGGTGACGCTATGAGTTATACATCCAAATCTACCACCCTATTTCTTGAAAAATGAAATAAAAAAAGGAGGGTTATTAATTCAATACTTTTGTCGATATTCTTTTAAAGTACCCTGATGTGTAAGCAATGGACTATTTTGCCTTCGGACTGCTAAATAGAGCGTATCACGTACAAATTCTTCCGCGCCAGCCATCGAAGCCAGGTCGGGTCCTCTCACTCCAGAGTAAGTCGCTCTCCCAACTAAGCTACACGAACTTGTGCTCTTACAGCTATCAGCCTTTATCTCATGTGCGTCCTGCGGTGCAGGCACGTCATATCTCCCCCTCCCCCTCGAAAGAGGGCCGGGAGCATGGCTCACGAGTCATTAGCGACCATGTGTAGCCAGTCATCCCATGAAGAACGTGCATTTGAGAAATCCCAGACAATTTGGTGTGTGGAACGTAATATCCCACTGATTTATATTTTCGAAGCGCTGAAGAAGGGATTCTTATTTTTCCTGTTTCGCCGTGTGGAAAGAATATCACATCATTGAGAGAAACTGAACAGCAGGTTCATCCCGGAAGTTCGGGTGCCAGTATAACGTACATCTTCGTCCTCGCCGGGCATCGAAGCCGGTCCCCTCACTCCGAAGTAAGTCGCTCTCCCAACTGAGCTACACGGACATTTGCTCTCACTGCTATCTGCCTTTATATCATGTGTGTCCTGCAGTGCAGGCACGTCACAAGCTTTCTCGACGCAGACTTAAAACAATGATTGGACTATGGAAAGCAATGGAAGAGGAGTGGAATAAAATACCACTACTAATTTAAAGAAATACCCTGTTATCTTGGAAATCTGGATGTAGGTTCATTCCAGATAAAAAGCTATTAGAGAGAACATTTAAGAAACAAATTATGAAATTTATGTTAAACATTAATTACATTTCTGGAAAATCGTTCTAAAAATGTGTGAACATTATGTTAGATAGAAAAACGAACTTTTCACAAAGGGAAAAATGCCAAGTAGGCATACTCGGATAGTATACCGGCATGAAAAACATTAAACTTTTAGATGCGGCAGCTTCAGCTGATGCGGAAGCTGCTGTGGTATTTAAAAATTACATGCTTCATTCCATCAAGAAGAAGAGGCTACCTTCCTGAGTAAGTGTTTAATGCCGATGAAACAGTGTTGTTCTACAAGTAGACACGAAAGCCTACGTACCTATCACAAACAGTCGTCAAAGCGCCTGGCTTCAAGATATTCAAAGATAACTCAACCACGCTTTTTTCTGCTTGGATTCTACAGGTGATTTCAGATTCAAGTTTCACATACTGAATTATTGCAAAGAAAATAGTGTATAAAATGTACAGCATGAAAAATAAGCTGTTTTGTTTTACGAGATGGGTACAAGAAATGACCAGGACCAACCGCCAACGGTAACCAATAACTCGGGTACAGTTGGCAAATTTTGAGCGAAGCTATTACAAAATCTAAGCTCATCAAGGCGTCTATTAGAACAAATTCTAAAAAACGAACGAGTAAAATTTATGACTTCCAGAACAAAAGTACGAAACACTCTAAAAAAAGAAATGCCTAAAATGTATCATGAACTACTTTCCTTCACGCCTTCAAGTTGGTTGTGATCAGGTTGCCTGCAAACAAAGCGGAAAGAAACACTGAGATCGGGAACCACGTTTTTCATTTTGAATTGCGAAAGACACGCACACACACACATACACAAACTTCCTTTTATTATTATAGATTAAGCAAGTGTTGAGCTAACAGACGGAATCTTCTCATTTCTTCGTTTTTCAATTCAAACGATTTTTTAAATTAATATTAGCTTGAGCCGACTTTCGTAAAACGGTTCAAGGAAAAGACCATATAGTTTTAATTGAAATTCCTCAATGACACGGAATTTCGGAAATCGGAAGTGTCATGTCGTAGCTAAGCCTGAACAACTAATTGTCAGGAGTCTCGTATGGAGAGCAGATTTTTTCAATTTTTATTAAAATTGGTCAGTTTTTTAATGGTTATTATTTCCACACGACACGACTAATCACCATGATAGCAGCCCCATGTCACTCACCATGTCCTTCCCTTTCTCTGTGGCAAGTGTCACAGTGATCGGCTGAAGATCTTTGCAGGAGATAGGCAACAAACGACCCCTTCTCAAAACCCGGAAAAAACCCTAAAAATGCAAGATTTTGGGCGATTATTCCGTAATGACACGGAATTTCGGGAATCGAAAGGCGTCAAAACCTAACCATCGACGATGTCCAATCGCATGCAAAACATCACGGTGATCGAATGTGTCATCTCGTACCTATTCCCGAACAACTAATTGTCTCGAGTCTCGTAAAGAGAGCTCCGCTCGGACTTCGGCCTCGCTTCGCTCAAAAACAATCACTGTGATCGAATGTGTCGTATCGTACCTATGCCCGAACAACTAATTGACTCGAGTCTCGTAAAGAGAGCTCTGCTCGGACTTCGGCCTCGCTTCTCTCAATACGTTATCAGTAGCAAAGGTGCATGGTGAACAGGTTCTCGCAGGAACCTAACCCGTTTTCCCAATGGGTTCAATGGTTTCGTGTTCGCGGATTTCAGTCTTCATGGAGTTCTTAAGGAACCTAATCCCCGCAAATGGCCATGGGTGAGCGTATGTTCTATCCTTGCTTTGGGCGAAATATTTTGATGTTATACAAACATCGTGTCTTTATAAAAAACCAAAAGTAACATTCGTTCTTGCGTGCATTTACTATTCATATGCTCTTTCTGAAAACAGCTATAAGAAGTAGCGAAATGTTTATTTTTTTAATTTTTTTAGAAAACGAAAACCACCGTCAATGACATCTTTAGTCAGCAACTACATTTCTAGCTGCATTTACAGTAAAAAAAAACGTTCCAGATGTTTCTTTTTTAAGCAGGGCGCTCACAACAGGACACAAATCAAAATACTAATTACCTCTGCCTTAAAACATTTCAGTAAATTTTTGAAAGTGTCCCATAATCGAAGTGAGCATTTACTTTATTCGCTTGTGTTCCCCGCTTACTTGTAGTATTAAAAGGACCCCAGTGTGTCATTGAAAGCCTGGCCCTTCGAGATTGTCACAGAAATATTCAAAGCTGGAAAAGTGTGAGAGAAATTTGTTTATAACCATGGTAAAAGCGAGCCATTAATTTTTCGTTAACATCGAGAGTTTCATATTTACTCCGGGCACTTCAGCGTCTCGATTAACTATCATATCGTGAAAAAAAGTGAGAGAAGGAGTAAGAAAAAGAAAGAGGAACTTAAACATGATACTTCGGCTCCAGAATGCATACACGTGATTAAAGAAGTACCGACATTAAAAAATCTGGAAAACAGACCCCATAAATTCTTCTTCTGCCCATGAAATGTCTCCTCGATGATACACATGGGCTGTAAAAAAACCCAGAGAAACGAGAAATTTAATTTCAGCGTTCATTAGCATAAATAAATTATTGATCCTCATTTTTAAAAGAGCCGGGAGTCTGGAAACAGAGGTTCGTGGTGGGATTATGCGCTTCGAGGATGAGGTTGGCCATAGCTAATAAAGTAAATTCTTTATCTGCGTCCCGGCCGCTAATGTTGATTACTGTCTTAATTAGCACGATCAGTACTGCTTCCCAACGAGGAGCTACACGAAAAACTTCTTTTGGGTTCCTGTTGGGAAATGGGTCCCAAGCCTCTGAACCACCTCAACATCTGTCTCTGACGTCTTAATCACGTTAAATGAGCGGCGAACTCCAGCGCGGCACGGTGGAGCTATTTACGGTCGCTTTTACGATAGAGGAATAATTAAGAGCTGCTTGCCTGAATAAAAAAAAAGTCATAATAATACTAAAAAAGAAAATGTTTGGGATATTTCAGATAGGTAGTAAGCGTCGCAAGGGGCATTTTAGGGGGTTTTCATACCTGATCTGCGCTCAGAGGTAATGAGAAATTCCGGGAATGCGAGGGAAAATCTTAGGCTTGTTTCCCATGAAAAATAGAGGACATCATTTATTAAAAGGAGCACTGCACGCTTAGATCGTGTTTGAATAAATTGCGATTTGCGCTCTTTGTAATCTTCTTTCGCTCCTGATTTTTTCCTGTGATGAAAGATTTGTTATCGTGCGATGCGTCTTTCCATTGTTAATCATTCCATTTCCCGAATTCATTTAGACGATTCATAATTGCAGGGATCAGCTCCCTGCTCAACACATGGTTCCAAACAATGAATCAGTATATATCATTTCAAGTGTTACAAGTATTATGTTCTTGAAAATATATTGATTGTTGCTGCTAGAAGTGTTTAATTGCTCAGGATGCTGAAATTTATATGAGCTGCCCCTTCAGTGTGTTCCTTGCGTTGAATGAAATATACCTCACTAAACATTTTTAGGGGGGCTAACGATCACTGTGAACATCTCTAACGGTTATAAGCAATCGCATCTCCCTAATTTAAACCTTTAAACGGCCGAAATACCTGAACCATATAGTGCCCATTCTGCACTTTCCAAACAGAAATGTTTCACAAAGTGGCCGGGATTTACGACAACAACGGCAAAACAATTCCTTTCCTGCTCTCATCTCAGCCATACGGACCATAAACCAGTCATTCACGAAATGTCCCGTCTGGTCCTACATTCTCTGCTCCATGACCCAAGCCATGATGAGGAAGGGATATTCTCTCTGAAACGGACATCATGCTACTGGGCGGAAACAAGTAACCAAACTATCGCTCTCTCCTTTAGTAGGTTCGTTGTTTTATAGCCCTTTTAGTAGGTAATCAGTCAAAAAGGATTAGTGTCAATCATTCCCGTAAATAACCATTTTTTGAACAACAAAACTAAGAACAAGGCAGTGTTTTCTGATGCTGAAGTTGCAGTCTCTTTTTAGACAGAGAATATATACGGTGGAGCTTATTTCAACCCATTTTGCTAACCCCGAGTTAATTCGTTCCAGCCGGTTAAAGGGTTAAGGTCCAATGGTTTCAGGAAAGAGAGGGAGCCAGTGCTGTATGAAAACCACAGCCCTCTTGCCTCATTCCCAGTTCCCACGCCAAAGAACTACCAGTTTCCAATACTTAGCAAACTATGTCCCCGTGGCGGCACTAAATATTTCGGGATGGAAGAATATTGTCATTACACTTTATAGTGGGTCTGCAATGTGGAACCAACAGAATTAGTGCAAGTACCAGAAGGCTGATCCTATCAACTCGACTGGTACCTGGAGTTCTTTGTTTGGGGGTTTAACGACCACCGTGAGCAACTCGATGGGCTATTAGCAGTAGCCCGTCCTTAATTTATTGCCACTGGTTCCAGGGAATGAAGAGAGTAAAAACAAACATGACGTCCATGCCTCACCCGGATTCGAAAGCAGACCCATCTCGGACGAATGGTCAGAAGCCAGCTCTTAGACCACTGCACCACCACAGCGGCTACTGAGTTTGCAAATCCGTAGGTTGTTCAAAAAGTAGCAGCAAAAATTAACAGTATTTTATGAAACGAACACCCCATGCATTTCAAACTCACGCGCAGGGAAGATACATCTTACTGAGAATGTGTTGGCACTGTCCAATAGATGGCGTGGCGTACATAAGCAGGAGGGCAGCATAAACGAAATGGCGGCGTGTGTCGAGACACCACAAGAATTTACCAACAGACTTACGAAGTTCTTCAGGAAATCCACATCCCTAGGACATTGTGAATGAATGTGTTAAGTGTGTGAACTACTACGAGCCCAGTGTGGCTCTTAAGCGTTCCAGACCTAAAGCGTCAGTCACTGTCCCCGTCTAATAGGAAGATAAGAAGACTGCTGAGCACTGCTGATGTGTCAGAAATGGAATTGAATTAGTTGGTAAGTCCTCGTGAAGTAACAGCGTGAGTGTTAGCCAGACTACTAGACAAGATAGACGAATATTCTATACTTTTCAAGTTGGTGTGAGACTGTGAGTACTTGATGTTGCTTCAGATGACTTTGTCTCCAGTCATTTCACTCCTCCCAGGACGAGGCTTTGTAGTAAATGGTGCGGAAGTTCCTAAAAGTTCTGGTTCCCTCTTGTTAAGTTCTTTGCCTCCTTTCTTTCGGACTTTTTCAAAATGTAGAGACTTACCTCCTCCTTCCCGTCTCTAAAACTTTTGATTTGTCTTTCCTACTAAATTCCCTTACTCAAATCTACTAGCTTCCTTTTTCTGAAAGTGAAGTTTCAGACTTGAGGTTAGACACTCCCTTACTGAAACTAATTCATGCATTAAGCCGTAGTTTCTCATCAGTTCGACATCAGCGCTCCTTTATTTGAATTAGGGAATTTATATCTCCAAAGGTATGTTAGGTAGTGCAAAAATCTCAACTGCAAAGTTGAAGAGCATCATTCGCTTGCTGAAAATCGGTCATAAAAGTGGGAATTTAGGCTGTACACTGGGAAGGCTCAAGTAATCATAGGGAATTTCTAAGCGGTGCAATATCACAGACGAACGGTGGCTATTAACGACATGAAACCAACGGAACTGGTGCAAGTGCCAGAGGGCCGAGCCAGCATCTCGATGTCAACGCCCCTATCGGCGAATTCGGGAACTTAACTCGCCGAGTTCCAAAAATATAATAGACAAAGCAAAATGGTCAACTGCAAATTCGGAATTCCTTTGCTAGAAAGAGGTCACAAAACAACAGAGGTCAACGAGAGGTAGGAGGATAAGGTACAAAAATGTACTTAAGACCTGTGAAATCCCATGACCAATATAGAAACAGCGCTATCGTGAGAGTGTGGAAGAAAAACAAGATATATAAGTAGTAGGCAGAGAATTATCTGTAGGCATTTAAAATACTCATTGTGCAATTTACTCCCACATGACAAGACGTGCTGCCAGAAAAGCGCCAGTTTGCACTCTACAAGACACATAGGGACCTCTCATGGTTCAGCCTACTTCACGAGTCCATCATCACATACCTGGATGTGATGCAATAAGTTATTCCTAATATCAATCAACATGGAATTGATAAGTATGCCGCAAACTTGATGGATGCACTCTTCGAAATCCTGTAGCCCACTCTTTGAGTTGAATGTCATAGGCCTTAGATTTCAAATAATCCAAAAGGAAACATCCTCAATGTTGTGGTTACAAACTTTTGCCCCAATGTTTTAATTAGGACATGCGAACGAGTGGGATTGTAGCAAATAATCCGGCAGTTTCCTACAAACGTGGAAGGGGTGTAATCTAGGTTTACGATGCATCCAATCCTCCTTTCAAATGCCATCTCACCTCTAGATAGAAATCGATAGATAGTGCATCGCTTGAAAATACCCTTGTGTACTTTCCCCTTTTGATTGTACAGACTAAATTTGCCTTTGATGCTACATTTTATGACCGATTTATATCAAACAAACGATGCTTTCCAACTTTGCATTTGCAATCATTGCTCTATCTACCATAATTTCGGAGTGACAAGTTCACGAATCCGCCGCTGTACGCGCTGACGTCTAACAGAAGGGATCAACTCTCTGGAGCCTTCAACAACCCCGTTGGTTTCACATCGTTATAAGCCTCCGTTTGCAAATGAAGCGGCTCTAGCTTCATTTGCAAACGGAGGCTATATGTTGAAGCTTCATCACTAATTTCAGATCTTCATGAAACACTGGTACACGAAAATTCCTTTGAGATCCATAGATCAATGCGTTTTATCGTCAATGCAAGAAATGATTATTGAAGAATAAATAACGAATCTTACCCAGCCAAATATAAATTACTGTTTTCAGCGTCTGAAACTCTGAAAATGGTGATTTTGTAAATCCATACACAAGTTTTTGTTGATTTCTCTTTGTTGCTATGTTTGTCCGATTGGTGCCAGAAATTTCTGAATTCCTTCTTCCAATATCATGATCCATAGAACATAGAGGTCGTAGATTGAGTGTGGCAGCATCTGTCTAGGTATTTCTATGGTCCATCCAGGTCATTACCTAGGCCTTTCTCATTTACCTTGGAAAATATGTACATTGGGTGCTGAATGAATTTTTCAATTATATACACTAAGTGCTCAATTAATTTTGCAAAGATATACATTGAGTGCCCGATTGATTTTGGAAACGCACACATTGGGTGCTGAATTAATTTTTCAATGATATACATTGACTAAAGTAATTCACCGATGCTGTCACACGTACGGTCATTCACAAACATAATTTTCAAATTGTAGGTCAAGATTAAAAACATTTTATTTACGATTAAAAATTAATATTTACACGCGAGATCTTTCGGGGCTGAACATAGCACCCATCATCAGCCTCAAGCGCCACGAAACACAGGAGCAGACATTATATACTGTCAAACACGACTCACAATTCACTCGGTTTTCTCAATCACCGGTGATGCCATCAACAAATCGTTAAAGTCCAAAAAATCAAGTCTTAATATCTTATCCTATAAAGTCCTCTTCTTCAGAGTTGTGTGAGGAGGGGGCAACCACCTTTCTCCACTGTCTTGGAACAAATGTCGGGAGTTCAATGTTACAGCATGTTTCCCCACATGCAAGAATGAAGAGGCTTTCCGTAAGGAAGACAGTACGTTTATCAACACTTGAGTTAAGTACCCTAACATTTGTCCAATCTGGGGAGTAACCTCCCTGGTTATCAGCTTGAGAGAAAGTTGTGGAAACCGTTCCAGAACGAAGAGCGTATTTATGTTCACCCATTCTGACATTAAATGATCTTAGTGTAGAACCTATATAGTATTTAACTGCAGTATCTGAATCCTTATGAATTAATGGTATGCAATAGACGCCTGGTTTGTTAAGTGCTGGGACTCTATCTCTATCATTTCTTATCGTGGAAAAAAGGTTTCTGGTGGACACTCCAAACGTTAGATTGTGTTTGTAACAGGCTTTTCTTAAGATAGACACAAGAGGGGGAATGAAATCAACTTAGCCGATGTACTTAGTAGTTTTTTTCTCTGTGGACAAAGTCGTGAATCTCAGTCTTTTAAATTGTTGTAATAGTCCTTGGAAGAGGTTGACAGAGAACCCAAACAATAAGGCCAAATTTTGAACTCTAGAAAGTTCATCACGTCGAGTTTTACTTATCGAAGAATACGTGAAGGTACGTCTTATTAAGAAGCGTAAAGCTGAAGCTTTATGTTCGGGAGGGTGAGAAGAAGTGAATAGGATCATACAAGGTATGAACGTCGGTTTACGGAAAACACAATGCTAGATTTTATTGGAATTCGAATCTCGAGACAGTAAAATGTCCAGGAATGGCAATTTTCCCTCTTTCTCGAGGTCATTGGTAAACTTTATAGTTGGAAACTGGGTAGAAAGACAATCTACAAATTCGTCCAGTAAAGGTAAAGCATGGGGCCAAAAAACCAACATGTCGCTCACTGAAAGTGATGCCAAAGTTTCTTAGAATCAGATGTTTCGCAATATCTCAAAGAGATGCCTGGGTCATTTGCAATGCACAACAAAAAAGATTAACAGCTGAAATAAGGAGGAAACGAAGCTATGTGGACATGCTCAACCGTAAGTCACAAAATGCATATGCCTACCTGACGAGACATGCTCACCAAATTATCTTGGGTAAGCGTTTAATGATTTTCTTTTCTAATTTACAAAACGAGGTGAATGTGGTTAATCAACGACATATACGGAAACTCTGTGACCTGGTTCTGGTATCAAACCGACCCTTACAAATTCATCTGCGAAGTCAAGATGTTGAACATGCTGATCAATACTCGCTACAAGAACCATTCCTTAACTACAGTTCTGCAGAACTCTCGGACAGCCAACGTTCAGCCCTCAGTCGAGGATTTAAATTTAGCTTTCCAGTGTCTTCTTTTCGACCTCTAAATACCATCCAACAGGTTGAAAACATTATCAGTGCACTTCCCGGAAGAAGTACGTGATTCTACTCGTTATACTTTGGCCAAGACTCTTGCAAGGTCTAATAGAACATCACCAGCTCTGAAATACGAACGAGAACGGTTACTACAGCTAGCAAAAAACCCAAACTTGTCAATCATTTGTGCAGACAAAACACAACAAATCATTATTCTGGACCGTGAACACTTTTACGATAGGATGAAACAGGCCATCAATTTAGTTCCCCACCGTGTTCTCAAGTCTGACCCAACTTCAGCTACTATTGCAGAATTAAGTAAACTAAGAAACCAAGGTTTCTTACCTAAATCTATTTCTACAAAAATGAGACCACCAGTAGGACCTAGGGTTCCCGAGGTCTTTGGAAAAATGAAAATTCACAAACCGGACCAACCTCTTAGGTTGCTTGTTTCAGGATATGCTAACCCTACTCGCACACTCGAGACAGCGTTGGCTTCATATTTAAAACCTCTCACCTCAAATTCCTCTGTATCCATTAAAGGTTCTATGCAGGCTATATCTCGTATCAAAACCTTTGACTCTGGGGGAACTGAGTTCATAATGGCTTCCCTGGATGTAGTATCACTATTTCCAAGTATACCACTCAACACCGTTCACTCAATTATTGAGGACAAATTAAAAGAAGACAATTCCATCTCTCCACGTGAAGCTAATGCAATAATTTCTGGTCTCAAACTCGTAGCTAAGAGAACTTACTTTAAATTTGATGGTAAGTTCTATCAACAAAAAAGAAGGGGCAAAAATGGGTTCCCCCTCTCCCCCGTTTTAGCCGAGATCCTCATGCAGCATCTAGAAAACAAGGTCATGTTGGACTTCCCTTATCAACCGTCACTGTTGATTAGGTACGTTGATGACATGTTGGTTTTTTGGCCCCATGCTTTACCTTTACTGGACGAATTTGTAGATTGTCTTTCTACCCAGTTTCCAACTATAAAGTTTACCAAAGACCTCGAGAAAGAGGGAAAATTGCCATTCTTGGACATTTTACTGTCTCGAGATTCGAATTCCAATAAAATCAAGCATTGTGTTTTCCGTAAACCGACGTTCATACCTTGTATGATCCTATTCACTTCTTCTCACCCTCCCGAACATAAAGCTTCAGCTTTACGCTTCTTAATAAGACGTACCTTCACCCATTCTTCGATAAGTAAAACTCGACGTGATGAACTTTCTAGAGTTCAAAATTTGGCCTTATTGTTTGGGTTCTCTGTCAACCTCTTCGAAGGACTATTACAACAATTTAAAAGACTGAGATTCACGACTTTGTCCACAGAGAAAAAACCTACTAAGTACATTGGCAAAGTTGATTTCATTTCACCTTTTGTGTCTATCTTAAGAAAAGCCTGTTACAAACACAATCTAACGTTTGGAGTGTCCACCAGAAACCTTTTTTCCACGATAAGAAATGATAGAGATAGAGTCCCAGCACTTAACAAACCAGGCGTCTACTGCATACCATTAATTCATAAGGATTCAGATACTGCAGTTAAATACTATATAGGTTCTACACTAAGAACCGTTAATGTCAGAATGGGTGAACATAAATACGCTCTTCGTTCTGGAACGGTTTCCACAGCTTTCACTCAAGCTGTTAACCAGGGAGGTTACTCCCCAGATTGGACAAATGTTAGGGTACTTAACTCAAGTGTTGATAAACGTACTGTCTTCCTTACGGAAAGCCTCTTCATTCTTGCATATGAGGAAACATGCTGTAACATTGAACTCCCGACATTTGTTCCAAGACAGTGGAGAAAGATGGTTGCCCCCTCCTCACACAACTCTGAAGAAGAGGACTTTATAGGATAAGATATTAAGACTTGATTTTTTGGACTTCAACAATTTGTTGATGGCATCACTGGTGATTGAGAAAACCGAGTGAATTGTGGGTCGTGTTTGACAGTATATAATGTCTGCTCCTGTGTTTCGTGGCGCTTGAGGCTGATGATGGGTGCTATGTTCAGCCCCGAAAGATCTCGCGTGTAAATATTAATTTTTAATCGTAAATAAAATGTTTTTAATCTTGACCTACAATTTGAAAAATATGTTTGTGAATGACCGTACGTGTGACAGCATCGGTGAATTACTTTAGTGACCTTTCGTACAATAGACTTTTAGCATTTACGATATACATTGAGTTCTACATAGTCAAAAGACTTCAGACAACTGTAAGAAGCGTGGAGAGATGTATGCTTGGTGTAACCAGGAAAGAGAAGAAGAAGAACTCGTGGATAAGGAAAACGACAAGAGTGGAAAACACCATGATCAGAGTAAAATCCTTGAAATGGCAATGGGCTGGACATATTGCCAGAAAGACAGACCAGCAATGGTCAACCGAAATTTTAGACTGGATTCCAAAGTACCGAAAAAGTCCCAGAAGATCACCACATGGGAGATGGGTGGATGAAATTCGAAGGCATGCGGGAGTGATATGGAGAACACTGTATCAAAACAGACCGTTGTGGAAGAAACTTGGGGAGACCTTCATACAGCAGTGGATTCATAATGGTTGTCAATGATGATGATGATGATGATGATGACAGTGAATGCTGAATGAATTTCACATTGATATACACTGAATACTGAATGAATTTTGCAATTATATACACACAGTGCTGAATGAATTTTCCAGTGATATACACTGAGTGCTGAATGAATTCTGCAGTGATACACACTGAGTGCTCAATACATTTTGCAATTTGCTATTATATACACCAGTGCTGAATGGATTTTGCAATAATGCACACTGAGTGCTGAATGAATTTTGGAATGATATACACTGAGGGTTCAATGAATTTTGCAAAGATGAACACTGAGTGCTGAATGAATTTTTCAGTGATATACACTGAGTGCTGAACGAAGTTTTCAGTGTTATGCACTTATTGCTGAATGAATTCTGTAATGATGCTTACTGAGTGCTGAATGAATTTTGCAATTTGCTATTCTACTATGCACCAGTGTTGAATAAATTTTGTAATGATGCACACTAAGTGCTGAATGAATTTTGCAATGATGCACACTGAGGGTTCAATAAATTTTGCAAAGATGAACACTGAGAGCTGAATGAATTTTTCAGTGATATACACTGAGTGCTGAATGAATTTTTCAGTGATATACACTGAGTGCTGAACGAATTTTTCAGTGTTATGCACTGGGTGCTAATGAATTCTGCAATGATGCACACTGAGTGCTGAAAGAATTTTGCGATGATATACACTGAGTGCTAAGTGAATTTTGCAATGATATACACTGAGTACTCACTGAGCTTCCCTGGCGAAGCATCGACTCCACGATGTGCCTGTCCAGCTGTGTTTGGATCAGTAACCAAGCTGTGTACATTGAGGTCAACAATTTCTGTATGGAGCGACTGACTGCCAGTGTGACCTAAGGATATAAACTGTTGAGAGTGTCGACGTAACTTTCAGTGCAAAAAAACGTAAGAAGAAGTATCCAAAATTTACATATGAGAAAGTAAACAAAAATGGAAAGTTGAATGAGTAGTATGCGTCAAAAAGTCAGTTGACCTAATACTTTCTTTCGTGCAGATGTACGCAAACTCAACACTGTAGAAATGTCAATATGCAAACCATGCATAGCGATAAATGCACCGATTTATGAATCAGCCTTACCCTGCTAGACCAGTGAAAGTCTTTGATAAAGTGCTCGAATTAATTCTTCAACAATGTCTATTTAAAATCTAATTTTTTCTGACCGCTAATTAATATAATTTATACACAGTAATTTTTGTTATAAATCTCGGCCATCATGTACTTTACATATTCGCAGCATACAACTTACTTGTACGTTATGATCACTTATGAAATTGGTTTGACTTTGAATATCTACACTATCTACCAACAAGTAATTGGACACCTGTGATAGCAAAGGAAAACGAAGTTTAGTCACCTTCAATAGTTGGTGGAGCCTCCACGAGCGGCGATTACAGCTGCTACCATCCGGGGCATACTCTCTACTAGGGGTTGTACGACGGCAAGCGGTATTTTCTTCCACTCGGCTTGGAGAAGACAGGTCAGTTCCTTCACCGATTTCGGACGGTGGGGCACCCCTTAAGTCGACGCTCCAACTCGTCCCAGAGGTGCTCGATAGGTTTAAGGTCCGGACTCTGCGCAGGTCAGTCCTTTCGATTAACCCCATTGTCACCATACCAAGCAATGATGGACCTCGCAACATGACAGGTGTCATTGTCATCCTGAAAGCAACATGGGTTCACCCCGTAAAACTGCCACAACGTAGGAAGCGCATGGTCATCCGAAATTGTGCAGTAGGTCCCGGCGTTGAGTCTATCAGGAATTGCGACCAAGGGTCCCGTGCCATACCAGGAGAAACACCGCCATAGCATAATTCCACCGCCTCCGAACTTTACAGTTGGCACAATGCATTCCGGCACGAGGCGTTCTCCAGGCAGACGCCAAACTCAGACCCTGTCTTCCAAACGGTAGAGGGTGAACCTTGATTCGTCACTCCAGAGAACCTGTTTTCACTGTTCAAAGGTCCACTGTCGACGTTCTTTGCACCACGTTAGCCGAGCAGCGCTATTGGACTTGGTGATCAAAGGCTTGTGGGCGGCAGCACGTCCATGATAACCGAGCAGATGGGCTTCCTTACGGATGGTATTCATCGAAATAACACTCCCGGATGCCTGTTGAAACTCTTCGCGGATGTGACCCATCGATTTGGTGCTGTTCTTCCGAATTTCTCTGGCCAGCACCCGTCGGTCTCTAACTCCTAGTTTTGTGGGTCTGCCGGGTCGGGGCACATTCCGACAGTAACCTCTCATCTTCCACTTGCCAATCACATAGGCCACTGTCGATTTTGGGTACTTCAACTTGCTGGATATATCGCGTATAGATCGGCCATTTCTGTGATACCCGACGATTACACCTTTCTCGAAATCATAGAGCTCCGAACTGCGTGGCATCTTGCATGCGACTGGTTGCGTTGTTGTTTCCCACACGATATTTAACGGCGGCGGCCGTGACGTGTATCAGGACCGCAGCTATCGTTGATTGCAGTAGGGTGTCCAATTACTTGCTGGTAGATACTGTAATAATAGATTGTAAAATATCTTGAATTAACACCTCCGAGAATTTCAAATTGTCCACTGGCTGAATATGGAGGCATAACATTAAAATACTAAGAAAACAATTTTCCTTGTATTATTGGCATATTTTCACTGTATTCCATGTAACCAGTTCCTTCAGAAAACTTGAAAATGTTCATCGTCCTGGAGGGGGAATGAAAACTTTCAAGTTTTCTGTAGGAAGTGGTTACATGGAATACAGTGAAAATATGCCAATAATAGCATTACAATGTATTTATGAAGAATAATTTCTTCAGGGACATTCGTGTATTTATGAAAAATTATTTTTAATTATTATGTTAATAATTTAAAAAATAAAGAAATAATTCATTATTATTATTATTATTATTATTATTATTATTATTAAAATTCATTTTTTTTTCGGGGTTTTACATGTATTTATGAAGAAATATTTCTTCGGGGAAATTCGTTTCTCAATTGTATATAATTTTCTTTCTGTTACTTTTTATTATCAGCCAGCATGCATCGACTGTTGTGCGCAATTGAAACCCATTTTATTGGTCTGCGTTTTTAATTAAAGCAACTGCAACCAATACTTTTGAAGGAAAAGTTCAGTAAAGAGAAACAAGCTTGTCTCAGTTAGTGAGAATCTACTGTAAAACGTTGATCTTCATGGATTGCTATGTTAAATCTGAAAAGGATGAAACGTCAGTCATTAAAATTTGGGGGAGAAATGATCGCGCAGAAGTGTAAAGAAATCTTATTTTCTTCAACAATCCCATGAAAATAACCTATTCTGTTGAAAACATTTCTCCCGTTCGGAGGACAGTCATAGCCCTAATTGCTTTTGACAAGTAATCCTTCCTCATTAAAAGACAGGAAGCGTGAAGATCTCATGTACTGTGACCGATAAATTTCTCTTAGTCCCTTCCTTTTCAATTTCGTTGCAAAATTGGAACTCTGGTACATCGTTTTTTATTCTCTCTCGTGCCTGAATTTGATGTATGGAGACAGCCAAGTATATTGCGGAAGTGCATTACGAGATACCGCGTCAGGTGGAGCAAAAAGAGCAGTGAAAGGATTCAAAGTAAAAGAGAAATATGTTTTTTTTTTCAAGGGGAGATAGTCTCGTGATATGAGATAACTTTTTATCCACTCCTTCTGTAATTTTTAAATTACTTTACTTGATTCGTAGGAATCTTCTTTCGAACATTGCCTCACCGCATGTAAGAGGAAAGGGATCTGGAAAAGGAAATGCGCCATCGAAATAAGGCCACGGTTCCTGTACTCTTAAGTAATAATTTTCGGAGCGAGTTGGTATTAAAGTCATTTGTCCTCCTCGTAGCAGGAGTGTGACTTTTCGAATTCGACGATTGCTATTTCTATTCTTTAACGATAATTCCCCTCGACATATCACTGGAGCTCGTTCATGTCTCCGCTGTAGATCGGGCTCTCTTAGATTTATGGAAGTATTTCCTTGTTAGTTTTTAGTTGCATGCTTCCGATCACAAACCGATAATTTCCGGCCGTCGTTGTTCTGGAAGCAAACAGCCTTTTCAGATTTATTTCATTGCTTCCGACATTACGCTGGAGTCACGCAATAATCTCCTCCATGAATCGTTCGGAATCCGAGTGTGCTTTGGGGAATCCGATGTCCAGCTGTTTTATAATGTCTAAAATGCATCGGTGATGCAACTTTCGCTTTTTCCTTTTGCGTCTTGCAGTATAAAGTACTTTAATATTCCTCCAGTCTCAGAGCACGAATAATGCAACAGTACCTCCTGTAATCTTTCATTTTGGACTAGAAAAAAATGACTACGGCGGCGTTTTTCTAAAGTAAATTTCAGAATTAGAAAATGAGCTACAGATTTTTACCACGGTCTGTATATAAAAATGAATTACTTTCGGATTAGTTGGAAGGTGATCCCACTTCTTTATATTTTGGGGGAAGGACGAGGGTTAACGTCCATCACGGGCAAGTCTATGGGCTATTTAAGCAGTCGCCCATCCCTAATATGGGGTCATAGCCGCGGGTGGCTTAGTAGTTAGCGAGTCAGACTATCGATGCAAGGTCCTGAGGTTCGAACCTGGGCTGATCTTTCAGAGATGGTGTGATTTACTAACAATCGCTGAATATCCGCCGTGCATCGGACGAGCACGTTAAGTGACGGCCCCCAGGCTGGACCCACTGGTTAAATGGGTATCATTTCCTATGCCCCCCCCCCTGAAATTCTCTCACCCCTCTATGTGCAATATCGTACTTGTACGGTGGCGCCATCTTCTGTACTCTAATCTCACTACAAACTGTTCTGTCACAGTCGCTAGACTTGCTCTCATTCCTCCCGTTTCTGTGTCCTGCCCAAAAGGCGATCTCGCTGTAGGTGGCTGGGACCTAAACTCTACTCACTGTGGACGGAAGTCCTATAAGAAAATGACAAATACTGTTTAATATGGGGCCACTAGTTTCAGGAATTAGGGGGACGCGGGTTCCAAGGAAGGGAGATAGCCAGTGCCGTAAGACAAATACAACATCCATGCCTCACCGGGAAGGAGGTTAATATGGATAATGGTCAACTCTTATGGGCTACGCACGACGCAAGCAGTCGCCCGTCGCTAATCTGGGGCCCCAAATTTAGAAATTAGGATGACGAATGTTCCAGGGAAGGGAGAGAACCAGTACTGAAAGACAAACAAAAATCCATGATCCACCCGGAAGGGATTTAACGTCTACTGCGGGAAAGTCTATGGGCTATGTAAGCAGTTGCCCGTTCCTAATTTAGGTTCACATGTTCCAGAATTTAGGTGGCCACTGGTTCCAGGGAAAGGAGAAAGCCAGTGCCGTTATATAAATACAACATCCATGCCTCACCGGGGGAGGTTAACTTGCACTACGGGCAACTCAGCTGGCCATGTAAGCACTCACCCGCCCTAATTTGGGACCACAGGTTCCAGGAAAGGTACATAGCCAGTGATATCGCATATGTACACAATTCATGCCTCTTGCGGGATTTAAACCCTGGTCCAACTCGGACGAATGATCAGAATCCAGCGCTTCAGATCATTCGGTAGCCGAAGTGGCTAACCTAGTTTCCTTGTTAAAAGATAACGGGGTTCCACTTTCGTTGTCAGTTTTAATAATTCAGAATTTACGAATTTCGGCCTTACAATTTTTTCACGGAACACTTATTCTCAGCATGCTGAATGTTGGGAAACACAATCTTAAGGTAAAACTATTATTTTGTAATAAATATTGTTTGGATAGGAATCGATTGATTGCGGTAGATGTTGTTCATTTGGCATTGGTTGGCAACTGGGGATTCCGTGGTGCAGATATAGGGGCCAGTAAAGCGTCTTGGAAAATAAGCAACAATCATTATTTTTAGCTTTTTTATCCTTTTTATGTTCACTGCAACGTATGCGCATGAATTAGAGTTCTCAACTCCGATGAGACGTGCTGGTGTCGCAGTGGCCTAAGCGATGGCTTCTGATCGTTCGTCCGAAAGGGGTTCGAATCCCGGTTAGGCATGGATGTTGTGGTTGTGTTACGGCTCCGGCTCTCTCCCTTTCCTGGAACTAGTGGCCCTACATTAAGGGCGGGCGACTGCTTAGATTGGAGGTTTAGCGACCACGGTGAGCTTCAACAATTTTTATTTGGAGCAAACATGGACAGGAAGATACAGATGGCCTGTGCTTAACAGTTACCAAAAGATAAACAAGTGGATGACCTATTTACAATGACAATGAGATATTTACATTATGTGGATGCACTATATACAATGTAAGCAAATTCATAACACTGACAATACTGGACTGATGGGTTGACTTACTCTATGTACAACATATGTTCGCAATGTGCATCAGCAGAGTGCCATCTCTAATAGGTGAACACCAGTACAAGGTATAACTATAAATTTTACAGTGCAAAAACAAACATGTATATTTTGAGCAATCTTGAAAAAAAGGAGAAAAGAGAAGAAAAGAGCAGAAGGTTTATACTTTTCAGTATCTGAAAGATAAACGAATAAATGATCTATCCATAATGATGGTGTGAACTCTATACAAATTGAATGCAATATCTCTCTTGTGAAACGCTGTCAAATTACAAAAAGAAACTATTACTTAGGCTTAAACAAGTGCCTCAATCACAGTGCTATAGATTAACTTGTAATGAACAACAACATATGTACACAAGATGCAACGGCATAGGGAAGACACTAATAAGGAATTACAATTCCATGGTACAACTGTAAATTTCACAGTGCAAAGAGTAAAGTATATTAGTACAAACAGAACTTGCGTTTTACAGAAAATTTATACTTCGGGTACAATACAAATAATGAAAATATGAAACTGACTCTTTGTACAGCAAATATGCAATACAGCGCAGAACATTATCTAATAGACTGATTATTTCCTATTAGGCACATGTGACATGAGAAAAATCACACTGTGTAACATTAAAATATAATTGAAATACTATCAAAGCGTTTGCTCCGCACCATGAGCATAAAACTTAAGACATGTAATCGTGACCCAACATGCGAAATGTGCCAAACATAAATTTTACAGTGCAATTAGGAAAGTACATTAGTATATACAAAACTGAGCTTTTGGCATAGCAACTATACTTCAGGTACAGTACAAATAACTGAATGATGAACAATTACCCCTGCACTACAAAAGTGCTAAACCTTGCAGAACATGGTGTAATCGACTGATCATATCCCTTTATGTACATGTAACATGATCAGAAACCACACTGTGCAAAATCAATAATACAATTTAAACACTATCAAACAGTTGCTTAGCACCGTGAGCAAAAATCATATGTTATAAAGCCCGGCAGACATAAGGAAAGTGCCGAAAAAAAACAAAAAACTTTAAACTTATTCTAAGTGCCTGTGGTATAACAAGAAACTCACCTACAGGACCTTGTTGGTGAGAAACATGCAAACGTGCAGTAACATTAAGAAGCAATTATGACAAGGGCACCTAAGAACACGATAACCACAAAACTATACTTCAATTAGTCCAAACAATTTCACAGACGTCAGAACAAAAGTTTAAGGTCTTCTGATGGACCAGAAAACCATTGACGAAAAGGTGACCACACTGACATAAAGTGTGGG
Organism: Macrothele yani; assembly: GCA_039090855.1. Lineage (NCBI taxonomy): Eukaryota > Metazoa > Arthropoda > Arachnida > Araneae > Macrothelidae > Macrothele > Macrothele yani. The sequence goes on along the minus strand of CM077013.1, from coordinate 49,930,702 downwards.
ATTGCCGCCCCGGTGGCGCAGTGGTCTAAGGCGCTGGCCTCTGATCATTCGTCCGTAAGGGGTCCGGGTTCGAATCCCGGTCTAGCATGGATGTTGTGTTTGTCTTACGGCACTGGCTCTCTCCCTTCCCTAGAACCAGTGACCCTAAATTAGGGACGGGCGACTGCTTATAGCCCATTGAGTTGCTCACGGTGGTCGTTAAACCTCCAATCAAAAAAAAAAAAAAAAAAAGTGTGGGATTCGATTCGCAGCCTTAGCAACAGTGAAAGCAAGCCTCAAGCGTGAAATCATTCTGTTCCGGAACTGACTGCACATCGCAGCTCCCGCCTGAAAGATGGTAGGTTGTATAGGGGTAGAATGTAGCTGTTGATAGTAGCAAAAAATCACATGTTTTGCTAATATGAATACATAAGCACATGACTCTGATATGGGAATAGGCGGAGTACTTGAACTGAGTAGCGTGCTATAGGCTGAGAAGGAGAGATCATTAGTACTAAGGCACTGTGCAGTAGTGAAGGTCAGATGTAGCAAGGGAAGAAGCACTGTGCAATGTTGATACACATGATCTACATCCGCAATCGTAGAACAAAACATGCAGTTAGGCGAATCAACAAGCGTCATCCTGAATAATTTGGTAGGAACTGGTAACCGCCGATGAAGAAACAACCATTGGATGTTTCTTTCTGCTGGAATAGATAGTGGCGAATTAGACATGGGCCACACTTGTGAAAGGGCGACATTCGGAACATCTGGAATCATCAATGGTGTAGCATACAGTGGATCAATGAGACAACGGTAAAGAGACGAGACAGAAAAACTGGAGAGAGGAAGTGATGAGCCCCGAACGGAAAGGAAAAAGGGAAGAAGAAGAGAGGCAGATGGAACAAGAGTTAACCCAGCTTGAGAGGCAAGGTTAGGGAAGAGGGTAATGATTGAAGAACGGAAGGAATCATACAGCGAAAGAGAGGAAGAGGTAGGGGAGATGTGGGGGGACAGATCAGAGAAGGGTTTCCAAGAAAGATCTGGAGAAATTAGATCCTGAACAGATACTATTCCGGCGGGGAGCCAAGAAAAGGTCAGTAAAGTAGGGAGCATTAGGGGATGAAGGATGGAAGAAAAGAACAGGGGCTCAGCTAATAGTTCAGTGGTGGAAGCCGGTGGAGCACGGAAGAGGGTAGAGAACGGAGAAAGGAAAGGACCTCTTTGTAGAAAGGGGAAAGTTTAGAATGAAAAAAAGGAGATTGATCCATTAGAAGATACGTGATGAAAGTGATTCGGGGATTCCTAGACGATATCATGACATCTCTAACGAGCGTAACTGGCGACTCTGGTGCACTTAGTAGCCGCAGGAAAGAAACCACTTTATGTGCTTTATAGTAGGTGCGAACTTCCAGCAGTGAAATACCTCCATCAGTGACTCGACGACAGAGAGTGGAGACCTGGATCCAATGGTACCTGTTCCATATTATCGTTGAGATGATTCGAGTGATTTCATTGAGGTGATAAATGGGCATACGTTCTGCTGACCATGCATATAGGCATGGTGAAAGAATATAAGTCTGAGCTATTCTAGCTCTTGAGAAGTAAGAAGTACAAAACTGGGAACCTCGCCAGAATGCAGCAGTTCGAGTAAGGCGTGTTCTGAGAGCATTCCATGTTTCATTTTGAGCAGAAAGACGGACTCCGAAATGGACCCCAAGGAATTTTTGGGATGAAGCAGTCCATGAGGCGCCCCACGGGTGTCAGTCCTAGAGGCCCACGCTCCGCTCCATAGGCCTGCAGTCTTGGATGTATTAAGTGATGCCGCAGAACATGAAGAATATTGATCGTAAATCTGGAGCAAGATGTCGATTTGAGCGTCTGTCCTTACACAAAAGGTCGCGTCATCGGCATATGCAGAGTATGTCACAGAAAAGTGCCTAGTACTTGCAGTAGGCGGTGGCAGTGCATCTATAAAGGCTCGATGGACAGACCGAAGAAACGGCTCAAAAGCAATGGCAAAGAGCTGCCCAGAAAGTGGGCAACCCTGCCGAATGCCTCGCCGAAAAGGAATAGGTGCAGTCAAGAAGGCGGCCGTCTTGACATGGAAAGCAGCGTCCTGATAAAGGGCAAGAATAGAGGTAACAAAAGCAAAAGGAAAGCCGAAAGCAATAAGAACAGCAGAAAGATACGAATGTGAGATATTGTCGAAAGCTGCTCTTTGGTCAAGACTAAAGAGGGCAAGTGGTTCAGAGTTAGTACGAGCCAGATGTAGGAGATCTCGAAGGAGATTGAGATTAGAAGTGATGGACCGACCAGGAACCGTGTAGGTCTGGTCGGGAGAAAGAAGAAATGGAAGAACTTGGTTGAGTCGACTGGAAAGGAGTTTAGTGAAGAGTTTATAGTCAATGTTTAGTAGCGAGATAGGACGCCAGTTTCCCAAGTCAAGCAGATCGCCTTTCTTGGGAAATAACACCATATGAGCCTCTGTGAAACCCCTCGGAAGAAAAGAGGAAGAAAGAGCAGCATTGAAAGCGGCGAGAAGAAATGGAAGCAACGAAGGGAGAAAAGTACGGTAGAAAAGGAGCGGAAGGCCATCTGGACCTGGGACAGCACGGGAATTTAGAGAGACTAGAATGGTCCGAAGTTCAGTCTGCGAAATAGGTTGTAAAAGGGAATCAGAGAGATTGGAAGGAACTTGGGGAAGAGCAGAGAGTAAAGTAGAAGAAGCAGAAACAGAAGGCTGAGGTGTTTCACTGTATTTGATAGTAAAATATCGACGAACCTGAGAGCAAACTGCATCCGGATCAGAGGTGATTTCACCATCAGGCCACCGAAGTAGTCGAAGCTGATGCGACGAGCGGCGTTTTTCTTCTAACGCGGATAGAAACTCAAAGGAGCAGTCCTCTGGTGATAGATGTTGTAGACGGAGACGAAGAATTACCTGACGTGCACGAGGCTCAAGAAGTGCTCTAAGATCCGCTTGGTAAGCTGTATACATGGGATGACTCGCACCAAGCTGTAACAGGATGTTTCGGAGATTTTGCTCTTCCATGGAGCGCTTCGTGCCTTCGGAGAAGGAATGACGTCTAAGAAGATAAATTAGGTAAGATTTTACCTCGAGCCAGTAATTGATGGCACAAGGTGCAGTGGACATGCCCTCTCGCATATGATCAAGAAGATCTCTGATCTCGGTGCATATATTCTCATCAGCTAGGAGAGAAGTGTCTAGTGTCCATGACCGAGACCTAACATGCAGACGAGATGAAGAGTTACAGGAGATAGTGATGGCACAATGATCCGATGAAGCTGTAGGAGAGTGCATACAATCCGTTGTAATGGGCAATAACGGAGCAGAAGCGTAAAATCGATCCAACCTGGCAGAAAGAGAGGAGGATGCAGATGCAGCTCTCCAGGTATGTGAAATGGATGTCGGATGCAATCGTCGGAACACGTCATGTAAATCAAAATCAGACACTAATGATCGCAATTGCTCCACAAGACGTGAACGATGTTCAATCCTCGAAGGAGCGCGATCGAGCTCTGGTTGAAGCGTACAGTTAAAGTCTCCTCCAATGAGCACATGATCTGATGGTAATGCTGACTGAAGTGCAGTGCGGAGCGACGAAAATAACAACGTTAGATGTGTAGATGAACATGGAATATATATGTTGAAAACTAAATATCGTTGTCCATCTAGGACGAAAGTGAGTCGCTGCAATAAATCTCGGCACAGGTTATGAACTTTAAAAGAGAAGAGTGCTTGACGAAATCTATTATGTACACCAATCGCTAAACCTCCACGAAGAGAGAGCCTATATGCGTGATGAAATTGATAGTCCCATCTCCTCCAGCGATGGAAGGGTGAAGTGGAGAGACAATTTGTCTCTTGCAAAAGTAGGAGATCTGCTTTAAGGTGGTGGACGTCTTCATACGCTAAAGCATTAGCCAAAGGGATACACATACCCCTACTATTCAGTGAGACTGTCTTGAACAGAATAGTCTGATGATGGTTGGAGGATGTTGTCGGCTGCGTTCTGTAACTTGGCCAGACGGCTACGGAACTTCTTTGCCCAGTAGGGACCACCCAGATCTCTGCCCGGAACGGTGCGTAAATGAGAATGTATCGCCAACATTTGATTCATGGTGTCAGACAAACAGTGGGAGTAACCTTCCAAAAAAATTGCGAGACAGCTTGTCTCTACTGGGACTTATTAGGAACGCATACACCTTCTCTCCAGACACAGGTGTCTGTGGAAGAGAGGATGCCTCTAGAATATGTAAAAAGTTTTCACAGGAGATCGGAATAATTGTTCCATCATCTGTATCAGATTCCATAGAGCCTTCAGACGTGATCATCTGACTACTAGAAGGATCACGTCCTGCCCTAAGGGTGGTTGTCATTCTAAACTTCTTATTCTGGGCGCGTGAAGTTCTACGTCGCTTTGCCCGTCCACGACTTTGCGCTGTAACCGGAATTGGAACTTCCGGCAATTTAAAAGGAGCTGAAGAAACAACCTCAACGGTCGGTGTAGCAGTATGACCAGAATCGTCATCGACCATCTCTATAGGGGACTTGGGATTAACAATTGATGCCTCTTTCGACTGAAGAGATGATGGGGGCGCCAATGCATCACCCGAGGTCGAGGGTTTACCCGTAGACGTCGGTTGACCAACGGCTGTCTCACTACTTCTGGTAGACGTTGGCCGACCAACGGCTGTCTCACTACATCTGGTAGACGTCGGCCGACCAACGGCTGTCTCACTACTTATGGTAGACGTCGGTTGACCAACGGCTGTCTCACTACTTTTGGTAGACGTTGGTCGACCAACGGTTGTCTCACTACTTTTTGTAGACGTCGGTTAACCAACTGCTGCATCACTACTTTTTGAGGAAGTCTGCTGTTGCTGGTCTTTAGCACCAGAAGAGGAAGCCGATTGACGTGACAAAGAGGAAGAAGGTCGAGCTGTTGACTTGGAAAGAGTGTTCGCATTATGAGGGCATAGGAGCGCGGGGATGTCCCGTGCCTTTACAATTCGGACAGACGGAGCCTACTGTGATGAATATCTCTCTAATGTGCGTGTAGCAGCGTACACGTAAAGTGGGTGGAATACGCAGCATGTGCTCCTCTGAAGGGAAGACCACACGAACATTGCGGCGAAACCCGAGTAGGTATCTATCTTCTGGCACCTCTGGAAACGAAGAGTAGGTAGTTACACCTCCAATGATCCGGCCATAAGGAAGAAGAGCGGCAATCAAGAGATCATCTGAAACTTCAGGTGGAACTGGTGAGAAACTTACAACAACGGAACTCTGTGAAACAGGTTCGGCATGGATGTGACGATCACCAATTGAGATGCCCTTGGTCAGTACATGTAGGGAATGGGCAGGAGTAGAGAAGTAAACAACTACTTTGTAAGGCTTCCTGCCCACATGAGTTATGGCTGATGCAGGAACAATCTCTCGAAGAGCAGCAGTATATGCAGTGAGTTTTGTATTTCTCAGGCTCGGAAACACAACACCATTCTCCATAGTTTGAAGGAATTTCAGCCCAGAAGGGGTATCTTCTTTAAGGACAACCTCAATGACTTCGGCATTATGCGTCATCTCATATTGTCCAGGAGAAAAAGAAGACTGGGAAGGTCCCGACTTAGATGCGGTTACGTCAGCATATGAGAGGGTAGTTGTACGTTGCTTTGGAGATGATTCCGGCATGGAGTGCGAAACATCCATGGCGTCATCATTAGCTTTCAGAGAAGACAACGTATCGCCGCTGGGAGACTTGGAAGAAGAGGCGATATCCGATGGTAAGGCAGCAACAGAGGGCTGCAAGGAGGAGTGGTTTATCGAGATAGACTCGTCATTGGTAGTAGTATTTTTTTTTTGATTGGAGGTTTAACGACCACCGTGAGCAACTCAATGGGCTATAAGCAGTCGCCCGTCCCTAATTTAGGGTCACTGGTTCCAGGGAAGGAGAGAGCCAGTGCCGTAAGACAAACACAACATCCATGCCTGACCGGGATTCGAACCCGGACCCCTTACGGACGAATGATCAGAGGCCAGCGCCTTAGACCACTGCGCCACCGGGGCGGCATAGTAGTATTTAGAGAAGCTGTTATCGGGAGATCATCATTTCCGGTAGGAAGGGTTAGGACGTCATTCTCCCCGAAGCCGCCATTTGCAATGGCGAGGAAAACTTAGCCCTTAGCCAGCTTGGCCAAGGCAGAAAAATAAGGTAAACTAATCAAAATAAGCACTTACCAGCTCGGCAGGCATATAAAAAGAAACACGGAACCTTCACACACAACACACACGAAATAGAACACTGACAACGAAGAAAAATAACACACCAACGAAAACTTGAGGAACACAGATAAACACGACTAACTCACCGTGAGCAACTCAATGGGCTATAAGCACGACTGCTTAGAGCCCATTGAGTTGCTGACGGTTGTCGTTAAACCTCCAATAGCCGCCCCGGTGGCGCAGTGGTCTAAGCGATGGCCTCTGATCATTCGTCCAAAAGGGGTCCGGGTTCGAATCCCAGTGAGGCATGGTGTTTGTCTTACGCTACTGGCTCTCTCCCTTCCCTGGAACCAGTGATCCTAAATTAGGGAATTAGGGACGGACGACTGCTTATAGCCCATTGAGTTGCTCACGGGGGTCGTTAAACCTCCAATCAAAAAAAAAAAAAAAAAAAAAAACCTCCAATAACAACAAAACAACAAATCTGATGCAAACAAACTTAGTCCCGAAAAAGGCTAAATGCAGCAAATAACATATCTACTGTTGTCAAATACAGTCCCTAAATCACGTCCTTTGAACTCTAAAGCATGAGTATCTCATTGAGACACCCTGAAACACTTGAGAATAAATCAAAATGGGTTGGATATATAGTATGTGTGAAAAGTAGATGATTTAAGGAGTCACACCATTCGATTTATATTTTTTAAATATTTTTTTCCACACCTACATACTGTATGAGAACATCCCAAGTGTTTACTGAATTACGACAACCTACTTAATACATCGTTGGCGCTTCGTTTTTTGGGATAACGGCCACCACCCGGCGCGGCATCGACTCCACGAAATATCTGCGGGGATCTGCAACCATCGTGTTTGTATTGCGGTCCACAGTTCCAGCATGAAGATGGCGACCCAAAATTTACCACAGATGTTCAGCTGAGTTCAGATCAGGCGAGCTTGTGGGTCATTCAAGATGCCTCATACAAACGTGTTCGTCGAACCATTTCTGCTCGAAGTGAGTCCTATGGCATGGAAAACTATCGTCATGGAAGAAGCCATCCCTCACTGGGTGGAGATACAAAGAAGCATCACGAATATCACCAGAGATGTTCCGCTGAGTTCAGATTAGGCGAGCTTGCCGGTCATTTAAGATGCCTCATACAAATGTGTTCGTCGAACCATTTCTGCTCGAAGTGAGTCCTATGGCATGGAAGAAGCCGTCCCTCACTGGGTGGAGATACAATGTTATGCGGTATTCACGGCCTTTAGGCAATCTCTGGTTATAACCAGTATCCATACGTTGGTACAAACGCACCAGGTGTCGTAGTTAATGCCTTCTAAACATGATCTATATCAAACCACAGCACCCAGTGCCCTAGACAGTCGATGCCATGCACGAAGGATTCATAGACTTATAGTGTTGACGCCAAATCTGGATTCGAACATCAGTAGAATATACAACGTGTGGTCATTCCTTGGACCAACACAGACTTCCAATTTTCTGTCGTCCAATCAGCAAGCTGTTAGTACCAGGAGAGTCAGTTTCGCCCATGGGCTGTTGTTGTTGGCAGAGGCTGGCGTATAGTACGTCTGCTCTTGAAGATCACCCGTACTTGAGTGGAATGTCGTTTCTGATTAACCAGCATCATATTGAACCTTCGAACATAAAAGTGTCCTATGCCGCTTGCCCTGCACAAGGCGGCGCACCCGTAGTTCCCCAGCGAAATCCAACTTTCGTCGTCCTTTGCAGTTGTGTCACCAGTTGGTTGTTTAACTATTTTTGGAGACAATTCTGGTGTGTTTTAACCACGCAATCCCTGAAACAAAACTGTCGCCGATTTCGAAATGGACGCACTAGCATATCGTGCGCTTATAATGTGACATTTCCTGTACGGCGACAAATGCTTAGTTTTACTCATCATGTCCGTAACTTCGCTCTTAAGTGAAACAAGTATTGGATATATAAAAAATGTATTGGCTAATTAATGTTCACGAAGGTTAAAATCAAAAATAAAGTTTGTTTGAAATGAGTAAGACAAAAAAAAGCACATTACCTTTCTTTCCCTTCTTGGTTACAGGATTTCTTTTAAAAGAAATCTCACGATTATATCCATTTGTAGACACTTGAACTTTTCTTGACATTTTGACAACATTTTAAATCCAGTCCCCAAATATACTGGCGTGCAAAAATTAAAGACTAGACGGTTTTTCTAATGTAACGTCACGCAGAAGTGCTCTACATCAACTCAAATCATACCATAAGATCCCCAAGAAGTCAGAATATGGGACAAGTGAGCAAAACCGTCCAGACAAGGAATCCAAAGGATACAAAGGCACTTTATTGAAAAGGTAGCTTCGAGCACAACTGGACAGAAGACAGAAACGTCCACGAGACAGGCGGCTGCTAAGAAACATCCAGTCTTTAGTAGGAGATATGATCACCCCTGAATGCGTTACAGGATTTACGACGTCTGTCCATGCTGAGGACGAGGTTGTCAAGGAGATGTTGAGGCATCGCGGCCCGTTACTTTTGTAGCGCCAATCGCAGCTCCGGAATCGTTGCTGGCGGGCTGGTGACGTGCTGCCAAGCGTCTCGCGAGAAGGTCCCACACGTGTTCGATTGGATTTAGGTCCGGAGACCTTGCGGGATTATCCATGCGTTGAATATCTTCACTCTCCGACAGCTCTGCGACAGCTCTGTGACAGCTACTTACAATGGGGTGTAGCGTTGTCGTCTATGAAGAGGAACTCAGGACCCACAGCACCTCTAAACAGACGCACGTGAGGCAGGAGAAACTCGGTACAATAGCAGACACCAGTGAATGAACCTCCTTGGAAGATGTGGACGTCAGTACGGCTACCAAGCATGATACCGACCCAAACGAGAACTCCGCCGCCTCCAAACCGGTCCTTTTCGATGATGTTGGAAGTGTAATTGCGTGTTCCCTGCTATCTCCAGATGTGTATGCGTCCAGATTCGCTGGTCAGACTAAATCGGCTTTCATCCGTAAAGAGAACTCGACTCCTTTGCTGATGTGTCCAGTTCTTGTGCTCCTGGCACCACAGAAACCGCCGTCTCCGATGAGCAGGCGTTAATGGCACACACCGTACTGGTCGTCGTGCAAATAGACCACCTTTGTGCAGCCTCCTGACCACGGTAAAACGCAATAGCGGACGTCCAGTTGTCTGTTGCATATGCCTTGCGATTTCTCCTGCTGTCTGCCGGTCTGTCCCTCCTCGTCTGTAGGACAATATACCGGTCGTCCGCTGCCGTGGTTGCTCATGGACGACCTCCTCTAAACTCTCGGACAGCTGTTCCTGTAGTTTAAAATGCTCTCCAAGCTCGTGAAACGATGCTGTGAGCAATCCCGAACTCCTCCGCCACACTAGTCACACTTCAACCTCGTTCCAACTTCCCAATGACGCGACCTCGGGTAAAGTCATCTAGATGTCGTCTACTAGATTGCCTGTTGGCCATATCACACGGTGACAGCAACTCGACGTCGTTCAAACCGATGTACAACGTGGAATAACTTTCACCGAATTGCTGAGCGTACACCGCCCGTGTGCTTTATACCCTTCCGATACTACCCCCCACGTCATGCTGCATATACGCGTCATGCCCTACCGTACCGAACCTTATTCTCTCTCCTCCTGAGTGGTCTTTCGGTCCGTTCTGCCTGCTCGTTCCGCTGTTATGCTAATTTCTCCTCTTCGTCCTTAATTTTTGCACACCCTTGTAGTAGACATGTAGCCAGTCTTTTAGTTATAATCCATTAGAAGGAACCCTAACTCGAACAAGAGCCCAAAGTGTTTTTACTTCTGCTCACACGCGGACGTGCCCTCTGTTGGCAAACTGAAAAGTGTTCATGACTAATTTCATCTTTTCTTTCACGCGAATCTAAAACTACGCTTCCCCGTAATCACTCTGTCGTGATGCAATTAACAAGAATTCACACTGCGTTGTAGTTATTCAACACCTCTAAAATACACCGTTTTACCTCACAGGCTGTTCCCTCCTCCTTGTTACGCTAGGTATCTGGTGACCCTCTCTTTAAATTGGTTTGGTCATAATTCAGTGAGCAGTCAGTGTGCATACATTCATGGCCCAGATAATTACATCCACTCCGTATTTATAAGTGGTTAAGTCCCACGGCGAGTAGCAACGATGCCATCGGCCAGTGCGGAATATAACACAAGATGTGCAGGACGTATCAATTCACCAGTAAGACACCTTTGAAATGGATAAAAGAACAACTTGATGGAGATCAAACGGGAAAAAATTATCTGCGCTAGGAGATGGGAGCCAGTATCAAAGAAACAGTATTGTTGGCTGTTTTAGAGTAGCCGTAGTGAAGGTGTGGCTGACCCCAGTTAACGGCAGACTAGAGCAACAGGGCACAGAGAAAATTTTCCAAGAACACAGTCCAGTGGACGCTCTTGAGGATAGTCAGCGGCCACTTCACGTGCCCATGTTAACGGATCGTCACTGATAATTCTGCTCTCAATGTGCACGGGAGAACACTGACTGGATTGACATTGGACAACTGGAAAAGTGTCGCTGGTGTAAAGTGTTCAGATTTCAGCTCAAACGTGCGGATGAACGAGCTCACATTCGAGGTAGTGGGAGTGAAACTTTGCAAAAAGACGGTATGATCGAATGGAAATAGTTCGGTGCCATCGTTATCAGAATTTTTCTTGTGGACGGCAATGGATTCCATCATTCCTGTGGGACACATTTGTACAGCTAGATCTTATCTAGTCATTCTTTCGAGTCAAGTATTGCTCTGCATGGTGATCATGTATTCAGATGTCACTAAAAGATTTCAGCAAAAGGACTTTCTGTCTTTTCAAAGCTCGCATCGTGCAGGAACTGTTAGATTAATGTCCAATCATTTCGGGAGATCTCTTTTCCCCCAAATTCCTTCAACATAAATCCCGTCGAACGTTTTTCGAATGTAGTGGAAAGCAGAGTTCGCCGGTGCACGCCAAGGCCTCATTCCGTCATCATAATCCGAGATTTCATTTTATCTACTATAACGAAGTAAATTTCTCCGTCATTTTTATCCGCGCCAGGATTCGAACCCGGGTCCCCTCATTCCGGAATAAGTCACTCTACCAATTGAGCTACGCGGACGTTTTATTCTGATTCCTATCTACCTTTATGTCGTGTGCGTCCTTCTGGCAGGTACGTCACATCTTCTGGTACGTTACACTACAAAGTACAGAATACCGGAGGGCACCTTCTACAGTTCAGTGGAATTGCCCAGATATCCTAGCTGGAGCAAGTGGTTATTGGGGCCAAAGACGCTCCAGCAGATGAGTATGGTTGATGATGATGATACACCCACTGAGGGTATATCATCATCATTCACCATACCCACTCCTACCAAATGAAAGTGTCCGGAAATCTTTTCCACAGATCTTTGTCTTGAGCCACAATCTTCCATATCGCTCCAGCACGCTTTCAAATTATCCAGTCATCTGTAGCATGGCCTTCCTCTGGTCTGCCCCATGCTTTGCAGTCTAAAATACCAGTTGTCCAACGGTGGTCAGCTCTTCCACCAACCATACCAGCCCGTTGTCACTTACGAGTCTTTACTTTATCATGATGGCATCAACTCTTGCGCGTATGTATGTCATTTACTGATTCATGAGTTCTTTTCATGTCTTTCTTGGTTACATCAAGCATGCATCTCTTTATGCTGTTAGCAGGCTTTACGTGACAGAGTTCTTGTTATCCTGGATAAAACCCAAATCAGCTGGCATTTCATTTTTTCAGTGCTTCACGCACCTTTTCTAAGCAGTCATATGCAGTGCGTACATATATCGCTCATCTAGAGTGAATAACAGCCCGTACAAGTCGAGGCATCATCTCCACCAAATGCCGAGGGTATTCGGAGGTAATGCCTTTTTCAGCCTTGTCTCTCAGACCAAAGTCTCTGCCCGAGACGTTGGTCTGAGATCCGTGGATCTGATATTCCGCTTCACGCCATCCCAGTTAACTTCAACGCGGTTTAAATCCGAGAAGCTTGGTGGGCCACTGGATGGTTCCAATACCCAATGAGTGTTCTTCGAGCCATGCCTGGGTGGTTGCAGCTCGCTGTGGTGGCGTATTATCCTTCCGAAACAGTCCATCAGGAGCAGGATTCGGCAAGGTCATGAAAACTTGTAAGTGATCAGCCAGCACATCCTAGTATGGCGAAGTGTTTAAAGACCTATCCAGATACACTAAGGTACCTAATGTGTCCCACTAGGAGGCTCCGTATGCATTCATAGAGCCACCGTCATCTTGAATAGAACCGACGTGGCACGATGGTGCAATGGTCTCATACTGTTGGAGCAATGGACATTGTATAGAAACCTAATAAAGACATAGTGCATGATGAGGCAATGCTCTCATGCTGTTGGAGCAATGGACATTGTATATAAACCTAATAAAGACATAGTGCACGATGGGGCAATGGTCTCATGCTGTTGGAGCAATGGACATTGTATAGAAACCTAATAAAGACATAATGCACGATGGGGAAATGGTCTCATGCTGTCGACGCAACACCGGCACCCTCCAATCAGGTCGGTAGGGATGAAAATGGGATTCATCTAAAAACACGACACGCCATCACTCTGCTGAAGTCCAGTTTTGACGTTCCCAACACCATGGCGATTAGTAATTACCGATGATGAGCAGTCAGCCATGGCATACGAGTTGGGTGTCGGCTCCAGTAGCTAAGGGTATGCAGTTTGCGCAGTACTATTTGTTTCCTAATAATGCCTGGGCGTCCGACGTTTAACCTGGATGTGATCTGTACGAGCCTGGAGAGTCTACGTCAACCCCTGTCATCAACGGCGTGTAGTCGGCCAACGCTTGCTCTCTGGAAGCTGGCATACTTGCTGTACACCCTTGTTATGGTTGCCCTCGGGAACCCGAGTGTTCTTACCACTTATGCTATGGAATGACTCATTTGTCTTGCGGCGACAATGTGTTGACGATCAAAGTTGGTGAGACCCTCACATTTACCCATTTTCGTCGATTGCGATACATTGTTGGGGATCCCTTATGTTTGCCTATTTGTTGCCGGCGTGCTGTTTGCGATCGTCGCACTGTGCGCGGGGAGTGCTCATGCCAAGTGCCCATCGCTCTTATATGCTACGTATGGTCTACTGAATGTATAAATTAATAGTCGTGGCGACGGTGGGAGATCCATCAGTTCGAGAACGTCAGAAACCGCAGGATGACGGATAGATGTTTAGATGACGCGTTAGTAACTGATGGTCCTCTTTGCAGATTTTTACGACTGCGAAGGGATATATTTAGTTCAATATTTTTACAGCCTTTCATCTGTCGACAATAAAGCGAATGCGTGACCCCATATCAGTTAGATTCTACCGTAATTTCCTTGAAACTATTAGCATCTGAGTAGCGCAAACTGGACCGGAGAGCATACATCAAGAGATATCCGATCACTGTTTGAAACAACTCATAATGACCATATGTATTTCTAAGTGCAAAGAAAATAGACTTATGACAGCTTTGTAAATCTCCTTGGAGCTTGCCGTGGCGAAAGCTAGACTGTATCCAGAAGGCTTCGTAAAAGAGGACTGTACGCCAGGAAAAGAAGGGTCTGTATCCCCTTACCTTTGGTTGCAAAATATTTCAATTAGCATGTAGTAAGCAGCATCACAATTAAACACCTCAACATTGGGGACATGTACTCTACAGAGATCTGTCAAAATATTATGTAACAAGTGTTTCTCGGCGCCAGTACATCTGGAGAGGATCAGAGCAACCGGAATTATCCGCACTTACATAACAGAAAAAACAGTTCAAAGGTGGCGTGTACCACGAGCACATATCACGAATGATGGTTACACAAGTCTGTATGTTTTCAATACAGGTAAGTTGAAGGGTCATGTGTATCAAGAAGATATCCCAGAACTACATGTACGAATTTTTCGAGGTGCTCTTGTTCTAGATTTTGATTTCATGGACAACAGTTCTCGTCTTCATAGGGCAAGGTATGTGGATGAATATCTTGAAAGTAAAGATAAGCATAGAATAGATTTACCAGACAGGTCTCAGACCTTAATCCAATCGAGCACACTTGGGAGGCTTTACAACTGCATAATCGTCAACCGCTTCCAAGAACAGCCTATGATTTGAAAACTGCTGCGACAGAGGAATACAAACGTCCCTCTATTTAGCAGCTGAATCCTCTTGTTGTAAATACGCGGGATCGTTGTGAGACATTGAGGGATCTTAGAGGTGACCATACGCCTTATTCACCTCAAGCTGACTCCGAAACAACAACGTCTAAATTTGCCCGCGCTCAACTTTACCATGATCAAAATGCACATCATTTTGCGGGATTTCGACGAGTTATAACAACATACATGTTCATACAAAGTTTGAAATGTCCGGCAAAGGACCAGCACACATGGGCGGCGAGAACGGAAAAGCAGGAAAACTTACCAAGGCAAAATAATCACCCTCGGCATCGACACATAGTGCCCTCTGTCCGGCAAGGCCATGATACTGGAACAAAAGGACGTCTTGTGGCTGGACCCGAAGAAGTCATCAACTGCACGTTGAACCTCGTTGTCTGTCGTGAACTGTGTCCCGGACAGAAAGGGATCCATGCGGCGAAACAGAGGATAGTCTGTTGGAGACAAATCCGAGGAATATGCAGAATGAGGCAGTGCTTCATAGCCTAAGGCACTTAGTGTCAGCATCATTCGTTGTGCGACGTGAGGGCGGACGTTGTCCTGGAGCAGAAGAACACCATGTCTGTTGACCAAAGCCGGTTATTTCTGCAACAATTTCCGGTACATCTGGTGTAATTCAGCACAATAACATTCTGCAGTGATGGTTTGTCCTCCTGCTAAGAAACTCCGATTAATTATCCCTGTTGTGGACCAGCAGACAAGGAGCATCATCTTCTTGGTGTGTAGGGGAGGCTTACGATGCCGTCCAGCAGGTTGTGCCTTGCTTAACTATTGTGCAGATCATTTCCGATTATCATAAAGGACCCACTTCTCGTCGCAGGTGACGATGCGATGCAGTAGAAGTTCCTGTTTATTCCTGGCAAGCAGCGCCATGCAGACTTCCAAACGCCTAGGCTTGTTGGCAGTTGTCAACTCATGCGGCAGGCACATGTCCAGCTTTTTGACCTTACCCAGCGCAGCCAGACGCCGAACAACTGTCGTGTGGTGGACACCTACCTCTGCTGCTATCTCACGACATGTTTTTCGGCGGTCAGCTTCAACCACACGTAACAGAACACCATCACAAACAGTAACAGTTCGGTGATCACGTGCTTCATTTTGCAGGCCCGTATCTCCGCTTTGAAACTTCACAAACCGTCGCCGAATGATTCGTTCTGTATTTTCCCCAAATGCTTTGTTAACGTTTCAAGTGGCGATTCCTGCAAAATGGCCCAGTTTGAATTCGCAAAGAAAGATGACTCTCAAATCTGGCTCTGCATGTTTCCTTTGCAAGACATGTTGCGTCCAAAGAAACCACGCCTGAACGTTGTTCTCCACAATCAAAGATCTGTTTGTCATTTTCTTGTAGGACTTCCGTCCACAGTGAGTAGAGTTTATGTCACAGCCACCTACAGCTAGATCGCCTTTTGGGCAGGACGCAGAAACGGAAGGAATGAGAGCAAGTCTAACGACTTTGACAGAACAGTTTGTAGTGAGATTAGAGTGCAGTAGATGGCGCCACCGTACAAATACGATATTGCACATAGAAAGGTGAGAGAATTTCAGGGGGGCATAGGAAAGGATACCCATTTAACCAGTGGGTCCAGTCTCGGGGCCGTCACTTAACGTGCTCGTCCGATGCACGGCGGATATTCAGCGATTGTTAGTAAATCACAATATCTCTGAAAGATCAGCCCAGGCTCGAACCAGAGGACCTTGCATCGATAGTCTGAACTGCTAACCACTAAGCCATCCGCGGCTCTACATTGTTCTCCACACACGTGCTAGCTATTTATAGTAACTGTGTGACGTAATACCTATGGGTGGTTCCATTCCGCTGAGGTGGGGTCTTGTCTCCACTGCTCGTTCGCGCATGGACATTTCATTCGCAACAACACAATATATTCTTTGGTCCTAAAAGATGGACGGACGATTGCTTACGGCTAGGGAAATTCTGTCGCTGCGCGAATTTCTGCGTTTTTTTTTTTTTTGCGAATTTTAGGGGTTTTCCCGTAATTTCGCGAATATTAAATGTATCCGCGGATTTCAGATGTTTTACCTATTTTTTCCTAATTTCTATTAAAATTTTTTGATAACTGTATTTTTCATAATTAAATAATTTTAATACTGCCTTCGTTAGAATTTACGCGAAAAATATACCGCAAAGTAATCCTATTCGAAAATCCAAACCAGAACTTTTAACCTTGAATTACCTCTCAAGATTGTTCGTTACGAAGATACTCTTTTCGAACAAGCTTGACGGGTAATTCAAGGTAACATGCGCTCTTCTGAAGAGTGAACACGTGCTATTTCGTGATTTCCCCGGCTACTGTTGAATGACCTTTGCGACTTGCCGGACTAGTAAACCGTAAAACGGATGTCGTTAGTTGTGTTAGTAAATTTATGGGAAAGCAGCTCACAGAAAAGAGTGTTTCGACGACTCTTAGCTTAAAAAATTTGTGCTTCCGTGTGAATAGTTTATGAAGTTTCAAGATATTGTTTTCTAATTTTGAGAATGAGCCACGTGAGTAAAATGAGTGCGTCTGAAAGATGCAAGCAGTACAGCAAAGGAACGTTTCATGTGAACAAAAATCTATTGTTCTGTTCGTGTTGGAACATACCAGCGGATTTTTTAAGAAATGACATTTGTGAAAAACATTTAGCAAACAAGCTGCATAAAAAAGGTGTGTTTGAACAGTGAATCGAAAATAATACGAAAATGTGTTGATGAATTAATTGAGAAAAGAACTGCACAAGAACAGCATCGCTCAATGGAACTTTCGAAATTAACTGGTGTCTTTTGTGCAGCTAACATCCTACTTTCCAAACTGGATAACCCTACATCAAAAAATTACTTGGAAAATTCGTTGAAATATATTGGTGTTATTCCAAATGCAAACTGGATGCGGAAATGTTATTTGCCGAAAATACATGATATTCACAAACAACAAGTGAAAGATTTTTTAAAGACAGTATCCGGTGTAAGCATCGTAGCAGACGAAACAACTGATTCAGAAGATAGATAAATTTTGAATATTCTTGCTGTTCCATCAGCTGGACCGAATGTTGGAAGCTGCAATGATGAAACCTCTTTGAATGCAATCTTCCTTGAGTGCATCACTTTGGAATCCGTAAATTTTAAAGCATTCAGCGAGGCATTACTTCACTGCGTTAATAAGTGTGAAATACCTTTTGCTAATATAACCGCTTTTGTGACAGACAATGCATTTTACATGTCCAAAGCATGGGGAAAGTGCATGAAAGCTGTATTTTTTAATGGTGTTCACGTCACCTGCAATGCGCATCTTTTAAATCTTTTGGGCGAAATAAAATGTTAACTCTTTAGTAGTTGCTGTTAAACGTGCCTTCACAGCTTGTCCTTTCCGTAAAGGACGTTTTCGACTATTTTTGTAATAGAAAGGCAAAATACCTTGCTTACCACCAGTACCTGTGCGGACTAGGTGGAGCAGTTGTTTTGAGGCCGTGCTTTTTCACTGCAAACATTTTGAAGACTACGCATAGTTTTTGAAAAAGAAAAAGAAAACAGTAGCAGTTGTATTGTGGATAAAATCATTGGGTATTGTCAAGATAGTGATTTAAAAGAAAATCTGAAGCATTTTGAGGCGCCCTATATTTCCGGACACCTCACTTTATTTGAAAAACAACGAATTTCCGCACACAAAGTATGTAATGAAATGTTGGACATCGCCAACAGTCTGTTTAGCAAGAGTCAAGACTGCGATCACGTCGCTGCAAAAAGAGCTCTATCCATTTATTATGAAAAATTTAAGCATTATTTTTTTTAAGATAAAAAACATCGATTTTGTCAGCTAGCCACAAATTTCTTCAAATCATGTAGGGTGTTTGATCCCGATCAATTTAAATCCCTGGACCTTTTAGACGACGAAGGAGATTTGTTTGTTTTCAGCCACATTCCCTTATTCGAAGATGAGGACTAACTAAAATGTGAATTCCGTTCATATAAAGCGAGTGTAAAAGAATTTCGTGGCAGCGAAGGTTTCCTAGACTTCTGGAATACGAAAAAAATGTCGTTTTCCTAAGTTACACACAGCATTAAAGAAGAAAATCTGTGTATGGTCAATATAATGTATCAAAATGCCGTCCACCTAACTGGAAATCTTGATCTCGTGTAACGGCGTTGATAACATTGCCAAAATTTGAGTGGTTTATAAATGTAAGTATCAATTTTAAAAACTTATAAAGTTATAATGCTTATTTAGTTACGTACTAGTCATATTTTTATTACTGCTTCGTAGTTTGGTAGACTTTTTTTTTTTTTGGAAATGTTAGTGTATATCGTTAGTGTATAAATGTTAGTGTATATATTTCGCGAGCTTTTCGCGAAATTTCATAATTTATCCCGCGACCGCTCCGCAAATTTTGATTTTTTTCCCGCGATAAAATTACTGCCCTACTTATGGCCCATCAAGTTACTCTAGGTGGTCGTTAAGCCACCAAACAAACAAAATTTTCACGATACGAATCCACAGCCTACAGTAACGTAAAACTCGGATTTGGACTTTTAACTTTGCCATCTCGGTGGAGCAGTGGTCTAAACGCTGGCATTAGTTCGAGGTGGATCTAGATTCGAATTCTGGTGAACCATGAATTTTGTATTTATCTCACGGCGGTAGCTCTTTCCTTTCCCTAGAATCTCAGTTCCTAACTTTGGAACCGGCGGTTGCTTATAGCCCATTGAGTTGCTCACGGTTGTCGTTAACCCTCCCCCTCTCTAAAAAAAATTGTACCACATCAGCCGTTCTACTAGTATCAGTCATCAATATAAGTTTTGCTATTAAAGCAGTAATGGAAAACCACAAAATATAAAATAGCATTGTATTGTTTAATTTTTTTCAGAATGTTAAATGAGAGAATATTATGGATTTTTTGTGACACAAAAGAATACTATTTTAATTCAGTGTAGCATGGTTTAATCGCTTTTAGGAATAGTTTAAGTAAACAGAAAGTCTTTAAAGCGATTTTTTCTATGTCGAAGACCAAGGACAACGCGTTTTGTTACTTGGAAAAAATTCAAATAAATAAATAAATCACAGAAAGATTCAAATGGAATGAGAGATAAAAATCCAATCCTGTTCTCAAACTTTCGGTTAGTCGATAGAATTATGTCAGGCACATCTCAAATATTACATCTTCTTTCCAAAGAGATGTACTCAGGCAACTGTGTTTTGCCTTAAATATAGAACTTTTCATTTTATATGTCTGTTTTCCGGTTTGTTCGACTACAAGGTAAATTCATTATAACGTTTTTCTTCCACCTAGTCCAACAGAAATGAAATCTGTTATAAAACAAAAAGCACTTGTCGGATATAAACCAGTGTTCTCTGAAAAACAAAGCATTATCAGAAGGAGAATAAGAAAGAATAAAAACTATTTTCCGTTATGTCTAATAGGTTCATTCTGCAGAATTCAAAAAGATGCTTCAGTGGATATTCAAACCCAAGATTATGAACAAACGATTTAAAGAAGTAAAATTTGGTTCTTTTAAGCTCTATGTTATACACTGAGTGGCCACTTTATTATGACCACCCCCTCAGCACTCCGTTGGGCCACCTTTTACCCTTAATACTGTGTCGATTCTTCGTGGCATGGACTCCACAAGATGTTGATAGGTGGTTTGAGGAATCCGAGACCATGCTTGATGAATAGCACTTTCCAGGAGTGTGAGATTGCAGGGTTGTGGATCCAGCTGTCTGATGGCTCGTTCAACTTCATCCCACAAATTCTCAATGGGGGTTGAGATCTGGAAATTGTGGGGGCCACCTAAGCAAAGTAAATTCACCGGCATGTTCCTGAAACCAAACCTGTACAATACGAGCACTATGGCAGGACGCATTATCTTGTTGAAAGTAGCCATCGCCATTGGAATAAACCATCCACATGACAGAATGCACTTGGTCCGCAACGATGTTTAGATATGATGTGCCAGTCAGACGTTGATCAACACTAATTAAAGGGCCCAAAGCATGCCAGGAAAACATTCCCCAAACCATTACGTTGCCTCCACCAGCTTGAAGGGTTGTAGTAATGCATTTGAAGTCCATGCTTTCGTGCTGTTTCCGCCAAATTCTCACTCGGCCATCGGCATGGTGCTACTGAAAACGTGATTCATCGGACCACATAACTTGTTTCCAATTCTCGACTGTCCAATCCTTGTGCTCCTGTATGAACTGGAGATGTTTTCTCTTGTTAACTGCAGAACGCAAAGGTGTTCGAACAGGCTTTCGGCTGCCATATTCCATCCGATGCAGTGTACGGCGAACAGTGTGTGCAGAGATCATTTGAGGGGATACTTGAATAAAATTGTCTGTAATTTGCTGCACTGTTGCCCTTCTGTAGTCTGTTACCAGTCTGGACACTCCGTTCCGCCAGAGCAGTCACTAGTCGATGACGACCACACGTTGCACGTAGAGACCCAGTTTTTTGGCTGACAGTCCAGTCTTTAAACACTTTAACAACAGCTTCTCTGGAACATTTTACGAATGCGGCGGTTTCGGTAATACTCGCTCCATGGCTCCGAGCTCCTACAATCATTCCACGTTGAAAGTCCGTCAAATCGCATTTTTTTACCCATCTCGTCACCCAAAAATCACTTCTACTACTGTCGCAATCACTAAGCTTTCCCTCTTTTTACTAGCCTCTCCCTCTGGCGTCAACAGAGTGCAGACATAGCTCATTTGTTTAAAACTGTCAGCTGGTCATAATAAAGTGGCCACTCAGTGTATACATAATGTTGCTTATGCATTTTTGAATATTTCAGAGTTCCATCAAAACATCAAACAGGTGTCATCGCTCTTTCCACGTTTATAAGTGAGTCACCGAAAAATTCTCATTGGCCGCCAGCGGGAATCGAACCCAGGGTCTTCCAGTTACGCACCGGATATGCTTCCACTGCACCACAGCGGCCTCGAATTCCTCCAAACTCACATACACTAACTGCTAAACCAATTTGGCAGATTCCTTCTTGGAGCCCCGCACAATGCTGGGTATTCGCCAAAGAGAACAAATAATTAGAAGGCGAATGAGTAATTAATACAGACATTTGACGTGAACTAGGAATATCAAACAGAGGTCATCGCTTTTTCCACTTTGTGATGCAGTGGAAGCATATCCGGCGCGCAACTGGAAGACCCTGGTTTCGATTCCCGGTGGCGACCAATTAGAATTTTTCCGTGACACACTTATAAACGTGGAAAGAGCGACCACCTCTGTTTGATGTTCCTAGTCCACGTCAAATGTCTGTATTAATTATCCTTCAAAAACCTTATCGTAACTGAAAGGGATTCATTTCCGTATGCGGATATAAGCTTATAGTTGCAAATTACGCAGTTGAGTGTGTCTTTTATACACTGGTGTGCAAATATTAAGGACGAAGAGCAGAAATTAGCATAACAGCCGAACGAGCAGGCAGAACGGACCGAAAGACCACTCAGCAGATAGACTAGGGTCCGGTACGGTAGGGCATGCGCATATATGTAGCATGACGCAGGGGATGGGGTCGGATCGGAAGGGTATAAAGCACACGGGCGGTGTACGCTCAGAAATTCGGTGAAAGCTATTGCACGGTGTACATCGGTGTGAAACGACGTCGAGTTGCTGCCACCGTGTGATATGGCCAACAGGCAATTCAGTAAACGACATCTGGATGACTTTACCCGAGGTCGCGTCATTGGGAAGTTGGAAGAAGGTCGAAGTGTGACTAGTGTGGCCGAGGAGTTCGGGGTCGCTCACAGCATCGTTTTACGAGCTTAGAGAGCATTTCAAACGACAGGAACAGCTGTCCGAGAATTTACCAGTAGTCGTCCACGAGCAACCACGGCGGCGGACGACCGGTATATTGTCTTACAGGCGAGAAGAGACAGACGGCAGACAGCGGGAGAAATCGCAAGGCACATGCAACAGACAACTGGACGTCCGTTATCGCGTTTTACCGTGGCCAGGTGGCTGCAAAAAGGTGGTCTATCTGCACGACAACCAGTAGGGTGTGTTCCATTAACGCCTTCTCATCGGAGACGGTGGTTTCTGTGGTGCCAGGAACACATGAACTGGACACATCAGCAATGGGGTCGAGTTCTCTTCACGGATGAGAGCCAATTTAGTCTGACGAGCGATTCTGGACGTATACACATCTGGAGAGAGCATGGAACACGCAATCACACCTCCAACATCATCGAAAGAAACCGGTTTGGAGGTGGCGGAGTTCTCGTTTGGGGCGGTATCATGTTTGATAGCCGTACTGACCTCCACATCATCCAAAGAGGTTCAGTCACTGATGTCCGCTATTGTACCGAGGTTCTCCTGCCTCACGTGCGTCTGCTTAGAGGTGCTGTGGGTCCTAGGTTCCTCTTCATGAATGACAACGCTACACTTCATCGTAAAGTGGCTGTCGCAGAGCTGTTGGAGAGTGAAGATATTCAACGCATAGATTGGCGCGCAAGGTCTTCGGACCTAAATCCAATCGAACACGTGTGGGACTTTCTCGGGAGACGCTTGGCAGCACGTCACCAGCCTCCAGCAACGCGATTGGCGTTGCAAGAGGAATGGGCCGCGATGCCTCAACAGCTCCTTGACAACCTCGTCCTCAGCATGGACAGACGTAAATCCTGCAACGCAGTCAGGGGTGATCATATTTCCTACTAAAGACTGGATTTTTCTTGGCAGCCGCCTGTCACATGGACGTTTCTGTCATCTGTCTAGTTGTGCTCGAAGCTACCTTTTCAATAAAATGCATTTGAATCCATTGGATTTCCTTGTTTGGACGGTGTTGCTCACTTGTCCCATATTCTTACATCTTTGGGATTTTATGGTATGATTTGAGTCGATGTGGAACACTTCTGCACGACGTTACATTCAAAAAACCGCCTTGTCCTTAATTTTTGCACGCCAGTGTATAATGCAGTTTGTTTCACAGAAATCGAATATTCATGAATATTTTTATTCTATTCTCAGCTGATATTTTGATAAAATTAAAAGAATTCCGTGTTTATAACTACTCACACAGTAAACCCGTTTCCAAGAACACTGCTTTTCCGAAAATCAGCACGATCTCTTGCGCTGAATCAATTCATAAACAGATGGCATCCACTCCTTTAATTTATTTACCTTAGCAGATGAGATGTTAAACTTGTTGAAAAATTCTTAAATTGGATGTGTAATTAAATAGTTAATGCCAACACTCCATTCGGCTGGAAACGTGGTAAGAAAAAAAACGTTTTTCTGCTAGACTTTCGTTTAAGGCGGAAGAATTTGTGCTTTACCATAATAAAACAGAAAGCACATCATACTAATAATAATAAAACCACATACCGACATGAATTGTTTGTAAACAAATAGAAAAAGCTTTTAATTTTGATATAAAGGATGATACGTAGATCAACTTCAGCTAATATGTACACAACACGTAGATGCTCCACGATTAAACAATAACGCATTTCTTACGGACGCCATACTTGTTGCAGAAGCTGACTTCAACCTTGCCACATAATTTGCGTCGCTGTTAGAGAAAAACATTTTCTTAATGATAAGAAATACACATCCAAAAAGTAGTGTAGTGTAACTGAGTCCATCGATCGGTAGCATTACACTTAATAAAGTTGCTTTCTCTATTCACGAGTAGTTAGTTCTATTAACAAACAACACACACAAACACCATCGTAACACACGACAGCGCACAAGCAGTAAATTCCCACCCACGCTCACATCAGCGCGCGCGCGCAAGAGAGAGAGAGAGAGAGAGAGAGACCCGGATGTGTGGTTTCAAGGTACACGACACTTTTCTCGTTCGGTGGACAACAGCTGCACCTATCACGTAGTGATGGCGCAATCCTTCTGAAGTGGCTGCAAATCTTCTCCGACGATCTGCGTTTTCTGTTTTTGTTTTCTTAGCGCTGGGAGGATATAATTCCAAAATGACTTTTGATTAAAAAAACTGATTAAACTCAATGAACTCACCAATCATGTTTTTGAATATGATGGAAGTGCTTACAAAAACTCGTTCAAAATATCCGTATTTCTTTTGTGCTCAAAAGCACATTATATGCTCCTTATATCTAGCTCGTGTGTGTGTACACTTTTCTTTATTTTTTAAAAAGAAAATAAAAATCTAACTTTTTTTAAAATTACTTAAAACTGTAGGTGATGTATTCCCAATGTACTTTCTTTTCATTTGTACTCTATTAATAAATGTTTGATTTATCTCGAACATATGAGAACAAGATCGCAGAATAGACTACACAGTTTAAAATAAGTACGGGACTGTGTTACTTTGGCGCCCTTATGCAAGACAGTCGTGTGATACCGAAACGTGGAAAACGCAAGTTGAGTGCGACGTAGACAACCAAATCATCCAAATCGTTATACAAATTAGCGTATGTGGCGTCAGATTGTATAAATCACAGATTGGGATAAAATCGAAGGCTTCTCAGGAGCTCCTTCATTCTGCCGCGTTTATCGTGACATTTCTTTTCTTGAAGCCTTCGCTTTGAATGATGGTTCAACAGCATGGTTTACTGGAATCAACGGCGTGGAGAGCTATTGGCAGGCTGGAAGTACGTCAGACACAAGGTGGAAGCAGGAGCCACTGGAGTGTCAAGAAGTGTCATTTCCCGACGGTAGAACGATTCTAGGATACGGGAAGTATTCTAAGAAGGAAAATCAAGGCCATCTACGAGCAACTACAGCAAGGGACGACCGTTACCGATTGTTAGCAATCCGTTGGAATAGGCGGCAAGCTCCTGCAAGAGCTTCTCTTGTCAACAGGACGCATGCTGTCAATACAAACTATTCACAATAGCCTCCAACAAAGTGGCCTTTATGTACGCAGAACAATGGTGTGTGTATTCGTTTAACCGCACGACACCGTACGGTCCGTAGAAACTGGGCTCAGGAACATCGTGTTTGGAGACACAAGTGGACTCAAGTTCTCTTTTCTGAAGAGTCAAAATTCAGTCTGGAGTTTAACAATCGACGAGTTCTTATCTGGAGGAAACCCGGCACACGAAATAAACCTGTGTTCGTGCAATAAACATCACGTTACCACAGACATGGAATGATGGTCTGTGCAGGCATAAGTATCGGTGGACGTACATTCCAGCACGCCGTTCGAAAACGGCAGTATTAC
Organism: Macrothele yani; assembly: GCA_039090855.1. NCBI lineage: Eukaryota > Metazoa > Arthropoda > Arachnida > Araneae > Macrothelidae > Macrothele > Macrothele yani. The sequence goes on along the minus strand of CM077013.1, from coordinate 49,905,113 downwards.
GGTCCAGAGATACAGAGACTTAGACCTATTGTTACGCCATATGCTACATCCGTTGGTCATTCGTTCTTTTTAACGGACGATAACAGTTGATCTCATAGAGCTAGTGGACAACATGCTTCAAGAAGAGGAAATCGAGACCAGCAGGCTCCTCTGACTACAATCCAGTTGAACATGCCTGGGACGCTCTTGGCAGGGGCATTACAGATCTACCAACATGGCCGTTGACTCTTCGTGAATAGGAGACTGCCCTCATTGAAGAGAGGCCTTTTTAAAGGTGGAAACAGGCCGTTTCCACCTTTCAAAAGGTATTTTTCCTTGTTGTACATACACGCATGTTGCTGTATAGCATATTGCGCTAATGTGATTTGCTTTACCCATATTACAAATTTATTGATTATGGATGGACTTCGTGAAACCATCAGCAGTTACAACGGCTTGGAAATCCTACGGTATTGAAGATGCATACATTAACATTATTAATAACATCTATGAAAATGCAAGTGCAAAAGTTCGGATATTTGAGGATACAGCAGAAATAAAGAATTGGAAAGGGAGTGACACAAGGTGACACCATATCTCCCAAGCTCTTTAATGCCACATTGCAAAATGTCTTTCAATCATTGAACTGGGAAAATACAGGGATAAAGCTTAATCGAGATTATTTAAGTATTTAACTCACCTTCGTTTTGCTGATGACATAGTCAATTTTGCAACAACCACTTCAGAGCTGCACAGTATGATCCAAGAACTTGCTGACAAGCCGCCCCGGTGGCGCAGTGGTCTAAGCGATGGCCTCTGATCATTCGTCCGAACGGGGTCCGGGTTCGTATCCCGGTGAGGCATGGATGTTGTGTTTGTCTTACGGCACTGGCTCTCTCCCTTTCCTGGAGCCAGTGACCCTAAATTAGGGACGGGCGACTGCTTATAGCCCATTGAGGTGCTCACGGCGGTCGTTAAACCTCCAATAAAAAAAAAAAACTTGCTGATAAGAGTAAAGAAGTGGGATTAAAAATTAACTTTCAGAAGACAAAAGCGATGTACAATGCTTTGACAAGAAACGAAGATTTATCGATTGATGGAGAAAAGTTTGAGACAACCGATACCTACATTGATCTTGGGCAGCAGATATCAAGTGAGGGTCACATTGATGAAGAAATTAATCGGCGTATGAAACTTGAATGGAGAGCTTTTCGAAGAAACAGTACCATTTTTAAAAGCAGTATGCCATTATGTCTTAAAAGAAAAGTGTTTAATCAAGCATATATAAACTCATTACTGTCCACCTTGTAATTTAGTTAGCTTCTGAGGGTGAACCCACTATGGGTTCGAAAGGTCTCATGTTTCATTTGTAATTTTATGTCTTTTTAGGATTAAATTAAATTTTAACTTGGTAGGTTTTTAGGACTCCATAAGGTTTTTCAATCGTGGAAAGACGGTTTGTGTTCTATGTATTATACTTTACTCCACGAAAATCATTTCATCCTGCGCTTATAAAGATGAATGTCTAGGAAAATAAAAAATTTTTACATATGGCATAAAGATTGTATGGATGGTCGGGAGTCGGCGGCTTTAATTGCGAATGGGGGAAGACTTACAACAAGTGTTGCAGTTTTAAACATCAATACAATAGGTGTTATTATACGGGAAGACAGACACGAAGCTATATAGAGATATCGAAAATATGGTTCACATTTGAAAATCATCAATTCACAGAATTTTATGCGAGCAATTGGGCTTGAAACGAGTTTGTTCAACTTGGGTTCTCCATGTCTCGACAATGCAAGGCCGCACGTAACCAATTCTTTCGTTTCTTATTTGGAGAAAATGAATATTAAGTTGCTGTCCCAACCTGCACCTAGTCGAGACTTGTCACCAAGTGATTTCTGGTTGTTCTTCATTTTAAACAAGAAAGATATCACCGAATTTTCGGGAGTAATAAGCATTTCTTTTGAATCCGTTCTGACGCAAATTAAATTTATCAAATCTATTCAAAGTCAATGGAACCGGTATGGAAAACAATAGTATCTGACGGAAGTAAGAAGTTTTTCAATCGGGTTTTTAATCCCTTAGAAATTGCTGTAAACGGAATTGTGAGCTTACGCCCTTTGGTTGCAGACTTGTACGTTAAGAAAAACATGAATTTATATGAGAAACATTTCGCACCGGAAACGTTTACCAACATAGAAAGAAGTTTTCAAATAGGACTATTAGAAACAGAGATGTCGACAAAAATAAGATGTGATTTTACGTCCCCTGGTGGGAAACCCATTCATTATTTTAGGAAGAAAGTATTCTCAAAAGGTTCTTCCGTATGAGCACTATTGGTCCAAGAAAAAATAAATTTAGTCGAGTTTTCAGGAGCCCAGATTTTGCTACAAATGCATCAGAAGCAGAAATTAACACTTATGACCCCTGGTGGCCAAACCATTGTTTACCAAACTAGAAATTATGTGAAAAATGTTTTCCATCAGGTCTTGTATGCGATACAGGAAGAATTTTTCAAATCGGAGTTTTAGAAGCAGAAGTAACGCAGAAAACGCAATTTATCTTTGTGCCCCCTAGCGGAAAGCCTATGATTTACTTAAAAATTTTGAATTCATAGGAAAAACATTTCGCATCGGCAACACTATGCAACAAAGAAGGAATTTTTCAAATCGGATTCTTAGAAGTAGAGATATTGACAAAAATAAAATATAAATCTACGCCAACTGGCGTAAAAAACCATGCATTATTTCAAGAAGAAAATGTTCCTAAAAGGTATATCGACATAAGTAGTAACGGTGAACAAACCACCTTTTTTTCAATCGAAATTTTAGAAGCTCATATTTTGCTGCAAATACATCAGAAGCGGAAATTGAGACTTAGGCCCCGTGGTGGCCAAACCTTTTTTTCAAAAACTGGAAATTATGTGCAAAGGATTTCCCATCAGGAGCTCTATCTGGTGCAGAAAGAATTTTTTCAATCGGAGATTCTGAAGCACAGATATAGGGGGATGGCGGGGGGCAATTTACCATTACGCCCCCTATCGGAAAGTCTATGAATTAATTGAAAATTTTGAAATTATATGAAAAAAATGTCACACTGAAAACACTATCTAACAAAGAAGGAAATTTTGCAAATCGGACTCCTAGAAGTACAGATATTGACAAAAATAAGATATATATCTACGCCCCTTGGCGTAGAAACCATGCATTATTTTAAAAAGAAAATGTTTCTAAAAGGTTTGTCGACATGAGTACTATCTGTCTACAAACTGTGAATTTTTCAATCAAGAATTTAGAAACTCATATTTTGCTGCCAATACGTCAGAAGCGGAAATTAAGATTTACGCCACCTAGTGGTAATACCATTTTTTCACAAAAATTAGAAATTATGTGCAGACGATTTCCCATCAGGAGCTATATCCGGTGCAGAAAGAATTTTTCCAATCGGAGATTTAGAAGCAGAGATATAGAGGGAAACACTATTTATTTCCACGCCCCCTAGCGGAAAGTCTATGAATTACTTGAAAATTTTGAAATTATATGAAAACATGTCACACTGAAAACACTATCCAACAAAGAAGGAATTTTTCAAATCGGACTCCTAGAAGTAGAGATATTGACAAAAATAAGATATACGTCTACTCCCCCTGGTAGGGAAACTGTGCAATAGTTTAAGAAGAAAATATTCCGAAAATGTTGATCGATGAGAGTGGCATTAGTCCAAGAAAAAAAAATTTCAATCGATATTTTAGAAGATCAGATTTTATGGCAAATACAATCAGAAGCAAAAATTAACACTTACGCCCCCTGGTGGCTAAAGTATTCTTTACCAAAAATTTGAAATTATATGCAAAAGATTTTCCATTAGGAGATGTATCCGCTGAAATGAAAAAAAAATTTCAAATCGGAGTTTTAGAAGAAGAGTTATCGGGAAAAATGTAATTTACTTTTACGCCACCTAGCGGAAAATCTATGCATAATTTGAAAAAGTAACCATATCTAAAATACTCTTCGACATAAATGGAATCGAAAGATAAAATAATTTTTTTCAGTCGGATGTTTAGAAGCAAATATGTGGAATAAAACGTATTTTTGAATTCGACATCATCTGCATTTACGATCCCTAGCGGCGAAATTGTACATCGAAAAAAAACGAAATAAAGGATCATTATTCCCATATTTCAAGCTTCCCAATGCAAGAAGAATTTTTCAAATCGGACTAATAGTTGCAGAGATATAGTGGGTACAGACGGACAGACGGACGGACGGACGGACAAACCGGTAACATAAGCACGATCTTTTTTTACAAAAGACGTGCTAAAAATAGGCATTATGGGGTGGGCAATTTGAGACTGATCAATAACTTATTACAGCTGCGCAAGGGTGCTTTAAAAGCATTTCAGAAGAACAATTCTAGAAGACATTAAAAAAGTAAGAGGAACGTTGGGACACCTGTATTCGATGCAATAGACAGTATTTTCGAAAAAGATGACCACTTCTTTGATGATTAAGATAGGCATGTTTTTTTACGCTTTCCAACCTTAGGTTGAAGAAGCATATATGCTCCAGCTTTTTCGTCTGTCTGGCTGCATGATAACTCGCGTAAACATGGTTCGATTTTGATGAAATTTATTATGTGATAGGGCACTACCTGGGGACAAACCCTATTAAAAATGGGCGAAATCGAGTCAAAGGTCAGGACATAGGAGCGAGATCCATTCCATCACCCTTTTGTTTCATAACTTACGTAAAAATGCTTTGATTGCTACAGAACTTTATCATGTTGTTCTGGAGGTATACTGAACTGGTTCTGCTGAATACCATCGAAATGGGGTCAAAGGTCAGGGCACAGGTGGCAGGTTCATTACGCATCATTTGTCCTCATAACTTGACAACAAATGCTTCCACTGCGACAAAACTTTATCATTTTGTTTCGGAGGTATACTGAACCAATTCAGTTTAATATCTTCGAAATGGGGTCAAAGTTCAGGGCACAGGAGCGAGATTTATTTCCACAGCCATAATAATAATTTCTGGCATGTTGGAAAGCGTGTCATAATCCATGCATTGCATGATTTTACTAACTTGTTTTGTAAAAATATGTTCAATTGGTTTGGGACAAGTATAAGAATTAGCTTTCAATAAGTATTAGCTTTCAATTACTGAAGTTTTTAAATTTCTTATTTTTAAATAGGTGTAATGGGCGTTTCAATAGTTCAAATTCTTTGGAACCTACACTGTAAAAGAAATTCTGATACTCGCGAGCCACTTTCCTTTCGTGAATTAACGAAGAATATTTCTGATACAACCTTTTCCGTGAAATGACGAAAAGAAACCTCATCGTCACGGATTTTTCGTACCACTGGAAAATTCTGAATTTTCAGAAACCTTCCCGCAATACTTTCTTATACTGACGGTAAATTACCGTTTTTAAGATGTGCTAACAGAAATTTTTGAATTTTCGGAGACCTTTCCGCAGTTCCTTTCTTATATTAACGGAAAAACTCTGTTTTCACTTTTTCCGCATTCATAGGAGAAAAACTTTCCGGTAATAGGAGAGACTCACGGGAATACTTGGAAGTTTGATTAACTCTTATTAAATTTCAATAGTCTGTCGAAATATTTTATTTTGAAGTTCTGTAGTGAGGTCGAATATTGTGGATCATGAATTTTGTTTACTGTTTATTGTGGCACAGAATATTTCTTCTTCTCTCCCCTGTTTTGTGCATCAGCTATTTATTATATATTGTGTTACTGTTACAAGCACGGCCCTTAACTTATTGTATAGATTATGAACGATGTCTATGCATCACTTTTTGGACCCCTTAAAACAAAAGCTATTGTAGCTATCGAGAGTAAATTTTATACTTAAGAGTTTTGTAAATTAATACTAAAAAAATTACATTTCACGTTTTTTAAAGATAATTGAAAGTCATTGTCAGTTTAAAAACAGCAAGTTGCAAAGTATTTTGTTGCTTCGAAAAATCACGATGAAAAATTCTTAATTTGTGAAAAGTCCTCCTACAGAAAAAACAATATTACAAACCTATTCAGAAAACTAATAAGCTCCAACAGAAAATAAAATGACTAAATCACTCGCATTAATAACTAAAAAAAATTGTTCATTGTCGCGCAGTGCCGTGGGTGGCCTGTTGGTCAACGTACTTGACTGCCACTGATAAGACCTCTGGTTCGATTCCAGGCAGGTACGAACGCTCGAGCCACTAAATATCCGTCGTGCGTCGGATGGGCACATTAAGCCGTCGGCTCCCGGGTACTGGCCTCCTGGTAATAAATTAGGGGTCTCCCTCTCTCTTTCCACCTTCCTTCTGTGTTACTTTCCTACAAGGCACTCTAGCCCAAATCTCCTAGCTTCCTATTTCTAAGGGTTGTTTAAGACCTGGGGTCAGACACTCCCTTCCTAAAATCCTCTACATACACTGGTGTGCAAAAATTAAGGACAAAGGGGAAAAATTTGCGTAACAGCGGAACGAGCAGGCAGAACGGACCAAAAGACCACTCAGGAAATAGACCAGGGTCCGGTACGGTAAGACATGCGCATATATGCAGCATGGCGGGGGAGTTGGGGGTTGGAAGGGTATAAAGCACATGGGCGGTGTACGCTCAGCAATTCGGTGAAAGCTATTGCACGGTGTACATCGGTTTGAACGACGTCGAGTTCCTGCCACTGTGTTATATGGCCAACAGGCCATCCAGTAGACGACATCTGGATGACTTTACCCGAGGTCGCGTCATTGGGAAGTTGGAAGAAGAACAAAGTGTGACTAGTGTGGCCGAGGAGTTCGGAATCGCTCACAGCATAGTTTCACGAGCTTGGAGAGCATTTCAAACGACAGGAACAGCTGTCCGAGAGTTTAGCAGTAGTCGTCCACGAGCAACCACGGCGGCGGACAACCGGTATATTGTCCTACAGGCGAGACAAGACAGACGACAGGCAGCGGGAGAAATCGCAAGGCACATGCAACAGGCAACTGGGAGTCCATTATCGCGCTTTACCGTGGCCAGGAGACTGCACAAAGGTGGTCTATTTGCGCGACGACCAGTACGGTGTGTGCCGTTAACGCCTGCTTATCGGAGACGGCGGTTTCTGTGGTGCCAGGAAGACAAGAACTGGACACATCAGCAATGGGGTCGAGTTCTCTTTACGGATGAGAGCCGATTTAGTCTGACGAGCGATTCTGGACGTATATACATCTAGAGAGAGCAGGGAACACGTAATCATACCTCCAATATCATCGAAAGGAACCGGTTTGGAGGTGGCGGAGTCTGGTGGAATTTCGTTTGGTGGAATTTCGAGGCGATAATCCATTACGAATTTGTTCCAGACGGTCGGACCATCAACGCCAACCTCTACTCTGAACAGCTGGAGCGGGTGCATGCCGTTTTAGAGGAGACATGTCCGGCATTGGGGAACAGAAAGCGCTCTCTCTATAGCAGGACAACGCTCGGTCTCACACTGCGCGAACGACAAAGGCAAAACTCCAGGAACTTGAAGACATCGAATTGATGCCATACCCACCACATAGTCCTCCCTTGCCCTATTTGATTATTATTACGCTTCTGGTCCATAGCCCGCAGCTGGGGTGAAGGAGTTCTTCGCATCGAAGGGCAAGAACTGGTACCGCCGCGTAATCGAAGAACTGGCAGACAGATGACTAAAGACGGTGCAACACGACGTCCTATACTTTGAATACTAGTCAGCTTTCGTCGTAAAGGTACGTATGAAGACATAAAGTGATCCAAATATTGCAAGACTTTCGACTCACCCTTTATATAAGGATGGACGACTCCTTATGGTATTACATGCAAACGGAGGTTGTTGATCCCTGAAAATCAATTTTCCATCAGTTCTGAAACCGAAAGAACATTTCTTGATTACACGGCGTATTCTTCTTAGGCGATCAAATTATTTTTTGCGGCTCACTGGCACGATGATTAGGAATTTTGAGCGTTTTTTGTTCTGTAACATAGTCATCAACATAAGTGCTTTCTATCACATATCAATTTAACGTGTCGAAGGTACCCGACGTTGCCCTGGTTAAAAAAAAAAAAGAAAGAAAAAGAAAATACGAATCAGCTTCTGGACCAGCGTTCTCTCGTATTTCCTGAATTTATGAATACATAGGATATATTGTACGAAAGCATTTAGCTGAAATGTGTTCCGAAAAGACGAACAAAATATATTCTTATGCCAGCATAATTGGCTTAAACCAACAGTCTTTATTGACTGAGAATATACAAAATTTGAAATATCATCTAAATATACATACATAAATTTTTCTATCCTTTTGTGATCAGCTTAATATACAGTTAATTCAAAGGGCAAGTAGGTTTGCCCCTTGAAAAGCCTCTCGGTAAACGACGTTGAGTGTTCTTTTATTTGAAACCCTGATGAAGAAGTTTTTAATTTTACCAAATCGGGAGCAACCTGCACGCCATGAAAAAGCCCGAATTTTGTAGTTCGTGTCCATAAATCTTTAATGACTGGGCCTGTCTGTGTCTTGTTGATACTCAGGGCAAAATTAAGAACAACCGGAAACTGTAGGCGTTTAAACTAAAATAGGTCACATGGGACGATTGGAATGCAAGGAATAAAATCAAGGTCTCCGGCATCATGGCCAATCCTGCTAGTAGCACCGATGACATGAGTTTCTTGAAAGACAAGCACATCATTGCACCCGAAGTAATCCAACCAAGGGTTCCCGAGCCACGGTTTCGTTAACAATTAATTCAACGTGGATCAGGAACACCAAACAGAAATCATCGCTCTTTCCACGTTAATAACTGTGCTTAATAAGTGTACTTATTAACGTGGAAAGATCGATGATTTCTGTTTGTTGTTCCTGATCCACGTCGAGTGTATGAATTAATTATTCAATCGCCTCCTAGTTATTTGTTCAGTAGCTGCTTTCCATCTTTGGTGAATCTCCAGCATTGAGCGGGGCTCCATGAAGCAACCTGCCATGCAGTTTGGCAGTTAATCACATGTGAGTCTGGGGAATTCGAGGCTGCTGTGGTGCAGTGATAGCATGTCCGGCGCGTAACTGGAAGACCATGGGTTCGATTCCCGGTGGCGGTCGCTGAGACTTTTTCCTTGACTCACTTATTAACGTGGAAAGAACGATGATTTCTGTTTGGTGTTCGTTAACAATATTATTTATTCACATCTTATCGCCCTCGCCGAAGTATCGAAGTAACTACTTTAAGTCTTAAAAAACAAGGTGTCTGTAAGATCTTCTTCGGGACAGGCAGGAGTGCCCGTCGACCGCTGTTAAGAGGTTTCGTTGTTCGAAGGTTATCTTTAATGAAAGTCCTACGGCAGTTTTTCTATACCCAAGACTTGCCGTTGCTTGAAGGTTACCGTTGTTCGGAGGTGTCCATTAATGGAGGTTTCACTGCATACAATGCATACACACATACGTACATACACTAATAGTGTGACAGAGGATCTCGCTCCCTCCCGAAATGAAATCCTAGCTACCTCACCGAGAGTAGCGTAAGGCAACTGAATAAGAAGGTAAGAAACTACTAACAAAATGTCAATAAACTCTTGCATTAATTTTGGTGCACTGCAGCAAAACATCATAAATATTTGCATGCCGCCACGGTGGCGCAGTGGTCTAAGGCGCTGGCCTCTGATCATTCGTCCGTAAGGAGTCCGGGTTCGAATCCCGGTCAGGCATGGATGTTGTGTTTGTCTTACGGCACTGGTTCTCTCCCTTCCCTGGAACCAGTGACCCTAAATTAGGGACGGGCGACTGCTTATAGCCCATTTAGTTGCTCACGGTGGTCGTTAAACCTCCAATAAAAAAAAATTGTTGCATGCATTCCCAGAGAGGTATAAGTACTTTCAGTTAAAGAGTATTTTCTGTTCAGGTATAAGTATTTTCAGTTAAAGAGGAAGTGCGAGAATCCTTCGGTCGATTAAGTTTCAAATGCTTGGCATCGGGTGTGAAAAGCAAGTGACAAAATGTATTCCGTTTCTGTTATAAACAACATTTATGGATTACACTTTCTTTTATTTACCTGTGTAGTATACAGTTACTTAATCCCTTCGGAATTTCATATCAGCAAAAAGTCGCTGACAATTATCTCAGCTCACTTGAAAAATGTCGAAAGGTATTTCTGTTATCTTAGTGGCTGCATTATAAAGCTGGGCAACAGTATCCGTATCGTATATCTGCAATAAAAATAGAGATTACTATATGCCAGCCCTTTAAGTCTTGCTTAGTGATACCTGTTTCTTTTAAGACATGAATAAGCAGATGAAATATTCGATGGCGAAAACTTTTTCTGGAGACAGCTCATTTGCATGACCTTGTTTTCCTTATTTCTTCTTTTAGATTCGAAGAAGTTCTTTCCGTTCTTTTTTTTAAACCCTATTAAGCAGAATCATCAGTGAATCCCTCCTGTCATGCGTAGAAAAGACCGAACCTAATGGTTCATTCAATGTTCTTTGATTGATATGAAAAAGTGAAAACCTCCTTAGCATCTCCTAGGGGAATAACTTCAATTACCCTAATGGAGAGGTAAAAAAAGATACGGGGAAGAACATGGTTTTAATCTTTCGTATGTCAATGGTTATCAATTTACTCCGCCACTGTGACAAAGATTTAACTTCTGGATCCCGGCGAATTAAATTTACCTTCAAATTCCGAGCGTCCCTGAAATGAGCGACACAGTTTTTCTATCTAATATATATGCTAATTAACGTCTTTGTGAGCACTAGTGGTCCCTTGTCGCAGAATCAGTTAATAGGACTGTACGCTCTGTCGAAGTAATCCCCGTTGCTCCCAGCTTTAAGCCGGACAAAGCATTGCTCTTAATAACGATCAAAATCTAGTTTTATCTCTCTATTATGTTCTCCGCGATATCACGACCATTATCCCATTAAGCTCTAATGAATACAAACTCAGTTAAAATTCCTGGAACAACTCTTGCAATGGCGGAGTTTCGGCGCAGGACGAACTCGCGAGACGTACCTATTTTGTTAGTCATTTGTATGTCATTAAACTTTAATCATGTGACAATTACGTCATGATTAGCGTGTCGGGGAAATTTTTCAGTGCCCGACAATTATTTGTAAAACAGAAATTCCGTGCAGGAGTTTTAATTAAGATGGAGAGAAGGTTTATCTAAAGGCTCCATCGTACCCAAATAACTCGCTCACTGTCTTAGAATTCGAGGGGACAATTATGTAAAGCGGTACCGTTAGCATACTAAATTTTCCTTTTCTTGTTGTATTACGGTCGATTTGGTCTCATCTAGCTTCTCCCTTTTTCTTATTTATCGTATTATTAGTGAAACAGGACTTAAGATGCTACCGAAAGAAAAGAATATTCGTTTTTCGTTAAAAGGGGTCCGTGTATATGGATACGTTCCCTGAGTCTCCACAACTCGAACCGTCATCAACAGAAATTAAAAAACAAATGCCTTTCAATGAAAACCTAACCGAAAGTTCAACTTTTTTTTTATCATATCTTGGGCAACAGGACCATCCAGTTTTCCACGTGGTTCTCTTCTCTCGCAGCGCACATTCTCCTGGACACGGATTTTTACCGGGAAAAACTTACGAGACTGCCGCTTGGTGGAAACAAAACCGATTGACTCACGTCGCTCTTTGTGTAAACCAGATAGAAAGGAATAACTCAGAGTCAAGTCCTAGAAACAATGATGCGTGGAATAGCAATTCAGATTCCTGAATGTGTCTTATAGGAAGTATGTGGACGGGCATTGTCATTTTGCGGTCTTCTTTGCGGAGGAAGCTCCAACATTTGGATCGGACTTTAGCTTTGCTTTTTTCTCCTGGTGTTTCAAGAATGGATCATCACCTCCCGACATAGGCGTGCGCAAGGGGTGGGGAGGTACAGGGAGTGCGACTTCATCCCTCCCCCATAACCCCTACATTTGCCACGACAAATCTGCAAAACTTGGGAGAAATTAATATTTTTGCAAATCATTTGTAAATTAAAAACATTAATATTATGACTTATCAGCTGAAGAATATTGCGTTGCACCCAGCCCTTCGCTTTACAGCTTCCCGTATTTTTATCCCCTTGCCAACATTAGGCCAGAATACCGAGCAATCAGAAAGTTAGCTAGCTGATATTTTTTTTCTACTTATTTACAGCAAATTGATGAGTTATAATTTAAATAGCTTTTTCTTTAATTTTCTGCTTTTACTTAATCCCAGTAACTAGTTGCTGGTGTGAGAAGAGTTTCTCAACAGTTTCAGTCGCGAAGACAAAACTGCGTTCTGCTATGACACAGGAAAGGCTGAGCTCATTAATGGCACTGTGTATTGAACAATCACTAGCTATTTCCATCTAGTGATTGCTCAATACACCGAATATGTGATTGACGAATTCCGAAACATGGTTCCAACTGACCGACGAATGTCGTTGTAAATACAGTGTGAAAATAATTGTTTCTCTTCTTTTGTGATTTCATATAACGTACAAATAGAGTTTTTATAACCCCACCCGGTTTTATTTTTGACTGGGTCATTCGACTGTATTTTAAAATGAAACTTGCATATCTTTAGAAATTTTTCATTTTTGACGAACCCGGCTTACGGCGCACACAGACTTTAAAATTTTAAATGGTGATATATCTTTAGAAAGCTTATGTCGTTAGATATCCAAATCCAGAATCATTTCAAAATCCATCCACCAATTCAAAACTTAGACAAATATGAAGGAGGGGTGTATAAAAACTCACTTTGTATAGGCGTTTTGATTGTAACAATATAATTTAAATTTTACGTTTTATCAGAATCAGATAGTAAGAACAACCTTTTTATGACATATATCATTGAGCTTTTGAAATACAGCTCCTCTGTGTCCCCAAAATCTGAATTCCTCATTACTTCACCGTTTTTGTTTTGTTTTTTTCTTTTAATGCTAACAAGGTCTTTTTTAAACCTGCGTCAGGCACCCCCATTGTTGCAACCCTGCGCACGAATATGCCTCCCGAAAAACTTAGCCAATATAACTATTTTCGTAGATAAAACCGCTTCATTTTTTTTTAACATCTATAAAGCTGGATGTCGTTTCTCTTTATTAGACCACTCATTATCAATGAGAAACTGCTTCATCCATATCTCATCACCGATCATCATGCTGTGTCCATAACGTATCGCTGCTTCTGGTTCTACTATCGTACAAAGCTATATCCACTACACCATCGTTCTTCTGGCTTTATGCAATAACAGCGGAATCAAGAAAGTGCCTGGAAATCCATCTATTGCATTATACGAGTTATAATACAAAACGGTACTGTTACCGCACATGTTTCATCTCTTAGTCTCCTGCATTTTTTGTCCCTTCCATTTTTAGCACGTCTTACGTAAAAAAAAAGTCGTTATAGGTCTGTCCGTCCGTCCACCTGTGGACACCATATCTCTGCAACTGTTAGTCCGATTTAAAAAATTATTTTTGCATTGGAAAGCATGAAATATGCAAATAATGATCCTTCATTCGTTATTTTACGACGTACAATTTTGCCGCTAGAAGGCGTAAACGCAGATGATATCGAATGCAAAATACATTTTATTCCATATATTTGCTTCTAAACATCCGACAGAAAAATTTCTTTTACCATTCGATTTCATTTACGTCGAACAGTCATTTAGATATCGTCAGTTTTTTAAGTTACTCATAGATAAAATTAAATTGCGTTTTCCGTTAATTGGTGTAAATTAAATTGCGTTTTCGTTCATAGGCGTAAAATTAAATTGCGTTTTCCCCGATATCTCTACTTCTGAAATCTTTTGCATGTAATTCCTAATTTTTGGTAAAAAATTGTTTGGCCACCAGGGGGCGTAAGTGTTAATTTCTTCTTCTGATGTATTTGCGACAAAATTTGAGCTTTTAAAATCTCCATTGAAAATATTCGTTTGCGGACCGATACTACTCACGTCGATAAATATTTTTGGAATATTTTCTTCTTAAAGTAATGTATGCTTTCTCCACCAGGGGGTGTAGATGTATATCTTATTTTGTCAATATCTCTACTTCTAAGAACCCGATTTGAAAAATTCCTTCTTTGTTTGCTATCGTTTCATATGTGAAATGTTTTTCACGTAATTTTAAAACTTCCAAGTAACTCATAGGCATTCCACTAGGGGGCGTTAAGGTAAATTGCGTTTTCCCTCAGATTTCTGTTTCTAAAACTCCGATTTGAACAATTCTTCCTGTATCGCATACAGCTCTTGATGGGAAACAGTTTTCATATAATTTCTAATATTTGGTAAAGAATGGTTTGGCCACCAGGGGGCATAAGTGTTAAATTCAGCTTTTGATGTATTTGAAGCAAACTCTGAGCTCCTGAAAACTCGACTGAAAAAATTCTTCTGTGGATCGATACCCCTCACATCGAAAAGCCTTTTGTGAAAGCTTCATTCTTAAAATAATGCACGACTTTTCCGCCAGGGGCCATAGATGCATATCTTACTTTTGTCAATATCTCTGCTTCTAAGAGTCCTATTTGAAAACTTCTCTCTCTTTTTGGAGAGCGTTTCCGCTGCGAAATGTTCCTCGCATAATTTCAAATTTTTCTTAACACACAACTCTGCAAACAGAGGACGTAAGTTCAACATTCCGTTTACAGCAATATCTACGGGATTAAAAACCTGATTGAAGAACTTCTTTCTTCGGTCAGATACTATTGTTTTCCACACCGATTCCATTGACTTGTATAACTTTGATAAATTTAATTTGCTTCAGAACGGATTCAGAAGACGTGCTCACTGCACCCGACAATTCGGTGTCATATTTCTTGTTTCAATTTCAAATGCCATTTAGGCATTTAAGCGGCCGACGTATGTGAACCAAATTGCACCCCAACTTTTCTGTGCTCCCTAAATAGAAATGTTCACATAGTGGTCGGATTTTACAAAAGCTACGGCAAATCTATTCTTTTCTACATCTCATCTCAGCACTGCTGACCACAAACCTGCAATTGGGGATAAGCACTCGCTTCTACTACTGTACTCTGTGTCTACTCCACGACGCAAGGCATGATGGGAAAGGGCTGTTTGGCTCACTATTTCCTACCAGTGGGTGGAAACAAATTACTCAAACGTCTTGTCTCTCCTTTTTGAGGTTAGTCGCCATAATGCTTTCAGACCGATTACCTCTTAGCAGGTAATTGGTCTGAAAGCATTAATTTCAATCATATCCCTAAATGACCACTTTGAACAACAACGCTAAGGGTGGAAGTCAACGCTTTTCTGATGCAAAGGTTCACTCTGTCCAGCCACTTTCGGCACACTTCTTTGGCTGTGAGTATATTTATTCGAGCTGATTTCAGCCCACTCGGCTGAACCCAAGTTAATTTGTTCCAGCAGGCTAAAGAGTTAAATAAGGCAGTGTCCTTAACTGCGTCGTGCACTGCGAAAAACGTAAAGGTGGCCCAAGGCAAATAGCTGAAAAAATGGTGGTAAGTCCTGAGGAAAATGGTAATTATAAGAATTTTTCAATTATTTCACCTGAGATGATCTCCTAAGAATTGCATATTTTTACTGCCGGTAAATTTCTGACACTGCATATTTTGGTAGCATGTAATGAGCCCTATCTACTCTGCTTACGTGGTGAGAAACTTTCACATGTAGGATATATATAGCAACTTGGCGACTCATGCGCGTTTTTAATTCTTACATCAATGGTATTTCGGATTTGAAGCAACATTATTCAGATCAGTTACCTCAAATTGCCTATTGGTGGCTGCATCTACCCCTCGAAGCGATATAACGTGGCCTGAGTCTGGTTTGAACTAATTTTTATAGAAAAACTGCCCGGTTAAGTGTGAATATTTTATCAAAATATTTTCGTGAATGGATAGTAATCTGAAAGATCAACCGTGTTTTTCCATTAGACATTTTGTCGAAGAGATGTGAAGTGCGTATTTAGATTCGTCCATCAAACTGATGCACCTAGCCTTGCCGAACGGTCGTTGTGTGTGCTGATAGCGAGACGGTGCCGTCTCCAATCATGTTCAGATTCCATTTCCAATCATGTTCTGTTGTGCAGAGGACAGGAGAACTTGCTGGCCACTTCAGAACGTTGATAAAGCGCAGACGTTCCTTGGAGATGTTTGCAGCACGCGGATGAGAATTATCTTGCTGAACCATGAGGCCGAATGCCCCCTTACTTAACAAATAGCAACAACATACACTTGAGTCAACATGAAAAACTTTATGAACTCGGGACTACCCAATCTTAGCTAACTTTAAGGTGCTCAATACGAAAATTACGTTTTAAATTCCCGGTTGTTTCTCAGTTTTAAATTGCGCACATGGTATAAAATTATGAGTGTTTCCCATCATTGGTTACACCTTTCGATAAAAGTAAAGTAAAACTGCAGCTTTAGTGGCACCAAGGTCTTATTAGATGATCTGACATTTTAGCAGGCTCCCGCTGCACTACGTGTTGATCACGTGATCCTTTCTTTCTGTATGTCGCTCATAGCGAAGAACTACGATTATTGAACCACCTGAAATTTTATTCGTAGACTCTATGAAGAAGACGACATTAATAAAAATGGTTTATACAGCGAATCACAGCAGCCATCAACTTCAAGAGATTCAGAATTTTGTCCAAACCCAGATTATTTAGAGCGTCGTATGATCACACAGTTTGAACTTAAGCGGCCTCATCAGAGATTTGGAAATGCTAAAGAACAAGGTTGAGCATTTGGTATCAAAACTACAACAACGTAATCTTCTGGATCATTCTTGCATTTCGTACCAGAAATAAATATTTGGAAAAATTCTATCAGACAAAATGTGACCGCTTTCTGTAATGATGTTGATGGGCTACAAGCAGCAATTAGCATGTGATACGTTCCTGAAGAGTGGCGGCTATTCGTAGATTACTCTAAAGTTAGCCTTGAAATAAGTTTCCTTCAATTTCTATTGCATATGGAGTCCACACAAAAGAAACATATGAAAACACGAAAAGTATCCTCTTAGGTGTACACTATCAGAAATGTGAGTGGCAAATATGTGGTAATTTAAAGATGATGGTCATTCTGTTAGGACTACATTTCTTTCTTGTGAGTGGGATAGCCGCGCAAAATATGTCCATTACAAAAAGATTGATTTGCTTTCTTTGTGAGTGGGATAGCTTCGCAAAATATGTCCATTACAAAAAGGGAAATTGGCCTAAGCGAAAATCATTAAATCCCGGAATTTAAAATGTAGCATCTGAACCCTTGATAGAACCAAATAAAATTTACTACCGCCACTACAAATACAACTGAGGCTAAAGAACAACTTCCTGAAAGCTTTAGATATTAATGTTACCGCGCAGTCCACAGGAAGTGATCAAGTAGACCAAAATTTAATACAACGTGATGATTGTTGAACTAATATACACTTGCTGTCTTAAAGCACGATAAAACCACAATAGGCTCCCTAAAACACTCAATAAAATCACATTTACACCGACGAGCGCTTTCGAGGTCTCAAGACCTCATTATCAAGTCACTGAATAAAGCCCCGAAACACTCGGAAGCAGCAAGAATATATAGACATAGGTTCATTATCTCAATTACACGTCACAAGTTTATACATAGGTTGCCATTAAAGTCCAATATCCAGATAGCAACAGGACAAAACACAAAATTGATTAAAGGTGGTCCAGTGGTCTCAGCTTCTTGTTGATCCAGAGCGGGACCCATGAGTCGTCTCCAAGGGGTTGAGATGAAGGCTGGAAAATCCGTATTACAACAGGTGTCCCAAAATTTTTGGATGTAGAGACTTTCCGCCAGAAATATGTTATATTTGTTTATTGAAGAGTTCAAGATTTTTGCATTTGTCCAATCTGGTACGAAGCCGACATTAGCAACTGCTTCAGTTAAAGCCGTGGAGATGTTCCTGAATCGCAGTGCATACTGATGTTCTTTAAGACGGATCTTCAAAGTCCTCAGGGTCGAGCCAATGTAGACCTTCCTTGATATTCAATTAGCCCGGAACCTTGTCAACAACCAAATTTCTTATTCTGTCTATCGAAAACCCACTTTTATACAATGCATCATTCCTTTTGAATCGGCTCATCCACCTGAACATAAATCCTCTGCTATTCGGTTTCTGATAAAAAGGGCGTTCACCCACTCTTCCTCTCGAAACCTCCGTGTTCAAGAACTCAAATACATTCAATCTCTTGTACAGACTTTCGGTTTTTCCTCATTTCCTTTTAATCTTTTACTTCGAGAGCATTATAGATTCCGCTTTTCGTCATTAATATCTACCAGACCTCCGACTAAATATGCAGGGATACTGGACTACTTTCATCCTCTGGTCAATACATTGAAAGGGATATGCAATAAACACTCTCTCTCATTTGGCATAAACACTCGTAATGTCTTCTTCTTGGTTCGCAACGACCGACATACCGTCGAAGTCGGGAATAAGCCGGGAGTGTATTCCATACCTCTTCTCCACCAGGATCCTGCTTGCGAACCTAAGGTCTACATTGGCTCGACCCTGAGGACTTTGAAGATCCGTCTTAAAGAACATTAGTATGCACTGCGATCCGGGAACATCTCCACGGCTTTAACTGAAGCAGCTATTAATGACAGCTTTGTACCAGATTGGACAAATGCAAAAATTTTGAACTCCTCAATAAACAAATACAACATATTTCTGGCGGAAAGTCTCTACATCCAAAAATTTTGTGACACCTGTTTAATACGGATTTTCCAGCCTTCATCCCAACCCCTTGGAGGCGACTCATGGGTCCCGCTCTGGATCAACAAGAAGCTGAGACCACTGGACCATCTTTAATCAATTTTGTGTTTTGTCCTGTTGCTACCTGGATATTGGACTTTAATTTTCTTTTTCAGAATGGCAACCTATGTATAAACTTGTGACGTGTAATTGATATAATGAACCTATGTCTATATATTCTTGCTGCTTCCGAGTGTTTCGGGGCTTTATTCAGTGATTTGATAATGAGGTCTTGAGACCTCGAAAGCGCTCGTTGGTGTAAACGTAAATGGCCTTTTAGAATTTTTAATAAATGTGATTTTATTGAGTGTTTTAGGGAGCCTATTGTGGTTTTATCGTGCTTTAAGACAGCAAGTGTATGTTAGTTCAAGTGATCAAGTGTTCGTGAGGTGTATGTGCAACACCAAGTACCAAAATGTGAAGTGCTCTTGTGTGAAAAAGACAATTAAATGTAATTCAAAATGCCATTCTAGCCTTCCTTGTGGCAACAAGTAGGTCAGTGCTAGTCTTTTTAGCACGTCTTTTGTAAAAAAGATCGTGTTTATGTTATTGGTGTGTCTGTCCGTCCGTCGGCAGACACCATATCCCTGCAACTATTAGTACTATTTAAAAAATTATTTTTGTATTTGGGAACTTGAAATGTGCGAATGATAATCATTATTTCGTTTTTTTAAACGATGCACGATTTCGCCGCTAGACGGCGTAAATGCAGGTAATGACGAATTCAAAACACATTTTATTCCATATATTTGCTTCTAAACATCCGATTAAAAAAATTATTTTACTTATCGATTCCTTTTATGGAGAAGACTATTTCAAATATAGTAAGTTTTTCCAGTTACGCATAGATTTTCCGCTAGGGGGCGTAAAGGTAAATTGCGTTTCTCCTGATATCTCTGCTTCTAAAACTTGGATTTAAACATTTCTTTCTGCGGCGGGTACAACTCTTGATGGAAAATCGTTTGCATATAATTTCTAATTTTTGGTAAAAATGTTTTGGCCACCAGTGTGCGTAAATGTTAATTTCTGCTTTTGGTGTATTTACAGCAAAATCCGAGTTTCTAAAATCTCGATTAAAAAACTTTTTTCGTGGACAGATACCACTCGCGTAAGTAAATCTTTCCGAAATAATTTCTTCTTAAAATAATGCATGATTTCGCCACCAGAGGGCGTAGACGTATATCTTGTTTTTGTCAATAACTCTACTTCTAAGAATCCGATTTGAAAAATGCCTTCTTTGTTTGATAGATTTTCAGATGGAAAACATTTTTCCAATAATTTCAAAATTTTCAAGTAATTCATAGACATTCCGCTAGGGGGCGTAAAAATAAATTGTATTTTCCCCTATATCTCTGCTTCTAAAACTCTGATTTGAAAAATTATTTCTGTATTGAATACAGCTTTTGATATGAAATATTTTGCATTTAATTTCAAATATCTGGTAAAAAAATTGTCCCAATAAAGGGCGTAAGCATTAATTTCTGCTTCTAATACATTTTCGGAAAAATCTGAGCACCTGAAAACTCGATTGAAAAACATCTTTCGTGGACCAATACTACTCACATCGAAAAACCTTTCGAGACTACTTTCTTCTTAAAACAATGCATGGTTTTTCCGCCAGGGTGCGTAGACGCATAGCCTATTTTTGTCCATAGCTGTGTTTCTAACGGGGCTGTCTGAAAAATTATTTCTTTGTTGGAAAGCCTTTCCGCTGCAAAATGTTTCTGATATAATTTCAAATTTTTCTTAACGCACAAGTCTGCCACCAGAGAGCGTAAGCTCACCTTTTCGTTTACAGCAATATCTTCGGGACTAAAAACCCAAGTGAAAAACTTCTTTTTCGATCAGGTACTGCTAACTAAGCAAACTCTGTGTGCATATTTTCTTTCCAAAATAACTCACAATTTCGTCGCTAGGGGTCGCGAATACTTAATCTGTTTTTCTCAATATCTCTGCTTCTACATTTCGGATTTAAAAAAAATATTTCAACAACGAATGCCATTTACTTTGTACAACACTTTAGGCAAGTATGTGAGGAATTTTGTAATTCACATTTCTGCCGGTAGGTGATGTTTGTGCATTTCAGTTTACAGCTGTACCGCTGTTTCTAAAAACACTCTTGAGAAATTTATTTTTTACTGTATGCCATTCGCCACAACAAAGATGTGGAGCAATATCCTCTTTAAATAATGCAAAGGTTTCCCGGTAGGTGCGCAAAGATCGAAACTTTAATTTTCGCTATCTCTGCTTCTGGAAGACGTGTTTGAAAAGTTATTTTTCTTTATCATAGCTTTTTCCATGAAGAATATTTTTCTCCTATTTTCAACTTTTCCATTATGCAAAATTCTTCCGCTAGCAGGCGTAGACTTATACATATAATGTTTTCTTCAATATTTCTTCTTTTAACTGTTCGATTTGAAAATCTCTTTGTCTCTGATACCTTCCTTGTGCTATGAGAAACATTTTGTGCGCCATTTGTTAATTGTTGTAACATGCTTTTTAGCCGTTGGTGCAATTAAGATGTTTCTATTTGTGAATGTTTAATCGATTGTAGAAACCGGTTTATCGCTTTCCTAGCCAGTTCCATTGTCTTTGAATAGCTCTGATAAATTTAATTCGTATCCGAACGGATTCAAAAGACATTTACAACCAAAAATTCATTACAACCAAAATTTCGGTGTCGTATTTCTTGCTTTCCTGTTCTTTCAGTTAGAAATTCGTATACTTTACTTTGTATTTCTTCCTTGATTTTCATATACGTCTTTTCAACAAAGGTGTTTTCATGACTGTATTTTCATACTTTGCCTTATCGTTTTATATAATGCCTAGGATTATATAAAATGCATAGGAAAAGTATATACAATATTAAAATGACATAAATATTTTATGCTTTGCCTAAAAAGTCACGCATTCTATTAATTTCGTAGGCATTCTGTACAATTCTTGTTTTACACACATTGCCGGTAACAAATATAAGAAAGTACACTTACAATTACCATTTAAAAATCAGGTTAAGAATCCATTTTGCTGAGATTCTCACTATGCTGCATTAATTGATCCTCTCTCTCGATCATGGTACTTATCAGTTACGATAAGCGAGAACTTTAGTTGAGAAGGAAAGTAAACATTTCAAAGGATACCATGTTGCACGGTCCTTTAGCACAATATACACATACACTTTATCAACTGTACGCGAAATGTTTCCCTTGCGAACACGGTAATGGCACTGAGATGTGTATTGCAGTGTATTTCTTTTCAGGTATTCTTTCCTTTTATCCTTCAGGCAGAATAAGGAAATGCTGCTGAGGAGAAAAAGTAAGGGAAAGAAAGTAAACCACGATTTACCGAAAGCAGCGTTGTTGATGGACGGCTCATTTTTCAACGTCTGTTTTGCAGACGACTTTACCAGACAGGTGTTGTCACTTTACTCTTCAATGTCAGTTAGCCAAGATGTTTTGTTAACTTCGCCGGTTCTTTGCAAGAGCCACTTGAAACAGGAAAAGATTCATGAAAGTTGCTCTGAAAAAATTCTCGCAGAGATACAACAATGATTGATGAAAAAAAAATTACTTTTGTTGTGGTTTGCGACATTTTATACGGTAATCGTGTAAGTGAATGACAGGAAAGCTTGAATAAAACTGAATAATTGTCTTCTGAACTAGATTAAGAGTAAGTAACTTAACCTTAAAAAAAAGGCGAACAAGCTGCCGAGATTTTTACCGGCTTCCCGTGTAATTACGTATTCACAAGCACATGATGCCTGTTTCAGCTGAAGACAAATAATTGTTTAAAAGTTTCAGCTGCTTCGTATCATCGTCGTTATTATTCCACAAAGTAAAAACAACTGATTTCAACGATTTATTGTTAAAGAAGTAACTTAAAAATGAATATGCAATGTGAAGAATAAATTTATTCCTAAAAAAAGTAGCTGACATTTGAAAAAAATGAAAAACAGGAATTAATTTTGATACTTTGGAAACAGAAAAAAAAGGGAATAGCATGAATGCATCCTTTCGGAACAAATAAAACAAAAAACAAGTTTTTAAATAGAGTTTCATATATATTTTTTCGTTCTCTATGTTTTTTGCCTATTGCAAAACGTTCGGGAATTTGACGTGAGGTTCATTATCTCCACATACAGATCATGAATCGAAGATTTAAAATTCTGATGCAAAGCTACGGTAACTTTGAAAGCCGTCTCCAATTACTGGTCCCTCATAAGATTTAGTCCCCCGCATGCAATTCAACCGAATCTTAATAGACGGGAAAGACGTGACGCCGTAGGTCTAACAGTCTTGAAATTAAGAATGAACACTTGTCCAGATAGTAAAGCTTTAAAGTAAAAGTAATGAGAAATTAGAGTTAGAATATATGCTTGCCTCTGGCTAAATGCTAAGTAGTTGAAAAGCTAAGTTTCATACTATAATTTAAATTACTTTTTACATGTTTTTAATTTGATGTTTTAAGTAATTAATTTGCATGATCATTAATTGTCAGGAGTGGCTTTAACTGAATTAATTTTATTTACAAAATGTTGGAAGTATATGCTGGAACTTTTTAGCATTCATTTTATTTTACAATCATCGTCAAAAAAAATAGTTGCACCCAGAAGGAAGCAATGGCATCAATGAAACTTGGTGAGTAGGTTTGACATCGTGAGATATGCAAATGATGCAAGTATCACGCTCGGCCGCGCATGTGACGCCAGCAAGGAGGGGTCGTAGCGCTGTGCCTGACAGGCTGCATAATGTCGTCCCGTTGCGCGTGCTTGCCCTTCTGACTCGTGCTGCTATGTTAGTTGCATCCTTTGCAAATGACGTATTCCTCGAAAGAAAGTTCAGGAGTGGTTTTAGCAGATGCAGGAGTTCGACAGGGGCCGCATCTCGGGTTCCGGGAAGCGGGATGGTCTTATCGCTGTATTGCGCGCCATACCGGTCGTGCGGATACCACCATAGCTCGCTTTTGATGGTGGTGGACAGGACAAGACAAGCAGTAGCGACAATAAGGGTCTGGGAGACCTAGATGAACCACGGAGAGATAGGACCGACGAGTTGTCCAACATACGCGCAGTAACCCAACAGCCGTGCTGCCCTCCATGCATCGTCCGATTAGTGCCGGAAGCATTGGTAGACGGCTGCACGACGTAGGACTACACGCAAGTATAATGTTACGACGACTGTCTTTAACAACAGTGCATCATCGCCAAAGACTACAATCGGGTCGTGCCAAACTGTCGCGGAACCACGCAGAATGGCAGCTAGTGATCTTCAGTGACGAGTCCCGCTTTTGTCTTCAAGGAGACGAACAACGAATCCGTGTGTGGAGGCACCGTAGTCAGCGCCAAGATGAACAGTTTGTTGTCGGCGGCACACGTCCAGAAGGCCATGGTGTTTCATTATGTGGGGTGCAATTGCCTACGATGCCAGATCACTTTTGGTGTTCATTACAGGCACTTTGAGAGCTCAACGTTACGTTAATGAGATCCTGCAACCACTGGCTATACCTTTTCTGAACGGTCACTCCAGTGCGATTTTCCAACAGGACAACGCTCGTCCGCATACTACTGTTGTCTCAAAAGCTTGCCTTCAAGGCACTGACATTCTGCCATGGCCAGCCGCATCGCCAGACCTATCGCCGAGTGAAATGTGTGGGATGCTATTGGACGCGCTATCCACACTCCACCCGTACCGCACAATCTGCAGGAACTGCCTGAGAAGATTCAAGCTGCATGGTATGGCTTATCGCAGGACACCATTAGGAACATGCACAACTCCATGCCGAGACGTCTGGCATGCTGTGTGAGCAAACATGGCTACCCGACGCCATACTGAGAGACACTACTAATTTGCGTGTAGCTCAATAAGTATTGTCCATATCAGTCTCAATGTTTAATCATTTATTGTTCCTCGAAACCTTTACCTTTTTCCCGAATAGCATTGCAATCCGGTACGTAATTCTGAGTGCAACTACTTTTTTGGCGATGAGTGAATATTATTTTGTTTAATTTTTGTATATTTGCTTTTGCTTGGGCTAGTTCGAGCTTTATAAGCTGCCCATTTGCAAAGCATGAAGAAATCCCAGAGGAAGCTGAAGAATTGTTCTTGATTGGGTCCGTTACAGCTTTCATGAAGCTGTCATTTGCAAAGAAAGAAGAAATTCATGATGAAGCTGTTGAATACTTTGCTTGTGTCTGTTAGAGCTTTAAAAGCTGCCCTTCGCAAAACAGAAAAAGATCTCAGAAGCCCTCAAATGTGAAGGGGTTTTTTTGCCCTTGTTGAGTAAAAACACTGCTGTACAATTTCTAAGGACGGATCATAAACGGCTATATAGCGCATAAAAAAGTAAGTGTGGTTGGATGCCAAGTGAAATAAAATAATGTCAGAATGACAGGACATTACAAGAAAGACAATTTATTGTGCTCTGAAATCCAGAAGGCTTTGGAACGTGTTCAAGGGACAAACAGGCCATTTTGTGCAGAATACGTAAACGTGAAAAATGCAATTACCGTCAGCAGGCGTTCCGGCATAAGATGTCAATACGGGATATGGCCACCATGGAGGGCGATGCAAGATTCCATACGTCGTGTCATGCTTTGCACAACATTATCAAGCAGCTGTTGGGGTAATTTATCCCATTCCTCTGTCAGTACACGGATGAGGGTGTCCTTGTTTATTGGAGGACATTGGCGACCAGCAAGACTCCTCCCCAAAGCATCCCACACATTTTCAATGGGATTCAGATCTGGAGAACGTGCTGGCCAAACGAGGAGTTGAATATCCTCGCTCTGAAGACACTCCTGGACAGCGACTGTTTGATGACATGTTGCGTTGTCGTCCATGAAAATGAATCTATCACCGACAGCACCACGGAACATGCGAACATGAGGTAGCAGAACATCATTAATGTATCGTTGGCCAGTCATAGTCCCAGTTGCAAGCACATAGAGGGACGTACGGCCATTGATCATGATGCCAGCCCATACCATGACGCTACATGTCGGATATCGGTCCCTTTTCTGTATGTTTGCTGGACAATATGCAGTTCCACTATCACGCCAGATCAGTTGTCGTCGACAATCAGACGATAGACTGTATCTACTCTCATCTGAGAAGAGGACAGCTGACCAGTCGTTATCAGTCCAATTGCGATGTTGATGGCACCATTGCAAACGGCCGGTACGGTGACGTCTGGACAATGGGATGCACACAACAGGACGGCGGGCGTATAGTCCTCCTTCGTGCAAACGTCTGGCGACAGTTTTTCGGGAGATCCGCTTGCCAGTAGCAGCCATAAACTGATTTGCTACCTCACTAGCTGTGCTGCGCCGGTGTCTTTTTGTTGATAGCACTATGTACCGATCTTCTGCAGGTGTCGTACTGCGAACACGACCTCCCCGTGACGTTTGCTACAGTTTCCATTTGTTTGAAATGATTTCCAAAGCCTTGAAACAACACTGTGGCTGACGTCGAACTCCCTGGCAACATCTGTTATTTTTCGCCCTTCTTCAATCTTGCCAATAATACCGCCACGCGTAAAATCATCTAGGTGATGTCGGGAAGACATACTAAAAATTGCAAGTTCGTCAATTGATTCTTTCCCTTTCAACTTTGCGTTTGAACAACAATGGTCAATACGCGTCAAATCCTTTATATCTCTTATCAGCGCTATGACGTCACGAACAAGTTCGGCAATCCAAAATTTGCATACGCACAGCACGTCTTACTGTATCCCGCACTTATGCTAATTTCCACATTTTCCTGCCTTCCATTTTATGGTTGCTATCGTTGCTATTGTCATCCGTCCTTGGCAATTGTCCGGCAGTGTACTATAATTTTTACTGTCATTGCTTTTGCCTTGAGTAAGTTACTCTTCTAGAGCTGCCCTTTGCAAAGCGAGAAGAATCCCGTTATTGTCAGCGAAACAAAAAAAGTTTAGTACCAGAAGGAAGCATTGGAATGCCCTGGAAAACTTAAGAAGATAGGGTCCCTTAAAGCCACAAACAGCTTAAAAGTGACTTGCCTCGCTGGATATATGAGTATACACCGGTGAGCCATTACATTATGACCACCCCTAGCCTAGAAAAATGAGCGCGTCTGGAGACCGAATGGTGGCGTAGGTGAAGTTCACAGAGCAGTATATATTCAATACGAGGACCGACGTTCGGTTAGTAGAGTGTTCGGAGACAGAATGGAAAAATCTGCCGATTAATCGGAGTTTGATAAAAGACAAATAGTGATGTCAACGCTCCGCGGAACTACGATCTTGGAAACGGCGTGGCTTATGGAATGGATTGTTCACATGCTGCTGTATTAAGTACGTATAAAAAGTGGTGCACAACGATCCAGCTGTGTGTCGTTCTCAGCTCACTGATGCCAGAGAGGAGAGGAGACTGTCGCGCATTGTTCACCACGACCGCAGGGCCACCGTGCGATAAATCATCCGCGGCTGCAACAGTGGTGATCGGGGTAATGTGTCACAACACACAATTGATCGCAGCCTTCTGCGCATGGGCCTGAGTAGACGAAGACCCAGCCGGGTCCCCATGCTCACTGCACGTCATGACCAACAACACATGAAATGGGCCTAAGATCATCGGGATTGGACAGTGGATGATTGGAAGAAAGTGGCCTAGTCTGACGAATCAAATTCAAGTCCGCTGATCCTACGTGGCATGATATCAAGTAATTAGATTCCTATTCCACGCTGAAAATCTACTGCCATTCGCCAGACCTTAGAGATCATAATCAACAGTGAGGCTCGCAATGTGAGCGTCTCTTTAGAATTGCCACGAGTTTGGAACCAGTTCGTCAAAGAATGCTGTGCTTTCTCCCACCCTACCACGTTCCCTACTAACATGCCGCCCTCGTTTCTGCGAAGGAATAGTTACGTTCGCACTTGTTCAATTATTGTCTAGTCAAGCCACCGCGTTTAAATTGTTGAAGTGTTTTATTATCCAGTTTGCAGTTTGCTGTCTACCTTTCTTGAGAAAGTCATCTGGTTGATGTGCGAAAGCTGGGAAACTTTGATTTTCTAATTATTTTACGCCAAGAAATTCGGATCACTAGAACAATTATACTCTTTTGAGTACTAAATTAAAAATTTATTAGAAACACCCGCCTAACACGTGCGTTAGGCGGGTGTTTCTAATCAAGGCTTAGAAAATGACGATCAAATCGAGACCTTCAAAACCGCCTCGATTTGATTTGCAAGGGATTCAACTAAGTGCTGTTATCGTTCTACAGGTATGTTTAGTCTAGCTGATGTAAATGCATTTATCCATTACCGAATGTTTTCTAGAAGAGGATCTCTGTTACGAGCGTCTCTCTCAAACTCATCGTGCGGGTTTTCAGTTGGCTACAGATCTAGAGACTACAGGAGGTATTTTAGCACTTTGAAGTCTCTGTCGTGGTTCTGGAACTTCTGTGAAATAATCTTAGCCTAGTGTCAAGTTGCACCATCCTACTGGAAGTAACCCTCTTTATCAGGCACACATCACACACATAGACAGGTGTGCCTGGTCTGTAATAATGTTGAGGTACCTCGTGTCATTCGGATGCTATTAAGGAACCCAACATCCGAAATGGAAGTAGAGCCCCGGACCATTACACTCTCTCTACTAGCTTGCGCAATGCACGATATGCAGCAGATGCCCATCGATTCGTGCTGATGACGTCATGTTCTGGCTCGTCCAACAGCATGTGTAAACTGAGCACGTGATTTATCTGACCAGGTGACCGTTCTCAAGTTCTCAGTGGTCAGATTTTTGTGATCCTGTGCCCAATACAGAAAACATTTTCAGTTTCTAGCAGACATGAGTGGTATACAAAAGAGATATCTACTGCTGTAGCACATTAGCGCTCATGCGCGGAGGAATATGTACCGAAAATTTTCTCCCGATACCGCTACTGTACTGTGCTGTTCCTGACGCAATGGAGCTCTTTTGTTACATCGTGCAATCTTCTGGAGCCGCCGGCGCCATTGAACATCAAGCAGTCATTTCTGCCTACAGGAATGTCTGGACATTATCCTCATGCCATTCCTGCACAATACGAAACCTATGATACTGTTCATTGTCCTGCTTAAAGAGACCATGCCAATTCGATACACTGAAGCCACGTGAAAGAACACTTGGGCCGAAACAACATCAAAGTACACTATTAAAAAATGTTTTGGTAGGTTGCACCAAAAATTGGTGATACCCGAACTGCACCACTTTGTGAGAAAAGATACAACACTATGTGGTGCCAACAAAACCTAGCACATGGTGCAACTTTACGGTACGTTATGATACAAGGTTGCACCACATTATAGTCCAAGGTTTCTCCGTGTTATTGGGTTTTGCTTCTACTACACGAAAGTGCATCTTTTCTTTAAAATGGTGCAGCTGGGGTAGCACCACTTTTTGGAGCAACCTACCACAAAACTTTTAACACTGTAAGATCAAAAGGTGATTCTGCCTTCAATTGGAATGAGAGGGTTTCATTGATGCCCATGAGAACAATCCCCAGGCCACAATACCAGTCCCGTCAGCCTGTTTTATTTTTCTTCTAACTGTACAGTCTGGTTAGAGTTGCTCACTCACGCAGCGTCGAATGTTGACTCCAAAATCGGCTAGATCCTGAATTCATGTGACCTGGTAACTTTTTTCCAGTCGTAAAGATCAAAGTTACGGTGCTCCCTTGGCAACTTCTTACTGAGCTGTCCGTCCCGTATGGTCAATATAGACATATTAAGGGGCCGGGGCGCCAAGTCCTTACGCCCATCTGCAAAAAATTCCGCTGGATTGTGCGCTAAGAAATGATTCTCTGTGCTCTCTTGTTATGTTATGTCGTTAACTGAGGGTTCCTGAGCTATTTGATGTCCGAGACACCGCGTGCTAAATGAAATTCACCTCGACTGTTTTTTTTTTTTTTTTTTTTTTTGATTGGAGGTTTAACGACCACCGTGAGCAACTCAATGGGCTATAAGCAGTCGCCAGTCCCTAATTTAGGGTCACTGGTTCCAGGGAAGGGAGAGAGCCAGAGCCGTAAGACAAACACAACATCCATGCCTGACCGGGATTCGAACCCGGACCCCTTACGGACGAATGATCAGAGGCCAGCGCCTTAGACCACTGCGCCACCGGGGCGGCCACCTCGACTGTTTCACCAATTGTGTGTGTGTCAACCAACAATATCTCTTATGCTGAGATGCTGGCAATTGTCTTCGTCGCGCCCATAATCATTCCATCTTCAAACCCCGATAAGTATTTTCCGTTCCCCTCTACACTGACACGAACTGTCCATGTTGTCTATCTATATTCCCCGCCAGTCGGTGCAGTCGTCACTACTTGTCGTGACAAGACTGCTTATAATAATCTGTCCGATAAGTGCACATTTGCATTTAGTAATATATATTGACATTACCGTTATTTTTCAGAATAGCATTTTGAATCGGATAGCTGTAGTTAAGAGAAAAATATTTTATTCATCCACATTGTTTTTGACAACTATGCAACGCAAATTTATATCGGCGCTATCCCCATTTCTAAAATGGAAATCATCTTGACTTAACTAGCTTTGACTAATATGACATAATAGTGCCCGATTTTTCAGTTGAATTGTTTCTCCTCTAGTAAGAGCTGTGGTACATTATTTTTTTCAAACTCTGATTGCGCTTCTAAATGTCTGATTTACACTGGCGTGCAAAAATTAAGGAAGAGACGGTTTTTCGAATGTAACGTCGTGCAGAAGTGCTCCACATCGACTTCAAATCATACCATAAAATCTTCAAGCTGTAAGAATATGGGACAAGTGAGCAAAACCGTCCAAACAAGGAATCCAAAGGATACAAAGGCACTTTATTGAAAAGGTAGCATCGAGCACAACTGGACAGCAGACAGAAACGTCCATGTGACAGGCCGCTGCCAAGAAAAATCCAGGCTTTAGTAGGGGATATGATCACCCCCGACTGCGTTGCAGGATTTACAACGTCTGTCCATGCTGAGGACGAGGTTGTCAAGGAGCTGTTGAGGCATCGCGGCCCATTCCTCTTGTAGCGCCAATCGCAGGTGCGGAATCGTTGCTGGCGGCTGGTGACGTCTTGCCAAGCGTCACCGAGTAGGTTCCACACGTGTTCGATTGGATTTAGGTCCTGAGACCTTGCAGGCCAATCCATGCGTTGAATATCTTCACTGTCCAACAGCTCTACGACAGCCACTGTGCGATGAGGTGTAGCGTTGTCGTCCATGAAGAGGAACTCAGGACCCACAGCACCTCTAAACAGACGCACGTGAGGCAGGAGAGCCTCGGTACAATAGCGGACACCAGTGACTGAACTTCCTTGGAAGATGTGGAGGTCAGTACGGCTACCAAGCATGATACCGCCCCAAACGAGGACTCCTCCACCTCCAAACCAGTCCCTTTCGACTATGTTGGAGGTGTGATATCGTGTTCCCTGCTCTCTACAAATGTGTATACGTCCAGAATCGCTCGTCAGACTAAATCGTCTCTCATTCGTAAAGAGAACTCGTCCCCATTGCTGATATGTCCAGTTCTTGTGTTCCTGGCACCACAGAAACCGCCGTCTCCGATGAGCAGGAGTTAATGGCACACACCGTACTAGTCGTCGTGCAAATAACCACCTTTGTGCAGCCTCCTGACCACGGTAAAACCTGATAACGGATGTCCAGATGTCTGTTGCATGTGCCTTGCGATTTCTCCCGCTGTCTGCCGCCTGTCTCTTCTCGCCAGTAGGACAATAAACCGGTCGTCCGCCGCCGTGGTTACTCGTGGACGACCACTGCTAAGCTCTCGGATAGCTGTTCTTGTCGTTTGAAATGCTCTCCAAGCTCGTGAAACGATGTTGTGAGCGATCCCGAACTCCTCGGTCACACTAGTCACACTTCGACTTTCTTCCAACTTCCCAATGACGTCACCTCGGGTAAAGTCATCCAGATGTCGTGTACTGGATTGCTTGTTGGCTATATCACACGGTGGCAGCAACTCGACGTCGTTCAAACCGATGTACACCGTGCAATAGCTTTTACCGCATTGCTGAGCATGATCATGATCATATGTAGAGGATTTTAGGAAGAGAGTGTCTGACCCTAGGTCTTAAACAACCCTCAGAAATAGGAAGCTAGGAGATTTGGGCTAGAGAGCCCGATGGGAAAGTGACACGGAACCGAAGTAGAAAGGGGGAGGAAGACGCCCTTATTTATTACCAGGGGCCCAGTACCCGGGGTCCGACGGCTTAACGTACCCATCTGACGCATGGCGGATATTCAGTGGATCGAGCGTTCGTACCTGTCTAGGATCGAACCTGAGGTCCTTTCCGTGGCAGTCACGAACGTTGCGCACTCGGCTACCAGCGGCCCGAATTGCTGAGCGTACACCGCCCGTGTGCTTATATATACCCTTCCGACACTCCCCCTCTCCTACGTCATGCTGCATATATGCGCATGCCTTACCGTACCGGACCCTAGTCTATCTCCGGAATGGTCTTTCGGTCCGTTCTGCCGGCTCGTTCCGCTGTTATGCTAATTTCTCCTCTTCGTCCTTAACTTTTGCACACTAGTGTATAAAATTTTACATATTACTGTCATGTCTCACATGTTTTGTTGTTTCCTTGATAAACGATATCTTCTTTGTGTGGAAGAAATTTCGATTATGCATGTGAGATGCCTCAGCTTCTACATGTCAGTATCGAATAATACTTTCAATAGTAGCTAAATCTAACAGCAATTAAAATATTACCCACATTCCACTATTTTTCCCTATGGATGCCAGGGCGCATATTATGCATTTTTTTCAAAAATCGCCGTTTTTCCTCTAGAGAGTAGGAATGGCCTTTCTTTCCCCCTGATTTTGTTCTTCTACTCTAGCTGTGATTTCGGAGAATTAATCACATTTTTTTTAAATTCCGTTTACCTTAACCCATCGTTGGTCGCAATCCGTTGAACAACGCCAGTGGTCGCATGTGTGTGTTTTTATCACACTAACTTTTCCGATATTTTCCCTCAACAGTAAACAAAAGCACAGGTGTTCAAAATTCTCTGCTAACAAACCAAAAGTTGCAAATCAAATTAGGGGTCAGAATACACTTGTATCGTCGCGTTACCTACAAAAAACAAAGAATAAACGCCATTAATTATTTTATGAGAAAAGCTTTCACGTGA
Organism: Macrothele yani; assembly: GCA_039090855.1. Classification (NCBI taxonomy): domain Eukaryota; kingdom Metazoa; phylum Arthropoda; class Arachnida; order Araneae; family Macrothelidae; genus Macrothele; species Macrothele yani. The sequence goes on along the minus strand of CM077013.1, from coordinate 49,872,220 downwards.
CGCAAACGCCAGTGGCCACTTGGTGAAAGAAATGCTTATACGAAGCACACGGGAGCAAAGAACAGACTGCTTGAAGGTGAAGGACGCGCCAATCCTTATCATAAGTGATAATAGGTTGTTGAGAAGTTTCTAAAAGTCAGCTAGAGCGGGTCACTTCCAAATAAATGGCGCCTTCTATATGCGAGGCGTGAGAGAATTGCTCATATCGCGACCAACGACGGATTAATTCAGAGGCATTCCTACTTGACGCTGACTGAGATAAACAGAATTACAAAAAAAAAAAAATACAGGTAGGATTGAGCCGTCAGTTTGGGACGTAGGACTGCGACTTGCAGATCGGAGAGTTGAAATCAACTAGATTTTGAAATGATTCTCGATGATCCCTACTTCGTTGTGCTGCACTCTTCTTGAACTTTTAACATTCCTCATCACTTGCTCTTGCCTCTCGTTTTGATTTTCTCCACTTTTGCTGGCATTTATTCTGCGAATTCCGCGGCATTGCCGAAAATATCAATCCGTTCACACGAAAACAGTTTATTAAAATTTCAGTTTAAACCACTACGATATTTTTTTGCATATTTTAATAGATCTCGTTGAGAGTTTTAAAATGATTCCACGAACAGTCGTTTTGCACTCACGGTTGTCCACATAAACCGTGATATTGTCAAAAGTGTTCACTGGTTCATAAGAAAACAATTTTTTAAATGTTTAGTTCAAACCACTGCGCAGTGTTCTTCGTATATTTGAATAGATCTCTTCGAGAGCTTTAAAACGATGCCACGCACGGTTGTCGAGAAAGACTGAGTAAAACGCGGAGGCACCCCTAGAAATATTGCATCATCTCCTCCAAGCACAGGGAGCGAGGAGAGCGTCGCGCGCTCGATGTATTGCGCAGTACGCGAATTGGACTCCCTGTTGTTTACGAATATGTTAACACGATTAGTGTGCTATACGTATTTTTAACGCTATAAGGATTTCAATTGGAACCTATTTTTGTTACAGGTGGTAATCCGTAAGTTGCCCCATACGATCAGCGGAGTTGGACCTAGTAATGCGTCCAAAGTTCTTACAAATGTTTTTTTCAAATTACATCTAGGGTGATATTTGCTAGGGACTGTATTTATTTCCGATCAAGCCTTTAAAGACCACAACTCAATAGTCTTCGAGAAAATATGCATAGAACGAATTAACATTAGGCGTATACGATAGAATTTCCTTTGAGGTATCCCTGAAATTCATCGATTTTCTTTCCTTGTGATTTTAACCTTTAGTTTATGTGATCTTGGGCTTTTCGAAAGTTTAGATGAATTCTCACTTTTAAGCTCATTCAAAGGACGCATTAGCTTCCCTCTCTTCTTCGTTTCCTTTCTAACTTCAACGCTTCGAACAGTTCAGCTCGCATCTCGTGTCTCTGTCAAGAGTAACCGTAGATCGCATGATTTCTTGCGGTTTCAAACGCAAAGCGTGCTTCGAACCCATTAGAACTAGCACCATATTACCTCGCCAAGATTACATCAAACAGAAATTCAAATTGGTCACTGAGGACGGCATGAGTGTAATATCATGCTAGCTTCTGTAATTTTCGGACAGCTTCCAAATGGCGTTCTAAATTAGCATTCATTTCTGTGTAGCTTCGTGAGACCGTTTCGAGAAGCATGTACTGACTGAATGTAAAATTCGAAACGGTAAGAAACTAAAAGGAGTCATTCAGAAGACATACGTGGTCCTCGTCATTAATTCTTTCTTTTCTTTAAATGAGGTTAAGTAAAGAGAAGTAAGATAGTTCTTTAGGAGAAATGGTCGTTCTCGAAATTTATGGTTTTGTTGGAAACTTGTATTCCAAAGGAATGAGACAGATCGTTCATGCGCAGAAAATTAGATATCTTGTTTCACATTCCCAAGAAAGAGAGATTTCTACATGAGAGTAATCCATCTTCAAAAGAAGCAAGTTGTACTTTCTCATCTAGATACCAGATGTTACAATACTATAATTAAGGAATTTTCTACCTGTTCTGTTGTACATTTTTGGTCACTACAAGTATTTCACTAAAACTGTTAGAAACTAGGCATTTATGTGGCAAACATTTTCTAAATCAACAAACTTACGAGAAGCAATCAAAATTTCTGATCCATGTACAATACTAGCAGACGAATGATAACGGCCTGTGCATTTGAAGCACTCAATTTTAGGTCACATGTTCTGTGAAAATTAACTTTGATGGATTACAGATTCCTGTTCTAGTCAAGACGTAACAGAGCGTGATAACGAACACTAGTGCCTTTCAGATTAAAGACAACGACGTTCAAGAGGTTGCTTTGACGAGTCATCAGTTTTCTCAGTAACTTCATCCAGAATTTCTTTGGTCTTCTTCAACACCTTCTGCTCCTCCAAAAGATCCATTCACTAATGATCTTTGACAATAGTTTCTTATTTGTTAGCTTATTATTTCATTAATATATCAGTTGTTTCTTAAATTTATAATATTATTGAGTTCTCATTCATCTGTAAGCACAAGGATAAGTTCTTCAGTCCTCCTTTTTAATACCGAAACCCCTTTTCAGAGGCTGGCAAATAGACGGCCTGAAAGACAGGCACACACACTTATTTGGGTTTGTTTGGGGTTTTAAGGGTCACCGCGTGAGGAACATATTGAGGTACAAACAGTCACATGTCCCAAATCTAAGAATTCTGGTGCACGCAAGAGAAAGAACCCGTTCTGTAAGGCAAACACACAAACCATGCCTTACCTGGAACTCAACGCAGGCCCATCTTGGACGAAAGGATGTATAAAATGCTCAGCACTTCTCTTGTTCTGCCAGTCAAGGAATTTTCTCTTTCGATATTATCTTTTGATTCCTATTCTTAAAGGTTTAAGGCCGCACGCATTCTGGACAGATATTTTGCAAATATATTATTTGCCTTGTGCCCTTGGCATTTCTCTTTCAAGTAACGGATCTTGAAAAGGAGATATCGTTTCCCTAATCTAATAGAGATAGACAGATGGACCGACAAAAAGAAAAACAGCTGATCCTGACAATGGCTTCATCAAAACGAGCAAAGCTCTTGTTTCATCAGACCTTTGGTATCAGATATACACTGGCGGAAAGTGAAGAAAGAACACCAAGAAGGAATTGGCGGACGATCATCAAATTTACATATGCTAATGGGGTTGAGTTTACGTAGGTGTGATGTTAATTTCGGGACCAACCGGTGAGCGCTTACGCCACAGCACGGCATAATATGCAAATTATCGTCAGGTGGTATTTAAGGAGTACGGCGAAGTGAATGTAATCAGTCGATGGCGTACAGACACGTGCGAAGACCCTAAAGAAACTGCAATGCCTGGACATGGAAGACGTGTACGATTTCAGCAGTTACTGGACTTTGAGGGAGATCGTCTAGTCGTACTCCGCGAGGCCGGGTGGTCGTATCGTCGTATTGCGGAGCGAATTGGACGGGAAGTATCGGTGGTGGTACGATGGTGGCGTAGATGGTCCGAGGAACATTCCCACAAGAGAAGACGTGGAACCGGGAGTCACAGACGGACTGATGAGCGTACCGATCGACGCATAACAACAGCGGCGTTGTCAAGCAGAACATCCATTGCGACGCAAATCCGAGCAGTCGTTGCACCGGTTACATGTCAAATTAACCCGGAAATAATAACCCGCGTCAAAATCTCGCGGTCAAAATAACCCGGCGTCAAAATAACCCAACGTAAATAAACAGGTAGCAAAATAACCCGGGGCAAAAATAACCCGACGTCAAAATAACCCATCATTAAAATCTGAAAAAACTCGTTTTTTTTTTCTTCTAATAGCAACGAAAAGCAAAATAAATTTATTTTCCACTTGAGACGTTTGTTTTCCACTTTAGTATTGGACTAAATTCCAAATCCTCAGGAAAAAATGTCTTACCAACCCAAGAAGAGAATACCGGTTAAACTAGTTACTTAAGGAACATGGCAAAGTGAGTGAGGGAAGCATTTCTTTGCATTAAATAAGGTGACGATTTTTAAAGTTCTCAAAATTTAGCGATTAAAATATGACGAAAAGAAAGGAAAAGAATTTGAAAATATATAATTTTAACTTTTCTATTAAGCGATTAATTACAAATAACAACGGAGCATTTAATAGAATTAATTTCCAGCTTTTTAATTAAGCGAGTTCCTTTAATGTTGCTGAAGTTTTGATTTGTTCGGCATCAAAGGATTTCTTTATGAGGTGCTACTAACATAATGTTATGGTGTTTTTTCCTTCTCTCGAAATTATTTAAAGAAGACAGTGCTGCAGTTGCACATAATTAAATTTAAAAGCTATGATTGCTATCCTTGCACATTTCCTTAAGCCAGTAAATATCCTGTTCAGATTAAATAGATTTGAAAAAAAATTATACTTATTTTTTTTAAAATCTTGGTTTACAATTAATAAAATATGCACATGGATGTCAGTTTTTCCTGCGTGTATTTTTGACCCTGTTTTTTTTTTTTTTTTTTTTTTCTTACGTTCCATCTTGGCTGTAAGTTTTCAAATTCAAAACGAATTGGAATTTACAATTGTTCACAACATTTCTCCCGCAAGTGCTTCAGTTGTATCGACCAAGTATCGACGTTCTACCCGTCCTTTACAGTGACGTCACTACGTAAGGGACCGATACTTCCGCTACAAGGTACGTGGGGTGAGCAAACATTTCTGTCTATTAAATTTGCTTGTGCGGTGGCGGTCATAATGTCGACGGTCACAATGTCGACAGGGTCAAAATGTCGACACGGTCATAATGTTGACAGCCAAAATGTCGACACGGTCATAATGTCGACAGCCAAAATGTCGACACGGTCATAATGTCGACATGGTCCAGAAAATGTCCTCATGGTACTCCCATTTAGACCGTAGACGGTTTTTGGAAGGGGTCGGAGCCCCACACCCCGCATACACAATTTTCGTAAAATCTACGGTTTTCAATTTAGAACCACAAAATTTGGTATACTAACCCATTGTACTCTAACTTAGACAGTAGACGGCTATTGGAACGGGTCGGGGCCAGGGATCAAGTTGCTCCCCACACAAAGTTTTCGTAAAATCTACAGTTTTGAATTTAGAACCACTAAATTTGGTACACTATCTCATTGTACTCTAACTTAGAGAGTAGATCGCTATTGGAAGAGGTCGGGGCTCGGGGTCAAAGGGGCCCCATACAATATTTTTGTAAAATCTACAGTTTTTTAATTTAGAACCACGAAAGTTGGTATACTATTCATGGAACTCTAACTTAGACCGCATGTGGTTTTTGTAAGGGGTCGGGGCCCGGGGTCAAGGTGCCCCCATACAAAATTTTCGTAAAATTTACAGCTTTCAATTTAGTACCACCAAATTTGGTATACTATCTCATGGTACTCTAACTTATTCCGTATATGGCTATTGGAAGGAGTAGGCGCCCGGGGACAGGAGACCCCATGCAAAATTTGCGTAAGATCTACAGTTTTTAATTTCGACAAACCAAATTTGATATACTATCGCATGGTACTTTAACTTACACTGTAGATGCCTTTTGGAAGGTGTCGGAGCCCGGGGATAAGTGGCCCCATACCAAATTTTCGTAAAATCTAGAGTTTTCAATTTAGAACGACGAAATTTGGTGTATTATCTCATGGTACGATAACTTAGACAGTAGACGGTTTTTGGAAGGGGTCAGGCCCCACCCCCATACAACATAATTTTAGTAAAATTTACAGTTTTCAATTTATAACCACCAAATTTGGTATACTATCTCATGAAACTCTAACTTAGACTGTAGAGGGTATTTGGAACGGGGCGGAGCCTGGGGTCTAAGAACACTCCCCCCCCTTACCTTCACACACACAAAATTTTGGTAAAATTAACTGTTTTGAATTAAGAACTACCAAATTTGGTATACTATCTCATGGTACTTTAACGTAGACAGTAGACAGCTTTTGGAAGGGGTCAGGGCCCGGGGTCATGAGGCCATAACACAAATTTTTTGTAAAATCTACAGTTTTTAATTTAGAACCAATAAATTTAGTATACTATCTCACTGAACTCTAACTTAGACCATATGTGTTTTTTGCAAGGGGTCGGGGCCCGGGGTCAAGGTACCCCATACAAAATTTTCTTAAAATCTAAAGCTTTCAATTTAGAACCACCAAATTCGGTATACTATCTCATGGTACTCGGACTTAATCCGTAGAAGGTTTTTGGAAGGTGTTGGGGTCAAGGGACCCCCACACAAAATTCTCGTAAAATCTACATTTTCCAATTTATAACAACCAAATTTGGTATACTATCTCATGAAACCCTAACTTAGACCTTATGCGGTTTTTGGAAGATGTCGGGGCCCAGGGCCAAAGGGCCCCCACACAAAAGTTTCGTAAAATCTACAGTTTTCAATTTAGAACTACCAAATTTGGTATACTAACTCATGGTACTTTAACTTAGACGGTACACGGTTTTTAGAAGGGGTCGGTGCCCGGGGTCAAGTGGGCTCCATACTAAATTTTCGTGAAAATTCCAGTTTTTACTGTTAAGATCTGCAACACAATTCATCACTCCAATACCCTTATCTACGGTCTAAGGCGCTCTTTGGTCCTTTGAGGCCCTTGCGCCATAAACCACCAACTAACCAACCTACGGTCTCAGTTGGAGACCGTAGATAACAATAATGTGCAAAAATATGTGGTTAATGGTGTATTAAAAACACAAATTAAAATAGTTTAGCTTTCACTACCAACGGGAGGCTTTTCAGGCAGAAACATAATGTAAAGTCAATGGAGAGTTCCAGATATTCAAAATTCAAAACGGTAAGAAAAAGATGATCAATGCCAATGTCAAGTCGTATGCATGCAACATCACATAGGTACATTGCATTTCTGTGTGGCGGAATTCTCAGAAGCATATGCCAGATTTATGGCAATTCTATAGATGTCTCCTCGAAGGTAAGTATTTCCATTCCTTTTCCTTTCTTTTTTGTTTCGTAAAATTAAATTAACTAATTCAAAACATTTAAAATAAGTTTACAGGAAAATTACAGGCATATCTTTTTCATTCATTAACTTTCACCCGCTGAACTTGGTGATTCCACAAATAGTAATATGTACCTGGCGTATACCTGGTATCCCTGCTAGTACAAATTATATTAATGATTTCTTTGCGTCCAGATCAATCTAATATGTCCCTTAGAGCGTTTGGGGTCGTATGAAGAATGCATTTCAACGTGAGTCGCTACGGTGACGCAGTGGTCTAAGCGCTGGCTTCTGATCACTCGTCGAGAAGGATCCTAGTTCGAATCCCTGTGAGTCATGGAATTTGTGATTGACTTCTGGCACTGGTTGTCCCCCTTTCCAGGAATCAGTGGCATAAAATTAGGAACGGCCGACTGCTTATAGCCCACTGAATTGATCACGGTGGTCGGTAAACCCTCAACTAAAAAAAAAAGATTGCGACGTGTCCATTGCTATTTGTTATGGAGCCGTATGAAAAGTAGGTTTTTGATATCAACGTGTCCACTTCCATGTAGGCTGGCCATAAAATGTTAGGAAACCGTACAAAATTGCACTTTTGTTTTCACTTTGTCAGCGCTTCGGTATATGGTTGAAGTATACGTATACATAGATGGGCCATTTCAGCACGTAGTTTGGTTTATATAGAAAATAATGTTACACTTTTACACAGTTACAACACAGTAATCCCAAAGGCTATTTCTTGAAATCTTTAATCAGCCGTGCTCATATTGGCAACGTTAACACAACATCTCAAGTTATCAATGTTGCAGTTTTACTCTGTCACAAAACCTTAATTACAAGACCTTAGGCGTAACCTTTTTTTAGGAATTTTTAGTCCGACGTATTCATAAGGTTTCGATAACATGCCAAGGTTATGGTACAGTGTTTTGATCACTTTTCAATCAACCGTGCTCATATACATAAAATTTTCATAGAAAGTCAAGTTTATTGTGTTGCGCATTTACTCGAGTACAAAACTATAAACAGTCATTAGGCTTAGGCACAAGTCTTTTAAGTAATTGTATGACATAATCATATTGTTTATCTGTGATGACAAGTCAGGTTAATAATTTTGCGCTTATTAAGGATTTTTAAAAAGGGATAGAGGCTAATAATTATTGTTTGAAGCCTAAGTAAAAGCTCATTATTAACTTGACTTGTCATGCAATCCTTATGAATATGACATTTATTTTATTTTGTATATTTTACATAGCGTGTGCATTTCTTTTTAATGATTTGGCATTTGTTTTATTTTGTGTTGTGCTTGTTACATAACGTTTCGCATTTTTGTTATGCTTGTGACTTGTGATTGCATTTTAAATTTTTATTTGTTTCACCTTTTGGATTACTTTTTGAAATTTTATGTTTTTGACATGCTATTTTGGAAATTTTGTCTTTTTAAATTTTGCGTTGTGTTTTACATTCTTGCATCTTCGGCAGAATTACATTCTTGAAAAATTTAAATACAAGTTAGTAAAAGGTATAATTCAATTAGTGAAAAATACCAGCACATTTTAGGAAAGGGTAGAAGTATAAGGAATTCTTCTTAAAAAGTCTAGCACATTAACATTGTGCGCCAAAGAAGTTCGAATCGCTTTTTATCTTGCCAGCGTCTCTCTTCTAGGTGGATTTGTTGGGATCTGTGATATCACTCTTTCGAGTTTAGCCGTAGCTGTTCTCTGCTGTTTCGCAATTTCAGTGATGATTTTATACAGTCCCAGTTTTTTCTCTCCCAGAATTGTATTCCAGCGTCTGTCTCATCCTTCAAGTTCTTTTTGTGTTCTGGGAAAGCCAAGTAAATTGTTTTCACTTACTGACCGAATTGTTGGTGGAAAAAGCGGAGGGCTTCTGCTCGGATTGTTTCTTCTGCTTTCACAAAATTTTCCAAGAACATAATTTTCCTCAAACCACTGAACTACAGAATCTGCATATTCTAGTAAAATTGATTTCACTTCTTCAAAAGCAGCTGGAATTTCATCAGATGAAATAAATGCGAGTGCTCGCAAATGTCTGACTTTGAGAGCAAACTCACTGTTTTCCCCATATTCCGAGGCTATGCCAGAGGATGGATATTCCACCGCACATTTTTTCCGAGATGAAACCAACAATTTTTGAGTCCTTCAAAAATTCCTTTTTGGCAGCATTATACAGATAGCCATTTCAAAATCTATCATTATACGTATTGTGGTGCAAGCTGAATATCATATTCTGATGCACAGTTATGTAAATCCTGCAAAAATTTTGTATAATATAATATTCTTCATTCTTGTTGGACGTTAACCCATAAACTAGTGGGACAAAACTTTGCCTCTCTGGATTCGTTCCAAATATAGCATGAATGGTATATAATTGCCTAAATAGGGTAGGACAAGTTTCAAAAATCCAGAGGGGTGCTTCTTTAAGCTTTCGTAAATTATTTTCTGTTAAAAATAAAATAATTATTTAATCTCCAAATGCGCTGTCTCTGCCAAGAAATGTTGCACCATCTCTTTCCTTTAAATCTGTTGGGGCATCGATCCCTTCTAAAGTCGTAGGCTCCGCAGGCATGTCTTCTCTTCGTATTCGTTTTACAACTTGCCCTAGTGCATCAATATTAGGCATGTAACCTGCATTTACTGTAGTCACTGAAGTTGTCATGGTTTGAATAATTTGTGCAGGGGCTTCGTCCATATTTCTCGCTTGTTCTTTTACTTGCGCTCTTGCAACAGCAACATCCCGTTTCTCCCGTCTTGGAGCATGATTATGTGGTTTCTCATTGCGCCTCCTGTGTTCATCTCCATTAAAAATAGTACTAGCAAAGCCAGTACAGTTTCCATAATTTCTTTCAATACAGTGCCAATGCCATAAATCACCCCGCACTCTGTTATGGCAAAATAAATACCCTTTCCATTTCAGTAAATTATTTCCTTGTTGTGAGTTAACTATGTTGCATACTTCACCTACATAATGCCTTCGGAAAACAATGCTTTCTCTTTCCAAAATATTTAGAATGACATATCCACTATTATCACTTGACAACGCACAACAAAGGTTTCAACAAGCAAGTTCTCTGTTCGCCAGTCAACTACGAACTGATGAGCAAGCATTCAATAAAACACTCAGAATACAGACGATCGCGTGTGGCCTGTTCCTCCAGTTAGGGTTTAGGCGAAGTTCAAGATTTTTGTACCTGCGGTCACAAGAAGAGTTTAAATTTAGGGATCGGCATCTTATCTTTTGTTTTTCCAAAACGCAGAGGTACGTGTATTTTACAGCAGGGACGCTCCAAGCGGGGGATCAACGGATGCCAAGCACCCGGGCGCCAAGTACCAGGGGCGGATTGGGCTGCTGTACTCTGGGCCGGTAGGCGCCATGCTAACTCTAAAATATAAATTCAAATTGTTTTCTGTGCTGCACCATGCGTACGAAAGAAAACTGTTATACTGAAAAGACAATTTGTTTACCCCGTGACGTATTAAAAAGAGGACCTACGTCCCTACGTGCCGAATGGTCTGTAAGTCAAACACAGTTTTTCGTACAACACTTTCCCCCGACTTTTTAAGTTCAGATCCGTTTCGCTTGACTATTTCCTGTACCGCACCTCGCTTTCGCTAATTGTTGTTAATTGCCGTGAAATGGGTGTTTTACCTTGGGGCGCATTCCCGTGTGTCTTGAAGACTATACTGAAAGCGGTGGACCCCAGAAGAAAGGTATTCCATCAAAAGCAACAGAAATCCAATGCCAGAGCAGAACTTTGCTCGTTGGCATTACCATCCAAGCAATTTACGCGAAGTAGGAAGTGTGTTTTTTTACTACACCAGGAGCTTGTCACGGTATCTCAGGCAAATAAGATACAGATGTGTCCTCAGGACTTCTCTTTCAAGACGTCCGAAGGCCGGCACTAGGGGATGGGGAGGGATACAGTGCGGTTATTCTTTTTTGTTGGAGTTAGAAATTCCTAAGCTCATTATTCCTCAAAACTTTGCCTGGTTACTAGTAAGTACTGTCTGATGCCTCAACCATTGCTCATATTTGTTGTTTTTGTTTTCATTTTTTCAGTTAGCAGCAGGAAAATGTCTGAACTGTGCTGTTTTAGTTGGAAATATTGTTTAACTTCAGCAACAGGGCTTCATATATAATTGCAAAATCCTTCGAGAAAATAAAGTAATATAAGGAAAATATTCTAAAACCAAGAAATAAAATTGCGGAACCGAAAAAGCTAGGTAGAGGAAACAGAAGGCTCTGAGAAAAAGTTAATATTTTAAGAAACCTGGAGTTGCTTAAAGAGTAAGTGGTATAAATCAATACAAAAACATGTGCTGTATTTAAAAAAATGTAAGCAAGTAGGCATCGTGAGTGTTAACAGTTTCCCCTTTTCATCCTGTGGAAATTACAACCACCACAGAAAATAAAAAAGAAATATTCCAAATTTCATTGTTACTTTAAATATTTTGACCTGTCGACATTTCGTAAATTGCACTTGCACTCGTCAAAAAATATTACTTACAAGGACTCTTTAGTAACTTTTAATCGCTGTGCTCAAATTTATAAGGTTTGCATAATAAATCAAGTTAATAATGTTGCGCTTTCACTTAGGCACCAAATATTAATTATCGGCCACTAGGCCTAGGCCTTTTAAAAACTTTTAATAAGCGTAACACTCTTAAATTGATTTGTCATGAAAAGCTAATATTATCACGGCATTATAAAATTACTAAAAATGCATATGCCTAGGCCTCGGACGTATCTATTAATGTCTTGTGCTCGAGTAAAATTTCAACAGAATTAATTTGACTTTCTTTGAAAACTATATAAATATCAGCTCGGAGGACTGAAAACTATCAAAAATCCCTAAGCCTAGGGCCTGCTTAATAGTTTCAACCTCAATAAACCGCAATGCTAAAATCTTGGAGTACTATACAAACCTTATGAAAATTAGCACGGCGGACTGAAAATTGCTAATAAGGCTTTAAAATTTCTGTTTTGTACCTGACTAAAGGTGTAGCATTATCTTTAGTTTCCACTAGCAGGAGTACCCGGTATTTCACGGGTAAACATTACAATTTGTAGAATCACCAAGTTCAGCGAGTGAAAGTTAATGAATGAAAAAGTATTTCCGTAAATTTCCAGTAAACTTACTTAATTTTTTTAATTAGTAAATTTAATTATACGAAACAAAAGAGAATTTACATTATTTACATTACATTGTTTTTCTGCCTGATAAGGTACCCGTTGGTGGTGAAAGCTAACTTTTATTAATTTGTGTTTTTAATACACCATTAACCGGATATTTTTACACTTTATTGTTATCTACGGAATCTAATTTAGACCGTAGGTGGGGTATTGAAGTGCTGAATTGGGTTGCAGTCCTTAAGAGTAAGAAATGTAATTTTTGGATTAATTTTCACCGCGGCACCCAACCCTTTTCTTCTACGCTCTAAGTTAGAATACATTGAAGTAGTATACCAAAATTTGGTCAATCTAAATTGGAAACTATTGATTTTACGAAAACGTGTATGGGGCCCATAGGTCCCAGGTACCGACCCTCTCCAAAAACATCTACCGTCTAAGTTAGAGTACCATGAGGTAGTATACCAAATTTGGTGGTACTAAATTAAAAACGATATATTTTAGGAAAATTTTGTGTGAGGGCACTTCGACCCCTGGGCGCCGACCACTTCAAAAAACAATCTACCCTCTATATTAGAGTACCATGAAGCAGTATACCAAATTTGGTGGTTCTAAGTCAATACTGTAGATTTTACGAAAATTTTGTATGTGGGTCTCCTGGACATCTGGCCCCGAGCTGTTCCAAAACCATCTACCTTCTAAGTGAGAAACCATCTACCATGAGAAGTATACCAAATTTTGTAGTTCTAAATTGGAAACTGTAGATATGACGAAAATTTTGTATCGGGGCCCTTGACCCCGACCCGTTCCCAAAACTATCTACCGTCTAAGTTATAGTACCATGAGATGGTATACCAAATTTGATGGTGCGAAATTGAAAACGGAAGATTTTACGAAAATTTTGTATGGGGGGGGGGGCCCTACTTGTTCCAAAATCCATCTACTGTCTAAGTTATTTACCATGATATTGTATACCAAATTTGGTGGTTCTAAATTGAAAACTGTAGATTTTACGAAAATTTTGTATGGGGACCCCTTGACCCGGTCCCCAATTTGTTTCAAAGTCCCTCTACAGTCTAAGTTACAGTTTCATTAGAGAGGTTCTAAATTGAAAACTGTAGATTTTACGAAAATTTTGGGTCGGGGGACCCTCGACCCCGGACTCCAACCGGTTTCAAAAACCATCTACCATCTAAGTTAGAGCATCATGAGATAGTATACCAAATTTGGTGGTTCTAAATTGAAAACTGTAGATTTTACGAAAATTTTGTATGGGAGGGGCTTGACCCTGACCGTCCCAAAAACTATCTACCGTCTAAGTTGAGATTGTATACAAAATTTGGTGGTTCTAAAGTGAAAACTGTAGATTTTACGAAAATTTTGTATGGGGAGGGCCTTGACCCCGACACATTCCAAAAACTATCTATCGTCTAAGTTATAGTACCATGAGATTGTATACTAAGTTGGTGGTTCGAAATTGAAAACCGTAGATTTTACGAAAATTTTGTATGTGGGCCCCGGGCCCCGACCCGTTCCCAAAATCATCTAAAGTCTAAGTTAGAATACCATAACAGATGTGGTGGTTCCAAAGTGAAAACTGTAGATTTCACGAAAATTTTGTATGGCGGGAGGGACCCTTGTTAGCGTACCATTAAATTGTATACCAAATTTGGTGGTTCTAAATTGAAAACCAGATTTTACGAAAAATTTGCATGAACCCCCTTGACACCGGGGCCCTATTCGGTCCCACAACCATTTAATGTCTAAGTTAGAGTACCATGAGATTGTATACCAAATTTGTTTATTCTAAATTGAAAAATGTAGATTTTACGAAAATTTTGCGTCGGGCGTCCTTGACCCCGGGCCCCAACCGGTTCCAAAAACCATCTACCGTTTAAGTTAGTAAGTTAGAGTACCATGAGATGTATGCCAAATTTGGAGGTTCTAGATTGAAAAATGTAGATTTTACGAAAATTTTGTATGGAGGGGAAACTCTTGACCCCGGGCCCGTATTTGTTCCCAAATCCATCTACCGTCTAAGTTAGAGCATCATGAGATAATATATCAAATTTGCTGGTTTTAAATTGAAAACTGTAGATTTTACGAAAGTTTTGTATGGGGGCTCCCCTGACACCGGGCCCCGATTCGGTCCCAAAACCATCTACCGTCTAAGTTTGTGTACCATGAGGTGGTATACCAAATTTGGTGGTTCTAAATTGAAAACTGTAGATTTTACGAAAATTTCGAATTGGGGGGGGGCATTGACCCCAGACCCCGACCCGTTCCCAAAACCATCTACCGTCTAAGTTAGAGTACCATGAGATTGTATACCAAATTTGTTTATTCTAAATTGAAAACTGTAGATTTTACGAAAATTTTGTAGGGGGGCTTGAAGCCGACCCATTCCAAAAACTATCCACCGTCTAAGTTTGAGTACCATGAGATAGTATATGACGCTGGTTATTAAGTCGTGGGTTATTATGACACGGGGTATTCTGACGTCCAAAGTGTGACCTGGGGTTATTTTGTCGCAGGGTTATTTTGAAACTGGTTATTTTCACGCTGGGTTATTGTGACGTTGGGTTATTTTTGTAGCGGGTTATTTTTGTAACGGGTTATTTTAACGCGGGGTTATTTAGACGCTGGGTTATTTTGACTGGGTTATTAGGACGCGGGTTATTTTTCCAGGTTATTTTGACGGTACACCGTTGCGCCTGAGGTGACTGTGCGAACAATCCGCAACCGTCTACTCAATGCAGGACTACTTGCACGTGTACCTCTGACTCCAGCCCACCGTCATGAACGGCTGCAGTGGTGTCTCCAACGTCTGCACTGGAGAACGTAATGGCGATCTGTCGTGTTCAGCGATGAAAGCAGATTCTGCTTGGGAGTCTCCGATGGCCGTATGCGTGTTCGCGGACGCACAGGGGAGCGTCTCCACCCTTCTTGTATCCGCCAGCGACACACAGGGCCTACACCTGGTCTCCTGGTGTGGGGAGTGATCAGCTGTCACTCCCGTACACAACTAGTGCTTGTACCGGGTACGTTAAACAGCACCTCCTACATCAACAACATCATTCAGCCCGTTATTATGCCATTTGTAAGGTCGGTCCATCGTGGTGTTTTCCAGCAAGATAACGCACGCCCACACACGGCAGGGGCAACGCAACATGCACTTCAGGGTGCGAGACAACTTCCATGGCCTGCACGTTTACCGGATTTGTCCCCCATTGAGCACGTGTGGGATTTTATGGGACAACCACTAACCCGGTCTCCACGGCCAGCCAGGACCATCCCCGATTTACGCGCCCAGGTTGAGGATGCTTGGAACTCAATACCCCAAACTTACATCCAGCATCTGTACGACAGACTCCATGCCAGAATTGCACGGTGTGACGCAGTTCATGGCGGTTCAACCTCGTACTAACCATGTTACATGGAAATGTTATTTTTCAGTTTACCAGCAAATACAGCTGTACTTTGCCATAATGTTTTGATCACGTTATCCTCTGTATTCCGTTATTATGCTGTGTAAATGTCGTTGGTATCAGACGTCTCCTTCTTGGTGTTCTTTTTTCACTTTCCGCCAGTGCATTTTTAGGATTTGGATATAGGGACAGTTGCATTGGTTGATGTTGATCGCTGTCAAAACATTCATTGAATATAATTTTGCAAAACAAAATGGTGTAGACATGTTCCGTCAAAGTCTTAAAGATGTTATAAAAGGATTTCTTTGCAAATTACGAGAAACTGAATAAATTTTAAATCTCTCCACCACGTGAAGAGATGAAATAGTTATTTCAACCCAGGGGAGGAGATATAGTACTAAGTGCACCTGTATGTATGTGTTTCATAGAATAGGAGTGACGTACCACATCTTTTCACCGGAATGTTTCTTTGCACAAGAGCGGTCGCACTGAGCAGGGTATAATTAACTTCGATGGGTTGCAGATTCCTGTTCTAGTTAAGACGTAACAGAGGGTGATAACAAACACTGGAGGCTTTTAGATTAAAGACGACGGTCGAGAGGTTGCTCTGAAGAATGATCAGTTTTCTCAGTAACTTCATCCAGAATTTCTTTGATCTTCTTCAATCTCTTCTACTCCTCCAAAATCCATTACCTAATGTTTTTTGGCAATAGTTTCTTGTTTGTGTGCTCATTATTTCATTAACCTCCCAGTTGATCCTTAAACTTCAATCAATTTGTTTATTTAAAATTTCTAAGTTTATTATTTCATTCACATCTCAGCTGTTACTTAAACCCTCATTTCTTACTTTTTTTCGAACCTTAATTTTCTTGCCACTCGTCACAAAAGCTCTGCAAGTGTTCAGCTTTATAGCAACTTCTTGATTTCCCAAATCTCTGCTCCGTAAAGCTTAACATTAACTAAGTAAACTGCATTTTACTTAGTTAATGTTTTTACTCGAATGAACTGGATTCAGCATGTAACGTACCAGGAGATGTGACGTACCTGCCCGAAGGACGCACACGACATAAAGGCAGATAGGAATCAGAATAAAATGTCCGCGTAGCTCAATTGGTAGAGCAACTTATTCCGGAATGAGGAGATCCGGGTTCGAATCCTGGCGTGACCAGAAATGACGGAGAAATTTACTTCGTTATAATGGCGCCCGAACTATCCGGATGACCCGACCGTTCAAAATCTCGCATTGGTGTGATGTTATTTCCACACCGCGAGATAGGAAAAATAAGAGAATCCCTTCTCCAGCACTTCGAAAAAAAAAATAAAAAAAAATAAGGGGGAGGTGATGTAACGTACCAGGAGATGTGACGTACCTGCCCGAAGGACGCACACGACATAAAGGCAGATAGGAATCAGAATAAAACGTCCGCGTAGCTCAATTGGTAGAGTGACTTATTCCGGAATGAGGGGATCCGGGTTCGAATCCCGGCGCGGATAAAAATGACGGAGAAATTTACTTCGTTATAAGCATTTCAGTCAGGAAAGGCTACGTCCCAGCGACGATGGAGAAGTTCAATCGGAATTGTTAGGATATCTTTTCACACATGCTGCTAATAATACTTTTATTTTTCCTTTTTAAATGAAAAATAATGAATAATCAAAGGAAAAAAAACGTTTCTTCATCCGAGTACGAGGAAGTTCAATTTTAATTTATACAAACAATTCTATTTTTTAAAAAGTAAGACGTTTAATGCAAAAATCAGAAACGAAGGACTAAATTGGTTAAAACGAAAGTGGTTTTCCTAATTATCATCTGATTGAAAGTTTTATAAATTAATAGAAAAGCTTTGCGCAGTTGGGTCCATTACTAGTGCAACTGCTCCTACTAATTTGCTTTGAACTGTCTGCATTTCATTTGAGTCACACACGGTTTGCGATGTAATAACTAAGTAAAATCTTAATTTTACATCAAAACAAAGCTCAGTACATAAAAAATAAGATAAAATGTTTAGAATGAAATACAGAAATTTTTATAAACAACGAAATATGAAATTTAAAATATTATAGCAGCATTTAATTTTAGATGCTTTGTTGTCTTCTCCGGCTTCCACTCTCGCCATGACCCTTGTTCTGATAACTATCCTTTCTTCCAGATTCTCCTTCATGTTTCCTCACCGGATAATCCGTCTATTTTTATGATGGATCCATAACATCAAAACCAGAATACTTTGCAGTTCGTAAAATGCATTTCTGCAATTTGCTATGTTTTCAGTTATTTTCTCTCCACAAGCAATGGACAAATCCCACTTTCGATATTCCTCCAAGATTTCCTGATGAAGATATTTTCCACTTGATAATGTTTTTCGTTTGATCGTCTCGACTTCGCTAATTAAAACATTACACAACCCAACATGATTCTGTGGTTTGCAAAATTTCAAGTGTTTTATAGTAATTCAGGTATACTGATCAAGAATATCACATCCGTTTTTCTCTGTCAGCCACAGATTTTTCACAATTTCCCATGTTATTTTTGTTTATATATGACAAAAACGCAAAATATTATGAAATAATCTGTTCTTTATTTATTCTAAAAAATTTAATTTTTAAAGCTAAAGTAGATCGCGGCAGTTGAAAAATGATACAATAGATGGATAATTTTTAATTGGAAATTGATACAATAGATGACAATTCTATATCAATGAACGGAACATTGTGCGTTTTTGCCATTTTGAACACTATGTTTCGAGAGATAAAACCGAAATGTATTTCGCTTTTTTTTAACTGTTGGTTGTTTGTTATTACTGCGTTATGGCGTCAAGATGCTGTGCTAATAGTCCTGATTCATTTTGTTACATATGTGGTAGTTTTGCGGTGAAAAAAGGCAACGCAAGATAACGGATTTTGTCAAAAAGGCATATTAGGCTTATTTCGGTATAAAGCTTGGAGACCAGGACAAGAAATGGGCGTCACATCAAGTTTGTCACACGTGTGTTGAGCAACTGAGAAAATGGAAACAAAGTAAGAAAACCTCTCTTCCAATTGCTATTCCAATGATATGGTGGGAGCCAGTGAGTCATAAGGAATGTTATTTTTGCTTTACCCTACCAGTAAAGGGCTACAATTGCAAAAACCTTAAATAATATTGTCGACCCAATGACTCCCTGTGCTATCAGACCTGTACCTAATGGTCCTGATTTACCTTTTCCATCACCTCCTACATCATTAGATTTTTCATCAGGTTTAGAAGTGGAGTTAAATTGCAGTGAAACTGAGGATTTGTACTGCAATCTTGAAACTAGTAGTGAACCACATATGTTTACACAAAGTAAATTAAATGACTTGGTACGGGATTTAAATCTGCCAAAAGAAAGTGCACAACTTTTAGTATCAAGACCCAAAAACAAAAATCTACTTGCTCTAGGAACAACATTTTCATGGTACAGAAACCGAGAAACGGAATTTGTTGAATATTTCGCCCAAGAAGAATCGCTTGTATTTTGCAGAGACATTCCTGGACTTATAATGCATTTGTCTCCCACTGTTCACGACCCATCACAGTAGCGATTGTTCATTGATTCCAGTAAGAAAAGCTTAAAAGGAGTTATTTTGCATAATGACAACATTTCCCTCTCAATACCAGTTGCTCATTCAGTGCATCTGAAAGAAACTTATGAAAATATTGATTTTCTCCTTAATAAAATAAGATATCAGCAATGCAACTGGCAAATTTGTGGAGATTTTAAAATTCTGAACATGATATTAGGGCAGCAAAGTGGCTACACAAACATTCCATGTTTCATCTGTGAATGAGACAGTAGAGCTTATAAGCAACATTGAATCACAATAAAATGGCCTAAAAGAGAAGACTTGATTCCAGGATCAAAGAACGTTCTCCACCCGAACCTAGTGAATCCGGAAAAAGTTATTTTACCACATTTGCATATTAAATTAGGATTGATAAAGCTCTGGACAAAAATGGTGAAGGTTTTCAATATTTGATTAATGTTTTTACACATTTATCAGAAACAAAAATCAAAGAAAGAGTATCAGATGTAATGCGTTTAACTAAAGGTAAAACTTTTGAGGAGAAAATGACTACAACAGAAAAAGGAGCATGGGTTAGGTTCAGAAATGTCATTCAAAATTCTCTAAGCAATTACAAGGATCCTAATTACAGAGCCATCGTAGCAACTATGCTAGAAAACGTTAAGAACCTGGGTTGCAACATGAGCTTGAAAATTCAATTTCTGCATTCTCACCTTGACAATTTTCCCGAAAATCTTGGTGCTGTGAGTGAAGAACGAAGTGAGAGATTTCATCAAGATATAAAATGTATGGAAAAATGACATCAAGGACGACGGAATGTAAATATAATGGCAGATTACTGCTGGGGTTTAAAAAGAGATTCTGCTTCTGAAATTTCACCGTATGAGAAAAGCCAACACGTTCGTTTGACGGAAAAGGAAAATTATTTTGTAAGAACACATTAGTTTTGATTAATTTTGTATTTTTTTATGTTTTTTCATTAACTATTTTTTACCTTCACACAAATGATTTTTATTTAGATTGTATCAATATCAATGGGTCGTGGCTTGTATATTCTCTTAAGAAAATGAAACAAATTCTATAAATTAATATACAGATATATACAGTATATTCATGATTTTGTTTTCACGATTGTGAAAAATTCTTACGTGACAGAGAAAAATAAATTTTATCTTTGAAACCAGCATAGTAAAATTAATCTAAATCACTTGAAGTAATGTAAACCCCAGCAGAAAAGTAAACTTTTTATCGTACTAGTTGTCAGTTGAACTCCTAGCACTGTAACTTCGAAGTCTTAAGCTCCGAATAGCTATAACACAAAAATCTTTAATTATGCACTGAGCTACATTACACGATGCAACGGCCAGAAAAGAAAAGACTTCAATTACTCACATAAATGGTTTTTATTGGTGTTTCAAGAACAGCACAAACATGCTATACGGTACTTCAAATTAATCAAATACGATCACATCCACATCCGTTACAATATTGAACTTCCATTAAGGTTCGACTTGTCAATATCCAACAACAACAATTTGCTGCAGATACTGAGAAGACACTTCCTTGGATAGGTAGCTATCAGCATTTTTATAGAGGGGTTAGAGATACGGGTGAGCATCTAAGGCCATCAGTAGCGACCGACCTAATTTAGAGCACCAATATGAGACCACGATTTAAACCCGCTCCCGAATTGGACGATTAATGTGAACCCTGAGTTCTCTGACCACTAGGCCGCCATAGCGGCGTACTCTTCCCACCACTTTGTTCGAGATTTAACAACCATCGTGTGCAACTCGGTGGGCTATAAGCAGTCGACCGTCCCTAATTTAGGGTCACTGGCTCCAAGGAAGGAAGATTGCCAGTGCATAAGACAAACACTGCACCCATGCCTCACGGGATTCAAACCCAGGGCCATCTCGGACGAATGGTCAGAAGCCAGCGCTTAGACCACTGCGCCACTGGGACGGCTATTTTGTCCAAATGAGTGAAAGGAGAGCTTCTTGGATACTACGCAGGTTCGACAAAACGTGATCATCTCCTTCAAAACAATTGATCTTGTAATACGCGTTGATTTTGTATTGCTAAGAATTTGATTTTGTAATACTCTTCCCTGTTGAAAGCCATCACAGTGACGACTTTTACGAGATCAGGAGTATAAATATGTCTATCCAGATAATTCGATATACACTGTCTACCAGCAAGTAATTGGACACCTGTGATAGCAAAGTAAAACTAAGTTTATTCACCTTCAATAGTTGGTGGAGCCTCCACGAGCGGCGATTACAGCTCCGACCCTCCGGGGCATACTCTCAACCAGGCGTTGTACGACGGCTAGCGGTATTTTCTTCCACTCGGCTTGGAGAAGACAGGTCAGTTCCTTCACCGATTTCGGACGGTGGGGCACCCCTTAAGTCGACGTTCCAACTCGTCCCAGAGGTGCTCGATAGGGTTACGGTCCGCGCTCTGCCCAGGCCAACCCATTCGATTAACCCCATTGTCACAATACCAAGCCATGGTGGACCACGCAACATGACAGGTGGCATTGTCATCCTGAAAGTAACATGGGTCCACCACGTAAAACTGCAACAACGTACGAAGCGTATGGTCATCCAAAATGGTGCAGTAGGTCTCGGCGTTGAGTCTATCAGGAATTGCGACCAAGGGTCCCATGCCATACCAAGAGAAACACCCCCATAGCATAATTCCACCGCCGCCGAACTTCACAGTTGGCACAATACATTCCGGCAGGAGGCGTTCTTCAAGCAGACACCAAACCCAGACCCTGCCATCCGAACGGTAGAGGGTGAACCCTGTTTTGTCGCTCTAGAGAATCTGATTCCACTGTTCAACGGTCCACTGTCGACGTTCTTTGCACCACGTTAGCCGAGCAGCGCTATTGGATTTAGTGATCAAAGGCTTGTGGGCGGCAGCACGTCCATGATAACCGAGCACATGGGCTTCCTTACGCATGGTATTCATCGACAGAAAACTCCCGGATGCCTGTTGAAACTCCTCGCGGATGTGGCCCATCGATTTGGTGCGGTTCTTCCGAATTTCTCTGGCCAGCACCCGTTGGTCTCTAACTCCCAGTTTTGTGGGACTGCCGGGTCGGGGCACATTCCGACAGTCACCTCTCATCTTCCACTTGCCAATCACGTAAGCCACTGCCGATTTTGGGTACCTCAACTAGCTGGATATGTCACGTATGGATCGTTCATTTCTGTGATACCCGACGATTACACCTTTCTCGAAATCAGAGAGCTCCGAACTGCGTGGCATCTTGCATGCGACTGGTTGCGTTGTTGTTTACCACACGATATTTAACGGCGGCGGCCGTGACGTGTATCAGGACCGCTGATATCGTCGATTGCAGGGGTGTCCAATTACTTGTTGGTAGATAGTGTATATGTCCAGGTAAGAGGGTTTACTGCAGTACTATACATCCCACTGCCACAGATGAATGATCATTGGTTGGATAATCAGACGAATAATCATAATTTTGTAAACCCATTTGTAGTAATGCGGCAATTATTGGTAAAACTCTTAACTGATAAGGCATAGTTCCACTTAAATAAATGTATCACACCCCAGAACACACCAAGTTCGCTTGGGGAAAATCCTCATGTCTTACATGAGGTGCCGTTTCATTTTGAGAAGGTCGGCTTTTTATGCTACTGTAAAGTATTTTAACAATTTGTACGCTATTATTCAGAGGTATGACATTATAGAATGTATTGCAAATTATAGCAAGTGTGGAAAGCTGCAATACAGCTGCGTGGTAAGTGATATAAGCTACTGTACTGTTAGCGGGGTTATTACTTCCTGCTACGAGTTTGATTTAATTGTAAATTATATAACACCAAAAGCACTAAACGCACTTTTGATTTATTCTCTACACTTTATTGTTAGCTAAAGCTTGGTTTTATTCGGTTTATTGCTTATTCTGGGCTTATCTTAGTTACTATGTATCTTTCTTTTACATTACTACTGATTTATTTCCTTATTTCTCCTATCACAATTTCATTTTCTTTCGCGTTAGAGTAACCTAGGCTTCCAGAATCGTGCCCGCCATCTCTGTTATCTCAAATCTTTTGTATTGTCCGATTCCTGCGTTTTTTCTCTAAGGGCCGCTTCACTATCACCTCATCTGAAGGAAAATGGCCGTTGGCATCTTAAAATTATTACGTAATATGGGATTACTTTCATTCACTGTGTTCTGATGCTGAGCGCGTAGTTAAAATGATTGCGATAAAGAAATAAAACTCTGAAGAGGTTTGCTTAATATATGGTGCTCGGATGTTTTGGGAGAGTGTTTTAGAACAATCACTAAAATGATAATTCACTTTGCCGATATTCCCTTGAAGGTGCTGTGGTGATATGTACTCTTGCTAGGTGTATAATCTGGAAAAAGAGAACAACTATTTAATATTATATCCTCGATAATGAATAATTCTTCACCTCTACTAACATAATAGTACTGTAGTGTTGTAAGCAGTGCTATAGCAGTAAAGCAAATGCCTTTAGCAGGACCCGATGTAGATCTTGGAGGCCTGGGGCACTTCAGGTTCGGTGGGTCCCTTGAACTCAGAAATGAAAGTACACAGCAAAAATAACAATTCACCAAATTCACACATCACAGCCGTTTTACTGCTTGTAATTGGAACTGAGAAGTTATACATACATTCACTGCTGGCCACCCAAAATGCAACACCAAGAAGGAAGCATCTGATTGACCTGAAATTCGCAGCATGCTTCGCCCGCGAGAGGACATGCAAACGATTTGCATTGCAGGGCATATGCAAATCATGTGCGCCCGGCACGCCACCGAGAAGCACTATAAGAAGGGTGCACAGAAGGCGGGGTGTAAGCAGTGGAAGTGTGTTGTGCTGCCGGACCTGTGCGTGGGACGCTTCTTTATATCACGTCGCAGAATACAGCAGTCATTCCAGCATATTTCGGAGTTCGACAGAGGACGAATAGTGGCTTATCGCGACAGCGATTTATCGTACCGAGACATCGGAGCCCGTGTGGGACGACATCCAGCCTTAGTGTGGCGAGTATGAATTCGGTGGGTGCAGGAGGGACGGACGGACCGACGTGAGCGATTGCCGCAGCAGCGGTACACCACCAAACGAGGGGACCGGCATGTTGTGCGGCGGGCATTGACGGCTCGCACCGCCACATCACGAATGTTAGCGCAGGAATTAGGGTGTGTTGCGCAACAACCTGCGTCAGCACGTACCGTTCGATGTCGTCTGCAAGAGCGGGAACTTGTCGCACGGTGCCCATTGCTCCTATTACCATTGACGTTACACCACCGGTGAGTGCGGCGGCATTGGGCCGTTGAACGCCGCACCTGGACTACAGAATGGCACGACATCGTCTTTTCCGACGAATCCCGCTTTTTCCTGCAATACCACGATGTTCGGATCCGCGTGTGGCGGCACCACGGCGAGAGACTGTATGACGTCTGCATTATGCATCACCATACCGGTACGTCGCCTGGTGTTATAGTTTGGGGCGCAGTTGGATATGGCACCCGCACCCCTTTGGTACGCATCGCCGGTACACTCAACAGCCACCGCTACATCTCCGACGTTATGGAGCTTGTTGTCGTCCCTTACCTGCAGGACCTGCTAGCGGTCACGTTTCAACAGGACAATGCGCGCCCGCACGTGGCACACATCATGCAACAATTCTTCACGGCCCACCACGTGTCACTGCTGCCGTGGCCCGCCTGTTCTCTCGATATGTCTCCCATCGAACACGTCTGGTCGCTGATCGGCAAACGAGTGGCCCGGCAAGCACCACCTGCGGCTACGCCTGATGAACTGTGGCTACGTGTGGAAGCAGCCTGAACCGACATACCCCAAGCCCACATCCAAAGACTCTGTCGTTCAATGCCGCGGCTTGTAGCGGCCGTTATTGCCAGCCATGAGGGCCACACGAACTATTGATGTCTGCGTGTTCCGCAAGTCACACAGGCCTGTAAGCTCAATCGTTTCATCTTTGTATCTATTGTCATGTGTCCAGTAAATCTAGCTTTCCTATCTTGTGTCCTTCTTGGTGTTGCATTTTGGGTTGCCAGTAGTGTGGAAACAGTACAATACCTACAGAAAATCTTTCTTTCTACACTTGTCACCTAAAAAGACTGCTCTCTACATTCAGTAAGCACAGTGCACTTCGGCTTTCATGGGTCATCGTGGTACTTAAATATTTTTTTATCAGTGCCAATTTGCTGAATGATCTCTCTTAACTAGTGGCCATCACGCTCAAATACAGGGTAATTCAAAATGATTGTTCCGAATTCAAATGACAGTACCTGGTTTATGAACTTAGATACAGAGATCACATTGCTGTATAATAAAGAAGGAAGTTTAGAATTTTGTTCCCATACCTTACAAATGTTCTATATGACTCCCCTGGGTCACGCGGACAACATCTAAACGGTAATCCATTTCACGCCATACATTATGGAGCATGTTCTTTGTCACTGTTGCCTGTGCAAGCTGAATGCGCATCTTCAGTTCTTGCAGTGTTCTCGGCAAAGGTGGCACATGCACATGGTCTTTGACGTTCCCCCACAAAAAGAAGTCACAAGGAGTAAGATCCGCAGACCAGTGGGGGCCACTCCAGTACGCAAAACGTTTTTTCTGCTGCGGTCGCAATTTCTACCCATTGGCTTTGGCACACGGGCAGCTCACTTTCTTACGTCACCATAGCAACACAGCAGTAGATTCCAATAAAATTCCAAACATGTTTCTTTCTTGTGTAGGAATATCAGCTGTCTATTTAACTTCATAAACACGTTAGCCACATGTTAGGAATTCCCAATGCGCCAATCTTTCGATATCGTAAAATGACACAAGCAGGACTTTAACAAGTGATCGAGACTGGCGTGCTTTCTTGGGTCTTTGGGAAGAGGGGTTTTCCATCGAGAGCTTTAGATCTTCGTTTTAGGGTCGTAACCACAGACCCAGATTTCACCACCTGTCCCAATGTTCGATAAAAAGTTTGCATCTGCTGTTACGCGTTGCAAAAACTCAGAGGAAATCGTGACACGATTGCTTTTCTGGTCATCATTCAGAAGACGAAGAATGAACTTGGTCCTGAAACATTCCATGATCAATTTGTTAGTGAGGATGGCTTGAACAGAATCAAATGACCTACCAGTCTCTGCTGCAATTTCTCTGATGGGAAGGCGCTGGTTTGCCATGATCATACCGCGAATTTGCAGGATGTTTTCGTCGGTTACCACCGTTGATGGTCTTCCAGGACGAGATTCGCCTTAGATGTAAGAAGCGCCATCTTTAAACTTTGAAAGCCACATAAACACTGTCTTTTGAGTCACTGCGCTTTCACCATAAACAGCTGTCAGTTTTTCATTCGTTTCTCTCATTGAATATCCAAGGTGGAGACAGAATTTCATGTTTGAGCGTTGCTTGAACTATAACATCCCAATAGCTTTAAACAAGCTATCGGAATGTCGGAATTCGAGGCTGTAGACGCTTGTTTCAAAGACATCTACAGTCTTTGTTAGTGTTTCACAAAGACTGGAGATGCGTGATTCAAAGACAGTAGACGCGTGTTTCAAGGACTCTAGACGCGTGTTTCAGAATGTAGACGCCTGCTTCAGAATGTAGACGCGTGTTTCAAAGACTGTGGACGTGTGTTTCAAAGACTGTAGACGCGACCTTCAAAGACTGTGTAGGCGTATTTCAAAGACTGTAGACGCGACCTTCAAAGGCTGTGTAGGCGTGTTTCAAAGACTGTAGACACGACTTTCAAAGACTGCGTAGGCGTGTTTCAAATACTGTAGACGCGTGTTACAAAGACTCTAGACGCGACCTTCAAAGACTGTGTAGGCGTGTTTCAAATACTGTAGACGCGTGTTTCAAAGACTGTAGACGCGACCTTCAAAGAATGTGTAGGCGTGTTTCAAAGACTGTAGACATGACCTTCAAAGACTGTGTAGGCGTGTTTCAAGGACTGTAGACGCGTGTTTCAAAAAATGTAGACGTGTGTTTCAGACAGTAGACGCATGCTTCAGACTGTAGACGCGTGTTTCAAAGACCGTAGACGCGTGTTTCAAAGACTGTGGGCGTGTGTTTCAAAGACTCTAGACGCGACCTTCAAAGACTGTGTAGGCGTGTTTCAAAGACTCTAGACGCGTGTTTCAAAGACTGTAGACGCGACCTTCAAAGACTGTGTA
The DNA here is from genome assembly GCA_039090855.1 of Macrothele yani. Taxonomy (NCBI): domain Eukaryota; kingdom Metazoa; phylum Arthropoda; class Arachnida; order Araneae; family Macrothelidae; genus Macrothele; species Macrothele yani. The sequence continues at coordinate 49,844,912 of CM077013.1, read as the reverse complement.
GGCGTGTTTCAAAGACTGTAGACGCGTGCTTCAAAGACTGAAGACGCGACCTTCAAAGACTGTGTAGGCGTGTTTCAAAGACTGTAGACGCGACCTTCAAAGACTGTGGAGGCGTATTTCAAAGACTGCAGACGCGACCTTCAAAGGCTGTGTAGGCGTGTTTCAAATACTGTAGACGCGTGTTTCAAAGACTGAAGACGCGACCTTTAAAGACTGTGTAAGCGTGTTTCAAAGACTCTAGACTCGACCTTCAAAGACTGTGTAGGCGTATTTCAAAGACTGTAGACGCGACCTTCAAAGGCTGTGTAGGCGTGTTTCAAATACTGTAGACGCCTGTTTCAAAGATTGTAGGCGCGACCTTCAAATACTGTGCACGCGTGTTTCAAAGACTGTAGACGCGACCTTCAAAGACTGTGTAGGCGTGTTTCAAAGAATGTAGACGCGACCTTCAAAGACTGTGTAGGCGTGTTTCAAGGACTGTAGACGCGTGTTTCAAAGACCGTAGACGCGTGTTTCAAAGAATGTAGACGCGTGTTTCAAAGAATGTAGACGCGTGTTTCAGACTGTAGACGCGTGTTTCAAAGACCGTACACGCGTGTTTCAAATACTGTGGACGTGTGTTTCAAAGACGTTGACCCGACCTTCAAAGACTGTGTAGGCGTGTTTCAAATACTGTTGACGCGTGTTTCAAAGACTGCAGACGCGTGTTTCAAAGACTGTACACGCGACCTTCAAAGACTGTGCAGGCGTATTTTAAATACTGTAGACGCGTCCTTCAGAGACTGTGTAGGCGTGTTTCAAAGACTGTAACGTGACCTTCAAAGACTGTGTAGGCGTGTTTCCAAAGACTGTAGACACGTGTTTCAAAGACTGTAGACACGTGTTTCAAAGACAATAGACGCGTGTTTCAAAGACTGTTGACGCGTGTTTCAAAGACTGTGGACGCGTGTTTCAAAGATTGTAGACGCGTGTTTTAAAGACTATAGACGCGTGTTTCAAAGACCGTAGACGCGTGTTTCAAAGAATGTAGACGCGTGTTTCAAAGAATGTAGACGCGAGTTTCAAAGAACTAGGACGCGTGTTTCAAAGACTGGACTAGACGCGTGTTTTAAAGACTGTAGACGCGTGTTTTAAAGACTGTAGACGCGTGTTTCTCGTTTGAACAGACGATAAACACGCGTCTGTAGTCTTTGCAATTTGGAGGACTACTGGCATATGCTGCAAAACGGGTTTCTGACCAATAGACACGTGCGAGAGTTGAGAGTTAATGACAGCTTACGCTAGACTTTTCTCCTTTGCTTCAACAGCAAGGGCGTCTCCACTCATCTTACTTTTTGATCCCCTCTCGTATATTTGTAACCGGGTCAATGCAAAGAACACTGCTGACGCTGCGCATTTAAATTTATGAACAAATGTTCTCTAGCTGGCATAAATGCATTCTCTTTTTCGCTATTTTGCTTCTAAAAATCTTCTTTGAATTTGTGTGGTGGGAGGCTAGGATATTTATGGCCAAATATTTGACAGCAAAAGCCTTATAAAAATGCATTTACGACCCCAAAACTAAAGAAATGCCCTATAAAACAAAAGAGTGATTTAACAAATCCACCCCTATTTTTTATTTTCTTGTAAAACTAATTAAAAAAAAAAGAGGCGCATCAAACAAAACAAAAAGAATCTGAAAAATATATTTTAATTTGTTAATTGTTGCTGTGTGAACTGAAGTTCTTTATTTTACTAACGAACACATGACCTGTAAAACAAATCAAAGAATAAACAGGACTGCAATGCACAACAAAAATCATGTGCAGATCTTCAAAAAAAAGGATTTTCTTTTGTCTTCCAACAAAGCTTTAAATTAATCGTTTTACAATTTCTCTGCTAAACTAAAAATGTATTGCACGAAAACATATCAAATAAGACAAAAAAAAACCGTAAAAATACAATTTAACTTTCTACAGTTTCTATGCCAAACTGAGTATTTTTTTTTTTTTTTTTTTTTTTTTTGCTAACAACAAAAACTGCCTTATAAAAGAAAACAAGAAAAAAATAAAAATCCAACTCCAAGCCAAACCAAAATGTCACTAAAAAATTTATTTGAATATTTTTAGTTTGCCGTGGCAATCTGAAAAGTTTTTATTTCTCATTAGTCCAGAACTGCAATGCACAACAAAAATCATGTGCAGATTTTCAGAAGGAAATGATTTTATCTTGTCTGACAACAAAGCTTTAAACATTAAAAAGCTCCTTTCCACTTCTACTGAAACCACACGAGCGTGCCTGAAATAAAGTGTCACTTCGTTCAAAGTCTATTGAAATTTCACCAAAGGAAAAGTTTCTCCCCGATAGCACATTTGCAATTAAGCACATCTTTTTATTCCCTACATTTTTTTTAATTTGCTCAATTTTCTTTGGCACAGCTTTTCCCACTTTTCCAGTCAAAATATCTAGGTCATTCACAACTTTCACCATCAAATTTATTTGATGCACTGCTTAATTCTCCAAGAAAGTAATGGCACCAAGCAGAAATCCAAAATTCGACTTTCCATAGGAAAATTTACCTGATATTTCAGGATCAGAAAAAAGATTCAGCAAATTTAATTGAGGCCGCTTCATTACTGTCAAACGAGTTGATCTTCTTCATGCAAGAGAAATTCTTCCAAAAAATGCTCTTTATATTGAAAATACCAAAATATGCAAAATAACGACTCGAAAATAACAAGACAATGCCATAAAATGACCGAAAAACGGGGTGAAATGCCATATCCCATAAAAATCATGAAAAAATGCAAAACAATGTCTGAACAAAGGTACTTAAATAAGTTTATTTTTGTGTGAAACACATTCGTATACACTTGATTAACATTTCAGTGTTGCCCCCCCCAAAAAAAAATATGCAAAATTATAAGAATCCTAGACCGAGAATTCAGGAATTCGGTGACATATTTCTTGTTCAGATCATTACTATTAAAAATCATAAATGTACCAAAGGTTGGTGTTTAATATTCCTGCAACTGGTTTATCACCTAGAAGTGAGAAAATTCAGAGAATATGACACTGAAAATCACGATAAAAGTGAACCACAATGAGACATAGGGAGAAGTGAAGTGCACATTTGAAAAGAAAAGAACAGAAGGAGAGACAGCTGCAACTGAAAGAAAAGAAAACATACATATGGACTAGCACTTAATATATCTTCTGACACCGATATAGCAAAAATTGCGATGGGAAAGAACATGTAAAGGAGGAAGAGAAAGGGAGGCATGTATTGAAAAAGTATTTGGAAAGTGAAGATGAATTTTCTTCGTCTGGGCAGAAGAGTTTTCATTCTCAAATTTCCAGAAGAGATAAAATATCCATTTCTGTAGTGAGAATCATCACTGCCTTGCACTGTGCTGAAGCATTTGTTTATAAGAGAGATCTTGTCTCATTGTTAGGCATATCTTATCCATCGAAATCAGAAGCCTCCTGCGAATAAATAGTTTTTACGCCTTTTTCCTGAATGATGCGCTGGGTGGTTAAAAGATGCACTCATTTTAATGGGCCAGTTTCTAACAAACAACACTCCCCTTAATTTCGTCAGAGTCCATTAATGCGTCATATCGCGTCATTATCTCACCAAGCACCGAAGCCATGTGAAAATTAAAACTCGAGGAAAGAGGGGGAGGGGGAGGAATGTCCACGCGTGTATACACGACTTTGGGGAATTCAAGAGTCTACTTGCAACTCTACAGCTTTGTGTTTCTTCTCCAAAACCAAGAGACAGGAGTGGAAATTTTCATGACTTCCTGTTGCCAGATTTACGATGAAGATAATTTCGGTAACGCGCGTCTTTAAAGACAGCCAACATAGCAATGTATCAGCGACTGCAAACAGTGTAAACGCAGCCTGGGGAAATGGATTTGTCCCGAGTAAATAGAAAGTCTAATCAATTCGATAGATCCGGTCCACGTTAAAAGCCATTTACAAGCACTAAAAAAAGTAAAGTTTAGTTCCGACTTTTCGTAACTACAATGTTGTCTTTTTTTATCCCCCTTTTTTTTATCGGTAGAAAAATCCGAACTTTGCAGACTCAATCTCCAACATTTTTTTCAGATTGGCGGGTCTCAAAAAAGAACTGGCATTTTCTAAAATACCAACTCATTACCAAAGTGTTTCTGAAAGTTTCAAGTGAATACCAATAAAATCTGTTGCGACTAAATTATAGGAATTATTGTGTGTTGACGAAGAACGCAGTTTGCGTTTTGCCCAATCTTCCACAGTAAAAGCGTTTCCTGAAAAAAATAAAAGTAAAAATACGTGGAAAGAGACGGAATGTAAAGACGACGGTAACCACAATAACAAAGCCATTTGATTAACGGGAAATAACATCCAAACTACCCAACCGTAGGTAAAGTTCTAAACACAGGCATTAGAGAAGAAAAATATATAAGTTGATAACTTGATGGATTTATTTCTGTTTCTGGTTTCAAGGTTTTTTTTCTATTTCCAGTAACTGAACAAGCTTTAAAAATGAGATTTCATTTGCATTAACATGCAACCAACTTTTGACATGCATTCAGTGTAATGAAACCACAATTCTTAAAGTGTTCTGGTTAGCAATAAGCAAAATTTAGTCCATACGAAGTTCATTCAAAAGTATCCGAATCGAAATCGTGAAACAGAAATTATCTTACGTCAATGGAACAGAAAATATCTTTGAATTTGTCTAATTCTTCATTGATCGAATGATTTCTGCTTCTTTTCAACTGCTACCTGGCAAATTCAGTTTTTTTGGAATTTTTCTATTGCATTTTATGTGGTTTCTCCGTCTGTAAGAATATTACACTGCTGGACAGTTGCTAAGGACGGATCATAAACGGCTATATAGCGCATAAAAAAGTAAGTGTGGTTGGATGCCAAGTGAAATAAAATAATGTCAGAATGCTAGGACATTACAAGAAAGACAATTTATTGTGCTCTGAAATCCAGAAGGCTTTGGAACGTGTTCAAGGGACAAACAGGCCATTTTGTGCAGAATACGTAAACTTGAAAAAAATGCAATTACCGTCCGCAGGCGTTCCGGCGTAAGATGTGAATACGGGATATGGCCACCATGGAGGGCGATGCAAGATTCCATACGTCGTGTCATGCTTTGCACAACATTATCAAGCAGCTGTTGGGGTAATTTATCCCATTCCTCTGTCAGTGCACGGATGAGGGTGTCCTTGTTTATTGGAGGGCATTGGCGACCAGCAAGACTCCTCCCCAAAGCATCCCACACATTTTCAATGGGATTCAGATCTGGAGAACGTGCTGGCCATACGAGGCGTTGAATATCCTCGCTCTCAAGACACTCCTGAACAGCGACTGTTCGATGACATGTTGCGTTGTCGTCCATGAAAATGAATCTATCACCGACAGCACCACGGAACATGCGAACATGAGGTAGCAGAACATCATTAATGTATCGTTGGCCAGTCATAGTCCCAGTTGGAAGCACATAGAGGGACGTACGGCCATTGATCATGATGCCAGCCCATACCATGACACTACATGTCGGATATCGGTCCCTTTCCTGTATGTTTGCTGGACAATATGCAGTACCACTATCACGCCAGATCAGTTGTCGTCGACAATCAGGCGATAGACTGTATCTACTCTCATCTGAGAAGAGGACAGCAAACCAGTCGTTATCAGTCGAATTGCGATGTTGATGGCACCGTTGCAAACGGGCGGTACGGTAACGTCTGGACAATGGGATGCACACAACAGGACGGCGGGCGTATAGTCCTCCTTCATGCAAACGTCTGGCGACAGTTTTTCGGGAGATCCGCTTGCCAGTAGCAGCCATAAACTGATTTGCTACCTCACTAGCTGTGCTGCGCCGGTGTCTTTTTGTTGATAGCACTATGTACCGATCTTCTGCAGGTGTCGTACTGCGGACACGACCTCCCCCGTGACGTTTGCTACACTCTCCATTTGTTTGAAATGATTTCCAAAGCCTTGAAACAACACTGTGGCTGACGTCGAACTCCCTGGCAACATCTGTTATTTTTCGCCCTTCTTCAATCTTGCCAATATTACGGCCACGCGTAAAATCATCTAGGTGATGTCGGGAAGACATACTGAAAATTGCAAGTGCGTCAATTGATTCTTTCCCTTTCAACTTTGCGTTTGAACAACAACGGTCAATACGCGTCAAATCCTTTATATCCCTTATCAGTGCTATGATGTCACGAACAAGTTCGGCAATCCAAAATTTGCATACGCACAACACGTCTTACTGTATCCCGCACTTATGCTAATTTCCACATTTTCCTGCCTTCCATTTTATGGTTGCTATCGTTGCTATTGTCATCCGTCCTTAGCAATTGTCCGGCAGTGTATATACCCTTCAAGGTTTTTCTGAGTAAAAGGAATAGATAAAAATTCATAGGGAAGCATTTCTGAGAAGCAGACGGGTGATTAATAACGTGTTAGGAGGAACAAACGGCATACGTGGGTCATAACAAAACTTCTGCACACGTTCATTTAAAACGGAAGCGGATGATGCAATCTGCAAAATGATTGCGTCATGTCAAGATCAGACTCTTAGCAACGCAGTGGTGTCAGAACGACGCGCTATCATTTGCTGTGTGGGCGTGGGAGGGTTTGGAAATGGAAGCCTGCAGCTCCTCAGGTCGAGTCACGGCGTCAGACCAGCGCTCGTACGTGAAAATAGGAACTCTGCGGGGGATCCACAATGCCTTGCAAGACGTTTGTAGGGAAGGAATCCTTGTTCGAGGCACAAGTTCTCGCTGGCCATCGCCCTTTCGGGAGGGCCGAAGCAGCATCGTAGATGATCACTGCTCAGAGGACGACAGACAAAATATCGGTCACCATTGCTGCAACGCTTGTCAAAGAGAATCGCCATTTGACAGTCGAGGAGATTGCCCATCAGGCTAATTTGTCCACCATATCTGTTCACTGGATTTTGACCGAATCACAGGGAAACAGAAAAATCGCAGCGCGCTGCCCATCAACTCGCCCCCGAGCAGAACGCAGCCAGAGTGAGCATCGCACAAGATCACCTCTACAGGTCCTAAAGGGAGGGCGACACCTTCCTGTACAGAATTGTCGCAATTGATGAGACTTGGACACGTGATTCTGAGCCGGAACTGACGTCACAATCAGCGAAATGGAGGCATCCAAGTTCCCAACGCCTCTCAAAGTGTCGTCGCCAACAATCCAAAGTGATGCAAATGATGATTTTTTTGCGCACGATGCCCAGGGTGTGTTTGTCTCCGGTCCCGGACGATTCGTCCAACGACGATTGGTCCAATGCCGATTGGTCCAATGTCCTATTCGTCCAACGACGATTGGTCTAATGCCGATTGGTCCAATGTCCTATTCGTCCAATGGTACGATTGGTCCAACGCCGATTCGTCCAATGGTATTATCTTACCAACGTTAAACTTTTTTATTTTCCAGAAAGGAATAATAATTTAAATTATTCTCCTCTTTATATCCTTTTGAAAGATAATTTCCGTATATTTAGTAATTGTAAACACTTTACATAAACCTGGTAAAAGGCACTCAATGAAGCATTTCTCAGCTGTTTGCAAAGCACCTAGGCCGCGGGCATTTTTTGAAGATTTTTATTTACAACCTAGATATTTGGTATTTGTAAATATGTTATAAAACCTAATAAAAGGCACTCATCCTATCATTTCTCAGGTCTTTACGAGACACCTAGGCCCCGGGCCTTTTTAGAAGATTTTCAGTTACAACCTAGATATTTGGTATTTGTAAACATTCTATACAACGTTATAAAAGGCACTCATCGTATCATTCCTCAGGTCTTTACGCGGCACCTAGGCCCCGGGACTTTTTAGAAGATTTTAAGTTGCAACCTAGATATTTGGTATTTGTAAACATTTTATAAAACTTTATAAAAGGCACTCATCGTATCATTTCTGAGGTCTTTGCTAGGCACCTAGACCGAGGGCCTGTGAATTAATATTTCGTGCTTAAATCAAAACGCAATATTATTAACTTGATTTAATATGTAAACTTTATGAATATGACATCGGTAGAATAAAAAGTCCTAAAAAGGCCTAGGCCTAGAGCCTATGAATAATTATTTCGTGCCTAAGTAAAAGCTCAACATTATAAACTTGATTTGATATGTAAACGTTATGAATCTGACATCGGTAGAATTAAAACTGTTAAAAAAGCCAAGGCCAAAGGCCTATGAATTAATATTTCGTGTTTAAGTAAAAGCGCAATATTATTAACTTGATTTAATATATAAACATTATGAATATGACATCGCTGGAATAAAAACTGTTGAAAAGGCCTCTGTCCAAACCCCGACCAGTTGTTTCCATTGGGCAGCTGGCGGAAAACCCCACTGCATTCTACAAACAGAAACGGAACACTAGTATTTTATATTATTTCAAGCAAAAGAGAAACATTGAAGTTGATAGAACGGCTCGTACATCAGTAACTTCATACGGCAGCAAGGACAGTATAACAAGAAAACGCGATTCCAAAAAAAAAAAAAAGAAAAAAAAAAAAAGATATCTGTAACCACAATATTACGCATGAAATGTAACATTATTTTACATTCTTTGGACTACCGGTAATTTCGTATAACATCGGAGATAGAATCAGTACAGATGAGACTTTTATAGAACGAGTAGCACTTCGGACAGATAGGACGGAATTGGACCAATCGTCCGATTGGACGAATCGGCATTGGACCAATCGGCATTGGACCAATCGTCGTTGGACGAATTGTTTCAGACCCGTTTGTCTCTGATCAAGTGCCGGTAGGACAAAATGTCAACGCACAATATTATCGTGACTTTCTGAGGACAAAGTTGAGAATGAAAATTCGTCAAAATTGCCCCGATTTGTTAGAAACGGGAGAAATCTTGCTCCATGACAACGCCCTCGTGTCATGCTGCAGCGTCGGTACGGGGGCTTTTGTCGAAATATGGCTGGGAAACTTGATCCCATCCTCCATACAGCCCTGATCTCGACCTACCCGACTTTGATTTTTCCCAAGGTTAAACAATCGGCTCCGTGGCATCTGCAACGAATCGCTGGACGAAGTGTCATTGGACGAGACCCGAGTAATACGACAGCTGAACATAGATGGCGTACTACGGGGCATCCAGGACCTACCTCACGGCTCGTAATCTGTCATTAGCAGCGGAGGGGAGTACATTGAACGGCAACAAGGTACGTTTCTCCGTTACTTCACACTTTTCTCAAAAATGGGCAGTATGCAGACTTTTGTTTGGAACCCCGTACAGAGCTGGGCTAAGTGAGCTGGAACGTTATCGTGATGAAACAAATGCGTACCACACTCCACTCTTCATGCCTCTTCCTAGGCATTGAGCTACCGAAACGAAAAAAAGATGTGTAAATAAAATACCAGTTGGTTGCCTAACTGCTGGAAAATACTAGCGGTGTGAGATTCTTCTATGATAAAAGAAAAAAGAAGAATGTAAATCATCATGACTTTCCTTTAAGGTGGCACACCTAGATTTTCTAGGACACGGGCTTCATAGGCACTTTATTGCCTTCTTCAGGATTTCATTGACTTTTCTCCATTAGAGATTTTCATCCTTTGTCAACACACGGTCGACTAGTCAGATGCGAGGACTTCTGGCTAATCGTACAATTTGGGTTTGAGTTCGAGTCCTTGCTGAGTGATGGATGCTGGGTTTGTTCTACCTTTCTTGGAACCAACGGTCCTAAATTATTATAGTAACACTCAACATCTTGTCGCCTTAGGTACTCTAAGAAATCGTGAAGCGCTTAAAAAAAGGAAGAAAAGTAACAAGATTTCCATCATATGTTGCTGTCGTAAGACCAAAAAGTGTCTTGGGATGCTTCTAAGATTACGCATGCGCGAATATGTCAAGACATGTATATTAAGGCCTGCTCATTTGCTCCTATTTATCGCAGGTACAGTAGAACATGCTTATAACGAGCTCTATAAAACGAGCAATAACGAGCAAAACAAGAACTTTTGTTTCGTATACAGCTAATTCAAAGCTAATTTAATCGTTTTTAACGTACAGAATTAAATGAAATTCTGGATTTGACGACGGAGAGAAATCCTAATGTAATCACTTTAAGAAAAAGGTAACAAAATTTAATGAAATTCCTTTTTCAGAGAGACCGAGAAAATCTCCTGCGCCCTGACCTGCAATAGTGGAATAGAAATGGTGGGTACAGGATGAAATTCCAACAGCACAGGGCAACTTTGTGGACTAGTAGAAGAATGTTGATAGGAAAACAATAAGGCGAGCGTGCATCAAATACTCAACAAATGAGTTGAGTAGGATACCTTTTCCGTCATCCACTCAAAGGGAGTATCTTTTTGTAAACAGGTTTCTACATGATATCGGCTTCAGTATAAGCTGCCGCTTTGAATTCATGTAGAAAGCTTTTTTAAAAGCCTCTAACCCTTTGGAGTATCTTTATTAGAAAAGTTTCTACATGATGTCTGCAGCACGATTCGTCGCTGCTACCATATATTCATGTAAGGACTTATTTTATTTTAATTTGTTCTAAATAAATTAAGATTTTAAGTGCAACTGTTATGGATACATAATACGCTCACTGACCATGAAATTTGCGCACCTAGAAGAAAAAATTCTACAACCGCGGAACTTTGCAGACTGCTAGAGTGCGTGCTGGTATCCAAATGATGCATATTTGGTGCGATTGCGCATGACCGGACACGCTGTAGTGGCGCTGCAAGCACGAACCGGCAGCCTTATGAACCGGGGTGTAGTCGATGCCCCATGAAAACGAAAAGCACCAGCAGACGCCAGCAAGTGTACAGAAGCTGAAAACCGCATGGGTGGTCGGTGAGTGGTATAGTCCGCCACGTGGGTCGTTCTGACCATACCGTGTTTGGAGCAGTGGACACGTGATAGCACTGCCACACCGCGCAGCGGCTCCGGACGGACCAGGAGGACCACCGGTAGAGAGGATAGACGGATTGTGTGCCGAGCACGAACGGATCCCGCGGGGATCCGGTCCACTATGCAGGCAGATGTAGCGGCGCCTGTGTGTCTACGAACCATTTCCCGACGCCTTGCGGAAGCGAATCTGCGATCCCAGCGCCCCTTACGTGTACTGCGATTAACACCGGAACATCGCCGTCTCTGTGTGCAGTGGTGCCAGGCCAGAACGACGTGGAACGCTACAGACTGGCGACGTGTGGTGTTTAGGAATGAGTGCCGCTTCGTTTTGGGGACAGATGACCATCGCATCCGGGTGTGAAGGTCTCCGGGTCAACGGCACAATCCCAACCTCGCTATTAAGCGCCGTACCTCCAGAGCTAAAGGCATTATGGTCTGCGGATCCTTTGCCTACGATAGCCGATCAGTTCTAGTAGTGGTACGTGGATCATTGACGGGCCAGCGGTATGTGGGTGAGACCCGACGGCCCCATATGCTCCCATTCCTGGGCAGGATTGCAGGTGCGCCATACCAGCAGATAATGCCCGCCCGCTGCCCGGACATGTCCCATATCGACCATGTGTGGGATCAGTTGAAAAGCCAGCTGCCGCAGTCTCGCACTGTCCGGGGTTTTGGAGCAGCACACCGTCCAACACGTGTGGGCCAGTCTGACAGATCTGTGGGCTAGTCTGACAGACCGCAGGACAACATCTGGCGTTTGTTCGCCTCCATGCCGGACCGTATTGCAGCATGTACTACCGCACGAGGCGGTGCGTCGCGCTATTGAAAATGACCGGACTGCGTGCCACAGATCCCTCTGTAATTGTCCTGCGGCTCTGTTTTTGCCATCATGTGTATATATGTATCATTACGTCCATAAAATTTCAGTTCAATCCAATGCTTCCTTTCTGGTGCGCAAATTTCACTGTCCGTGAGTGTATAGACGGACAGGCATGTCATCACATTTGTTATCACATTTCTACAAGGTGGAATTTTTCACCCCAAAACAGATTTAGCTTGGATTTCCGCCAGTTCCGAGCTCCTCGACACAAGCAGGCTGCATTGTCTTAATTCCGTCTTGATGCTTTTTAATCAGTAGTCGAGAAATGTGAAAATTTATGTGTTTATGTGTGTTTTTGAGGTGATTGAAGGTTTAAGACCAACTTAAGCAACTCAGTGTGCTATAAGCAGTCACTCATCCCGGACATTGGTTCCCGGGAAGGGAGAGAGCCAGTGTCGTAAGACAAACACAACATCCATGCTTCACCGGGATTCGAACCCGTACCCTTTCTCGGACGAATGGTCATAGCCAGAGCTTAGCCCATTGCTCCCTCGGGCTGCAATATGAAAAACTAAAGTACTGAGTACAAAAAAGCGCGGCTAATCTAGCAGAAGCATGTCTAGTTCGGATACATGTATGCGCTTGTGTACCGTAAATAGTTCATGGCAAGGAAGAAAGAATACATTTAATTGCACCATTGGAAACGATTGCCACATTACAGATACATTTTTCATTCTTTCTTGAATTAGATTTGGAGGGGAAGAACTGGAATTTTTCCTCATGAAAAATTTCTTAAAAATAAAGAAGATGTAGTGCTGCATCGGAAACAACTAAAAGTCCGATGGTGTACAATCCAGTGACTATATGATTTACACTATATATACAAAAGTCGCCGAACACCCCTTCAAAAGCAAAAGAACGGATTCGCTGAGTTGTTTAGATCAGCGGTACACTTGCAAACAGCATAAAAACAATCCTGCAGCTGACAGCGATCATATCGCACTGCGACGTTGAGTGAAAATGTTGCAGCGGGAGAGAACTGACTTTGAGAAAGGAATGATTGTTGGGTGTCCGATTAGTCGGTTGTCCATAATAGAAACCGAGAGGAGTTTAAACATACCCAAATCAACTGTTTTGGATGTACTGAATGAGTGAAAGACACATGGTGTGCCTGAAGCGGCAGAATGTACCGGCAGACCAAAGAAAATCAGTTATAGAGGACGTCGAAGACTCAGGAGGGTCGTTACAGCTAATCGAAGGAATAGTACACAAGAACACAGTGTACAGGTGAGTAAAAATGCTGGAACCTCGGTATGTACACGTACCATTCGCAGATAACTTCATTCCACGAGTTACCGTGGTTGTGCGGCTGCACATAAGCCTTTCATCTCCAATCGGAATGCTGCTCGTCGTTTAGCATGGTGTAAAGAACATTTATCGTGAGCCGTAGATCAATGGAAACGGGTCCTACGAACTAATGAATCCAGATACACGATTCATCAGTCTGATGACCGTGTGTATGTATGGCAGTAGCCTGGGGAACGCTTATTACCAGAGTGTACTGTTCCTACGGTCAGATTTGGAGTTGGCAGTGTACCCGTATGGGGGTTGTTTTCGTGATATGGTCCCGGCTCATTGGTTGTCGTGGACAAGCCTGTAAACCGGCAAGTCCACCTCGATATTCTGGACAACTTATGTGCTACCAAATCTGTGGCAGTACTATGGAATCGAGCCTTGTTAATACCAGAAGGATAATGCACTGAGCCATAACGCAAGGTTTCAAAATCGCTTTATTATTATTCATCGTAAGAAAACATAAGAAGGAGACGTACAGCGTTGGGCGTCTCACTGGGAAATAATACAAACTGTTAAAACATGATGGTATATACACTGCCATGACAATGGGGATGAATAACAAATGCTGCAAGCAAAGCTTATTGTATAAACATTGCAGGAGAAATGACAGAGAGAAACACATCGTGTCACATGACATTGGCTGGGCATGATTTACAGGATAACACAGGCGAAACAATAGTACAAAATTAGAAAAAGAACAGCACAAACAGCGCCGTGAAGGTAAAACATTACATACATGAGATAAAAACACAGCGTGCACAATTGTGCAAGTTATTTAACGAGGGCAACAAAGCAGCATAATACAGGCGGGGTGAAGGTAAGTAATGTACACGAGTAAGCATGAAAATACACTGAGATGACATTAGCATTCACAATTCAACGGTAGCGTGGATTGCGCGAATGCAGAAGGAACAGTAAGATCACAGAGCAAAACTAGGAATGCACACTGGGATGACAAGAGGAATTAACGCAAAATGAAAGCACTGTAGGACGCAATAGATATAACTGGTACATTAACAAGACATGATGAACCATATTATACACAGGGATGACCAAATAAAATACACAATGTGAAGACACGATACAGCGCAAGAAATGTTACAAATACAGTAAAAAGCACACGATAAACCATGAGTGCACTCTGGGATGTTATGAGTATATGCATAAAGTGAAAGCACAGGACAAGCCATGGGTTCTGACAGATGACAGAATTTATCATAAATTTGTACGTGCACGATCAAAGCATTAACACAATGTGAAAGCATGAAAATAGTATGTACGCAATTTGGAAGTATAGAACTGTACAAAAATCAAACAGGTGCAATCAAAATGGCTAAACACTAAGAAGGTGTGTGAGTGCGGCAAATATAACAAATGAGAGATAGAGACGTACACCACATGACATCTCAAAGTAAAATACACTACTGGTAACACCGTGTACGACAGAATTATCATAAATTTAGGTGCATAGACAGAAAGCACTTACGGTGACCAGGGTACAGCCCCAAGTACATAAAAGTGACGGGAGGTCACGGAATCAGAGGACACACTGATAACAATGTAAATATGGTAAAGCATAGTATGACACGAAGAACAACAATTCAAATGACAAGATCACAATGATATGCACACTGAAAACGAGAAAACAAAAACTTGGGTATTACAGCACAGGCTGTAGCACGATCACATGATATACATCGAGACGAGTCGTAGAGTGGAGGAGGGGCACCAGGGTGCCACGGAACTCAGCAAAGGAGGTGTAGAATGTCCTAGGGTACTGATAAGTGTAGCAGTCCAGAATCAACCGCAAACCATGGAGCGCAAGGACAACCAATCCATAACGCAAGGACTGTTACGGCGTGTAATTCCGTATCGTGTGTGGACTGGCTAGTACAGAGGCCTGATCTTAATCCCATAGAGCATCTATGGGATGAATTCGAGCGCCGCACAAGAAGTTTGGAACCAAGACCTACTACTAAGCAACAGTTAGAGGCAGCATTATGTACTGAATTGAAGCGTATACCCATCGCTGTGTTCCAAAACCTTGTCGAAAGCCTGTCTCGAAGGGTCAGTGCCTGCATTAAGGTCAAAGGTGGACCGACACCGTACTAATGCATGTCAATAAATGCTATATTGTGTTTCTCTTCTAGGTATCCGTTGACTTTTGTCAATATATATAGTGTAAGATTCACCGAAGAGCCAAAACATTCTGACCACATGCCTTATATGATGCCTATCCTCTGAGGTGATACCCGGCGAAGCATGGATGCTACAAGATTTCAAAAGGTGTCTTGTGGTATGTGGTACCAGCATGGTTCCAGGAGATCCCTGACTTTTGTAAGGTACCTACTTGACCACAGCAGATCGGTTTTGTTGTTCCAACATAAAGCACAGATTCTCGATTAGATTGATGAGTGGAAATGTAGAGGCTGAGGCAACACCTGGTGTTCTAGCGGACCGTTCTCGAACATTTCGGGCAGTGTGGCATAGGGCCTTTTCTTTCTAAAAAAATGGAAGTACTAGAGAGAAATACAGTTGCGTGAAAGGATGTACCTGGTCTGCAATGATGTTTAGGTAGGTGGTAAACGTCATGGTTTCCTGCACCTGAATGACTGGACCCAAGGTTTACCAGCGGAACATTACCCAAAGTATGACACTTCCTCCACCGGCTTGCTTTCATACAACGGTGCATTCTGGTGCCAACGCTTCCCCAGGTAAATAAGGCACACGTGCCTGATCGTCATCATGATGCAACAGGAAACGTGTTTCATCGGTCCAGACGACATTCTTCCAATCATTCAAGACCCAGTTTTGATGCTCGCGAGCTCATTGCAGGCGCTTGTGAGGGGGAAGTGAGGTTAGCATGGGCACTCGGAGCAGCCTGGTGCTGCCCTTCCCCATTTTCAGTAAGGTTCGATGTACTGTGCTTTGTGACACATTAATCTCGTCACCAGCATTCAAATTAGAGAGAAGTTCCGCGACAGTATCCCTTCTGTTGGCTCGTACCATGCGGGATAGCCTTGACACGCTTCTACAATCAGTGAGCAGTAATCGAGCCAAACCTTGTCAGGGGTTCGTGGTTTTTCCCTACTCACGCCACTTTTTGAAAGCAGTAATAATTGCTGACCACCCACAAGACCTGCCATCTTTGAAATGCTGTGACCCAGTCGTCTGGCCATTGCAATTTGACCTTTTTCAAACTCATTTTAAGCGGCCGATGGTGCGAAAACATTTCTGCTCTCCCCAAACAGAGTTGTTTCCATAACGACCGATTTCACGAAAGCTAAGGAGAAACAATTCCTTTCATCCTCTCATCTGAGCAGTACTGACCGTAAACCTGTTACTTATGGTAAGCTTTTATTTCTTTATTCTCTGCTCCATGACATGATTGAGAAGGTTTACTACCTCTGATCATGCCACTGAATAAAAAAGACTCAAATATCTCCTCTTTCCTTTATTAGGTTCATCGCCATTGTTGTGGCACTTTCAGCATCTAATCAGTCAGAAAGGATCATTGTCAATCACTTCTCTAAATCACCGCTTTGAATAACCAAGATAAGTGGGGAAAGTATCACTTTCTGGTCCTGTGGTTCTTCAGGTCGCTCCTTGAAGCGCAGTTAAGACCACTAAACACATCCCCAAATCAATTCGTTCCAGCCACATTACACCCGCTTCATAGACAACGCATATCTTTCTTCAGACGCCTGAGCTTACTTCAGTCCATTTGGTCAACCCCGAGTTAACTCGTTCCGGACACTCAAAGGGTGTTGTCTCCTGCCTTTCCCACCTTACGAACAAAAATAATACTGGTTAACAAAGCTCCGTATCAGGACAATAAATAAAGTTGGTTAAGCTTTGTCATTTGCACCGTTTCGTGACTTCTACCTGCAGTTGCTTCGATTTGCATAACGACGCGCTGGTCATAATGATCTTCAATGTATAATAGCTACAATCCAAATTCATTAATTTTAGAGAATGCTTCTTGCCGTTGTCCATGTGAATGTTAGTCGTGAAGCATAACTTCCCTTCCAGAGACTTTCTTAGGTGGGTTACGCTTTAAACCAGAAATGGCGAACTCGTGACATGCGTGTCCAAGGTGGGACACGGTGCCGCACTTTGATTCTTTGAAACACACGCACAATAATACAATAAATAACTACTTAATGTTCAACCCTAATGCTAAATGAAGTAGCTGTTACTAACAGATATATTTGAGCTTTGAATGTCGGGTACCCCATAGAGAATTTCAGTAGGAGCTGAAAAAGGGGCTTGTTTCTGATTAATTTGTCTTCGGAGGTAAGCGCTTCAAAAGAGAGTCACCATCAAACGAACAAGAAGATGTTTGTTTGCAGGGTCCGTCTGAGCAGAAGCGCGAAAGAATTATTCCTGGCCGTACCTTAAAAGTGCTTTAAAGGACAAACAAAGAGGGGAGAGTTCAGTGACCACGGTAGCATTCACAATCACCTCTCTCTTCGTAAGAGAAGGAACGAAGACCTGCTTTGAGCTTTACCCCCTCTCCTTTAGAATTTATATTTATTAATATCTAAACATGTCTAACTTAAAACAATTCAGAAGGGTTATCGGTTGCTTAAGCAAACTTTAGTTTCACGCATTTTGTACTATTTCTCCTTAAAAAATTGTAAAAACCAAAAATAATAATAGTAAATGGCAATTTGTTTCTCAAAATTCTCATGGGCACGTGAGAGAATTCTCTAAAAGATTGTAGGAAATTTAGCACACACACTCCCGAAACGGTTCGCCTCTCCTTCTCTCAACCAACATTCAAATGGTTGAGTTAATAGTCATATACAGGATTTCCGGAAAATATCTGTGTACTGTAAGTAACGCTTATCATGTCGAACTGATTCCTACAGGAGGTGTTGGAAACGGGTCACCAACGTCCAGACATGTCTACACACGCTTCTACATTTTGGTGAAAACCTTTCTTAGGGTACGTGGTATGATTTGTTGGATGCGAGTCATTATTGCAGCCTGTAGCTTTTGAAGTATATGCGTATTACCTGAGTACACCTTTCCCTTCCGTGCTCCCCACAGAAAAAAGTCAGGAGGCGTCAGATCCGGTGATCAGGCAGACTACAGCCCCTAAAAGATGATGAGATTTCCGACGAATTCCTCCAGAAACTGTATTGATGCGCCAGCGGTGTGTGCAGTTGCACTGTCTTGCTGGAACCGACCTTCGTTGATTTCCCGTTCTGTGAGTTCGGACATGAATGGTTGGATAATATGGGCACTGTACTGTTTTCAGTTAATGGTTTCACTGAATAAAATGTGCCCAATAATGCGCGTCAGAGTCCATGGTACACCAAACACCGACCTTCTGGTTGTGGAGAGGCACTTCCTTAAATTCGTGGAGATTTTCAGTAACCCACAGACAAGTGTTTTGGCTGTTGATGTACCCGGACAGGTGGAACCATGCCTCATATGTAAAGAAAGTCACGTCCAGAATGTCCTCACCTTCTTTAGACAGCAATTCTTGGAACTACCTGCAGTACCGAACACGGGTCACGTGGTCTGTTTCTTTCAGCTAATGCACGGCAGACACTTTGTACGAATGGAAACGCAACTTCCTTTACAGAATACATATTTCATTGGTTTAGATTTTTGGCTTTTTTATCTGAACACCTGTTCATTCCTACCTTTAAGGTTGCTGAACCTATGGCGTCACGTCTTTTCCGGTCATCCGGGGCTCGGCTGAGCTAGCATGCAGGCGGCTGTACCTTTTAGGGAACCAGTAACCACAGCAAATGTTATTGAAATTGTTGAAGTGTGTCCTTCAAAATGTCGAATCTTCGATTCTTGGATCCGTTAGCAAATTTCCATAGCCGATGTGTTTGCCTCGCTCAAAGTCCTTCAGCAACGTGCTCTACAGATGGATCGTTCGCGACTGATCCGTTCCAAGTGATTCGGTCGACAGAGTGAACGAAAAGGTCCGTTCAGTAGTTCCAGCTGATCTCGTTCGCGGTTCGCTTCGCTCCTCGAGTCGTGGATTCGAAAGTTCCGTGGATCCGAAAATCTTACACATTCCTTTCGTTCTTCGGTCGGAGATGGTATTTCATTGCCCATTGCTTAGTTACTGGATTGAAAAAAATTTTGGTGTTACTGGAACCGTCTTATAACATTTTAATTTCGGTTTTAGCTAACAGTTTCCAATGAAATGAACATATATCGCATCAATGAATGAAATACGGTATTACACCATTGTACAATACAAATTTGGAAGATCCGTTTATTGGTGTCAATATGACATGGATGTTAAATCAGATAATATCCGAAAACTTAAAATTTTAATCTTCCTGGAACGGAAATCGAATCCGCGTTTCCCGGATAGCGCTCGAGTATGCTTACCACTACACCACCCAGATCGACCAAGTAAAAAGTTTCAGATTAATTTGAATATAACCATCACAGGATTCGCTAGTCGAAGCAACCGGCATTCATGTATAGCGAATCTGGAAGTTTTTAATTTATTCCCGTAATTGTCCGGAGGCGCAGAATATCAATGAATGAAATACGGGATTACACCATTGTACAATATGAATTTAGAAGATGTGAATCCATTTATTGGTGTAAATATGACATGGATGTTAATTCAGATGATATCCGAAAATTTGAAAATTTAAAAATAGCACATTCGGGCGCTATCAGGGAGAGGCGGATTCGATTTCCTCTACAGGAGGATGAAATTTTTAAGTTTTCGGATGTTACCTGGCTTAACATTTCATTACGGTTTCATTCACAATATGGGGACACCAGCTTCGAACTCTCACCGCACTTGCTGTTCTGTAATATGTAGCTCGTATTCGTTAAAACTGAACTTGGAAATGTATTAATAAATATGAGAGGCAGTATTTGACAGAGGGAAACAATTTATTATAAAAATCGTCACACACCACTCTAAAACGTTCAATTTATGGACAACTGTTAACTTTATGAACATACACTAACCGTCACCAACAGGGAGAGACCTCACACCGCTTCCTGTTTGGAACGAACGAAATGAACGGGTCTTTAAAGTGATCCCGATCTGAAAGATCCGGATCGCGTAAACGACCGAATTTGCCCACCACTACTGTGCTCGCGCTTCGTCCGATATAATCATTATCAACCATTATCAATCCACTGCTGGACGAAGGTCTCCCCAAGTTTCCTCCACAACGGTCTGTCTTGTGCCAGTCTCCTCCATGTCACTCCGGCATACTTTCGAATTTCATCCACCCATCTCCCACGTGGTCTTCTTCTGGGTCTTTTCCTGTCCCTTGGAATACAATCTAAAATTTCGGCTGTCCATCGATGGTCTGTCCTTCTGGCAATATGTCCAGCCCATTGCTCGTTCGTGATAGACGTAGTGTTGTTGGCTCCAATATTTTATGCGTTTTAGTGTGGAATACCTTGTCCCTCACTCACCTGTTGCGTGGCATGGCTGTCTAAAGGTACTGTGGACGTTTTGAGCTACTTTTCTAGCGTTCTCATCCTCATATTAGTTCATATTCATCCGTTTTCTTATCGTTTGCTCGTTTGTTTACGTTTGGAAGCTGCCAACATGGCGGCTTCCGGTATTTCGTTATCATCTATGGGCGTGGCGGATGCACGTCACGTCACACTTCCCACGTCCATGGAAGTTCCCATACTCTCGTCCTCAGATGTGTCTGCTCAGTTGCCTTCCCAGCTTTCTAGTACTCCTGCACCGGTGCCTTCACTGGACTTGGCTGCGCTTTCTTCTTCAGCTCCTGCATCTGTCTCGGTGCCCTCCCTGGGAACTACTGATTCTACTGCCTTGCCTTCGGCCTGTGCTTCTCTTCCCTCACAGCCTTCTGTGCCTGCCGGATCCGAACAGACTTCTCTTCCGAGGATGTCATTTGCCTGTAAAGTGCAACGAGGCGCTACTTCTACGTCCGATTCCTCTCAACCAGATGGTCTTTTGCAAGCGACACCTATTATTCAGGTATCCAACTACAAGGTGAAGGTAACGATTGATGACAATTCGCAGATTGGCCGTGAGTTCCATAACCTCCTGGATAGAGGTGTGCTCTTTCATGCTTTACCAAATACTCCATTGCCACGCTACATGGAAGCCCTCTCTGGACATGTGTCGTCTGCATCCATTGCAGGAATTTCCCGTACTCCTCGGGGTATTTCGGTACAGTTCAATCACAAGGAGGATGCTGACTTTTTTCTTGCAAACGGACTTTCGATTGGGACAAACCATCTCATCCCGTCGCCTCTTTCCAAGCGACCGGTGAACATCACGTTCTATCCTGTTCCACAGGAAGTGCCGGATACTGCACTTCCTCTCCTTGTCAGTCATGTTTGTAAAATTGTTGGCAAGGTCCGTCGCCTTTCTGACGCTCCCCGCGGAACTCGATTTGCACATGCTACAGGACCTCGCCGTCAGTTATTGGTCGTCTTTCCCACCGAGAAAGTCTTGGCGGATTGCCCTACAGAAGCTACTGTTGAAATTGGTGCACGAACGTACAGTTTCAAGATTTTCACTGCTCACTATTGTACACACTGTTTAACACAAAATCACACCACTGCCTCCTGTGACCGCGTTCGACGTGGACGTTCATCAAGTTCGCATCCCACTGCTGACCACATTGGTCTTTCTACTATCCCCATTACCGGTAGTTTGCCTGACGCGAATTCTTCGTTTCTCCGTCAGACGAACATTTCCGTCACGGACAATGCTGCCTTTCCTCCTCTCCCGACCCGTACGATTGTGCATCCACCTTCAGGATTGACAGAGTTGTCTTCGACTACAGATGTGTCTACAGCGGAGTGTTCCGATCCGGGTGTGTTGAGTGGTGGTTTGGCAGATCGGCCGTCTGGCTCTTCTCCTAGCCTCTCGGATATCGGATCTCCATTTACAACATTGTCTACCATACCCTTGTTGCAACATCTTCCTGAAGCCTCGGCTGTTGAACCAGTCTCCACTAAGGCAGCTCAGCTACGTACTGCTTCTTCGGCGACGTTCGTTTCCTCGTCTCCTGACTTGGGAGGTGAGCCTGATCCACTAATGGATACATCCGCATCAGCTACTTCTTCGAAGCGGATTGGAACTTCCACAGGCGCTGTAAAACAGAAAAAGTTAAAACAACTTTCTGTGCCACATTCTGAGGATTCATCTAGTATTCCCGAGGTTTCCGGTTCCGGTGTTTCTCCACCTGATGTTTCTTCAAACAGTATGCTTCTCCGCTCAGGTCCTGTCAATCCTCTCTCTGATGCTGAGGTTCTACAGGCAGTTGATACGTTTCCTCCAGTTCCTGGCCCACTGTCCAGACAGCAACTTTTACGTCTTTTTCAACCTGCACGTACGATTGTTGGTTCTGAAGAATTCCTTCACTCACCTGATCTGGACCTGTATGCGGCGGTAACGCAATTCGAAGCTTATGTGTCACTTTTTAAATCTCTGTGTGCCACCGATCCTCGGTATCAGCCTTTTTGAGACGTTACACGCGCCGTCTCGCCTCCTTGAAGGAGCTCGTTGAGAAGCATATATGTGATACCTTCTATCCTTTTACGGATGACCTTTAGCTCTCTTCCTCACACCGATTACTTTTTGTTCTCTCAATGCTAGAGGATTTGCGAACCTATCGCAGATTCCCTGGTTTGGCAGACTTAGTGCATGTTGATTCTGATGTTTTCCATGTGTGTTTTTACTGTGATTCACAAGTTATGTATTGTAAATTTGCTTTTTTTGTGTGTTTGGCTGTGTTTCACAAGTAATGTATTTTAAATTTGCGATAATTGCGTGTTTTTGCTGTGTTTTCACAACTAATCGGTTTCGTTACTTGTGTGATCTCCTCATTACCTCATCATTATCTTATCTGTTGTTTCCTGAATTTGTGCCTGTTTTTAAATTACCTATATTTGTGAGTGTTTGCTGTGTTAGTGCTTTCCTCTATCGCGGATTATGATAGTGGTACGTTTGTTACCTTTGTTATTTTTATATAGTTGCTGAGGTATTCCATGTTGTTTTGCACTCTAACCACAATTCAGTTCCGTTCGGTTGATTTATGATAGCATAGTACATTTCATGCATTTGTGCACATGTGTTATAGTGTTTGACATGTCGTTCGGTCTTTCATTGTTCGTGTGCATATTCATTTCCTTTCTGTGTACCGTTGTGCTGCATCGTGGATATACTTACTTTCCGCACTGTTGTTTTCTTTACGGCAGCTTTTAATGAATCTCCTATGTCTGTATTTCGTTATAGCAATAAACTGGGTACCACTATGGTACCCACAGTTACCAATACCAATACCATTGCCATGTCAGTGATTTAATTCTGATCATGATGTCTTCCACTCTTGTCATTTTTCGGATCCACGAGTTCCTCTTCTTATCTCTCCTGGTTACACCAAGCATGCATCTCTGCATACCTCTTTGAGTTGTCTGAAGCCTTTGTATGTCTCTTTTAGTTAAATTCCACGTCTCTGCACCATACGTAAGCACTGGAAGAATGCATTGATCAAACACTTTTCTTTTAAGACACAATGGCATATTGCTCTTGAAAATTATGCTGTTTCTTCCAAAAGCTCTCCAGGCAAGTTTTGTACGCTGATTAATTTTTTCATCAATGTGACCCTCACTTGATATCTGCTGTCCCAGATAAACGTACGTGTCTGTTATCTCCAGCTTTTCTCCATCAATCGATAAATCTTCATTTTTTGTAAAAGCATTGAACATCACTTTTGTCTTCTGAAAGTTCATTTTTAATCCCACTTCTTTACTCTTGTCAGCAAGTTCCTAGATCATACTCTGCAGCTCTGATGGGGTAGAGTATGATCCAGGAACTTGCTGACAAGGATCATACTCTGCCCATCAGAGCTGCAGAGTATGATCCAGGAACTGTCGCAAAAGCAAAGTCAGCTTTCCGGCAATGAAAAATGATCTGCCGGTTTTTGAAGTATCAGGTACGATTTATCAAAGAATTACGGATGCCCCAGATGCATACACACACACAGTCATTCTCTTTTGTTATTATAGATAATCCACTTATTGTTAGACATCGCATTTTCGTTCAAAGTATTTCGTAACTGATATAGCTGTATAAACTAACAAGAGTAAAAACACGAAGACTGGCGGGTCTGCATTTTTTTTTTTCAGTAAATTATCAGGAGTATAAAAAGGACCACTGAGGAAGCGGAAACTTGACTGAGAAAATATTGAACTTGGAAATTAATATGATAGCTAGAAAATCAAGGGAAGGGAAGGAAACGGAATGATAACAGAAACGGGAAAAACAAAAGCAAAGAGAAGAATTAGGAATGAGATGAACAATACAATCCGAAAAAGAATGTCCAAATGACAAAAAATCATGGGAATATCCTGTACGGTGATGTTCGGAGCGAAAGAGGATTATACGCAATGACAGAACACAATAAAAAATAGAACAACAGCTTAATAGTCGGGAGAAAAATACACAGGAGTAGAAATTGTGGAGTAATGGATATAGAAAACCAAAGCTTTAAGACTAAATCATAGGTTTCACTGACACGCCAGTAGAAATAGTGGATAAGGATGAAAGATACAGAGAGAAAAGAAATAAACTGGGGGGGGAGCGACGACACTAAAAGAAAATCAATCTCTTCCAAAGAAACTGGAAAAGAAAAAAATATATTTTTTTTAAATCTTACAAACATAAAATTCCCTAAAATATGTTAAGTAATAGTATTGTGTTGCTTTTTTTGTATACAGGGGTTGGATAAAATAATGTGAGCATCTGGAAAGCTGGCGATATATCTTTATTAATAAGGCATTGTACCGCTATTTGCCTTTAATACAGCTTCCCGCTTTCTTGAAATAGATACATAGAGATTTTGAGTAGTCTCTAGTGGAATGTTGTACCATTCGTCGTTCACAACATCAGCCAATCACTTCAGAGATGTTGGAGAAGGGAATCTACGTCTCACTCTGTTCTCCAAAACTTCTCACAGTGGTTCCATGATATTCAAGTTAGGTGATTGAGTTGGCCAGGGAAGATGTTGAAGTTCATCTTGATCCTTCTCAAATCAAGACTTAACTGTTCTGATTGAACATTGAAGAGCAATTGAATTAGAGACAGCTGGCGTTATGAAAATGTGGCGCGTTGGGCGACCCTGTAAACGGAACCGACATGACGTATGCAGCGATCCGACAATATAAGGACTGATGCGACGGGAATCAGTAAGAGTCGGACGCAGTATGGGTAAGACGAAGGATCTAAGCGCATTTCATCGTGGCCAAATTGTCCGGGCCCGACGAACGGGTCACTCCATCTCGGAAGTCGTGCAGGCACTGGGATTTTCACGAGCCACTGTGTCACGGGTGCATCGTGAGCACATCGAATCCGGTAAAACCATCCCTGCAAGGGCCAACAGCCGTGGACAACAGCGTGTGGATGATCGTCGGCTAGCTCGCATTGTAACAGCGGATAGACGGGCCACAGTAAAAGAAATCACTCGGCAATTTAACGCTGGTGCACAAAAACGTCTAAGCAGCCACACCATCCAGAACCATCTCCTCGCTGTGGGGTACAGAAGACATCATCCCACGAGGGTACAGCTGCTGACTGCACATCATAGGATGCAAAGATTAGCATGGGCGCCGGAACATCACCACTGTACCCTAGACACGTGGGAAAATGTTGCCTGGACTGATGAATTTAGATTCACGTTGGTACATGCGGATGGCAGGATACGAGTACGGCGCAAACCACATGAAGCGATGGATCCTTCTTGTCATCAGAGTACTCTTCAAGCTGATGGGGGTGGTATTCTCGTCTGGGCACTGTTTACGTGGACTGAAATGGGACCCCTGGTACGTATGGCATCGTCCCTCACAGGTCAACGGTACCGGGATATCCTGGACGACCATTTGCTCCCGCTTGTGCTTCTTCAACGTCCCACTGGGGACCTTATCCTGCAACAAGACAATGCACCGTGCCATCGCTCACGAATTGTATCCGAATGGTTGAATGAACACTCCACCGACGTGACCTCGCTTCCTTGGCTAGCTAGGTCACCTGACCTCAATCTCATCGAGCACATCTGGGATGCCATCGAGAGAAGTGTTCCAGGCTCTGACCACCTCCATCAGATCTTTGTGAACTGTGGGAGCTTGTTCAGAGGTCGTGCATCCGTACGGCTTCCCAACGCTTCCGGTGTCTTGTCGAGTCCATGTCGAGACGAATCGCCGCCGTCATCAGGGCGAAAGGTGGTGCTACGCGTTACTAGGCAGGTATCTCTAATTCAAATGCTCTTCAGTGTATGTACGGGCTCATTATCGTCTTGCAAAATGGCATAATTGTTGGGAAACAACATTTGGACGATAGGATACACCTGATCACCAAGAAAGTTCACGTACTCGCTGTTAATAACTCGACTATTTAGAGTCATGGTGGGGCCAACCGATTACCAAGATACGGCCACCCAAATCATCACAGATCCACACTCATGTTTGACCGACCACCCCGATGGCGCAGTAGTCTAAGCGCTGGCTTATGACCATTCATCAGAGACGTGTCCGGGATCGAATCCCAGTGAGGCCCGGATGTTCTGTTTGTCTTCCGGCAATGGCTCTTTCCCTTCCCTGTAACCAGTGACCATAAATTAGGGACGAGCGACTGCTTATAGTCCATTGAATTGCTCACGGTGGTCGCTAAACCTTCGATCACACACATATTTGACCGTTGGACCCACACATTCCGAGTTGTTCTCTTCCTTTGGGGTTTTCCATACATAAACCCGATCTACAATCGGGAAAAATGTAAATCAGGTCTTGTGACGTACATTGTAATTTAACTTTCTTATTTATTTCTTTTGCCTATGTAAATTTGAGTTTGTTCTCTTTTACACTTTCCAAACTTAACGTTATGTCTTTTCCCTCAAACGAGAATGATGTTGGCAACACTCTGAGGTCGAAACGAGAGTGACGTATGTGTGGCCGGATAAGAACGATAGATAAAAAGCCAATGCAGCGGTTGTTTTAAAGGGGGATTTTGTATGTGAATGTTAATACTCCTTTTTGATACGCGACTGCTTGATTATCTTTAAAGTATCGTTGAAATCTGCGTGTTCTAATTTAATGAAAGTATTGTGTTTCGTAGTTAAGTATTATGGTGGTTATTAACCCAAGTTCCAGTTTTGTGCTTCATAGTTAATTACCATTGTGGGTATCAAACTACGCTTAGTTGATTTTTCCGTGTTGAAGTGAACATATTGAAGTGAACGGCAATAAAGGATTAGCTGTAAAACCTCTTGAACATTATTTGAGTGACTATTTCTTTTATCTATACTAATACCAATACTGATCTTGTATTTAAATTTTATGTATGAAGAAGACTGTCTGTTTTAACTTCAACTTAATCTTGATGCTACTTGAGAGGACCATGCCTATTGGTGGGAATCTGTAGCTCCACCCATATTTGGGACTCCTGCGCCAATTGTTGGGAGTCTAATGAAACCTAATCCTTACAAAGAAAATGGATAACATAAACAAAAAAATATTTATGACATGAGAAGTGTTTCGGAGAAGATTCCCACGTCAGTCTGGTGGCAGGTAAGCTGTTGCGACATCATGTGACGTCGGACGGCACGTTGTGAAATCCTCGCAGACAGTGTTTCTTTCAGGCATACATCCGAAAGGGGGGGTCGAAGTCCTACAGGAAACGACCAGACATTTTATCTTACCAAACCTCTGTTCATAAATTTAGGGTATAATGAAATAGGAAGTTTCGTTCCTTTTGATGCTGCAAATTTTTCTCCAACTATAATTTTTTTTAATATTTGCTCAAGTATAATAGTTTATTTTGCTAAAAAGTGTATTAAGACGCATGCAATTCTACAAAATGTAATAAGTAAACTAATCATACCTCGCTGTCAGGGAAGCACAATTCAGGATCAGAAGTGGGTTGAATAAGTTTTAATAGATAAAAATTTCAAGCCTGCCGAAACAAATACCAACACCTTGAATAGCCCCCCCCTCCCCTCTCGTTTAGCTTAAGAAAGTTTGTTTCTTAAAATGTTTGAAGAAGTAATTATTGCACTGCTGGCCATCCAAAATGCAACACCAAGAAGAACACGAGATAGCAATGCCAGATTTACTGGACACATAACAACAGATACAAAGACGAAACGCTGGAGCTTACAGGCCCGTGCGGCTTGCGCAACACGCAGACATCAACAGTTCGTGTGCCCCCCTCCCCCCCCCCCCCATGGCTGGCAATAACGGCTGCTACACGCCGCGGCATCGAACGAAAGAGGCTTTGGATGTGGGCTTTGGGTATCTTGGTCCAGACTGCTTCCACACGTTGCCACAGTTCATCAGGCGTAGGCGCGAGTGGTGCTTGCCGGGCCACTCGGTTGCCGATCAGCGATCAGACGTGTTCTATGGGCGACACATCGAGAGAACACGCGGGCCACGGCAGCAGTGACACATGGTTGGCCGTGAAGAGCTGTTGCACGATGCGTGCTACGTGTGGGCGCGCATTGTCCTGTTGAAACGTTGCCGCTGGCAGGTCCTACAGGTAAGGGAGTACTACAGGCTCCAAAACGTTGGAGATAGTGTGGTGGCTGTTGAGTGTACCGGCGATGCGTACCAGAAAGGTGCGGGTGTCATATCCAATTGCGCCCCAAACCATAACGCCACGCGACGGACCAGTATGGTGATGCATAATGCAGGCGTCATACAATCTCTCGCCGTGGTGCCGCCATACGCAGATCCGACCATCCCGGTGTTGCAGGCAGAATTCGTCGGAGAAGAGAATGTCATGCCATTCCGTAGTCCAGGTGCGGCGTTCAACGGCCCACTGCCGCCGCACTCGCCGGTGGTGTAACGTCAGTGGTAATCGGAGCAATGGCCGCCGTGCGACAAGTCCCCGCTCCTGCAGACGACGTTGAACGGTACGTGCTGACACAGGTTGTTGCACAACACACCCTAATTCCCGCGCTAACGTTCGTGATGTGGCGGTGCTAGCCCTTAATGCCCACCGCACATCATGACAGTCCTCTCGTTCGGTGGTGTGCCGCGGCTGCGGCAATCGCTCACGTCGGTCCGTCCGTCCCTCCTGCACCCACCGAATCCATACTCGCCTCACTGTGGCTGGATGTCGTCCCACACGGGCTCCGATGTCTTGGTACGATATACCGCTGTCTTGATAAGCCACTATTCGTCCTCTGTCGAACTCCTAAACGTGTTGGAATGACTGCCGTATTCTGCGTCGAGGCATCAGGAAGCTTCCCACGCACAGGTCTAGCAGCACAACACACTTCCACTACTTACACCCCGCCTTCTGTGCACCCTTCATTTTGGGTGGCCAGCAGTGTATATCAGGAGCGTATATAGGATTTTTTTTCGGGAGGGGAGGGGGCAGGACAACGAAAAATGGAAGTTTTTAAAATTCGCCAGAACAAAATTAAAGTTAACGAAAAATAGAAGAAATATTACAGCATTTTTTCTAATGTAAGTTGATACATTTTTGTTAAATTAAGGCATTTGTTTTTCAAATGTAAATCGCATTTTAACCAAATGCGATTTTTGGGAGGTGCCAAGGCCCTTCTAAATACTCCCCTGTACTATATATATAATAATTACTTCTATATATGTAGAAATAGTAGTTAAAAATTATA
Source organism: Macrothele yani (assembly GCA_039090855.1). Lineage (NCBI taxonomy): Eukaryota > Metazoa > Arthropoda > Arachnida > Araneae > Macrothelidae > Macrothele > Macrothele yani. Next base: position 49,815,201 of record CM077013.1, on the reverse strand, counting down.
TATATATATATATATATATATATATATATATATATATATATATATATATATATAACAAATACTCTGCAGCTCCGATGGGTATGATCCAGGAACTTGCTGACAAGAGTAAAGAAGTGGGATTAAAAATGAACTTTCAGAAGACAAAAGTGATGTTCAATGCTTTTACAAGAAATGAAGATTTATCGATTGATGGAGAAAAGCTGGAGATAACAGACACGTACGTTTATCTTGGACAGCAGATATCAAGTGAGGGTCACATTGATGAAGAAATTAATCGGCGTACAAAACTTGCCTGGAGAGCTTTTGGAAGAAACAGCATAATTTTCAAGAGCAATATGCCATTATGTCTTAAAAGAAAAGTGTTTGATCAATGCATCCTTCAAGTGCTTACGTATGGTGCAGAGACGTGGACCTTAACTAAAAGAGACATACAAAGGCTGCAGACAACTCAAAGAAGCATGGAGAGGTGCATACTTGGTGTAACCAGGAGAGATAAGAAGAGGAACTCGTGGATCCGAAAAATGACAAGAGTGGAAGACATCATGATCAGAGTTAAATCCCTGAAATGGCAATGGGCTGGACATACTGCCAGAAGGACAGATCATCGATGGACAGCCGAAATTTTAGATTGGATTCCACGGGACAGGAAAAGACCCAGAAGAAGACCACATGGGAGATGGGTGGATGAAATTCGAAAGTATGCAGGGGTGACATGGAGGAGACTGGCACAAGACAGACCGTTGTGGAGGAAACTTGGGGAGACCTTCGTCCAGCAGTGGATTGATAATGGTTGACAATGATGATGATGATGATGATATAACAAATAGAAACTTCCCCTCTAAGGCTCCATTCGCCCCCTCCCTCTGGTCAAAAAGTCCTAAAAGATACACTGCTCGCCGACCCAGCGGTCTTTTCAGACCTTTGCGGATTTTATTTTCGTAATAAACTACAAATCCGCCCTTCCTGCATAGACTTTCTTTATTTCCCACGTATAAATGCGCGGGATATTACATACCAATTGCTCCATCCGTCACTCCCAACAAAGGCTGGGTGATTTTGTAGTTTAAAATGTAATTAAACATCATCACAAAACTGTTTTTAAACTGTTAAGTAGAAAAATTTCTCATCGGTTCAGCAACAGGAGAAGAAGAACAAGAAGAAGACAGAAGATAGTAATTAACGATATTTTTCTACCTGAAATTTCCACGGGCACGCGCGAAAATATTTTGTGCGATTATCAACAATTTCGGCACGCGGTCTCAAAAAGGTTTGTCATCACTGACCTAGAGAGTATATACAGAGAAAAGATACACGAAAGATAATCACAACGTCTGCTTGTTTGTCTTTTCAGTGTAGCCTACAAGAATAATATTAACCCCTATAAACATGGTGTTCACGTGATTTTGTCCAACCAAAGAAACTGCATCGAAGACGTTGACCATATAAAAGCGTGGATTCATTGCTTCTGCTAAATTCGCTCATAAATTTAAAAACATGAAAGCAGAAAATGCCAGAAGGCAAATTTTCTTCCCACGAAAAAAAATCCCTTGAATTTAAAGATGTAAAAGTTTAGTTCAAATAATCTCTTACTGGGCTTATAGTGAATTCCCCGTCATCCACGAAAGGAAAACAGAATTGAACTTAAAAAAAAAATCGTGGAACTGTCAGTTATGCCCTTCGGTATAGCGCGCACCGGAAATTTATTAAGGATTCCAGATTTTCCTGAAACACACCTAACCGATTTTCTTTTCTTACCGAGAAAGACTATCACTTTTGAGTGACACTGCTATTCTTTGCTATGAGCCAACGTTTGAACGAAGTGAACAAGAATTAATTCACCTCACTTCTTGAAATCTGCGCTTGTTCGAATTTCTTTGTCTCTATCGTTCAATCCGTAGTTTCTTCGTCACTTTAAATCTCTCTTCTTTACGTTCCTGAATTTAGTTTTTCTTTATCTGTCTTTCTTTTCTTTTTTCTTTCGCATCAGCTGTTATCTCTTTACCTGATCCTTGGCTTCAGTTTTCTGTGTTTGTCAACCCACACTGGGGAACAGTAGGGTACCGTGACCTTTCCGATATTGTTACCAGAATTTCACAGTGGGAAATATATGAAATAATGCAATATAATATAAAGTTCCATACTTTTATTTTCAGAAACTTTGTTTCTAAAACATTATAACAACCACGTGTTTTTGACAGCAGAATTGCGGTAATCATTTTCCACTCAAAGAATCTGAAAATAGAATTAAAATAAAAGGAGAGAGCGAGAGAGATTATTTTATTTTTATATTTCACGTCGACATAGCGGTGCACCTTTGCAGAAGGATTTTTCATTACAGAATTGCAGAAAGAAGGACTATTATCATTTCCTTCAAAAAAACGTTTTTTTTATAGAAATAGAGGATAGTGTGTTGTTACTCCCTGTTATTAGAAAAGCAGAGTTTTTATATCCAGGAATCTATGGTCTTTCAATAGTAATTCTTGATTAAGACTGAAGTGATAAACCGTTTTAACGGCGTAAGAAGTCAAAATTGCAATTTACCAAGTTATCGCTCATCAACGGATGGCTTTTTCAAAGCTAATAGCCTAAAACAAACTGAAATACTAGAACGATTACAATTTAATTTTGATTTCTTACGCCGATAAAACGGATTATCACTTCAGTCTTATACGTACAGCAGCGGCCAAAATTGTGGAAATCTTTTGGAAAAAGTGTATTTATCAGGATTGATGGCTCATAACACCACTTTTGTTTAGGGTAATACCATAAAATTTTATATCAATGGGAAGATAATTTCATGAAGAATGTAATGCAATAAAGTTTGTTCAATTATCTGTATTCTGTGAAACGTTATAAAAAAGAAGCACAACTTGCTTAGGTTGACATGTAGTAGCTTTCCTTCATTTGAATGTAGCCAATGGGCATGAGTGTTTAGAGAGCCAATCAGGTGTCATCTTGTTTTGGCAATGAGCCAGCCAGGTCATATTAGGATTCAACTATTGATGTCATGTATTGGAGCTGAGAGGAGGACATTTTCCAGTGTGTTACGTGATAGTCATCAAGTTGTTGTTGTTGTTGTTTTTGTTGTTTTGTGTATGTGTGTTCTTTTATTTAGTGAGCTTGTAAAACGTAATGAAATTAAAGAAATAGCGCAAAGAGTTGCCTGGTCACCCAGAAAGCGATGTAAAATAGCACTCTTAAGTGAACAAGGCTTCAGTTATGGAGAAATTAGAAGAAAGATTGGTAGAAACTTAACTAAGGTGGCATTTCTAAATTTTTGAAGAGGTATAAGGAGACTCGGTCACTACAAAACCAGTCTGGTAAAGGCAGGAAAAGGTGCACAACAGCAAATGATGATAGAAGAATTAAGAGACTGTGCCTAGGTGACAAAAGAAAATTATCTCGGTGTATACAAGAAGAAATGGCGCAACGCAATGTGAAGTTGAGTGCAAGGACTGTTAAGGCGCAGACTGCAGGAATTTGGTCTAAAAGCTAGAATTCCACGAAAAAAGCCATTTTTATCTCTCAAACAACTGTTGAAAAGATTAAACTGGGCTAAAACCCATGTTAACTGGACAGCGGAACATTGGGACAGTGTTAGTTTGAGTGATGAGACCAAAATCTCCCTGTTTGGTAGTGATGGCATAAAATACGTAAGGAGAAGAATCGGAGAAGATTTGCATTTTGATTGCTTTACATTTACCGTGAAACACCCAGTTATTGTTATGATCTGGGGTTGTATGACATCAAAAGGTGTGGGCAGAATTTGCGTGATTAATGGGAATATAAATGGCCAAAAATACATTAATGAAATACTTGAGCCCAAACTGAAGCCTTCCGCACGTGATCTTTTCCAAGACAATGAAGCACTTATATTTCAACAGGATTCAGCTCCATGTCATGCTGGTGGTGTGTGCAAAAAGTGGTTTCAAGATAATCATATTCCACTGCTGGAATGGCCTGGGAATAGCCCAGACCTTAACCCAATCGAAAATCTATGGAGCCGACTAAAGAAACTTGTTAGTCAGAAGCAACCGAGCAATAAAACCCAATTAATAGAAGCAATAATTCAATCTTGGTTTCACATTATAACAGCTGCAGAACTAAAAACTTAGTTCACTCCATGGAAAGGCGTTGCAAGGCCGTAATTAACGCTAAAGGTTACCCAACTAAGTATTAACTGACATGGTGAGAATGTTTGTATATCTCATTTTTTCAATGTGTTTCACTTTTCTTTTTTTATAACTGCTGTGCTAATACAAAATCCTTCATAAAAGTTATTACATTACATTTTTGGTGAAATTATCTTTCCATTAATATATAACTTTATGGTATTACTCCAAAAAGAAGTGCTGTTATGAGCCATCAAATCTCAAAAACACACTATTTCCAAAAGGTTTGCACAATTTTTGCCACTACTGTATATTTGGTTTATTCATCAGTTCTGCTATTTAAATCTTGCTTGCCTAGAGATTAATTCCTGCTAAAAGTAATTCTTGAATTTAGGTGCTGACAGAACACTGATTTCCAGTTGTTGTTATTGTGTTTTCAACCTTGAGCCCAAACAAAATTTTATTCCATCTTTTTCCAAACTATACCATTACAACTACGGAATCAACATGTCCGAAAGATTCTTCATGGCGTAATTTTGGGGCACTGAAGCTGTGTAAATTCTGCACACGATTTTTTTGTGCAAGCTTTTGTTTATCGAAAGCTAGAAATTACGACTAACAATAATGTCCTTTCGCGTTTCGAAAGCCAAAGAGCCACGAATTACTAATCGTAAAATGTGGCTGACAAACTTTTTAGTTTTTTTTAATGTTTTTAATAAAGAAATGGGTCTGTCTTTTTCAATTGTTTCCTTTTCATAATCATGCTTTCTGGCAGAAAGCTGAAAATTCATCATGCCCGTAACCACACGAGCACACTCAATCACGACAATAGCATTCGAAGAGTTCGATCCTCGTAATTCTTATTACTTTAAACGCGGCTTGAAGAATGAAATAAAAAAAGCAATCTAACTAATTATAAAACAGTTATCCATATGTGGTATATAGCTCGTAAAACAAGTTTATAAAAGCACTGAAATGAATGGGGAAAAAAGATTCACAACGTAAGAAATGCTGTGTCACCAAAGTTATGACTGTGCTGCAGTCGTACACGCTGCATCCGGGTTCCCTTCTGATTTGTGCGCAGGCTCAGTCCACAAAGCTGGCAGTGTTTTGTCACTAATACGAGAAGTGGTGGCGCGTACTTTGCAGATGGAATGGGTTCCTTCACAAAGCAGGCTAGAGGGCGATATCTTTTGAGAGCCAATATGGAATGAGCTACATCCTACGTAACTTACGAGCTACTGTATCTTATCAAATTATAATTATTTTTTTTAAAACTGTTTCCAGTGGTAATACTGGATACTAGCACGTTTCTGTAAGCTAGGAGCGGAAGAACGGTCCACCTCTGTTATGGTATTTCTGCTTGCACTGGTTTAGCGATATGCGGGCGAGCGTTATCATGCTGAAGCAACACTTGATTGTTTTTTCATGTTATCCGTTTGGTCCGGATACGCTGAGCAAGATTTCTCAGTGTCTTCACATAGGCCTTCTCATTTAACGTTTCATTTGTTGCCAAGTACTCAACCAGAAGGATACCGTGTTTGTCCCAGAAGACAGTCGCCGTGACCTCTTACAACAACGAACCAACTTTGAGCTTCTCTGATGAGAGCCAATTTGGATGACGCCATTGCATAATTTGCCGTTTTGTCTCCGGTTCGAACTGATGAATCCACGTTTCATCGCCTGTGATTATGCATCCCAGGAATGCGTCACCATCCTCATCGTAGCGCTGTTCCAGTGTATTGCAAATGTCTAGCCTTTGGCGTTTATGCACCGCTGTAAGCGTTCGGGATACCCATCTGGCACGGACCTTCCTATAGTTGAGATGATCATGAATAATTCGTCCATCAAAATCTTTGCTGATATCCAATTCCATAGCAATATTCCGAACACGAATGCGTCTGCCACATTTAATCAAGTCGTCAGCCTGTTGAATCGTTTCATCAGTCACCGCCGAAATGACCACCTGACTGTGCCTCATCTTCAATGCTCTCGTGGCCAGCTTTGAATTTCGTAACCTATTCATAAACACTGGAAGGAAACATAGCCGCATAACTCGAATTGAACACTAAACGTAACCGCCAATGTTTTTGATCGACAGCGCCATCTAACATTAGTATCAAGCAACTCCGCTTTACGGCGCTTCACTGAAAGTAGTCGTAGTAGTTTCACGTATACATGCGATCATACACACGGTTTTGTATCGATAGGAATAAATATATGGACACTTATCTGGCACCCCTCGTATATAAATGTATGTATTTTTAAATGAACAATGGCATAAATCAATACTAAGGTGCCCGCAGATTTAAAAAAATCCTTTTTGAATAAGTCAGACAAATTGATAATCATTGTAAGACATACAGAAAAATAAAGATCATTACGAAAATCAGAAGTAAGACAAAAATTAGAAAAAATAATTGATCATAACGAAAATATTAAATTTATAAAACCATGTGCAGAAGAATTTGTGTTTCATTTAGCCATAATCTGAGTGTGTTTTAAAAGAACATCATCTGGTTCCCTTCATCTGATGAATGAAAGACAAGGATATTCTTCAGAAAGGTTCAGACCCTGTGTGCTTTCCTCGTGTTTGCTCCATTGCTCTCATGTGAGGCTTCGCTCGACACTGAAAATTCAGATCGGAGAGATGGAAACTTTTGTCCATGGCCTCATGATCGCGAGTTTGTGTATTTTCGAATACAAGTCTTCTTCTCTTGTAGAATATTCGTTTTGATTTCAGGAACAGTTTTAAAATTTTAAACGATTGCTAAAGAGTTCCTTTGAAAACGCAAGGAACTATGAAATCATGAACTAAAAATATTCCAACACTCCGATTTCAATTTTTATTTCAACCAGAACAGCTCACAAGCGAAAATAGTTGGAGGGAAAATACTTGCACTGCTCCTTCATGCTACACAAATTATTTTCTTTCCTTTTTGTAGCGTACCATGCTAGTCCACAACCGCAGGAAAATTAGCTTCACGTAAGACTCAAAAAAAGGATAACTTAAACCGAGTTTTTTGAAAAACAATAGTAAATATTTGGTCATGACATCACTATTTTTTCGTCAATCATTTTTGGAAATAGTATCTTTGTATCCATGAATCGCGTGGATAAAATGATTTTTATATGTAGAATAGGAAACATATGATATGCATTGATTCCAGTTTTCATGCTAGATTGGCATAAATATAGATATTTGATTTGTTATTTACATTTCTCTTGTCCTCTATTCTGTTAGGTGGATTAAATGCGCATTTATCCTTCGCCCAATTTCTCAGCTTTGGACTGAAAAAGGTTCTTCTGTTTAAAATATTTGTATCTGACATGATATCACCGTTTTCACATGTATGTCAGATTAGAAAATTCAATTTTTGCATTAGAAAGAAGCTGCTATTTCCAATCTTTTCAGTTTTCCAATGTTTTGTAGCATGCAATTTTGCTGAGATGCAAACTGGTATATATATAAAAAATTGAGTTTGCACAGCCAAGTTGAGAACCAAACCAAGGTTTTCTATATGTGTTCCATATTTCCCCTGGTGCAGACGTTTCCCGCTACGTAACCTGTGTGTACGCAATTATTTATTACGAAATTTCCATTTCTACAAAGCATAACTGTACGTTTACATTTATCAAAAAGTTTTCACTTCAACGTTGAATGAGTGTACCTCTGTCTTTATTAAGAACTTTCTCCACTTCTGCTTAGCATAGATGTACACTAAAGAGCAATTGAATTAGAGATACCTGTCTAGTAACGTGTAGCACCACCTTTTGCCCTGATGACGGCGGCGATTCGTCTCGGCATGGACTCGACAAGACACCGGAAGCGTTGGGAAGCCATACGGGTCCACGACCCCTGAACAAGCTCCCACAGTTCGCGAAGATTTGATGGAGGGGGGTCAGAGCCTCGAACATCTCTCTCGATGGCATCCCAGATGTGCTCGATGAGATTGAGGTCAGGTGACCTAGCTGGCCAAGGAAGCGAGGTCACGTCGGTGGAGTGTTCATCCAACCATTCGGATACGATTCGGGAGCGATGGCACGGTGCATTGTCTTGTTGCAGGATGAGGTCCTCAGTGGGATGTTGAAGACGCACAAGCGGGAGCAAATGGTCGTCCAGGATACCCCGGTACCGTTGATCTGTGAGGGACGATGTCATACGTACCAGTGGTCCCATTTCAGTCCACGTAAATAGTCCCAGACGCGAATGCCACCCCCACCAGCTTGAAGAGTACCCTGCTGGTAAGAAGGATCCATCGCTTCATGTGGTTTGCGCCGTACTCGCATCCTGCCATCCGCTTGTACCAACGTGAATCTCGACTCGTCAGTCCAGGCAACATTTTTCCACATGTCTAGAGACCAATGGCCATGTTCCCGCGCCCATGCTAATCTTTACACCCTGCGATGTGCGGTCAGCAGCGGTACCCTCGTGGGACGATGGCTTCTGTACCCCACAGCGAGGAGATGGTTCTGGATGGTGTGGCTGCTTACACGTTTTTGTGCACCAGCGTTAAATTGCCGAGTGATTTCTTGCACTGTGGCCTGTCTATCCGCTGTTACAATGCGAGCTAGCCGACGATGACCCCGCTTATCCACACTCTGTTGTCCACGGCAGTTGGCCCTTGCAGGGATGGTTTTATCGGATTCGATGTACTCACGGTGCACCCGTGACACAGTGGCTCATGAAACTCCCAGTACCTGCACGACTTCCGAGATGGAGTGACCCATTCGTCGGGCCAGGACAATTTGCCTACGATCAAATGCGCTTAGATCCTTCGTCTTACCCATACTGCGTCCGACACTTACTCATTCCCTTCGCATCACTCCTTATGTTGTCGGATCGCTGCATACGTCATGTCGTTTCCGTTTACAGGGCCGCCCACAGCGCCACATTTGCATAACGCCAGCTGTCTCTAATTCAATTGCTCTTCAGTGTACATTTGAACTTATTATGAACTTTCTACTTCTACGTAGCAGAAGTGCATATTTGCATTAAGAAATTTGCCCTCTAACATAGTATAACAGTCTATTTGTATTCATTACGAACTTTCCACTTCCAAGAAGCATAACCCTATATTTGTATTTATTAAGAAACATCCACTTTTACGTAGCATAAGCGTACATGTGAACTTATTTTGGAATTCCTACCTTTTCGTAGTAGACGTCCTTATTTGTATTAACTACCGAACTATCCCTACTACATAACGTAACTGTATATTTGTGTTAGTACAAAATTTCCATTTCTACGTAGCGTAAGTGTATATTTGCATCCCTTACTAATGTTTCATCTGTACTCAGCCTAACTGTGCATTTGTATTTAGTACGGAAACTGTGCTCAGTATCATTAGTATCATTTGTATTTAGTATCACTTCCACACAATAATACGGTTTACTTGTATTTATTATGAACTTTCTGCTTGTACGGAGCAGAACTGTACATTTCTATTTATTAAGAATTTTCTACGTAACTTGAGTGCACATTTGTATTTATTAAGACATTTCCACGTCTGCATAACATAAGTGTACGTTTGTATTTACTAAGAAATTTACACTTCTACAATCATAAGAGCACATTTGTATTTCTTACGAAATTTTCTCTTCTATATAGCATAACTGTCCATTTGTATTTATTAGAAAAAATTTACTTATACCAAGCATAACTGTACACTTGTAATTATTAAGATTTTTCTACTTCCACGTAGCTTAAGTGTACACTAACTGTATATTTAATAAAACGTTTCCATTTCTACGTAGCTCAGGCGCGCATTTGCGTTTTCTAAAGCTTCTCCTCTTCTAAGTAGCATAAGTGTATATCTGTAGTTATTTCAAATTTTCCACTTATACCTGTCATATATTGTTTTCATATTCTCCGGTATTCTTATATAGCTAATTTGTAGATGAATAAACGAGATTGGCAACACCCATCATCACGGTGGTTGTTGTGATCTATAATGGCTGTTTGTCTTACTGAGTGATAACTGAGTTGTTATTACATGGTGTCAGAATTGTGGGATCGTAAATGTCGTGGTGTTATGACTAGTATGAGGAAACTGTATTGAGTTTATAGTTCAATTAGCATGGATTCTGCTAACGCTCGTCTTCCTCGAGAGCTGGAAGTGACTGCCGACAACATGGCTGCAAAATGGAAGCTGTGAAAACAATCATTCGAATTTTATGCAATAGCTACACAGCTTTTTGAGAAACCACCGCAGGTGCAGGCCGCTACTTTCATGTTAGCAATAGGAACTTCGGAAACTATGATCTTTGATACGTTTAATTGGACTGAGGCGGAGCAGAGCGATGTAGCTATGATTAAAAGAAGATTTAATTATTTCTTTGCCCCAAAACAAAATGAGACGTATGTACGCTACTTGTTTTTTACTTGTGTGAGGGTGAGCAAGAAAATGTCGATTCTTAGTTAAATAAACATCGAACGAAGATTATTGATTGTGCTTTTGGTAATTTACAAGATGGTTTGTTGCGTGACCAGATTGAGCGTGGTGTTCTTTCAGATAATGTGCGTGAATTATTATTATTCGGTGAAGGAGAGCTGGTATGGAGTAAAGCGATTGATATATGCAGAGCTAGTGAACGGGCTTGGAATCAACTTCAGGAAATGAGGGCAGTGATGAATAAAGATGAAGGAGTCCTTTCGTAAAGAATAAACAAAAAAAAGGTTCCTACAGAATTCAATGGCTCAGAAATACGCGGAGGATCAAAGTCCGCAGTGGACATCAAAGCGAAGAGAATGTGTTGTCGAAGTGGTTTGGTGAACCAATTTCGGAAGTGTCCTGCTTTCAGCGGACGTGTAATTACTGTTCCAAGAAGGGACACTATGCGCGCCAATTCAAAGCTAATATGAAAACCCGTAAGTCACGAAATAAGGAAGTTCATGAGATAAGCGAATCAGATAGTGACTTGGAGGACATTGTTACATATACCTGTGATATTTTATATAACAGTGAAGTGGTTAGTTTCTCAAATAATTACCAAGGTAAATGGTATACAAACTGCTATTTGATAAAGGAATTTTTGCTAATTTTAAGATTGACACTGGTGCACAAGGGAATGTCATAACTGCAGAATTGGCACGACAACTATCTGTGAAAATTTCAAAATCACAAGTTAAACGACTGAGGTCTTTTAATAATACGTATACACCAGTTCTGGGAGAGATAAACAATAAAACGAACCTGTTACACTTAATTTTTTAGTGGTTGAGGGTAGGGTCAACTGCATTTTAGGATTTTATGCTTGTGAGGACTTAGGTTTAATAGTAAAAAATAAGGATTTCATTCAAGTTCATGAAGTTGTAAGTCCTATTCCAGAAAAGATTTTTCAAGGTATTGGTTGTATAAAGAATTTTAAATATGATATAGAGCTGCAAGAAGGTTATTCGTTAACTATACATCCACCACGGCGAATACCTTATGCAATTCGTGAAAAGGTAAAGAAGGAGATTGACATTATGGTGAAGATGAAAATTCCCGTACCTGTTGCAAATCCTACTCCTGCAGTAAGCCCATTGGTAATAGTTAAGAAAAAAATTCGTTTGTGTTTAGACCCTACTAATCTAAATAAGGCTATTAAAAGATGTCACTTTCCCCTCAAAACTGTGGAAAATATAGTTGACAGAGTAAAAACAGAACAATATTTTACCCTACTTGATACAAAAAAGGGTTTTTGGCAGTTACGTGTAGCAAAACGTACTTCGGATTACTTGGCAGTTAATACACCCTGGTGTCGATACTCATTTTTGAGAGTGCCGTTTGGACTTGCTTCGGCACCCGAAGTTTTCGAACAGGTTATGGAGTCAATATTGCAGGGCATTGGCATTACTGAATACTCAATGGATGATATTCTGATCTGGGCAAACACGCTCAAGGAGTTACGTAGTTTAACATCGAAGCTCATTGATCGACTTTTAGAGAGTTGAATTCGGTTGAATAAAGACAAGTGTAAATTTAAGAAAACAAGAGTTAAGTTCTTAGGTCACATTTTTACGCCAAGTGGAATAGAAATTGACCCATCCAAGGTTGAGGCCATTGGAAAATTAAAAGTACTTACTTGTGTTACTGAGTTGCAGAGATTTATGGGTATAACTAATTATGTTTCTAAATTCATACCTAATTATTCAAGTATTTCAGAACCCATGCGCAGACTTCTGCAGAAAGATCTCATATGGGAGTGATCTTCTGACTAAGAAAAAGCCTTTTGTAAGTTAAAAGAATCGTGCGTTAATAGCAAGTTTCTTACCCTGAGTAAAAGAATCTCTTCACAATACTTCACAGTTGGCTTATTATGATGTAAACAAGCCAGTGGTTGTTTCTCTGGGTGCCAGTTCTCATGCAGTTGGTGCTGTACTTCTCCAAGATGGTAGACCGGTAGCATATTCTACCAAAGCATTAACATCTGCGCAACAGCGTTATCTTCAAATTGAGAAAGAAGCCTTTGCCATTCGTCATTGGTGCAAAAAATTTCATGACTATATTTATGGCAAGTCTGTTACCATTGAAACGGATCACAAATCTTCAGAAGTCATCGCGAAGAAACCCTTACATACTGCTCCACCTAGATTACAGCGATTAATTTTTGATGTGCTTCAGTATTCGCCGAAAATAATATTTGAAGGTGGTACTGATATTCCAATCCCTAACGCTCGAAGCCATGACTGTAGTATGGAGTTTTTGGAGACAGCTGGTGAAGATCAAGAACTTTTGAAACATTACTCGATATATCGCTTCCCTCATTAACATTTCAAGAGCTGATTGCAGCAACTAATTCAGATGAAGAACTACAACAACTCAAGAGAGTTATCCTTGAAGGTTGGCCATCAACAATAAAGGAAGTGCCTTTTCTTTACACAAGTATTGGAATTATCGAGAAAAATTATCTGTATACGAAAATCCATTGTTCAAGGCTGAACGACTGATTATTCCTAGAGTACTTCAACCTAAATATCTCAAACTTATCCATCAGGGTCATCTGGGTACTATCCTTTCCTTACATCGTGCAAGAGAAATAATATTTTGGCATGGAGTGTCTAAAAGGATTGGACTATTTGTTCAAAAATATCCAACGTGTCAACGAACTGCTCGTGCTCCTAACACAGAACCATTGCTGATGAAACCTATTCCCTGTTTTTCATGGCAACGAATAGTATCAGATTTATTTGACTTCAAGGGTGACCATTACTGCCTTGTAGTTGATAGTTACTCCGGACATTTTGATTTTAAAAAACTAAGTCAGCCAACGTCTCAAGCTGTGGTTAAGTATTTAAAAGTTACTTTTGCCACTCATGGTATTCCTGATATTTTAGAAACTGACAATGGTCCACAGTATAACTCTGAGGCATTTCATAATTTCACAAGAGACTGGAAGATACAACACCTCACATCCAGTCCTCATTATCCCAAGTCAAATGGTTTGGCAGAATGGTATGTGCAAATCGGTAAGTTAATGTTAAAGCGCACTGATTTAGAACAATCTGACTTGCATTTGGCACTATTGAATTGGAGGAATACTCCTCGCGGGTACCTAACTTCTCCAGCTCAACGTCTATTTGGACGTCTTACACGAACAATGATCCAGTTACATCCTCTGGCACGTTTACCTCGGGCGTCAACTTTTGCTCACCTACAGTTCTCCAGAGAGAACCAGCGTATAAATGCCACAACTGGTACTCATAACCAAGCACCATCCTTGGTACAGGGTCAATCTATAAAACTTAAAACAGCACATCGCAACTGGATTCCTGCTACTGTATCTACGAAGCTTAATACTCCCCGCTCCTATTTAGTTACCACTCAGGATGGCACCACTCTTTGACGCAATGCAGAGTGTATTCGTCCAACAAAAGCTCTATTCATGCCGAAAAAGCCTGTAGTTGAGTGCCCATCAGTTTCGTCTCCCCTGGAGAACTCTGAAAACTATGATACACCTATGATTTCTATACCTAATTCTAATCGGTTGCTCCTTCCTCAGAACTCTCCAACTAAAGATAAACGTCATGTTACTATACCTGAATCAGAATTACCACCTCGTTTTCCTCAGTGCAATGGCACACCTACTAAGTTCTTTAATTCTGTGACCACTCGTTCAGGATGAAAAATTCATCCACTTGATAAACTTAATCTGTAAAAAAAATAATAATAAAAGAAAGATGTCATATATTGTTGTCATATTATCCGGTATTCTTATATAGCTAATTTGTAGATGAATAAACGAGATTGGCAACACCCATCATCACGGTGGTTGTTGTGATCTGTTATGGCTGTTTGTCTTATTGAGTGATAACTGAGTTGTTATTACAATACCTAGCATAACTGTAAATTTGTACGCAAATTTCACTTCGACATAGAATAACTGTAAATTTAAATTTAGTACGCAAATTTCACTTCTACACAGCATAACTGTAAATTTGAATTTAGCACGCGAACTTCACCTCTACACAGCATAACTGTAAATTTGAATTAAATTTGATTTAGTACACAAATTTCACGTCCACACAGCATAACTGTAAATTTGAATTTAGCACGAAAATTTCTACTTCAAAGTGGAATAAGAGTACATTTGTATTTATTAAAGAATATCCACTTCTACGTAAAGTAATTGAACATTTGAACTTTTTAAGAAATTTCTACTTTTACGAAGCACTTGTCCACATCAGCATTAAGTACCAATTTTTTCCTTCTAAGCAACATAACCGTTCATTTTGAATTATTGCGAAATTTCTACTTCTAAGAAGCATAACTGTACATTTGTATTTATTAAGAAATTTCCAGTTCTACGAAGCATATATTTATCACGAAATTTCCAGTTTTACGTAGTGTAAGTATGCACTTGAATTTATTACAAAATTTCTACCATTATGAAGAACAAGTGCACACTTGTATTTATAAAGAAATTTCTACTTCTAGAAGGGCGTTAGAGGAAAGGTTTGCACAGACTAACAGCAGCAATGATCATTATTTACCAGGTATACTATTCACATTAGATGTGCAAAACTTTTCTCCCACCTGACGTGAGTCTATACTGATAATTGACAATATTTCTCATTGCTCATGCTTTTTACCCAGTTGGTTCATGTTTATATTCTTATTTATCACGATATAATATAAAGAAAAATGAAACATGTCTAACGCGCCTAAGTTTTAATATAGCTATTAGTTACACATTTCAACATATCGTAAAATAATAAGAATATGACTTTTGGTATTAAAATACACTGAAGTGCCAGAAAAACTGGTACACCAGTCTAATACTTGGTAGGTCCCCCACGGGAGCTCAGGACTGCATACATACGACGAGGCATGGACTCCACTAGCTTCTGGAAATATGCTGTAGGCAATGCACACCATACTTCCTGCAGAGCGTTCCACAATTCGGGTGTATTCCGAGGTCTCAGATTCCTGTGTTCGATAGCACGCTGCATGACATCCCAAATGTGTTCTATAACGTTCAGATCTGGGGACTTGGGTGGGAATAGTAACACCCCAAACTCAGATGAATGCTCCTCTAAGCATAATGTGGCGACCCGACTCTTGTGTGGAGGTGCATAGTCCTGTTGTAACAGGCCCAACCCATCAGCATGAATACAGGACATGAACTGTTGTACCTCGTCAGAAAGGATCATAGCGTTGGCTGGTCACAGACGTTTGTAGACGTACCCGGGATCCCAGTGAAGTCCAGCTAAACACACCCCATACCATTACGGATACCCCAATAACCGGTACCGTTCCCTGTTGACAGGCGGGATCCATAGCTTCATGGGGTTTGCGCCACACACGAAACCTTCCATCTGCCCGATACAGTTGGAAAGGCGACTCGTCAGATCAGGCTACTTGTTTCCAGTCATCAAATGTCCAGTGGCGGTGTTGCCGTGCCCAAGCGAGGCGCATAGCTCTGCGTCGTGCACCCTTCAAGGGGATTTGATTTTGGCGTCGGCTCCCAAAGCCCATATCCTGCAGGATACGTTGCACAGTCCGGTCGCTGATGCTTGTTGAGGCTCCAGCATTGAATTCCAATGATACCTGAGAGAGTGTTGCACGCCTATCGCGTGAAACGATTCTTGACAGCCGACGATGGTCACGTTCACCCAATGTCTTTTTACAGCCACACTGGTATCGTAGGTTGGACGTTTTGCTCGAATTCTTGTAGTTACGGTACACCCTTGCAATGGTCGTTCGTGAAAATCCAAACTTCGTTTCTACCTCCGAAATACAACGGCCCATCTCACGAGCGCCAACTATGACACTGCGTTGAAAATCGCCTACATCGTTCTTACTTGTCATTCTCATGCCAAAAACAGCTCTGGCAAGGATGTCTATCGCTTTATATACGCACTGGCGGACGCAACCGAGTACGTGCATAGGTGACGTTGCTATGTATTTTGCATAAGCTCGTCTGTACCAGTTTTTCTGGCACTTCAGTGTACATTGTCATGGCATTCAAGAATTCCGGGGCATTCTTCTTTTTTATGGTCATATAATTTCTGCAAATGTAGTTTACTGGGTTTCTAAGTCCTTATACGAGTTTTTCTGCTGTTTTGTTTAATGTCAAAAGTATTCCACCGGTTGTATAAATACAGTATTCAGCACGTGGTGTAACAAGAGTCAGAAAAAAGATAAAACACCTAAATTATGTCTTCGGGCTTTTATTTTCTTCCAAATATGTTTGGCAATTTAGTCTGATAAGGGCATTTCTAGATACCAAAAAAAGAAATGCCTGGGTATTTCCGTGACGCATTTCAGCAAAACGAAAGCGGAAATTAAATCTGTATTGCAGCAGACTCGAAAGTTTTTGTTTCCTGTGACCACACTGTCTGAAAGAATACGCGAGCTTAAGCAATCGCGTCAAAACGGCTGAGTAAGGGCAGAAAAGGAGTTAAATTCGTTACTACGACGGAAATGGATTGTCCGACTGTGTCTGGTGAGTTCGATACAATAGCTGCAAAATGGAAGGCAGCAAATCTACTATACCGAAAAAAGGATTTCCAGGATTTGAGACAAATACAGGAAGTATTAAGATGTTCATCCAATTGAGAAGATGTGTGGTGTGTTGGCAGAGAAATTCAGAAGATGGAAAACCTGCGATATTTCCCGAAGGGCTATTTTCTTCGCAAACGATGATTGAGTATGATGGCTGGATTATTGAACACGGCATAAAAAACAGCTGCGTTAAATCGGTGAGTCGTTACAGTGAAAACAAAGTAATAATTCGTCTTCAACAAAATAGTTCGTTGCCATTCCTCAACGTCCTACGACACAAAATAGTGCCTGCACACAGGCACACACATACACACACACACACACACGATACATCAAGCTTCTTTTTTCTCCATTAGCATCTACCCTTGTAAGCGGTTACACATGCCAAATTTATGGTCACTGGTTACAGAGACGAGACGGCAAAGCCGTTCAACAGAAGTACCGACCACACCTCAAACGGTACTCGAACCAGAGCCTACCATTTGTGATTTCTTTCGGACATACACTCGATAAACAAAACATTAGAAATGCCTACTCAATAGCGTGTTGGTCCTCCGCTAGTGCCAATGACAGCCTGTACATGCAAAGGCATTGACTCCACCTGATGCCGGTGGGTTTCCGCAGGTGCTCCCAGCAACGAAGCCCCGGTGGCGCAGTGGTCTAAGCGATGGCCTCTGATCATTCGTCCGAACGGGGTCCGGGTTCGAATCCCGGTCAGGCATGGATGTTGTGTTTGTCTTACGGCACTGGTTCTCTCTCTTCCCTGGAACCAGTGACCCTAAATTAGGGACGGGCGACTGCTCATAGCCCATTGAGATGCTCACGGTGGTCGTTAAACCTCCAATCAAAAAAAAAAAAAAGAAACTCCCAGCAACGTTTGGAGCAGCATTGTCCATAACTCCTCCTGAAAGATGCGTTCAGAATCCAAGGCAACTCAATGGGCTATAAGCAGTCGTCCGTCCCTAATTTAGGGTCACTGGTTCCAGGGAAGGGAGAGAGCCAGTGCCGTAAGACAAACACAACATCCATGCCTCACCGGGGATTCGAACCCGGACCCCGTTCGGACGAATGATCAGAGGCCATCGCTTAGACCACTGCGCCACCGGGGCGGCCACAGAGGCCTTCCATGGGATTTAAATCCGGGGACCTTGGAGGGGGGGGCGGAGATACTGGATGGTTCCAAACTCAGATGAGTGCTCCTTGAGCCATGCTTGGGTAGTTGTGGTCTGGTGGGAAAACGCATTGTCATGCTGGAAAAGATCATCTTCCGCAGGTCATGAAAGCGTGCAGCTGATAAGCCAGCACGTGCTGGTAGCGCGCAGCAGTAAAGGTCATCTCCAGACACACTAAAGGGCCTAATATGCCCTATGAGAAGGCTCCCCAAACTATAATCTTGAAAAGAGCCAGCAAAAAAATCCTTGAAAAGTGACGACGTAGCACGCGGGCAGGGCTCTAGATACAAGGGCTGGCTCATACGGCAGATTTCAGTTGTCCCCGGAAGTTACGGCTGGTGACGTAGCTGGGATGCATCGCTGAGTGTTAGGAATCGCGTTTGCTTTGCTCTATGCGGGGAACTCTGATGATAAGTACAACTACTGAGCTACCGAGAATGAAACAAAATGGTGAAATGAATTAAACAAACGAAAGGAGTGAAACAGAATATATCATTGATTGTTTCCTCTTTTATATATATATGTGTGTGTGTGTGTGTGTTACTTCCATCAAACGCGAATATAATGCGCTTTTGTGAATAATAAAACCTCGACTACTGTAATTTTTGTGGAACGTTTCAGATATTCAGGTGTCGTTTAATTCCACTTTTACCATCGACAAGCGAGATTTACCTGTGTTTTTGTATGTCTCGAAAGCATGTCTTTTTGATTTGTTTCAAAGCCGTTACGAAAGATTCCATCTTCCGGCTTTGCGAGAAAAACTCTTTAAAATATCCTTTTTTCCCCTGTTTTCAGAAAGTTTAGTACTTTTTCCGTTATTGATGTCAATAAAAAAAAAGTATTTTTAATTATTTTTTTTTTGAACATATCACATTTCACGCAGAAAACTGTCTCTTCGTCTGATGCAGGTGAATAGAGGCCACGTTTTCTTCAAAAGACCTTTTTTCGGACTAAGATTATTAAGTCTATCACCATGCAATATTATTCTCTTTCTTTGTCTTTCACCTCTTGCAGTGACATTTCCAATGTTTGATCTCGGTAAATTGACTGTTGGTATAGCCGACGAATTCAATATCTTTTTTATTGGTAAACCAAGCAGGCGATTCATCATATCGTCTTCGTACTTACTATTTAAAAATTGCTCACTGTAAATCCTAGCATTTTTTTCTCATTAAAAGAATCTGCGCTGCACCATCTGTTAACCCCGTCTTTTGTAACTACTGGGTCGTTTCGGGGGAAACAGTGAAAAATTATGTTTCGCCCTTTCGTATTCCTGCTGGTATTTCGGCACGTAGCAACAGCGCAGTAAGCCATTGTACGAAAGCGATGCACTAAACATATTAAATAAACAAATTCGATGTCAGAAATACAAAGAAACAAACAGCAGATAACTAATGCGAATGCAACAAACGTGGGTTAACTGCGTCCACCGAGCGCTTTACATCGCGCACTAAGAAGTGACATGCATCGCCGTGACGTCACTGAACGTCCCAGGCGAGGACCACTTCTACGACCAGAAACACAAAGCGATGAGCCAGACCTTGTTACTAAGCCCTGGCACGAGGGGACCATAGCCACGTGCTATCTACGCCACACCCACAAACCCTCGCGTCAGCTCGGTACAGACGAAAACGGGATTCATCTGACCACACGACGCGGTGTCACTCTGCTGAGGTCAAGTTTTGATGAACCCGCAGGCTAGACGTAATTTCCGATGACGAGCAGTCTACGGTAGCACACTAGGGCGTCGGCTCCCGTAGCCCAGAGTATACAGAATGCACCGTATCCCCCTCTCACTGACGATGCTTGGGTCTCCGACATTTAATCTGGATGTGATTTGCATCGCCCTTGACAAGCGGTCGGTCTGTACGAGCCTGGAGTGTCTACATCCACCCCAGTCATCAATGGCGTGTGGTAGGGCACCGCTTGCTCTCTGAGTAAGGGTGCGTCCGTCGATGGTATAATCACGGTACACCCTCGATACGGTTACCCTCGGGAACACTAGGGTTCTTACCACTTGGGCGACAGAATGACCCATCACGTTTACTAATCTTCGTCGACTGCGATACACTGTTGAAAAACCCTGCTGTTCACCTATTTATCTCCTCGTTCGGTTTGGATCTGTCCCACTCTGCGAGGGGGATACCCATTTCAATTACCCATCACCCCTATCCCTAATGTTTTGTCTACTGAGTGTATATACATATTTTACTCAAATGTGAACAGTGCATTGCTTGACATAGAATATGCCACACCAGCAAGTATTTTTCGGTGCTGCACGCGTCAATAATTGCGTTATGTTAACCCTTTAACCAGCTGGAACGAATGAACTCGGTGTTAGCATAATGGGCTCAAATCAGCTCTTAGGATTATGTTTGCTGTCTAAGAAGTGGACAGAACGCGATTGGAAGGAGTGAACCTGCATACCAGGAAGTTTTGCTGTCCTCTTAGCTTTGTTACTCAAAGTGGTAAATGGTAATTGAAGGAGTTGATTGACACTAATCCTTTCTGACTGACTACCTCCTAAAAGGGCTATAACGAAGGCGAGAAAAGAAAGGGGAAAGAGACGTTTGAGACACTTCGTTCTGCTTAGAGGCGTGAAGTCCGTGTCAGGAGAGCTTGGTAATGACACCATGACAAGGAGCAGAAACAAGGTCTTTCCCTTCAATCCTTGGGTCATAGAGCAGACTAGAAGACGCGCTACAATAGAGGACTTGAAAAGACTGCTTATCACCAGTGCAAGGTATATGGTTAGTGCATCAGGTCAGAAGGGGAAGGATACTGTTTTGCTTTAAATCCGGCTGTTACACCAACATTTCTGTTTGGGCAGCTCAGTAAATTTTGAGCACCATTTAGTTCATGTACATCAGCCGCTGAAAGGGTTAATTATTGTAGTTGGAAACCAATCACGTGATAGGTAAGGGAGCTAAAAGAGCATATCAGCTCGACGTAACTCAAGATGATATTGCTCAGCTGGGTGAGTTGACCAATGTATTGAAGTGATCTTGGTTGCGAAACCCCGAGTAAGGTGTAATAATGTCTCCATGACGCCATCGGGAAACTTTTCATCGCGCGAACACCTTCATATAAAGCTACGCTCGGCTATGTGGTCTCTGTGTCGTAATGCGGCTGAAACACATCAAAATGCAACAATTAATTTTCAAATGTTTGGAGAAACGTAATGTACGTCGCCATAGTGGGACTTGCAGACATAGGTGGACGTCCTAACTCCTCCATCGTCACATTCTACGGCAAGTCTTGGCTGCCCCACAACCCACAGCAAAAGACATTTAACATGGTGCACAAACAGCTGTGGACGTCCCCGTATCGATACGGACTATGGGTAGAAGACTGGCAGAGGCTGATGCACACTCTCACCAGCAATTGTGACGACTGCCACTCACCTTACCACATTTTGGGGCAAAGTCGAAGTGATACTGTGAGATGCATGGCGGAACGAATAGAGCGATGTCGTATTCTGCGACAGCCTGCCTTCTATCTGCGCGCCGACGATTGCCGATTGAGTGATGGGAGAAGACATGGTGATATTGCTATCATCCGTGAGCGTCATACGGCTCCTCACCCTGGTTTCATGGTTTAAAGTACTATCAATTTCAAATGCCGTTCACCGGCAGTGCGCATGATGGGTGCGATGACAGCATGACGATAGGTCGATGAAGGGAAGCAGCCCGTTTTGATACCGTATCTCAGTGGTATCCCAGATGACCAGTTTCAGCAAGATAATACCCGCCCGCACACTTCCAACATCAGCAGACAGTGCCTACAAAGTGCCTAAGTGCAGCCCTGGCAGCGCATCCCAAGACTTCTCTCCAGTAGCGAAAGTGCGAGACGTCATTGGCAGAGGGTTTAACACTTCTAGACAATAGTTAGTGGTATGTCGACTAATTCCTCAGGACACCACCTTAGGGAACTTTCACTCGATGTCACACCGTGTTGCGTAATGTATAGCTCAGCGTGGTGTTCATCCTACTTCTTAACTCAGGTCGCATCATGCTGCCTCCTCAGCCACCGCATTTTCGGGTGTAATGAGCACGTCTTTTGCATCCGTTCTGACGCAAATTAAATTTATCAAAGCTATTTATTCAAAGTTAATGGAACCAGTACGGAAAGCATTAGAATCTGACCGAAGAAAGAAGTTTTTCAATCGGGTTTTTAAACCAGCAGATATTGCTGTAAGCGGAATCGTGAACTTACGCCCTCTAGTTGCAGACTTATGAGTTAAAAAAATTTGAATTTATATGAGAAACATTTTGCAGCGGAAACGCTTTCCAACAAAGAAAGAATTTTTTAAATCGAACTCCTCGAAGCAGAGATATGGACAAATATAAGACATACATCTACGCTACCTAGCGGGAAAACCATGCATTATATTAAGAAGAAAGTATTCTCAAAAGGTTTTTCGATGTGAGATTTTAGAAGTCCAAGAAAAAAAATTTTAGTCTAGTTTTCAGGAGCTCAGATTTTGCTGCAAATACATCGGAAGCAGAAATTAACACTTATACCCCCTGGTGGCTCAACCATTCTTCACCAAATATTAGGAATTCTATGAAAAACATTTCCCATCAGCTGCTGTATACGATACAGGAAGAATTTTTCAAGTCGGAGTTTCAAAAGCAGAAATATCGGGGAGAACGCAATTTACCTTTGCGTCCCCTAGCGGAAAATCTATGATTTACTTGAAAATTTTTGAATTTATATGAAAAACATTTCTCATCGGAAACACTATCCGACAAAGAACGAATTTTCCACATCGGACTAGTAGAAGTAGAAATATTGACAAAAGTAAAATATACATCTGCGTCCCCTGGCGAAGAAAACATGCATTATTTTAAGAAAAAAGTCTTCCTAAAAGGTTTGTCGACGTGAGTAGTATCGGTCTACAAACGAATTTTTTCAAACGAGATTTTAGAAGCCCGGATTTTGCTGCAAATACATCAGAAGCGGAAGTTAAGGCTTACGCACCCCTGATGGCCAAACCATTTTTTACCAAAAATTAGAAATACTCTGGCGGAAAGTGAAAAAAGAACACCAAGAAGGAGACGTCTGATACCAACGAAATTTATACAGCATAATAACGGAATACAGAGGATAACGTGATCAAAACATTATGGCAATATACAGCTGTATTTGCTGGAAAACTGAAAAATAACATTTCCATGTAACATGGTTAGTACGAGGTTGAACCGCCATGAGCTGCGTCACACTGTGCAATTCAGGCATGGAGTCTGTCGTACAGATGTTGGATGTAAGTTTGGGGTATTGAGTTCCAAGCATCCTCAACCTGGACGAGTAAATCGGGGATGGTCGTGGCTGGCCGTGGAGACCGGATAAGTCGTTGTCCCATAAAATCCCACACGTGCTCAATGGGGGACAAATTCCGGTGAATGTGCAGGCCATGGAAGTTGTCTCACACCCTGAAGTGCATCTTGCGTTGCACGTGCCGTGTGTGGGCGTGCGTTAATCTTGCTGGCAATGCACCACGATGGACCGACCTTACAAATGGCACAACAACGGGCTGAATTATGTTGTTGACGTAGGAGGTGCTGTTTAACGTACCCGGTACAAACACTAGTTGTGTATGGGAGTGATAGATGATCGCTCCCCACACCAGGAGACCAGGTGTAGGCCCTGTGTGTCGCTGGCGGATGCAAGAAGGGTGGAGACGCTCCCCTGTGCGTCTGAGAACACGCATACGGCCATCGGAGGCTCCCAAGCAGAATCTGCTTTCATCGCTGAACACGACAGATCGCCATTGTGTTCTCCAGTGCAGACGCTGGCGACACCACTGCAACCGTTCCTGACGGTGGGCTGGAGTCAGAGGTACACATGCCTGAGGCACTCGTGCACGTAGTCCTGCATCCAGTAGACGGTTGCGGATTGATCGCACAGTCACCTCAGGTGCAACGGCAGCTTGGATTTCCGTCGCAGTGGATATTCTCCTTGACAACGCCGCTCTTCTTATGCTTCGATCGGTCCGCTCATCAGTCCGTCTGTGACTTCCGGTTCCACGCCTTCTCGTGTGGGAATGTTCCTCGGACCATCTACGCCACCATCGATACTTCCCGTCCAATTCGCTCAGCAATACGACGATACGACCACCCGGCCTCGCGGAGTCCGACTAAACGACCTCGCTCAAAGTCCGATAACTGCTGAAATCGTACTCGTCTTCTATGTCCAGGCATTGCAGCTTCTTCAGGGTCTTCGCACGTGTCCGTACGCCGACGACTGATTACATTTACTTCGCCGTACTCCTTAAATACCACCGACGATAATTTGCATATTATGCTGTGCTGTGGCGTAAGCGCTCAGCGGTTGGTCCCGAAATTAACATCAAACCTACGTAAACTCGACCCCATTAACATATGTAAATTTCATGATCGTCTGCCAAGTCCTTCTTGGTGTTCTTTTTTCACTTTCCGCCAGTGTATATGCAAAGGATTTTCAATCAGGGGCTGTGGCTGGTGCAGACAGAATTTTTCTAATCGGAGTTTTAGGAGCAGAGATATCAGGTAAAACACAATTTACCCTTGCGTCCCCTGGTGGAAAGTCTATGTTTTACTTAAAAATTTTGAAATTATATGGAAACCATGTCACACCGGAAACCATCCAATAAAGAAAAGGTTTTTCAAATAGGACCATTAGAAGTAGAAATATTAACAAAAATAATATATGCATCTATGCCCCTGGCGGAGAAATCATGTAATATATTTATAAAAAGAAAATATTCCGAAAAGGGGTGTCAACGTGATGGGTATCAGTCCACGAATGAATTTTTTTAATCGAGATTTTTAGAAGCTCAGGTTTTTTGGCAAATAGATCAGAAGAAAAACTTAACACTTACGCCCCCTGGTGGTCAAAGTATTATTTACCAAAAATTAGATATTATATACAAAAGAGTTTCCATCAGGACTGTATCCGCTGAAGGAAAAAAAAATTCAAATCGGAGTTTTAGAAAAAGAGATATCGAGGAAACCGTAATTTTCTTTTACTCCCCCTAGAGGAAAATCTATGCTTAACTTGAAAAAGTAACTATACCTAACTCTTCAACATAAATGGAATCGAAAGATAATTTTTTTTTTCAATCGGATGCTTAGAAGCAAATATATGAAATAAAATGTAGTTTGAAATCGACATCATCTGCATTTACGCCCTCTAGCAGCGAAACTGTACATCATTAAAAAACGAAATGAAGGATTATCATTCGCACATTTCAAGCTTCAAAATGCAAAAAGAATTTTTTTCAAATCGGAATAATAGTTGCAGTGATAAGATGTCTACAAGCGGACGGACAAACCGATAACATAAGCATGATCTTTTTTTACAAAAGACGTGCTAAAACGAAATACCCTATTTTTCCCATCTACTTGTCAACATACTATACTGTGCAAATTAATTGGGACAAAGTAAAAAATCACTCTTTTTTCCAAAATTATGCCTTTATATCATTCTATGCCTTGATATACACTGATAAATACCTGTATTAGTATGAAGCATGTCCTCCTTTAGCAGAAATAACCTCTTGAATTCGTTTTGGCATTGACTCCACTAATTGAGTGCACATATTTTTGATTTCATAATCGTGGAACCACACTTTTATAGCATTCGTTACCATGCGTTCTTTGGTTGTACAGTCCATTTTACCTAAACGTCTCTTCAAAATATTCCACAAGTTTTCTATGGGATTTAAGTCTGGTGAATTTCCAGGCCAATCAAGCAAATGAATTTGATTTTCCAGCATGAAATTCTTGACCAATTTCGAACTGTGACATGGAGCCAAGTCATGTTAAAATGTCCCGTCAAAAGTTTGCAAGATTGAAACAATCCTACGTTGTAATATTTCTGCGTAGTTGGCTGAATTCATCATACCTTGAACAGGAACTAAGCTTCCAGTGCCATTTGATGTGAAAAAACCTCAAAACATCTGTTTCAGAGGGTTTTTAACAGTTTGTTTGACATGCTCAGGTCTTAAGGGTTCACAGTTGCTTCGTCTAACGACATTTGCTTGGTAACCTTGCACAAATAAATGAGTTTCAACACTAAAAATTACCTTTTTCCAGTCGTCAGCAGTCCATAATTTATATTTTTTGGCCCATGCTAAACGTTTTATCTTCATTTTCGCATTCAAATGTTGTTTTTTCGTTGGTCTTCTTGCCTTCCGGCCAACTTCCAGAAGCCTACGGCGTACAGTTGAATCACTAACATCACAACCACTAGCCAATAAATCTCTTTGAAGGTCGGTTCTTGTTTTTTTTTTTTTTTATTGGATTCATTTTACTATTTCTGATTAGATATTTATCGGTTCGTGGAGTTGTTTTTCGTTTTCTTCCACATTTACCTCTCCTTTTTAGAGACGATGTTCCAGATACATTGTATCGCGTAAGCAGTCTTGATACACTTCATTTGCCTACACCAACTGCAGAGGCGATATCTCTCACTGTCATAGAAGTGTGATCCTTCAGAGCAATTATTTTTGCACGCTTCCTTGGGGAAATATCCATTTTTCAATACACGAAAGCAACAGGTACTCACAGAGAGCAAAAACTAACATCCACCTGACACACACGAAAGCTCACAACGGAAGCTGAAGTGCCTATTTCCTGTTTAAAATCGGTCAAACCCCATTCTTACTATCAAGTTCTAACAGTCACACCACCTCACAGCTGATAAAACCGGTTTACGTGGGTTTCCGACATCAACTGGCGATCACATTACAGTTCTGAGAATAAAATAGCTTGTCCCAATTAATTTGCACGGTATAGTATGTGGTACGTTTCATCTCAATCGTGCATTCCTTCATGTTGGAGAATTTTCTATGTCGAGCAGTGAATCTCGTAAATGCGTATTAGATGACAACAGCAGTTTTAGTGCGTGTTCTGACAAGCTCGCAGATGCTTACATGATTTCGCATTTAAACCCATGGTGTTTTTTGTCACACATTGAATTATCCTCCTGTGTACAAGTACGAACAAACTCCAATTTACTGTTTCTTAAGAGGCTATGAAAGAGTTTCCCACGGGGTGCAAGTGATTATTTCTATTTGCAACTACATTTCCGTTTTTGGAAGTCAGACCGAGAGAAAAAGGTTTCCCACTGTAGGTCGATAATTTTTGAGAAAAGCATTGGGTGTTATTTTTCTGCCACTGATTAAGTTTCCTTGTAGGAACATAAATGATATTTCTATTAGAGATGGGTAGAAAACCACGTCACTGTTATTTAGTCACCATTACTGAAAAATCATTGTCACGGTTTACGAATAGTGGCAAGAAAAATAACAGATCCAGATTCATTTGAAAAAATGGCACCGTCAGCTGTACCCGAGCAATGCTTGGGATTGAAAGTAACCGTTACGTCAGAGTTTCGGTTACCATGTCACCATATCTAAACAATTTGTCACATGTTTCTGTTGAAACATCATAGAGGTCGCTAGTGATGTGAGCTTTCTTTCAGTTTCCCCTTTTTCCCACGCTTATGACAGTTTTTCTTTTGGCTTTCGCTGTGCGTTCGCATGCAAACAAAGAATTCAAGGGAAACCGATTATAGTAGGGATTTTTAGCACGTCTTTTGTAAAAAAAGATTGTGCTTATGTTATCGGTTTGTCCGTCCGTCCGTCTGTACCCACGGTATCTCTGCAACTATTAGTCCGATTTGAAAAATTATTTTTTCATTTGAAAGCTTGAAATATGCAAATGATGATCCTTTATTTCGTTTTTTTTTTTTTTACGATGTAAAATTTCGCCGCTATAGGCCGTAAATGCAGATGATGTCGAATTCAAAAATACGTTTTATTCCACATATTTGCTTCTAAACATATGATTGAAAAAAAATTTTTATCTTTCGATTCCGTTTATGTCGAAGAGTATTTTGGTTATAGTTTCTTTTTCAAATTACGCATAGATTTTCCGCTAGGGGGCGCAAAATAAATTGCATTTTTTCCAAAACTCTTCTTCTAAAACTCCGATTTGAAATATTTTTTTCAGCGGATACATCTCCTAATGCACAATGTTTTGCATATAATTTCGAATTTTTGGTAAAGTATACTTTGGCCACCAGGGGGCGTAAGTGTTAATTTTCGCTTCTGATGTATTTGCCATAAACTCTGGGCTTCTAAACTATCGATTGAAAAAATTCTTTCGTGGACTGATGCCACTCACATCGATAAACCTTTTCGGAATATTTTCTTCCTAAAATATTCCACAGTTTCTCCGCCAGGGGGCGTAGATGTATATCTTATTTTTGTAAATATTTCGACTTCTAAGGGTCCGATTTGAAAAATTCCTTCTTTGTTGGATAGTGTTTTCCGTGTGACATGTTTTTCATATAATTTCAAAATTTTCAAGTAATTCATAGACTTTCCGCTAGGGGGCGTAAAGGTAAATTGCGTTTCCTCTTATATCCCTGCTTCTAAACCTCCGATCTGAAAAATTATTTCTGCACCGGATACAGCTCCTGATGGGAAATCGTTTGCACATAATTTCTAATTTTTGTAAGAAAATGGTTTGGCCACCAGCGGGCGTAAACCTTAATTTCCGCTTCTGATGTATTTGCAGCAAAATATGAGCTTCGAAATTCTAGATTGAAAATAACATCGTTTGTAGACCGATACTATTCATGTCAACAAACCTTTCAGAGACATTTTCTTCTTAAAATAGTTCACGGTTTCTACGCCAGGGGCGTAGATGTATATCTTATTTTTGTCAATATCTCGACTTCTAAGAGTCCGATTTAAAAAATTCCTTCTTTGTAGGACAGTGATTCTAGTGTGACATGTTTTTCCTATAAATTCAAAATTTTCAAGTAATTCATAGACTTTTCACTAGGGGGCGTATAGGTAAATTGCGTTTCCCCCTATATCTCTGCTTCTAAATCTCCGATCTGAAAAATTCTTTCTTCACCGGATACAGCTCCTGATGGGAAATCCTTTGCACGTAATTTCCAATTTTTGTAAAAATTGTTTGGCCACCAGGTGGCGTAAGTCTTAATTTCCGCTTCTGGTGTATTTGCAGCAAAATATGAGCTTCTAAAATCTCGATTGAAAAAAGTCTTTTGTGGACCGATACTACTCATGTCGACAAACATTTTAGGAACATTTTCTTCTTGAAATAATGCATGGTTTCTGCGCCAGGGTCGTAGATGTATATCTTATTTTTGTCATTATCTCTGCTTCTAAAAGTCCGAT
Organism: Macrothele yani; assembly: GCA_039090855.1. Classification (NCBI taxonomy): domain Eukaryota; kingdom Metazoa; phylum Arthropoda; class Arachnida; order Araneae; family Macrothelidae; genus Macrothele; species Macrothele yani. The sequence continues at coordinate 49,785,728 of CM077013.1, read as the reverse complement.
TTGAAAAATTCCTTCTTTGTTGGATAGTGTTTCCGATGCGAAATGTTTTTCCTATAAATTCAAAATTTTCAAGTAAATCATAGACTTTCCTCTAGGGCACACAATGTTAAACTGCGTTTTCTGCTCCTGAAACTCCGATTTGAAAAATTCTTCCTGTATCGCAAACAAGACCTAACAGAAAATATTTTTCGCGTAATTTCTAATGTTTGGTAAAGAATGGTTTGGCCACCAGGGGTCATAAGTGTTAATTTCTACTTCTGATGTATTTGTAGCAAAATCTGGGCTCCTGAAAATCGACTAAATTTTTTTTTCTTGGACCGATACCGCTCATATGGATAAACCTTTTGTGAATACTTTCTTCCTAAAATAATGCATGGTTTTCCCACCAAGGGACGTAAAGTCACATGGCCGCCCCGGTGACGCAGTGGTCTAAGGCGTTGGCCTCTGATCGTTCGTCCGTAAGGGGTCCGGGTTCGAATCCCGGTCAGGCATGGATGTTGTGTTTGTCTTACGGCACTGGTTCTCTCCCTTCCCTGGAACCAGTGACCCTAAATTAGGGACGGGCGACTGCTTATAGCCCATTGAGTTGCTCACGGTGGTCGTTAAACCTCCAATCAAAAAAAAAAAAAAAAAAAGTCACATCTTATTTTTGTCGATAACTCTGTTTCTAAGAGTTCGTAAGCTCACGATTCCGTTTACAACAATATCTGAGGGATTAAAAACCCGTTTGAAAAACTTCTTTCTTCCGTCAGATACTATTGTTTTCCATACCGGTTCCATTGACTTTAAATAGCTTTGATAAATTTAATTTGCGTCAGAACGGATTCAAAAGACGTGCTTATTACACCCGAAAATTCGGTGTCATCTTTCTTGTTTCACTGTTACAAGCGATATGGTGACTCTCCGTTACACTACTTCTTCGTCAGCTCTATAGTAAACAACGACAACATCACTTGCAGTTGCGGCTTCTTTACAGCTCTCTCACCGCTGTCGTAAATGATGTTTTTGTTGCCGCTGTCACTATTAGAGGAAAATATCTCTTAACCCCACCTCTAGCTTCAAGTTTGTTAATTTTCTTACTGCTTTAGCAGCTTTAAATCCCTATTTCCAGTAATATCGCAATAGAACCAATTTTTCAAACTTTGTAGCCATTGCAATTGACCGCGGTACAAGTTCAATACATGGGTTGCAACATGTGCTTTTTTGATTCCTCAAAGTACGCACTTTCTCTCGTCTGCAGGATGGAAAGACTGCCCGCAGAAAACATGCACATTTACTTAGCGGAACTGTCCTATGCAAAAACGCCGTTGTTCTCCGGACACGCCAATATAAAAGTTCCTACTCTCTTTTAGAGTAAAAGTGGAACAGAATAGTCATAATGTTTCCTAGAACTTAAACACTCCGGACAAAAAATTACGGAATGCTGTTTGAAACATGCACATAAGTGTAAAGTTGATAAACGTAACGAGTTGTATAAATATGGAGTGTGAAACTGCTGGATTATCATTGTGGATGTCTGAGGTGTGTGTTTAAAGCATCTATAGCATTCTGTATTTCCTTTTACAAGTACAACTATGGGTCGTAATGGTGACGTTACTGAGTAGCAAAAGGAGGCCATTGTTCTTGGCCGACAGCACGGCCATTCCTTGCAAGAGGGGCGAAGTTTGCCGGACTGTCACAGTAAATAGACAGTACTGTCCATTTCCAGTGGAAGAAATATGGAAGCTATCACTGTTGGCGGAGCAACTGTGGTAGAAGCTGTATGATGACCAATCAAGATCGCATGCGTTTGGAACGATTAGCAAATGCTGCACGTTTCCCGATTCGTCAGGAACTGCTTCAACGGTACAATGCGGAACCCAGTAAACCAGTCTCAGAACGAAAGCCACGGAGAGAACTGCATGGCTCGGGCATTTTGAGTGGTGTAGTCCGGATACGTCCGAAGATAACAACTATCCAGCCAAAAACATCTTGATTGGACAAAAGAGCATCGTCAGTGTACCATTGAACAGTGTCGACGAATAATATGGTCCGACGAATCTAGGCTCCCCTTGTATGCCAATGATTGTTGCTTCAGGGTCATGCGGAAGGCTAGAGAACCATTTAATCCCGAATGCGTCCAAATAGTTGTGCATAAAGAGCATCGTCCGTGGGCCATTGAACAGTGCGACGAATAATATGGTCCGACGAATCTAGACTCCGCTTTTATTCCAATGACGGTCGCTCCGGGGTCATGCGGAAGGCTAGAGAAGCATTTAACCCAGAATGTGTCCAAAGAGCTGTGCAAAAAGAGCATCATCAACGGACCATTGAACAGTGGCGACGAATAATATGGTCCGACGAATATAGACACCGCTTGTATTACAATGATGGTCGCTCCAGGGTCATGTGGAAGGCTAGAGAAGCATTTAACCCAGAATGTGCCCAAAGAGCTATGCAAAAAGAGCATCGTGGGTGGATCATTGAACAGTGGCGACGAATAACATGGTCCGACGAATCTAGACTCCGCTTGAATGGCAATGATGGTCGCTCCAGGGTCATGCAGAAGGTTAGAGAAACATTTAACCCAGAAATCATCCATGGAGCTGTGCAAAAAGAGCATCGTCAGCGGACCATTGAACAGTGGCGACGAATATAGACACCGCTTGTATTACAATGATGGTCGCTCCAGGGTCATGTGGAAGGCTAGAGAAGCATTTAACCCAGAATGTGCCCAAAGAGCTATGCAAAAAGAGCATCGTGGGTGGATCATTGAACAGTGGCGACGAATAACATGGTCCGACGAATCTAGACTCCGCTTGAATGGCAATGATGGTCGCTCCAGGGTCATGCAGAAGGTTAGAGAAACATTTAACCCTGAAATCATCCAAGGAGCTGTGCAAAAAGAGCATCGTCAGCGGACCATTGAACAGTGGCGACGAATAATATGGTCCGACGAATATAGACACCGCTTGTATTACAATGATGGTCGCTCCAGGGTCATGTGGAAGGCTAGAGAAGCATTTAACCCAGAATGTGCCCAAAGAGCTATGCAAAAAGAGCATCGTGGGTGGATCATTGAACAGTGGCGACGAATAACATGGTCCGACGAATCTAGACTCCGCTTGAATGGCAATGATGGTCGCTCCAGGGTCATGCAGAAGGTTAGAGAAACATTTAACCCAGAAATCATCCAAAGAGCTGTGCAAAAAGAGCATCGTCAGCGGACCATTGAACAGTGGCGACGAATAATATGGTCCGACGAATATAGACACCGCTTGTATTACAATGATGGTCGCTCCAGGGTCATGTGGAAGGCTAGAGAAGCATTTAACCCAGAATGTGCCCAAAGAGCTATGCAAAAAGAGCATCGTGGGTGGATCATTGAACAGTGGCGACGAATAACATGGTCCGACGAATCTAGACTCCGCTTGAATGGCAATGATGGTCGCTCCAGGGTCATGCAGAAGGTTAGAGAAACATTTAACCCAGAAATCATCCAAGGAGCTGTGCAAAAAGAGCATCGTCAGCGGACCATTGAACAGTGGCGACGAATAATATGGTCCGACGAATATAGACACCGCTTGTATTACAATGATGGTCGCTCCAGGGTCATGTGGAAGGCTAGAGAAGCATTTAACCCAGAATGTGCCCAAAGAGCTATGCAAAAAGAGCATCGTGGGTGGATCATTGAACAGTGGCGACGAATAACATGGTCCGACGAATCTAGACTCCGCTTGAATGGCAATGATGGTCGCTCCAGGGTCATGCAGAAGGTTAGAGAAACATTTAACCCAGAAATCATCCAAGGAGCTGTGCAAAAAGAGCATCGTCAGTGGACCATTGAACAGTGGCGACGAATAATATGGTCCGACGAATCTAGACTCCGCTTGTATTCCGATGATGGTCGCTCCAGGTTCATGCGGAAGGCTAGAGAAGCATTTAACCCATAATGTGTTCAAAGAGCTGTGTAAAAATCAGGTGGATGTTTCATGTTTTTGAGTCTGTATTTCAAGCATTGGAGTTTGACCATTCGTTGCGGTGTCCAATCGCATGAAATCTATGGATTATATGCCACTTTTAAGTAATGCATTATTGACATTTGTCCAGTTTTTGGAACAAGAAGGGAAAATAGTGGATCCTGAGTTTCAAGATGATACCTCTCGTGTCCATCGTGCTAGAATTGTGTTCGATTGATTTGAAGAACATGAGAGATACGTTCTATATCTCAATATCCTGCAAATTCACCCGATCTAAATGTGATTAAAGAAATCTGGGATATGTTAGAAAGGGCAGCGAAGAAGCAAAAATAACACCCTGCAAATCTGGCGTAATGAAGGGATCTTTTGAATATGGAGTGGAATAAACTTGTTACGCATGTGATACTGAGTTATAATGATAGCATGCCAAACCAAATTAAAGCTCTAATTAAAGCAAGTGCACGTTAAGGAATAAAGTTTACGTTCCGTAATTTTTTGTCCAATGTGTTTAGTTTTGCTCTTTAACAACGGAAATTGGTTTAGCACTTGCGACAATTAAATTTCGTATATGCTGCTCTGGTTTTTGAGAAAATGTATGAAAATGTCACTGCTATAAATGACTCACGTTCAGTGCCATTATACAGATTGAATTCACAAGAAGTTACAGCGGTATTTCTTTGCGTTCATCATACTGTGTTGTTAGTTGGAAAAGACATTCAATTGCTTCCTAGGTTGATTATAATTTTTTAAAAAAGCATCTATCTCTAGATGTTATTTCCAGTTCTCTTAGCAGGACAGTTAGTAAGGGCCCAGATTTTGTTCTTCTCACCGTATGTTAAAACCTGGAAATACTAAGTTGCTGAAGGATTTAAGTTTCGTACTAAACCTGACAAAGCGCTGCTTTGTGGCAGCTGGCGAACATTGTTTCCAGTTCCCTTGAAACAATGACTTTCAGCTTTCAAAAATATCCCCATGACAAAAGTTTATTCAAACTGAGGGTTATTCAAGAAGGTAATAAGAGAGGTGAAGACATAAATAGTTAATCTCGTCGGTTTCTTATTACATTTATATACATACATAGCACGTTCTGTAACGGAAAAAAGCTGGACTCTAATTAGGAAGCGAAAAGGATTGTAAAACATCATATTTTGATTAACACGGGTCAGCTAATGGCAAAGAACACCAAATAGAAGAGGTTTCCGACGTTCATTTTTCACGTCTTTAAAGAGATCGAACGACCCTTCCATGTTAATTATTTTCTACAGCAAGTACATCCCTGCTGGGGAAGAAATTGTATCTCATATAAAATTTTCAGGTAAAAACATTTTTGGTGTGTAGGAACATCATATATCGCTTATGTATATAGATTATGAATATTGTATGAAATACATAAGACAGTAGAATATCAGAAGGGTAAACAAAAATATTTTTATGAACTACAGTGCTGGCCACCCAAAATGCAACACCAAGAAGGACACGAGATAGCAAAGCCAGATTTACTGGACACATAACAACAGATACAAAGATGAAACAATTGAGATAATAGGCCCGTGCGACTTGCGGAACACGCAGACATCAATAGTTCGTGTGACTCCCATGGCTGGCAATAACGGCCGCTACACGCCGCGGCATCGAACGAAAGAGGCTTTGGATGTGGGCTTGGGGTATGTCGGTCCAGGCTGCTTCCACACGTTGCCACAGTTCATCAGGCGTAGCCACGGGTGGTGCTTGCCGGGCCACTCGGTTGCCGATCAGTGACCAGACGTGTTCGATGGGCGACATATCGGGAGAACAGGCGGACAACGGCAGCAGTGAAACATTTCGCCCAATTTCAATAGGGTTCCTTCCCAGGTTATCCCCCACTCTATATTAAAATTTCATCGAAATCGAACCATTCTTACGCAAGTTATCGTGCGGACGGACTGACAGACCGACAGACAGACGGACAAAGCTAGAACATATGCGCTTATTCAACCTACGGTTGTAAAGCGTAAATAATTATGAAGTATTTCCGTTATAATAAATTTAGAAAAATCTAACCAGAAAAATAATTTCGTCTACTGCTTCTTCTAACGATTTAGCTTTCTTGTATTGTAACATTACTAACTGGATAAGAATTCTTTCAAATCCTAATATGCTTCCCAGTTTCTAACCTAATGATGTTCAGTTATTAAATATTGTTCAGTTATACCGTTTTATCTTGGCAAAACGCATATTTAAAATGGTAAAGAATGACATATTCTCTACTTTAATTTCCTTAACTGTCCCTAAACATTCTTACTCAACTAGACATAAAATCTCACTAATCCCTTGTTTCCCTTCACATGAGCGTTCTAGAGTAGTGTTTCCCAACCTGTGCTCCGCGGAGCCCTAAAGGCTCCGCGTGCACTTCTCAGGGGCTCCGTGGCTGCTCCAGGAAATAAAATTAAATAAAAATTGAATGAAATTAAAGAATAAGAAACAAAAAGTAGAATCAAAATAAGAAAACTAGAAACTACATTCTGAACGGAAATTTGCCAAGTTGAATTTCCCACTAGCTCCAAACTTATTGTAGCTCGAGACGAACAGACGACGAGGCTGAGCTGAGCGCCGACCTGTCGCGTGCCGCTTTTTAATGGGCCTTCCTGGAACTCAATGTCCGAGTGATTTCTTGGAACTGCACATTCGAAAAGTTTCTCGCTCATTCTCAACCCTTCGAGAATTCCTGGAATCCGCACGAAGCTTCTCGAAACTTAACCCCATATAAATAGAGGCTGGCTAGTCGATTTAGTGTCATTGGGCCGGGGGTGGCCTAGTGGGCAACGTACGTGACTGCCACGGAAAGGACCTCAGGTTCGATCCCAGGCAGGTACGAACGCTCGATCCACTAAATATCCGCCGTGCGTCGGATGGGCACGTTAAGCCGTCGGACCCCGGGTACTGGCAACCCGGTAATAAATAAAGGCGTCTTCCTCCCACTTTCTACATCGCTTCCGTGTAACTTTCCTATGGGGCGCTCTAGCCCAAATCTCCTAGTTTTCTATTTCTAAGGGTTGTTTAAGACCTGGGGTCAGACACTCCCTTTCTAAAATCCTCTACATATGATCATGATCATGATTTGGTGTCATAGGGCCGCGGGTGGCCTAGTGGGCAACGTTCGTGACTACCACGGAAAGGACCTCAGGTTCGACCCCAGGCAGGTACGAACGCTCGATCCACAAAATATCCACAGTGTGTCGGATGGGCACGTTAAGCCGTCGGACCCCGGGTGATCAGTGATCATATGTAGAGGATTTTAGGAAGGGAGGATCTGACCCCAGGTCTTAAACAACCCTTAGAAATAGAAAGCTAGGAGATTTGGGCTAGAGTGCCTGATAGGAGAGTGACACGGAAGCGAAGTAGAAAGGCGGAGGAATACGCCCTTATTTATTACCGGGGGGGGGGGTGCCCGGGGTCCGACGGCTTAACGTGCCCATCCGACGCACGGCAGATATTTAGTGGATAGAGCGTTCGTACCTGACTGGGATCGAACCTGAGGTACTTTCCGCGGTAGTAACGAACGTTGCCCACTAGGCCACACGGGCCCTATCGGACCCCGGGTACTGGCCCCCGGTAATAAATAAGGGCGTCTTCCTCCTCCTTTCTACTTCGCTTCCGTGTCACTTTCCTATCGGGCACTCTAGCCCAAATCTCCTGGCTTCCTATTTCTAAGGGTTGTTTAAGACCTGGATTCAGACACTCCCTTCCTAAAATCCTCTGCATATGATCGTTCATGATCATTTGATTTGGTGTCACTTCACAGTGAATTTTCAAAGCGATAACATTTTGATTTCTTAGCGATTCTTCTGTGAGTTTTCTGTGCGTTTGACCTCTATGTGACTTTACATTCATTTACTATCTATGCCCTCTTCCTCCCCCTTAACACTACTCCTAAACACCTTTAACTTGTAAGTCATAGGGTAGGCCTAAGGAGATCCGCCATAGAAATTGATTCTAAATAGTGCTCCGCCTGTCAAAAATGTTGGGAATCACTGTTCTAGAGCTTTAATTAATTATGCTGGTCCGCAGATTTGGAATTCGCTCCCACCACAATTGTTGGCTATTAATAGTTATAATGTGTTTAAAAGAAAACTTAAACAATACTGACTATCGTGAAATCAGTTTCGTAATGCCCTTATCATCATTTTCGCTTCCTAAACGGGTTGTACGTCTGGCTTCCTTTGTTCTTGGATATTTTTTATGTGTTCGATCGTCAGAAAGAGAGGGCTCGTCAAGCCTCGTGGAGGCCTTTCCCCTCTTATTTCCTGGTTGTTGCTGTATTAATTTGCTTTACATTAGAATGCCTACTGCATATTGTAACAACCGAAATACGAAATAAATGAAAATAAATAAATAAATTTAAAAAAAAGAAGGAATTAATGTACAAAAGTCTTGTGACGTACCTGCCAGCAGGACGCACACGACATAAAGGCAGATAGGAATCAGAATAATCGTCTGCGTAGCTCAGTTGGTAGAGCGACTTGTTCCGGAATAAGCGGCCTCGGGTTCGAATCCCGGCGTAGACCAAAAATGACGGAGAAATTTACTTCGTTATAATGGCGCCCGAACTATCCGGATGACCCGGCCGTTCAAAATCTCGCATTGGTGTGATGTTATTTCCACACCGCGAGACAGGAAAAATCAGAGAATTCCTTCTCCAGCGCTTCGAAAAATAAAAATGTGTGATGTTGCATTCCACACAGCAGATTGACTGGGAGTTCTCAAGTGCACGTTCTACAGTGGATGGCTGCCTGCAACGATTCATGGTCACGGCTGACCCGTGGGCCATGCCCCAGGCCCTCTTTCGGGGGGGAGATGTGACGTACCTGCCAGCAGGACGCACACGACATAAAGGCAGATAGGAATCAGAACAAATGTCTGCGTAGCTCAGTTGGTAGAGCGACTTGTTCCGGAATAAGCGGCCTCGGGTTCGAATCCCGGCGTAGACCAAAAATGACGGAGAAATTTACTTCGTTATAGTCTACCTCCTTCTTAATTGCTATGGCACCTGACTATTTTCCCCGGTAAATGTAGGGGGTAACTCCCCACCTTGGGAAAATTCTGTGCGCCAGGTCCCATGCCCCCTTCACGACCCCCTTTGGGACATTTCTGGGTGTGCTACTGCCTGTGAAAGTACATGACATAGTAATACTAAGGGAAGTTTCGCTGGCAAACTGTGTTGTAGTATTATGACTTGTTGAATGCGATTCTAACATGAGATTTCTTTGGGCGACTTTTTGCTTTAATTTCTGTTCCTGGCACAGTTCTCGCGGTCGATTTAGTGATTTTCGTAGCTCAAAAATAACAATGCCCGCGGGGGCTTTCTGTGTCAGAGATAAATTCTGCTGGGAAGCTGATTATGGTTATGCGAATATCTTTCTTGCATTTGAAAGGGACGTCGCGCTGGGAGAACCGAACAAAGCCCTATGTTTAAACCTCACGTTTGTCTCGCAGGCTGTATATTTTGGGGTAACACACTCTTTCATAATTCATGTTTCGTTCTTCTCGTAACAGCGTTGCTGCGTAATAGTTTTCTCTTCAAACTTTTTAGTGCTGTTCTTCCTTTGTGCGCCGCTGGAAGTCAATTAATTAGTTCTTTGTAATCATGCCTGTCTCAGACCGTACATGCAGGCCAAGATTTCTCTCGCAAGACACGTAGACTAAAAAGAAAAGCGGCATTTGACGTTTCACCCATTTAGCATAATTTGTCATGCGCTAAATGACGCAAATTAGGTTAAACATGACATAAATTATACCCGCTTTATCGGAAAAGCACCGAGAAAATACGAATGACAAGCCTCATACGTTCTTTGTTGGAAAGCGTGATCATTCTTCGCCTCCTCCTCCACGCGTCTTAACAGAATGTCATTATTAAAATAATTAAGAATAATTCGTTACGTGTTTCCGCCACGTACAACTATGGATCCCAAATCCAGGAGCTATGACAGGGGGAATTATACTTTGAACATCCATTAACCAACAGATTCTAAGCCCTTCCTATCAGTTTTCTCGTTCCAGTCGGTTGAATTTTCCAACACAGTTTTAACAACTTCACGCGCTTCTGACAGTGACACTTCTGTGAGAAAACTTCGTGCAGCATCTTCTAGAAACATCCTCAATTAAACTGATAAATAGGAACTAAAATTATCTATACTGAATATAGTATGAAATATTGAGAGCATTTAACGCCAAAATTGGACAATTCGATTTTTGTAACATTGTTCAATAGGAGAGCAGGTACTTCTAAGACATACAATTTCAAACAAATTGTGCACTGCTTAAGAGATTGTCACAGTATTTTCGAGGAGCATATTAGAGTGCGATGTTTTGTATTAACAGTTTCCACAGTCTATCACGGTGTATTAAATTGCTATGTCTCTAAACTGATGCGGAAAATCAGATTTCTACAAATTTTCTCATGCGATTTTCTTGTAAAAATTGTGAATCCCAGTTCCTCAGCACCGCCGCTGTGGACAAGTGTACAGAGGAGCGGGCTTCTGGCTAGCCGTCTGAATTTCGCTGGGTACCGGTAAAGGATGAGTCATAGGTGGCGTATTTTTCCTTCGCTGCTGATTCTCACTCTCTCCCTCTCACTCTCTTTCTCTCTCACTCACTCTCTCTGTCTCTCTTACTCACTCACTATCTCTCTCTGTGTCACTCTGTCTCTATCACACTCTCACTCTCACTCACTCTCTCTCTCACTCACTCTCTCTCACTCTCTCTCACTCTCTCTGTCTCTCTTACTCACTCACTATCTCTCTCTCTCTGTCACTCTGTCTCTGTCACACTCTCACTCTCACTCACTCTCTCTCTTCTCTCTCTCTTTCTCTCTTCTCTCTCTCTCTCTCTCTCTCTCTCTCTCTCTCTCTCTCTCTCTCTCTCTCTCTCTCTTTCTCTCTCTCTCTCTCTCTCTCTCTTTCTTTCTCTCTCTCTCTCTCTCTCTTTCTCTCTCTTCTCTCTTCTCTCTCTCTCTTCTCTCTCTTTCTCTCTCTCTCTTCTCTCTTCTCTCTCTCTCTTTCTCTCTTCTCTCTTCACTCTCTCTTTCTCACTCACTCTCTCTGTTTCTGTCACTTTCACTCACTCTCTCTTTCTTACACACACACACTCTCTCTCTCTCTCTGTCACCCTCACTCACTCTCTCTCTTTCTCACACACACACACTCTCTCTCTCCCTCTCTCTCTCTCTCTCTCTCTCTCTCTCTCTCTCTCTCTCTCTCTCTCTCTCTCTCTCTCTCTCTCTATTTTCTTCCTTTGAACCAATGGTATTTTGTCCCATTGGTTACAAGGTCCTTTGGACACACAATCTTCCTTGGAACAAATGGCCCAAAAGAGCTTAGACGTTCACATCAACGAGCATTAAACCCCGATGGGTAACTCTTCTTCAAACCAAAACTGCATAGCCTTGTAGTTCTAGCAAATTGAAAAAATCTTGGTGAGATTTTTTTCTCATTAAAATTTTACAATTCAAATGCGCCATAACTACAAGAACAGAGAAGTACAGAAGAGAACAAATAATGGAAGCGCAACTAATAAAGACTGTGCGTATGTATTTATTAACTGGATGTTGAACAACAAATATTTCTAATTAAAGCTTGTATTTTGTTTGAGGTAAATGCGAATAAGTAGTGAACAGCCAACATGTCGGTGTTCGACCATCCTTCATGAAAAAAAAAAAGCATTGAGCTTAATAAGTGAGAAACACAAACTTCTTCTCACACTACTACCAATAGCTAACTACGGATGTGTGAGAGGTGTTTCAATTATCTGAAACTAAAGTTTCACAGGATGTGCTTCCGTATTTACGTTCTCCCAGTTCAAAACTAGAAGCATCCCGCTTTGTGTATAATAGTATTCCCACCTTAAAAGGTTATAATATATTCGGAGAACAAAGTCTGAACTATTTTATGTACCTGTCAACCAAGCGCTAAAATGAACGTTATCCACTGGAAGTGAGCACGAGCTCGGGCTGTGACAAAAAGTCCGGAAACATGGCCTCGAGAAGTCAGATATTAACACATCATTGAGACATTCGTCGACAATAACGGGAAGCCCTGATATTCTTACGTGATGATGAAAATAAAAAAAAATGTAGAACAGTATGCTTCATGTTTTCCATATTCACATAGGGACAATTTGCACAAATGTTCAAACCCTGGCAGGTCTCAGCTCGGGCCAGTCATAAGTAATGATACAACGGGCCCGAGCCTTAAAAAACTGGGTCTCATCATCTTCTTGCAGCATATTGATGTAACGTAAAAACTTCCAACATATCTTTGCCCAAACAAACAACTATGCTCTACTACATCAAACAAAGATCTCCGCTCTTTCCACGTTTGTAAGTGAGTCACGGAAAATTTTTCATGGGCCGCCACCGGGAGTCGAACCCAGGGTCTTCCAGTTACGCACCGGATATGCTTCCGCTACACCACAGCGGCCTCGAATTCTTCCAGACCTTAGCGTGTGTGCGTCTGAAGGAATTCGAGGCCACTGTGGTGTAGCGAAAGCATATCCGGCGCGTAACTGGAAGACCCTGGGTTCGACTCCCGGTGGAGGCCATTGAAAATTTTTCCGTGACACTTATAAACGTGAAAAGAGCGAAGATCTTTGTTTGCTGTTCCTGGTCCACGTTAAATGTCTGTATTAATTATACTCTACTAGTCTTATCGTTACCAAAGGATGATTATTACGCAATGTTGACAAAAATCACCAGACACCCCTCCAGAATCACAATACGTAAGCCGTTCTAGCATTATGATACACAAATTGTGGTTATTGTAAACGTGCACCCAGTATGTGTACTCGACGGCAGGATGTCACGGGTGATCTGCGGCAGAACATATGCATTTAGATATCACAAAGGATTCTCCTTTCCCCGTTTGTATAAAAACCATTCGCAGAAAGCTCTACACAGTGGGTTCGATATCCCTCCACAGAATACTGCTGTTCGTTTGGCATGGTGCATTGAGAGTTGGTATTGTGGTCTAAAACAATGAAAAGAATTCGTTTGAAAAGGTGAATCACGGTGCATGATGTACCAGACAGATCCCCGTGTATTGATATCGAGAATGCCAGGAGAACTGTTCTTACATTAGTGGGCTTTTCCTACACATATGTTTAAAACTGGCAGTGTTTCTGTGTGGAGATGTTCCTCGTGGAACGGACTCATTCCATCCGTAGTGCTTTAGAAAACAATTGATGAAGAAGATTGACTAGATACCCTGGACAGTTGGACGCTTTCAACGCCGTGGAAGTGCAAAATCAACTGCTTTGTCAAGTACTACACTGGCGTGCATAAATTAAGGACGAGACAGTTTTTCGAATGTAACGTCCTGCAGAAGTGCTCCACATCGACTCAAATCATACCATAAGATCCCCAAGATGTAAGAATATGGGACAAGTGGGCAAAACCGTCCAAACAAGGAATCCAAAGGGTACAAAGGCACTTTATTGAAAAGGTAGCTTCGAGCACAACTGGACAGAAACGTCCATGTGGCAGGCGGCTGCCGAGAAAAATCCAGTCTTTAGTAGAGGATATGATCACCCCTGACTGCGTTGCAGGATTTACAACGTCTGTCTATGCTGAGGACGAAGTTGTCAAGCAGCTGTTGAGGTATCGCGGCCCATTCCTCTTGTAGCGCCAATCGCAGCTGCGGAATCGATTCTGGCGGCTAGTGACGTGCTTCCAAGCGTCTCCTGAGAAGGTCCCACACGTGTTCGCTTGGATTTAGGTCCGGGGACCTTGCGGGTTGATCCGTGCATTGAATATCTTCACTCTCCAACAGCTCTGCGACAGCCACTCTACGATGAGGTAAAATTTTGTAGTCCATGAAGAGGAACTCAGGACCCACAGCACCTCTAAACAGACGCGCGGGAGGCAGGAGAACCTCAGTACAATAGCGGACACCAGTGACTGAACCTCCTTGGAAGATGTGAAGGTCAGAGCGGCTACCAAGCATGATAACCCCAAACGAGAACTCCGCCACCTCCAAACCGGTCCCTTTCGATGATGTTCGAGGTGTGATTGCGCGTTTCCTGCTCTCCCTCCAGATGTGTATACGTTCAGAATCGCTCGTCAGACTAAATCGGCTCTCATCCGTGAAGAGAACTCGACTCCATTGCTGATGTGTCCAGTTCTTTTGTTCCTGGAACCAAAGAAACCGCCGTCTCCGATGAGCAGGCGTTAATGGCACACACCGTACTGCTTCTCGTGCAAATAACCACCTTTGTGCAGCCTCCTGGCCACGGTAAAGTTGTCTGTTGCATGTGCCTTGCGATTTCTCCCGCTGTCTGCCGTCTGTCTCTTCTCGCCTGTAGGACAATATACCGGTCGTCGGCCGCCGTGGTTGCTCGTGGACTACCACTTCTAAACTCTCGGACAGCTGTTCCTGTCGTTTGAAATACTCTCCAAGCTCGTGAAACGATGCTGTGAGCGATCCCGAACTCCTCGGTCGCACTTCGATCTTCTTCCAACTTCCCAATGAAGCGATCTCGGGTAAAGTCATCCAGATGTCGTCTACTGAATTGCTTGTTGGCCATATCACACGGTGGCAGCAACTCAACGTCGTTCAAACCGATGTACACCTTGCAATAGCTTTCACCGAATTGCTGAGCGTACACCGCCCGTGTGCTTTATACCCTACCGAAGCCCCTCCCCCTCTACGTCATGCTGCATATATGCGCATGCCGTACCGTACCGGTCCGTAGTCTATCTCCTGAGTGGTCTTCCGGTCCGTTCTGCCTGCTCATTCTGCCTGTTCGTTCCGCTGTTATGCTAATATCTCCTCTTCGACCTTAATTTTTGCACACCAGTGTACTTATTGTAAAGTACTACTACTTGCGGGTGTGCCACTGCTTTGTCAAGTACTACAACTTGTGGAAGTAATATTACTTTGCCCTGATGCTTTCAGCATAACAAAGCACACTGCCACACATCACACATGACGCAGCGAAGCATGACGATTTTTACTGATTAGCTTACGGAAAATCAGGTTTCATGTTTAGACAGGCGTTACCAAAGTCCAGATTTTTTTGTTTATTGAAGGTTTAACGACCACCGTAAGCAACTCAATGGGCTATAAGAAGTCGCCCGTCCCTAATATAGGGTCACTGATTCCAGGGAAGGGAGAGAGCCAATGCCGCAAGACAAATACAACTCCATTCCTCACCGGGACTCGAACCCGGACCCTTCACGGATGAATGATCATAAGCCATCGCTTAGACCACTGCGCCACCGGGGCGGCAAAGTCCTGATTTCAACCCCATTAAGCACTTGTGGGATAAAATAGAACGTTACATCGGCACTTTGGAAAATCTTCTTGCTTCACTTGAACAGCTGATGAAGGGAATTCACAAAAGAAATGAAAACGCATTTCTCTAGATAATTTTGAATATTTAATGAAAAGCATGCCGAGGAGGTTTAACGCATGTATTCAGGCCAGGTGGGACAACTAGACACTATTTTTTTCAAATGAATGGTATTTCTTGTTTATTGTTCTATTGTCCTGTAACTCTGGCCTATGCAGTTTATATACCTCTTTTGGCGTTCTCCAAACACACCACTTGTCTGATAGAAGAAATAGTGTAAAAGTCTATTCATTGAAGAATGTACCATTTTTGTAATACCGTCATGGAGAGTTGTTGCGCTCATCACACCACTTATACAGCATTGTACATTGGAGCAATTGAATTAGAGATACCTGTCTAGTAACTTGTAGCACCACCTTTCGCCCTGATGACGGCGGTGATTCGTCTCGGCATGGACTCAACAAGACACTGGAAGCGTTGGGAAACCATACAGATCCACGACCTCTGAACAAGCTCCCACAGTTCACGAAGTTTTGATGGAGGGGGTCAGAGCCTCGAACATCTATCTCGATGGCATACCAGATGTGCTCGATGGGGTTAGGTGACGTAGCTAGCCAAGGTAGTGAGGTCGCGTCGGTGGAGTGTTCATCCAACCATTCGGATACAATTCGGAAGCGATGGCACGGTGCATTGTCTTGTTGCAGGATGAGGTCCCCATTGGGATGTTGAAGACGCACAAACCGGAGCAAATGGTCGCCCAGGATATCACGTTGACCTGTGAGGGACGATGTCACACGCACCAGGTGTCACATTTCAGTCCACGTAAACAGTCTCCAGACGAGAATGCCACCCCCACTAGCTTGAAGAGTACCCTGCTGGCAAGAAGAATCCATCGCTTCATGTGGTTTGCGCCGTACTCGTAACCTGCCATCCGCATGTACCAACGTGAATCTCGACGCATCAGTCCAAGCAACAGTTTTCCGCATATCTAGAGTCCAGTGTCGATGTTCCAGCGCCCATGCTAATCTTTGCATCCTGTGATGTGCGGTCAGCAGCGGTACCCTCGTGGGACGATGGCTTCTGTACCCCACAACGAGGAGATGGTTCTGGATGGTGTGGCTGCTTACACGTTTTTGTGCACCAGCGTTAAATTGCCGAGTGATTTTTTGCACTGTGGCCCGTCTTTCCGCTGTTACAATGCGAGCTAGCCGACGATGACCCCGCTTATCCACACTCTGTTGTCCACGGCAGTTGGTCCTTGCAGGGATGGTTTTACAGGATTCGATGTACTCACGGTGTACGCGTGACACACTGGCTCGTGAAAATCCCAGTGCCTGCACGACTTCCGAGATGGAGTGACTCATTCGTCGGGCCCTGAGAATTTTCCCACGATCAAATGCGCTTAGATCCTTCGTCTTACCCATACTGCGTCCAACTCTTACTGATTCCCGTCGCATCACTCCTTATATTGACGGATCGCTGCATACGGCATGTCGTTTCCGTTTGCAGGGCCGCCCACAGCGTCACATTTGCATAACGCCAGCTGTCTCTAATTCAATTGCTCTTCAGTGTACATAGCTCGTCCCAAAACAACTGAGAATGTTTTTATAAAAAAATGTGCAATACTGCGTTCGCCCTCGGCACGAGTCTCGAATAAATGGAAGTCGTTGTAGTAACCATAGCAACCAGCCACACCTGTTTATCACGCATGCGTTGTCGGTAGTGCGCAGTTTAATAAGCGTAATTTGTGAACCCCTAACAAATGTTTTCGCGCTGTGATTTTTCGAAAAAATAGATGTGAAAGAGGAACAATGATGCGCCATTAAATTTTGCTACCGACTTAAGAAGTCTCTCGAAGAGACTTTCCGTCTTATGCAAGAGGCTTATAAAGATGAATGTCTAGGAGAATCAACAATGTACAGAGGGCATAAAGAATTTATGGATGATCGTGAGTCGGAGGCTTTAATCGTACATGGAGGAAGAGCTTCAGCGAGTGTAAACATCAATACAATAGGTGTCACTATACGGAAAGATAGGCACCTATCGATTAGAGGTATCGAAGATATGGATCACATATCAAAATCATCAATTCACAGAATTTTAATCGAGCATTCGGACATGAAACGAGTTTGTTCGACTTCCCCATTTCTTTTCAAGTGCAGCACAATGCAAAGCCGCACATGGCCAGCTCTGTCGTTTCTTATTTGGAGAAAGTGAATGTTAAGCTGATGTCCCCACCTGCGTATAGTCCTGCGTTGTCACCATGTGACTTCTGGTTGTTCCCCGTTTTAAAAAAGACACTACGGAGACGACAATTTGAGGCTGATTAACAAATTATTAAGGTTCCACAATGGTGCTTCAACAGCATTTCAGAAGAAGAATCCCAGAAAACATTCAAAAAGTGGGAAGAACGGTGGGACACCTGTATAATGGAGAGTATTTCGAAAAAGATGATCACTTCATTGATAATTAAGGTACGCATACTTTTTTAATAAACACATTCTCAGTTGTTTGGGGATAACCCTTGTAGTTGGTGAATAATGATTTTAAATTAATTTTTTCTCCCGGTGAGCTGCTTTGCTCGAAATTGGGTCATTGAGATACTTATCGATTTTTGTGGTTGTTGCAGCTTACTAAATTACAGTAGTGGCCAAAATTGTGGAAACCTTTGGGAAATAGTGTATTTTTAAGGTTTGTTGGCTCATAACACCACTATTTTTTGGAGTATTACCATAAAATTTTATTTCGATGGAAAGATAATTTCATCAAGAATGTAATGCAATAACTTTTTTGAAGGATTTTGTTTTAGAACAGTAGTTATAAAGAAGAAAAGTGAAACACATAGCAAAATGAGATATTCAAAAATTCTCACCATGTCAGTTAACACTTAGTTGGGTAACCTTTAGCGTTAATTACGACCTTACAACGCCTTCCCATGAAGTAAACCAAGTTTTTTAGTTCTGCAGCTGTTATTATGTAAAACCAAGATTGACATATTGCTTCTAAATTGGGTTTTATTGCTGGGTTGTTTCTGATTAACAAGTTTCTTTAGTCGGCTCCAACGATTTTCGATGGGGTAAAGGTCTGGGCTATTCCCAGGCCATTCCAGCAGTGCAATATGATTATCTTGAAACCACTGTTTGCACACAGCAGCAACATGACATGAATCTGAATCCTGTTGAAATATAAATGCATCATTAGCTTCGATCACGAGCAGAAGGCTTCAGTTTGGACTCAAGTATCCCATTAATGCATTTTTGGCTATTTTTATTCCCATAATCACGCAAATTCTAATCACACCTTTTGATGTCATGCAACCCCAGATTATAACACTAACTGGGTATTACACGGCACATGTAATGCAATCAGGATGCAAATCTTCTCCGATTCTTCTCCTTACGTATTTTATGCCATCACTACCAAACAGGGAGATTTTGTTCTCATCACTCCAAATAACACTGTCCCATTGTTCTGCTGTCCAGTTAACATGGGTTGTAGCCCAGTTTAATCTTTTCAACTTTTGTTTGAGAGGTAAAAATGGCTTTTTTCATGGAACTCTAGCTTTTAGACCACATTCCTGCAGTCTGCACGGAACAGTCCTTGCACTCAACTTCACATTGCATTGCGCCATTTCTTCTTGTATGCACGCAGATGATTTTCTTCTGTCACCTAGGCACAGTCTCTTAATTTTTCTATCATCACTTGCTGTTGTGCACATTTTTCTGCCTTTACCAGTTTCGTTTTGTAGTGACTGAGTCTCCTTTTACTTCTTCAAAAATTTAGAAATGCCACCTTTGGTTAAGTTTACACCAATTTTTCGTCTAATTCTTCATAACTGTAGCCTTGTGAACTTAATATTTTACATCGCTTTCTGGGTGACCAGGCAACTCTTTGCGCCATTTCTTTAATTTTATTACGTTTTACAAGCTCATTAAATGAAGGAACACACACACAAAAAAACCCAACTTGATAGCAATCACATAATACACTAACAAATGTCCTCCTCTCAGCTCCAATACATGACATCAATAGCTGAATCCTACTGTGACCTGATTGGCTCATTGCCAAAACAAGATGATACCTGATTGGCTCCTTAAACACTCATGCTTATTGGCTACATTCTAATGAAGGAGAGCTATTTCATATCAACCTAAGCAAGTTGTGCTTCCTTTTTCTGGTTATTTGGCTATAACTTTGAATAAATTACAGATAACTCAACAAACCTTGTTACATTACATTCTTTATGATCTTATCTTTCCATTGATATGTAATTTTATGGTATTACTCCAAAAACAAAAGTGGTGTTATGAGCCATCAAACCTCCAAAATACACTTTTTCCAAAAGGTTTCCACAATTTTGGCCACTACTGTATTTTTGTATATGTTTTGTATCTGCATTCTCTATTTTCTGGTCTTTTTTATCCTCAGCATCATTATTTGCATTGATACAACCCTCACTGTCATGATTTCACCATCTCTGTAATTTTGTTATGGAGCCCTGATGAGATGTGTAAACAAATCAATAAAGAGTGCTACTGCCACATTGTGGTTTTTGATCAAGTTTGGAAATAAACAAAATATCCAAAATTTTTAAAACACAAACTTCAACCTGATCTCAGTTTAATGTTAGGAACCGGAAAGATAATATTGTAAAATTTCCGTCCATATATCAGTCGTGCTTTTTTCTGTCACTTATTATGTCATTACTGGTTATATTCAGCGACAACTTTTACCTTAATCATGAGATAAAGGATATCTTTAAATTTTTGGCATTTTTATTTAAAATAGGCATTTACTTTTATTTGTTTTTTTACTTAAGCGAAAACTCCTTTCGTTTTCATATACGTGAATATATATGTGACCCACTCGCTACCGTACCCGGCATTTCTTTAATAATATTAACACCAATGAAGATATTACAACGAAATTTTAAGTGGACTTACCTCATTTCGTGCAAAACGTGATGACATTACAACATGTGCTCGGAGTGGCCACTATTTGCGTCCAGACAGCATTGAACCCGGCTCTGTCCGCCAGCCAGCCGGAGTGATCCTTAGTGGCAGACACATTCCTAAGTGTGGCGCCACTGAGGAGAAGTCCGCCAGCCAGCCGGACGAGCTGCCTGCTGCTCTGTTATTCCATTTCGTTGAGCGCATCTACACAATACAGTTTTTTATAGTGAGTGCTCTTGCTCGTGGCTGTTCGCGTATGTGTGAAAATGCATCGGTATATTCTGGACGAGCGAGTGTTTATTGTTCGCACTTATTGGAAAACAGAATCGATAAAGTCATGTCAACAGCAATTCCTGGAAAGTTTTCCAGGCAGTCATCCGCCGAGCAAGTCCACCATTTTGGCATTGTCGAAGAAATTGCAAACCAAGGAGACTTTGTTACACGACCACGCAAGAAGTCGTCCACAAATGTCGGAGGAAACGATCTAGAATGTAAAGGGCCGACCACTTGCGTCTCCCAGGAAGTCACTTCGCCGACTGTCACAGGAAACAGGGTTGTCCAAAAGCACTTGTCAACGTGCTGTGAAAAAACTGAAGCTTCATGCGCACCGTATCTCCGCGGTCCACGAACTGAAAGAGCCTGACCACGTGATACGAGTGACGTACTGCCGATGGTTTCAGACATTTCTTCAGGAAAATCCGGGCATTTTGGACTACACGTGGTTCTAGGACGAGGCGTGGTTTCACCTGTCCGGATACGTCAATTCTCAAAATTCCCGTATTTGGGGCAGTGAAAATTCCAACGCGGTATATGAAGAACCCCTTCATTCACAGAAAATTGGTGTTTGGTGTGGGATGACCCGGATCTGGATACTTGGTTCCATCTTCTTCGATACAACCATCACAACAGTTGCGTATATGGAAATCTTCAACACCTTTGTAAGTCAATTAGACAACGAAGAACTCTCCATTGGATATTACCAGCATGATGGAGCGACATTACACACCTGTATGGCCGAAATTCAGTCATTTTCCGGTGACCGCGTCATTTTGAAGGGTCTATGGCCACCGCGCTCACCCGATCTGACGCCTCCTGATTACTTTTTATGGGGATATCTAAAAGGGAGAGTTTCCCAAAAGAAACCACGAACCTTAGATGCCTTGAAAGCAAACATCACCGAAGACATTCAGGTAGTAATAGCGAACGTACTGGCAAGGACTTTCCACAATATGGTGCGCCGGGTTCAATGCTGTCTGGATGCAAATGGTGGCCACTTCCAGCACAAGTTGTTATGTCATGCCGTTTCGCACGAAATGAACTAAGTCCCCTTTAAATTTCGTTGTAATATCTTCATTGGTGTTAATATTATTAAAGAAATGCCGGGATCGGTAGCGCGTAGGACGCCCTGTTTGTCTCATTATTTTAAAATTATCTTTGCTGCTGTTGTTTCTATTTACTCTAAGTGATCACTAAATTATGACTACCTATCTAATATTTCGTAGGTTCTCCTTTTGCCCTCAGTACAGTATCTATCTGATGTGACATCGATTCAATGACCTGCCGGAAGCAGTTGGGAGGTATGGCCAACGAAGCTATCTGATGTGACATCGATTCAATGACATGGCGGAAGCAGTTGAGAGGTATGGCTAACCAAGCTATCTGATGGGGCATTGATTCAATGACATGACGGAAGCAGTTGGTAGGTATGGCCAACGAAGCTATCTGATGTGACATCGATTCAATGACATGCCGGAAGCAGTTGGGAGGTATGGTCAACCAAGCTATCTAATGTGACATTGATTCAATGACATGTCGGAAGCAGTTGGAAGGTGTGGCCAACCAAGCTATCTGATGTGACATCGATTGAATGACATGGCGGAAGCAGTTGAGAGGTATGGCCAACCAAGCTATCTGATGTGACATCGATTCAATGACATGCCGGAAGCAGTTTTTAGGTATGGCCAACCAAGCTATCTGATGTAACATCGATTCAAGGACATGGTGGAAGCAGTTGAGAGGTATGGCCAACCAAGCTATCTGATGTGACATCGATTCAATGACATGGCGGAAGCAGTTGAGAGGTATGGCCAACCAAGCTATCTGATGTGACATCGATTCAATGACATGCCGGAAGCAGTTGAGAGGTATGGCCAACCAAGCTATCTGATGTGACATCGATTCAATGACATGCCGGAAGCAGTTTTGAGGTATGGCCAACCAAGCTATCTGATGTGACATCGATTCAATGACATGGTGGAAGCAGTTGGTAGGTATGGCCAACGAAGCTATTTGATGTGACATCGATTCAATGACATGCCGGAAGCAGTTGGGAGGTATGGCCAACCAAACTGTGTGTAATGCGGCCTTCAATGCAAGTAATTGGTTTATCCAGAAGCCTGATACGCTGTTCGTAGTGTCCCACAAGTGCTCTATGGGATTGATATCGAGGAAGTTTGGAGGGCAATCGATGTGCTGGAAGTTTGTACTGTGTTCTTCAAACCATTCCTGCACAGCTTTGGACTTGTGGCTTGGCGCATTGTCATCCTGACACCGTCGCCAGTCTGGGTAAAGTGCGACATTGCTGCGTGTACAGAGTCAGCAAGCAATTCATAACAGTCGGTACCAGTCGTACATTGTTCCACATGCACCAGGGGTCCACGTTCCTGAGAATTAAAATTACCCTCACCGTACAACCGCCCCGACGGTTTTCACTGTGGAGACCATTAAGGATGCATCGAGTGCTTCATGTTGTTTACGCTAAATACGTACACAACCATCCACTGAGTTGGGTTAGAAGCGCGAGTCGTTAGACCAGCACACGTTCTTCCAGTCATCCGACGTCCAGCTTGAATGGTCTTTGCACGAGGCGAGTCTTTTGTGCCGAAGAACCGTGGTTACGAAAAGATGTCGTCGTCGCGGTCGTCTTCTGTTATGGACCATACGTGCAAGCATGCGACGCATGGTCATGAGAGATACTGTTCCAGTTTTACCTCTGTTGTATTGGATAGTCAACTATTGAGCCGTGCTGTATCTGTCGGCCTGTACGCGAGCCGTCGGATCCGATGTTTACCTCTCACATCAATCTTTCGCTGTCCTATGCAGTTTTCCCACCGGGTTGTTGTTATACCATTTTCGCTGCAGTCCTGATGCACTTTAACTACAGCGGCTCACGAAAAACCCACCAGTTCAGCCGTGTGGTAAACCGAAGCACCCGCTGGCTGAGCTCCCATAATCTGTTCTTTCTCAAAGTGTGATAAGCCCTTCTTTTTACCCATCACGCACCAAATTTTATTAGCTACTACTCCACTTGTGAAAACGAAAACTTGCCCGCGCCTCCTCACTCCGGAGTAAGTTGCTCTACCAACTAAGCTACACGGACGGAATGTGCCACTACAGATTTGTCGTCATGGCGCGTGCTTTACTTCTGTAGTACGTCACACATTCACATTTTATATATGCTACGTCAATCGACTAATCGCGCCCTCGGGGCCAGGGAATTGCCTAGTAGGCAACGTTCGTGACTGCCATGGAGAAGACCTCAGGTTCGATCCCAGGCTGGTACGAACGCTGGATCCACTAAATAACCGCCGTGCGTCGGATGGGCGCGTTAAGCCGTCGGACCCCTGGTACTGGCTCCCCGGTAATAAATAATGGTGGCTTCCTCCCCTTTCTATAACCTCGCTTCCGTGTCACTTTCCTATCGGGCACTTTAGCCCAAATCTCCTAGCTTCCTATTTCTAAGGGTTGTTTAAGACCTGGGGTCAGACATTCTCTTCCTAAAATCCTCTACATATGATCATTTAATCGCGCCCTCTCGGAAATCACGTGGTTAATGTGCCGCATCTACTTTTAGTAGGGTGGTCATAATTTAGTGATCACTCGGTGCATGTTACCTCGCATGCATGTTACGATAATTAATAAGATCATATCCCCTATATAGTTTGCGGGTTTTGGGTAAAATATCAACATAAGTGGTAGAAAAAGCTATTTCTTAGTGTTCACGAATCGCTGATTAATGTTACTTAGTTCTTATTAGGAACTTTAATTACTTTTTAATTACTAAATTTATTTAAAAACAATAGACCGCCTGCGTATAAGAGAATATGTAAAGCATTTTTTAAAAGTAGAACAAAATTTCCTCTGCGCAATTTGCAATTATGCGTTTAATATTTAAGAAAAAAGATTAGGCGTAAAAATATTTCAAAACTTAACGTTATCGTCCTGTCTTGTCGAACCCAAATTTTTGTTTAAGATGCAAAAGAGATTAAGGCTATTTACACTTGGTAGTTTCGTCGCGATTTCCGTAGTCTCGGCTTATCAGATTGCACGAGTTTTACTTTAGGGTATAATCCACTTTCTCGAAGTCTTAGTAAAAGTAGAATTAGATCGTTAAGGTAAAGCCCGACGGAGCTTTTTTTTTTCTTTTTCTTCAGTTTTAATTTTGTTTTCGTACACCGCCTTTGAAGGATTTTCGCCAATTAAACGACCGAAGAAAACGTAAGTTGTAAAGTTTCTGTTCCTTAATAAGGTGCCAGCAGTTTGTGCATTACTTCGGCGATGGGAAAGGTCTACGAAATTGGACACAGAAGAGCGTTTGAAATGAAAAGTTCGGAAACTTGACGGAATAAAGATTAATTAGACATCAGGAGCAACATTCCTGACATTTTGATAAAGTGAAAATTGGCGAGCTTATTTTGATTTACCATTTCCGGAGGTTTTCTTCCAATATCTAGGTGAGTTAAGTTTCGAAGATGTATTTTTGACTTGTGACAGAT
Source organism: Macrothele yani (assembly GCA_039090855.1). Classification (NCBI taxonomy): domain Eukaryota; kingdom Metazoa; phylum Arthropoda; class Arachnida; order Araneae; family Macrothelidae; genus Macrothele; species Macrothele yani. Next base: position 49,760,720 of record CM077013.1, on the reverse strand, counting down.
GAGAAAAATAGCAGCATCAACAGCTATAGTAGTGAACATTCAATCTGAGAATTTTGGGAAGTGTTCCTGCTTTGCTACGCTTAAGTAAACGAGCATTAGCATTAGTTTTCCTGACGGATATTCTTTGTTTGGTTTAGGAGAAGCCATGTTCCGAATGTAGTAACGCGCTTACTTTTATAACTTCAAAGAACTGCATTTGGTAAAACCAATAGAATATGACAGAATTTACAGAACGCGCCGCAACTCAACTGCCAGGAATTTTATCCTTTAAACGGCTGGAATGAATCAACCCGGGATTAGCACAATGGGCTGAAATCAGCTCAAACGATTTCTTTTTTCTGATTGGAGGTTTAACGACCGCCGTGGCAACTCAATAAGCAATCGCCCGTCCCTAATTTGGGGTCACTGGTTCCAGGGAAGGAGAGAGAGCCAGTGCCGTAAGACAAACACAACATCCATGCCTCATCGGGATTCGAACCCGGACCCCTTTCGGACGAAGGATCAGAGGCCTTCACCTAGACCACTGCGCCACCGGGGCGGCACCGAACGAATTTATACGCTGGCTGAGAAGTGGGCCGAATGCGACGGAAACGAGTGATTGTGCGCTTCAGAAAGCCCTAAACTTGGTCATTCAGCGGGAAATTATTGACACTGATATGCTGAAAGGGTATCACTGGCGTAGAACCTAAGAAATAAGGACGAAGATGTTTGAGTCACTCGTTTCCACCCAGTGGCACGATGCCTGTGTCGGGAGAACTTTTCTTTCTTCATCATACCTGAGGTCATGGAGTAGAGAATAGAGGATTAGAAGCGAACTCTTATGACCAGAGACAGGTTTGTAGGCGGCGTTCCTGAGATGTTCGTTGGGAATACCGCATCTTTCGTAAAACCCGGCTGCTATACACGAAGACTATTCTGAATAGCGTTTCTTTTTCGAGTAATGCACAATCTTCCGCTAGGGAGCGCAAAAGTAAATCACGATTTCTCGAATATCTCTGCTTCTTAAAGTCTTGTTCGAAATTTTTTTTTGCTTCGTATAGTTTCTGATTTGAAAGGTTTTGCATATATTTCTCATTTTGGTGGACAATCATTTTATCGCTAGACGCGTAAATGTATATTTATGTTTACGATGTATTAGGTGTACAAATAAGTTTTAAAGCGTTATTTCTTTGTGTGCGACGTATACCGCTAATTTACGTAACCGGCATTCCGGCATTTAAGCGGTACTGCATTTATTCTCGACATTGCATTAGTTACGAATTTCACCAAGAAAAACGTGCTGCAAATAAATGTGCATCGATCTCTTCTGTTCAGGGGGAGAGTATTGTATCGTAAAGCACGTGCGAGTTTTCGTTTAAGCGGCTTAAAAAAATGTGATTTTGATGTTAGCGATCGAGAACGTAGCGGCGCCCCGCAGAAGGTTGCACATGAGGAACTGCAAGCGTTGCTGGATGAAGATTCGTCACAAACGCAAAAAGAACTAGCTGAACAGTTGGGGATAACTCAACAAACCATTTCCAATCGTTTACGCGCAACGGGAAAGATCCAAAAGGAAGGAAAATGGGTGTCACGTGACCTGAGCCAGAGGAAAAAGAATGACCTGAGCCAGTGGAAAAAGAATAAGCGTGACATGAAGTGTTTTTTTTTTTTTTTTGATTGGAGGTTTAACGACCACCGTGAGCAACTCAATGGGCTATAAGCAGTCGCCCGTCCCTAATTCAGGGTCACTGGTTCCAGAGAAGGGAGAGAGCCAGTGCCGTAAGACAAACACAACATCCATGCCTCACCGAGGATTCGAACCCGGACCCCTTTCGGACGAATGATCAGAGACCATCGCTTAGACCACTGCGCCACCGGGGCGGCTCATGAAGTGTTTGAATCTGTTGAATAAACAACATAGAAATCGTTCGTGTGGAAAATTGTTACGGGTGATGAAAAGTGGATATGGTACGACAATCCCAAATGCAAAAAAGGTTGGGTAGACCCCGGTGAAGCAACAACTTCGACACCACCGAAACGCAATATTCACTCCAATAAACTTCTGCTGTGCATCTGGTGGGATATGAAGGGTGTGCTCAATTATAAACTATTGGAACAGGGTTAAACTGTTACTGCTGATCGCTACAAGCAAACATTGCTGCGATTGAACCAGGATATCTGTCTAAAAACGTTCATTCACAGGCAAAGGATTGCGTCCTGTGAAATTACTACAAGACAACGCTAGGCCGCATGTCGCGAAATCGGTCAAGGAAACATTTTTCGCGCTTGGCTGGGAAGTTTTGGAGTACAAGGCGTATAGTCCCGACATAGTCCCTTCAGACTATCATTTGTTCCGATTGATGCAGCATGGTTTGTCTGCTGTACGGTTCCAGACATATGACGAAGTGCAAAAATAGGTTGACGACTTCATCGCGTCCCACGACGAAGTATTCTTCATGGCTGGAATCCGTCAGCTGGCCGAACGATGGCGGAAGGTGATAATAATAGCGACACATATTTTGATTCGTAAAGGTATTGCTGTTTTCTCTCAAATTGCATGCTGCGCTGTCTTAAAAACGCTTTAAAACTTATTTGTGCACCTAACATAGTATGTAGCAACATCTGCGCTTCTAAAAATTCGACTGAAAATTGTTCTTTTGTAGTCAGAAGCCGCTCACCACGGAAATCCTTTTGCTCATATTTTCTGCTACAACAAAAAAAAAAATGGTTCGATTTCGATGAAATTTTAGTATGTGGTAGGGGAGCATCTAGGGACGAACCCTACTGAAAATTGGCGAAATGGGGTCAAAGGTCAGGACATAGGAGCGGGGTGCATTCCATTGCCCTTATGCGTCATGACTTGCGTAAAAATGGTTCGATTTCGATGAAATTTTAATATGTGGTAAGGAACTACCTGGAGACGAGCTTTTTTGAAAATGGGTGAAATGTGGTCAAAGGTCAGGACATAGGAGCGGGATCCATTCCATCGCCCTTATGCGTTATATTTTATGTAAAAATGCTTCGATTGAGACAAAACTTTATCATGTTGTTCCGGAAGTATACTTTACCGGTTTTGTTGAATATCATTGAAATGGGGTCAAAGATCAGGTCATAGGAGCGAGATTTATTCTACAACCATTATCCTCATAACTTGAGTAATAACTTGAGTAATGATTTCTAATTTGTTGGAAATCCTATCATAATCAATGCATTGCATGATTTTACTAATTTGTTTAGTAAGATACTACTAACCAAAACGTGTTATTCACATTTCCTGTCCCTAAATAATAAAAAAAATTCCCACCAGAGGGAGAAAATACTTAATGTGTTTTTCTCGATATCTCTGCTTCTAAAAGTCATATTTAAGAAAAATTCTCCCAACATCCGATATCATGCATCTTGTGAAACATTATACATGCCCACGTGGAGTTGTTTGTTGTTTACAGTTCTTGCGCTGGATGGTGTTAGTATGCATTTCTGTTTGCAACTGCATTTCAGCTACGAATAATCCTATAGAAAAGTTTTATTTTTTAATGTATGACATTTGCTACAGTCAATATTGGGAATTTCGTCCTTTTAAAATTATGCACAGTATTGCTGCTAAAAGTCGTACATGTTAAAGCGTTTTTCTCGTTACCTCTGGTCTGAGAAGGCGATATGCCTTAATTTCCTTAGCATAGCTTTTGCTCTGAAGAATTATTTTTGCATATTTTCCATTTTTCCATTATTCAAAATTTTGCAGCCAGGAAATGCCAGCGTATGTTTCTATGTGAACGGATTTTTCGTTTCTAAAAGTTCCCCAGAAAAATATTTTTTTAATAGGATAATACGAAGAGCATTTTCCACCCATTTCCTTATTAAGGCACAGCTTTTCTGCTAGGGCATGTAAAGCTATATCACGTTATACTCTATATCTCTTCTTTTAATTTTTAAATTTGAACATCCCTTTTTCCTCTGATATATTCCACTATGACAAACTTTTGTGCTCAATATGATATTTTCGTAACACACCTTTTAGCTTTTTGTGGGAGTAAGTAGCTATTCTTATTTGTGAATGATTTATCGATTGAAAAAACACGGGTGGGGGGTGTTTGTTTTTTTAACCGACTCCATTCACTATGAATAACCCCGCGCACATTTTATATTTTAAATTATACGAGTTTTTCTCCAGGTGGTGTATGCGTATTCTTGTTTTAGCTGAATTTTTAGGCTTTATGAAAATCTGCTTTGAGGTATTCGTTTCGTGTCGGAAAGGATCAAGAGACCAATTGATAGACACACACACACACACACACACACACACACGCGCGCGCTCTCGCACGCACGCATACACAGAAATTAGTCAAACGCCTATCTCTGGTAAGTCTAATTTGACCGACAAAGGACCACTTTGTGATCAAAGATAACAAATCGTATAAGCCGCCCCGATGGCGCAGTGGTCTAAGCGATGGCCTCTGATCATTCGTCCGAACGGGGTCCGGGTTCGAATCCCGGTGAGGCATGGATGTCGTGTTGGTCTTACGGCACTGGCGCTCTCCCTTCCCTGGAACCAGTGACCCTAAATTAGGGACGGGCGTCTGCTTATAGCCCATTGAGTTGCTCACGGTGGTCGTTAAACCTCCAATCAAAAAAAAAATCGTATAAAGCGCTTCAATTTTATTACGATGGGTTTAATTTGGTTTAATTCTACAAAGGCCGTTCCATAAAAACTGAAAGTAATTAGTTTTTGAGTTGGAAACAGTATGAAAGGGGAAAATAACCAGGCAGACGACTAACTGAATTAAGGAAGTATCTATGGCAACAGTTTTTAGCCGCGGCAGACGATTCTGGTTTTGTTATTGCGCTGTTATTTAAGGTACGTTTGCATTTCGCCATACAGCAATGGAGTCGAGTGATTCAGAGTTAGGAAGTGAAATGCGTTGTGCGATAAATTTTTGCTCTCGGCTGGGTAAAACGACTCCACAGTTGATTTAATGAAAAAAGCTTACAAAGATAAATGTTTGGGATAGTCAACGATTTTTAGATGGCACCATGATTTCAAAAACGCCCGTTTGTCGGCAGAATTCGCTCCTAGGCCTGGTCGACCTGAAAGTGTTGTTACGGAGCGCATGTTAACAAGGTTTGGGCATTCCTGCAAGAAGATAGATGAATTGCGTGTGAAGACACAGAAGCGTCAACTAATATTTCAAAAACGTCGGCATTCCACATTTTACACGACAAAATACTGCTGCATCGTGAGAGTTCCAGATGGGTACCTCATCACCTGACGAGAGCACAACTGTTAGCCGGAGTTCAGTTGTGCCATGAGGAAAAACAAATTATTGCAAAGGATTCAAACTTTCTAAACACAGTAATAACTGCCGATGAAACATGAGTTCACTATTTCGACCCTCTTACAAAGAGCACAACGAGTGCCTGGAAACACACAGGCTCGCCTCCTCCGAAAACATTCCGCAAAACCAAATCAGCTGGAAAGGTGATGATGATCATTTTCTTTGATCATAAAGGTGTAGTTTCGAGTATGCCGTTGCTTCTCAAATTACTGTTAATGCTCCGTATTACATTTCAGTCTTGAAGCGTCTGCGATGACACATAGCGGTTAAGCTTCCTGAACTGGTGGGCAAGTTGATTCTACACCATAATAATGCCCACCCACATGTGGCTGTTTGTGTTCAACAGTTTCTTACTAAATGCAGTGTTGAAATCATGCCACAGCCTGCCTGCAATCCTGACCTCGCAACGTGAAATTTCTGGTTGTTTCCAACAATGAAGGAGAAGTTTCGAGGCGCAACATTCAACATAGATGCTGACGTTATTCAACCTGTACTGGGTTCGCTAAAGCACCTTCCGCAAAATGCCTTCGTCACATCCTTTGAAAAGTGGACTGAACGATGGGACCGTTGCATAACATCCCAGGGAAGATACTTTAAGGAAGAATAACATCTGATTTGCTGTACTTATATTTCTTCATTTTGTGTAATTTTACTCTCAGTTCTTAATGAACGGCCGTTGTATTATAGCAGATTTAGTAACTACTTAGTACATGAGATTTATTCAACTTCCGTATCAGCTGAAGAAAATTCTTGCTGTGAGCTACATGCAAAGAAATATTTATTTCTGAATTTAAAAATGTTTCCGAACAGCTTCATAAAAAAAATAGCAAAAATATAGCAAGTTTAATGTTGTCTGACATTCATTGCGGTTTTTTTTTTTTTTTTTTTTTTGAGATTATGAAACGTTTAATTTCTCTCATTAAATGCTACGATGCGATCAACGGAATCGTATAGATCAGTTTTTCTATCATTAAATAACTGAGACTTAGGTGCTCTACGAATTATTAAAGCAGCGCTCGCAGCTAGCAAATAACACTGAAATTGGATAGATGTGCGAGCTTGTAAATGTGACAAGTAAATGTATCAATTGAGGAGTTTTGGGACAAAATATTACTTTTGCTGTTGAGCAACATGTGCAGTCAAAAATCTCAAGATGAAGTTGTTTGCCATCATCGTCAAGAATTTCCAGAATCCGTGCAGTTGTGTTAGAAAACGTTTTTCTTTGCACTTTGCACGCGAGTTTTAAAGTCCAGCAGGAATTGGAATTTCAAATCGAGAATTTTAAGCAGAGAAACACGCATCAACATTTTCTTCGGAAGACTATCAATAACATTCATCTATGAATAATTTTCAATAATTTCCATAATCTCCGCACGGAAAGGTCTCTATTTCGTACCGGTTCTCTACGAACACTTCGCCGCCTCGGCTTTCTCTGCAGGTTACCTTCGCTCCCTTTCGCACAATTTTTCTCGAGTTCAGTATCTAAATATTCAGATCACGTGATGCGTCTTTGAAGTTCACAACTGGATCATCCTGCAAACTTTTTTTTAAATATGCCAGTCTTTCAAAGTGTCATTCCATAAAAGAACCAAGGCAATAAAATTGAAGTTTAGTAAGTAATTACGCAGCATACTTTCTGTGTGCCTTTTTCCTTCATTTGTTATATTTTCGTTATCCATATTTTTTACAGAAATAAGTAACAATTCATAGAGTTTTTCATGCACAGCGTTGTAAAAAAAATTGGGAGAGTAGGTAGTGGTGTACACATTATATAAATATTTCACTCATCGTTTCTTCTTGCATTTCATGTTTTATTTGGTTTTTCAGATTCGTTCATTGTTAGCTTTTAAACCTGACCGTGGTATATGTGGTAATATGGGTCCTTGTTTCTGCTTTATGGTCTTTGAATTTACGATGCAATACGCAGCATGGACATTGAGGCCAGCTACTAACTTTACATTGCTTATCGCTTTATAATGGTCGCTATAGGACAATTTGCAATACATAGCCAATGAACATCTAAGACTAAATAACTTATGGTATATTCGAATGGAAGAATGGTGAAAACCTCAGTATGTACTTGTATGTATGCAAGTAATTGCTCTTACCTAGTTTTATTTTGATATAATTATAGTGATAATTTTCTTCACCACAATAATCTCATGCCCAACGCTTTGACGTGAGTGATAGTAATTACACAGATATACTGAATCTCTTCATATCGGAACGGGTCCGCTCTCCCACTCAATCGTGTCTCAGATTCAAGTTTTAATATTTTCGGCAGAGCCTTTTTTTAGAACTTCTTTTGAAAAGAAAAGTACGTGCTACGTTACACAGTCGTACCAGAATAATATGACCACCTACCTAATAATGGGAAATACCGCACTTGGTTCAGATAACAGCGACGAGACGGTGTGGCATGGACGCAATCAGGGCCTGGCCCGAGGCCCACTTCTTTGAGACCTATTAGTAGTGGAGAAGTGCCGGTTCTGATCCACATACTTCATGAGGTATGAGGTATGTTGGGGTTTCTGATCCATGAGGCATGAGGTATACGGAATTTCTGACTCATAAGGTATGTGGGGTTTCTTATTCATGAGGCAAGAGGTATGCAGTGAAATCTCTCCCTCCCGATGAAAGTCGCACTTTTTCCCGGTGGTAACACTCTTTAAGCTCACATGAGTTGGGGTGATGGCCATCAAGGATTAAATTTATGCTTCCACTTGAAGAAGTTCCCGGCAATCCCAAAAATCGGGTATCAAAGGGTTAAACATCGCTTTCCAGCATGAAGTAACAGCTTAGTGAGAGATGAAACTAGGGTTTCAAAGGCTTAATTTCGTCCTTAGGGGGTTAAGCTTATGATCAGAAGTTGGTGGGAAATTAATAAAAAAATAAATACGATGTTAAAAATCGCTTTGCAACGTGAAGCAAGAGTTTATTGAGCGACGAAATTTGCACTTTTTTCCGATGGCTACACTATTTAATCCTACATGAATTGGAGCGCGTGTTTTTATTTTGGAAGGTGCTTTTAACCCTCCTTATACATACATGTGTGTGTGAAGTAGGTTCATTTTATCCACCACACTTGTTTGACCTCTTTGGGTTTTATGGGTTCCCATTCTACTTGATTAAAACACACAATTAAATTTCCATGCGGTGGTTATATGAAAAATGTTCCACCAACGGCGATTGAAACAAGGGGATTTTTGGGGAGATTTACAGTTAATATAACTATAAACTTAATTTACAGTTAAATTATTTCGTGGTAAGGCATTCATAATGTGGCGTAGTAAGCAGCCACGCCAACGCGTTTTTTCTTTGTGTTTATGTTAGCTAATTTTTTATCCCACTCCCAAATATGGAAACGATGTTGGCGCCTTATTATACACTGCCGGACAATTGCTAAGGACGGATAACAATAGCAACGATAGCAACCATAAAATGGAAGGCAGGAAAATGTGCAAATTAGCATAAGTGCGAGATACAGTAAGACGTGTTGTGCGTATGCAAATTTTGGATTGCCGAACTTGTTCGTGACGTCATAGCGCTGATAAGAGATATAAAGGATTTGACGCGTATTGACCATTGTTGTTTAAACGCAAAGTTGAAAGAGAAAGAATCAATTGACGAACTTGCAATTTTCAGTATTTCTTCCGGACATCACCTAGATGATTTTACACGTGGCCATACTATTGGCAAGATTGAAGAAGGGCGAAAAATAACAGATGTTGCCAGGGAGTTCAACGTCAGCCACAGTGTTGTTTCAAAGCTTTGGAAATCATTTCAAACAAATGGAGAGTGTAGCAAACGTCACGGGGGAGGTCGTGTTCGCAGTACGGCATCTGCAGAAGATCGGTATATAGTGCTATCAACAAAAAGACACCGGCGCAGCACAGCTAGTGAGGTAGCAAATCAGTTTATGGCTGCTACTGGCAAGCGGATCTCCCGAAAAACTGTCGCCAGACGTTTGCATGAAGGAGGACTATACGCCCGCCGTCCTGTTGTGTGCATCCCATTGTCCAGACGTCACCGTACCGCCCGTTTGTAATGGTGCCATCAACATCGCAATTGGACTGATAACGACTGGTCTGCTGTCCTCTTCTCAGATGAGAGTCGATACACTCTATCGTCTGACTGTCGACGACAACTGATCTGGCGTGATAGTGGTACTGCATATTGTCCAGCAAATATACAAAAAAAGGACCGATATCCGACATGTAGTGTCATGGTATGGGCTGGCATCATGATCAGTAGCTGTACGTTCCTCTTTGTGCTTCCAACTGGGACTATGACTGGCCAACGATACATTAATGATGTTCTGCTACCTCATGTTCGCATGTTCTGTGGTGCTGTCGGTGATAGATTCATTTTCATGGACGACAACGCAACATGTCATCGAACAGTCGCTGTCCAGGAGTGTCTTGAGAGCGAGGATATTCAACGCCTCGTATGGCCAGCACGTTCTCCAGATCTGAATCCCATTAAAAATGTGTGGGATGCTTTGGGGTGGAGTCTTGCTGGTCGCCAATGCCCTCCAATAAACAAGGACACCCTCATCCGTGCACTGACAGAGGAATGGGATGAATTACCCCAACAGCTGCTTGATAATGTTGTGCAAAGCATGACACGACGTGTGGAATCTTGCATCGCCCTCCATGGTGGCCATATCCCGTATTGACATCTTACGCCGGAACGCCTGCGGACGGCAATTGCATTTTTTTTCACGTTTACGTATTCTGCACAAAATGGCCTGTTTGTCCCTTGAACACGTTCCAAAGCCTTCTGGATTTCAGAGCACAATAAATTGTCTTTCTTATAATGTCCTGGCATTCTGACATTATTTTATTTCACTTGGCATCCAACCACACTTACTTTTTATGCGCTACATAGCCGTTTATGATCCGTCCTTAGCAATTGTCCAGCAGTGTATTAATGCAAGATGCAAATAAAATGCAAATCACACATATGCAAGAGGTATACACCCGTGCGGTTTGTTCACACACAGGAAACTTAAATCTAAGACTTTTCTTAATCATTGCACTGGGAACGAAATTCCAAAAAAAACTATTAAAAAAAAAAAAAAAGACTTTGAAGGAATTAGTTGACGAGTGCCAAAATTCTCGAATACCAGTCGCTAGCGACACACGCGTGACGGATTTTATCGAAAACTAATTTATTCAAACGGTTCCCAAGAATATGAAACTTCAGACTGAAACTGTAATACAAGTATTTAAGAAGCACCCAGACATTATTTCCTGGATTCAAATGGGCAATCTATTTTCCAAGGAAGTGTTATCAAGACTTCCAATATTGTTGACGTAGTAGATTTCTTAATGAGAATTAATGAAAGGCAAGAGATAATTTTTGACTTAAAGAAAAATGCAAATGGTCAAATTTAATTCACTCATTTATGTCATACACACGCATTTTCATTGCGATCTTGAATTATAGGGAAAATGCTATTTATGTTTGCAGGTCGGTTATCAGTAAATGACATCAATCCATTAACGAAAATATTAATGAATTGACGCTGTACAATTCTCTTAACAGAGAATGCCGTATTGAGAACTCATTCTGTGTTTCGGCAACTTACATTCAGGCGCAATGAGCCTATACCTACACACAGATGATAATCACATATCTGCGTAGGTAGGATTGTTTTTTTTCGTACCTTTTTAGTAGTCTTCACAACACATTTCACGAACTCTTTCAAAGGTTATAGGCCCATGCAAGGAGTTGAGAAATTTCGCTGGTACTGGAAGATTACCAACTACATCTACAAACTGACATGCTAAGTCCATGGATTGCCATCTCACAACGGTTCTTTCAAAAAATCGTGATGTATGTTTTACCCGTGTTATGGAAAGACAAGCGTGCGCCTCCCGGTTTCTTCCTCCGAAAGTTGCATCGTAGAGGTATTCTTTACAACATGTTTCACAGAATCCTTAAAAACATTCACCAAGAAACGTAGCGCATATAATATCCCATAGCTTATTTTTCTCCATTAATATCATCTTCATTAAAAGTGAGGGCTTCGGATGCTGTCTTGAAGAATTTTGCTTTCTCACAATACATTCTCTGGAATCTCATTTTTCTAACACCTTCTTCATCAAAATGTGGAGATAAACAGTTCATTACCAAACACAAAAGTTTGTGGTGGATTACCAATATTCTCCAAATTTTTCATGAAGTCCCAAACAGTCAACAGTTTGAAGGTGAGACCATTTCTGATCTACATACCTCATCATGAGGTATGTGGGGTTTCTGATCCATGATGCATGAGGTATACAGCGTTTCCAATTCACGAGGTATGCAGGGGTTTCTGATCCACGAGGCATGAGATATGCGAGAACTTCTGATCCACGAGGCATGAGGAATGCGGGGGTTTCTGATTCACGAGGCATAAGGAATGCGGGGGTTTCTGATCCACGAGGTATGCGGGGTTTTCTGATCCACGAGGTATGCGGGGTTTTTGATCCACGAGGCATGAGGTACGCGGGGGTTTTGATCCACGAGGCATGAGGTACGCGGGGGTTTTGATCCACGAGGCATGAGGTACGCAGGGTTTTTGATCCACGAGGTATGCGGGGTATTTGATCCACGAGGTATGCGGGGTTTTTGATCCACGAGGCATGAGGTATGCGGGGTTTTTGATCCACAAGGCATGAGGTATGCGGGGTTTTTGATCCACGAGGTATGCGGGGTTTTTGATCCACAAGGCATGAGGTATGCGGGATCTCTGATCCACGAGGCATGAGATATGCGCGGTCTCTGATCCACGAGGCATGAGGTATGTGGGGTCTCTGATCCACGAGGCATGAAGTATGCAGGGGTTTCTGATTCACGAGGTATGCGGGGGTCTCTGATCCACGAGGCATGAGGTATGCGCGGGTTTCTGATCCACGAGGCATGAGGTATGAGGGGGTTTCTGATCCACGAGGCATGAGGTATGCGCGGGTTTCTGATTCACGAGGCATGAGGTATGCGGGGGTTTCTGATCCACGAGGCATGAGGTATGCGGGAGTTTCTGATTCACGAGGTATGCGAGGGTTTCTGATTCACGAGGTATGCGGGGGTTTCTGATCCACGAGGCATGAGGTATGCATGGGGTTCTGATTCACGAGGTATGCGGAGGTTTCTGATCCACGAGGCATGAGGTATGCGGGGGTTTCTGATTAACGAGGCATGTGGTATGCGGGGGTTTATTATCCACGAAGCATGAGGCATGCAGGGGTTTCTGATTAACGAGGCATGTGGTATGCGGGGTTTTCTGATCTCACGAGGAATGAGATATGCAGTGAAATCCACCTTCCCGACGAGACTGGCTTCACGTGGGCTTAAACACTGTTGCCACCGGGAAAAAGTACGAGTTCCGTTGGGAGGGCAGGTTTCACTGCACGTTCAAACTGTCGACTCTTTGGAACTTCATGAAAAATTTGGAAAATATTAGTAATCAAACACAAAGTTTTGTTTTTGCTAATGAACGGTTTATCTCCACATTTTGATTATAAAGGTGTTAGAAAAATGTTATTACAGAGAATGTATTGTAGGAAAGCAAAATTCTTCCAGACAGTATCAGGGGCATTCACTTTTAATGTTGATGATAATCATGGAGAAAATAAAGTATGGAATATTATATGCGCTACATTGCTTGGTGAATGTTTTTAAGGTGTCTGTGAAACATTTTGTAAAGAATTCCTCTACGGTGCATCTTTCGGAGAAGGATGAAATGGAACTAATTACAGCGCTTTTGATCATGCTTCAAAATGTTATCCAATGTGGGATGGGTGAGGTAATCTACTGCCACGCGTGGTTTGCTAATTTTGGCACTAACAATGTGTGTATTGATAAATCTTCCTGGGCTACACTCTCATTTACTCTGAGTCGTATACACACGTGATCCCTGCAGTGTAAATCCAGCAGTAGTGATACCTCGTAACTGTGTTAATAGTCCAAATAACTTTTGTTATATTTGAGAGAAATAGACGAGGCCCCACACGTACGCTGCGGTACGTGTGCTAGAAATATCCCGAAGTGGCTGAAAGGTGGCAAAGTATCGATGAAGTTCGCTGTTCCTATGGTTTGGTGAGAGTTAAGCAATGACCGCTACTTCTGCATGGCACCACCTGTTTCGGGAAGCATCAAGAGGAAAAAGAAGTGTACAAAAGCGTACCTGAATATACCATTTGCTATCCGACCAGTTCCGCACGGCGAAAGACCTCCCGTTCCCGAATCACCGAAAGAATTTTCCACGAATTCAGAGAAGGATGAGGACAGGGGCGGACTAATGTCGTGTTCTTCTGAGCCTTCGGCGTGTAATGATGTCCACGTATCATCCACGGTGCGTCATCTGCGCCACACATTCTCACACAAGAAAAACTGAATTATCTTGTTTGCAATCTGGAGCTGTCCGTGTCCAAAACGGGGTAACTGCGATCAAGACTTCTACAATTATATCTTTTCACGAAAAATATTCGAGTGACTTCGTCTTGCACTACTCACGAGCAGTTTGCGCCTAACTTCCGATAGGAAGATGACCTTTTGTTCTGCTACGATGTAGATGGCCTGATGAATGCCCTTCAAATCAATGACCCGCACGAATGGGGACTATTCATAGTCTTGTCGAAATCGTGTCTCAAGGCGGTGTTGCTGCATAATGGAGAGCAGCTTCCGTCTGTTCCAGTCGCACACGTTGTCTAAATGAAAGTAACCTACGAAAACCTAAAACAGCTGTTGGACTGTCTTCAATACAGCAAGTACGACTGGCGTCACTGTGGTGACTTGAAGGTAGTGTCTGTGCTGATGGGTCTGCAGATGGGAAATGCGAAGTACTGCTGTTGTTTGTGCGAGTGGGACAGCCGAACAAGGACTTTGCACTCTGTGAAGAGCGACTGGCCTACGAGGAAGTCTCTGAAGGACGAAGTGAAAAATGTGAAACACCCAGCAATGGTAGAAACGCATAAAATTCTGCTGCCGCCCCTATACATCATCTGGTAAAAAACTTCAAAGCCATCGACCGGACTAGATCAGCCTTCACGTACCTGGCTGACAAATTCTCTTGACACAGAATAGCAAAAATTAAAGAGGGAGATTTTTTTGCGGTCCTCAGAAACGAAAAGAGAGATTTTTATCCCTGCAGCAGGTTATCGAAAATGTTCGACAACCACAGGGTGATGAAAAAAAAACTTAGGGACACTCTTCCTCTGGTGTCAACTTACTTCCTCAGAAATGTCAGGGCAAATAACTACAAGGAACTGGTTGAGGACATGTTGTCTCTGTATTACAAATTTCGCTGCGGTATGACCTTAAAGATGCACTTGCTCCATTCCATTCGGATTTCTTCCCCGACAACTGCTCCATGGTTAGTGATGAGAACTGTGAACGTTTCCATCAGGAAATTGCAACGATGGAGAAAAGATACCAGAGAAAGTGATTGACTTTAATGGTGGTAGACTACTGTTGGACGTTCGTTAGAGGTGATCCTGAGCAGCTATAAAAGCGACAGGCAAAGCGATGTAGGACGTAGAAGCGGACATTTACAGGTACATGTGGTAAGTACGTATCAGAAACTGTTGCGGGACTCTCACAAACCGTTGCCAATTGTCCTTCTTATTATCATATTCGTGTTCACCACCTCTAAATCTATGAGAAATAATTAATTTAATTTTGGAGTAAGACGTTTGTAAAAAAATTGTTATCCAGTGTAATCATTCCTCGTTCAAGCACTGAGAAGTCCTTCTGTATCCCTATTTCACGGGCTCCGTACTGACGAAACCTGTGTCTTCAATATTTATTCTGCACATGTCGGTGACGTTACTACCGTGCGGAACGTCCACTGGTGTAGACAGGAGTGGTTTTAATACTCCGGCCTTGAACTTATGTGTATTGACATGACTAACATTTAATCATAGAAACTGACGCTACGATCGAACCAAGGTACGTTGTCGAACTTTTAGTTTCTTCGCTATGATTTTTTTCAACGATTGCGGCATCTTTTGCATTTACTTTAATGAAAATCTGAAATGATTCTTTTTGTACTTACTTCTTAATTTTTCAAATCGATGTCAACAAACCTGCCGAGTCAAATTAAATTGTGGTGTGGTTATATTAATATTTCCTGATTTTTCTCGATAGCTTATTCTTCACAGCAAAGTCAAGACAGCTGATAAATTAAATTTGGGTTCTTCGAGAAAGACATGAACTGATCAAGAATTATCCTTGGTATGGGTTAGATAATTTAAAAAAAAAAAGTCATACAGATCTTGGAATTTGAAGATGGAGAAGGTTTCTCATGTTTCATTATCAGAAACTGATTTCTTTTATGACCACGAACAGCCTAATCTAATCTAAATAAATAAACATAAAAATTTCAAGCAGAAAGAAATCATTTCAAATTATCTATTCGTCGTTGGTTTTCGAATTGTATTCGGACTTCAAGTTCAGTGTCTGTTCCTTCTCTTGGAATGATTCGTCGCTTTGTTCCTTTCAGCGTGCAAAAGAATTCGCTGATTCTAGGATCGTATTTCATGTTTCCTTTTTAGTTTTTGAAAACAAAGTGGGATTGGAAGGAAACTCGAAAACCTCCACTGGAGGAAGTGAATAGGAAATTGGAAAAGTAGTATTTTTTATTGTAAATGCACTGGCCAGTATCGATTCTCCTCAAATCTTCGTGGCTGAATTTTCTAATCTACAGCTGAATGCTGTAAGCCCACCACATTTGTTCTGAAGCACTGGTTCACCACAAGTTAGCGTCGTGTCAGTGCAAGAGAAGCTCAGGTGCTATTAGAAATTATGTTACTTGGTTTAATTTTAAGTAGCCATCGTCATTATTGAAACTGATCCTGAAATATTCCTACCATCATTTCTATTGAACGTGAAATTCATGCAATCGAATTGGTTGTATTGCTTCCCACTTTATTCCCACCTTAGTCTTGAGCGAGTTTAAGATCTCCCTTAGGCCTATACACATTTTAAAAAACAAAAGGTACTTTTCTGTTTCGTGGTTCAACAACTCCCATAAAAATCCAATGCTAGAAGGAGTCTCATAAGCATCTAAAGTTTATAACGAAGTAAATTTCTCCGTCATTTTTGGTCCACGCCGGGGATCGAACCCGAGTTCACTTATTCCGGAACAAGTCGCTCTACCAACTGAGCTACGCAGACGTTCGTTCTCGCTGCTATCTGCCTTTATGTCGTGTGCGTCCTGCGGGAAAGGCACGTCACATCTCCCCCACCACCACCGAAAGAGGGCCGGGGCATGGCCCACGGGTCAGCCGTTACCATGAATTGCCGTAGGCAGTTATCCCCTGTAGAACGTGCACTTGAGAACTCCCAGTCAATCTGGTGTGTGGAATGCAACATCACACACATTTTATTTTTCGAAGCGCTGAAGAAGGGATTCTCTTATTTTTCCTGTATCGCGGTGTGGAAAGAACATCACACCATTTCGAGATCTTTAACGGCCGGGTCATCCGGGAGCCATTATAACGAAGTAAATTTCTCCGTCATTTTTGGTCCACGCCGGGGATCGAACCCGAGTCCACTTATTCCGGAACAAGTCGCTCTACCAACTGAGCTACGCAGACTTTCGTTCTCGCTGCTATCTGCCTTTATGTCGTGTGCGTCCTGCGGGGCAGGCACGTCACAAGCTACAAGGCCTCCTATAAGCGTTTGGGGCAAGAATGAGTCCCATAAACTTCTCAGCTTAGAACTTGCTAGAATGAGTCCTGTAGGGATCTAGGACTAGAAGGACACAAACAAGAATTAAAGACTAGAAATACTCTCACAAGCGTCTAAAACTAGATATAAGGCTTCCATAAGCATCTAAGGCTAAATGGACGCTCATAAAAATTTAAGGTTAGATGGACGCCCATAAAAATCTGACGCTAGATGGATGGCGCCTGTAACAGTTATGAGAGACCGTTTAGCACCCATACGAATTTAAGGCTAGACGGTCTCTAATAAAGCATCTAGGGCTAGATTGAGTCTTATAAATATGGCTAGGATTTGTATATAATAAACTTTCAAAATGTGTACATAAAATATTTATTAAAAATGCGAAAATCTTTTGGGAAAAAAAGAAAACCATTAAAATACGAGCGCGAGTGACATATATATTTTTAATATTTTAAAATACCTTTATATAATTTTATAGTCATAAGAAACCAAAAAATACTTTACATACACTATATTTGCCAAAGTCACCTGACACCCCTTCAAAAGCAAACGAACGGATCCACTGCGTTGTCAAAATGCGCGGTGCAGCTGCATACGGTATAAAAAACCAAGCCTGCAGCTGACCGCGATCATATCTCACAGTGAGGATGAGTGAAAATGTCGCTGCGGGATATAACCGACTTTAAGAAAGAAAATATTGTTGGGTGTTATATTAGTGGGTTCTCCATAAGAGAGACCGAGGGGCGTTTAGGCATACCCAAGTCAACTGTTTTGGATGTACTGAATAAGTGGAAGACACATGGCGTGTCTGAAGTAGCAAAACGTACCGGCAGACCAAACAAAACCAGTGATAGAGGCCTCGAAGCCTCAGGAGAGTCGTAACAGTTAATCGACGGAGTACTGCACAAGACCTTAGTGTACAGGTGAGTAAAAATGCTGCACCCTCGGTATGTACACGTATCATTCGCACAGAACTTCATTCCATGGATTACCGTGGTCGTGCAGCTGCTCATAAGCCTTTCATCTCCACTCGGAATGCTACTCGTCGTTTAGCATGGTGTAAAGAACATTCATCGTGGACCGTAGATCAATAGAAAGGGCTCTAATGGACTGATGAATCTAGATACACGAGCCATCAGTCAAATGGCCGTGTGTGTGTGTGTGGCGGCAGCCGGGAAAACGCTATTTGACACAGTGTACTGTTTCTACGGTCAGGTTTGGAGCTGGCAGTGTACTTGTGTGGGGGTGTTTTCGTGGTATGGTCCCTGCCCATTGGTTACCGTGGACAAACCTGTTAACCAGCACGTCTACCTTGATATTCTGGACAATTATGTCCCACCAACTCTATGGCAATACTATGGAACCGAGCATTGTTGGTACCAGTAGAATAACGCACTGACCCATAAAGTGAGGACTATCACGGAATAGTTTGACGATAATTCCGTATCGAGTGTAGACTGACCAGCACAGAGCCCTGATCTTAATCTCATAGAGCACTTATGGGGTGAATTAGAGCGCCTCATAAGATATTTGGAACCAAGATCTACTAACAAACAACAGTTAGCGGCAGCATTATGTACTAAATGGAAGCGCATAGCACTTATGTGTTCCAAAACCCTGTCGAAAGCATGTCTCGAAGGGTAAGTGCACGCATTAAGGCCAATGGTGGACCGACACCGTACTAGTGTATCTCAATAAATACTATGTTGTGTTTATCTTCCATATGTCCGGTGACTTTTGTCAATATAGTGTATATGATGTCCCAAGTAAAGCTGTATTATGCAGTTCTCTAGGTGGTATATCAGATAGCTGCAATTTTTCGAAATGATTCATAAACATTTTTGACATTGTTCTAAGTGCCCCGATGACAATGAGGTCTACCGTTGTGTATGTAGTCCATAATCAGGTAACTTCTATGGCCAGGTCCTCTATATTTGTTATTTTTTCCATTTGGCATCTCTAGGAATCGCTATGTCAATAATTATCCAGACTTTCCGTTTTTCTATGGCTGTTATGTATGGTGTACTTATGTTCTACATGTCGATCGGTTTGAATTCGAAAATCCCACAAGGACTTGATCATTTTCTACGACTATCTCAGCCTGATGTTCTCATGAGTTTTTCGATGCTGGCAGATTGTATGTACTTTCTGCATAATGACCAGCGAATCAATTTTGCAACCCTGTCATGTCTAGCTTTGTAATATGTATGTACAATTATTATTACACTGCTGGACAATTGCTAAGGACGGATCATAAACGGCTATATAGCGCATAAAATAGTACGTGTGGTTGGATGCCAAGTGAAATAAAATAATGTCAGAATGCCAGGACATTACAAGAAAGACAATTTATTGTGCTCTGAAATCCAGAAGGCTTTGGAACGTGTTCAAGGGACAAACAGGCCATTTTGTGCAGAATACGTAAACGTGAAAAAAATGCAATTACCATCCGCAGGCGTTCCGGCGTAAGATGTCAATACGGGATATGGCCACCATGGAGGGCGATGCAAGATTCCACACGACGTGTCATGCTTTGCACAACATTAAGCAGCTGTTGGGGTAATTTATCCCATTCCTCTCTCAGTGCACGGATGAGGGTGTCCTTGTTTATTGGACGGCATTGGCGACCAGCAAGACTCTTCCCCAAAGCATCCCACACATTTTCAATGGGACTCAGATCTGGAGAACGTGCTGGCCATACGAGGCGTTGAATATTCTTGCTCTCAAAACACTCCTGGACAGCGACTGTTCGATGACATGTTGCGTTGTCGTCCATGAAAATGAATCTATCACCGACAGCACCACGGAACATGTGAACATGAGGTAGCAGAACATCATTAATGTATCGTTGGCCAGTCATAGGGACGTACGGCCATTGATCATGATGCCAGCCCATACCATGACACTACATGTCGGATATCGGTCCCTTTCCTGTATGTTTGCTGGACAATATGCAGTACCACTATCACGCCAGATCAGTTGTCGTCGACAATCAGACGATAGACTGTATCTACTCTCATCTGAGAAGAGGACAGCAGACCAGTCGTTATCAGTCCAATTGCGATGTTGATGGCACCATTGTAAACGGGCGGTACGGTGACGTCTGGACAATGAGATGCACACAGCAGGACGGCGGGCGTATAGTCCTCCTTCATGCAAGCGTCTGGCGACAGTTTTTCGGGAGATCCGCTTGCCAGTAGCAGCCATAAACTGATTTGCTACCTCACTAGCTGTGTTGCGCCGGTGTCCTTTTGTTGATAGCACTATGTACCGATCTTCTGCAGGTGTCGTACTGCAAACACAACCTCCCCCGTGACGTTTGCTACACTCTCCATTTGTTTGAAATGAGTTCCAAAGCCTAGAAACAACACTGTAGCTGACGTCGAACTCCCTGGCAAAATCTGTTCTTCTTCGCCCTTCTTCAATCTTGCCAATAATACGGCCACGCGTAAAATCATCTAGGCGATGTCGGGAAGACATACTGAAAATTGCAAGTTCGTCAATTGATTCTTTCCCTTTCAACTTTGCGTTTGAACAACAACGGTCAATACGCGTCAAATCCTTTATATCTCTTATCAGCGCTATGACGTCACGAACAAGTTCGGCAATCCAAAATTTGCATACGCAAAACACGTCTTACTGTATCCCGCACATATGCTAATTTCCACATTTTCCTGCCTTCCATTTTATGGTTGCTATCGTTGCTATTGTCATCCTTCCTTAGTAATTGCCCGGCAGTGTATTATTAATATGTGTGTGTGTGACAGCTTTATCTTTTAACTTCGCAGACGCTGACTACCTTACTACTCTTGTAAAGGAACTAAACCGAGACGTAACGCAAAACATGATTGCACTGAGCATTACAGCAAGAAAGCTGCATTTGCTTGAATATAAAATTTTTGCGTAAGTTTCCATTCTTCTTCTTTTCCTATTGTTTCCTTTTTAAAATTCCTGGTTTTGTTTCATAGATAGGAGATTGCCGTATTTCTTTCCACAATTTAGATTCAGCAATTTCTAAACGTTTGAATTACAATTACTTCCTCGCCTTTTTTTATGTGTGTGGTTCTTTAACAAGCCAACTCCAAAAAAGTGTAAGAAACACTAACTAAAATTACTTAAGAATGGTCTTTACTAAAGCTACAACAAAACTCCAACAAAAGCAATGTGAATTCCACGCGCAAAACCTAGAACACAGTTAGCACGATCCCCTGAAATTATTACAAATCGCGAAAAATGAACGATGTCCTATCGATTTCTTTGTACTTGATGCTTTTAGCTTTTAACGGTGAACAATCAATTAGTTGCTTCAATCTAAATACACTGGCGGAAAGTGAAAAAAGTACACCAAGAAGGAGATGATTGATACCAACGAAATTTATGCAGCATAATAACGGCATACAGAGGATAACGTGATCAAAACATTGTGGCAAAATACAGCTGTATTTGCTGGTAAACTGAAAAAATAACATTTCCATGTAACATGGTTAGTACGAGGTTGAACAGCCATGAACTGCGTCATACTGTGCAGTTCTGGCATGGAGTCTGTCGTACAGATGTTGGATGTAAGTTTGGGGTATTGAGTTCCAAGCATCCTCAACCTGGACGCGTAAATCGGGGATGGTCGTGGCTGGCCGTGGAGACAGGATAAGTTGTTGTCCCATAAAATCCCACACGTGCTCAATGGGGGACAAATCCGGTGAACGTGAAGGCCATGGAATTTGTCTCACATTCTGAAGTGCATGTTGCGTTGCACGTGTCGCGTGTGGGCGTGCGTTATCTTGCTGGGAAACACCACGATTGACCGACCTTACAAATGGCACAACAACGGGCTGAATGATGTTGTTGATTTAGGAGGTGCTGTTTAACGTACCCGGTACAAACACTAGTTGTGTACGGGAGCGATAGCTGCTCGCTCCCCACACCAGGAGACCAGGTGTAGGCCCTGTGTGTCGCTGGCGGATGCAAGAAGGGTGGAGACGATCCCCTTTGCGTCCGCGAACACGCATACGGCCATCGGACGATCCCAAGCAGAATCTGCTCTCATCCCTGAACACGACAGATTGCCGTTGCGTTCTCCAGTGAAGACGTTGGCGACACCACTGCAGCCGTTCCTGACGGTGGGCTGGAGTCAGAAGTACACATGCCAGAGGCACACGTGCACGTAGTCCTGCATCCAATAGACGGTTGCGGATTGCTCGCACAGTCACCTTAGGTGCAACGGCAGCTTGGATTTGCGTCGCAGTGGATGTTCTGCTTGACAACGCCGCTCTTCTTATGCGTCGATCGGTCCGCTTGTCAGTCCGTCTGTGACTCCCGGTTAAACGTCTTCTCGTGTGGGAATGTTCCTCGGACCATCTACGCCACCACCGTACCACTACCGATACAACCCGTTCAATTCGTTCCGCAATACGACGATACGACCACCCGGCCTCGCTGAGTCCGACTAGACGACCTCGCTCAAAACCCGATAACTACTGAAATCGTACACGTCTTCCATGGCCAGGCATTGCAGCTTCTTCAGGGTCTTCGCACGTGTCCGTACGCCGACGACTGATTACATTCACTTCGCCGTACTCCTTAAATACCACCGACGATAATTTGCATATTATGCCGTGCTGTGGGGTAAGCGCTCACCGGTTGGTCCCGAAATTAACATCACACCTACGTAAACTCGACCCCATTAACATATGTAAATTTCATGATCGTCTGCCAATTCCTTCTTTGTGTTCTTTTTTCACTTTCCGCCAGTGTATTTTATTTAAAAATTAGGATTGCAGATTATGCTTTGCATCGTTAGCGTTTAAAATTATTTTAGTTTAGAAAGCATTTCGAAAATTGTTTAAATTCCTAGCAACGCAGATCAATTTGTTAGTTGGGTTTGATGGTTTCAGAGCATTTCTTTTGCCTTTATTGCTTTGTGATGTTTCCACGCTATTTGGATAAATTCTTATGTAACACACATACAAAACTTTGTAATTGCTAATGGATGATATTTTAATGTAAATTTTGAAAGATTTAAAAGCAACGCGTAGGGGGAACAAACAACAACAGATATCTCTAAATTCCATTAACTAAAAAATGGACTGTTTTAAATTTAAACCGTGGGATTTTAAGATGAATGTATACTATTCGTTTTTATGACACATTCTAGAATCTAAGAGTCGATTGTTTAATGGAATATTTTATTTGATATGAAGTAGAAAGTAAAGTAGAATGCCTTCTTCCAAAATTAGGGATTAGCAGAATATTCTTGTTGTGCTGCTGCTTCTATTCCTTCTTCGTGCGACAAAGGACATTGATAGGAAGAGCATGACATTTCTCCGATAATTTGTTTTCTGCTTTTCCTCCTTGCACAATGTCCTTCTCCTGAAGGAGAAAAAAAGATGTATTAGCAGTTTTTCCGCTTGATTTATTGTTGCTTATTCACCGTAACACTCGGCGAGAGTCCGAGCGTGATTCAATTATTCATTTCCGTTTTTTTTTTCTTATTTTCTTTGCTTGTGGACGCCAAAAAATTAAAACCCGTACTTCGTAAGCCTGCCTCAGGATGGGGTGGAGGTTATGGAGCTTCCTTCCTTTTAGCAGCGTCGCAAGATAATTCACCCGTTATTATTTCTTCCCGGGTTGGGAAAGAAGAGCGCTTTATGATTCGCATTAAAAAAAATGCCAAAAGTTAGAAAAGATAAAAGTAACAGGATGTGCTGAAACGAAAGTCCCTCTCGGTGGATTCTGTATGCTCATGGCAAAATTACAGCTTCAAAATTCTAATCGAATCTTCTTAACGAATGAACGCAGTAGTCTTAACAAATAAATGGAATAATTGCGAACTTGACTTAAAAGCAATTTAAAAAACAATCGCGAGGAATTCCTAATGCATTTCACCCACACATCGAGAATGCCTTTACCTTCTTATTGTTAACACTGTATAATTTCGACGAAATATTAAAAAAACATTCGGAGACTTTCAGTATAAAAACCTGAGACAAATATTTCATAAACAAACCCACAAAGAAGATGGCACTGTCGTGTATGATATATACACTATCTGATCAAAAATGTTCGGACGCTTGCCTATCAACTAACTTACGGTAATAGGAATGGAATTAATATCGAGTTGATCCACGCTTTGAGGCTACCACAACCTCCACTCTACTGAGAAGGCTGTTCACCACATTTTGGTTCGTTGCGGCGGGTTTTTTTGTTTTGTTTTGTTTTGTTCTTCTTAGAGTAGGCCAAGATAGATACAAAGCAAACAAAATATAACAATGAAAAAAAAAATAATTAATAAACAGCAACTGTACACCAACTACTCAAAATAGTACAGTATAACTATACTAGTGATCTGAATTTCTAGGCAATAAATAGAAATCAAAGTTTCCAAGCTTTCGCACATCAACCAGATGGCTTTTTCAAGGAAGGCAGACTGCAAAGTGAATAATAGAACACTTCAACAATTTGAACGAGGTGACTTGATTAGTGATTTCAATAAATAAGTAGATGCGAATGTAATTATTCATTCACAGAAACCAGGCGTCATGTTGGGTGAGCACGCGGTACCGTGGAAGAACACGCAGCATTATTTGACGAACTATTGGGTTGACGGAAACGTCATGACGTATTTTGGCATTCGATGGCGGTTGGGCGGTTTTGGAAGTACTAGAAGCATGCGCAGCTCTGTAATCGCTATGGCATTCAACAGGTGCCAGTTTAAGCTGCAGTCTAAAAGGAATAGTGAGCGCTTTGGTTGATTTGCGGAGATTTGACATCAAGTTGAAGATGAAAGACCAAACTGTTCATTTTCGCCATATTTTACTCTTTTACTTCCGTAAAGGGGAGAACACGCGTCAAGCTTGTGAAAAGTTGTGTAAAGTGCACGATGATAAAGCTCTACAAGAACGTCAGTGCCAGCGGTGGTTCGCAAAATCCCGTGCTGGTGATTTTGACCTCAACGATGCTCCTCGGTCCGGGAGGCCCACTGAGGTTGATGACGACCAAATCAAGGCATTGATCGAGTCAAACCCACGTTACACAACACGAGAGATTGAAAACACATTGCACATCCATCATTCAAGCGTTCACGACCACCTGAAGAAGCTGGGATACGTAAGCAATCTCGATGTGTGGGTTCCTCATGAACTCGAAGAAGCTCAATTGACGGCAGGTATAAACATCTGCAATATTCTCATTAAACGTGAGGAAAACGATCCTTTTTTTGAAGTGACTGATAACTGGTGACGAAAAATGGATTGTGTACAACAATGTGCTGCGCAAACGGTCTTGGTCCCGACGTGCTGCTTCGCTTCAAACGACATCCAAAGCAGACATTCATCAGCGGAAGGTTCTGGTCTCAGTGTGGTGGGATTTTAAAGCTATCGTATTTTTCGAGCTCCTACCACGGAACCAAACAATCAATTCGAATGTGTACTGCCGGCAATTGGACAGTTTGAACGAATTCATCATCCAGAAATGTCCAGAGCTCGTTCATCTTAAAGGTGTTGTGTTCCATCACGACAACGCGAGACCACACACAAGTTTTATCACCAGCCAAAAATTATTGGAGCTTGGGTGGAATGTGTTGCCACACCCAGCATACTCGCCTGACCTTGCGCCGTCATACTTCCACTTGTTTCGCTCTCTTCAACAGTCCTTGCGTGGTATAACGTTCAATTCAGATGAGGCTGTAAATCAGCACAGGTTCTTCTATGAACGAAGCATTCTGCAGCTCACTGAAAGATGGCAAAAGGTTATCGAACAAAACGGGCATTAAATCATTGATTGATCTTTGTTCTTTCTATCAATAAATGACCTTTGCAAAACATGGCTAAAATACGTGATGACTTTTCCGACAACCCAATAGTTCCATACTCGTGGCAATTGTATCATTTAAGCCAACAGTGAGACTTGCACTGATAGCTTATCTTTGGAACTGCGACACGTTTGGAACCAGTTTACCGCAAGCCCACCCAACATGATGCTTCGTTTCTGTGAATGAATAATTACATTCGCATCTACTCATTTATTGAAATCCCTAATCAAGTCACCTCGTTCAAGTTGTTGAAGTGTTCTATTATTTAGTTTGCAGTTTGCTGTCTACCTTCCTTGAAAAAGCCATCTGGTTGATGTGCGAAAGCTTGGAAACTGTGATTTCCATTGTGCGGCAATGAAATTCGGATCGCTAGCACAGTTATATTATACTATTTTGAGAAAGAAAGAAAAATTATGTAAATTATTTACAAGGAAGACCCAGTCTTTATCTTGAAAATGTTCTAAGTGAAATTACTGGAACAACAGCTAGGATGACAAAAAAAACAGGGGGCATAAGTCAGTGTTAAGAGTCATAAGAATCTGATGAGCAGGGAAGGCACGAAAAAAAATAAAACAATGCGGTTGCAAATGGTCTAAAACGAATTTACATTTAGTCCATGACTAAAACGGTTGTCTTCTATTCTCCCACAAGAGTATTAGTAGGTCGGTCACTGATGTCAGGTGGTTCGTTCTGGCTCATAGTCGGCGTTCCAATTCATCACAAAGACGTTCCATGGGGTTGAGATCCGGTTTCCATGCAGGTCAGTCAAGTTCTTCTACACTCACCTAATCGAACCATTCCTGCACTGACCTCAATTTATCGACGGGGGCATTGTCCAGTTGGTAAAGGAAAAGGCTTTCACCGAACTGTTTTCATATTTTTGGGAGTACAGAATTGTCAGGAATGCTACTATATACCATAGCTTTAAGATTCCCAGGCAAAGAAACTAGGGGATCCAGAGCAAACCATGAAAAACAGCCCCAGAGCATGACGCCTCCTCCACCAAACTTCACATCTGGCACAGCACAGTCGAGTAGGGAGTGTTCGCCAACTACAAACCTAAACTCATACCGCTGCACCGCCAGACGGTGAAGGGTGATTCATCACTGCAGAGAACGCGTTTTCACTGCTTAAGAATCCACTGGCGCGGAGATTTACACCACTTCAACTGCCGTTCTTGCTGGTGTTATGCTCGTGTGCGGCTGTTCGGCATGGGAACCCATTTCCTTCAGCCCTCGATGAACCGTTATCGTGCTGGTGTTGCTTACCAAAGGTGTTTGGGAACTCGGGGGTGAGTGTTGCAACCGAGAGCAGGCGCTTCTGTTACACCACTCGCTTTAGCACTTGGAGGTTTAGCGCTGTCATTTTACGTGGCTACCAGGTACGCGTTTGCACTATTGGTGTTTGCGATATTCGCGTTTGCACTATTTGGTGTTCCCATTTCACAAGAATATAGTTTATAGTTGATTCGGGGCAGCTGCAGCAGAACACATATCGTTAACGTGCTGCTAAAATGACATCCAATTACCGTGTCAGGTTGAAAGTCACTGAGCTCTGCCGTGCGACTCATTTTACTGTTCATGCTTTCTATGATGTTTTCCATGTCACGTGTGTCTTTTTATACCTGTGTGCATGGCTGTGACGTATATGGGCAAATACACTACTCAAAAGGACTCTCCGGATACTTTTTCGATTACACAATGTATTTTTTTCTTGTGAAGATGTATGATACATATGAAACTCCATGGGTCCACCGATTCAAGTTCAAATCCACTGATTCAAGTTCAAATAGAGGTCATTCCGTTTCCCAACGCAACACTAAATACGATACAGAGCTTATTTTTTGCCCTTAGTTGTACTTCTACGCCACGTGCTTGTTCTTAGTATATGCACTTTACCTCTTCGATAGAAAACGATGTAAATGTACTATAGACATGTACTAAATCGATGAAAATAGTACATGTGCTTTACTTCTTTGATAGCTGTATCGATGTAAATTGTTGTGGTGCTCCTAATCGGTAAGCAAAAATGTGAAAGTTGAATGCCCTTAAGGTGGTTTCACCTAAAATCGATGCCTTATGTTTCCAACGGCAAAACTTCTTTACATATTTTATTCGCAGTTAATGTGTTCCCAAGGATGAAAATTTGCACATCGATAAAACTAACTTTAATTTATAGCATGGGATACTTAATACTTGCTAAAACATAACCATAACTAAGCAATCCAACATTTGTTTGTCTACTGACGCCACCAATGTACAGGTCGCGCCATCTATTAACAGGTCTCAACATTATTTAAAGAAAAATTATTGATTTTTAATATACACTGAAGAGCAATTGAATTAGAGATACCTGTCTAGTAACGTGTAGCAAAACCTTTCGCCCTAATGACGGCCGCGATTCGACTCGGCATGGATTCGACAAGACACCGGAATCGCTGGGAAGCCATACGGATCCACGACCCCTGAATAAGCTCTCACAGTTAACGAAGATTCGATGGAGGGGGTCAGAGCCTCGAACATCTCTCTCGATGGCATCCTAGATGTGCTTGATAGGATTGAGGTCAGGTGACCTAGCTGGCCAAGGAAGCGAGGTCACGTCAGTGGAGTGTTCATCCAACCATTCGGATACAATTTTTTTTTTATTTATTTATTTGGTTAACTGTTACAATAGAATCATTGAATAAATTAGTTTACAGAGTAACTTAAAGTTTGTAACAGTATGGGAAGCCTAAGAAAAGGCCTCTTTCAAGAGTCCTGACATAGCTCAGGCTTCCCTGTAATCAATTGATAACAGTCAAGTCAATTGTATAATTATACAGATCTTAAATTATCTGCATGCTCATATAACATTTTAATCTGAAAATCGATTTTCTTATTGTTGAAGTATATATGATTTTAATTTTTTCTTAAATAAATTGAAATTGTTAATATTGGTTAATTCGTTTGGAAGTGCATTCCAGTACATTGGACCACTGTATGTAATATTTTGCTGTGCCACTTGTGTTCTTGGTGTAGATATTTGTAAAGACACATTTGATCTTGTGTGATATAGATGTAATATTGGTGCTATTTTAATTATTTCAGTAAGATTGTAATTATCTGATTTTATACGTTTAAACATAATTTTTCCCAGATTGAAGTTATACAATTGTTTAATATTTAATATTTTATATTTTTGTGGATATACCTTAGAGTACCTAAAATTATTTATTTGTATAATATTATCCTTGTTGTTATTAATTTTAAGATCAATTAATCTAATGTATTTGTTTTGTAGTATTTGAAGTTTTTTGAGGTTAGTATTCGTTGTCTGGCCCCAAGCCAAAAAGCAATAATTTAAATATGCATGAATCAAGGCATAATATAATAACATTTAGGTTTTAATATGTTCAACAGGGATTGATCTTCGGGAGCGAAGGCACGGTGCATTGTCTTATTGCAGGATGAGGACCCCAGTGGGAAGTTGAAAACGCACAAACGGGAGAAAATGGCAGTCCAGAATATCCCGGTAACGTTGACCTATGAGGGACGATGTCACACGTACCAGGGATCCTATTTCAGTCCACGTAAACAGTCACCAGACGAGAATGCCACCCCCACGAGCTTGAAGAGTACCCTGTTGGCAAGAAGGATCCATCGCTTCATGTGGTTTGCGCCGTTCTCGTATCTTGCCATCCGCATGTACCAACGTGAATCTCGACTCATCATTCCAGGCAACATTTTTCCACATGTCTAGGGTCCAGTGGCGATGTTCCCGCTCCCATGCTAATCTTTGCATCCTGTGATGTTCGGTCAGCAGCGGTACCCTCTTGGGACGATGGCTTCTGTACCCCATAGCAAGGCGATGGTTCTGGATGGTGTGGCTGCTTACACGTTTTTGTGCACCAGCGTTAAATTGCCGAGTGATTTCTTGCACTGTAGCCCGTCTATCCGCTGTTACAATGCGAGCTAGCCGACGATGACCCCGCTCATCCACACGCTGTTGTCCACGGCAGTTGGCCCTTGCAAGGATAGTTTTACGGGATTCGATGCACTCACGGTGCACCCGTGACACAGTGGCTCGTGAAAATCCCAGTGCCTGCACGACTTCCGAGATAGAGTGACCCATTCGTCGGGCCCCCGACAATTTGCCCACGATCAAATGCGATTAGATCCTTCGTCGTACCCATACTACGTCAGACTCTTACTGATTCCCATCGCATCACTCCTTATATTGTCGGATCGCTGCATACGTCATGTCGTTTCCGTTTGCAGGGCCGCCCACTGCGCCACATTTCAATAACGCCAGCTGTCTCTAATTCTATTGCTCTTCAGTGTAAGTATGATTATGTCTTAGCAAGTATTACGTATCCCATGCTATAACTTAAAGCTAGTTTTATCAGTGTGCAAATTTTTATCCTTGGGAATACATTAATTACGAAGAAAATATGTGAAGCAGTTTTACCATTGGAAACATAAGGCAGAGATTTTAGGTGGAACCACTTTAAGTCAGCTGAAATGGCTTCGAGAAGGCGCCTGTTATTCAATCAGTTTTCGTTGTAGGAATATCCGAGATTAGATCAATCCCTGTTGAACATTCTCATAGAGTACATCTTCATTATACACCACCGTTTGTGAAAATAGTAACATCCAGAAAGAACCGTGCTATTCAAATGAAATTTATATCACAGATTCCTCGTGTTACAGGAGATAATTGATGATTACATTTGTAGAGCTACACAAGATTTTTTTCGCTTTGAAACTCAGTATCGTGTGAAACCACCTCGAGCAACAATGACAGCCTCTGCACGCTGTGGTATTGGACGGAAGAGGTTTTTGATATCGTCCCGGGGAACAATTGCCTGCCAAGTTGCTTCTATGCGAGACTATAGTTCATTTGCGGTGACTGGCGAAGGCGCTTGACGGCCAAGTCCCTTAGCTACCATTTTCCAGACATGTTCGATTGGGGACATATCCGGCAAACTGGCAGGCTGGGGAAGAAGCGGTATCTACAGTGCATAGAAGAAGTCTTAGACATTCCGGGACACATGTGGCAGAGCTGTCCTGCTGGAATATGGCGGCAGGACAACTCTGAAGGAAGGACATCACTTCTGCTTTTAAAACATCCATGATGTAAAGCTGACTGTTGAGGTTTCCGTTAATTCGTACCAGGCGAGATCGCGAATTAAACCCAATGGCGACCCGAAGGACGACACCTGGCGTTGGGCTGGTATGACTCTGCAAGGTGCCGTTCACCATGATGTCTTCGAACATGTATGCGGCCATCATGATGCATCAAGTTGAATCGTGACTCGCCCGAAAACATGATCTGTTGCAAATATGTTTGTGTTCAAGACCCCATTGCTGCCTGAGGCGTCTGTGGCTGGGAGTCAAAGTAATGAGCAGCAATAGGCTGCTAGCGACCAGGTCTCTGTTAAGCAGACGACCTCGAACTTTGCTGGAACACAAAGCCGTACCTGTGGCAGTTCTCCAATACTACATTAACATCGTGGATGTCACTGTGCGATCGGTCACTGCCATGCGATGCGATTTTGCGGTCCATTTCCTGGATTTCAGTGAGTCCAAGCCTCGTCTGTCCACTGTCGCTACGTTCACATCACTGTACTATTGTTTAGTCCAGTACGAGAGGTAATATTGCCGTAGAAAAAAACCGTTGAAAAACTGTTGTACTGTCGTTTAGTCCCGTACGAGTGGCAATACTGCCGTAGAAAAAACACTTTGTACTGTCGTTTAATCCCGTACGAGTGGCAATGTTGCGGTAGAAAAACCCGTTGCACTGTCGTTTAGTCCCGTAGGATTGGCATTGCTGCCGAAGAAAAAACGTTAAAAAACCGTTGTATTGTCGTTTAGTCCCATACAAGTGGCAATGTTGCCTTTGAAAAAAATGTTGTACTGTCGTTTAGTCCCGCACGAGTGGCAATGTTGCGGTAGAAAAACCCGTTGTACTGTCGTTTAGTCCCGTACGAGTGGCAATGTTGCCATATAAAAAACCGTTGCACTGTCGTTTAGTCCCGTACGAGTGGCAATGTTGCCGTAGAAAAAACCTTTGTACTGTCGTTTAGTCCCGTACGAGTGGCAATGTTGCCGTAGAAGAAACGTTGAAAAAGTCGTTGTACTCTCGTTTAGTCTCGTACGAGTGGCAATGTTTCCGTAGAAAAAACCGTCTTCTTTCATCCCAACGATCCGTCCTCTCTCAAATACCGTTTGATGTTCGTAATGCGACCTTCTTCGGCGACGGAGCATAGTGACACACAAGGAATACCCTTTAGACACAATGTCAGCTTTCCACGGATTGCATCATCTCGCTTGAGCCAGGTCTTCATACCTAAGACCGGACAGTTCAGAGAGCGCTGCTTCAAATCCGCATGCGCATTTTCACTGATATTTTAATAATTTGCATTCCCAACCTGTTGTACATATCCTGTAAGTTTCAAGTTAATACCGGCAGACCTTCACTGTTTTGCAATTTTCGCCAACAGCAATGCATTTAACGATAATAAACCAAATTTACATAAGAACACAGGAACACAAACGGCAAATTAAATAAATTAGAGGTATACATTGCATAAGTTACCGTGCCACCATCATTTCTCTCTCCGTTTGTTGCTCTCGACGTACATTATATTTACCTTTGAATTGTTGTCACCTTTGCCAGACCGTATAAGGAAATTCGGAATAGTAACGAACGTTCAGAAGGAAAATCTAACTCAGAAGCGACAAAGTTTACGTAAGAATAGGAACTCCAAAGGAATGTTAAATTAGATACATACATCATACTGTGTACTTCAAGCTTGCTCCAAATCGTATATTTTCCCACTGTGTCAAAACGTTATGGCGCTGTGTTTTTCTGCACAAAGCAGCAAAGGTTTGCGGTGACTACAATGTACAAAAGCTGACGGTGACTTTTGCATGCTTCAAAGATCTGCACGAAACTATATCTCAGATGGCTGTTGTATTTTTACACATCGTACCAAAGCTTAAGTGCCTCGTGTATATGTATGAAGTGTATCAAAGATTTAGTGTAACTCGTGTGTTTTAATGCAATGCACAACATGAAACCATTAATGACTAATATGGAAAAAAATACACATAGGCTCAGTTCTGATCGAGCCATCACTTTAGAACGTAGAACTACGACTTGCAGAACGGAGAGTTGAAATGAGCTAGTCGAGCATGGTTTCAAAGCGTTTATTTAATTTGTTATAACCAACACATATCTATGATACGAAAAGTAGCTTACATAATTTCCACAAATAATGCTGGATATATTGCGAACACAAAGCAGATCGATACACGAATTACCCAACGTGGAGCTCTGTCTTCTTGAGCTACTTACATTCCTCATAACTTGCTCTTGACTCTCGTTGGGTTTTCTCCGCTTTTGCTTGCGTTCATTTCCGCGGCATTGTCGAAAATGTTAAACCGTTCACTCGAAAGCAATTTTCTATAATTTTAGTTAAAACCTCTGCTGTATGTTCTTTACATTTTATGAATAGATCTCGTCGAGAGCTTTAAAACGATACCATGCACAGTAGTTTTGCACTTACGGTTGTCCAGATAAGCAGCGATATTGTTAAAAGTGTTCACCGGTTCACAAGAAAAAAATTTTAAATGTTCAGTTCGAACCACTGAGAAATTTTCTTCGTATATTTGAATAGATCTCGTCGAGAGCTTTAAAATGATACCACGCACAGGCGTGTTGCGCTCACGGTTGCCGAGATAGACTGAGTCAAACGCGGCGGCACCCCCAGAAATATTGCATCATCTCCCCCGCTCACAGGGAACGAGGAGAGCGTCGCGAGCACGATGCATTGCTCAGTACGCGGATTGGACTCCCTGCTGTTTACGAATATGCTAACACGATTAGTGTGCGGCACGCACTTTTAACGCTATAATGATTTCAATTGGGACCTATTTTTGTCACAGGCTGTCGGCCGTAAGTCGCTCCATACTATTCACGTAGTTAGACGTAGTCCTACGTCAAAAAAGACGTTTTGCCGAAATAAGCGAGAAAATATTAGTGCTCTCTTTTGTCCAAATGTTAGAGAAACTGCAAAACGAAAAGGTAATATTTATTCTGTTTATTTATTTAATACCCTTTTGAAAGGGCCAACGCTGAAAGCAAATTCCAAACATTTTTCTGAATATGTTCTCATTTTATTCAATGGCAAAAGAATATTTCTGAAACAACTCCTAGAAAACAACATCTTCAGTTTTTCTCTGAATTCTGATGAACTGGAATGTGAAAATAAGAATTCTGAACTATTGTCCGAAGAACAAACCCAGGCGGGCTGAAAGTAACTTGTATTACAGTTCTAAAAGAATTCAGTGGAGCGCGATTAAAACAAAAGCTATTTTTCGACTAATATGAAACAATGAACCTTTTGCATATCTCAATCAAACCGAACTGCTGGACAAAAAGTATGGCATTTGTTATTTGCTCTGTGAATCCACCGGTGCTAATTTTGATTGGGGTTCGGAAAATGATCGTGGTAACTTTCAGTTTAAATTAGTGGAGCATGAAGAAGGTATCAGTCTCGAAAATTTGCATTCAGACTTCTCATTGGTTATAACAAGTTAGTAAAGTCATGCAATGCATTGATTATGATACGCTTTCCAACGTACTAGAAATCATAAAATGGCTGTGGAATAAATCTCACTCCTACGCCCTGACCTTTGATCCCATTTCGATGATATTCCACAGAACTGGTTCAGTATACCTCCGAAATAACATGATAAAGTTTTGTCGCAATCGAAGCAATTTTACGTAAGTTATGATGTATAAGGGCTACGGAATAGACCCCTCTTCTGTGTCCTAATCTTTGACCCATTTCGCCCATTTTCAACAGGATTCGTCCCCAGGCAGGCCCCTACAACATACTAACATTTCATCCAAATCGAA
The DNA here is from genome assembly GCA_039090855.1 of Macrothele yani. Classification (NCBI taxonomy): domain Eukaryota; kingdom Metazoa; phylum Arthropoda; class Arachnida; order Araneae; family Macrothelidae; genus Macrothele; species Macrothele yani. The sequence goes on along the minus strand of CM077013.1, from coordinate 49,726,022 downwards.
ACATTTTTACGTAAGTTATGACGCATAATGGCGATGGAAGTGATTCCGCTCCTATGTCCTGACCTTTGACCCTCATTTCGCCAATTTTCAATAGGGTTTGTCCCCAGGTGATCCCCTACCACATACTAATATTTAATCGAAATCGAACCTTTTTTACGTTAGTTATGACGCATAAGAACAGTGGAATGAATTCGGCTCCTATGTCCTGACCTTTGACCCCATTTCGTTCACATTCAATAAGGTTCCTTCCCAGGTAATTCCCTTCCACATACTAAAATTTCATCGAAATTGAACGATTTTTACGCGAGTTATCGTGCAGACGAACATACGCACACAACGCGTGACGTAGTGAGGCAGATGGGAATCCCGACCATCTGCTAGCAAAAGTGTGACGTCATAAAACTTCAATAGGATCCGCACATTTGTTGACTGCTGACTTCATGAAAATACAGGTCGCGCCATCTTTTTTCTTCCCGATTTATGCGTTCCCAAGGATGAAAATTTGAACATCGATTAAAATAGCTTCATTTTATAACTTGGAATACCTAATATTTTGCAAAACATAACCATAATTATGCAATCCAACATTTGTTTGTCTACTGACGTCATCAAAGTACAGATCGCGCCATTCTTTTTCCGGTTTCAATACCACCAAAGTAAAAGCTATTGATTTTTAATATAATTATGGTTATGTTTTAGAAATTATTAAGTATTCCAAGTTATAATATGAAGTTATTTAAATCAATGTTCAAATTTTCATCCTTGGGAATTCATTAATTGTGAAGGAAATGTGTACAAAAGTTTTTCCATTGGAAGTATAGGAAGCAAAATTACTTGACGTCCACCTTAATAATATGGGATAAGGGCGATGGAATGGATCGCAATCCTATGTCTTGATCTTTGACCCCATTTCGTCCATTTTCAATAGAGTTCGTCCCCAGGTGGTCCCCTACCACATACTGAAATTTCATCGAAATCGAACGATTTTTACGCACGTTATGGCGCATAAAGGCAATGGAATGCGTCCCGCTCTTATGTCCTGACCTTTGACCCCAATTCACCCATTTTGAAGAGGGTTCGTCTCCAGGTGGTCCCCTACCACATTGTAAAATTTCATTGAAATCGAACCATATTTACGCAAGTTATGACGTATAAGTGCAATGGAATGGATCCCGCTCCTACGTCGTGACCTGTGACCCCATTTGTCCCATTTTCAATAGGGTTCGTCCCCATGTGATCCCCTACCACATACTAAAATTTCATCGAAATCGAACCATTTTTACGCCAGTTATCGTGCGGGAGGACGGACAAAGCTGGAGCATAAAAGCTTCTTCAACCTACGGTTGGAAAGCGTGAAAAACAGTGCAACTAATTATACACTGACGGAAAAAAATCCCAACACCACGAAAAAATAGTTGTAGAATAATGAAATGGCGGCAATACATTTGTATAGGTAACATATTTAATCGATTAAGGTTTCAAGATCACAGCTTATTGTAAGCGCGAGAAGAGCCATTTTAAATGTGAAATGCTGGTACATTAATAACCGGTGTAACCTCCAGAATGTTAAATGCAAACACGCAAACGTTCATGCATTGTGTCGTACAGGTGCTGGATGTCAGTTTGTGGGATGGAGTTCCATGCCTGTTGCACTTGGTCGGTCAATACAAGGACGGTTAATGCTAGTTGGGGGTGACGCTGGAGTTGTCGTCCAATGATGTCCCATACGTGCTCGATTAGTGAAAGATCTGGTGATCTGGCCACAGCAACATATCGACACTCTGTAGAGCATGTTGGGTTACAGCAGCGGTATATGGGCGAGCGTTATCCTGTTGGAAAGCACCCCGTGGAATGCTGTTCATGAATGACAGCACAACAGGTTGAATCACCAGACCGACGTACAACTGTGCCGTCAGGGTGCGTGGGATAACCACGAGAGTGCTCCTGCTGTCATAAGAAATTGCTCCCTAGACCATTACTCCAGGTGTAGGTCCAGTGTGTCTCGGCCGCAGACAGGTTGGTTGCAGGCACTCACCTGGCCTCCTTCTAACCAACACACGGCCATCACTGGCACCCAGGCAGAACCGGCTTTCATCAGAAAACACAACAGATCTCCACTCCGTCCTCCAATGAGCTCTAGCTTGACACCACTGACGTCGCAAACGGCAGTGGTTTGGAGTAAGTGGAATGCACGCAACAGGGCGTCTGGCTCGGAGCTGTCCTTCAAGTAACCGATTTGTAACAGTTCGTTGTGTCACTGTGGTGGCAACCGCAGCTGTAATTGCTGCCGTAGATGCGATACGATGCACCACGGCCATACGCCGTACACGGCGGTCTTTCCTCTCAGGAGTGCCACGTGGCCGGCCGGAACCGGGTCTTCTTGAGGCAATACCTTCCCTTGACCACCGCTGCCAACAATCATGCACAGTGGCTACATTCCTGCCAAGTCGTTCTGCAATATTGCGGAACGAAAATTCACCTTCTCGTAGCCCTATTACACGACCTCGTTCAAACTCCGTGAGCTGTTGATAATGGCTTCTTCGTCTTCTTAAAAGCATTCTTGATTAACATCAACACCCTACGTCGAATCTCAACGATAACTAACGCTCACGAACGTTACAGCGCGTATTTACAGCAAACCTGCTTTGCATATTCCGAGGGGCGCTACTAGCGCCACACGTATGCGCCGAGCGCGAAATTTGCATAGACGTCATCTTACAGATGTACTCTCACAGCCTACCAACTGTCGTTTATCTAACACAACCCCTTCTTGGTGTTGGGATTTTTTTCCGTCAGTGTATAAACATCCTGTAGTGTTGCAAAAGATCCGGCCGCCTCATTCCTGTCTCGTTATTAGGCAGACGATTTTGTGTCTCCTTCCGACAGCTTGTGCCCCATGCTGTGTTGCCTGCCACTTGTGTATTAGCACAGGATTTGGATTTAAAATATCGCAACTCTAAAATTGGTCTGTTCATCAATATATCTGATATTAATATGTATTGTAACGTATACTACTACCTTTTTAACTTTCGTTTCTATTGCCCTGTTGCTTGTTTCTCGTCATGCTTTCCATACTGAACGTTAGAGCTGAACTCGCGTGAGTTTTTCTACTCAGGCCTGTGACTGTCAGCCAGTCAAGCAATGCTTATTAATGTAAACACATTAAGCATATAATGAAATGTCCAACTGATTAGGCTGCCTTTTTGCTCACATCAGTGCTGCCTACACTGGTGTGCAAAAATTAAGGACGAAGAAGAGAAATTAGCATAACAGCGGAACGAGCAGGCAGAACGGACCGAAAGTCCACTCAGAGATAGACTAGGGTCCGGTACGGTAGGGCATGCGCATATATGCAGCATGACGTAGGGGTGGGGGAGTGTCAGAAGGATGTGAAGCACACGGGCGGTGTATGCTCAGCAATTCGGTGAAAGCTATTGCACGGTATACATCTATTTTAGCGACGTCGAGTTGCTGCCACCGTGTGATATGGCCAATAGGCAATCCAGTAGACGACATCTGGATGACTTTACCCGAGGTCGCGTCATTGGGAAGTTGGAAGAAGGTCAAAGTGTGACTAGTGTATGCCAGGAGTTCGGGATCGCTCACAGTATCGCTTCACGAGCTTAGAGCGCATTTCAGACGACAGGAACAGCTGTCCGAGAGTTTAGCAGTGGTCGTCCACGAGCAACCACGGCGGCGGAGTATCGGTATATTGTCCTACAGGCGAGAAGAGACGGACGGCAGAAAGCGGGAGAAATCGCAAGGCACATGCAACAGACAACTGGACGTCCGTTTTCGCGTTTTACCGTGGCCAGGAGGCTACACAAAGGTGGTCAATTTTGCACGACGACCAGTACGGTGTGTGCCATTAATGCCTGTTCATCGGAGACGGCGGTTTTTGTGGTGCCAGGAACACAAGAACTGAACACATCAGCAATGGGGTGGAGTGGAGTTCTCTTTACGGATGAGAGCCGATTTAGTCTGACTAACGATATTGGACGTATACATATCTAGAGAGAGCAGGGAACACGCAATCACACATCCAACATCACCGAAAAGAACCGGTTTGGAAGTGGTGGAGTTCTCGTTTGGGGCGGTATCATGCTTGGTAGCCGTACTGACCTCCACATCTTCCAAGGAGGTTGTCGCAGAGCTGTTGGAGAGTGAAGATATTCAACGCATGGATTGATCCGCAACGTCCCCGGACCTAAATCCAATGGAACACGTGTGGGACCTTCTCGGGAGACGCTTGGCAGCACGTCACCAGCCGCCAGCAACGATTCCGTAGCAGCGATTGTCGCTACAAGAGGAATGGTCAGCGATGCCTGAACAGCTCCTTGACAACCTCGTCCTCAGCATGGACAGACGTTGTAAATCCTGCAACGCAGTCCGTGGTGATCATATCCCCTACTAAAGACTGGATTTTTCTTAGCAGCCGCCTGTCACATGGACGTTTCTGTTTTCTGTCCAGGTGTGCTCGAAGCTACCTTTTCAATAAAGTGCCTTTGTATCCTTTGGATTACTTGTTTGAACGGTTTTGCTCACGTGTCCCATATTCTTACATCTTGGGGATCTTATGATATGATTTGAGTCGATGTGGAGCACTTCTGCACGACCTTACATTCGAAAAAGCGTGTCGTCCTTAATTTTTGCATGCCAGTGTATATCTACGAATGCGCTGTATTCGATGTTAAAAAGCTCGGTAGTTGATTTGTTATTATATCAAGTCTGAGGTCATATCAGTTGTAGTGGTGTTCTGCTGAGCTGAAGAATTAACGAGTTATTCTAAAGACTTGATTATCAGTAAAATCCTTTCGTGTGTGTTTTTTTTATTGTCCTAACAATAACGCTGAATCACTGTAGCACCCATCGGAACAGTCACGTTATAAGTTATTTTGATAACTTTATATACTGGAGTTGGAAAGAAAGTAATGTCCGCAAAAGCAGAGGAACAGAAAACTGCTAAGTACCGTATATACAAGTACAAATCGGACCAAAATGTAGTCGCCATCTTTGCCACGACCTGCTCCCATAGTCTAGGCAGCTGTTGGTTACCATCTCTGTACAATTGTGGTAGCTTGGATGCAAGAAGTAAGTGCGCCTTCGACGTCGTCCCGGTTGGTGAACCGCTATCCTTCCAGGAAATGCTGCAATGACCGGAAAAGGTGATACTCGAGTGAAGCAATGTCTGGGGAATAGGATGTTTGAGGCAGCAGCTCCCAGCCCAAGTCCCTCATCTTGTGTGACAAGCTGTGTGAGGTCTCGCTCCCTCCTGCTATAGGAGGGCACCCTTACGCTAGGTTAGTAGAAGTTCTACTAACATTGACCACTACGTTCATCAGTGCTGGTTATTTCGACGTGAGCGATGCGTTCAGATCGTCGAGCAGACCGCAGTGCACATCGACGGTGATAGTGATGTTGTCCGGCTGCAGCTCAGAAATAACCCACGACACCCCACATATCCCACCAAACAGAGAGAAGGATCTTACGTGAATGTAAGCCGGCTTTGGGTGTCGGTATGAGCTTCTCTTTCAGGTTCAACCACTGGTTTCCAGCGCTGACATTGTGATACAGGATCCCTTTCTTTTCCCCTGTCACAATACGGTCCAAGAGCAGTTCAACTTTGTCACGTCCTCTTGGGCCTCCTTCCTGTCCTCTTGGACCTCCTTCGCAAGTTGAGGCTAACTGTCCTCTTGGGCCTCCTTCCCAAGTTGAGGCAGGTGCGTGATAATCTCGTATGGGCAGTCCCCATCTGTTCGGCCAACTCCCGCGTGGTTACACGTGGGTCAGTCTTCACTAAGGTTTTCAGCATGTCCGTATCCACCGTTGCGGCTTTCGGAAGGGTCTGACAGGGTAAATTTCCTTCTCGAAACCGTTCGAACCAACGACAGCACTCTCGATGTGATATGGCTCTGGGGTTACACAGTGGTAATGTTCCTTGCAGCGCATGCGCTGGTGTTACCGCGACGAAACTCATGCACCATGCAATGGCGGATGTGCCCTTGTCCACTTCCATGTTGGCTGGCACTCACAGTCTTCGCCTTCTGACGGCTAACTGCCACTGTCTTTTTTTTTTTTTTTTGTGATTGGAGGTTTAACGACCACCGTGAGAAACTCAATGGGCTATAAGCAGTCGCCCGTCCCTAATTTAGGGTCACTGGTTCCAGGGAAGGGAGAGAGCCAGTGCCGTAAGACAAACACAACATCCATGCCTGAACGGGATTCGAACCCGGACCCCTTACGGACGAATGATCAGAGGCCAACGCCTTAGACCACTGCGCCACCGGGGCGGCCCACTGTCTTAAGACACCTACTGTTGCTGATGTCATGCTTGTGTGTTGCACAGGCCAATGTGCGCAGTGGCCAGTGCTTCGACTTCGGAAACCTCGTCATCTGTTATTACTTTCTTTCCAACCCAATAAATTTAGTCGTTTTAAGTACTCAAAATTGTTACGGAATGGCACTTTCCTTTCTCCACCCCCCCCCCCTGTTTTTTTTCTTAATTTCTCACTGAACGTCGACATACTACGGTTCGAAGCAAAATTTTGTTCCTTAAATTCCTTTGGAAATTTAGCACATTAAAAGGTCAAAAAAATCCCAAAAAAGTTCAAAAAACACGGAAATTTCTACTGAGAAAATATATTACAGAAATTAGATATTCTGAAAAGAGAGTATTGCGCTTTGGATTAAATCCTGTTAACATGAATTAGTTCTATTGTCACTGAGATTTCAAGGAGGGTAAATCTAGAAGGAAAACAAAAACGTTTAAATGCTACGATTTTAAGCGCCGTAATGTGAAGATATTTAAAATTTTGCTGTATGTTTTTTTTCCTATGCTGAAAAGTTTTCTTTTGTATTGCAATTAAATATCTCTGACTTCTGATCATTCAACCGAGATGGGTCCGAGTTCCAATCCCGATTATTCAAGGATGTTCTGGTTTTCTTATGGCATTGTCTCTTTCCCTTCCCAGTGGCCCTAAATTTGGGACGGGTTGCTGCTTAATGCGTGCTAATTTGCAATTTGCTCACGGTGGTCGTTAAACTCCCAGACTCTTAAAGAACAAAAAAACAAAAACAAAAAACGGAACGCCCAGATAGCTGAACGATCTAAAGTGCTAGCTTCTGCCCATTCGTCCGAACTGGTCTCGAGTTGCTGTCCCAGATAAAGGGTAAAACATGGGCAGGGTGTATGTCCAATGGCGCTATCTGAGTCCAGTCCTTGAAATCAGTGGCATACATACAAAGTTGTATATATATATATATATAATACGACTATATTCGACTGTGTGTGTATATACGTATTGTAATATACACACACAGTCGAATCACATTATTGTGACCACCTCCTACTTTTGACGTCAACAGCGTGTAGCCACTGAAAGCAGGCACGTGTCATGAGCTGGCTTGGAGGGTATATAAGGTGTGTTGTAGGCATTCTGAAAATATATGGCCGCGGGTAGCCTAATGGGCAACGTTCGTGACTGCCGCGAAAAGGACCTCAGGTTCGATCCCACCCAGGTACGAACGCTCGATCCACTAAATATCCGCCGTGCGTCGGATGGGCACGTTAAGCCGTCGGACCCCGGGTACTGGCCCCACAGTAATAAATAAAGGAGTCTTCCTCCCGCTTTCTACTTTGCTTCCGTGTCACTTTCCTATCGGGCGCTCTAGCCCAAATCTCCTAGTTCCCTATTTCTAACGGTTGTTTAGGACTTGGGGTCAGACACTCCCTTCCTAAAATCCTCTTCATAAGATCATCTGAAAACATATCATTCGTTGCTGTCGTGAATAAAAGGAGCGATTTATCAGATTTGCAAAAATGGATGATTATCGGCGTTCGGGCCAAGGGTGGCAGTATTTCTGAAACAGCGCAGTTTGTGAACTGTTCCCGTACTTCTGTGTTTAAAGTGTATTGTGATTGGAGAAATTGCACCATTGCGAATAAGCGACATGAAAATTGCGGAGCATCACGTGCCATTGATGTCAGAGGTGAACGTCGACTTCGAAGGTGCGTGAGGGCCGATCGGCACGCTACAGTGGAGCAACTTGCTGGCCGAATGAACCAGGGGACTACAGGAAGTGTGTCTAAAACGACAGTTCTGCGAACCCTGCTGCGAATGGGGCTCCGATGCAGACGGATGGTCGCCGCATCTATGCTAACGAAGGTGAATTGGCAGAAAAGGCTTACATTTGAACGGCAGTATCGGAAATTGACCTCCGCTGATTGGCAAAGGATTGCCTTCTCCGATGAGTCACGTTTTCTCCTTCATCGAACGGATGGACGTTGGCGTATAAGGAGAGAAACATCGGAGAACAACACTCTTCAACCATTGTTGGAAGAGCACAAGCTGCTGGGAGCAACGTTGTGGTCTGGGAAAAGTTTTCATGACATTCCCTGGGTCCACTCATAGCTGTGGAAGACACTATGGACCGATTTCGTTATGAATCCATCCTTGCAGATTACGTACACCCATACGCGCCGATTGTCTTCCCCGCGAAAGACGGGATCTTCCAGCACGACAATGCGGCGTGCCACACATCTAGAAATGTTCGAGAGTGGTTGGAAGAGCGCGATGAAGACTTCAAAGTACTTCCCTGGCCCCGTAATTCCCCAGACTTAAACCCAATTGAGAATCCGTGGGACCACCTCGATCACTGCAGTCAGCATGGCTCCATATACCTGTGAACACCTTCCAGCACCTTAATGAATCACTCTCGACCAGTCTAGCTGCTGTCCGCGCTGCACACGGCGGTTACACTGGATATTTGTGTTGGTCACAATAATATGACTCGACCGTGTATATATATTAGCGCGTCCTTGTCTTCCAAATAGTAATTTGTTCCAAAGTATTCTCAGTTCACAATGTTTTAAAATGTTTACTGTTTTTTACGCTTTCCAACCGTAGATTGAAGAAGCGTATATGCTCCAGCTTTGTCCGTCCGTCCATCCATTCGTCTGTCCGCACGATAACTGGCGCAAAAATGGGTCGATTTCGATGAAATTTTAGTATGTGGTAAGGGACCCCCGGGGACGAACCCTATTGAAAATCGGACAAATGGGGACAAAAGTCACGACGTAGGAGCGGGATCATTCCATTACCCTTATGCGTCCTAACTTGCGTAAATATGGTTTGATTTCAATGAAAGTTTACTATGTGGTAGGAGACCCACTAGGGACGAACCCTATTGAAAATGGGATAAATGGGGTCAAAAAGTCACGACGTAGGAGCGGGATCATTCCATTACCCTTATGCGTCATAACTTGCGTAAATATATTTCGATTTTAATGAAAGATTACTATGAGGTAGGAGAAAAACTCTCAGGTAATGCAACAGTAACTTAATCTTATTAACATGTGTTAGTAAACACAATAGTAGATTAACAAAACTCTACTGAAATCTTTCAAATACCTGGAGACAATGTGAATAGACAAAGTCATCGCTCTTTCCACGTTTTCTTTAATTAACACACAGCAACCGAAAAAATTGTTATCCGGACACAGCTGGGATCGAACGTCAGATCTCTCGATAACTAGTCGAGTGCTTTCGTCTTACGCTACGAGGGCCAACAATCTACGGTGCTGTGTGTGTTTATCAGTCAGCATCTGACTTCACAAATCCGTAGAGATGGGCTCAGCAACTGAGACGTCTCAATCTGGTGGGGATTGACGGCACAAGCTATTAAATTATAGCTGAATAAATCCAAAGGGCGAGAGTAATAGTAAAAATCTTCTTTTCCCAGCGGTGTCCGGATAACAATTTTTCTGTTGCGGTGGATTAAATAAAGAAAATGTGGAAAGAACGATGACTGTTATAAGATCCATAAGCTAGACAGCTCTTGACTGGACCTTTCAAGAGGGCAAGGGGCATTTCTATTTCTCCGGTCATCTTAAAAAAAAATCCAGATTTTCTCAACTCCCTCTCCCTCACAATTCTTTCTCTTTTCACTACCACACCTTTTCATCCTTCCTAAAAAGCTCTTTAAGAGTATTTTATTGAAGATAAAAAGGACTAATTTTCTATTTTGCCCTAAAAAGACAACGTGACCCACCTCTTATCCCAAAATTTGAGTCGAAACCAAATAGCGTTTCCGCCCCTTCTAAGTAGCCACCAACTAACGGAGAGTTAGCAGCCCTTCTATACTAATCAGTATGTTTCCATTTTGTTCTGACTGCAAATCAAACCACAACTGATTTTCTTCTCTTCATTAACATTGAAACTGCTTTAAGCTTCCTACTCCTGTAGCAGATTAGTGCGCTAAGTTTAAGACTTAGAAATGTCTACTCTGTTCACTAAAGAACCCCATTGAAACACTCGTAAACCGACCCCCAATATAAAATCATTACAAACACCCCTAAACCGACTATGCCCACCCCGCTCGCCACCACAAATGGCAGAGGAATCAAAAGAGTAATTTCTACATCAAACACCAACAATAAAATAGAAATAAAAAAAACGGTAAGAAAACCCCACTCGAGAACTCACCATCTGATCAAACCACACTCATAAGCTGAAATCGAATTTTCTGTACTTTCTCTCTTCAATCATATAAATAAAAACAAAGTATAAACCGCTGCTACTAATCTCACCCCCAATACAACTGTAATAAAATAAATCTTTCTATTAATAACTGGAAATCAATCGTACCCCATACTTCTCTCCTAGCCCCCTCATCAAAACGCTACTGAAAATAAAAATAATAAAATTACATCTACAAAATGCCAATACCCTGCCGCGGCCTCAAACCCAAAATGGTGTCTTTTAGATAAATGCCGCGGCTTCAAACCCAAAATGGTGTCTTTTAGATAAATGCCGCTGCCTCAAACCCAAAATGGTGTCTTTTAGATAAATGCCGCGGCCTCAAACCCAAAATGGTGTCTTCTAGATAAATGTCGCTTCATAACTCGGATTGACATAACTACTGAAAACAAAGAACCAATAATTACATGTAGACCATGAAATCCTGTAGCCATAAAAAAACACCGATCCAAATACAGAATCGCTAATTCCAAACGTCGCTATAAAATATACAAACCCTTGCAATAAAATAAAATACAACCCCAACCCCCATGTCACCCCTAAAGACTTAAACAACTCCTCCAAATCATTTGATAACAGACACTGGTGTGTTCATGAGAAGAGGACATCAGTGTCCTCATCCCTACACATACAATCATTACTTAAATCGTTATCGCCAATGGAAAAATATCCAATTTATTGGTCCTATTTGTGGAATATTAACTCCTCCAGCCTGACAAAAACAACTTTATTATCCTGTAATTAATTTAAGAGACTAACACCTCACCTCGGTCACTTTTCTATACCCACTGCTTCAAACAATCCTGCTTTTTCATTACGCTTATCACTACAGGTATCAATCTATGGTTAGCCCCGCAGATTTCTGAGCAATGACATACAAACACCACAGGCCGGTTAACTATGAAAATCAATTGATTTAAACGACTCGGGATACCATCTGCCCTCACCCCCAACACAGGAACAGTCCAGAAAGGAATTACATCCTCTCTGGTGACCACCACCCGAACCCCACTAATTACGGCTAATCTTAACGCATTGTCCACCTCCAACAACCGCACTCCACTATCTTAACGCATTGTCCACCTCCAACAACCGCACCCCACTAATTACGGGTAATCTTAACGCATTGTCCACCTCCAACAACCGCACTCCACTATCTTAACGCATTGTCCACCTCCAACAACCGCACCCCACTAATTACGGGTAATCTTAACGCATTGTCCACCTCCAACAACCGCACCCCACTAATCTTAACGCATTGTCCACCTCCAACAACCGCATCCCACTAAATACGGCTAGTCTTAACGCACTGTCCACCTCCAACAACCGCACCCTACTAATTACGGGTAAATGTAACGCTTTGTCCACCTCCAACAACCGCACCCCACTAATCTTAACGCACTGTCCACCTCCAACAACCGCACCCCACTAATTACGGGTAAACTTAACGCTTTGTCCACCTCCAACAACCGCACCCCACTAATCTTAACGCATTGTCCACCTCCAACAATCGCACCCCCTCTCTTGTCCGCTTGTCTATTAACACCAAATACAACATGAAACGGGGGAAAGCTCCAGGAGAAGATGGAATTACCGTAGACATTATACAAGAAGCAAGTGGAGAAATTTAAACAGTACTCGCCAAAGTTTTCACTCGATGCCTTAATGAAGAGAAGATTCCTGAGGATTGAAACAATGCTACAATGATCCTGCTACATAAAAAAGGTGGTATTTGAGGATCTCAGGGACTACAAAATCTTCGCTAAAGTTCTTTCACACTGCTTGAAGGTGACACTGGACATGGCTCAACCGAGAGAACGAGCTGGATTCAGGAGTGGCTACAGCAGTATAGATCATATCCATCTACTAAGACAAATAATTGGAAGAACAAGAGAATATGAACTCCCATTATGCATGACTTTTATTGACTATGAAAAGGCCTTTGATTCCGTGAAACCATCAGCAGTAACAATGGCTTTGATATCCTGCGGTATTGAAGATGCATACATTAGCATTATTAATTACAACTATGAAAATGCAAGTGCAAAGGTTCGGATATTTGACGATACAGCACAAATAAGAATTGGAAAGGGAGTGAGACAAGGTGACAATATATCTCCCAAACTCTTTAATGCCACATTGGAAAATGTCTTTCAATCACTGAACTGGGAAAACAAAGGGATAAAGATTAATGGAGATTATCTAAATCACCTTCGTTTTGCTGATGACGTAGTCATTTTTGCAACTAGCCCATCAGAGCTGCAGAGTATGATCCAGGAACTTGCTGACAAGAGTAAAGAAGTGGGATTAAAAAGGAACTTTCAGAAGACAAAAGTAATGTACAATGCTTTTTCCATACATTATGTATCTCGTTCTTAGCTTGTGAAACATGTACACGTCATTCACTCTTAACCTCAAGAAAGTTGCCACATAACATTCAATGGGGAAGAAAATGTCAAGATTGAAACACAAAAACAGAACGAACTCAAAATTTACTTAAAGAAAGGCAACTAAATATGAATTATAAGTTAGAATATACGTCATATATTAAATAAGGTCGCTGTAACATTTTTTTTTTAAATACGTTGAATTTAAAGATTTTTCTTGTGTCCCAATTACTTTCCATACTGCTGTATGTCATTCACTCTACGTTTTTAAATTACGTCTTTCGTTCTCTCCCATTACGGATGATGATGATATAATTTACAAGTTAAATTCTTTCTTCAATCAATTTGCGTAACAAGGACTGCGATTTTCAATGAAGTTTCTAGTTTTTCGTGAGCAAATTTTTTCCACTAGGGTAAGTAAAGTTCAATTCATTGTCCGAATACTATCGATCGTACAGTTTAGAAAGTGAAAAGAACCTTTGAGCTATCTTCAATGAAGTAGGTTTGAGACTTTTGTCAAAAAACTTATTCATTAAAACCTTCGTGTTTTTCTTCATTTAATGAGACGCACCACAATAAGAACAAATTGCTGGTAGCCAGATTTCCCATAAGTAACAAAACAAGTGCTACAGTGAATGAAATAGTAAAAACGCTCTAATATGTTTTTATGAATAGTAGTCAGGCGGAGAAATGAAATAAAACAGAATGTGGAAACATTGGCGCTTTTCGCTCTTCATCAGTTCTTGAGAAAAGAGGCAGAAGACGCAAAAATTCTGCTGACTGGTTTTTCTACTTGATCGTTTTGTTTTTTGCTTTTGTTTTTTCTGTAAAGACGCATCTTTGCCTGCATTTCATTCCTCATTGCATTAAGTATTTCATTAAACAATCAACTCTTAAATTAAATTGTGTGTCAAATGCTGCTGAGTAAACCCAATTTTAGAACCTAGACTTGAAATTTTTAATTGTTTTCTTAATTCCTAATTTCGGCAAGCGCAATTAACAGTATTTGCTTGTATTTTTATTGAAACGTTCATTTGGGACTTAAGAAAGAAAACATACGTGTTCACAGCTGATGAATTCAGCTCAGAAGTACACAAAAATCGAATAAAACCTAAAAAAAAAGTATAAAAAAAACAACAGAAAATTTGCTTTATTGAGAAAACATCACTAGAATAGGAAATGGAAAAATTCCTTATCTGCTGTTACTCCAGTTACTTGAATACTCCAATCTTGATTCACGGTAAAACAAACATGAGTCTGGCAAGGTACTCAATGAAACCGAAACAAAGGAGCAAAAAATATTTGAAGATGCTAATAAAGTGAATTCTAGAAATTAAAATGAAACAGAAATTAAATATTCAAGGCACTTACTTAGTTCATTGACAAAGCATTATTAATCTCCAATACTAAGTAGTTTTTATACAAATTTCTTCTTGCCTGCGTGTGTGTGTTCAGTTACAATTCAAAGGCATTAAAACATTGCGAAAAAAATTTAAACTACGCGATAAAAAACTTCAAACCGGAAGTGAAATATAATTCTGTTAGGTTGATGAAAATAATTGCGAGTCGACGCTTATAATTTTAGTTCCGTCATTAAACTCAAAAAAGGGGGGAAATGTAACCTCTTGACGTATACCTCCTGTTTATAAATGAGTAAACTCGATTAAAACATCTGAGCCCTTCTCCCCCCGTGGCCGAGTGATCAGATGCGCTGGTTCCTGGCTTGTTGTACGAGCTGGTAACGAGTAATGGATTATGTATGGGTTGTACGCATGCCCTACGACGCAGGCCCTTTTCCCTTCACTGAACCAGTAGCACTAAATTAGGGATGGACATCTGCTATAGCATTAAGAGCTCCCTCACGGTGTGGTCGTTAACAAACCCCTTCCCCAACACAAATCTGCAGAAATTGGTATTAGAAGCCATGTCTTTTAGTGGAAGCCATTCTGGAGAGATTATTGACAGAATATTCTATTTATTTCTGATGGATCACGTTATTAACACTCTTGTTTCAAATTTGCTCCTGTATTAATAGCTCACATTCAATATTGTGACAGTTGCTGTAACAAACCAGTCCGGGGATGTCTTTGTTTTATTTTTGCTGCTGATACAGTAAGTCACATGCACATTTTCTGCGTTGCTGCTATTAATGAAACTGATCGCTTACATCATTTGCTACGGTACTACTCGTAGCAAGGTGCCCTTTTATTAACGAAGGTTTAGCGACCACCGTGAGCAACTCGATGGGCTATAGGCAGTCACCCGTCTCTAATTTAGAACCACTGTTTCCAGGGAGAGAGAGAGAGAGAGAGAGAGAGCCAGTGCCGTAAGACGAACACCATCGGGATTCGAACCCAGACCCTTCACGGACAAATGGTCATAAGCCAGCGCTTTGACCACTGCGCCACAGGGGTGGCTCAAAGTACTTTAACTGTTCCTCGTCAAATAGGTCAAACCAGTCTTGCTTGATTGATGCTTAAAATACGACATCTGGCGGAATACTGTAACAAGTGCAATACAACGTCTGGCTGAGTGCTGTAACAAGAGCAATGCAACGTCTTGATGAGTACTGTAATAAGTGAAATACAATATTTGGCTGAGTTCTGTAGCAAGTGCATACAATGTCTGGCTGAGTACTGTAACAAGTGCAATACAATGTCTGGCTGAGTGCTGTAATAAGAGCAATACAACGTCTAGATGAGTATTGTAATAATTGAATTACAATATTTGACTGAGTTCTGTAACAAGGGCATACAACGTCTGGCTGTGTACTGTAACAAATGCAGTAAAACGTCTGGCTGAGTGCTGTAACAAGAGCAATACAACGTCTAAATGAGTACTGTAATAAGTGAAATACAGTATCTGGCTGAGTTCTCTAACAAGTGCAATGCAACGTCTGACTGAGTACTGTAAAAGTGCAGTAAAACGTCTGGCTGAGTAATGTAACAAGTGCAATACAACGTCTAGATGAGTACTGTAATAATTTAAATACAATGTCTGGCTGAGTTCTGTAACAAGTGCAATACAACGTCTGGGTGAGTACTGTAACAAGTGCAATACAACGTCTGGCTGAGACTGTAACAAGAGCAATACAACGTCTACATGAGTACTGTAATAAGTGAAATGCAATGTCTGGCTGAGTTCTGTAACAAGTGCAATACGACGTCTGTCTGAGTACTGTAACAAGTGCAGTAAAACGTCTGGCTGAGTACTCTGACAAGTGCAATACAACTTCTGGCTGAGTACTTGTGATTGAACAGGGTACACAGTGTACTTACATTGCCGTTCCTCATAGGATAAAACACACATAGTTTTGCTACACTGCTGTTTCATAAGATATACACACAGTCTTACTCTAATGCCGTTCCTCATAGGATAAGACACTCGCAGTTTTACTGCAATGCTGTTTCTCTAAAGAGAAGACACACACAGTCCTTCTTAAATGTTGTTTCTCGTAAGGACATTACTTCAATGCTGTTTCTTATAAAATAAGACAGTCTTGCCGTAATTCTTTTCTCCTAGAATAGCTCTCTCTCTCTCACACACACACACCCACAGTCTTGCTATAATACTGTTTCTTGTGGAATATTTCAGACACAGTCAATGCCAATTTTTGTAAAACAACCTGCATCCAAGATGTTTCTTGTTGAATACTTGTCTTGCTAAAATGTTATAGCTCATAGAATATGTCGCACATCTTGCTACAGTGCTGTTTCTTTTAGACTATGTTACACGTAAACTTCCATCCAAACTGTTTCTTGTTGAATACCTTACACCAGTGTTCTCAAACGCGCGGTCCGACGAATGATTACAAAATAAAAACTCTTCTTTCAAGTATATTAAAATATATCAAATATAATATAAACATAGTAATGCTTGGCAAAGCCATCCTCTTTATAAGTAACAATTTTTTTGGGATTTGAGAGATGAAATAAAGATGTTCCTTGAAAGTAAAGATCAAGACGTCTCGGTTTTTGATGATCCAAAATTCTTACATGATCTGGCATTTAGCACAGATATAACTGGATACTTAAAGGATTTGAATATCAAACTACAAGCTCGAAATACGCTAGTCACTGATGTTATTGATAATGTTAACGCATTTCAGAGGAAACTTCAGCTTTGGGAAGCTCAGCTCAGTGCAGGAATCTTGCTCACTTTCGCATTTTAAAAGCTTCAGCTGAAGAAGAAGAAATCAACTTTGGTGAATTTTCTACGAAGATAGTTATGTTAAAGAGGATTTCAGCAGGCGTTTGAATGTTTCAAAGACATGGAAAATATTTTCAATATATTCAAGTCTCCATTTTCCTATAATGCTGACAGCGCACCTGATGAACTTCAGCTTGAATGAATAGACTTTCAGTAAGATTCTTTCTTAAAAGAAAAATTCAACAGCTGCGATCTAACATAGTTTTACCAGTTAGTTTCAAAAGACAAAAACGTAAACATCGATTGCATAGCTGCAAGGGTTATGCCTATGTTCGGAACAACATACTCATCTGAGAACAGTTGTTTTCCATGAACCAATTAAAATGTCTTGAAAGGAATACGTTAAGTGATATTCACTTATGCTCACTTTTAAATGGAGCATGTTGAAAGAACATTATTCCAAACATCGATAAGTTAATGAAAGAAAAGTGAACCCAAGTTTCTGGTCAGAGCGTGTAATGTTTTCTGTATCATGTACCGTGTTCAGTTGGTAAAATGTGAATGTTTTAAGATTTAAGTGAAAATAATTGTCATGTAAAAGTGATTGTTTTCTGTGATGGATGAAGCATTTGTTTTTGCTATTTACCGATAATTAGAAATAATGTTCCACTCTAATGCCAACCCATTGGAGTAGTTTTGTAAAGTTGATATTTATTGATAAGAAATTTATTAATATTCATGCGGCCCCCTAAGTTTCTTCAAAACTGGAAAGTGGCCCTTCCAAAGGTCTGAGTTTGAGACCGCTGCCTTACACGTACGTAGTCCTGCTGCTACAATACAGCATACAGTAAGAACCGTACACACCCACTGAGCTGTAAAAGAAGTGTGTTTCATGCTTTTGCTATTTGACCTAGAGAAATTGCTTATTTTACAAAAACATCATTGACCGATGGATTCACTTCAACAAAAGTTTAATTTTACCGATTGTTGTTTTCATCGAAAAAATTACTTCGTTCAGATATCATTTTACCGAAGTGATCACTTCGTCAAAATATCCTTTTACCGAATAGTGGATTTAAACAAAATAAAACCCGTTCTACCGCATCGCTTATCTCACCCAAGCATCATTTACTGAATATACTACCTTGATTCTCCGGTTTTTTTTTTGTTTGTTTTTTTAAGTTTAGGGGTCTAACGACCATCGTGAGCAACTCGATGGGCTACAATTTAAAGCCACTGGTTCCAGAGAAGGGAGAGAGCCAGCGCCGTACTGACGGGTGATCCAAAAGTCTTGCACATTTTGAAAACGTAATAACTCGAGGAGTTTTGAGAGTAGGGCAACGCTTTACGTAGAAATGATCAGAATGACATCTGGTTTTTTATGAAATCACATAAAGTTTTACTCATATTACTTACATTTTTCATCGCCAGATGGCGCAGCAACCACGGGTTGGAAGTATCGAGAAAAATAGACACCTGATTGTACCAGGTGTTCAATGTGATGGCCATCCTGTTCCAGCACTGCCTGCAGACGACAGAAAACACCTTGGACGGCATTGAAGAGCATGTCCAGTGGTATAGCTGCAACATGGTGTCGAATGGCATTTTTTAGCATGGCCAATGAAGTGGGACGACCTCTGTACACTTGTGATTTTAGGTAATCCCACAGCCAGAAATCGCAGGGTGTCAGGTCTGGTGACCGAGGAGGTCAGGCCTTCGGATAGTGTCGGCTCAACACACGCCGCAGCTCATTGGCCAAGCTGAAAGATGCCACCATTCGCCGCAGCGCAGCACTTTCCATCAGTCCTTTCCCACTGCGATCACCTTTCAGTGACCGGTAGGCTCTCAACGAAGCACTCGTACATTCAGCGTTGCAATAGAACAATTTCACCAAGAGCGCTTTGTCCGGTAATGACAGCATACTGACACGGACCGCTGTGGCTTAGATCAGATCATATGTAGAGAATTTTAGGAAGGGAGTGTCTGACCCCAGGTTTTAAACAACCCTTAGAAATAGGAAGCTAGGATATTTGGGCTAGAGTCCCCGATAGGAAAGTGACACGGAAGCGAGGTAGAAAGGGGGAAGAAAACGCCCTTATTTATTACCGGTGGTCCAGTACCCGGGGTCCAACGGCTTAACGTACCCATACGACGCACATTTAGTGGATCGATCGTTCGTACCTGCCTGGGAGGCCCTTTCCATGGCAGTCACGTGGTTGATCATGATCATATGTTGAGGATTTTAGGAAGGGAGTGTCTGACCTCAGGTCTTAAACAACACTTAAAAATAAGAAGTTAGGAGATTTGGGCTTGGGCACCCGATAGGAAAGTGACACGGAAGCAAAGCAGAAAGAGGGAGAGACGCCCTTATTTATTACCGGGGGCCAGTACCCGGGGTCCGACGGCTTAACGTGCCCATCCGACGCACGGCGGGTATTTAGTGGATCGAGCGTTCGTACCTGCCTGGGATCGAACCTGAGGCCCTTCCCGTGGCAGTCACGAATGTTACCCACTAAGCCATCCGCGGCCCTGACTTGTGGTTCATGATCATGGCCATATGTAGAGGATTTTAGGAAGGGGGTGTCTGACCCCAGGTCTTAAACAACCCTTAGAAATAGGAAACTAGGAGATTTGGGATAGAGCACCCGATAGGAAAGTGACATGGAAGCGAAGTTGAAGAGGGGGAAGACGCCCTTATTTATTACCGGGGGACCAGTATCCGGGGTCATTTACTTACATTTTTCATCGCCAGTTGGCGATGAAAAATGTAAGTAAAATGAGAAAAAATTAAAGTGATTCCATAAAAAACCTGATGTCATTCGGATCATTTCTATGCAAACCGCGTTGCCCTACTCTCAAAATTCCGCGAGTTATTACGTTTTCAAAATGTACCAGACTGTTAGATCACCCGGTACAAACACAATATATATATGCCTTATCGGGATTCGAAATCAGAGTTATCATGGACGAACGCTCTGAGGCCAGAACTTAGACCAAATGCGCCACCGGTGCAGCCATATTGAATTAATGTTACAAGAGTTCACATACCCAATTATTACGGAACTTAAAAGAAGTTCGATATGAAACTCATGTTCTTGAACCCAAAATCTATCATTTCGGCACCATCTGCGTCCGCGAAATTATTAATTATTACTATTTTCATACAGATTCAGTGGGCAATAGAATTTCGTGAAATACTGTAATCGGAAAATACACTAAAATTTCACTTCCTTTCAGAACTCTTACACGAAATGCGGCTTACACACTGGTGTGCAAAAATTAAGGACGAAGAGGAGAAACTAGCATAACAGAGAAACGAGCAGGCAGAACGGACCTAAAGACCACTCAGGAGATAGACTAGGGTCCGGTACGGTAGGGAATGCGCATATATGCAGCATGACGTAGGGGTGGGGAGTGTCAGAAGGGTATGAAGCACACGGGCGGTGTATGCTCGGCAACTCGGTGAAAGCTATTTCACGGTGTACATCGGTTTGAACGACGTCGAGTTGCTGCTACCGTGTGATATGGCCAACAGGCAATCCAGTAGACGACATCTGGATGACTTTACCCGAGGTCGCGTCATTGGGAAGTTGGAAGAAGGTCAAAGTGTGACTAGTGTGGCCGACGAGTTCGGAATCGCTCACAGTATCGTTTCACGAGCTTGGAGAGCATTTCAAACGACGGGAACAGCTGTCCGATAGTTTAGCAATGGTCGCCCACGAGCAACCACGGCGGTGGAGGATCGGTATGTTGTCCTACAGACGAGAAGAGACAGACTGCAGACAGCGCGAGAAATCGCAAGGCACATGCAACAGACAACTGGACGTCCGTTATCGCGTTTTACCGTGGCCACGAGGCTGCACAAAGGTGGTCTATTTGCACGACGACCAGTACGGTGTGTTCCATTAACGACTGCTCATCGGGGACGGCGGTTTCTGTGGTGCCAGGAACACAAGAACTGGACACATCAGCAATGGAGTGGAGTTCTCTTTACGGATGAGAGCCGATTTGGTCTGACGAGCGATTCTGGACGTATACACATCTGGAGAGAGCAGGGAACACGCAATCACACCTCCAACATCATCGAAACGAACCGGTTTGGAGGTCGCGGAGTTCTCGTTTAGGGCGGTATCATGCTTGGTAGCCGTACTGACCTCCTCATCTTCCAAAGAGGTTCAGTCACTGGTTTCCGCTATTGTACCGAGGTTCTCCTGCCTCACGTGCGTCTATTTAGAGGTGCTGTGGGTCCTGAGTTCCTCTTCATGGAAGACAACGCTACACCTCATCGTACAGTGGGTGCCGCAGAACTGTTGGAGAGTGAAGATATTCAACGCATGGATTGGCCCGCAAGGTCCAAGGACCTAAATCCAATTGAACACGTTTGGGACCTTCTCGGGAGACGCTTGGCAGCACGTCACTAGCTGCCAGCAACGATTCTGCAGCTGCGATTGGCGCTACAAGAGGTATGGGCCGCGATGCCTCAACAGCTCCTTGTCAACCTCGTCCTCAGCATGGACAGACGTTGTAAATCCTGCAACGCAGTCCGTGGTGATCATATCTTCTACTAAAGACTGGATTTTTCTTGGCAGCCGCCTGTCACATGGACGTTTCTGTCTTCTGTCCAGTTGTGCTCGAAGCTACCTTTTTTAATAAAGTGCCTTTGTATCCTTTGGATTCCTCGTTTGGACGATTTTGCTCACTTGTCCCATATTCTTACATCTTGGGGATCTTATTGTATGATTTGAGTTGATGTAGAGCACTTCTGGACGACGTTACATTCGAAAAACCGTCTCGTCCTTAATTTTTGTACGCCAGTGTATAACTTGCAATCAACAGGCTGATTTTGTCACAACGGTATTTTGATAAATATTCAATTTTGGAGAAATGTTATATCTCGAATATCTGATAAACTGCGGATATTTGGCAAATTTCATGCATGAGAAACTAGAGACTTTTTTTCCGGTGTGTTTCAAACACGCAAAACCACATTCACGAGCTATATTAAGTTCCTTCCCTCTAGCGGTACATAAACAGAGTGCAGCCGAAAAGATTTTGCATGAGATACTGAACGTTGCTTCCTTCCACACTTTTAATTTCACCACGGCAAATTTCTATTACTGGTATAATTGAACTAAATATTTTGGGAAGTAGCAGAATATTTCTCTATTTTACCATTTCTTCAAAAAATCTAGTATACAATGTCGTCTCATGATGTACAGCTGAAATTAACTTATTTGGGCCATAAGGTTTCAATAACGAGTTGGCGATGGTTATACATATCTCCATGATGGACGATTTCCACCAAATCTCATGTGCGGATTCGTCTCACAATAGTATTGCTGTTAAATGTAATTTTATTGCTTAAATGTTTGTGTTTCGGTTTGAAAAGGGAGGCAACAATTTCTGAAAACGGAAGTTAGAGAGAGCCAAGTAATCTTATTTATTTTCTTGCTATGTCCCTTTTGGCCAGCATGGTTGTTAAATATAATTTTATTACATAAATATTTAAGAATGAAAATGGAGAAAAATTTTCCACAAACGGAGAAATGAAGGTCCCTCCCGTAATCGTAAAATAGAGTCAAAGATTTTCCAAAACGAAAACCAAAGACAGTGAAGATTTCTTCCGTAATTTTTTTCTTATGGTGTTTCCCCAGCACTATGTTATTGTTTAAACATCATTTAAATACATAAATGTTCGCATTCAAAATGGAAAATGGAGAAAAAAATTCCAAGTCGAAAGTAAGACGCATCAAAGAATTCTCCCGTAATCGCATTTTTTTTTTTTCTAGCTATGTTCCCTCAGTCTTGTACTGTTGCTAATATAATTTTACACCACAAATCCTTGTATTTCCACTTGAAAGTGCACTATCTACCAACAAGTAATTGGACACCCCTGCAACCGACGATATCTACGGTCCTGATACACGTCACGGCCGCCGCCGTTAAATATCAAGTGGGAAACAACAACGCAACCAGTCGCATGCAAGATGCCACGCAGTTCGGAGCTCTTTGATTTCGAGAAAGGTGTAATCGTAGGGTATCACAGAAATGGCCGATCCATACGTGACATATCCAGCGAGTTGAAGTACCCAAAATCAACAGTGGCCTAGGTAATTGGCAAGTGGAAGATGACAGAAGATTGTCGGAATGGGCCCCGAACCGGCTGACCGACAAAACTAGGAGTTAGAGACCGACGGGTGCTGGCCAGAGAAATTCGGAAGAACCGCACCAAATCGATGGGCCACATCCGCGAAGAGTTTCAACAGGCATCCGGGAGTGTTCTTTCGATGAATACCATCCGTAAGGAAGCCCATATGCTCGGTTATCAAGGACGTGCTGCCGCCCGCAAGCCTTTGATCACCAAGTCCAATAGCTCTGCTCGGCTAACATGGTGCAAAGAACGTCGACAGTGGACCGTTGAACAGTGGAAACAGGTTCTCTGGAGCGACGAATCAAGGTTCACTCTCTACCGTTCGGATTGCAGGGAGTAGGTTTGGCGTCTGCCTGGAGAACGCCTCCTGCCGGAATGTATTGTGCCAACTGTGAAGTTCGGCGGCGGTGGAATTATGCTATGGAGGTGTTTCTCCTGGTGTGGCACGGGACCCTTGGTCGCAATTCCTGGTAGACTCAACGCCGAGACCTACTGCACCATTTTGGATGACCATGCGCTTCCTACGTTGTGGCAGATTTACGGGGTGGACCCATGTTACTTTCAGGATGACAATGCCACCTGTCATGTTGCGAGGTCCACCATGGCTTGGTATGGTGACAATGGGGTTAATCGAATGGACTGGCCTGCGCAGAACCCGGACCTTAACCCTATCGAGCACCTCTGGGACGAGTTGGAGCGTCGACTTAAGGGGTGCCCCCACCGTCCGAAATCGGTGAAGGAACTGACCTGTCTTCTCCAAGCCGAGTCGAAGAAAATACCGCTAGCCGTCGAACAACGCCTGGTTGAAAGTATGCCCCGGAGGGTCGCAGCTGTAATCGCCGCTCGTGGAGGCTCCACCAACTATTGAAGTTGAATGAACTTCGATTTCCTTTACTATCACAGGAGCCCAATTACTTGTTTTGGTAGATAGTGAGGATGTAAAACTGTAGGTACAGAGGACAGACTGTTCTCGATTCTAGTTATTGCAATTACTCCAGAACCTAGGCCAAAAATAAAATTTTCGTGTACAAATTGTAAGAAAAATAGGAGGAAATCAATTTCTTTCTTCCTTTTTTATTACTCTCTGCCTGTGCAAATGTTTTATTGTTTTTCACATCTAGTCACAACCCGCAGATTTATAGTGGCATCATGATATCTGTCGCAGACTGATCAGGCCCTTCTGCTATGGGGTTATTGAGGAAAATATCGTGAGTTCTATTTAAATCTGTCTACAAAGTACTCGTTTAGTTTTCCAAGTAAGACTTTGAGATATTCTTAAGGAGAGCTTCATAGCATCGCTCATGGTCTGAACCACTATGACCATCACTGTCCCCATGTCCCCACTAGTAGATACGCTCAAGTGAAGTCACCTACCCGATATCGGTAGGGATTCGAATCACGGTGAGGCATGGATATTGTGTTTGTCTTACGGTGCTGGCTATATCCCTTCCCTGGAACCAGTGACCATAAATTAGGGACGGGCTGCTGCATGTAGCCCACTGAGTTGCTCACGGTGGTCGTTAAACCTCACATCAAAAAAAAAGGAAAGAAGAAGAACTCACCTACAGGTGCGGAATGTATATAAACGGCAAGGGTAGGGCGTGTTAATTCACCAGCACGAAGCCCTTGTAATGGTGAAGGGGAATTTCTTGTCTGCGTTTTAAAGGGAAACGATTATCGAGACGAAGAAAGATGGGATTATCATCCCAGCAACGACGGATTTTGTTAGATATTACATCTAACAAAATAACAATGTTTAATCAATAACAATTGTTTAATCAATGCATCCTTCCAGTAAGAACTGGAAGGATGCATTGATTAAACACTTTTTTTTTTTTTGAAACATCATGGTAAGTTACTCTTGAAAATTGCACTGTTTCTTTCAAATTCTTTCCAACCAAGTTTTACATGACTGTTTATTTTAAAAGTGTTGCTTTCCCATTAACTTTGACTTTCAGCGTGAGTAATGATTTTTTTTTTTTTTTTTTGAGGAATGATTGACCCTAATGTTTTCTAACTGATTTTAAAAGTGTTGCTTCCGCATTGACTGTTATTCAACGTGGTCTTTTAGGGTAATGATTGACACTAATCTTTTCTAACTGATTTTGAAAGTGTTGCTTATTCGTTAACTTTGTTATTCGACGTAGTGGTTTAGGGTAATGATTGACACTTATCTTTTCTAACTGGTTTTAAAAGTGTTGCTTCCCCATTGATTTTGTTATTCAACGTGGTCGGTGTGGGGAATGATTGATACTAATCTTTTCTGCTAAAGAGGTTAAAACAATGATAACGAACCTAAGAAATAGTACAAGGGATAATTGTGACTCTTGTTTCAACTCAGGGGTATGATGCCCATGTAAGGGCATCGAGCCCTTCGTTATCACGCCTGAGGTCAAAGATCAAAAAATAAAAGACTAAAATGGAGCGCTTATCACTAATGAAGAGTATATGGTCAGTACAGCTGAGATCACAGCGAGAAGGGATTATTTTGCAATAACTTTCGTAAAACCCGACCACTGTATGAACATTTCTGGTTGGGAAGTACAAAAAGTTTGGGCCCCATTTGGCTTAGGTACGCCGGCCTATTAAAGGGTGAATTATTGCCTTAGAACAAACATCAGTCATTTTTAAACTTTTGTATAAATGAAAAGAAGTTTTCACAGGAACAGGTTATGCTGACATATATACATTTAGTTTTAAGGTTCGGGTACCCTAGAAATATTTCTCCAAATAGTTGGCCCCAAAAACAAAATAATTTCGATGGGCGATTGGGAATCAGCAGTCGAGCACTGGGTCCGGACTGGCGATTCATTTTTAGGAGGTCATAATGTTAAGGCTTATGAGTTCGGCTTGAAAATTTTGTTGCTGGTTCTCCAGTCATTCAAATATCTCACTCGACAGCTGAAAATCGACAGCCCCGCAGGCCTGCCCATTTTGTTTCGTGTTTTAAAGTTTGACTTGTTAAAAATGTGTACAAATCTCTCGAATATTTTATTGCTAAATTAATTTAAACGATTAACCATTGCATAGTAACCAAACTCAGTTTTTCCCTGCAGAGTAGCTGATGCAAAAATCCTTCAGTGTTTTAGAATTTTCCTAACAGCTCTGCCGAAACAGGGATTACCGCGGTGTTTGACCATTGACAGCTATTGGGTAAGACGCAGCTTGCGTAGCGCATGTGACTCTTACACTGCCTATCTTTATATACAACGTTTAGGGAGATCATACTACTGGGCTTGCAGCTTCTTGCCTCTTGTTCCTCGGTAAGCGCACCGTTCCCTGATATTTTGACTCACGGCATTCGCTGTCCATCTTCTTTCGCGGAGAAACCGGTTTCCTATGCTGGCGCAAAACCACGCATCACTTCTGTGAATTAAAATAAGCTTTATTAGGAAACTGATAGCTTTACGTATCACAATAGGCATAATAACTTATAAATTATTGTCGATTGGATTTAAGCTCCTGTACTGAACTTTTTAATCGTCAACTAAAACTTTTTAAAATCTTCCGAATACGTGGAGACAATGTGAATAGGCAAAGTCATCGCTCTTTCCACGTTTTCTTTAATTAACACACAGCAACCGAAAAATTGGTATCCGGACTGTGGTGGTGTGATACGGTGGCTATGGCTTAGCGGTTATTTTATAGCATTGGAATGAGAAGCATTTATTACCCCTACATTGGTATGCTGCCACCATTCAAACTATTCTGGTACCGGTTTGAATCAGTACATCATTCACCTGCCGCAACACTCGGCTGCTGTAGATTAATACTTACAGCACTCGGAGTTCCTATGTACAACTTTATTTAGAAGCATCCCGGAAGGGAATCCGGCTGATGTCGCCAGAGTTTAACATATGATTCACCAACATATCAGACATGAATATATGCACTTCAATACAGCAGGATGCAGCTGTCAATTAAGAAAGTCCAGGTTATGCACTCCTGACGAAAGTTCCGTTATTATTGCTGGGTGAATCACCAGTGATAAAGCAAGTCCTGAGTTCTCAAACTCTTTACACTGTTTTTACCTCAGTATGTAATCAGTTACACTCATGTACCGCAGTACATTGCTAAGCACAATTACAGCATTTTTTTTTTTTTTGTGACCTCAGTCACACTCTTTCCCTAATTTCTCCGGCATCCTCAGGTGTCAGAGATCACTCGTGGCCATGTTGTCAGACCCAGGCGTGAGCAGCGAAAAGTGCCCGAAAATCTCCACTACGTGTTTTGCCACCGTTTCTCCCGGGGTCCTCTGCACTTTCTCTGCCAATCACAGAAGCGCATTTCCTCCCCCAGCCGCTAGCACTCCGATGACATAAGTCGATGTAACTCTCTCTCTCTTTTTCTCCATGCTTCCAAGCTATCCGCCTGCTGCTATGGGACACGCCCACGCACTCCTGACCTCCGCATCCTTCTCAATTCTGACTCAGAATTGCCAATTTGGGGAACAGTCGCTAAATTTCGGGACTTTTCGCTTGACGTTAGAGACAAAACTTTTGGTTTGGGATTAGAGACTTTTTTAGGGGATTTTCCTCGTGGTTTTGGGGACTTCAGCGCCTTTATCCGTTTTACCTGTTTTTTCCATAAACTTTGAGACAAAATATTTTTCCAGTTTCCAAGGCTTAAATTTTATACAAACATTACGTAACCGCTAGTACTTAAACTTTCGTAAAAGCAACAAATGCCAATTGATTCAGGACTAATCGTAATCGTTATCAAACTTCGGCGCCCATGTTAACATCTCATCCTACGAGATCGTTCGTAAATACCCGTTGCTGGTTTCTAATGCATTTCCCTCTCTTTTTCCCCTACTTTCTGTTTACTTATAATTCTCCCTGAGGTTACTGTTGGGGGTGAGCATCTGGGTGCATCGTATTCTGACTTGTGTTACCAACTTAGGGGTAAAGTCACTAAATTCAGGGGAGTTTGGATTGGAGTTTGTCACAGAAATATTATTTTGGGATTACTTACATTTTTAGGAGACTTTTTTAGGTGACTTTTTCTTTAATGATTTCAGGGCCTTTTTTTCATTTATGATTTCAAGTATTTAAAATGTGGTTTTTTGAAATCGGAAGAGTCTTTAATTTTCCATAGTTCCAATAACTCTAACCATGAATCGTAACGCTTATAGAAAGCCCCCTCCCCCTTTTTTTTTTTTTTTTTTGATTGGAGGTTTAACGACTACCGTGAGCAACTCAATGGGCTATAAAGCTGTCACCCGTACCTAATTTAGGGCCGCTGACTCCAGGAAAGAAGAGAGTCAATATCGTAAGACAAACACAACATCCATGCCTCACCGGGATTCGAACCCTGACACTTCTCGGACGAATGGCCATAAGTCAGCGCTTAGATCACTGTGCCACCAGGGTGGCCAATTCCTTTTTTCCTCCGTCTTATCAGGCATAGGACGCCTGCCTATTACCGTTGAGTTTTCGTGGGATCTCTTAGGCTGTGAATACGATAGTGGTGGGACTCACTTCTGCGTTTCCATTTGCAGAAATATTGTATCATTAAAACAAAAGTTATGTTTTATTTACATCAAAATAACAGTGACATATAACTGGGAAGAAAACGTTTTTTTTTTTTCTTGTGCGAGAAATAAGCTCACCTCCAATGCTATAATTTATTGGTCTAAGTGCGCTCAGCTAGTCATCTTGGCTATTTAAAAATTGTTGCCGTATTCTCTCCCCCTAAGTATATATATATATATATATATGTGTGTGTGTGTGTGTGTGTGTATAAATTATTTGTTTGTTTGTTTGGAGTTTTTACCAAGGAGGTTAGAAGAAGAGGAGGTGAAGGGACCCGTTTTGAGTGAAGCCAAAACAGATCAGCTGTTTCTGTCCTCTCTCTGAGGTGGTGGGAGTCTGCGCTGCGAGAGTTCGGGAACGTGACGTCACTTCCTGTGGCTTAAGCAGTTTTTTTTTTTTTTTGGTAGGAGGTTTAACGACCACCGTGAGCAACTCAATGGGCTATAAGCAGTCGCCCGTCCCTAATTTAGGGTCACTGGTTCCAGGGAAGGGAGAGAGCCAGTGCCGTAAGACAAACACAACATCCATGCCTGACGGGATTCGAACCCGGACCCCTTACGGACGAATGATCAGAGGCCAGCGCCTTAGACCACTGCGCCACCGGGGCGGCTTAAGCAGTTTTGCTTAACGCATTCAAACCAAGGATGGAAAGAAGGAATATTTCGGACTTCTTATTTCTTAACATCAGGCTTTTGGTTATATTTTAAACATGGTTGCTTGCACATTGGCAGTATGTATGGTTACTTGCACATGGGCAGTAAGTAACCAAGCGCACTATACACTTACGCTCAAAAAAACATTATTTTGTTCAATTTTTTAAAGAAATACTAACACATATTTTCCTGTTTTTTCTGGAATTTTTTTATTATGGGAATGAATATTTCGCGATTTCCCCATAGAGATAAACAGGAGATTCTTAGGTTGGGCGCATTAGCGTAGTCAGCTGATAAAAAGTGGCGTCACGCCAGAAGCACAGGGAGAGGGGCTGTTGCCACCTCCTCTTACTTCTAACCTCCTTGGTTTTTACGACCACCGTGAGCAACTCAATGGGCTATAAGCAATCACCCATCCCTAATTTACGGCCACTGGTCCCAAGCAAGGGGGAGAGATTGTACGACAAACATAACATCCATGTTTCCCCTAGATTCGAACCCGGACCCATCTCAGACGAATGGTCAGCAGCCAGTCTTTAGACCACTGAGCCAATGGGGGCGTCATACATATACTATTTAGCCATATTAAGTAATAACATAAACACATTCAGTTCTTTTTATGTTATTAATTTAAAGTGCCAAATTAATAATAACAATAATGAGTCATTAAATTTTAAATGGCGTACAAAAATTCGACATAATTAAAATCTTATTTTTTAGGGACTTTTTTTCACTTTTGGAGACTTTTTACCACTGATTTGGAGACTTTTGGAATGAGCGAGTTGGCAACACTGATTCTGAGAAAGCTGACCACCTTCTGGCAATCCTGACGTAACTTTTTCTACGATCCTTTGATCAGAGTAACTTTTTATACTGGTCCCTATCGTCCCTGTCCTTCACCTCGCCACACGGACTTTGTCAATAAAACTTTTCACTCATCACAGACGATCAGACGATCGCATCTTTCAAGACCTACGTATGAGTGTATATATATTTTATTTGAGAACACACAAAGCGATTAAAATCACTGTAAGACCAATATTGTGGATACACAAAAGCAGTGGAATACGACAGCATCTATTCCCGATGGTGTATCAGGCGCCTGTCCATTTCTCTCTAAAATACAATAACGAACATTTCTTTCTTTCTGTAACATGAGATTTTGTTTCGCGCGCACATTGCCATAACGGCAGGGCGCCATTGTGAGGTGGTACTTATTCTCTTAATGTAATTCAATTCTTCTGAGGCTTTATCCAGTCTGTTCCTTACTGTGTGTGTGCATGGCAAGTTTCAATTTGGAACTGCTCTATTACAAATATCTTTAATTTTGACTTAGTATATTTTGTATGTGTTCCCATTTTCATTTGTAAGATGAAGTGAAGGAGAAAGGGCTTTCTGTTTAATACGAAAAAGAAAAAAATTACCTTGAAATTTTCCCGGTGTTATTGGGTTGATGCTTAAGCTCATGCCGTTTTATTTCACGAGTGTTTCCCAGGTCAGTAGTGACGGTCGGTGCAGATGGCCAGTAGTACATCAAAATGTAGCCAGTAATATCATGTATCTAAATCATATTGCATCATGGGATTGTGGCTAATGGTTTTTTGGTTTTCAGGTCCGGAAGTATGGAGTGTCAAGTAGAGAGGAATGAACATTTCCGACATCTGCTCCTCTACGAGTTTAACAAGGGATCCACAGCCGCCGAGGCTACTCGACAAATTTGTGCTGTGTATGGGGAAGATGCTGTTGCTCCGAGGACAGCCAGCAAATGGTTTAAACGGTTCCAGAGGTAGCAGTTTTGACCTCAAAGACTCTCCACGCTTAGGTCATCCATCTCACTTTGATGATGATCGTTTGAACCGTCTTTTCCACTTCGATCCGCATCAAACCACACGCGAATTGGCCACTTAGATGGACTGTGATCAGGTCACAGTGGTGCAACACCTGGAACGAATGGGAAAGGTCCAGAAATTGGGGAGTTGGGTGCCTCACACTGTCACCGAGGAAAACAAGAATCAGCGTGTTGCCATATGTGGTTCTTTGCTCACCCGTTATCGCGAATGTTCTCAGCAACACAAACCCTTTCTGTCACGTATTGTTACTGGAGATGAAAAGTGGTGCATGTGCGTGAATTGCAGGCATCGGAGGGAATGGTTAGGCCCAAACAAGACGCCCATACCACGTCCAAAATATGACATTCATCCTGCGAAGATTATGTTGTGTGTCTGATGGGACATAGAAGGCATTATTCACTGGGAAATGCTGCTGAGGAATGGGACCATCAACGCTGCACTCTACTATAAGAAATTCCGCCGTGTGGCGGAGCAATTCCGCCGAAACGGCCACATTGGCGCCATGGTGTCCTTCTCCAACATGCCAACGCACACCTACACAGTACAAACATGACCAAGCCACTTCTTGACCGTTCGCGCAGTGGTCTAAGCGCTGGCTTATGACCATTCGTCCGAGAAAGGGGCCGAGTTCGAATCCCGATGTGGCATGGATGTTGTGTTTGTCTTACGGCAAGGCTTTCTCCCTTCCCTGGAACCAGTAGCACTAAATTAGGGACGGGCGACTGCTTTTAGCCCATTGAGTAGTTCACGGTGGTCGTTAAACCTTCAATCAATCAATCAAAAAAAAACGTGACCAAATTGGCCATTCAGGATAGAGATGAGTTCGGGCTCAATTTTAGGAACCTGGGCCCCACCGGGTCCAAAGGCCTAGAGCCTAAGCCCGGCCCGCTATATTTGATTACATGTGTTTGCTGAGCCCGGGCCCGGATTCTTGGAAACATTTGCTTATCAAGGCGAAATGGATAAGCAAAAAACGGTATGAACTTATGCATTATACACTGGCCGAAGATATGGCCCAAACAAGGATTAGTTTAAAAATCATTAGTTTAAAAAGTTTAGTTCAGTTAATCCACTTCACAATATTAATATGTTTTTAGAAATAATACGCATGTTGTAAAATGTGGATTTGAAAATAAATAAATAATCAACGTAACCTTCGACCGTATCAGGGGATCAGTGATTTTGGTAAAAGCTGAAGCAAAGAAAATCGTTTAGAAACAAAAAATTCTATTCGTTATTTCTTTTTGATTTCTGAATTTACTTTTATTTTGAATAAATTGCATTATAAAACCTTCAACGCCGTACAGACAGTTGCAAGTGTTTGAAATTTTGACTCTAGAAAACAAATCTTTACAATATAATTTACATATATGCTAATTGGTAAAGGTAGTTTAGAGTGATGGAGTAGAATATAAAAAAAAAGCATGTAGGGAAATTTCCAAAATTAAAAAAAAAAGAACGTAAAAGCATCGCAGACCAGATTATTCTGCATTTTGTAACATTAACAAAGCTTTGCGCTTAATAGTATAATAATCACAATATTATCATATGTTTGTGCAGTTTCCAGATCAAGTTCATACTGAAAAAAAGAGAGAGAGAGAATTGCGTCTAATGCCTCAGCGCTTCAACTTGATCTTCTTTTCTCTAAAACTCGACCTGCTGCACTAAAAACCAACGTCACCCCAAAAAATTGCGGGTGTGAGGAAATTTTAAAAAATAAACAACAATACTTCTAACTGCACAATTTTGGAAATTAATACATCATTTTAAAGATAAAATTCTTGATTTTTAATAAAATACAAAAAATGGGAATGTGATTTTTTCCCAGTGTTTCGATACCAGACCTTCTTAAACTAATCCTTGCTTGGGCCATAGCTTTGGACAATGCATAATGCAAGTCTTGCTAAGCAATATTTGTCTTGCAATGGCAGCTAGCTTAGCAAATTGAAAATCCTTCCTCCATGGTAACAAATCCACAATGAAATTCAACACGTGTAATTCAACCGGGCTCGGAATTACACGTGTTGAATTAATAACAGTGATGAAATTCATGACGTGTAATTCCGAGCCCGGGCCCGGGTATTTCGGTAGTTAATGAATTCTGAGCCCGTCCGAGACCGGGCCCAAGCTCATCTCTAATTCAGGACATGAAATGAGAGATCTTTCCAAATCCGGTCTATTTCCCAGATGTCACCCCTTCAGACTATCACCTGTTCCGATCTCTGTCGAATGCACTCCGTGGCTGAACGTTCAACAATGATGTTGATCTCCAGAATTTCCTTGATGATTTCTTCGCAGCAAAACTTGCACTGTTTTTTTTTCAGGAATGTCATTGCCGACCTATCCAGACGTTGGAACACCATCGTAAACAATGGGAGGGAATACATAGTTGATTGATTCCGTATTCCCTTCAGATGTAATACATTCCTGTAGTGCAGTGAAAAAAACGTTATGAACTTATGCATTAACCCAACATTTATCAGCTCTCCTCGATGGGTAAAAGACAAAAAAAATTTGCTATCTGACAAATTTCCTGTTATGAATATTTCAGAGCACCTATCTTCTTTGAAACATTAAATATTCATCATGTAAGATGAATCTGTAACGTTACTTTAAATTCTATTCTCGTTTCAGTGGCAATAGTGAACCTTCCGTCAGGACAATCTAAACGTTACAACCTTCTTTCCCTACCCACGTGATGGAAGCAAAAAAAATGTTGTGCGGTCTTTGTGGTCAACGACTATCATGCCAAATAGGCATTATATGTGATTTCGCTTGGCCTTGGACACACACAGAAAAGCGAGCGCCATGTTTAGAACAAGATATTGCAGTGGTGTTACTACACGACAAATGATTTGCAAAATACTGGTGATGCGCTTTTCATCTGTTATTTTAACATGTTTTTGGTTTCAGTGTTTTTTAGATTGTTTGCTGAAACAATAGTCAATTAAATAGTGAATTTTTAGCACGTAGACAACAGCTAGCAGTCTCAGAGATCAATATAGCAAGACAATGTACGGAGAATTGATTATCCCTTATTGTTGACTTGCAGGTGTTACAATAAAACACAATCCCCCCCCCCCGCTCTATCTCTCTCTCTATATATATATATACACACTCACCTAAGTGCCAGAAAATCTGGTACACCAGTCTACTACTTGGTAGGTCACCCACGGTAGCGCAGGACTGCAGAAATACGACGGGGCATGGACTCCACTAGCTTCTGGAAATTTGCTGTAGGCAATGCACACGTACTTCCTGCAGAACGTTCCACAATTTGGGTGCATTCCGAGGTCCCAAATATGTCCTATCACGTTCAGATCTGGGGACTTAGTTGGGAATGGCAACACCCCAAACTCAGATGAATGCACCTCTAACCATAATGTGGCATTCCGACACTTGTGTGGAAGTGCATTGTCCTATTGGAACAGGCCCAACCCATCAGCATGAATGCAGGACATGAACGGGTGTACCTCGTCAGAAAGGATACGCACATGGCGTTGGCCGGTCACAGACGTTTGTAGACGTACCAGGGGTCCTAGTAAAGTCCAGCTAAACACACCCCATAAAATTACGTACCCCCCACCAGCCGGTACAGTTCCCTGTTGACAGACGGGATCCATGGCTTCATGGGGTTTGCGCCACACACGAATTCTTCCATCTGCCCGATACAGTTGGAAACGTGACTCTTCAGACCAGGCACCTTGTTTCCAGTCATCAAGTGTCCAGTGGCGGTGTTGCCGTGCCCAAGCGAGGCGTATAGCTATGTGTCGTGCACCTATTAAGGGAACTCAGCTTGGGAGTCGGCTCCCAAAACCCATATAGGTTACGTTGCACAGTCCGGACGCTGATGCTTGTGGAGGCTCCAGCATTGAATTCCGATGATACCTGCGAGAGTGTTGTACGCCTATCACGTGAAACGATTCTTGACAGCCGATGATGGTCACGTTCATCCAATGTCTTTTTACAGTCACACTGGTATCGTACGTTGGAGGTTTTGTTGGAATTCTTGTAGTCACGGTACACCCTTGCAATGGGCGTCCGTGAAAATTTAAACTTCGTTTCTACCTCCGAAATACAATGGCCCATCTCACGAGCGCCAACTATGACACCGCGTTGAAAATCGCTTAAATCGTTCTTACTTGTCATTTTCATGCCGAAAACAGCTCTGACAGCTGGCAAGGATGTTTATCGCTTTATATACGCACTGGCGGACGCAGCCGAGTACGCGCATAGGTGACGTTGCTATGTATTTTGCATAAGCTCCTCTGTACCAGTTTTTCTGGCATTTCAGTACATATATATACACTGTGTATATATATACACTGAAGAGCAATTGAATTAGAGATACCTGTCTAGTAACGTGAAGCACCACCTTTCGCCCTGATGCCGACGGCGATTCGTTTCGGCATGGACTCGACAAGACACCGGAATCGTTGGGAAGCTATACGGATCCACGACCCCTGAACAAGCTCCCACAGTTCACGAAGATTTGATGCAGGGTGGTCAGAGCCTCGAACATCTCTCTCGGGGGCATCCCAGATGCGCTCGATGGGATTGAGGTAAGGTGACCTAGCTGGCCAAGGAAGCGAGGTCACGACAGTGGAGTGTTCATCCAACCATTCGGATACAATTCGGAAGCGATGGCACGGTGCATTGTCTTGTTGCAGGATGAGGTCTCCAGCGGGATGTTGAAGACGTACAAATGGGAGCAAATGGTCATCCAGGATATCCCGGTAACGTTGATCTGTGAGGGACGATGTCACACGTACCAGAGGTCCCAATTCCGTCAACGTAAACAGTCCCCAGACGAGAATGCCATCGCCACTAGCTTGAAGAGTACCCTGCTGGTAAGAAGGATACATCGCTTCATGTGGTTTGCGCCGTATTCGTGTCCTGCCATCCGCATGTACCAACGTAAATCTCGACTCATAAGTCCAGCCAATATCTAGGGTCCAGTGGCGATGTCCCCGCGCCTTTGCACCCTGTGATGTGCGGTCAGTAGCGGTACCCTCGTGGGACGATGGCTTCTGTACCCCATAGCGAGGAGATGGTTCTGGATGGGGTGGCTGCTTACATGTTTTTGTGCACCAACGTTAAATTGCCGAGTGATTTCTTGCACTGTGGCCCGTCTATCCGCTGTTACAATGCGACCTAGCCGACGATGACCCCGCTCATCCACACGCTGTTTTCCACGGCAGTTGGCCCTTGCAGGGATGGTTTTACCGGATTCGATGTACTCACGGTACACCCGTGACACAGTGGCTCGTGAAAATCCCAGTGCCTGCGCGACTTCCGAGATGGAGAGACCCCTTCGTCGGGACCCGACAATTTGCCCACGATCAAATGCGCTCAGATCCTTCATCTTACCCATACTGCGTCCGACTCTTATTGATTCTTGTCGCATCATTCCTTATATTGTCGGATCGCTGCATACGTCATGTCGTTTCCGTTTGCAGGGCCGCCCACAGCGCCACATTTGCATAACACCAGCTGTCTCTAATTCAATTGCTCTTCAGTGTATATATTGTTTTTAAAAAATTACCACAGAAAAACAATAATAAAATAAAATAGAGTAAAATAAGTAATGTAAGATGAAAATAAGGACGCGCAAAGCAGCAAACCAATAACCAAATCAAATACACATTCAACAAAACCCAAACAAACCACAAGAACTCCAAAGTAAGCAAAACTCAAATATGAACTAAAATAGCAAATGCCAGTAAATATACACTGCCAGACAATTGCTAAGGACGGATGACAATAGCAACGATAGCAACCATAAAATGGAAGGCAGGAAAATGTGGAAATTAGCATAAGTGCGGGATACAGTAAGACGTGCTGCGCATATGCAAATTTTGGATTGCCGAACTTGTTCGTGACGTCATAGTGCTGATAAGAGATATAAAGGCTTTGACGCGTATTGACCGTTGTTGTTCAAACGCAAAGCTGAAAGAGAAAGAATCAATTGACGAATTTGCAATTTTCAGTGTGTCTTCCAGACATCACCTAGATGATTTTACGCGTGGCCGTATTATTGGCAAGATTGAAGAAGGGCGAAAAATAACAGATGTTGTCAGGGAGTTCGACGTCAGCCACAGTGTTGTTTCAAGTCTTTGGAAATCATTTCAAACAAATGGAGAGTGTAGCAAACGTCACGGGGGAGGTCGTGTTCGCAGTACGACACCTGCAGAAGATCGGTACATAGTGCTATCAACAAAAAGACACCGGCGCAGCACAGCTAGTGAGGTAGCAAATCAGATGATGGCTGCTACTGGCAAGCGGATCTTCCGAAAAACTGTCGCCAGACGTTTGCATGAAGGAGGACTATACGCCCGCTGTCCTGTTGTGTACATCCCATTGTCTAGACGTCACCGTACCGCCCGTTTGCAATGGTGCCATCAACATCGCAATTG
This sequence comes from Macrothele yani, assembly GCA_039090855.1. Lineage (NCBI taxonomy): Eukaryota > Metazoa > Arthropoda > Arachnida > Araneae > Macrothelidae > Macrothele > Macrothele yani. The sequence goes on along the minus strand of CM077013.1, from coordinate 49,688,344 downwards.
GACTGATAACGACTGGTCTGCTGTCCTCTTCTCAGATGAGTGTAGATACAGTCTATCGTCTGATTGTCGACGACAACTGATCTGGCGTGATAGTGGTACTGCATATTGTCCAGCAAATATACAGGAAAGGGACTGATATCCGACATGTAGTGTCATGGTATGGGCTGGCATCATGATCAATGGCCGTACGTCCCTCTATGTGCTTCCACCTGGGACTATGACTGGCCAACGATACATTAATGTTCTGCTACCTCATGTTCGCATATTCCGTGGTGCTGTCGGTGATAGATTCTTTTTCATGGACGACAACGCAACATGTCATCGAACAGACGCTGTCCAGGAGTGTCTTGAGAGCAAAGATATTCAACGCCTCGTATGGCCAACACGTTCTCCAGATCTGAATCCCATTGAAAATGTGTGGGATGCTTTGGGGAGGAATCTTGCTGGTCGCCAATGCCCTCCAATATACAAGGACATCCTCATCCGTGCACTGACAGAGGAATGGGATAAATTACCCCAACAGCTGCTTTATAATGTTGTGTAAAGCATGATACGACGTGTGGAATCTTGCATCGCCCTCCATGGTGGCCATATCCCGTATTGACATCTTACGCCGGAGCGCCTGCGGACGGTAATTGCATTTTTTTTTTTCACGTTTACGTATTCTGCACAAAATGGCCTGTTTGTCCCTTGAACACGTTCCAAAGCCTTCTGGATTTCAGAGCACAAAATATTGTCTTTCTTGTAATGTCCTGGCATTCTGACATTATTTTATTTCACTTGGCACCCAACCACACTTACTTTTTTGTGCGCTATATAGCCGTTTATGATCCGTCCTTAGCAATTGTCCAGCAGTGTAGTAAAGAGTCTATAAACAGATTGAATAATAATAGAATGGAAGACAGAAAGCAAGAACGAAGAAACAACAAAAACACGGAAGACCATTGTCTTGCAACTCCAAGAGGTGAGACGGAACGACAATTGCCAGAAACCTTAAACTATGACGAAAAGACAGGAATGTCCACTTCTTCAGAACACCGACATTTTCAATGGCTTTTCTGGACTCGATAAAGGTTCGATACACCAAAGACTTGCGGATGTCTCAAACCGAACGGACCTGAAAAAATAAACATTGGGTTTCCGTCTCACCTCTTGGAGTTGTAGGTCTGTGGTCTTCTGTGTTTTGTTGTTTCTTCTTTTTTTGTTTTCTGTCTTCCATGTTATTATGTATGTATCTGTTTATAGACGCTTTTATTATATCTACTGGCTTTTGCTATTTTAGTTCACACTTGAGTTTTGCTTACTTTGGAGTACTTGTGGTTTGTTTGGGTTTTATTGAATGTGTATATACAGGGGATTCAACTAAGCGTGTACAAACTCCTGGGAGGGGGTAGGTTGTACAAAGACAAATCCGAATCACATAGTAATGCACGGACGGAAACGCCATCTTCATGTGCTAGTGCACAGAGAGGACGAGAAATGAAAGAGCAGCACGTAAGAGAACAAAATAATTTTTGTTACTCACAAGACATTTGCGAAATGCATTGAGGTTACAGAAAGTGTTCAAAGTTGCGCCCATGAGCTGTAACACACGCTTGACATCGTCGGTGCATGGAATCACGTATATTTTGGAAAATTCCTGGCATGTTTCGGACTTCTGAAGCAGCTACAGAAATGCGTGCTACAAGGTCCTCATCACTTTCAACGGGGGTGTCGTACACCACCAGTCCTTTGATGTAACGCCAGAAGAAGTAATCAAGGCATTGTTAAGTCCAGTGATCTTGCACGCCAATTAACGGGACCACTACGCCCGATCCACTGATGTCCAAATATCATGCTTAAGTGATGACGAACGTCATTGCTAAAATGGGCGGGGATCCCATCGTGCTGGAACCACATTGCACGGTGCAGAGAATGAGGGACTTGTTGTTCGTTCAATAGCTATGGCAAGACGTCCTCCCAAAATATCCGGTAACTGAAAGTACAGTCGCACGGCGGCTCGTCCGTTGCAGTCCGCAGCTCCGTATACGAAGTGCATATCAGCCATTTCCACGTTCGTGAACTCAGCCATCCTACTACCTCTGCAGGTTTTTTACAAATGACGGTATCCTGAAAGAACGTATCAGCAGCCCTGATGCCGAACAACGTCATCTACCGAAGGAAGATGGGCTTTCCGACCCTGCATTGCTATGCGATTCACATTTGTCTTTGGGCAACCTACTCCTCCCAAAATTCTGTACATATTTAGCTGAATCACCCTGTATATACACTGCTGGACAATTGCTAAGGACGGATCATAAACGGCTATATAGCGCATAAGAAAGTAAGTGTGGTTGGATGCCAAGTGAAATAAAATAATGTCAGAATGCCAGGACATTACAAGAAAGACAATTTATTGTGCTCTGAAATCCAGAAGGCTTTGGAACGTGTTCAAGGGACAAACAGGCCATTTTGTGCAGAATACGTAAACGTGAAAAAAAATGCAATTACCGTCCGCAGGCGCTCCGGCGTAAGATGTCAATACGGGATATGGCCACCATGAAGGGCGATGCAAGATTCCACACGTCGTGTCATGCTTTGCACAACATTATCAAGCAGCTGTTGGGGTAATTTATCCCATTCCTCTGTCAGTGCACGGATGAGGGTGTCCTTGTTTATTGGAGGGCATTGGCGACCAGCAAGACTCGTCCCCAAAGCATCCCACACATTTTCAATGGGATTCAGATCTGGAGAACGTGTTGGCCATACGAGGCGTTGAATATCATCGCTCTCAAGACACTCCTGGACAGCGACTGTTCGATGACATGTTGCGTTGTCGTCCATGAAAATGAATCTATCACCGACAGCGCCACGGATCATGCGAACATGAGGTAGCAGAACATCATTAATGTATCCTTGGCCAGTCATAGTCCCAGTTGGAAGCACATAGAGGGACGTACGGCCATTGATCATGATGCCAGCCCATACCATGACACTACATGTCGGATATCGGTCCCTTTCCTGTATGTTTGCTGGACAAAATGCAGTACCACTATCACGCCAGATCAGCTGTCGTCGACAATCAGACGATAGACTGTATCTACTCTCATCTGAGAAGAGGACAGCAAACCAGTCGTTATCAGTCCAATTGCGATGTTGATGGCACCAATGCAAACGTGCAGTACGGTGACGTCTGGACAATGGGATGCACACAACAGGACGGCGGGCGTATAGTCCTCCTTCATGCAAACGTCTGGCGACAGTTTTTCGGGAGATCCGCTTGCCAGTAGCAGCCATAAACTGATTTGCTACCTCACTAGCTGTGCTACATCCGTTATTTTTCGTCCTTCTTCAATCTTGCCAATAATACGGCCACGCGTAAACTGATTTGCTACCTCACTAGCTGTGCAACATCTGTTATTTTTCGCCCTTCTTCAATCTTGCCAATAATACGGCCACGCGTAAAATCATCTAGGTGATGTCTGGAAGACACACTGAAAATTGCAAGTTCGTCAATTGATTCTTTCCCTTTCAACTTTGCGTTTGAACAACAACGGTCAATACGCGTCAAATCCTTTATATCTCTTATCAGCGCTATGACGTCACGAACAAGTTCGGCAATCCAAAATTTGCATACGCACAACACGTCTTACTGTATCCCGCACTTATGCTAATTTCCACATTTTCCTGCCTTCCATTTTATGATTGCTATCGTTGCTATTGTCATCCGTCCTTAGCAATTGATCGGCAGTGTATATATATATATATATGGAAAAAACTGCCGATTTATCGAACTTTGATAATGGACAAATTGTGATGGCATGGTGCCTCGGAACTACGATCTTGGAAACGACGCGGCTTGTGGGTTGTTTACGTGCCACGGTAGTTAGTACGTATCAAAAGTGGTGCACAGATGGCCAAACAACGAACCGTTGTCCAGCTGTGTGTCGTCCGCAGCTCATTGAGGCCATAGGGGAGCGGAGACTGTCGCGCATTGCTCACAGCGACCGCAGGGCCACTGTGCGTCAAATCACCCGTAGCAACAACTGTGCTGATCAGGGCGATGTGTCACAGCACACAGTTAATCGCAGCCTTCTGCGCATGCTCCTGCGTAGCCGAAGACCCAGACGGGTCTCAATGCTCACTGCACGTCATTGCCAACAATGCATGAATGGACCCCATGATCATCGAGGTTTAACCTTGGATGATTGGAAGATAGTGGCGTAGTCTGACGAATTAAGATTCCTGGTGCATCACGTAGACGGCACAGCGCCGATTACAAAGGGAGTATTTGGCCCCTGGATGCACTGTTGGGCAGAAACAGGCCAATGGCAGCTGTTTTATGCTGTGTGCGATGTTTTCTTGGGACACTTTAGGCCTCATTATCCCAATAGCACAATCCCTAACAGCTGTCAGGCATTTGAACATCATTGCGGACCGAGTTCACCCATTCATGGCAGCTATGCTCCTTGCTGCTGATGGCCATTACCAACAGGATAATGCGCCATGCCAAACTGTCAGAAGCGTCAAGGAGTGGTTCGAGGAACATGCTGGTGATTTTCTGTTAATGTCCTGGCCTCCAAATTCACCTGGCATGAACCCGATCGAACATTTGTGGTTCGACTTGGAAAAGCAGGTTCGTGTTAAATCATCACCACTCCGAAATGTACGGGAACTGGAGGACCGGCTATTAAGGTATCAGGTACCCCAGAATACCTATCGCCATCTCATCGAATCGATGCCTCGCCGAGTGGCCGCTATTTTGCGGGCCAAAGGTGGCCCTACACCTTATTGGGTAGGTGGTCCTAATGTACTGGTTCATCAGTGTATATATAATCGGTTTATGGCGTCTGACGTCACCTTACGATCCCCAAGAGTTTTTTTTCCCCATTTTTCGCTATCAAAGCACCATTATTCTATCAGGCCATTTTGAATAAGTGCTCACTTTATTCCATCAGGCCACGTTCTTCTAGGTCGGCCTTTATTTTTTCGTCTATTTGATTTAAATTCCATTGTAACTCTGGGCAGTCTTTCATTGGTCATTCTTTTTAAATGACCAAACCAACGCCATTGTCTATTCGCACAGTTCCTCTTTGAACGGAAAAAGAACTTCGCCGACAGAATCAGATTACCAGATCTCGTAGAAAAAGAATTATTCAGCGTACGAGCGATAAAGACAGAGGCATAACCGGAAGCGCTGGCCAACACTGGAAGTTCTCGCCAAAGGCAAGGCCTCTGCCCCTGGAGCAGCTCAGGAAAAAGCACACAAATCACTATGTACAATCTGATTAAAATCGGAATTGAAACTTTCGCACCTGTTTCTGGTGCAGCTTTTTTGAGTCTTTGTCGTTTGTCCAGAATTTGCGTATAACATGTTTCGCCATTTTTGGTAATCTTGGCAGCTTATAATTCAGTGGTGTCAGGAACACTGTGACTGGACACTGGAATACAGGGGGAAAGTCATGTACTCCGACGAGTCGTGGTACACCTTGTTCTGTTCAGACGACAGGCAGAGGGTTTAGTTTGAGCTCCATGAAGCAATTAACCTTGTTACCTTGTAAACACAACTCAAGATTCTGGAGTTGGTGTCATGGTGTGGGGCTCATTTTGCTGGTAGGAACGGGTCCCCTGATAATGCTGGAAAGTAGAGTGTCCTCCAACGAATATCTGAATGTTGTTGACCGATCAAGTCCATCTTACAATGCTGACTTTTATCCAGCAGGTGATGGCTGTTTCATGAACGACAATACTACTGTCCACCGCGTAAAATGTGTTCAGCAGTGGTTCAGATAGCAGCGACTTCCCCATCTTCACTGACCATCACAAAACCCAGATCTCTGAACCCCATTCAGAATGTATGGAACATGTTAGAAAAAATATTTGCGAGAAAAGTCTTCTTTCGTCAAATTTAAGTTAGTTAAAAGACTGTCTGGTGAACGCCTGGTATGCTGTACAGTAGTTTGGAAAACAGATCCGGGAGCCCAGTCCTCTTCCGTGATATCTGAGTCAGTTAAATGACTCTCTGGTGAACGCCTGGTATGCTGTAGAGTAGTTTGGAAAACAGATGCGGGAGCACAGTCCTCTTCCGTGATATCTGAGTCAGTCAAAGGACTGTCTGGTGAACGCCTGGTATGCTGTAGAGTACTTTGGAAAACAGATCCGGGAGCCCAGTCCTCTTCCGTGATGTTTGAGTCAGTTAAAGGACTCTCTGGTGAACGTCTGGTATGCTGTAGAGTAGTTTGGAAAACAAATCCGGGAGCACAGTCTTCTTCCGTGATATCTGAGTCAGTTAAATGACTGTCTGGTGAACGCCTGGTATGCTGTAGAGTAGTTTGGAAAACAGATCCGGGAGCACAGTCCTCTTCCGTGATATCTGAATCAGTTAAAGGACTGTCTGGCGACCGCCTGGTATGCTGTAGAGTAGTTTGGAAAACAGATCCGGGAGCGCAGTCCTTATTCGTGATATCTGAGTCAGTTAAAGGACTGTCTGGTGAACGCCTGGTATGCTGTAAGGTAGTTTGGAAAACAGATCCGGGAGCACAGTCCTCTTCCGTGATATCTGAATCAGTTAAAGGACTGTCTGGCGACCGCCTGGTATGCTGTAGAGTAGTTTGGAAAACAGATCCGGGAGCGCAGTCCTCTTTCGTGATATCTGAGTCAGTTAAATGACTGTCTGGTGAACGCCTGGTATGCTGTGGACATAGATGCACTCCAACATCTTGTGGGATCTATACCAAAACACATACGTGTTGTAATTCGGGCTAAAGTAGGTCCAACCTAGTATTGAATAAGAATATCTAATTCAGCCTCCGGTATGTGTATTTTCAAAACATTCTTACATCGTAAAATTTCTTCACTTAAATATTAATCTAATTCTACGAAGACTTGTTACACAAAACAGACTACTAATACAGAGGCAGGAACCAATTCAGAAGTTTAGCTTAATGAGGTAGTGAGGGCCACTCCTTTAAAAGATAAGATGGGGAAAGATGAATTTTATAGAAGGACTGCATATAGGAATGCTCTGGCTGCGCTTTCCCAATCCGGGGTCACATGTCCCTAAAACCAATTCTTTTTTCAAAAAACTGATTACTTATCTGGGCCAAAAATTTCGTTAAACGTGCTTGGTAACCAAACCTGACGCAAGGTCGCGGACGAGACAGAATACGAGTTCGTTCGAGTTCGTTAGATAATACTAAGGTATCAGCACTCGAATGAAAATTCCATTTTGATAAGTCCAACTCACGCCGCAGCACCGACAGCAATATATTTTCATCTCGCCGCTGGAAACTCTGTGACTGACGGGTGTGAGTGGACATCACGTTCGCGACATTTGAGTTTTACCGCCTCTCTTGGGATCCACTTTTCGTGGATTTTCCCAATCTGTTTTTCCAAAGCAAAAACAGTTGTTTGTGTGTGTCAAGTCAACTGGCCGCTGTGTTTAGCGATCTATTAACTTTCTTCGATTGCTCATTTGTGCTTGTGTTCACTTCTTTACCTCGAATGTAACTAATTAACTTTTTAAGAATAGAGTTTGCGTTAAGTGAGTTGAGTTGAGATGTCTGGAGAACGGGATAAGTTCCGTAAATTCGAATCAGGTTATCAAAAAACAAAGAAAAGGGAAAGAAGAGAAATGTTTTTAAGAAGTCAGGAAGGTGCCTTCGATAAATTTTTACTACCTTTAGCTTCAGTTCCTGTGGCCAGCAGTTCATCGTTAGCTTCAAATTGCATCGAAGATAAAGAATCCAGTGATAATAATGTGGATGTGGTTCAAGTCAGAGCGAGTGATAACAATGTTGCGAGTATCTCTGACCAGCTTGCACGAATACCTGATGTGAAGGAATGTGATTCATCATTTCAAACAAGTGAAGAATTTGTTCTACTGTTAGATCCAGGAGAGTGGCAGCCTGTTAACAACACACAGTTTGATGTAATCTTGCAAAAGGGCCCGATTTGTGTGGTAAACTATGATTTCCAAGTGATGACGAGAAGCGGCACTTTTTTTTTTTTTTTTTTTTTGATTGGAGGTTTAACGACCACCGTGAGCAACTCAATGGGCTATAAGCAGTCGCCCGTCCCTAATTTAGGGTCACTGGTTCCAGGGAAGGGAGAGAACCAGTGCCGTAAGACAAACACAACATCCATGCCTCACCGGGATTCGAACCCGGACCCCTTACGGACGAATGATCAGAGGCCAGCGCCTTAGACCACTGCGCCACCGGGGCGGCGCGGCACTTTTCGCCAGAACACTATAAGCGTATTTTACACAACGGAGATACAGTAGACAGGAGGTAGTTGATTTACTAAAAAAAATGATAAAGTTTTCTGTTTTTCCTGTAAATTATTCGGAAACACAAAGGGGGGCATGTTAGCACGTAAAGGGTTTTGCGACTGGAAACATTTAAGTCATAGGTTAAAGAATCCTGAAATTTCCCAAAATCACGTAGAATGTACCAGAAGGTTAACTGAGTGAGTGCTTAGACTTGCGAAAAACCTCACCGTTGACGACAAACAAAGGTCATTCAGTTTTCAAGAAAAGCAGCATCGGCGCGAAGTCTTGAAACGCATTTTACATGTTATTCAGTATTTGGCTGAACATAACCTTGCATTTAGGGGTGATAACAACACTCTGCACTCGCCCAACAATGGCAATTTTCTTGGTTTGATACAAATTATTGCAAAATTTGACCCTGTTTTACAAGTGCATTTAAGACGCACCTAAAATAGCGAAATTCACAACCATTATTTGGGTAGCCAAATTCAGAATGAACTCATTAATATAATGGCATCTAAAGTAACAAAATCTAATGTAGACCATGTTAAGAAATAAAAGTACTTTTCAGTTATAGGCTACTAGATTGCACTCCCAAGAGCAAATGTCGTTGGTCGTTAGAAATTGTTACATCGTATGGCATACGATTTGTTAATATTTCAGAGAAATTTCTAAAGTTGAGGAACACTTCATTAAACTTATAGAAATTGTGTCATCTACTGGAAAACACCTCTCTGTCTGTCTCTTGGTAGCTCTGAATGAGTTTGGTTTGAACTTAAATGACTGCAGGGGCCAGTAATAATATGAAGGGTGGAAATAATGGTGTCCAAGTTCGAATTGTTCAGTTAAATCCTACAGTATTTTTCATGCTATGTGCATGCCACAACTTAAATTTACTCTTAGGAGACATGGCTGAATGTTCTGCAAAGGCGATTACTTTTTTGTGTAATTGGTAGAATCTATTCTATATTTGCAGCATCTCCTACTCGATCGAACATTATGCTCAAATGTGCTCCTCATATTACTGTTAAGAAGTCCTGGGACACTAAATGGGAAAGCCGTGAGTGTAGAAAGTGTTAAACTCATTAGATACCAAGCAAAAGAAGTAAGAGACGCACTTCTTGAAGTTGCAGACACAATAAATGATCCTAAAATCAAATGTGAAGCTCTCTCATTGGCAGTACATGAACTTCAGAGCTATGAATTCTTATTAGGTATTGTTATATGGTATCGCATACTCTTTTGTAAACAGTATGAGAAAACCACTTCAATCAGAGAGCATGCAGCTTGACATTTGCAGAAAATATACTTCAGGGGGTTATTAAATTTTTGGATCAATTTCGAAATGAAGGCTTCAATTCAGCAATTCTGGCAGCTCGTGAAATTTGTGAACAGTTAGGTGTTGAACCAAAATTTTCTGAGCATAGAGTGGATTAAAAGAAGAATCTTTGATTACGAAGTCAATCAAAGATTCTTCTTCAAAATAGAGTATTTTTATCCTAATATAGACACTGCTTTACAGTCTGAAAACTCGTTTAGAACAATATAAGGAGTTCAATGACAAGTTTGGATTTTTTGGATTCTCTATCGAAAATGAAACAAATGAATGACGAAGATCTAATGAAATATTGCAAAAACCAGGATTTGACCCTTCGTTCAGGAAATTACCGCGATATATGCGGAGAGGAGCTATTCACAGAATTGAAAATAATCAGAGAACTACAGTAGTTCCGGACGACGTCAATACTACCACCCAAGTATTGCAATTTTTAAACGGAATGCAAAATCATTTCCCTAACATAGCCATCGCGTACAGAATCATGTTAACTGTTGTGACATATATTCTAAATTAACTTTCCTTTTTAGTTTCTTTCCCTATGTAAATCTTGAGTTTATTCTCAGTTATACTTCACTCTTAACGTGATATCTTTTCTCTCAAACGAATACTGTTGGCAACATAATTGAGGTTGAATGAACGTGACGTATGCCTGATATAAGATAAGAACGAGAGATAAAAACGACGACTAAACTGTTGTAAGCGAGCGTTGTTAAAGAGAGCGTTGCTTGGAGAAGTGTTGCAAGTTGAGCGTTGTGTTAAGAGCTGTGTGGTGTGTGGAGAGTTTAATGCGAAGTACTATGTGATGTTATGATTTGTTATGGAAGTGCTACATCCTAAATAAAGCATCTTTTCCGTAAGTTTGACTTATGTTGTTTACATGTTTCGTCTGGCCGTTAAGATTTAATTTAGGAACTACTTCATCTTATGGTTGTGTTTTTTTAAATAACGTAGAAGTACGAAAAGACTTCTACGTCATACTGTGCCGATAACAGTCCCGAGTGCGGAAAAAAGTTTCTCTCGCTTGAAATGAATCAAATCGTATCTGAGGACAAGCATGTCTCAAGAAAGGTTAACTGCCCTCGCTACATAGTCAGTAGAACGCGATGTGGCATCAAAACTAAATTACGATAACATTACTGAAGATTTTGCTGGACAAAAGGCGAGAAAGGTCTCCTTCGCGTGACAGGTAACACGTGAAATTTTCTTTTAACATACAAGTATATTCATGAAATACGATGACTGTTTCTCTAACTTTTAAAGGACATTTTTTATATGTGTTACAATTCACTGGGAAATTGTTGTACCTATTTAAAACATTTTTATCTTTTTCCGCATAGGTTTCATTTTTAAAATACACTGCTATAGTAAAACAGATTTAAAAATTCATGCTGCACAGTGCATAGTATTCCTAACATTTACCTTCTTTTTAGCACGTCTTTTGTAAAAAAATGATCGAGCTAAGTTACCGGTTTGTCTGTCCGTCCGTCCGTCTGTACCCACGATATCTCTGCAATTATTAGTATGATTTGAAAACTTTTTTTTTGCATTGGGAAGCTTGAAATATGCGAATGATGATCCTTTATTTCGTTTTTTTTTTTTTTTTTTTACGATGTACAATTTTGCCGCTAGAGGGCGTAAATGCAGATGATGTCGAATTCAAAAATGCGTTTTATTCCACATATTTGCTTATAAACCTCCAATTGAAAAACTTTTTTTATCTTTATATTCCATTTATGTCGAAGAGTATTTTAGATATAGTTACTTTTTCAAATTATGCATAGATTTTCCGCTAGGGGGCGTAAAATTAAATTACATTTTTCCCGATAATTCTTCTTTTAAAACTCCGAATTCAAATTTTTTTTTTTTCGGCGGATACACCTCGTGATGGAAAATCTTTTGCATATAATTTCAAATTTTTGGTAAACAATACTTTGGCCACCAGGGGGCGTAAGCGTTAATTTTTGCTTCTGATGTATTCACCATAAAATCTGAGCTTCTAAATCACCGACTGAAAAAATTCTTTCGTGGACTGATGCCACTCACATCGAAAAACCGTTTCGGATTATTTTCTCCTTAAAATATTCTGCAGTTTCTCCGCCAGGGGGTGTAGATGTACACCTTATTTTCGTCAATATCTCTACTTCTAGGAGTCCGATTTTAAAAAGTTCTTCTTTATTGGATAGTGTTTCCATTGTGACATGTTTTTCATATAATTTCAAAATTTCCCAGTAGTTCATAGATTTTCCGCTAGGGGGTGTAGAGGTAAATCGCGTTCCCCCTATAACTCTGCTTTTAAATCTCCGATTTCAAACATTCTTTCTGCACCGGATACAGCTCCTGACAGGAAACTGTTTGCACATAATTTCTAATATTTGTAAAAAATGGTTTGGCCACCAGGGGGCGTAAATCTTAATTTCCGCTTCTGATGTATTTGCAGCAAAATATGAGCTTCTAAATTCTCGATTGAAGAAAATGTCGTTTGTAGACCGATAGTACTCATGTCGACAAACCTTTTAGAAACAATTTCTTCTTAAAATAATGCATGGTTTCTACGCCAAGGGGCGTAGATGTATATCTTATTTTTGTCAATATCTCTGCTTTTTGTCAATATCTCTTATTTTTGTCAATATCTCTAAAAATTCCTTCTTTGTTGGATGTTGTTTCCAGTGTGATATGTTTTTCATATTATTTGAAAATTTTCAAGTAATTTATAGACTTTCCGCTAGGGAGCGTAAAGGTAAATTGCTTTCCCCCTATATCTCTGCTTCTAAATCTCCGATTTGAAAAATTCTTTCTGCACCGGATACAGCTCCTGATAGGAAATCCTTTGCACATAATTTCAAATTTTTGTAAACAATGGTTTGGCCACCAGGGGGCTTAAGACTTAATTTCCGCTTCTGATGTATTTGCAGTAAAATACGAGCTATCATATTTTTGTCAATATATCTACTTCTAGGTGTCTGATTTGAAAAATTCCTTCTTTGTTGGATAGTGTTTCCAATGCGAAATGTTTTTCCTATAAATTCAAAATTTTCAAGTAAATCATAGACTTTCCGCTAGGGGGCACAAAGGTAAATTGCATTTTCAGAGTTATTTTGGCTTCTAAAACTCCGATTTGAAAAATTCTTCCTGTATCGCATACAAGACCTAATGGAAAATATTTTTCACATAATTTCTAATGTTTGGTAAAGAATGGTTTGGCCACCAGGGGGCATAAGTGTTAATTTCTGCTTCTGAAAATCTGGGCTCCTGAAAACTCGACTAAATTATTTTCTTTCTTGGACCGATACCGCTCATATGGGAAAACCTTTTGAGAATACTTTCTTCCTACAATAATGCATGGTTTTCCCACCAGGGGACGTAAAGTCACATCTTATTTTTGTCGATATTTCTGTTTCTAAGAGTCCGATTTGAAAAATGCTTTCTGTGTTGGAGAGCGTTCCCGGTGTAAAATGTTTCTCATATAAATTCATGTTTTTCTTAAAGCACAAGTCTGCAACCAGTGGGCGTAAGCTCACGATTCCGTTTACAGCAATATCTGAGGGATTAAAAACCCCATTGAAAAACTTCTTTCTTCCGTCAGATACTATTGTTTTCCATGCCGGTTTCATTGACTTTGAATAGCTTTGATAAATTTAATTCGCGTCAGAACGGATTCAAAAGACGTGCTTATTACACCTGAAAATTCGGTGTCATTTTTCTTGTTTTATTTTGTAAAGGAGAACGACCGTTGAACTTAATAATAATAGCAGTTACAGTTACAAGTTTAAAAACAATATTAGTTCCTTATGTAGCAAATAAATGAGTGAAAAGGTTATCATCACCTTATCGGAAAATGAAAATATTCTATTGCGTACGTGCTTAAAATACCGTTAGCCAGGTTGATTTAGCAAAAAGTATTAGTTAGCCAGAGGGTCTCGCAGGGAGAGTTCGCACAGGGCCTCGCGTAAGCTTGCGGCGGTACTGGGTACTGGCCCAGAATAATGAAGTTGAAAAAAAAAAAAAAATACCCGGAGAATGCATATCCCAAAATATTGAGAATCGATAAAATACGTATCTTCGGCATATTAAAATGCGTTTGCAATGATTCGTTGAATTTACGTATTTTTAGGAGCACATACAAATGTATCTAAAAAGAAGCAGCCAATAACAAAGAGCAAAGGACCAAGTGATGCCTCATGGGGTCCGGGACACTGGAGTCACCCCCACCGAGTGCGGCAAGGTCTTAGTATGATGCAGCAGAGTAACATATACGAAACCGTGGAGTAATTTAAGGAAGTGGGTCAATTTCGCAAGCTTTTTTTTTTAAATCTTTCAACAGTACTAAACGAAAAAGGTGCCTGAATGAATCGCAATTTGAAATTCCTTCTCTCAAATTTAACACAAAATACATGCTCACTTCCTGCAATTTACGGAATTAAATATCTAACTAATTGGGAACAGTTAAACCTTTCCCAATACGCGATGTTTTGTGCTGCCATCTAACGGGAATCAATGGTACTAAAATATTGTATATTTCGACAGGTTCCTGGCTGATTAAATGTATTTGTTCTGTATAAACTGGCAAAAAATTTTATCAAAAAAATATTTCCCGTTAGAAAAGAACAGTTTTTAGTAATCGTTTAATATAATCAAAAGTAAATGGCGATTCTTCCCTCCATTCGACCATTTGTAATTCCAGTTTGCATTTTTTTATTTTTTTCAAAGAAAACTTCTTTCAGTTCTCATACGCTTTTTTTTCCAGAATTTGCTTATCATTTCGTAACTAATAATAGATCGCTCAAAGTGAAATCCTTCTTTACAAACTATGTAATTTTTACAGTATTTGTTTCGTTTCAGAATAGTTATTTAAGCACAAAAATAATTTCGCTATATATTAAAAGGACAACTATGGGTAGTGTTTCTGATGCAGATTTTCACTGTAATTACGCATGTTTTAGCAGTGATTTCTATGTTGTTACTAGTATGAATACAAGAATGAAGTTGAACATCATACAGCATTGTTAAAAATCCTGAAGGGATTTATCCAGACATTTTAAACTAGGATTGCCGAAAAAATTTGTGGTTGAGATGTTGGATGAAAGCAAATTTTCTTTCGAAAGCTAAATATTTTTATAGTGAGATATTTAGGCTTTAAACCTAGGACTGAAAACGGGTAGAAGTTCAAAAATGAAAATCTGTTGAATTTTTTAACAATTAAAAGTGATTAAATTCGAGAACATTTTTCCAGAAGTCTTAAATAAGGAATTATTAACATGAGTTCAGCAGATTGGGATATTTTAACAAATCTTGAGGATGCTGAAATGATTCAGTGGTACATCAGCAAAATTTAAAGCAGAGTAAATTGAAGAGTTACCTACGTACTCGTGTGTTGTTGTTCCAATTGTTGACTTTGAAAAAGAACTAAAGAAACAAAACATTAGGCTGCTATATACATAGGCTTCAAATAAAGAAAAAATATTGCATTATGGTAGACGATACTTATATTTATATATATGTTTATATGACTTCGATATTCCTCCAACAACCCCCCTCTCCAAATTTCATAACACACCCTCCCATAAATAAAAATTTCAGCCCACCATTTGAGAATGTGTAACACACACGCGCGCACACATAATATATCATCATCATTATCATTGTCAACCGTTATCAATCGACTGCTGGATGAAGGTCTCCCCAAGTTTCTTCCACAACTGTCTGTCTTGAGTCAGTCTCCTCTGCGTCACTCCCGAATGCTTTCGAATTACATCCGCCCATCTCCCGCGTGGTCTGCTTCTGGGCCACAATGTGTGTGTGTGTATACGTGTGCGTGTGTGTGTGCGTAATAAAGGGTTCAAATTTTTATTTATGGAAAGATGTTTGAGGAAATTTAGAGGGGCCGTGGAGGGATGTCGAAGTGTCTGGATAAATCTCTGTAATTCTGTTTTTGGCACTCTAAATTTTCCTCTCCAATTATTGTATAAAATTTGCTCGCGCTGTTGTTCACAGACAAGATTTAACAAAGCTAATTTTCATTTTCTAACATCCACAAAACATTGT
Organism: Macrothele yani; assembly: GCA_039090855.1. Lineage (NCBI taxonomy): Eukaryota > Metazoa > Arthropoda > Arachnida > Araneae > Macrothelidae > Macrothele > Macrothele yani. The sequence goes on along the minus strand of CM077013.1, from coordinate 49,672,712 downwards.
ATTATCCGTGATATAAGGAAAATATCGTTTGATTAGAAATTTTGAAATACACCAAGCACACGCGTTTCTTCGAATGTGATGAACGTGATCTACACTCTGCCATTCGTTAACGAGTTACGAAAACCTTCAAGTAAAATTACTGAAATCTAAGAAACTACCATGAAGAGCAGTTCATTTAATCGTGTAATTCGAGCTCAAAACCAGTTAGTAACCATTCCTTATTGCTAACCAAGTAAGTTTACTTTTGGAGGAAAAAGCATGTATTTAACTAGGGGTAATTCCTACTGAACAATAATTATCATAGCATGTACATGTATATATGCTGGACAACTTGCCTGAAGGACGAATCACAGATGGACAACGGAAATTTTAGACTGGATTCCAAGAGACATGAAAAAATTCAGAAGACCACATGGGAGATGGATGGATGAAATTCGAAAGCATACGGGAGTGATATGGAAGAGATTGTCTCAAGACAGACCGTTGTGAAAGAAACTTGGGGAGACCTTTATCCAGCAGTGGATTGATAATGATCGGTAATGATGTGATGATAGTGTATCTCAGTATGGCATCGGGCAGCCATGTTTGCTCACACAACATGCCAGACGTCTCGGCATGGAGTTATACATATGTTCCCAATGGTGTCCTGCGATAAGCCATCCCACGCAGCTTGAATCTTCTCACGCAGTTCCAGCAGATTGTGCGGTAGGGGTGGAGTGTGTATAGAGCGTCCAATAGCATCCCACACATTTTCAATCGGCGAAAGGTCTGGCGATGCGGCTGGCCATGGCAGAGTATCAGTGCCTTGAAGGCAAGCTCTCGAGACAGCAGTAGTATGCGGACGAGCGTTGTCCTGTTGGAAAATCGCACGAGAGTGAGCGTTCACGGGAGTGAGCGTTAGGGCCACTGGTTGCAGGACCTCATTAACGTAAAGTTAGGCTGTCAACGTGCCTATAATGAACACCAAAGGTGATCTGGCATCGTAGGAAATTGCTCGTCACACCATGACACCAAGCCTTCTGGACTTGTGACGCTCGACAACAAACCGTTCACCTTGGGGCTGACCATAGTGCCTCCACACACGGATTCGGTGGTCGTCTGGTCCAAGACAAAAGGGGAACTCGTTACTGAAGATCACCCGCTGCCATTCTGAGTGGCTCCATGGCAGTGTGGCACGACACCATCGCAGTCATTGGAGACGATGCAGTGGTGTTAAGCGCAGTTATCGTAACGGTCAGCGTGCGTGTAGTCCTACTTCGTTCAGCCGTCTGCCAATGGTGCTGGCACCAAACGGACGATTCATGGAGGGCACCACGGCTTGCTGAATATCCGCAATCGTGACTGTTGGATCACTCTGGCATGTCGGACAACCCATCAGTCCTCTCTCTCTCTCTCTCTCCGTGGCTCGTCTATAGGTCCCCCAAAGCCTTCCTGTCCCTTCTGCGTGCCTTATTCTATCCACTGCCGCCAACAGCGTACTATGGTGATATCCGCACGAGCAGTATGGAGTGCAATACGACGATAAGGTCATCCCGCTTTCCGGAGCCCGATGACGTGTCCCCTCTGGAACTCCTCCAACTGCTCGAATTGCTACCGAACTTTTTTCCGAGGCATACTTCACTTACAAAAGGTGCAACCAACAAAACAGCACGAGCCAGAATGGCAAGCACGCGCAACGAGGCGACCTTGTATAGCCGGTCAGGCACAGACAGCACTACGACCCCTCCTTGCTTGCGACACATGCGCGGCCGAGCGTGATACTTAAATCATTTGCATGTCTCACTATACCAAACCTATCCACCAAGTTTCATTCCTGTCGGTTGGTTCCTTCTGGGTGCAACTATTTTTTTGGCGATGAGTGTATATACCGTTACCAATGTAATAATGGCCTAGGACACTAGCGTCTCGCGACAGCGATATCCACATGTATCGAGCTATCTCATTGGCAGCAATAAAACCGGCACCCACCAATTGGCGATCGGCACTGAAACGGCACTTGTTTACAGCGGAACGCTAGAACAGCTCCGCGAGCAATCTACTGTTCTTGATCTGGCAACGCTCAGTAAATATTAAGTTGTCGGTCCATACTACCCTTCGATAGTATTAAAATTCCATGAAGTAGTCGTTGAATTGGTCTGTTGTATTTTATAATGCCTCAATGGAATTTGTATCGTCTCGTTAACGATGTCGTACGAGATAGAAAAACATGCATATCATGGTGTGAAAGATATGGTTTGCTACCCACCCTTGAAATAATAAGGAATCACGAATGGCAATAAATATCGCTGCTTTTCTTCTTTAATTGTCTTTTGCTATATATTTCTCAGTACGAATTAAAATACTTACTGTAAATACGAAAGTATAATTTTTTATCAGTCTCCCAACGTATATAGCGGTAAGATCGTTCATTTTTTTTAGTTATTTTTCAACATCTCAGTTATAGTTTTCATTTAGTACATGAAATATTTTTTTATGAAACCAACGTTAGTCATCATGATGAATAAAAAAATAAGAACAGAATGCAAAGATAACCACCCATAATGTTTGCGTTCGAATGTAAACAACAACAGATGCATTGCCAGATCGAAAACAGTAGATTGCTTGCGGAGCTGATGTAGCGTTCCGCTGTCTTAGCTGTGAGAAATGAGGAATGCGCCCGTTTGTGGAAGAATAGCCATTTTTATATTTGGATGTATACTGCAAACAGGTTAAATTGTTCGATTGGTGCCGACAGCCGCCAATGAAGAAACTAATGTTAACCAAGATGTAAACTAACTGTGTCACGACTTCGACGACGTATACGAACTACAAGTGCTGTTTCAGTGCCGGTCGCCAATTGGTGGGTGCCGGTTTTATTGCTGCCAATGAGATAACTCGATACATGTGGATATCGCTGTCGCGAGACGCTAGTGCCTAGGACAGCGCTGTCCTCCTGGCTGCGCGCGAAAGAAAATACTTTTATCTCTCGAGCAAGGCTGTAGTGAAGGGTGTACGGCGGTATACACCGTACACCCTCTGCTATTTTTTGGCAGAATAGCGTATACCTCAAAGACCATATTATCAACAGAACTTCAATCTCGAACAGCATCGCTGCCAATGGCTGAACATCCAAAAAAAGAACCATAAGAATTATAGAGAGCTTCGGAGAAAATCCTGGGGAAAAAAACTTATTCAGCATCAGCAGCGAACGAGGAATTATTATTTAAAAAATCCCATTGATTCCTAACAACAAAATTTTACGTATTAAGCAAACCAGTTTATTCAAAGCATGGCTGACAGGATGGAATCAAGACTGTGTTCAAATTCAAACAGTGAAATTCTGCAACTTCTTAAAAATATTTCTTCATTAGAGCGAATAAATATTAAAACATACGACGTGCGCTATGGAGAACTAGAAACAAGGCGAATCTGTAGACGTTTTAATTAATGTTGATGAAATGTCATTAATAAGAGAATATACTGAAAACGTCCAAGTTGTACTCTCTCAGAGACTGAGAGAATATTATCTCGTTTTCAGTATATTCTCTCAGAGACTGAGAGAATATACTGAAACCGTCCAAGTTGTACGAGAAAACTTCAAACCCCGCTTAAGAACGATTTCAACTGTGCTTTGTTCGACAGCCGAATGTGAACGAGGATTCAGTTTAATGAACATTATAACCTCAGAACATCTTTGTTAATCTCCAATGTATCTAACCTGATGTTCGCAAATTTAAATGGACCGCTCATTGAACGATTTAATCCAAAAAATATGTAAGTTCTTGGTTGATGAATCATCGTTCAACAACTGATAGTAGATCAAGAGTATCTTCTAGAGAAGAACAGTACTGTAAAGACTTATCTCGTCAGGCCTTTTTTTTTTGGGGGGGGGGGATTTGGAGGTTTAACGAGTGCCGTGAGCAACTCAATGGGCTATAAGCAGTCACCCGTCCCTGATTTAGGGTCACTGGTTCCAAGGAAGGGAGAGAGCTAGTGCCATAAGACAAACACAACATCCATGCCTCACCGGGATTCGAACCCAGACTCCTTCGGGACGAATGATCAGAGGACATCGCTTAGACCAGTGCGCCACCGGGGCGACCCAGGCTTTATGGGATATTATTTCAATAAAAATTAAAATAATCTTGTGCATGCTCTTCAACATGTCAAATTAACAGGAGAGAAGAGAAGATACTTTATTTATATCGGTAAGTGAGCTCATAGTCATGATTGTTAAAAAGGCACGATTTTTTAGGATTTGCACATAGCAGTTTTACGACTTCGGCACTGCTCTCGAGTAAATACAATTTCCATTCTAAATTTTAAAGTTGCTGCTCGGTTTTACAGGAGTTCGGGAAAATATGGCGGCTCTCATGCCTGCGTCATTTGGTACATCAAGAGCGTTGGTACGTAGGCCTACTCCGAAGATCACACAAGATCCTGGGCCGTATTGCCATTCCATCTCCTCGGGGAACTTCTAGATAAGCTGTTAGCTTCAGTCGAATCGGATACATAATAGACTTTAAATAATAAACTGGAGAAAATTCCCTATTTAAGAAAAAAAAAAAAATTCGTTCCACTAAAAATTTCCCCTCCCCCTATTTTGTGGATAAATAAAATTTTATTAAGCGGGCTCGATATAGAGGGTGCTTGCACAAACTAGAAGCCAACATCTAACATTTTTACTTCCACAGACGGGTTTTCAATGCAGTCGCCATCTAGTGAGAAAGAGTGGTACTACAGATGCTAAGTCTACGCAGACCAGATGAAGGTGTTTCTTACGTAAAGCTAGGAATTTACAGGATATGCACGGAGCAAGAGCGTACTGAGATGCCCGGCAACCCCCGAGTTGCGGGGCGAACTCACGGTTGAAAGGGCCTCTAGCCTCTGCAAAAAGGTTAGACAGAATTTTTTGCAGACACTTCATGTGAAACTGCTTAAAGAAATAAGCAGGAACTTTTGACGGCAAATTTGAAGGGTGTATGAAATAGAAGAGCAATTTTGGTAGGTTTTCTTTTCTTTTCTTTTCTATTTTTCAGAAAAGTAAAATTTTCGAAATCCTTTTCCCGTTCTTGAAGTTAATAAAAAAATAATGATGGGAAAGCAGCAACTCAGAGGCGCCGTAGCAGAATCGCGGTGACGGGCGACTTATGTCGCATAATAATTTTTTTTTTCTTTTTTTTTTTTTTCTGCTGACAAAAATGGCTTTTCCGGAACCTTTATTTTGGTCCTTCAGGGAAAGGAAAAACATCCCCAGAACTCCTTTTAATATCCCTTGCACAACTCCCTATCGTAGGCGCAAGTTTTCCATCTGGGAACGGAATCTTGTCTCTCAAGACTTTCCGAAAACGGAAGCTAAACGGAGCGATGATTTCACACATAACCGTAGTTTCTTTTTTCTAGAGATGTTTGCTCCTCCATGTTATTTTTAAATATTCTTTTATTGTAAAATGTTTGCATTTCATCTTGAAAACGGGAGCAACAATTGTTTTAAACTAACGTTGGACGGAGCGCTGTAAACTTAAATTTCTTTTACCGCGATTCCCTCTCTACCCTGTGTTGTTGTAAAATGTTTTAGTGTATTTTTTTCCCCCACAGTGTTCCCTCTGTCCAAATATTGTTGCCAAATATCATTTTATTGCAGATATGCTTGTGTTTCAGCATAAAATGGAGGCCAAAATTTCCGACGACAAAAGCTAAACAGAGCAAAGATTTCTTAGTGACCGCATTTTTTTTTTTTTTTCGCGATGTTCCCCCGTCCAACAATGTTATTAAAAACTTTTAATTACGTAATTCTTTGTTCTTAAAATTGAAGATGGAGGGGAAATTTTTCCGAAAACAAAAGTTGTTATCTTTTTTTACGCTTTCCAATCGTAGGTTGAAGAAGCGTATATGCTCCAGCTTTGTCCGTCTGTTTGTCTGTCAGCACGATAACTCGCGTAAAAATGGTTCGATTTCGATGAAATTCTAGTATGTGGTAGGGGACAACCTGGGAACGAGCCCTATTGAAAATGGACGAAATGGGGTAAAAGGTCAGGTTATAGGAGCGGGATCCATTCCAATGCCCTTATGCGTCATAACTTACGTAAAAATGCTTCGATTGTGACAAAACTTTATCATGTTGTTCCGACAGTATACTGAACCAATTCTCTTGAGTATCATCGAAATGGGGTTAGCCGCCCCGGTGGCGCAGGTCTTTGATCATTCGTCCGTAAGGGGTCCGGGTTCGAATCCCGTGAGGCATGGATGTTGTGTTTGTCTTACGGCACTGGCTCTCTTCCTTCCCTGGAACCAGTGACCCTAAATTAGGGACGGGCGACTGCTTATAGCCCATTGAGTTGCTCACGGTGGTCGTTAAACCTCCAATCAAAAAAAAAAAAAAAATGGGGTTAAAGGTCAGGGCAGAGGAGCGATATTTATTCCACTGCCATTATCCTCACAACTAGAGTAATAACTTGAGTAATGATTTCTGGTATGTTGGAAAGCTTATCATAATCAATGCATTGCATGATTTTACTAACTTGTTGTTTCTTTGTCACGGTGTCCCTTTGCGCTGTATTGTTCTTAAATACCATTTTATTCCATAAATCTTTATGTTTCAGTGTGAAAATTAAGTCAAATGTTTTGAACAGCAGAGGTTGCATGAAGCGATAATTTCTTCCGAAATTGTCTTTTTTTTTTCTCGCGATATTGTCACTGCCGTGTACTGTTGTTAAATATCATTTTATTCTAAAAATGTCGGTATTTCGGCATGACCCTAAGTCGAAAGATCATACTTTGCCCTTAGAGCTTTAAAAAGTGTGCCATGAGACGTGTGTTCTATTGCTTGCACGCTGCCGTCAGTCGTTGTTCAGCACGGCTGATATCAAAAGACCTTGACACCTGCAGAGTGATTTTAAATTTATTTCTTCCTTATATTTGAGTGGCCCTCTAATTAGCAGTGTATTTATTTACATTAAGTGCATGAGTATAAACACCGCATTTTCGGGTGTAATGAGCCCGTCTTTTGAATCCGTTCTGACGCAAATTAAGTGTATCAAAGCTATTCAAAGTCAATGGAACCCGTACGAAAAACAGTAGTATCTGACCTAATAAAGAAGTTTTTCAATCGGGTTTTCAATCCCGCAGATATTGCTGTCAACGGAATCGTGAGCTTACGCCCTCTGGCTGCAGACTTGTGCGTTAAGAAAAGTTTGAATTTATATGAGAAACATTCTGCAGCGGAAACGCTCTCCAACAAAGAAAGAATTTTTCAAATCGGACTCTTCGAACCAGAGATATGGACAAATATAAGATATGCATCTACGCCTCCTGGCGGGAAAACCATGCATTTTTTTAGGAAGAAAGTATTCTCAAAAGATTTTTCGATGTGAGCGGTATCGGTTCAAGAAAAAAAAATTGTTAGTCGAGTTTTCAAAAGCTCATATTTTGCTGCAAATACATCAGAAGCAAAAATTAACACGTATGCCCTCTGGTGGACAAATCGTTCTTTACCAATATTAGAAAATATGTGAAAAACATGTTCCATCGGGTGGTGTATGCGATACATGAAGAATTTTTCAAATCGGAGTTTTAGATGCAGAAATAACACAGAAAACGCAATTTGCCTTTGCGCCCCCTAGCGGAAAGTGTGTGATTTACTTGAATTTTTTGAATTTATATGAAAACCATTTCGGTCGGAAACGCTATCCAACAAAGAAGGAATTTTTCAAATCGGACCCTTAGAAGCAGAAATATTGACAAAAATACGATATACGTCTACGCCCCTGGCGGCAAAATCATGCTTATTTTAAGAAGAAAATGTTCCTAAAAGGTTTGTCGACGTGTGTAATATCGGTCCACAAATGAATTTTATTTCAATCGAGATTTTAGAAGCTCAGATTTTGCTGAAAATACATCAGAAGCGGAAATTAAGACTTACGTCCCCTGATGGCCAAATCATTTTTTACCAAAATTAGAAATTATAAGATACATCAGAAGCTGTATCCGGTGCAAAAAGAATTTTTCAAATCGGAGTTTTAGATCAGAGATATCGGGGAAACGCGGTTTACCTTTACGCCACTAACGGAAAGTCTATGAATTACTTGACAAGGTTTAAATTATAGGTAAAACATGTCGCACCAGAAGTTCTATACAGTAAAGGAATATTTTTTTTTTTAAATCGAACCATTAGAAGCAGAGATATTGGCAAAAATAAGATATTGACGGCCCTGGCGGAGAAACCATGCAATATTTTAAGAAGAAAATATTTCGAAAAGGTTTATCGACATAATTAGCATCAGTCCACGAAAGAATTTTTTCAATCGAGATTTTGGAAGCTCAGATTTTATGGCAAATACACCAGAAGCAGAAATTAGCCTTACGGCCCCTGGTGGCCAAAGTATTCTTTACCAAAAATTAGAAATTACATGCAAGAGATTTTCCATCAGGAGCTGTATCTGCTGAAGAAAATTTTTTTCAAGTGGGAATTCTAGAAGAAGAGATATCGGGGAAAACGTAATTCACTTTTACGCCTCCTATCGGAAAATCTGTGCGTAACTTGAAAAAGTAACTATACCTAAAATACTCTTCGACATAAATGGAATCGAAAGATAAACGTATCTTTTTAGTCGGATGTTTAGAAGCAAATATATCGAATAAAATGTATTTCGAATTCAACATCACCTGCATTTACGCCCTCTAGCGGCAAAATTGTACATCGTAAAAAAATAGAAAATGAAGGATCATCATTCGCATATTTCAAGCTTCCCAGTGCAAAAAGAATTTTTCAATTGGACTAATAGTTGCAAAGATATTGATACGCAGATGATCCCAAGACTAAAAAAAATATACTGTGTACACTTCAACCTATATAAAATGACGTGATAAAAACTAATTATTTTAAAACTCCATGAATTCCTCCTACGTATATACAGGTGACTAAATGTGCATAAATAATTACGCACAGCGCTAATATTCTGTAAAGCAAATCGTTTTGCTTTCACCGAAACACCCTTCCTCCATGTTACCCAAGGTGTGTTACCTTCACGATATTTATTAATGTTTACAGTTTACACCTACGTTACAGAAAGCTTAGCGCTGCGTCCAGATCATTTATACGTCCCAATTCCCACTAGAAAAAAGCACTCGAAAACTAATACAACAGCGTCTCCTAGCGTCTGTCGGAAATATTACTAAATGTTGACAGAACTAGGGTGCTACGATGACACGGACGTCGGGGTCACGCCACATTTTGTTTCTGTTCTAGGTCGATGGGGGCGCCACGTCCTATGGGAGAAGTTTCCACATGCTTCTGTATCTATTTCCAATCTATATATCCTTACTTTACGCGTTCGACATCGTTCCGGTTGATCAACCACTGTCCGTCCAGGAAATGCTCCAACGACCGGAAGAGGGGGTAGTCGCTAGGGGGCAATGTCCGAGGAATGAGATGGGTGCGGTTTGAGCTCTCAGCCCATGTCACTAATCGTGTGATTGGTCACCCATGCTGTGTGAGGTGTCGCTCCATCCTGCTGTAGGAGGATTCCCTTGCGGTCGTTTTGACGTGAGGAATGAGTGCTGGTCGTTTTAACGTGAGGAATGAGTGCAGATCGTCGAGCTGACGGCAGTACACATAGGTTGTGCTAGCGGTGTTTTCCTGCTGCAGCTCAAAAAACACGACACCTCGCATATCTCGCCAAACAGACAGCAAGACCTCACGTGGGTGTAGGCCGACTTTGAGGGTCGGCACGGGCTTCTGTTTTGGGTCCAGCCAGTGTTTCCGTGGGCTGATATTGTCATACACACTGTAAAAAAAATTCTGAAATTCACGATCTACTTTCCGTGATTTCTTTCGTAAATTTACAAAGCACGTTTTTGATACACCTTTTTCCGTGAAAAAACGGGAAAAAAACTGAATTTCACGGTTTCTTCACACACTAGAAAAATTCTGAATTTTCAGAAACCTTTCGGCAGTTTCTTTCTTATATTGATAGTAAATTACCATTTTCAAGTCACGGAAAATTCTGAATTTTCCGAAACCTTTCCGCAATTATTTTCTTATGTTAACAGAAAAACTCCGTTCTCACATTTTTCGTATCCATATGACGAAATATTTCTGGTATTAGGAGAGATTCAAGGTAATACTAGGGGTATTTATTAACGTTCAAATTTTCATAATATTTAATTTTGAAGTTATCCAGCAAGATCGGATATTGTGGATAGTATATCTCATGATGCTTACATATGGTGCAGAGACGTGGACACTGCAGACAACTCAAAGCAGCATGAAGAGATGCATGCTTGGTGTAACCAGGAGAGATAAGAAGAGAAACTCGTGGATCAGAAAAATGACAAGAGTGGAAGACATCATGATCAGAGTTAAATCCCTGAAATGGCAATGGGCTGGACATATTGCTAGAAGGACAGGCCATCGATGGACAGCTGAAATTTTAGACTGGATTCCGAGGGACAGGAAAAGACCCAAAAGAAGACCACATGGGAGATGGGCCGATAAAATTCGAAAGTATGCAGGAGTAACATGGAGGAGACTGGCACAAGACAGACCGTTGTAGAAGAAACTTGGGGAGACCTTCATCCAGCAGTGGATTGATAATGGTTGACAATGATGATGATGATATCTCATGAATTTTTGTTTCTATGTCACAAGATATTTCTTCTCCTTTCCCCATTTTGTGCACCAGCTATTATACAGGGTGATTCATAAAGAAATATACAGTTTCAACGCACCATAAAGCAAGAACAATGTAAGATATTTTATGTTACCTCTAACAGAATTGCAGGGGAATGTTTCAAGTTTTTTTAGAGACAGTCACAGATGTTCTTTGTGTGCACCCTTAGTCACACGACACACATCGAGCCGGTAATCCATTTCCGCCCAAACGCGAGGTAAGATATCTGAATCAAGTGCAGTGATAGTGGCTGTGATACGCTGTTTCAGGTCCGCTAGACTAACAGGAAGGGGAGGAGCGAATACCTTGTCCTTTAAGTACCCCCACAGGAAAACGTCACAAGGTGTTAAGTCAGGACTTCTGGGTGGACATTAGGTCAGTGGCATGTTGTAGTCCGCGGCTCGTCCAGTCCATCGGTGAAGAAGATGTTCATCGAGGTAATCTCGCACGTCGCCTAACCAGTGCGGTGGTGCACCATCCAATTGGAGACTAAAGTTGTCACTGTCGTCCTGCAACTGTGGCATCAACCAAAGACTTAACATATCCAGAAAAGTGCCTCCCGTGACGGTTTTCTCGTGAAAAAAGAAGGGCCCGTACACTTTCTTTTTGGACACAGCACAGAACACATTTACCTTAGGGGAATCTCGCGCGTGTTGCACTGTAAATCTGGAATTCTCGGTTCCCCAAAAGCGATCATTGCGCTTGTTTACCTGACCACTTACGTGAAATGTAGCTTCATCGGTGAAAACTAAGTGATCGGCAAAATCGTCATTTTCAAAACGGTGCTGCGTTTCGGCACAGAATTCAAAGCGCTTTGTCTTGTCAAGGTCAGTGAAATTTTGCAACATTTACACTTTGTATGGAATCATTTTCAGCTTCTTTATCGTAGATCGATTTTCTGGTTGGAGGTTCTTTTCCGAATCATGATCGAAAATGCAGTTGCACATCAGTTACGGATTCCGTTTTGCTCAATTCAAGAACACAAAGCGCCTTCTCCACTGGAGACGCTGCCATTTTGACTGACTAATCACGTGACACGCGCGCTATCGCCTACGTCACTTCCCTCAGTAGCGGGACACGAACTTTATGAGTGCATCTACCTAACGGTTCGCAGTTGTGTTCCGTGTCTTCAACTGTTACTGTTTTACAGCATCTGGAAACTGTATACTTTTTTTATGAATCAGGGGTATTGTGTTATCGTAAGAAACCGGGTACTTAATTTATTGCACAGGTGATTGTACGACGTCTGCGTATCAGTTTGTGGAGTCCTTAACACAAAAGCTATATAGATATCAAGAATAAATTTTATATATTTAGAAGTTTTGTGAAATAATATTATAAAACACTACATTGCGCCTTCTCTTAATGTGGTTCCACCTAAAATCTCTGCCTCGTGTTTCCAATGGTAAAACTTCTTTATATATTTTCTTCGCAATTAATGTATTCCCACAGATGAAAATTTGCACATCGATAAAACTAAATTGAAGTTATAGCATGGGGTACTTAATACTTGCTAAAACATAATCATAATTAAGCAGTCCAACATTTTTGTCAAATGACGTGATCAATGTACAGGTCACGCCATCTTTTAACACTTCTGGAAATTACTCAAAGAAAAATGACTGATTTTTAATATAATTATGGTTATGTTTTAGCAAGTATTAAGTATCCCATGCTGTAACTTAAAGTTAGTTTTATCGATGTGCAAATTTTCCTCCTTGGGAAAATATGTAAAAATGTTTTACCAATCGAAACAAAAGGCAGAGATTTGGGGTGGAACCACCTTCAATATAATTGAAAGTAATTGTCAGTTGAAAAAAAGATTTCAAACTCCAAATCATTCTGTTGTTTCGAAAAATCACGATGAAAAAACAAACGTAATATGTAATAAGAACTTGTACAGAAAAAATAAAATTATTAGAAACATATTCAAAAAAATAACAATCTCTAATAAAAAATAAATGGCTAAATGCATTAACGAAAAAAAAAAAAAATCACCATCGCGCAATTAAGTTTTACCTTGAACGTGAACCTGGTTCCCGTGAATGACGGATCCCTTTGTCCGTGTTCATTTCGTTCACGTTCATTTTGTCCAGTTAATTTCGTCCAAAGCTCGCTTCGTCCACTGTTCATTTTGTCCACCGTTCACTTTGTCCACATTCATTTCGTCCTCAGAATGAATTGGATACCGTGGAAATTTTCTGTTTTCGAGGAATTTTTGTTATAGGCAGAAGAAAAGGTCAGCGGACATTGCTTGCATGCGATTCTTTTTCCTGTCTAAGTTTCTCGATTAAAACATCGATTTTTAATGTTATTTAAAGTAAAACGAGGAACTGAACTTTGAAGAGCTTTTCAACTCTTTTGTGTGGTACGATGTCAATCACTACAGCATGACTCACGCTATGTTCGGAAAAGAACTATAAGGGGGGATTTTTAATAATTTAATAACGCTGTACTTTACTTGGGCACTAAATATTTACATAATACGTCAAGTTACTAATATTTCTCTTTTACTTACTTAGATACCGAGTATTAATTATTATGCATCATGAGTAGGCCCTTTTGACAGTTTTTATTCTGCCGAAGTAATATTCATAATGTTTACGTATCAAGTCAAGGTAATACAGTATAATTATGCATTTACTGAGGCACGAAATATTAATTCACAATCCCTAGGCCTGAGTATTTTTTACAGTTTTTATTCTACCGATGTCATATTCACAACGTTTACGTATCACGTCAAGTTAATAATATTGCGCTTTTACTTAAGTACTCGAAATTAATTCATAGGCCCTAGGCCTGAGTATTTTTTACAGTTTTTATTCTACCGATGTCATATTCACAACGTTTACGTATCACGTCAAGTTAATAATATTGCGCTTTTACTTAAGTACTCGAAATTAATTCATAGGCCCCAGGCCTAAACCTTTCGAACAGTTTTTATTCCTAACCTTTATAAAAAAAAAGGTCAGGTCAATATTATTTCGCCTTTACTTTGGGACTAAATATTAATTAATAGTCCCTAGGCATGGGCGCAAAGCCTATGAATAAATACTTAATGCCTAAGTGAAAGCGCATTATCAACCAGAACACTTATTATGTAAACGTTGTGAATCATTATGTGTGGTGGATTTAAAACTGGTAAAAAGGCCTGGGCTTAAGCCTATTATTTAATGTTTTGTGCCCAAGTAAACCTCAATATAATTAATTTGATTTGATATGTAAATGATATGAATATGACATCGATAGAATAAAAGCTGTAAAAAAAGGCCTAGACCTAGGGATTGTGAATTAATATTTCGTGCCTCAGTAAAAGCACAATAATATTATGAATATGACATCGGCAGAATAAAAACTGTCAAAAGGGCCTACGCATGAGGCATAGTAATTAATATTTAGTGCCTAAGTAAGTAAAAGAGAAATATTAATAACTTGACATATTATGTAAATATTTAGTGCCTAAGTAAAAGTGCAGCGTTATTAAAAAATCCCACCTTATAGTCGTTTTCCGAACATAGCGTGAGTCATGCTGTAGTGATTGGCATCGTACCACACAAAAGAGTTAAAAAGCTCTTCAACGTTCAGTTTCTCGTTTTACTTTAAATAACATTTAAAATCGTTACGTTTTAATAGAGAAACTTCGACAGGAAGAAGAATCACATGCAAGCATTGTCCGCTGACCTTTTCTTCTACTTATAACAAAAATTCCATGGAAACAGAAAATTCCCACGGTATTCTGAGGACGAAATGAACGTGGACAAAGTGAACGGTGGACGAAGTGAACATTGGACTAAGTGAACAGTGGGCAAAGTGAACGTTGGACGAAATGAACACGGACAAAGTGACAGGGAACCGTTCCCGTGGCATTCTAGCTCAGTGGTTAAGACTCGCAGCTTCAACCTAAACGGCCCGGGCTCGATCCGCACTACCGGCGCAAAAGGATTCTCTCGCGCAATAGCTGAAATATTCATCCTGTTGGATTTTGTGAAATTTCTATCTAAATACGGAAAAATTTGAAACTGACTTTTCTGAAATAAACGGAGTTGCTGACAACGGAAAATCTGTGAAAAAACGGATGTTTTAAAAAAAAAACCGGGAACTTTTAAAAACGGAAATTCCGTTAAAAGGCAGCTGCTGAACGTTTTTTTCAGAAATTTTCCGTGAATTCACACCACTTATTTTTTACAGTGCAGGACCCATTTCTCGTCACCTGTAACAATGCGGTTCAGGAAAGTTTCAACTTGGTCACGTGCAAGAAGGGAAGCGCATGCCTTCATGCGATTTGCTTTCTGCACACCTGTGAGTTGATGGAGTACCCAAACTCCCCTCTTGTGCACCTTTCCAAATTGACGCAGGTGAGTGATAATGCTCTTATTGACAGTCCCCAGCTGTTCGGCCAACTCCCGCATAGTCACACGTCCATCGGTCTCCACTCCACTAAGGACTTCAGAATGTCGATGGCCACTGTTGCGGGTCTTCCATGCTTTCGGACAGTCTGATAGGTCAAAATTTCCCTCTGGAAACAGTTCGAACCAACAACAGCGCTAACAATGTGATAGAGCATTGGGGTACACACTGGTAATGTTCCTTACAGTACTTGCCTGGATGCTACCTCGACGAAACTCATACAGCATGTAATGGTGGATGTGCTCCTTGTCCACTTCCATGTTGGCTAGCGCTTACACTCTTTATCTTCTGACGGCTAACTCCTACTGACTTAGGCCACCTACCTGCTGATGTTATGCCAGTGTGTTGCGCAATCTCACTTGCCAATGCTGGGGTTTCGACTTCAGGTACCTTGTCATCGGACATTACTTTCTTTCGAACCCAGTACTTCAAAATGTTGGAGAAATAGCGCTGTGATGATGTGAAAATTGTTAGGAAAAAAAAAGAATTGGAAAAAATGCCAGTGGTGCACAGGAATATGGGAACTGCTGAATTAAAAAAAAGAAAATGTGGGAAAAATCAGAATTGGGCAATGGGACGCCATTTTGAATTAAAAGGCAAGGAAGGAAGAGGACGGCCATCTTGGTGACCAGTTCACAAGGTCAGGACGAGTCCATGAATTCTCAGAACTTTCAGCTTGGAATTCTGTGAGAGAGCAAAGCAATAGCGAGGGAGAAGCCAACTGGCGGATGTAACCAAGAGCTTAGGACGCGGAGAGTGAGAGATGCACAGCAAGGGTGGGGGAGGGATCGAATGCGTCGTCGTGATTGGATGAGCATTCTCTGGGGCTCGTTAAAGTTTGGGAGGACTCGGGAAGTTAGTTTATTGGCGGTTTCTCTCCCCTTCTTGTATAGCTTCCACAGGAGTAAGACGTCAGGTCACCGCATGGGATGATGAAGCGCTCGGCTGCGGTCGAGTTAGCTAGGTGTAGATTTAGATTAACTGGGGTTAATCATAAATATCTATATTTTGTTCCTAGGGTTCAGGTTGCGGTCTCGATTCATTATACCTGAGATCTGATAATCTCACGTTAGTTTCTAAGGTGCTGCATAATTGTCTACAGGAGATGGACATGGACATGTGGGCTATATTTTTGAGTGACGAATGCTGTTACTTACCGTATGTACTCAATCACGATCTTAACGTCACTGAACTCTTGCGAAATTGAAAGGTGCTATCAACGAAGCACCATATATCTATCTGTTCATCTCGAA
The DNA here is from genome assembly GCA_039090855.1 of Macrothele yani. Lineage (NCBI taxonomy): Eukaryota > Metazoa > Arthropoda > Arachnida > Araneae > Macrothelidae > Macrothele > Macrothele yani. Next base: position 49,656,403 of record CM077013.1, on the reverse strand, counting down.
CTCTATTGTCAACTCAAGCTCTGTTTGACGAGAATCTACTGTATGTTCTGTTGCCAGCGTGTACAACCAGCCTTCATCCTACCCTAAGCAGGGAATACAGAATCTTGGTATTGTTTGTTAAATGACTTCAGCTCATTTCAACATCAGCTTGAACATCTTTCACCACGCCTCTCTAATGAAGTGGGTCTGGATAAGACGTCTAGACCTTACCCCAATCTAGACTGGTGGCAGCGAGAAAATGTAAGTGCACCTTGATGGTGAGAGTATCGCAGGGAAATAAAATGAAATCTCATTCACCATGCAATACCTCCCACGATCCCATACCAAATAAATAAACTGAATAACACAACAAACGATTTCGACAAGCGCATATCGGCTCAAAGCCGCTAAGACCGAAGACACTGTCACGCGGTAGTTCTGTTTTGTGCTTGTGATCCTGAGGCATTTCAAAGAGACTGGCTTTAGTTCTCTAAATAAAATCTGAATAATATGATTACCTTTAACTTGAGCGTTTTATAGTATATTTTTGTGTTTGTATAAAACTAGGACGATCATTTTAAGTGCAACGTGCACATTTGTTTTTTACGCAATAAAGTGCAATACTTTTGATTTTAAAAAAACCTATCTGTAGGTTTCAAGGAATTTAGTTATGATATGGAATTTAAAATTTTCAATAATTGAAAACAAATGGGTTTTCACAAAAGGGCCTCAAAGTCATTTTTTGTGGTGGTAGGGGGCCGTGTTTTTCCGGTACGCCACTGGCACGGAGCGCTGAATCTTGAAGCTGATGCCACGCGCTATATTTCCGCGGAACTGACTGCTTTCAGTGAGATTACAGATCAGATCATACGTAGAGGATTATAGGAAGGGAGTGTCTGACCCCAGGTCCTAAACAACCCTTAGAAATAGGAGATTTTTTTTTTTTTTTTTTGATTGGAGGTTTAACGACCACCGTGAGCAACTCCCTAATTTAGGATCACTGGTTCCAGGGAAGGGAGAGAGCCAGTGCCGTAAGACAAACACAACATCCATGCCACACCGGGATTCAAACCCGGACCCCTTTCGGACGAATGATCAGAGGCCATCGCTTAGACCACTGCGCCACAGGAGCAGCGGAGATTTGGGCTAGAGTGCCCCATAGGAAAGTGACATTGAAGCGAGGTAGAAAGGGGGAGGAAGACACCTTTATTTATTACCGGGGGCCAGTATCCGGGGCCCGACGACTTAACGTGCACATCTGACGCACGGCGGATATTTAGTGGTTCGAGCGTTTGTACCTGCCTGGGATCGAACCCGGGGTCTTCTCCGCGCCAGTCACTAACGCTGGCCACAAGGCCAGTGAGATTACAGATCAGATCACATCATATGTAGAGGATTATAGGAAGGGAGTGTCTTACCCCAGGTCCTAAACAACCCTTAGAAATAGGAGATTTGGGCTAGAGTGCCCCATAGGAAAGTGGCATTGAAGCGAGGTAGAAAGGGGAGGAAGACGCCTTTATTTATTACCGGGGGACCAGTATCCGGGGCCCGACGACTTAACGTGCACATCCGACGCACGGCGGATATTTAGTGGTTCGAGCGTTTGTACCTGCCTGGGATCGAACACGGGGTCTTCTCTCCGCGCCAGTCACTAACGCTGACCACAAGGCCAGTGAGATTGCAGATCAGATCACATCATATGTAGAGGATTTTAGGAAGGGAGTATCTGACCCTAGGTCTTAAACAACCCTTAGAAATAGGAGATTTGGGCTAGAGTGCTCGATAGGAAAATGACACGGAAGCGAAGTAGAAAGGGGGAGGAAGACGCCCTTATTTATTACCGGAGGGCCAGTACCCGGGGTCCGACGGCTTAACGTACCCATTCGACGCACGGCGGATATTTAGCGGATCGAGCGTTCGTACCTGCCTGGGATCGAACCTGAGGTCCTTTCCGTGGCAGTCACGAACGTTGTCCACTAGGCCACCAGTGAGATTACAGATGACGTTCACGCGTTTTTAGAATATTTTTGATAAGAAATTACTGAAAATAAAAGAAGTTCAAAGAATTGAAACTGACAACAGCGTGTTAGATGAACAGGAAAGAACCATCTGCTGCAGTTAAATAACGTCTGCTAAGAAAAGGAAGTACGTAAAAACGCAGACGAGTAGTAGATAGAAGGTTATGTTATTTGCTCTTTACAAAGAGAAATATTCTGTAATTAGAAAACGCTGTGAAAATCATGAAACTACAAGGAGTGTTCAAATGAAAAGGTACGAAACGACACTGTGGGTATAAATGAAGACTTTATTCAAAGTATACACCATAGGCCGTAGCACAACGATCCCATTGATTAACGAGCCGAAGGATTCCTTGTTTCCAGAATTCCTGTGGCCGTGACGAGACCCAGTCCTGCACATCGTCCTTGAGTTCGTCGTCCGAGTGGAAGCGCTTCCCTTTCAGATGTTTTTTCAGGGGACCAAACACATGAATATCGCAGGGCGACATGTCCGGGCTGTAGGGCGGATGGTCAAGCTGCTCCCACTGGAACTTGGCCAGTTCCGCGTGTGTGAGTGACCCTGGAGACGTGTAGACGCGTGTTATCATGGAGCAGAACCACACCCTCCGCGATGAATAGCGGCCTGTTTAACACCTTCCGCTGTAAGAAATCGGATAACGCCTCGCTTCCCCTCAATCGTCGAATTTTGCAATGTGAACGCCATCCTGTCCTCACACGCACTGCCGCGTCAATTGGACAGCGCTCTTTATAAGAGCCTCTGCTCTCTCCTGCGCATGCGGGCGCCCGCGCATGCTCCGATCCACGCCGGCGACTCCAATCGCATCCCTAGATGTGTCGCTACGTTCTCCCATAGCGGCATAGGCAAATATGTTAACGATTACGTTTATATGAAGTTTCGTACCTTTTCATTTGAACACCCCTAGTAGCATTTCTAAATGTAAAATAAGCAGTATTGTTAATAAAAGGGGAAAGATCATCAAGTATTGCTTTTAACAGGGAAAATAACACCAAATGAATATCCAAAGAAGATACGTACTTTTACGACTATTGTTCTTAAAAGAAACTCCACCAACCCAAAGAGCAATCGCTAAGTCTTTAAAAATATGTGTATCAACAGTAAATAAAGTAATAGAGAAAGATTTGAATCTGGAAAAAAAAATTCGTCGCATTTTGCCTAGGCACGTGGATGAGCGTAGAACTGGGTGTAGACTTCTTTATGAAAATCACTTAGCCGGAGACAGGTGGAAATTTATTGTGACTATTGATGAAACTTGGATCTACCTAAACAACTGTAACAAAAAAACAGGTGAATTTACTATATCAAAAGAGCAGAAAAGATTTACAAACTTGTTTTTAAGAATCCAAAGAAAGCATTAATAATTATTGTAAAGGTTTCATAATTATTGCTGCATCACGTACAAGTTAAGAAAAGTTGAAAAGAATGTTAAAACTAAGTCTACAAATTACCAAAATAATATTTTAACTCCTATATTTAAAGAGGAAATACCATTCCTTTATCCACAGAGCCTTCAAAGCGTCCGTCAGGGAAACGTTACCAGTCATACATCCAAATCAACCACTATACTTCTTGAAAGAAAGGTATCAAGTCTATCCTTTTTCTAATATTCCTTCAAAGTCCCCTGATGTGTCACCAATGGACTATTGGGCCTTCGGACTGCTAAAGAGAGAGAGAGAGAGAGAGAGAGAGAAGCTTTCTAAACGCAGACCTAAAACAATTATTGGACCTATGCAAAGCAGTGGAAGATAAATAGAATGAAATACCACTACCAATTTTACGAAATGCCCTGTTATCTTGAAAATCTAGATGTAAATTCATAGTCCAGAGAAAACGCAGTCAGATAGAACATTTAAGAAAGAAGTAATTGTATTTTATACACTAATTACATTGCTCGAATATCATTCTAAAAATGTCTGAACATCCTCTGTAAAATGGAGCTGCTAGGCTTCATCAACAATATCAACAAAATTCTGCCTTTGTCGTTAACATGATATTTTAGCTAAGACTGAATTAGATATACAAAATGTAATTTCCGGCCAGATGGATCTTCTTGCTTCCCAATGAACATCACTACATGTTACAACTGAAGATAAGGACCTTGACAGATTATTAAAACGTGCATGCTAAAAAAATACGGGATCAAATGTCTAATGTCGCACTTTATTATTCGCTAAGAAGCCTTCTGCAGATCTTCCCTGGAACTACGCCGCACAATGAATAAAGTTGTCAAATTCACAAACTTTATTACATGAGGAAATCGCGCCCTTACGCGTAGAAAAGTCGATACCTTTTTAAACAAGCTCGACTCTCAGTGTCGCGATTTACTTTTGCGCAGCAGAATTTGCTGACTAAGTGCCGGCAAATGTTTAAAGTGATTTTTTTTAAACTTCGAAAAGAAATTCACCCGTTTCTAAAGAAAGTGGATGCTAATAGCGAACAAGTTTATTGATAGTAATTTTCTTAGTTCACCTGCTTTTTTAACAGACATTACAGGATATCTGAATATCTTGAATACGTCATTTTCTTAATAGACATTACAGGATATCTGAATATCTTGAATATGTCATTTTCTTAACAAACATCGCAGGATATCTAAATATCTGGAATGCGTCATTTTCTTGATAGACATTACAGGATATCTGAATATCTTGAATGTGTCATTTTCTTAACAGACATTACAGGATATCTGAATATCTTGAATATATCATTTTCTTAACAGACATTACAAAATATCTTGAATACGTCATTTTCTTAACAGACATTACAGGATATCTGAATATCTTGAATATGTCATTTTCTTAACAAACATCGCAGGATATCTAAATATCTGGAATGCGTCATTTTCTTGATAGACATTACAGGATATCTGAATATCTTGAATATGTCATTTTCTTAACAGACATTACAGGATATCTGAATACCTTGAATATATCATTTTCTTAACAGACATTACAAAATATCTTGAATAAGTCATTTTCTTAACAGACATTACAGGATATCTGAACATCTTGAATATGTCATTTTCTAAACAAACATCGCAGGATATCTAAATATCTGGAATGCGTCATTTTCTTGATAGACATTACAGGATATCTGAATATCTTGAATATATCATTTTCTTAACAGACATTACAAAATATCTTGAATGCGTCATTTTCTTAACAGACATTACAGGATATCTGAATATCTTGAATATATCATTTTCTTAACAGACATTACAGGATATCTGAATACCTTGAATATATCATTTTCTTAACAGACATTACAAAATATCTTGAATACGTCATTTTCTTAACAGACATTACAAAATATCTTGAATACGTCATTTTCTTAACAGACATTACAGGATATCTGAATATCTTGAATATGTCATTTTCTTAACAAACATCGCAGGATATCTAAATATCGGGAATGCGTCATTTTCTTGATAGACATTACAGGATATCTGAATATCTTGAATATATCATTTTCTTAACAGACATTACAAAATATCTTGAATAAGTAGTTTTCTTAACAGACATTACAGGATATCTAAATATCTTGAATACGTCATTTTCTTAACAGACATTACAGGATATCTGAATATCTTGAATGCGTCTTTTCTAGGAAACAACAAATTACCATTGTTAAAATCAAATTTAAAGGAAAGCAGTTTAATTTGTTTTGAGTTCACAGGGCTTTTCTATAAAAAGTACAACTTGATACAAACCTAAATTTTGAAATATTTGTTCTAAAGTTAGAGGCTCTCATTGAGAATTCTAACGAAAGATTTGGTCAGTTTGATGCGCTTGAACAGACCATTGTTTTATAACAACAATTGTTTAAATGTCGCTATTGAAACCGCAAATATCCGACTGAACTGCGCGAGCTTTAAACTGATGTATTTATTGAATGTAGAACAGAAATTGGAACGACTTTGTTCAAATTTCTCTTAAAAAAGACTTACAAACTTGAAAGATTTCCGACTTCAAATGACGTCAATGTTTCGTAGTACATATATCAGAGAGGAAGTTTTTTCCGATATGAAATACGATATCAAATCAAAACAGAGGAACTGTGTTACGCTTGAACAGAGTCTTCGAATTTCAACTAGAAGTATCGACATGAACATAAAAGAGCTTGTAACACACAGCTTCGTCCATAAGCGCTACCATTAAATCATGATTTCTTTATATATGAAATAAATTTACTTTTTTTTTTGAAAAAATATTTTACATTGACTATTATTTTAAATACATTTACTAATAAATTCTCTTGCACAAACATTGAAATGAAATAATTGTTCTTTATTTTATTTTTACACATATTACATTCGTTAGTATATTTGGTTTGTGGCGGGCATCAGTCTAAAACGGCCCTTTGGCTTATAAATGTTGGAGAGAGTTAGTCTGTAGTTTTGTAGCAATGAGTTTGAAAAGTCCTTAACAAATGAAGATATAACACATCGGATAACTGCGCTTTACTCACCTACACAAAATATAATAGCAGGAACTGTTATAATATAAAAAACATAAAATAATATAATAAAAAAATACACTCACGGACAATGAAATTTGCGCACCAAGAAGGAAGCATCGGATTGAACTGAAATTTAATGGACGTAATGATACAGATGAATGATACACATGATGGCCAAAATCAGAGCTACAGGACAATTCCACAGGGATCTGTGGCACGCAGTCCAGTCATCTTCAACAGCGCGACGCATAGTCTCGTGCGGCGATACATGCAATACGGTCCGGCAGGGAGGCAAACAGACGCCTGACGTTATCATGCGACAGACTGGCCCACACGTGTTGGACGGTGTGCTCCAAATCGCGGATAGGGCGGCACGGAGGCGCTGGCTTTTCAACTGGTCCTACATATGCTCGATGGGGGACATGTCCGGGGAGCGGGCAGGCCATGGAAGTTTCTGGACATGACGTAGGCATTTCTGGGCAACCCGAGTCGTGTGCGGGCGGGCATTTTCCTGCTGGTATAGCGCACCTGGAATCCCGGCCAGGAATGGCAGCATATGGGGCCGTAGGATCTCATCCACATATCGCTTGCCGGTCAATGATCCACTTACCACTACTAGAGCTGATCGGCTATCGTACACAATGGCTCCCCAGAAAATAATTCCTGCAATGGGGGAAGTGTGGCGCTCGATAGCGAGGTTCAGACTGTGCCGTTGACCCGGGGACCTCCACACCCGGACACGATGATCATCTGTCCCCAAAAAGAAGCGGCACATATCGCTAAACACCAACCGTCGCCACTCTGTGGCGTTCCACGTCACTCTGGGCTGTCACCACTGCAAGCGGAGACGGCGACGTTCCTGTGTTAAGGTCAGCACACATAAAGGGAGCTGGGTTCGCAGATTCGCTTCCGCGAGGTGTCGGAAAATGGTTCGTAGGCACAAAGGATACGCTTCATCTGCCTGAATAGTGGACCGGGTCTCCGAGTGATTCGTTCGTGCCTGGGCCACGATCCGTCGATCTTCTCTACCGGTGGTCCTCCTGGTCTGTCCGGAGCCGCTCCGCCGTGTGGCCGTGACGTCACGTGTCCACTGCTCCCAACACAGTCGGAACGTATGGTCAGAACGATCCCCGTGGTAGACTATACGGCACGCCTACCACCCTACGGTTTTCAACCCGATGATCAGGCCTCTCTCAAAGTCCGTAAGTTGCGTAAATCGACGTCTCTGGCTTCTAGTCGCCATTCTTTTCACTCTGTACTCTTGCTTGCGTCGGCCGGTGTTTTTCGCTTTCATGAGGCATCCACTACACGCCGGCTTATAAGGCTGCCGGTTCGTGCTTTCAGCGCCACTACAGGGTGTGCGGTCATGTGCACTCGCACCAAACGTAGATCATTCGCATACCAGCACACACTCTAGCTATTTGAAAAATTTCGCGGTTGTAGCATCTTTTCTTTTAGGTACACAAATTTCATTGTCTGTGAGTGTATAATTAGGCTATAGCGAACAGTTTCCTGCACAAATATAATTGCAGGAACTGTTCGCTAGAGTCCAGCGGTGGCTGGCCATTGTCGCGGCTTAGGGAACCCAGGCCCCGGAGTAAGGCATTGATGGTATGTTTTTCTTACCCGCTACTCGGAAGCAGTGGCCCCAGATTTGGGACGGGCGACTGTTTATAGCCTTAAGAGTTTATTATGATCAAGGCTTAGCTTCCGCGGGAGAGGCAGATCATTTACTGCCCTCCCACAATATTCACAGTAGTAGCCAAATTGAAGCTCATATGAGTAAAATATAAGAATGCAGAACAGGGGAACAGATTTTCTGAAAATTGTAACTGAGAAAGGATGATTGCCCCCAATGATTCCCAGGAAAACATGCCCTACACGAGCACACTGCCACCTCCTGCCAATTTCTTCTAGATCTCTGTCAGTAGTGCTTTGCTCTAGTTTCCATTGACCATCCACACAATAAAGAGGAAAACGTGATTCGTCTGGAAAGGCGACTTTCTTCCACTTTTCGATGGTCCAATGCATCCTTTCAGATGCCAATTCGCCCCCCCCTAATATTTAACGTGTGGCCGTCAACATGGGTACCTTAAGTGGACGGCAGCTCTGGAGACCCGTTGATAGCAGAGTTCCTTGGACACAATAAAGCGGAAAACGTGATTCGTCTGGAAAGGCGACTTTCTTCCACTTTTCGATGGTCCAATGCATCCTTTCAGATGCCAATTCCCCCCCCCAATATTTAACGTGTGGCCGTCAACATGGGTACCTTAAGTGGACGGCAGCTCTGGAGACCCGTAGAGAGCAGAGTTCCTTGGACTGTGGTCTGCTATATGCTCCTGTTCCGCAGAGTTCCTTGGACTGTGGTCTGCTATATGCTCCTGTTCCACAGAGTTCCTTGGACTGTGGTCTGCTATATGCTCCTGTTCCGCAGAGTTCCTTGGACTGTGGTCTGCTATATGCTCCTGTTCCCCAGAGTTCCTTGGACTGTGGTCTGCTATATGCTCCTGTTCCACAGAGTTCCTTGGACTGTGTTCTGCTATATGCTCCTGTTCCACAGAGTTCCTTGGACTGTGGTCTGCTATATGCTCCTGTTCCACAGAGTTCCTTGGACTGTGTTCTGCTATATGCTCCTGTTCCACAGAGTTCCTTGGACTGTGGTCTGCTATATGCTCCTGTTCCGCAGAGTTCCTTGGACTGTGGTCTGCTATATGCTCCTGTTCCCCAGAGTTCCTTGGACTGTGGTCTGCTATATGCTCCTGTTCCACAGAGTTCCTTGGACTGTGTTCTGCTATATGCTCCTGTTCCACAGAGTTCCTTGGACTGTGGTCTGCTATATGCTCCTGTTCCGCAGAGTTCCTTGGACTGTGGTCTGCTATATGCTCCTGTTCCCCAGAGTTCCTTGGACTGTGGTCTGCTATATGCTCCTGTTCCACAGAGTTCCTTGGACTGTGTTCTGCTATATGCTCCTGTTCCGCAGAGTTCCTTGGACTGTGGTCTGCTATATACTCCTGTTCCACAGAGTTCCTTGGACTGTGGTCTGCTGTATGCTCCTGTTCCACAGAGTTCCTTGGACTGTGGTCTGCTATATGCTCCTGTTCCACAGAGTTCCTTGGACTGTGTTCTGCTATATGCTCCTGTTCCACAGAGTTCCTTGGACTGTGGTCTGCTGTATGCTCCTGTTCCACAGAGTTCCTTGGACTGTGGTCTGCTATATGCTCCTGTTCCCCAGAGTTCCTTGGACTGTGGTCTGCTATATGCTCCTGTTCCACAGAGTTCCTTGGACTGTGGTCTGCTATATGCTCCTGTTCCACAGAGTTCCTTAGACTGTGGTCTGCTATATGCTCCTGTTCCACAGAGTTCCTTGGACTGTGGTCTGCTATATGCTCCTGTTCCACAGAGTTCCTTGGACTGTGTTCTGCTATATGCTCCTGTTTCACAGAGTTCCTTGACTGTGGTCTCCGATAGCCACTTGTTACACTGTGGCCCGTCTGTTGGATCATACTTGTCGAGATAGACGTGGCTGCCCACGGTGGTCAATGCCCCGTGGAAACTCACTATTACCACGGTTACTTGCCGGTTTCCTTCCAATCCTGGAACTGCACTACGTGAAAGACCACAGTATCTGCCGTTTCTGTAGTGCTACAGCCCTTCAGTCGGTAGCCAACAATAATTCCATTTTATATCTCTGTTAGATTACGTCCTCTTCTCATTTTCATGCGAAATGCATACTGCCCACGGTTCAGGGCCGGATTAAGAAGGGCGTCTTGCGGGGATATTGCCTAGGGGCCCACCATTACCAAGAGCCCAGGAGGCAGGTTGATACACCGCAAATAATACACAGCTTTGTATATTAATATATAGAGAAGTAAAATAGTTTTAGTTTTGTCTTGTATGATTTCCACTCAATCAGAAACAGTGGCTGGAAGACCAACATATTTCAAAGCAGTTATCCCACTAAAGGTAAACGTTTCACGTCGTTGTGTGCAACGGGGTCAGCGAGGCAGTGTCAGCTTTTTTACTACCATCCACCCACGCTTCCTTGTTCGCACGTGGAACCGTTAATGGGAGAAATCCATTGTGACTTCTCATTGCATAACAAAAAAGATGCATCAAGAAGAGTACACAATACTAAATTCTTAAAAATTCCGAGACAAAATCAAGGAATCTTAGGCTTTTAACTTATTGTCTTGTGAGAACAATGGGAAATGCAGTGACTTTTTAGGAAAACTCCGTAGGTAATTTATTAATTTGAAGAATGCACTGCGTATTAATTATCACAAATATATTGCTACAGTTTCGTGTTTTAACAGACTTCAATAATAATTGTCCGTCATAAGTTCTTTGGGGCCCACTGAGATGTCTTGGCCTAGGGGCCCGCTAAAGCCTTAATCCAGCACTGCCGCGAGTTCGTGTCCTTTTAAATGACTTACACGATTTGTTTCTACGCACACCATCTGGCTGCTGGATACTGTTCTTTCTTACATCAGGGGTGGTGATAAATTTTTGACTGGACATTCAGTTGTTTCTTGTAGAAGTACAGTACATCCAGCAAACTAAAAGTAATTGCAAATTATCTGAGAGCATCAGTGTCACAAAAAGGCATTCCTTCATCAGTTATGATTTCCACATAAAATGAAGTAGCCGAACACTTAAATTTTCACAGCTTAAAAGTCTCATTTGCTGTTGCAAAATTTTCCGAGGGAAGATTTTAAAATCATTGTCACTGAGGTGAAATTTCGGAAAAACTTCAGATTTGCAATTTTTTTCATTTTTTTTTTCAAGTGTCTCCATTTCTTATTAGGATAAGAATTTTATCCATGGAAAGAAAAATGAAAAAAAAAAAAAAAAAAAAAAAGCAGCAGAGGAAGAGAAACTAAATAAAACATTTAGCTGATGGAACATTGAAAAAAAACCCAGCAAATCCTTTTGTGAAGTTTTCGATTACAAATGCTGGAAAATTATTTTTTTTATTGATATCGTTCAATGCTTTACGGTAATGCTTGCCAGAATTTTGTAATAAAATTATGGCAAAAATCGGAACTCTGATTTTTGAACAATCGTAATACTTTCTAGTAGCGAAGGCATGAAAAAATAAAAGCTGCATAATATTCCAGAGGAAGCAGGGAACTTTTAAACTGGAAGTGGCATAATTACAGGACTTACCACCAGCTGATTAAAAAAGCCTCTTCCGACTCTCTGCACAAAGTCTGATTGCCGTACGAGCCTGTAGGGTCCCTTGAAAAAATTGTTTGAAAAAATGACGTGATGATTAATTACCGTATTTTTCCGTGTATAAGACGATCTTTTTTTCCAAATTTTTGCACCAAAAATTGGGGGTGTCGTCTTATACACGTGGGGAACCGGTTGAGAGAAACCTGCGGTTACCACGGCGAAACAACCAGTACCCCTTATCCCCTCTCCGCACTACGAAGAGCTTGAAGATATTCCCATCAACAAACCCTTCAAAGCCCTGATGAAGGAAGAATGGAATAAATGGATGCAAAAAAACAGATAATGACTTGACACCCACAGGGAGAGTGAAAAAAACAACCATAGCTGAGGTCTGCAACTGGGTCCTAAACTCATGGAATGGAGTCAAGCAAGAGGTGGTTGTGAAGTCCTTCAAGAAATGCGGAATCAGCAATGCCATGGATGGAACTGAGGATGATCTAATTTATAAAGGCAGTGACTCAGATGACTGCAGTGATGCAGTTAAGATTGAAAAAAGTGATATGTCTGAAACTAATAGTGCTGAAGAAAGTGATGCATGATTTCATAGTTTGTATCTTAAAAATATTACTTAATTTCTAAATAATATAAATTTCCAAACTTCTTTTTTTATATATATATATACTAGGGGCTGCGCCTCTGGGCTCGCTACGCTCGTTTCCAGAGTAGGCGCTCTGGAAACGAGCGTAGCGAGCCAGAGGATGGCGACTAGACTACGCTCGTTTCCAGAGTAGCCGTATATCACATGAAATAAAAACTGGAAAATTCATATAAATTTAAATTTTTATTGCATGTCTAAGCAAATAAGGCTTGTTATTCCAAAATTTCAGAGTTTTTTTTACTGTCGTTAACTTTTAGAAGGTCGGACTTTTGTCGTCTGAACTTCTAGCACTTACTAAATTTACCACTAAGGAAAACAAAAGCGGTCCAAAGAGCATTTCCGTAAACCGTTATGCTGATAGCTTTACCAACAAAACATATGCATAATAAATTCTCTGCGTCACCATGGCATCACGTCACGAGACTAGAACGTTCCTCTGTGGTTATCGTGAAGACAGACAAGATTTTCTTTGGCTACATCGACCGCTTGTGAGACAACTATGACCACTTCAAGTGTGGATTTGTCTACTTCTCATTGTGTTTCTGCTTCTAATGTGCTTCGTCCTAATGTTTCCGCATCGAATGTTCTTCGTCCTAATTTGCATATCGTGGGTGCCGAGTCACGTTCTGCTGCCATGGCTGCTACTCCTCCACGCTCGTATGCTGCGACTGCTCGTCCAAACCAATCTTCTCATGCACCTCTTTCAATGCAACCAGAATTTTCTAGAGAAGATAAAGTTCTCAAGATTCGGATTTCTGACGACTCACCAGCAGGTAAAGAACTTTCCTCAGCTTTGTTATTAAGTGTGTACTTTCCGTCTCTTCGACCCACCTCCCTACCACTCTATTTGGAGGCCTTGGTTAAAGTTGTTCCAAAGGAAAGCATTGTTTCAATTATTCGCATTGGAGGTGGTGTTGTCGTTCATTTTGTTCACCAAAAAGCTACCGACACCGTTCTTGCGACAGGAATTGATATTGGCTCCTTTCACTTGCAACCTGTTGCTTCTGCACAGCACCCGGTCACAGTGACATTATCTCCTGTGCCTACAGCTATTCCTGACAACTTACTTGTTGCTGCACTCGGCACTCTTGGTCGAGTAGTGGGAGAGACAAAATTTCTTCCAGCTGCTGCCAGAGACTTTCCTTTCAACTTTGTGCAAGGGGGTCGTCGCCAATATCGTGTTATTTTCCCCACTGATCAAGCCGTTTCCTACCGCCCCACAACTCTGCAACTTGTTACGGACACACGAACATACGTTTTCAACTTATTTTCTGGTGTCCAGTGCTTCCGGTGCCGAGCTGACGGACACCTGGTTTCTGAGTTCCCTCACCACACACCTGCACCTGGTGCTGTCCCTTCGATGAAGGTTCCCGATGCACCTCCATCTTCCACTTCTTCCTCCCTTATTACCGAACAAACTGTTGCTCCTATGTCAACCACGTCACCATCTCTGCTGATTGCTCCTTCCATGATTGCATGATTGCAGATTTTTCGTTGTCTTCACCTGTTTCAGAACTGCCATTACCATACAACTCCGAGAAGGCGCTATCTTTCAAAACAACTACGCAGTTATTGCCAAGCACTGAACCGTCTTTACCATTCAATTCCGAACAGCCGCTTCTTTCAAAACTTCTGCGTCTTCATTGCACAGCACTCAAGCGCCACCACCGTGCAACAAATTGGCACCCGTTTTACAGCCTGTTTCGCAAATCTAAACGTCTGCTTCTGAACTGTTCAAATCTGCTCTCATTGATGACATCTCATTTCCACCTCTTCCTTCTTCTGTGGGCTCCTCTGGACCCAAACTTCCGGGAAGCACCCAAATTCTGCGGAGTCTTCTCCAAAGCGTTCGCGACGCTCAAGGCGTTCTCGGACCAAATCTTCTGCCACTTCCTCTGGAACCTCACCTGGCGTGGAGAATTTTTCTTCTCCACTTCGTACAACAAACAGATTCGCATGCCTCCCTACTGAAGATGATATGGATGTTGCTGCTGATTTAAGTGAATCAGCATCGGTTGCTTCGGATGTTGATGAAGGTGATTATTTTTTCCCACCGTAATCAAACTTTCAACTCTTTTCAAAGACTGTTCTGTTCCAGTGCAACCGCTCACATACACCGAACTTTTTGAACTAATTCAACACCCTAAAAAACGTAAATTGCTAACAATCTCGTGTATTCAATCCAAGTTAAATAGGTTACCTGAAATGCTTCAACAACTTCAGTTACTTGATGAATTTTTGAGAAATATAACTCTTCCTCCTGATGCTGCCCAATTTCAGCGGCGTCTTTCATACCTGTTGAAGAAGCTCTCAGCTGAACTCGAAAACCATCTACAGCCTGTTCATGATATCCCACCTGATTTGTGTTAGTTTCAACTGCCGAAGCTTTGCTGCGTCGGCAACTAATGCTCTTGTCTTCGAAGATATTCGTTATCTTAAAGCTAACATCATTCTCCTGCAGGAAACAAACTGTTCTCATTTGACAGACATTTCCCGCTGGCGACGCTGGCCTTTTGTATTTTTTCACAATTTCCGTGCCCATTTGGGGTCCGGCACCGCAATTGGCATTCATAATCGTTTTCTTCCGTTTCTGTCTGACGTTGTTGAGTCACAGAGCCTTCTCGGGATTTCTCAATACCTTTCTTTTCGCTTCCTTTCTGCCCGTTTTCATTTGTTAAATTTGCACGTTCCTCGTAGTGATTCAGAAGTTACATCCTTCTTTCTTCATGTTACTACAATTCTCGCTAAGATTCCGTCTTCTGAAGTTGTGATCATGGCTGGTGACTTTAACTGTACGCTGCAACCTCTTTATGATCGTGATGGGTCTCAAAATTTCCGCTCTTCTCTGGTTTCGCAACTCACTCAACTGGTCTTTAATTTTGATCTCCAAGATGCATTTCGCCTTCTCCATCCTGTGACCCGTGATTTCACCTGGTTTCCTTCCGCAGGATCCTCTAACGCTGTTGCACGTTTGGACCGATTTTATGTTTCCAGTTTTTTGCGTTCTTCCCTTGTTTCTGTTTCACATGCTCCAGCTGTTTCCTCCGACCATCGTCCAGTCGTTCTGCAATTTCATCTTCCCTCCACTGGTGTCCCTCACCCAATGGTTTGGACCCTTGATGATTTCTGCCTGCAAGATCCAACTTTTATTTCTCATGTCAATTCCATTATTGCGCAATCAGTCAATCAACGTCCCTCCACTGTTGACCCGGCAGCTCTGTGGCTCTCCACCAAGCATTCCATTACTGCGTTTGCTAAACGCTTTTGTTTTTCTGTTCGCACCAATCGTCTTATGGACATAGATTCAATCCGCCGTTCTCTTCAGTCTACCTCGCACACCGATCCTAACTTTGAAATCCTGCAAGCCCGGCTTCATCATCGCCTCCAATCATCGGCTAAATCTGCTCTGACTCGCTTGAAGTTCACCCTTCTTCACTTTCATGATGATCCCCTTCAGAGTCTTCGTCATCTTGAAGAACATCGAACTAAATACAATACCATCGCTTATCTTTCCCTTCCGGATGGATCTACCACGGCAGACCCCTCCCTCATCTGCCAACATACTCATTCATACTTTTCTGGTCGTTTTCAACCTACTCAGATGCTTCCAGCTGATTCCTCTCCACTTCTTCACGGTCTTCCTCAAGTACCTCAATGTTTCTTTTCTTCGCTCAATCTCACCAGCCGAAATTCGTTCTCCAATCTCACCAGCCGAAATTCGTTCTTCTGTTTTCAGTCTTAATGATCGTTCCTCACCAGGTGACGACGGTCTTCCTTTTTCCTTTTATAAGGCTTTTCTTCCTACTCTTCTTCCTCTTCTTGTTGCCTGTTTTAACTTCGTTTTTTCTTCGTCTTCCTTTTCTTCATCAGCTTTTTCCTTTGCTCTACTTCGCCTTATTCCAAAATCTGGCAACCTTGAACTCTTGACAAACTGGCGGCCTGTTTCCATTCTAAATACCGATTACAAAATCTTTGCCGAAGTTCTTGCTCTTCGCCTTAATCCAGTTCTTTCGCACATCATCCATCCTGATCAGACCTACACTGTTCCTTCTCGCTCAATCGCTTCTAACATCACTGTCATTCGTAACTTATGCTGTCTTGCTTCTCGACTCTCTGAACCTCTCGCAATTTTCAATATCGACCAGCGTCAAGCTTTTGATTCAATTAACCACTCATATCTCTTCACTGTTCTTCGCCAGTTTGGTTTTCCTTCCTCCTTCCGTTTGTCGCTTTCCAATCTTTACTCTCACTCCTTCTTTCGTGTTCGTACTTCAGCATTTCTCACCTCTGCTATTCCTTCCGCTAGTGGGATCCGGCAGGGCTGCCCCCTGTCGGGTCAACCCTTTGCTCTCTCTTTTGAACCGCTTTTGATTTGTCACCGTTCTCGTTTGTTTTCCTCAGTTCCGCGAGGAGTTGCGTGCTCCCGTCACCACCACATAGTTCTTTTGGCATACGCAGATGACTTAACAGTCTTCATCCGTTCTGAGGGAGCATTCGAAACTTTTCGAAATACCTATCTTGAATATGCTGCGATTTCTGGTTCTTCACTCAACATGGATAAATGCTCTGGATTATGGGCTGGGTCGTGGACGATCCGTGCTGACCGCCCATGGGGTTCCCGCTGGTCTTCAAGCGTTGCTAAACTTCTTGGAGTCTACATTGGAAGCCCCTCTGCGGTCGCCGCTGCTACCTGAACTCCCCTGGTTCAGAAGGTCAATCGCCGCCTAGCACCTTTTCACCGTCTCAAGCCTTTTCTGTCGTTCCTCAGCCGTGCCTATCTCCTCAACACCTTTCTCCAGCCATTGTTTTTTCATGCTTGGATTGCGCACCTTCCTCCGCCGTTTTTGCTTCGCGAACTTCAACGTACCTTCACTAATTTCGTCTGGAATGTCATTCATTGGGTGCAGCACTCCACTCTCGTTCTTACTATTTCTTTTGGTGGTCTCTCTCTCTCTCTCCGATATCTCTCTGAAGTTCTAAGCTTTCCGCCTTCAAAATTTCCTTCGGAATTTCTCTCTCCAACCTTCTTCTTCTCAAACCATTGTCGACACGCTTCTCTTTCCACGAAGTCCCCACCTCACTGTCGCAACTTTTCTCCGCATTGACCTATTTCCTCTCGTTCCGAGCCATTTCCCTGAGTTTTACAGATCCACCCTTACCCTCTGTCGTTCTTTATATCCTATTCGCCTTCCCCCTGCCTCTACTAACGACCTCCTTGCAGAACCTCTCTTCTTTTCTTCTGCTATCCGTTCCTCTGCTTCCTCATATTTGTACTTCTCCACCTGGTTTACCAGTGGCGTGGTGCGAGTCTCGCAACTCGTTGATTCCAACCTTCGCTGGAAATCGCTCTCCCAGATCACTCCTCCTCTTTCGGATTCACCCATTCATCGTTCTCAGCTGCGATTACTTCAAGTCAGTATTCGTCGACTCTATCCCCTCCTCGCAGATCAACATGGACTTATCTCACAACCTTCAGCGCCTCATAGCCTTCCTTTCTTCCTTTTCTTGTGTACCTCAATGATATTCTTTTCCTTCCTCATCAGGTAACTGTCAAGCTTCTTTATCAGCATTTTTTTAACACATTTTGTTGAACCAATGCCTATTCCCAATGTTCCATCTTCAGATTTGCCAGCCACCTGGACAGACTCTCATACTACTCTCGCCTCTCCAAAAGCTCGTGACATTCATTGGTTACATCTTCATCGCCGCCTATTGACTCCTCGAACTCTTCATCGTTTCCGTCGTCTGACTTCACCTCTTTGGTTTTTTTGTTCAACCCTCGGAGACATTCATCATGCATACTTCTTGTGTCAGATGTTACAGCCCTTGTTCTCACTGATGTTCTCTCTCCTTCAAAAAGTTTGTGCTCACTTTCACACCATGACACATTATCTTGTGTTACGTCACCACTATCCGTCGGCTCCCACGCATAATCATGTATGCTCCTTCCTAATTCTACAAGCGAAGTATACAATCTATCTGTACTATCATCGCAGCGTCGACCAACCTTCCCTCCGCCGTTATCACACAGCTCGTCGTTTCCTCTGCCGCAGATATCGTCACTCCGTTACAGCCAGACTACAACTCGAATTTGACATTGCACAGGCAAATAACGCTGTTCCAAACTTCATGTCTATTTGGTTACCACAACAGCCTTGGTTCCAAGTCGTCGAAAATGTCGTGGAACTGTTGGGTTAACCTTCGGCTCTCCACTACACTGTTTTATTCCATCATAAGTGTTCTTCATTAGTGTTCTGTGTCTACTTTTCTGCCCAAGTGCGAGACTTACTTTTACTACTGAATTCGCGTTTTGTTTTGAAATTGTATACCTTTGAACTCTTACTGCTTTACTGTCTGTTTTTTTTTTTTTTTTTTTTTTTTCGTTTTCGGTGAACTCACAGACACATTTTATTTCTATTGTCATCAAAGGACTCATTGACTTATTTTTATACTACTGTTAAACTGGGCAGCCTGCGAGCACCCTCTTTTTCACACCTTTTACATTGTATTTATTTATTTTTTTAAATGCCGGCGATCTCCTTGTTCTCTCCCATTTCTTGTTACTATATTTATTTTGTACTTGTTTAAATTTCGTTAGGGGTTTTTTTCCCAACATTTTGAGCAATAAAGACCTTATGAAGACAAGTCGTTTGTTTCTTTCCTTTGCGTGTTTAAAAAATGCTTAAAAATCAGAAAATAACTTTTTCTTAATTTTTTTTTTGTAAAAAAGGGACGATAGTTTTAAGTATAAGCTGTAAGAATTGCAATGCGTTATGATTTATAGTTTGCCATATATCCGTTTTTCTATATTTCGCGATGGGATCTAAATGGATCCCATCGA
This sequence comes from Macrothele yani, assembly GCA_039090855.1. Taxonomy (NCBI): domain Eukaryota; kingdom Metazoa; phylum Arthropoda; class Arachnida; order Araneae; family Macrothelidae; genus Macrothele; species Macrothele yani. The sequence continues at coordinate 49,637,255 of CM077013.1, read as the reverse complement.
GAAATAGAGAATTTTGTGAAATTTAGAAATTTTGTTTCTCGTAAACTAAATCGAAATTCCAAAAAAAGGACGACGTTGTGTAAAAATTCAGTCATGGCACTACATGCGTACAAAGTTTCGTGGTTCTGTTGCTGTTAGTGTGTCCGGAACGTGACCGGACAGCACTTTTTTGCTTACCTTAACTTTGAAATATAATAGCTCTTCAAGTATCGCTAGAATCGAGAAACGGTTTATTTCAGCGAGTTTTCCAAACAATTCTCTACAAACGATGTAAATTTCATAATTTTGTGTTCAATACGTTTTGTGCTGCAAGCTAGGAAAGCAATAGTGTCACAAAATTTCTAAAACAGCGGCAGCAGCAGTAGCGGCATTTACTTTTTTTTTACAATAGAGAGATTACTACAGACTTTGTGTCTGATATTACCTAATTTCTAAATGTACTTCAATGATATTACCTAATTTCTAAAAAATGTCAAATGTGTCCTTTTTTGGTAATAAAAATATTGATTTCTTAATCTTCGGTTCAAAAAAGTAGGGGTCGTCTTATATACGGAGAAATTTAGTATTACTGTTATTATTATCATTACTGTTATTATTATCATTACTGTTATTATTATCATTACTGTTATTATTATCATCGTTGTTATTGTGAAAATAATTTATGTGGGAATTTGTTGCACCCTCTTATCGGTCAATTTCCTATACTTTCATTATAGGAGCTGTTCAATTTTCACAAAACCTTTATTACTCTTCTCTGAAATTTGCCTCACTTCAAGATCACAACTGATTTTACTTTAAAATTTATTACAAATTCTAAGATTAAAAACCATTGCAAATTCACATATTATTAAACAGCGGCGTAACCAGAAAAATATTGATAGCCCCGTGACCCCCGCATTACTGGGGGACCTCACGGATAAGAAGCCCAGGAGCATCAACAGAAAGATTTTACAAAATCTCTTGTTGAAACTTTATATGAAACTGATTAACAAAATAGAAGGAATTTTTCACAACAGCTTTGAATGAAGTATTAGGTGTACAAATAAGTTTTAAAGCGTTTTTTGCGTGACGTATACCGCTAATTTACATATCCGGCATTCTCCCGCGTTGCTGTCATGTGACCGTAACTTGTCCAGAGTATAAAACGTGACACAGAAGTTTGCCCAACAGTCCAATGCACTTGCACATCGGTAGGTGAAAGATGGCAAGCAATACTGCATTCGTTACGAATTTCATCAAGGAAAAAGTGCTGCAAAAACATGTGCATCGATCTGTTCTGTTCTGGGGGGGGGGAGAATATTGTATCGAAAGCCACGTGTGAGTTTTAGTTTAGACGGTTTAAAGCAGGTGATTTTGATGTTAGCGATCGAAAACGTAGCGGCGCCCCCAGAAGTTTGCACATGAGAATTTGCAAGCATTGCTGGATGAAGATTCGTCTTAAACGCAAAAATAAGTAGCTGTACAACTTGGGGTAACTCAGCAAACCATTTCCAATCGTTTAAATGAAATGGGAAAGATTCAGAAGGAAGATAAATGGGTGCCACATGACCTGAGACAGAGGAACAAGGATAAGTGTGCCATGAAGTGTTTGAATCTGTTGAATAAACAACACAGAAAGTATTTCCTGTGGAAAATCATTACGGGTGATGAAAAGTGGATTTGGTACGACAATCCTTGTGAAGCTACGATTTCGACACCGAAACGCAATATTCACTCCAAGAAAGTTCTGCTGTGCATCTGGTGGGATATGAAGGGTGTCCTCTATTGTGAACTACTGGAACTGAGTCAAACTGTTACTGCTGATCACTACAAGCAACAATTGCTGCGATTGAACCAGGAAATCTGTCGGAAACGTCCATTCACAGCCAAAGGGTTACATCCTGAGAAATTGCTGCATGACAACGCTAGGCCGCATGTCATGAAATTGGTCAAGAAAACGTTATTGACGCTTGGCTGGAAGGTTTTGGAGCACCCGGCGTATAGTCCCGACATAGCCCTTTTACACTATCATTTGTTCCGATTGATGCAACATGGTTTGTCTTCTGTACGGTTCCAGAACTGTGACGATGTGCAAAAAGGGGTTGACGACTTCATCGCTGGAATCCGTCAGCCGCCCGACCGATGTCGGAAAGTGATAGATAATGACGACGCATATTTTGATTCGTAAAGGTATAACGAAGTAAATTTCTCCGTCATTTTTGTCCACGCCGGGCATTGAACCCGGATCTCCGCATTCCGCAATAAATCGCTCTTCCAACTGAGCTGTGCGGACGTATGTTCTCGCTGCTATCTGCCTTTATCTCATGTGCTGGCTGCGGCGCAGGCACGTCCCAAAGGTATTGTTGTTTTCCCACAAATTACAAGTTGCGTTGTCTTAAAACGTTTTAAAACTTATTTGTACACCTAATATTAAGAAGAAAAACGTTTGGTTTTTGGTGTTTTCTTCGCGGTTTTAGTTTATAAAAGCTGCATGGCGGAAAAGCATCAGCTCTTCCAGACAATTTGAGGTCCCTTTTCGCAGTCAGAAGAACAGTTCCTAGACATGTTTGTAAACAAGAGAATGTGAAAAAAAATGTAATTTTGAACCAGTGGTGGACTAGCGTCCCATGAACAGGCCTGGAGCTAATTTGTGTGGCCCACTTTTGGAACAAATTATCGGTGTATCCCATCCCTAAAGAAAAACGCTTTTTTTTTTTTTTTTTTTTTCTATTGGAGGTTTAACGACCACTGTGAGCAACTCAATGGGCTATAAGCAGTCACCCGTCCCTAATTTAGGGCCACTGGTTCCAGGGACGGGAGAGATCCAGTGCCGTAAGACAAACACAACATCCATACCTCACCGGGATTCGAACCCGGACCCCTTTTCGGATGAATGATCAGAGGCCATGCTTAGACCACTGCGTCAACGTTTGCTCGCAACAACGTTTACTGTTTAAAGGTCTTTTCAACACGTCTACAAATCACTGCAGTTTTTTAAGTTGAGGCAATAATTTACATTTTATCCATTTTCCTGGTGTGCAGTTCCCTTGTAAAATCAATGTAAGAACAAAATTACTTCCCTTGCTGGGAAGTAACAGTTAAGGTACGTTCTCTGAGAGAGACTGAAGATTTTATTTTTATGAATTTTATTGCGATAACTGAATTCGGGATTTTCAATAATTTCTTTGCGTTACACCCCTTCCGAATCATCCCGTTGGCGTGGTGGTTACGAGCTCCCGTGTTAGGCTAAGCCTCGTGTTGTTTACTTAGGATTATCGTCTTTAATTCGTGTTTTGTGTCGTCTGTGTCTCGTATCTTCAGTTTTAACTCACGGGAAGTGAGTCTGTTAGCTTTTCGTGCTCTTTTCAGTGTTGTGAGTTGCAGCACTTCGACTCGTGGTTTTAGGGTTAGTGGCCAAGCCGGCTGCTTCCAGCGAGCTCATGCAAGATTCTTCAGCTACCGCTACCGTCTTTTCTGTTTTTGCTTCAGTGTCAACTATGGCTGCTATTAGCGTGAATTTTGCTTCTCCAGTGCTACTGCTTCTAATATGCTGTATCCTAATCCTACTGCTTTGGGTGCTGAGTTAAGTGTTGCTGACTCACCCCTCCCCGCTCGTATGCTTCGACTGCTCGTACTTCTGGATTATCTTCAAGTGCTTCTGCTGCAATGCGTCCCGAAATTACTCGGGAGGCTTCTGTGCTTAAGATTCGATGGTGTCACGTCAATTCGTCGCGTGCGTCAATTCGTCGACTACGTCAATTCGTCGCCTGCGTCAATTCGTCGCGCGTCAATTCGTCGACTACGACAATTCGTCGCGCGTCAATTCGTCGCATGCGTCAATTCGTCGCGGACAAATTCGTCGACTACGTCAATTCGTCGACTACGTCAATTCGTCGACTACGTCAATTCGTCGACTACGTCAATTCGTCGCGTTTACAGATTTTGGTTACATACAAAACGAATGCAGGAAAACGAACGATTTCGAACGTCTTGCTCCCTGATCAAATTTATAAAGTTTGGCCACGCAGACAGGATAGGAATATTACGTTTTTCTTTGGCACTAAAAATATTAGACGGTAAACGGTTTTTGGAACGGGGCAGGGCCCGATTGGACAGAGCCCCCATATACAAAATTTTCGTGAAATCTACAGTTTTCAATTCAGAACCACCAAATCTGGTATACTATCTCATGGTATTCTAACTTAGACTGTAGACGGTTTTGGGAAGCAGTTGGAGAGGGGGGGGGGTTAGGGCCTCCCCTACAGAATTGCCGTAAAATATAGTTTTCAATTTAGAACTACCAAATTTGGTATATTATCTCATAGTACTCTAACTTAGACGGTTGTCAGTTTTTGGAACGGGTCAAGGCTCGAGGAGTTAGAGCCCCCCCCCTACATACAAAATTTTCGTAAAATCTAGTTTTCATTTCAGAACCATCAAATTTGGTATCATGAAACTCTAACTTAGACGCTAGACGGTTTTTGGCAGGGGTTGGTGCCCGCGGGTTCGGAGCCCCCTCATAAAAAATTTCGTAAAATCTACAGTTTTCATCTTAGAACCACCAAATTTGGTATACTATCTCATGGTACTCTAACTTAGACGCTAGACGGTTTTTGGAAGGGGTTGGAGCCCGCGGGGTCGCCCCCCCCTCATAAAAATTTCGTAAAATCTACAGTTTTTATCTTAGAACCACCAAATTTGGTGTACTATCTTATGGTACTCTAACTTAGTCGGCAGACCGTTTTTGGAACGGGTCAAGGCCCGGGGGATCAGAGCCCCCCACATACAAAATTTTCTTAAAAACTACAGTTTTCAATTCAGAACCACCTAATCTGGTATACTATCTCATGGTACTCTAACTTAGACGCAAGACGGTTTTTGGAAGGGGTTGGAGCCCGCGGGGTCCGGCCCCCCCCTCATAAAAATTTCGTAAAATCTACAGTTTTTATCTTAGAACCACCAAATTTGGTATACTATCTTATGGTACTCTAACTTAGTCGGCAGACCGTTTTTGGAACGGGTCAAGGCCCGGGGGTCAGAGCCCCACACATACAAAATTTTCTTAAAAACTACAGTTTTCAATTTAGAACCACCAAATTTGGTATACTATCTCATGGTACTCTATCTTAGACGCTAGAAGGTTTTTTGAAGGGGTTGCAGCCCGGGGGTCGGCCCGCCTCATAAAAATTTCGTAAAATCTACAGTTTCCATATTAGAACCACCAAATTTGGTATACTATCTTATGGTACTTTAACTTAGTCGACAGACCGTTTTTGGAACGGGTCAAAGCCCCCCACATACAAAATTTTCTTAAAAACTACAGTTTTCAATTCAGAACCACCTAATCGGGTATACTATCTCATGGTACTCTAACTTAGACGCTAGACGGTTTTGGGAAGGGGTTGGAGCCCGGGGGTCAGACCCCCCCGAATAAACACTTTTTCGTAAAATCTACAGTTTTCAATTTAGAACCACCAAATTTGGTATACTATCTCATGGTACTCTATCTTAGACGCTAGAAGGTTTTTTGAAGGGGTTGCAGCCCGGGGGTCGGCCCGCCTCATAAAAATTTCGTAAAATCTACAGTTTTCATATTAGAACCACCAAATTTGGTATACTATCTTATGGTACTTTAACTTAGTCGACAGACCGTTTTTGGAACGGGTCAAAGCCCCCCACATACAAAATTTTCTTAAAAACTACAGTTTTCAATTCAGAACCACCTAATCGGGTATACTATCTCATGGTACTCTAACTTAGACGCTAGACGGTTTTGGGAAGGGGTTGGAGCCCGGGGGGTCAGACCCCCCCCGAATAAACACTTTTTCGTAAAATCTACAGTTTTCAATTTAGAACCACCAAATTTGGTATACTATCTCATGGTACTCTAACTTAGACAGTAGACCGTTTTTGGAAGGAGTTGGAGCCCGGGGGTAAAGGCCCCCATAAAATGCCGCGTAAAATCTACAGTTTTCAATTTAGAACCACCAAATTTGGCATACTCTCTCGTGGTACTCTAACTTAGACGGTAGACGGTTTTTGGAACGGGTCGGGCACGGGGTCAGAGTCCCTCCGCCCATAAATATTTTTCGTAAAAACTAAAGTTTTCAATTTAGAGCTATCAAATTTGGTATACTATATAATGGTGTTCTAAATTAAACGGTAGACGGTTTTCAGAACGGGTCGGGGCAAGGGTGGTTACCCCCCCCCTACACACAAACTTTCGTAAAATCTATAGTTTTCAATTTAGAACCACCAAATTTTGTATATTATCTCATGGTACTCTAACTTAGACGGTAGAAGGTTTTTGGAACGGATCAAGGGCCGGGGGTAACACCCCCACACATACAAAATTTTCTTATAATCTTTATTTTTCAATTCAGAACCACCAAATTTTGTGTCATCAAACTCTAACTTAGCGGGAGACGGTAAGTGAAAGCGCAACATTATTAACTTGATTTGTTATGCAAACCTTATAAATACGACCACAGCGATTAAAAGTTACTAAAGAGTCCTTGTAAGTAATATTTTTTGACAGAGTGCAAGTACAATTTACGAAATGTCAACAGGTCAAAATATCTAAAGTAACAATGAAATTTGGAATATTTCTTTTTTCTTTCTTTTTATTTCAGTTTTGACACTTGTATTAAGTTTTAAAAACATATATTTCTCCTATTGTATACCTTCATTGTGCTTTAAACAGAATTTCTTACCATGTTTTGGGTATTTTGTTTCGTGTGGTTGCAGTTTTTTTAATGTTTTGGGCATTTCATTTTGTGTGGTTACTTCTTTTTATGTTTTGGGCATTTTACTTTGTATGGGTGTTTTTGTTATGTTTTTGTTCTTTTCTTTTCTGTGGTGGTTGTAATGTCGACAGGATGAAAAGGGGAAACTGTGGACAGTCACGATGCCTACTTGCTTCTAATTTTTTTTTCAAATACAGCACATGATTTTGTATTGAGTTCACTTACTCATTAAGCGACTACAGGTTTCTTTAAATATGAACGTTTTCTTAGAGCCTTTTGTTTCCTCTACCTAGCTTTTTCGGTTCCACAATTTCTTTTTTTGGTTTTAGGATATATTCCTTATTATTAATCTATTTTCTCATGCAAACTCTTTATGTAAGGTATGTTTATTCTATCGAAGTATTTTGCAATTATACGTGAAGCCCTGTTGCTGAAGTAAAAAAAAAATATTTCCAACTGAAACAACGCAGTTCAGATATTTTCCCGCTGTTAACTCAAAGAGTGAAAACAAAAACAACAAATCTGTGCAATGGTTGAGGCATGAGACAGTACTTACTGGTAACCAGGCAAAGTATTAAGGAAGAATGAGCTTAAGAATTTCTAACTGCAACAAAAAAGAGCATCCGCACTGTATCCTCATCATCCCCTAGTGCCGGTCTTTGTACGTCTTGAAAGAGAAGTCTTAAGGACACATCTGTATCGTAATTGCCTGAGCATTCGCGACAATCTTCTGGTGTCGTAGTAGAAAAACACACTTCCTACTTCGCCTAAATTGCTTGGGTGTAATGCCAACGAACAAAGTTTTGCTCTCGCATTGGATTTCTGTTGCTTTTGATGGAATACTTTTCACCGCTATAGTCTTCAGGACAGGCGGCAATACACCCCAACGTAAAACACCAATTTTACGCAATTAACTGCAATTAGCGAAAGAGAGAGGCGGTACAGGAAATAAGTCGAACGAGACAGATCTGAACTTAGAAAGTCGGGGGAAGATGTTGCATGAAAAACTGTGTTTGGCTTACAGATCATTTGGCACGTAGGGACGTAGGTTTCGTTTAATATGTTACGGGGTAAACAAATTGTCTTTTCAGTAAACAATTTTCTTTCATACGCATGGTGCAACACAAAAAATTTGAATTTATTTTTGAGAATTAGCATGACGCCTACCGGCCCAGAGTACAGCTGCCCAGTCCGCGCCTGCTGTCGCCTCCGGAACCTGGCTCCCGGGTTCTTCGCATCTGTTGATCCCCCGCCTGGAGCGTCCCAGCTGTAAAATACATGTACCTCTGCGTTTTGGAAAAACAAAAGATAAGATGCCGATCCTTAAAATTAACCACTTCTTGTGACCGCAGGTACGAAAATCTTGAACTTCGCTTAAACCCTAACTGGAGGAACAAGCTTCACGTGATTGTCTGTATTCTGAGTGTTTTATTGAATGGTTGCTCATTAGTTCGTAGTTGACTGGAGAACAGAGAACGTGCTTGTTGAAACCTTTGTTGTGCGTTGTCAAGTGATAATAGTGGAAATATATCATTCTAAATATTTTGGAAAGAGAAAGTGCATTGTTTTCCGAAGGCACTATGCAGATGAAGAATGCAACATAATTAGTTAACTCACAAAAAGAAAATGATTTGCTGAAATGGAAAGGGTATTTATTTTGCCATAACAGAGTGCGAGGTGATTTACGGTACTGTCACTGTATTGAAAGAAATTATGGAAATTGTACTGGCTTTGCTAGTACTATTCTTATTGGAGATGAACACAGGATGCGCAATGAGAAACCACATAATCATGCTCCAAGACCGGAGAAAAGTGATGTTGCTGTTGCAAGACGCAAATAAAAGAACGAGCGAGAAATATGGACGAAGCCCCTGCACAAACTATTCAAACCGTGGCAACGTCAATGGCTACAGTAAATGCAGCTTACATGCCTAATATGGATGCACTAAGGCAAGTTGTAAAAAGAGAAGACATGCCAAGACATGCCTGCCGAGCCTACGACTTCAGAACGGATCGATGCCCCAATAAATTTACAGGAGAAGATGGTGCAAAATTTCTTGGCAGAGATAGCGCATTTGGACATCAAAGAATTATTTTATTTTTAACAGAGAATAATTTACGAAAGCTTAAAGAAGCACCCTCTGGATTATGGATGGGACATTTGAAACTTGTCCAACCCTTTTTAGGCAATTATGTTCCATTCATGCTATGGTTGAAACGAATTCAGAGATGCACAGACTTGTCCCACTAGTTTATGGGTTACTTTCCAGCAAGTATAAATAATATAATACTATTATAAAGTATTTTTGTAGGATTTACAAGACTATGCATCAGACTATGATATTCAGCTTGCACCACAATATACGCATAATAATAGATTTTGAAATAGCTACTGTTATAATGCTGCTAAAAAGGAATTTGGAAGCAGCACACACAAATGTTGTAGGTTTCATCTCGGAAAAAAATGTGCTGAGGAATATCCATCCTCTGGCATAGCCTTGGAATATAAGGAAAACAGTGAGTTTGCTCTCAAAGTCAGACATTTGCAAGCACTCGCATTTTTTTCATCTGATGAAATTCCAGCTGCTTTTGAAGAAGTGAAATCAATTTTACTTGAATATGCAGATTCTGTAGTTCAGTGGTTTGAGGAAAATTATGTTCTTGGAAAATTTCGTGGAAGCAGAAGAAACAATCCAAGCAGAAGTCCTCCGCTGTTCCCGCCAACAATTTGGTCAGTTAGTGAAAACAATTTATTTGGCTTTCCCAGAACACAAAACGAACTTGAAAGATTAGACAGACGCTGGAATACAATTCTGGGAGAGAAAAAACTGTGACTGTACGAAATAATCAGTTAAATTGCGAAAGAGCAGAGAACAACTATGGCTAAAATTGAAAGAGTGATAGCACAGATTCCAACAAATCCACCCAGAAGAGAAACGCTGGCAAGATAAAAAGGAATTCGAACTTCTTTGGTGCAGAGACAATGTTAACATGCTGGACATTTTAAGAGGAATTTCATATAATTCTACCCTTTACTAAAATGTGCTGGTATTTCTCACTAATTGAATTATACCTTTTACTAACTTGTATTTGAATTTTTCAAGAATGTAATTCCGCCGAAGATGGAAGAATGTAAAACACAACGCAAAACTAAAAAAGTCAAAATTTTCAAAATAGCATGTCAAAAACATAAAATGTCAAAAAGTAATCCAAAATGTGAAACATATAAAAATTCAAAAGCAATCCAAAATGTGAAACAAATAAAAATTCAAAATGCAATCACAAGTCACAAGCATTACAAAAATGCAAAACGCTATGTAACAAGTACAACACAAAATAAAACAAATGCCAAAAAAAATGCATACGCTTTGTAAAATGTACAAAATAAAATAAATGCCATATTCACAAGGATTTCATGACGAGTCAAGTTAAAAATGAGCTTTTACTTAGACTTCAAATAATAATTACTAGCCTCTACACCTTTTTAAGTTTTTAATAAGTGCAACATCATTAACCTGACTTGTCATCAAACATTATCTATATGACCATAGCATACAATCACTTAAAAGACTTGTTAATGGATGAATTGAGGAATCACCAAGTTCAGCGGGTGAAAGTTAATGGCTGTTTATAGTTTTGTACTCGAGTAAATGCGCAACACAGTAAACTTGACTTTCTCTGAAAATTTATGTATATGAGCACGGTTGATTGAAAACTGATAAAAAGGCTTAAGGCCTGTTTATTAATTTTTGTGCCTCAGTCAAAACGCAGTACCATAACCTTGGCATGTTATGGAAACCTTATGAATACGTCGGACTAAAAATTCCTAAAAAAAGTTTACGCCTAAGGTCTTGTAACTAAAGTTTTGTGACAGGGTAAAACTGCAACATTAATAACTTGACATGTTATGTTAACGTTGTGAATATGAGCACGGCGGATTAAAGATTTCAACAAATAGCCTTTGGGATTAATGTGTTGTAGCTGAGTAAAAATGTAACATTATCTTGATTTTCTATATAAACCAAACTACGTGCTGAAATGGCCCAACTATATATACGTATACTTCAACCATATACCGAAGCGCTGACAAGGTGAAAACAAAAGTGCAATTTTGTACGGTCCCCTAACATTTTATGGCCAGCCTACATGGAAGTGGACACCTTGATATCAAAAACATACTTTTTGTACGGTCCACAACAAATAGCAATGGACACGTCGCAATCTTTGGGGGGGGGGGGGGTTAACGACCACCGTGATCAATTCAGTGGGCTATAAGCAGTCGGACATTCCCAATTTTGGGCCACTGCTTCCTGGGAAGGGGGACAGCCAGTGCCAGAATTCAAGCACAACGTCCATGATTCACCGGGATTTGAACCAGGATCCTTCTCGACAAGTGGTCAGAAGCCAGCGCCTAGATCACTCCGCCGCCGTAGCGGCACACGTTCAAATGTATTTTTCATACGGCCCCAAACGCTCTTATGGACATACTAGATTGAACTGGACGCAAATAAATCATTAATATAATTTGTACTAGCAGGGATACCAGTTATTTGCCAGGTACATATTACTATTTGTGGAATCACCAAGTTCAGCGGGTGAAAGTTAATGAATGAAAAAGATATTCCTGCAATTTTCCAGTAAACTTATTTTAAATTTTTTGATTTAGTTAATTTAATTTTGCTAAACAAAACAGAAAGAAAAAGGAATGGGAATACCTCCCTTATAGGAGACATCTATAGAACTGCCGTACATCTGGCGTGTGCTTCTGTGAATCCCGCGACACAGAAATGCAATGTACCTATGTGATGTCGCATGCATACGACTTCACATTGGCATTGATCATCTTTTTCTTACCGTTTTGAATTTTGAATATCTGGAACTCTCTGTTTACAATACATTATATTTCTTTCTGATCAGCCGTTCGTTGGTAGTGAAAGCTAAACTATATAGATTTGTGTTTTTAATACACCATTAAACGCATACTTTTGCACTTTATTGTTATCTACAGTCCCTAACTTAGACCGTAGGTTGGTTAGTTGGTTGGTTGGTTGATGGTTTATGGTGCAAGGCCCTCAAAGGGCCAAAGAACGTCTTATAACGTAAATAGGGTATTCTTAGGAGTAAAAAACGGAACTTTTTACGAAAATTTTGCATGGGGCTACCTTGACCCGGGCCTCAACCCCTTCCAAAAACCGTCTACCGTCTAAGTTAGATAACCATAAGTAGTATACCAAATCTGGTTGTCCTAAGTTGAAAACTGTACATTTTACGAAATTTTTATGAGAAGGGGAGGGGCTCTCACCTCGGGGTTCCAGCCCCTTCCAAAAACCGTTTAGCGTCTAAGTTAGAGTTTCATGATACCAAATTTGGTGGTTCTGAATTGTAAACTGTAGTTTTTAAGAAAATGTTGTATGTCTGTGTGTGTGTGCGGGGCGGGGGGGGGCTCCGACCCCCAGGGCCTTGACCCGTCCCAAAAACCGTCGACCGTCTGAGTTAAAGTACCATGAGATAGTATACCAAATTTGGTGGTTGTAAATTGAAAACTGTAGTTTTTACGCGGCATTTTTATGGGGGGGGGGCTCTTACCCCCGGCTCCAACCCCTTTCAAAAACCGTCTAGCGTCTAAGTTAGAGTACCATGAGATAGTATACCAGATTAGGTGGTTCTGAAATGAAAACTGTAGTTTTTAAGAAAATTTTGTATGTCGGGGGCTCTGACCACCCGTGCCTTGACCTGTTCCAAAAACGGTCTGCCGTCTAAGTTAGAGTACCATAAGATAGTATAACAAATTTGGTGGTTCTAAGATGAAAACTGTAGATTTTACGACATTTGTTATGAGGAAGGGGGCTCCGACCTCGCGGGCTCCAACCCCTTCCAAAAACCGTCTAGCGTCTAAGTTAGAGTACCATGAGATAGTATACCAAAGTTGGTGGTTCTAAATTGAAAACTGTAGATTTTACAAAAAAATTATTCGGGTGGTGTCTGACCCCCGAGCTCCAACCCCTTCCAAAAATCGTCTAGCGTCCAAGTTAGAGTACCATGAGATAGTATACCAGATTAGGTGGTTCTGAATTGAAAACTGTAGTTTTTAAGAAAATTTTGTATGTGGGGGCTCTGACCCCCGGGCCTTGACCCGTTCCAAAAACGGTCTGCCGTCTAAGTTAGAGTACCATAAGATAGTATACCAAATTTGGTGGTTCTAAGATAAAAACTGTAGATTTTACGAAATTTTTTATGAGGGGGGAGCTCCGACCCCGCGGGCTCCAACCCCTTCCAAAAACCGTCTAGCGTCTAAGTTAGAGTACCATGAGATTGTGATGTGATGTGTGTTTTTTGAGCTCTGTCTTTTACGTGCTTTCGAGTAGTTAATCGAGTGGTGTACTTTTTCTTTTCGCGTACATCTTCCAGTTGAAGATCAGTGCTTTCGTTTCGTTTGTCTCACGAGGTGGTGAGTGAATTACTTTATTCTTTATCGTTAGTTATATTTTTCGAACGAGTTGGTCTTGTTCTTCGGTAAGCCTCGCCGTTGACATGGCGGCATTAGATAAGGGTGAAGCTCACGCCCTTATCTTGGAAGAGAAGCCATCTTCCTCCTCTTCTTCCAACCCAGCTGCTGACACAGCTTTGTTGGTCGCAGAGATCTCTAACTGCCTTACTGACGTCATGAGTTCCTCTGCCTTGCCTGCGCCTACGGCCTGCCTTCCCACTGAGGGTACTGCCGTTACAGGTCTACTCTCTGTCCCTGTCGCGGATGCTATGGAGGTGTCGGGTGACGTCGCTTCTACGGCCACCACTTCATCTCAACTGCCAGATTCCCCTATAACAGCTGGAGTTTCGCCCTCTACATCTAGTAAAAGTACTGTTCCTCCATCATATGCGACTGCCATGTCTAGTGGCTCTACGTCACTCCTATCGTCTGATACTCTCCTTCCCTATTCGTATCTTCATGTCGTGGGATCCACAGCAACGATAGATATTCCCGAAGACTCACCAGCCGGCCGTCAACTGCAATCAACGATGGACCTCGGCGTATGTTTTGATGCGCTGCCGGATACAAAGCTTCAGCTCTATAGCCGAGCTCTTAAATCCATTTTACCGGCGGATGCAATAGATTATGTTGCCCGAAAACCACGATCAGTGCTGGTTTACTTCAAGAAAAAGGAACATGCTGACCTTGTCTTGACAGCAGGACTGACCATTAATGATGTACATCTACTACCACAACCAGTCGCGCACCGCCCCGTGCAGGTGACTTTCTACCCTGTCCCGCCAGAGGTATCTGATACAATTCTTTGCACGTTACTCAGTAAGTTCGGCCGAGTAGTCGGTCCCATAACGACCCTCTCGGCGGCACCCAGAGACCCAGAAGACAAAGCCATTCGTGGCTTCCGTCGCACCGCTCGTGTGCTCTTTCCGTCTGATACTCATCTTCAGGCCTGTCCAACTGTCCTTCACGTGCGCTGTGGGCAACAGCGACGTCGTATCGAGATCATCACTTCTCAGCATTGCACCCTTTGTCAAAGTGAGAGTCATGTGCGAGCCAATTGCACTCGTGCTGTTTCCATAACCGTGCCAAGTGCTGTGGCACCTTCTGTCCCTCCTGTTACTGCTGTGTCAACGTCTCCACACGAGTGGAAGGTTGCAGGACCCAGATCTTCCCGACGTCGGCCTGCAGACGTTGGTCGACAAACGTCTTTGGCAGACTCACTTTCAGTTACAGATCGGAATTTTCCCACGCTTCCTACGGCACCCCCGCAGCGTATACTTTCTGCTCCTACAGATTTACTTGCTGATATGTCGTCGGTGTTTACCGTTGGCGCTGCAGATCCAGCAGCCGAAACCCTTTCCAGCACAGAAACTTCTATACCAGCTGGTTCCTCCACGATTTTTGGCAAGCGCAGTGTCTCTTCACGGAAGAAGTTGAAGAAGTCTAAAACGTCCTCATCCCAGCACTTGTTCACTAGGCGGTCTAATCGCCCGGTTACTCGCGCAATCTTCTCTCGACGTGGCATTTCGTCTTCTCAAGTACAAGCCTGGACTGAACCAGAGACGGAGGATGTTTCTCCCTCGTTAGAGGACTTCACTAATCTCCTTCAAGAGAATGCTTTCCCCGCTGAGCCGCTGCCTTACGTAGATCTTCTTGAATATTTAGTGAGTCCCACCAGCACGGCCACTGCCCGTGCTTTTTTACTAAAGTATGAAGCTGCCCTACCTCGGGTTCTCAGTCAACTTGATTCTCTTTTGCACACTCTTCGGCGGAACGTCGATGACATTCCGTGGGGTCTGGGTTTTATCCAGCGCCTACATGTTCTCGCTACTGCAAGTCAACACATCTTACATCCGCCGACGGACCTAAAAGTTCAAGGTCACGTCACTTAATTGTCGCGGTTTTGCGACACCACTTGCGAACGCCTTAGCCTATGAGGACCTTTCCCCACTGAGTGCGGACGTGCTACTTTTACAAGAGACGAACTGTCATCCTACCACTTTGTTTACCCGCTGGCGATCATGGAATTTTGCTTTCCACCACGCATTCAGCTGTTCATCATATGGTGGTATTGCCGTCGGGGTACGCTCGACTTTTCGCTCTATGATGACTCTCTTCTCTGTAAAAAATCTCTGTCGTGATCTCTTACAACAAGTCACGTTCACTATTCAAACGGAGAGGTTTCATATCTTTAACATCTACGTGCCAAACACCTCCACTTATGTGTCGGAGCTTTTTCTGTGCTTTCGCGGTGCTCTCTCTGGTATACCTGCCACAGACCGAGTTCTCGTTGGTGGCGACTTTAATTGTACTCTACACCCTCAACTTGATCGTTCCCCGCCTTCACGCGAACATCGTGCAGACCTTGTACAGCAGCTACAGTCCCTCGTTTTTGATTTCTCACTGATAGATGTCCATCGACACTTATATCCGACTACACCCTCCCATACCTGGCGTGCATCTGGTGCAATAAACCCGGCCACGGCCAGACTTGACAGATTTTATATAACGCCCATACTTCTTCCAGCGATCTCTGCATCCTGTTGCCAGCCCACTGCGTCGTCCGACCATTGCGCCATCACTCTCACAGTGTTCCACACTCATGCACAGCACAGGACAACCCGGCCGTGGACATTTGATGCCGCTCTTTTGGATGACGCCGGTTTTTGCTCTTCAGTCCGCCATTTCCTCTCCGAATGGCGCACGCAACTGCAGTCAGCGCCGTGTGCCCTGACTTTCTGGCTGGAGGTAAAACATCGCCTCTTGCTTCATGTGCGAAATCAGGCTTTTACGATCACGACGCTACAGAGGATGCGTTTGGATCACATCCGTACGATGCTTTCCCTTATAAATATGGCTGACCCTCTTTTTGCTGTGTATAAGGCTGAACTGAATTCTCTCCTAGTCCCGCGCGCGCGACAGGTCATTCGGCGGCTGAGATTACAGCATCTCGCGCCCGATGCCTGCACTTATGAGTTTCTTTCCAATCTTGAATCTAAGCGTCATGCCTCTGCTTCAATTCGCCATCTCCGCCTCTCTACTGGCGAGGTATCCTCTGACCCAGTTACTCTTTGCTCTGTTGCCCGCAGCTATTTTACAACGAAGTTTTGTGAGACTCCTCCTCCTTCCAGCACTGCCTTATCTGGTCTACACTCTGCTTTACCTCAAGTCCCCTCTTATTTTTCTGATTCTCTCCTCCGGCCTCCCACGCTAACAGAGATTTCCGAGACGTTTTCTTCTCTAAACTCCAAGGCTGCACCCGGCCCAGATGGACTTCCTTTCTGTTTCTACAAAGCTTTCCTCCCAGCCCTCCTTCCTTTTCTGCTTAGTGCTTTCTCCGCTGCTTTCCACCTATCCACCCTTCCGAGGAGTTTCACAATTGCCCATATAGTCCTCTTCCCAAAGAAGGGTGATCTCCTAGACTTGGGGAACTGGCGTCCCATCTCACTTCTGAATCTTGATTACAAGCTTTATTCTAAACTACTCTCGCGCCGTATTAATCCAATCCTCCCCCACATCCTGTCCTCTAACCAGACCTACACAGTCCCAGGGCGCTCCATCTCGCATAACATTCAACTTCTCAGTGACCTAATCCATCTCGCTCGATCTCGCTCTGAACCTCTTGCTCTGCTGTCTCTCGATCAACAATCCGCCTTTGATAATATTTCTCACGCTTACCTCTCGTCTACACTTTATAGTTTCGGGTTTCCACCTCCTTTTATTTCTGTTCTCCTCTCCCTTTATCAGAACGCCACTTTCCACGTCAGGTTGCCCACCCTTCTCACAGCGCCAATTCCTTTCCGTCGCGGCGTCCGGCAAGGCTGCCCCTTGTCCGGACAGCTCTTTGCTCTTGCGATCGAACCTTTTCTCCGCTCCGTTCACAGATCCTTCTATGCTTCTCTGCCTCCAGTGGTCGCCAGCACTCGCCATCATATTGTCACCTATGTTGCCTATGCTGATGACGTGACTTTTTGTGTTCGACAAGATGCACAATTCTGCAAACTTCGCCACCTCTACGCTCGGTATGCCTCTTGTTCTAGTGCCACGCTAAACGAGTCAAAAAGCACTGGCTTGTGGTGTGGGTCGTGGGCTAGTCGAACCGACTCTCCATGGGGAGCCGAATGGTCCACATCCTCACAGCGTTTTCTAGGAGTGCACCTGGGCAAACCTCCTACAGCCTCGACGATAACGTGGAATGCACTGCACCCCCGCCTGCTGCGTACGGCTGCCAACTGGAGACAAGCACAGTTCTGCACTTCTCTGTACCAGCGTGCCCAGATCACTCGAACATATTTGTTATCCATGTGCACGTTCTCTTGGCTTGCGTCCAAACAACCTGTCTATCGTCTTCTTGCAATCACCCAGTGCCAAACCAATATCGTGTGGGCTGGTCATCATTGGGTTAACGCTTCACTTCTCAGCTTATCTCCTCAGAATGGCGGTATTGGACTGCTTGACGTGCGGTTATACTATCAGGCATTCCGAGTGTCTGCATTTCTTCGCCTTCTTGCTTCACCTGTTCTGCCTGCGGAGACAACCCGGGACGTCACTGTCTCCCCGCGTAATCCCCACCTTACTTTTCTTTCCTATCTATTAATGGATCACTGCCCCCTCCTTTCCAACTTACCTCCTGTCTATCGGGAGGCTATCACCTTGCTTCGCTCTTTCCCTCTGTCTCGCTCTCCACCAGCTACTACCTCCGAACTACTCTCAGAACCTCTATTTTTCTCCTCCGTCATTCATCCACCGCACCTCCCCTGTTTTGCTTTCCCCACCTGGCTCCGTGCCGGAGTAGTCACAGTCCGAGACCTTGTCACCCCTGATTTTCTCTGGTGCTCCTTCTCCGACTTTCCTCCTGCTATTCGTGCTCTACCCCATGCTCTTCAGGTTCATACCTCCTTACTCTCATCCCTTATTTCTCTCTTTCCCGATCTTGCTTCCCCCGCCGGTCTCGTTCCCGTTCTATCCGCGTCTCTCCCCTCCCCTTTTTCTTGTCGGCTCACGGCATAGATCTTCCGATTTTCTCCTTCTCCACATCCGCTCTTTACAGATTTCTCTCTCTCTCCCGCTCTTCTACGCCTACACCTATCCCTGATATCCCGTCTTCCGCTCTCTCTGCTGTGTGGTCTGCCACCCTCTCTCCTCTATCTACACCCCCAGAGATCAACACCCACTGGTTCTTCTTACATAACCGTCTTCCCGTACCCTCAATCTTGCACCGGATGACCCTTCTTTCCTCCCCACTCTGCCCTTTCTGCGCCGGGGAGGCAGATGTGAGTCATGTCTATCAATATTGCACTATACTGCTACCAATGCTGAATCTTGCCTTTTCGATTGCGCAAAGATCCTGTACAACTGATCTTTCCTTCAGTGCTTACCGAACGCTGTTGCTCAACCTTGTGCCTCCAATCAGACTCCCAGTAGTCTGCATCTACATTTTTGTGCTAGTGAAACACGTTATATACGTCTATCATCAACAGTGTCGTGCTCGGGAGGTGCCTCCTACGGTACTTCACGCAAGTGCCGCGTTGCTCAGTTTTTTTCGGGAATGTCTCCTTTCTCGATTACGCCTTGAGTACCACACCGCCGTTGCTCGACAAAGTGAACCAAGCTTCTTCTCTACCTGGTCCCCAGCGGCCCCATGGTTCGCTGGGACACCGACTTCATTGCATCTTACAGTTGGTGCTTGTATGACTATTTAACAGTTAACTCAGTGACTCTTTATCCGAACCTTCGTCACACCTGCTCATCAAGGTATGTCTTATCTCCACGAGATTCCTGAACATCTATTTCCATCTGAATGTCATGCAACTATAATGTCTCTTTGTTTATACAGTCATCTGTACATATCCCATTTCTATGTCACAATTATCGGTCATTCTACTTTTGCTCGTCTCATGTACATGTACTTATCTTGTTTTCATAACGGTGCCGTTGCGTCTTCAAGTGAACCCAGCTTCTTCTCTCCATGGTCCCCAGAGGCCTTGGGGTTGTTGGGACTCCACCTTTGCTGCACAGTACAGTTTGTGCTCATAAGACTATATTATAACATTTTACTCTGTGCTGCTCTACCTGAACCCTTGCCATATCTACTCAACCTAGTGTGTACGATCTCCTCAAGATTTGTTTACATCTAAATGTCATGTATATATTGTAAATAGGTATCTACTGTCATCTGTAAATAGTGCATTCATGTGTCACTGTTTTTTTTTGAGACGTTTTTCTCTTGCTCGTCTCATGTACATTCCTTGAATAAATACTTTGTGAACACCATGAGATAGTATACCAAATTTGGTGGTTCTAAATTGAAAACTGTAGATTTTACGAAAAAGTGTTTATTCGGGGGGGTCTGACCCCCGGGCTCCAACCCCTTCCAAAAACCGTCTAGCGTCTAAGTTAGAGTACCATGAGATAGTATACCAGATTAGGTGGTTCTGAAATGAAAACTGTAGTTTTTAAGAAAATTTTGTATGTGGGGGCTCTGACCCCCCCCCCCGTGCCTTGACGCGTTCCAAAAACGGTCTGCCGTCTAAGTTAGAGTACCATAAGATAGTATACCAAATTTAGTGGTTCTAAGATGAAAACTGTAGATTTTACGACATTTTTTATGAGGGGGGGGGGGGCTCCGACCACGCGGGCTCCAACCCCTTCCAAAAACCGTCTAGCGTCTAAGTTAGAGTACCATGAGATAGTATACCAAATTTGGTGGTTCTAAATTGAAAACTGTAGATTTTACGAAAAAGTGTTTATTCGGGAAGGGGGTCTGACCCACCGTGCTCCAACCCCTTCCAAAAACCGTCTAGCATCTATGTTAGAGTACCATGAGATAGTATACCAGATTAGGTGGTTCTGAATTGAAAACTGTAGTTTTTAAGAACATTTTTTATGAGGGGGGCCGACCCCCGGGCGGCAACCCCTTCAAAAAACCTTCTAGCGTCTAAGATAGAGTACCATGAGATAGTATACCAAAGTTGGTGGTTCTAAGATGAAAACTGTCGATTTTACGAAAATTTTTATGAGGGGGGGGCGGCTCCGGCCCCCGCGGGCTCCAACCCCTTCCAAAAACCGTCTAGCGTCTAAGTTAGAGTTTCATGTTACCAAATTTGATGGTTCTGAAATGAAAACTAGATTTTACGAAAATTTTGTATGTAGGGGGGGGGAGCTCTGACTCCTCGAGCCTTGACCCGTTCCAAAAACCGACAACCGTCTAAGTTGGAGTACTATGAGATAGGATACCTGATTTGGTGGTTCTGAATTGAAAACTGTAGATCTTACGGAAATTGTGCTCCGTGAGTTTTGTTTGAATAACAAATATTTAGGCTACTAGGATTACTGAGTTTGTGCTTACCTCCACTATAAAGGTTTGGTGATTCGTTTCGGACATCGCCCGAAGTGGTGAGTGCCTTTTTTCGTTTCTTATCGTCGTGTTTATAATTCCTACCGAGCTGGTAGAAGCCTAGTTATCTCGGCGCCATTAAAATGGCGTCATCCGGTGGTGTTGTCAACCCTGACATCACTTCCGGTGATCTCGGCACTTTGCCCAGCGGTGGCGTTGTCACGTTGCCCTCCGGGTCGACGTCAACCGTTGGCGGCGTATCGTTTTCCTCCCCTGACGTCACTATTACAGCTCTTGCCCCAGCTGCTTCTCATATAGTGACAGAAGACGTCATGGACACTATGGATGACGGTGCTCCTCTGCCTTCAATGGATGGCGGTGCTCCGCTGCCTTCAACCTCCACTTCTACTGCTCCTCGCTCCTATTCTTCAGCGGTAACTTCCCAGAGGCTTCAGCCCAAGTCTAATTCCCTGCGAGCGGAAGCCGCAGCTTTAAAACCTCATGTCCGTCGCTCTGGTAATGAGGTTGTGCTCGAAATTCCAGTGGATTCTCCAGCAAGTACTTCTTTCACCACGGCTACTGAGTTGGGTGTGTGCTTTGAGGCGCTGCCAGACACACCACTCAAAATGTACTCTACTGCTCTGAAACAAAAGTTCTCTCCGTCAGCGATACGTCATATGTCGCGCAGAGGGCCGAGTGTCATTGTTTATTTCTTTCATGCGGCAGATGCTACCTCAGGTTTACAGACTGGGCTGATTGTTGGTGATCACCAATTATTTCCTGAGCCTGTCGCCCAAAGACCAGTAACGGTCTCGATGTACCCAGTACATCCTGAAGTCACAGATGCTATGCTTTGTGCTTTTCTTATGCAATCCGGTCGTGTTGTGGGTAACATTACCACACACTCCGCTGCTCCAAAGGACGAGGATGATCGTTCAATTGAAAGTGCCCGACGAGTTGCACGAGTAGTATTCTCTTCGGATGAACATATCAAGACTTTTCCTACTCTCTTCACTGTAAAATGCGGAGACCAGATACGACGCATCGACGTTTTGACCTCATTTCATTGTCAGACTTGTAAGGCGTATGGCCATCAACGAAGTGAGTGCTTCCGCCGCCCTGCTGTACCTCAGTCTTCGGGACCAAAAGTCACTCGTGACAACCCTGTTTTCTCCACCCCTGCCGCTTCTAAGGAGGTGTCTTCAGAACTTCATCAACCTGCTGTACCATCGGGCCCTTCTCCACGGGGTCCTGTCCCACAATTATTGACAGTGGACTTTCCTCCTCTGGTGCCGACTGCTCCGCCCACGTTCCTTGCAGCTCCAGCTGACCTGACTGCTGACCTTCATCCTCCGTCGGACGAAGACACCCCAAGTACAATTACTGACATGGACTGCCCTACTGCTAGTGACTATTCTGGCAATGACTCTGACCCTACAACTACCAGCAAGCCTGCTCAACGGGAGTCCTGGAGTGCTCGGTAGTCTCCGCTCCCTCCTCGCACCGGTGCTGCAAGAGGTCGTTCTGTTGACTCATCTTCCCGCTCCTCCTCTCAACGACGTACTTCGCCACGAATAAGTCGACATCCTGCTGTGATTCCAGGTGCTAAGACTCCACCCCCAGTGCTTTCCCTAGATTCTTTTCTCCGATACCTAGCTGAAGCGAATACGGATATACCGGTTGGTCCGCTTTTTCTTCATAAAATATATGAAGTATTATGCTCTCATAAACATCCTAGATGCTTTAATCAGTTTGTTGCACGTCATATGCTTGATCTTCCTACTGTTCTAACCCAAGTTTCTAGTGTGACATCTGTGTTTCGAAATCTTGTGCTTTCGTATCCCGATCTCAAATTTAGTGTTGACAGAATGAAGAAGCAAGCGAAGAAAATAACAGATTCCAGTGCACGTGCGTGTCGACCTGGGAAGGACCTACCGATTCCAGGTGGTCACACTTAACTGCAGAGGGTTCTCTGCTTCTCCTAGAAATGCCCTAGTGTATGAGGACTTGGCGCCTCTACACGCAGATCTTCTCTTGCTCCAAGAGACCAATTGCTCTGCTACCACTTTGTTCTCTCGTTGGCGGGCTTGGCCCTACGATTTTCACCATGCTTATCGAGTTGGACGGAATGGTGGCCTTGCAATTGGGATCCATCACCGATTACTCCCTCTGATTTCGACGCCAATGATTCGTGCATTATATGTGGACAACCTCCAGGTCGTTGTCTTTTGCATTGAAAACGTGACATATCATGTTTTAAACATATATGTCCCCTGTGATGAGCGTCTGTTACCCGATTTTCTCTCCACACTCCGTACAGAGCTGTCATGCATCCCACCGTCTGAATACATTCTCATCGGCGGAGATTTCAATTGTACGTTGTTGCCGGCCCTTGACCGCAATTCAACCGTTGGCGAATACCGCTGGCAACGTGTATTACAGATTTCTCAGCTAGTTGATGATTTTCAATTGGTTGATGCGTTCCGGCATCTACACCCGTCGGAAATCTCTTTTACCTGGCGCTCTTCCATCCATGGCAGCACTACGGCAGCACGGCTGGATAAATTTTATGTTTCGACTGCTCTTCTCCCGTCGATCGCAGCTGCTGCCCATCATCCTTCCGCCGCTTCAGACCACAGTATTGTCAGTCTGTCGGTGTGTGTTTCTCCTTCACCTTCAAGGACTCGACGAGTATGGACTTTTCCGGACTCGCTCCTGGATGATCAACAATTTTGTGTTGCTGTGCGTGAGTTCCTCCGTAGTCGTCAGCCCCTTCTTGGTACTACGTCAGACGCGATGCAACTGTGGCTCAGTGTCAAACACGACTTGGTCCTTTTTGTACGGCGCTTCTCCCATGCCTCTCGGAATGAGAGCGATATGAAAATTGCGAATCTACGTGCTCTATTGTCGATGCTCTCTCTTGATGATCCGCAATACCCCGGCTATCTGGCAGATCTTCACGCCGTGCTTCTTCCTCGCGCATCCGATGCAGCCTGCAGGATGCATTTCTTGCATCTCTCCCCTGCAGCTGATTCTCACGATTACTTAACCGCCTTGGAATCTCAACATCGCTCTGCTACATCTTTGCGTCATCTTCGCCTCCAGGATGGTTCCATCACTTCGAACCCATCGAAGCTATGCACTTTCACTAAACAGTATTTCACCGCCAAGTACAGTGCAGTAACGCAGTCTTCATTCTCATTAGCTTCTCCTCTTCTCTCCTCTCTTCCTCAGGTCCCCTCTACTTTATCTACTTCTTTACTTTCCCCTTTCTCTCTTCTCGAACTCCGTGAAGCGTTCGCTACTCTCAATCCTCATGCTGCTCCTGGACCTGACGGCCTTCCTCTGTCCTTTTACCGTGCTTTTCTACCGTGCTTTCTGCCTTTTCTGTCTGCGTGTTTCTCCTCTGCTTTTTCCTCTCCTGCGTTACCGCCCGACTTTACTTTGGCACACATCATCCTCCTTCCTAAGAAGGGTGACCTCTTGGATCTGGGAAACTGGCGCCCTATCTCCATCCTAAACACTGACTATAAGTTCTATACAAAACTCTTATCCCGTCGCCTTAATTCTGTTCTCTCTTTCGTTATTTCTCCCGACCAGACATACACTGTGCCTGGTCGGACTATTTCCACTAACGTTTCTCTTCTCCTTCATCTTCACTTCCTCGCTCGCTCTTTTGATGAACCTCTTGCCTTTCTCAATCTGGAACAAAAGTCCGCTTTTGATAACGTGTCTCACTTTTATCTCTCTGCTGTCCTTTCACGATTTGGCTTTCCTGCTGCCTTTTCTTCCGCTCTCTTGGCCCTTTATCAGGGCGCCAGTTTCCATGTTCGAGCGGCCACATTTCTAACCTCTCCAATTCCGTTTAAGCGAGGCATCCGGCAAGGATGTCCGCTCTCCGGCCAGCTATTCGCTCTCGCTTTTGAGCCTTTCCTGTTAGCAGCCCAAAGATCACTCCTGGATGTCCTACCGCCGACAGTGGCTAGTACTCGTCATCATCGGACAATTTTCACCGCCTATGCTGATGATGTGACCTTTTGTGTCCGGGATGAATCTCAATTTGATCGCCTGTATTCTGTATATCAACAATATGTTGCAATATCTGGAGCTGCGCTGAATGCCACTAAAAGTACTGGCTTGTGGTGCGGGGCATGGGCTGTCCGCACCGATGCTCCTTGGGGTGCGCAGTGGACAGCCACTACACAGAAGATCCTCGGTGCGTATGTCGGTTTGCCCTTGGCTTCTTCATCTGCCACCTGGACTGCTCTTCTTCCCCGGATACAACGGGCTGCTGCCTACTGGAGTAAGGCGCGCCCTTTCACATCGTTCCGTCAACGAGCAGCCATTGTTCGTCGACAACTTATCTCCCTTTGCGAATACTCTTGGATGTCGACGGTTGTTCCCGTGTCACAAATGATGACCATCACTCGCCTCTCAACTTCCGTCATCTGGACTTCACATCACTGGGTTAAACCTGCCGCGCTTCATCTACCAGCCTCATTAGGTGGCATCCAGCTTCCTGATCCAGCAGTCCTTTATAAAACACATCGCATTATTCATTTCATTCGCCTTGCCACTTCAACTGTTCCGTCCCTTACCGCTACCTTGAATGTTCTTGCTTCTTCTCGTGACCCGTCTTTCACCTTCTTACTGTTTCTGAAGATGGATTCATACTCTCTTCTTCCGTCCCACCTCCCTTCTGTCCTGCGAGAGGGCCTTTCTCTCTTTCGTTCGCTTCCTCTTCTCCGTTCATTTCCTTCTTCAACTCTTGATCTTCTAGATGAACCTCTCTTCTTCTCTTCTCTTATTCACCCTCCTAACCTCCCTTACTTTTACTTTCCTCATTGGATCCGCTCTGGTGTGATAACTGTCCGTTCTCTCGTAACTTCTGATCTAACCTGGAGACCTCTTTCTTCCCTGTTTCTATCTCCAACCATTACTCTTGCTAACGAATATCTTCTCCTTCGCACAGCGCTTTGGAGCCTCTTTCCACTCCTCGCTTCCCCTGATGGTCTCTTCTCGGTCCCCTCCGCCCCTCTTTCTCTACCGTTCTTTCTCCTCATTCGTTGCTCCCCGGTTCTAGTTACTTCTATCTCCTCCTCTTCTCTTTATTGGCTCCTTCTTTCCCCTCCCGCACTTCCACTTTCTGTTCATTCTGCTTCTCCTCTTCTCCCAGCCATCTGGACAGCCTCTACCTCTCCCCTTTCCTCCCCTCTTGAACTCAATGTCCATTGGCAATTTCTTCACCTTCGTCTCCCCGCCCCATCAGTACTATTTCGCATGACCCTTCTCACCTCTCCACATTGTTCCTTTTGCCCTGAAGTCAGCGACGTCCAACATCAATACCTCTTCTGCCCCGTACTCCTGCCAGTCCTAAACTCAGCATTTCGTCTTGCTGATCGAATTTGTGCTCGATCGTTACCATTTCTTGCATATGCTTGGCTACTCCAAACTAAGCATCCACCTACTCACTTGCCTCCTGTGTGCCGTTACATTTTTCTTCTTGTGAAGTTCACTGTATATGCTTTCCATCTTGAACAACGCCTCCCTGCTCTTACTCCACCTCCTCAGGAGGCAAGTGCTATCATTCGGAGACGCTTCCTAGCACGGTTAACCACTCGTCTCCGAATGGAGCACTCTCGTGCTGCCTCAACAAACACCGATAACGTTTTTCAATCCACCTGGGCCCAATCGGCTGGGTGGTTCCATATCCACAATTTGCAGCTACATCTCAACTTATAGGTGTGATTTTTGTTGTCGCCCACATTCACTGTCACAACTCATGATTTTACGTATTAATTTTGGTGGTATGAGGCTCCTAGGTGGAGTCTCCTTTTTCACCCACATGATTCGCTATTTGTGATTATTCTGTTTTATGTGCTATTGGAGATAGCTCACCATGTTTCCCATGATCTCTTCGATTTTGTTGTATTTTATGTTGTATATAATTCTTTCTTCTGCACAGTTTACTGCACACGCCATGTCCCCTACATTATGTTGAATATATTTTGAAATTTTATTGTCCCTGTGTATATAATTTAATGTAAGAAGATGCTCTTCTGAGTACTTTTAGCGATTCTCCCCCTTGTCACTGAATACTTCTGTACATATGATGTAAATTTTGAGTGTAGCACCACTGTTACATTTCTGTTTTATGAGAAGCTGCCCTTCTGGGTATGCTTAGCGGCTTTCTTTTTTTGTCACTGTATTGTTCTGTACATATGATATGACACTTATGAATTGCATTCTTGTTCGATTTCTGTTTTTTTTTTTTTTTTGTAAAGTTGCCCTCCTGTGTCCGTTTAGCGTATTTCTCTCTTGTCACTGCATAATTCTGTGCATATAATAAGTATTTGTGCTTAATTGTTTCTACCATTTCTGTCATATTTCTAAATACTGTTGCACCTGTTAGTTCCTTCTCACCCATGGTCTTTTATGTGAATTAGTACCTTGTGCATATTTAATCTTGAGTATGGTAGTAATACTTAATTGGAATTTGTGAATAGTATAGCATCATGTCTTTTCTTGTCTACAATACTGTAGTATACATTTTCATTTGCATCGCTCGTGCTTTATTGTCTGCCTCTCCATCGCCCTTCGGGGCGAAATAATTTTATGATTTTAGCAATATTTTGTTTTACGTTTCACTGGAACTT
Source organism: Macrothele yani (assembly GCA_039090855.1). NCBI lineage: Eukaryota > Metazoa > Arthropoda > Arachnida > Araneae > Macrothelidae > Macrothele > Macrothele yani. The sequence continues at coordinate 49,610,051 of CM077013.1, read as the reverse complement.
TCCAGTTGTTGTATATACCACTGTATTTATTGGCAGAATTCTACTGTCATGTACATAGAAATGCTATTTTTATTTGAAGAATAAAGACAATTTTGAAATGTAGATCTTACGAATATTTTGTGTGTGGGTGGCTCTGACCAACCGGGCCCCTGACCCGTTCCAAAAACCGTCTAAGTTAGAGTACCATGAGATAATATACCAAATTTGGTAGTTCTAAATTGAAAAATTGAAAACTATATCTTACGGCAATTCTGTAGAGGGGGGGGGGCTCTAACCCCTCCTTTACGAAAATTTTGTATATGGGGGCTCTGTCCAACCGGGCCCTGCCCCGTTCCAAAAACCGTTTACCGTCTAATATTTTTAGTGCCAAAGAAAAACGTAATATTCCTATCCTGTCTGCGTGTCCAAACTTTATAAATTTGATCAGGGAGCAAGACGTTCGAAATCGTACGTTTTCCTGCATTCGTTTTGTATGAAACCAAAATCTGTAAACGCGACGAATTGACGTAGTCGACGAATTTGTCCGCGACGAATTGACGCAGTCGACGAATTGACGCAGTCGACGAATTGACGCAGTCGACGAATTGACGCGCGACGAATTGACGCAGTCGACGAATTGACGCGCGACGAATTGACGCAGTCGACGAATTGACGCGCGACGAATTGACGCAGTCGACGAATTGACGTAGAACCAAGATTCGATTAGCAGACGACTCACCTAAAGGTAAGGAGTTTACTTCTGCCCTTTTGCTGAATATTTTTATTTCATCTCTTCGCGACACGCACCTCTACTTAGATGTCATTGCTAAAGTTGTGCCTAAAAAAGCATTGTTTCCGCTATACGTATTGGAGGGGGTGTTGTAGTGCATTTTATTCACCAAACTGCAGTCGAATTGTTACAGCGGCTGGTATTGACATTGGCAACGTTCACTTACAACCCGTTGCTGCTGTTTAACGCCCAGTTACAGTAACTCTTTCCCCTGTGCCAACCGCTGTTCCCGATGACATTTTAATTGAATCCCTTAGCACCCTCGGTTGGGTTGTCGGGGTGACGAACTTTCTTCCTGCAGCTGCCAAGGACTCACCTTACAATTTTGTACAGGGTGACCGACGCTAATATCGCGTCATTTTTTCCCAATGACCAGGTCATTTCTAATCGTCCAGCCACTTGAGACCTCATCACCGATACTCGTACTTATTCATTTAATCTGTTTGCGGGTGTGCAGTGTTTTAGATGCCGGGAAGAAGTTCCTTTGGTTTCTGCCTGTCCGCACCGTCTGTCTGATCCAGATGCAGCCTCTCCAACGGAGGTTCCGTCCTCCCCTCCACCCACCACTTCTGCTGCCGCCCAAGTGGTTAGCCAGCCTGCTGCGCAAATTTCTGTCTCAACTCGTTCCCCATTGATTGCTCCTCTGATACCTTTAGCTATCTGACCTTCCTGTTCCTGCTGCGTCCGCGTTCCTAAGCGATTCATCAGTTTCACAATTAGTTACCCAACTGTCTCAGCCAGCTCATCTCGATGACAGTTCATTCCCGCCTCTTTCTTCAACTGCAGGTGTCAATACTACTGGGAAGCGCTCAAGTTTCCCCTCTGTCTTCACCTTGTTCCAGACGTATCAAACATAAATATGCTACCAATCTTTCCGCCTCTCCGAGTGCTGAAGATTCATCTTTTACAGTGTGTTCTCCAAATCCTTATGCCTCTCTCTCTCTCTCTCTCCTGATGATGATATGGATGTTGCTGCTGACTCCAGGGACTATGTTTCCGTTGCTTTAAATGATGACCACCCTCCCAACCTGCCTGCTATGACAGCTCTTTTTCGCTGCAGTTCTGTGCCTTTATCACCGCTCACCTTCACTGATTTACTTGGCCTGATCCAACGTCCCCGCAAGAAAAAACTGTTAACGTTGCCGTGTATTAAATCTAAGATGAATCGTTTTCCGGAAATGCTGCAACAACTGCATCTACTTCAAGAATTTCTTACTTATGTTCCCCTTCCTCCCGAATCGTCCCAGTACGGACGTCGGTTAGCTTATTTGCTGAAAATACTCTCGCAGGAACTTGAGAGTAGCCTACAACCGCCTAGAGATGTCTCAGTTAAAACTAATAACTTTTCATTCTAGTCTTCGAGGACATCGGGTTTTTGCAAGCTAACATCCTTCTTCTGCAAGAAACCAACTGTGCCCATTCGACAGGTTTTTCCTGCTCTCTTTTTTACGCTTTCCAACCGTAGGTTGAAGAAGCGTATATGCTCCAGCTTTTTCCATCCGTCTGTCGGCACGATAACTCACGTAAAAATGGTTCGATTTCGATGAAATTTTAGTATGTGGTAGGGGACTACCAGGGGACGAACCCTATTGAAAATGGGTGAAGTGGGGTCAGCCGCCCCGGTGGCGCAGTGGTCTAAGCGATGGCCTCTGATCATTCGTCCGAACGGGGTCCGGGTTCGAATCCCGGTGTGGCATGGATGTTGTGTTTGTCTTACGGCACTGGTTCTCTCCCTTCCCTGGAACCAGTGACCCTAAGTTAGGGACGGGCGACTGCTTATAGCCCATTAAGTTTCTCACGGTGGTCGTTAAACCTCCAATCAAAAAAAAAAAAAAAAAGTGGGGTCAAATGTCACGCTGTAAAAGCGGGATCCATTCGATTGCCCTTATGCGTCATGACTTACGTAAATATGGTTCGATTTCAATGAAATTTTAGTATGTGGTACGGAACCACCTGGGGATGAAACCTATTGAAAATGGGTGAAGTGGAGTTAAAGGTCAGGACAAAGGAGCGGGATGCATTCCATTGCACTTATGCGTCATAAGGTGCGTAAAAATTGTTCGATTTCGATTAAATTTTAGTATGTGGTAGGGGACCACTTGGAGAGGAACTCTATTGAAAATGGGACATGGAGTCAAAGGTGAGGACATTGGATCGGGATCCATTCCATCGCCCTTATCCCACACTATTAAGGTGGACGTCAAGTAATTCTGCGTCCAATATTTCCAATGGAAAACTTTTTGTACACATTACCTTCACAATTAGTGTGTTCCCAAAGATGGAAATTTGAACATCGATTAAAATAACTTCATACTATAACTTGGAATACTTAAAATTTTCTAAAACAAAAGCATAATTATATTAGAAAACAATAACGTTTCCTCTGGTGGTGTTGAAACCAAAAAAAAGATGGCGCGACCTGTTCTTTGATGACATCAGTGGACAAACAAATGTTGGATTGCATAATTACGGTTATGGTTTAGAAAATATTATTACGGTTATGGTTTAGAAAATATTAAGTATTGCAAGTTATGAAATGAAGCTATTTTAATCGATGTTCAAATTTTCATTCTTGGGAACGCATTAATTGTGAAGAAAATGTGTACAGAAGTTTTTCCATTGGAAGTATAGGAAGCAAAATTACTTGACGTCCACCTTAAAGTAGCAATTCTTGTATGTATGTATGTACATTTTATTTTGAAAACGGCTCTAAGAATTTTGATGAAAGTCGTTCCCCTACCAGTTTTCTGGTACTAGAAATCGATTTAGCTTGATCTCGACTTTAGGAGAATTCGTTTAGTGGGTTAAATAACCAACCCGAATTATAACGTTTGTAGTGTCATGGCGTCGTTCCGTTAATGTTTCCAATACTTAGAAATCTTATGACGTTACAATCTCGCGTTTGATCATGTTGGCGCGCGGTCACGCCATCTGTCTCATTATGTCACGCATTGTGTGTGGATCCTATTAAAGTTTCATGATGTCATACTTTTGCGAGCAGATAGTCGCGATTCCCATCTGCTTCATTACGTCACGCGTTGTGTGCGTATGTCCGTCCGCATGATAACTCGCGTAACAATCGTTCGATTTCGATGAAATTTTAGTATCTGGTAGGGTATCACCTGGGAAGGAACCTTATTTAAAGTGAACGAAATGGGGTGAAAGGTCAGTACATAGGAGCGGGATCCATTCCACTGCTTTTATGCGTCATGACTAACGTAAAAAAGGTTCGATTTCGATGAAATTATAGTATGTGGTAGGAGACCACCTGGTCACAAACCCTGTTGAAAATGGACGAAATGGGGTCAAAGGTCAGGACATAGGAGCGGAATCACTTCCATCGCCATTATGCGTCCTAACTTAGGTAAAAATGCTTCGATTTCGAAGAAATGTTAGTATGTTGTAGGGGCCTTCCTGGGGACGAATTCTATGGAAAATGGGCGAAATTGGGTCAAAGGTTAGGACACAGGAGCAGGATCTATTCCATAGCCCTTATGCATCATAACTTACGTAAAAATGCGTCGATTGCGACAAAACTTTATCATGTTATTTCGGAGGTATACTGAACTGGTTCTCTTGAATATCATCGAAATGGGATCAAAGGTCAGGGCACAGGACCGAGATTTATTATACAGCCATTATCCTCATAACTTGAGTAATGATTTCTGGTATGTTGGAAAGCGTATTATAATCATAGCATTGCATGATTTTACAAACTTGTTATTTTTTATCGCAATTACCGAGTCCATCAGAGTTCCGGTACTGCTATGGGATTTCCCAATCGTTTCAGTTCACAGCTATCTGATGTCTTCGAGTCACAGAGCCTGCTGGGGATTTTTCAATATCTCTCATTACGTTTTCTTCCCTCTCGCTATCATTTACTCAACTTACATGTTCCACAAAATGAAACTGATGCTACCTCCCTTTTTCCATCATGTTGATACCATCCTTGCAGTTATTCTACCTTTTGAAGTCGCAATGCACAATCCCTGACAGCCATCAGGCATTTGAACATCGTTGCGGACCAAGTTCACCCATTCATGGCAACTGTGTTTCCTGATGGTGTAATTCATGGCAACTGTGTTTCCTGATGGTGCAATTCATGGCAACTGTGTTTCCTGATGGTGTAATTCATGGCAACTGTGTTTCCTGCAGAATAATGCGAATATTACCAACGGAATAATCGTCTAGGAGTGGTTGGAGAAACGTGCTGGTGACTTTCTGTTAATGTCCTGACCTCCAAATTCATCTGACGTGAACTCAGTGGAACATTTGTGGTTTGACTCGGAAAAGCGGGTTCGAATAGGTGCCTCTCCGAATAGCGGCTGCTTTGCTTGCGGGCTAAAGGGGGTCCTACAGCTTATTAAGTAGGTGGTCATAATGTAATGGTTCATCGGTGTACATGCCCGAATCAAAATTTTACTTGCCTGAATACACCCATACTTTTCTGAACATTTCAAAAACAAAGTACGAGTACTTTTGCATCATTTCACAAAGCGTTCACAGCAACAGGAGCGGATTAAGGCTTCAGAGGGACACTAGGCTAAGACATCTGATTGCCCCCCCTAAAGAATTGATGATGGACAATCATTATTGAAGGCCGTTAAAACACGAATCTCTAGCAACATGCTTGTGATAATTAATACGTAGTGGATTATTCAAACTAATAAATTGACTGCAGAGTTTTCATAAAAAGTCACTATAGTTTCCACTGTTCTCACAAGAACATGAGTTAAAAGCTTAAGATTCGTCTTTTAATACTTAATAATTGCATATTTTTGTTGACGCATCTTTTTTTTTTGTTTTTTTTTTCTTTTTTTAAGTTAAGCAATGTGAAGAAGTCACAGAGGATTTCGCCCATTCTCAGGTCCAAATGCAAACAGAGAGGTTTGGGTGAATGGTAGTGAAAAAAGCTGAAACTGTCTCGTCGACCCCACTTACACATCGACATGGGAAAATGTACGTTTCCGAAATTTGTTTAAAGCCCCCAATTCAATTCTCAATGTAGGCCAAGTATACAATATTAATAAATTACAAATTCTACAAAATAAATTTATTAGACTAATTGATCTCAAATCACATCTCAATACTCGACCTTTAATGAATTTTAGAACAAAGGTATATCCTAATAAATATAATGTACTTACTATTACTCAACTATACTATTTTTATCTTGGTAAAATTATGTTTCAACGATTTAAATATACTTTATATTCAGATCTCATATTTCTTAATGCACATGCACATTAATCTTGGTAAAGTTATGTTTCAACGAATTAAATATACTTTATATTCAGATCGGGATGTAAGGTCAGGTGATGCGTAACATCACAGCCTCTCCTTGACAAATGTCAACCCCGCCTTCTCGTGGTGCATCCTGTTCCCACTAAAGGGACTCTGACGACCGCAAATAGCGGTATAACTATACCATCGGGATCAGAGGAAATGCTATCCCACACTCACCAACCCGCTTGGCCAGCGTGGTGAGTTATGGCCAAACACCTCCAAAATGACTCTACAACTTAAATCTTGGCCCTCAGTCTCCGGCAGCTGGAATGTACCTGGCCAAGGCAGCGGCCAGTGCGACATGAAGGCAGAGGGTGCTAAGAATCCCCGGAGGACCGGACTAGGCTGCCATTTGATGCTGACCTTGGCTACCTACAACGGACGCTCCCTATCTTCTGATTCAAGGCTTCTTGAATTGGAAGAGGAACTACAAAGGATCAAGTGGGACATCGTGGGGCTAAGTGAGGTAAGGAGAAAAGGAGAAGATCTCATTGAACTGAAAAGTGGACATCTCTTCTATTATCGTGGGACAGATACTGGCAGAACTAGTGGTGTTGGATTTATAATAAACAAGAAACTGAAGGATAAAGTGGTAGAAGTTGAAAGTTCCTCTGACAGAGCTGCACGACTCGTTATCCAACTATCGAGAAGATACCAGGCTCAGATTATTCAAACGTATGCACCCACCACAAGTCATCCTGAAGAAGAAATTGAAGAATTCTATGAGGAAATTCGTCATCTAAATAATAAAGGTAAGCAGCACTTGAAGATAATTATGGGAGATTTCAATGCAAAAATAGGGCACCGGCAACAGAATGAAACTTCAGTAGGTAAATTCGGTCACGGCAACAGAAACCAGCGTGGAAATACTCTCGTTGAGTTTGCAGAGGCAGAAGGATTTTTCATCTTGAATTCCTTTTTCAAGAAAAAGCCACACAGGAAATGGACATGGAGACATCCAATTGGGACGACAAGTGAAATTGATTTTATTATGTGTAACAAAAAATTCGTCATCGAAGACTGCAGTGTGCTAAACAAGTTCAACACAGGTAGTGACCATAGATTGGTGAGATGTAAGATGCACCTCAACACTAAACTGGAACGTGGCAAGCTCATAAGACAAACAAAATGTATTGACATAACCAACCTTAAAAAACACCATAATACTTTCAAGTTGGAACTGAAGAACAGATTCTCTGCTTTAGAAGGCCTAACATCGGAAGAAGTGGATATTTCGGAAGTTAACAGAAAAGTAACCAAAGCTCTTATGGAAACAGCAACAAAATTAGCTGGGTCTAAGAACAAGTTGCATGTAAACAAATTATCAGGAAAAACCAAAATGTTGATGCAAAAAAGAAGAGAGATGAGGACAACTAAAGAAGATGTGACTTCCAAAGTGGAATATATAGAGCTATGCAAGACAGTACGAAAAAGTATCACTGAAGACGTAAGAAAATTCAACTGTGAACTAGTGAGGAAAGCAATTGAAAACAACCAAAGCCTAAAGATAGCAAAGGGACATCTCAGTAAGGGAAGAAAACAGATTATGGCTCTGAGAAAAGAAGATGGTTCTATAACAAGAAATAGAGGCGAAATTTTGACAAGAGTGAAAGATTTCTACTCCAAATTATATGAAAGGGATGATACATGTACTCCAGACATCATGAAAGGTACCAGAGTTCTTCCAGTCCTCCCAGCAGAAGTTGCACATGCAATCAAGAACATGAAGCGGGGGAAAGCTCCAGGAGAAGATGGAATTACTATAGACATCATACAAGAAGCAAGTGGAGAAATTGAAACAGTACTCGCCCAAATTTTCACTCGATGCCTTAATGAAGGGAAGATTCCTGAGGATTGGAACAATGCTACAATGATCCTGCTACATAAAAAAGGTGACATTGAGGATCTCAGGAACTACAGACCTATCAGCCTCCTATCAGTGGTTTATAAAATCTTCACTAAAGTTCTTTCACACCGCTTGAAGGTAACACTGGACATGGCTCAACCGAGAGAACAAGCTGGATTCAGGAGTGGCTACAGCACAATAGATCATATCCATGTGCTGAGAGAACTAATTGAAAGAGCGAGGGAATATGAACTTCCATTGTGCATGGCTTTTATCGATTATGAAAAAGCCTTTGATTCGGTGAAACCATCAGCAGTTACCACGGCTCTGAAATCCTGCGGTATTGAAGATGCATACATTAATATTATTAATAACATCTATGAAAATGCAAGTGCAAAGATTCGGCTGTTTGAAAATACAACACACATAAAAATTGGAAAGGGAGTGAGACAAGGTGACACCATATCTCCGAAGCTCTTTAATGCCACATTGGAAAATGTCTTTCAATCACTGAACTGGGAAAACAAAGGGATAAAGATTAATGGAGATTATCTAACCCACCTTCGTTTTGCTGATGACGTAGTCATTTTTGCAACTACCCCATCAGAGCTGCAGAGTATGATCCAGGAACTTGCTGACAAGAGTAAAGAAGTGGGATTAAAAATGAACTTTCAGAAGACAAAAGTGATGTTCAATGCTTTTACAAGAAATGAAGATTTATCGATTGATGGAGAAAAACTGGAGATAACAGATACGTATGTTTATCTTGGACAGCAGATATCAAGTGAGGGTCACATTGATGAAGAAATTAATCGGCGTACAAAACTTGCCTGGAGAGCTTTTGGAAGAAACAGCATAATTTTCAAGAGCAATATGCCATTATGTCTTAAAAGAAAAGTGTTTGATCAATGCATCCTTCCAGTGCTTACGTATGGTGCAGAGACGTGGACCTTAACTAAAAGAGACATACAAAGGCTGCAGACAACTCAAAGAAGCATGGAGAGGTGCATGCTTGGTATAACCAGGAGAGATAAGAAGAGGAACTCGTGGATCCGAAAAATGACGAGAGTGGAAGACATCATGATCAGAGTTAAATTCCTGAAATGGCAATGGGCTGGACATACTGCCAGAAGGACAGACCATAGATGGACAGCCGAAATTTTAGATTGGATTCCAAGGGACAGGAAAAGACCCAGAAAAAGACCACATGGGAGATGGGTGGATGAAATTCGTAAATATGCGGGAGTGACATGGAGGAGACTGGCACAAGACAGACCGTTGTGGAGGAAACTTGGGGAGACCTTCGTCCAGCAGTGGATTGATAATGGTTGACAATGATGATGATGATGATATTCAGATCTCATATTTCTTCATACACATGCACATTAATCTTGGTAAAGTTATGTTTCAACGAATTAAATATACTTTATATTCAGATCTCATATTTTTTAATGCACATGCACATTAATCTTGGTAAAGTTATGTTTCAACGAATTAAATATACTTTATATTCAGATCTCATATTTCTTAATACACATGCACATTCGTATGAAGCAAGGAATATACTATAATTACAACCTATTTTTCCAAAAACGGAATCAATTAAACTTACACTAAATTACAGAGGCCCTCAATACTAGAATTCTTTACCTCGCAACCTGACTAACTTAAACAATTTTAATTTACTTAAAAAAATTCAAACTCCATCTTCTTCAATAATTAAAAAAAAGGCAAAAGATTGGCAAAACGTCTTCTGATTGTCTGACTTGGTGTGTATATCTGTTGCTTCATTTGTTTCTTCTCCGGGGAGTATAGGGCTATGTCAGGCCAATTTGGCCTTTTCCCTTGTCTTCCCTGTTGTTACAGTCTATGTTCATCATTTATGTACTGTCATTTTTTTTCCACACTATTTTTTTTTTCTTTTTCTTTCTTTTCTTCTAAGAGCATGTAACAACAAAAACAAATAAGGCCAAGAAACGGCAATGTCCCCCCCCCCCCCTCTTAAGCTTTTGTATCCAGCTGTCCGGTGGCCAGTTGCCCTAAACTGGTATGTACCAGACTGAAAATTCGGACGAACAAAATACTAGCTCATTCCCGTCGTTAGGTACCTTGGAAAACTGCCACACATTCAAAGTGTTCCTTGGAGGAAAAAAATTGTACCCGGTCCCCTAAATGAAAAACATGTGGCATTTTTTCTGTGTTGGAGTTTTCCAGTGTGTGGCACTTTTCCAAGTTGCTGAAACATGTGTGGCAGTTTTCCTGTGAGGTGGTTTACCAGCAACAGACCAAGGCATTATGAAAAATGTAAAGTTTCATTGCCCTTGTCGTCTTGTTGAAAAAACACTTTTAAATTTGAAAAGTGGAATTATTGTAAATAAAAAAAATTTTAGACAAGCCACAGAGATGACTTCGGCAGCTTGGAATGTATAATGTATTATCTACTACAATAGAGAATTGCTGGCATTAATCTGTTGTTGTTTTTTTCTTCCACAATAACATTGTAGTCAGTAGATACCGAAGACACAGCAATGAATGAATTTCCTCCAGATTTATGGGCAACAACAGCAATAAAAAAAGTGCAATTCCCTCTTCTACCTTTTTTGAAAACGAGGAAAGTGAAGATGATGATGATGAGCCTTGCACAGAGGGTCCCCTGTCTGTTTGCAGTTAGCTCTGACAAACACTATTTGGGCAAATATTGATCACAACAGAAAATAGTGCCCGAAAAATTATAATTATTATAGTCTATGATAACTGATACTGAAGACTTTACAACGAAAACTACTTTATCATTATCTGGTCAGTTTAAAATTTCAGACTTTTTCTATTACAAGAAATTGCTTGTACTCAAGTACAGGGTGTCCGAAAAATAGCTGTGCACTGAATATAACACTTACCATGTCGAACTGGTTTCTACAAGAGGTGTTGGAAATGAGCCCCACCGACGTCCAGACATGTCTGCATTGGCTTCTACATGTTGGTGAAGGCATTTCTCAGGGTATGTGGTGTGATTTGTTGGATGTGGGTCGTTATTGCAGTTTCCCAAAACTTCGCTGTGAGCTGACGTACCACACTATACGGTGGGGGACGTCTATATCGCGAAATTTCCTAGCGAACGGTTTTTGCGTTTAATCCGTGTGCTTGTAATCATGAGGAAAGCCATCTTCCACCAAAAACACTCTCTGTTCAACCGTCAACACCATTGTCCTTGTGCCGAGACGAGTGATCAATCGACAGGTCTGCTGCCTTCGTCATCCAAGCGCTCGGGAATGATCTTCGCTCGGAATGGGGAGACATGAAGGTTATAGACACAGAGCACTTCTACGTAGTAGGGCACTTCTACTGTAATTCTATTCAAAATTTCTTTATTATTATTATTATTATTATTATTATTATACATACTGCAATTCGTACATTCAGTGCACAGTCATTATTGGGACACCCTACATATTTTTTTCAATGTGGTACGTATTCACGTAAGTTATTCTTTCTTTTATTTTCATTCATAGATGAGATTAAGAAAATATGAAGGCAATGTAATTTAATCCTTTTATCGTTATAAAATATTCTGTATTACCTGCCAGATTATCATTCTATTTCTCATACATTTTATTATTAATTAGTGCTTATATTTAATAATGCGAAATATAATGCCGGTTTAAATTTTGATTTAGCTCCACCATCTTGGAATTTCAGTTTAGCGAATATTTCAGAATAACAAATAAATGCTGCAGTCCCTTCAAATTCGTTATAACGAGATTCCACTGAAGAAACGTTTGTGTTGTTTTTTATCTCTCTATTTTACCGTTTTCATTCTTTTTTTTTTTTTTTTATCTTTTACAACTGTTTTTTGCATTATTTTTCTATAGAATTTAAAAAAAAAAACTTCTTCAAATCATATATTTTGAAAATAAAAAACGCAATCGATTTCAATTTTTTTATTACAGCATTACGCTACATTAAACCAAGGGAAATAGATGGACAGGAGACTTTGACAAGTTTAATTTTGAAATTTCCCCCTGAAAATTTGTATTTTTGAACGATGAAAATAATCGTTTTCATCCTAAAAATTGACTGCGTGAACCAAAATAGTATAAACAACTACGTAAGAATATTTCCTTGTGAAATAAAATATGATGAGAAGGGACGCGCCGAGGGCACTTGCCGCTTGGGTGCCAGCCCAAATTTGCTGCGCCCCTAATGAGTGAAAAAATTTCAAATTTGTATTTTTCATTTTAAAAAGTGTAGGAAGTAAATACCTTTAAGAAAAACATTTTCTGTTACCCTCAAATTTACAGTTTCTATAAAAAAAAGAATGCCTCATATAAATATCTCACAGAAATAAAAAAAAATTCTTCAAAACTCTGGTTTAATAAGCGCGACCGTAAAACCTTCCATTCTGCCAATTTACAGATGTCCGCTTTGCGGGTAAAAACTTCAGAACGTGGCAGGTGATCTGAATACATCACAGCTGCCTCTACCGGAGAGGAGGGAGGATAATTGTCACATACCATTGGCGTACTAACCGAGGGGTAGCCCAGGAATCCGGGCCCTCCCCATAAGGTATAACATGGTCCTTCGTTATTGGCTGCTTATTTACGCATTCCAACCGTTGGTTGAAGAAGCGTATATGCTCCAGCTTTTTCCGTACGTCCGTCGGTCGGCACGATAACTCACGTAAAAATGGTTCGATTTCGACGAAATTTTAGTATGTGGTAGGGGACCACCAGGGGACGAACCCTATTGAAAATGGGTGAAGTGGGGTCTAAGGTCACGCCATAAGAGCGGGATCCATTCAATTGACCTTATGCGTCATAACTTCCGTAAATATGGTTCGATTTCAATGAACTTTTAGTATGTGGTAGGGGACCACCTGGGAACGCACCCTATTGAAAATGGGTGAAGTGGAGTCAAAGGTCAGGATATAGGAGCGGGATGCATTTCATTGCCCTTATGCGTCATAACGTGCGTAAAAATGGTTCGATTTCGATGAAATTTCGGTATGTGGTAGGGGACAACCTGGAGAGGAACTCTATTAAAAATGGGATAAATGGAGTCAAAGGTCAGGACATAGGATCGGGATCCATTCCATCGCCCTTATCCCACACTATTAAGGTGAACGTCAAGTAATTTTGCTTCCTATATTTCCAATGGAAAACCTTTTGTACACATTTCTTTCACAATTAGTGTGCTCCCAAGGATGGAAATTTGAACATCGATTAAAATAACTTCATACTATAACTTGGAATACTTAACATTTTCTAAAACATAAGCATAATTATATTAAACAAGTTAGCAAAATCATGCAATGCATTGATTATAATACGCTTTCCAACATTACAGAAATCATTACTCAAGTTATCACTCAAGTTATGAGAATAATATCTGTGGAATAAATCTCGGTCCTGTACCATGACCTTTGATCCCATTTCGATGATATTCAACAGAACCGGCTTGGTATACCTCCGAAACAACATGAGAATGTTTTGTCAGCAATCGAAGCATTTTTACGTAAGTTATGATGCATAAGGGCTATGGAATACATCCCGCTCCTGTGTCATAACCTTTGACCCCATTTTGCCCATTTTCAAAAGGGTTTGTCGCCAAGTGGTCCCCTAACACATACTAAAATTTCATCGAAATCGAATCTTTTTTACGTTAGTCATGGTGCATAACTGCAGTGGAATGGATCCCTCTCCTATGAACTGACCTTTGACCCCATTTCGTTCACTTTAAATAGGGTTCCTTCCCAGGTGATCCCCTACCAGATACTAAAATTTCATCGAAATCCAACGGTTGTTACGCGAGTTATCGTGCGAAAGGAAATACGCACACAACGCGTGACGTAATGAAGCAGATGGGAATAGCGACCATCTGCCCGCAGCAAAAGTGTGACGTCATAAATCTTTAATAGGATCCACACACAACGCATGACGTAAAGAGACAGATGGCGTGACCGCGCGCCAACATTCTCAGACGCGAGTTGTGACGTCATAAGATCTCTAAGCATTGGTATTTTTAATGGAACAACGCCATCACTAAAAACGTTATGATTCGAGGTGGTTATTTAACACACTAAACGAATTCTCCTAAAGTCCAGATCAAGCTAAATCTATTTCTAGTACCAGAAAACGGTAGGTTAACGACTTTCATCAAAATTCTTAGAGCCGTTTTCAAAATAAAATTTACATACATACATACAAGAATTGCTACTTTAAGGTGGACGTCAAGTAACTTTGCTTCCTATACTTCCAATGGAAAAACTTTTGTACACATTTTCTTCATAATTAATGCGTTCCCAAGGATGAAAATTTGAACATCGATTAAAATATCTTCATTTTATAACTTGTAATACTTAATATTTTCTAAAACATAACCATAATTATGCAATTCAACATTTGTTTGTCTACTGACGCCATGAAAATACAGGTCGCGCCATCTTTTTTCTGGACAATTAATGCGTTCACAAGGATGAAAATTTGAACATCGATTAAAATATCTTCATTTCATAACTTGGAATACTTAATATTTTCTAAACCATAACCGTAATTATGCAATCCAACATTTTTTTGTCCACTGACGTCATCAAAGTACAGGTCGCGCCATGTTTTCTCTCATTTCAACACCACCAAAGGAAAAGTTATTGATTTTTAATATAATTATGGTTATGTTTTAGAAAATATTAAGTTTTCCAAGTTATAATATGAAGTTATTTTAATTGATGTTCAAATGTTCATCCTTGGGAACACATTAATTGCGAAGGAAATGTGTACAGAAGTTTTTCCATTGGAAGTATAGGAAGCAAAATTAGCCATCCCGGTGGCGCAGTGGTCTAAGGCGTTGGCCTCTGATCATTCGTCCGTAAGGGGTCCGGGTTCGAATCCCGGTGAGGCATGGATGTTATGTTTGTCTTACGGCACTGGCTCTCTCCCTTCCCTGGAACCAGTGACCCTAAATTAGGGACGGGCGACTGCTTATAGCCTGTTGAGTTGCTCACGGTGGTCGTTAAACCTCCAATCAAAAAAAAAAAAAAAAAAAAAAAAAAAAAAGAAGAAGCAAAATTACTTGACATCCACCTTAATAATATGGGATAAGGACAATGGAATGGATCACAATCCTATGCCCTGACCTTTGACCACATTTCGACTATTTTCAATAGGGTTCGTCCCCAGGTGGTCCCCTACTACATACTGAAATTTCATCGAAATCGAACCATATTTACGCAAGTCATGACGCATAAGGGCAATGGAATAATCCCGCTCCTACGTCGTGACCTTTGATCCCATTTGTCCCATTTTCAATAGGGTTTCGTCCCCAGGTGATCCCCTACCACATACTAAAATTTCATCGAAATCGATCCATTTTTACGCCAGTTATCGTGCGGATAGAAGGACGGACAAAGCTGGAGCATATACGCTTCTTCAACCTACGGTTGGAAAGCGTAAAAAACAATAATGTTTCCTTTGGTGGTGTTAAAACCAAAAAAGATGGCGCGACCTGTACTTTGATGACGTCAGTGGACAAATAAATGTTGTATTGCGTAATTACGGTTATGGTTTAAAAAATATTATTACGGTTATGGTTTAGAAAATATTAAGTATTCCAAGTTATGAAATGAAGCTATTTTAATCGATGTTCAAATTTTCCATTCTTGTGAACGCATTAATTGTGAAGAAAATATGTGCAGAAGTTTTTCCATTGGAAGTATAGTAAGCAAAATTACTGGACGTTCACCTTAAAGTAGCAATTCTTGTATGTATGTATGTACATTTTATTTTGAAAACGGCTCTAAGAATTTTGATGAAAGTCGTTAACCTACCGTTTTCTGGTACTAGAAATCGATTTAGCTTGATCTCGACTTTAGGAGAATTCGTTAAGTGGGTTAAATAACCACTCCGAATCATAACGCTTTTAGTGTTATGGCGTCGTTCCATTAATGTTTCCAATGCTTAGAAATCTCATGACGTCACAATCTCGCGTTTGAGAATGTTGGCGCGCGGTCACGCCATCTGTCTCATTACGTCACGCGTTGTGTGTGGATCCTATTAAAGTTTTATGACGTCATAATCTTGCGGGCAGATGGTCGCGATTCCCATCTGCTTCATTACGTCACGTGTTGTGTGCGTATGCCCGTTCGCACGATAACTCGCGTAACAATCGTTCGATTTCGATGAAATTCTAGTATCTGGTAGCGTATCACCTGGGAAGGAACCTTGTGTAAAGTGAACGAAATGGGGTGAAAGGTCAGTACATAGGAGCGGGATCCATTCCACTGCTTTTATGCGTTATAACTAACGTAAAAAAGGTTCGATTTCGATGAAATTTTAGTATGAAGTAGGGTACCACCTGGCCACAAACCCTATTGAAAAAAGGTGAAATGGGGTCAAAGGTCAGGGCATGGGAGCGGAATCACTTCTATCGACATTATGCGTCATAACTTACGTAAAAATGTTTCGATTTGGATGAAATGTTAGTATGTTGTAAAGGCCTGCCTGGGGACCAGTTCTATTGAAAATGGACGAAATGGGGTCAAAGGTTAGAACACAGGAGCGGGATCTATTCCATAGGCCTTATGCATCACAACTTACGTAAAAATGCTTCGATTGCGACAAAACTTTATCATGTTATTTCGGAGATATACCGAACCGGTTCTGTTGAATATCATCGACATGGGATCAAGGGTCAGTGCACAGGAACGAGATTTATTCCACAGCCATTATTCTCATAACTTGAGTAATGATTTCTGGTATGTTGGAAAGCGTATTATAATCAATGCATTGCATGATTTTATAAACTTGTTTTTAAATATATTTTTATACGTTTGTACATGGACAACAGTGTATATTTGTACATGGTTTTTAATATATATTTTACGAATCATTAGGCCGCCCCGGTGGCGCAGTGGTCTAAGTCGTTGGCCTCTGATCATTCGTCCGTTAGGGGTCCGGGTTCGAATCCCGGTCAGGCATGGATGTTGTGTTTATCTTACGGCACTGGCTCTCTCCCTTCCCTGGAGCCAGTGACCCTAAATTACTGACGGGCGACTGCTTATAGCCCAGTAGACGGTTGCGATTATTCGCACACTCACCTCAGGTGCAACGGCAGCTCGGATTTGCGTCGCAATGGATGTTCTGCTTCACAACGCCGCTCTTCTTATGCGTCGATCGGTCTGCTCATCCGTCCGTCTGTGACTCCCGGTTCCACGTCTTCTTGTGTGGGAATGTTTCTCGGACCATCTACGCCACCATCGTACCAACACCGATATTTCCCGTCCAATTCGCTCCGCGATACGACCACCCGTACGCGCGGAGTCCGACTAGACGACCTCGCTCAAAGTCCGATAACTGCAGAAATCGTACACGTCTTCCATGTCCAGGCATTGCAGCTTCTTCAGGGTCTTCGCACGTGTCCGTACGCCGACGACTGATTACATTCACTTCGCCGTACTCCTTAAATACCACCAACGATAATTTGCATATTATGCCGTGCTGTGGCGTAAGCGCTCACCGGTTGGTCCCGAAATTAACATCACACCTACGTAAACTCGACCCCATTAACATATGTAAATTTCATGATCGTCCGCCAATTCCTTCTTGGTGTTCTTTTTTGACTTTCCGCAAGTGTGTATATATATATATATATATATATATATATATATATATATATATATATATATAGACAGACCGTTGTGGAGGAAACTTGGGGAGACCTTCGTCCAGCAGTGGATTGATAATGGTTGACAATGATGATGATGATATATATATATATATATATAACATCGAACGCATGACAAGTCCTTCGAAGCGTAGCACAGAAATGTAAAATTGTAAATGAATCGTTTCACTGAAGTCTCCTAAAATAGCTAAGTGATTCTAAGCCAAGAAATTTCTTATATGAGTACATATATAAATAATTTGTATAAAACTAAATTTAAAACTGAAATAACTGGCTTTCACATTAAACAAAAATATTTGTTTCTATATGCAAAAAACTTAAGATATAGATAGGCACTCAAAAAAATACAGTATACGCAGTTTCACGCAAAATGAACTTTTCTGGCTTTCTCTTTTATCGCAAACTCGTTCACAATATCTGAATTGTCTAATTCTGCAGCAATTATGTTTTCTATGCTAATTATACTCAAATTCCAAAGACTTTCATGTCTCATATTTGATCGAAAGTAATTTTTTATTATTTTAAATTTTGAAAATGATCTTTCCCCAGAAGCCACTGTTACAGGCATCGTCAAAAATATTCTTAACGCTATTGAGATGTTTGGAAACATATTTAGAAGATCATTTGAAAATATGTGTTCTAAAACACTTGGCCGCCCCGGTGGCGCAGTGGTCTAAGCGATGGCCTCTGATCATTCGTCCGAAAGGGGCCCGGGTTCGAATTCCGGTGAGGCATGGATGTTGTGCTTGTCTTACGGCACTGGTTCTCTCCCTTCCCTGGAACCAGTGACCCTAAATTAGGGACGGGCGACTGCTTATAGCCCATTGAGTTGCTCACGGCGGTCGTTAAACCTCCAATCAAAAAAAAAAAAAACACTTGATGCATTCATATCAGGATTAATGTAAGTCAAAAAAATTTCTATTTCATCGTACATATCTGAAGCATTTATATCAGATTATTTTTGAGTTATATCTGTCAATTTAACTTCTAAGTCATTACAATATTTCATTCTTATGTCTTTGCTTAATTTCAGTAAAGAGTATAGGTTATTTAAAAATTGAAACGTCTCGTTGTGCATATGGAAGCTCATTCTTTAAAATATGCCAACGATAAGTTGAAGTAGCCAAGAAAGCATCAATTTCTTGAACAATGCAGAGCCGCCCCGCCCCGGTGGCGCAGTGGTCTAAGCGATGGCCTCTGATCATTCGTCCGAAAGGGGTCCGGGTTCGAATCCCGCTGAGGCATGGATGTTGTGTTTGTCTTACGGTCCTGGCTCTCTCCCTTCCCTGGAACCAGTGACCCTAAATTAGGGACGTGCGACTGCTTATAGCCCATTGAGTTGCTCACGGTGGTCGTTAAACCTCCAATCAAAAAAAAAAAAAAAAAAAAACTCCCATCCAAACAATGCAGAAAAAGTTCATAATTTCTAGCAAAACTTTTGCTGCATCATTGATGACCAGATTTAAGCTGTGAGAAGTGCAGGGTACCCAAAATGCTCTAGGGTTTAAGGTCAAACATTGGGCTGCGGTTAGGCTAGTGGGCAACGTTCGTGACTGCCACGGAAAGGACCTCAGGTTCGGTCCCAAGCAGGTACGAACGCTCGATTCACTAAATATCCGCCGTGCGTCGGATAGGTACGTTAAGCCGTCGGACCCCGGGTACTGGCCCCCGGTAATAAATAAGGGCGTCTTCCTTTCTATTTCGCTTCCTTGTCACTTTCCTATCGGACACTCTAACCCAATTCTCCTAGCTTCCTATTTGTAAGGGTTGTTTAAAACCTGGGGTCAGACACTCCCTTCCTAAAATCCTCTACATAAGTTCAAAAATTTTCTTTGAAGTCCATTGTGCTTTCCTTTCCTATTGGCCCCATTGTCATAGCCCTGGCCACACATATCATGAATGCAAATATTCTCCCGATTTAAAAATTTTAGCAAAAACGTTGTTAGTCCTTCGCTCGTTGTATCTGTTACTGAACAAAAACCTAAAATATGTTCTCTAATTTCAATTTGTTTTGTTTTGTTATTTAAATGTACAAATCGTACAACTATAGTTATCTGTTCTTGGTGGCTTACATCGGGAGTACAGTCTAGTATTATTGCGTAATATTTGCATGATTTTAATGTATCTATGATTACTTTCTTTATTTTTTCACCAAGTACAGAAATAATTTCATTTTGTATTTTATCAGCTAGATAATGTGCCATGTTATTATTGTTATTCTCAATGCGATTTATATGTTCGACCATGACATTATCGAACTGAGAAATTGTTTGTATCAATTTCAAGAAGTTTCCATTGACTTCCTGGTGCAACTTATTATTGCGGATACTCAAAGCTAAATTTTGACCCGCAGTCTGCTAATTGTAAGATCATTTTTCACTGAAAACCGTGGTAACGGTCGAGGTACTAACCCAGAAATTTTCCGGACCACTCCAGCTACTTGTAAGACCGTTTTTTTTAACTATAAACTGCGTAAAAGTTGAAATGCCGAACCCGGAAATTTCCCCCACCCCATCCAACTAATTGTAAGACTTATTTTTACTATAAACAGCGGTAAAAGTTGAAATGGCGACCACGGAAATTTCCTCCACATTTTTGTTCTCGTTGTACATCTGCATCTTGTTTCAAAGCGGGAAGATAGAAATGGTGACCCGGAAATATACCCCACATTCGATCTTTTGTGTAAACTGCAATTTGTGCACGGTCCCTGACTGAAAAAGGTGGGGGACTTTTCCTATGGGAGACTTTTCTGAATGTGGAGGACTTTTCCGATTGCCATCTGGACAACCTTTAAAATAGTGAGCTAAAGAGCACAGTGTTCAGATCATACTTTGTGACTGAATAAATCACCGTATGACAGAAAAGCTTTGAACTTTTTTTTTTTTTTTTTAGATGTTGGGGTACATTTTTCTTTACTAAGAACAGTTGTTTGGGCACAAACTTAAAATTTTTATAAAACAATTTTAAGTTTGTCTCATGCTCCCCTTCGTTTCTGCGCGTGTTTCCATTGGCACAAGAATACTTTGTGTATTTTGATGGAGTTCTCAGTTCATTTTTCATTGATGTTTGTCGCGCTCTCACGAGTCAGATTTACAAAAAAAAAAAAAAAAAAAAAAAAAAAAAGATTTTGCTTTCCTTGTGCAGGAGAAGTGACTATATGAAAATTGGCCAAGAATGTGCAGGGCAATTTTTACAGTACCTCCTGAAATATCTATTCTCTGTTTTCCTAAACCGCTTATACAGAAATCCCTCATTATACGACCAGTCGCTATACAAAATTTTGGCTGTATGAAATGCTTATTTTATGCTTTCTTTGCGTCAAACGAAAATAATTTTCACGTATGTGACAAATTTTCTAAGAATGTAATTTTTCTTTCCGAACGGTCATCAGCTACGTGGTTACATTACTTGCTGATGCAAGGGCGCAAAAACTGGAACCTTTGTGTTTTGTTCCCTCCAAGGAAAATGATGGTCCGGGCGAAATCTCAAGAAAAGGAAAATATAGAAAATAAATATGACATTTCTCTTAGGAAAATGGCATTTGTTCCAACCTGTGCATATGTTCTGTGACGCTTAAGTCATGGGGAAGCAAAGAATCGAGTTACAACGGCTCGTATTGTGCTTGAAACTATCGAACGACACACAACGGAGTGCTTCTCAGGGGCGCCGAATTAGCCAAATTAATAGGAGAGGGGAGCGCAGACTTACATATCAGATCTGCGAGGAAGCTAACACACTTCTGTTTATTCCGTTGTCAGACAAAAAATTAGAAACAGTGCGGAAAAGGAAAAATTAGGATTCGACTTATGTTTTAAACTTGAAAACGCAATTGTACTTGCTCATAATAGGCAAATAAAAATGAAAAAAAAACGAATATTCTTTCTGATCATCAATATTTTAAAAATAAATATGCACCTCTTGGTTTCCTAAAATATCCCGAAAGATTTTATTTCCAAATGTTTGTGGAATATGAAAAATTAGCACGTTTACTCAAAAAAAAAAAAAAAAAAAGCTAACCAAAGTGTAGAAAATTCGTAGGAGAGAAATTACGATCGGCTTCAATTCGGGAAGTCGGTAGAAATGTAACAGTAAACAACTGAGAGAAAAAATCTCACCATAGCTTTTATTTCATAGAGGTTTGTTTTCAGGAATATTTTAATTCACGTATTTCGAAAATGGCATGCACTCGTACAAGAAATTATTTAATTAAACAGGACGTAAAATATTGGATAGACGACACTGATCACTCTTAAAACTATTAAATGGACAAGATTCCCCTACCTTCCCGGGCTCCCCCTCTCCCGTTTTTCGGCGCCCCGATGCTTTTTAATCATATTAATGAGAAAGTGTTATTTTTGGTCATACTACTAAGAAAGTCTCTTGAACATGGTCCTTGTTTATGCGTGGTCCTTGTTTATGCGTCACCTAATCAGAACAACTGACTAGGATTTTTTTTTACACGCTTTGTTATAGTTTCGTATTACATTAAGACAGATTTTAATGTTTGTGAAAATACTACGGAAAATGTAAAAAACTTTCTGAATGTACATACCTTTGTTGCGGGACTATCTCAATTCATTTCTAATTAACCCCCGAAAATTGTGTTGAAAAACTGCATCTTAAGAATAATGCATCTGTGGTGCGTACACCATGAGTTGTACGGTGATCGGTAAAAAAGTCCGAGATGAGTGTTTTGATGTCATGATGATGGGCATGCTAATAAGTCGATTTGACGTACTGTTTGAATGTTGGTGGGGGGGGGGGTAGGGGGGTCATATTGTCATTATTTACCTAGTGTGGTGGGGTTGCCGGAAAACCGCTACACGGGAAACTGCCACACATTCAAAGTGTTCCTTGAAGGAACAGCACTTTGTGCCCGGACCCTAATGAAAAACGTAAGGCAGCTGTAGGGCCGGACATATCAATTCTTAGATAATACCTTTTGTTTCCCGCCGTATAGCGAGCTACCGCCTCGCCTTTACTATAAGATCTGGCTATCAAGGCGTCCTTTCGTAGAACAATAATCAGCTCGACGAAACTCAGTCCAGTACACGGAAATAAAAAACAGCAAGATTTTATTATTCCAATAAAATTTGCTTCACGGGTTTCCGATGGCTTCCCACTCAGGGTCCCCGTTCTGACCACGTGCTACTTTTTCACAATTCTTTCCGCGATACCCGGTGGACGAAGGAATCCTCCTTCCCGTCCATCACGCTGTACTTCTGTGATACCCGCAGCCCTTCAGTCAAAAACCGGCGTCCAAACTAGGACCCTCTCTCCTTGACGTCCGAAGCTCAACTGTCCCTCAATTCTCTTGGCCCTTTTTGTCCACCACCGCGCTTGCGCAAGAAAACTCGTTACCCCGGTCAGCACGTGAAATACCTGAACTCAGGAATGTCGTCGGATACCCGCAGGCGATTACAACCTTGCACGTATACAAAAGCGGTATGACAATTTGTTTAACAGAAGCACTGGAGCAGCCGACCCTTCAAGGTCAGGTGCCCCAGGTGCTCATGCACCACTCCCTTAATCCTCACATAGGATTAAGATTGTACCACGTGGGTGATGAAGAATATCAGTTCTTAGCTGAAACAACAAAATGGCGGAATGAAACGTCCATCCGCACGTGTTTATCACAACATTAAAATTAAATAAATTAATAACTGACAGTTTGATTGCGGGCGACCCTTACAGCAGTTTTTCTGTGTGGCGGTTTTCCGGCAACCCCACCACAATAGGTAAATAATGAAAGAAGGTCCCCTCACCCCACCCCAACATTCAAAGAGTATGTCAAATCGACTTATTTGCATGCCTGTGATGATAATCAAAACGCCCAACTCGGAATTTTTTTCCTCGGACTTTATTTCCTGGGACCTTTTTTCCTGGACTTTTTTTACGCGTTTATCAAGTCTCGGACTTTTTTACGTAGATTCGAGTTGTACATACACTAAAGAAAGAAAGAAATCTTGTAGGAAGCTGAATGTAAGGATTCACACGTCAAGTGACTTCAGAGCACGATAAGGAAGAGAAGAGTCAGACAGGTTCCATATCGTTCTAACAATTGCAGTTGAAACACCCTCCACTGCATCCCCCCCACACACACACAACACCACACACCGTCAAATTCGCACTGGATATTGATGCGTTCTCGGGCCGAGCTACGTTATGCATTCCACCGTTCGCCATGAATTGATGTGATCTACGGGTAACTATCCCACCTCTGACTACCAATTGATGCGATATTGTGTTGAGCGATGGTATTCATTAATTGCAATGCACGCCTCAATCGAGGTGTGTCCGAGCGGTTTGTTTTTTTGTTTACTACTAGAGGCTTGGCGTCCGTACCATCCGGAAGCTGGTATGTATAGCGAAATCATTTTCAGCTTTGCTGAAAAGAGAGAGTAAGAATTGAACACTTAAGAATTTTATTGTAGGCGAAGCCTACCATCCGAAGCATTAGCTCTGGCGTACAAACAGGAGCTATTCTACTACTTCTGAAATAAAAAAAGTCTATGTTCAATTCTGAGCAACAGTCTTTTGCCCTTAGGCGTATCAGAGTTCCGCCGCCCCGGTGGCGCAGTGGTCTAAGCGATGGCCTCTGATCACTCGTCCGAAAGGGGTCCGGGTTCGAATCCCG
This sequence comes from Macrothele yani, assembly GCA_039090855.1. Classification (NCBI taxonomy): domain Eukaryota; kingdom Metazoa; phylum Arthropoda; class Arachnida; order Araneae; family Macrothelidae; genus Macrothele; species Macrothele yani. The sequence goes on along the minus strand of CM077013.1, from coordinate 49,585,838 downwards.
GTGAGGCATGGATGTTTTGTTTGTCTTACGGCACTGGCTCTCTCCCTTCCCTGGAACCAGTAGCCCTAAATTAGTGACGGGCGACTGCTTATAGCCCATTGAGTTGCTCACGGTGGTCGTTAAACCTCTAACCAAAAAAAAAGTATCAGAGTTCCAAAAGTCAGGGCTCCGCTGCCGTACTTAGTTCGCCAGATCAATCGAAAGGTAAACAAAAGTACAAACTTATTATGTGGTAATACAGGTTAGAAGAATGGTTTAAATTGTGTACTGGAAGTTTTCACTACACGCACACACACACACGGAAAGGCGCTGTATAGGGCCTTTTTGATGACTTTCACCTGTGTGAGAAGCGCGGGCTGGTGTCGCACCCTTCTTTTTACTTTCTCTTCGAGGACCAGTGACCAGCCGCTGAGAGATGGAGTCTGGGTGAACAAGTGTTGACACCATTTGACCCCGCCTTGGTGTCCGCTCTCTGATCTGAGCGTATAACTGCTGCGGTTTCGCCGAGACCACTGATCTCCCTCTTCGGCTGAAGACGACGTTTCCGAGAGATGCTGGTTTCCTGGCCGGACGGGGTATAACTGGAATTGTATATCTAGCAGGAGACGCCCTTCCGATCGTTCGGACAGCGTCGTATGGCCCTTTTAAATAAATATAGCTGCTTTTTTCAACAGGGGTCGAACCGTCCTCCCTGAATCCCCATATTTGGACATGCCTGGTGGGCTTACCCCAGCCACCAAGTTACGGTTAGGCCTCGCTTTTCTCGTACTCGGGCGTCTTAGTTCTGCGCGCCAAGTATCATCGCATGTTTTCTTTTTCTCTTGGTGTCCCTCGCGACCGTGTGACACCAACGGACTGCGATAACCAACTGCCCTTATTTTCCCTCTGCCACTTCACGGATGCGAGCCAAAATTGCCTATTTTTCTTGTCAAGTGGCTTCGCCTGCTCCTTTTTTGTCAACACTTAATGTTGCCCTCTTCTCTTTCGTACAGAGTACTCATAGCCTCTGTGATACTGGGGTCGTCACCGACCTTCTACCCGCCATAATCGTAATTTTTAACGCAGGCTAAAAGCTTTTTCCATTTAAATTGCACCAAAGTATGCATCTTTATGAGGGCCTGGATGCCGCCGCATTGCGCGGCTGGGTGGTCTCCTTGTGGTTGAGTAGGACTTCATGGCCACCTTACAATTTCTTTTATTCCACCCCGCTAAAGCGAATTACCCGACGTCCCCAATTAAACGTGCTACGTTTTCCAATTAATTTTGTAATAGGCCAAATATTTAATTCAAACATTGTAATAATTGAGCCCCGCCTATCGAGTCCGTCCCCGCTTTTATAGTTAATTAATTTAGACCCAATTTTCGTATCAGTATCTATCGGCAGATGTTAGAAAACATGACCTTTTTTTGTCACCGCCAAAAGTTAACGAGTAAATAAACTGGAGGGCGGAAATGTGTAATAATAAGAAATTGGCTCTCTGAGGGGAAGGGATGGGTTGTCGGCATGATTGCATTGAAGGTGATAACGAATTAACCATGCCTTCCAAGACTGAGAAGGTTGAAACGTCTATTGCTCTAATAAAGCCACGTTGACACAAACAAACGTCCATTCTGAAGAACGACATTATGGGTGGGTCAGAATAATCTTACCCATAGGGAAGATGTAGATGCTGTATCAGTGTATCTTAGCTCGAACACACACACACACACCCATCCTAACTCCTTCATACATTTGGAGACGCTGCCATTCACATCGTTCCCTTTCGACTTGTCAAGCTGAAAACAGCTGGTGTGGGGGTATTTTGTTTGGGCTCCCTGATTCAGCAGATCCTAGACTGAGATAAACATACGCAAATCACTTCCCAAAGTCCACCGTATTTAATTTATACAAGAAAAAGGTGCTTCGGGAAATTTTTAAAGAGGGAAGTGCCGCCGTACTGCTGCTATTGTCTCCTCAAGAAGCTAGTTCCTTTTCTTAATGGGATATCGGCACTGGGAGCTAGGTCGTACTGGGTGGGAGGGCGGAAAGAGATGTTCCAGGCAAATAAGAAATCAAAGCCGTTTGAAAAGGGCCGTGGTTATTCCTCCAACTGGCCATGGGCGACACGTCAGAGGGAGTGTATTTGTGTTGATCACAAACAGCGGTTTTGTATAAAGCTTACATATACAAAACCGCTGGCTCACTCCCAGTATGAAGAAATGTTGCACTGTGGGAATGAAAGCACGATAATATAATATATACATATATATATATAATGATTTTTTAAAATAAACGTGTCAAGAAGTATTGCGATTTTTCACAGAAAAACTTCATTTAAAACTTTTCGCAAGTTTTTCATAAACTTTTATTTATCGCGAAATTTGACCGAGTATGTCTCTAAAACTTCGGCAGATGCCGTCTTGGATCAGTTGCGGCTACGACTTCGGAAGGGGCCTCCAAACTGCATGGCTTTGCGTCTATTGAACTCCCTATTGAGAAGTACATTACTACTCCAAGGTTGCATACCAAGAAATAAGGGCATCACTATAGCTTTGGTCTTTAGCAAAGTAATCTGCCACTGCTGAGTTGACAAACACGAACTGTTCCTGAAAAATGAAAAAGAATCATATATATGGTGAAACTCAATGAAAAAGGATCGTATACATATGTTGATACTCAATGAAAAAGCATGGGCGCCCATAGGGAGGGGCAAGAAGCATTTGACCCCCTGTAAATTTAAATATTCAGTCAGAATTTTTAGTGCTCGTTAAAATAATGTTCTTCATAAGAGTTATGCTATGAAATTTACTTCGAAAGTCATGATGAGATTTTCACATTTCTGAAAGTTATTTAATAAAGAAAGCAAGTGAAATCGTTATTTGCCGAAACTTAGTTTCCTCAGAATTCTTTTATAATACTGTCTTATCAGGTAAAACTATACAAATTTTGAAGATGACAATCCGATTTTTGGCGTAAATGTGACAAGGATGGTAAGTCAGATAATATCCGAAAACTTGAAAATTTTCATCGCCCTGGAGCGGGACTCGAACCAGGATGATGAAAATGATTTATCTGCTTTTCCGGGCAAACACGGAATAAGATTCTTAACCTCCAGATTCCTAAACATGAATGCCGGTTGCTTCGACTAGCGAATCCTGTGATGGTTATATTCAAATTGATCAGAAACTTGAAACTTGGTCGTTCTGGGTTGTGTAGTGGTTAGCACACCTAGGCGTTTTCTGGGAGACGCGGGTTCGAGTCCCGCTCCAGGACGATGAAAATTTTCAAGTTTTCGGATATTATCTGACTTACCATCCTTGTCACATTTACGCCAAAAATCGGATTGTCATCTTCAAAATTTGTATTATATGGCGTAATCCCGTATTTCTTTCATGATTTATCTGCTTCTCCGGGCAATCACGGGATAGGATTATTTACCTCCAGATTCGCTAAACATGAATGCCGGTTGCTTCGACTAGCGAATCCTGTGATGGTTATATTCAAATTGATCGGAAACTTGAAACTTGGTCGTTCTGGGTTGTGTAGTGGTTAGCACACCTAGGCGTTTTCTGGGAGACGCGGGTTCGAGTCCCGCTCCAGGACGATGAAAATTTTCAAGTTTTCGGATATTATCTGACTTACCATCCTTGTCACATTTACGCCAAAAATCGGATTGTCATCTTCAAAATTTGTATTATATGGCGTAATCCCGTATTTCTTTTAGGTAAAACTATTTAATTCATAAAATATTTAAAATATTTGATTCCTATTTTAATTCATGCGTTTGCTACCTGTGAGAAAAGAATGAAGATATTGTTATGTTTGCCCCCCCCGGCCCATACCAGAGCTGCGTCCCAGAGCGTGAATCCTTCTTGATACAGCGAGAATTTAAAAAATGCAATTTGGATTCAGTTGATTGGCCGAAAACCAGGCAACACACACTCACAATGAGTAGTCCAAGAAGTTAGCACGAACACACCATTTAATTATTCGCTTAAAGCTTAGGTAGGTCTTAATTCAAAGAAAAGAATTTGAATTGGATTAGTCAGATATAAATCCCCATCATTTCGACCAGATGAATCATTCAGCACAAAAGTCACACATAATTTGTCTGGCATTAATTGCTATTGCCTGTTGTGACTCATGGAGATCCTTCACGGAATGCTTACAGTTCCAAGAAAATGTACTTAACATGACATCGTGGTAATCCGTTCTTTAATTTAACACGGAATAACACTTTGGAGACACACACATATTAATAGAACTGGCGGTGAGATGACACGGTCTCGTTGTAGCACCTTCTTTCTGATGGCCCCCGGAATCTTTCTCTCATGGATTTCTTTCTGATGGCCCCCGGAATCTTTCTCTCATGGATTTCTTTCTGATGGCCCCCGGAATCTTTCTCTCATGGATTTCTTTCTGATGGCCCCCGGAATCTTTCTCTCATGGATTTCTTTCTGATGGCCCCCGGAATCTTTCTCTCATGGATTTCTTTCTGATGGCTCCCGGAATCTTTCTCTCATGGAGATAGCTTGGATCTCCTCCTCTTCTTGTTCTCAACTGATTGCGAGGAGGCAGGGTGGAAGCGTACAGGAACGGACTCTATCGGTCTCGTGGCGGGTTGCGGACCTCTCCCGTGAGTGACTGGCTATTCCTGGCGCTATCCACACTCTTCGGCTTGAAGAAGTTATGCAGATTCGACCCGCGTCTCCGCACAGGAATCGGCCGGCTGCTTTCAGTAGTTTCACCCACGCTGGCCTGTCATTACAGGCCTGGGGACAATTGTTGGCTTTCGCCCTCTTCTCTTTCTGCACCACAGCGATCGGAGCTGAAAATAAAGCGTGTCTCCGCTCCAGCTTGTTAACCCGGACTGCTCTGTCTGTGTACTCCAACTCACCCTAAAAGTGTACTGCTATGCATAATTGCTATGCATAATAACTTCTTGATGCTATATGCACACTTATAGTGTAGAGCTGGACTGTGACTGAACTCTGACCGTGCTGTGAGACTAGTTTGTTCGACATCAAGAACCATCTACTGTATATCAAATGCATAATCGACGATGCTAACAGCGGAGATCACTTCCTGATGAAGAATATCATTAAATAAACCAGTACATATGGCTCAGCTCTAAGTCTGTCTCTACAAGTCATCTTTTCCTTCGCCATGCCTCTGAGGAGCAAAACAACAGCGTAAGTTGCCTGGGACAGAGATATGCTGGTCTGGTAGCAGCTAATTACCATACCGGAGTCAATTAATCAAACTCTAATCTACCAACCCCACGGAAGATCACAATTGTGTTACTTACATGCACACACACACATATATATACTTTTAAGAAGAGACAGAAGCAAAAACAATTTTTAACTCATACCAAATAACAACATAGAAAAACTCATATACTGACAGGTATGAGTAAAAAGAGAATAAAATAAAAGTAAACTGATTGAAGAAAGTGTCTAGAATGCCGAGCCTTGGCTTTTTCAAGGACCAGAAAAAATTCTGCTGCTGGCCACCCAAAATAAAACACCAAGAAGGACACGAGATAGCAAAGCCAGATTTACTGGACACATAACAACAGATACAAACACGAAACGATTGAGCTTACAGGCCCGTGCGACTTGCGGAACACGCAGACATCAATAGTTCGTGTGCCCCCATGGCTGGCAAAAACGGCCGCTACACGCCGAGGCATCGAACGAAAGATGCTTTGGGTGTGGGCTTGGGGTATGTCGGTCGAGGCTTCTGCCACACGTTGCCACAGTTCATCAGGCGTAGCCGCGGGTGGTGCTTGCCGGGCCACTCGGTTACCGATCAGCGACCAGACGTTTTCGATGGGCAACATATCGAGAGAACAGGCGGGCCACGGCAGCAGTGACACCTGGTGGGCCGTGAAGAATTGTTGCATGATGCGTGCCACGTGCGGGCGTGCATTGTCCTGTTGAAACTTGGCCGCTGGCAGGTCCTGCAGGTAAGGGAGGACTACAGGCTCCAAAACGTCGGAGAGGTAGCGGTGGCTGTTGAGTGTACCGTCGACGCGTTCCAGAAGGGTGCGGGTGTCATATCCAATTGCGCCCCAAACCATAACGCCAGGCGACGAACCGGTATGGCAATGCATAATGCCGGCGTCATACAGTCTCTCGCCGCGGTGCCGCCACACGCGGATCCTACCATCGTGGTTTTGCAGTCAGAAACGGGATTCGTCGGAGAAGACAATGTCCTGCCATTCAGTAGTCCAGGTGCGGCATTCAACGGCCCACAGCCACCGCACTCGCCGGTGGTGTAACGTCAATGGTAATCGGAGCAATGGGCGCCGTGCCAGAAGTCCCCGCTCCTGCAGACGACGTCGAACGGTACGTGCTGACACAGGTTGTTGCGCAACACACCCTAATTCCTGCGCTAACGTTCGTGATGTGGCGGTGCGAGCCGTCCATGCCCGTCGCACAACATGCCGGTCCTCTCATTCGGTGGTGTGACGCGGCTGCGGCAATCGCTCACGTCGGTCCGTCCGTCCCTCCTGCACCCACTTAATCCATAGTCGCCTCACTGTGGCTGGATGTTGTCCCACACGGGCGCCGATATCTCGGTACGATAAACCGCTGTCGCGATAAGCCACTATTCATCATTTATCGAACTCAGAAACGTGCTGGAATGACTGCCGTATTCTGCGACGAGGCATCAGGAAGCTTCCCACGCACAGATATGGCAGCACAGCACACTTCCACTTCCACACTTTTACTTCCACTTCCACACTTTCACTTCCACTTCCACACTTTCACTTCCACTTCCACACTTTCACTTCCACTTCCACTTCTATGCACCCTTCTTATAGTGCTTCTCGGTGGCGTGCCGGGCGCACATGATTTGCATGTGCCCTGCAATGCTAATCGTTTGCATGTCCTCTCGCGGGCGTCGCATGCTGCAAATTTCAGGACAATCGGATGCTTCCTTCTTGGTGTTGCATTTTGGGCGGCCAGCAGTGTATATATATACGTATGAAAGCCCACACGAATATGACAGCACACATTCACATATTATGCGTGAAAATAGAAACAATATGTAGATATAAGATTAATAGGTCTCTTCACCATTCTAAAACTAGTAAGGGAAAATATAAAATGTATTAACAATTGCCTTCGTCCACTCTCCACAAACAGGGCGGCCAACCATAATTTCTGGTTTCAGAATAACCCTGAAGTTCGCACAATTAAGTTTTTATTTTATTTTGTCCTTTGAATTTCCGGTCAGGTGACCGAATCTCTAAATATCCTTCCCTTGGGGCGTCCGGGCGCTACAGTCCGCAGCAGATCAGGGCAGTCGACACTAAGAATAACAAGAAAGATGACACCGAATTCTCAGGTGTAATGAGTACGTGTTTTGAATCGGTTTTGATGCGAATTAAATTTACCAAAGCTAGTCAAAATCAATGGAACTGGTATGGGAAACAGTAGTATCTGATCGAAGGGGAAAAAAATTATCGGGGTTTTAACCCCGCAGATATTGCTGTAAACGAAAACGTCAGCTTACGCACTCTGGTGGCAGACTTGTGAGCTAAGAAAAATTTGAATTTATATGAGAAACATTTCGCAGCGGAAACGCTCTGCAACAAATAAATATTTTTTTTCAATCGGGCTTTTAGAAGCTCAAATTTTGCTGCAAATACCTACGAAGCAGAAATTTAACACTTACGCCCCCTGATGGCCAAATCCTATTTTACAAAAAATTAGAAATTACAATAAAAACATTTCTCATCAAGAGCTGTATGTGGTTCTGGAAGAATTTTTCAACTCAGAGTTTTAGAAGCAGAGATATCGGGGAAAGCGCAATTTACCTTTACTCCCCCTAGAGGAAAGTCAATGAATTATTTGAAAATTTCGAAATTATATTAGAAACATGTCGCACCGGAAACTCTGCACAACAAAGCGGAAATTTTTCAAATCGGATTATTACAAGCAGAGATTTTGACAAAAACAAGATATACGTCTACGCCCCTTGCTGGAGAAACCATGCAATTTTTTAAAGAGAAAATATTCCTTAAAGGTTTTTCTACGTGAGTAGTATCGGTCTACGAAAGAATTTTTTTCAATCGAGATTTTAGAAACTCAGATTTTGCTGCAAATACATTAGAAGCAGAAATCAACACTTACGCCCCCTGGTGGCCAAACCATTTTATACCAAAAATTAGAAATTATATGCAAAATATTTCCCATCACGAGCTGTGTCAGCTGAAGGAAACATTTTTCAAATCGGAGTTTTAAAAGCAGAGATATCTGCGAAAAAGCAGTTTACTTTTACGTCTCCTAGCGGAGAATATATGCGGAACTTGGAAAAGTGGCTATGGCTAAAATAATCTTAGACTTGAATGGAATCGAAAAGTAAAAGAATTTTTTGAATTGAATGTTTAGAATCAAATATATGGATTAGAATGTGTCTTGAATTTGATATCATGTGCATTTATGCCCTCTAGCTGCAAAATTTTGCATCGTAAAAAAAAACGAAATAAAGGATCATCATTCGCACATTTCAAGCTTCCTAATGCAAAAAGAATTTTTCGAGGCAGAGAATTAGTTGCAGAGATATGGTGTCTACAGACGGACGGACGGACAAACCGATAACATCAGCACGATCTTTTTTTACAAAAGACGTGCTAATAAAAGGATGAGGCTAAGGTTAATGCAGCTACAACAAGTTTCAAAGCATCGGTGGCGAAAAAGCCCAATCCGTTGCCTTCCACTCAAGGTTCCACAGCCGGTCTGCCGTCGCTCCATGAGAATACGCGTAGGTTAAGTTCGGATGTCGCAGCTATATGGAAGGCTGGTTAACGGAAATCAATCAACCGGTTTCTACGATCGACAAAACATCCATAAATAGAGACATATACTTAGTTCTAGCAGCCGCTAAAAAGCATGCTACAAAAATTAACAAATAGCGTACAAAAAGTTTCTCATAGCAGAAACAAGGTATCAGAGACAAAAAGATTTTCATATCAAACAGTTAAAAGAAGAAATGTAGAAAGAAACACGATGTAAACGTACGTGTGCTAGCGGAAGAATTTTGCGTAATGGTAAAGTTGAAAACAGGCGAAAAATGTTAATGGAAAAAGCTATGCTAAGTAAAAAGAACTTTTCAAATACGTCTCTCGGAAACAGAGATAGCGAAAAAAAAAAAAAGAAGTTTTCGACCTTTAATCACCTAGCGGGAAATCATTGCAGCATTATTCAAAGAGGATAATGGAGGACGGGCACACACACACACACACACACACACGTGTCATATATAAGTTAAAAATTAATAATTAATTATGATTTTTTTTTTCGTTTTTTATTTTTTTTATTTTTGCTTGCATCGCCTCCTCGTGGAAATGAAACTATGGGCGCCTATGTGAAAAAGGATTATAAATTGTACAACACTCACGTTAGTCTCTACAGCAGAATACCTTTTCTGCCGAATCCATTCCAAGCTTGCCCTAGGCTTGAATATCTTTCTGGCAGCCATCACAGTTAGGCACAGATCGAGTAGAATAAAGCTACCTGTTCTTCCCATGCCTCCTCTATAAAATGAAAATTATTAGATTACATTTCTGAAGCGTATAAAAATTACCAAATACGAATAAGATTAATGTCATACAGTACAAATACGTAGTAATATAAAATTATATCATTTTGTTTTTCTGTTCTTTTAAGAAAAGAGCAAAAGTGTCTTTTGTCGACCAGGTCAGCCTTATGTGGACGAGAGTTATCGTCCATAAAAAGAAACCGAGGGCCAACTGCGTCCCTGAAAATTCGAACATAGGGCTGGAAGATCTCATCCCTATACCTCTCAGCAGTCAGGGAGCCTATGTCGAACACACAGAGAGGTGTGCGGTCGTCCAACATGATGCTTGCCCAGACCATGACACCTCCTATGCCATAGCGGTCACTTTCTCGGATGTTGGAGGAAAGGTATCGGGTCCAAGACTCTCTCCAGATGAAGGTACGACAAGAATCAGTGTCCAGGCTGAATCGCGACTGGTCTGTGAAGAGAACGTTACCCCACTGAAGTCTGGTCCAAGGCTGATGTTGTCTTCACCATGCTAAACGCGCTCTCTTTTGTGCTGAAGTGAGCGGGACGCAAACAGCGGGTCTTCTGGCAAAAAAACCCTCTCTCATGAAGCCTTCGAAAAACAGTAACCTTGAAACTCGGGTTCCAGTGGCGGTATGCAGCCCACGAGATAGCTGTGCAGCTGTAGCAGTCCTGTGGCGCCTCGCTGAAAGTGCCAAATAACGATCTTCATTGGCCGTCGTGGCTCTTGAACGACCTAACCCAGGCCTTCTCGATATGGATCCAGTGTCCTTAAATTGTTTGCACAACTGGCAGACGACACTGGGCGTTACATTGAGTTCTGTAGCAACCTGCACTTGCGATTGCTCTGCCTCCAATTTACCGATGATTCTCCACCTCATTCCGCCAGCAATACGTTCGTGGCAACTCATTTTACATGATTGCTTATGAAATTGAACCAACTCTTGCAAGAAACACAACGAATGTCGCCGAGGAGTACGAGCGACTAATCGCGAAAAAAGCCACTTGTGCTTTTCATGCCTCCGCTGTCACAATTCCGCTCACATGCACGTGTACGCTTACGTATTCGACACTGCAAATTTGCATTCTTATTCGGAGGCATAATTTGTACCTTTGGTTCCGTACTTTTTGTGAAAATCGACAAAATGTGCAAATTCTCTTAATTTTGAACACCAGTGTATCTTATATATATATACACTGAAGTGCTAAAAGTCATGGGATAGCAGTATGCAAAATTTTAACTGGCCCTGCAGTCGTATAGAAACTTCTACGCTCGCCACAATTTTTCATCAGTTGCACGGTGTAATCTCAGGTTGAGCAACCGCCAGTAGGATTATGGCAAGCCGACGTGAATTATCGGAGTTTGAACGAGGCATGGTAATCGGAGCCAGACCGGTGGGATATTCAATTTCCGAAGTTGTGCGAACATTCAACATTTCCCGATCCACGGTGTCACGTGTGTACCGAAAATGCCTCATAGAAGGCATTTCCACCCACCGTGGACAGCGCAGTGGCCGACCACGGATGCTGAATGACCGTGACCAGCGGCGTCTACCCAGGATTGCCCATGCTAACAGAAAAGCGACACTGGCTCAAATAACATCTACATTCAATGCAGGAAGTATCAGAGATGTATCCATCTGGTTAGTGCAGCGTAATTTAGCGTCCATGGGGTATGGGAACAGGAGAGCCACCAGAATGTCTTTGTTAACAACACGTCATCGGACACAGCGCCTCACCTGGGCTTGTGAACACGGTAATTGGACCCTGGAAGACTAGCAACATGTGGCGTGGTTCGATGAATTGCGCACCCAGTTGTTATGACATGTCTCCAGAAGTCTCCCGGCCGCTTATGGAATCGATGCCACGTCGAGTTACTGCACTTCGCCGGGCTAGAGGAGGTCTTACACGACACTAAGTTCGTATTTCATGACTTTTGGCACTCAGTGTATTTTTACCTTACTAATCATATACAGTTTAATCCTTTGCATGGCAATGTTAGCCAAATGCTAGACTCTGCGTATGGGCCCCGATGCAGACGGATAATCACTGCACTTATGCTAACGAAGCAAAGCAGAATTACGTGCTCCAACAATGTTATACATCAAAAACATTATCAAACTCAGATCAATATACATGTAAGTACCAAGTATTAATAATGTATAATAATTACAAACACACTGCATTAATTAATCAAAGAAATTTGCCAAAAATTATACTTTGGCATCAATTAAAACATACGGGAACAATTTTGTATGTATATACATATTAATACTGTCTAATACAACGTATTTTTATCACAGATCTTTATTATTTGAAGCCGACCATGGTTTCGCAGGGTATTGACCTAGCTTCATCAAGGCGAATGGCACGTAAATATTCAAATTGTATATGACATCATAAATGGGGTTTACAGTCACGTGTTTTTGTTAGATGCTTCCACGCGCTTGATAGAAATGGCGTGGATGCCATGTCATTAACAAGTTGCGAAGATTTCTGATGTACACTGAAGAGCAACTGAATTAGAGACAGCTGGAGTTATGCAAATGTGGCGCTGTGGGAGGTCCTGTAAACGGAAACGAAATGACGTATGCAACGATCTGGCAATATAAGGAGTGATGCGACGGGAATCAGTAAGAGTCGGACGCAGTATGGGTAGGACGAAGGATCTAAGCACATTTAATCGTGGGCAAATTGTCGGGGCCCGACGAATGGGTCACTCCATCTCGGAAGTCGTGCAGGCACTGGGATTTTCACGAGCCACTGTGTCACGGGTGCACCGTGAGTACACCGAGTCCGGTAAAACCATCCCTGCAAGGGCCAACTGCCTTGGACAACAGCGTGTGGATGAGCGGGGTCATCGTCGGCTAGCTCGCATTGTAACAGCGGATAGACGGGCCACAGTGCAAGAAATCACTCGGCAATTTAACGCTGGTGCACAAAAACGTGTAAGCAGCCACACCATCTAGAACCATGTCCTCTCTAAGGGGTACAGAAGCCATCGTCCTACGAGGGCACCGCTGCTGACAGCACATTTCAGGGTGCAAAGATTAGCATGGGCGCAGGAACATCGCCACTGGACCCTAGACATGTGGAAAAATGTTGCCTGGACTGATGAGTCCAGATTCACGTTGGTACATGCGGATGGCAGGATACGAGTACGGCGCAAACCACATGAAGCGATGGATCCTTCTTGCCAGCAGGGTACTCTTCCAGCTGGTGGGGGTGGCATTCTCGTCTGGGGACTGTTAACGTGGACTGAAATGGGACCTCTGGTATTTGCGACATCGTCCCTCACAGGTTAACATTACCGGAATATCCTGGACGACCAATTGCTCCCGTTTGTGCGTCTTCAATAACCCACTGGGGATCTTATCCTGCAACAAGACAATGCACCGTGTCATCGCTCCCGAATTGTATCCGAATGGTTGGATGAACACTCCACCGACGTGACCACACTTCCTTTGCCAGCTAGGTCACCTGACCTCAATCCCATCGAGCACATCTGAGATGCCATCGAGAGAGATATTCGAGGCTCTGACCCTCCTCCATTAAATCTTCGTGAACTGTGGGAGTTTGTTCTGGGGTCGTGGATCCGCATGGCTTCCCAACGCTTCCGGTGTCTTGTCGAGTCCATGCCGAGACGAATCGCCGCCGTCATCAGGACGAAAGGTGGTGCTACACGTTACTAGACAGGTATCTCTAATTCAATTGCTTTTCAGTGTATATGGTTATCAGAAGGGCTACGTAACTATGGGGGGGATGCGCGAATTTTGTAGTGCTTGGCAGAAATTTTGCCAAAATATTCTGTTCATATAAATTTTACCCGACGCTGTTGATGCTAACCCCACTAAAAGAAATAAAATTCAGGTACATAGTGTATAACTTGTATTTATTCAATATATGTGTTACTGGGAACCGTAGATACGAATATCTATGGCCTTTAACAGGCTAGTATTTCTTTGCAATTTCAGTTTACTTAGTCACTCTTTTTGTATTTGCTGTCATGCGTTTTAGTTTGTAACCTGACAAGAAATTTCTCTTTCTCTCTCTCTCTCTCTCTCTCCATTATAATTACCAAACCCTCGTCCTTATACCACTCTCTTAGACAGAATAATACAACACTAAATTTAACAAAAATTTCATTTTATATAGCAAGTTCTGTGTATTCGAAAAATTTACTTACGATTACCCAAGTTCCCTAAAATCTTAGATTGTTGCACTCGCCATGATTTTTGACAGCTCAAATATTTGGGGGATGGGAGGGTAAGGGGCGAGCTGAAAGAGAAGATGTAGCCTCTAAGTAAGTGCAGCAAGTCCCACACGTAGCATCGCGCCTCATACGAGGTAACATAACTCAGGTATACCCGTATTATTTTTTATTTTAAGTACAGCATTTTTTTTTAACGCTAGCAATCGTGCCTGTTCTCCGAACGGTGAATCTATAAAATCATTTCTTGAACATAAAATTAAAGAAAGGGAAAAGTAATTAAGGGAAAGAAAAGTAATTTAATATCCGTAACTGTTTTACGATTTAGAACAGCGTCGTGACGTCAATGCGTACGGTTTGATGTAAAACGGAACAAGCTTTGGAGCCCCTTAATTTTAAATGAAAATTTCAAATTTTCAAGGTGTAGAAATGGGAGAAAAATTCAAGCAGACAATGTTCCAAAGCGATTTGTTTTTTTGGGGGTTGGTTTTCGTACAATTGCAGGCATCCGGAGGACCATGAGACCTATCACTATGTCAATTTTCAGATCTCTAGGTAATTTAGAAGTTATCAAACAATTCGCGAAAAATGCAAGCAGATAATGTTCCAAAACCGCCATTCTGATTTTGTTTTCGTACTTTTCTAGGTATACGACCTTAAGACGTATATGCATGCCAATTTTCAGATCTCTAGGTCATTTAGAAGTGGTCGAACAATTCACGGACAAACACACTGGCATTTCTCCCTGCTTGCTTTTTAAATACGAGGCGAAAGCCTATATTTTCATAAGTATTCAAGTATGCCAGCGGAAAACGCCGAACTTTAAAAGCGTCGCTACGTAATTAAGCATTACTTCGTTACCAGTTTAATTGTTGTCTGTACTTTCACCCAGTGAGAAAAGAGCGCTATAGGAAGCCGTTCGTTCCCATCCTTTGCGACTTTAAAAAATGCTTAAAAATCAGAAGAAGATTTTTCTTAAAGCTTTTTTTTCAAAAAGAGGGATGAAAGTTGTGAGTTTATGCTGCAAAATTTGCAATGCGTTATGATTTATTGTTTGACATATATCCGTTTTTTAAAATGGATCCCGTCGTGAAATAGAGAATTTTGTGAAATTTAAAAATTTTAATTTCTCGTAAACTAAATCAAAATTCAAAAAAAAAAAAAAGCTGCGACGAGGTGCAAAACGTCGGCCATGGTCCTACATGCGTAAAAAGTTTCGTGATTCTGTTGCTGTGTCCGTAACGCGAACTGATAGCACTTCTTTTACTTACCTTAACTTTGAAATACAATAGCTCTTGAAGTATCGCCAGAATCGAAAAACGGTTTATTTCAGCGAGTTTTCCAAACAATTCTCTACAAATGATGTAAATTTCATATTTTTGTGTTCAATACTTTTTGCGCTGTGAGCTGGGAAAGCGCCAGTGTCGCGAAATTTCTAAAACGGCGGCGGCAGCGGCAACTATTATTTTTTAAAATTAGAGTAATACCGTGCAACTAAGATATTTAATATGGAAATATAAATGTAATGTAGTGCAAAAAAACTTACGTGCAATGGGTGAGAACAGGGGCCCCATGAGCTAAACTCTTTGCCAGGCGTCGAACACCAAGAATCGGTTCCGATCCTCTGGGTATTTCACCGTCCTTCCAAGAAGTTACATGAATTTGAACAATAGGCAGTGATTCAATTTTCTGGAAAAAAATATATATTTTTTACAAAAGACGTGCTAATAAAAGGATGAGGCTGAAAACTGATATAAAGTTACGAAGTTAGTTTTTATTAAACTAGGGGCTACACCTGTAGGCTCGCTACACCCGTTTCGAGAGTAGCGTTCGGGCCCTGCAGCCCGATTTTCAAGTACACTTGCATTGTCATAACAAGTTAGTAAAATCATTCAATGCGTTGATTTTGATACGCTTTCCAGCATACCAGAAATCATTACTCAAGTTATTACTCAGGTTATGAGAATAATGGCTGTAGAATAAGTCTCGCTCCTGTGCCCTGACCGTTGACCCCATTTCGGTGAAATTAAATAAAACCGGTTCAGTGTCCCTCCGGAACAACATACTAAAGTTCTGTTGCAATAAAAACATTTTTACTCAAGTTATGAGGGTAATGGCTGTGGAATAAAACTCGCTACGGTGCAGTGACCTTTGATCCCATTTCGATGATATTAAACAGAACCGGTTCAGTATGCTTCCGGAACAACATGATGAAGTTTTGTCGCAAGCGAAGCATTTTTACCTTAGACGCATAAGGACGATGGAATGGATCTTGCTCCTGTGTCATGACCTTTGACCCCATTTCGTCTATTTTCTATAGGGTTCCTTCCCAGATTGTCCCCCACCACATGCTAAACTTTCATCGAAATCGAACCATTTTTACGCAAGTTATCCTGCTGACGGACAGACAGACAAACGGACAAATCTATAGCACAGAAGCTTTTTCAGCCAACGGTTGAAAAGCATAAAAAATCCGCACACCAAGAAAGAGGCGTCGGATTGAAATGAGATTTTAGTAGTGAGATGATACATACCAAGGACAGAAGTCGTTACAATATCACAGCAGCAAAACGATTTCCTGCGGACATACGGTACACATTCCGGTCAGCGTTAGTACCGCGTCGGACCGCCTCGTGCTCGGATATATGCGGTGATACGTATTATCGCACCTTTGTCAGGTATCCGCGAACCACTACTACGTCTTATTTGCCGTAGTGGGAATAATTTAAATGACCAAAATCTGCATAATAATTCAGCCCCGAAATTTTACCTAGTGGTGTCGATAAGGAAATTGAGTTCCTTAAAAAAGGGTCTCCAAGCTCAAGGTCCACAAATGCATCGCGTTGTGTTTCATATGGATCTACATGCGTTTTCCAATACTCTTCCATATGCCGCAAAAGAAGTTAAATTAATGATCAAACAGAGGTACTTAAAACTTTAAACGCTGTTGTGTACATGAATGTATGCATAAAACATACCTAACAATTTGAATTTCAAAAGTGTGCTCGAAGAGGTATCTGCTGATAAACCAAAATGACACAGTGAGATATATAATACATTAAACAATTTATTCTTAAAATTTCGTTTTAAAGTTAGGTACATGGAATACCGGTGGAGTTATTATTGCTTAAATTAGACATTCTAGGCTTCTTGAATATAATTTGGCCATTTATTATGCAAACACATCAGAAATTTCATAGACAACATTAGGGCTTAGATGACTGGCAACCCTACGGTATTTCGGTATGAAGCTCGTCTACTACTCTCATCTCCTGATGCAGAGTCAAATTATTCTCCTACATTACTCGGACTTTACTCCTGCCCTTCTGATGAGAATCTCGAACGAAATCTCGTGAAGATCTCGAACGGCTTCTGTCGTACTCTGGACGAAATCTGTCCTTACTCTGCATTTCTTCAGTCCTTACTCTTCATGACTTACTCTTCAACTTACTCTGACTTACTCTCTGTCCGAAATATCTCTGTGTCTTACTCAGAATGAAATCTATCGTTACTCTTCATTGCTTCTGTCCTTCCTCTGGACGAAAAATCTCTGTGCGTGCTAAAATCTCTCATCGCCATCCTCTTAAGAAGACGAAAATTTCCTGTAAAACTCGCCTTTGCTATGACCATTAATAAGTTTCAAGGTCAAACACTGGAGAAAGTAGGTATCTACCTTCCTGAACCAATGTTTAGCCATGGACAACTTTATGTTGCATTGTCAAGAGTTTGACGGTTTGATGATGTCGCAGTTAAAGTAGTCCATGGACCCGAACTAGGAAAACTACTTCCAGATTCCGAAAATATGAACAAAGATATTTTCTAACGTCGTTAATACACGCTTGAAGAGCAGTAAATGATTTCTAGATCCCGTTGTATTCTTATCTCAAAGGGCTTTACAGATAGTTCCTAATAAAAACCTAAATATTGTTACGACTTTGGGGTGTGGTAATTAATTCGATTAGCTGGTTTTGCAAGAGGCGGGTAGAACGTTAATTGTCTGTTGAAAATTAACAGCTAGTGGGTTTTTCCCTTTTGCGAAAGAAAAGAAATAAGAGCCCTTTTTCTTGGAAGGAAGAAATCTGAAGCGAAACTTGGGACGACTGCTGGGGGGTGGGGGTGTAATGCATCACCCCTAAGCGTGCGACGGCCAAGTTGGATGGCTCGTGTAAGTGAGATTGTTCGATATTTGGCAAGCAATTAGTGTCACCAGATCGGGAAAGTTATGGCGTTTTCTAATCCATGGCTTGGCAGGGCAAATAAGTTTTAGTTAAGTTATGTGTTTGCCCACATATTCCAAATGAAGATATATGCATTTCTTAACCTCTTCATCGTACCGAATGCTTTTAGAAACTAATAAAATTGACAAAAGAGTTAAAGCAAACCCCTAGCAACTGAGCAAAGAACTCTTTTTCAAAATATGAATGACCGAAAAAGATTAATCTGGTGAAAATCCATGAAGGAAAAAGACTGGACTCAGATAACAAGACCAATGGAGATCCTGCGGTGCAGTATTTTTGCGGGGGTAAAAAGATTCTGCCCGAAGATTTCAGCCAACTAAGCTAAGAGCGGCCAGGCGGTTGTCGTTACCGCGAGGAAATAGGAGGGAGGAAGATACCTCTTTTCCTGGTGCTACATAGTGTTTTGGTGGGAATAAAAAAATTAATTTAATTTATTTTGAGACTATATTGAATTGATTGTTATTTATCAAAGCATTATATTTATGCTGGTATTGAAATTCACATGGAAATTATAGAAAAATTTTAAATTTGGGAGATGGGTGGATGCATTTCGAAACAAAAATATTTTCTAAGTACTAGAAAAAGGCCATGAACATCCTAAACAAAAATGCATCTGAAAATTTACATTCCACAAGAAGTTATTGGAAAGTTTGCGTTGTTTGTGTTCAAGCAGAATTGAGTCACCTGAAAGTGCAAAAATAAGTGAATATTGTTGCATGTGTATGAAAATGTGTCACTATAAGACATATGATAAAATGTACTCGTTCAACAACAACTTGTGGAGGCGGTGAAAGTCAATCTAAAATGGATAGGACAAAAATTGCAGTTATGAACTACCTTAGAAAACCAGGATTCGGATCGATAGCCTTAGTCAAGCTAAGGGGGAGTACATGGGACCAAGTCATGGAAGACAACAGCACACAAAAACTTTTCACACTGCACTCATTTTGAACTTTTTTTGAAAGGCTACTGCCTGTATTTATTATTTTTCTTTAAAAACTTAATGAGTTAATTTTAATGGACAAACAGATATTATTTCCTTTTTTTCTTGTTTGCTTAAACACAGCAGTATAAAACAGAATCTCAATTTACTTTCTATTTCTCTTTGGCCACTGGCCTTATGAACAGCACAACTTTACATATGTCAACACAGTTAGTTTGAACACTAGGCTTTTAATTTATGCCTTCAAAATCATACTATGATTCGCATGGTTTACACAAGAAAAGATACTGGATTATTTTTAATTCCACAAGGTGGACAAGTTCTGTTCTTTTGAAACGTACTCTTCTCTCTCACCTAGTTAGCTCAATGACCAATCTACAATTTTACACTTATTGATTTAAATTTAAACACTCTTAGCAAACTCCGCAATCTCCCAGACCAGATTCAAAGACTTCAATTAAATTTACAGTTATTTTAAGAGTCACAAATTATACTTTAACAAATCTACTATCAGCAAGTAAACAAACCAAGTAAATTATCCTCAAAACAGAATTTACACTGAGCACAAGCATTAATTAACATTACATAACCCATAGAACTATCCTGAATGAACCTACTTCACTTATAAAGAAACCTCACTAACTAATCTTAAAAATTATCACTATTCATAACATCAACATAATTCAGAAATTCAAACAATCTTCTTGCACTAGCTTGCTCATAAAAATCACCTCACTCTGCACTTCACATAATAGCTCAGGATACTTAATAACTCTACACTGTAAACAAAAGCTCAAAATACCAATTAACTAAATTTCCAAACTAAATATCAAGTTCACTAACACCAACAACCAGAATTTAGAATTTACATCCCTAGCACTACAGCAAATCATAAACAAATAAATTTAGATACTTTAAATCACCAAACAAACTTAAATTTAACACCTGCAGTGAATTACTGAGGTAGCGGTGAGGCAAATACTCTCAGTTCAGACACTACCCTGGGTTTTGAGAACCAACACAGGAAGAAAATACCAAGTCAGGCTGAAGGCGTGAAATTGGGTCGTGAATCCACTTTCAGCCTATGCAAAGGGAAAGGAAAAAAATCCTCAAGTGTGACACATCATCATCAGGCACAGAATTTCCTCTAACATGATCTCACCACATTTCTTGAAGCAACGCTCGACCGACCCTCGCTGGCAGTACATATTTCCGTGAGCAGCGAAACTACTGGGGGGTTTGAAGACAAGTTTTCCCCCAAAAACCACGTCTTCAAGGATCTCCCCCTTTTCGAACCAATGCATGATCTCACCTTGATCAACCACGCCTGCAAGAGCCTGTTGTACTTCAACCCTAAATACTCCAGGCACATCTGGCCCAGAACCAACACAACTATATCCCAGGAAAAATTCATTTATCTCTCTATATCCCAAGAAATCCAAAAATCACTATATCCACATATATCCCAGGAAAATTCACTTCTCTCTATATATCCCAAGAAATCCTAAATCACAATATCCACATGTATCCCAGGAAAATTCACTTCTCTCTATATATCCCAAGAAATCCTAAATCACAATATCCACATGTATCCCAGGAAAATTCACTTCTCTCTATATATCCCAAGAAATCCTAAATCACAATATCCACATGTATCCCAGGAAAAATCACTTATCTCTATATCCACATATGTCCCAGGAAAATTCACTTATCTCTATATCCACATATGTCCCAGGAAAATTCACTTATCTCTATATCCACATATGTCCCAGGAAAAATTCACTTATCTCTATATCCACATATGTCCCAGGAAAAATTCACTTATCTCTATATCCACATATGTCCCAGGAAAATTCACTTATCTCTATATCCACATATATCCCAGGAAAAATCACTAGCAAGGAAATTCCTCTGCACCATGGCAATGCGCAGGTCCACTTCAGACAATAACACTGACCATTTACATAACCCACCAAATATTTTCACCTTATTGAAAATTAAAATTACGTTTAGACTTTTAATCTTATAGTAAAAACAAGAAAATTTAGGCCAAAGAAAAGAACAATTAATACTGGAACTGGTGAGCAAAAGTGTGTCTTCTCAACCCATGATGTTCATTCTTTTTGTGAAAATACTAAACTTGAGAACCTAAATACCTCAACTTTTATTTTGCACATATCGCATCCTGGTGAAAATTCCCTACTCAGAGCCCTCTGCCCTAGGACAAGTTCCCTGCTTGCCCTAAGATCACCCCTTTCCAATGGGAGATTAACACTCATCTGGAGCATGTAAAATACTGGTCCTCAAATAACACACCTACCATCTTAATTTCGACACTCAACACTCCAAGAATGTAAACAACACTTTAGGTTTCCAATTTCATCACACTATAATATGTTCCCAAAATTCCAATATAAATCATCCCATAATTTATCTTCACTCATAAAAAAAATAACTCAACGCTGTAAAAGACTAGAGAGAAATGTTTACAATTATTTTATCACCCACGACATCACAATAACACTGCTTTTTAAATATCACATGCCCAACTAAACTATTATCGATGCACCAAAATTTACTGTGCTCAAACTATTAAACTAAATTTCTCCGATACATTAAAATTTACTGGCCTGGGAAGTTGCTAAAATACCAGACATGACAGCACAAAAAAAACATAAATGAAAGCATTTTCCACTCCCCTCTCTTTTTTTTTTCTTTCTTTTTTTCTGAATTCGTACCTGAGTAACTAATACATTTTAATTTTGAAAGCTGAACGACGACATAGCCAAAATCAGAGGGAAAAAAAAACTTGCTCTTTTTCTTTTTGTTTCTTATGCTCAACTCGAAGTTTAGGTACCCTGCGTGGGATGTTATATATCAATACAAAAAGATGTGAACTAAAACATTACCTTCGAGCTGGCGTTCCTTTTTTTTTCTTCTTTTTCTTTTCACCATAGTTTACAGTCCAGGCACAACCACAGTCTTGTTAGTATTATCTTTTCTTCCTCAAAGTTCCCTTCCTTAAACGGTTAATGGCCGAGGTAACCATTTCCGAAACTTCGGGATGAGATGGAACCTTTTTTATTTATTCATACTTTTTTTTTTCTTCCCTCCCTCGGCCTTTGAAGCAGGCCTCCTTTTCGGAGTAGCAGCCGAGTTGGGAGCGGTAGAGGCTGGGCCCACTCTTCCAGGGGTTTCCATAAGGGAGAAGGCATGTCCTCCTTCAGCCAAGAATTTTCCATTAACGACAATGTCCCAGCCTGCCGCCATTTGTTCTTCAGGACGAGGTTCCCGGCTGGCGGAATGCCGCTTTAACTGCATTCTACATCGTCAAAAAATTTTTCAACAGCCAGCCCAGATCCAGAGTGTCCCCTTGTGGTGGACTGGTGGTCAGCAAAATGCTGCCATGGAAAAAACTCTTTTTTTCTCTGTGGTTCTCTCCCGCCAAAAGGCGAGGAGAAAAAACTCCGCCGTCCCTCTTTCTCTGACGTCCAGCAACAAGACAAGAGCAAAAGTGACTCTCAACGGATAAAACTCAGGGGGTGCTTGAAAACCGCTGACCCCTCTCATTGGTCGAAACTTCAGCCTAGCAACTCACTCCTTCCCAACGGACTTTTTTTACTCCCACGCCTCGAGTGACCTCTGACCTTCACACGTGCAGACCCTGGCACATCTCGACCCTGAGGTTCTAAAAATAGATTTCGTTGCTAAATTCCCTACCCCAAAAGACGAAAAGATGTTACACTTTTGGGCGACTTCTCGCTTGGAAACAGGAACACAAAAAAAAATGGCGAATTCTTGCTTTGCAGGAAATCACTAGTTTTAATTTTCTTTTTCCCTCGTTCCGTGATGTTAAAGTAAAATTAATTTTGATTCTCTGAGCTGCACACCTACTCGCCTTTTCCTATCGCGATAAAAGAACAGATAAAATAATTATTTTCAAAACCCCAAAGTCAGTTAAATCAAATATTATTCTTTTTTTTTTTTTCTCCAACATGAAATTTTGTTTTCCTGGTTGTGATTAAGACAAGCGAATTTTGCGCATGAATTCCCCTGCCTTTCAACCAGGAATTTTCTTCTAACGTATGTCATCGAAGAAAATTTTTGCATTAATTAATCTCCGATAAACCAACAGAAAGATTGATCAGGTCTCTCTGAAATTCACCAGAGGTTAAAATTTTCGCCATGACAAATACATTCCCCCTGCGAAAAAGACGAGCAAAGCGAGTCGAAACATAAAATAAAATCTCAGAAAATTCGCTTCTACCTACTACTCAACACACACGTGCTCCGACCATGTCAACAAACCGATGAATGTAAACAAACCTGCAGCGCCACCTACTTCCGGTGAGCTGACTTCCGTTCCAACATGGCTACCACTGAACTAGGAAAACAAATGTTCCGAAGCGAAGCTACTTATCACCTGACCTTAATTACAGAGGTGAAAGAATTTTTTTCAAGCCAAAAAATTTTCACGGAACGAAGGAAAAAAATTCTGCACCGGCTCAAATACTAACCTTTTAACTACACTGAGAAAATTAAATTAAAAGAAATTTAACTGATTATTAAATTCCTAACTCACTGGCTATTACTACAGAAATACTAATCCTACCCAACACTGAACCTACACTTCACTCCAATAGTAAACAACCTATCTTAAAATAACTAACCAGTGCACCTAGGCACTAAATTAACCAGCGTGAGGAGAGAAGAGAAGTTACGCCTCTTACAAT
Source organism: Macrothele yani (assembly GCA_039090855.1). NCBI lineage: Eukaryota > Metazoa > Arthropoda > Arachnida > Araneae > Macrothelidae > Macrothele > Macrothele yani. Next base: position 49,562,173 of record CM077013.1, on the reverse strand, counting down.
TTTTGCATTATGCTTTCACCAATTTGACATCACCAACAACAGGCATTTTCGAATGACAACATTACTTTACGATACACTTTCTTCGCTTAGTTCAACAGAATATGATAACTTGCCTGAATGCAACACATTAAAATTACACTTAATTCAACATTCGGACTGTAGAGGTAAAAAAAAATTTTGCAACACATGAAAAATACACTTAAAAATTCAATATTTGGAAAAATGTGAAATTGCATATATATATGTGACACACTGCAAACTATTAATTAGCACTAGTTATATTCGAAATACCAAATTATACATTATGCAGGTACGCTTGAGAAATTATTTGTGTGAAAACTCATGTAGGTAAACACCCAAAAAAATTGTATGTGTGTCAAGCACAAAATTACTGAAATTACTCATATATCACTGAAAATATTACACCAACACAAAAAAAAAAAAATCTTTTTATGTGTGTCAAGCCCTAACTGGCTTTTATGTTAAGCCCAAAATTATTCAATTATTCAAATATTAAAAACACTGCTACTGAAATTTTATAATACTTATACACAGAAATTCAGCTGAAATAAAAAAATATGCACTTTCGCTACTTTGGTCACTGAGAGAGAGACTACCAGAACTTATCACTACGAGAAAATAATTCACATATGAAACCATACTCAAGATTTTTCGTAACTACTGTGCAGTACAGGTTGAATTCCATGACAAGGCATGTATCCTATGGTCACGGCACCAAATGTTTTGGTGGAAAAAATAATAAATTAATTTAAATTTAAAATATTGATTATATTGAATTGATTGTTATTTATTAAAACGTTATATTTATGCTGGTATTGAAATTCATATGGAAATTATAGAAAATTTAAATTTGGGAGATGGGTGGATGCATTTCGAAACAAAAATATTTTCTAAGTACTAGAAAAGGCCATGAACATCCTAAACATTAATGCATCTGAAAATTTACATTCCACAAGTTGTTATTGAACGAGTACATTTTATCGTATGACTTATAGTGACACTTTTTCATACACATGCAACAATATCCACTTATTTTTGCACTTTCAGATGACTCAACTCTGCGTGAACACAAACAACGCAAACTTTCCAATAACTTCTTGTGGAATGTAAATTTTCAGATGCATTAATGTTTAGGATGTTCATGGCCTTTTCTAGTACTTAGAAAATATTTTTGTTTCGAAATGCATCCACCCATCTCCCAAATTTAAATTTTCTATAATTTCCATATGAATTTCAATACCAGCATAAATATAACGTTTTAATAAATAACAATCAATTCAATATAATCAATATTTTAAATTTAAATTAATTTATTATTTTTTCCACCAAAACAATAGCACGTAAATCCTGGATGTAATTTTCTACCAAGAAAGCAAGCAGCATCCCGGAAATCGGAGGAAGTAATGGAGTTGCAGCCCCTAGTGGCTGGGACGAACAGACGGACGATCCTGCTATCACGTCAGCGGCCTCGTTCGACCTCGACATTAGCGCGCATAGATGCGTGAGTGGCTTCATACAGGAAAATGTAGAAAGGTGTGTGCATGAGAGTAAATGGAAGATGGGGTTCGACTCCCATCTCCGTAGGTTATAGTGCGCGCTTCAAAGTGAGCGTGTCGTGATACAGGTGCGCTGCAGAGCAAAGATAACCGAGTGCATCAAATATAAAAGTGAGTGCATCAAATACGAATACACATGGAAAAGCTGTAAGTATTGTATAATTTTGATGCATGCTAGATGTGAATAAATTGGCCTCGATCAGCCAATAGACTTTCGTCGGCTGAGAACTGTTTAAAACCGGACAGTGAATAATCATGCGAATGAATAATTTAACTTTAATGATTCAGCCTCAGAGCTATCCCGAAAGAAGCGAGTCTATTTGACGCCTCTCTTTCACCATACTCTACATATAGAGGTCTTCATCATTATGTTTTATTCAAATGGATTAAATGTCTGTTGCCTCGTACCAGTCCTGAGGTGGCATGCATAATATATGAGTGTCAGAATTTCTTGGTTGATTAAATGTCTGTTGCTTCGTACCAGTCCTGAGGTTGCATGCATAATTTATGAGTGTCGGAATTTCTTGGTTGATTAAATGTCTGTTGCTTCGTACCAGTCCTGAGGTTGCATGCATAATATATGAGTGTCAGAATTTCTTGGTTGATTAAATGTCTGTTGCCTCGTACCAGTCCTGAGGTTGCATGCATAATTCATGAGTGTCAGAATTTCTTGGTTGATTAAATGTCTGTTGCTTCGTACCAGTCCTGAGGTTGCATGCATAATATACGAGTGTCAGAATTTCTTGGTTGATTAAATGTCTGTTGCCTCGTGCCAGTCCTGAGGTTGCATGCATAATATATGAGAGTCAGAATTTCTTGGTTGATTAAATAAATGTCTGTTGCTTCGTACCAGTCCTGAGGTTGCATGCATAATATATGAGTGTCAGAATTTCTTGGTTGATTAAATGTCTGTTGCCTCGTGCCAGTCCTGAGGTTGCATGCATTATATATGAGAGTCAGAATTTCTTGGTTGATTAAATAAATGTCTGTTGCTTCGTAGCAGTCCTGAGGTTGCATGCATAATATATGAGTGTCAGAATTTCTTGGTTGATTAAATGTCTGTTGCCTCGTGCCAGTCCTGAGGTTGCATGCATAATATATGAGTGTCAGAGTTTCTTGGTTGATTAAATGTCTGTTGCCTCGTACCAGTCCTGAGGTTGCATGCATAATTTATGAGTGTCAGAATTTCTTGGTTGATTAAATGTCTGTTGCCTCGTACCAGTCCTGAGGTTGCATGCATAATTTATCAGTGTCAAAATTTCTTGGTTGATTAAATGTCTGTTGCCTCGTGCCAGTCCTGAGGTTGCATGCATAATATATGAGTGTCAGAATTTCTTGGTTGATTAAATGTCTGTTGCCTCGTACCAGTCCTGAGGTTGCATGCATAATTTATGAGTGTCGGAATTTCTTGGTTGATTAAATGTCTGTTGCTTCGTACCAGTCCTGAGGTTGCATGCATAATATATGAGTGTCAGAATTTCTTGGTTGATTAAATGTCTGTTGCCTCGTACCAGTCTTGAGGTTGCATGCATAATTCATGAGTGTCAGAATTTCTTGGTTGATTAAATGTCTGTTGCTTCGTACCAGTCCTGAGGTTGCATGCATAATATACGAGTGTCAAAATTTCTTGGTTGATTAAATGTCTGTTGCCTCGTGCCAGTCCTGAGGTTGCATGCATAATATATGAGAGTCAGAATTTCTTGGTTGATTAAATAAATGTCTGTTGCTTCGTACCAGTCCTGAGGTTGCATGCATAATATATGAGTGTCAGAATTTCTTGGTTGATTAAATGTCTGTTGCCTCGTGCCAGTCCTGAGGTTGGATTCATAATATATGAGAGTCAGAATTTCTTGGTTGATTAAATAAATGTCTGTTGCTTCGTACCAGTCCTGAGGTTGCATGCATAATATATGAGTGTCAGAATTTCTTGGTTGATTAAATGTCTGTTGCCTCGTGCCAGTCCTGAGGTTGCATGCATAATATATGAGTGTCAGAATTTCTTGGTTGATTAAATGTCTGTTGCCTCGTACCAGTCCTGAGGTTGCATGCATAATTTATGAGTGTCAGAATTTCTTGGTTGATTAAATGTCTGTTGCCTCGTACCAGTCCTGAGGTTGCATGTGTTTTGGTGGAAAAAAATATTGAATTTTAATTTGATTTGAGACTATATTGATTATATTGAATTGATTGTTATTTATCAAAGGCGTTATATTTATGCTGGTATTGAAATTCATATGGAAATTACAGAAAAATTAAATTTGGGAGATGGGTGGATGCATTTCGAAACAAAAATATTTTCTACGTACTAGAAAAGGCCATGAACATCCTAAACAAAAATGCATCTGAAAATTTACATTCCACAAGAAGTTATTGGAAAGTTTGCGTTGTTTGTGTTCACGCAGAGTTGAGTCACCTGAAAGTGCAAAAATAAGTGAATATTGTTGCCTGTGTATGAAAATGTATCACTATAAGTCATAGGATAAAATGTACTCGTTCAACAACAACTTGTGGAGGCGGTGAAAGTCAATTTAAAAGGATAGGACAAAAATTGCAGCTATGAAATACCTTATACTACCAGTATTCGGATCGATAGCCTTAGTCAAGCTAAGGGGGAGTACATGGGACCAAGTCATGGAAGACAACAGCACACAAAAACTTTCCACACTGCACTCATTTTGAACTTTTTTTGAAAGGCTACTGCCTGTATTTATTATTTTTCTTTAAAAACTTAATGAGTTAATTTAGAGGACAAACAGATGGTATTTCCTTTTTTCTTGTTTGCTTAAACACAGCAGTATAAAATAGAATCTCAATTTACTTTCTATTTCTCTTTGGCCACTGGCTTTATGAACAGCACAACTTTACATATGTCAACACAGTTGGTTTGAACACTAGGCATGCATCCAAAATTATACCATGATTCACATAGCTTACAAAAAAAAAAAAATACTGGATTATTTTTAATTCCACCAGGTGGACAAATTCTGTTCTTTTGAAACGTACTCTCTTCTCTCTCACCCAGTTAGCTCAATGACCAATTTACAATTTTACACTTATTGATTTAAATTTACGGCACCTAAACAATCTTAGCAAACTCCGCAATCCCCCAGACCAGATTCAAAGACTTCAATTAAATTTACAGTTATTTTAAGAGTCACAAATTATACTTTAACAAATCTACTATCAGCAAGCAAACAAACCAAGTAAATTATCCTCAAAACAGAATTTACACTGAGCACAAGCATTAATTAACATTACATAGCCTATAGAACTATCCTGAATGAACCTACTTCACTTATAAAGAAACCTCACTAACTAATCTTAAAAATTATCACTATTCATAACATCAACATAATTCAGAAATTCAAACAATCTTCTTGCACTAGCTTGCTCATAAAAATCACCTCACTCTGCACTTCACATAATAGCTCAGGATACTTAATAACTCTACACTGTAAACAAAAGCTCAAAATACCAATTAACTAAATTTCCAAACTAAATATCAAGTTCACTAACACCAACAACCAGAATTTAGAATTTACATCCCTAGCACTACAGCAAATCATAAACAAATAAATTTAGATACTTTAAATCACCAAACAAACTTGAATTTAACACCTGCAGTGAATTACTGAGGTAGCGGTGAGGCAAATACTCTCAGTTCAGACACTACCCTGGGTTTTGAGAACCAACACAGGAAGAAAATACCAAGTCAGGCTGAAGGCGTGAAATTGGGTCGTGAATCCACTTTCAGCCTATGCAAAGGGAAAGGAAAAAATCCTCAAGTGTGACACATCATCATCAGGCACAGAATTTCCTCTAACATGATCTCACCACATTTCTTGAAGCAACGCTCGACCGACCCTCGCTGGCAGTACATATCTCCGTGAGCAGCGAAACTACTGGGGGTTTGAAGACAAGTTTTCCCCCAAAAACCACGTCTTCAAGGATCTCCCCCTTTTCGAACCAATGCATGATCCCACCTTGATCAACCACGCCTGCAAGAGCCTGTCGTACTTCAACCCTAAATACTCCAGGCACATCTGGCCCAGAACTAACACAACTATATCCCAGGAAAAATTCACTTATCTCTCTCCATATCCCAAGAAATCCTAAGTCACAATATCCACATATATCCCAGGAAAATTCACTTCTCTCTATATATCCCAAGAAATCCTTAATCACAATATCCACATGTATCCCAGGAAAAATCACTTATCTCTATATCCACATATGTCCCAGGAAAATTCACTTATCTCTATATCCACATATATCCCAGGAAAAATCACTAGCAAGGAAATTCCTCTGCACCATGGCAATGCGCAGGTCCACTTCAGACAATAACACTGACCATTTACATAACCCACTAAATATTTTCACCTTATTGAAAATTAAAATTACATTTAGACTTTTAACCTTATAGTAAAAACAAGAAAATTTAGGCCAAAGAAAAGAACAATTAATACTGGAACTGGTGAGCAAAAGTGTGTCTTCTCAACCCATGATGTTCATTCTTTTTGTGAAAAAACTAAACTTGAGAACCTAAATACCTCAACTTTTATTTTGCACATATCGCATCCTGGTGAAAATTCCCTACTCAGAGCCCTCTGCCCTAGGACAAGTTCCCTGCTTGCCCTAAGATCACCCCTTTCCAATGGGAGATTAACACTCATCTGGAGCATGTAAAATACTGGTCCTCAATTAACACTCCTACCATCTCAATTTCGACACTCAACACTCCAAGAATGTAAACAGCACTTTAGGTTTCCAATTTCATCACACTATAATATGTTCCCAAAATTCCAATATAAATCATCCCATAATTTATCTTCACTCAAAAAAAAAATAACTCAACGCTGTAAAAAGGCTAGAGAAAAAATGTTTACAATTATTTTATCAACCACGACATCACAATAACACTGCTTTTCAATTATCACATGCCCAACTAAACTATTATCGATGCACCAAAATTTACTGTGCTCAAACTATTAAACTAAATTTCTCCGATACATCAAAATTTACTGGCCTGGGAAGTTGCTAAAATACCAGACATGACAACACAAAAAAAAAAAAAAAAAAGCATAAATGAAAGCATCTTCAACTCCCCTCTCTCTTTTTTGTCTTGCAATATATTTTTCCGACAGCCCCCCCAATTTTAAAATCAACTCGTTTTATAATTTTAAAGAAACCACAACATAATACAAAAAAAGAAAATGCCGAGAGAAATTTACCTTTAGGACTGGGGGCAGCAACACTTCCTGCCAAGCACACTAACCGTCGATAATAATAAAAAAAGGATTCACAGCCTAATAATAGATAAAATGAATATAAAAAAAAAAAAAAAACTCTCCCTCAGGGAACACCACTGTCCCGGTTGATTTTCACTTAACTTCCAAGGTGCTTTTTTTCCCTCTTTTTTTTTTTTTTCTCTTTTCCTTAGGCAGCGTGTTTGGCCAACGATACAGGAAACGGGCATTTTGGAACCCTGCTGGTGGACCCCTTGTTGTAATCAGTAGGGCCCAACTCGACGATTCAGCAGTTAAAGGCGGTATCTTCTACAAAGCCGTGCATGCCCCTTTTTTTTTCGGAACTTCCAGTGTCTGGTTGAACTGGCTTGAAGAGTTCCTTCCATATTGAACCGAGTAGTAACAGCATTCGGGTTGCGCTGGCAGAAAATTCTCCTGCGGAGATCAATTCACGGTAGTTATTACTTTTCTTTTTATTGCAGTTCACTCCTCCGTCGTCCACTAGGAGAGGAGGAGAGGGTTGAATCTGCAAGCATTTCCTCTCCAGTAATGAGATCCTTGAAATTCAATTTCAACTGTTGTCCGTTTAGATTTCAATACGAAATTTTCCTTCTTGCCGCCCCCTCCTCCGCCAAAAAGGCGAGGAGAGACTCGGCTGTGTCCTCTTTCTCTGCCGGTCAGCAAAAGTCAAGTACAAAAGTGACTCTCAACGGATAAAAACTCTGGGGGTGCTTGAAACCGCTGACCCCTCTCATTGGTCGAAACTTCAGCCTAGCAACTCACGGCTTCCCAACGGACCCTTCACTCCCACGCCTCGAGTGACCTCTGACCTTCACACGTGCAGACCAAGCTCTCCTTTTTGACCCTGGGGTCTAAAAATAGATTTTGTTGCTGAATTCCTTACCCCAAAAGACGAAAAGATGTTACTTTTGTGCGACTTTGGAAACAGGAACGCAAAAATGGCGGATTCTTGCTTTGCAGAAAATCACTAATTTTAATTTTCTTTTTCTCTCGTTCCGTGATGTGAAAGTAAAATTAATTTTGATTCTCTGAGCTGCACACCTACTCGCCTTTTCCTATCGCGCTAAAAGAACAGATAAAATAATTATTTTCAAAAGCCCAAAGTCAGTTAAATCAAATATTATTCTTTTTTTTTTTTTCCTTTTCACCAACATGAAATTTTGCTTTCCTGGTTGTGATTAAGACAAGCGAATTTTGCGCATGAATTCCCCTGCCTTTCAACCAGGAATTTTCTTCTAACGTATGTCATGGAAGAAAATTTTTTTGCATTAATTAATCTCTGATAAACCAACAGAAAGATTGATCAGGTCTCTCTGAAATTCACCAGAGGTTAAAATTTTCGCCATGACACATGCATAATATATGAGTGTCAGAATTTCTTGGTTGATTAAATGTCTGTTGCCTCGTGCCAGTCCTGAGGTTGCATGCATAATATATGAGTGTCGGAATTTCTTGGTTGATTAAATGTCTGTTGCCTCGTGCCAGTCCTGAGGTTGCATGCATAATATATGAGTGTCAGAATTTCTTGGTTGATTAAATGTCTGTTGCCTCGTACCAGTCCTGAGGTTGCATGCATAATTTATGAGTGTCAGAATTTCTTGGTTGATTAAATGTCTGTTGCCTCGTACCAGTCCTGAGGTTGCATGCATAATTTATGAGTGTCAGAATTTCTTGGTTGATTAAATGTCTGTTGCCTCGTACCAGTCCTGAGGTTGCATGCATAATTTATGAGTGTCAGAATTTCTTGGTTGATTAAATGTCTGTTGCCTCGTACCAGTCCTGAGGTTGCATGCATAATATATGAGTGTCAGAATTTCTTGGTTGATTAAATGTCTGTTGCCTCGTACCAGTCCTGAGGTTGCATGCATAATTTATCAGTGTCAAAATTTCTTGGTTGATTAAATGTCTGTTGCCTCGTGCCAGTCCTGAGGTTGCATGCATAATATATGAGTGTCAGAATTTCTTGGTTGATTAAATGTCTGTTGGCTCGTACCAGTCCTGAGGTTGCATGCATAATTCATGAGTGTCAGAATTTCTTGGTTGATTAAATGTCTGTTGCCTCGTACCAGTCCTGAGGTTGAATGCATAATTTATGAGTGTCAGAATTTCTTGGTTGATTAAATGTCTGTTGCCTCGTACCAGTCCTGAGGTTGCATGGATAATATATGAGTGTCAGAATTTCTTGGTTGATTAAATGCCTGTTGCCTCGTACCAGTCCTGTGGTTGAATGCATAATTTATGAGTGTCAGAATTTCTTGGTTGATTAAATGTCTGTTGCCTCGTACCAGTCCTGAGGTTGCATGCATAATTTATGAGTGTCAGAATTTCTTGGTTTCAATTGGATAAATCGCAGGCTAAATTATTTTCACCAGTACATAAGATTTCGACGATAAAAGGGCTCACAAATATTTATTCGAAATTCTAATGTCTATCCGGGTCATCAGCCATTGCCTGACATCCTGATATCTTAATTCTTAAAGCTATTTTTATTCGATAGTATGGTGCCCCCGGGCGTAGCGATATTTTTATTAAAAACACATCTCGACAAAACCACATACAATTGCCCAAATTTAATTAATTAATTAATTTTAGAAATTAATTATATACTTACACTGCCAGTGACTTCAAATTTCCTAATCATAATATGTTCATCAAATGTTGACTCTGATTTGGTGAAGACATTCACTGAGTCGTAACCAGCCGATTGACCAACTGGCGGCCAGTAGGCACTGCACTTCTCCTGAAAACCAAAACAAAATATCTTACAAATGAATTCAGCATAAGTAATTACAGAAGTTACAGGCATGATACTGACAAAGTAAATGAAAACACTTTACAAAATATCTTACAAATGAATTCAGATAAGTAATTACAGAAATTACAGGCATGATACTGACAAAGTAAATAAAAACACTTTACAAAATATAGATAACTGTGGGTTGCTACCTTGTTAAAAAAAACCAAAAAAACACAGAAATTTTAAAACTCATTTGGAAAACATTGCGTGTAATTTTGTAGGCTTGTATTTACAGGCCTACACAATTGCATGCAATTTTTTTGCCAAAAAATATTTCATTTTGTTTTAACTGAAGTTAAAACACAATGAAATATTTTGCATCTGAAGTTAATGAGATGCAAAATAAAAAAAATATTCCTTGAAAACATACCAAACCCCGTTCTTGCAGTGGTGTTAATACTACTATGACATAAATGCGTTCAGTAGTTATAAACTTCCACCAGATACACATCGAGCAGTCCAACGGGGCTGAAAAAAATTACACCTTCAATATTACTTGTCAAAGAAATTCTCAATGAAATAAAAATCTGAAATCAAAAAACTAAATTTCATTAATTGAAAAAAAGACAAAAATATTATTTCAATTTTTAAATTTCACAAACGCTTTTATTGCACACCTCTTTATAAAGAAATACACATAAGGAATACACATTTCTTATGAAGACGGTAAAATAAAATAAAAAATAGATAAATGCTATTAACATCTTTATTTTTTTCTCTTCTTCAGAAAATGAAAATGGAACCATAAATTTTATGAGGAAGTGAAGCTACACAGATACACACACAAAATAAATTTACCACACCGAACAAATCCCAATAAGAAAATACTAAGTTTTTTATTTTAGAATATGATAAATAGTTATGTCTAATGCCCCAAAAGTTCATATTTACGATATTACAATACTACGGTTGCAGCCTGAAGGAGTGATGTTTTTCCCCCAAACGGAAGATTATTTGAAAGTTTATTGTTATTCCAAACAATCGTTATATAAACTTGTTTGGACAGGTAAAAAATGTATTTATTTTCTGCTTTATGGCCTGAAAGTGAAAACCATTCACGTAGAATGAGTTATTACGGTAGGTCATAGCGAACAGAATATAACAAGTTAGTAAAATCATACAATGCATTAATTACGATACGCTTTCCAACATACCAGAAATCATTACTCAAGTTATTACTCAAGTTATGAGGATAATGGCTGTAGAATAAATCTCGCTCCTATGACTTGACCTTTGACCCCATTTCGATGATATTCAACAGAACCGGTAAAGTATACTTCCGGAAAAAGTTTTGTCTGAATATGATAAAGTTTTGTCTCAATCGAAGCGTTTTTACGTAAGTTATAACGCAATATCAGGAACACCGAGCATCGCTCGGTTAAAATGGGGATGAGGGCACAATTTTTTTCTTTTATTCTGATATGTTGTTTCCAAGTATTGTAATGCTAAGTCGTTCAGTTGCACGTTGTCCCAAGTTTTCCAGTCGCTGAACACGTTCATCCGCGGTTTCGGTTGCGATTCACTGTGATGAACGACTGCGTAGTTCTTCCAAGCGCTGATTACGCTCTTCGGATGATTCAGCTGCGATTCGCTGTCTATTTATTCGCCGCATTTAATCGATGTTTTCTTCCGATATAGATTCATCGAGGGTTATAATAACGTCGGACATTATTTCCATGCTCTTCGCCTTAGCTGCTCGGAATGGTCCTTTTGTGGGCTGATCTTCTTCCAATGGAAGGCCATATGTTTCGAGACTGGAATATGATCGGAAACCAAGCTGTTCCATATTTACTTCTTCCGCTTGTTCTTGTTCCAACAGTGCCGTATTCTACTTATTATTTTTATCAAAGTTGAAACGTCCACGTTTCGTAGGGGGTCGGCCAGTCATACTTTTTATATTGTTTTACCATCCACGTGACACTCTGTTAATAGTAATTAATAAAATTGAACTAACCATATTTTAGAACAGTGGATACGCTCGTCATCAAGTGATTATTCAAAAACGTAAAAACAAATGCTGTATAAACAGTTTACCTTTTGAAGGGAAAAACACATCAGCGTTCCGCTGCTTATACTGTACTACGCATCAACTCCAAGCAGCTGGCACAACTGTCTTTTTGTTCTAGAAAAAAATAAAAGTAATGCGTAATAAGCACACAACGCGTGACGTAAAGAGGCAGATGGGAATCGCGGCCATCTACTCGCGAGAATGTGACGTCATAAAACTTCAATAGGATCCACACACAACGCGTGACGTAATGAGACAGATGGCGTGACCGCGCGCCAACATCTCAATCGCGAGAGTGTGACGTCATAAGATTTCTAAGCATGGGTAACATTAATGGGACGACACCATGACAATAAAAACGTGGTAGTTTGGGGTGGTTATTTAACCCACTAAAGGAATTTTCAAAAAGTAGAGATCAAGCTAAATCGATTTCTAGTACCAGAAAACAGTAGGTTAAGGACTTTCATCAAAATCCTTATAGCCGTTTTCAAAATAAAATTTACATACATACAAAAATTGCTCCTTTAATAGTATGGGATAAGGGCGATGAAATGGATCCCGATCCCATGTCCTGACATTTGACTCCATTTCGCCCATTTTCAATGGGATTTGTCCCAAGGTGGTCCCCTACCACCTACTAAAATTTCATAAAAATCGAACCATTTTTACGCACGTTATGACGCATAAGAGCAATGGAATGCATCCCGCTCCTATGTCCTGACCTTTGACCCCACTTCACCCATTTTCAATAGGCTTCGTTCCCAGGTGATCCCCTACTACATACTAACATTTCATTGAAATCGAGCCATATTTACGCAAGTTATGACGCATAAGGGCGATGGAATGGATCCCGCTCCTATGTCGTGACCTTTTACCCAATTTGTCCCATTTTCAACAGGTTTCATCCCTTGGTGGCCCCCTACCACATACTAAAATTTCATCGAAATGGAACCGTTTTTACGCGAGTTATCGTGCGGACAGACGGACAAAGCTAGAGCGTATACGCTTCTTCAACTTACGGTTGGAAAGCGTAAAAAAGTGGTAGAGTTCGAGTACGACGTCCGAACTTCTCTATGTAGCAAGGGAAGGAAATGGCAATCCATATGGGAAACTACTGAATTCAGGGAAAATAGGAAAAATCCATATCTCTGAAGCTGGGATGCAATACCGTGAGGTTACGCCAACCCAGCAGAATTCTACGATGTGTACCCCATGGTGTCATGATGGACACAGCGATGAATATACAGTTTCGAACGCACGCGCATGTCGATAAGAAATACATATATACACCGATGAGCCGTTACATTATGACCACCTACCTATTAAGCTGTAGGACCCCCTTTAGCCCGAAAAACAGCGCCCACTCGGCGAGACATCTATTTGATGAGGTGGCAATAGGTATCTCGGGGCATCTGGTACCATAATGTAAACAGAAGGTCCTCCAGTTCCCGTACATTTCGTGGTGGTGGTGATTTAGCGCAACCAGCTTTTTCAAGTCGAGCCACAAATGTCGATTGGGTTCATGTCAGGTGAATTTGGAGGCCATGGCAATAACAGAACGTCACTATCATGTTCCTCAAACCACTCTTTGACGATTCTGCTAGTGTGGCATGGCGCATTGTACTGTTGGTGATGACCATCACCAGCAGGGAACACAGTTGCCACGAATGGGTGAACATGGTCCGCAACGATGTTCAGATATCTGACAGCTGTCAGGGATTGTGCTATTGGGATAATGAAACCTAAAGTGCCCCAAGAAAACACCGCCTACAGCAAAACACCACGGCGGCTGGCATGTTTCCTCCTAACAATGTAACCAGTTGCAATAGCCTCTGTTGGTAATCGGCGTATCTGCGCACGGCCGTCAACGTGATGTACCAGGAATCTTGATTCATCAAACCAGACTACTTTCTTCCAATCATCCAAGGTCTAATTTCGATGATCTTGGGGCCCATTTCATGCGTTGTTGGCGATGACGTCCAGTGAGTATGGGAACAAGACTAGGTCTTCGGCTACGCAGGCACCACGCACAGAAGTCTGCGATGAACTGAGTGCTGTGACACATTGTCTTAATCACCACCATGTTGTAGCTGCGGGTGATTTCTCTCACTGTTGTCCTGCAGTCTATGTGAACAATGCGGACAGTCTCCGCTCACCTCTGGCATAAATGAGCTGCGGAAGACACACGTCTGGACGACGGTTCGTCATTTGGCCATCTATGCACCACTTTTGATACGTACTCACTACAGCGGCACGTGAACAACCCACAAGCTGCTTCATTTCCGAGATCGTAGTTCCGAGGTGCCGTGCCGTCACAATTTGTCCTTTATCAAACTCCGATAAATCGCTGATCTGATAATCTCTCTGCTGATTGGCAAAGGATTGTCAAGAAGAATGCTTCATCGTGTGACGCGATGAAGTCGTCAACCCATTTTTGCACTTCGTCACATATCCGAAACCGTACAGCAGACAAACCATGCTGCATCGATCGGAACAAATAATAGTTTGAAGGGGCTATGTCAGGACTATACGCCGGGTGCTCCAAAACTTCCCAGCCAAGGGTCAGTAACGTTTCCTTGACCGATTTCGCGATAAGCAGCCTAGCGTTGTCATGCAGTGATTTCACGGGACGCAATTCTTTGCCTGTGAATGCATGTTTCCGACAGATTTTCTGGTTCAATCGCAGCAATTGTTGCTTGTAGCAATCAATACTAACAGTTTGACACTGTTCCAATAGTTCATAATAGAGCACACCATTCATATCCCACCAGATGCACAGCAGAACTTTCTTGGAGTGAATATCGTGTTTCGGTGTCAAAGTCGTTGTTTCACCGGGGTCTTCCCAGTGAATTCTGCGTTTTGGATTGTCATACCATGTCCATTTTCAATCACCCGTAACGATTTCCCACAGGTAAGACTTTCTGTGTTGTTTATTCAACAGATTCAAACACTTCATGACACGCTCATCCTTGTTCCTCTGACTCAGGTCATGTGGTACCCATTTTCATTCTTTCTGTACTTTCCCATTGCGTGTAAATGATTGGAAATGGGTTGTTGAGTTACCCCCAATTGTTCAGCTGGTTCTTTTTGAGTTGGAGACGCATCTTCATCCAGCAGTGCTTGCAGTTCCTCATGTGCAACCTTCTGCGGGGGGCGCCGCTACGTTCTCAATCGCTAACATCAAAATCACCTGCTTTAAACCGTCTAGACCAAACCTCACACGTGCTTTTTGACACAATATTCTCCCCCAGAACAGAACAGATCGATGCACACGCTTTTGCAGCACTTTTTCCGTTATGAATTTCGTAACGAATGCAGGGTCGAACAAATCGAGTATCGCTTGCGATCTTTCACCTACTGATGTGCAAGCGCGTTTGACTGTTGGGCAAACTTCTGCGTCACATTTTATACTCTGAACCAGTTACGGTAACATGACAACAACGTGGGAGAATGTCGGATATGTAAATTAGCTGTATACTTCACATAAAAACGCTTTAAAACGTATTTGTACACCTGGTATTTTATTTACCTATACATATAAAACTGAAAGCCCTCACTGACTCATCACCGAATCTCAGAAACTACTGAACTTAGAACTTTCATATTTCGCAGGAATGTTCCTTTTACAACATAGAAGCGCACTAAGAAAGGATTATTTCCCACGAAAACTTTAAGTGGGTCTAAATGGTTTTTAAAAAAACCCAGCTTTGATAACGCTAGGACGTTTTGCAATGATTGAGCCATTGTTGCCCAGCAACTGAAGTCCCGCCCAAAGTTTTGAATGACTTGAATTGACTTGCTCAGTATATATTTTGTACGAAATTATATACTAATTATATACAAAAAACCTTAAAAATCAGGTAAAAAGCGCTATATCATAATATGCTTTGTATTTAAACATTTATTATCGTTTGACATATCGAATGTCAAGGTTTTTTGATTCAAAATCAAATTACCAACATTCGTTTTCACCGAAGCAATGGTGACGTCACATAAGTGGTTTTTTTTAGTCAAAATCAAATTCTCAACTTTCGTTTTCACCGAAGCAACGGTGACTTCATATAAGTGGTAAGGTGACAGCAATAAATATAATACGGGTAGATTTTCATAGTAATTGAAATTTGAAAAAAAAAAAAAGATTCCCCCTTGAGATATTAGTGATGGCAGCACAATTTTGCTCTCGCTTCCAAAAACATCTGACTTGCTGCCTTTTAAATGTACAGTTTTGAACAAAATTGTTTACGAAATTGTTTATAAGCAAAGTTCTTTTACGCTGAAAGTAACAATGTATTTTGTTCTATTATTAAAAGAAATCCGTCTCGTTGCATGATGATATTTATTCAGCTAAAAAACGAAATCTATGTACAGGCTAAAAAAACACATGAGCACTTTCAGTGTCACAGTGACACTTTCATCAGATGTGATTTCATCATGTGGTTACATGCTGGTCTTAAGTACGTGGAGGAGATGCATCATGGGAAAAGTAATGTCACATGATATACCAGATAACAGCCAATGAAAATTACTCAACAGAAACAATAGTTATTGTGCTGTCCTCCCTAATAAGATTGATCCAGGGTTCAGGTAAAATACAAATATAATAGTCATTAGAGCAACGTGTATCATAAGCCAAAATATAGAGGCTTTCTGTAAATAACAAGGAATAAACAGAGTTAGGTGTGTTTATGATCGTAGCGTTGTCCCAGTCTTGGATGGAATTTCCAGCACTTACAGTTCTTGCAAAAGATATTTGGTGATTCATTTTTAAATTGTATCTGTGTTCATTCAATTTCAAATCCAAATTCATTTTGGTTGAACCCACATAATGATTATTTAGTTCACCAGAAATAGTGTCGAGCATAGGAATAACATACACACCCCATTTTTTCCCTTTGTTAATTTTGTCACGATCGTTGCGGATAATGGAATATAGATTGCATGATCGTATTCCAAATTGTATTTTATGACGGGAGCATATATTGGTAAGAAGGTTTACAATATGTGGATTGAAATCAACAGATCCAACATACTTCTTAGGCACTTGTTCACTAATTAAAGCAGTTGACATAGCAAACCGTACTTTATTGTGCACCCCGTTAACAACGTCGCTCGGATAACCATGGTTTTTAGCAAAGGATGATATCCATTGTAGTTCTTGAGCTCTGGCAAAACGGCTAGAAGAATGTGAATATGCTCTTCTAAATAGGAAGTGCAGAGCAAAGATTTTATGCTGAAAAGTGTGGGCAGAATTGTACTGAATTAGAGTGGGTATGGAAGTGGGTTTTCGATAAACGGCAAAAGACAGGGAATTGTCAAAAGGGTTACGAATAATTTGAAAATCTAGATAAGGTAAAACAAAATTATGCTCAAGTTTTATCGTGAGTTTGATGGAGGGGTGTTGAGAAGACATAGCGTTGACAAATTGATGTAACTCCTCTATGGTATATGTTTTTTTCAGCTGAATAAATATCATCGTGCAACAAGACGGATTTCTTTTAATACCAGTATTTATGCACGAATTATAGTGTTTACCCTATTTTGTTCTGTTTTTTACTATTATTTTGTTTTGTCGTTTATTAATATTTTAACGATGAAAGCGTATTTTGATTTGTTTCGTGTAAGCTTGAAGTTTTAAATTTACAGTTATGAACGAAATCGCTTATCTGTCGTCGCGCAAAATAAGTCAGGCAGACATGTGTTTCCCAAAAGAGCGAAGAAATATGCAGGCTATGGCCATTTCAACTGTCGAAATTTGTTATAGTGTAGGTATATCAAAATCTTTCTTTTCAGTGGACCAAACAGATTTTATTTTAAGGAGAGGTGACCAGTTTTACATGGAGTGCAAAACTATTAATCAAGTAAGACAGCCTTTTCTTTCAATTGAAGTTATTATTCCTGCTGTTAATTTGAACTATGCAGTGTTACGTATAGAAATTGTGTATCAGTTTTCTGGACTATTTCTTTCAAACGAAATCTCTCAAAAATACCGTGAAACAGTTGGCTAGTAGATTAAATGGATTGCTACAGCAAGAAGAAGGTAATATATGATTTCTCTTTACTGGTCACAGTCAAACTGTATCCTTCTGGAGAGTTGATGATGGCTTCAACCTTTTCAATTCCCATCCAGTTAATGACAAGGGAGGACCGCAAGAAGGGGGTGTGGCACGATTGCTTAAATGCATTACAGTAGAAGCTCTAGCAACGCTTCTTCTTTGTCAAGAAAATTTTGATTCACAACAATTTCAGGTGGCACAAATAACTGTCTTGAATGTATCCAGAATATACTATCTTCAAATCTTCCATCTATTGAGGAATCGCCTACTCGCAAACCCCCATTTCGTACATTCAGTCAAGCCCATTTCAGAAGTCAAATAGTAATTCTGAAAACAGAAGAGGATCTAAACGACGTGCTCGCTTTTCAAATAACGGTAGAAAAAAAACTAAGGAAAGCACGGACAATATATGCTAAAACAAATCCTTATGTACACCGGGCTGCAGCTGAAAAGTGCACACACACAAAAATCCAGAAGTGAACCGGGCTGCGGGTGAAAAATACAGGAAAAGCAATCCAGAAGTGAGAAGTGCATCAGGCTTCTGCTGAGTAATATACCAAAAAAAAAAAAAAAAACTGAAGTGAAGCGAACCGCTGTTGCTCACTACGATCCTTCTCAAGAAAAATGATTGAAAAGAAAAAAAATCACTTGGTTACAGAAAATGAACTCTGGTTTTATGTATAATCCGGATATTGGGTATAAAACAGATAAATTTGTTGAATTAGGTTCATTGGATGTGGTTTGTAAATCGTGTAAGGCTCTCAATTGGAAGGAAGAGCCTACTGGCATGTCTTGTGGCAGCGGAAAGGTCATTCTTCCATCATTCCAACCGCTTCCCGAACCTACATACATAGCCTTAATAAAGTTATAAAACAAACTGATCAAGTGTATTGTTACTACAGGGTGATTCATAAAGAAGTATACAGTTTCTAGATGCTGTAAAACAGTAACAATTGAAGACACGGACAACAACTGCAAACCGTTAGGTAGATGTACTCATAAAGTTTGTGTCCCGCTAATAAGGGAAGTGACGTAGGCAATAGCGCGCGTGTCACGTTACTAGTCAGTCAAAATGGCAGCGTCTGCAGTGGAGAAGACGCCTTGTGTTCTTGAATTGAGCAACCGGAATCTGTAACTGTTGCGCAACGGTATTTTCGATCACGATTCGGAAAAGAACCTCCAACCAGAAAATCTATCTACGATTGGCATAAAAAATTTTAAACTACGGGCTGTTTGTGCAAACTTAAAAGTCTTGGACGACCGCGCGTATCGGAAGAAGTCGTCGATAGTGTTTGCACCGCCTTTCAACGAAGCCCGGGAAAATCAACGCGGAGGGTGAGTAGTGAAGTGCAGATTTCACAGCCCACACTCTGGAGAATTTTGAGAAAGATGCTGAAAATGATTCCATACATTTTCAGCTTCTTTCTCAAAATTCAGATATCTTACCTCGCGTTTAGGCGGAAATGGATTACCGTCTCGATGTGTGTCGTTTGACTAAGGGTGCACACATAGAACATCTGTGACTGTCTCTAAAAAACTTGAAACATTCCTCTACAATTCTGTTACAGGTAGCATAAAATATCTTACATTGTTCTTGTTTTATAGGGCGTTGAAACTGTATACTTCTTTATGAATCACCCTGTATATTAATTTATGGCACAAATTATGATATTATGGCATGGTATGAAATCCTGTATTATAGAAATATTTTTAATGTCATCACGTTCGGAGAACAGGTATTTAGCTAGTATTTTATATATGTATAGAGTGAGAGGCGAAAGGTTAACTTACCCTCTGCCCCTATATATACAGTCGTTTGCTCGTCATGGCCCTGAAAAAATCATTAATAATTTCCATAAAGAATGATAAATAAAAGTAAATAAAATACACTCATCGTAATAATTTCCATAAAGAATGATAAATAAAAGTAAATAAAATACACTCATCGTCAAAAAATAGTTGCACCCAGAAGGAACTGTCGGACTGCAATGATGTTCGGGAGGACGGTAAACGTTACCAGGAACACTAAATTATCAAACATTGAGACTGATATGGGCAATAGTTATTCAGCTACACACCAATAAGTGGTATTTCTGATGTATGGCGTCAGGCCGCCATGTTTGCTCACACAGCATGCTAGACGTCTCACCATGGAGTTGTACAGGTTCCTAATTGTGTCCTCCGATAAGCCATCCCATGCAGGTTGAATCTTCTCACGCAGTTCCTGCAGATTGTGCGGTAGGGGTGGAGTGTGGAAAGCGCGTCCAATAACATCCCACACATTTTCAATCGGCGATAGGTCTGGCAATGCGGCTGGCCATGGCAGAATGTCAGTGTATTGAAGGCAAGCTCTCGAGACAGCAGCACTATGCGGACGAGCGTTGTCCTGTTGGAAAATAGCACCGGAATGAGCGTTCAGAAAAGATAGGGCTACTAGTTCCAGGACTTCATTAACGTAACGTTGGGCTGTCAACGTGCCTGTAATGAACACCAAAGGTGCTCTGGCATCGTAGGCAATTGCACCCCACATCATGACACCTGGCCTTCTGGACGTGTGACGCTCGACAACAAACCATTCATCATGCCTCATACTACGGTGCCTTTACACACGGATTAGGTGGTCGTCTCTTTCAAGACAAAAGCGGGACTCGTCACTGAAGATCACCCGCTGCCATTCTGAGTGGCTTCATGACAGTGTGGCACGACACCATTGCAGTCTTTGGCGACGATGCAATGGTGTTAAGGGCAGTCGTCGTAACGGTCTGCGTGCGTCTGCCAATGGTGCTGGCACTAACCGGACGATGCGTGCAGGGCACCATTGCTCGTTGAATATCCGTAATCATGGCTGTTGGGTTACTCCTCGCATTTCGGACAGCCTGTCGGTCTTCTCTCTCCATATTTCGTCTAGGTCTTAATGATCCTTCCTGTCGCTGCTGCGTGCCTTGTTCTATTAACTGTCGCCAACAGCGTGCTGTGGTGATATCCGCACGACCGGTATGGCGCGCAATACGGCGATAACAACATCCCGCTTCCCAGAGCCCGACGTTGCGGTCCCACTCGAACACCTCCAACTGCTCGAATTGCTTCCGAACTTTTCTCCGAGGCAAACCTCACTTGCAAAGGATGCAACCAATACAACAACATGAGTCAGAATGGCAAGCGTGTGCAACGAGACGACCTTATATTGCCGGTCAGGCACAGCGCTACGATCCCTCCTTGCTTGCGTTACATACTCGGCCGAGCGTGATACTTGAATAATTTGCATACGATGTCAAACCTACCCACCAAGTTTCATTCCTGTCAGTTGCTTCCTTCTGGGTGCAACTATTTGTTTCATGATCAGAGTATATCTTATTGTTGCCTTTCCCACGGTTGAGGGAAAGCCAACGATAAGTAGTGATAAGCATTATAACATTGCAATACAACAACAAAATCATCTCAATTCTGGTTAATAAAACAGCGGCATAATAATATAGTCAAATATTCCATAATAAGTGAAGTCCAGACTTCTAACGACTTGTCGTTCCGTACAACCGGGTGAGTCTGAGGATAGTGTCGGAATGCCAAAGGGTTGTTACCAAGACACGGGAAAGGGGAAAGTCGCGGTACTCTCCGATAGTATGTCTGCCCTATCAACTTGCTATATCCACCGCTCTACTAGAGACGTGCCCTGCGTCCATTTGGGCTTGCGGACCTCCGGCTCTCTCCTGTTGGACTCGGTGATGGGCAGGGAATTCGGTGGACGAATTTTTTCCTTTTCTTTATGGCTACCACTAATGTTTCCGAAGAGGCTACAAGCAAACGACGTATTGAGAAAGGCTCAGCCTATTCCTCCAAGAAACATGTCCCTGATTCTTCAAATGCTCGTTTTTTCTTTGTGCACCCATTGGACCCATCAAAACCTGTGAGTGCCAAAAGTCCATTTTGGATAAACAAAGCACTTCAATTCATTGCAAGCTTTCCTAGGAGCGTCAAAAAACTCCAGTCTGGAGATCGTCTTGTAGAGATGTCCACTACGTACCACAGTTCTTCACTTCTTAACACTACCTTGCTGCTTGAGACTGCTGTCAAAATAACACCCCATGATGGCTACGTTAATAGGTCTCGCGGCGTTGTCTCCTCTCGGGACCTAATTGAATGTACGGAGGATGTACTTCTGGATAAACTGAAGAATCAACACGTTACGGGTGTACGGCGTATTCTCTTCAGGCAGAATGGGCAGTCAATCCCATCCCGCAACTTCATTTTCACATTTGACAGCCCGTCCCTGCCTACGTCCATCAAAGCAGGGTATCTCCACCTTGAGGTACGTCCATACATCCCTAACCCTCTGAGATGTTTTAAGTGTCATAACAAATGATCACTCGCAGCAGTCGTGCAGGAGTTTCCCTTGGTGTGGACGCTGTGGCTCCACGGATCATCATTTACAAGACTTTGTGGCCAAGGTTGAATTTTGTGTGAACTGCAAGGTTCACATTCCGCATCAGCAAAGGAGTGTCCAAAGTGGATGGAGGAAAAGGAAATCTAACGGCTGAAAACGGTTGAGAATATTTCTTATCCAGACGCCAGAAGGTGGGTGGTTCCTATTAAACCTGCTCGGCGGTCGTACGCATCAGTGGCGGTCTGCCAGACAACAGTCGCTGTCCAAACGGATGTCCAGATCCTTGTAAAATGTCCATACCATCTAGATGATATTATTGCATCTGGGCTGGAAGCACTCCAGACGCGGGCTAGGAGTCTGAAAGCGACGGCCACCACTTCGACGTCGCGCGCTCCTAACATCACCAGCACCGGGACTCAAAACGCTACTTCTGAACGGAAAAAGAACAAAGAGAAGAAGGGTACTGCTTCTCCAACCTCTAATCCAAAAACGCAACAATACGGTGCTTCACTCAAAACTCATGAGACAAAGTACCGTCCCGTATTACCACCAGGCAAATCCCCTCTACGTCAGGACACTGATGTTCTCCCAAAGGAACTCATGGGCTCTGAAACATATTAGGCGCCCCAGTCTCTGTCACTTTTCCTCATCTTTTGTCTTTTCTTTTTTTTCATTATTGCTTCCATCACCCAGTGGGATTTGTTGAGGCCACCGACCTAGAATTGATGATTTAAAGGGCTTGCTGTCTTCGCAGGCGCCAGTGAGCGTGTGTGTCCAAGAGACGAAACTCCGCACAACAGGCACTCTTTCGCTGCGCAGGCATTCCCTTTTTCGCAAAGAACATGAGGACGAGGCTATCATGTGCGGCGGTGTGGCCGTTCTTAGTCCTCATGGTGTTCCTGTCACTGCAGTCACTTTGCATCAGCCTCTTCAAGCGATGGCAGCGAGACTTAATGTGAACATTCTGATCACAGTCTGTTCCGTCTACTTACCACCCGATGAAGCTGTAAGCTTTTCCGACTTGAAGTATTTAGTTGAACAGCTGCCGTCTCCTTTTTTCCTTTTAGGTGACTTTAATGCACACAATCCGTTGTGGAGTGACAACAGTCGAGACTCAAGGGGCCGTGTTGCTAAGGCCCTCCTGTCCACCATGTCGTTCTGTCTCCATAACACGGGAACCACAACCTACTTTCATGAACCTACCCATTCGTACTCAGTCATTAATCTGTCGCTGAGTTCACCCTCCTTATATCCTGACTGGTCCTGGAGCGTGTCTGGTGATCTCCTTGGCAGTGATCACTTTCCAATTTTCCTTCGGCTAGCAGGTGACGGATACCACTATCCCACTCGTCCCATTAGATGGGATATAGATCGAGCCAAGTGGGACGTGTTCACTGCTTCGGTGGCCATTACTCCCACAATGGTGACCTCAGGTACGATTAATGATGTTGTTGCAGCTGTAAAGGATTTTATTGTGCAAGCGGCAGAACTCTCCATTCCGCAGACGTCGACTAATCTTCCATGTTGTCCGAAGCCTTGGTGGAAATTCGACTGCAAAGCAGCACGTCAGGCTCAGCATAAGGCTTGGGGTAGGTTTCGTCGCTTTCCCACCGACGCTAACCTGCTTGCTTTCAAGAAAGCCAAGGGTTATGCGCTCCTGGTCCATCGTCGTCATAAACGGGAGTCCTGGATCTAGCATATTTCCGGGATCAACACCTTTACCAGCTCTAAGATTGTGTGGGACAGGATTCTCAAGGATCGAAGAAAATACCCATCTGGGGAGATCTCCATTCTCGAGAGTGATGAACGAACGGTTGCTAACGCTCAGGGCATAGGCGCCGACTTCGTGGGTTTGAGACACTTTCTGAACTCCCAATGATTTTGTTGTTGGTTTCTCGAACCCCAAATATTTTTGCTTGTATTTCGTGGGGAAAATACACGTACGCATATGTGCATAAATTTTGTTTTTCGTTTTCAATTTTTCAAGGGTGTTTTTTATTCATTCCCCGTTTACTGTATACAGAAAGTGTGTATAGAAATTTACCACTCAGACTGTTTATTGTGCCTCAAAAAAGAATTAGTGTTTGTTTGTGCTCATCAAATTTGGCGTGACAGACAATAACCTCAAGTGCCGTTGTTTAGGAGTATTTAAAACTGCTTCCTTTACACACAAAAATTCTTCAGTTTGTCTGGGTTCCCACAAAATACAGAAGTCTAGATCTACATCCGTAGACGAGAACCTATTCGAGGTCATAGTGATAAAGGTGGAAATATGTTGTACAGTTAGTTGACCCAACGTGTCTTCGGGCAGTCGAGGACCAAGGAGGTAAGAAGAGAGAGAAGATGGTATCAGCAGCCGCAAGTGAAGCCAAATCTGATCATCTGGTTTCTTGTGGCCTCTGGGTGGGGAGTAGTCAGTGACGTGACGTCACTTACTGAAGATCCGTATTGGAGCACAGGTTGATAGCGGCCGTCTCTTACTCTCTTCTGCAGTTCCTGGAAGTCAAGAAGGCTTCAACAGCTTTAGCAAGGCCGTGATTGGTTAATACGCAATATACCCTTCCACTCGACGAAGCATAATTTTGTTTAATTTTTTTAGAAAATACTCAACAGTATTTCTGTAACTTTTTGCACATATTTAGTTATGTGCCTGTATTATTCGGTGTCATTTTTTCCTGATTGTACATGCTGCACAAGTGCCTCTGAAACCTCTTCAAAGTCAACGATTTCCCTATAGAAAAGTACAGAAGCAGCCCAAGTTGGACATACTGGGCATACACAGCTGATACGAAGTAGAGCCCATGGAAAACGCAGGGTGTGCGGCTGGAGCGATTTCCTCTCCCTTCTAAGCTCCTATTTTAACTCAGAAATCATTTGAAGAAAAAAAAATTTGGCATTTTTTAAATTGGTAAAAAAAAACCTTAAAACAAATTTTACATGTTTTTGTTACTTTTATAAGACAATTGAGTTGGAAATTCACACAGTGTCTGTGTATTTTATGTAATAATGTAGCGTCTACAGAAGCAAAATAAATGAAATAAATAATTATCTAGAGGAAAAATAATTCTGTAATTAACTATAATTTTCTTCATTTTAGCATTTCAGGCGTCTTATTGTGCCAAATAATCTGACTGAATAAAATTTAAATTAGACTTAAATACTTTGAAAAATGTGTGGGTAATTCGATTAAAAATTTCCGGAACCCCCAATAATTTTCCAAGTCGGCGCCAATGGCTCAAGGTATTGCTGACTGTCTTGGTACTGCCTTTTCTTCAGTGTTCAGCAGCAGCAATCATCCTTCTTTGTTCCAGTTGCTTCAGACGCGGCTTCAGAGGAAAAGAATATCCTTCAGACCGTTTTCCTCGGAGGAATATAACAGCCTGCTGACTGCAGCGGAACTGAAGATTGCTTTGAATTGGTCTGGCCGAACATCTGTCGGACCAAATAACATCCACTACGACGTTCTGAAGCGCCTGTCTCCATCATCTCTGGACTGTCTGCTAATTCTGTTTAACAGGATTTGACACGAGCACGTCTTTTCCGATTCTTGGCGGACAGCTATTGTCATGCCTGTTCTCAAACCTGGTAAAGATCCCACAAACCCGCTGAACTACCGTCTCATCGCTATGACGAGCTGCCCTTGCAAAGTGTTAGAACGAATCATCAATTTTCGTGTGATGTTTTACTTGGATACTCATCACATTTTATCACCTCATCAGAGTTGTTTCCGTCGATTTCGCTCCACTACAGATCATCATCTTCGCCTTGAAACATCTATCAGAGAGGTGTTTGTCCGGCGTCAGCACATGGTCTCCGTGTTCTTCAACATGGAAAAAGTTTACGATCGGACGTGGAGATACGGCATTCTCCGTGATCTGCAAGACTGCGGACTACGGGGAAACTTACCAACTTTCATTGCCGGTTTTCTCCAGAACCGGATGTTCCATGCGCGCGTCGGATCGACCCTCCTTGCATTGTGTCCACTGGAGTAGGCTTCATTTTATCAGTGACTCTTTTCATTCTACGTGTTAATCCTATTTTCACACTGTATGTGGATTATCTTCAGATTTCGTGTGCTTTTGTCAACATGCGCACAATTGAGAGGCATTTACAGTCTACTATGATAAGTTCCTGGTCTTTATGTAATGGTTTTGACTTCTTGTCACAGAAGAAAATTTGCGTGCATTTTTGCCGCAAACGGGATCTTCACACAGATCCTCATTTCCGTCTAGGGACCTGCACTATCTCTGTGGTGTCAGAAGTCAAGTTCCTAGGATTGACCTTTTAACGCGCACTCACCTTCCGTCCTCACATTCATTCCTTGAAGGTGAAGTGCTTTGAGTATCCTTAAGGTCCTCTCCCCAACATCTTGGGGGCTGACAGGTGCTCAGTGCTCCGAATTTATCACTCAATTTTCCGGTCAAGGTTGGATTATGGCTGTGTGATGTACGGATCAGCCCGGCCTTCTGTCTTGAAGCTTCTCGATCTCGTGCATCACCAGGCTCTGCGTCTTTGCATCGATCTCCCGTGCATAGTCTTTATGTCGAGTCTAACGAACCGTCGTTATGCCTTCGCCGTTAGCAACTGTCTATCCAATTCTTCACCAAGCTGAAATATCTTCCTGATCATGAAATGCATACTCCCGTCTTCCATTCACAATGCGTTCGTTTGTTCTCCAACCACCCTTCTTGTGTTCCCAATTTTGGGATTCATCTGTCAAACATGGTGCACGATGATAGCGTTGATCTGTCGTTGTTTGGTGTGACCAAGACTTTTATTGATCCCCTTTAGCAATTGCTGATCTTTCACTTTCTGTGTGGCCCAAGTCTTCCACTCCTGCGCAGGTTTACCATCAGCTTTTTGCCGAGTACCTTTCGCTCCATCCCGATTTCGTGCCTGTCTTCACCGATGGCTCGAAATCCGGTGATGTTGTAGGCTCTGAATCTGTGTGTGGTGATAGGATCTGTGCTGAGAGGCTTCCTTCGGGAGCGGCAGTCTTTTCGGCGGAAATGCGTGCGGTGCCTCTCGCCTTGCGTGACATCCAGTCTGTACCTAATCGTCGCGCCATGCTTTGCATTGACTCCCTGTCTGTCATCCAAGTTTTATCTTCTCCTGCGGACATTGATTCTTCTGTCACCAGAGACGTTGGTCGCCTCCTGCGGACTTTGATTGGTGCTGGATTCCTGGTCCGTTTCTGTTGAGTTCCTGGCCATGCTGGGATTCCGGGTATCGAGCTGGCGGATGCCTCTGCCAGATCCGTCTTCTTCATGCCGATCACTCGACTGCCACTGTTTCTTAGAGATTTTCGTCCTAGCATCCTGGCATCCTTCACTTCATCATGGCTGGGTGGAAGTCCCTCTAGTCTCAACAGAGCAGGAACAAACTTTTCTCCAGATCGAGCTATGACCATCTAGTTTGCGAACAAACCGTCTTGAATGAGTTGTCCTTGGGCGTTTTCGCATTGGGCACTGTCGTTTTACCCACCGCTTTTGCTGTGTGGTGTAACTGCTACAATGTGCGAGACGTGCAACTATCGTCTCACTGTCGTTCATGTTCATTCTCATTTGTTAGACGAATGTGCAGCTACGTGCAGACGTTATTGGGTGAACAATGTGATAAAAACGCTGTCTTTTCGTTTTTTTAAACATACTGACTTTTTTAAACGTGTCTAGCTTTTATACTTTTCATCTTTCTCATTTTTACTTTTACCGCACTAGCCAGATTTTAACCATCATACCATGTTTTTAAACCTGTTTCTTTGATTGTCTTGTGTCTGGCGTTCTTTGGCCAAACATAGCCCTTGCGCCCCCCCCCCCCAAACACCAACCAACAAATTTCAACTTGAAACCATCGAGTGCGGCTTAGGACAGTATAAAACAATCCACCAAATTTTAAACTTCTTACCCTGATTGTACGGTGAGTCAGTATTCCGTAAGCGTATCACGATAGTCGAAGACACTAGTCCTTACCCGGTACATCTGAATAAATGTGAAAGCCTTTGCTATTTTATTCGATGTCTGCAGAAGATTACCGAAATAAACAAACGCAAGTTTACCTAGAATTTGTAAGTGTACTCGTAATAACAAAAATTCTTTAACTCAGAGTTTTACTAGCTTTCTTATCCTTTTATTCTTTCCTGAATGAAAACACTACCAAACCTAAAAAAATGTTTGAAATAATCATTACGCGTTAGGCAAAGAGGGTAAATTTAATTAACTGCATGACGCGCAAATTTCGAGATGTTTGCATGGGAATACCAAATAGAGGTATTAAATATTCTTTCATTCTTACGCGGGATTTCTTTTATCGATAAGGGATTACGTTTCATTCGGTATACCATCACAGAAAGAACGTTTTCCTAAACATGTTCCATTAAAAATGTGCGGTGGGCACAAGTAATCCGATACACAGCAAATTAAACAGCTTATTCAGCCTCAACACGAATATACACTGGGTCTTTACACAGACATCTCGACCGACAGAAAGGCAAAACGACAGACATGTTGAAAACTAGCGCATTGTTCTTTCTATCCTATACATAATATTCTCCATCGAATAGGGAATTTCTTTAGTCCTATTATTATAAGTGGAGATATCGTTTCTTCTGACGACTAAGTAGAGAGAGAACAGACGTTGGCAATACCATGTTCATGCCTTTCTCTGTAAATCACAAAAAGAATTTTCTTGCTTGGGCAGTCACAACCAGATTCTGAATTTCTGCTGACGGACGGACGGTCCGACAGATAGATAGATAAAATGTGGAATCGATGGATGAAACCGGATATTTGTGACATCTTACGCTCACGTTTTCCCTATAGTATAGAGAAAGAATTTCTTCAATCCGATGATTAGAAACTGAGGTGTCGTTTTACTGACGGAGAGACAGACCAAGAAAACAAAGGAAAGATATTGATTGGAAATACCATATCTTTCCTACAGGTCACAAAACGAATTTCTTCGCTCGGGCTGTCGATAGCGGAGATTATTCTTTTGCGAACGAACAGATCGACAGACAGACAAAGTGAAGAATGAGTGGTTGGATGAATAGAGGAAGAGATTTGTGAAATTTTGCGCTAATGTTTCCTCTTTTGGGGAAAAAAAGGAATTTTTTCTAATCAACATTTCTAAGCGGAAATATTTCTGCGGATGGACGGACAGGCGAAAGAACAGACATCGATAATCTTGGCTCTCAGTAAATCGCATAGAATTGCTGCGATCTCATCGTAAGATGGGCAGATATGGCTTCTGCGGACGTGCGGACAGATGAATGGACGTGTGGCGTGGACGGAGTGTCTTCCCTGTTCGTTAGAAACAGAAATATACTTTCTGTGGACGGACACACGGAGAAACTGACTGAGAAACAGACGGAAAGAGTAATGTCCGAAGTGTTATACAGTTCTCTCCGCCCATGAGAAAGAAAATGAGCAGCTCAACATTTCGAAGCTTAAGTTCTTGCAAGTTAGAGGGAGGGAAGGAAAGACAACCGAAATCGTGTACTTTCCTGCATGCGAATTGTATGTAACTAAAGTTTGGGAACAGGACGAATTTGACCACGACGAATTGACGCATAGCTACCATTCGTTAGTCCTGTAACATCTGCGTATATTGAGCATGTCACGGGACACATACAATATGCCGAGTAATTTTATCCAGGGTTTCCTGGAATATTTTTATGACTAGACAAATGTATTTACTGTTTGTCTTATTTACAATTTGTTCACTGCCGCCTGTTTGGGTACTCTATAATTTACCACTAATAGATATTTCAGTCAGTGATCGTATATTATAGCACTTATCTATCTATATATATAATTCTGCAGTGTCCCGCAAAATTGAGGGACATAGGTACGTCGTATGAGCTAGGGAGATGGCTCATGTAAGGACTCTTGTTGAGATTTTATATATACAATATATATATACATTATATTTGCATATATGTACATATGTATGTATTAATGCTGGCGGATAAGAATATATGTTTTTTTAGTTCTATTTGGCAGAGTCAGCTTGTTCCCAGGAATAATTAGTTTATCTACTGACTTCCTGGAGTGCACAAAGCATCGGACGTCGTGTGTAGTTAGCTACAATAGAAGAATGATTATTTTAGAGTTTTTAAAGCCACTCATTAGGCAGTACTTCTGTTCTTGTGAAGGGGGAGGGGGTTCTTCGGGCTACGCCGTGTAGGTCTGCGTTTCTCTAAATTTGGACGGTATCTTCGTCGTCCGGTTTGTAACGAACCCCGTGGGAGCTCAGCGGCTATCGCGTCGGAGTTTCTACCGGTTCCTTTCGTCTGAAATCTTCGTCGTCCGGTTTGTAACGAACCCCGTGGGAGCTCAGCGGCTATCGCGTCGGAGTTTCTACCGCTTCCTTTCGTCTGAAATCCTCGTCGTCCGGTTTGTAACGAACTCCGTGGGAGCTCAGCGGCTATCGCGTCGGAGTTTCTACCGCTTCCTTTCGTCTGAAATCCTCGTCGTCCGGTTTGTAACGAACCCCATGGGAGCTCAGCGGCTATCGCGTCGGAGTTTCTACCGCTTCCTTTCGCCTGAAATCTTCGTCGTCCGGTTTGTAAAGAACCCCGTGGGAGCTCAGCGGCTATCGCGTCGGAGTTTCTACCGCTTCCTTTCGCCTGAAATCTTCGTCGTCCGGTTTGTAAAGAACCCCGTGGGAGCTCAGCGGCTATCGCGTCGGAGTTTCTACCGCTTCCTTTCGTCTGAAATCCTCGTCGTCCGGTTTGTAACGAACCCCGTGGGAGCTCAGCGGCTATCGCGTCGGAGTTTCTACCGCTTCCTTTCGTCTGAAATCTTCGTCGTCCGGTTTGTAACGATCCCCGTGGGTGCTCAGCGGCTATCGCATCGGAGTTTCTACCGCTTCCTTTCGTCTGAAATCCTCGTCGTCCGGTTTGTAACGAACCCCGTGGGAGCTCAGCGGCTATCGCGTCGGAGTTTCGACCGCTTCCTTTCGCCTGAAATCTTCGTCGTCCGGTTTGTAAAGAACCCCGTGGGAGCTCAGCGGCTATCGCGTCGGAGTTCCGACCGCTTCCTTTTGTCTGAAAGTCTCGGTATAAATCACCCGACTGTCCAACTGCCTGTTTTAAAGCGGAATATAGAATTATACCGAGACTTTCAGACGCGCGCAAGCGGTAGAATTTCCGACCTGTAAGCCACTCAGCTTCCGAGGTGTTCGCTACAAAACAGGACGACGAAAATACTGTCCAAATTAACCCAGCAAAAACAGTCTTGCTGAGCCAGCACTGGGCCATTTCTGGCAACCAGCGCTGAAAGCAATGTGTAACGTATACTCTCGATTCACTTTCCTTTTGATTTTTGCTATCTCTGGTTATTTTATTTTACTATGTAAATTATCTTCTTACTGAACGAGATGTTATTTCACCCGCTGAATGAGATCTGGCAATGAGTGTAAGTCATGACGTGGTGGTAGCCAGTATACATAGGCGCGTTCAACGATACGTAGGGAGAGCTTTTTGTTGATGTGCGTAGAGTGAGCTGTTGTTGTACGAAGTGAGCTGTGGTTTATGTGTCAGAAAGCTGTTGTTGTATAAAGAGATCTTCGTTTATGTGAGAGCGAGAAGTTTACCAAATAAAAGATTGTCATAAGTAAGTACGTCTTTCTCAGTTCATAGTTTTGTCAGATCTCTGTCTGGCTGTTAGGTTTATTTCATTAGTTGATTATTATTAACAACCAGCATAAGACTTTATTCATCTTAATTACTACTACAACATTACTAGCAGTTAAAAGCTTGTTCATTATTATTACTACACTACTAGCAGGAAAGTTTATTCATCTTAATTACTACTACAACATTACTAGCAGTTAAAAGCTTGTTCATTATTATTACTACACTACTAGCAGGAAAGTTTATTCATGATATAATTAACAAAACAACAACCATTTGAACAAGCATTAGAAGAAGCATTAGCTTAGAAGAAGCGTTGAATCCATTATAATTCAGTAGCAGAAAAGTTATATTCATTATAAATGGGCCAGCACTATGTTGCCACTACCGAACAGTCAATAAAATGTCCGGGCGGTCAACAGTTCAGGCCAGCAGCTGGCCAACAGTTGGCACCCCCATCAGTTATCATATGCCACAACAGGGCTATCAGTTATCCATCACAGGCAGTAGCTGCCACAAGTGGCCCTTCTGTGGCCCTTCAGCGGCCCTACAAGCACATGCCATAAATGATGGCTGGCCTAATGTGGTCCGGTGGTTTCCCGGCATTGGCAGCGGCAATCACGTGACGTAACTGGTGACTTGCCAATTCTTGTCAACCAATTTCCCAGTAGTAGCCATAAAAAATTAATAAAAATCAAGGATAACCGCCCCCACCATTCTACAAACTTCTAAATTATAGCACTGCGCTGGAGAAATTTTCTGAACATACCGGGAAAACGCCCGCTTGATTCTGGCTGGAAACGAACCAAGGACTGCCTGCGTGGGAAGCGGGCACTCTACCAACTGGAATGATTTGCCACGCACGTGTATTATCTTAAAGCTGAGTCTCTTTCCTGCGGAATGTGTAATTGCATGGTTCTCTCTTTAATTTTACAATATTGCGAGGTATTTTTCATAAAAGTCAGTTTCATATAATTCATAAACTTGTTTTTTCAACGTAACGATAGTTTTTTTGTTTTTTTTTACCTTAAGGAAACTTCACTCATTTTCAAGGACTGTACCAACTTAATAATGGCGCTTTCCAAAGTTTTTTGCTGTCCTTGTCGTCTTGAAAAGCGATTGTTGAATTTATACATTTACCCGTTCATGTCACATTCTGTTACATTTTTAACGTTGTATTTTTCCTTTCCGTTGTCCAAAGCTACATTTGTTCTAAAGAGGAAAGATATTTTATTTTACTTCTCGCTATTTTTAAAAGCGAATTCCTCCAGTCTTGTGTATTCAACCCATGGATGAGTACATTATGTCCACATAGCGTTGCTTTTTTTTTCTTTCAAATAATCTATAAATTTTGTAAGTGTATAATTTTTTTTGCAACACACGTTTTTTATAATTTTTTCCAGGACTGTTGTTTCAAGCGGTTTCAAATTATTTCTTGTTATTCATGGGAATGGAGTGGGTGTATTTCATGGCTGTAATCTAGTGTTTCATGGCTTAATCTGATATCTTCGTCGACGTGGCATTTCATTAGGAAATTAATTCGCCTCTCTACATATGGCTATTTTTTTTATTAACGTCCACTAAAATAACACGATGGCGATAGCGTCGTCTTCAACTAACTGGTACCACGAGAGACACAGCATGTGTTGCTCCTGCGCAAGTGCAGACCCGTTGCTTCCACCTGGTGTTGCAGTTGAATCGGTTGCCAGCTACGGGCCACTAGTAACACATGCTTAGAGGCCCGCAATTCACGGCGGTGCTGCAGGCCCATCAATGGCTCGCCAACTGATGGCGCTGCCACCAACGGACCGCTACAGGGCCGTGAGCGGTAGATTTCAGCCAGCAGTGACCCTTGGCCAGCTGGTGGCCAGCTGGTGGCCAGCAGCTTCGCACCACTTCTGTTTTTGTTGGGAAAAGAACCGTAGCTGCGGTAAGGCAAGATGTTCGCGCAGGCAATCAGTCGATCGTCCGCTAGTGCAATGTGCGTCTGTGTAAAAGAGTTTTTCTGTGCCGGGGTACTGGTATTGGTCAGTGAGAAGTGTTTAAAATGAGTTGTGGGAGACAATAGGAGACGAGGGCTACTGAAGAACGACGATGGCGTGTTTTTTCGGCAGAACGTGACTGAGAGAAGGAGAGAGAAGTTGAGGGATTTGGGAAAAGGAAATTTTGAGAAGCGGAGCGTCGTCTCAGCGTACCAGCGGTAATGAATGAATGGTGTAGTGACACTTGCGTACAGTCAAATTTACTTGCACTTGCGTACATGTCAAGGTGCTATGTTCGAGGATAATTATATGTTTTTGCAATTATATCATCATCATCATCATCATTGTCAACCATTATCAATCCACTGCTGGACGAAGGTCTCCCCAAGTTTCCTCCACAACGGTCTGTCTTGTGCCAGTCTCCTCCATGTCACCCCTGCATACTTTCGAATTTCATCCACCCATCTCATATGTGGTCTTCTTCTGGGTCTTTACCTGTCCCTTGGAATCCAATCTAAAATTTCGGCTGTCCATCGATGATCTGTCCTTCACCTGACCTTACATCCCTTGCAATTATATATATATATATATATATATATATATATATGGGGGATGTAAGGTCAGGTGATGCGTAACATCACAGCCTCTCCTTGACAAATGTCAACCCCGCCTTCTCGTGGTACATCCTGTTCCCACTAAAGGGGCTCTGACGACCGCCAATAGCGGTATAACTATACCATCGGGATTACAGGAAATGCTATCCCACACTCACCAACCCGCTTGGCCAGCGTGGTGAGTTATGGCCAAACCCCTCCAAAATGACTCCACAACTTAAATCTTGGCCCTCAGTCTCCGGCAGCTGGAATGTACCTGACCAAGGCAGCGGCCAGTGCGACATGAAGGCAGAGGGTGCTAAGAATCCCCGGAGGACCGGACTAGGCTGCCATCTGATGCTGACCTTGGCTACGTATAATGGACGCTCCCTATCTTCTGATTCAAGGTTTCTTGAATTGGAAGAGGAACTACAAAGGATCAAGTGGGACATCGTCGGGCTAAGTGAGGTAAGGAGAAAAGGAGAAGATCTCATTGAACTGAAAAGTGGACATCTCTTCTACTATCGTGGGACAGATACTGGCAGAACTAGTGGTGTTGGATTTATAATAAACAAGAAACTGAAGGATAAAGTTGCAGAAGTTGAAAGTTCCTCTGACAGAGCTGCACGACTCGTTATTCAACTCTCGAGAAGATACAAGGCTCAGATTATTCAAACTTATACACCCACCACAAGTCATCCTGAAGAA
This sequence comes from Macrothele yani, assembly GCA_039090855.1. Classification (NCBI taxonomy): domain Eukaryota; kingdom Metazoa; phylum Arthropoda; class Arachnida; order Araneae; family Macrothelidae; genus Macrothele; species Macrothele yani. Next base: position 49,527,173 of record CM077013.1, on the reverse strand, counting down.
CAGATTGAAGAATTTTATGAGGAAATTCGTCATTTAAATAGTAAAGGTAAGCAGCACTTGAAGATAATTATGGGAGATTTCAATGCAAAAATAGGGCAACGGCAACAGAGTGAAACTTCAGTAGGTAAATTTGGTCACGGCAACAGAAACCAGCGTGGAAATACTCTCGTTGAGTTTGCAGAGGCAGAAAGGTTTTTCATCTTGAACTCCTTTTTCAAGAAAAAGCCACACAAGAAATGGACATGGAGACATCCAAATGGGATGACAAGTGAAATTGATTTTATTATGTGTAACAAAAAATTCGTCATAGAAGACTGCAGTGTGCTAAACAAGTTCAACACAGGTAGTGACCATAGATTGGTGAAATGTAAGATGCACCTCAACACTAAACTCGATCGTGGCAATCTCATAAGACAAACAAATTGTATTGACATAACCAACTTTAAAAAACACCCTAATACCTTCACGTTGGAACTGAAGAACAGATTCTCTGCTTTAGAAGGCCTAAGATCGGAAGAAGTGGATATTTCTGAAGTTAACAGAAAAGTAACCAAAGCTGTTATGGAAACAGCACCAAAATTAGCTGGGTCTAAGAACAAGTTGCATGTGAACAAATTATCAGGAAAAACCAAAATGTTGATGCAAAAAAGAAGAGAGATGAGGATAACTAAAGAAGATGTGACTTCCAAAGTGGAATATATAGAGCTATGCAAGACAGTATGAAAAAGTATTACTGAAGACGTAAGGAAATTCAACTGTGAACTAGTGAGGAAAGCAATTGAAAACAACGAAAGCCTAAAGATAACTAAGGGACATCTCAGTAAGGGAAGAAAACAGATTATGGCACTGAGAAAAGTAGATGGTTCTGTAACAAGTGTAACGTACCGGGAGATGTGACGTACCTGCCAGAAGGACGCACACGACATAAAGGCAGATAGGAATCAGAAAAAAATGTCTGCGTAGCTCAGTTGGTAGAGCGACTTGTTCCGGAATAAGCGTACTCGGGTTCGAATCCCGGCGTAGACCAAAAATGACGGAGAAATTTACTTCGTTATAATGGCGCCCGAACTATCCGGACGGCCCGACCGTTCAAAATCTCGCAATGGTGTGATGTTATTTCCACTCCGCGAGATAGGAAAAATAAGAGAATCCTTTCTCCAGCACTTCGAAAAAAAAATAATAATAATAATAAGTGGGAGATGATGTAACGTACCAGGAGATGTGACGTACCTGCCAGAAGGACGCACACGACATAAAGGCAGATAGGAATCAGAAAAAAAATGTCTGCGTAGCTCAGTTGGTAGAGCGACTTGTTCCGGAATAAGCGTACTCGGGTTCGAATCCCGGCGTAGACCAAAAATGACGGAGAAATTTACTTCGTTATACAAGAAATAGAGGCGAAATTTTGACAAGAGTGAAGATTTCTACTGAAAATTATCTGAAAGGGATGATACATGTACTCCAGACATCATGAAAAGTACCAGTACCAGAGTTCTTCCAGTCCTCCCAGCAGAAGTTGCACATGCAATCAAGAACATGAAGCAGGGATAAGCTCCAGGAGAAGATGGAATTATTGTAGACATCATACAAGAAGCAAGTGGAGAAATTGGAACAGTACTCTCCCAAATTTTCACTCGATGCCTTAATAAAGGGAAGATTCCTGAGGATTGGAACAACGCTACAATGATCCTGATACATGAAAAGGTGACATTGAGGATCTCTGGAACTACAGACATATCAGCCTCCTATCAGTGGTTTATAAAATCTTCACTAAAGTTCTTTCACACCGCTTGAAGGTGGCAATGGACATGGCTCAACCGAGAGAACAAGCTGGATTTAGGAGTGGCTACAGCACAATAGATCATATCCACGTACTGAGAGAACTAAGTGAAAGAGCGAGGGAATATGAGCTTCCATTGTGCATGGCTTTTATCGATTATGAAAAGGCCTTTGATTCGGTGAAACCATCAGCAGTTACAATGGCTCTGAAATCCTGCGGTATTGAAGATGCATACATTAATATTATTAATAACATCTATGAAAATGCAAGTGCAAAAATTCGGCTGTTTGAAAATACAACACACATAAAAATTGGAAAGGGAGTGAGACAAGGTGACACCATATCTCCGAAGCTCTTTAATGTCACATTGGAAAATGTCTTTCAATCACTGAACTGGGAAAACAAAGGGATAAAGATTAATGGAGATTATCTAACCCACCTTCGTTTTTCTGATGACGTAGTCATTTTTGCAACTACCCCATCAGAGCTGCAGAGTATGATCCAGGAGCCTGCTGACAAGAGTAAAGAAGTGGGATTAAAAATGAACTTTCAGAAGACAAAAGTGATGTTCAATGCTTTTACAAGAAATGAAGATTTATCGATTGATGGAGAAAAGCTGGAGATAACAGACACGTACGTTTATCTTGGACAGCAGATATCAAGTGAGGATCACATTGATAAAGAAATTAATCGGCGTACAAAACTTGCCTGGAGAGCTTTTGGAAGAAAGAGCATAATTTTCAAGAGCAATATGCCATTATATCTTAAAAGAAAAGTGTTTGATCAATGCATCCTTCCAGTGCTTACGTATGGTGCAGAGGCGTGGACCTTAACTAAAATAGACATACAAAGGCTGCGGACAACTCAAAGCAGCATGGAGAGGTGCATGCTTGGTGTAACCAAGAGAGATAAGAAGAGGAACTCGTGTATCCGAAAAATGACAAGAGTGGAAGACATCATGATCAGAGTTAAATCCCTGAAATGGCAATAGGCTGGACGTACTGCCAGAAGGACAGACCATCGATGGACAGCCGAAATTTTAGATTGGATTGCAAGGGTCAGGAAATGACTCAGAAGAAGACCACATGGGAGATGGGTGGATGAAATTTGAAAGTATGTGGGAGTGACATGGAGGAGACTGGCACAAGGCAGACCGTTGTGGAGGAAACTTGGGGAGACCTTCGTCCAGCAGTGGATTGATAATGGTTGACAATGATGATGATGATGATGATGATATATATATATATATATATATATATATAGCTGAAATACCAACTAGAAACACCAAACAAAACCAACTTTGAAATTCTAACCAAGCAATAAAAAAAATTTAAGAGGAAAAATAAAACAAATTAAAACAGAGAACATAACAGAGAAAAAAAGTAATAACCCAAGCCTTCCGAAGCAAACGAGCAAGCTAAAAACAAAAACAATTTAAAGGAAAACCAGAAGAACATAGGAATTACAGACCAATGACAGAGTCTCTTATGGCTTCGTCAGAGGCAACCATGAAGGAAATCTCTCACATATCTACAAAGACCAGAAAAGTGTGGGTTTCTGCTAATTTAGTTTGCTATCAGGATAAATTAAATTTAAGGTTAAATTCAACAAATGCTAAAAGGGATAAATAACCCATATATTAGCAAACTAAATCACATTGCATAAATGCACACTCAAAATAACCAATCCAAGAGAATTCTAGCAAACTACATTTTGAAGGAGGACAAACACTCACTATAACACAAAACAAAAGAAGAAATTAATTTACTGATGAAAAGTGAAGAGCTTTGCCTAAAGAAAAGGTATACATATTCAGCAACATTTGTTCTGATAACTTTGAAATATTGAAAAATTATATATATTTTTTAAAAATACACTAGCTAAAAGTGCACGAGAATTAAAGCACTAGGTAATATGAGAGATAGATTCCATAGAACCAAGGTACAAAACACAGAAAAGTATGAGAGAAGCATGTATGCACGCCACTTCTAAAATAATATAGAACAACCATAATAATAAAAGATAATATGAAAACAGAGTGTTGCTAGTACAAGGTAAATTATTTACAAAAGTATTGTGCTAATCAGTCAAATACCAGCAGGAAGGCCCTAAGTAGGGATGGGCTTAACAGTGACTTTTTGGTAACATTCCAACCGTGACGTTCCAAAAAAGTAACCGTGACAAGTAACGGTGACAAAGTCACTGTTTGTGACAAAAAGGAACACCTGTACCTGTATGCTCAAATTAGTCACATGGCGAAATCACAATACACAGGAATGTTTCATTAATCGGCACTTTGCTTCGCTACTCGGCACTTCGCTTCGCAGTTATCGTTCTGATTTCTCAAGAGGATTCGTATTCGTGCTATTTTCGAGATTTCCACTGACTGACTAATTAGGCACTTGTATTCTTAATTACTTTTCATAGGCATTTTAGTTAGTTTTCATAGATACTTTAGTTACTTTTCATTGGTAAGTAACGGAGGAACATTAAATAATAAATCTTTTAACTCCCAAAGAGCAGATAGTAGTCAAGCTCGTATATGAAAAATGTTCAAGTGGAAGATTAATGAGTTTTTATTTATAATTCATTAATCCGGTCTAAAGACAGACCTAAACACAAAAAAGATTATTATTCGAGTATGTTTTTTGACAATAATTGCATTTTTCTGAAATTTTGTGCTCGAGCCCTAAAATAAAAATCCTTGTGCTCTAGAACTTTATTGAATTGTGGTTTGGGTGCAAAACAGCATATATAAATGTCACTTAAAATAAAATAACAACAACACCGTCAGATAAATAGCTTTAAAAGTGAGATCACTGAGTGAAAAGCTGAAAAATATCTATATTTAATATCAGTGATTTTGGAGCGGTTAATAAAAGTAGCTAGATTTAAAAGTGAGATTACTGAGTGAAAACGCTTGGAAATTTCTATATTTAATATCCAGTGATTTGGGAGCGGTTAACGAAAGAAACTTGATTTGGGAACGCTTCATTTGCAACGTACCTGTCGTTCCCCGAAAGTAACGTGAATTTCGAACAATTCAGGAACCAAAGTGTTCTCGTGATTTTGGAACGGTGATTTTTGCCGCTGATAACAAACCGTGACAGTGACATTTTAGTAACGTTACAAAGTAACCGTAATGTGATTTTGTACCCACCTCTAGCCCTAAGCCAACAGTACATTGTACTTGTAACAAAAACGTTGTTACATGCCACAAAAGAACCCTAAACGCTGACCAAAGAACCCACGGAAAAAACTAACAGTACTCCCTGAACGAAAATCAAACTTCAAAAGAGGCTGATGAAAAACACTCAAAAAAAGAAAAATTAAAAATAAAAGATGCAAAATAAAATTACAACTTACCAAATTATTGCAGCAAAAAGAGCCACCTACCTCTTCCCTCCTGAAAATCCAAGTACAAAGGGAATTCCCGTCGCAGCGCTACCTAGCGGCCAACTATAGAACCTTCTTGAGAAGTTAAAACAAAGGCGGTTCCTGTATGGAGATACACCAGCAACTCCAGAAGTATGCTAAAAATACTGCCACGAATTTTCAGTGCGACCCAGAATACTACACGGGCCGCCCAAACAGAAACACCAAGAAGGAAGCATCCGATTGGCCTGAAATTCGCAGCATGCGTCGCTCGCGAGAGGACATGCAAACGATTAGCATTGCAGGGCATATGCAAATCATGTGCGCCTGGCACGCCACCGAGAAGCACTATAAGAAGTGTGCACAGAAGGCGGGTGTAAGTAGTGGAAGTGTGTTGTGCTGCCGGACCTGTGCTTGGGAAGCTTCCTGATGCCTCGTCGCAGAATACGGCAGTCATTCCAGCATGTTTCGGAGTTCAACAGAGGACGAATAGTGGTTTATCGCGACAGCGGTTTATCGTACCGAGACATCGGCGCCCATGTGGGACGACATCCAGCCACAGTGAGGCGAGTATGGATTCGGTGGGTGCAGGAGGAACGGACGGACCAACGTGAGCGATTGCCGCAGCCGCGGCACACCACCGAACGAGAGGACCGGCATGTTGTGCGGCGGGCCTTGAGGGCTCGCACCGCCGCATCACGAACGTTAGCGCAGGAATTAGAGTGTGCTGCGCAACAACCTGTGTCAGCACGTACCGTTCGACGTCGTCTGCAGGAGCAGGGACTTGTCGCACGGCACCCATTGCTACGATTACCACTGATGTTACACCACCGGCGAGTGCGGCGGCAGTGGGCCGTTGAACGCCGCACCTGGACTACGGAATGGCACGACGTTGTCTTCTCCGAGGAATTCCGCTTCTGTCTGCAACACAACGATGGTCCGATCCTCGTGTGGCGGCACCGCGGCGAGAGACTCTATGACGCCTACATTATGCATCGCCATGCCAGTCCGTTGCCTGGCGTTATGGTTTGGGGTGCAACTGGATATGACACCCGTACCCTTCTCATACGCATCGCCGGTACACTCAACAGCCACCGCTACATCTCCGACGTTTTGGAGCCTCCAGTCCTCCCTTACCTGCAGGACCTGCCAGCGGTAACGTTTCAATAGGACAATGCGAGCCTGCGCGTGAAACGCATCGTGCAACAATTCTTTACGGCCCACCAGGTGTCACTGCTGCTGTGGCCCGCCTTTTCTCCCGATATGTCGCCCATCGAACATGTCTGGTCGCTGATCGGTAACCCAGTGGCCCGGCAAGCACCATCCGAGGCCACGCCTGATGAACTGTGGCAACGTGTGGAAGCAGTCTGTATCAAGCCCACATCCAAAGCCTCTTTCGATCGATGTCGCAACGTGTAGCGGCCGTTATTGCCAGCCATGGGGGATAAACGAACTATTGATGTCTACGTGTTCCGCAAGTCGCACGGGCCTGTAAGCTCAATCGTTTCATCTTTGTATCTGTTGTTATGTGTCCAGTAAATCTGGCGTTGCTATCTCGTGTCCTTCTTGGTGTTGCATCTTGGGTGGCCAGCAGTGTAGTAAGCACTTCCTGGGAATACAGTAGTTTATTTCTCTGTTCTCAGAAGTGTTAAAAGTATTTCGATAACCCAAATAGCAGTATGCTACCCGAACCTTTGATAATAAAATATTACTATTTTTATCTGCTTTTATTTTTGCATACACTGCTGGCCACCCAAAATGCAACACCAAGAAGGACACGAGATAGCAAAGCCAGATTTACTGGACACATAACAACAAATACAAAGATGAAACAATTAAGCTTACAGGTCCGTGCGACTTGCGGAACACGCAGACATCAATAGTTCGTGTGGTCCCCATGGCTAGCAATAACGGCCGCTACACGCTGCGGCATCGAACGAAAGAGCCTTTGGATGTGGGCTTGGGGTATGTTGGTCGAGGCTGCTTCCACACATTGCCACAGTTCATCAGGCGTAGCCGCGGGTGGTGCTTGCCGGACCGCTCGGTTACCGATCAGCGACCAGGCGTGTCCGATGGACAACAGATCGGGAGAACAGGCGAGCCACGGCAGCAGTGGCACCTGGTGGGCCGTAAAGAATTGTTGCACGATGCGTGCCACGTGCGGGCGAGTATTGTCCTGTTGAAACGTGGCCGCTGGCAGGTCCTGCAGGCATGGGAGGACTACAGGCTCCGTAACGTCGGAGATGTAGCGGTGGCTGTTGAGTGTACCGGCGATGCGTACCAGAGGGGCGCGGGTGTCATATCCAATTGCGCCCCAAACCATAACGCCAGGCGACGGACCAGTATGGTGATGAATAATGCAGGCGTCATACAGTCTCTCGCCGCGGTGCCGCCACACCCGGATCTGACCATCGTGGTTTTGCACGCAGAAGCGGGATTCATCCCTTACGGATAAGACAATGTCGTGCCATTGCGTAGTCTAGTTGCGGCGTTCAACGGCCCACTGCCGCCGCACTCGCAGGTGGTGTAACGTCAATGGTAATCGGAGCAATGTGAACCGTGCGACAAGTCCCCGCTCCTGCAGACGACGTCGAACAGTACGTGCTGACACAGGTTGTTGCGCAACACACACTAATTCCTGCGCTAACGTTCGTGATGAGAAAAACATGAATTCATATGAGAAACATTTCGCACAGGAAACGCTCTCCAACACAGAAAGAATTTTTAAAATCGGACTCTTAGAAACAGAGATATCGGCAAAAATAAGATGTGACTTTACGTCCCCTGGTGGGAAAACCATTTAGGAAGAAAGTATTCTCAAAAGGATTTTCCATATGAGCGGTATCTGTCCAAGAAAAAAAAATTTAGTCGAGTTTTCAGGAGCTAAGACGTTGCTACAAAGTCATCAGGAGCAGAAATGGACACTAATGCCCCCTGGTGCCCAAACCATTTTTTACCAAACATTAGAAATTATGTGAAAAATATTTTCCACCAGGTCTTGTATGCGATACAGGAAGAATGTTTTAAATCTGAGTTTTAGAAGCAGAAATAACGCAGAAAACGCAATATACCTCTGTGCACCCTAGCGGAGAGTCTATGATTTACTTGAAAATTTTGAATTTATAGGGAAAACATTTCGCATCGGAAACACTATCCAACAAAGAAGGAATTTTTCAAATCAGACTCCTAGAAGTAGAGATATCGACAAACATAAAATATACATCTACGCCCCCTGGCGTAGAAACCATGAATTATTTCAAGAAGAAAATGTTCCTCAAAGATTTTTCGACATGAGTAGTATCTGTCAACAAACAACATTTTTTTCAATCGACATTTTAGAAGCTCATATTTTGCTGCAAATACATCAGAAGCGGAAACTAAGACTTACGCCCCCTGGTGGCCAAACCATTTTTTACAAAAATCAAAAATTATGTGCAAAGGATTTCCCATCAAAAGCTGTATTCGGTGCAGAAAGAATTTTTCAAATCAGAGATTTAGAAGCAGAGATATAGGAGGAAAGCAATTTACCTATACGCCCCCTAGAGGAAAGTCTATGAATTGCTTGAAATTTTCAAATTATATGAAAAACATGTCACACTGGAAACACTATCCAACAAAGAAGGATTTTTCAAATCGGACTTCTAGAAGTAGAGATATTGACAAAAATAAAATATACATCTACGCCCCCTGGCGTAGAAACCATACATTATTTTAAGAAGAAAATGTTTCTAAAAGGTTTGTCGACATGAGTAGTATCGGTCTACAAACGACGTTTTTTTCAATCGAGGATTTAGAAGCTCATATTTTGCTGCAAATACATCAGAAGCGGTAATTACAATTTACGCCCCCTGGTGGCCAAACCATTTTTTTACAAAAATTAGAAACTATGTGCAAACGATTTCCCATCAGAAGCTGCACCGGTGCAGAAAGAAGTTTTCAAATCGGAGATTTCGAAGTAGAGATATAGGCGGAAACGCAATTTACTTCAACGCCCCCTAACGGAAAGTCTATGAATTTCTTGAAAATTTTGAAATTATATGAAAAACATGTCACACTGAAAACACTATCCGGCAAAGAAGAAATTTTTTAAATCGGACTCCTGGAAGTAGAGATATTGACAAAAATAAAATATACATCTACGCTCCCTGGCGGAGAAACTGTGGAATATTTTAAGAAGAAAATATTCCGAAAAGGTTTATCGATGTGAGTGGCATCAGTCCATGAAATAATTTTTTCAATCAATATTTCAGAAGCTCAGATTTTATGGCAAATACATGAGAAGCCAGAATTAATACTTACGACTCATGGTGGCCAAAGTATCCTTTACCAAAAATTGGAAATAATATGCAAAAGATTTTCCATCAAGAGGTGTATCTGCTGAAGAAATTTTTTCAAATCGGATTTTTAGAAGAAGAGTTATTGGGAAAAAATGTAATTTACTTTTACGTCCCCTAACGGATAATCTATGCGTAATTTGAAAAAGCAACTATATCTAAAATACTCTTCGATATAAATGGAATCGAAAGATAAATTAATTTTTTTAATCGGATGTTTAAAAGCAGATATGCGGAATAAAACGTATTTTTGAATTCGACATCATCTGCATTTACGCCCTCTAGCGGCGAAATTGTATATTGCAAAAAAAAAAATGAAATGAAGGATCATCATTCGCATATTTCAAGCTTCCCAATGCAAAAAGAATTTTTCTAATCGGACTAATAGTTGCAGATATATCGTGGGTACAGACGGACGGACGGACAAACCGGTAACATAAGCACGATCTTTTTTTTTTTTACAAAAGACGTGCTAAAAAACCAAGCCGCCCGGTGGCGCAGTGGTCTAAGCGATGGCCTCTGATCATTCGTCCGTAAGGGGTCCGGGTTCGGATCCCGGTGAGGCATGGATGTTGTGTTTGTCTTACGGCACTGGCTCTCTCCCTTCCCTGGAACCAGTGACCCTAAATTAGGGACGGGCGACTGCTTATAGCCCATTGAGTTGCTCACGGTGGTCGTTAAACCTCCAATCAAAAAAAAAAAAAAAACAAAAAAAAACAAGTACTTGATTATTGTTATTGGTTTTATTTAGTTTAAGGCATTTTGGATAAATAGCTGCAAAATCTTTTTCAAGTATTCCTGAATTATTTAAGCAAAGAACACTGAAGTGCCAGGAAAACTAATACAGACGAGCTTATGCAAAATACATAGCAACGTCACCTATGCGCGTACTCGGTTGCGTCCGCCAGTGCGTATATAAAGCGATAGATATCCTTGCCAGCTGTCATTAAAAGACTGGGATTGGGTGTCCTAGTCGATAGCATCAGGGAACAGTTGCAGGATTCCTTTGCCGTCACAAAGGTGTGACGGCTTCAATACAGCCGCAAACAGGACCTTCCAGCTGTCATGGTTCAGTTCGTTAACACTGAACAAAGCAGGAACATCTTCCGGTTGGTATCTCTCCTTGGGGTCTCAATCTCGGTTGAACCCTACCGAACTAAGGGCAGGATACAGCAGTGCTTCAACTACCAAGGCTTTGGTCATGCCATGTCCAACTGCAGACAGAAGCCAAAATGTGTACACTGCGGCAAAGATCATTGCAGCAGGGAGTGCACGGCTGACAAGAAGACACAGCGTTTCCGTGTCAGTTGCAGTGGTGAACATTGGGCTAACTGGTGTGTTTGCCACATTTACAAGCAGCTTGCCAACAAGCTGCCGAAAAATAACAGGTAGAAACCAGAGCCGAAGTAGAAGAATATGTCAACAAAAAGTAGGGCCCTTACTAAACCTACTGCAGTTGGCCCCAAACTGATAAAGTAGAGTCTCCCAGCTGCTTCCATGCCTTCCACCTCTGCTACAAGCTCCAAGAGAAGGAAAAGGAAAGGCAAAAAGAACAAAAACAAGAGTGCTGGTCAACCAGCGATATCAAAAGTGGCTCCCCACCCTCCAATTACCGAGGTCACGGATAAAAAGCTGCTCTCAGAGCTTGTAGAGCGCATTGACCCAGCTATCATCAAACGGGTTCTGGTTGCCTGGATGGCGGCTTAAGCCTGAGCTTCCGTGCTTAGTAGCGCATTATGTACAGACTCAACATAATGTTTTGGAATGCGAACGGCATCACGAATAAACTTGCTGAACTTGCAAGCTTTCTGAAAGATCATGACATCGACGTTGCTCTTATCTATGAGTCCAAACTCACACCAAGGATCAAGCGAGTCAGTGTTGCGAACTACCAGGTGTTCCGGCAGGACAGAGATCTGGCACTCTACAGGCAAGACGCGGGAGGCAATGTCATTTTAGTCAGAAATGGTTTAACCCTTTAACGACCATAACGCTCAAAACGCCCGCACATACAAACGGCCATAGCAGCCGAAACGGCTGTCTAGAGTGAGTCAGATTTCCTACCCTTATTTGTTCTTCAAATTTTCCCGACCTATGACGGATCAGCAGGAGTCACTCTCAGTCACTGTTGTTGTTATTAAACAAAGAAGTGAACCAGAAGACAGTTTCGAGCTTTATGGTATTTGGAGTGATAAAAGATTTTGGGGTCGTGGTAGTTAAAGGGTTAAGTGCATCCATCGCACCCTTCAAGAATCTCAAGGATGTTGCGGCACTGGCTGTTAAGCTAAAAACGAGCTCAGGCTTGATTAAATTAGTTTCCGTTTATAACAGTCCAGGGAAGGTACCTTCTGATGATAATCTTGACATCCTCTTTGGGGACTCCATTCTCACTGTTGTGGCTGGTGACTGGAATGCTAAACATCCTGACTGGTTTTGTCGTTCAACTAATAGTGCTGGGATGGCACTATCGCAATACATTGACAAGCTGGATCTTACAGTTGCAAGTCCGGTCCATTCTACTTGCACCCCGTCACACGGGGTTGGCGATGTCATTGATTTTGCTGTCCTCCAGTTCGTGAGGCACTTTCATCAGGTCTCTCTGGTTTCTTGGCTTGACTCTGCTCATGACCCAGTCCTACTGAGATTAAACGGAGTAGCAGCCACCCAGCGGTTGATGATGTATACTTATTAAAAGTTGTTACAGGAAATTATTGCCCAGGTTTATCCGCCTACGGTGGACACTAGTACTCGCTCGAACGTGGACAGTGCGGTGGAGGAACTCACTCGTTGCGTACAGGCAATCTTGGATCGATGCAGGAAGCCCTCAACTCCTGTCCTAGACCCTTATGCACTTCCTCCACGTATTGTCCGGATGATCCGGGAGAAGAACAAGTTCCGGTGGATCTGGCAGGGGTCGAGATCTGCCGACGACAGGGTTCCCTATAACTCGTGTCGCGATCTCGTCAGGGCAGAAATCCGCGCGTTCAGGGAACTCTAATGGAACAAGTACCTTCTCAACGCGGGCCAACCTCGCCAGGAGGATGTGTTTACCATCCTTCGAAAACTCCGGTGTAGTAAGACTGTCATATCGCCCATTCTCGGCCCACAGGGTTTGGTGTATGGTGATGACGAGAAGGCTGGGGTCCTTGCTGGTGCCCTGGAGGAGCAGTTCTCACCTCATGACATTCAAAATCATAGTCACACGGATAGGGCCATGGAGGCTTTAGCTACATACGATCTTGATTATACAGACGAGGTCATCTCGTCTGTTAGTTACCTCGAGGTAACTCGACACATCAAAAAGCTGAAGGTGAAGAACGCTCCCGGAAGAGATGGAGTTTCGGCAAGAGCTGTTCAACTGCTCCCTGAGAGCTGGATTCTGGTACTGGTGGAGATCTTCAACGGGTCTCACCGGCTGAAGTATTTCTCCAGGGACTGAAAAAAAGCAGTGGTAGTGGTGCTGCCCAAACCTGGAACCAATCATGTCTTACCTGAGAACTACCGTCCAATATCTCTCTTGCCCGTCCTGGGTAAGCACCTTGAGAGGGTCATCCCCTCTAGGCTTCTGCAGTTCTGTGAAGCTAATGGTTTGATTCCTGAAAAACAGGGTGGTTTCCGGGCGAAGCATGCTATGTCCCACCAGTTGATCAGACTTACGGAATTTGTTTCTGAAGGACGAGATAAGAGCGAATATTCCACTGATGTCTTCCTGAACATCAGCAAGGCTTTTGACCGCGTTTTGCATGATGGTCTCTTACACAAGTTACAGGACCTTCGATGCCCTCGCCCACTTGTTGAGCTGATTGGCTGGTACCTCAACAGCCGCACTTTCACTATCAAGATTAACGGTGAGCTTTCTTCGGAAAAGAAGATTAGGGCTGGCGTTCCTCAGGGTTCGGTTCTTGGACTAACACTGTTCTCCATTTATCTGCACGACTTACGACTTACCCAAACCCCAACAAGGGCAGGTCATGATGTACGCAGATGATAAAGCTGTTGTCATCAGGTCCCTGAACAAAGGCAGAGCCGTGAAGCACCTCCAGGACTTTACCTCTCAGCTGGAAACGTACTACACTGACTGGCGGATGAAGATCCATCTGTCTAAGAGCAGTGCGCTGTTGTTTTTTGGATCTCTCCAAGTAGTACTGAAACTAGTTATGTTTCAAGAGACAATCGCCTGGGCTACCTCCACTAAGTACCTAGGGTTCTAACTAGATTGTCGACTTTCGTGAGTGACGAAAACCAGCTACCGCAGAAATAAAGCTAGACAATACCTTGAGCAGCCAGCTCCACTACTTCACCGGAAAAGCCTCCTTACAACACGGCACAAGGTACTGCTGTACAAGACAGTCGTCAGGCCGGTGCTTACCTACGCCTCCTTCATTTGGATCGGTATTAGTAGGAAACAGCGAGAGAGAATCGAGAGGGTGCACAGTCGAGCACTTCTAATGATCACTGGGGTTCCCACTTGGACCCAACTTCGGAACCTGAGGAACAGACGTGGAATAGAGAAGGTACATGAGTTTTCCACCAGACTCGCCAAGAAGTTCATCAAGAAAGCGGAAACCCACACTAATGGACTTGTTAGGGGCGCGGTTAATTAAAATCCCAGCAAATTCCTTAGGTATCCTAGAACTAAGGCGGCGATCGTTGACCCACCTTTACAGACAGAGTAAGTATGTAAACACTAGTGGGTGTTAGACAGACCACCACCCCTTCTTTTTCAGATTGGCATCGAAATGGGGAAAATGGATTCTGCTCGGGCATTTGAATTTGATGTCGTTGAGTTTCAGTCACACCCTGATGCGTCGGCGGATGGTTGGTGTTGTGGTTCTCTGTGATGTTGTGTGGTGTTCGTTCCCTTTGCCCCCCATCTCCCCGTACTGGTGTCACGGATCATCCTCTTCTTTCACTACATTTCTCTGTTTGTCTTTTATATTGAGTTCACTTACTCAGATCTCCTAGCTTCTTATTTCTAAGGGCAGTTTTAGACCTGGGGTCAGACACTCCCTTCCTAAAACTTCTTCAAATATTGTATCGTATCGTATGCCAGCTGACAAAGCTGTTTTCGGCATGAGAATGACAAGTAATAAAGATTTAAGCTATTTTCAATGCGGTGTCACAGTTGGCGCTCGTGAGATGGGCCATAGTATTTCGGAGGTAGAAACGAAGTTCGGATTTTCACGGACGACCATTGCAAGGGTCTACCGTGACTACAAGAATTCCGTCAAAACCTCCAACCTACGATACCAGTGTGGCCGTAAAAAGACATTAGGTGAACGTGACCATCGTCGGCTGTCAAGAAACGTTTCACGAGATAGGCGTGCACCGGGGCGGATTGGCGGTCGCGAAAGGGCCCGGGAAAATTTTTGCAAATCGAACCGGGAAAAATTTTTGCAAATGGACCAGGGAAATTTTTTTGCAAATGGACCCGGGAAAAAGTTCTGCAGTACTATTGTAACACAACTGGAAATAGTTTTTTATTCAAGAAACAGAACAAGAAGTACAGTTACTCTTGAAACCGTGGCAAGCATATTGCTGGGGCGGGGGGGGGGGGGTAAAAAGTACTCCCGTCATCCTTAATTTGAAGTGGGTTTTGCGAAAACATTTTCGTCGGCCCATGCCAAGATTTTACTGCAGAAAAATTATACTGCAATTTTTCTGTTGTGGACAGTCACAGTTAGAAATTTCAAGATATTTAAATATTGTGACAAACTCACTTAATCGACGCGGAAAAAGCGAATAACCAAGTTTAAATCACTGGTTTAGTTAGTTATGTATGTAATTGCGCTGGAGAAGCTTCTAATTTTGGACACACTCAATATTTATATTTGTTTAAAATTTCCTCTTAAGAACGCTGAAGTAAGAACCTTAAAATAAAAAAAAATGCTTATATAGCCTTTTCATGTTTGAATGATCAGAAAATAAACTTGATTTTCATACCTTTGAGTTTCCAGTTCTTAAATTTTCAACGAAATGGTCTGAAATTCCAGCATATGCTTGAGAGAGAGAGAGAGAGAGAACTGCTACTACCAAAATTATGTTGGAGTTGTACCAAAAATCCTTTCGCATAAGACATGATTTTTTTTATTTAAATAAATGAAAAAACAATGCAGAACTTTTACACTGTAAAATTTTCCATTTGCTGCAATTTTTGTAATTTTTCTATTCTGGGCAATCGCAGATAGGAATTTAAAGATTTTTAAATATCGTGGGGAACAGATTCTTCATTTAGTGATCATATTTTCGTATGTGTTTCAATTACAAAACGTGCTTGTATGCTGCGGTTATGTATTGTAAAGACAACTTACTAAATAACATAAATAAAACATTTTGCAACTTCATGGTAATTGACTTCATGTTACTCCGTAAATGCCTTCATGTGCAGCATTTTTCAGTTATCACAAAGAGCGTAGGCTTCGTAGGTAGAACATTTCGGGGGAAAGGGATCGTATATGAACATCCCCGCAAATAATCTTACAGTTATTTTAAAATAAGTTCTTGATATTATTAGCTTTCACTCTGAATTCTGTGTTGTCATATAGTGGATAGTATATCCCATAATGATCATTATCTAGCATTGTTCTGAAACTTTATCAAACATCCGTGGGTATTTTCACTACTTTAACTAAAGTAGTGAAAAAATTTAGCCCTGTCACGGTCAGCCCCCACGACATACGTAGATTGTTGTGCCTCCTGATTTTCTTGATGCCGGGCCCCTCGAAACATTTCAGGATAAAATGAATGGTCAAAGAAACTATAGAAATAGATAGACATCCCTTCCCCACTCCGTAGTTGAGAAAGGCATCGATTAATTGCACGTGGAGGAAGGAATGGAAGTTTAAAGAGGAGATTTTTGTTTAATGCCTAAACAGATTGATCATCGTTTACGGGCTCATTCGGGCCCGGGTTGTATCTTTCAATAGAAGATTTGGGCTCGGGCGGGCTAGGGCTGACATACTTCGGGCTCGGACCCTTAAAACTGAGCCCGATCTCAGCTCTTATGAACACAGACAGCACTAATGCCTCCTACAACCAACGGGAGTAAAATCAACTATATGTAACCCCCTTCCTTGGGCAATATATAGAACACCTTGTACACCCCCTCGCCCTCCCGCAACATACAGTACATACATTCTCGTTCCTCAGCTACTAAGTGAACCCCGAAGTTCGCAAACACACATGGCCCAACTACTGTAGTTGGGATTCTAGCAATTGCCTGGTGAGAGGATTTTTTTCCCTAATTCAAAATAGAAGATTTTCCCCCGCTTGTTACAATTACATTATGTGTATTTTGTTTATAAAAAAAAGTGTTGTGGTTCAAGTGCGTGTTTAAAAGAACTGAACTGAAAACATTTTTAAGAAAGTAAGAAAGAAAGAGACAAAATAAACGGAAGGGGTCCACCGAGAAATGTCCCGGTGGGCCAATCCGCCCCTAGTGTGCAACACTCTCGCAGGTATCATCGAAATTCAATGCTGGAGCCTCAACAAGAATCAGCGTCCGGACTGTGCAACGTACCCTGCACAATATAGGCATTGGGAGCCGACGCCCAACTCGAGTCCCTTTGAATGGTGCACGACACAGAGCTATACGCCTCGCTTGGGCACGGCAACACCACCACTGGACACTTGATGACTGAAAACAAGTAGCCTGGTCTGACGAGTTGCGTTTCCAACTGTATCGGGCAGATGGAAGGATTCCTGTGTGGCGCAAACCCCATGAAGTCATGGATCCCGCCTGTCAACAGGGAATTGTACCTGCTGGTGGGGGGTCCGTAATGGTATGGGGTGTGTTTATCTGGACTTCACTGGGACCCCTGGTACGTCTACAAACGTCTGTGACTGGCCAACGCTATGTGCGCATCCTTTCTGACGAGGTACAACCGTTCATGTCCGGCATTCATGCTGATGGGTTGGGCCTATTCCAACAGGACAATGCACCTCCACACAAGTGTCGGGACGCCCCATTATGATTAGAGGAGCATTCATCTGAGTTTGGGGTGTTGCCATTCCCACCCAAGTTCCCAGATCTGAATGTGATAGAACACATTTGGGATGTCATGCAACGCACTATCGAACTCAGGAATCCGAGACCTCGGAATACACTCGAATTGTGGAACGCTCTGCAGGAAGTATGGTGTGCATTGCCTACAACATTTCCAGAAGCTAGTGGAGTCCATGCCCCGTCGTATTTCTGCAGCCCTGCGCTCCCGTGGAGGACCTACCAAGTATTAGACTGGTGTACCAGTTTTTCTGGCACTTCAGTGAAAGTCATCAATGTATCTGTAGGTACGTAAGTATCTATCCTAATTGGAAAAATTTGACTTCATGAACTGATATTCTTTGAAGAACAAGATTAAATTGCATACACTAGTGGAATGAGAACAGCCCATGGGGATTCCATTAACCTGTTTGTAAAACTTATTGTTGCAGAGAAGAGAATTATGTTTAATACAGCAATTTAGAAGTTTATGCCAAGAAGTTTCCGAAATGATGCTAGAGATCTTAAATTGAACAAAGAGTAACTTGAGGGTACTGATAATGTCCTCTATTGGGAGGCTGGTGTATGGGTTTTCAGAGTCATAGCTATTGGCCTTTGCTAGATTAATATCAAGAATATCAGAAATGACCTCGGCATTGCTTTTAATAATCCAGAAGTTCTTACATGTTAAGTTTACATTGGATTTAATTAGGTTTAAAACCTTCTTCAAAACAGAATCAAAATACTGGCCTATTATTTTTTTTATGACATTTAGTCCCACTAGCTATGAATATGAATTTCACCAGTTCCTTATGAAGTTTTGCAGTAGCTAAAAGATAAGGAAATTCAGGTTCATAACTATTTGCCATTCTAAGCCTCAGCTGTCTGTGAAATGCTTTAAATTTATCAGCAAATGTTTCACTGGAAACTGAAGTTGGCCTATATGTGACTTTATTGTGCATCTCTTGAGAAATTAATTCATAATAGAATTTTTTACAAATAATAACGAAATTATTAATAGCTTTATCTGTAGTGGTAAAAATAAATTCTTCTTGCAATTTGGAAAGCGAGCTGTTATTGTAAAAAACATTTTGATCTGCTAAATTTGCCTTAAATTCTTGAATAATATTGCATTTCCATTTAACAAAGGCCTCGATTGGCAGGTTGTAGGCTAAACCAGTTTTGACTATGTACTTATCTATGTCCTGATAAAAAAACAGACTTAATTCTCTCTTTAGAGAGGTGAAAAGATGGCCAGTCCAAAACCTAAGATCCTTCTTAGATGAGGATTATCAATGAAATCCAAATTACCAGTAATTATGTGCTTATGAAAGTTATCATAAAAAACAGTACCATGATAGTTATTACAATTACAGCTAAGATTAGCTAAATTAGTAAGAGCAGAAGGTGATTTATAATTCTTAACATAAGTACCCAGCATTTTAACATATTTGTAACTTACTACTGTTTGGTGATAAGGTATAGGGAAGTTGCCAGTATAAATATAGAACAATTTTCTGATTTTGAGTGAATCATAGCATTTATTGAGGAATCTAATAGTAATATAGTTTTTGGAAATTGACTTGGGTGACATTTTATCTTTGAGAATAAATTTCAGGATATCTGAAACAAGAGTGAACACATGCGAATCTCTATTACAAATTTGAGAATTCCAGGTTTTAGAAAAGGCTTTTAGCACTGTGTGCTTTAAAGTTTTAAAAAAGGAGACAGTATTTTTAACGAATTTGTGGTTATTTGAGTACTCAGGAATAGTATCAATTAATTCAGTGAAATTAACAATATTGGTTGACCTAACCAGCCTCTTCCCTCTATTGCCCCTGCTACACGCCTGCTGCGGAAACAAGGAGAAAAAGTTCTCTAACGGCCACCTTAAACCGAGAGTGTTTATTATCTGCAAGGGTAGAATTCAATCCGTAAGGGCACAATGCCTGCTCTTTAAGAATTTCAACTGATTCTGTTGCCAGCCTGTCTTTCAGATTTGGGATAATGTGCAGCACCTCAATTTGCATACCATCAAAACCATGAAGATGGAAGTGCTCAAGTTCATGCGTGGAAAGTCCTAAGGAACTGTGTTGCCCACTCTCACGGGCAGGCGGACACTTGCTGACCAGCCATCTGTGTTCATTAATTCTAAGGTGCAGAGAGTTCTTGGATTGCCCTATATAAATCAAATCACAAATGGTACAAGTTTACACTGAAGAGCAATTGAATTAGAGACAGCTGGCGTTAAGCAAATGTGGCGCTGTGGGAGGTCCTGTAAACGGAAACGACATGACGTATGCAGCGATCTGACAATATAAGGAATGATGCGACGAGAATTAGTAAGAGTCGGACGCAGTATGGGTAAGATGAAGGATCTAAGCGCATTTGATCGTGGGCAAATTGTCGGGGCCTGACGGATGGGTCACTCCATCTCAGAAGTCGTGCAGGCACAGGAATTTTCACGAGCCACTGTATCACGGGTGCAACGTGAGTACATCAAATTCGGTAAAACCATCCCTGCAAGGGCCAACTGCCGTGGACAACAGCGTGTGGATGAGCGGGTTCATCGTCGGCTAGCTCGCATTTTAACAGCCGATAAACGGGCCACAGTTACAAGAATTCACTCGGCAATTCAACGCTGGTGCACGAAAACGTGTAAGCAGCCACACCATCCAGAACCATCTTCTCGCTATGGGGTACAGAAGCCATTGTCCCACGAGGGTACCGTTGCTGACCGCACATTACAGGGTGCAAAGATTAGCATGGGCGCAGGAACAACGCCACTGGACCCTAGACGTGTGGGAAAATGTTGCCTGGACTGATGAGTCGAGATTCACGTTAGTACATGCGGATGGCAGGATACGCGTATTGCGTAAACCACATGAAGCGATGGATCCTTCTTGCCAGGAAGGTACTCTTCATGCTGATGGGGGTGGCATTCTCGTCTGGGGATTGTTTACGTGGATTGAAATGGGACCCCTGGTACGTGTGACATCGTCATCGTCCCTCACAGGTCAACGTTAATGGAATATCCTGGACGACCATTTGCTCCCGTTTGTGCGTCTTCAACATCCTACTGGGGACCTCATCCTGCAACAAGACAATGTAGCTCCCGCATTGTGACCGAATGTTTGGATGAACACTACACTAACGTGACCTCGCTTCCTTGGCGAGCTAGGTCACCTGACCTGAATCCCATCGAGAACATCTGGGATGCCGTCGAGAGAGATGTTCGAGGATCTGACCCCCCGTCCATCAAGTCTTCGTGAACTGTGGGAGCTTGTTCAGGAGTCGTGGATCCGTATGGCTTCCTAACGCTTCCAGTGTCTTGTCGAGTCCATGCCGAGACGAATCGCCGCCGTCATCACGAAAGGTGGTGCTACACGTTACTAGACAGGTATCTCTAATTCAATTGCTCTTCAGTGTATAGATGAAATTATATACTTTTCAAAACTTATTGCCTTGTGCATGTCGTATATTCTTATATAGCTTAGGATTTGCGGACTTGCAAGTGAGACAGCGTTTATCTCTGCATGAAACTAGATTCTTTTTGACAGCTTTTAAATTCACATAGGTTTAGGGAGCTAGTCTACCAAAGAGGGAGTAAATAGGTGATCTGACTCGGACTCCGCCACTATCATTGTCAAAAAACACTACTGCTTTCTGAAAGCTATTAACTCGCCAAACGATCAAACCCTACACCCTCTCAATTAGCCTGAAAAAAAGAAAATTAAAAAAATGCAACGCAATATATATATATATATATATATATGGGACGTAAGGTCAGGTGATGCGTAACATCACACCCTCTCCTTGACAAATGTCACCCACGCTTCTCGTGGTACATCCTGTTCCCACTAAAGGGGCTCTGACGACCGCCAATAGCGGTATAGCTACCATCGGGATTAGAGGAAATGCTATCCCACGCTCACCAAACCGCTTGGCCAGCGTGGTGAGTTATGGCCAAACCCCTCCAAAATGACTCCACAACTTAAATCTTGGCCCTCAGTCTCCGGCAGCTGGAATGTACCTGGCCAAGGCAGCGGCCAGTGCGACATGAAGGCAGAGGGTGCTACGAATCCCCGGAGTACCGGACTAGGCTGCCATCTGATGCTGACCTTGGCTACGTATAATGGACGCTCCCTATCTTCTGATTCAAGGCTTCTTGAATTGGAAGAGGAACTACAAAGGATCAAGTGGGACATCGTCGGGCTAAGTGAGATAAGGAAAAAAGGAGAAGATCTCATTGAACTAAAAAGTGGACATCTCTTCTGCTATCGTGGGACAGTTACTGGCAGAACTAGTGGTGTTGGATTTATAATAAACAAGAAACTGAAGGATAAAGTTGTAGAGGTTAAAAGTTTCTCTGACAGAGCTGCACGACTTGTTATCCAACTCTCGAGAAGATACCAGGCTCAGTTTATTCAAACTTATGCGCCCACTACAAGTCATGCTGAAGAAGAAATTGAAGAATTTTATGAGGAAATTCGTCATCTAAATAATAAAGGTAAGCAGCACTTGAAGATATTTAAGGAAGATTTCAATGCAAACATAGGGCAACGGCAACAAAATGAAACTTAAGTAGGTAAATTCGGTCACGGCAACAGAACCAGCGAGGAAATACTCTCGTAGAGTTTGCAGAGACAGAAAGGTTTTTCATCTGAACTCCTTTTTCAAGAAAAAGCCGCACAAGAAATGGACATGGAGATAACCAAATGGGACGACAAGTGAAATTGATCTTATTACGTGTAACAAAAAATTCGTCATAGAAGACTGCAGTGTGCTAAACAAGTTCAACACAGGTAGTGACCATAGATTGGTGAAATGTAAGATGTACCTCAACACTAAACTACACCGTGGCAAGCTCATAAGAAAAAACAAAATGTATTGACATAACCAACCTGAAAAAACACCACAATACCTTCAA
The DNA here is from genome assembly GCA_039090855.1 of Macrothele yani. NCBI lineage: Eukaryota > Metazoa > Arthropoda > Arachnida > Araneae > Macrothelidae > Macrothele > Macrothele yani. The sequence goes on along the minus strand of CM077013.1, from coordinate 49,504,773 downwards.
GTTGGAACTGAAGAACAGATTCTCTGCTTTAGAAGGCCTAACATCGGAAGAAGTGGATATTTCTGAAGTTAACAGAAAAGTAACCAAAGCTCTTATGGAAACTGCAACAAAATTAGCTGGGTCTAAGAACAAGTTGCATGTGAACAAATTATCATGAAAAACCAAAATGTTGATGCAAAAAAGAAGAGAGATGAGGACAACTAAAGAAGATGTGACTTCTAAAGTGGAATATATAGAGCTATGCAAGACAGCAAGAAAAAGTATCACTGAACACGTAAGGAAATTCAACTGTGAACTAGTGAGGAAAGCAATTGAAAACAACCAAAGCCTAAAGACAGCAAAGGGACATCTCAGTAAGGGAAGAAAACAGATTATGGCACTGAGAAAAGAAAGTGGTTCTGTAACAAGATATAGAGGCGAAATTTTGACAAGAGTGAAAGATTTCTACTCCAAATTATATGAAAGGGATGATACATGTACTCCAGACATCATTAAAGGTACCAGAGTTCTTCCAGTCCTTCCAGCAGAAGTTGCACATGCAATCAATAACATGAAGCGGGGAAAAGCTCCAGAAGAAGATGGAATTATTGTAGACATCATACAAGAAGCAAGTGGAGAAATTGGAACAGTACTCTCCCAAATTTTCACTCGATGCCTTAATAAAGGGAAGATTTCTGAGGATTGGAACAACGCTGCAATGATTCTGCTACTTAAAAAAGGTGACATTGAGGATCTCAGGAACTACAGACCTATCAGCTTCCTATCAGTGATTTATAAAATCTTCACTAAAGTTCTTTCACACCGCTTGAAGGTGACAATGGACATGGCTCAACCGAGAGAACAAGCTGGATTCAGGAGTGGCTACAGCACAATAGATCATATCCACGTACTGAGAGAACTAATTGAAAGAGCGAGGGAATATGAGCTTCCATTGTGCATGGCTTTTATCGATTATGAAAAGGCCTTTGATTCGGTGAAACCATCAGCAGTTACAATGGCTCTGAAATCCTGCGGTATTGAAGATGCATACATTAATATTATTAATAACATTTATGAAAATGCAAGTGCAAAGATTCGGCTGTTTGAAAATACAACACACATAAAAATTGGAAAGGGAGTGAGACAAGGTGACACCATATCTCCGAAGCTCTTTAATGTCACATTGGAAAATGTCTTTCAATCACTGAACTGGGGAAACAACGGGATAAAGATTAATGGAGATTATCTAACCTACCTTCGTTTTGCTGATGACGTAGTCATTTTTGCAACTACCCCATCAGAGCTGCAGAGTATGATCCAGGAACCTGCTGACAAGAGTAAAGAAGTGGGATTAAAAATGAACTTTCAGAAGACAAAAGTGATGTTCAATGCTTTTACAAGAAATGAAGATTTATCGATTGATGGAGGAAAGCTGGAGATAACAGACACGTACGTTTATCTTGGACAGCAGATATCAAGTGAGGGTCAAATTGATGGTCAAATTGATGAAGAAATTAATCGGCGTACAAAACTTGCCTAGAAAGCTTTTGGAAGAAACAGCATAATTTTCAAGAGCAATATGCCATTATGTCTTAAAAGAAAAGTGTTTCATCAATGCATCCTTCCAGTGCTTACGTATGGTGAAGAGACGTGGACCTTAACTAAAATACATACAAAGGCTGCAGACAACTCAAAGTAGCATGGAGAGGTGCATGCTTGGTGTAACCAGGAGAGATAAGAAGAGGAACACGTGGATCCGAAAAATGACAAGAGTGGAAGACATCATGATCAGAGTTAAATCCCTGAAATGGCAATGGGCTGGACATACTGCTAGAAGGACAGACCATCGATGGACAGCCGAAATTTTAGATTGGATTCCAAGGGACAGGAAAAGACCCAGAAGAAGACCACATGGAAGATGGGTGGATGAAATTCGAAAGTATGCGGGAGTGACATGGAGGAGACTGGCACAAGACAGACCGTTATGGAGTAAACTTGGGAGACCTTCGTACAGCAGTGGATTGATAATGGTTGACACTGATGATGATAATGATGATGATGATATATATATATATATATATTTTTTTTTAATTTTTTATAGATATTTTAATTCACTTTTTTCAAAATTTACTCTAATGTATTTACTCTAATTTAGTAATATAAGCTAAAGACTTCAAACACTTCTTTACATCTTGCATACTTTCTTAATGACGCACAGTTCTAAAGATTCGCTGATCCAGTTTGATTTACCTTTTAGATCGTTTCTTTCTTTTATATTAAGGTCTGTTCGATTTATAAGAAAGTAACTGTACTTAGATTCTTCTTTTAAGCTTGGAATAAGGGTCATGATTTTAGGATACCGTCTACTCCTTAAGGTGTTAAACTTATTATTCCAGCTCTCTATCGCATTTTTGGTTCTGTGCTGTAGATTATGACAGTTCCATATCCTAGTTGTAAAGACAGAATTTTCAAGTCATTCATTCAAAAAATAATCGTAAAATTCCTGTAGCTTTGGTTGCTGTGGTGAACTTCGTTGAATTGATAACCGTCAGTTATCTATGTCTGCATCTGGAAGGTTTGCTAATGCTGTACATCGATGCAGACATAGATAACCTTCCAGATGCAGACATAGATAACCATCCTTTATCTGTGTCTGCATCTGGAAGGTTTGCTAATGCTGTACATCGATGCAGACATAGATAACCTTCCTGATGAAGACATAGATAACCATCCATTATCTGTGTCTGCATCTGGAAGGTTTGCTAATGCTGTACATCGACGCAGACATAGATAACCTTCCAGATGCAGCCATAGATAACCATCCATTATCTGTGTCTGCATCTGGAAGGTTTGCTAATGCTGTACATGGCAGCAGCACAAAACTGGTTCAGGCGTTTCAATGCTAGGAACACTAGTCTCGGAAACAAGCCATGGTCAAGATGTCCAAAAACCACCAACACTGACACTGTGGCTAAAATGTGACAATGAACTCCAGCGTCATTACGTGACATTTGGCAGCTGAAATGAGGTCTTCTCCATCCCCCATCATTCACCACCGCACCAGCTTGGTTTCTTCTCTAGGCACCATTGAATGAATCCTCATGCATTGTCAACCCAGCAGGTGAAACAACATGTTGCCCTCTGTTTCAGATTGCTGTCAAATCCATAGGATGTCAACTTTTGGTGTCGTATTGTCACAGGTAATGAAAAGCAGATATTCCTACACCAGCAAAAACACAAGTGTTGGGAAACTGCTGGCAACCAGCTATCAGTGAAGGGTCACTGCCTGAAATCTGCCGTTCACGGCATGGTAGCGGTCCGATGATGGCTGTCATTGATGGCCCAGCAGAATTGCCATAAATTGCGGGCCTCCAAGCAAGTGCCACTAGTGGCCCGTAGCTGGCAACCGATGCAACCCCAACACAAGGTAGAAGCAATGGGATTGTGCATGCGCAGAAGCAACACGTGCTGTGTCTCTCGTGATACCAGTTAGTAGAAGATGACGCTATCGCCATCGTGTTGTTTTAGTGGATGTTGCGAAAAAAAGCCATATATAGAGAGAGGCGAATTAATTTCGAAATGCCACGTCGGGGAAGGTATCAGATTAAGCCATAAAATACTAGATTATAGACACGAAATACACCCACTCAATTCCCATGAATGACAAGAAAAAATGTCTGTGTAAATTCAATAATTATTAATGAACTGTAAGAAATAGTCAATTACTCTCGTGTATTTATAGAAACTCATTTCGTAGCAAAATTCCTGCACTAACAGACAAAGAATCGAGAATACAGACAGCGACGAAATACACAAACTCCATTCCCATGAAAAACAAAAAATAATTTCTGTGTTATCTTTCGTTTTAACATACGCTAAACCGCTTGAAACAACAGTCCTGGAAAAACATTAAAAAAGCTTTTGTTGGAGGAGAAAAAAAGAAAAAGTATTATACGCTTACAAAATTTATCAATTATTTGGGGGGGAAAAAGCATTGCTATGTGTATATATTGTACTCATCCATGGGTTTAATACACAAGACTGGAGGAAATCGCTTCTAAAGATAACGAAGAGTAAAATAAAATATATTTCCTTTTTAAAACAAATGTAGCTTCGGACAGCGGAAAGGAAAGATACAATGTTAAAAATGTAACAGAATGTGACATGAACGGGTAAATATATTAATTCAACAATCGCCTTTCAAGACGACAAGGACAGCACAAAACTTTGGAAAGCGCCTTTAATTTGGTACACTCGTTGAAAATGAGTGAAGTTTCCTTAAGGTAAAAAAAATAGTAATCGTTACGTTGAAAAAATAAATTTATGAATTACATGAAACTGACATTTATGAAAAATAACTCACAATATTGTAAAATTAAAAAGAGAACCAATTATTACACATTTCGCAGGAAAGAGGCTCAGCTTCAAGCAAATGGTAGTGAGTGGCAAATCAGTCCAGTTGCTAGAGCGTCCGCTTCCCACCCAGACAGTCCTTATTTCGTTTCCAGCCAGATCCAAACGGGCGTGTTTTCAGGACCTGTTGAGAAAATTTCTCCAGCGCAGTGCTATAGTGTAGAAGTTTCGTAAGGGAGAAAAAAGTAGCTATAGCTTTGGGAAACTGCGGTTATCCTATATTTATTTATTTATTTATTTTTATGACTACTACTAGGAAATTGGCGGACGAGATTCGGCAAACCATCAGTTACGTCACGTGATTGCCGGCTGACTCTGCCGGGAAACTAGTGGACCACATTAGGCTAGCCATCATTTACAACACGTGCTTGCAGGGCCGCTGAAGGGTCACTTGTGGCAACTACTGCCTGTCGTGGATAACTAATTGCCCTGTTCTGGCAATTAACAAGTGATGCGGGTGCCACTGTTGGCCCTCTGCTGGCCCGAACTACTAGCCCATGTGGTTGCCGCCGGGTCATTTTATTGACGGTTGGGCGGCGGCAACATAGTGCTGGGCCACCGCTGGCATTGCTGGCTTGAGTGCTGGCCCAGCACCGCAGTTTTTGCTGGGACGTTATTCTAATACTGGTAGCTAGTGGCTGAGGTCACTGCAGAAAGCACAGCCAGTGGTGCAAAGGGGATGATTCAAAAGGAAAGTCATACTATGCATTTGGTGGAACTGGGAGGTTCCTGTGAGCCAAGAAATCGTTCCGCATGATCAGGCTGTGTACGGGAATATTTCTGTGCTAAACAACTGCAGAGGATCCATGATGCTCCGCTTCAACGCTGCCCAGTGCTCATCAACAAGAAACAGGCGATGTAGGAGCATAGAGTGCCCCACAATCCCATACAGCATGGCAGTACCACTCGAAATCTTCTGAGCGGTATCACTGTGGGACCGTGGCTCTGGGAAACATTGACAAAGGACTATAGAAAGCCATGAACTGTACTTTGCAGAATCAGGAGAGAGAGAGCGCGCGCGTGTTTGTGTGTATATTTCTTGCATCATTAACGTTTTAGCTGCATGGGTTGAACTTTTGTTTTCCCCTGGTACAACATGAACTCAAACCGCTACAACGAAATCATGATTTTGGTAGAAATCAAATTAAATTTGTTTTAACATAAATTATGTGCTTCAAAAGTAAATATATAAAAGCGATAACTCTGAATTCATATAATGCCATATTATGGTGAAACTAACTTATTTTATCATGGGAAAAATTACATTTATTATACAAAATGGAGCACTCACTTCAATCCAGTTGGCGTTCAAAAAATTGCCTATATCCACGAGACCATCATCAACTGTAGTTAGAAACAAGATTAGTAGTTAGAAATAAGCAGTTTCGTCAACTGTAGTTAGAAACATACATTAGTCTTTCAATAAAATAATTCATTACATGTTTAATAAACAGAAAATTAACAAAAAAGCGACTGTATAGCTCATATGCTGTTAATACAGATGAATACGGACTATTGCCACGGCTACGAAATGGAACCTTTAGTGATCCGGAATAGCTGCATTCCCATAATTTAGTATTTATGAAATAAGACCACGAAAATGACTTCCAAATACATGATTTTGCTTAATTTATTGAAAAAGATACCGGAAATTCCTTTTCTTTTAATTATTTCATTCAAAGCTGCCGTAAAAGATTTTTGGCTTTAGGTGCATTTCATTTAGTATTTCTTTTACTATTTTCTTATTCAGTTTCCGCGAAACATTTTGTAAAATCTTTTTGCTGAGGTTAGAAGCACTTTTAGACGCGACACCCACATCCGCACGATACGGCGGTTACGGGGACTTTCACTACGCTTCTGCCAATGTGGAAATTATATCCAAAGGCCTTTATAACCGAATCTGACTTAAATGCTTAAGATAACAAGTTAGTAAAATCATGCAATGCGTTGATTATGATACGCTTTCCAACATACCAGAAATCATTACTCAAGTTATTATTCAAGTTATGAGGGTAATGGCTATAAAATCAATCTCGCTCCTATGACCTGACCTTTGACCCCATCTCGATGATATTCAACAGAACCGGTAAAATGTACTTCCGGAACAACAAGTTAAAGTTTTGTCTCAATCGAAGCATTCTTACCTAAGTCATAACGCACAAGGGTGGTGGAAAGGATCCCACTCCTATGTCCTGACCTTTGACCCTATTTCGCCCATTTTCAATAGGATTCGTCCCCAGGTAGTCCTTTACCACATACTAAATTTTCATCGAAATCGAACCATTTTTACGCACGTTATGACTCATAAAAGCAATGGAATGAATCCCGCTCCTATGTCCTGACCTTTGATCCCATTTCGCCCATTTTAACTAGAATTCCTTACCAGGTGTTCTTTTACCACATACTAAAAATTCATCCAACTCGAACCATTTTTACGCAAGTTAGGAAGCATAAGGATGGTGGAATTTATCCCGCTCCCATGTCGTGACCTTTCACCCCATTTCTAAAGACGGACGGACGGACAAAGCTGGAGCATATACGCTTCTTCAACCTACGGTTGGAAAGCGTAAAAAATGTCTTTATTTAAACAAATATTCTTTTGATTGGAATATTAGAGTTTAAAGAAAGCAAAAAACCCTTTACGTACCCGTATATTATTGTCCGGGATGTAAGGTCAGGTGATGCGTAACATCACAGCCTCTCCTTGACAAATGTCAACCCCGCCTTCTCGTGGTGTATCCTGTTCCCACTAAAGGGGCTCTGACGACCGCCAATAGCGGTATAACTATACCATCGGGATTAGAGGAAATGCTATCCCACACTCAACCCGCTTGGCCAGCGTGGTGAGTTATGGCCAAACCCCTCCAAAATGGTTCCACAACTTAAATCTTGGCCCCCAGTCTCCGGCAGCTGGAATGTACCTGGCCAAGGCAGCGGGCCAGTGCGACATGAAGGCCGAGGGTGCTAAGAATCCCCGGAGGACCGGACTAGGCTGCCATCTGATGCTGACCTTGGCTACGTATAATAGACGCTCCCTATCTTCTGATTCAAGGCTTCTTGAATTGGAAGAGGAACAACAAAGGATCAAGTGGGACATCGTCAGGCTAAGTGAGGTAAGGAGAAGAGGAGATCTCATTGAACTGAAAAGTGGACATCTCTTCTACTATCGTGGGACAGATACTGGCATAACTAGTGGTGTTGGATTTATAATAAACAAGAAACTGAAGGATAAAGTTGTAGAAGTTGAAAGTTTCTCTGACAGAGCTGCACGACTCGTTATCCAACTCTCGAGAAGATACCAGGCTCAGATTATTCAAACTTATGCACCAAATACAAGTCATCCTGAAGAAGAAATTGAAGAATTTTATGAGGAAATTCGTCATCTAAATAATAAAGGTAAGCAACACTTGAAGATAATTATGGAAGATTTCAATGCAAAAATAGGGCAACAGCAACAGAATGAAACTTCAGTAGGTAAATTCGGTCACGGCAACAGAAACCAGCGTGCAAATACTCTCGTTGAGTTTGCAGAGGCAGAAGGGTTTTTCATCTTGAACTCCTTCTTCAAGAAAAAGCCACACAAGAAATGGATATGGAGAAATCCAAATGGGACGACAAGTGAAATTGATTTTATTATGTGTTACAAAAAATTCGTCATAGAAGACTGCAGTGTGCTAAACAAGTTCAACACAGGTAGTGACCATAGATTGGTGAGATGTAAGATGTACCTCAACACTAAACTCGACCATGGCAAGCTCATAAGACAAACAAAATGTATTGACATAACCAACCTTTAAAAACACCATAATACCTTCAAGTTGGAACTGAAGAACAGATTCTCTGCTTTAGAAGGCCTAACATCGGAAGAAGTGGATATTTCTGAAGTTAACAGAAAAGTAACCAAAAGCTCTTATGGAAACAGCAACAAAATTAGTTGGGTCTAAGAACAAGTTGCGTGTGAACAAATTATCAGGAAAAACCAAAATGTTGATGCAAAAAAGAAGAGAGATGAGGACAACTAAAGAAGATGTGACTTCTAAAGTGGAATATATAGAGCTATGCAAGACAGCAAGAAAAAGTATCACTGAAGACGTAAGGAAATTCAACTGTGAACTAGTGAGGAAAGCAATTGAAAACAACCAAAGCCTAAAGATAGCAAAGGGACATCTCAGTAAGGGAAGAAAACAGATTATGGCACTGAGAAAAGAAGATGGTTCTGTAACACGAAATAGAGGTGAAACTTTGACAAGAGTGAAAGATTTCTACTCCAAATTATATGAAAGGGATGATACATGTACTCCAGACATCATGAAAGGTACCAGAGTTCTTCCAGTCCTCCGAGTAGAACATCTATGAAAATGCAAGTGCAAAGATCTGTGTCAGCACGTACCGTTTGGCGTCGTCTGCAGGAGCGGGGACTCGTCGCACGGCACCCATTGCTCCGATTACCATTGACGTTACACCACCGGTGAGTGCGGCGGCAGTGGGCCGCTGAACGCCGCACCTGGACTACGGAATGGCACAACATTGTCTTATCCGACGAATCCGGCTTCTGTCTGCAACACCACTTGGTCGGATCCGCGTGTGGCGGCACCGCGGCGAGAGACTGTATGACGCCTGCATTATGCATTGCGATACCGGTCCGTCGCCAGGCGTTATAGTTTGCGGCGCAATTGGATATGACACCCGCACCCCTCTAGTACGCATCGCCGGTACACTCAACAGCCACCGTTACATCTCCGACGTTTTGGAGCCTGTAATCCTCCCTTACCTTCAGAACCGGCCAGCGGCCACGTTTCAACAGGAAAATGAGCGCCCGCACGTGGCACGCATCGTGCAACAATTCTTTACGGCCCACCATGTGTGACTGCTGCCGTGGCTAGCCTGTTCTCTCGATATGTCGCCCATCGAACACGTCTGGTCGCTGATTGGCAACCGAGTGGCCCAGCAAGCACCACCAGCGGCTACGCCTGATGAACTGTGGCAACGTGTGGAAGCAGCCTGGACCTACATACCCCAAGCCCACATCCAAAGCCTCTTTCGTTCGATGTCGCGGCGTGAAGCGGCCGTTATTGCCAGCCATGGGGCCACACCAACTATTGATGTCTGCGTGTTCCGCAAGTCGCATGGGCCTGAAAGCTCAATCGTTTCATCTTTGTATCTGTTGTTATGTGTCCAGTAAATCTGGCTTTGCTATCTTGTGTCCTTCTTGGTGTTGCATTTTGGATGGCCAGCAGTGTATATACAACGATTTTCTTCCCTAAATTTAACGATAAAAAGACATATATTACAAAACGATTTTTTCCAGATACGGACAACTGTATTTAGAGCAAACCTGAATTAGGGGAAACGAGATTTAGGGGTAACCAGATTAGGAAAACGAAATTAGGGGAAATGGGAATTATGGATGAGATAGTTACTAAGGAAATCTTTTTAGCCCAAGTGGCAGGAAGGAAAGGCAGAGGAAAGCCAAGGAAGTCATGGGAGGATCAGATTCAGGAGTGTCTGCATGTGAAAAAGATTATGAGTATGAAGTATAGACGTTCTTGTGCACAGCGTGCAATGGATGTCAGTGAAGCCCGAGTTGTGTGTCAAGACCGCTGTAAATGGAAAAGTTTGATACGGCAACAGTAAGTAAAAATGTTCTGGTTGTTTGTATTTCTTTTTGGAGCTAACCTCTGAATCTCAGAGAACAGCTTAGTGACATGTATGTATGTATGTATGTACGTACGTACGTACGTATGTATGTATGCATGTATGTATGGGAATTCGGGTAAAAGTGATTTCGGGGAAACGCGATTAGGTTAAACGGGATTAGGGCAAACGGGAATTGGGATGAAAATCATCTAAACACGTGGCGTCAGTGGTGCAAATAAATCCATCGCTCTTTCCACGTTGCGCAACGCACAGCAACCGAAAAATTGTTATTTCGCCGCCGTAGGGGAATCGAACCCCGAATATCTCGATATCTAGCCGAGCGCGTTAGCCTTTCACCACAGCGGCCAACAATTCACGGTGCTATGTGTGTTTTCCTTTTTCAGTCAGCATCTGACATCATAAATCCCCTAAGATGGGCTCAGCTACTGAGACGTCTCCATCTGGTGGTCATTAACGGTACTGGCTATATATAATTATAGCAATAATCCAAAGGGCGAGATCCAAGGTGAAAATCATCTAAATACGTGGCGCCAGTTGAGTAAATAAACCCATTGCTCTTTCCACGTTAAGCAACGCACAGCACCCGAAAAATTGTGTTTCGGCCGCCGTCGGGGAATCGAATCCCGAATCTCTCGATATCTAGCCGAACGCGTTAGCCTTACACCACAGCGGCCAACAATTCACGGGAATTAGGAGAAACGAATTAGGGGAAACAGTTGTTCACCAACGAAATACATCTTACCAGACGTCACCGATTATGACGCTATGTTTTGCAAGCAAAAGAGGGAAGCCATATCCCAAGGCAATTTCTGCTCCTGTTGATGACTTGCCACATTTGCAAATATGCCGTTCTCTCGATTGTGTCGCTAATATGTAGGTGGTAAATTTCGCATTCCCTCCTGTCTGTGGCTATCTTTACGGTATGTTTTAGGCTTTAGTGTTTTAGAGATGACCTCAACACATCCAGGTTTTTTTTTTGTATGTTTGTTTTTTCTTGACAAGGAACTATAAATTTTCCTACTCACTTCCATGGATTCAATAGAACGTTGTTGACAGAAATTTTCCAACAATCTCTCTCTATATATAAAACTGAAGGTTTGTATGTTTGTTCCGCATACGTTCATAAACGGTTGGATGGATTTGCACCAAAATTGGCATACATACTCTTCATCACCCAGATTAAAATACGGGTGGGACGATTTTTAGAAATTTCATCCCTAAGGGGGACAAATGTGTTTTTACGGGGCCCTCTATAGACTGGGTGCAAGTCGGCTGCTGCGGTATTACTCCGCGTGTCAGAGCAACGGTCGTCAGGTGACGCCTCACTCCTCGCAAGCTTCCGCGGTTCAGGCATACGGGGAAAAGTCCGATTTTATGAACTGGTGCCCAGTATTGTTGACACGCTGAAATGATTCCCCTCGAAAACAACTTAGACTAACGGCAGAAACAGCAGCATATTACCCATCACCATCAACAGCGGCTCTCATGCAGAACAACGGCTCTTACTGATTTCACCAAAGTAAAAAATCATTTTAACTTTGCTACCCAAATGGTATCAGCACTTAATACCTCAAGAAATTTCGACGACGAAAGGGATTTTAACTTGGGTTGTATACTATCAAATTGCAGAGCAAAGACACTTTTGTGAGGAGGAGAAACCGAAGAGATAGATGCAGGAACAAGATGCTCAAGAAATTTCAGTAAATTTATAAAAATATTAAAGAAATGTTTGGATAAAAGGGTTTGAATAAGATCCCAGAATTCCTACAGAGCTGTACATTGTTTCGATGTGGAATCTTTACGGTAAGGTAAAATGCATCATATTGAGTGAATGACTCGAAATTTGCACCCTCTACTAAGAATAATACAGACTAGAGTGTCGCCGTGCGAATGTACAATTTCATTTGGGATCGCGTGACATGTGAATGATCTAAGTTGGGAAAACCTCTTTCCGAAACCTTTTACTTTTGGGTGTTAATTTATCAGCAAACATTTGCAATTATCTCCGTTATCAGGTTCTGGTTGACTACGCTGAACCACCCGGTGCCCAAAAGGTCTGAGCCGCGGTTTTGACTTCCTTTATTTCTAGCCTGAGTTTGAAACTCACGTCACATGAGGATGTTGCCCTGGTTCCTGCTGCACTGGTTTGGTCCCTTTTCTGGAAACAGTGCTCTTAAATTGCGGAAGTGCATTTCGTTGTAACTTTAGAAGTTCACAGGAGCAGTTAAGTAAACAAAAAACTGCTTCGAGAGTTTATAACTCACCATGAAAGCCCTTGCGTTCCAGTTCTCAATAGCGAACTCAAGTTTGGAATCTCTGCTATAATTATGCTAGTTTGTTGAATGTTAGAAGAGAGGTGCATTTTTTGTTTATTTTGCCAACAGGAAATGGTAAAGGATGAACAACTTTGTGGCAAACTCAAGCTTACAATTTTTTTAATTGCATATGTGGGGCATCTTTTGGTGTTTCGTTCTCCTACGTTAAGATATAAAGACAATCATTCTTAACGGTTAAATTCTGATATACCTCCCCCCCCCCCAGTGTTTAAGTGTTTGGCGAAAAACATTTTTTCAGAAAGAGATAATTCACATGTCAAACATTCTCTGCATTGTAAACTCCGTGTAACAAAATTTTCATTACAGAAGTAGTCGCGCTGAAAAATACATGCACATGCACTTTAATGTTCAAACTAAACCAAATTATCTTAAATCGCCTCACGCAGTGTGAGTGACATTTTTGGAGCTGTCAGCATCTCATTTGGAGAGTTTAAACTGCAGAGAGATTTCCTTTTGAAATATCACACTCGATAACTCTACAAACAGCCCTTAAGTTCGCAGTAACTGCGGCTACTTTTGTTCAATCTAACAAGAAAGGGGGAAACTATTGGGTCGTTTCATAATTATTGGCCGATTCGGACACAAAGAAACAAACAGCAGTAACAGACGACGAAATACCTTTTATTCCAAAACATTTCTGCCCTTGGCAGCAATACACTGTGCCCAACGTGTTTTCAGTGCATAAAATTCCACGGTGGCAGAAACTGGTTTAACAGTGATCTGAGGAATCGCTAACGGCAGAAATCAAAGCATCCTTGTTAGTGAACCGTTTGCCCCTCAAAAGGTGGTCCAAATGGCGAAACATGTGAAAGTCTGAGGGAACCAAGTCATGTGAATAAACAGGGTGAGAGATGACCTCGTACCCCAAGGCGTTGATTTTCGCAGGCTTCCAATAGACACATGCAGTCGTGCGCCGTTCTGAAGCAGCATGGGACCCAAACAATTGGCGAACGATGGTTGTTTGCTGCATAATTTCTGGTGACATTCGTTCGGCTGACGGCAGCACACGTCCGTTGTGATTGTTCGGCCTCGCGGAAAAAACTCATAATGAACCACAGTCTTGGCAGTCCACCACACAGAGATCAGAACCTTCTGTGGGTGCAACTCGGGTTTGGACATGTGTTTGGGTGGTTCCCCTTTATCGAGTCACGGGGCTGTTTGCTTCCTTTTGTCATAAAGCACCCATTTTTAATCAACCGTAAGGATCCGATGCAGAAAGGGAGCACTAGAATCACGTTTTTGGAGCGCAATGCATGTTTCCAGAAGCCGTATCTGCTGCTGTTCGGTGAGTTCGTGTGGAACCCAGGTATCCAGTTTTTAACTTTGCCCATAGCTGCCAGGTGTCTCGAAACTGTCGCTGATGACACGACAAGTTCGGCACTGAGCTCATGTACTGTGGACGTTGGTTTTTCTTCCACTTTTCGCCTTAAATGCACAGCGTCACATAAAACCGGATGACCGGTTCCTGGCTTATGACCGAAGGCAACATCACCGGCATGGAACTTGGAAAACAGTCTACGGACAGTTCTATCACTTCTCGTTCCGACAACCCACGCTCTATTGACATTTGCGACCGTTTCGGACATATTCCGGCCAAGTTTGAATTCATGTAAAATCACTAATTTCACGTCGGGTTGCTCCATCACGTCCCCAACTGCTGAGATCTGTCTAAAATACCGATTTATACACTTGAACTGAACCGATTCAATTTGCACGGGCGTTTGGTAGTTCCTCCTACGAGGCGTTCCTTGTAACCAGCTATGCAAATTCGCTTTGTCGGTATCGGCCAATAATTATGAAACGACCCAATATGCCATTAACTTTCCCTCCCCCAGGTGTATGAAAGAAAGAGGAAACTATGTCATTGTTTCTCTCGTGAAATGGGGTAATTACAAATTTCTAAAACGATTTATTTGATAACTCCAAGACTAACAATCATCAACAATCATGTTGTGGAAACAAAGTATTAAACGATCAGCAAGCTATCCGATACATCTGTTTATGCCGTGGTATGATGGTTACTATACATTGACGTTTTTGGAGTTTCCGAGTGAAGCTGCAATGTGTTTTTTCCCATGGCCGTCCTCCTATAAAGCTCCAGGCACGGCTGTTTTAAAACCTCTGTAGATAAAACGCACTTTTATTTCTAGAGGCCTGTGACAGACATTTTTACTTATTTTCACGCTAATTTTATCGTTGTTTGCAAGCACATATTACAATTTTTTTATTAATCTTAAAAGTACTCGTAAATTTCATTGCACCGGAAATACCTCTATACCCCTGCTGGCATTAAATCCTGGGTCAGCATAGGTTCGCGGTTAGCGATACGTGCAACTACACATTAGGTTGTACGCATAAGAGTAGTGTTCGTAGTTCCTACACCTGGAGTGGGGGTGGAATCAAGGACTTTTCAAGGTCCAACAAAAACTGCTTTCAAGGACCGAATCACATTCAAATTAAATTCACACATATGGAGTAAACGTTAGCACATATATGAATATGTGTGCAAAGAGGTTACTTTAAAAACGATTTTAATTAATGGCACTCTAAAATTTAAAAAAGAATTAAAAATTAAAATTTCTTCTTTAAAAACAACTACTCAGTGTAACGCAGTGCTAATGCAGTGCATACTAAATTTTGCAAATTAATCTTTGTTATTCATCATTATAATCATTTACTCTTAATACACTGGTGTGCAAAAATTAAGGACGAAGAAGAGAAATTAGCATTACAGCGGAACGAGCAGGCAGAACGGACCGAAAGACCGCTCAAGAGATAGACTAGGGCCCGGAACGATACGGCATGGGCATATATGCAATATGACGTACGAAGGGGGGTGTCGGAAGGGTATAAAGCACTCGGGCGGTGTACGCTCAGCAATTCGGTGAAAGCTATTGCACGGTGTACATCAGTTTGAACGACGTCGAGTTGCTGCCGCCGTGTGATATGGCCAACAGGCAATCCAGTAGACGACATCTGGATGACTTTACCCGAGGTCGCGTCATTAGGAAGTTGGAAGAAGGTCGAAGTGTGACTAGTGTGGCCGAGGAGTTCGGAATCGCTCACAGCATCGTTTCACGAGCTTGAAGAGCATTTCAAATGACAGGAACAGCTGTCCGAGAGTTTAGCAGTGGTCGTCCACGAGCAACCACGGCGAAGGACGACCGGTATTTTGTCCTACAGGCGAGAAGAGACAGACGGCAGACAGCGAGAGAAATCGCAAGGCACATGCAACAAACAACTGGACGTCCGTTATCGCGTTTTACCGCGCCAGGAGGCTGCACAAAGGTGGTCTATCTGCACGACGACCAGTACGGTGTGTGCTATTAACGCCTGCTCATCGAAGACGGCGGTTTCTGTGGTGCCAGGAACACAAGAACTGGACACATCAGCAATGGGGTCGAGTTGTTCTCTTTACGGATGAGAGCCGCTTTAGTCTGACGAGCGATTCTGGACGTATACACATCTGGAGAGAGCAGGGAACACGCAATCACACCTCCAACATCATCGAAAGGGACCGGTTTGGAGGTGGCGTAGTTCTCGTTTGGGGCGGTGTCATGCTTGGTAGCCATACTGACATCCACATCTTCCAAGGAGGTTCAGTCACAAGTGTCCGCTATTGTACCGAGGTTTTCCTGCCTCACGTGCGTCTGCTTAGAGGTGCTGTGGGTCCTGAGTTCCTCTTCATGAACGACAACGCTACCCCTCATCGTACAGTGGCTGTCGCAGTGCTGTTCGAGAGTGAAGATATTCAACGCATGGATAGGCTCGCAAGGTCCCCGGACCTAAATCCGATCGAACACGTGTGGAACCTTCTTGGGAGACGCTTGGCAGCACGTAACCAGCCGCCAGCAACGATTCCGCAGCTGCGATTGGTACTACAAGAGGAATGGGCCGCGATGCCTCAACAGCTCCTTGACAACCTCGTCCTCAGCATGGACAGACGTTGTAAATCCTACAACGCAGTCAGGGGTGATCATATCCCCTACTAAAGACTGGATTTTTCTTGGCAGCCGCCTGTCGCATGGACGTTTCTGTCTTGTGTCCAGTTGTGCTCGAAGCTGCCTTTTCAATAAAGTGCCTTTGTATTCTTTGGATTCTTTGTTTGGACGGTTTTGCTCACTTGACCCATATTCTTACATCTTGGGGATCTAATGGTATGATTTGAGTTGATGTGGAGCACTTCTGCACGGCGTTACATTCGAAAAACCGTCTCGTCCTTAATTTCTGCACGCCAGTGTAGCTGTCCAAATAACGAAAATATGAAAGGAAAAATTATTTTACAGTGAAATCTGATAACGTATTTGTAGGGACTGCTATTTCTATAAAGTGGAAAGTCGATATGGTGGTCTACCTAAATTTAAATCATTTGAAATAACGAAGCTACTTGTGTTGGATAGATAAGCTGACATGATATAAGAATGTACAATTTAATAAACTAAATAAAAGTAAAATTTTATATTTCTTAAGAATACTATTAAAAGTTGAAATATTTCTGCAAGAAATTCAAATAATTTTTGCTGGTTATAAAAAGTGTAATTCTCTTAAGGCATGATTGATATTTCTTCGTCTGATATACGTACACTCAGTAAACAAAACATTACAAATAGGGGTGATGGGTAATGGTCATGTATAATGTTTTGCGATTGTGGGACACTACTTGGTAATCGCATATACGGTCCCTTATGTGACGTCTCCCATTCGACCTGTGAGAAGAGCTGTTAGAAAAGGTATCTCTTTCCACTGTGATTTCTTGTACGCTGACGAGAAAGTGGTCGTTTGTTGACAATTTTGCAGCCTTATTCAGTGTTTTAGCTCCGAATATCTTCTTATTTTCATTGATTGCTGTTAGGAATTCTGATTAAACGATTTCTCAGTGTTGTTTATACCAGAAAGATGTTTGTTATTGCATGGCTTACAGCACCATTCATCAATATTTCTTTAATTGTGCTTTATTTACCGGGATTTTCATCAGCATTTTGCACTTAGGCAGATTGGTGGATGAAAACAGCTTTATAAAAATTTATCATGAGTGCCTAAAATGTGTGTGATCTTGAATATCGTTATTAATGGAATTCTCACGAGGGACGAGCATAAAATCGGGTGGGGAAAGAAATCCGAACAGCTCGAAAAAGTTCATATATGAAAATTACTCTGTCATGTGTTTGCGGCAAAAGCGAAAAATATTCACGATTGGTAAGTGTTTTGATGTGTAGCTTATCAGTGAACTTTGCAGTGTCATTAGAAACTGGAATGCTTTACACTCGTGTAAGGCCTATCTAGTCAGGCTGCTCACTATTTAAGTATGCACCTATACTACTTATTTCCCTCCTTCTGTGCGTGTTCTGCAAATTAAAACCATTTTGAGTGGAATATCCTGTTTTCAACATTTTTCTCCCTTCGAACATAACATCCTCATTCATACCTTTATCATCACTTAACTGGGCTTGCCCAAGATTGTGAAATACACCACGTTTTTGAGTATAATGTGTATTAGTAGAAATCTCGAAGTTTCTGAAAACGTTTAAAGCATCTTCTAACAAAGAAACGTATCCAAAATAATAATTAATAGAATGACGAAAACCAAAATTCATTTTAACTGTTATTTTTAACAGTTAAATTGAGCTAATTATCAACTCAAACCACGCCTGCACTAACTGACAACAAAAACACTTCAGGAATAAAGTGTACAAGAAATTACAGCGGAAGGAAATACCTTTTCTAACAACGCTTCTCATTGGTCGAATGGGAGACGACACATAAGGGACCGTATATGCAATTACCAAATAGTGTCCCACAATCGCAAAATATTATACATGACCATGAGTAATGCGCATCCCCCGCGCAGTGTGGAACAGACCAAACCGAACGCAAGCGATAAATAGGCGAACACCAGGGCTTCCCAACAGTGTATAGTAATCGATGAACATGGGTAAACGTAGTGATCTGAATGACTGTGATCGTAGACGTATTGTCGGCGCAAGACAGATGGGTGATTCTATCGCCCAAGTGGTAAGAACCCTAGGTTTCCGAGGCAACCGTGTGAAGGGTGTACCGCGAATATATACCATCGACGGATGTACCAGCGTCCAGAGAGCTAGGGGTGGCCGATCACACGCCATTGATGACCGGGTCGATTTAGACTACCCAGGCTCGTACAGGCCGACTGCCTAGCGACGGTGAAGCAAATCCCATGCAGGTTAAATGACGGAGACCCAAGAAGTATCAACGATCGAACGGGTGCACGGTGCGTACTCTGGGATTCGGGAGCTGGTGCGTACTCTGGGATACGGGAGCTGGTGCGTACTCTGGGATACGGGAGCTGGTGCGTACTCTGGGATACGGGAGCTGGTGCCCTACTCGTGCGCCGCTGTTGACTGCTCGTCATCGAAAATTACGCCTCGTTTGGTGCCGGGAACATAAAAACTTGACATCTACAGGGTAGCGTCGCGTCGTGTGGTCAGATGAATCCGTTTTCAGCTGTGCCGAACTACATGGGAGAGTGCGGGTATGGTGTCGACAGCATGAGACTATGGCCCCGTCGTGCCAGGTCGACTCTGTTCAAGGCGGTGGTAGCTCTGAAATGGTTAGGGGGGACGTTCAAATTGGACACATTAGATTCTTTAGTGTGTCCGAAGAGGTCCTTAAGCGCTGCGCGCTACCAGCATGTGTTGGCTGATCACCTACAAGATTTCATGGCCCTCGCGCATCCTACAGCTGACAGTCTGTTTCGGCAGGACAAAGCACTGCTCCACCGAACAGCAAACACCCAGGCATGGCTCGAGGAACACTCATCTGAGTTGGGAACTATCCAGTAGCCTCAAGGTCCCCGGATTTAAACCCTGTGGAAGCTTTCTGGGATGCCGTGGAGTAAAACATCAGATCCATAGATCCTGGACCGACGTCTCGGGAGGAACTGTAGACAATGCTGCAACACGCTTGGCTAGCATTACCTTCGAAAACCCTCCGGCATCTGGTGATGTCGATGCCTCGACGTGTACAGACTTTTATTTTTGCTGGAGGTGGATCAACACTCTATAAGTGAGGTATCTTTAACGTTTTTCTCATTGAGTGTACGCTTGCTGAGCATACTCATCAGCAGCTTTCAAAAGTTCACCTATATATCTCTCCATTTGACTTTTTTCTCTTCAATGCTTCATTCTCATTGGTATCTAGATGCATATTTCGTTGTTTTCTAAAGCCCCTGCCATTTTTTTTTAATTTTTATTTTTTAGGAATAAAGGTGCAGGGTATCGAATTTTTCTTCGATATTTTTTATTAGAGTTCCTGTTAGCTTTTAAAATAACTTTTCCAAGTGCCAGATAATCATCGTCTTTATGCCTTTATTAGCTATTGGACACTATCATGAATTTTGTGTTCCTTAAACAGGAATAGTATCTTACTCAAAGAAACCGCCCCGGTGATGCAGTGGTCTGAGGGCTGGCTTCTGGCCATTCTTCCGAGGTGGGTCCTCGTTCAAATTCCGGTGAGGCATGGATGTTGTATTTGTCCTATGACACTGGCTCTCTCCCTCCTCTGGAACTATACTCGGGCCAAAGCTAACCTGATTATACTGCTAATGCTATGAAATCGATTTAGGGACAAGATATCTCTTGTGTTTCTGTATTTCTCCGCGCACTAATATTGGGGTGCCATGTGTCGTTGACCTTTCCCCCTAAGAGTGTATTAAGGCAAGATAGGAGGAAACTTCCCGCATTCCATCGCGATGTCCCACCTTCAAACCCCACACCTTCTCAACCTTGCCAACCACCAGACAAATGATTTCTGAATGAGTATTTTAAAACAGTAACCACAAAGAAAAGATCAAGCCATTATCTCCCCCTTACCCTCAAGCTAATAATTCTCTTCTCCCGCTCGAAGTAAATATCCCCAGTGTATAACTGTATAGCCTCTCTGACGTCATTGTCACTTCTGTTTAGAAGTAACATTGACGTCGCTAAAATGCGAATATTTGTAGTTTTTAGAAACGCGACCGAAACTGGGATCTTCCTTTTTTTTTATGTACGTACGTAGGACATTTTGAACATCTATATATCCATCGTTAAACAGCGTGAGCAACTCGATTTAAGGGTTTAACCTTAAGTAAAAAATATTCAAAATACTCTTTCGAATTTCTCAAAATTGCGTAATACCTCTGAGAAAGCCTCAGGAAAAACATCTAATTTTTGGAAATTGAATTTAAGCAGATTTCGCGGTTTTAAAATAAGCCCGTTTTAAAGCAAGTATTTCCCCGACTCACGTTTTTTTCTTTACTTTTTAATCTTTTCTAATGTTTTGGACGAGGCGTTAGATATTTTGAAGAACATTTTAATAAGTCAAAGAAACACTTCTTCTTTAGTGGACCGTTTCTTTTTTTATTAGCCAACAAAGCGCAGTTGTCTAACCATCCGTAACCTCGTGTTGTGTTCACTGCATGTCAAAGAACAATAGTTTTATAACGATGCAATTACATTAAATATTTCCGGCAGGGGTATGGTGGAAAGTGGATGCTACTTTCGCATCGTGGATATGCATAAACATCATGGTACCTTCAGAAACAACTATTGCTCTGTTCCAAGACGTTATCTGCCTGATTTTCTTTTTTACGCTTTCCAACCGTATATTGAAGAAGCGTATATGCTCCAGCTTTTTCCGTCCGTCTGTCCGTCCGTCTGTCGGCATGATAACTCACGTAAAAATGGTTCGATTTCGATGAAATTTTAGTATGTGGTAGGGGACCACCAGGGGACGAAACCTATTGAAAATGGGTGAAGTGGGTCAAAGGGCATGGCAAAAGAGTGGGATCCATTCAATTGCCCTTATGCCTCACAACTTGCGTAAATACGGATCGATTTCAATGAAATTTTAGTATATGGTAGAGGACCACCTGGGGACAAACCCTATTGAAAATGGGTGAAGTGGAGTCAAAGGTCAGGACATAGGAGCGGGATGCATTCCATTGCCCTTATGCGTCATAAGGTGCATAAAAATGGTGCGATTTCGATGAAATTTTAGTATGTGGTAGGGGACCACCTTGAGAGGAACCCTATTGAAAATGGGACAAATGAAGTCAAAGGTCAGGACATAGGATCGGGATCCATTCCATCGCCCTTATCCCACACTATTAAAGTGGACGTCAAGTCATTTTGCTTCCTATACTTCCAATGGAAAACCTTTTGTACACATTTCCTACACAATTAGTGTGTTCCCAATGATGGAAATTTGAACATCGATTAAAATAACTTCATATTATAACTTGGAATACTTAATATTTTCTAAAACATAAGCATAATTATATTAAAAAATAATAACGTTTCCTTTGGTGGTGTTGAAACCAGAAAAAAGATGACGCGACCTGTACTTTGATGACGTCAGTGGACAAATAAATGTTGGATTGCATAATTATGGTTATGGTTAAGAAAATATTATTACGGTTATGGTTTAGAAAATACAGTATTAAGTATTCCAAGTTATGAAACGAAGCTATTTTAATCGATGTTCAAATTTTCATTCTTGGGAACGCATTAATTGTGAAGAAAATGTGTACAGAAATTTTACCATTGGAAGTATAGGAAGTAAAATTACTTGACGTCCACCTTAAAGTAGCAATTCTTGTATGTATGTATGTACATTTCATTTTGAAAACGGCTCTAAGAATTTTGATGAAAGTCGTTAACCTACCGTTTCCTGGTACTAGAAATCGATTTAGCTTGATCTCGACTTTAGGAGAACCCCGAATTATAACGTTTTTAGTGTCATGGCGTCGTTCTATTAATGTTTCCAATGCTTAGAAATCTTATGACGTCACAATCTCGCGTTTGAGAATGTCGGCGCGCGGTCACGCCATCTGTCTCATTACGTCACGCGTTGTGTGTGGATCCTATTAAAGTTTTATGACGTCATACTCTTGCGAGCAGATGGTCGCGATTCCCATCTGCTTCATTACGTCACGTGTTGTGTGCGTATATCCGTCCGCACGATAACTCGCGTAAAAATCGTTCGATTTCGATGAAATTTTTAGTATCTGGTAGGGTATCACCTGGGAAGGAACCTTATTTAAAGTGAACGAAATGGGGTGAAAGGTCAGTACATAGGAGCGGGATCCATTCCACTGCTATTATGCGTCATAACTAACGTAAAAAGGGTTCGATTTCGATGAAATTTTAGTATGTGGTAGGGGACCACCTAGCCACAAACCCTATAGAAAATGGGCGAAATGGGGTCAAAGGTCAGGACATAGGAGCGGAATCTTTTCCATCACCATTATGCGTCATAACTTACGTAAAAATGCTTCGATTTTGATGAAATGTTAGTATGTTGTAGGGTCTTGCCTGGGGACGAATTCTATTGAAAATGGGTAAAATGGGGTCAAAGGTTAGGACACAGGAGCTGGATCTATTCCATAGGCCTTATGCATCATAACTTACGTAAAAATGCTTTGATTGCGATAAAACTTTATCATGTTATTTCGGAGGTATACCGAACCGGTTCTGTTGAATATCATCGATATGGGATCAAGGGTTAGGTCACAGGACCGAGATTTATTCCACAGCCATTATTCTCATAACTTGAGTGATAACTTGAGTAATGATTTCTGGTATGTTGGAAAGCGTATTATAATCAATGCATTGCATGATTTTACAAACTTGTTATATTTTCCACCTCTGTATTAATTCCTCCATTTGACAACAGCAATACAGAAGTAATTGAAGGTTACAGTATTAGTGAAGTGCGTTAACCTGATAACAGTAGCAATTGCTGTGCTTCGTTACGATCATCGTATCCAATCCCTTTAGGCTACTAAGCTTACGTCGTTGACTTTCTGGTCGTCCGCTGGTGGGATAATTTCCTTCCGGATAAATACTTGGATCGCGCCCTCAGCACCAGCTGCCTTTGCATTGAAGTTATTTATTTTGCATCGAAGTTATGTCTTTTGCACCGAAGTTATTTCTGACGTCTGTGAATCTGTGCTTAGTTTGGTTTTATCAGCGACCTCTGAAGGATATGTTTTCTAAAGAAAACTTCAGACTTGAGGCAAACATTTCTTGGAATGGTCTTTCAGGCTTTCATAAACAGAATGTTTCACTCAAATGCGTACTGTTGGATTCTGTGCTATTTTTCGCACTCCGCTGGAGTGGGAAATTATTTGCCATACAAAAATATTGCCCTTTCACCTACCAACGATCCATATCGTAAAACGATACTTCCTATGCAATTGTCCCGAACAAGTTACAGGCAAAAGAAAAAACTGTGAATCACTAGAGAAATAGGCCTGTCGCTTGCTGATCTGGTAATTCACTCTCTCACATCCCGCGTGTCCTACTGTAAGCCTGAGAGTTACTTTTCACATCGCATCTTCTGCATTGAGCATTCAGAGGTTTTCGCTTGAAGAGTTGGCATCCCGTTTCTAGATCCATATTATGGGGGGAGGGAGGCTAAAAGGATTGCAGCTCAGGGCCACCGCTAGTTCAGGGGTCTGGCAAAAAGGCCTGTAGCTTTTGAAATTTTTTTTGGTTCCCAACATAATGAGTGTGGCCCACATCCATTTTATTGAGGGCTGAAAACTTCGTGTGGGTAAAAAAGTTCCAAAAAACGTAAATTGAAGAAATAATTTCCGTAATTCATATTTTCATGTTATGGAATGTCTCTAGATGGTAGCACCAATCAATGATTAAGAGCTTAAAAAATATTTTCTCTCGTTCTTGTTTTTTCTTGCCTGTAAAATTAGTTCTTAACTTGGCAAGTGCCAACCGTGACTGTGACCTTTTGAATCATAATTGTTGAAATGTGTTTGTTTCCAGTGTTTACTTTCGCATTTAAATTACAAAAGTAAGTTATTGTGGAAACGCGCCAGTTATATATTTCAAGTACGCTTTGTTAGCGCCCTCTAGCTCTATAGCTGTTATCTTATTCTAAAGCATTTGTATTTTTGTTTATTTCTATTGACTCTGAGCTCTCTGCTAGCAGATTCTTAACTCTTCGGGTATGGATGAAAGTAAAAAATATCTTAGTGGATCTGAAAGAAGAAAGTTAAAAGAACTAAAGCAAAAGCAAGTAAAAAAATTCCCAAAATATCTTAATTTTTTTTTTGAAAGAGATTGAATTACCGTCAGCAAATTCTGAATTAAATATTGCTGAATTAAAATCAGCAAATTGCGATAGTGTGAACAGCATTGACGCTGCTAATGAGAATACAGCGCCTACAGCTAAATTTCCTTCTACTGATCCTGGTTGTTGTCCTGAGTCTGTTACTGATGAATTTAGAGAGCAGTGTGTTAAAGTTGGACCTCTGTATTTCCAAAACCGTTCGTTAAAGTACCCTGAATACAAACAAGTGTTTAAATCTCAAAATAGGTATTTATCAGACAGTTTATTCATTTGACAAATCCGTAACGGGGACTCAGTTAAAAGGATTGGCTTATGTATTCACCGACTACCGGAAAAGTTTATTGCTACCATTGTAAACTATTTTCTTCATGCAACTCCTATTTCGCTACTACTGGTTTTCGTAAATGCAGAAGAAGCTGTCTTATCTCATGAAAATTGTATAGAACATAGAAATTCTATTCATGCATGGCTACTTGGACAAAATATCCCCTCACGGGTTGATAGGGAATTAGTTAAACAGATTAATTTAGAGTCAGAATATTGGTGCAAGGTACTGAAGCAGTCATTCAATTTCTATGTGAACGAGGACAAGCATTTCGTGGAGAAAATGAAATTTTTGGAGTATACAATAATGGTAATTACTTAGGAATTCTAGAGCTACTATCTCAGTTTGACCCATTTTTGAAAGAGCACATTGCAAAGTATGGTAAAGGAGAGAAACAGGGAAAGACTTCGTATTTGTCGAAAACAATTTGTGAAGAACTGATTCAGTTAATGGGAGAAAAGGTTTTAAATAAAATAGTCAGTGAAATAAAGGAATCAAAATATTATTCATTGATAGTAGAGTCGTCACAATGTGCTCATGTAGACCAGATGACAACAGTGGTCAGATACTTCTACTCAGGGGAAATTAAAGAAAGATTTCTTTACAAATTTTGAAGATGACAATCCGATTTTTGGTGTAAATGTGACAAGGATGGTAAGTCAAATAATATCCGAAAATCTGAATTTTTTTTCATCGTCCTGGAGCGGGACTCGAATCCGCGTCTCCCAAATAGCGCCCGGGAATGCTAACCACTACACCACCCAGAACGACTAGCAAATCCTGCGATGGTTATATTGAAATTAATCGGAAACTGGAGACTTGGTTGCTTCGGGGTGGTGTAGTAGTTAGCATACCCGGGCGCTACCTGGGAGACGCGGATTCGAGTCCTGCTCCAGGACGATGAAAAAAAAATCAAGTTTTCGGATATTATCTGACTTACCAGCCTTGTCACATTTACACCAAAAATCGGATTGTCATTTTCAAAATTTGTATTATATGGTGTAATCCCGTATTGCTTTCATGTAAGATTTTTTTTTTTTTTTGTTTTAAGCCGATTGAAATTTACACTGGGTATTTTTTTGTTTGGTGAAGTTAAATCGTTTTTAAATAATTATGGCATCCCTTTAAATCGCTGTCGGGTACAATCTTATGATAACGCAGCAAACATATCTGGTTAGGATGAAGGCTTTCAAGGGCAAATGGAAAAGGGAAATCAATTCGCCCATTTTGTCCCCTGCGCATGCCACTCGTTGAATTTAGTGGGAGTTAGCGCTGTTGAATGTCGTCTGGAAGCCCTAATTTTTTTTCCTAACTACAGAGATTGTATGTTTTTTTCTCAAGTTTCTCTCGTAAATGGGCCATATTTTCTAGCAATTTGAACCAAAATGTGAATAATAAATTACTTCACTTAAAAAATTTGAGCAAAACTAGATGATGTTGTCATTACGAGTCAGTGAGAACATTGTTCACCAACTATGACAATATTTTGAACGCTCTAGATAGTATATCTGAGAAATTACAAGAAAAACCTTAATCTCAGCGGGAAGCAAAATCCTTACAAAAAAGTTAATGAAATTCGAATCTGTTTTCATGTGTGCTCTTTAATATGATATTTTAGAAAGATGTGATAAAGTTAGTACTAAATTACAAAAACCTTCACTAGATTTGTTAACTGGATGTAACCTTCTTCAGTCAATATCCTATTTCACTGCCAATGAAAGAAATAATTTTAAAGCATATGAAGAAATAGCTAAAACATTAAGTGAAAAATCTCCTGGAAGTTTTGTCGAATCACGATCAAATAAAACATATGCAGATGGCAATAACCGTAATGAAACTATTCTCCAAGGACGGAAAAAATTTGAAGTAGAAATACTTAGTGTGATTACTGATCAGTTGCATATCGAACTTAACAAACGTCTGTTACAATTTAAAATGTTCAGTCTCTGTTTCAATTCTTAGTTAACTGCCAAACTTCTAATTCTGTTGACCAAATTTCTCTAAATAACCGTTTAGAGTTTTACAATGAGGATTTTGATGAATCTTTACGTAGTAAAATTTCACAATTCTATTACTTTATCGAAAGTGTGAATGTTGTAATCAAAAGTGTGAACAAAACACAAACAAAGAAAAAGAAGGCGAAAGAGAAGTTACTTGCTAAGACATTGTAAAATACAATATATATATGATAATAATTTGATTGATGTTTTCCTAAAAGTATACACCGTATTAAAACTATATTTGGTAATACCAATAACCAACTGTCAAGCAGAGAGTTCTTTTTCGAAAATGGCCTCTGTAAAAAATAACTTGCGATCGACAATGCTTCAACAAAGATTTAATGGTCTTGCTATCATGTTATTAGAACATGATACTGCTAGGCAGTTATCGTTCGACAATGTCGTGCACTCCTCCACGAAATTCCAAGCAAGAAAAAGGGCATTTTAAAGACAAACTTAAACTCCTGAACTATGTGTGATCTTTTGTTTTCGTGCGTGGATTTCTATTTTTGTTGTCTATATTTGATTCAATGTTTGTATTTCTTTAGTAATAAATATTAAAAATGATAATTCAATGAATCTGTTCATGTCTGCAAATGTACATAAGATGTATTTTACAAGGCGACGAGGCCATTAAATCCTTACACTGCGGCGTATTTAGAGGAGCGGCCAAAGGGGCCTTGGCCCCTTCTGAAAATATTTCATTTCTTTGTTAAAATGCGACGTATATTATAAAAATGCTTTAATTTAATAAAGATGCGCAAACTTACAACAAAAAAACAGTGCTTTAATTTTTTCTTCTATTTTTCATGAACTTTTATTTTGTCCTGATGAATTTCAAAAACTTCCATTTTTGGTCGGCCGCCTTCGAAAAAAAAATTCTATATACGCCCCTGTCTTAACATTGCATACAGTATGTATATGACATACATATCTTTCGTATAGGGTATAGGACATAGATATTTTACAAGCATTTGTGCCCAGAAATATGGACCCCAAAATCTTCAGTAGCCCAGGGCCCCGAAAAAGCTTAGTCCGGCTCTGCCAGTTCCCATTGCATGTCGTGTCGGAATTAATGTCTTATTTGTCAATATGGATGAATTTACTATTAAAGAGATTGAGAAAGGCGTCCAGGCCGACAAATGCGTTCTTGTTGGAAACAAAAAGGGGAAGAGTGAATGCTCGAAGTTGTTTCGTCTCATTGAGAAACCAGAATATGTGTCACAGTAACACCAATTTTCACAAGCTTGTGATGAGTTGAAAGTTTCCAAAATGTGAATGCTGATTTCATGAGTGTTCCCTTCTTCTGAGGAGCAATGATGAAATCAACATTCACATCTTGGAAACGTTCAACTCATCACAAGCTTGTGAAAATTGGTACCGCTGTGAAACATAATCTGAAGCTTCATTACGTTATCAAGAAAACAGCAAAAACTGAAGTTAAACATGCAACAAGTTGCTTAATTCATAAATTCTGACTGTAGCACCATCAAACTGAAGAACAGCCTTAACATTACTGCGAAGGGACTTTTTGATTTTCTCGCAGATGTGTTTTAAAACATGTGTAAAACAGTTAGGTTTAGTTCCCTAATAATCAGCGAAATGGGTTATTTCTGTTCTCAGCTGTATCTCCGCTTCTAAAAGTCTGATTGAAAAACTTTTTCATGCACGGTATACCCTTCACTGTAGTGAAGATAGCATATGCCATCCAATTTAAATAATGCCAAGTTTTTCCTCAAGGTGTTGTACATGTATAAACATTTTTTTTTTTTTTTTTTTTGCTATCTCGGCTTCAAAACGTTGCGTTTGAAAAATTATTCTTCCATTGCATAGTTCCAGCTACGAATAATATTTTACCCATGTTTTCTACTTTTTAACAATGCAATGTGTACTATGAATGTGTACTATGATCAACACTTGGATATTAACAAGAGCATCTCCGACTGAAGAAATCCTTTCTTAGCGGGGTGCCCTTCGCTATGAAGATAAATTTGAGTTCATTTCCTTCTTTAAATAAAGCTCAGTTTCCCCGCCAGGAAGATGAAGTTATATTATTGTGTTTCCTTCCATATCTCTGCTTCTAATTGCTCGATTTGAAGTATTTCTTTGCCTTTCCTGTATGGGAAATGTTTTGTGTACAAATTGTGAGTTTTACTAACTCACATTTTTGTTGCTAGTAAACATAAAAGCATATGTTAATCATACAGTAGAATTGGAAAATATAAATACTTGCGCATGTTTTACCAATTCTAGAAATCTGTATGGTTAAAAAGGTTATATTTTTTAAGTGGTTCCATTCACTATGAACAACATTTGGCACATTCTGTATTTCTAATATGCAGAGTTTTTACGCTATGGAGTCTGTTCTTGAACTTCTTGTCTCTGCTAACATACTATGGTGTGATAAAGTATTTTTATCCAATTCTCTGTAAAAACGAGGCAAGTATGTATATCTGACGCAGAGCCTGAAATATGCGTTTAATGGTTCATCACTGAACCACTTATCACCGTCTCAGCTGAGATTACCTAACCGAAAATAATAAGCAGTCTTAAGTCATCTTCTTCCTTTCAGCGTGTGATTTAATTGCGAGTTTTTCACCATTGTGATCAGTATTTGTTGAGACGCTTTCCGTTAGCGAAAAGAAATATAAATTTTTCAAGGTGAACCTCACAGATGACAGCCAAGGGTTCTGCTGTATGAACACCTGCGATTCGTTTCTGAAATATCATTGCTCCATGCGTTAGCTGGATATTTTAAATGACAAAACCTAAACGGGCATCTTCCATTAGCACAACAGAAGTATCACTGCGAGAGGACAGGCGAGCAGTGACTGAAATAGAGTGCATTTCGTGCCCCGATTAAGATCATTCTCAGCGAATACGTAAAAACTGAAAGTTGATCTTCGGACCGAGTCACCCAGCTTGTCCGAAACACTCGACGGCTCGCGACGGAAAGGAAACATGGAGATCAGTGTTCTGAAGTAAACGCCACTCATGCGTTAGAGACCTACTGAGCGACACACATAAACAGCAGCAATTGAAACAGCTCTTTCTCGAAATATTGCAAGGTTCTGGAAAGGAAAAATGTATCCTTGACACTTTCTCTAGCCGGACAGATGACTGAGAAATCCGCTTAGAATCATACACTGAGTGATCCTTCTATCAGGCACATCCTCGCATTATATCTACGAGGAGATAAACTCGCATTGAATGTAATCAGTGTAACTTGTCTAATTCGAACATTTTTAATTCGAATTCTTGGTTAATTTAATTTCTTCATTTGGTCCCTTGAATTTTCTATATAAATAATGTTAGAAAAACCTTTTAATTCGATTTTTTTGTTTAATTCGAAGAAAACCCCATTTTCGTCTTTTCGTATTTTCAACAACTACCTTTTAAAATGGGTACGTACTGTTCTAGATGAAGTTCCGAGTTCTAGATGAAGCAGCAAGTTAAACCTGAAACTATAGCCAACTGCTTCGGAAAAGCAGCCTTCCAGCACACCGATGATAAGTCTCAACTACATCAAGGTAATGGTGGCGAGGAGATCATACCCACTGTGGAGTACTGGGAAGACGTAGGCCGTGATGTACCGTATGAGACTTTTGTGAGCGTTGATGACAATTTAGCTGTCTGTGGTGAGCTCACAGTTGATGAGATCTTGGCTGATGTTATGAAAAAGAAGACCTGCTGTGCATCTTCAGATGAAAAACTGTAACTGCCAGAATTTCCTGAAGAAAGCCTTATAAAATTCAGTAGAGGCCTTGGTTCACCTCCAACAGTTAGGGAAGTTTGTTGAGGGACAGCAGAATGTAAGTGACTCTCTATTTCATTCACTCGATAAACTTGAGGAATTTACACTTACTCATAACATAAATTTTAAGCAGCAGGCCAAAATTTCACGTTTTTTTTACAAAAAATTTGTAAATTTACCGTACTGTACTTTTGTTGTATGTTATGAATAAATGTGGTGTTTTTTACAGTACTTGAATGAGCCCATATTCAAACTTGCCTAATTCGAAGTATTTTTGTAGTCCCTTCAGCTTCGAATTATCGAAGTTACACTGTATTTTAAATAAATCGATTTCCGAAAAGGAATGTACAATAACTTTAGTACATAAGCAGCTGTCTTTTTGACATAACCTATCTAGCGAGCGGAAATGTAGCCAGTTGTTTGCTAAACGATATGAGACCTTGATTTTTTATAACACTAGGGGCTGCGCATCTAGGCTCGCTACGTTCGTTTCCAGAGTAATGCTCGGGCCCTGAAGCCCGATCTCCAAGTATATCACATGAAACAGAAACTGGAAAATTCATATAAATTTCAATTTTTATTGCATGTCTAAGCAAATAAGGCTTGTTATTCCGAAGTTTCAGAGTTTTTTTACTGCCGTTAATTTTTGGAAGGTCGGACTTTTGTCGCTTGAACTTAAAGCACTTACTAAATTTACCACTAAGGAAAACAAAAGCGGTCCAAAAATAATTTCTGTTAACCGTAGATCCTTATGCTAAACCGTTAAGGTGGACGTCAAGCCATTTTGCTTCATATACTTCCAATGGAAAAACTTTTAAACACATTTCTTTTACAATCAGTGTGTTTCCAAGGATGAAAATTTGAACATCGATTAAAATAACTTCATATTATAACTTATAATACTTAATAATTTCTAAAACATAACCATAATTATATTAAAAATCAATAACTTTTCCTTTGGTGGTGTTGGATCCCCAAAAAAAAGATGGCGCGACCTGTACTTTGATGACGTCAGTAGACAAACAAATGTTGGATTGCATAATTATGGTTATGTTTCAGAGAATATTAAGTATTCCAAGTTATAAAATGAAGCTATTTTAATCGATGTTCAAATTTTCATCCATGGGAACGCATTAATTGTTCAGAAAAAAGATGGCGCGACCTCTACTTTGATGACGTAAGTAGACAAACAAATATTCCAAGTTATAAAATGAAGCTATTTTAATCGATGTTCAAATTTGCATCCTTGGGAACGCAGTAATTGTGAAGAAAATGTGTACAGAAAGTTTTCCATTGGAAATATAAGGAAGCAAAATTACTTGACGTCCACCTAAACTACTGAAATAACTTTACCAACAAAACATATGCATAACAAATTCTCTGAGTCACCATGGCAGCAGGTCACGGGACCAGAATTATCCTCGGTGGTTATCGTGAAGACAGACAAGCCGTTCGTTTCTTTCCTTTGCGTCTTTAAAAATGCTTAAAAATCAGAAAAGGACTTTTTCTTTCTTTTTCTTCTTTTTTTTTTGTAAAAAAGGGATGATAGTTGTAAGTTTATGCTGTAAAAATTGCAATGCGTTATGATTTATAGTTTGCCATATATCCGTTTTTAGCATGTCTTTTGTAAAAAAAGATCGTGCTTCTGTTATCGGTTTGTCCGTCCGTCCGTCACTCCGTCCGTCCGTCACTCCGTCCGTCCGTCTGTACCCACGATATCTCCGATTTGAAAAATTCTTTTTGCATTGGGAAGCTCGAAATATGCGAATGATGATCCTTTATTTCGTTTTTTTTTACGATGTACAATTTCGCCGGTAGAGGGCGTAAATGCAGATGATGTCGAATTCAAAAATACGTTTTATTCCACATATTTGCTTCTAAACATCCGATTGAAAAATAATTTATATCTTTCGATTCCATTTATGTCGAAGAGTATTTTAAATACAGTTACTTTTTCAAATTACGCATAGATTTTCCGCTAGGGGGCGTAAAGTTAAATTACATATTCTCCGATAACTCTTCTTCTAAAACTCCGATTTGAAAAATAATTTTTTCTTCAGCGGATACATCTCCTGATGGAAAATCTTTTGCATATAATTTCAAATTTTTGGTAAAGAATACTTTGGCCACCAGGGGGCATAAGTGTTAATTTTTGCTTCTGATGTATTCGCCATTAAATCGGAGCTTCTAAAAATATCGATTAAAAAATTATTTCGTGGATTGATGCCACTCACATCGATAAACCTTTTCGGAATATTTTCTTCTTAAAATAGTCCACAGTTTCTCCGTCAGGGGGCGTAGATGTACATCTTATTTTTGTCAATATCTCTACTTCTAGGAGTCCGATTTGAAAAATTCCTTTTTGTTGGATAGTGTTGTCCGTGTGACATGCTTATCATATAATTTCAAAATTTTCAAGTAATTCATAGACTTTCCGCTAGGGAACGTAACGGTAAATTGCGTTTCCCCTTATATCTCTGCTTCTGAATCTCCGATTTGGAAAATTCTTTATGCACTGGATACAGCTCTTGATGGGAAATCGTTTGCACATAATTTCTAATTTTTGTAAAAAAATAGTTTGGCCACCAAGGGACGTAAATCTTAATTTCCGCTTCTGTTGTATTTGCAGCAAAATATGAGCTTCTAAATTCTCGACTGAAAAAAACGCCGTTTGTTGACCGATACTGCTCATGTCGACAAACCTTTCAGGAAAATTTTTTTCTTGAAAAAATGCATGATTTCTACGCCAGGGGCGTAGATGTATATCTTATTTTTGTCGTTATCTCTACTTCTAATAGTACGATTTGAAAAATTCCTTCTTTGTTGCATAGTGTTTCCGATGCGAAATGTTTTTCCTATAAATTCAAAATTTTCAAGTAAATCATACACTTTCCGCTAGGGGGCACAAAAGTAAATTGCGTTTTCTGCGTTATTTCTGCTCCTAAAGCTCTGATTTGTAAAATTCTTCCGGTATCGCATACAAGATCTGATGGAAAATATTTTTCACATAATTTCTAATGTTTGGTAAAGAATGGTTTAGCCACCAGGGGTCATATGTGTTAATTTCTGCTTCTGAAGTATTTGTTGCAAAATCTGGGCTCCTGAAAACTCGACTAATTTTTTTCTTGGACCGATACCGCTTATACAGATAAACCTTTTGAAAATACTTTCTTTCTAAAATAATGCATGGTTTTCCCCACCAGGGGACGTAAAGTCACATCTTATTTTTGTCGATATCTCTGTTTCTAAGAGTTCGTAAGCTCACAATTCCGTTTACAGCAATATCTGAGGGATTAAAAACCCGATTGAAAATCTTCTTTCTTTCGTCAGATCTATTGTTTTCCATACCGGTTCCATTAACTTTGAATAGCTTTGATAAATTTAATTTGCGTCAAAACGGATTCAAAAGACGTGCTTATTACATCCGAAAATTCGGTGTCTACTTTCTTGTGTTAAATGGATACCATCGCGTAATAGAGACTTTTGTGAAATTTAGAAATTTTATTTCTCGTAAACTAAATCGAAATTCAAAAAAAGGGCGATGAGGTGTAAAAATTCGGTCATGGCACTACATGCCTACAAAGTTTCGTGGTTCTGTTGCTGTTACTGTGTCCGGAACGCGACCTGATAGCACTTTTTTGCTTACCTTAAGTTTGAAATACAATAGCTCTTGAAGTATCGCCAGAACGGAGAAACGGTTTATTTCAGCGTTTTTTTCAAACAATTCTCTACAAATGATGTAAATTTAATATTTTTGTGTTCAATACGTTTTGCTCTGCGAGCTAGGAAAGGAAGAGTGTTGCGAAATTTCTAAAACAGCGGCAGCAGCAGCAGCGGCGGCAGTTACTTTTTTTATAGAATAGAGAGAAATTGTTTCACTAATGGGCCTTTTCGTCTGCCTTTGGATCAACATTGAGAAACGTTCCCCACCTATGCTTACAACAAGGTTACCTTGTGCTTACAAATGTTTGAATTTCTGCAGGCAATGATGCCGCTGTCTTTGCACCCATTTCATTAAATTTCCTAATAAAATCTGTGACACAGAGAGCTCATTTAGTATACCGTGTTTGGGAGAATATAAGACGCATTTTTTTCCAAAAAAATTGGTATCAAAATCCCCCTGCTCCTTTTATACCAAAGATCCTAATTATCGCCATGAATGCAAATTCGTGTATGCTGCTATAAAGATCGGTAAATGAGTTAAAAATGTTATCGCTTTACCTTAGGAACAATAATGAGTATTCTTCTGCACTTTTTATACAGTCATTGTATTGAGAATGTTTTCAAATATATATACTTTTATGCTTATCCGTTACTAACAACGCGTGTATGTTTTTATGAGTCGGGCCTGCTATCGTGCTAGACATGTATGTGTATTTGTGTCCGTGTGCATTCTCCTGCGTTCGTGAATTACTAACGTAAAATACAGTTTAAGGACATACCTGATGTGCTGTACATAGCGATCTGAAACGGAGAGTAAAGGGCTATCATAATTCTTTTAAAAAGCAAAGTGATAAAAAAAGAAGAGAAAGAACCACATTTCGGGCAGAAATATCACAACAGATGCTGACATCCACCAACAATCTTCGGATGCAAATACATTAAATACAATACATACAACTGCATTACTGCCCCACAAATTCTTCAGTTCAAGCAGAATTTTGTCGACAAAATGCAAGAATCTTATTCATTCGCAGTAACATAAATACTGTGGAGTCATAATTTTCGGAAAAATCCATTCGTGAAACGTGTAAAATTTTTCCTCGACTTTAACTGGAGAGAACGAACTTTTTTCCCAGTTGACGACGGAAGATGCCGCCACATCTGACAGTATCGCTTCCTTGCTGTTCGCTAGCAATGTGCAGAGGTTAGCCCGGTCGTTTCTTAGATATTTTTTACTTCAAATGGTTTTTGAGAAGCTTTAGATGAAAAGAAAAAGAAGTCCCAGTGGCCAGGAATCGTTGGTATGCCGCAAAATACCGATAGACTTCGACTAAGGCCATCTTACTTTGACACATCAGCCATGCGGCGAGGATGACTATCCGCACCAATTAAAAAGACCATTAGTTGTATGAAGATGTGACATCGCGGGCAAATCCTGCAGTGCGTGTACGTCATTGGCTGATGGACTGAGTGGCAGTTCTCTACGTTGGTTTCATCAGCGATATTGAACATTGCTGATTTCGTAAATCACAAGGATTCTGTAATTCATAAGCTACTGTTTTTACACATAAAATATTTTTTCTTAATAAAAATCTTTGAAATGCCATTTTTTTTCTCTAAATATTTTCTCAAAAAATAAGGGTGCTCTTAAATTCCGAAAAATACGTATTTAAATCCCCATATTCTTAAAACATGATAAATGAAACGGTAGATTTAAGTGTTTACGTAGATTTTGTGTCGTTGCACATTTTTAAACACAATTGCTACAAACAAATGCTATTCGATACTTACACATCCGTGAGTATTCTTTCCATATACTGTATATACATAATAGAAGAGTGTATAATAAAGTGCCTACTCAGTGTGTATATATTTTCCCTTTGTGTTAGTGCTCTAGTATTCTTGACGCGATCAACATGCACGCAAAAACAACTTTTATTCTATGCTTGTGCTGCTTTACAAACCATGCATTTCTGCAGGCATCGGCTCATGGGACAATTGCACTGAAAACTTGTGCCTCAAGAGTTTTTTTCTTTGTACTGGAAACTTTGACCAACATATTATATTAAGATAACATGTGAGTTTTTTCTCTGACGAAGAAAGTAGTTATAAAATTTCCTTTGGTTTTAATAGCATATTATTAGTAATGGGTATAATTTATCGTCGTACAATGCAAATCATAATGTTATATACATCTTATTTAACTGGAAAAATTTTGTTTTAGTATATTTTCCCTCTATATCGATTTCTGGTAACGAAAACGCGTTTAATGCAGTTGTTATCACGTTTAAATAAAATAAGACTTTCTTTGCATTTTTCCGTTTCCTGCCTTGATGTACTAAAAAAACAATTAAATGCCAGAATATTCCAATTGATCTAAATCAAATTTAATTTATAAAAGTATTAAAAATTATAAAAGTTAAAAATTCGAAATACACTGGCGGAAAGTGAAAAAAGAACACTAAGAAGGAATTGGCGGACGATCATGAAATTTACATATGTTAATAGGGTCGAGTGTACGTAGGTGTGATGTTAATTTCGGGACCAACCGGTGAGCGCTCACGCCACAGCACGGCATAATATGCAAATTATTGTCGGTGGTATTTAACGAGTGCGGCGAAGTGAATGTAATCAGTCGTCGGCGTACGGACACGTGCGAAGATCCTGAAGAAGCTGCAATGCCTGGACATGGAAGACGTGTACGATTTCAGCAGTTATCGGACTTTGAGCGAGGTCGTCTAGTCGGATTCCGCGAGGCCGGGTGGTTGTATCGTCGTATTGCGGAGCGAATTGGACGGGAAGTATCGGTGGTGGTACGATGGTGGCGTAGATGGTCCGAGGAAAATTCCCATACGAGAAGACGTGAAACCGGGAGTCACAGACGGACTGATGAGCGGACCGATCGACGCATAAGAAGAGCGGCGTTGTCAAGCAGAACGTCCACTGCGACGCAAATCCGAGCTGCCGTTGCACCTGAGGTGACTGAGCGAACAATCCCCAACCGTCTACTGGATGCAGGACTACGTGCACGTGTGTCTCTGACATGTGTACCTCTGACTCCAGCCCACCGTCAGGAACGGCTGCAGTATTGTCGCCAACGTCTGCACTGGAAAACGTAATGGCGATCTGTCGTGTTCAGCGATGAAAGCAGATTCTGCTTGGGAGCCTCCGATGGCCGTATGTGTGTTCGCAGACGCACAGGGGAGCGTCTCCACCCTTCTTGCATCCGCCAGCGACACACAGGGCCTACACCTGGTCTCTTGGTGTGGGGAGCGATCAGCTATTACTCCCGTACACAACTAGTGTTTGTACCGGGTACGTTAAACAGCACCTCCTACATCAACAACATCATTCAACCCGTTGTTGTGCCATTTGTAAGGTCGGTCCATCGTGGTGTTTTCCAGCAAGATAACGCACGCCCACACACGGCACGTGCAACGCAACATGCACTTCAGGGCGTGAGACAACTTCCATGGCCTACACGTTCACCGGCTTTGTCCCCCATTGAGCACGTGTGGGATTTTATGGGACAACGACTTATCCGGTCTCCACGCCCAGCCACGACCATTCCCGATTTACGCGTCCAGCTTGAGGATGCTTAGAACTCAATACCGCAAACTTACATCCAACATATGTACGATAGACTGCATGCCATAATTGCCCAGTGTAACGCAGTTCATGGCGGTTCAACCTCGTACTAACCATGTTACATGGAAATGTTATTTTTCAGTTTTACAGCTGCATTTTGCCATACGTCTTTGATCACGTTATCCTCTGTATTCCGTTATTATGCTGTATAAATTTCGTTGGTATCAGACGTCTCCTTCTTGGTGTTCTTTTTTCACTTTCGGCCAGTGTAAAACACTCTACAGCAAACGTCTAAAGCAGGTTGCGACTAATCTGTACTACAGTCAGTGGCGTATCTTGGTCTCGGGCCCCCCCCCCCCCCCCCCCGCACACACACACAGTACCGATTTTCTAAAAAATGCGAAGCTTAATTTTCAATTGTTTTTCCTTTGTGTGATTTTGAGTGTTACGTTTTCACAAAAATGTTTCTTCCGAATACTTTTTCATATTTAAAAAGATAGTTTTTCTCTATTGACAAACCAGCCAAGTTGTTCGAATGTACATGACCTTGTGAGGCTCTGAGATATATCTTGATTCTCTTTAATACAGAAAAACTTCTTTCGGAAGTTGCAGTTGTTGATGGAAAATTTAATATTTGGTCTGTTAATTTGTACACCTCGATAAACACTATGTCCAATTTATTCAACTTTGTGTAATAAGTAATGCATCTTACTGATTTGTTTTGTATTCATCAAGAGAATAAAACACCTTCAGTCCACTTTCAATAGAGCTATATCGAAATTTGAAGCATGGAGTTTTTTAAGTTGTGACAGTAGATCTTCATGGAAGCTTTCACAAAATTTATCAAAACATTTCGAATCCAACAAAGCCACGAGTTTAAGACATAATATCACTGATTTTAATTCATTGACACTTTACACAAACTGAAACAACTGAAACATGCGTTGTTACAGTACAGGCAGAAGCATAGAGGGACAGAGATAGTCGAAGTCGTCTCTTTTCTGAGCGAACCGTTGCGCAAAGCAATGGTCCATACGCTCATTTATTATGTCATGGAAACGCTTACAGGCGATCGCATAGAAGTTCTTCGCGTTAGAACAGCGAAAACTCTGGAAGACCTGCTTGCGTTACGCCGTTGGTCATCTCTCGCCAGACTTTCTCTTAATCGAAAGAAGCAAATCCATTCGTGTTTTTTTCGCGCCGAAAGCACCGACATATCTTGATACCGTTGATAATTGACTTCTATTTGTGTATATTTAATTAACTTTTATTTGTGCATTCTCTGGGCTTCGCAGCTAGCCTAGCTAGTCTCGAATATACGCCACTGAGTGCAGTGTTTCATTACGCGACGGTCATGCAGTGACACTCCCGAAAAATGAAACAGATAATAGTCACAGGAACGACAACTTGGCTGCTAGACAGAAACAACCGAAAAGTTGGAACTCCTTCTTTCCAGAGCTTTCAAGGCCCTTCCGGAGAAAATGGAGTCGACTGAAAAATTAAAAATAACAATAGGTACGACATACACTATATTGACAAAAGTCACCGGACACATAGAGGAGAAACACAACATAGCATTTATTGACATACATTAGTACGGTGTAGGTCTACCTTTGGCCTTAATGCATGCACTGACCCTCTGAGATATGCTTTCAACAAGGTTTTGGAACACAGCGATAAGTATGCGCTTCCATTCAGTACATAATGCTGCCGCTAACTGTAGCTTAGTAGTAGGCCTTGGTTCCAAACTTCTTATTCGGCGCGCTAATTCATCCCATAGGTGCTCTATGGGATTAAGATCAGGCTCTCTGCTGGCCAGTCCACACACGATACGGAATTACCCGCAGTAACAGTCCTTGCTTTATAGCTCTGTGCATTATCTTGCTGGTCCCAACAAGGCTAGGTTCCATAATATTGCCACAGATTTGGTAGGGCATAACTGTCCAGAATATCGAGGTAGATGTGCTGGTTAACAGGTTTCTCCACGATAACCAATAGACCGGGACCATACCACGGATAACACCCCAGCACGAGTACACTGTCAGCTCCAAATTTTACCGTAGGAACAGTACACTGCAGTAAATGGCGTTCCCCCGGCTGTCACCATACGCACATACGACCATCAGACTCATGGATCGTGTATCTGGATTCATCAGTCCATAGGACTCGTTTCCATTGATCTACGGTCTACGATAAATGTTCTTTACACCATGTTAAACGACGAGTAGCATTCCGAGTGGAGATGAAATACTTATGAGCAGCCGCACGACTACGGTAACCTACGGAATGAAGTTATCTGCGAATGGAATGTGTACATACCGAGGTTCCAGCATTTTTACTTACCTGTACACTGAGGTCTCGTGCGGTACTCCGTTGATTAGCTGTAACGACTCTCCTAAGACTTCGACGTCATCTTTCACTGATTTTCTTTGGTCTGCCGGTACGTTTTGCTGCTTCTAGCAAGCCATGTATCTTCCACGTATTCAGTACATCCAAAACAGTTGACTTGGGTATGTTTAAACGCCTCTAGGTTTCTGTTATGGACAACCCGCTAATATAACACCCAACAATCTCTCCGTTCTCGAAATCAGTTCTCTCCCCCAGCAACATTTTCACTCAATCTCACAGTGCGATGTGATCGCGGTCAGCTGCAGGCTTGTTTTTATACCGTTTGCAGATGTACCGTGCATCTTAACAACACAACGGATCCGCTCTTTTGCTTTCGAAGGTGTGTTCGGTGACTTTTGTCAATATAGTGTATATGTATCATCATCAACAATTATAAACCCACTGCTGGGTGAAGGTCTGCCCAAATTTCCTCTACAACTTTCTGTCTTGAGCCAGTCCCCTTCATGTCATTCCGACATGCTTTCGAACATCATCTACCCATCCAGTGAAGCCCGAGTTGTATATCAAGATCGCTGTAAATGGAGAAGTTTGATACAGCAATAGTAAGTAAAAATTATCTACTTCTCCCACTGCCAAGAAACTGGCCGACAACATTTTGCTAACCATAATTTATGGCACAAGCTTGTAGGACCACTTAAAGGCTGTTTTTGGCAGCTACTGCCTGTGATGAATAACTGAGAGCCCTGTTCTGGCATATGACAACCATGATTGGAGTACTAAGGCCCGCTGGCTGATGCGGGACATTTTTTGACGTTTGAGCAGTGGCAACATAGTGTGGACCACTGATGGCACTGCTGGCTGCCTATGCTGGTTTGAGTGCTGGCCTAGAAAGACTGTTTTTGCATATATATATATTGGAAAATTCTTGGGGTTCCGGAAATTTTAAATCGAATGACCCATGCATTTTTCAAAGGATTTAAGTCTAATTTAAATTTCATTTACTCAGGTTATCTGGACCAATAAAACGCCTGAAATGCTACACTGGTGTGCAAAAATTAAGGACGAAGAGGAGAAATTAGCATAACAGCGGAACGAGCAGGCAGAACGGACCGAAAGACTACTCAGGAGATAGACTAGAGTCCGGTACGGTAGGGCATGCGCATATATGCAGCATCACTTAGGGGGCGGGGGACTGTCAGAAGGGTATAAAGCACACGGGCGGTGTACGCTCAGCAATTCGGTGAAAGTTATTGCACGATGTACATCGGTTTGAACGACGTCGAGTTGCTGCCACCGTGTGATATGTCCTCCAGGCAATAAAGTAGACAACATCCCGATGACTTAGTGTGGCCGAGGAGTTCGGGATCGCTCACAGCATCGTTTCACGAGTTAGGAAAGCATTTCAAATGACAGGAACAGCTGCCCGAGAGTTTAGCAGTGGTCGTCCACGAGCAACCACGGCGGCGGACGACCGGTATATTGTCCTTCATGCGAGAAGAGACAGACGGCAGACAGCGGGAGAAATCGCAAGGCACATGCAACAGGCAACTGGACGTCCGTTATCGCGTTTTACCGCGGCCAGGAGGCTGCACAAAGGTGGTCTATTTGCACGACGACCAGTACAGTGTGTGCCATTAACGCCTGCTCATTGGAGACGGCGGTTTCTGTGGTGCCCGGAACACAAGAACCAGACACATCAGCAATGGGGTCGAGTTCTCTTTACGGATGAGAGGGGATTTAGTCTGACGAGCGATTCTGGACGTATACACATCTGGTGAGAGCAGGGAGCACGCAATCACACCTCCAACATGATCGAAAGGGACCGGTTTGGAGGTGGCGTAGTTCTCGTTTGGGGAGGTGTCATGCTTGGTAGCCGTACTGACCTCCACATCTTCCAAGGAGGTTCAGTCACTGGTGTTCGCTATTGTACCGAGGTTCTCCTGCCTCACGTGCGTCTGTTTAGAGGTGCTGTGGGTCCTGAGTTCCTCTTCATGAACGAAAACGCTACCCCTCATCGTACAGCGGCTGTCGCAGAGCTGTTGGAGAGTGAAGATATTCAACGCATGGATTGGCTCGCTAGGTCCCGGCACCTAAATTCAATCGAACACGTGTGGGACCTTCTCGGGAGACGCTTGGCAGCACGTCACCAGCCGCCAGCAACGATTCCGCAGCTGCGATTGGCGCTACAAGAGGAATGGGCCGCGATGCCTCAAGAGCTACTTGAAAACTTCGTCCTCAGCATGAACAGACGTTGTAAATCCTGCAACGCAGTCAGGGGTGATCATATCCCCTACGAAAGACTGGATTTTTCTTGGCAGCCTCCTGTCACATGGACGTTTCTGTCTTCGCCAGTGTAAAATGAATCAAATTATAGTTAATTAGAGAAAAATATTTTTTTCTCTAGATATTTATTTATTTTATTTGTTTTGCTTTTGTATGCGCAGCATTAATATACACCGGTGAGCCATTATATTATGACCACCTACTAAATAAGCTGTATGACCCCCTTTAGCCCACAAGACAGCTGCCACCCGTCCAGACATCGATTCGATGATGTGGCGATAGGCATCCTGGGATATCTGGTACCATAATGTCAACAGCAGATCCTCCAGTTCCCGTACATTTCGCGGTAGTGCTGATTTAGTGCGAACCCGTTTTTCCAAGTCGAACCGCAAACGTACAATTGGGTTCATGTCAAGTGAATTTGGAGGCCAGGGCATTAGCAGGAAGTCACCAGCATGTTCCTTGAACCACTCCTTGACGATTCTGGTAGTGTAGCATGGCGCAATATCCTGTTGGTAATGGCTATCACGAGCAGGGAACTCAGTTGCCATGAATGGATGAGCGTGGTCCGCAACGATGTTCAGATACCTGACAGCTGTCAGGAATTGTGCTATTGGGATATAATGGGGCCTCGAGTGTCCCAAGAAAACAACGCCCACAGCACAACACCACCGCCGCCAGCCTGTTTCCGCCCAACAGTGCCTCCGTTGGTAATCGG
Source organism: Macrothele yani (assembly GCA_039090855.1). Taxonomy (NCBI): domain Eukaryota; kingdom Metazoa; phylum Arthropoda; class Arachnida; order Araneae; family Macrothelidae; genus Macrothele; species Macrothele yani. The sequence goes on along the minus strand of CM077013.1, from coordinate 49,461,599 downwards.
AGTATCCGCGCTCGGCCGTCTACGTGATGCACCAGGAATATTGTTTCGTCAGACAGGCCACTTTCTTCCAATCATCCACGGTCCAATCTCGATGATCTTGGACTCAAATGATGCGTTGTTGGCGATGATTTCCAGTGAGCATCGGTCCCGGCTGGGTCTTCGGCTACGCAGGCCCAGGCGCAGAAAGCTACGAAGAACTGCGTGCTGTGACACATTGCCCTGATCACTACTGTTGCAGCTGCGGGTGGTATGTCGCACTGTGGCTCAGCGTTTGCTGTGAACAAAGCGCGATAATCTCCGCTCCCCTCTAGCATCAATGAGCTGCGGACGACACACGGCTGGACCATGGTTCGTCGTTTGGCCATCTGTACACCACTTTTGATTCGTACTCAGTACAGCGGGACGCGAACAACCCAAAAGCCGCCCCATTTCATAGATTTTAATTCCGAAGCACCATGCCATCACAATTTGTCTTTTATTAAACTCCGATAAATCGACAGCTTTTTCCATTCTGATCCCGAACACTCTACTAACCGAAAGCCAGTCCTCGTGTTGTATGTACAGTGTACTGCTCAGTGAACTTCACCGGCGCCACCGTTCGGTCTCCAGGCGCGCTCATTTCTCTAGGCTGGGGGTGGTCATAGTGTAATGGCTCATAAGTGTGTGCGTGCGTGTATTTTTCCCACGAAATGCGCGTAAAAATATTAGGGTTTGAGGAACCCACAACAATGTCATTGGGGGTTCAAAAAGTGTCATGAACCCACGAAGTCGGCGCCTATGTTATATCCATACATATATATATATATATATAATAAATAACACTTTAAACAGACCGACAACTCCAACCTCTACTTCCCCAAAATTCGACACAAAACTTAATATTTCAAAAATGACAAAACTCCCTATTTTTCAAACCTGAAATACAAAAGTACAAATACAAACATTAATCACATGCATCAACTAAAACACTCATGCAACCCAGACCAATCATTATGGAAAAGAATCTATGTCACTTGACAAAATATAAGAGTTCAGGTTTCATGAGTGTGCTTTATTAATTTCTTATGTGCCAAATTATATTTTCAAAATGTAGTAACACAAAATAACATTTTGTTGCACACTGCTTTCCCTACCTGAACTCATAAACGTAAAACCAATAACAAATCAAATACCTGAATTTTCTAAAGACATGAAATAGCAAGTACAAAATAATAATCAAATCCATCCAACCGAGTGATTTATAAACAAACTGATGGTTTACGTTTAAACCTTTTTAATGGTACTTCCGTAAATTCTATAATATAAACCAATCTGTTGATGCGTTCTGAAAACAAATCGATCCAAAATTAATCTTTGGATGTAAAGAATGTATAGTATTAAAATTCTCCGGGACTACTCGGAGTAAGCATCTTTTTAATGTGGTTCTAAGAATGGTTATTTCAAAGCTCAGAAGGTAATATGTTACAAAAACGAAATTTGAAATTAGTTTCATGGTTTTGAAAAGACAGCACATTATCAAAATGTTTTTTTACAAAACTTCAGAGGATACTGATTTTTCAATAATATTGAAAATAGAAATTTTAAATGCTTAGTAATATATTTTTTATTATTGCAGATACGTAAAATTCTGAGGAACTGTGAAATAATAATATTGCGATGTATCGATCTAATGCAAGCGGGAGAGATTGGGAGATGAAACAACTCTACCCACTTGATCTTCAATTGGAAATAAGTTATAATATACTTTCCGTCACCCTTTTGGATTTGGAGATCACAAGTGACAAAGGGCAGTTAAATATTGGTGTTTACAATAAAAACAAGTTAGTAAAATATGCAATGCATTGATTATAATACGCTTTCCAACATTACAGAAGTTATTACTCAAGTTATCACTCAAGTTATGAGAATAATGTCTGTGGAATAAATCTCGGTCCTGTGCCCTGACCTTTGATCCCATTTCGATGATATTCAGCAGAATCGGCTTGGTATACCTCCGAAACAACATGATAACGTTTTGTCGCAATCGAAGCATTTTTACGTAAGTTATGATGCATAAGGGCTATGTAATAGATCCCGCTCCAGTGTCCTAACCTTTGACCCCATTTCGCCCATTTTCAACAAGGTTTGTCGCCAGGTGGTCCCCTACCACATACTAAAATTTCATCGAAATCGAACCTTTTTTACGTTAGTTATGGCGCATAACAGCAGTGGAATGGATCCCTCTCCTATGAACTGACCTTTGACCCCATTTCGTTCACTTTAAATAGGGTTTCTTCCCAGGTGATCCCCTACCTGATACTAAAATTTCATCGAAATCCAACGGTTGTTACGCGAGTTATCGTGCTGACGGACATACGCACAAAACGCGTGACGTAATGAGGCAGATGGGAATCGCGACCATCTGCTAGCAAGGTGTGACGTCATAAATCTTTAATAGGATCCACAAACAACGCGTGACGTAAATGAGATAGATGGCATGACCGCGCGCCAAATTCTCAAACGTGAGTTGTGACGTCATAAGATTTCTAAGCATTGGTAACATTATGAAACAACGCCATCATTAAAAACGTTACAATTCGGGGTGGTTATTTAACCCACTAAACGAATTCTTCTAAAGTCGAGATCAAGCTAAATCGATTTCTAGTACCAGAAAACGGTAGGTTAACGACTTTCATCAAAATTCTTAGAGCCGTTTTCAAAATAAAATGTACATACATACATACAAAAATTGCTACTTTAAGGTAGACGTCAAGTAACTTTGCTTCATATACTTCCAATGGAAAAACTTTTGTACACATTTTCTTCACAATTAATGCGTTCCCAAGGATGAAAATTTGAACATCGATTAAAATATCTTCATTTTATAACTTGCAATACTTAATATTTTCTAAAACATAACCATAATTATGCAATTCAACATTTGTTTGTCTACTGACGTCATGAAAATACAGGTCGCGCCATCTTTTTTCTGGACAATTAATGCGTTCACAAGGATGAAAATTTTAACATCGATTTAAATAGCTTCATTTCATAACTTGGAATACTTAATATTTTCTAAATCATAACAGTAATTATGCAATCCAACATTTTTTTGTCAAAGTACAGGTCGCGCCATCTTTTCTTCTGGTTTCAACACCACCAAAGGAAAAGTTATTGATTTTTAATATAATTATGGTTATGTTTTAGAAAATATTAAGTTTTCCAAGTTATAATATGAAGTTATTTTAATCGATGTTCAAATTCTCATCCTTGGGAACACATTAATCGTAAAGGAAATGTGTACAAAACATTTTCCATTGGAAGTATAGGAAGCAAAATTACTTGGCATCCACCTTAATAATATGGGATAAGGACAATGGAATGGATCGCAATCCTATGTCCTGACCTTTGACCACATTTCGTCCATTTTCAATAGGGTTCGTTCCCAGTGGTCCCCTACTACATACTGAAATTTCATCGAAATCGAACCATTTTTACGCACGTTATGACGCATAAGGGCAATGGAATGCATCCCGATTTTATGTCCTGACCTTTGACCCCACTTTACCCATTTTGAATTGGGTTCGTCCCCAGGCTGTCTCCTACCACATAGTAAATTTTCATCGAAATCGAACCATATTTACGCAAGTTATGACGCATAAGGATAATGGAATGATCCCGCTCCTACGTCGTGACCTTTGACCCCATTTGTCCCATTTTCAATAGGCTTCGTCCCTAGGTTGTCTCCTACCACATAGTAAACTTTCATTGAAATCGAACCATATTTACGCAAGTTATGACGCATAAGGGTAATGGAATGATCCCGCTCCTACGTCGTGACCTTTGACCCCATTTGTCCCATTTTCAATAGGCTTCGTCCCTAGGTGGTCTCCTACCACATAGTAAACTTTCATTGAAATCGAACCATATTTACGCAAGTTATGACTCATAAGGGTAATGGAATGACCCCGCTCCTACGTCGTGACCTTTGACCTCATTTGTCCCATTTTCAATAGGGTTCGTCCCCGGGTGGTCCCCTACCACATACTAAAATTTCATCGAAATCGACCCATTTTTACGCCAGTTATCGTGCGGACAGGCGGACGGACAAAGCTGGAGCATATACGCTTCTTCAACCTACGGTTGGCCGCCCCGCTGGCGCAGTGGTCTAAGGCGCTGGCCTCTGATCATTCGTCCGTAAGGGGTCCGGGTTCGAATCCCGGCAGGCATGGATGTTTTGTTTGTCTTACGGCACTGTCTCTCTCCCTTCCCTGGAACCAGTGACCCTAAATTAGGGACGGGCGACTGCTTATAGCCCATTGAGTTGCTCACGGTGGTCTTTAAACCTCCAATCAAAAAAAAAAACAAAAAAACCTACGGTTGGAAAGCGTAAAAAAGGATTATGATTTTGGACGTATGTTTTTAAGTTCATGGACTTCTAGAATTCCAAGATCGATACATAATAAAACACAATCATCACAATTACAACACAAAATTATAGTTTAAACTCACAAGGGCACACATTACATCTGAGCTTCGGCAAGTTGTCATCTGTCATTCCTATAGTCCGCGGTTTTCCGAAATCTAATTTAATTTCCTGGAATTATAAAACACAGATAAACTGTTAGGATGCAAAGGGAAAATATTATCACACCACTAAATTCAAGATTCAGCGTTTTCAATTCAAACGATAAAACACAGATAAAACTGTTAGGAAGCAAGAGGGAAATATTATCACACCACTAAATTCAAGATTCAACGTTTTCAATTCAAACGATAAAACACAGATAAACTGTTAGGAAGGTAGGGGAAAATATTATCACACCACTAAATTCAAGATTCTACGTTTTCAATTCAATCGATAAAACACAGATAAACTGTTAGGAAGCAAGAGGGAAATATTATCACACCACTAAATTCAAGATTCAACGTTTTCAATTCAAACGATAAAACACAGATAAACTGTTAGGAAGCTAGGGGAAAATATTATCACACCACTAAATTCAAGATTCAACGTTTCCAATTCAAAAGAATTGAAAACTTTTTATCACACCAAAAATAATATCCACAGATAAACTGCTAGGGAGCAAGGGGAAAATATTATCACACCACTAAATTCAAGATTCAACGTTTTCAATTCAAACGATAAAACACAGATAAACTGTTACGAAGCAAGCGGAAAATATTATCACACCACTAAATTTAAGATTCAACGTTTCCAATTCAAAAGAATTGAAAACTTTTTATCACACCAAAAATAATATCCACAGATAAACTGCTAGGAAGCAAGAGGGAAATATTATCACACCACTAAATTCAAGATTCAACGTTTTCAATTCAAACGATAAAACACAGATAAACTGTTACGAAGCAAGCGGAAAATATTATCACACCACTAAATTCAAGATTCAACGTCGGATCGTTTTCAAAAAGAGCATTTCATATCACCCAGATATCGTACCTCCTAAAAATAAAGTACAGCATCAACGTGATATAAAATGATATTTTTTGGTATAAAAAAACAAGACTTCACTATTTTGTAAAGCAAAAGTTTTGCTTCAAAAAAAATAAAACAAGATAATAAACAGAAAAGGAGTAAAAATATTTAACCTGAAAATATTTTACTCCAAATAAAAAGTAAAGAAAATTGTATTTGTCCCACTTGACACCCTTTCAATCGGGCAGATAAGTAAGCCATAGAACTAAATTCTCTAATTGAACAATTTTAAAATCGTAATTGAAATGCATTTAACTATGAATGACATTTTTCAACAACTCTATTATGTAGACAGTGTTTTCGGAGTTCTTTTCACCAAAATCTATGAAACTTGTTTACTTTCTGATTGGTTTTGGTTATACATGTGCCGAACAATTACACATGCATAGCTGTGCTTCAGGACAGGGGGACGAAGGATGGTTTCTAAATACTATTGGGTTGTCGGAAAGGTCATGACGTATTTTAGCCATGTTTTGCAAAGGCCATTTATTGATAGAAAGAACAAAGATAAATCAATGATATAATGCCCGTTTTGTTCGATAACCTTTTGCCATATTTGAGTGAGCTGCAGAATGCCTTGTTCATAGAAGGACCTGTCTTTCGTGTTGAAAAACTGTACAAGGTGCTGATTTACAGCCTCATCTGAATTAAACTTTATGCCATGCAAGGACTGTTAAAGAGAGAGAAATAAGCGGAAGTCTGAAGGCGCAAGGTCAGGCGAGTATGCTGGGTGTGGCAACACATCCCTCCCAAGCTCCAATAATTTTTGGCGGGTGATAAAACTTGTGTGTTGTCTCGCGTTGTCGTGATGGAACACAACATCTTTACGATGAACGAGCTCTGGACGTTTCTGTATGATGGATTCGTTCAAACTGTCCAATTGCCGTCAATACACATTTGAATTGATAGGTTGGTTCCGTGGTAGGAGCTCAAAAAACACGACACCTTTAAAATCCCACCACACTGAGACCAGAACCTTCCGCTGATGAATGTCTGCTTTGGATGTCGTTTGAGGCAAAGCAGCACGTCGGGACCAAGACCGTTTGCGCAGCACATTGTTGTACACAATCTACTTTTCGTCACCAGTTATCAGTCGCTTCAAAAAAAGATCGTTTTCCTCACGTTTAATGAGCATATCGCAGATGTTTATACGCGCCGTCAATTGAGCTTCTTTGAGTTCATGAAGAACTCACACATCGAGCTTGCTTACGTATCCCAGCTTCTTCATGTGGTCGCGAACGCTTCAATGATGGATATGCAATGTGTCTGCAATCTCTCGTGTCGTGTAACGTGGGTTTGACTTGATCAATGCCTTGATTTGGTAGTCATCAGCCTCGGTGGGCCTCCCGGACCGAGGAGCACCGTTGAGGTCAAAATCACCAGCACGGAATTTTGCGAACCACCGCTGGCACTGATGCTCTTGTAAAGCATTATCACCGTACACTTTAGGCAACTTTTCACAAGCTTGCCGCGCGTTCTTCCCTTTACGGAGGTAAAACAGTAAAATATGGCAAAAATGCACAGTTTGGTCTTCCGTCTTCAACTTGATGTCAAATCTCCGCAAATCAGCCAAATCGCTCACTATTCCTTTTAGACTGCAGCTAGTACTGGTACCTGTCGAATACCATTACGAGAACAGAGTTGCGCATGCCTCAGTAGAGGAAAAGGGGGCATTGTAGCGCAGGATCAGCCCCTCATAGACTTAACATTGGCTGATCCCGTGGCTGCTCACGAAGCTGTCCCAAGGCTGCACCAGCTGTCCCCTTGTCAGAATTTTTGTCACGTGATCGTCCCCATGATGTGCTGCCCTAGCGGTGCTTCTTGGAACTTTCGATGGATCTTTGATTTTGAGGGATGGCAACGACCAAGTGGGAAAGGGGGGATATAGGGGATGTCAACTCGATGTGCTGCCCCCTAGCGGTGCTTCTTGGAACTTTCAATGGATCTTTGATTTTGAGGGATGGCAACGACCGAGTGGAAAAGGGGGTGGATATAGGGGGATGTCAACTCCATGTGCTGCCCCTAGCGCTGCTTCTTGGAACTTTCAATGGATCTTTGTTCTTGAGGGATGGCAACGACCGAGTGGGAAAGGGCGGATATAGGAGGATGTAAACTCAATGTGCTGCCCCCTAGCGGTGCTTCTTGGAACTTTCAATGGATCTTTGTTTTGGGGATGGCAACGACAGAGTGGGGTCCGTTGGGATTTTTTGTATTTATTCCTGTGGTTTTCAAGTGGGATTTTCTCCCCTCTTCGATGCTATTTTTCCCCCGGAGAAAATTCTTACGTAACGATGCTGGGGAATTTTCTTTCCAAGGGAATAAAAATGCTCTGATAGTCTTAGCGAGGTTCTAACTCACGATGATTTGGTTTCAAAAAATGGTCAGGTGGTCTCGTGTACTACGTATTCACTCTTTTTTTTTTAAATTACTTTTACTTTATTTCTCCATGTATTTTTTATATTTTTTGAATGTTTCGAGGTAGTTTTTTCGCGTAGATGTAATGAATTTTCTAGGGAACTTTTGGTTTTCCTCCATTTAATTTTATTTCAGACCATGAGACGAGGAAATGCTTCTTTAGAATTGATAATGTTCCTGTTCACAGTAACTATTGGACTTTTGACAAAATTTTTGGGAAATCAAGCGGAAATGTAGACATGTTAATTCTGAGTCTTTCACCCTTCCAATATTTTTTATTCTAGTCGTAATGTTTTCGTGTGCTATGTATTCCCTCTCTTTTATTTATAACTTTTACGTTATTTCTTCATGTATTTTTTATATTTTTTGTATGTGTTGAGGGAGTTTTTTCGTGTAGATGTAATGAATTTTCTGGGGAACTTTTCTTTTTCCTCCATTCAATTTTATTTCAGACCATGAGACGAGGAAATACTTCTTTAGAAACGATTTCGTTCCTGTTCGCAGTAATTATTGGACATAGAATTCATGTTAATTCTGAGTCTTTCGCCCCTGCAATAATATTTTCTCGTAATTTTTTCGTATGTTCAAGAACTCTACAGATCTTTCACAGTTAAAATTCTGCTGAAACAATATTTTCTTACTTTATTTCGCATATCATTATAGCTTCCCAATTTTCGCTATTTTTTCTTCTGCTATCTTTGAAACTTCGTTAAACTTCTCAATAGGTCAGGATTCTTTTTTTTTTTTTTTTTTTATTACTTGGTCAAACTTGTGAGTCGTTTTATTCAGACTATTTTTTTTTTTCATTTCAGCAAACGATTATTTTAGATGTAACAAATCATTCCTCAAATCTTGCATGTGTGTCAAATATGCATTTTTTTTTTATTCTTTCCTTGTTTGCTATAATTTTCGTGGACTGCCCCAACAGGAAAGCTTTCATTGTCAAGACATACAATCTAAGAACTTTCTTTTTTTACGATAAAATTTGTATTCTTTGGGCTGTACATTTTTCTGTCTCGTCCGAAAAAAAATTCATTATAGAGGCAAAGCGAGTAATTCCGTTCTTCCTCTAAACATTATTTTTTTCAACGTTTTACTAACTCACCAGAAAAGCAGTTATTCCCCACGCCCATAGCAAAAATAAAGAAATGCTTACTGCTTTTTCCTACATATCGACTCAATCTATTTCTTTTCGAAATTCATGTCATGACATTTCAACTAAAATTTCATACTTTCACCAAAATTCATATTCTTAAAGAAGCTATTTTCTTTTTTTTTTACTTTGTTTCATGTATAACTAAATTTTTATTGTTTCCTCGCCTCCACAAACGCAGTAAGAACTCCCATAATCTCATTCCTTTTCCTCATTTAGTTCGCTTTAAATTGAGATGTTTCAAAACTTTGGGTATATTTCATTCACTAAATGCCCAGTTCTTCCGCATACGTCCCTTCATTTTTAACTTCTGTGCCTGCTGCATTTTTTTCTTTAGACGTTTAGTTTCATTGACCTTTTCTTTCGTTTTAATTAGGTTTTCATTATCGTATTTTTTATTCGTTGTCTCAGCAGAAAAAGCTTTCATTCTGGAGACATAGCGACTAAGTCCATACTTCCTATTAACATTTTTTTTGTACGTTTTAATAATTCGTCAGAAAAGCAGTTGTTTCCAAACTCCCATGGTAAAAATATCGCATTCCCCTTATTTTACTTATTATATTTTTCCTTCTGCTCAGTGTTGTATGATTCTTTAAACTTTGGTTTATATTCATGAAACTTCTTTTTTTTTTCTTAGCTTTTTTTTTCTGATTCAACCTATCAAGCTTTTCTTATTGATTTAATTGCTCTTATTTTTCCATTCGACTTCACTTTTGAACAGAAATGTATCTGAAATCGTCGGATGTATTTTAGTCTCTAAGACCTATTCTTCCCTATTACAAATAAAGTCATTGTAGGATTTTAGTGTAAATACCCCTAAATCTATAGAACTTACTTCCTTTTCATAGTTAGATAATAATTCCTCGAGGTTTACATTAAAACATGAAAAATTTACTGAAAATGTCAGTTTTTCTTAAAGAAATCCTAAGAATAAGAAATCTTTCACTGAAACAAGAAATTCCTATTCAAAGCATTCCATCCCTCTTTCTACTTCAATAACTCTACTTGTAAAACTAAGGAGCTGTTGTTGTTTTTTTTATTATTATTTTTTTTTAATATTCATATATTTTTCCTTCTAACTTTGGAAGATATTTTCCCAAAATGTATGTACATATAACGCTATTAAAACATCTTACAACTGCTTGATGTTCAATTCACTTCACACTGCCTTAAGGAAATTCTTTCATTTTCTCATAACACATAGACATGTTATTTTTCCTCCCATTCACTTCAAAGACTTGAGATCAATTTAATGGAGTCCTTTGACAAAAACTTTCATAGGAAATCATAAATTTACTGGAAAGGTTAGTTTTCTTAAAGAAATCATAAGAATAAAATTTTTTTTTACTGAAACAAGTTTTCCCTATTCAAAGCATTAAGAGGTCCTTTTCGCATCAAATTCTGTATTTCCTCATGTAAACTTTATTATTTTTTCTACTTCATTTCTTCTTTCGTTTCTTGTTTTTCCCTATGTAACTTAAAACTTTTTTCTTAATCTATTTTTCATAAAGTATCATTCTTTTCAGTTGATTTTTTCTCTTTTTTTTTTTAATGCATTCCTAAGTTCATGTTGAGAAGGTTTTAAATTTTGATTGAAGGATGATTGCAAAGATCGTTTTGGGAAAAGTTGAAAACAGATAAAGTTCGTTTCGGAAAAGTTAATTCTTTCCTAGGATCAAAAACGAATCACTTCATATTTTTTTAGGGGCGGCTTTGATGAAACACGTTTCAGTAAAAACAGCGAAATTCCCACAGAATAACATGTGAAAACTAGCATGCATAAAACGACTGTTTTGAAACGAGTAAAAATCTGCGGAAGATCGTTTTAGGAAAAGTTGAAAACAAATCAGGTAGAAAATAGAATGCAGTAGAAACAGTAACACCAAGTTCCGGAAAGTAGAAAATAGATCAGGTTGAAATTTGGATGTACTAACAATGTCTAAGGAAAGAAATTTTTATGCAACACAGACTGTTTAGTTTTTCCAGGCTAGGGGGTCTTCAGTGAGAGCGTTTCTTCTTTTCAACTCAAAGAATAAAGCGAGTCAGTTTGAAACATTTCAAACTCCCCGAAATTAAGCCGTATACTCTGGTTTCGACTCAATACTGTAAAGCATTGCTCTCAGACCAGTCGGAATTCCGTCCCGATTGGTTGCCTAATGGAAAAGATCAGACCCCTCTCCATTAACAATTCCCAAATATCCTTAAGAAAAGTCTAGCAAAAAAGCACTAGTTCCCCATTAAAACAATTGCATTCATTCTGTTACTGTTTTACACATTTCAAAAAAAGAAATTTACATTCTCACTTTTACTTTAAAATTCTTCAGAAGCTTAATATTTTGACTCATTTCCATTAAAAAAAACTTCATTTAAAATTTAATTTAAAAAAATAATAATTACTCTTAAAATTTAGGCCTTAAAACAAAAAATATTTACGCTTAATATTTCAATAAATAATAAATATTCACAAACTCATCTTCTACCTTGCCAATAAAAAAAGAAACTACATTCATTTCTGAATTTATATAATGGAAATCATTATTTCTCCAAGTAGTTCTTTACCCCTGATTGTAGAGAGGAACTCTCCTGAAATCTTCCCTTTTCCACATGTGTTCGACACAGACTGTTTGGTTTTTCCAAGATAGGGGGTCTTCAGTGAGAGCGCTTCTTCTTTTCTAATCAAAGAATAAAGCGAGTCAGTTTGAAACATTTCAAACTCCCCGAAAATAAGCCGTGTACTCTGGTTTCGGCTCAATGCTGTAAAGCATTGCTCTCAGACCTGTCGGAAATCCCCTCGATTGTTCACCTAATTGAAAACATCAGGCCCATTTCCAATAACAATACCCAAGTATCCTTAAGAAAAGTCTAGCAAAAAAGCACTAGTTCCCCATTAAAACAATTGCATTCATCCTGTTACTGTTTTAAACATTTCGCAAAAGAAATTTCCTTTACTTTTAAAGTTCTTGAAAGCTTAAATTTTTTTCTCATTTCAATAAAAACATAATTTCACTTAAAATTTAATTTAAAAAATGACTCTTTAAATGTATGCCTCAAAACTAAAAAATATTTACGCTTATTATTTCAATAACTCACCTTTTCACTTGCCAATTAAAAAAAAAAAAAACTACATTAACAATTCTCCAGTCCTCTTGAATTCCCTAACATGAACTTTGATTACAGAGGAAAATACGGAAACAGTTATAAAAAGATTTCCTCCTAAATGAAAATATTGTTCTGGAATTGATTCCAGCCTGAATCCAATAGGACAGCTCTTCTCAGGTTGAACCTCCAGAACACAAGTGGAGACGAATGAAAACTCATCACAATTTTCAGATGGAATCAAAGCATTTGAACAGCTGGGGGAACCGATACACTGCTTCTTAGGGAAAGAAACTGAAACGTCTGGAAGATTCATACTTTTTCTTTCCCAATGATGAAATGGGGAAAAAATAACGTTAGCAAGCTGATGGAAACAGAATTTGAAAGACTTGAAGACGTCTTACTTTATTCAAACTTAGAACAGAACTAAAATTCTCTCAGCGTTTCCTTTGCATACTGTAACCAATGCATGACTCTTATCACCGCACGTGTTAGCGTCTCACCATGCGTCACCACTTTACGGTGACTGTTTCCTTATCTTGTCATTTCGTGACGAAACGCTATTGACTCTAATCAGACAAAGCGAACTTCAGCTGAGGGTTTATCTTAAAGAAAATTCTTAGAGAAAAACGAAAGGATTTCATTCTAATTAATTTTCATATCTAGAGAGAATAAACTAAAATGTATATAGAGTACATAATAAGCATACAGAAATTCTTCAAAACTGATCTTCCACTAAAATGAGAGAGGAATACGGAGAGCGAAATAATTTAATCTGACACCTTCAAAGAATTCATCGTAGAATTAAAACCGCTTTTGAAAAAAAACAAAAACGAGTGAACTATGAAATACTTTGTTCTTCACATAAAGAAAACACAGCGTACGATTTCAATATTCCCTTTTTTCTTAAAATTTCTCCAACGTAATGACTTAGGTCAACTGAGTCCAGAAATGCTTCGTCTTCTTCAGTATTTTGATTCCGAGGGAGTTCTTTCAGTTACTGTTCAGCTATTTTCTCAAAATCCAGTTGTAAAATAATTTTGGTCATGTTTATTTGATTGTCGTCGTAGGAGAATTCCAATCCATTTATGTCCGCCATGTCATACATTGTGTCTCCGAGAGTTTCTTAAAGCAGAAAAGAGCCATCATTCCACAGAAATTCTTCTGTTGGTGTTTGTAATGTTTCCAAAGTCAAATTATTTTTTCTTCCAATGCTTTCTTAATTAAAGCGGAAAACGAAATGGAACGAAGAAACGTCTGCTGTATGACCCTTAACATAGCAGATTCCTTATCATCCACTTTAATCCAATGTTCTCCGCACAGAGAAATTTCAGATTTCAAAATTTCACCATCCTGACCCACTTTTTTTTTTTTTTTTTTTTTTTTTTTTTTTTTTTTGATTGGAGGTTTAACGACCACCGTGAGCAACTCAATGGGCTATAAGCAGTCGCCCGTCCCTAATTTAGGGTCACTGGTTCCAGGGAAGGGAGAGAGCCAGTGCCATAAGACAAACACAACATCCATGCCTCACCGGGATTCGAACCCGGACCCCTTACGGACGAATGACCCGAGGCCAACGCCTTAGACCACTGCGCCACCGGGGCGGCGACCCACTTTTTCCTGAGTGAAATCCAAATACATGGTGGAAATCTCGACTTATGCATTCCTTTGAGTGGGGAATCGCTCTCATGAAAGGGGGCAACGGTTCCAATCGACATTGATTAAAATTGGAGAGAGGAAAAATGTAAGAATTTAATAAATAATGCATAGGCAGGATTCCCGAAAACATAAAGAATATAAGATTTATATATAAAAAAAATTCCATGAAAAATATTGGAGGGCGAAAGATTTCTCACTTCTTCTTCCATTCCACCCAAAATTAAACAAATACGTACACTGACAACAGAGATTTAATGGACTTCGTTAAATTTGGGGAAGAATGGAAAAAGAAGTGAGAAATATTTCGCCCCTCCAATATTTTTCATGGAATTTTTATATATATATATATATATAAAACTTATATTTTTTTATGTTTTCGGGAATCCTGCCTTGCATTATTTATTTAATTCTTATATTTTTCCTCTCTCCAATTTCAATCAATGTCGATTGGAACCGTTGCCCCCTTCATGAGAGCGATTCTCCACTCAAAGGAATGCATAAGTCGAGATTTCCACCATGTATTGGATTTCACTCAGGAAAAAGTGGGTCAGGATGGTGAAATTTTGAAATCTGAAATTTCTCTGTGCATAGAACATTGGACTAAAGTGGTTGATAAGGAATCTGCTATGTTAAGAGTCATACAGCAGACGTTTCTTCGTTCCATTTCGTTTTCCGCTTTAATTAAGAAAGCATTGGAAAAAATAATAATTTGACTTTGGAAACATTAAAAACACCAAAAGAAGAATTTCTGTGGAATGATGGGTCTTTTCTGCTTGAAGAAACTCTCCGGGACACAATGTATGACATGGGGGACATGAACGGATTGGAATTCTCCTACGACGACAACTAAATAAACATGACCAAAATTATTTTACAACTGGATTTTGAGAAAATAGCTGAACAGTATCTGAAAGAACTCCTCGGAATCGAAATACTGAAGTAGACGAAGCATTTCTGGACTCAGTTGACCTAAGTCATTACGTTGGAGAAATTTTAAGAAAAAAGGGAATATTGAAATCGTACGCTGTGTTTTCTTTATGTGAAGAACAAAGTATTTCATAGTTCACTCGTTTTTTTTTTTTTTTTTTTTTTTTTGTTTTTAAGCGGTTTTAATTCTGAGATGAATTCTTTGAAGGTGTCTGATTAATTATTTCGCTTTCCGTATTCCTCTCTCATTTTAGTGGAAGATCAGTCTTGAAGAATTTCTGTATGCTTATTATGTACTCTATATACATTTTAGTTTATTCTCTCTAGATATGAAAATTAATTAGAATGAAATCCTTTCGTTTTTCTCTAAGAATTTTCCTTAAGATAAACCCTCAGCTGAAGTTCGCTTTGTCTGATTAGAGTCAATAGCTTTTCGTTACGAAATGACAAGATAAGGAAACAGTCACCGTGAAGTGGTGACGCATGGTGAGACGCTAACACGTGCGGTGATAAGAGTCATGCATTGGTTACAGTATGCAAAGGAAACGCTGAGAGAGTTTTAGTTCTGTTCTAAGTCTGAATAAAGTAAGACGTCTTCAAGTCTTTCAAATTCTGTTTCCATCAGCTTGCTAACGTTATTTTTTTCCCCATTTCATCATTGGGAAAGAAGCAGTATGAATCTTCCAGACGTTTCTGTTTCTTTCGCTAAGAAGCAGTGTGTTGGTTCCCCCAGCTGTTCAAATGCTTTGATTCCATCTGAATATTGTGATGAGTTTTCATTCGTCTCCACTTGTGTTCTGGAGGTTCAACCTGAGAAAAGCTGTCCTATTAAATTCAGGCTGGAATCAGTTCCAGAACAATATTTTCATTTAGGAGGAAATCTTTTTATGACTGTTTACGTACTTTCCTCTGTAATCAAAGTACATGTTAGGGAATTCAAGTGGACTGGAGAATTGGTAATGTAGTTTTTTTTTTGTTTTTTTTTTATTGGCAAGTGAAAAGGTGAGTTTGTGAATATTTATTATTTATTGAAATATTAAGCGTAAATAATTTATAGTTTCGAGGCATACATTTTTAAAGAATCATTTTTTAAATTAAATTTTAAGTGAAAATATGTTTTTATTGAAATGAGAAAAAAATTTAAGCTTTGAAAAATTTTTAAAGTAAAAGAATGTTCTTTTTCGAAATGTTTAAAACAGTAACAGGATGAATGCAATTGTTTTAATGGGGAACTAGTGCTTTTTTGCTAGACTTTTCTTAAGGATACTTGGGTATTGTTATTGGAAATGGGCCTGATGTTTTCAATTAGGTGAACAATCGAGGGGATTTTCGACAGGTCTGAGAGCAATGCTTTACAGTATTGAGCCGAAACCAGAGTACACGGCTTATTTTCGGGGAGTTTGAAATGTTTCAAACTGACTCGCTTTATTCTTTGAGTTAAAAAGAAGAAGCGCTCTCACTGAAGACCCCCTATCTTGGAAAAACCAAACAGTCTGTGTCGAACACATGTGGAAAAGGGGAAATTTTAGGAGAGTTCCTCTCTACAATCAGGGGTAAAGAACTACTTGGAGAAATAATGATTTAGATTATATAAATTCAGAAATGAATGCAGTTTCTTTTTTATTGGCAAGGTAGAAGGTGAGTTTGTTAATATTTATTATTTATTGAAATATTAAGCGTAAATGTTTTTTTGTTTTAAGGCCTAAATTTTAAGAGTAATTATTATTTTTTTAAATTAAATTTTAAGTGAAGTTTTTTTTTAATGGAAATGGATCAAAATATTAAGCTTTTCAAGAATTTTAAAGTAAAAGTGAGAATGTAAATTTTTTTTGAAATGTGTAAAACAGTAACAGAATGAATGCAATTGTTTAATGGGGAACTAGTGCTTTTTTGCTAGACTTTTCTTAAGGATATTTGGGAATTGTTAATGGAGAGGGGTCTGATCTTTTCCATTAGGCAACCAATCGGGACGGAATTCCGACTGGTCTGAGAGCAATGCTTTACAGTATTGAGTCGAAACCAGAGTACACGGCTTAATTTCGGGGAGTTTGAAATGTTTCAAACTGACTCGCTTTATTCTTTGAGTTGAAAAGAAGAAACGCTCTCACTGAAGACCCCCTAGCCTGGAAAAACTAAACAGTCTGTGTTGCATAAAAATTTCTTTCCTTAGACATTGTTAGTACATCCAAATTTCAACCTGATCTATTTTCTACTTTCCGGAACTTGGTGTTACTGTTTCTACTGCATTCTATTTTCTACCTGATTTGTTTTCAACTTTTCCTAAAACGATCTTCCGCAGATTTTTACTCGTTTCAAAACAGTCTTTTTATGCATGCCAGTTTTCCCATATTATTCTATGGGAATTTCGCTGTTTTGCCTGAAACGTGTTTCATCAAAACCGCCCCTAAGAAAATATGAAGTGATTCGTTTTTTGATCCTAGGAAAGAATTAACTTTTCAAAAACGCACCCTGTCTGTTTTCAACTGAATCGAAAATAGACCTTTTAAAATATTTTCCTTGAACGAAAACGTGCTTCTTAAATTTTATTGTTCTCCATGTGATTCAATGGGAATTGCGCCGTTTTTACTGAAACGTGTTTCATCAAAGCCGCCTTTAAGAAAATATGAAGTGATTCGTTTTTGATCCTAGGAAAGAATTAACTTTTCCGAAACGAACTTTATCTGTTTTCAACTTTTCCTAAAACGATCTTTGCAAGCATCTTTCAATCAAAATTTAAACCCTTCTCAATATGAACTTAGGAATGCATTTAAAAAAAGAGAGAGAGAAAATCAACTCTAAAGAATGATACTTTATGAAAAAAAGATTAAGAAAAAAGTTTTAAGTTACATAGGGAAAAACAAGAAACGAAAGAAGAAATGAAGTAGAAAAATAATAAAGTTTACATGAGGGAATACAGAATTTGATGCGAAAAGAGCCACTTTATGCTTTGAATGGGGAAAACTTGTTTCAGTAAAAAAAAATTATTATTATGATTTCTTTAAGAAAACTAACATTTCCAGTAAATTTATGCTTTCCTATGAAAGTTTTTCTCAAAGGACTCCAATAAATTGATCTCAAGTCTTTGAAATGAATGGGAGAAAAACTAACATGTCTATGTGTTATGAGAAAATGAAAGAATTTCCTTAAGGCAGTGTGAAATGAATTGAACATCAAGCAGTTGTAAGATGTTTTAATATCGTTATATGTACATACATTTTGGTAAAATATCTTCTAAAGTTAGAAGGAAAAACCAGCTCCTTAGATTTACAAATAGAGTATTTGAAGTAGAAAGAGGGATGGAATGCTTTGAATAGGAATTTCTTGTTTAAGTGAAAGTTTTATTATTCTTAGGATTTTTTTAAGAAAAACTGTCATTTTCAGTAAATTCTTTCATGTTTTAATGTAAACCTCGAGGAATTAGTATCTAACTATGAAAAGGAAGGAAGTTCTAAAGATTTAGGGGTATTTACACTAAAATCCTACAATGACTTTATTTGTAATAGGGGAGAATCGGTCTTAGAGACATCTGACGATTTTAGATACATCTGACGATTTTAGATACATCTGACGATTTTAGATACATTTCTGTTCAAAAGTAAAGTCGAATGGAAAAATAAGAGCAAATAAATCAATAAGAAAAGCTTGATAGGTTGAATCAGAAAAAAAAACTAAGAAAAAAAAGAAGTTTCATGAAAATAAATCAAAGTTTAAAGAATCATACAACACTGAGCAGAAGGGAAAATATAATAAGTAAAATAAGGGGAATGCGATATTTTTACCATGGGAGTTTGGAAACAGGAGTTTGGTCTCATGGACTGAAATAAAATTAAATGGAGGGAAACCAAAAGTTCCCTAGAAAATTCATTACATCTACGTGAAAAAACTCTATCAAAACATACAAAAAATATAAAAAATACATGAAGAAATAACGTAAAAATAATTAAAAAAAAATGAGTGAATACGTAGTACACGAGACCACCTAACCATTTTTAGAAACGAGATCATCGTGAGTTAGAACCTCGCTATGACCATCAGAGCATTTTTATTCCCTTGGAAATAAAATTCCCCAGCATCGTTACGTAAAAATTTCCTCCGGGGGAAAAATAGCATCGAAGGAGGGGGGAATCCCACTTGAAAACCACAGGAATAAATACAAAAAATCCCAACGGACCTCACTCTGTCGTTGCCATCCCCCCAAAACAAAGATCCATTGAAAGTTCCAAGAAACACCGTTAGGGGCAGCACATCTAGTTTACATCCCCCTATATCCGCCCCCTTTCCCACTCGGTCGTTGCCATCTCTCAAAAACAAAGATCCATTGAAAGTTCCAAGAAGCACCGCTAGGGGGCAGCACATGGAGTTGACATCCCCCTATATCCACCTCCTTTTCCACTCGGTCGTTGCCATGCCTCAAAATGAACGATCCATTGAAAGTTCCAAGAAGCACCGCTAGGGGCCAGCACATCGAGTTGGCATCCCCCTATATCCACCCCTTTTCCCACTCGGTCGTTGCCATCCCTCAAAATCAAAGATCCATCGAAAGTTCCAAGAAGCACAGCTAGGGCAGCACATCATGGGGACGATCACGTGACAAAAATTCTGACAAGGGGACAGCTGGTGCAGCCTTGGGACAGCTTCGTTAGCAGCCACAGGATCAGCCAATGTTAAGTCTATGGGGCTGATCCTGCGCTAGAATGCCCCCTTTTCCTCTACTTGCCTCTAGTACTTCCAAAACTGCCCAACCGCCATCGGATCCCAAAATACGTAATGACTTTTCCGATTACCCAATAGAAGCATTTAGAACATCACTCTTGAAAAAGAGACGTGCGAGTAAGAAGTCCTATGAGAAAGCTAATGAATAGGCATCTAATAGTTCTCTTTCTTCTGCAGAAGGTGAAGAGAGTAAAAGTGTTGTGTTTTGTATTTAAACAACCAAGATCGTATCTAAGAAATTTGTTAGGATTCCGTATGAAGCGGAAACCCTATTAAGAAGCTGTCATCTTCTGTCTATATCGGTCTGGTTGTTGCCTCCCCCCATGTGAGCCGTTCGTTTTAAAGCCTTCATATTCGGCTAAACGATGCTGGTCAGCGGCCCAATATTAAGAAAGATATTAAATATAAGCAATCTTAATTCCAAATTTGGAAGTTGCAGGACGAACGGATATGACAGTATACTGGACAAGTCCTGGACCAATCCAAAAACGAGCATTTTACAAAATGTTAGTAAGGAAACCGTTCGTCTTTGAACCTTCATATTCCGCGAAAAATGTTCATTAGCGGCCAATTAATAGGGAAAACACACAAAAAAATTCACCAGATTTAAAATCTAACAATTTAGTAAAATCATGCAATGCATTGATTATAATACGCTTTCCAGCATACAAGAAATCATTACTCAAGTTATGAGGATAATGGCTGTGAAATAACTCTCGGTCCTCTGCCCTTACCTTTGATCCCATTTCAATTATATTCAACAGAAATGGTTCAGTACACCTCCGAAATAACATGATAAAGTTTTGTCGCAATCGAAGCATTTTTACGTAAGTTATGATGCATAAGGGCTATGGAATAGATCCCGCTCCTATGTTCTAACCGTTGACCCCATTTCGTCCATTTCAACAGGATTCGTCCCCAGGCAGTCCCCTACAATATACTAACATTTCATCCAAATCGAAGCATTTTTACGTAAGTTATGACGCATAATGGCGATGGAAGTTATTCCGCTCCTATGTCTTGACCTTTGACCCCATTTCGTTCACTTTTATTAGGGTTCCTTCCTAGGTGTTCACCTACTACATACTAAAATTTCATCGAAAGCGAACGATTTTTACGCCAGTTATCGTGCGGACGGGCATACGCACACAACGCTTGACGTAATGAAACAGATGGCGTGACCGCGCGCAAACATCTAGAACGCGATATTGTGACGTCATAAGATTTCTAAGTATGGGTAACATCAATGGGACGACGCCATGACACCAAAAAACGTGATAATTCGGGGTGGTTTTTTAACCCAACAAACGAATTTTCCTAAAGTCGAGATCAAGCTAAATCGATCTCTAGTACCAGAAAACGGTAGGTTAATGACTTTCATCAAAATCCTTAGATCCTTAGAGCCGTTTTCAAAATAAAATTTACATACATACATACAAGAAGTGCTCCTTTCATAATATGGGATAAGGGTGATAGAATAGATCCCGATCCTTTGTCCTGACCTTTGATCCCATTTCGTCCATTTTCCATAGGGTTCGTCCCCTGGTGGTCTTCTACGACATACTACAATTTCAGCGAAATCGAACCACATTTACGCAAGTTATGACGCATAACGGCAAAGGAATGCATCCCGCTTCTATGTCCTGACCTTTGACCCCACGTCACCCATTTTTAATAGGGTTCATTCCCAAGTGGTCTTCTACGACATACTACAATTTAATCGAAATCGAACCATATTTACGCAAGTTATGACGCATAACAGCAATGGAATGCATCCCGCTCCTATGTCCTGACCTTTGACCCCACTTTACCCATTTTGAATAGGGTTCCTTCCCAGGTGGTCCCCTACCATATATAAAACTTTCATCGACATCGAACTATACTTACGCAAGTTATTACGCATAAGGACAATGGAATGGATCCCGCTCCTATGTCGTGCCGTTTGACCCCATTTCGTCCATTTTCAATAGGGTTCGTCCCCAGGTGGTCCCCTACCCCATACTAAAATTTTATCGAAATCGAACCACTTTTACGCGAGTTATCGTGCCGACAGACAGACGGACGGACAAAGCTGGAGCATATACGCTTCTTCAACCTACGGTTGGAAATCGTAAAAAAGGGGTGGAAAAGGAAGGGGAGGTACAAACTAATCCAAATATCCCCCCCCAAACCAACGGAGTTCCAACCCAAATACAACCGTTATTTTTGTGCCTTTATTACCGGAAAGGCACAGAGATAACGTTATTTGTATAGAGGAGAGTCGAAAGTTTTGCAATATTAGCATAAACGCATGTGCTGCGGCGGGTTTTATGTCACGTGTTTGAGCTAGTTCAAGTCGCGCACTGCAGTCAGCCGAAAGGGATAGAAAGTGGTAGTTGTTGCTGTGAACAGCATTGTATGTCGTTCTGTCTGTGGTTGGGACGCCTAAAAGGTGAACAGCCACAACCGGTTAATTAGGAAACTTTTGGTTTACGAGTTTGAACTCGGCCATAACGCTGCTCAAGCAACACGAAACATTTGTCATGCGAAAGGGGAAAGTTCCGTGGACCAGAGCACTGCAACCGGATGGTTCAAGAAATTTCGCTCAGGTGACAGAAATCTCGACGATCAACCAAGATCAGCTAGGCCGCGAACCATGGATTCGGAGCCCGTGTGCTAGGCCGTAGAGGCAAATCCGACAACCAGCACTCGGAGATTATCAGGCGAGCTAGGCATATCACAGACCACCGTGGTTTGTCACCTTCAGGACGTCGGCAAGGTCTAAAGAAGCTGCGTTTTCTTTTAATATGAGACATAAACTGATCCTAATAATGCAAAACTTCCGACTCACCCTAATAGGTTAGGAGATCGGGTTTTGTCAGGTTCTTTGTGCCTAATATAATTAATATCCAAAGAACCTGACAAACCTTAAATAAAAAATAAAAAATAAAAATATATTGCCAAAACGTAAGGAAAAAAACGTGGAGAGTGTATTCATTATCAAAAGATCTGTATTAAAAATATTGAACTAAGCTCGATAAACGCATCAAGCTTTATCATGTGGACTTATTCCGTCCGTAACACATATTTCCGACCTATTCACATTATTGAAAAAGGTACAAAAAGACACCGAAATACATATTTTTTTTAATTTTCTCTCTATTCATTTGTCTTTTGTTTTGTTATATAATCAGTATATAAATGAAAAATATCAAACGTGGCAATTTCGATTTTTGGCCTCATTTCCTTAGGTTTCCTTACCTAACATATCTGTGAGAGCGGGAGCATTATTTATGCCCGAGAAATTATTAATTGAACATTATGCATGTAATATCAGGAAAGTCATACATTAATGGACTAATGATCAGAACATTTTGTTTATTTAATATCAAATTAATGTCTGTTCAGATACACTTATGATCAGAACATCCATATAGATGTAATTATTGACAGAACTTAAAATGGGGTACAGGTGGACACAGAAGCAATAGATTGTTCTAGAACATTTTTCGAAGTTATTTGTATGTCACAAAGAAGTTCTGGAATTCTCGCGCTCTGGGAAGTGAGATGCCTTTTCCAAGCAAGATAACCATGAGCAATTAAGGGAACGACATCCGCCAAGTATTGTCAGCGGAGAGCAGACCCCTAAATGTATATAAGTCAGCACCTTACTTATTGTATACATGTAGCAGTGTGCATTGTACTCGATGCGTTTCTGTACTTTGCGGTAAGTTAAGTCTGTCTAAAAGAGTACCGCTAAATGAAGTGGATCAAACGTGCGGGCCGAAAAGTACGTAAGCAGGAAGGGCAAGGCTAGCGATCATGAAGAAAGAGAAGCGCTGGTCATCGTTACGTACCACGTCAGCAAAGAGAGAGAGAGAGAGGAACCGTGCGCCTGAGGGCAAGGAAACGCAAGTGACGGATGCGCGGCACCGGTGAAAGAAAGAGAGAGAGAGAGGCGCTCGAGAAAATTTAGTGAGTGAGTCTTTTTTTCGTGAAGCGGAGAGGTAGGTTCTCCGGCAGGCGTGACTCGAAGTGTTTCGAGCGCGGGCAGTTGCCAAGCGGTGAGCGATCCGATAGTTCAGTCGCGTGCTGAACGGTGATGAAGTATTTTTGCCAAGTTAGCGTTAGCCGTGATACAGGTCTCTGAGCCAGAGAATCTCACGGGCTTTCCTTAAATATCAGGAAAATGACAATTTTTCCGAAACAGCGAAGAGGAAGGTCGGAGCTGAGTTTGATGCACCTCGGAAATAGGATTTCATCGGAGACACAGGTTTATCTCATACGGGACATACTCTCTCCCAAGTTCAAGAAAATATCGTTTAGTATAGGGACGCTAACTTACGTTGGCGCTTCACGAGTTCTTCACAATATAGCGGACGTTTGATCAGCGATCAGAAAGCGGTGACTTGACGGACAGACTGACTTTCCAACTTCAGATCTTTTCAAAATAAATTCGTTAAGTTTGATCAAATCCTCCTGTATTATTTTATGGCATTAGCAATTCCTTTCTTGAGTTTTCAGCGGTATCGATCCATCTTCCTGATTCGCAGATAATTACGTATAGAAAAGCGGGGAAGATTTCGTCCGTTCACCCAATCACAGTTTTGGGCAAGTCCTTAGGAACGAACCTGGGTATTTCTATTGACTATAACGTGGACGCCACAGAAGCATAATTTTGGGCGTGTCCACATGATGAGATGAACACGTTCGCTCTGACAATATGTATTTAATTAGAGTGATCTAATAGAAATGCCTGGTTCCCTTATAGTTCCTACCATTTTGTAAATCAAATGAGAATGCTGCTTTGCATCGTATAATATCGACAAAAACCATGGTTAACTCCCGAGAATTAATTGAAAACCCTTATAAACAAACAGTTACTCATAGTAAGTTCAATATCCCTAGACTATAAATGTGGTGTGACACTCAGAAGCCTTTACCGAAATCCAGAACACTAAAACACGATAAAATCGATTTAATGCTTTCGACATCCCCACACGCAATAGCATTAAAGACTGCAGTGATACTGGTTTGAAGTGTTTATATTGGGGGAACGGAAAGTAATGTAGTTTCTTTTTTTTTGGGGGGGGGGGCTAAGTTTCGAGAGAAGTTGTGAGACGTTTTTGTACGTTCAAAGTAAGGTAAGTGTATATCAAGTGAATGAACTATTTGCTTCTAACTTATGTAGCTGTTTTTGTCTTCCAGATATGCTGAACAAAACGAGGGACATAAAACCCGAAAAGAGCCATGTTTGTCATTGTATGCTGTTTGAATTTCACAAGGTGAACAATGCAACAGTGCCCACCAGTAGCACTTAGGCTGTTTATCCGAATGCGTTAAAAGTCCGCAAGTGCCAGCGTTGGTTCGCCCAAGTTCGAAATATAATGATTTATAGCCCAATCGGGAGATTTTCGGCGTTTACACAGTACAGCTCAAAACATTCTCTCTGGCCATATGCTAACACAAGAACCCTCAGTTAATTTTTTGAGCTGTAATTTGTAAACGCTGAAAATCTCGCGATAAGAACAGATTTTTTTTATATTTTATATTTTCGAGAGTAGCCCCCCTCCCCCCGGACAGTCTTCCTGCGTTACCATATGCCAGCAGAATGTGTCTCGCACGGACAGTTGTACGTCGCCTTATCGAGAACCGGCAGTTTGGACGATCAATTTATTTTGATAACGACTGGAAACGAGACAAGAAAATTAAAATTAATTTCTTGAAAATGATTCATATGCAGACGCATTATGAATCATTTTCAAAAAATAAAATTCAAATTACGTACTTAAATTTATGTAAAAATTAATTAAAATTTTCTTTCACGAGAAAAACTAACTGCCGACCATTTAATCTTTCGGCCAATTTCCTCTATCGGTTGCTATGAAATTCAGCTACAGTTCTTATGGATGGATCGGATTACACGTGCTATCATAGCCCTGTTTTTCAGTGATAACTTCCACGCGAGCGAAGCTAACGTGAAAGATATTATATAATATATATATATATACACTGTCGAGTCACACTATTGTGACCACCAGCTAATATGCAGAGTAACTGCCGTGTACAACGCGGACGGTAGCTAGACAGGCTGGGAGTGACTCAATAAGGTACTGGAAGGTGTTCACAGGTATGTGGAGTCGTGCTCACTGCAGTGCATCTGACAGGTGCTGGAAGGTGTTCACAGGTATGTGGAACCATGCTGACTGCAGTGCATCTGACAGGTGCTATATGGGAATCATACCCATTCCGCTTTTTCCCATAGTTCTTTATTTACCCTCTCGTTTAAGTTGGGGTTATTAGTGATCATTACTACATATGAAAATTCATTATTTTTTATATATACTAAGGACCACTAATGACCCTAATTTAAACAAGAAATTCAAAGCGGGGAAGAGGAAATTTAAGTCAACAGCTATTCCTAATCTCCTTTAATCCCATACGGCTTTATATTGCGCCAATAAAACTGGGGAAACTTTACCTGCTAGAAAACCTTTTAAGTTCATGTACGAGGGTAAATAAAAAATTATCTGCATTTGCGCCATATTTTTAGGTTGGCCGCACTGCCTTCTGCGCGCCCATGCTATAATGTGGAGTTCTTGTGGTTATGTTACTGAAGTTTGATCTTAATTGCTACATTTTTCTTTGTCCTGTTACAGAGTAAACATGGCCGCACGTTTCCGGAAATTTGTCATTTACTTCCGGAAGTTTTCATCTGGTTTCAATTATGTTCTTCGAAACTTACGCATGAAAATACGCATACGAAAGCCTTCAATTCCGTTGAAATTTTAGTTTGTTTTTAGAACCCCGAGGAGGCGATCTTTTATTTAAAAACTCGATTGGAAAAAAATGCTGCATATAAAACAAATGTGCTGGAAATATCTGAAATCTGATTAATACGCAATACGCATGAGCTTGATCAATTATTCCACAGATTTGCACGCCGCTAACTGCTATGAAACCAGGCGAATTCCCTTAAAACGTATGTATATTAACTTCAAAGGTTTTCTAACAGGTAACGTTTCCCCCGTTTTATTGGCGCAATATAAAGCCGTATGGGAATAAAGAAGATTGGGAATAGCTGTTGACTTAAATTTCCTCTCCCCGCTTTACAGCCACTAATGACCGCTAATGAACAAAATTTAAACGAGAGGGGAAATAAAGCACTCTGGGAAAAAGCAGAATGGAAACACACGGCTGGAAGGTGCGTGATGGAAGATCCATAAAGCGAACAACACGATCGGTGTGGTACCACGGATTCTCAGCTTTTTTTAAGTCTGCGGAAACAGTACTTTGAAGTCTTCGTTGTGCTCTTCCAACCAATATCGGACATGTCGAGCTGTGTGTCGTCCATAAAAAGGAACCGAGGGGCCAACTGCGCCCCTGAAAAGTCGAACATAGGTCTGTAAGATCTCATCCCTATACCTCTCAGCAGTCAGGGAGCCTCTGTCAAACACATGGAGAGGTGTGCGGCCGTCCAACACGATGCTTGCCCAGACTATGACACCTCCGCTGCCATAGCAGCCCCTTTCTCGGATGTTGGAGGAAAGGTATCGGGTCCCAGGTTCTCTC
Organism: Macrothele yani; assembly: GCA_039090855.1. Classification (NCBI taxonomy): domain Eukaryota; kingdom Metazoa; phylum Arthropoda; class Arachnida; order Araneae; family Macrothelidae; genus Macrothele; species Macrothele yani. The sequence goes on along the minus strand of CM077013.1, from coordinate 49,434,609 downwards.
CACATGAAAGTATGTCGAGAATTAGTGTCCAGGTTGAATCGCAACTCGTCTGTGAAAAGAACGTTATCCAACTGAAGTCTGGTACAAGGCTGGTGTTGTCTGCACCATGCTAAACGCGCTCTCTTGTGTGCTGAAGTGAGCGGGACGCAAACAGCGGGTCTTCTGGAAAAAAAACCCTCTCTCATGAAGCCTTCGAAAAACAGTAACCTTGAAACTCGGGTTCCAGTGGCGGTATGCAGCCCACGAGATAGCTGTGCAGCTGTAGCAGTCCTGTGGCACCTCGCTGAAAGTGCCAAATAACGATCTTCATTGGCCGTCGTGGCTCTTGAACAACCTGACCCAGGCCTTCTCGATATGGATCCAGTGTCCTTAAACTGTTTCCACAAACTGCAGACGACACTGGGCGTTACATTGAACAACCTGCACTTGCGATTGCCCTGCCTCCAATCTACCGACAATTCTCCACCTCATTCCGTCATCAATACGCTCGTAGCGACCCATTTTACCTTATTGCTTATGAAATTGAACCAACTCCTGCAAGAAATACAACGAATGTTGCCGAGGAGTACGAGAGGACTAATTGCGGGAAAGCCACGTGTGCTTTTCATGCCCTCCGCTGTCACAGCTCCGCCCACACGCACGGGTACGCTTACGTTTTCGACACTGCAAATTTGCATTCTTATTCGGCGTCATTATTTGTACCTTTGGTTTCGTACTTTTTGTGAAAATCGACAGAATGTGCAAATTCTCTTAATTTTGAACACCAGTGTATGTATATATATACACTGCTGGACAATTGCTAAGGACGGATCATAAACGGCTATATAGCGCATAAAAAAGTAAGTGTGGTTGGATGCCAAGTAAAATAAAAAAATGTCAGAATTCCAGGACATTACAAGAAAGACAATTCAATGTGCTCTGAAATCCAGAAAACTTTGGAACGTGTTCAAGGGACAAACAGGCAATATTGAGCAGAATACGTAAACGTGAAAAATGCAATTACCGTCCGCAGGCGTTTCGGCGTAAGATGTCAATACGGGATATGGCCACCATGGAGGGCGATGCAAGATTCCACACGTCGTGTCATGCTTTGCACAACATTATCAAGCAGCTGTTGAGGTAATTTATCCCATTCCTCTGTCAGTGCACGGATGAGTGTGTCCTTGTTTATTGGAGGGCATTGTCGACCAGCAACACTCCTTCCCAAAGGATCCCACACATTTTCAATGGGATTCAGATCTGGAGAACGTGCTGGCCATACGAGGCGTTGAATATCCTCGCTCTCAAGACACTCCTGGACAGCGACTGTTCGATGACATGTTGCGTTGTCGTCCATGAAAATGAATCTATCACCGACAGCACCACGGAACATGCGAACATGAGGTAGCAGAACATCATTAATGTATCGTTGGCCAGTCATAGTCCCAGTTGGAAGCACATACAGGGACGTACGGCCATTGATCATGATGCCAGCCCATACCATGACACTACATGTCGGATATCGGTCCCTTTCCTGTATGTTTGCTGGACAATATGCAGTACCACTATCACGCCAGATCAGTTGTCGTCGACAATCAGACGATAGACTGTATCTACTCTCATCTGAGAAGAGGACAGCAGACCAGTCGTTATCAGTCCAATTGCGATGTTGATGGCACCATTGCAAACGGGCGGTACGGTGACGTCTGGACAATGGGATGCACACAACAGGACGGCGGGCGTATAGTCCTCCTTCATGCAAACGTCTGGCGACAGTTTTTCGGGAGATCCGCTTGCCAGTAGCAGCCATAAACTGATTTGCTACCTCACTAGCTGTGCTGCGCCGGTGTCTTTTTGGTTGATAGCACTGTGTACCGATCTTCTGCAGGTGTCGTACTGCGAACACGACCTTCCCCGTGACGTTGGCTACGCTCTCCATTTGTTTGAAATGATTTCCAAAGCCTTGAAACAACACTGTGGCTGACGTCGAGCTCCCTGGCAACATCTGTTATTTTTCGCCCTTCTTCAATCTTGCCAATAATACGGGCACGCGTAAAATCATCTAGGTGATGTCGGGAAGACATACTGAAACTTGCAAGTTCGTCAATTGATTCTTTCCCTTTCAACTTTGCGTTTGAACAACAACGGTCAATAAGCGTCAAATCATTTATATCTCTTATCAGCACTATGACGTCACGAACAAGTTCGGCAATCCAAAATTTGCATACGCGCAACACGTCTTACTGTATCCCGCACTTATGCTAATTTCCACATTTTCCTGCCTTCCATTTTATGGTTGCTATCGTTGCTATTGTCATCCGTCCTTAGCAATTGTCCGGCAGTGTATATATATATATATATATTAGATAGTACATAAATAAAACAAAAAAATGACTTTATAAATAAATTATTTAACACAAGAAAATTAGACAAAAGGCTAATACCATGAAAAGCGCCGAAGGCAGCTAAACCTCATGTAGTAGCTTATATAGAATGAAAATATTGAATGAAAATATTTGACATAGTGCCTTTTCGAGAGTTACGCACACTTATGTCTCTGTGCACAAAATACAGGTTGACACCTCGATTCAAAACTAAAAAATGTGTCTCTATTGTACGCAGTAATTTTTTACAATGCGCACTAAAACTTTCGTATGAGTTTGGTTTGCCCCTCGAAGCCTTTAAAGAATGACTGGATTCTGTATTATGTGACATTCGTCATGAGCTAGACAAGTTCAAGAGCTCTGGTGTTTGTACCCGGCAGCCATATAATTTTGCTTTGATTAATTCACAAATTCGTGAACTTCAAAACTTATTCACTATTTCTCCAGTGGATAAGGCTGGTAATAACTTTGCTTTTTTTTGTAAACAATTCTATTAGGATCTCCTGATACAGGATATGAATACCACAGATACTTACACTCCGGTTTCTCAAAATCATAAAGACATTGTTAAGAAAATAATCGCTCTGCATAAAAGGATAAGGCTTAATGTGTCCAACTTAAACTTTCCTTTTATTTATGCCATCCCTAAGTTTCATAAGGATCCTGTTTCCTTCCGTTTTATTACTAGTGGACGCAACTGTTATAACAGCAAAGTGGGTGGGTTGCTTCAGAGATACTTGTCCGTAGCTTTTCGCAGGTTGGGTTCGACCTGGATTATTGGGAGCAATAACAGAGTCTTGGAGACACTTGGCTCGGTGACTGTCACATCTGTGGATACTTACGACTTTAAAAACCTCTTCACCTCAATTTCATTGAAGGGTCTGTGGCAGGTAGCCCTAAATATACATACGAAGTTCGAGCCCGGGACTACAAAACGGTATTGACATTTCCTACTGGATTTCTGCATCAATAACAATTTGGTTACCGTGGGCGATGGGCCTTACCTCCAAACTCGTGGTATCCCGATGGGCAGTCGCTTTTCTACCAGTTTGGCTAATCCCTATCTACATTTTTTTGAGGATAGATATGTTGCCAATCATCCTTTACCTGGGATCGCTCTAAGATATGTTGATGCCATTATTGTCATTAACATTCCGGACTTTTTGCGTTGCACCACTGACTTGTATCCTGACGACCTTACCCTAGAAAAAACCAACAGATGGTCTACTTGTGTTTGTTACCTCGATTTAGAGGTTCATGTGGACGAGGAGGGAAGAGGTGTGGTGAATTTATTTGATAAAAGAAACTCTTTTGAGTTTGATATCATTCACTACACTCACTGGTCATCCAATATTTCAAAAGTTATACATCGTAATCTACTCATCTCCCAGTTTCATAGAATGGCTAAAATTTGCTCTACACAGCTCTTACTTGCAAAAAATCTGAAAGCTCTTCTTTCTAAATTTCAATCTAAGAATTTTCCTAAAAATTTCTTAAGGCATCATTTTAACCATTTAATTTTGAACTTTAATTCGGTGCCCAAAAGTTTCAAATTACACATTGACATGCTTTATTAACCTAGGACCTAACAATTTTAAATATATAGGTAACACAAAGTGCTGTTTGGTGGGTCCCTAATAGCTGAAGATCTTATCTACATACACAGTTTTGCATCTTGTCAACTTACACATTTTTTTGGCTTACCAGGTAGTTGTTTAACCGTGACCACCTTTCTTATCAGTGTATATATTTGGGTTCTTGTAGGAGCTCTGTTTAGTCTTGTTTGACTATTTGCCATGGCGGTTTTTGTTCCGCCGGTAAGCTTTTAATTCTTCTTTTTTAAATTTAATTTTTGTAATTTTTGTTCTCATTAGAATTTGGTTTTGTGTCCTAGGGAGCATGACCAACCAACAATTTTGGCTTGCCTTGTCGTTTTGTTGGTACTAGAAAGGCCACTCCCACAGATTGATGCTCTCCTGATGACGGCAACCTGTTCCAGTTTTTTACTTGTTTTGAAATTTTGTATTTTTGTTCTGTAATATTTTCATTCTATATATATAACAATTGCCCCTTCCATGAAAGAAGCTGTAATACACTGGTGTGCAAAAATTAAGGACGAAGAGGAGAAATGAGCATAATAGCGGAACGAGTAAGCAGAACGAACCGAAAGACTACTCAGGAGATAGACTAGGTCCGGTACGGTAGGGCATGCACATATATGCAGCATCACTTAGGGGCGGGGAGTGTCGGAAGGGTATAAAACACACGGGCGGTGTACGCTCAGCAATTCGGTGAAAGCTATTGCACGGTGTACATCGGTTTGAACGACGTCGAGTTGCTGCCACCGTGTGATATGGCCAACAGGCAATCCAGTAGACGACATCTAGATGACTTTACCCGAGGTCGCGTCATTGGGAAGTTGGAAGAAGGTCGAAGTGTGACTAGTGTGGCAGAGGGGTTCGGGATCGCTCACAGCATCGCTTCACGAGCATGGAGAGCATTTCAAACGACAGGAACAGCTGTCCGAGAGTTTAGCAGTAGTAGTCCACGAGCAACCACGGCGACGGACGACCGGTATATTGTCCTATAGGCGAGAAGAGACAGACGGCAGACAGCGGGAGAAATCGCAAGGCACATGCAACAGACAACTGGACGTCCGTTATCGCGTTTTACCGTGGCCAGGAGGCTGCACAAAGGTGGTCTATTTGCACGACGACCAGTACGGTGCGTGCCATTAATGCCTGGTCATCGGAGACTGCGGTTTCTGTGGTGCCCGGAACACAAGAACTGGACACATCAACAATGGGATCGAGTTGTTCTCTTTACGGATGAGAGCCGATTTAGTCTGACGAGCGATTCTGGACGTATACACATCTGGAGAGAGCAGAAAACACGCAATCACACCTCCAACATCATCGAAAGGAACCAGTTTGGAGGTGGAGGAGTTCTCGTTTGGGGCGGTATCATGCTTGGTAGCCGTACTGATCTCCACTTCTTCCAAGAGGTTCAGTCACTGTTGTCCGCTATTGTACCGAGGTTCTCCTACATCATGTGCGTCTGTTTAGAGGTGCTGTGGGTCCTGAGTTCCTCTTCATGAACAACAACGTTACACCTCATCGTACAGTGGCTGTCGCAGAGCTGTTGAGGAGTGAAGATATTCAACGCATGGATTGGCCCGCAAGGTCCGCGGACCTAAATGCTATCGAACACGTGTGGGACCTTCTCGGGAGACGCTTGGCAGCAAGTCCTCAGCCGCCAGCAACGATTCCGCAGCTGCAATTGGCGCTACAAGAGGAATGGGCCGCGATGCCTCAACAGTTCCTTGACAACCTCGTCCTCAGCCTGGACAGACGTTGTAAATCCTGCAACGCAGTCAGAGGTGATCATATTTCTTACCAAAGACTGGATTTTTCGTGGCAGCCGCCTGTCACATGGACGTTTCGGTCTTCTGTCCAGTTGTGCTCGAAGCTACCTATTAAATAAAGTGCCTTTGTATCCTTTGGATTCCTTGTTTGGACGGTTTTGCTCATTTATCCCATATTCTTACATCTTGGGGATCTTATGGTATGATTTGAGTCGATGTGCAGCACTTCTGCACGACGTTACATCTGAAAAACCTCTCGTCCTTATTTTTTGCACGGCAGTGTATGTCGATAACAGTGCATGACAACATGACAAACCCTTTTTGTTTCCGGTAAAGCGGACCTGTGTAAATCGAAAGAGAGGAAGATGACTTTTTGGGTTATTCTCAGAATCAACTAAACTAGTGTTTTGTAGAATTTCTTTTCTTTTTAGTTTTATGTGAGACTTGTGTTTTATGAAAATCTTAATCTACGGGAAAGAGAAAATGATGTTGCTAAAGGTATTTATTTCAAGTGAAAATGAATAAAATTGAAAAATATTCTCGTACAAGCGGTAGCAAATGCGCTTGGCGTGCTCCTGTTTCGATGGAGATCTTTTGGAAGAAACAATACAGTTTTCAAGAGCAATATGCCATAATGTCTCAAAAAGAAAAGTGTTTAATCAATGCATCTTTCCAGTGATTACGTACGGAGCAGAGACGTGGACGTTAACTAAAAAAGACATACAAAGACAGCAAATAACTGAAATAAGCATGGAGAGTTGCATGTTTTTTGTAACCAGGAAAGATGAGAGGAGAACCTCCTGGATAAGGAAAATGACAAGGGTGGAAGACATCACGATCAGAGTGAAATCCCTGAAAAGATAATCGGCTGTACATTTTCCCAGAAGAACAGACCACCGATGTACAACCGAAATGCCAGACTGGATGCCAAGAGACAGGAAAAGACCCAGAAAAAGCCACATGGGAGATGGGTGGATAACTTCGAAAGCATGCTGGAGTGACATGCAGGAGACTGGGGCAAGATCGACAGTTGTGGAAGAAACTTGTTGAGATCTTCATCCAGCACTGGATTGATAATGGTTAATGATGATGATTAAATACACATATATATTCCCGAATTTGAAGATATAAAATTATATATACATACATACATATACACTGACGGAAATAAAATCCCAACACCAAGAAGGGGTTGTGTTAGATAAACGACAGTTGGTAGGCGGTAAGAGTACATCTGTAAGATGACGTCTATGCAAATTTCCGCGCTCGGCGTATACCTGTGGCGCTAGTAGCGCCTCGGAACATGCAAAGCAGGTTTGCTGTAAATACGCGCTGTAACGTTCGTGAGCGTTAGTTATCGTTAAGATTCGACTTAGTGTGTTGATGTTAGTCAAGAATGCCTTTAAGAAGACGAAGAAGCCATTATCAACAGCTCACGGAGTTTGAACGAGGTCGTGTAATAGGGCTACGAGAAGGTGGATTTTCTTTTCCGCAATATTGCAGAAGGCTTGGCACGAGTGTAGCCACTGTGCATGATTGTTGGCAGCGGTGGTCAAGGGAAGGTACTGCCTCAAGAAGACCGGGTTCCGGCCGGCCACGTGGCACTACTGAGAGAGAAGACCGCTGTGTACGGCGTATGGCCGTGGCGAATCATACCGCGTCTGCGGCAGCAATTCGAGCTGCAGTTGCCACCATAGTGACACAACAAACTGTTACAAATCGGTTACTTGAAGGACAGCTCCGAGCCAGACGCCTTGTAGCGTGCATTCCACTTACTCCAAACCACCGCCGTTTGCGACGTCAGTGGTGTCAAGCTAGAGCTCATTGGAGGACGGAGTGGAGATCAGTTGTGTTTTCTGATGAAAGCCGGTTCTGCCTGGGTGCCAGTGATGTCCGCGTGTTGTTTAGAAGGAGGCCAGGTGAGCGCCTGCAACCAACCTGTCTGCGGCCGAGACACACTGGGCCTACACCTGGAGTTATGGTCTGTGGAGCAATTTCCTATGACAGCAGGAGCACTCTCGTGTTTATCGTACGCATCCTGACGGCACAGTTGTACGTCGGTCTGGTGATTCAACCTATTGTGCTGCCATTCATAAACAGCATTCCAGGGGGTGTTTTGCAACAGGATAACGCTCGCCCGCATACCGCTATTGTAACCCAACATGCTCTACAGAGTGTCGACATGTTGCCGTGGCCTGCTAGATCGCCAGATCTTTTTTCCAATCGAGCACGTATGGGACATCATTGGACGACAACTCCAGCGTCACCCCCAACCAGCATTAACCGTCCCTGTATTGACCGACCAAGTGCAACAGGCATGGAACTCCATCCCACAAACTGACATCCAGCACCTGTACGACACAATGCATGAAAGTTTGCGTGATTGCATTCAACATTCTGGCGGTTACACCGGTTATTAATGTACCGGCATTTCACATTTAAAATGGCTCTTCTCGCGCTTACATTAAGCTGTGATCTTGAAACCTTAATCGATTAAATATGCTACCTATACAAATGTATTGCCGCCATTTCATTCCTCTACTACTATTTTTTCGTGGTGTTGGGTTTTTTTTCCGTCAGTGTATATTACACACACACACTATATTGACAAAAGTCACATATTTATTGACATACATTAGTACGGTGTCGGTCCACGTTTAGCTTTAATGCCTGCACTGACCCTTCGAAACATGCTTTCGACGAGGTTTTGAAACACAGCGATAGGTATGCGCTTCTATTCAGTACATAATGCTGCCGCTAACTGTTGCTTAGTAGTAGGCCTTGGCTCCAAACTTCTCATGCGGTGCTGTAATTCATCCTATAGATGCTCTATGGGATTAAGAACAGGACTCTATTCTGGCCAGTCCACACACGATACGGAATTACACGGAGTAACAGTCCTTGCTTTACGGCTTGGTGCATTATCCTGCTGGTACCAGCAGGGATTGGTTCCACAGTATTGCCAAAGAGTTGGTGGGGCATAATTGTCCAGAATATCAAGGTAGACGTGCTGGTTAACAGGTTTCTCCACGATAACCAATAGGCCGGGACCATACCACGGATAACACCCCCACACGAGTACACTGTCAGCTCCAAAGTTTACCGTAGGAACAGTACACTGCAGTAAATGGCGTTCCCCGGCTGTCGCCATACGCACATACGACCATCAGACTCATGGATCGTGTATCTGGATTCATCAGTTCATAGGACCCGTTTCCATTGATCTACGATCTACGATAAATGTTCTTTTCACCATGTTAAACGACGAGTAGCATTCCGAGTGGAGATGAAAGACTTATGAGCAGCCGCTCGACCGTGGTAACCCATGGAATGAAGTTCTCTGCGAATATTATCATTACTAAAGCAGATAAATGAGGACAAGTTGTTATTCTGAACAAAAAACATTCTGAGGCGGAAGTCGAAAACTTTATTTCCGAAGGACCCTATAAAGTAATAAAAATAGTAAATCAGAGAAACAAGTAAAAAAGTTTGGAAATTGATATCAAGTTGCGTAACTCTTGAACAAAGCTCAAAACGTCATCTACAGCCCTCATATGCCCGTTGTCCGCGTTTTTATGCACTTCCGAAGATACATAAGATTGTTATCCCTTTCCACCCCATAGTCAGCAATATCAGCTCAGCTACACATAAGTTGGCCAAGTTTCTATCTTCAAAACTATTCACCTTAACGGCTTCTTCGAACAAAACATCTGTAAAAAATTCCATTGAGTTTGTCAGTCGACTAAAACGACATCCATACAAGGATCAGCTCATGTTATCCTTCGATGTGAAATCCATTTTCACAAGTATCCCAGTGAATGGAGCCCTCGAATCATTGAAAGCTAGTCTCACTGAACATCATTTCAGCCAACCGGAAGTAGAAGATATTTTGAGACTAGGGGAAATTTGTAACAGACAAAACAGTTTTCTTTTTCGTGGAAGATTTTTTCAACAGACGGAAGGCCTTGCAATGGTAGCCCACTGTCGCCTATTTTATGCGAAGTCCATATGCGTCACTTTGCTGAGGACAAACTCTTTTAGCTGGTTACATTTCACCTATGGATTCGACATGTAGAGGATACCTTTGTTCTCTGGAACGGCATGAATTCGGAAATACCTAAATTAGTTGTACTTATCAATTCAATTGATCCTCATATACAGTTTACATATGAGACTGAAAATAATGGCTGCTTACCATTCCTTGACGTCCTTGTGTCACGCTCTGAAGGATCCTTTATAACAACAGTTTATCGAAAACCATTTGCTGTTTCCTTAGCCCCACATGCAAAATGAAATCACCCATGGAAACAGAAAGTCTCTGCCTTCTACGCATACGTATATCGTGCAATACATGTACGCTCAACTGAGGATTCCTTGCAGAAAGAGCTTGATTTTCTTAAGCGAATTGCTGTACACAGAGGATATACCATTCCATTGGGGTACTGTCAAAATAACCCGGCTCGTAATAACCCGGTCAAAACAACCCGGCGTCTGTATAACCCAGCGTCTGAATAACGCTGCGTCACAATAACCCAGCGTAAAAAAAACCGTTACAAAATAACCCAGTGTCACAATAACCCAGTGTGAAAAAACCGTTAAAAAATAACCCTGCGTCATAATAACCACAGGTCACAATTATTGTACCTCATAATAACTCGCGTCACAATAACCCAGGACTTAATAACCAGCGTCAAATACTACCTGATGGTACTTTAACTTAGACGGTAGATGGATTTTAGAACTGGTAGGGGCCGGGGTCAAGCATACCCCCTCATACAAAATTTTCATAAAATCTTCAGTTTTCAATTTAGAACCGCCAAATTTTATATACTACCTCATGGTGTTCACAAAGTATTTATTCAAGGAATGTACATGAGACGAGCAAGAAAAAAACGTCTCAAAAAACAGTGACACATGAATGCACTATTTACAGATGACAGTAGATACCTACACTGCTGGACAATTGCTAATGACGGATCATAAACGGCTATATAGCGCATAAAAAATTAAGTGTGGTTGGATGCCAAGTGAAATAAAATAATGTCAGAATGCCAGGACATTACAAGAAAGACAATTTATTGTGCTATGAAATCCAGAAGGCTTTGGAACGTGTTCAAGGGACAAACAGGCAATTTTGAGCAGAATACGTAAACGTGAAAAAATGCAATTACCGTCCGCAGGCGTTCCGGCGTAAGATGTCAATACGGGATATGGCCACCATGGAGGGCGATGCAAGATTCCACACGTCGTGTCATGCTTTGCACAACATTATCAAGCAGCTGTTGGGGTAATTTATCCCATTCCTCTGTCAGTGCACGGATGAGAGTGTCCTCGTTTATTGGAGGGCATTGGCGACCAGCAAGACTCCTCCCCAAAGCATCCCACACATTTTCAATGGGATTCAGATTTGGAGAACGTGCTGGCCATACGAGGCGTTGAATATCCTCGCTCTCAAGACACTACTGGACAGCGACTGTTAGGTGACATGTTGCGTTGTCGTCCATGAAAATGAATCTGTCACCGACAGCACCACGGAACATGCGAACATGAGGTAGCAGAACATCATTAATGTATCGTTGGCCAGTCATGGTCCCAGTTGGAAGCACATAGAGGGACGTACGGCCATTGATCATGATGCCAGCCCATACCATGACACTACATGTCGGATATCGGCCCCTTTCCTGTATGTTTGCTGGACAATATGCAGTACCACTATCACGCCAGATCAGTTGCCGTCGACAATCAGACGATAGACTGTATCTACTCTCATCTGAGAAGAGGACAGCAGACCAGTCGTTATCAGTGCAATTGCGATGTTGATGGCACCATTGCAAACTGGCGGTACGGTGACGTCTGGACAATGAGATGCACACAACAGGACGGCGGGCGTATAGTCCTCCTTCATGCAAACGTCTGGCGACAGTTTTTCGGGAGATCCGCTTGCCAGTAGCAGCCATAAACTGATTTGCTACCTCACTAGCTGTGCTGCGCCGGTGTCTTTTTGTTGATAGCACTGTGTACCGATCTTCTGCAGGTGTACTGCGAACACGACCCTCCCCGTGACGTTTGCTACACTCTCCATTTGTTTGAAATGATTTCCAAAGCCTTAAAACAACACTGTGGCTGACGTTGAACCCCCTGGCAACAATCTAAACATGATATTGACTGGCATTAAGGAAAAGTGCAAGGATGGCGATTATAACTTTTAAATTTAATTATATGCAACTGTAGTATTGTCTTCTTTAAATAAATTCGAGAAAAAGAAAAAACACCATAATATTATGTTAGTAGCACCTCATAAAAAAATCCCTTTATGCCGAACAAATCAAAACTTTAGCAACATTCAAGGAACTCTCTTAATTAAAAAGCTGGAAATTAATTCTATTAAATGCTCCGTTATTATTTGTAATTAATCGCTTGATAGGAAAGTTAAAATTATATATTTACAAATTATTTTCCTTTCTTTTCGTCATATTTTAATCGCTAAATTTTGAGAACTTTAAAAATCGGGACCTTATTTAATGCAAAGAAATGCTTTCTTCACTCACTTTGCCATGTTCCTTAAGTAATTATTTTAACCGGTATTCTCTTCTTGGGTTGGTAAGACATTTTTTCCTGGGGATTTGGAATTTAGTCGAATACTAAAGTGGAAAACAAACGTCTCAGGTGGAAAACAAATTCATTTTGCTTGTCGTTGATATTAGGAGAAACAAAAAAAAAAACGAGTTTTTCCAGATTTATAACTATGGGTTATTTTGACGCCGGGTTATTTTGACGCCGGATTATTTTGACGCTGGTTATTCTTTCCGTGTTAATTTAATATGTAACCCAAGCTGTGAAGAGTTCCGATATATGTGGAAAGCTTCTAATACATTAAGCTTGATAGTCGAATCAGGTTTATCAATGAGCGTAGCGTTTTCAAACAAACATTTGTGGTTATTTTCCTGACAATGTTGGGCTATATACGACGTCTTTAGTTCACAGTTCCGTACGTAGGTCTTGTGTTCCTTCACACGGAAATTTAAAGGCCTGCGAGTCTGTCCTATATATGGAAGTCCACATTCAGAAGGTATCTGATAAATTCCCCAGGAATTTATGTCTTCGACGTAGTCTTTTGATCCGTAAAAATTTATCTTGTTTATGGGTTTGAAAATAACTTTGAAATTAAAACTCTTGATGATTTTTAAAATTCTGGAAGCAAATCTGTGTAGCAAATGGGATAACCACCCAATTCTGTCGTATTGGGTTGTGTATTGGCGTGAGTGAGCAGACAGGCTTCGGTTTCCTAAATATTTGGACAGCTTTGTCTATAATGGAATTGTCAACGACATGACGTCGACTCCACTTCTTTCAAGCGCGTGGAAACAACTCACTATAAACCATGACCTTCAGAACTCTGATGATGTCACAATGATTTGAATGTTTACGCTCCATTCGTCCTGATGATACCGAGCCAATAGCTCTGCGAAACTATAATCGATATACTGTATAATAAACCTTTGGTATCGTAAATGTTGGCATTTTTATTTTATCTCAAAACCATAATTCTTGTAGTCATAAATTATATATACTCAAAAGTAATGTTCGTTCTGTTGATTCATCATTCAGTGAATGGCTTTCACGACTTGGTGATGGTGCCCATGAAACAGCTGATTGCCTACCAGAGGAAATGATAGAAATACCTACACATATTTTATATGATGGTGATATAGCCAAAAGAATATTTGGTGAGAACTTGGAAATTTCTGATTTTAAAACATTTGCAAAGAAAGCCATTCTGTGATGTTGACAAATTAAATCAGAATGTTCATGATCTCTTGGGGTCAACATAAAGCACATACTTAAGTTCTGATTCAATTGATGCCGATGGCGAAGAAAATACTGAACAGTATTATCCTATAGAGTTTTTAAATGAGCAAACTCCATCAGGAATGCCATTTCACAGACTGAAGTTGAAGATTGGAGCTATTATCATGCTCCTGAGAAACCTCAGTACACAATGGGGTTTATGCAATGGAACAATAGAGTGATATAATTAAAGAACTAAAACCCAATTTGATCATTGCAGAAGTACTAACTGGCTTAGCATGTGGTAAAACTGTTTTTATTCCACGAATTGACCTCGCGCCTACTGACATAGACCTCCCATTCACATTAAGACGACAGCAATTTACTGTAAAACTCACCTTTGCTATGACCAGTAATAAGTCCCAAGGTCAAACACTGGAGAAAGTAGGTATTTATTTTCCTGAGCCAGTGTTTAGCCATGGACAACTTTATGTTGTATTGCCAAGAGTTTGACGGTTTGATAATGTCACAGTTAAAAGTAATTCATGGCCAGAACAAAGAAAACTACTTCCAGATTCCGAAAAGATTGATTCATTTGATGAAATTCATGAATCAATGAAACGTTGCGTCCTCTTTGAATACCTTAGAAAGAGAGGCTGTCAACGCCGACCCCCTTCTGCCTACCTATTACATCCAACATTCACTCGCTCTTCGCTGTCACGACCCACAGATGGAGAGGGGGGACGACACAAGGAACAAAAATAATTATCCGTAATTTGAGACTTGCTCAGCCAACCTGGTAATGTCTGCTGACGGCGTGGGGCAAACAACAAAATCAAAACAAAAAGATATGGATAAAAAAACGTACTTATTACACAAAATTCATTATCTAAATTAAATATAAATAAATTCGAAAATATTATTTCCACCTGAAGGGGCAGCCTTGCGGTGGCGAGCGCTGTCACAGGACACTGTACTGCGCATAGGTATTATAACGAAGTAAATTTCTCCGTCATTTTTGGTCTACGCCGGGATTCGAACCCGAGTATGTTTATTCCGGAACAAGTCGCTCTACCAACTGAGCTCCACAGACATGTATTCTGATTCCTATCTGCCTTTATGTCATGTGCGTCCTGCTGGCAGGTACGTCACAGTATGTAATATACAAATACAACTCAAGTCAATGCTTACTGTAAAAACTCTCCTGTAAATGGTTTCGTGATTTCTCTTTCTCAGTAGTTGTACTAGGTCGTCTAATGTTTGTTCTTCTTTGAATTCACTGGATTCGTCCGGATCAGAAGTATCTGGCTCCATATTCCTTAAAAGAGATAAAGAAAATGTAAAAGAAATAATACTTAATTTTCGAATTTACATGAATTTAAAGGGAACTGATATTACTTGATTCGCACCAAGTCTACATTAACACATTGACTGCCACACTAGAAAAACCAATTTTTCCCTTGGCGCTACCGTGTTTTATTACGAAAATAGAATAAAAACTTCGAAAACAAAACGATCCTGTCTATTTTAATTGTAACAATAAGAACATCAGCAAAGTAATATTTTCACGAACCAACTGCAGGGTTGTTTTTTTTTGCCCAGAGGGTCACCCATCACGTAACATGTATGTTACAGCTTGCCTACTCACCACGCGCCTCCCAAGGTGAACAGACGTGTGAGTTATACATATATGCTTCACGAGACTCCTGACGTAAAACCAGGGTGAGTCAAATACAACTCACTTGGCAGTTAATGTGTTAATATTCGAGCGTTAGCTTTCAAGATTGAAGATCCTGATTCCGAGATGAATTCTGTGAGTTTTTCATTAGAGTCTGCAGTGTCAATAATCGCTAATTGGGCAGATTTATCTGTTAATGCCACAACTATGGATCAGTCGTTTTTAAGCTTTGAGATTAGTCTTTTTGGAATGAAGCAGTCGTACATGCGACACGGGTTGAAATGGTAGTAAATGCGACCGGTTTAACGCAGAGTGATAGTGAGAGAAAGAAGGGAGGTCAGATGTGTGTAGGGGGGAGAGAGAAAACAGAGGGAGCTGCTGACGATGCGGTGTGACGACACGGATAGTATTAGTGACCATCACGTGAACTACGGAAATGCGTTTTCTCTACACCGTAAACGAAGTTACTTTGTACCAAAGTGCGTACTTCAGTTTGAACGCGACATAACTTCAGTGTTTTGAACGCGTGTCTGGGACTCTTGGTTTCTCCCACATGAATTTTAGATATCCAGAAAATGTTAAGCAAATTTTTTTGCGGCTCACTGTTTCCAAAAAATATCCAAATGCCCCAAACCTAAAATTAGCGGTATGCTGACATCACCATTTCCTGTTTAATATTCTTTTTTAGCAAAAGTCTGACTATTATTGTAATTATTTGTATTTACAATATAAGGTTTTACTCATGTTTGTGGATTGCAGCTAAAGATACCCTTAGTAAAACTCGATCTGTTTATAAAAAATAAAACACTTTCTTTTCTCAAGCAATTGTCATAGTACTTTCTCTACAACAAACTGCCGGAGATTTTATTCCATTCGTGTGCAAATTTTATTGCGATAGCTGCATTCAAAATTAATTCTAAATTTCTTCGCTTTTAGTAAGAAAGGAAATCCAAATGTTCCTAAATTTATTTTTTGTTTTCAAGACTGTGAAAAACAGAAGTAATTACGGAAGCATCAAAACGTGGAACGCGCTTACCATCTGACCTTTCAACCCCGGTTGCATTGATCGTTTGAAGACCCCTGGTTGTCAACACCTAATCTCCCCACCCTGCCTCCTCCTTTCTTCCCCACTCCTCTTTGCCCCTGCCGGTCGCATATGCAACCATTTCAACCCCGGTCGCAAATGTGACGACACCTTTGGGAATATTTTAGTCATGATTTTAATTTGGTGAAGCATAGCGTCATTAGGAACACTTGATATTATGCTCTCAATTCTCAATATCAGATATGGCCTCCTTTGGGTTGAGTTTTACATGGAAACAATATTTAGGTTTTAATTCTAAGGTACTCAAAAAGGACGCTCTCCGAGGAAGAAACGAGTACCTTATAATTAGGACCTAAAAATTGTTTCCAGGGAAAACTCAACCCGAAGGAGGCCATATCTGATATTGACAGCATAATATCAAAGGTTTCCAATGACGCTAAGGACGAGTTACGCCTACTTTATTTGGGGCTGACTAAAGCCCATCGGACACTTGCCCACAGGACATTTACCCACCCAGACACTTGCCCACAGAACATTTGCCCACCCGGACACTTGCCCATTATTAAAGATTTGTAGATAATACGTAACGTCGGAGGACGTTTCCGATCTAGTGTAGGAAAAGTGATCACATAAATATTTATGGACCGTATAAACATTGCACTTTGTTTTAGAAATGTTGAAATTCAAGGGGGTTACCCCGATACCTAAACTAATATACACTGCCGGACAACTGCAAAGGACAGATGACAATAGCAACGATAGCAACCACAAAATGGAAGGCAAGAAAATGTGGAAATTAGCATAAGTGCGGGATACAGTAAGACGTGTTGTGCGTATGCAAATTTTGGATTGCCGAACTTGTTCGTGACGTCATAGCGCTGATAAGAGATATAAAGGATTTGACGCGTATTGACCGTTGTTGTCCAAACGCAAAGTCGAAAGGGAAAGAATCAATTGACGAACTTGCAAGTTTCAGTATGTCTTCCCTACATCACCTAGATGATTTTACGCGTGGCCGTATTATTAGCAAGATTGAAGAAGGGCGAAAAATAACAGATGTTACCAGGGAGTTCGACGTCAGCCAGAGTGTTGTTTCAAGGCTTTGGAAATCATTTCAAACAAATGGAAAGTGTAGCAAACGTCACGGGAGAGGTCGTGTTCGCAGTACGACACCTGCAGAAGATCGGTACATAGTGCTATCAACAAAAAGACACCGGCGCAGCACAGCTAGTGAGGTAGCAAATCAGTTTATGGCTGCTACTGGCAAGCGGATCTCCCGAAAAACTGTCGCCAGACGTTTGCATGAAGGACGACTATACTCCCGCCGTCCTGTTGTGTGCATCCCATTGTCCAGACGTCACCGTACCGCCCGTTTGCAATGGTGCCATCAACATCGCAATTGGACTGATAACGACTGGTCTGCTGTCCTCTTCTCAGATGAGAGTAGATACAGTCTATCGTCTGATTGTCGACGGCAACTGATCTGGCGTGATAGTGGTACTGCATATTGTCCAGCAAACATACAGGAAAGGGGCCGATATCCGACATGTAGTGTCATGGTATGGGCTGGCATCATGATCAATGGCCGTACGTCCCTCTATGTGCTTCCAACTGGGACTATGACTGGCCAACGATACATTAATGATGTTCTGCTACCTCATGTTCGCATGTTCCGTGGTGCTGTCGGTGATAGATTCATTTTCATGGACGACAACGCAACATGTCATCGAACAGTCGCTGCCCAGGAGTGTCTTGAGAGCGAGGATATTCCACGCCCCGTAGGGCCAGCACGTTCTCCTGATCTGAATCCCATTGAAAATGTGTGGGATGCTTTGGGAAGAAGTCTTGCTGGTCGCCAATGCCCTCCAATAAACAAGGACACCCTCATCCATGCAGTGAGAGAGAAATGGGATAAATTACCCCAACAGCTGCTTGATAATGTTGTGCAAAGCATGACACGACGTGTGGAATCTTGCATCGCCCTCCATGGTGGCCATATCCCGTATTGACATCTGTTTGTCCCTTGAACACGTTCCAAAGCCTTCTGGATTTCAGAGCACAATAAATTGTCTTTCTTGTAATGTCCTGGCATTCTGACATTATTTTATTTCACTTGGCATCCAACCACACTTACTTTTTTATGCGCTATATAGCCGTTTATGATCCGTCCTTAGCAATTGTCCAGCAGTGTATATCACCTTTCTTATGGGTTCAAAAAGCTGAAACTTAAGTCATTAGACAACGCTATCAATAGACTAACAGCGCACTTGAAAATTTGGAAAAGTTTAAATTTAGGGGGTGTTAACTCCCCAAATGTAAACTAATATATATAATCTTTGTAACATATATAATATATTTTGACCGACCACTATTTTCCTATCCCCCCCCCCACCCAATCAGAGGAATAAATATTTTCTGTGCGACCAAAATCACTTGTTTTTATCTTTAATTTATTTATTTATTTATTTGCTTCCCTACTCCAATGTTATAGAAATCTGCAAGCGGAAATTTTGATATTTTGGCGTCCACTTTAAAGGTTAACAATAATCACGCCAACATTTCTTTATTTCATGTCACTTAAAATTCCTTCTCATAAAATTAAAAATTATTTTCTATTTCAATGTTTAATCATCTATACTCGGGGCAAAGCTAAACGGACTACACTGCTAATGCTGTGAAACTGATTTACTGACAAGATATTTCTTGTGTTTCAGTATTTCTCCGCGCACTAATGGGGTGCCATGTGTCATGGACCCTTTCCCCTAAGGATGACTGAAGACAAAATAAAAGGAAACTTCCCGTGTTCCATCACGATGCACCCCTTCAAAATCCCCCACCTTCACAACATTGCCGACCACCAGACAAACGATTTCTGTATGAGCCTTTTAAAACAGTAACCACGAATAAAAGGCAAAGCCATTATCTCCCTTACTCAGGGATGTAGTTCCAAATTTAAATTAAGAGCCTTAGCGGTGACTAGGACAAAATACTCTCAAAATTTTCAAAATCTGATTCATTGTTTTAATTTTTTTTTAATTTTCATTACTGATTATCAATATCAATTTATATTAAAACTGCTTAAAACTGCGTAATCTGAGCAATTTTAGGTAACAGGAAGAATGTAATGTGAGAGACATGCTAAGATTATAAATTGTTTATTTAAATACGGCTATGTATCGTCCTACACGATTTTAAATATGCATTGGAAATATTTGTGAACTTACAGAGCAAAGTCCAATGGGCCGTTTCTTCTAAGATTATATGGTACACGTGGAAGATTTTTGTGTTGCGCGTAAGGAGTCAGAGAGTGAGCTAAGGGATTACTTTCATTGGAGCCGATACCATTGGCGAATTACCTATTGAACACAAATGTCCATCACTACCGTTTTCTCATTTAGCACTGCAATCTTAGCCCTGCAGAATAGCTATTTCCTACACATTTATTTTGACTGCCCTCTAGACAAAGGAGTTCACATTCTTTTTGTAATAGAATCTTATGATTTGTGAGATACCTAACTGCGTTATCCAACTGTGTAGTTAAATCTACACAGTATCTTTTTGTTTGTTTCTGGGTTTAACAACAACCATCTGCAATTCATATGTCTATTAGAAGTCGCCAGTCCCTAATTTCGGGTCACTTGTTCCAGGGAAGACACAGATCCAGCTCCTTTGACTATGCACATTACCCATGCAAAGAATATCTAAGGAGAAGAAGTTAAGGCTCAGCGAGACGTAACTGGCGCGGCCGTATCTTCAGGGAAAACATGCAGTGCACAGAAGTCAACATACAGGCTGATCGGCTGATGCCGGAGCAGACTGCGCATGCGCATTTCTGTTGACTTCAATACTTTGGGTAAAGAACAGTCAGCCGCCAACCGAGCTACTCAGACTCACAGCACGTGATTGTAACCTTCTCGGTAGCATAATCACTTCGCAAATCGGATATGTTAGTTTTGTTACGCCAACCGCGTGGGTTAAGGCTTTTGTTTGTTCTTCAGATTTTCAGAAATATTTTCAGTAATGCCAAATACCAGGGAATGTCTGCATTTTGTACGGATCCTTAGGCCTAACTGTAATATTTGCTGAAATTTAATTTAAATAGTAATACTAATGTTATTGAATATTTTTCTCACCAAAATAAGGGATGGACGGGATATCAGAAAACAGCAACAACAACAACAACAAAAAAACTGCTCTAAGCAAATAGTCATCAGATCGAATGAAACCATCGTGGATCAAAGAAAGTCTTCACTGCCGTAGTCCCCCCTTACGTGTTTTGCTCCTGAATGTTAACTTTCCCGCAGAGCATATTATGTCTTAAGATGTGGTGGCGCTGTTGCCGCCTGCTTTTCGTTATCTCTATGAGAATTGACCTTCTTTAAGCGTTAGAGATTGTTTGACCCATGATTCATCCGGGGTTGGGAGCCTAGGGCCTGTGAGTCTTAGCTGTGAAGAATGGTCAGAATCTTGCGCCACAGACTACTGTACCATCGGGGCGGCCATTTCTGTAGTATGACCTTCGGTTAAGATACCAGTATGTTTGCATACAGAACACAGTTTTCCCTATTTTTGCATACATGAACGTTTAAAAAAGTTAATCTGCCCAGATTCTCTTACCATTTAACCGCGAAAAGTGGGTTGGTGGAAATCGCCACACAGGAAAACTGCCGCACCTCTTTCAGCAACTCGGAAAACCGCCACACATATTAACTTGACTTTCACACAGGAAAACCAAGTTAATAATATCGGGCGTTTACTTAGGCACGAAATATTAAAGTTTTTAATCCGTCGATTTCTTATTCATAACATTTACGTATCGACTCAAGTTAATAGCATGTCGCTTTTACTTTGGCACTAAATATTAATTCATAGGCCCTAGACCTAGGCTGTTTTAACAGTTTTTATTCTAACTGTTTTGATTCTAACTTTTACATATCAATACAAGTTATGAATATGTTGCGCTTATTAAAATTTTCTAAAATGGCCAGGCCCGTGGCTTTCTAATTAATATTTAGTGCCTAAGTAAAAACGCAATGCTATTAAATTGATTTGATACGTAAACGTTATGAATATGAAGTCGACGGATTAAAACCGTCAAAAAGGTCTACAAATTAATATTTTGTGCCTAAGTAAATGCGCAATATTATTAACTTTATTTGATTCTAAACGTTATGAATATGACATCGGTGGAGTAAAACAAATAAAAAGGCCTAATCCTAGGGCCTGTGAATTAATATTTCATGCCTAAGTAAAAGCGTAATATTATTAACTTGATTTGATGTGTAAACGTAGTAAATATGGCATTGATCGAATAAAAACTTTTAAAAAGGCCTCTGCCTGGGGCCTATGATTTTAATATTCAGTGCCTAAGTAAAAGGGCAAGGCTATTGACTTGATTTGATACCTAAACATTATGAATATGAAGTCGGCGGATTTAAAGCTGTTAAAAAGGCGAAGGTGTAGTGCATGTGAATTAATTAAGTAAAAGAAAAACATTACAAACTTGACGTGTTATGTAAATACTTAGTGCCTAAGTAAAAGTTTATCGTTATTAAAAAATCCGACGTTAGGGTCCTTTTCTGAACATAGCATGCATTATGCTGTAATTCTGGCTTGGCTTACATGAAACGTTTTCTCGAAATTTGTTTGGAGTGCCCAATTCAATTCTTAATATAGACCAAGAAATAGTAATATTTATAACCCCGCCCCAGCCCATACCCCTAAACTTTTGTGGCCAGTTGCCCTAAACTCTTATGAACTGACACGAAAATCCAGACAAACAAAAGAACTCCTTCCCGTCGTTAGACAACCTGGAAAACTGCCACACATAATTCGAAAACTTGGAAAACTGCCACACATTCAAAGTGTTCCTCGGAAGAACAGCAATTTGTGCCCGGCCCCTTGACGAAAAGTATGTGGCAGTTTTCCTGTGTGGCGGTTTACAGTGAACCTCTTTTAATCCCAGAATTTGAATCTTTAATGCCTGAGACCCAGGTTAAACTATTCTGGCTTATCTACTACAAGAAAAAAAAAATTCACAAAGTATCAGCCTTATAGTTATCAGCAGGATAAAAAAGGAAAACGTCTCTCACAAAATACCAGCCTTAACAAGAAAAAAACAGTTTTCTTGAAACTCCTGAAAAGTATTGTTCTTTTGTAAGAAGTGCAGGAACTGTTTCTGTTTCAATTAAGTATAATAAAATCAGTGTTTCTTTAAAGAAAGGAAATATAAGGGGAATGGGAAGAAAGGAATGATGTATGTATTTTTACACGTATATTGTTTGATGTATCCTACGGTATAGCTACGGTCCTCATGTAATATACACTAATGTAGATCAGAGCTGAGACGGGCTGAGCCCGAGCCCGAGCCCGAAACCCCGAAGCAGAGCCCGGGACCGAATCAGGCTCAGGTTCTTAGAGAGCGAGAGAATTTTTTATATAAAAATGGGATTTTATATGATTTAGCAAATGAGATACTTTGTAGTTGGCAAAGGGAATTGTTCGGCAACTGGTTCGGGAACGGACATTCAGGGTGGCTATTTACCTGGGCTTGGGTAGAAAATGCCATAGACCGCGCATTATTGTGTTTCTGCAGAGAAGAAAATGCTTTTGAAGAACTACAGATATTGGATATAGTTGATAGGTTGCCGATGATAATTTACCTTCTATCTCCACGCATTGCTCCCTGCTAATTCTATTTAGCAACGTACATATTGCAGCGCATTATGACATGATAATATTGGCATTATTTGAGCAACATATAATTCCACCACCGCCCAGTCATTGTGGATGCCCGGCCTCCCAAAGCACTTCAGGTGGAAACGAACGGTCAAAGAAAATTGTACAGTTACACTATAAAAATATTAATATATAGAGGTCCCTTTCCCACTCCCCATTTGAGAAATACATGGTTAATTGCAGGAGGAGGAGAGAGTGGATGTGTAGAAAAGGAGATGTTTTTTATTAATGGTTGAACAGGTTAGCCAGTTTTCGGGCTCGTTCGGGCCCGGGCTGTTTCTTGAAATATGAAATTCAGGCTCGGGTGGGCTCGGGCTCCGAAAATTGAGCCTGAACTCAGCTCTGATGTCGAGATGTCCAATCAATGCCGTTTGATATTGTTTACTTTAGAAATACGAAATATCTAGTTGTAACTTGAAATCTTCTAAAAAGACCGGCGATTTAGGTGCTTTGTAAAGACCAGCGAAATAATTTATTGTGTGCCTTTTAACAGGGGCGGATCCAGAATTTTCGTGATCGGGAGGCGCAAGTGTCGGAAATAAACGGGAACTTTTCTGGTATTTTTTCTCAAAATGAAAAAGTGTTCTTAATATGTCTATAAATTCTTCAAAAGGAAATTAATATACTTTTAAGTAATACTTTCTTTCACGAAAAATTATTCAATTTGTTATTAAAACCTAGCAATTCGAAGCTTTTCTTTGGTCAGATTAGAGGGGAGGCTCCCCCCCCCCCCTCTGAATCTGCCCCTGCCTTTTAATAGGTTTTATTAACTGTTTACAAATACCAAATATCTCAGTTGTAACTGCTGGATTCTGGTACCGGTGGAGATTTTCATCGAGTCTCTCCGGCTGAAGTATTTCTCCAGGGACTGGAAAAAAGCAGTGGTAGTGGTGTTGCCCAAACTTGGAACCAATCATATTTTACCTGAGAACTACCGTCCAATATCTCTCTTACCCGTCCTGGGTAAGCTTCTGGAGAATGTTATCCTCTCTAGGCTTCTAGATTTCTGTGAATGTAATATTGTGATTCCTGACGGACGGGGTGGTTTACGGGCGAAGCATGCTACGACCCACCAGTTGATCAGACTTACGGAATTCGTTTC
Organism: Macrothele yani; assembly: GCA_039090855.1. NCBI lineage: Eukaryota > Metazoa > Arthropoda > Arachnida > Araneae > Macrothelidae > Macrothele > Macrothele yani. Next base: position 49,410,531 of record CM077013.1, on the reverse strand, counting down.
TGAAGGAAGAGATAAGAGCGAGTATTCCACTGCTGTCTTGCTGGACATCAGCAAGGCTTTTGATCGCGTTTGGCATGATGGACTACTACACAAGTTGCAGGAGCTTCGATGCCCTCGCCCACTTGTTGAGCTGATTGGCTCGTACCTCAACAGTCGCACTTTCACTATTAAGATTAACGGGGAGCTTTCTTCGGAAAAGAAGATTCGGGCTGGTGTTCCTCAGGGTTCGGTTCTTGGACCAACGCTGTTCTCCATTTATCTGCACGACTTACCCAAACCCAAATACGGGCAGGTCATGATGTACGCAGATGATAAAGCTGTTGTCATCAGGTCCCTGAACAAAGGCAGAGCAGTGAAGCTCCTCCAGGTCTTTCTCAGCTGGAAACTTACTACACTGACTGGCGGATCAAGATGAATCCGTTTTAGAGCAGTGCGCTGGTTCTTTTTATCTCTCCAAGGAGTACCAAAACTCGTTATGTTTCAAGAGACAATCCCATGTACTACCTCCACTAAATGATTATTTAGAAGCCGAAGCGTTCGTACGTCACGTTAAAGTCGTGAATGGGCTGGCAGAAAGATCAGTACAGCTGATCCAAGATTTAGCCAAAAGCATCACAAAGGATGAAGAACAACGACAGTTTCTTCTTCAGGTGGTTGAAAATCACCGTCGGAATATCCCTGATTTTAAAAAGAAGACTTTGAAAGAGATATAAGAAGCTTTAGTTTGATTTGTGTTGTATCGATTATTCAATTAATAAACAATTATAATTTACTAAATTATATTTTTGTTTCATTTCTACCTATCAAAGCCATTCTCGGAGTGCGAACATTTTGGGAAATTAGTGACATACTGGCGGCAAGGCTTAAAATGCCCCGATTCCATTCAATTTTTTGTGAGAACTCATATACGCTATAGAAATCGGAAAATGGCCAGGGAGCACCGTTTTGAAAATAAAAAAGGTTTTTTGGAGCACCTTATTATCACAACTCGTCGTGGAACGCAAAAACGGTATCCATCCGCGTTAATGTGCTCTTCTACTGTTTCCTTTCTGATCCTTACACCCACCCACACATCTCACAAGCAGTGGGGATTGTTACTGGGGGTCTTGGTGGAAGCCGACTGCTTCTCCTACTGCCTGTTTAAGTAACACACCCTTCAAGTTTCCCCGATTGTCAATTTATTGTCTCTGTGTTGTTAATGTTGGGTAATGTCTTCCACATCTTCCCCTGTTAGAGTTGTACCCCAAGTGGGCAGAAATAGCCGAAAGTTCGAAGCTCTTGATTCAGCAACTTCTCACAACAAATTTATTTCTAAAGACGCTCTAACTTCTGAAAATTTATTTTTAGATAGCAATTTTGTTTGATAAACTGTTGAGCAAACAAAAATGGGTTCTAAGCAATAATTCTACTGCTTTTCTCTTTAAACGCTAGCGACTATTTTTCGTAGCGGAGGTAGCTCTTTCGTACCCTTCATAGTGGTAAACTCTTAGGTTGACTCGGAGTATAGTGTCACTAGTAGCCAATTCCAGGAATTCAGGAGTCACAGTACGCACTCAAACAGTACAAAACCATCTTCACAAGTACGGACTCAGATCAGATGTAGAGGATTTTAGGAAGGGAGTGTCTGACCCCAGGTCTTAAACAACCCTTAGAAATAGGAAGCTAGGAGATTTGGGCTAGAGTGCCCGATAGGAAAGTGACACAGAAGCGAAGAATAAGGGGAGGAAAACGCCCTTATTTATTACCGGGGGCCAGTAGCCGGGGTCCGACGGCTTAACGTGCCCATCCGTTAAGCGGATATTTAGTGGATCGAGCGTTCGTACCTGCCTGGAATCGAACCTGAGATCCTTTCCGTGGCATTCACGAACGTTGACCACTAGGCCACCGGTGGCCCTGATTCAGATCAAGGAGGCCGCTGAGATGTATAACCATGGCCGTCTTAAGGGGTGGGCCAACGGGACCGGTGCCCAGGGCCCCACCTCAACTGGGTCCCTCAATACCCCAAGGGTTTTATGGGTTTACAAAAAGCCAAAGTCTTTGACCATTCAGCAGCAGGTTGTTGTTTTTTTTAATTTAAAGAAAAGAGGAAATACCAATACAGAAAGTTGCAAGTTCTTTTGCCTTTTTTTTTTTAAATAAAACCTTGCTCGTTGCTTCGAATTTCCGAGGAAGCAGGAGAAAAGTTAGGTGTTAGGGTGGATCTATTGTGACAAAATAAGAAACAAAGAAAGCCGACCTTCCTCCCGATCCCGAGTGGGGACGAGGCTTGAGACTCGAGGGACATGAAGGCCACGCACATATCACATTTTTTTCCCTTTTAAACAGTCATTTGTGTTATCCACACGAAGAAGTACACGTATGTTTATCACTGGGGTTTACCCACCTGGGCTTCTTATACATAAATTATTTCGATCGTCGCTGTTTAAACAAATAACAATGACTTGAGTCCCATACCAGCATTTCTGTCCGGTGGGTCATTTTGTCTGGAAACGGCGCTGGTTGGTTTCTTTCTTTCTTCTGTTTTAATTTAATTTTCGTTGAATAATTTATTGAATGGGGAAGAAACATTATATCTTTCAGCACCCATTTTCTTGTAATTTGTTAAGCAACAAAATGTGAATGCATTTCCTACACTTCATGGAGTTCTACAATTTCTGTCATGTACCATTTGTCATTCAAATGGTATTTAAAAAGTTACTGAATATCGAATGTTTCTTCGCATAGGGATAACATGGTGATGGTGGTATATATAATAATTCTCATAAGTTGTATTTATATCCATATAATGTATGTAACGTAATAATGTCATTTGTGAAAAAAAACCCTACATAGTGTAATAATACCCTATGTTCTATATGTTCTGTTACAGTGGCGGTTCTAGACAAAAAAAAATGGGGGGAGGGAGCACAATTCCTGCATGTACCCGTAATTAATCAAAATTAATATATAATTCCCTCAAAAAAACGGTTATATCTGGGGGCCCTAGGCCCCGGCCTAGAACCGCTACTGGTTCTGTATCTATAAGATCAGGGACACAGAAAAATATGACGACCCAGGACCCTCAAAAGTGTTAAAACGTCACTGTGTATAGCATTGACATCAGCTCACCGTCGTTAAAGAGGTACCTGGGTCCAACAGTACATGCCATGGAATACAGAGTGGCACCATGTACTTTTCACAGACGAATCCCAGTTATCTCTTTACCCTGATACTGGACGAGAACACATGTGGAGGAGATTCGGCACAGAAATGCAACCACGCCATGTGTAGTTCAACCATTCTTACCAGCGGCAGATAGTTCTGGTCTGGGCAGGAGTGTAATTTAATTGCCGTACTTCCTTGTATGTTTCTCAAGGCAGCATGAATACTTGAATGTACCGAAACTACGTAGATCATTGTGCCCATTGAGACACTGTTTCACGCTACTGTTTGACATGCATTCCGTTTCCTCGATGACGGTGCAACCAGTCACCGTATCCGGATCGTTCTTCAGGAGCTCCAAAATTGTGGGATTGGTTGTATCATTACAGCTGCCTCCGAGGTCTCCTGACTTTAATCCCACTGAGAATTTTTAGTACGCTGTACAGCGACTTCTGGATAACCACGTTTCATACCCCAGTACACTGGCAGACCTCCGTAACGTGTTACCTGTAATGTAGAATGAGCTGTGCCAGACACTCATCAACAATGTCATTGCACGTATGCCTCGTAGATGTCAAGACGTTCTTCGACACAGTGGTTGTATTACCGGGTACTGAAATCCAGAGATATGGACATTTTTCTCCGATTTTTTGTAAATGTACTCTTTATTGTTTGTGTAATTTATTGTTGTAGTCTCACTCTTATTGTTTGTAGCCTCGTTGTATGTCCATATTCAATGAAGGTACGTAACATAAACGATAAAGTTATTTCGATGCATGTTACTTGAGTCATGATGCATGCATCCTTCATTTCATCCAATATCCCTAACTTTCTGTGACCAGTGCAATTTTGACATCTAGCAAGCCTCCCTTTTGTAATTTCGACTTGAAATTGCCCCTTGCAACTCCGACGACAATGAAAAACAGTCTGTTAAATTCTAAATTGTCTACCATGATTTCCTGAGGAGTTATGGCTGACCCACAAATTCATTTTTTACCCTTTCCAACCGTAGGTTGAAGAAGCGTATATGCTCCAGCTTTGTCAGTCCGTCTGTCCGTCCGTCCGTCCGTCCGTCCGTCCGCACGATAACTGGCGTAAAAATGGTTTGATTTCGATGAAATTTTAGTATGTGGTACGGACCCCCCGGGGAAGAACCCTATTGAAAATGGGACAAATAGGGTCAAAGGTCACGGCGTAGGAGCCGGATCCATTCCATTGCACTTATGCGTCATAACTTGCGTAAATATGGTTCGATTTCAATGAAATTTTACTATGTGGTAGGGGACCGCATGGGGACAAACCCTATTCAAAATGGGTGAATTTGGGTCAAAGGTCAGGAAATAAGAGCGGGATGCATTCCATTGCTCTTATGCGTCATAACGTGCGTAAAAATAGTTCGATTTCGATGAAATTTCAGTATGTGGTAGGGGACCACCTGGGGATGAACCCTATTGAAAATCGACGAAATGGGGTCAAAGGTCAGAACATAGGATTGCAATCCATTCCATCTCCCTTATCCCATATTATTAAGGTGGACGTCAAGTAATTTTGCTTCCTATACTTCCAATGAAAAAACTTTTGTACACATTTCCTTCACAATTAATGTGTTCCCAAGGATGAAAATTTGAACATCGATTAAAATAACTTCATATTATAACTTGGAATACTTAATATTTTCTAAAACATAACCATAATTATATTAAAAATCAATAACGTTTCCTTTGGTGGTGTTGAAACCAGAAAAAAGATGGCGCGACTTGTACTTTGATGACGTCAGTAGACAAATAAATGTTGGATTGCATAATTACGGTTATGGTTTAGAAAATATAAACTATTCCAAGTTATAAAATGAAGCTGTACAGAAAACGTGTGCAGAAGTTTTTCCATAGGAAGTATAGGAAGCAAAATTACTTGACGTCCACCTTAAAGGAGCAATTCTTTATCTATGAAAATTTTATTTTGAAAACGGCTCTAAGGATTTTGATGAAAGTCGTTAAACTACCGTTTTCTGGTACTAGAAATCGATTTAGCTTGATCTCGACTTTAAGAGAATTCGTTTAGTATGTTAAATAACCACCCCGAATTATAACGTTTTTAGTATCATGGCGTCGTTCCATTAATGTTACCAATGCTTAGAAATCTTATGACGTCACAATCTCGCGTTTGAGAATGTTGGCGCGCGGTCACGCTATCCGTCTCATTACGTCACGCGTTGTGTGTGGATCATACCAAAGTTTGATGACGTCAAACTCTTGCGAGCAGATGGTCGCGATTCCCATCTGCCTCATTACGTCACGCGTTGTGTTCGTATGCCCGTCCGCACGATAACTCGCGTAAACATTGTTCGATTTCGATGACATTTTAGTATGTGGTAGGGGACCACCTGGGAAGGAACCCTACTGAAAATGAACGAAATGGGGTCAAAGGTCAGGACATAGGAGCGGAATCCATTCCACTGCTCTTATGTGTCATAACTAACGTAAAGAAAGTTCGATTTCGATTAAATTTTAGTATGTGGTAGGGAACCACCTGGGGACAAACCCTATTGAAAATGGGTTCATAATGGCGATGGAATCACTTTCATCACCATTACACGTCATAACTTACGTAAAAATGCTTCGGTTTGGATGAGATGTTAGTATGTTGTAGGGGTCTGCCTGGGGACGAATCCTATTGAAAATGGGAGAAATGGGGTCAAAGGTTAGAACACAAGAGCGGGATCTATTCCACAGCCCTTGTGCATCATAACTTACGTAAAAATCCTTCTATTGCGACAAAACTTTATCATGTTATTTGGGAGGTGTACTGAACCGGTTCTGTTGAATATCATCGAAGTGGGATCAAAGGTCAGGCCACAGCAGCGAGATTTATTCCACAGCCATTATCCTCATAACTTGAGTAATAACTTGTGTAATGATTTCTGGTACGTTGGAAAGCGTATTATAATCAATGCATTGCCGGATTTTACTAACTTGTTTACGCTTTCCAACCGCAGGTTGAATAAGCGTATATGCACCAGCTTTGTCTGCCTGTCCGCACGATAACTCGCGTAAAAATGGTTCTATTTCAATGAAAATTTAGTATGTCGTAAGGGACCACCTGGGGACTAACCCTATTAAAAATGGGTGTAGTGGGATCAAAGGTCAGGACATAGGAACGGGATGCATTCCATTGTCCTTATGCGTCATAAGTTGCGTAAAAATGGTTTGATTCGATGAAATTTTAATATGTGGTAGGGGATCATCTGGGAACGAACCCTATTGAAAATGGGTGAAGTGAGGTCAAAGGTGAGGACATAGGAGCTGGATGCATTCCATTGCCCTTATGCGTCATGACTTGCGTAAAAATGCTTCAATTGAGACACAACTTCATCATGTTGTTCCGGAAGTATACTTTACCGGTTCTGTTGAACATCATCGAAATGGGGTCAAAGGTCATGTCATACCGAGATTTATTCTACAGCCATTATCCTCATAACTTGAGTAATAACTTGAGTAATGATTTCTGGTATGTTTGAAAGCGTATCACAATCAATGCATTGCATGATTTTAATAACTTGTTATAGATTAAGCAAGTGTTGAGCTAACAGGCGGAGTCTTTCCATTTCTTCGTTTTTCACTTTAAACGATTTTTTTAAATTAATGTTAGCGAGCCGACTTTCGTGAAACGGTTCAAGTAAAAGGCCATCTAATTTTAATTGAAATTCCTCAATGACACGGAATTTCGAGAATCGGAAGGCGTCAAAACCTGACCATGGACGATGTCCAATTGCATGCCAAAACTCACGGGGATCGGATGTGTCATGTCGTATAGGGCGTCGTATAAATAGAGAAACAGAACAAATTCTCGAATAAAAAAGAAACAACAACGAGCTGAAATGTACACCTCATATTTATAGCAAAAATAGCATAGGACACGCAGCTGCACAATAGTTTGACGGTAGCATAACAATTCCAACGCCAAGTACAAGAAAAAAACAGAAATACGCTGTCTCAAAAATATAAAGACTTACTAGTTATGAGCACCTCCAGTACGAATAGTCGAGCTGTTGTTCCGAATAATACTGAAAACCCCGATTGGGCATGCTGTGATGTAAGTGTTCTGGACGGAGTCCGTACCAGCTTCATTCAATCTGCTCTTTCAATGCCACCACACTGGAGAACTGCAGTCCATTCGCATACACATCACGAGCTAGGACATCCCAGAGGTTCTCGATAGGGTTTAGATCTGGACTGAATGCTGGCCAATCCATTACGGTCACATGATGAGTGTTAAACTAGCATTTCATTGATGCAGACCGATGGATAGAGGCATTATCTTGCTGGAACAGATAATCAACATCCGCTAGAGGTTCGGCGAACGGTAGAAGGTGGCTGCTGAGTATGTCCTGATACGTTTCGGAATTTTGCCTGCCTTGCAGAAAAGCTATATTCGTTATCCCATTGAACGCAAAAGCTTCCCAGACCATCACAAATCCCTCTCCTTTCTGTCTGCTGAAGAAGGTGCATGGCTCGCGTCGTAAATCATGCCAATAGCAGTTCCAACCGTCAGGACCGTCCAGGTTGAACTTTTTCTCATAGGAGAAAATAGTTGTGATCCACTTGTCCGCCCAGTGCATGTGGCTGCTTGCCCATGACAATCTAGCTTCCTTGTAGGGCCGCGTGAGGTGTGGCAGACGGCGCATTTTACGAAGCCAAATGTTGCGACTTTCCTTGATTCGTCGATGAACAGTGTCCTTTGAGACGGTGACACCAACAGTCCGAGAAACTTGACGTAGTGATAACCTTTGGGATGAAATTAAACGCATGATGGCACGATCATCTCGTTTGGTTGTTATTCGAGGCCTTCCATGCCGTTTCCTGGCAGTCAACGCTCCGCGTTTCGATAAAGTCTTATAAATGACTGCCGTACTCCTCCCCATGACTTAACAAATTTTCGCTACAGGAAATCCATTTGCTCTCAATCTCCAAATCTTCTGCACTTCCTCACCAGAAAGTTGACTGTTGCGTAGCATTTCGGCAAATGAATGTCTGACGGCAGGTTCGCTGTCATTTGTAGAATGGACTGAATTACGGCCCATGCGAGTGCATAACATGATAATGTGTACGTCTAATTTGTATGTGGCTTCTTTACATACACTGGCGTGCAAAAATTAAGGACGAGACGGTTTTTCGAATGTAACGTCGTGCAGCAGTGCTCCACATCGACTCAAATCATACCATGAGATCCCCAAGATGAATGAATATGGGACAAGTGAGCAAAACCGTCCAAACAAGGAATCCAAAGGATACAAAGGCACTTTATTGAAAAAGGTAGCTTCGAGCACAACTGGACAGAAGACAGAAACGTCCATGTGACAGGCGGCTGCCAAGAAAAATCCAGTCTTTAGTTGGGGATATGATCACCCCTGACTGCGTTGCAGGATTTACAACGTCTGTCCATGCTGAGGACGAGGTTGTCAAGGAGCTGTTGAGGCATCGCCGCCCATTCCTCTTGTAGCGCCAATCTCAGCTGCGGATCCGTTTCTGGCGGCTGGTGACGTGCTACCAAGCGTCTCCCAATAAGGTCCCACACCTGTTTGATTGGATTTAGGTCCGGGGACCTTGCGGGAAAATTCATGCGTTGAATATCTTTACTCTCTAACAGCTCTGCGACAGCCACTGTACGATGAGGTGTAGCGTTTTCGTCCATGAAGAGTAAGTCAGAAACCACAACACCTCTAAACAGACGCACGTAAGGCACGAGAACCTCGGTACAATAGCGGACACCAGTGACTGAACCTCCTTGGAAGATGTGGATGTCAGTACGGCTACCAAGCATGATACCTCCCCAAACGAGAACTCCGCCACCTCCAGACTGGCCCCTTTCGGTGATGTTGAAGGTGTGATTGCGTGTTCCCTGCTCTCTCCAGATGTGTATAAGTACATAATCGCTCGTCAGACTAAATCGGCTCTCATCCGTAAAGAGAACTCGACCCCATCGCTGATGTGTCCAGTTCTTGTGTTCTTGGCACCAGAGAAACCGCTGTTTCCGACGAGTAGGCGTTAATGGACACACTGTACTGGTCTGCAAGGGCCAACTGCCGTGAACAACAGCGTGTGGATGAGCGGGGCCATCGTCGACTAGCTCGCATTGTAACAGCGGATAGACTGGCCACAGTGGAAGAAATCACTCGGTAATTTAACGCTGGTGCACAAAAACGTGTAAGTAGCCACACCATCCAGAACCATCTCCTCGCTATGGAGTACAGAAGCCATCGTCCCACGAGGGTACCGCTGCTGACCGCAAATTACAGGGTGCAAAGATTAGCATGGGCGTGGGAACATCGCCGCTGGACCCTAGACATGTGGAAAAATGTTGCCTGGACTGATGAATTGAGATTCACGTTAGAACATACGGATGGCAGGATACGAGTACGGCGCAAACCACATGAAGCGATGGATCCTTCTCGCCAGCAGGGTACTCTTCAAGCTGGTGGGGGTGGCATTCTCGTCTGGGGACTGTTTACGTGGACTGAAATGGGACCCGTGGTACGTGTGACATCGTCCCTCACAGGTCAACGTTACCGGGATATCTTAGACGACCATTTGCTCCCGTTTGTGCGTCTTCAACATCCCACTGGGGACTTCATCCTGCAACAAGACAATGCAGCTCCCGAATTGTAATCGAATGGTTGGATTAACACTCCACCGACGTCACCTCGCTTCCTTGGCCAGCTAGGTCACCTGACCTCAAACCCATGGAGCACATCTGGGATGCCACCGAGAGAGATGTTCGAGGCTGTGACCCCTCCTCCCCTCCATCAAATCTTCGTGAACTGTGGGAGCTTGTTCAGGGGTCGTGGATCCGTATAACTTCCCAACGCTTCCGGTGTCTTGTCGAGTCCATGCCGAGACGAATCGCAGCCGTCATCAGGGCGAAAGATGGTGCTACACGTTACTAGACAGGTATCTCTAATTCAATTGCTCTTCAGTGTATATTCGCATTGCGTTCACGGCGCAAAGTCGACTGTCTCTATATTAATGCGACGCACCTATAATAGCCCGAGCTACTAATTGTTCCGAGTCTCGTATATAGAGCGGATTTCTTCAATTATTATTAAAATTGGCCAGTTTTTAATGGTCATTATTTTTATACGACACTACCAATCACCATGATACCAACCCCATGTCACTCACCATGTCCTTCCCTTTCTCTGTGACAAGTGTCACCGCGATCGGCTAAATATCTTTGGAAGAGAGAGGTAACAAACGACCCCTTCTCAAAATCCAACCCCCCCCTAAAAATGCAAATCTTTGGACAATTATTCTGCAATGACACGGAATTTCGGGAATCGGAAGGCGTCAAAACCTGACCATGGACGATGTCCAATCGCATACAAAAAATTACGGTGATCGGATGTGACATCTCGTACCTATGCCCGAACATCTAATTGTCTCGAGTCTCGTAAAGAGTGCTCCACTCAATTAATATGTTCTCTGTGTGCGGTCTCAGTTCTCTCGTAGTCCAGAATGATTTTCTCTTTCACATACAACTGTAAACCTTAGTCAAGCTGACTAAAGTTTTGATGACATTTATATTTAAGTATCTAGAAACGAATGTTTTTTATATCGCATCAAATTTCGCATTCTATTCTACAGTGCAAAATGTGTGACGTCGTTGTCTAAAACTTTTCTAATGTTTACATCCTTTAAACACAAAATCTCATCTTCCTACTCTGTATGAAACAGGATGTTTACACAAGGACCCTGTCCTATAACACTTTCCCGAAAGAATAGGTTATACGGATGCATTCTTCCAATTGCAGTCATATTCGGAAATCCATTTTCAGTTTTGTCCTTTGTCCAGTAAACAAGATCATGTAATATTGACAGAGTACTTCTTTCTTACAGAAGTCCTGTGCAACTAGAAGAACAGAAAATCAATTATTGGATATGTACTTGCTGCTAATACCTCCCCAAAACTAAGTCGTTCAAAAACAAATGCTTTACCTTAAGAATCGCGGAATAGATAAATAACATTGATATTCATGTGTTCCTGTCATTAAAAAGTTGACATCTGTAGTGAACATTGTACTTTTATAACCAGCAATAGTAAAAAATTTTTAATGCACTGGAGTGCAGTTACGTTAACTGTGTTGCACTTAGGTAAATTTCTGTTCTAAGAGAAAAAGTTGGCACATAATGTCACTGACATATAGTTAATTTTTTACTAGTAGAGGTGCTTTCTTTGAAACTTAATAAATATGGAACTACTTGAGAATAAAATGCTTGATTGGATTTCTCTTTTTGTGAAGCATAACCAGAACTGAAAAAAACTGCGATAACACAGTTTGTGAAAACACAAATTTGTCCGTGACGGAAATCGAACCCTTTCACTCCGGAGAAAGTTGCTCTTCCAACAGAGCTACATGGACGGAATTTATCGCTTCACATTTGTTGTCCTGACACATGCTTTGCCTCTTTAGTGCGCCACATTATCTCTCTTTTAATTTTTTTTAAAGCGAAGAACGAATTTTTTCATCAATTCTAGACGATGTGTGGAGCAAACATAACACATTTTTCGAAGAACCTAACGGCCACTACATTGAAGTTTACGTTCGGGCGGCAATGTGAAAACACAAATTTGTCCGTGATGAGAATCGAACCCCCTCACTCCGGAGTAAGTTGCTCTCCCAACTAAGCTACACGTACGGAATGTATCGCTGCAGATTTGTCGCCTTGACATGTGCTTTACCTCTGTAGTACGTCACAAGTTACGAAAATTTCGGGAAAAGAATTCAGATGAATTTTCTTTTTCTTTTACATACAGTCTCACGTGACATCACGTAGATACTTTTAAATCCTGTGCACGCGCATATACTGTATATAAAAATGCACAATCAAAAGAAGCAGTTAAGTTTCCTGGTTCACAGTCACACCAATTTTAAATTTTGTACCACCCTTATACAAATTGCATTGGAAATCATTTTATAGTAAAAAACTCCCAGGTATATCTTCGATTTCCTCAATAAAAATTCCAGATTCATTTCCTGAACAGCAAATATCCAGCATATCAGGAACGCAAAACTTCAATAAGTATTTTCGCAGCCTAAAAGATTCTGATTCATCGTTTATTCCTGTCCGATCTAAGAAGTTACTCAGCAAGCCGAGAGGCAGTAAATGAGGAGATGGCATACTCCACTGCTTTCTACGGCAAATAAATTGCCTGTTAACTGTTCAAACTAAATGACTGTGAAAAACATTCTTCCTGTCAGACACAGTTTTATTTCCAAACATTAGAGGAACTACTTACACATCTCAAAACAAAAAAGTCCTTTAAAGATCCATTCCAATCGCACTAAAAACGTTGATCTAAATACTTCTACAGTAGCGGACAAAAGTACACTGGCGGAAAGTGAAAAAGAACACCAAGAAGGAGACTTCTGATAATAACGAAACTTATACAGCATAATAACGGAATACAGAGGAAAACGTGATCAAAACATTATGGCAAAATACAGCTGTATTTGCTGGTAAACTGAAAAATAACATTTCCATGTAACATGGTTAGTACGAGGTTAACCGCCATGAACTGCGTCACACTGCGCAATTGAGGCATGGAGTCTGTCGTACAGATGTTGGATGTAACTTTGGGGTATTGAGTTCCAAGCATCCTCAGCCTGGACGCGTAAATCGGCGATGGTCGTGGGTGGCTGGCGGTAATTCATGATCGTACGCCAATCGTTGTCCCATAAAATCCTACACGTGCTCAATGGGGGACATATCCGGTGAACGTGCAGGCCATGGAGGTTGTCTCACACCCTGAAGTGCATGTTGCGTTGCACGTGCCGTGGGTGGGCGTGCGTTATTTTGCGGGAAAACACCACAATATACCGACCTTACGAATGGTACAACAACGGGCTGAATGATGTTGTTGATGTAGGAGGTGCTGTTTAACGTACCCGGTACAAACTCTAGTTGTGTATGGGAGTGATAGCTGATCGCTCCCGACACCGGGAGACCAGGTGTAGGCCCAGTGTGTAGCTGGCGGATGCAAAAAGGGTGGAGACGTTCCCCTGTGCGTCTGCTAACACGCATACGGCCATCGTAGGCTTCCAAGCAGAATCTGCTTTCATCGATGAACACGACAGATCGCCATTGCGTTCTCCAGTGCAGACGTTGGCGACACCACTGCAGCCGTTCCTGACGGTGGGCTGGAGTCAGGTACACATGCCAGAGGCACACGTGCACGTAGTCCTGCATCCAGTAGACGGTTGCGGATTGTTCGCACAGTCACCTCAGGTGCAACGGCAGCTCGTATTTGCGTCGCAGTGGATGTTCTGCTTGATAACACCGCTCTTTTCATGCGTCGATCGGTCCGCTGATCAGTCCGTCTGTGACTCCCGGTTCCACGTCTTCTCGTGTGGGAATGTTCCTTGGACCATCTGCACCACCATCATACCACCACTGATACTTCCTGTCCAATTCGCTCCACAATACGACGATACGACCAGCCGCCCTCGCGGAGTCCGACTAGATGACCTCGCTCAAAGTCCGATAACTGTTGAAATCGTACACGTCTTCCATGTCCAGGCATTGCAGCTTCTTCAGGGTCTTCGCACGTGTCCGTACGCCGACGACTGATTACATTCACTTCGCCGTACTCCTTAAATACCAAAGACGATAATTTGCATATTATGCCGTGCTGTGGCGTAAGCGCTCACCGGTTGGTCCCGACATTAACATCTCACCTACGTAAACTCGACCCCATTAACATATGTAAATTTCATGATCGTCCGCCATTTCCTCCTTTGTTTTCTTTTTTCACTTTCCGCCAGTGTATTTGGCGAAACAATTTCTAGACCATAATGTTTTTTCTGCTGGTCCAAATCGGGTCATTTTGGGATATGATATGTGTTATTCAGTTGTAAACATGACCCATATGCAGATGGATCGGAAACCTTAACACAGATCAGGTACCGAGCTTAATCGCAAAGATCATACAAATTGACCAACAAAGTAGGTGTGTATCATATTCATTTAATGCAACGATAACAGAAAACAAGTACTAGAAAACGACAAAACAATAACTAATACTTAGTGGGATAACCACGAGACTTAATAACAGCTGCACAACGGGCGGCATCGAGTCCACTAGCTTCTCGACGGTAATCTGCGGAATTGGCGCCCATTCTGCAGAGAGCTGGTCGAAATTCTGGGCCCTATTCCGGCAGGTTTTCTTCACACATCGTCGCTCCAGCTCCTCTCACATGTGCTCGATGGGGTTGAGGTCTGGAGATTGGCTTGGCCAGTCTAAAAGTGTGACCTGTTGCTGCTGGAAGGCTGCCTTTGCTATTCTGGAGGTGTGCTTCGGGTCGTTGTCTTCCTGCATGATCCATCCGGGTGGCATGTTCTGGTTTGCACATGAGAAGACATCGTTGATGAGCATGTTTGTGTAGCTCTGGCCGGTCATTATTCCGTCAATCTTGATGATGGGGCCCATTCCATTGCGAGAGAAGGCGCCGTAAACCATGAGCGATCCTCCTCCGTGCTTGACAGTTGGCTGAATGAACTGGGGGTTGAATCTCTGGCCACACGGACGTCGTACGTATCAGATGCCATCACTTCCGAACAAGTTGAACTTGCTCACGTCGGTGAAAAGCACCTTACTCCAGTCCGCCGCGGTCCAGTGTCGATGACGGCGCGCGAACGTGACTCTGGCTCATCGATTCTTGACTCGGATGAGTGGTTTCTTGGCGGGCCGTCTTCCATTAAGTCCACCAGCAATGAGACGACGGGAGATAGTCACTTGGCTAACGTTCAGGTCGCGGCTGTCGCGATATTCGGTGGCGATGTCCATAGCAGTCAAGGTGGGATCAGCACGAGATCGACGGAGGATGCGTCTATCCTGACGCAACGTAGTGGAACGAGGCCTACCACATCGCGGACTGTTCTTGATGGTCCCAGTCTTCTTATAACGGTGCAATATAGCTGAAATGGACTGGTGTCGGATCTTCAGGGCCGTCGCAATGTCGGTGACGCGCATTCGGTATTTCATCATGTTCACGGCAGAATGGTGTGCTCCAACAGGGATCTCCGCCTTTTTACCCATTTCTTAAAACCTAAGATTGACTTATTCTGACACTACACATCACAAAACTCACAAAAATAAAAAAAAAACTTTAATACATGCAGCAAACAAATGGGTAATAATCGGCGACTCTTGAATATGGCCTATTTCGAACGACAAATTCGCTCTGAGCGAAATACATACTACGCGACATTGTAACCCACGAATCAACACATATCATATCCCAAAATGACCCGATTTGGTCCAGCAGAAACAAAAATTATGGTCGAAAAAGTGTTTCGTCAAATACTTTGTTCGCCACTGTATATCTCGCAATATCCCCATTTCTTTAAATCCGGGAATTACCAACTGTACAGTAATTACCATGCTACACTACTATTCTGGGAATTACCAGAACGCGCTTCATTATCAGAGATCCTCAGAGAACAAGTACCAAGACGATGTTCACCTGCATCAATTCCAGAATCCTGCAGTCTACCTCATAACTGATCTCTCTTTCCTTTTACACCCTCATTTATTCCGCTCTTCCATTAATTACCATGAATAATTTACCATAGGTCAATACTGTATCCCACCACTTTTTCATCCTTTATATTCTTCATGCCACGCAGTCCGTTGCCTCTTTACCTTTCCTTTGCCTGCCAGCTTGGCTGGTTCAGTGCGTGACGGATTCTATACTTGCAGCTCTTATCACATTATCCCATTTTGCTTCAAAACTATCCAGTCAGGGTTCCGTATATTACATTTCAAATTTTCTATTTTATGGCTATGCATTTGGATGTGAGACAACCTCTGAACCTACGGTAAAGATTTATTCATTGATTCTTAATGAACAAAACTTGTATTCATATTACTTGCCACTGAAGTATAAAGCATCAGTTATTCCAGTATTTAGTGTTATTTTTAGATAGCTCTTATGTATCTTCAATGACTGTCTGCTTTTCGCAAATAGGAAGAAGAATGGAAGAAGTGTGTCTTCGACATAAACGAAGAACTCAAACTGAAGTTGGCAGTACTTGACTATGAGACACTGCAAATACCGATCCACAACGGCATCAAGGCTCTCATGTATGGTCTCAAGTAACTTAAAGGTGTGGTTAGTAGTGCTCTCCACCCTGATGCTGCTGGTGTCACAAAGTAAGTAACTTTTTTATGCCTATGTATCTTTACATAATGTAAAACGCTTATAAGAAGAACTATCTTATAGTTTCATTTAGTTTTGAAAATAGTGAATGCCCTGATTTTCCACTGAGACTAAATGCATATCGTGTAAATAGTAGTGTGTTCTTAACTAATCAGTGTTGAAAGCAACTGGAATTTAGAACTAAACCAGCTCTGAAACCACTCCCCACAACTCTCGGCACTTTACAAACAGCTGTCCTGATATCAGGAACTACAATACCATCCGAACTTTCCCAGCATCTGGTAAAGTCCATGTTGCGACGGAAAGGGTGGACCCGCACGCTATTATGTGTGTCTCTATGATATTGATGCGAAAATTGGGTCTAAATTAATTACGGGACGGAATTAATAGGCGTGGCTAAATTATGTCGATAATTAAATTAAATATTTGATCTATTGCAAATTAATTGGAAAACTAACTTATTTTAATTAGGGAAGTCTTGTAATTCTCTTTGTCTGGGTGGAAACAAAGGAATGAGGGGATCATCTCTGGGGGTCTGTTGGCAACAGCGGGCCACCCAGACTGCGATTGCGAGGCACTCAGACTCTCATAAATACGATTTCAAGTGTGCTATCAGTGCCGAAAATCAGTAGGAAACACTGGAAATTACGATTATGAGGGAGTGAGAGTCAGCGGCTTAACAATTCTTGCAAGGGTGACGACGCTCCGTGCGAAAGGGCATGAGAGAAAATCTCAAGTGTCTGGTGAAGAGAAGCATAAGAGGCCCACGTGACAGAGAATGGCTGAAAAGTAGGAAAGGAAGAAAAACGTCAGTTATCTCGGTACGCAGATGCAGGACGAACAGAGGGAAAGCTCGCAAAAAGGGTCGACGTAGCGGTAAACCGTACGATCCCGCTAGGTGCGAAAACCCGACGTCCGGCGCTTACGTAAGATAGCTCGGTATTTTAAACGCGGGGTAAGCCGCTTAATACCATGAAAAAGGTAGAGCTTTAAAATAATTAGACGGCTGGGTAAAGCCCCTGATACGCTACATTGAGAGTGGCCACTAAAAAGTATGAGTGAAACTCCACCTGCTTCCAACTAAGGAACCACGACGGATCTCCCAGTGGCAAGCAGGCGTTAGATGCCAAGTAAAAATAAATCTATTTCTCTTACGAAGTTCTCCACTGACTACATCCTCCTTCAAAGCGAAGAGTGGGTGACCTGCGTGAACTCACCGAGCGAGCCCACTCCAAATCGACGTAGAAGTTTTACGACGGGGACTCAAAGCGACAACCCCCGTTCGTTCTGCATCATCGAAGGAAGTAAAAAAATTCCTCAGGCGCTTAAAAACACAGGTGAGAAGGATCATCCAATTAAAAATATAGCGCAACAGTGTGTGCAGTTTCGACAGATCCGACTAATAGTTCGAATAAGTGATTTCCATAGACTGGATTATAAAATCAACAGTCAACAGTACGTGAGTACTTTTTTTTCATTTTTGTTGTCTATTGTTATCCTATCACCGAGAGGAGGAATAAGAACTTTGGCCGATACCAGACTTTAGATTAGAACTGTTATACGACCTTTTGAGGCGGAAATCTGATCTCGGAATCCCGTGGGAGAAGATATTTGCTCCGAATCGGGGGCATAACATGTGCGCGTATCACCGTGGGCAATGCTCCGGGATAGTGTTTCCTCCTACGAATAAAGAAGTTTAATTGATTAATCTTGCTCTATTCATTCCATAGGCTCTGGTGTTGTAGATAATTCTTGCTATAAAATTCCTGTGTTTCAGCAAACCTCACGTTCTCGCCCATTTATGCCAGCTCCCGAACTAAAAGAATCTACGGACTCGTTCTTATCAAATGGTGCCAGCGGTGATATCAATAAGTGAAGCATGTTTATAGATCATACCGTTCGGCACGTTCTTATCCATTGGTGGTCAACAGTGGGATAACTACCCACTGTAGATCTCTGATCAATATATTGCCCTTTCGGTTTATGTGTATACAGTTTTTTGGCAAGTGAAAAAATTACACCGGCTCGTGCCAATATGCTACATTCATGTGCAAATCTTCGTTTGTGGTTTCTATGTTTAACTCTTGTACAGAACAAAGAGTCCATCTATGGCTCAAGCTCATGTGATATTTCAGCCAAAGGAAATTAGTTGCCCTAGACAAGAAGATAAAACGCGATCTCTGAATTCAGAGGTGAAAGTACGGTTTCTTGATTTCCAACTCAAAATAAAGCTTCCGAAATGCAAGACAGAATGAGTTACCATTTCTTCCGCACGGAAGACTACTATGACACACGGAGTAGAGATCAGCAAGAGCCTGGTCGGGCCTTTTTTTTAATTTAGAGAAGAAAGCAACGGGCCTGGGCAGGCTAAGTCGACCCATTCTTTTCATCACAATTGTAAAGAAAGAAAAAAGTCATATTCCCCGATTTCCTGGTGTGTTCAACTGTTTCGCTGGCTTTACGTACTTCCATGACATAGCACAGGACGTAATTTAAAAAGCAAGGAGAGGCATTCACAGTGTTTTTACCAATCTGTAGGTATTAAGATCGTAAAACCATTTTGGGGCTTGTTGACAACAAAAAGATTCAACCCCGAGCGAGTGTATGTGTTGTGCAGAGTGGGGGACGGAGCGTGTCTGTAATGGGAGAGTGGGACGACAATTTTTTCTCCTATCCCTAATCTGTATAGGGATTGACTTTAGTAGTGTCACCTATTACTAGTTGAGGGAAAGGGAGATTCTGAACGCGCTTAGTCTAAAGGTTATATATTTCGATAATTGTCAAAGTTTAGTTAACATTTTTAGGCTTACATTCAACTAAATATTTTCAATAATATCTCATTTCATTATTTAATTTTCACATTTTAATAAAATACAGTAGAAAGACAAAATAATACCAAATGGCACATCACGGGCCGTGCCGGGCCGGGACGGGACGGGACGGACTCACCAAATCAGGCCCGTGCAGACCTCTAACATGGAGAGCTCGTTGACGCTGTTAGAATGATAGATTTTGCTTTTGATAGAGATAGCTTTGATGATATCAGACGTTTAGTGGCTTACGGACCTGGTTTGAGACTTTCTTTTGTTTATGTGAGTGTTTAATTCTTCGTGAAATAACTTAATCCTAGGGTTCCTCAAGAATATGGTTACAATAGATTTGGTTTTTAGGATGAAGTCGGGCAGAATATGCAGGTATGGTTGACTGGGATTTCAGAAACAACTCTTTTTTACGCTTTCCAACCGTAGGTTGAAGAAGCGTATATGCTCCACCTTTATCTGTCCGTCTGTCCGTCTGTCTGTCGGCACAATAACTCGCGTACAAATGGTTCGATTTCGATGAAATTTTAGTATGAGGTAGGGGACCACCTGGGAACGAACCCTATTAAAAATGGACGAAATGAGGTCAAAGATCACGGCATAGGAGCGGGATCCATTCCATTGCCCTTATGCGTCATAACTTGCGTAAATATGGTTTGATGTCGATGAAATTTTAGTATATTGCAGGGGACCACCTGGGAACGAAACTATTGAAAATGGGTGCAGTGGGGTCAAAGGACGTAGGAGCGGAATGCATCCCAATGCCTTTATGCATAACGTGCGTAAAAATGGTTCGATTTCGATGAAATTTTATTATGTGGTAGAGGACCACCTGGAAACGATCTTATGATGTCACAATCTCGCACTTGAAATGTTGGCGCGCGGTCACGCCATCTGTCTCATTACGTCACGCATTGTGTGTGGATCCCATTAAAGTTCTATGACGTCACACTCTTGCGAGCAGATGGTCGCGATTCCCATCTGCCTCATTACGTCACACGTTGTGTGCGTATGCCCGTCCGCACGATAACTCGCGTAAAAACAGTTCGATTTAGATGAACTTTTAATATGTGGAAGGGGGCCACCTGGGAAGAAACCCTATTGAAAGTGAACGAAATGAGGTCAAAGGTCAGAACATAGGAGCGGGATCCATTCCACTGCTCTTATGCATCATAACTAACGAAAAAAATGTTCGATTTCGATTACATTTTAGTATGTGGTAGGGGACCACCTGGGGACAACCCCTATTGAAAATGGAAGAAATGGGGTCAAAGGTCAGGACATATGAGCAGAATCACTTCCACCGCCGTTATGCGTCATAACTTAAGTAAAAATTCTTCGATTTGGATGAAATATTAGTATGCTGTAGGGGCCTGCCTGGGAACGAATCCTATTGAAAACGGGCGAAATGGGGTCAAAGGTTAGGACACAGGAGCGGAATCTATCACATAGCCCTTATGCATCATAACTTACGTAAAAATGCTTCCATTGCGACAAAACTGTCGTTGGACGTGCCCTCTTGAACTCTTCACATTTTGCTCAGTTCGTTCGGTAAAAGTGCCTGTTGCTCCCGAATTTTGTACTCCAATCATGCATAAGGGTAGGTGTCATCTTTCTCACCACCTTTCTTAGCCGAACTGTGCATATTTACTTGACTTTCATAGTAATGTCAACCCCGCCTTCTCGTGGTACATCCTGTTCCCACTAAAGGGGCTCTGACGACCGCCAATAGCGGTATAACTATACCATCGGGATTAGAGGAAATGCTATCCCACACTCACCAACCCGCTTGGCCAGCGTGGTGAGTTATGGCCAAACCCCCCAAAATGACTCCACAACTTAAATATTGGCCCTCAGTCTCCGGCAGCTAGAATGTACCTGGCCAAGGCAGCGGCCAGTGCGACATGAAGGCAGAGGGTGCTAAGAATCACCGGAGGACCGGACTAGGCTGCCATCTGATGCTGACCTTGGCTACGTACAACGGACGCTCCCTATCTTCTGATTCAAGGCTTCTTGAATTGGAAGAGGAACTACAAAGGATCAAGTGGGACATCGTCGGGCTAAGTGAGGTAAGGAGAAAAGGAGAAGATCTCATTGAACTGAAAAGTGGACATCTCTTCTACTATCGTGGGACAGATACTGGCAGAACTAGTGGTGTTGGATTTATAATAAACAAGAAACTGAAGGATAAAGTTGTAGAAGTTGAAAGTTCCTCTGACAGAGCTGCACGACTCGTTATCCAACTCTCGAGAAGATACCAGGCTCAGATTACTCAAACTTATGCACCCACCACAAGTCATGCTGAAGAAGAAATTGAAGAATTTTATGAGGAAATTCGTGATCTAAATAATAAAGGTAAGCAGCACTTGAAGATAATTATGGGAGATTTCAATGCAAAAATAGGGCAACGGCAACAGAATGAAACTTCAGTAGGTAAATTCGGTCACGGCAACAGAAACCAGCGTGGAAATACTCTCGTAGAGTTTGCAGAGGCAGAAGGGTTTTTCATCTTGAACTCCTTTTTCAAGAAAAAGCCACACAGGAAATGGACATGGAGACATCCAAATGGGACGACAAGTGAAATTGATTTTATTATGTGTAACAAAAAATTCGTCATAGAAGACTGCAGTGTGCTAAACAAGTTCAACACAGGCAGTGACCATAGATTGGTGAGATGTAAGATGCACCTCAACACTAAACTCGAACTTAGCAAGCTCATAAGACAAACAAAATGTATTGACATAACCAACCTTAAAAAACACCATAATACCTTCAAATTGGAACTGAAGAACAGATTCTCTGCTTTAGAAGGCCTAACATCGGAAGAAGTGGATATTTCTGAAGTTAACAGAAAAGTAACCAAAGCTCTTACGGAAACAGCAACAAAATTAGCTGGGTCTAAGAACAAATTGCATGTGAACAAATTATCAGGAAAAACCAAAATGTTGATGCAAAAAAGAAGAGTGATGAGGACAACTAAAGAAGATCTGACTTCCAAAGTGGAATATATAGAGCTATGCAAGACAGTACGAAAAAGTATCACTGAAGACGTAAGGAAATTCAACTGTGAACTAGTAAGGAAAGCAATTGAAAACAACCAAAGCCTAAAGATAGCAAAGGGACATCTCAGTAAGGGGAAAAAACAGATTATGGCACTGAGAAAAGAAGATGGTTCTGTAACAAGAAATAGAGGCGAAATTTTGACAAGAGTGAAAGATTTCTACTCCAAATTATATGAAAGGGATGATACATGTACTCCAGACATCATGAAAGGTACCAGTACCAGAGTTCTTCCAGTCCTTCCAGCAGAAGTTGCACATGCAATCAAGAACATGAAGCGGGGAAAAGCTCCAGGAGAAGATGGAATTACTGTAGACATCATACAAGAAGCAAGTGGAGAAATCGAAACAGTACTCCCCCAAATTTTCACTCGATGCCTTAATGAAGGGAAAATTCCTGAGGATTGGAACAACGCTACAATGATCTTGCTACATAAAAAAGGTGACATTGAGGATCTCAGGAACTACAGACCTATCAGCCTCCTATCAGTGGTTTATAAAATCTTCACTAAAGTTCTTTCACACCGCTTGAAGGTGACACTGGACATGGCTCAACCGAGAGAACAAGCTGGATTCAGGAGTGGCTACAGCACAATAGATCATATCCACGTACTGAGAGAACTAATTGAAAGAGCGAGGGAATATGAGCTTCCATTGTGCATGGCTTTTATCGATTATGAAAAAGCCTTTGATTCGGTGAAACCATCAGCAGTTGCAATGGCTCTGAAATCCTGCGGTATTGAAGATGCATACATTAATACTATTAATAACATCTATGAAAATGCCAGTGCAAAGATTCGGCTGTTTGAAAATACAACACACATAAAAATTGAAAAAAGAGTGAGACAAGGTGACACCATATCTCCGAAGCTCTTTAATGCCACATTGGAAAATGTCTTTCAATCACTGAACTGGGAAAACAAAGGGATAAAGATTAATGGAGATTATCTAACCCACCTTCGTTTTGCTGATGACATAGTCATTTTTGCAACTACCCCATCAGAGCTACAGAGTATGATCCAGGAACTTGCTGACAAGAGTAAAGAAGTGGGATTAAAAATGAACTTTCAGAAGACAAAAGTGATGTACAATGCTTTTACAAGAAATGAAGATTTATCGATTGATGGAGAAAAGCTGGAGATAACAGACACGTACGTTTATCTTGGACAGCAGATATCAAGTGAGGGTCACATTGGTGAAGAAATTAATCGGCGTACAAAACTTGCCTGGAGAGCTTTTGGAAGAAACAGCATAATTTTCAAGAGCAATATGCCATTATGTCTTGAAAGAAAAGTGTTTGATCAATGCATCCTTCCAGTGCTTACGTATGGTGCAGAGACGTGGACCTTAGCTAAAAGAGACATACAAAGGCTGCAGACAACTCAAAGCAGCATGGAGAGGTGCATGCTTGGTGTAACCAGGAGAGATAAGAAGAGGAACTCGTGGATCCGAAAAATGACAAGAGTGGAAGACATCATGATCAGAGTTAAATCCCTGAAATGGCAATGGGCTGGACATACTGCCAGAAGAACAGACCATCGATGGACAGCCGAAATTTTAGATTGGATTCCAAGGGACAGGAAAAGACCCAGAAGAAGACCACATGGAAGATGGGTGGATGAAATTCGAAAGTATGCAGGAGTGACATGGAGGAGACTGGCACAAGACAGACCGTTGTGGAGGAAACTTGGGGAGACCTTCGTCCAGCAGTGGATTGATAATGGTTGACAATGATGATGATGATGATGATTACTTGCTGACCACGCCCTTCTGCGTTCTGAAGGGTGCGGCCTGTGTACACGTTCCAGTGCCTTCTGTTCCTTTCCGTTGCACCTCGCTCAACTAATAAACTGTCAGCAATCTTCCCAGCTACGTTTCCTCACCGGTAAGTGAATATTATAGCGACATTCCTTCATATTTCATCTCGGTGGGTTTGTTCACCACTGGCCATCGTGACTCGCCTTGACTGTCTTCTATTCTCCACCAGCGTTCCTATACGTTGCCTTCTATGCTTGTATTTCTGAGCTTACCTACCCTTCTCCCGGTTACGTCATCTTCCATTAGTGGTCCTCTGGTGACGTCGTCTTCCATTAGTGGTCCTCCGTTGACGTCATGGTCTTACAGTTGTAACATCTCTCTTGCAGCTCTACTTGTGCCGTCATTGTTTGTCGCTCAGCCTTCGTTCACCTGTTCGTTGTGCCTTCCCCATTTGTCTTCCTAGCAATTGTGCATTCTACCACCGCTCATGGCTTCTGCAATATCAACAGAATATCTTCCACCGCTGACACCTCCACCAGATGTTCTGCTTCAAGATAAACTTCAGCACTCTTTGTCGGCCCCCACTACCACACATTCAACGCTTTTGCCGTCATACCTGGATTTCCTTGTTTCTCGTCAGGATTCAATTCTTACTCTTCATATTAACGAATCTTCGCCCCGAGGTAAGTCTCTACTAGCCCCTTTAGCTTTAGGGGTGAAATATGTTGCCCTCTCCAATACAAAGCTTACTGTGTACACATCAGCTCTGCCTGAACTTGTTTTTCCAGATGCCATTACACATGTTGCGCGTAAACCTCGCTCTGTGCTTATTTATTTTTCCTCTCCCGCTCATGTTGCACGAGTTATGTCTTATCCCATCTTTGTTGGTGATCAAAGTCTGTTCGCCATTCCTCTCGCACAGTGCCCTATCCTTGTAAGCATGTCTCCTGTTCCACCGGAAATTTCTGATGATGTCCTGCTCGGTTTTCTTTCTCGTTGTGGAATTGTTATTGGTTCAATTCGTACCTTACCTGCTGAAACTAAGATAAGGACGAGCAAGGAGCTCGTCCTTATCTTAGTTTCCGACGACAGGCTCTCGTCATGTTTCCGGACGAAGCTTCGATTATTTCCTGTCCTATCGCATTCCAAGTAGTCTGTGGTAGACATATTCGTGCTGTGAATGTTTATACTGCTCTTCATTGCTTCCTATGTAAATCACCTACTCATTTCCGTGCTTCTTGCCCAGCTGAAAACGCTGCATTCTCACCTGCACCTCTTGGCTGTTCTGCTCTCACTACGTCATCTGCCAAGCCTTTTCAGTCTAAACCTTTATTGTGTTATTCCACTGCATGTACTTTACCCTCTGTTCCAGGTGGGTTGTTCCATCCTCTTGTGTCTCAGAGAGTGCTCTGTGGCCTTGGACTTCAGCACTTCGACAAGTTCTTCCTTACTCTCATTAACCCAGCTTCTTTCTCTGGACCGCTGCTTTCCAGTTCGGGATCCCCTATTTCATCTGTGAATACTGTTCCTCTTGCCTACCCATCTTCCACCACTGTGTTTCCTCAAGACTCTTCAACACTTTCTCAGTTCAACAGTTTGCCGTCCCTACCTGTTCCTTTCATTGCACCGCACCAGGACTATTCCAGTTTGTTGCCTCCGCCTAGTTCCTCCACCGTTTTGCACCAGGATTTTTCTACAATGCCTGCTTCATCTTCAGCTGCTATGATCTCCACTGTGCCCTTTGTGGACTCCCCGGCGTTTCTTCTGCAATCACCCCTGGACTCGTCCCACTCTGGTGAGAGCACATCGATGGTCTCCCCTCCGCCGAGTACGGAACCCATCACCGTCGGCCCGCACTTGGCTTCGGCCATTGCTCCTTCTCACTGCTCTTCCGACCCGTCGTTACCAGCCTCTGGTTCTTCACCCATCATCTCCGCATCACTTGACGACACACTAGTACGTTCATCATTGCCCGGCTTGTCTTCTTGCGCCGCCGGTTCTTCGAAACATTCTTCAACTGCTTCTTCCGCAGTTTCCTCGGACACTTCTTCAGCTACGGACTCAGGTTCTGATCCTACAAAGTACTCAGATACTTCTCTGCCTCCAAACTACTCAGCACATCTTTTTGCTTTCGAGTGTCAACTTCTTTGTGCTAAGCACCCCCATGAGACTGCTCCGGCTGATATCAAGAAAGCTCTCCATTATCTCATCTTAATTAAGAACCTTGTACCATTTCGTGAGAATTGTAGCTCTCAAATCACTTATAACAAAGCTGTAAAGCTCTGGACTCCTGGTGTTCTGCCAGCTCGTACTTCACCTCCCGTACACGGTAGATAGGGACTTGTCGATGGCTCGGCGATTTGATCATCTGGGTCCGTCCTCCAAGCCCTCTGTTACGCCTTCGTCGACTGCATCTGCAGCTCCGTCCGTGTGTATTTCCGTTTCCATTCAACCGTCCCGGCGTCCCATTGTTGCACCACCTCCGTCCTCTGTTTTTCTACAATCTTCATCTCCGCTCGACCTGTCGTCTTCCGCTCAGCCCTCTATTTCGGCGCCCTTAACAGGGGCCATTCCAAAGAAACGTGCACTTCGCTTCTCTCAGCGCACGCGGAAACGTCGTGCCAAAATCAAAGTTTCTTCAGCGGTTCCTGTTGTGTCTGTACCATGTTCTCCACTTCCACCACAGCCATTTCCACAAAACTTTGCCAATGATGATGACTTCATTGACGTCTTCACTGTTTGGGAAGAACTACATTCGTCCGACCTTTACTAGTAGTCTGACTTTGCTCCTGTCTAGGCGTTCTATGTACTATCGTTCTGGTTTTCGGACTTGTCCTACACCCATCATTTGAACTTATGTGTATTATTCATCGTGTTTATTATCTTGTGTTGCTCCTGTTATACGAGTATCGCCTGCGTGTCCACGATGTATTGTATCTTCCTTATCTTATGCATACCTCATGTTCTTCTTGTTATAGTGTTATAATCCCAAGCTATGGCCTGTCGCTCACTATGTACTTGTTGTATTATGCTGCCCCTGTACTATGAGTGCGGCCTGCGTTCCCATGTTCTCATGTTTCTCCTCACTCTGTGTATACTCCATGTTATACCTGTGTATCGCCCGGTTTTGTATGTGCTATATTGGTTTCTCGATTTTGCTCATACTTCTTCGTTTACTATAGTGACATCCCCTGTAGTATGTATATGCCCGAATTATGTATACTTCTGTTGTTTGCCCTGCATGCAATGTACCATTTAGTGTATAATTCTTCGTGCTTTCCTATTGTTTTCTTCTTTGCCCTCGTTTCTTGGGAGTGGCCTGCGAGTCCACGCATTCATTATGTATGCTTCTTTTCCCATGAATGCTCACGCAATCGCCTGTGACTCCTTCGTGCTATTGCCTTGATATTAGCTCCTGTTCGGCAGCCCTGGTGTTACTGTATACACTTAGTATTTTATACTACAAGTGTCCACGATTTCTATTTCGTTATCTTTAGTTCTCCCCATGTATGCCCTATGTTTATTGAATGTGATTTTGTTCGACTGTCATATGTCCTTTGCTCATGTCTTTATGCCCTATTTAATTGTATACTCCTAGTTGTACAATAAAGCAATTTTGAAAGACAAAACTTTATCATGTTGTTTCGGAGGTATACTGAACCGGTTCTGTTAAATATAATCGAAATGGGATGAAAGGTCAGGGCACAAGACTGATATTTATTCCACAGCCATTATCCTCATAACTTGAGTAATGATTTCTGTTATGTTGGAAAGCGTATTATAATCAATGCATTGCGTGATTTTTCTAACTTGTTTATTATTTCACACGTTTTATGTTCAGGAGTTTTTAATCTCTAATGATCTGAGTACGAATCCCTAGTAGAATAGAGACACTGTTCTGTTTTCTTTCCTTCCCCAAAGCTAATGGCTATAAATTCTTCTTCGTCATATGAAATTTTCAGACAGACAAGATCCCTTTACGCCGAGTGGACCTGTGGTCTCTATTCGGATTCTTGGCTGCAGGTTACACTACAATGAGTGCCCGGCTGACCACCTAAATGTAGTACCAATCGTCAGAGCAACCGCTAGACGCGAATCAGAGGTCCAGGGTCGATTTTTTGCTACCCATATACGCATTCGCGTTTCAGTAGGAAAAAACCATGGAAATCCTCCACATTTCATGGGCGGCAACGGGATCAGAACCCAGTACAATCACTTACCTCACAGACACGAGTCTGGAGATTAGCCAAATGTGCCACATCAGCGGTGTAGGTATAAATTGGGGATGACTTATCTATTATTCTTCAATACCCATGAGAGTAATTAAAAAGCATGGTTCCTACCTGAATTACTTTGGCGAAAAGCATTTCCCGGTTCAATTCAAAGCGAACAACACAAACGCATGAGAAACATAACTACGGTTAATAAAGCTAAGTTTTTCCTCTTCCGCGTCGCCCAAAACTGTACACCGTATTTCTCGATTTTGCAACATGCGGTACTGAGCTTCTCACGAGATTGCGTATGCAAATAAGCAAATTTCAGGATTTTTTTGTAATTTTCCTAAAACTGGCGCTTTTTCCAGTAACTTAATTCACAACAATCTCAGAAACATTTGCCAAAATAGGGAATTTCGCTTTTTTTTACCCTTCTTATCTAATTAAAGAAATTTCCGGACGTATTTAGCAGATTTATGACGAAAGTTGAATTTTGTTTCCGAGGTGGATTTATGTTCTGATTCAAGTTCATATTTCCGTCATTTTAAAACGTCCGGTGACAAAATGCACCATAATAAGATTCCACGCTTTCACACTACAACGCAAATGACCTCTAGATTGCCACCATCGTTGAAAGATCGGCTTATTGTGTTTTGGTAATTCTCTTACAATGAAATTATCTCAAGTTGAGTGTAAAAAGATCGCATTAACTGATGTCCAGTATTTATGAATTCTACTGCCTCTGTTTTCTGTTATCTTTCGCCTTATAGCGCTGGAAAGATACTTCCTAAAATTGTCTAGATTGTACAGTGTTTAACCATTATACCAAAGGCTCTGCCACACAACACCAATACTTTCTCCAAAACTCGGTGAGAAACTTTTTTGGCAAATTCCTCTTCAAACGAGTTTTTAAAATATCTCATATGGAGGTGCTTTCGGTCAATTACTGTTATGGCTGATACAATAATCGTTTAATAAATAAGATATCATTAACATTCTTAACACGCCAATGAAGAGTTTAACGCTCACCCAAAGAACTGGGAACATCATTTCGCCACCACAGAACTTTTTGCCCATAGGTTTATAAGGGTTGGATGTTGAAAGGTGGATCCGTTGTTGTCAATATGATAAAAAGAAAGAAATCCGAAGAACAATGGGCCTACGTTTTCGTTATGCAAAGTGAAAATCCACTGTAACTCTTTTTCGTTATGCAAAGAATTTTCTCCAGTTGAAATCCATCGCCAGTTGATAGAAGTGTACTCTAAAGGTGTCATGGAAAGAAGACTAAATAATTCAAGGACGTTGTAAAGGACAGGACAGATTTTAATGACAAACCTCGACATGGGAGCCCAAGGACTACCAATTCAGAGGACTTTGTTTACAGGCGTATGCCCTCATTTGTGATAACAAACCCACTGCAGTGAGAGTACTCGCACGCGAACTGCAAATTTCAGTGGATGGTGTCCGGAGTGTTATGCATGACGAACTCTCAGCCGCCCGGTGGCGCAGTGGTCTAAGCGATGGCCTCCGATCATTCGTCCAAAAGGGGTCCGGGTTCGAATCCCGGTGAAGCATGGATGTTGTGTTTGTCTTACGGCACTGGCTCTCTCCCTTCCCTGGAACCAGTGACCCTAAATTAGGGACGGGCGGCTGCTTATAGCCCATTAAGTTGCTCACGGTGGTCGTTAAACCTCCAATCAAAAAAATGACGAACTCTCAATATTGAATTCTACGCAAGGGGGTGCCTAAGAATCTCAAAGAGAGCATAAGGCATGAATAATGGATCTCTCTCTCTCTCTCTCTCTCTCTCTCTCTCTCTCTCTCTCTCTCTCTCTCACGCACCGCACATCTAGTAAGCCATCATCAGCAACGTGAATATTTCTTACAGCACATTCTCACGAGAGGTGGGAGAGTAATTTGTCACCGAAAAGCAAACAAGCACCGATGTGGAAATGCCAGTCATGACAAAAATAAGTGAAGACGTCGCCATTCTGTGGAGAAATCATGGCAGCTGTCTTTTAGGACTGCCAGAGTGTAGTTTTAATCGCTTTTCTGGACCGTGGTGTAAGTGTGTTGAAATCGAATAGTATTGTCTGACGATTTTCATGTGGCGTCATGCTATAGATAAAGACCTGAGCTGCTCAGCAGTTGAGGTGGGGCACGATAATGCCCGACCACATGCGGCTGAAAGCATGGCTGACTAATTTTGGCTATGTGGTTGTGAGGTTATAGAGCGCCTCGCCTACTACCCTGACTTCTCACACTGGGACTTCCATTTGTTTAGACCTCATAAAAAAAACGTTTGACAGCCAGAAAAATACTCATACGGTGCAGATACACTGCTACGGACCACAGGCAGGCCCGTAATAACATGAATGCACCAAAAGGGTCTCTATTTATTATGTACTGGCATACACGCCTTACCATTACGATGGAACATTTGTTTAAATAGTTTCGCGACTTTGTGGAAGATTAAAGAAAACAACTAAGATACCCTTGTACACTGTGTAGACCGTTCAACTCGTAAATGCCTTCCAACTGAATTTCCACACCAGCCGGTTGTACTATCGTGTTTCGCATCGTGACAAAGAAAACATTCATTCGATAAGAATTGAGGGTTTACAAGACCACACATTCATAGCCGTAATTTTCTTTAGAAACAACTCTATGAATTACCTTTTTAGTGAAGTCTTGAGGAAGGCTATGGTAAAAGGATGTGCAAGGTTTGATTTACCTTACGTACATGCATGCATACATACATACATACATACATACATACATATCATTAAGCTGTTCTCTGAGATTCAGAGTTTAGCTCCTCAAAGAAAGACCATGTGCCAAGTACATATTTAACTGATAGAACTAGAAATAGAAATAGAACTAGAACTAGAATTTACTTACTGTTGGTGTATCAAATGTCTCCATTTACAACGATGTCACCACACCACTCGAGCTTCATTAACATCCATCACACACCACACACAAGACCTTTTGTACTTCATACTCATAAGATTTTTCTCAAGTAGGCATTCCTGAATCTGGTCCTCCCATGATTTCCTTGGCCATCATTTACCTATCTTTCCTTCCACTTGGGCTGAAAAGATTCTCTTAGTCAGCACCTCATCTTTCAACATGGCCAAACCACCTGAGAATATTAATAGCCTCCTTACTAACAACATTTTGTCTCGCATTACAGACCTGCAACACTTCATTCCTCACGTGATCTGCGCGTGTCTTACCACAAATCCCCCGTAAGTAACGCATCTCCACAACATACAAACGACTCCTATGTCTTTTCTACAGTACCCACGTTTCACTGCCGTACATCAGAGTAGGAACAATTACACTTTCATACACAGCCATTCGGGACTTCTTTGCGAACATATCATTCTTGTGAAATCCTCCTAAGGCAGCTATGACTTTCAATGAAGAATTCACTCGCCTACTAATTTCTCCATCTAATTTCTTCTCTCTGTCAAACATACTTCCTAAGTATACACACTCATTCATTTGGCCAATTTCTGTGACATTAAGACTTATTCTGTATTTAAATATGAACAGTTCCTTGCTCAAAAACCATAACTTTGATTTTTCCCTTATTTATACTCAGTTTGAACTTCACGAAAACTTCGTACATCCGAGACAGCATATTCTGCAACTCACATTTGCTGTCTACCAACAGGACTGTGCATCAGCATAGAGCAATCTGCACACACCCATATTACCAAGACATAAACCAGAATTATCCATTTTGGCATCACGCATGCATGCATCCATAAATATGTTCAGTTATCTTGCAGTCTCAAAATGCATATATTTTTCCAGTTGTTCACAGGTGAAATATTTCTCAGAGAAATCCTACGGTCATCATGCTCATGTTTTAAAATCACTAGGTCTGATTTTGTCTTGTTACAGATACGGGTCTACATTTTTGTTAAAATTGTTTATGTATTCGGAAGACATGATATATGATATTATTATATATTATATCATGATGTATTATATTTTTGTATGATATTAGTGTAACACATTTTGGATGTTTTAAAAAGTTGCTTAACGTTTAGTTAAACATAGTAGCTTCTATTTTGTTTTTCTTTAACACGTGTGGTATATGATACTCAACTTCCATCACAGTGATATAAATTTCTAATATCCTTATTAAAAATATTTCATGCTATGAAACTTAGTGATGGATTTATTACGTTATTGGGACATTACGCTGCTGGTAAGTTTTATTATTATTAATATTTTCAGGTGTGTGTCCTGTGGACGACCTGCACAACTCGCTGGAGCGTAAGTAAATTATAAAAATATCTTTTGCATTTTTGCATAAATCAATTGAGCTAATATCTGCCATTAACTTTTGCCTTTGTCCTATCCCCATCCGTTTGCAATCTGTTTCTGAAAAGTACCGGTTAATCGAAAGACACACAATCCACAGTAAAATATTATGATATATATGTTTTTTTTTATAAAAACATATATCGTCGTGGCTATCCTTGTGCCTTTTGAAGCTGAACTTTTAGCTGCTCTCAGGCCACTGAATTACAGAACATATAATTTTTCTTAGCATTTATTCAAAAACCGGACAGCCTCAGACATCCAAATAGTGAAGCAATGCACCTTTTTGAGGGCAATGGACATTTGCTAAGTTTGATATAAATATACACCGATGAACCATTACATTATGACCCCCCCAGCCTAGAGAAATGAGCGCACCTGGAGACCGAACGGTGGCGCAGGTGAAGTTCACAAAGCAGTGTATATAAAACCCGAAGACCGGCTTTCGGTTAGTTGAGCGTTCGGAGTCAGAATGGGAAAAGATGCCAATTTATCGGAGTTTGAAAAAGGACAAATTGTGATGACACGGCACCTCGGAACTACGATCTCGGAAACGGCGTGGCTTGTGCGTTGTTCACGTGTCGCTGTAGTGAGTACGAATCAAAAGTGGTGCACAGATGGCCGAACGACCAGCCGTGTGTCTTCCGCAACTCATTGATGCTAGAAGGGAGCAACGACTGTGGCGCATTTTCCACAACGACAGCAGTGCCACAGTGCAACAAATCACCCGCAGCTACAACTGTGGTGATCAGGGCAATGTGCCACAGGGCACAGTTCATCGCAGCCTTCTGCGCATGGGCCTGCGTAGACAAAGACCCGGCCGGGTCCCCATGCTTAATGCACGTCATCGCCAACAACGCATGAAATGGGCTCAAAATCGTCGAGATTGGACCGTGGGTGATTCGAAAAAAAGTGGCCTGGTCTGATGGTTCAAGATTCATGGTGCATCACGTAGACGGCCTAGCGCGGATACGCAGATCACCAATGGAGGCTGTGGCACCTGGATGCACAGTTGGACGAAACAGGCCGGCGGTGGAGGTGTAATGCTGTGGACGATGTTTTCTTGGGACACTTTAGGCCCCATTATCCCAATAGCACAATCCCTGAGAGCTGTCAAGTATCTGAACAGTGTTGGGAACAAAGTTCACCCATTCATGGCAACTGTGTTCCCTACTGGTGATGGCCATTACCAACAGAATAATGCTTCATGCCACACTACCAGAATCGTCAAGGAGAGGTTCGAGGAACATGCTGGTAACTTTCTGTTAATGCCGTGGCCTCCAAATTCACCTGACATGAACCCAATCAAACATTTGTGGTTCGACTTGGAAAAGCGGGTTCGCGCTAAATCACCACCACCCCGAAATGTACGGAAACTAGAGAACCTGCTGTTGACATTATAGTACAAGGTACCCCCATGATACCTATCGCCACCTCATTGAATCAATGCCTCGCAGAGAGGCCGCTGTTTTACGGGCTAAAGGGGGTTCTACAGCTGATTAGGTAGGTGATCACAGTGTAATATCTCATCGGTGTAATACTCACACTTCTTTAGTGATTTCCGTTCTTGGATTTCTTTCCTAATAATCTATGAATCGAGAATCGGCTGTGCGACTATTGGATAAACCTGAATCTTTATTTTGCCAAATAACTAAACATTCTCTCTTTGTGTCTGTATATGCTGTATAGTCACTGAGACGCCAGTTTATTAGGTGCACATACTCTCGTCATATAAATGGCTCATTCCAAAATGTAAGACGTCACGTGAGCACGGCGTGCGGTATAAATCAGGCAGATCAGCCCAGCGAGCCTAGGTTAGCGTTGGATTGAAGGTTGGAATGGGCAAGACAAGTGTTCTGAGAGACTTAATACTCAACGTAGCGTGATAACTGAGGCGCTGGGCGTGCCGGTTTGAGAATCTCCCAAACTGCCGTATTCCCCAGCCTTTCACTTGAAACCGTAGGGCTTTACGTGAATTATGCGACATGCAAAGAAACATTCAGCAGTCGGCAATCCTGTGGAAGAAAAAACCTAGTAGATCAGACAAGTCCAAAGAAATGACTGCGAATATTGTAAGCAGACAGACGGGCGAATAACCCAATAAATCACTTTGTCGGGCTATTGCCCGTATATTTTCAAAATGCAACATTGGTGTGTGGGACGTACCTTCCTCAATGGTGACGCACATGTTAAGATGGCAAGTAGATATATACCAGTAAAAAATTTCGTTGGAGTAACTTAATTGGGAAAGCATTCATCTCCGGAGCAGAAGAATGCGGATTCGATTGCCACAACCGGCAAATGGGTTTTACGCTGTATTGGCGCCCGAACATTAAATGAATACGAAAGTTCAAATTCCTCATAGAGATCTTAAATAGTTGCGTTGAGGCTGGCCGTTGGGTTCTTTAAAATATGCCTGATGTTCGTCCCACATATTACCTGGATTTAAT
Organism: Macrothele yani; assembly: GCA_039090855.1. Classification (NCBI taxonomy): domain Eukaryota; kingdom Metazoa; phylum Arthropoda; class Arachnida; order Araneae; family Macrothelidae; genus Macrothele; species Macrothele yani. Next base: position 49,375,533 of record CM077013.1, on the reverse strand, counting down.
GAGAATTCCTTCTTCTGCAGTAACCTCCTTCGAAAGCGGTGTTTTTCCGGCTGACCAAGAAACCAACGATTCCTTCCATCCCCTTTTTGAAGGGGAATATACACTGAGTGGCCACTTTATTATGACCACCTAACAGTTTTAAGCAAATGAGCTATGGCTGCACGCTGTTGCTGCCAGAGGGCGAGGCTAGTATAAAAAGAGAAAGCTTAGTGTTTGCGACAGTAAAACAAGGGATTTTTGGGTGACGAGATGGGTAAAAAATGCGATTTGACGGACTTTCAACATGGGATGGTTGTAAGAGCTCGGAGCCATGGGGCTAGTATCACCGAAACCGCCGCATTCGTAAAATATTCCAGATCAGCTGTTGTTAAAGTGTTTAAAGACTGGACTGTCAGCCAAAAAACTGGGTCTTTACGTGCAACGTGTGGTCGTCATCGACTAGTGACTGCCCAGGCTGAACGGAGAGTGTCCAGACTGGTAACAGACAAAAGAAGGGCAACAGTGCAGCAAATTACAGACCATCTTAATCAAGGATCCCCTCACATGATCTCTGCACGCACTGTTCGCCGTACACTGCATCGGATGGGATATGGCAGCCTAAGGCCTGTTCGAACACCTTTGCTGTCTGCAGTTAACAAGAGAAAACGTCTCCAGTAAGCACAGGAGCACAAGGATTGGACAGTTGATAATTGGAAACAAATTATGTGGTCCGATGAATCACGTTTTCAGTTGCACCATGCCGATGGCCGAGTGAAAATTTGGCGGAAACAGCACGAAAGCATGGACCCGAAATGCATTGCTACAGCCCTTCAAGCTGGTGGAGGCAACGTTATGGTTTCGGGAATGTTTTTCTGGCATGATTTGGGCCCTTTCATTTGTGTTGATCAACTCCTGACTGGCACATCATATCTAAACATCGTTGTGGACCACGTGCATCGTTTTATGTGGATGGTTTATCCCAATGGCGATGGCTACTTTCAACAAGATAATGCGTCCTGCCATAGTGCTCGTATTGTACAGGATTGGTTTCAGGAACATGCCGGTGAGCTTACTTTGCTTAGGTGGCCCCCACAATCTCCAGATCTCAACCCCATTGAGAATTTGTGGGATGAAGTTGAACGAGCCATCAGACAACTGTATCCACAACCCTGCAATCTCACACTATTGGAAAGTGCTATTCATCAAGCATGGTCTCAGATTCCACAAACCACGTATCGACATCTTGTGGAGTCCATGCCAAGAAGAATCGACGCAGTATTAAAGGCAAAAGGTGGCCCAACGAAGTACTGAGGGGGAGGTCATAATAAAGTGGCCACTCAGTGTATATATATATATATATATATATATATATATGTACCCTGCCTGACATAGAAAATGCCACACCATGAATGAATGCTCGAAAACAGACCAAACTGCACACCCAGATAGCCCAGTAGGACCTGAACAAATGATTAGTCAAATACAGACCAGGCTCCAGTGACAGAATATACAGGATGATTAATAAGGAGTGTGGCCCCCATTTTGGGCGATACAGCGTTTAATATGACGTGGCATTGAGGCAACAAAAGTCCGAATAGAGCCATGTGGTATCGTGAACGATTTGGTGTTGATCGAAGACCACAGTTCATCTTCATTATGTGGGGGAAGGAAGGGTACTCAACCGACGTCAAATCGTGTGTCCCACAGATGCTCGACAAGCGAGAGGTCGGGGGGGGGTCGTGATAGCCACGGAAGCATCTGCACACCGTGTAAAGCATTCAGGTTGATCCGACCGGTATGCGGCCAGGCGTTATCCTTTTGAAAAACGGCGGTTGGTATGCCCTGTAGATACGGTAATTCCATGGGTTGCAGCACCTCGTCTACATAGCGGTGTGCCGTGTGGCGTTCCACAATGGTGGGAGAATCCGCCCGTTGGCCAAGTCGCCTCGAGACTCTCACACAGAGATCATCCGTGGTGAGACAGAACCGCGATTCGTCGCTGAACACCACACTGTTCCATTCGGCACCCCATGCAGCTCTGGAGCGACACCACGCCAATCGGTGACGACGATGGCTCGCTGTTAAGGGTAGCCTTCGCAACGGATGGCTGGACAACAAACCAGACGCAGCCAATCGGCACGACACTGTCCGCGGCAATATCGGAGCATCCAAACTTCCCCGTGCACTCCGCAAAATGTCGCCCGTTGTAGCCTGTGAGTCCGCTACGGCGTGACGTCCGATGCGACGATCGGTGAGCTCGGACGTCCATCTTCGTTCTCCGATTCCCCTACGAAGTTGCACAGATCCTTCCTGAGAGCACTGTCTCTAAATGCGACCGACGGTTGTAGCATCACGTTGTGTTTCTTTTGCAATACGACGCAAAGACCATCCGGCGGTACGAATGCCTACGATGACACCTCTCGTGAACGCATGCATTTGGCAAAATCACGAACGACTGCGTCTTAACAGCATTGGCATCCCTTGTTCGTTCTCCAGACAAAGTTACAGCAGAACCACTCACTTCTCGCGGCCGAGACGACGTCTTGACTAATGGCCTGCAAATGCAATCATTTGCATAACTTACTTGTACGTGTGCACCCACCTTGCTATTTGCATGGCGCTAAGTTCACATCTTATTGGTGTGGCGTTTTCTCTGTCAGGCAGTTTATATGACGTACCTACCTCAGAGGTGAGGCACATCTCCAGACAGCAAATTTTCATCGACAGATTTCGTCGGTGTAGTTTAGTTGGGAAAGCATCAGGAGCAGAAGGATGTGTGAGAGGTCATCACCGAATGAACCGCGTTTCGGAATACGTCACGAATGGGATAGAACAGGCGACAATGATGTCGGTAGCCACCTCTACATAAATCCCAATTAATTTTAGTTTTTTGTAGACAGAAGTTTCGCTTTGCTTTGATGCAGCTTAATCATAACAAATGGCACGTTTTAATTATGCGTGACCAAACGCTGATTTCTTTATTTTCACAAAATGATGTTAATTGGAAGAATGACAGATTTAAAATATTAATATAAAATGACAGAAACCCATCGATGAAGGATCAGTAAAACTATCTTTTTTTAGCACTTGTAGTGAGAATAAATGTACTGTCTTACAGACAAAACCACTTTCTTGCCAACTACTTTTCCACCCGTCTCTTTATCTTTCTTTCTCTCTCTCTCTCTCTCTCTCTCTCTGCTTCTGTTTTTCCTCACTTTGTACAAGGGTTGTCCCAAAACAACTCAGAATGCTTTTATAAATAAAAATATGCGCAACTTAATTATCATGGAAGTGTCCATCTTTTTTGGAATACTGTCCATTGCATCTACACTGCTGGCCACCCAAAATGCGACACCAAGAAGGATTCGAGATAGCAAAGCCAGATTTACTGGACACATAACAAGAGATACAAAGGTGAAACGATTGAGCTTACAGGCCCGTGCGACTTGCGCAACACGCAGACATCAATAATTCGTGTGGCCCCCATGGTTGGCAATAACGGTCGCTACACGTCGCGGCATCGAACGAAAGAGGCTTTGGATGTGGGCTTGGGGTATGTCGGTCCAGGCTGCTTCCACACGTTGCCACAGTTCATCAGGCGTGGCCGCGGGTGGTGCTTGCCGGGCCATTCAGTTGCCGAAAAGCTACCAGACGTGTTCGATGGGCGACATATCGGAAGAACAGGCTGGCCACGGCAGCAGTGACACCTAGTGGGCCATGAAGAATTGTTCCACTATGCGTGCGACGTGCGGGCGCGCATTGTCCTGTTGAAACGTGGCCGCTGGCAGGTCCTGCAGGTAAGGGAGGTCAACAGGCTCCAAAACGTCTGAGATGTAGCGTTGCCTTTTGAGTGTACCGGCGATGCGTACCAGAGGGCTGCGGGTGTCATATCCAATTGCGCCCCAAACCATAACGCCAGGCGACGGACCGGTATGGCGATGCATAATGCAGGCGTCATACAGTCTTTCGTCACGTTGCCGCCACACGCGGATCCGACCATCGTGGTGTTGTAGGCAGAAGCGGGATTCGTCGGAGAAGACAATGTCGTGCCATTCCGTAGTTCAGGTGCGGCGTTCAACGTCCCACTGCCGCCGCCCTTGCCGGTGGTGTAACTTCAATGGTAATCGGAGCATTGGGCGCCGTGCGACAAGTTCCCGCTCCTGTAGACGACGTCGAACGGTACGTGCTAACACAGGTTGTTGGGCACCTCACCCTAATTCCTGCGCTAACGTTCGTGATGTGGCGGTGCGAGCCGTCAATGCGCGCCGCACAACATGCCGGTCCTCTCGTTTGGTGGTGTGCTGCGGCTTCCGCAATCGCTCACGTCGGTCCGTCCGTCCCTCCTGCACCCACCGAATCCATACTGGCCTCACTGTGGCTGGATGTCGTCCTACACGGGCGCCGATGTCTCGGTACGATAAACCGCTGTCGCGATAAGCCACTATTCGTCCTCTGTCGAACTCCGAAACGTGCTGGAATGACTGCCGTATTCTGCGACGAGGCATCAGGAAGCTTCCCACGCACAGGTCTGGCAGCACAACACACTTCCACTACTTACACCCCGCCTTCTGAGCACCTTTCTCATAGTGCTTCTCGGTGGCGTGCCGGGCGCACATGATTTGTATATGCCCTGCAATGCTAATCATTTGCATATCCTCTCGCGGGCGACGCATGCTGCGAATTTCAGGCCAATCGGATGCTTCCTTCTTGGTCTTGCATGTTGGGTGGTCAGCAGTGTAATACAGGTGCCCTAACGTTCCTCCCACTTTTTGAATGTCTTCTGAAATTCATTTTCTGAAATGCTGTAGAAGCACCCCTGCGCAACTGTAATAATTTGTTGATCAGTTTCAAATCGTCGTTCCCGTAATGTCTTTTTTAAAATGGGGAACAACCAGAAGTCACGTGGTGACAAGTCTGCACTATATACAGGTTGGGGCATCAACATAATATTAATTTTCTCCAAATAAGAAACAACAGAACTCGCCATGTGTGGTCTTGTTATGGACCGCACATGAAAAGAAATGTGGAACCCAAGTTGAACAAACTTGTTTCATACCCAAATGCTCGGTTAAAATTCTTTGAATTGATGATTTTGAAAAGTGAACCATATCTCCTATATCTGTAATTGATAGGTGTCTGTCTTTCTGTATAAAAACAGCTATTATGTTGATGTTTACCTCTGTAACACTCATTGAAAGTCTTCCTCCATGCGCGACTAAAGCAGCCGACACACGACCATCCATAAATTCTTTATGCCATCTGAAAACTGTTTATTTTCCTAGACATTCATCTTTCTAAGCCTCTTGCATAAGACGGAAAGTCTCTCCGACAGACTTCTTAAGCCGACAGCAAAATTTAATGGCGCATCTTTGTTCCTCTTTCACATCCATTTTTTCGAAAAATCACAGCGCGAAAACACTTGCTATGGGTTCACGAAACACACGAAACAATACGTATTAAACTGCGCACTACCGACGACGCATGTGTGATAAACAGATGTGGGTGGTTGTTATGGTTACTACAACGACTACCGTTTTTTTTCGAAACTCCTTCCAAGGTCGAGAGCAGTATTGCACATTTTTTTCATAAAAACATTCTGAGTTGTTTTGAGACAAGCTACGTACATTATAATTAGGAAACGATTTAAGCGATGTCTTCAGAAATACCAGTTGAGAGTACACCAAACTATGCAAAATCGAAAACGTTTAACAGCATATGTTTATTCAGTGGCGTAATACAGTATAGAAAGTTACCAGGATTTCGCTCTACAGTGAAATGCTCCTCCAGTCAGTGACAGACGTGAAATCTTCTTCAGTGAAGTGGTTAGACATAAAATCCCTTTCTTCTTCAACCTGTTTCAATACAGTGGTTATCCGCCCCGGTGGCGCAGTGATCATTCATCCTAAAGGGGCCCGGGTTCGAATGCAGATGAGGCACAGGAGTTGTGTTTGTCTTACGGCACTGGCTCTCTCCCTTCCCTGGAATCAGTGGCCCTAAATTAGGGACGGGCGACTGCTTATAGCCCGTCTAGTTGATTGCGCTGGTCGTTAAGCATGCAATCAAAAAACAAAAAACAAAACAAAACAAGTTATTAAAATCATGCAATGCGTTGATTATGATACGCTTTCCAACATACCAGAAATTATTACTCAAGTTATGTGGATAATGGCTGTGGAATAAATCTCGCTCCTGTGTCCTGACCTTTGACTCCTTTTCGATGATATTCAAGAGAACCGGTTCAGTATACTTCAGGAATAGCAGTGTCGCAATAGAAGCAGTTTTACGCAAGTTATGAGAGTAATGGCTGTGGAATAAATCTTGCTTTTGTGCAATGACCTTTGACCCCATTTCGTTGATATTACACAGAACCGGTTCACTATACCTCTGGAACAACATGACAACGTTTTGTCGCAATCGAAGCATTTTTAGGTAAGTTATGATGCACAAGGGCAACGGAATGGATCCTACTCCAGTGTCCTGACCTTTAACCTCATTTCGCCCATTTTCAATAGGGTTTATGCCTAGGTGGTTCCCTACCACATCTAAAATTTCATCGCAATCGAACCATATTAACGCATGTTATGACGCATAAAGGCAATGGAATGGATCCCGCCTTTATGTCTTGACCTTTGACCCCATTTTGCCCATTTTCAATAGGGTTCGTCCCCAGTTGGTTCCTTACCACATACTAAAACTTCATCGAAATCGAACCATTTTTACGCAAGATATGCCTCATAAGCGCAATGAAATAAATCCCGCTCTTATGTCCTGCCTGTCCTTTAACCCCATTTCGCCCATTTTCAATAGGGCTCGTGCCAGGTGGTTCCCTACCACATACTAAAATTTCATCGAAATCGAACCATTTTTACGCAAGTTCTGAAGCATAAAGGCTATGGAATGGATCCAGCTCCTATGTCCTGACCTCTGACCCTATTTCACCCATTTTCAATAGGGTTCGTCCCCAGGTGGTTCCCTACCACATACTAGAATGTCATCGAAATCGAACCATTTTTACGGAAGTTATGATGTATAAAGGCAATGGAATGGATTCAGCTCCTATGTCCTGACCTTTGACCCTATTCCACCCATTTTCAATAGGAATCGACCCCAGGTTGTTCCCTACTACATATTAATATTTCATCGAAATCGAACTATTTTTACGCACCTTATGACGCATAAGGGCAATGGAATGCATCGCGCTCCTACGTCCTGACCATTGACTCCACTTCACCCATTTTCAATAGGGTTCGTCCCCAGGTGGTACCCTACCACATACTAAAATTTCGTCGACGTCGAAATCGAACCAGTTCCACGTGAGTTATCGTGCGGACGGACGGACAAAGCTGGAGCATATACTCTTCTTCAACCTACGGTTGGAAAGCGTAAATTACGCTTCTTCAATCTACGGTTGGGAAGCGTTAAAAAGAACATAAGTTACAAGTTTAATTACAAGTCAGCGTGGTAATGCAGACAGGTACTGTTTGATCAGTAGATCCACGAGGTGTGACGTCACTGAAAAAGAGTGACGACTTGATAGGCCTTCAAGGTCTCGGAGGTAACGACACAACGTGTGATGTAATGAGACAGATGGCGTGACCGCGCGCCAACATTCTCAAACGCGAGATTGTGACGTCATAAGATTTCTAAGCATTGGAAACATTAATGAAACGACGCCATGACACTAAAAACGTTATAATTCGGTGTGGTTATTTAACCCACTAAACGAATTCTCCTAAAGTCTAGATCAATCTAAATCGATTTCTAGTACCAGAAAACGGTAGGTTAACGACTTTCATCAAAATTCTTAGAGCCGTTTTCAAAATAAATTGTGCATACATACATACAAAAATTGCTACTTTAAGGTGGACGTCAAGTAATTTTGCTTCACATACTTCCAATGGAAAAACTTCTGTACACATTTTCTTCACAATTAATGCGTTCCCAAGAATGAAAATTTGAACATCGATTAAAATAGTTTCATTTCCTAACCTGGAACACGTAATATTTTCTAAACCATAACCGTAATAATATTTTCTAAACCATAACCGTAATTGTGCAATCCAACATTTATTTGTCCTCTGACGACAACAAAGTACAGGTCGCGCCATCTTTTTTCTGGTTTCAACACCACCAAAGGAAACGTTATTGTTTTTTAATATAATTATGGTTATGTTTTAGAAAATATTAAGTATTCCAAGTTATAGTATGAAGTTATTTTAATCGATGTTCAAATTTCCATCTTTGGGAACACACTAATTGTGAAGGAAATGTGTACAAAAGGTTTTCTATTGGAAATATAAGAAGCAAAACTACTTGACGTCCACCTTAATAGTGTGGGATAAGGGCGATGGAATGGATCTCCATCCCATGTCCTGACCTTTGAATCCATTTGTCCCATTTTCAATAGGGTTGCTCTCCAGATGGTCCCCTACCACATACTAAAATTTCATCGAAATCGAACCATTTTTACGCAACTTATGACGCATAAGGGCAATGGAACAAATCCTGCTCTTATGCCCTGCCTGTCCTTTGACCCAATTTCGCCCATTTTCAATAGGGTTCGTGCCCAGTGGTTCCCTACCACATACTAAAATTTCATCGAAATCGAACCATATTTACGCATGTTATGACGCATAAAGGCAATGAAATGGATCCCGCTCTTATGGCGTGACCTTTGACCCCATTCCACCCATTTTCATTAGGTTTCGTTCCCAGGTGGTTCCTTACCACATACCAAAATTTCATCGAAATCGAACCATTTTTACCCTAGTTATGACGCATAAGGGCAATGGAATAAATCCCGCTCTTATGCCCTGTCTGACCTTTGACCCCAATTTGCCAATTTTTAATAAGGTTCGTACCCAGGTAGTTCCCTACCACATACTGAAATTTCATCGAAATTGAACCATATTTACGCATGTTATGACGCATAAAGGAAATGGATCCCGCTCTTATGGCGTGACCTTTGACCCCACTTCACCCATTTTCAATAGAGTTGGTCCCGTGGTGGTCCCCTACCACATACTAAAATTTCATCGAAATCGGACCATTTTTACGTGAGTTATCGTGCCGACAGACGGACGGACGGACAGATGGACGGAAAAAGCTGGTGCATATACGCTTCTTCAACCTACGGTTGGAAAGCGTAAACAAGACAGTGATTAGACATAAAACGCTACCACTGTCTGGGAAGAGCCTCCCAGTAGAGAGCGAAAACGTGCCGACTTTTTCACACTGTATTAGGCCTCTGAACGAACGGATTTATTAAAGGCTATAAGCGTTTTCGAACTTGTCTTCAAAAAATGTTGGACATGGGTTGAGGCACAGAAGAAGGGCTGTGCTGAAAAATTCTTATATGAAAGCTGATATATCTATCGATAGGTAATAATGCCTTTATAGAATGCATTCGACTTCAAGTATTTCAATAACAGCTAAACGAATCGCTTTTAAAACCCAGCAGAGACATAAAGCCACTACTTCCGCAACTTTTTTAATTTCGGTTAAAAGCTAAAATGCTTAAAAGAAATATATGGATTCGTTTAAAGGGCTCTTACCTTCTATGGTTGAAAACTGCGATGATCTGGAACGTACAAAATGGAGTGCGTCACCACAGTAATGGCGTACCTCTTATGTTGCTGAGGGTAATGTAACGTATTTGACAAATTGACGTCGCTCCACGTACAGAATTAAAAGAACGGTTCTTAACACAAGACAAAAATGTGACGTCAAAGGTGACGTATCTTTCAGTTGAATTTAGTCGTATCGGAATTTCAAAGAGTTTTTCAAGTTTTAGGAACGTAAGTTAGTACCACGTTGTATGGAATATTAGGCCCTATAGAACATGAAAGTGAAGTCCTTATGTGGGGCTGAGGCATATATTATTTTTCTTTTACGGATTTTTAAAGTTTGGACTACTTTTTTGCTCCGCTAGTGCTTACCATCGCAAGTGATTCGGCATTTTCGTACTAGAGGTTTACCACAGATATCATATAAGGGACTAGATTGGCTGTCTGCTCTGTTGAGCATACGCTTGTGCCTTGACAACCGTGGAGCCACATTGAGCGGGTCAAGATGTTGGAGTGGGGCATATTAAGAAGGGTAATTTGGACTTTGTTATTGCGTAAATCGTGATAAAAACTTGCTCGGATATAAATCGTACTCTAAGAGACGAAAATATAATTGCGCTTACTTATTTGTCTTTATTCTAATGTTAAAAGAATGTATCTGGGAAGGCATTAGTTCACAAGATAAATTTAAAACTGGTATTGTATGCAAATACTGAAAATAACTGGAAAACATTTTTGCGACTGTAATGAGGTAAATATTTAAAATAATGAAAAATCAAACGATACATTTGAAATCAATAAGTTGCTTTTAAATCCAGAAAACTATTGATTTAAACCCGAAAAATAATGGCTTCCACATACTTTACATAGGAAAGTTGAAATGGGTTAATCGTTTTCCTTGCTAGCAGTTACCTGTGCCATTCTGGTTTGTTTATAATTTTGCTCAAAAATATTAATTTTATCAAAGATTTCGATACTTTGTTATTCACTGAGGAAATTTCTGTTTTTAACATTTTAAATTATTTATTAGGGCGAACATGCAACCAAAGGACGCATTGAATGTTAAGCATTTAGTAACAAGAAATCTGAAAATTATATTATGTCGCAACAAATAAAAAATAGTGTCATTTTTTTTTCATATACAGCACATGACAGAATGCCGTTTCTATTGAATTTAAGCCCTGACCGAATCTGAAATACTGCAATATTTTGCAAGAGCCTTGGCTTTGTAGTTTGCGCTGTGGAATATTGTTTTTTCACTTAAATTGTATGACTTCCACCGTTAAATGTGTACTAACTGCTTAGAATATTAATATAAATAACAAATCACAGTACCAAACTCATATTGCCGCCCCGGTGGCACAGTGGTCTAAGGCGTTGGCCTCTGATCATTCGTCCGTAAGGGGTCCGGGTTCGAATCCCGGTGAGGCATGGATGTTGTGTTTGTCTTACGGCACTGGCTCTCTCCCTTCCCTGGAACCAGTGACCCTAAATTAGGGACGGGCGACTGCTTATAGCCCATTGAGTTGCTCACGGTGGTCGTTAAACCTCCAATTAAAAAAAAAAAAAACTCATATTCCGTTGACTTAATGCAAAGTACTCTTGCTTACATAGAGAGCGATGACCCGCTGAAAATAGCGCCTACATTGTCACGCCTCAAGAGCTGGGTGTCCGATCTAGCTTCTTGTATATGATATCTGTGAGGTTTACCTCCGACCCAGGTTTTGTAGACCATGCCGCTGGGCAAAAACAATTGCATATTTTACGCTTTCCACGTGAGCGGAATCATTCCATTGAGCTTATGCGTCATAACTTGCGTAAATATGGTTCGATTACAATGAAATTTTACTATGTGCTAGGAGACCGCCTGGGGACGAACCCTGTTCAAAATGGGTGAAGTGGGGTCAAAGGTCAGGACATAAGATCGGGATGCATTCCATTGCCCTTATGCGTCATAACGTGCGTAAAAATGTTTCCATTTCGATTAAATTTCAGTGTGTAGTAGGGAACCACCTGGGGACAAACCCTATTGAAAATGTTCGAAATGTGGTCAAAGATTAGGACATAGGATTGCGATCCATTCCATCGCCCTTATCCCATATTATTAAGGTGGACGTCAAGTAATTTTGCTTCCTATACTTCCAATGAAAACAACTTTTGTACACATTTCCTTCACAATTAATGTGTTCCCAAGGATGAACATTTGAACATCGATTAAAATAACTTCATATTATAGCTTTGGAAACTTAATATTTTCTAAAACATAACCATAATTATATTAAAAATCAATAACTTTTCCTTTAGTGGGGTTAAAACCAGAGGGAAAAAAAGCGCGACCTGTACTTTGATGACGTCAGAGGACAAATAAATGTTGGATTGCATAATTACAGTTATGGTTAAGAAAATATTAATTAAGTATCCCAAATTATGAAATGAAGCTATTTTAATCGATGTTCAAATTTTCATCATTGGGAACGCATTAATTGTGAAGAAAATGTGTACAGAAGTTTTTCCATTGGAAATATAGAAAGCAAAATTACCTGACGTCCACCTTAAAGTAGCAATTCTTGTATGTATGTATGTACATTTTATTTTGTAAACGGCTCTAAGAATTTTGATAAAAGTCGTTAACCTACCGTTTTCTGGAACTAGAAATCGATTTAGCTTGATCTCGATTTTAGGAGAATTTGTTTAGTGGGTTAAATAATCACCCCGAATTATAACGTTTTTAGTGCCATGGCGTTGTTCCATTAATGTTTCCAATGCTAAATTTTATGACGTCACAATCTCGCGTTTGAGAATGTTGGCGCGTAGTCACGCCATCTGTCTCAATACGTCACGCGTTGTGTGTGGATCCTATTAAAGTTTTATGACGTCACACTCTTGTGAGCAGATGGTCGCGATTCCCATCTGCCTCATTACGTCAGGCGTTGTGTGCGCATGTCCGCCCGCACGATAACTGGCGTAACAATTGTTCGATTTCGATGAAATTTTAGTATCTGGTAGGGGATCACCTGGGAAGGAACCCTATTTAAAGTGAACGAAATGGGGTCAAATGTCAGTACATAGGAGCGGGATCCATTCCACTGCTGTTATGTGTCATAACCAACGAGATAGAAATACATAGAGTGCTTCTGTGATTAGTTCTCTGCTGTGGCAGCTGAAGCCAACGAGGGGAGAGCCCGCCATCTTTGATGAGGTACAAATTCTGTGTGTGTCAAGGAGTCACCTCGGTTCTTTCAGCTGCTCCGCGATCGTGTTATGATTTGTGAATATTCACAATTATCAGCACATTTTGGATAATTATTTCAACAATAAAATGCCATTTACTCCACTTTTGGAAGGTTAGCCCTACATTTCCCAAGTAAGCATTTTTAAATAAGGTTGAGCTGTAAATGCTCAGTTAATCAAACGCAGAAAATAGGACATCTAATCCGTATAGCTGGTGATTAAACCAGCAGATGAATCATTTCAATATCTGTGTTATCTTAAGACTTTTTATTCCTTATATTTTGTAAACAGTCGTACTCAATGTGAACACTGAATCATGTTTATGGGAAGATGAGGTTAATTGTGAGTTACCAACTTTGAGGCTTTTTGGGAACAATTTTTACTTATGCTAGTGTTTTTTTTGTTTTTTTTTACATATACTTGAGGATGTTTTGCAAATGGCATTTGTATATATATTCTAGAATCTGTACAGTGTACTTGCAACTTGTCTGACAAGACAACAAATATTTCAAAATCTTAGGAAGCAGCAATTTCTTTTTATGTGATAAAGATCATGTACCCATGGCTAATGCCCATTAGATAGCAAATACTGGTAAAGCAATCAATTTATGGTTACTTAAATTGCAGAAGTAATAATTGTGATTGGTAATATAAATTTATTGCTTGCTGACACCTGTCAGGAAACAATCTAGTATTTTATCTGAAAGCACAGTGTCACCCAGCTTGTGTTCTAGGCATTTGTCTCTGATTAGTGATTAATCTGTAGTATTACTGCAACAAAGTGAGAGTGGGGAGCTTGAAAATTTCTTGACAGAATACTCTTTATTTGTGAATGTGTTAGTACAATGTGTGTGGTTTTGGGGTAGCAAAAATACAGGCAATATTGATTTAAAACTGAAAATAGGAAACAGGGAGTACAATGGTACCTCAAAAATGCAAATAACATAAAATATTTATGAAAACTGGCACAAACGATTATGAAATGACAATTGAAAAGAAATTATGGAATAATACAAAAGAAAGGGACTAGCAACATTTTGTAATAACTACTTGCATTTGATTTTTGCGTGATAGGTGGTGTTTTTTTTTGTTTTTTTTGTTTTTTTGAAGAATGTGACCTCTGATTCATGATGAATGTACAGTCAGTATGTCCATGTATAAATTGCCAGTTATTCCTATTGCATCAACCATATATATGAGAGGTTAGTATTGAACAAATATCACTCACGTAAATCAATCTTTCTTTGAATTGAATAAGTTGTGCCTGTATTTCTGTAAAATACAAATCAGACGCACTTGTATTTTTCCAGCAAGACTGTTGAAGGAACCCACAAAATAACAACACAAAACATAAACATTTGCTCGCCAAACTTTTTGCACATCATGAATGCAAATCAGTGGTTGTTAATTTCTCACTTCATATTAATAAGAGGCTGTGCCCTTAAAATTGAAACAAAAAAAAAACTATGTGCAGTACATCTTAACAATTGCCAAAATGTGTACAAATATCAGGTGAAAACTACAAAATTTCAGCTTTGGGACAACAAGAAACTAGGCTTCTTAAAAAAAAAAAAAGTAAAATATGAAAGTGCAAATAAAAAATATTAAATACTTAATACTGAAACAAAAAAAATACAATTTTTTGTCCCATAAAAAAATTAAAGTCCATAATCTGAATTTTTTGGTCACTCAGCCCAGAGCTTAAAAAATATCTAAAATAATACATGCCCATAGAAAATTTACCTGCCCAGATATTAAAAGCAGGATGTGTAGAAAGATTTTTCTTTTGATACCAAAAATTATGTCTTTTTAGGTTGAAAAAGTACATAAAACTATTTTTAGCTACTCGGTACTGGTGTTGCTAACTGTAAATAGCATTTGGAGCATCATATTGCCCCAATGTCTGTCTATACCTAAGTCACAGGGGAGTTACAGAAGTGATATATATATATCTGTAACTACAACATGGGATGTAAGGTCAGGTGATGCGTAACATCACAGCCTCTCCTTGACAAATGTCAACCCCGCCTTCTCGTGGTGCATCCTGTTCCCACTAAAGGGGCTCTGACGACCGCCAATAGCGGTATAACTATACCATCGGGATCAGAGGAAATGCTATCCCACACTCACCAACCCGCTTGGCCAGCGTGGTGAGTTATGGCCAAACACCTCCAAAATGACTTTACAACTTAAATCTTGGCCCTCAGTCTCCGGCAGCTGGAATGTACCTGGCCAAGGCAGCGGCCAGTGCGACATGAAGGCAGAGGGTGCTAAGAATCCCCGGAGGACCGGACTAGGCTGCCATTTGATGCTGACCTTGGCTACCTATAACGGACGCTCCCTATCTTCTGATTCAAGGCTTCTTGAATTGGAAGAGGAACTACAAAGGATCAAGTGGGACATCGTCGGGCTAAGTGAGGTAAGGAGAAAAGGAGAAGATCTCATTGAACTGAAAAGTGGACATCTCTTCATTATCGTGGGACAGATACTGGCAGAACTAGTGGTGTTGGATTTATAATAAACAAGAAACTGAAGGATAAAGTGGTAGAAGTTGAAAGTTCCTCTGACAGAGCTGCACGACTCGTTATCCAACTATCGAGAAGATACCAGGCTCAGATTATTCAAACTTATGCACCCACCACAAGTCATCCTGAAGAAGAAATTGAAGAATTTTATGAAGAAATTCGTCATCTAAATAATAAAGGTAAGCAGCACTTGAAGATAATTATGGGAGATTTCAATGCAAAAATAGGGCAACGGCAACAGAATGAAACTTCAGTAGGTAAATTCGGTCACGGCAACAGAAACCAGCGTGGAAATACTCTCGTTGAGTTTGCAGAGGCAGAAGGATTTTTCATCTTGAACTCCTTTTTCAAGAAAAAGCCACACAGGAAATGGACATGGAGACATCCAATTGGGACGACAAGTGAAATTGATTTTATTATGTGTAACAAAAAATTCGTCATCGAAGACTGCAGTGTGCTGAACAAGTTCAACACAGGTAGTGACCATAGATTGGTGAGATGTAAGATGCACCTCAACACTAAACTGGAACGTGGCAAGCTCATAAGACAAACAAAATGTATTGACATAACCAACCTTAAAAAACACCATAATACTTTCAAGTTGGAACTGAAGAACAGATTCTCTGCTTTAGAAGGCCTAACATCGGAAGAAGTGGATATTTCGGAAGTTAACAGAAAAGTAACCAAAGCTCTAATGGAAACAGCAACAAAATTAGCTGGGTCTAAGAACAAGTTGCATGTGAACAAATTATCAGGAAAAACCAAAATGTTGATGCAAAAAAAGAAGAGAGATGAGGACAACTAAAGAAGATGTGACTTCCAAAGTGGAATATATAGAGCTATGCAAGACAACACAAAAAAGTATCACTGAAGACGTAAGGAAATTCAACTGTGAGCTAGTGAGGAAAGCAATTGAAAACAACCAAAGCCTTAAGATAGCAAAGGGACATCTCAGTAAGGGAAGAAAACAGATTATGGCACTGAGAAAAGAAGATGGTTCTATAACAAGAAATAGAGGCGAAATTTTGACAAGAGTGAAAGATTTCTACTCCAAATTATATGAAAGGGATGATACATGTACTCCAGGCATCATGAAAGGTACCAGAGTTCTTCCAGTCCTCCCAGCAGAAGTTGCTCATGCAATCAAGAACATGAAGCGGGGGAAAGCTCCAGGAGAAGATGGAATTACTATAGACATCATACAAGAAGCAAGTGGAGAAATTGAAACAGTACTCGCCCAAATTTTCACTCGATGCCTTAATGAAGGGAAGATTCCTGAGGATTGGAACAATGCTACAATGATCCTGCTACATAAAAAAGGTGACATTGAGGATCTCAGGAACTACAGACCTATCAGCCTCCTATCAGTGGTTTATAAAATCTTCACTAAAGTTCTTTCACACCGCTTGAAGGTAACACTGGACATGGCTCAACCGAGAGAACAAGCTGGATTCAGGAGTGGCTACAGCACAATAGATCATATCCACGTACTGAGAGAACTAATTGAAAGAGCGAGGGAATATGAACTTCCATTGTGCATGGCTTTTATCGATTTTGAAAAAGCCTTTGATTCGGTGAAACCATCAGCAGTTACCACGGCTCTGAAATCCTGCGGTATTGAAGATGCATACATTAATATTATTAATAACATCTATGAAAATGCAAGTGCAAAGATTCGGCTGTTTGAAAATACAACACACATAAAAATTGGAAAGGGAGTGAGACAAGGTGACACCATATCTCCGAAGCTCTTTAATGCCACATTGGAAAATGTCTTTCAATCACTGAACTATGAAAACAAAGGGATAAAGATTAATGGAGATTATCTAACCCACCTTCGTTTTGCTGATGACATAGTCATTTTTGCAACTACCCCATCAGAGCTGCAAAGTATGATCCAGGAACTTGCTGACAAGAGTAAAGAAGTGGGATTAAAAATGAACTTTCAGAAGACAAAAGTGATGTTCAATGCTTTTACAAGAAATGAAGATTTATCGATTGATGGAGAAAAACTGGAGATAACAGATACGTATGTTTATCTTGGACAGCAGATATCAAGTGAGGGTCACATTGATGAAGAAATTAATCGGCGTACAAAACTTGCCTGGAGAGCTTTTGGAAGAAACAGCATAATTTTCAAGAGCAATATGCCATTATGTCTTAAAAGAAAAGTGTTTGATCAATGCATCCTTCCAGTGCTTACGTATGGTGCAGAGACGTGGACCTTAACTAAAAGAGACATACAAAGGCTGCAGACAACTCAAAGCAGCATGGAGAGGTGCATGCTTGGTATAACCAGGAGAGATAAGAAGAGGAACTCGTGGATCCGAAAAATGACGAGAGTGGAAGACATCATGATCAGAGTTAAATCCCTGAAATGGCAATGGGCTGGACATACTGCCAGAAGGACAGACCATAGATGGACAGCCGAAATTTTAGATTGGATTCCAAGGGACAGGAAAAGACCCAGAAAAAGACCACATGGGAGATGGGTGGATGAAATTCGTAAATATGCGGGAGTGACATAAAGGAGACTGGCACAAGACAGACCGTTGTGGAGGAAACTTGGGGAGACCTTCGTCCAGCAGTGGATTGATAATGGTTGACAATGATGATGATGATGATGAACTACAACATATATTAGGTCACCAAGTTTATTTAAACTGCACTTAAGAATAATTATTTTCAATTCTTTTTCTTACGGATAAACCTTGGAAGATAGTTAAATAATACATAGCAAATAAACATATGTAGATACATAAATAAAATAATTTTCATCAAAAAAAGGGTTAACCTATTCCTGCTGTTAAAATACATCAAAAAGTAAACTGACAGAATAAAAAATACAGGAAAAAGGTAAGTAATGTTTATACGTAATGTTTTATATATATATATATAGAGAGAGAAAGAGAGGGTGGGCGACATCATAACCAGGTGTATATATATATATATATACTGTATGTATGGCCTTAACTAAAAAAGAAAAGCAGGATGTGTAGAAAGATTTTTCTTTTGATACCAAAAAAAGACATGCAAAGAATGCAGACAACTCAAAGAATATATATATACAGAAAGAGAGAGAGAGAGAGTGAAACCACTGAAATGGCAATGGACTGGACATGTTGCCAGAAGAACAGACCACCGATGGACGACTGAAATTTTGAACTGGATTTCGAGGGACAGAAGACTCATGGGAGATGGGTGGATGGAATTCGAAACCATGCCGCAGTAATATGGAGGAGACAGGCTCAAGACACACAATTGTGGAAGAAACTTGGGGAGACCTTCATTCAGCAGTGGATTGATAATGGTATATATATCATCATCATTGACAACTATTATCCTTACAATATATGTATACTGTATATAATCAATATATATATATATATCATTATCATCATTGTCAACCATTATCAATCCACTACTGGATGAGGGTCTCAACAAGTTTCTTCCGCAACTGTATGTCTTGAGCCTATCTCCTCCATGTTACTCCGACATGCTTTCGAATTTCAGCCACCCATCTCCCATGGAGTCTTCTGGGTTTTTTTCGGTAACACTTAAGCTATGATTTAACTTTGGGGCTCCAGATGTCTTTCCCTAAAGAGTGGTTTGGGGTTCCTGAGTTGTTTTATTCTATGTCATTTTTGTCTAGAATCATGAAAGTGGGTTACTTCTGTTTAATTCTATGTTTATTTCTACTACGTCTAATTCCTGCAGCAAGGTGCAGTGTTGATGTGGTCTGATTACTACATGAGTGTGCTTTACTTCTTTTTACTGATATATGTATAACATCAACCATTATCAATCCACTGCTGGATGAAGGCCTCCCCAAGTTTCTTCCACAGTTGTCTGTCTTGAGCCTGTCTCCTCCGTGTCACTCCTGCATGATTTCGAATTTCATCCATTCATCTCCCATGGAGTCATCTTCTGGGTCTTATATATACATAGAGAGAGAGAGAATTATATTGTGTGAAGTATTTAGTGTACGTGCTGGAAGATACCTTTATTATGGTCAAGTTAGCACAATTGTCTTGCCTACCCACGAATAAGGCTTACAGATCTGTGTTGTCGAATGTTAAGGCTAACAAACAGATTAGAAACATGCCCAGTGCTAAGGACTTTTAATTTTTATTAAATAAAAACCAGGTAAGTAGTAGTTTCTTTCTGATTATATAAGATAGGGGCAGTTGGTAAAAGTATTTTAATATTGGTACCTCTTGGCTGTGTAAACTCGTTGTTTGTTTTCCGTTTTTCTTCGAACTTTTTTTTTTTTCATTTAAAACTCTCATAAAATATTTGGCGCCTATGTATTTGGAGTGATAAGCTGTGGGATGATTCAGCATTCTCATGGTGATGACCCACGAATATCTAAGATTTTTACCGAAATTGCGGATTGACTGCAACTGTATTTTTTATTTTTTTATTTATTTATTTTTTTCATTTACTCTATTACCGCTGACTTATATTTCACTGAAAATTGGTTCCAAAAAATTTGTGAAATGTCAAAAAATTACGGCATGAGATTTTATTCAACGAGAGCAAGCTGCATCCATTAAAATATCATTTTCTTTTTAAAACACTATTACCGCCAACTAACGATGAAAAGCGTTATTTGATACGTTAAAGTTTTAGTCTCACCCCCTAGGTGTTTATAACAACATTCCTGAGTTATATCCTTATTTAACATCAAACCATATACACTGCTGGACAATTGCTAAGGACGGATCATAAACGGCTATGTAGCGCATAAAAAGTAAGTGTGGTTGGATGCCAAGTGAAATAAAATAATGTCAGAATGCCAGGACATTACAAGAAAGACAATTTATTGTGCTCTGAAATCCAGAAGGCTTTGGAACGTGTTCAAGGGACAAACAGGCCATTTTGTGCAGAATACGTAAACGTGAAAAAAATGCAATTACCGTCAGCAGGCGTTCCGGCGTAAGATGTCAATACGGGATATGGCCACCATGGAGGGCGATGCAAGATTCCATACGTCGTGTCATGCTTTGCACAACATTATCAAGCAGCTGTTGGGGTAATTTATCCATTCCTCTGTCAGTGCACGGATGAGGGTGTCCTTGTTTATTGGAGGGCATTGGCGACCAGCAAAACTCCTCCCCAAAGCATCCCACACATTTTCAATGGGATTCAGATCTGGAGAACGTGCTGGGCATACGAGGCGTTGAATATCCTCGCTCTCAAGACACTCCTGGACAGCGACTGTTCGATGACATGTTGCGTTGTCGTCCATAAAAATGAATCTATCACCGACAGCACCACGGAACATGCGAACATGAGGTAGCAGAACATCATTAATGTATCGTTGGCCAGTCATAGTCTCAGTTGGGAGCACATTGATCATGATCGTACGGCCATTGATCATGATGCCAGCCCATACCGTGACACTACATGTCGGATATTGGTCCCTTTCCTGTATGTTTACTGGACAATATGCAGTACCACTATAACGCCAGATCAGTTGTCGTCGACAATCAGACGATAGACTGTATCTACTCTCATCTGAGAAGAGGACAGCAGAACAGTCGTTATCAGTCCAATTGCGATGTTGATGGCACCATTGCAAACGGGCGGTACGGTGACGTCTGGACAATGGGATGCACACAACAGGACGGCGGGCGTATAGTCCTCTTTCATGCAAACGTCTGGCGACAGTTTTTCACCTGCGAGTAGCAGCCATAAACTGATTTGCTACCTCACTATCTGTGCTGCGCCGGTGTCTTTTTGTTGATAGCACTATGTACCGATCTTCTGCAGGTGTCGTACTGCGAACACGACCTCCCCCGTGACGTTTGCTACACTCTCCATTTGTTTGAAATGATTTCCAAAGCCTTGAAACAACACTGTGGCTGACGTCGAACTCCCTGGCAACATCTGTTATTTTTCGCCCTTCTTCAATCTTGCCAATAATACGGCCACCCGTAAAATCATCTACGTGATGTCGGAAAGACATACTGAAAATTGCAAGTTCGTCAATTGATTCTTTCCCTTTCAACTTTGCGTTTGAACAACAACGGTCAATACGCGTCAAATCCTTTATATCTCTAATCAGCGCTATGACGTCACGAACAAGTTCGGCAATCCAAAATTTGCATACGCACAATACGTCTTACTGTATCCCGCACTTATGCTAATTTCCACATTTGCCTGCCTTCCATTTTATGGTTGCTATCGTTGCTATTGTCATCCGTCCTTAGCAATTGTCCGGCAGTGTATTACGAAAACTCCCTTTCTTAACACGGAACGGAAATCGTTCTGTACCTCATCAAACATGGCTGCCACTTGTTTCCGGTGGCTTCACCCGTTCCCCGACGTAAGCGCTCTACGTACTTCTATCTCGTTGGTCATAACTAACGTAAAAAATGTTCGATGTCGATGAAATTTCTGTATGTGGTAGGGGACCAGCTGGTAACAATTTAAAAATGGGCGAAATGGGTACAAAGGTCAGGATATAAAGCGGAATCACTTCCATCGCCATTATGCGTCATAACTTACGTAAAAATGCTTCGATTTGGATGAAATGTTAGTATGTTATAGGGGCTTGCCAGGGGACAAATTCTACTGAAAATGGGCGAAATGGGGTCAAAGGTGGGGACACAGGAGCGGGATCTATCCCATAGCCTTTATGCATCATAACTTACGTAAAAGTGCTTCGATTGCGACAAAACTTTATCATGTTATATCGGAGGTATACCGAACCGGTTCTGTTGAATATCATCGAAATGGGATCAGAGGTCAGGGCACAGGACCGAGATTTATTCCACAGCCATTATTCTCATAACTTGAGTGACAACTTGAGTAAAGATTTCTGGTATGTTTGAAAGCGTATCATAATCAATGCATTGCATGATTTTACAAACTTGTTTCTTATATGATATGCAGCTGTCTTTTTTACGCTTTCCAACCGTAGGTTGAAGAAGCTTATATGCTACAGCTTTGTCCGTTCGTCCGTCTGTCCGCACGATAACTGGCCTAAAAATGGTTCGATTTCGATGAAAATTTAGTATTTGGTAGGGGACCACCTGGGGACGAACCCTGTTGACAATGGGACAAACGGAGTCAAAGGTTACGACGTAGAAGCGGGATCCATTCCATTGCACTTATGCGTCATAACTTGCGTAAATATGGTTCGATTTCAATGGAAGTTTACTATGTGGTAGGGGACCGCCTGGGGACGAAATCTTTTCAAAATGGGTTAATTGGGGTCAAAGGTCAGGACATAAGAGCAGGATGCATTCCATTGCCCTTATGCGTCATAACGTGCGTAAAAATGGTTCGATTTTCATGAAATTTCAGTATGTGGTAGGGGACCACCTGGGGAAAAACCCTATTGAAAATGGATGAAGTGGGGTCAAAGGTCAGGACATAGGATTGCGATCCATTCCATCGCCCTTATCCCATATTATTAAGGTGGACGTCAAATAATTTTGCTTCCTATACTTCCAATGGAAAAAGTTTTGTACACATTTCCTTCACAATTAATGTGTTTCGAACGATGAAAATTTGAACATCGATTAAAATAACTTCATATTATAACTTGGAATACTTAATATTTTCTAAAACATAACCATAATTTTATTAAAAATCTATAACTTTTCCTTTCGTGGTGTTGAAACCAGAAAAAGCTTGGCGAGACCTGTACTTTGATGACGTCAGTAGACAAACAAATGTTGGATTGCATAATTATGGTTATGTTTTAGAAAATATTAAGCATTGCAAGTTGTAAAATGAAGATATTTTAATCGATGTTCAATTTTTCATTCTTGGGAACGCATTAATTGGGAAGAAAAATGTGTAAAGAAATTTTTCCATTTGAAGTACAGGAAGCAAAAATACTTGACGTTCACATTAAAGGAGCAATTCTTGTATGTATTTAAATTTTATTTTGAAAACAGCTCTAAGGATTTTGGTGAAAGTCGTTAACCTATCGTTTTCTGGTACTAGAAATCGATTTTGCTTGATCTCGGCTGTAGGAAAATTCGGTTAGTGGGTTAAATAACCACCCCGAATTACCACTTTTTTAGTGTAGTGTCATGGCGTCGAGCCATTAGATGTTGGCGCGCGGTCACGCCCTCTGTCTCATTACGTCACCCGTTGTGTGTGGACCCTATTAAAGTTTTATGACGTCACACTCTTGCGAGCAGATGGTCGTGATTTCCATCTGCCTCATTACGTCACGTTTTTTGTGCGTATGTTCTTTCGCACGATAACTCGCGTAACAATCGTTCGATTTCGATGAAATTTTAGTATGTGGTAGGGGAACACTGGGAAAGAACCCTATCGAAAGTGAACGAAATGGGGTCGAAGATCAGGACATAGGACCGGGATCCATTCCACTGCTGTTATGCGTCATAACTAACGTAAGAAAGGTTCGATTTCGATTAAATTTTAGTATGTGATAAGGGACTACCTGGGGACAAACCCTGTTGAAAATTGGCGAGATGGGGGTCAAAGGTCAGGACATAGGAGCGGAATCACTTCCACCATCATTTTGCATCATAACTTACGTAAAAATGTTTCAATTTGGATGAAATCTTAGTATGTTGTAGGGACCTGCCTGGGGACGAATGCTTTTGATAATGGGCGAAATGGGGTCAAATGTTAGGACACAGAAGCGGGATCTATTCCATAGCCCTTATGCATCATAACTTATGTAAAATTGCTTCGATTGCGGCAAAACTTTATCATTATATTTCGGAGATATACTGAATCAGTTCTGTTGAATATTATCGAAATGGGATCAAAGGTCACGGCACAGGAGTGAGATTTATTCCATAGCCATTTTCCTCATAATTTGAGTAATAACTTGAGTAATGATTTCTAGTATGTTGGAAAGCGTATCATAATCAATACATTGCATGATTTTACTAACTTGTTTTATTAAAATATTTACATTGAAATAAATATAAACATTTTTAAAGAAAAATAAACATTTTGTAATAATATATATATATATACATCACAGCCTCTCCTTGACAAATGTCAACCCCGCCTTCTCGTGGTACATCCTGTTCCCACTAAAGGGGCTCTGACCACCGCCAATAGCGGTATAACTATACCATCGGGATTAGAGGAAATGCTATCCCACACTCACCAACCCGCTTGGCCAGCGTGGTGAGTTATGGGCAAACTCCTCAAAAATGACTCCTCAACTTAAATCTTGGCCCTCAGTCTCCGGCAGCTGGAATGTACCTGGCCACGGCAGCGGCCAGTGCGACATGAAGGCAGAGGGTGCTAAGAATCCCCGGAGGACCGGACTAGGCTGCCATCTGATGCTGACCTTGGCTACGTACAACGGACGCTCCCTATCTTCTGATTCAAGGCTTCTTGAATTGGAAGAGAAACTACAAAGGATCAAGTGGGACATCGTCGGGCTAAGTGAGGTAAGGAGAAAAGGAGAAGATTTCATTGAACTGAAAAGTGGACATCTCTTCTACTATCGTGGGACAGATACTGACAGAACTAGTGGTGTTGGATTTATAATAAACAAGAAACTGAAGGATAAGTTGTAGAAGTTGAAAGTTCCTCTGACAGAGCTGCACGACTCGTTATCCAACTCTCGAGAAGATACCAGGCTCAGATTATTCAAACTTATGCACCCACCACAAGTCATGCTGAAGAAGAAATTGAAGAATTTTATGAGGAAATTCGTGATCTAAATAATAAAGGTAAGCAGCACTTAAAGATAATTATGGGAGATTTCAATGAAAAAATAGGGCAACGGCAACAGAATGAAACTTCAGTAGGTAAATTCGGTCACGGCAACAGAAACCAGCGTGGAAATACTCTCGTAGAGTTTGCAGAGGCAGAAGGGTTTTTCATCTTGAGCTCCTTTTTCAAGAAAAAGCCACACAGGAAATGGACATGGAGACATCCAAATGGGACGACAAGTGAAATTGATTTTATTATGTGTAACAAAAAATTCGTCATAGAAGACTGCAGTGTGCTAAACAAGTTCAACACAATCAGTGACCATAGATTGGTGAGATGTAAGATGCACCTCAACACTAAACTCGAACGTAGCAAGCTCATAAGACAAACAAAATGTATTGACATAACCAACCTTAAAAAACACCATAATACCTTCAAATTGGAACTGAAGAACAGATTCTCTGCTTTAGAAGGCCTAACATCGGAAGAAGTGGATATTTCTGAAGTTAACAGAAAAGTAACCAAAGCTCTTATGGAAACAGCAACAAAATTAGCTGGGTCTAAGAACAAATTGCATGTGAACAAATTATCAGGAAAAACCAAAATGTTGATGCAAAAAAGAAGAGTGATGAGGACAACTAAAGAAGATGTGACTTCCAAAGTGGAATATATAGAGCAATGCAAGACAGTACGAAAAAGTATCACTGAAGACGTAAGGAAATTCAACTGTGAACTAGTAAGGAAAGCAATTGAAAACAACCAAAGCCTAAAGATAGCAAAGGGACATCTCAGTAAGGGAAAAAAACATATTATGGCACTGAGAAAAGAAGATGGTTCTGTAACAAGAAATAGAGGCGAAATTTTGACAAGAGTGAAAGATTTCTACTCCAAATTATATGAAAGGGATGATACATGTACTCCAAACATCATGAAAGGTACCAGTACCAGAGTTCTTCCAGTCCTTCCAGCAGAAGTTGCACATGCAATCAAGAACATGAAGCGGGGAAAAGCTCCAGGAGAAGACGGAATTACTGTAGACATCATACAAGAAGCAAGTGGAGAAATCGAAACAGTACTCCCCCAAATTTTCACTCGATGCCTTAATGAAGGGAAAATTCCTGAGGATTGGAACAACGCTACAATGATCTTGCTACATAAAAAAGGTGACATTGAGGATCTCAGGAACTACAGACCTATCAGCCTCCTATCAGTGGTTTATAAAATCTTCACTAAAGTTCTTTCACACCGCTTGAAGGTGACACTGGACATGGCTCAACCGAGAGAACAAGCTGGATTCAGGAGTGGCTACAGCACAATAGATCATATCCACATACTGAGAGAACTAATTGAAAGAGCGAGGGAATATGAGCTTCCATTGTGCATGGCTTTTATCGATTATGAAAAAGCCTTTGATTCGGTGAAACCATCAGCAGTTGCAATGGCTCTGAAATCCTGCGGTATTGAAGATGCATACATTAATATTATTAATAACATCTATGAAAATGCAAGTGCAAAGATTCAGCTGTTTGAAAATACAACACACATAAAAATTGGAAAAGGAGTGAGACAAGGTGACACCATATCTCCGAAGCTCTTTAATGCCACATTGGAAAATGTCTTTCAATCACTGAACAGGGAAAACAAAGGGATAAAGATTAATGGAGATTATCTAACCCACCTTCGTTTTGCTGATGACATAGTCATTTTTGCAACTACCCCATCAGAGCTACAGAGTATGATACAGGAACTTGCTGACAAGAGTAAAGAAGTGGGATTAAAAATGAACTTTCAGAAGACAAAAGTGATGTACAATGCTTTTACAAGAAATGAAGAGTTATCGATTGATGGAGAAAAGCTGGAGATAACATACACGTACATTTATCTTGGACAGCAGATATCAAGTGAGGGTCACATTGGTGAAGAAATTAATCGGCGTACAAAACTGGCCTGGAGAGCTTTTGGAAGAAACAGCATAATTTTCAAGAGCAATATGCCATTATGTCTTAAAAGAAAAGTGTTTGATCAATGCATCCTTCCAGTGCTTACGTATGGTGCAGAGACGTGGACCTTAGCTAAAAGAGACATACAAAGGCTGCAGACAACTCAAAGCAGCATGGAGAGGTGCATGCTTGGTGTAACCAGGAGAGATAAGAAGAGGAACACGTGGATCCGAAAAATGACAAGAGTGGAAGACATCATGATCAGAGTTAAATCCCTGAAATGGCAATGGGCTGGACATACTGCCAGAAGAACAGACCATCGATGGACAGCCGAAATTTTAGATTGGATTCCAAGGGACAGGAAAAGACCCAGAAGAAGACCACATGGAAGATGGGTGGATGAAATTCGAAAGTATGCGGGAGTGACATGGAGGAGACTGGCACAAGACAGACCGTTGTGGAGGAAACTTGGGGAGACCTTCGTCCAGCAGTGGATTGATAATGGTTGAAAATGATGATGATGATGATGATGATGATATATACAGATGTCGTTATTTAATGAAAAAATGTTACGAATTTCTTAGAGAATAGAGGGAGGGTATACCACTACTACACTCTTCCAGAAATGGTGAATACGTTCTTTTTCATCCTGGAACGTACGCTTAAACTGGTACTCTGCTAAGTAACCTGGGTAATGAGGCTTCCGAATTCCGTAACGAGGAACACTACCTCGCTGTTCTCGCCAAACTCGCCCAACGTTACATTAAAACTCCGAGAACTGTTCGGAAGCTTTAAAACCTTTTGCAGGGAAATGCCGAATCACTTGCGATGGTAAGCACTACGCGGAGCAAAAAAGTAGTCCAAACTTTAAAAATCCGTAAAAAAAATGCCTCAGCCCACATGAGGATTTCACTTTCATGTTCCACAGGGCCTAATATTCCATATAGCGTGGAAAAAGTCTACAAAACCTAGGTCCGAGATAAACTGAAGTACAACCGAATTTTTATTTGGTTCGGTGCTAGTTTGTTTTCGATTTAATCAGGTGAGGTAGAAATTCCGCAGAATATCAAATGAAATCATTTTTCTGATAATGGTCTTAATATGTAAAAATCCTGTTCAAAAATTATTACAGCCCAAAATTTCTAACATATTTATTTTGAGAATCTGATCTACAAAAGAGTACTGGGGATACATTCGGGGCTTAAAAACATTCACACATAGGCAAATAAATCAAAGAAACTTTGCAGTGTCTGTCATACGAAGAAAGGAAAATGGCACATCCATTAAACAACGTCTATGAAACAGTACCCTATCCTAATAACATTGTTTTAAATACACCAGACCGTGAATACTCAAGAAACGGAAACAGCGTGTTAAATCCGCTTATTTTTGTGGTGTAATAAGCTCAAAGATTCGCCAAGACTCCAAGTGGAGTGCGAAAATTTGGCGAATCTTCGTGCTTCTTAACCGCAAAAATAAACGGATTTAATGCGCATATGCGTTTCTTGAGTACCCTGTCCTAATTCTTACTCGGAACATTTATGAGATACCTATTATTAAAAACCTAAATTTCCAAGAGCCAGAATTTTTGTTTGTTAGAAGAAGTAATATAAAAACATAGCAGAATACTCACTTTATTTAATTACCAGAGGTGTGGTTGCCAGATGTTCTCAGCACGGAATAATTCCGTGCTCAAGATATTCAGTATCATCACCAACAAACTGAAGAAAAGCGATTTTTTCCCTCTTTTTTTTTTTTTTTTTTGTGACTGCAAGTAGGCAAAGCATTGACAATTATACAAGATAACAATTTTAGGCTTGGATTCATTTCACCCTCGATGTATTATTGCACGCACTCTTTTAGCTAAGCAATATTTCGAGATCTTGGTAATTCGAAATAACGAGACTTATCTTTAAAATCTATTAAGAGTCGTCGAAGAAGATTAAAAGCAATTGAACAATGATTATATCTTGCAGCTTGTGCAGAGTATTTGTGTTTATTCCAAAGGGAAGCCGACAAATCAATTTATTACCTTCACGTTAGGAACATTTGGCCGCCCCGGTAGCGCAGTGGTCTAAGCCATGGCTTCTGACTATTCGTCCGGAAAGGGTTCGGGTTCGATTCCGGTGAGGCATGGATATTGTGTTTGTCTTACGGCACTGGCTCTCTCCCTTCCCTGGAACCAGTAACCCCAAATTAGGGACGGGCGACTGCTTATAGCCCACTGAGTTGCTCACGGTGGTCGTTAAACCTTCAATAAAAAAAAAGAACACTTGTAAACACACACACGGCTATTCCGGTGGCGCAGTGGACTAAGCGCTGGCTTCTGACAAGTCGTCTGAGATGGGTCCGGGTTCGGATCCCGTTGAGGCATGGGAGTTGTGTTTGTCTTACGCCACTAGCTCTTTCCCTTTCCTGGAGCCAGTGGTCCTAAATTTAGGACGAGTGACTTCTTATAGCCCATCGAGTTGCTTGAGGTGGTCATTAACTACCCCCCCCCCCGTCAAAAACTCTCACGCTACTTATTGGGGAGAGCTCTGTCCCGGGGAAGCTTGAAAATGCAAGATGTTCGATGTAATGGGCTCGCTTATCGAACGCAAAAACAAGTTCTTCTGAACCTTATAGATAAACGCCAAGATATCTTGCCTGCGAAGAATGGACGAATTATTGTATGCAAATCGAACAAGATGCAACCTGCAACTTTGAAATTTGTAACACCCAGAAGCGATGGCAAAATGAGACTAACGTTCATGGATTGAGTAGGATGAGAGACAAATATACGATTAAGTTTTCAAAACTACTTGGCAAGATTATTACCTGAAAAGTTCATGGTAATTCGAAATGATTCATCGGATTTCATTAGATCGTCTGAGAAATTATATCATTAGATCCGATTTTATTAAATCGTCCGTAAAAATCAAGGTAGTAATAGCGTATTCCACACAACCATGATATTCCACATAACCGTGCCCATTAAAATGAAGAGAAACACATCGAGTTTACGAATGTAACCGCTAGATGGCGCAATGTAACCCGTGTATCTGCACCTGGGGGAAGACTGTTCGCCGTTAACTTAACGAACAGCTTCCTAACCGCTGGATTGTTCGATGTGGATACGACGACGAGGCGCTCTACAGGTGGCTAGCCAGGGCTCCGGATCTGACCCCTTGCGACTTTTTCTTATGGGGGTATATGTTAAGGATAATGTGTATGTGCCACTATTTCCGACAATGCTAGATGAACTCAAAGTTCGCATTCATAGTGCTCTGCAGTCGTTGACAACAGACATGCTTGATCACCTATGGCAAGAATTTGATTATCGCCTCGACGTAGTTCACGTGACCAACGGAAGTCACGTAGAACATTTATAAGGTATGAAAACAAAATTTGGACAGTTTTTCTTTATGCTATGTACATTTAATCGCTGTATATTTAGAAACAGATAAAACACAGGGATTTGAAATCGGATGAATCATTTTGAATTACCCTGTAAGGCACATCAGTAATAGGTACGGCCACCTTTATTGGCAACGCATTGATAAATGCATTGTGGCACTGAGTCGTAGAGACGTCTGATGGCCTCCTGTGGCACTCTACCCACCTGCTTCCTGCCTCTGGTCTTGCAGGGCGGCCGTTGTCCGTCCTGGTTGCTAGAAAGGTCTTGATATTCCACCCAACCGTGCCCCATATTATATTTAGAACTGATCCGCGGATCTTGATGGGCATTCGCGAGTGTTCACAGCGCGTAGACTTTTCGTAGATATGTTTGCAGTATGCGAACGAATATTTCTTTGTGAAACATGCACCTCTCTTTTACGAAAGTTGCCCCTCTCTCCTTACGAAATGGATTGAACTTGTCGGTTTTCATGCTCCTATGCGTAAACCCGGCGATGATTTGACTCCAAAATATAGCGAGATTTGTTGGTAAAGATGACATGGCGCCATTGTGTTAGTTTATTAGAGTACGGCATCATTCCAGACGCTGGCGAAGATGATCATTGGATAGGAACAATCGAGGTGATAGACACCGTTCGTGAAGTACTGCATCCACTAGTCTTCGAGTTAGTGGCTGTCTTATGCGGGACTGCTTCAAGCAACATTTACATCTCCTCTGATAGTGGAGTGACTATAGGCGTGCCGAAGGCTCAAAGCCCTACCGGTCTTCCCATGGTGTGGTCGTTTGGCGTACTCCAGTTATAGGCAGACGGTACATCGTACCTTTTCTTAAAAGTTGTTGATGGCATCTTTGCACCGTTCCATTGTCAGAGTCCCAAATGCTGCTGCGCAATACAGCGAGTCGACCGTTTACCTTCTTGGAGATCAATAATCCTTCCCCTCTTATATGCACTCCGCCGGCAAGGATGGTTGGCGAATTTGGGGCCCTTCCATTTTGAAAGAAGTTGGCTTCCTCCTAGAAATCGCAGCTGGAGACCCGAAGACTCTTCACACATGGAAACCATTCTTAGTTGTGGCAGAGGTAGCACAAGCATTTTCGCATATATCGAGAAAAGCAGTATTCTGATTGGTTCCATATTTTAATAGCCGCCCCGGTGGCGCAGTGGTCTAAGCGATGGCCTCTGATCATTCGTCCGAACGGGGTCCGGGTTCGAATCCCGGTGAGGCATGGATGTTGTGTTTGTCTTACGGCACTGGCTGTCTCCCTTCCCTGGAACCAGTTACCCTAAATTAGGGAGGGGCGACTGCTTATAGCCCATTGAGTTGCTCACGGTGGTCGTTACACCTCCAATCAAAAAAATATATATATATTTTAATCATGTATATGTTTCTGTTCAACTTAGCTTGCTACTGACTTGCATGCGCTTCCGCTCAGAAAATCCACAGCTTTTAGTTCACTGTAAAAGAAGAAGGCTTTGGCATCCACCCTTGAAATGAAAGAAAACATTGTCTGAAAATTTAATAGTTCGTGGTACGCAGAGAACTGCTACTAGGCACGGTAAATATACTCTGTGACATAGAAACCGCAGCTATCCCTGAAGGAACAAAAATAGAGATAAGAAAATACAACGGCCATTCCATAAAAACTAAAAAGTAAAATCACACAAAAGAAAGAAATATAAGTACAGCAAAATATATGTTATTCTTTCTCAAAGTGTCTTTCCTCGGATGATATGCATCGGTCCCATCGTTCAGTCCACTTTTCAAAGCATGTG
The DNA here is from genome assembly GCA_039090855.1 of Macrothele yani. NCBI lineage: Eukaryota > Metazoa > Arthropoda > Arachnida > Araneae > Macrothelidae > Macrothele > Macrothele yani. Next base: position 49,343,452 of record CM077013.1, on the reverse strand, counting down.
ACAAAGGCATTTTGTGGAAGATGCTTTAGCGACCCTTTTACAGCCTGAACAACGTCAGCAGCTGTGTTGAATGTTGCACCACGGCACTTCTCCATCGTTGTTGGAAACAACCAGATATCGCACGGGACGAGGTCAGGATTGTAGGTAGGCAGTGGCATTACTTCAATGCTGCATTTCGTAAGGAACTGTTCAATACAAGCAGCCGCATGCAGACGGGCGTTATCATAGTGTAGGATCCACTTGTGCTGCCCCGGTGGTGCAGTGGTCTAAGCGATGGCCTCTGATCATTCGTCCGAACGGGGTGCGGGTTCGAATCCCGGTGAGGCATGGATGTTGTGTTTGTCTTACGGCACTGGTTCTCTCCCTTCCCTGGAATCAGTGACCCTAAATTAGGGACGGGCGACTGCTTATAGCCCATTGAGTTGCTCACGGTGGTCGTTAAACCTCCAATCAAAAAAAAAAAAAAAAAAAAAAAAAGATCCACTTGCTCACCAGTTGCAGTCGCTTAATCGATATGAGTCGTCGCAGATGCTTCAAGATTGAAATGCAACACTCAGCATTGACGGTAATTGGCGTAGGAATGGCATGCTGGTAGACTACACCTTTATGATCAAAGAAAATCATCATCACCTTCCCAGCTGATTTGGTTTGGCGGACTTTTTTCGGAGGAGGCGAGCCTGTGTGTTTCCAGACACTCGTTGAGCGCTTCGTGAGGTGTCGAAATAGTGGAACCATGTTTCATCGACAGTTGTTACTGTCTTTAGAAAGTTTGGATCTTTGTTTCCACTCATGACACACCTCAATTCTGGCTAACAATTGTTCTCTCGTCAGGTGATGAGGTACCCAACTTGAACGCACACGATGCAGCAGCAATTTGTCGCGTAGAATGTGGAATGCCGATGTTTTTGAAACATTAGTCGACTCCGCCGCTATATCTCCACACGTCATTTCTTGATCTTCTTGCAGGATTGCCCAAACAGTGTTAAGAATACGCTCCGTAACAACACTTTCAGGTCAATCAGGCATAGGAGCGAGTCCTACAGACAGATGCCCTTTTTTGAAATCATGGTGCCATCTAAAAATCGTTGACTCACCCAAACATTTATCTTTGTGAGCTTTTCCCATTAAATCAGCTGTTTCTGGAGTCGTTTTACCCGAACGATAGAAACATTTTATCGCACAACGCATTTTACTTCTCAACTCTGAATCACTCACCTTCATCGCTGTATGGAGAAACGCAGACGTACCTTAAACAACTGCGCAATAACGAAACCAGAATCGTCTGCCACGGCTAATAACTAATGCCATTGGTACTTGTTAATTCAGTTAGTCGTCTGAGTGGTTATTTTTCCCCTTCGCACTGTTGCCAACTCAAGAAAAAAACTTTCAGTTATTATGGAACGGCCTTTGTATAATGACAGTGAAGGAGGGGAAGAACGCATGATAAAATTCACAGATGCTGATGATCATGATATAAAACGATGAGTACAGAACAATACGATGTGATATCCTCTTTTGGATCCGCCGAGCAAGCCTCTAGGCATAGAGTCGTACAATACACGAAGCTACCCAGTGGCTCAATGATCTGAAACACTGGCTTCACACCATTCGTCAGCGATAGACACTGGCCCCTGATTAGGTATGGCCGATGACGCTGGCTGTATTTTCTTCCTGCAATGAACGGGTGAAATCAGGGAGAGCTCGTGGTGGTTGTTAAACCCCCAAACGAAAAACCAAACAAACAAAACTCGTCATTGCGTTCATGGAATATTTTTTCTGTTTAAAAACATTTTTTTTACCTTTCAGCAAAAGTGAAATGTATTCAGAAAAGAAATATTCAACATTTAATGTTTTTTTTTTGTTCTGTTTCGTTTAGCAAATTCAAACCCTGTGACGTACCTTGCCGTACGCCCCCAGATATGGCAGGAGACAAACCCGAAGGACAAAAGAGGACAACGTAAGTACCGAAATAATTAAATAAATTATAGTTTTATTATATTATATGTTCCCAGCATTTTTAGTGATTGCTAAATAAGTGTCATAGGTAAATTTGCTAAGGTGGGTGGAATATATAAATGCTGTAAATAGTAACACTATACTAGTGGTCCGATTTTATCAATTGATAACGAAGAACATCGATTTTATCAATGTTCCTCGTTATCAATTTATAAAATGCTGATTTGTTAATATCCTTTCATAGCAAAGCGATGCAAATACAACTTTTGTGAAAGCGTTAGATTGTTTTCCATCGTCCTTTCACAAATTAATACTTCTTGCTATAAGCCGGCGCCAATAAAATTCAGTTGTTTCCATAGAAAATAAAGTCCAGGTTCTAGAAATCACCGGAGCCAGAACAAGGTAACACCAGAGCCAGAACCAACAGCTCTATACTTTCTAAATCTGTCTAAACTGATCTCTAGCTTCAGCAGTTAGCTTCTAGCGTTGTGGAATCTTGGTATCTATTTAAATATAGAAATGAAGAAGAAAAAGCAATTGGGTTGAAAGAAATTTTCTTCCTCCTCCTCGTCAAAAACGTGTTGCAACACTTGGTGTCGCAGCACACAGCTAGGCTACATTCAGTTTACGCTGTTTGCTTCTTACGTTACAGATTGAGTAAAGGGTATCTCATCAAATTTCCAAATATAATGAGAAGGAATGCTCATATGAAATACAATGATAATCAAACTTTCATTGGCATAAACTGTTATGATTAAATGTTTAAGGTGACTAACAAAATGTTCGTTATAAAGATTTGGTTCCGATGCAAAGAATTTTTTTCAATTGGTCATTTTGAAGGTAAAGATACGTTCCTAAACGGAAACATGCACTATATCATCGAAAGTATTCGGACACTACCAAATATTTGGATAAGTTCAAAGAACGGTTGCACAGGAAAGTGCGCTGTGAGTGGGAAGGTGCGTATATAAAGCTGAGATAATCGACAGAGTTATCGCTCTTTCCACGTTTTTCTTTGATTAACACACAACAACCGAAAAATTGTATTTCGACACCGCTGGGATGAAACCCCAGATCTCTCGATAAATAGCCGAGTGCGTTCGCTCTACGCTACGGTGGCCAACAATCCACGCTGCTATGTGTATTTGTCTGTCAGCATCTGACTTCACAAATCCGTACGGATGGGCTCAGCAAATACCAGATGGAGACGTCTCAGTTGCCGAGCTCATTCCTACAGATTTGTGAAGGCAGATGCTGACTGATAAACACACATAGCACCGTGGATTCTTGGCATCGTAGCGTAAAGCGAACGCACTCGGCCATTTATCGCGAGATCTGGGATTTGATCCCAGCTGTGTCGAAATACAATTTTTCGGTTGCTGTTGTTAATTAAAGAAAAACGTGGAAAGAGTCTATTACAAAAACGTTGTCTATTACATTGTCTCCACGTATTAGGAGGATTTTCACTAAAGTTGAGATGTTGCGTCGTGTTATCAGTAGCACTGAAGAGAATATGCAGCGTGAACGAGAACTTTTCGAGTTTCACCGTGGGCTGGACATAGGATGCCCTTTGAGTAACGTTTCCATACGGAGCATTGCAGTTAAACTAAACATACCAAAATCGACTGCAAGTGACGTCGTGAAGAGATGGAGGCAGGACGGTTTACACTACACAAAACAAAATCATTCAGGAAGGCCGCACAAACTGACGGAAAGTGATAGAAGAGCCATGAAAAGAGATGTTAAGAAATCCCGTTCTTCCATCGCCGTTTCTATCACTGCTGAAGTAGGAAATGCTTGTAATGGCTTGGTTAGTACCATAACTATTCGCAGAGAGTTGCACTGTGTGGGTTATTATGGTGGATCAGCACACACAAGCCACATATCACTATACTCCGAGTCAACCTAAGAGTGAACCACTATGAACGGTACGAAACAGCTACCTCAGCTACGAAAAATAGTCCCTATCGTTTAGAGCGAAAGGCATCAGAATTATTGCTTAGAATCTATTTTTGTTTGCTCAACAGTTTATCAGACAAAACTGCTATCTAAAAAAGCAATTCTAGAAGTTAGAGCGCTTTTAGAAATACATTTGTTGTGAGAAGTTGCTGAATCAAGAGCTTCGCACTTTCGGCTGTTTCTGCCTACTTGGGATACAACTTGGACGGGGGAAAGGGTGGAAGACCTCTCCCAATATTAACAACATAGAGACAGTAAATTGACAATTGGGAAAACTAGAAGGGTTGGTTTCTTAAACAGGCGGTAGGGGAAGCAGTTCGGCTCTCCACCAGACCCCCTACTACTTGTGAGATGTGTGGGTGGGTGGGTGGGGCTTTGCAGGACGAATGTCGAGGCATTGCTGCCGAGACCTACTGGAAACTGATTGATAGTATGCCTCGACGTATTACTGCTGTCATACAAGCAAATGGAGGACCGACTAACTACTGCATGCGGTAATAAAGCCATTTTTCCCAAAACATTGTGGTGTCCGAATACTTTTGATAATATACAGTCGTGGCTAAAACTCCTGCACCGGTAGTCCGAAAGTCGATTTTTGATGTTTGAAGTCAACTTATACTGTATAGCGTAATTATAAAGTGATAAATACATATTATTATACATCGTTTTAAAGGAAATTTTATGCTGAATTCAAATATTTTTACAGAATGTATTTACCAGTAACAGAAATGAAGTTACAAGCAAAAAGGTGCAAGTGAGGAAACACGAATCCAGTTCTGAAAAAGCGTTCGCGCCCTTCTAATCCACTATAGCTTTCTCCGACGTCTGCTAATGAGATACACTGCCGGACAATTGCTAAGGACGGATCACAATAGCAACGATAGCAACCATAAAATGGAAGGCAGGAAAATGTGGAAATTAGCATAAGTGCGGGTAAGACGTGTTGTGCGTATGCAAATTTTGGATTGCCGAACTTGTTCGTGACGTCATAGCGCTGATAAGAGATATAAAGGATTTGACGCGTATTGACCGTTGTTGTTCAAACGCAAAGTTGAAAGGGAAAGAATCAATTGACGAACTTGCAATTTTCAGTATGTCTTCCCGACATCACCTAGATGATTTTACACGTGGCCGTATTATTTGCAAGATTGAAGAAGGGCGAAAAATAACAGATGTTGCCATATCCGACATGTAGTGTCACGGTATGGGCTGGCATCATGATCAATGGCCGTACGTCCCTCTATGTGCTTCCAACTGGGACTATGACTGGCCAACGATACATTAATGATGTTCTGCTACCTCATGGTCGCATGTTCCGTGGTGCTGTCGGTGATAGATTCATTTTAATGGACGACAACGCAACATGTCATCGAACAGTCGTTGTCCAGGAGTGTCTTAAGAGCGAGGATATTCAACGCCTCGTATGGCCAACACGTTCTCCAGATCTGAATCCCATTGAAAATGTGTGGGATGCTTTGGGGAGGAGTCTTGCTGGTCGCCAATGCCCTCCAATAAACAAGGACACCCTCATCCATGCACTGACAGAGGAATGGGATAAATTACCCCAACAGCTGCTTAATAATGTTTTGCAAAGCATGACACGACGTGTGGAATCTTGCATCGCCCTCCATGGTGGTCATATCCCGTATTGACATCTTACGCCGGAACGCCTGCGGATAGTAATTGCATTTTTTTCACGTTTACGTATTGTGCACAAAATGGCCTGTTTGTCCCTTGAACACGTTCCAAAGCCTTCTGGATTTCAGAGCATAATACATTTTCTTTCTTGTAATGTTCTGGCATTCTGACATTATTTTATTTCACTTGGCATCCAACCACACTTACTTTTTTATGCGCTATGCAGCCGTTTATGATCCGTCCTTAGCAATTGTCCAGCAGTGTATAAAAGGAGGTATAATCGTCTGCCGACTTAGAACGCAGCTGCTTGTAGTCAGTAACCGAAGTTTATGAAGAATTCTTGGTGATATTTGAATTTCGAAATGACAAAGACCCGAAAATTTGTCCTGCCTCTTCAAACCAGGACAAAAATTATTACTTTGAATGAACTTGGATTCAGTTGTCGTAAAATTTGCGTTACATGTGGCTGTGATCATTCCACTGACTTGCGCTCCATTAAAAGAGTTGCAGAAACTGGATGTGTGCGAAACAGAAGAAGAACAGGTCGCCCAGGGCTGTGTACTGAACGTGATGATCGCATGTTGATTCGTCGTTCCTCAAAATCAAAGTTTAAAACAGCCACTGATTTAAGAAATGAGTGAGAGAATGAAAGAGGCATTATTGCATCTGCACGTACAGTTCGTTGTAGGCTACAAAAAAATAGACTGACTGCACGAAAAGCTGCACGAAAACCTTTCCTTGCTGAACAACAACGGCTCAAAAGAATTGCTTGGGCCAAGGCACACAAGAATTGGACTGTTTTTTTTTTTTTTTTTTTTTTTTTTTATTTATTGGAGGTTTAACGACTACCGTGAGCAACTCAATGGGCTATGAGCAGTCGCCCGTCCCTAATTTAGGGTCACTGGTTCCAGGGAAGGGAGAGAGCCAGTGCCGTAAGACAAACACAACATCCATGCCTCACCGGGATTCGAACCCGGACCCCTTCGGACGAATGATCAGAGGCCAACGCCTTAGACCACTGCGCCACCGGGGCGGCGAATTGGACTGTTGATGAATGGAAAAATGTTATTTTCAGTGATTAAACAACTGTTACTATTTCCGCTAATAATGGAAATAATTATGTTCGTCGTCGGGATGGTGAAAAATATAAGACATGCTGCACCCATCCAACAATCAGGCACCCACATTCCGCGATGTTATGGTTCTGTATTTCAACCAGTGGTGTTGGCCGTTTGCACATTGTTGATGGCACATTGAATGAATCGAAATATGTGGATATTTTGGAGTCCAAACTGCTAACATCTGCACAAGACATGGGTTTTGGGAATTTTATCTTTCAGGACGATAACGCGTCATGTGATCGGTCAAAGTTCGTTGACGAGTGGTTTAATCGAAAAGTTATAAGAAAACTTCAGTGGCCGGCACAGTCACCAGATCTTAATCCCATAGAGAATATGTGGGGCGTGAGATTGTAGCAAAAGATCCGTCAACAAGGACCCACATCTGAAACAGCATTTATTGAGTCTGTAAATGTCGTATGGCACCATGTTATCATCAATGGGCATCTAGAGACGCCCTTTAGTTCCATGCCAAGAAGGTGCACTTTGTTACTAAGAAATCGTGGTTATCAAATTAAATATTGAAGCGTATTTTGCTTGTTGGTAAGTTATTTCAAGTGCCCTGCAAGTTTCAATTGTGTACTGTGCGGCAATGTTATGTTAAATGCATTGTACACTAATTTCACAAATTCCACAATTTTTTGCATTTTATGACTAGACGGTATACTTTTGCTCGTAACTTCACTTCTATTACTGGTAATAACATTCTGTGAAAATATTTGAATTCAGCATAAAATTTCATTTAAAATGATGTGTAATATGTATTCCTGACTTTACTATTACGTTGTATAAGTTGACTTCAAACATCAAAAATTGACTTTCGGTCTACTTGTGCAGGACCTTTGGCCAGGATTGTAGTACACATTTGCCTGTCCTAGCAAACAACTGTTCGTTATTGTTAGGAGAAAGTGGCCTCAAAATGCTTGTCATCAAAAAAACTGTCCGATGCAATAATAATATTTTTTTACCGGACATTCAGAAACGAATACCTGTGCGCAAAATAAAACGTAAAATTAACTTTTCCCAGCTTCAGTTCTGCAAAATGGTATAGCAATTACTTCATATTTTGTCGTTGGTGAGCATGGCACACTGAAATTTAATGTGTTTAGAATTGGAATGTCATCGATCTCTCCGTTGATGACACAGTGCAGAAACTTAAGTTGGAGAACCTTCCTTTTCGAAAGTAGAGAGGTCATATTCAAAAATGACACGGGTTAGTAGTCCGGATATCCACGATACTCCAGTAATCTGTGAGTTGAATCGTTTCTGTGTTTTCTCGATATCATTCAGTTGTGTTACGAGACTAGGTCACCAAATGATAGCAGCATATTCCAATGAAGATCAGACAGTAGTCTCAAAAATGCCAATAAGTGTCTGAGGATCGGAAAAACACTTATAAAGTCACACGCTATTACAAAAATTGGTTTTCTTATTTGGGTAAATAATTGTATCTGTGAAAACACAAGTTTGTCAGTGTCCCCTCACTCCGGAGTAAGTCGCTCTCCCAACTGACCACGCGGACAGAATGTCTCGTTGCAGATTTGTCGTCTTGACACATGTTTTCCCCTCTGTAGTACGTTACATATTGCTAAGCTTTCGCGCAGCAGCGGGTGGCTTTATTGAGGCAGACTGAACTACACTATACGGAGAAGACTTACAATAAACGTTAACATTTAAAAAGGTTAGTATCAGTCTGCCTCGATAAAGACACCCGTTGATGCGGAAAGCTTGGCAATATAAATTGCTTACGCCAATAAAAAAAAAGGATTTCTGTAATAGCGTATATACAGGGGTTGTCCAAAATAATGGAAACACCTTGAAACAATAAGTGTTACGCACTTAATATTGTGTGGGAGCACCCTTGATATTTAAAACTGCTTGAATCCTCCTTGGAATGGACGCATACAAGTCCTAGATGGCGGTAAGTGGTATGTTGTACCATTCTTCCTGCAGAAACTGCTCCAATTCCTTGAGAGACGCCTGATGAAGATAATGGAATTACACTCTTTTTTCCAACACAGACCACAGGGGCTCAATGGTGTTAAAGTCTGGTGATTGTGCAGGCCAAGGAAGGTGTGCAACTTCATCCTCATGTTTCTCAAACCATGACTGAACAGTTCCATTTCTGTGAATTGATTCCTTTACAATCTTGAAAGGCGCAATCCCATAACGGAAACAAAGCCTGCGCCATTGAATGCACCTGGTCGGCCAAAAGGGGGACATAGTCACCGCTAGTGATCCATCCATGTAAGGTGATAATGAGACCTGCTGAAAACCACGAGATCATAGTCCAAACCATTACGGAACCGCCCCCGTGTTTCACTGTAGGAAGGAGACAGTCTGGGTTGTAGGCTTCTACGAAGGTTCTCTACACGTAAATCCGTTCTTTGATGGGGAATAGTAAGAAACTTGATTCATTGGGAAACAAGACATGTTTCCATTGATCAGCAGTACACGTTTAATGTTACTGGCACCACTGTAGTCTCCGTTTCATATTCACCTGCTTATGCAATTCCCTTCGCACGCTGTGGGTTGACACTAGGTTTTGGAGATGTGCATTAAGCGCAGCAGTCACTTTCGTCGCCATGATCTTCCTCCTTGCTGTCACAATCCTCTTTAATGTCCTCTTGTCTCTCGCAGTGAGTCTGGTCTTCCTTTCACAGTTGTGTCTCGCAGATAATATTGTGCCGTGAGCATTGCATGCTGTCATGACCATCGACACGGTACCTCTCGATACCCTCAATACCTGTGCTACTGTGGTTACCGTCGCACCAACTAGACGGGCTCCTACAATCTGCCCTCTTTGGAACTCAGACAGGTCACTCATTGTGCCTTCACCTGGAATGAAATTATGCAATCATACAGACCCTTGAGAATATAAGCAACGCTTTTTTACAAAAAACGTTGTAGCTACATGTACGTTTTACTCAAAAAGCAGCACATACCAAAGTCACTGTTTTCAGTGAGGTGTTTCCATTATTTTGGACAACCCCTGTAAATTTGGTGAACTTGAGCTTCTTATTTATGTGGTTATCTGACTTAGAAAGTCGCATAATGAATCCAAGACTTCTATTGGTGGAATGTCCAATTCCTTAAATACTGCATTTAAAGTTATAATCACATGTAGCTTCCAAGTCCTGAACATAGTTGGTACGGCTCAGAGTATAGCCCATAGCTTAACAGACAAAAAGAATTAGTAAAGAGATGCTGCTTTTCAACATTTCAGGTCTATTACACACTGGTTTTAAACTTCAAAATTTCAGCCCTCTCGCTGATGGCCTCTGTTCGATATTTGTACGCTCACTCGATATTGTGATGAAGAGTCAAGACCACTATAGTGTGAAGTTGTTCGAAAAATTAACACAGTTTTTCCCCTTTCAGTCAGAAACAGTTCTGTAATAAATACACAGTTGACGTGGATTAGGAACATCAAATAGAAGTCATCGCTCTTTGCACGTTTCTAAGTGAGTCACGGAAAAATTCTCATCGGGCGCCACTGGGAACCGAACCCAGGGTCTTTCAGTTACAAAAGACCCTGTAACTCGAAGACCCTAGGTCAACTGCGTATTTATTATTAATTCGCCTTCTAGTTATTTGTTCAGTTGCTGTTGTCCATCTTTGTTGAATCCCCTGCATTGTGCGGGGGCTCCAAAGAAGCAACCTGCCAGGTGGTTTGGCAGGTTGTCTTATGTGAGTCTGGAGAATTTCGAGGCCGCTGTGGTGCAGTGGAAGCATGTCCGGCATGTAACTGGAAGACCCTGGGTTCGATTCCCGGTGGCGGCCGATGAGAATTTTTCCGTAACTCACTTATAACCTTGGAAAGAGCGATGATTTCTATTTGAACAGTTCTGTAAATATGAAATACCTATCTTTCCAGTAGCAGTGAAAAATATGTTTAACGTATAACGTTTTTAGTATTCTGCAGTTGTAGCTAATTGACGTCCTTAGCTGAACACTTGTTGAATACTGTAACGTACTGAGTGACAGGACGTAGATGATGTGCTACAAAGGTGCAGAGATGGAAACGGGTGTCATGAAACGGTTCGACAATTTCTTGGAGGTCATACGGGTTGGGCCATGGTGTTTATGACCCGGTTTTTTATCCGTTTTATTTTTGAAAAGAAAACAAAATCAATGCAAAATGCGTACTGTGGAACCAGAGTAAAAAGTGATTTTTCATACGAAATATTGCCGTCTCTTTCTTAAAGCAAAGATTTCCACCAGCCGACAATACCATATCGTAACACAATACTTCCTTTGCGTTTGTTTTCAGTGAGATTGTCCGGAGCAAGATACAGACAAACTCCTGTTGCCTGCTTCTCTGATGATTCATTCTCTCACACCCTGCGTGTCACATTGTAAGATTGAGAATTACTTTTTAAATCGCATCTTTTCCATTGAGCAATCAGAAATTTTCGTTTGACGTGCTAACATCCCGTTCCATTGCGTGTCTTGTCGGAATCAATGCTTCATTTGTTAATACGGATGAATTTAGTATCAAGGAGATAGAAAACGGCGTCGAGGACAATCAATACGTACTTGTTGAAAACAAAAAGTGAAAGAGTGAATGCTGGAAGTTGTTTCGTCTTATTAAGGTGGTTTCACCTAAAATCTCTGCCTTACGTTTCCAACTGTAAAATTTCTTTACATATTTTCTTCGCAATTAATGTATTCCGAACGATGAAAATTTGAACATCGATAAAAATAACTTTAAGTTATAGCATGGGATACTTAATACTTGCTAAAACATAACCATAATTATGCAATCCAGCATTTGTTTGTCTACTGACGTCATTAATGTACAGGTCGCGCCATCTATTAACAGGTCTGAACATTACTCAAAGAAAAATGATTGATTTTTATTATGATTATGGTTATGTTTTAGGAAGTATTAAGTATCCCATGCTATGACTTAAAGTTAGTTTTATCGATGTGAAAATTTTCATCCTTGGGAATACATTAATTGCGAAGAAAATATGTGTAGAAGTTTTACCATTAGAAACATAAGGCAGAGATTTTAGGTGGAAACACCTTAAGAAATCAGAATATGTTTCACGGTAACACCTATTTTTACGAGCTTGCGATGAGTTGAACAAAATGTGAATGTTTATTTTATGAGTGTTCATTCTGAGAGACAACGATGATATCAATTTCCACAGTTTGGAAACTTTCAACTCATCAGATGCTGGTGAAAATTGGTGTTGCTGTGAAACATATTCTGAAGCTTGATATGTTATGTTATCAACAAAACGGCAAAAACTGAAGTTAAACATACAACACATTACATAATTCAAACATTTTGACTGTAGAACCAACAAAGTGAAATGGAGCAGCCTTAACATTACTGCGGAGAGACTTTTTGACTGTCATAGATTTGTTTGAATACATGTGTAAAACAGTTAGGTTATGTGAAGGACACGACAGTTCCAACACTTTCTGTAAGTAAGGGAGTAAATTATACGTTGTAGTAACATTTGTATGATTTATATATAGCCCACGGTACCCACTGCGGAAAGGCTTTTTAAACGTCCTGTGTGTTCAAGAAGTCTATCGTCATCATCATCATCATCATTGTTAACCATTATCAATCCACTGCTGGATGAAGGTCTCCCCAAGTTTCCTCCGCAACGGTCTCTCTTGTGCCAGTCTCCTCCATGTCACTCCCGCATTCTATCGAATTTCATCCACCCATCTCCCATGTGGTCTTCTTCTGGGATTTTTCCTGTCCCTTGGAATCCAATCTAAAATTTCGGCTGTCCATCGTTGGTCTGTCCTTCTGGCAGTATGTCCAGCCCATTGCCATTTCAGGGATTTAACTCTGAGCATGATGTCTTCCACTCTTGTCATTTTTCGGATCCACGAGTTCCTCTTCTTGTCTCTCCTGGTTACACCAAGCATGCACCTCTCCATGCTGCTTTGAGTTGTCTGCAGCCTTTGTATGTCTCTTTTAGTTAAGGTCCACGTCTCTGCACCATGCGTAAGCACTGGAAGGAAACATTGATCAAAAACTTTTCTTTTTAAGAAATAATGGCATGTTGCTCTTGAAAATTATGCTCTTTCTTCCAAAAGCTCTCCAAGCAAGTTTTGTACGCCGATTAATTTCTTCATCAATCTGACCCTCACTTGATATCTGCTGTCCCAGATAAACGTACGTGTCTGTTATCTCCAGCTTTTCTCCATCAATCGATAAATCTTCATTTCTTGTAAAAGCATTGAACATCACTTTTGTCTTCTGAAAATTCATTTTTAATCAAACTTCTTTACTTTTGTCAGCAAGTTCCTGGATCATACTCCACAGCTCTGATGGGGTAGTTGCAAAAATGACTACGTCATCAGCAAAACGAAGGTGGGTTAGATAATCTCCATTAATCTTTATCCCTTTGTTTTCCCTGTTCAGTGATTGAAAGACATTTTCCAATGTGGCATTAAAGAGATTCGGAGATATGGTGTCACCTTGTCTCACCCCCTTTCCAATTTTTATGTGTGTTGTATTTTCAAACAGCCGAATCTTTGCATTTGCATTTTCATAGATGTTATTAATAATATTAATGTATGCATCTTCAATACCGCAGGATTTCAGAGCCATTGTAACTGCTGATGGTTTCACCGAATCAAAGGCTTTTTCATAATCGATAAAAGCCATGCACAATGGAAGTTCATGCTCTTTCAATTAGTTCTCTCAGTACGTGGATATGATCTACTGTGCTGTAGCCACTCCTGAATCCAGCTTGTTCTCTCGGTTGAGCCATGTCCAGTGTTGCCTTCAAACGGTGTGAAAGAACTTTAGTGAAGATTTTATAAACCACTGATAAGAGACTGATAGGTCTGTAGTTCCTGAGATACTCAATGTCAACTTTTTTTATGTAGCAGGATCATTGTAGCGTTGTTCCAATCCTCAGGAATTTTCCCTTCATTAAGGCATCGAGTGAAAATTTGGGCGAGTACTGTTTCGATTTCTCCACTTGCTTCTTGTATGATGTCTACAGTAATTCCATCTTCTCCTGGAGCTTTTCCCCGCTTCATGTTCTTGATTGCATGTGCAACTTCTGAAGGAGGACTGTAAGATTTCTGGTACTGGTACCTTTCATGATGTCTGGAGTACATGTATTATGATTTTCATATAATTTGGAGTAGAAATATTTCACTCTTGTCAAAATTTTCTCAGTGCCATAATCTGTTTTCTTCCCTTACTGAGATGTCCCCTTGCTATCTTTAGGCTTTGGATGTTTTCAATTGCTTTCCTCACTAGTTCGCAGTTGAATTTCCTTACGTCTTCAGTGATACTTTTTCGTGCTGTCTTGCATAGCTCTATATATTCCAATTTGGAAGTCACATCTTCTTTAGTTGTCCTCATCTCTCTTCTTTTTTGCATCAACATTTTGGTTTTTCTTGATAATTTGTTCACATGCAATTTGTTCTTAGTCCCAGCTAATTTTGTTGTTGTTTCCATAAGAGCTTTGGTTACTTTTCTGTTAACTTCAGAGATGTCCACTTCTTCCGATGTTAGGCCTTCTAAAGCAGAGAACCTGTTCTTCAGTTCCAACTTGAAGGTATTATGGTGTTCTTTAAGGTTGGTTATGTCAATACATTTTGTTTGTCTTATGAGCTTGCCACGTTCGAGTTTAGTGTTGAGGTACATCTTACATCTCTCCAATCTATGGTCACTACCTGTGTTGAACTTGTTTAGCACACTATAATGAATATACCTCTTCTACCAGCTAAGCTAATTATAATGAATATCACTTTCAACTACTAAGCTAAGTATAATGTTTTATAATGCTTCTACTACTGAATTATATGCTCGTACTAAGCTTCTAATAGCGAATTCAAATGGTTGTTGTTACTAGTTAATTAAGATCATGAATAAAGTCTCCTGCTAGTAGTGTAGTAATAGTATTGAACAACTTATAACTGGTAGTAATGTTGTAGCAGAAATTAGGATGGATAAAGTCTTAACGCTGGTTGTTAATAATAATCAGCAAATGACATTAACCTAACAGCCAGACAGAGATCTGACAAAAACTATGAATTGAGAAAGACGTACTTACGAAAAAGCTCTTTTATTAGATAACTCTGGATCATCCAACGCACACACACAACTCGTTTCACAATAATGAAGAATCAAACTAATCACATAGAACCAACGCTCTCCCTACAACAACAAACGCTCTCCCTACAACAACAAACGCTCTCCGTACAACAACAAATGCTCTCCTTAGGTATCGCTGAACGCGCCTATTTATACTGGCTACCACCACGTCATGACTTACACTCATTGCCAGATCTCATTCAGCGGGTGAAATAACATCTCGTTCAGTAAGAAGATAATTTACATAGTAAAATAAAATAACTAGAGATAGTAAAATCAAAAGGAAAGTGAATATAGAGTATACGTTACAACACTGCAGTCTTCTATGACGAATTTTGTGTTACACATAATAAAAAAATCAATTTCACTTGTCGTCCCATTTGGATGTCTCCATGTCCATTTCCTGTGTGGCTTTTTCTTGAAAAAGGAGTTCAAGATGAAAAACCCTTCTGATTCTTCAAACTCAACGAGAGTAAATTCCACGCTGGTTTCTGTTGCCGTGACCGAATTTATCTACTGAGGTTTCATTCTGTTGCCGTTGCCCTATTTTTTCATTGAAATC
The DNA here is from genome assembly GCA_039090855.1 of Macrothele yani. NCBI lineage: Eukaryota > Metazoa > Arthropoda > Arachnida > Araneae > Macrothelidae > Macrothele > Macrothele yani. The sequence goes on along the minus strand of CM077013.1, from coordinate 49,328,130 downwards.
TCCCATAATTATCTTTAAGTGCTGCTTACCTTTATTATTTAGATGACGAATTTCCTCATAAAATTCTTCAATTTCTTCTTCAGGATGACTTGTGGTGGGTGCATAAGTTTGAATAATCTGAGCCTGGTATCTTCTCGAGAGTTGGATAACGAGTCGTGCAGCTCTGTCAGAGGAACTTTCAACTTCTACAACTTTATCCTTCAGTTTCTTGTTTATTATAAATCCAACACCACTAGTTCTGCCAGTATCTGTCCCACGATAGTAGAAGAGATGTACACTTTTCAGTTCAATGAGATCTTCTCCTTTTCTCCATACCTCACTTAGCCAGACGATGTCCCACTTGATCCTTTGTAGTTCCTCTTCCAATTCAAGAAGCCTTGAATCAGAAGATAGGGAGCGTCCATTATACGTAGCCAAGGTCAGCATCAGTTATCAGCCTAGTCCGGTCCTCCGAGGATTCTTACCACCCTCTGCCTTCATGTCACACTGGCCGCTGCCTTGACCAGGTACATTCCAGTTGCCGGAGACTGAGGGCCAAGATTTAAGTTGTGGAGTCATTTTGGAGGTGTTTGGCCATAACTCACCACGCTGGCCAAGCGGGTTGGTGAGTGTGGGATAGCATTTCCTCTAATCCTGATGGTATAGTTATACCGCTATCGTCGGTCGTCAGAGCCCCTTTAGCGGGAACAGGATGCGCCGCGATAAGGCGGAGAGGAGAGGTTGTGATGTTATGCATCACCCGAACTTACATTCCCAAGAAGTCTTTAATAATCTATAAATTCGAATTTTTGGAATTTACAGTTCAAATCCGATTTGTCCAGAACAGGTCTAGATAGGGTCGGGTCCAATTATGTGTCGTCCGCGTCCGGGTCCAAAATTTTTGACCCGTTTCCAACTGTGCTTAGGTGACGCATGAGTTAAGTCGATAGTAAAGCGGCGATAAGCAGGGCCGTGGAGAGCGAGCTCGGGCCCTAGTGCAATAAAATATCCTCCCCCCCCCCCCCCCACATCAGTGCAATAAAATATCCTCCCCCCCCCCCCCCCATCTCGACTCCAAACAAACCCTTGAACCCGCCCTTTCGAGAAAAGTGTTTTCTCAGAAAACTCTTGAACGCTATCTACCGACAGACATTCTTATTTTTCTCAGTAGTTTTTCATAATCATCACATTTTTCACCTTTCATTTTTACAGTGTAATATACGTTTAAAGATGCAACCTCTGGGAAAGTATCCACAAAGAGTTCTCATAAGTAAACATTAAATTTTGTGCTTTCTCTTTTAAGTTGCCGCTGTGAACAGGACGACTTCATCGGTCATTGGAATAAAGGAAAATAAACGAAGTCGCAATTACGCACAAAGACACTATATTCATTTATAAAAATTGCCGCAATGCAAAAATAATGAGTTCAGCGTAAAATAAAAAAGACAAAAGATGCCGGCTTCTGGTGGGAAAAACAAATTGACAAAATCCACATGATGAAAATTGTCTTCAGCTTTTGATGACTAGCAATAACACTGTACACTGGAGTGCCAGAAAAACTGGTCACCAGTCTAATACTTGGTAGGTAGCGCAGGACTGCAGAAATACGACGGGGCATGGACTCCACTAGCTTCTGGAAATATGCTGTAGGCAATGCACACCATACTTCCTGCAGAGCGTTCCAGAATTCGGCTGTATTCTGAGGTCTTGGATTCCTGTGTTTGATAGCGCGTTGCATGGCATCCCAAATGTGTTCTATCGCGTTCAGATCTAGGGACTTGGGTCGGAATGGTAACACCCCAAACTCAGATGAATGCTCCTCTAACCATAATGTGGCGTCCCGACACTTGTGTGGAGGTGTATTATCCTGTTCGAACAGGCCCAACCCATCAGCATGAATGCAGGACATGAACGGGTGTACCTCGTCAGAAAGGATGCGCACATGGCGTTGGCTGGTCATAGACGTTTGTACACGTACCAGGGGTCCCAGTGAAGTCCAGCTAAATACACCCCATACCATTCCGAACCCCAACAGCCGGTACAGTTCCCTGTTGACAGGCGGGATCCATGGCTTCATGGTGTTTGCGCCACACACGAATCCATCCATCTACCTCATACAGTTGGAAACGCGACTCGTTAGACCAGGCTACTTATTTCCAGTCATCAAGTGTCCAGTGGCGGTGCTACCGTGCCCAAGCGAGGCGCATAGCCTTGTGTCGCGCACCCGTCAAGGGGACTCGAGTTGGGAGTCGGCTTCCAAAGCCCATATCGTGCAGGGTATGTTGCACAGTCCGGACGCTGATGTTGTTGAGGCTCCAGTATTGAAATCCGATTATACCTGCGAGAGTGTTGCACGCCTATCGCGTGAAAAGATTCTTGACAGCCGACAATGGTCACGTTCATCCAATGTCTTTTTGCGGCCGCACTGGTATCGTAGGTTGGAGGTTTTGACGGAATTCTTGTAGTCACGGTAGACCCTTGCAATGGTCGTCCGTGAAAATCCGAACTTCGTTTCTACCTCCGAAATACTATGGCCCATCTTACGAGCGCCAAGTATGACACCGTATTGAAAATCTCTTAAATCGTTATTAATAGTCATTCTCAAGCCGAAAACAGCTCTGACAGCTGGCAGGGATGTCTATCTCTTTATATACGCACTGGCGGACGCAGCCGAGTACGCGCATAGGTGACGTTACTATGTATTTTTCGTAAGCTCGTCTGTACCAGTTTTTCTGGCACTTCAGTGTATATCATAATCAATGATTGGTGTCGGTGAGTAGCAAAGCAACATGGAGGACCCAATGTGTGGTGTCGGGGTGTCGTTGGAAAGGAAAGAAGAAATGAAAAACGTAATATGGAGAGCTCGTTTGATTGGCCGTAGGTAACCCACGCACGTGTTGCAGTTAGCTCTGGGAACTCGAGTAACATTGTAGCACTTAGTTGTTATTTTTTTGTTATATTTAAAGCAAGTTTTGAATTTATTACATTTATGACATAAATTACGCATTTTTACGCGTATTTTGCGCGTCACGTAGAAAATATTTTTTTTACGCGTAATTTTCAACCTTGGTGACGGTATAGCTTGAGAAATACTCGGACACCATAAAATAATAATTAGAAAAAAATTACTTCAGAAATGGGCTCTGCCCCCCCCCCCCTTAGGGACCCGGGCCCCGGTGCTGGAGCACCGCCTCCCACCCCATTTCGTCAGGCCTGGCGATAAGCCTGTCGGGTACTTCAATTGAGAAAAACAGCAGCTTTGAAGTAGGAAGTTCCCGATACAAATACCAGCCCCGGCAAATAATTTCGTTGGCGCCCAAACAGGGATGAATCTCTTAGCCGTGAGGTTCGAAAACATTCTGTGGTGATTCTTCCACACTACGCACTTAATGAATAAAAAATTACTTCTTGTATAATGAAATGGTTCTTCAGGCATGGTAGCCGCCTGACCCGAAACCTGCGATTACGTGCCCCCCGCCTTTATCAAGAGGGGGCAGATGATGTAACGTTTAACGTTACATGACCTAGATGACGTACTGGTGAGGTGACGCATGAGTTAAATCGACAGTGAAACAGAAATAATCCTGCCGGCGTAGTTCATTTGGGCGAACAGTCGCTCCGGAGCAGGAAGACAAGACCAGATAACTGTTATTTGTTATAACATACACACGATCGTATCAGAATAATATGACTACCTACCTAATAATGGGAATAACTACATTTGGCCCTGATGACAGTGGCGAAACGACGTGGCTTGCACGCCATGAAGCCCTGACAGGCTGCCCGAGACACACGTGCCCATTCGGACAGCAGCAGGGCACGGAGATCCCGGATATGACGTGATTGTGGATCGGCACGTCGAACCCGTCGATCCGAATACTCCCACCACTGCTGTATGGGATTGAGGTCGGGTGACTTCGCTGGCCAAGGAGAACGGAGACATCGCTGTTGTGTTCCTGGAACCAGTCATGCACCCCCTTAGCGACATGGCAGGGCGCATTGTCCTGTTGGTAGACACCATCCCCACCAGGGTAAACGTCCAACATGAAGGGATGCATGTGGTCAGCGAGGATGGAAATGTAGCCATTGGCGTTTAAGTACCCATCCAGTGGTACCAGCTGTCCCAAGTTGCACAAGGGAACATACCCCAGACATGCAGATTTCCACCGCCGGCCTGCACTTGACCGACAAGTGTGCCCGGATGTTGGTTCTCGTGTGTCTAACGCCGTATATGCCACCACCCCTCATTTCTGTGAATAGAAACCTCGATTCGTTGGAAAAGGCAACCTTTTTTCATTCTTCCATTGTCCAATGTCGGTAGTCCCATGCAAACTGCAGGCGTCCTTGCCGATGGACCTGGGTTAACATGCGCGCCTTGTCGCAGAGTCGACTCCGCCGACCTATGCGTAACAAGGTTCGCTCTAATGTTATCGGAGACACGTACCTGGGTTCCCCAGCGTACATTTGCATGGTCAATTGCTGCACTGATGCGTGTCGATTGCCCTTTACCAGTCGAGGGAGGCGACGTTCTCCTCTAGGGTCGATGGCCCTTGGGGCTCCATAGTTATGACGTCGGAAGGTACTTGGTGTGCCAGCGGTCCATTCTTGTTACACCCTTACGACAGAACCTCGCGAACAGCCCACGAAGTCTTCTGTTTCTGAGATGTTTCCACCCTTGGCGCGGTAGCTGATGAACACTCCTTTTTGAACGTCCGTCAAATCAATACCTCTGCCCATTGTGCTCACGTTATTCACTGTGACGCGCTTGGGCGGATACGCTGTGATTCCGCGAGTGGTCATATTATTCTGATACGACCGTGTACATATAACTCAATAACTTATTGAAATAACCGCCTGGATTCAAAAGAATCCACAACCTTACGTAACAAATCCACTTTTAAGCACGTCTTTTGTAAAAAAAGATCGTGCTTATGTTACTGGTTTGTCCGTCCGGCCGTCCGCCTGTACCCACGATCTCTCTGCAACTATTAGTCTGATTTAAAATAATCTTTTTGCATTGGGAAGCTTGAAATATGCGAATGAGGATCCTTCATTTCGTTTTTTTTTTTTTTTTATGATGTACAATGTCGCCGCTAGAGGGCATGCAGATGATGTCGAATTCAAAAATACGTTTTATTCCACATATTTGCTTCTAAACATCCGATTGAAAAAATTATTTTATCTTCAGGTTCCACTTATATCGAAGAATATTTTAGATATAGTTACTTTTTCAAATTACGAATAGATTTTCCGCTAGAGTGCGTAAAAGTAAATTACATTTTTCCTGATAACTCTTATTCTGAAATTCCGATTAGAAAGATATTTTCTTCAGCGGATACACATCCTGATGGAAAATATTTTGCATATAATTTCAAATTTTTGGCAAAAAGTACTTAGAGTGCGTAATGGTTAATTTTTGCTTCTGATGCATTTACCATAAAATCTGAGCTTCAAAATATAGATTGAAAAAATTCTATCGTGAACTGATGCCACTCACATCGATAACCCTTGTCGGAATATCTTCTTCCTAAAACATTCCACAGTTTCTACGCCAGGGGGCGTTGATGTATATTTTTCTTTTTGTCAATATCTCTACTTCTAGGAGTCCGATTTGAAAAATTCCTTCTTTGTTGGATAGTGTTTTCAGTGTGACATGTTTTTCATATAATTTCAAAATTGTTGTTTTTCATATAATTTCAAAAGATCTTATAATAGACTTTCCGCTAAGGGGCCTAAAGGTAAATCCCCCCCCCCCTATATCTCTGCTTTTAAATCTCCGCTTTGAAAAATTCTTTCTTCACCGGACACAGCTCCCGATAGGAAATCGTTTGCACATAATTTCTAATTTTGGTAAAAAACAGTTTGGACACCAGGTGGCGTAAGTCTTAATTTCCGCTTCTGATGTATTTGCAGCAAAATATGAGCTTCTAAAATCACGATTGAAAAAAAAAGTCGTTTGTTGGCCGATACTACTCATGTCGACAAACCTTTTAGGAAAATTTTCTTCTTGAAATAATGCATGGTTTCTAGGCAAGGGGGCGTAGATGTATATCTTATTTTTGTCAATATCTCTATTTCTAAGAGTCCGATTTGAAAAATTCCTTCTTTGTTGGATAGTGTTTCCGATGCGAAATGTTTTCCCTATAAATTCAAAATTTTCAAGTAAATCATAGACTTTCCGCTATGGGCCACAAAGGTAAATTGCGTTTTCTGCGTTATTTCTGCTCCTGAAACTCCGATTTGAAAAATTCTTCCTGTATCGCATAAAAGACGTGATGGAAAATATTTTTCACATAATTTCTTATGTTTGGTAAAGAATGATTTGACCACCAGGTGCATAAGTGTTAATTTCTGCTTCTGATGTATTTGTAGCAAAGTCTGGGTTCCTGAAAACTCGACTAAATTTTTTTTTCTTTGGACCGATACCGCTCATATGAAAAAATTATTTGAGAATACTTTCTTTCTAAAACAATGCATGGTTTTCATACCAGGGGACGTAAAGTCACATCTTAATTTTGTCGATATCTCTGTTTCTAAGAGTCCGATTTAAAAAAATATTTCTGTGTTGGAGAGTGTTTCCGGTGCGAAATGTTTCTCATTTAAATTAATGTTTTTCTTAACGCACAAGTCTGCAACCATAGGGCGTAAGTTCACGATTCCGTTTACAGGAATATCTAAGAGATTTAAAACCCGATTGAAAATTTTCTTTCTTCTGTCAGATACTATTGTTTTCCATGCCGGTTCCATTGACTTTGAATAGCTTTGATAAATTTAATTTGCGTCAGAACGGATTCAAAACACGTGCTTATTACACCCGAAAATTCGGTGTCATCTTTTTTGTTTATTCGCAAAACAGTAGTAGTCATGAAAATCAAAGTAGTATTCACAAAGCTACTTCTATCAGTCGTAAATCATGTGACCATAGTATCAGCAAGATCTTATAATTCAACAGTCACGGCAGTCTTCACTATGCATGTACAATCTCCGCCATTTACACGCTTTTCACCTTTCTACACTTTCAAAACTCTCGAAGTAGCATTTTGTTTTCATTTGACTCATTTACAGCGTTGCGAAAATGTACACGTAGCTCGGGAATGTAATGTGTCGTTCAGTAGGAAAATATCTAACTGGAAATAACAAAAGTTACGTAAGAAACAGAAACTCAAAGGGAAGGTTTAATCAGAGATGCAGTAGATTCTGGTTAATCGGGACACATCAGAACTAGAACACTTTGTATCCATTAAGAGGAGTCCTATCCAAAGATATGTGAAGCACAGAACTGTTTTGGGATGCTCTTCAAGAATTGTCCCAAATAAACGGCTGCCCCGATTAACCGACGGCCTAATTAACCTGAATCTACTTATACGTCACAAACGCTACAGGCGAATCATTATTTAAACTTACAACTTCATGTAGGAAATCAAAGAAAAAGAAACGTGCTTTCCTTCACTACAAGAATATTAAGAAATGTGAATTAGGTGTTACTGGCTTAGAATTGGAACAATTTTAGGATGTAGGCCGATACTGTTTTTTCAATTAACAGCCTCATTTTGAAGATTCAGTCAAATTACGTTTCCAGACCATTAGGGCACGTAATTTACACCTGTAAAGAATGAATAAATGGTTTAAATATCTATATGAGATTACTTATTGAAAGTCAGTGGTCCGATTGATCAGCTCGTAAGAAAATACCAAAAAAGTCGCGTAAAATAAAAGCACAATTCCCGTGAAATCCGTGTACATCTTATTCGCAAACTTTTAAGAAACAGTCACACTTTAGTAACGGTATTTTAAATACCCCAGACTGTGAATACTCAATAAACGCATGTAGCGTATTAAATCCGTTTATTTTTGTCGTGTAGTCAGTACAAAGACACGCCAAGCTTTCGCACTCCACTGAGAGGCTTTTTCAAGGCAATGGTAGACATAGAAATGCTTATGTCTACCATTCCCTTGAAAAACCTCCCAAGAGTGTGGGAAAGATTAGCAAATCTTTGTGCTTATTACTCCACAAAAATAAACGGATTTATACGCTATATGCGTTTCTTAGATTTGCACTTTAGATAATACACCGGCGGAAAGTGAAACAAGAAAGATGACACCGAATTTTCGGGTGTAATAAGCACGTCCTTTGAATCTGTTCTGACGCAAATTAAATTTATCAAAGCTATTCAAAGTCAATGGAACCGGTAAGGAACACAATAGATCTGACGAAAGGAAGAAGATTTTCAATCGGGTTTTTAATCCCTCAGATATTGCTGTAAACGGAATCGTGAGCTTACGAACTCTTAGAAACAGAGATATCGGCAAAAATAACATGTGAATTTACGTCCCCTGATGGTAAAACCATGCATTATTTTCGGAAGAAAGTATTCTCAAAAAGGTTTATAGATATAAGCGTATCGGTCCAAGAAAAAATCCCAGATTTTGCAACAAATACTTCAGAAGCAGAAAATAACACTTATGGCCCCTGGTGGCTAAACCATTCTTTAACAAACATTAGAAATTATGTGAAAAATATTTTCCATCGGGTCTTGTATGCGATACAGGAAGAATTTTTCAAATCAGAGTTTTAGGAGCAGAAATAACGCAGAAAACGCAATTTAACTTTGTACCGCCTAGCAGAAAGTCTACGATTTACTTGAAAATTTTGAATTTATGGGAGCCGCCCTGGTGGCGCAGTGGTCTAAGCGATGGCCTCTGATCATTCGTCTGAACGGGGTCCGGGCTCGAATCCCGGTGAGGCATGGATGTTGTGCTTGTCTAACGGCACTGGCTCTCTCCCTTCCTTGGAACCAGTGACCCTAAGTTAGGGACGGGCGACTGCTCATAGCCCATTGAGTTGCTCACGGTGGTCGTTAAACCTCCAATACAAAAAAAAAATTATAAGGTAAAACATTTCGCATCGGAAACACTATCCAACAGAGAAGGAAGTATTCAAATTGTACTATGAGAAGTAGAGATATTGACAAAAATAAGATATACACCTACGCCCCCTGGCGTAGAAACTATGCATTTTTTCAAGAAGAAAATTTTCCTAAAAGGTTTGTAGACATGAGTAGTATCGGTCAACAAACGACGTTTTTTTCAATCGAGAATTTAGAAGCTCATATTTTGCTGCAAATACAACAGAAGCGGAAATTAAGATTTACGCCCCCTGGTGGCCAAACTATTTTTTTTACCAAAATTAGAAATTATGTGCAAACGATTTCCCATCAGGAGCTGTATCCGGTGCAGAAAGAATTTTTCAAATCGGAGATTTAGAAGCAGAAATATAGGGGGAAACGCAATTTACCGCTACGCCCCCTAGCGGAATGTCTATAAATTACTTGAAAATTTTGAAATTATATGAAAAACATGTCACACGTAAAACACTATCCAACAAAGAAGGAAGTTTTCAAATCGGACTCCTAGAAGTAGAGATATCGACAAAAACATGATATACGTCTACACCCCCTGACGTAGAAACCATGCACTATTTTAAGAAGAAAATGTTTCTAAAAGTTTTGTCGCCAGGAGTAGTATCGGTCAAAAAACGACGTTTTTTTCAATCAAGAATTTAGAAGCTCATATTTTGCTGCAAATACAACAGAAGCGGAAATTAAGACTTACGCCACCTGGTGGCCAAACTATTTTTTTACAAAAATCAGAAATTATGTGCAAACGATTTCCCATCAGGAGCTGTATCCGGTGCAGAAAGAATTTTTCAAATCGGAGATTTAGAAGCACAGATATAAGAGGAAACGCAATTTACCGCTACGCCCCTAGCGGAAAGCCCATGAATTACTTAAAAATTTTGAAATTGTTTGAAAAACATGTCACACGGAAAACACTATCCAACAAAGACGGAATTTTTCAAATTGGACTCCTAGAAGTACAAATGTTGACAAAAATAAGGTGTACATCTACGCCCCTTGGCGGAGAAACTGTGGAATATTTTAAGAAGAAAATATTCCGAAAAGGTTTATCGATGTGAGTGGCATCAGACCACGAAAGAATTTTTTCAATCGATATTTTAGAAGCTCCGATTTTTTGGCAAATACATCAGAAGCAAAAATTAACGCTTACGCCCCCTGATAGCCAAAGTATTCTATACCAAAAATTTGAAATTATATGCAAACGATTTTCCATCAGGAGATGCATCCGCTGAAGAAAATTTTTTCAAATCGGAGTTTTAGAAGAAGAGTTATCGGGAAAAATGTAATTTACTTTTATGCACTCTAGCGGAAAATCTAAGCGTAATTTGAAAAAGTAACTATATCTAAAATACTCTTCGACATAAATGGAATCGAAAGATAAAAAAAATTTCAATCGGATGTTTAGGAGCAAATATGTAGAATAAAACGTATTTTTGAATTCGACATCATCTACATTTACGCCCTCTACCGGCGAAATTGTACATCGTTAAAAAAAACGAAATAAATGATCATCATTTGCATATTTCAAGCTTCCTAATGCAAAAAGAATTTTTCAAATCGGACTGATAGTTGCAGAGATATCGTGTGTATAGACGGACGGACGGACGGACAAACCGATAACAGAAGCACGATCTTTTTTTACCAGAGACGTGCTAAAAAGAACATGCACCAAGAAGGAATTGGCGGACGATCATGAAATTTACATGTGTTAATGGGGTCGAGTGTACGTAGGTGTGATGTTAATTTCGGGACCAACCGGTGAACGCTTACGCCACAGCACGGCATAATATGCTGATTATCGTCGGTGGTATTTAAGAAGTACGGCGAAGTGAATGTAATCAGTCGTCGGCGTACGGACACGTGCAAAGACCCTGAAGAAGCTGCAATGCCTGGACATGGAAGACGTGTACGATTTCAGCAGTTATCGGACTTTGAGCAAGGTCGTCTAGTCGGATTCCGCGAGGCCGGGTGGTCGTATCGTCGTATTGCCGAGCGAATTGGACGGGAAGTATCGGTGGTGGTACGATGGTGGCGTAGATGGTCCGAGGAACATTCCCACACGAGAAGACGTGGAACCGGGAGTCACAGACGGACTGATGAGCGGACTGATCGACGCATAAGAAGAGCGGCGTTGTCAAGCAGAACATCCACTGCGACGCAAATCCGAGCTGCCGTTGCACTTGAGGTGACTGTGCGAACAATCCGCAACCATCTACTGGATGCAGGATTACGTGCACGTGTGCCTCTGGCATGTATACCTCTGAATCCGGTCCACCGTCAGGAACGGCTGCAGTGGTGTCGCCAACGTCTGCACTGGAGAACGCAATGGCGATCTGTAGTGTTCATCGATGAAAGCAGATTCTGCTTGGGAGCCTCCGATGGAGGTGTGCGTTTTCGCAGACGCACAGGAGAGCGTCTCCACCCTTCTTACATCCACCAGCGACACACAGGGCCTACACCTGGTCTCATGGTGTGGGGAGCGATCAGTTATCACTCCCGTACACAACTAGTACCGGGTACGTAAAACAGCACCTCCTACATCAGCAACATCATTCAGCATGTTGTTGTGCCATTTGTAAGGTCGGTCCATCGTGGTGTTTTCCAGCAAGATAACGCACGCCCACACACGACACGTGCAACGCAACATGCACTTCAGAGTGTGAGACAACTTCCATGGCCTGAAAGTTCACCGGATTTGTCCCCCATTGAGCACGTGTAGGATTTTATGGGACAACGATTGGCGGACGATCATGAATTACGGCCAGCCAGCCAGCCAGCCACGACCATCCCCGATTTACGCGTCCAGGTTGAGGATGCTTGGAACTCAATACCCCAAACTTACATCCAACATCTGTACGACAGACTCCATGCCTCAATTGCATAGTGTGACGCAGTTCATGGCGGTTCAACCTCGTACTAACCATGTTACATGGAAATGTTATTTTTCAGTTTACCAGCAAATACAGCTGTATTTTCCCATAATGTTTTGATCATGTTATCCTCTGTATTCCGTTATTATGCTGCATAAATTTCGTTGGTATCAGACGTCTCCTTCTTGGTGTTCTTTTTTCACTTTCCGCCAGTGTATTTTAATAATCTGTGTGACACAAGGAATTTCTACAAACTTCCAAGTTAAATACACTATATTGACAAAAGTCACCGGACACCTAGAACAGAAACACAACATAGCATTTATTGACATATATTAGTACAGTGTCGGTCCTCCTTTGGCCTTTATGCACTGACCCTTCGAGACATGCTTTCGACAAGGTTTTAGAACACAGCGATAGGTATGCGCTTCTATTCAGTAAATAATGCTGCCGCTAACTGTTGCTTTGTAGCAAGCCTTGGTTCCAAACTTCTTATGCAGCGCTCTAATTCAACCCATAGGTGCTCTATGGGAAGATCAGGGCTCTGTGCTGGCCAGTTCACATACGATACAAAATTATCGTCAAACCACACCGTACGAGTCCTTGCTTTATGGCTCGGAGCATTATCCTGCTGGTACCAACAAGGCTCGGTTCCATAGTATCGCCACAGAGTTGGTAGGGCATAATTGTCCAAAACATCGAGGTAGATCTGCTGGTTAAATGGTTTGCCCACGATTACCAATGGACCGGGACCATACCACGAAAAACACCCCCACACGAGTACACTGCCAGCTCCAAACTTGAACGTAGGAACAGTACACTGTGGTAAATAGCGTCCCCCCCCCCGGCTGCCGCCATACGCACACACAGCCATCAGACTGATGGATCGTGTATCTGGATTCATCAGTTCATTGGACCCGTTTCCATTGATCTACGGTCCGCGATAAATGTTCTGTACACCATGCTAAACGACGAGTAGCATTCCGAGTAGATGAAAGGCTTATGAGCAGCCGCACGACCACGGTAAGCCATAGAATGAAGTTCTCTGCGAATGGTACGTGTATATACCGAGGTTCCAGCATTTTACTCACCTGTACATTGACGCCTTGTGCAGTACTCCGTCGATTAGCTGCAACGACCCTCCTGAAGCTTCGACGTCCTCTATCACTGATTTTCTTCGGTCTGCCAGTACGTTTTGCTGCCGCCATGTGTCTTCCACTTATTCAGTACATCCAAAACAGTTGACTTGGGTATGTTTAAACGTCTCTCGGTTTATCTTATGGTCAACCCACTAACATAACACCAACAATCTTTCCTTTCTCAAAGTCAGTTCCCTCCAGCCGCGACATTTTCACTCAACCTCACAGTGCGATATGAATGCGGTGAACTGCAGGCTTGTTTTTATACCGTTTGCAGCTGTACTGGGCATCTTAACAACGCAGCGGATCCGTTCATTTTCTTTTGAAGAATGTCCGGTGATTTTTGTCAATATAGTGTATATGAAACAGGTAACAATTCTAAATTGTTTCTGTGAAGAAATAAACTGGCGTGCAAAAATTAAGGACGAGACGGTTTTTCGAATGTAACGTCGTGCAGAAGTGCTCCACGTCGACTCAAATCATACCATAAGATCCCCAAGATGTACAAATATGGGACAAGTGAGCAAAACCGTACAAACAAGGAATCCAAAGGATGCAAAGGGACTTTATTGAAAAGGTAGCTTCGAGCACAACTGGACAGAAGACAGAAACGTCATTGTGACAGGCGGCTGCCAAGAAAAATCCAGTCTTTAGTAGGGAATATGATCCCCCCTGACTGTGTTGCAGGATTTACAACGTCTGTCCATGCTGAGGACAAGGTTATCAAGGAGCTGTTGAGGCATCGCGGCCCATTCCTCTTGTAGTACCAATCGCAGCTGCGGAATCGTTGCTGGCGGCTAGTGACGTGCTGCCAAGCGTCTCCCGAGTAGGTCCCACACGTGTTCGATTGAATTTAGTTCAGGTGACCTTGCGGGCCAATCCATGCGTTGAATATTTTCACTCTCCAACAGCTCTGCGACAGCCACTGTACTATGACGTGTAGCGTTGTCGTCCATGAAGAGGAACTCAGAACCCACAGCACCTCTAAACAGACGCACGTGAGGCAGGAGAACCTCGGTACAATAGCGGACACCAGTGACTGAATCTCCTTGGAATATGTGGAGGTCAGTACGGCTACCAAGCATAATACCGCCCCAAATGAGAACTCCGCCACCTCCAAACCGGTTCCTTTCGATGATGTTGGAGGTGTGATTGTGTGTTCCCTGCTCACTCCAGATGTGTGTACGTCCAGAATCGCTAATCAGATTAAATCAGCTCTCAACCGTAAAGAGAACTCGACCCCATTGCTGATGTGTCTAGTTCTTGTGTTTCTGGCAACACAGAAACCGCCGTCTCCGATGAGCAGGCGTTAATGGCACACACCGTACTGGTCGTCGTGCAAATACACCACCTTTGTGCAGCTTCCTGGACACGGTAAAACGCGATAACGGATGTCCAGTTGTCTATTTCGTGTGCCTTGCGATTTCTCCCGCTGTCTGCCGTGTGTCTCTTCTCGCCGGTAGGACAATATACCGGTCGTACGCCGCCGTGGTTGCTCGTGGACGACCGCTGCTAAACTCTCGGACAGCTGTTCCTGTCATTTGAAATGCTCTCCAAGCTCGTGAAGCGATGATGTGATAGATCCCGAACTCCTCGGCCACACAAGTCACACTTCGACCTTCTTCCAACTTCCCAATGACGCGACCTCGGGTAAAGTCATCCAGATGTCGTCTACTGGATTGCCTGTTGGTCATATCACACGGTGGCAGCAACTCGACGTTGTTCAAACCGATGAACAGCTTGCTTCCCGCAGTCCCAGGATGTGGCCCCTTTCAAATGCGTCCAGTTGTTCGAGGGTCTTTTAGGGTGCCGTCAGGACATTATTAGGAGCAACTGAAGTGAAAGCACCCGATGATGGAGCCAGAATATCCATAGCGATACATTGTGAGACTCCATATCCAGGTGTATAATGCCTATGTACTCTGATAACGACTTGGACGTTCATTGGTTGTGAAACTTCAGTTATTTGCATACCTGGCCAAGAAATAATTCTATCACATGGTTCGCAGATGATTTTAGCAGGTGCGTTGCTTTTTGTTTTCTTAGAGTATACATAAGCACATATTTCCCTCTGAGTTTAAATTTGATTGCATCTTTTATTCTTCATTTAACACATTTCCGCCGCAAAACATTTTATTTGTAACATTAGAATGCGCATTAATTATTGCTTTATTTTGTAGGATCAATATCCGTGATTTATGATTGCCAAGCCCTGGTGATAGGGATGATGATGACGGTGAAAAGGCGTCATTTGTAAGGTAAGTCTTAGCCCAGTGTGTTTTTGCTTCTCAGTTGGATTTTTCGTTCAGTGCCTTTAAAAAGTTACATTTCAGATGAATTTCTTAATTATTTGCTTTTTTTGTTCTTACACAAAACATTAATGAAATTCAAAAGAATTACTAAAAAGTGATAAAAAATACTTTAGGGAGAAATTTCCCATTGCGGTGAGAAGTAATTTTTTTTTTTTTTAGTCTGACCTTTTTCGCTTTATTTTGAGTAAAATCATAGGAGAAACGGAAGTGTACTATTAAGATGGGTACAATCTGGAAATTTAATTATCCATTTTGATAATAATAACAATTAATATAAATCAAACTTGTATTATGTATACATACACAGTCGAGTCACATAATTGTGACCACCTCCTACTTTTGACGTCAAAAGCGCGTTGCCAATGAAAGAAGGCACGTGTCGTGAGCTGGCTTGGAGGGTATGTAAGGTGTGTTGTAGGCATTCTGAAAACATTTCACTCGTTGTTGTCATGGATAAAAAGACTGATTTATGAGATTTGCAAAATGGGGTTATTATCGGCTTTCGGGCCAAGTGTGGCAGTATTTCTGAAACAGAGCAGTTTGTGAACTGTTTGCGTGCTGCTGCGGTTAAAGTGTATGGTGAATAGAGAAATAGCACCATTGCGAATAAGCGATGTGGAAACTGCGGAGCACCACGTGCCATTGATGTGAGAGGTGAATGCCGAAGGTGCGTGAGGGCCAGATAGACATGTTACAGTGGAGCAAGTTTTTTAACGAATGAACCAGGGAGCTACCGGAAGTGTGTCTAAAACGACAGTTCCGCGAACGCTACTGCGTATGGGGATCCGATGCAGACGGGTGGTCACTGCACCTATGCTAACGAAGGTACATCTGCAGAAAAGGTTTACATTTGCACGACAGTATCGGAATTGGACCTACGCTGACTGGCAAAGGATTGCCTTCTCCGATGACTCACGTTTTCTGCTTCATCGAACGGATGGACGTTGGCGTATAAGGCGAGAAACATCTTCAACCATTTCTGGAAGAACACAAGCTGGTGGGGGCAACGTTATGGTCTGGGGAATGTTTGCGTGGCATTTCCTGGGTCCACTCATACCTGTGGAAGGCACCATGGGCCGAATTCGTTATGAATCCATCCTTGCAGATTGCGTACACCCATACATGCTGATTGTCTTTCTTGAAGCTGAGATCTCCCAGCACGACAATGCGAAGTGTCACACAGCTACAAATGTCCGCGTGTGTTTGAAAGAGCACGATGAAGACTTTAAAAGTGCTTCCCTGGCCACCTAATTTCCAAGACTTAAACCCAATTGAGCATCTGTAGGACCACCTCGATCGTGTTTTTCGCTCTATGGATCCTTCACCACGCACCCTCCAGCAGCTGTCAGATGCACTGCAGTCAGCATGGCTCCACATACCTGTGAACACCTTCCAGCACCTCATTGAGTCACTCCCAGCCCGTCTAGCTGCTGCCTGCGCTGCACGTGGCGGTTACTCTAAATATTAGCTGGTGGTCACAATAATGTGACTCGACCGTGTATATTCGTGACGGGAGTAATGTGTCACAACACACAGTTCATCGAACCTGCTGAAAATAGGGCTGCGTAGCCACAGGCCGTTCCGAGTGGCCATGCTAACCTCAGTTCATACACACAAGAGGAAGTACGGGAACTGGAGGACCTGCTGTTGCCATTATAGTACCAGATACCTCAGTATACCTATCGATACCTCATCAAATTGATGCCTCGCCGAGTGGCCGCTGTTTTTCGGGCTAAAGAGGGTCCTACAGCTTATTAAGTAGGTGGTCATAATGTAATGGCTCCTCAATGTAGTAATCATAACAGCCATAGCAAATCCGAAAGTCTGTATAATTGATATAGCAATACCTGGAGATGACAGCGTCGATGAAAAAGAACTGGAAAAAAATGACTAAATATAGAGACCTGGCCATAGAAGTTACCCGATAACGGACTAAACACACAAAGGTAGTCCCCATTGTCATTGGGCACTTTGAACAATATCAAAAAATAATTATGAATCATTTCAAAAAATTCCAGCTTTCTGATATACCACCTACAGAACTGTACAAGACAGCTTTACTTGGGACATCATATATTTTAAGCCGATTCCTGACTGATACCTAGGTCTCCGGTGGAAACTCGTATCTGCTCAATAACACCAGTTAATGGCAATTTTGTTGCTTATATTTGTTTGTCATATGCTGTGTTTCATATTTTTCGGATAAAGAAGATAATAATAATAATAAGTCGCCAAGATCCTCCATCAGAAATTGTCAAGAAAGCAGCATCTCATCACAACTGAGCCAGTCCCCTACTTCATGTATGAGCCAACAACGGTTCTCGGGGAAACATCCACAAGATGTACTGGAGCAGATCGATTAGAACAGATAAAACCATCCCCCACAATCGGGCCGACATCCTTCTGGTCGACAAGGAGAAGAAGTCAATATATCTCATTGACATAGCCATGCTCAAATCGTGCAACACCCAGAAGACGCGCGGAGAGAATCTGGCAAAATATTGCGACCTACGATACAAAGTCAAGGAAATGCGAATATTGAGAACGTCACCGCCGTCCACATAATAATATCAGCCACATGAGTTGTACCTAAGACTATTCACAGCTTTATACAGACACTAGATCTTCAACCTAACACCTACATGGAACTACAGAAGGCAGCTATCCTGAACACTCATAAGACAGTAAGGAAGTTCCTGGACAACTGAGAGAAAGAAATACCACTTCCCAGACTTGGTAAGTCGTACCCGTCCCGGAAGGAAGAGAAAACCCTCAGGAAGAGATGGAGTCATCTCATAATAATAATAATAATAATAATAAGTGTAGGCCTTATAAGTTATTTTTAATATTAATAATAATATCAAGTTGCCTTTAGGTATGTCCAGTTTGCTCTTTACTTTCGGCAAGAACAAAATCATGAGGTTGATGTGGTTCTAAATGTTTTATTTCCTATCTTTGTTCTTAATTCATTGTACTAACCTCTTTGTTTAGTAAAAAATATGTCTCGTTCGTTGTACAAAATTAAGGTTTAATATCACGATTGTGTACATGCTTCACAACTGCACACAGCTACAACAAAATAACAGGTCATATATGGTTACGGCTTCTTTTTTAAACAGCTGAAGCAGTCACATGAAGAAACAAGCGGCAGTTCGGTCACGTATATTGAGCGTGAAGGTTCTGATTTACCTCACGGAAGCATCATGCGCATGCGCGCTTATGCATCCTTCCCGAGACCTGACGAGCTTTGACAGGTACACTGAAAACTGCGACACACAGTTCTGGGGATAGTTTCTACATTCAGTAAATCACGCACGTGGAAAGAGAGAGCGGCACGCTCGCTTTGAGGAAGGGGAAGACCCAATAGCCGGAGAGAGAGAGAGAGAGAGAGAGAGAGAGAGAGAGAGAGAGAGAGAGAGAGAGAGAGAGAGAGAGAGAGAGAGAAAGCTGAACGAATTCAAAGAAGACTGAGCGCAGTTATATCTATGGGGATTTTCTACAGATATACATGTATATCCCCATTCAAACATCAAAGAAAAAGTTTTGGCTTTCAAATTTCAGGTGAGGATGGACTGAACTATTTCCTTAGAAATAGCCGCCCCTGCTACGGTAGCTTCTGTCACAGCAATTGGATACACTAATAGATACGTGCTGGCGTGTGTCTGACTGCACCAGTCCCGCTACTGCAACTGGTGATGCCTTCTTGCAAACACTGTTGCCAGTATCTGGCATGCCGATGCGCAAAGGCCACGATTGGGTGAATCGATCAACCAACCTCACAAATACCTAGGCTCCGGCCTCTCTCAAAAGCATCCAGCTAGCGATAGGGTTCGCGACCAGGTCTACGAGCCATTTTCGATTCTCGTGCTGTATGTGCCTCAACTCTCTGTTGCTTTGTTACGTTCGACCTGGAGCTTGGGACACGACACAGCTTTAGCGACTCGTGTTATCCTCGTCTATCTCTCGCACATCTCATGCGTTTTACTGCATACTCGAAAAATTTTCATATCCCATCTGCTTGTGGATATCTCTAAATTTGCATGCCGATACGCTGGCACACAAAGCAAGAGACTTGGAGGTAAATCTTCCATAGAGACTCATGGCAACTATTTGGCCCCGAAGATCTCAGTAGAACAACGCACCAGTGGTCAGACATGGAACTAAAACGTCGAACCGTAACCGTCTGCCTGCTTTTTTACGTCTTTTGTAAAAAAAGATCGTGCTCCTGTTATCGGTTTGTCCGTCCATCAGTACCCACGATATCTCTGCAACTATTAGTCCGATTTGAAAAATTCTTTTTGCATTGGAAAGTTAGAAATGTGCAAATGATGATCCTTTATTTCGTTTTTTTTTACGATGAACAATTTCGCCAGTAGGGGGGCGTAAATGCAGATGATGTCGAATTCAAAAATACGTTTTATTCCACATATTTGCTTCTAAACATCCGATTGAATTTTTTTTTATTTTTCGATTCCATTTATGTCGAAGAGTATTTTAGATATAGTTACTTTTTCAAATTACGCATAGATTTTCCGCTAGGGGCGTAAAAGTAAATTACATTTTCCCCGATAACTCTTCTTCTAAAACTCCGATCTGAAATTTTTTTCTTCAGCGGATACATCTCCTGATGGAAAATCGTTTGCATATAATTTCAAATTTTTGGTAAAGGATACTTTGGCCACCAGGGGCGTAAGTGTTAATTTTTGCTTCTGATGTATTTGCCATAAAATCGGAGCTTCAAAATATCCATTGAAAAAATTATTTCGTGGATTGATGCCACTCACATCGATAAACCTTTTCGGAATATTTTCTTCTTAAAATAGTCTACAGTTTCTCCGCCAGAAGGCGTAGACGTACATCTTATTTTTGTCAATATCTGTACTTCTAGGAGTCCGATTTGAAAAATTCCTTCTTTGTTGGATAGTGTTTTTTGTGTGACATGTTTTTCATATAATTTCAAAATTTTCAAGTAATTCATGGACTTTCCGCTAGAGGGCGTAGCGGTAAATTGCGTTTCCCCCTATATATCTGCTTCTAAATCTCCGATTTTAAACATTCTTTCTGCACCGGATACAGCTGCTGATGGCAAATCGTTTGCACATTATTTCTAATTTTTGTAAAAAAATAGTCTGGCCACCTGGAGGCGTAAATCTTAATTTCCGCTTCTGTTGTATTTGCAGCAAAACATTAGCTTCTAAATTCTCGATTGAAAAAAACGTCGTTTGTTGACCGATAGTACTCATGTCGAGAAACATTTTAAAAACATTTTCTTCTTAAAATAGTGCATGATTTCTACGCCACGGGGCGTAGATGTATATCTTATTTTTGTCAATATCTCTACTTCTAGGAGTCCGATTTGAAAACTTCCTTCTCTGTTGGATAGTGTTTCCGATGCGAAATGTTTTTTCTATGAATTCAAATTATTCAAGTAAATCATAGACTTTCCGCTAGGGGGCACAAAGGTAAATTGCGTTTTCTGCGTTATTTCTGCTCCTAAAGCTCTGATTTGAAAAATTCTTCCTATATCGCATACAAGACCTGATGGAAAATATTTTGCACATAATTTCTAATGTTTGGTAAAGAATGGTTTAGCCACCGGGGGTCATTAGTGTTAATTTCTGCTTCTGATGTATTTGTTGCAAAATCTGGGCTCCGGAAAACTCGACTAATTTTTTTTTCTTCGACCGATACCGCTTATGTGGATAAACCTTTTGAGAATACTTTCTTCCTGAAATAATGCATGGTTTTCACACCAGGGGACGTAAAGTCACATCTTATTTTTGTCGATATCTCTGTTTCTAAGAGTTCGTAAGCTCACGATTCCGTTTACAGCAATACCTGAGGGATTGAAAATCTTCTTTCTTTCGTCAGATCTATTGTTTTCCATACCGGTTCCATTGACTTTGAATAGCTTTGATAAATTTAATTTGCGTCAGAACGGACTCAAAAGACGTGCTTATTATTCCCGAAAATTCGGTGTCATCTTTCTTGTTGTTCTTTGTTTTTCAAGAGTTCACAACTCTGTTCAGATCAGATCATATGTAGAGGATTTTAGGAAGGGAGTGTCTGATCCAAGGTCTTAAACAACCCTTAGAAATAGGAATCTTGGAGATTTGGGCTAGAGGCCCGATAGGAAAGTGACACAGAAGCGAGGTAGAAAAGGGAGGAGGACGCCCTTATTTATTACCGAGGAGCCAGTACCCGGGGTCCGAAGGCTTAACGTGCCCATCCGACGCTCGGCGGATATTTAGCGGTTCGAGCGTTCGTACTTGCCTGGGATCGAACGCGAGATTTCGCCGTGGCAGTCACGAAAGTTGATCACTAGGCCATCCGCGGCCCGAGTTCACAACAGGGTTGGGCAGGAATGCATTACAAAGTAATGGAAATACGGATTACAATTAACGCGTAATGCATTACAAGGGAATCCTAAGTATGGTTTGCCCAAGGTAATGGAATTAATGTGTGATGCATTGCAATGTAGAGGATATAATTCAATTATTTAATAATGCCATTCAAAGGCAATGGAATTGTTTGGTAACGAAATTACACAATTTGCAAATAATAATTACATACTAATAGTTTACAGAAATGTACGTGTGCCAAAAGCTATGTCTAGAAAACTAGACCATGTAACATAGCAAACAGAGACAGAAGTGTCGTGTAGAATGTTCTAAAAGTGGCAAGAATGGGTTAGACGTTTGTAGAATGTTCCAGAATGATCGCGCAGTAGAAAGTTGGAGAGCTTTATGTAAATCAAGAATATTGCAGAAGGTTCAAGTCCTGTCGTAAAGTATATATAAAGGAGTCAGTCGCTCGCTAGTCCAGTGTTCGTATCGGACAAGTAATGGACAACAACACTTGAGAAGTACGGCACAAATATCAAGAGTTTGCAAAGTTGTGTAATATTCGGCAGAGCACATTGAGTTGCTGAACTATGAGTGCAGTGCTAATATGTTCTTGTGGTTATAGTGGGGTAATTATTTTGGACAGTGAAACGTATGTAATGGACTAGAATACTGTACTGGAGATTAATGAAATGAGTATCTCTAACCGAAATGAGCATCCCATTCGTACTTACTTCATATGCATTATTTCGTTCAAATCACTTTACTTGCGGCGAAGACGGGGCAATACTCATGTCATACACGTACAATCTCCAACACCTACATGCACGCATTTGAGGTCCGAGGGGTGGAACAATTGTCAAATAACCTACACAACGTGTACGGGTGTACTGGTTGCTGGTTTATTCACGTTGTATTGTTACCCATAAGTTATTGGTTTATTTCCAACATATAGTTAACCATTAACCATTACGATTATAATGAGTAACTACTACATGTTCTTACAATTACCATATAATTCTAATGACCAGTTCACTATTATCATATAATGGTAACGCTAAGTTGGTCTTGTTCCCATTACCAATACGCTGTAATGCATTACCAATTAATTCAGTTACGATTTTGCCCAACTCTGGTTCACAAAACTCTCTGCGGTGCTACTGATATAGCCACTGGTACCGTATCACGTGACAGACGCTATCGTAGTGTCATGTCCGACCACTGGGGCGCTGTCATAGACACGAGAGTTGGTCCTCTGTCTCTCGTCTGTGCACCGGCAGTTTTACTGTTGAGCAGAGTATTACATTCTGTATTGAAGAAAGAAGTGGGTGACCCTATTTCTCGTTTTGAGACTCCCATTACCTCTTTACGAGACCAAAAAAATATGAAAATTCTAACATTTCATTTCGTCAAACTATTTTTTGTTTATTTCGCACCACTTGCGAAAGGGTTGAACCATAAGGATCACAAACCATATCAGTCTTAAAGGACAATCTGCTCCGTACATCTCAAATTGACTTTACTTTCGTTTGTAGAAAGTTTATTGATGCTCATTTGTTTCTTTCATACTAATCCTTTATTAATTTTTACAGATTTTGAAGCATTTGTAAACAAATTATGATATTGAAAAAATTCTGAAATAAATGAAAGCACAGTGACTTTAAGATATGAAGCCTGCATACGAGTTACCTATGATAAAAAACATATTTTTAATTTCGTTTAAGAGTGAAAATATTGTACATCATTTGTATGCATGAAATACTTACTTTTATGTCTTCTTACAGTTTGCCAGACGAGCTACTCCGCAAGACTGCCATTTTAACGTAAGTACGAATCTTATGAGTGCTTGCTCTTTAACCCATGCTTCTTTTTCACATGAAAACAATTCCCGCATAATCCACACCCGCGATATTGATCCCGAACAGAAATTTCGTATAGAAAAGTCGCGACTTACGGGATGACCAAGCAGTCCAAATAAAGGAAAAAAAGAAACAGGCTTTTCCCATTTAAAAAAAATGTCGTCTTTAAATTCTCGTATGTTACTTTCAAGTGAATAAAGAACAGTTACGAGTTTTTTGAGCATTGCCGCTATTTGGTACTTCGGCCTGACAGACAGTTCCATAGTTGGATTCCTTAGTTATGCAGTTCCGTAGTTACACCTGCGTCACCAACGAACGCATGTGACCATAAGCTTCCCATATCACGTGATCGTTCGTGAGAGCAAATAATATCGCCTTGGTTGCGTCGTATTCGCTGTCAGAATGCTCGTTAAAAAAACAACTTCCTTCCAATTGTTTCCGGACCTCCATGTTATTAAAGCAATTCTGCTAATTTTCCAAACTGACAATTACAACGCGGAATGTCGGAATGTATACGAATAGGATTGCCTCAAAAACGCTATTTTTATGCGGCATATCACCCGCATTGACGTACAATCCGCAAAAATTAAATTTGTAAATTTCTTAACACATAAACCGTGGATCTTCTCGAGATGTAAGGTCAGGTGATGCGAAACATCACAGCCTCTCCTTGACATATGTCAACACCGCCTTCTCGTGGTACATCCTGTTCCCACTAAAGGGGCTCTGACGACCGCCAATAGCGGTATACTATACCATCGGGATTAGAAGAAATGCTATCCCACACTCACCAACCCGCTTGGCCAGCGTAGTGAGTTATGGCCAAACCCCTCCAAAATTACTCCACAACTTAAATCTTGGCCCTCAGTCTCCGGCAGCTGGAATGTACCTGGCAAAGGCAGCGGCCAGTGTGACATGAAGGCAGAGGGTGCTAAGAATCCCCGGAGCACCGGACTAGGCTGCCATCTGATGCTGACCTTGGCTACGTATAATGGACGCTCCCTATCTTCTGATTCAAAGTTTCTCGAATAGGAAGAGGAAATACAAAGGATCAAGTGGGACATCGTCGGGCAAAGTGAGGTAAGGAGAAAAGGAGAAGATCTCATTGAACTGAAAAGTGGACATCTCTTCTACTATCGTGGGACTGATACTGGCAGAACTAGTGGCGTTGGATTTATAATAAACAAGAAACTGAAGGATAAAGTTGTAGAAGTTGAAAGTTCCTCTGACAGATCTGCACGACTCGTTATCCAACTCTCGAGAAGATACCAGGCTCAGATTATTCAAACTTATGCACCCACCACAACTCATCCTGAAGAAGAAATTGAAGAATTTTATGAGGAAATTCTACATCTAAATAATAAAGGTAAGCAGCACTTGAAGATAATTATGGAAGATTTCAATGCAAAAATAGGGCAACAGCAACACAATGAACCTTCAGTAGGTAAATTCGGTCACGGCAACAGAAACCAGCGGGGAAATACTCTCGTAGAGTTTGCAGAGGCAGAAGGGTTTTTCATCTTGAACTCCTTTTTCAAGAAAAAGCCACACAGGAAATAGACATGGAGACATCCAAATGGGACGACAAGTGAAATTGATTTTATTATGTGTAACAAAAAATTCGTCTTAGAAGACTGCAGTGTGCTAAACAAGTTCAACACAGGTAGTGACCATAGATTGGTGAGATGTAAGATGCACCTCAAGACTAAACTCGAACGTGGCAAGCTCATAAGACAAACAAAATGTATTGACATAACCAACCTTAAAAAACACCATAATACCTTCAAGTTGGAACTGAAGAACAGATTCTCTGCTTTAGAAGGCCTAACATCGGAAGAAGTGGATATTTCTGAAGTTAACAGAAAAGTAACCAAAGCTCTTATGGAAACAGCAACAAAATTAGCTGCGTCTAAGAACAAGTTGCATGTGAAGAAATTATCAGGAAAAACCAAAATGTTGATGCAAAAAAGAAGAGAGATGAGGACAACTAAAGAAGATGTGACTTCCAAAGTGGAATATATAGAGCTGTGCAAGACAATAAAAAAAAGTATCACTGAAGACGTAAGAAAATTCAACTGTGAACTAGTGAGGAAAACAATTGAAAACAACCAAAGCCTAAAGATAGCAAAGGGGCATCTCAGTAAAGGAAGAAAACAGATTATGGCACTGAGAAAAGAAGATAGTTCTGTAACAAGAAATAGAGGCGAAATTTTGACAAGAGTGAAAGATTTCTACTCCAACTTACACTGTATGAAAGGGATGATACATGTACTCCAGACATCATGAAAGGTACCAGTACCAGAACCAGAGTTCTTCCAGTCCTTCCAGCAGAAGTTGCACATGTAATCAAGAACATGAAGCAGGGAAAAGCTCCAGGAAAAGATGGAATTACTGTAGACATCATACAAGAAGCAAGTGGAGAAATCGAAACAGTACTCGCCCAAATTTTCACTCGATGCCTTAATGAAGGGAAGATTCCTGAGGACTGGAACAACGCTACAATGATCCTGCTACATAAAAAAGGTGATATTGAGGATCTCAGGAACAACAGACCTATCAGCCTCCTATCAGGGATTTATAAAATCTTCACTAAAGTTCTTTCACACCGCTTGAAGGTGACACTGGACATGGCTCAACCGAGAGAACAAGCTGGATTCAGGAGTGGCTACAGCACAATAGATCATATCCACGTACTGAGAGAACTAATTGAAAGAGCGAGGGAATATGAACTTCCATTGTGCATGGCTTTTTTCGATTATGAAAAAGCCTTTGATTCGGTGAAACCATCAGCAGTTACAATGGCTCTGAAATCCTGCGGTATTGAAGATGCGTACATTAATAATATTAATAACATCTATGAAAATGCAAGTGCAAAGATTCGGCTATTTGAAGATACCACACACCTAAAAATTGGAAAAGGAGTGAGACAAGGTGACACCATATCTCCGAAGCTCCTTAATGCAACATTGGAAAATGTCTTTCAATCACTGAACTGGGAAAACAAAGGGATAAAGATTAATGGAGATTATCTAACCCACCTTCGTTTTGCCGATGACGTAGTCATTTTTGCAACTACCTCATCAGAGCTGCAGAGTATGACCCAGGAACTTGCTGACAAGAGTAAAGAAGTGGGATTAAAAATGAACTTTCAGAAGACAAAAGTGATGTTCAATGCTTTTACAAGAAATGAAGATTTATGGATTGATGGAGAAAAGCTGGAGATAACAGACACGTACGTTTATCTTGGACAGCAGATATCAAGTGAGGGTCACATTGATGAAGAAATTGATCGGCGTACAAAACTTGCCTGGAGAGCTTTTGGAAGAAACAGCATAATTTTCAAGACCAATATGCCATTATCTCTTAAAAGAAAAGTGTTTGATCAATGCATCCTTCCAGTGCTTACGTATGGTGCAGAGACGTGGACCTTAACTAAGAGAGACATACAAAGGCTGCAGACAACTCAAAGCAGCATGGCGAGGTGTATGCTTGGAGTAACCAGCAGAGATAAGAAGAGGAACTCGTGGATCCGAAAAATGATAAGAGTAGAAGACATCATGATCAGAGTTAAATCCCTGAAATGGCAATGGGCTGGACATACTACCAGAAGGACAGACCATCGATGGACAGCCGAAATATTAGATTGGATTCCAAGGGACAGGAAAAGACCCAGAAGAAGACCACATGGAAGATGGGTAGATGAAATTTGAAAGTATGCGGGAGTCACATGGAGAAGACTGGCACAGGACAGACCGTTGTGGAGGAAACTTGGGGAGACCTTCGTCCAGCAGTGGATTGATAATGGTTGACAATGATGATGAATCCGTGGATTATATGATGAAAAATACGGTATTAGTTGTGATTCAGCTCTTTTCAAGTTTACATAGAAGCAAATACATTTCAATTGATATTTAGTTTAGTCCTTTAACCAGTTATAATTTCACCAGAAATATCTGCCATCACGCTGAGTGTTTTCGTTGTTCGAATGAAGATGTACATAATAAACTGTCAATTCTTACCTAAAAAATCTGTTCATCCTTCCCTCAAAAATCTGTTCAATCTTTCTAAACAGTTTTCTTATATGTGACCCTATTGCGACCGTAAGATCTTTGGAGCGTTGTTCTTTTAGACACCATTTTTATCAAATCTCGCCACAGACTCATTGCTGATGTTTTGGTTCAAGCACTTATTACGTTTCTGATGCAGCTTCAACACGTGCCTATAGCTAACTTCCTATTTCACGCACTAAATAAACGCAGTCTCTTATATGTTCTTGAAAACAGCCTTGCCGCCCCGGTGGCGCATTAGTCTAAGCGATGGCTTCTGATCATTCGTCCGAAAGGGGTCCGGGTTCGAATCCCGGTGAGGCATTGATGTTGTGTTTGTCTTACGACACTGACTTTCTCTCTTCCCTGGAACGAGTGACCGTAAATTAGGGACGGGTGGCTGCTTATAGCCCATTGAGTTGCTCACGGTGGTTGTTAAACCTCCAATAAATAAAATAAAACTCCTCTCGAGGCTGCCGCCCCGGTGGCGCAGTGGTCTAAGGGGTCCGGGTTCGAATCCCGGTCAGGCATGGATGTTGTGTTTGTCTTACGACACTGGCTCTCTCTCTCTCTCTCTTCCCTGGAACCAGGGACCGTAAATTAGGGACGGGCGGCTGCTTATAGCCCATTTAGTTGCTCACAGTGGTCGTTAAACCTCCAATCTAAAAAAAAAAAAAAAAGAAAAACAGCCTCTCGTGGCCAAGTAATCACAGGCGTAGGTTGAACAGTCGTCCGACTGGGGCTATGCTCTGCCACCGAAAAGGATGCGACATAAGCAACGCTTTCGCGTCGCTCATGCCTCATACGCAGTCCAGATTCCGCGGTTTCCTGAAATCAAGAAACACAGAGAAAATATGCAATAACTTAACACCACATCGAAAGATGTGAACACAAATCGTAAGTATCATAATATCATAAACAATACATTGAATCAAAATAGCGAATGATCATGACCAACAGCCATATACACTATATTGACAAAAGTCGCCGGACATCTAGAAAGGAAACACAACATAGCATTTATTGACATACATTAGTACGGTATTGGTCTTAATTCATGCACTGACCCTTCAAGACATGCTTTCGACAAGGTTTTGGAGCACAGTGATAGGTATGCGTTTCCATTCATTACATAATGCTGCCGCTAACTGTTGCTTAGTAATATGCCTTGGTTCCAAACTTCTTATGCGGCGCCCTAATTCATCCCATAGGTGCTCTATGAGATTAAGATCAGGGCTCTGTGCTGGCCAGTCCACACACGATACGGAATTATCATCAAACCACATCGTAACAGTCCTTGCTTTATGGCTCGGTGCACTATACTGCTGGTACCAACAAGGCTCGGTTCCATAGTATTACCATAGAGTTAGTAGGGCATAATTGGCCAGAATATCGAGGTAGATCTGCTGGTTAACAGATTTGTCCACGATAACCAATGGGCCGGGAGCATATAACTAAAAACACCCATACACGAGTACACTGCCAGCTTCAAACTTGAACATAGGAACAGTACACTGTGGTAAATAGCGTCCCCCCCCGGCTGCCTCCATACCCACACACAGCCATCAGACTGATGAATCGTATATCTAGATTCATCAGTTCATTGGACACGTTTCCATTGATCTACGGTCCGCGATAAATGTTCTTTACACCATGCTAAACGACGAGTAGCATTCCGAGTGGAGATGAAAGGCTTATGAGCAGCCGCACGATCACGGTAACCCATGGAATGAAGTTCTCTGCGAATGGTACGTGCATATACCGAGGTTCCAGCATTTTTACTCACCTGTACACTGAGACCTTGTGCAGTACTCCGTCGATTAGCTGTAACGACCCTCCTGAGACTTCGACGTCCTGTATCCCTGATTTTATTCGGTCTGCCGGTACGTTTTGCTGCTTCAGGCACGCCATGTGTCTTCCACGTATTCAGTACACCCAAAACAGTTGACTTGGGTATGTTTAAACGTCTCTCGGTTTATCTTATGGACAACCCACTAACATAACACCAACAATCTTTCATTTCTCAAAGTCAGTTCCCTCCAGCCGCGACATTTTCACTCAACCTAACAGTGCGATATGAATGAGATGAACTGCAGGCTTGTTTTTATACCGTTTGCAGCTGTACTGCGCATCTTAACAACGCAGCGGATCCGTTCATTTGCTTTTGAAGAGTGTTCGATGACTTTTGTTAATATAGTGTCTGTAAAATAGGTTCTTGATCAATACGAGCAGCTGTGAGGACCAAAGACATTAGAGGAGAAAGACTGCCATAGGGCATGCTACTTCCGGCATATATTGAAAGCCGCCATTGTAGGTGGTAATTAATGTGATTACGTGTTTGTTCGGGTATTTGACTTCTGAATCTTTAAGATTTTGAGATGTCTTAAAGATTTGTGTGTATGACGCGAAATTTTCCTATCCAGTATTTTTTTCTATTTTTCTGCTCTGTAACCGACCCCGATATGACCAGGTATTTTCCAGCTTACTAGTTTTCTTTTTGTTTTTCTCGGACATAAGAACTTGCTAATTACAGTTTGATCTAGAAAGTTCTTGGCTCGCACGCGAACATTCTTTCTGCGTGATTTTTGCAATACATTATGAATTGAACCAAATGCTCTTACTTTCCAACAGGCATCTATTCACTGATAACTCCTCCTCCTATTCGTAGATGGCGCTGCACGTTCAGTTGATCCCCGTCGTATCAAAACCTCTAGCAATTATGTTTGGCAGTCTATTTTCCTTTAATGGTGAAGACTGGCTCATTCGTGAACGAGAAGAGAGCAGAAGTATTTCAGTTGAATCTGTATCGGAAATCAAACCAATATCGATAACTACGAGAAATGCTTTACTGGATAAATCTCCGTGGAGAGCCATTGGCAGATTAGATTCTGGCCAAAAGGAAGCAGGGGTCTCCAGGTGGTTTAACGTGAGATGTTCTGTTGTGCACAGGCAGTGAAGGCGACTCTTACAAAAGATATCAGAATCTCGGAGATGCAGCACATTTTGTTGTAAGATATCAGAATCTCGGAGATACAGCTAATTTTGTTGGATGGCTGCACAGCTGTACCGACTACTGATATTTACGGTTAAGTGCTCGCCGAAAGCATCAGCAAGCGATTCCTACACAGGTAGGAGTGGATTTCTGTTCAAAACTAAGAAGACTGGTATCTGTGGGTATTAAGTGTTGAAGACTACACGGAGGAGGTCTTTACACGTAGTGCCAGGTTTTAAGCCTGCCTCTTATTTCACGACACAGGGAAGAACCTTCAACTTGGGCAAGGAACCATATTCACTGGAAACAAGTTAGTAAAATCATGCAATGCATTTATTATGATACTCTTTCCAACATACCAGAAATCATTACTCCAATTATTACTCAAGTTATGAGGATAATGGCTGTAGAATAAATCTCGCTCCTATGACCTAACCTTTGACCCCATTTCTATGATATTCAACTGAATCGGTAACATATAGTTTCGGAACAACATGATAACGTTTTGTCTCAATCGAAGCATTTTTACGTAAGTTATAACGCATAAGGGCGACGGAATGGATCCTGATCCTATGTCCTGACCTTTGACCTCATTTCGCCCATTTTCAATAGGGTTTGTCCCGAGGTGGTCCCCTACCACATACTAAAATTTTATCGAAATCGAACCATTTTTACGTAAGTTATAATGCATAAGGGCAATAGAATGCATCCCGCTCCTATGTCCTGACCTTTGACCCCACTTCACCCATTTTCAATAATATGCGTCCCCAGGTCGTCTCCGACCACATACCAAAATTTCGTTGAAATCGAACAATATTTACGCAAGTTATGACGCATAAAAGCAATGGAATGGATCCTTCTCCTAGTCGTGACCTTTGACCCCATTAACCCCATTTTCAATAGAGTTCGTCCCCAGGTGGTCCCCTACCACATACTAAAATTTCACCGAAATCGAACCATTTTTACGCGAGTTATGGTGCGGACAGGCGGATGGAAATAGCTGGAGCATATACGTTTCTTCAACCTACGGTTGGAAAGCGTAAAAATGATCAATGGAAGTCGGAACTTTTTACAGACGATTCGGGATTTTCTCTAGAAAATGATTTGCATTATTTTTACATCTGATCAGAACGGGGCACAAACTGCAATTCCACCCATATCAGTCAAAGAGAGAAGGGCAGGGTTGTAATGTTTTAGTTTGGGCATGAATCTCTTTGAGTAGCCGAGCTGAATTTTATGTGCTTCTCAGCGGTAGGTTGACTGGCCGCAAGTATAGGAATGATACCGTGAAATACCTTTCTTGTACATGACGATAACGCTCGTCTTCACCCAGCGGCATTAGTCGACACGTTCAACAAAAGACCACCCACCGTATGCATTGACCGACCAGGTCTCCCGACTTGAAGCCTATTGAGAACGATTGGGATGTTGTCGGGAAACGTGCTGCTGGTGAGGACCCCCGTCTAAAAACACTTGATGAGCTGATAACGACGTTGAAGTACCAATGGCTATATTACAAACTAGTTCTTGGACACCGTCATAAACAATATCCAACGACGCTGTCGGTCCTGTATTGCTGCTCAAGGTAATCACTCCATATTCCCCCTATAACAGTTTGACAATCCGTGCCATTTTTTACGCGCGTTTCCCTGTACCTTTGATAAATGCATCTCCACAATTTTGTTGTCTTTTTCTAACAGCTACAGTTAAGGTGGTTCCACCTAAAATCTCTGCCTTATGTTTCCAATGGTAGAACTTCTGTACATATTATCCTCGCAATTAATGTAACCCCAAGGATGAAAATTTGCACATCGATAAAACGAACTTTAAGGTATAGCATGGGATACTTAATACTTGCTAAAACATAACCATAATTGAGCAATCCAGCATTTGCTTGTCTGCTGACGTCATCAATGTACTGGTCGCTCCATCTATTAACAGGTATGTACATTACTAAATGAAAAATGATTGATTTTTAATATAATTATGATTATATTTTACCAAGTATTAAGTATCCCATGCTATACCTTAAAGTTAGTTTTATCGATGTGCAAATTTTCATCCTTGGGAATACACTAATTGCGAAGAAAATATGTACAGAAGTTTTACCATTGGAAACATAAGGCAGAGATTTTAGGTGGAACCACCTCAAGTGCTCGCAGTATACTGTATCACACGTTGTGACTATTTTGTCTGTAAATTATTCATATAATTTGTTACAATTTAGATTTTTCGTAAGTTTGGGAAATCAGTGTACATTTGAACATGAAGCCTCTGAGGTCTTTCTTCAACTTAAAAAGCACGCAAAAACTAACTATGACCAGAGTAAGCAATGCAATAAACATTTCTTATTAGGCTGAAATTCTTAATCAGTTAAATATTTTTATCGCTGGTAGTTTTTATTCCGGTGATATTTCCAAAATAATCCTCTTAATGTAACAACAAGTAATTCATATAATTTCGCCTCTTACAGTGAGCCAGTAGCCGGAACATCTGGAGGAGTTTCAGGAAGTAAAGGTGAAAACTATCCACAGTTAAGTTTACAGCCGGCACACAAAGAAACTCAGTCAGCAGTTTCACTGTCACCTGGGAAATCCGGGTAAGTTAATGGCAAACATTTCTCACTTTTCTATATATACTCATAAGTTACGATATATGCATATACGTACTGATACGTTCATACATACACTGAAGTAGCAAATTGCTGGGAACACCTACCTAATAACGTTATTACCTAAACCCAATAAAGTATTCTTGGCTTTCAAACCAGCCTCAATTCGATGTAGCATGGATTCAACGAGGGCTTCCAACTGGCCTCCAAACCATAGGGCTTCTCTTGGCCTTCAAACCAGCCTCGATTCTATGTAGCACAGATTCAACGAGGTACTAATACAAGGCCCTATCAAAACGTTCTGAGACTAGGCCGATATACAACAAAGTACTTATGTTACTTAAGTCTGGCTATGACCTCTCTGTAGTCTCCTTGGGCAACGATACACCGCTGCCAGCGTTTTTGCCACTGTTGGAACGCTTCCTGGAAGTCCTGTTAGCGAATCGTGTCAAGCACCGTCTGTGGTTTGCGCTGGATCTCGTCCACGGTTTCAAAACGGCGACCCTTGAGCTTTGGCTTCATCTTCGGGAACAGAAAGAGGTCGCAGGAGGCCAAATCCGGCGGGTGAGGAAGGGTAGTCATGCTGTTGCAGCTGCTAAACTGGCGTGTTGCTAACGCTCTGTGAGCTGCTGCTAAACTGACGTGTTGCATATGCTCTGTGGGCTGCTGCATTGTCGTGATGGAGCAGAAAATCGTCCCTTCACCATATTTCAGGTCGTTTGCGGCGAATGTCCTCCCTAAGACGCCGCAAAACATCGCAATAAAATGGGGCGGTTACGGTCTGGCCCTGGGGGACGAATTTACGGTGCACAACCCCACGAATATCGAAGAACACGATGAGCATGCTTTTGGTTGCGCTCAGAACCTGTCGGGCCTTCTTCGGTCGTGGAGATTCCGGGCTCTTCCACTGCGACGACTGTTGTTTGGCACCCGTGTCGTAACAGTAGACCCAAGTCTCGTCCCCAGTGATGGTCCGCGACAGAAACATTGGTTCATTCGCCACCTGTTGACGAAGATCTTGACGGAGTTCGGTCGCTGCTCTAGTTTGCAGTTCATACCGAAATCGCAGTTGTGTTCTGCACGTGGTCACCAAATATCGTGTAGAACAACTCCCGATGTTCACAGAATGACGCCACTGGGCACAATGACTCATGGAGGTCACTTCCCTCGACAGTTGCACGCGCATCCGCGTACTGCCATCTGTTGGCGCGCTACGTACCTAGTCTCGGAACTTTTTGATCGCAGTACGTAAGGCTCTAAAAGTACGTTCAACCAAGCGGACGTGTGGGCGCTCGTCAATTGCCGAATGTCCGCTGGAGGAGGATCTCTGTTACGAATGGCTCTCTCAATCTCATCCCAGGGTACTCAATTGGGTTAAGATCTGGGGACCTTGGGGACCATTTTATCTCTATGAAGTCACTGACGATCCGAGCTTTGTGGCACAGAACATTATCCTGCTGGAAGTAGCCGTCTGAATTATCCCATTATCATGCTGGAAGTAGCCGTCTGAATTATCCCATTATCCTGCTGGAAGTAGCCGTCTCATTATTCACAGTACATTATCCTGCTGGAAGTAGCCGTCTCAATCAGAAAACACTATGCACACATACGAATGTGTCTGCTCCGCAGTGATATTAAGATATCTCGTGACAACCAAATGTTGTGACAGAGGTATTACGGAACCAAATGCCCGCCATATAAAAACAGACTTCACACCATTTCACCACCTCCACCAGTTTGTACATTCGAAGCTACGCAGCTGGAATCTGTGGAAGTGGCCCATTTCTTTTCCTGACAAGTGGTGTTCCGTACCACTGTCTGTTAAAACAGCGTTACCCCTCAAAGTTAAGAGGATTTTAAGGCGATTACACAGTCAGCTAATGTATTCCATGGGCTTGAAATATAAGGCGTGGCTTGATCAGTTGTGGCAATTTTTGACAGGTATGAAACTCTTCTAAAAATATGATTCCGTAACTGAGCTAGGTTTATCAGTGAGTTCAGATTCCTCAAAAATGAAGGCAGAAAATCCCCTCACTGCCAGCATGTTGCTTTAACATTACGAAACGCAACACTTCTCAAGAAGCTGGGCCATTTGCGCTCCGAAACAAGGGCCGGAGCTTAAGAGGAATTAAAGAGTGTTCATCCCCTCCCCAAGGCAGGTACTTCCCCCACCCGAGAAGTAGGTGATTATGAAAACTCTAAACCTTTATATTTCTATAGTTCATGAAAATTAATTTCATATAAAACACGATCAATAGGATACTTGGCGGGAGATTTTTCTAAAGCTTTTGCATGGCCGATGGCAACTCCCGGTTGACTTTCACTTTTCTTACAAAAATGGAGGCGTGTTCGATGAGAACTCTGTAATTGGGGGTCTCGGAGGATGAAACGAGGCAGAAATCAGGTTTACTTCGAACCAGTTTAATTTTCACATCCACTAAATTGAGAAGCAGTCTATTTTGAAAAAATAAATCACAGTGCAAAGTTCCAATCATGTCAAACGTTTTGCTGTCTTTCACGAGCTCGCGACGTTGATGTAATCCTTTGTTTGTTGCAGCATTCCTGGGATTAATTTCGTTCAGATGTCCGGCTGTATTGTTGTAAAACCCTTCACATGCTAAATAGGATTTCTTTGCGTCTTCTCCATAATTTAATAGAGTTTCAATATATGCTCTGTTTAAGATTACGTGTTGCTCGAGGACGAAATCACTCTTTCGTTTAAACTAACATCAACTTGGGAAAACAGAGAATGAAGAAAACAGTTAATGGGTCCCACGGGCTCTTTGTCAGCTATGACAGAATTGTCAGCTTTCACAATTTTAATTTTCACGTAGAGTTGGCTGGAAGACAGATCCATGCATTCTTCTCCACTCCCAGAAATATTAAATTCCAGAGGTCCTCCATCTCGAATGTTGGCCAAGGGGTGATATTCGATCCATTGTCATTTTTCTATGCTCGTTTGGGTGGGCGGTAAAGCAAATAAATCAAGTTCCGACTTTAAACATACGGAAGAATGACTGTGAAGCAGAGCCATGGTTTACGGATCGAAAATATCGTGTGCTGTCGTCTTGGTTTTCTTTGAACGAATGATGCGTTTCTTCGTATTTCTCTTCCTTTTAACGCTTCCTCCCAACATTTTCTTCACTTTATTAGCTGCTTTGTCAGTGAGAATTTGTCCTGCTTCTTTAGCTCGTTGTTTGGCTGTTGATTTTGCATCCTTTCCTTACATTAAATCATTTGCAAGGTCGACCCCCGTTCGCAAGACTTGTTTTCCAAGCGTTTTTGCACCTTGCTTGAATAATGGTACCGCCGCTCTAAATAATGAGCGAGAAAGTCCTCCAAGTCCATACCCTTTTTGAAGGGGTGCTCCTTGATAGTAGACTAAACCTTTTCCAGTTTGATTGACGTAATAATCCTCGAAGGATTTTGTACAACAGCGGTATGGTTCATACATGACTACAGAGCCTTGAGATTTCACGATCGCTCTCCCACGTTCAAATGGTACTAATTGTCCCGAGTGATTCCTTAAAACGATTTCTACGGTTTGGAAATGTTTTCTTGCTAGAGGCAAATAATGAGGGCGGTTGTATAAGGCGCTCACTACATCTCCGTCTTCTCCGCTCACTTTAACGATGCGAAGGAGAGGAGCAACCATGTCTCCCACATTCTGAGGATCCACAATATCGCTGTACACGTACAATAGGGAAAACGATGTGTTCAGATCGGCTACGAAATTTCCATGAATTGTGACATCACTCCATTCTGATGCTGAATACACTCCAGGTTGAAAACCTAGAATTTCAGCTTTTCCAGGAAATAATTGCAGCTGAGAACCAAGAGTTAAAGCTGCTTTGACACGTCTCGTGGTTTTATTAAAAAAACATCGTAATTTTTTTCGACCAATGCTGGGACATGGCTTTTACCACGTCTCCCACAGAATCATAATATCCAGCAGGGATTTTTGCTGCTTTCAGTTGACTTGGACCGAGACCGTAAGCAAAGGAATTTGAATTTACATTCACATTAAATCAGGAATGAGGGTAGATGAGTTCGACGAGTCCCACTTCCCAGTCACCATTGAGTTCGATCTGGGAAGGAAGACGTGTGATGAAATGAGAAATTTTATTGTCTGAAAAGTAGCGGAGGGAGCTGTCGCTGGGTAACGTTAGATAGAAACTCATGTTGACGAATGATGTTTCATCTAAATAAAAGGTCGGTTTTATAGAGAGGTCAAGTCTTCCGCGGGGATGCAAGCATTAAATTTATCAAGATACCCTTTAAATTTAACAAAGTATTCCATTTTTCCTTTTCTTTTACGTTTCTTTAGAACACGTTCCACAGGAAAGGCCTCGGACAGAGTAACGTTTTGAAGCTGTTCGGCGTAAAAAGTTCCTTCCAACTCTTCATTCAATAAATTTTTAACTTTATAGACAGGAGGGGATCTGGGAACAAGACCGCTCACAACAAAGATTTCTTCCGTCCAATTTGATTCGTATCCTTCCTCAAATGTCAATTTCGCTTTACTAACCCTCACGTTATCTCCCACCTGAAATTTATAGGACTGTTTTTCCCTCTTGAGATCACCATACAGATTGAGAAACACTTGCTTTTCACTATCTTTGTTTATATCTACAGGTTTCATTTTTATACTTCGATGGGGAGAATGATTGTAAGAACTAAATCGTTGAGCACGTCTATGAATTTAAACGTATTTTGACTTGTAAAGTATCGCCACATGCGAGTTTTGAGCGTGCGATCGAATCTCTCTACAACACTTGCTTTCGTCTCGTTGTTCGTTGTAAAGAAATGCACATCGTGCTGTGTTAAAAACCTTTGAAACTCTTTGTTCTTAAATTCAGTTCCTTTGTCTGTTTGAAGTTTTACTGGTTTTCTATCTTGGAAAATCTGGGAAAATGCTTGAATGATATGGAACCCCGACTTTTGCTTTAAGGGAATCGCCCATGCATATTTGGAAAATATGTCAATGCATGTTAACAAGTAACGAAATCCATCGTTATATTGACTCAAACTGGAGACATAAGCTACGTCTGCTTGAAACTGTTGTCCTATTTTATTCACCATCACTCTATTTCTCGGAAAATGTCGTCTCACCGGCTTGTGAAGGGTGTACGTTTTCTCCCCCTTCAACCATTTCATGACGTCTTTTTTCTTGACGCCTTCTTTTTTGACAGCACGGTATAAAGCATCGAGACCACCAAAACTTCCTACTTTCTGAGTTGATAGATACGTCTGTTTCATCATTTCCTCCATTACAACAGTTCAACGAGAGACGATCCACCGTAACAGAAAAACTCATGTTCACACAAACTCGATCACAACTCAAATAATATCCACTCCCCCTCACACACCATTTTAAAAGAAATTCCAAATCCCCTAAAACATTTTTAACACCGTGAAAAAACCTCTTCCTCTTTCAAGTATCGTTTTCCAATGGTCGGGTGGTCTAGTGGGAAGAATGCAAGCTTTCTAAACGAAGTGTTGTTGGTTCGAATCTTGCTGGGATCATCAGAGCATTTAACAACTCACACAAGTTCTAAAAATATATGTTTTATAAAGGGAAGAAAAATTCTAAGTTGATTAAAAAAATCAGAAGCACGGAAATAATTCCTAAGTTATAATAAATAAATATTTCCTAAGTTATAATCAGCACGATAAGAGTCAACGTTCTTATCTCCCGCCATTTCCGGTAGGGGAACTCTCGTGAGGAGCAACCGTCAGGTGCTTCCCCCTTCCTGTGACGACCCCCCCCGCGACCCCCGTGAGGAGCACAATGTTAAGTGAATGGACGTCAGACATAGCCTTTTCTACTACTATCACTTCAGTAAAGACCAGGTTCGTGATTTTTTTCTTTTTTTGACTGAAGGTTTAACGACCACTGTGGGTAACTCAATGGAATATAAGCAGTCGCCCCGTCTCTAATTTAGGGTCAGTGGTTCCAGGGAAAGAAGAGAGCCAGTGCCGTAAGACAAACATAACATGCATGCCTCACCGGGATTCGAACCCGGACCCTTCACAGACCTGCCAGGTTTTACGGTTTACCCGTAAAATTTGCGGAAATGTGACTTGTTTTACAGTTTTACGGGCAAAATGTTAATTTTACGGATTTGGCGATTCTCCGAGATTTTTTTCTTTTTCTGATGATTTTGCACCCACTATTAAAACTTTTTTTTTAAACTTAATCCAATTAAAGTAAAGTGCCGATGAAAGTTACGAACACGTTTTTAGTTACATGTGTTTATTTGGGAACATTTTGCTGCAGTTTTCCCACGGTTTAGGTTATTGTTTTGCCTTTTTTTAAACACTAGAACACCAACCAGCTGGGCTTATTTAACCTTCGGTTTGGTTCTCTCCCTCTCTTGTGCACGCTGTTTCCCCACCCTTTTTTTTTTCAGATAATGCATTGTTCATCTCCCGAGTCGCAACTTCTCAGAAGCCAGCGTGGGGTGTGTCCGCGTTGGAGCGGGTGTCTTTTATCTTTATTCCTCCCAGTTTGAAATGCTATCTCAGAACGTAGTTATCGTAGAAAAAAATTCAAACAGATTTTAAATCATTGGAATTTTTAAGCCCAGATCGAGGCTACACTCTAGAGTTCGGCCCCAATCGTCTGCTCGCTATCGTGCGAATGGAATGCCGGGAGAAATGGCGCTGCAGCTATCGTGCGAATGGAATGCCAGGAGAAACGGCGCTGCACTGCGTCGGCGTTTTCTCCCGCTTTGTGTGTGTTACGTAATCGCTGTTTGCTGAGTACGTCTTCCTTCTTCTCTTCGCCCCGTTCTAAGGGTTACGTGGCTTCTGTTTTTATGAGTTTGCGAGTGTATATGTGTCATCGTTTAGGACAATTCAGGTGTAGGAAGAATCACGTTGAAGCTGCTTGTATTTCTCTTGATAAGGTGATGACTCTTTTGTATTGTTTCGCCAAAGGATTGTCCTACGATGATGCAATTGAGGAATCTTCCGAGGGTAGGGTTTCCACATCCTCTGCGACAGTCAGTGACTGTTATCAGTCTTGAAGAGAACTAGTCGCAGAGTTTATGATAGCTTACGAACAAGACGAAGGACAGCTTGGAGGCCCTGGTGTCATCCTAGAAGTGGACAAGGCTGAATTTTTTTTTTTTTTGGAATTTTAACGACCACCGTGAGCAACTCAATGGGCTATAAGCAGTCCCCCGTCCCTAATTTAGGGTCACTGGTTCCAGGGAAGGGAGAGAGCCAGTGCCGTAAGACAAACACAACATCCATACCTCACGGGATTCGAACCTGGACCCCTTTCGGACGAATGATCAGAAGCCATCGCTTAGACCACTGCGCCACCGGGACGGCAAGAGGCTAAGGTTGGAAAGCGGAAGTATAATCGTGGTTGTCTCGTTGATGGCACCTGGATCCTTGGCATCTCTGAACGAGATTCGAAACGATTCAGGGTTGAGATCTGCCCGCAGAATAACCGCTCTGCTCACACATTGTTGCCGCTCATCCAGAAACATGTTCAACCCGAAACTACTGTCAGGACGGATCAGTGGGCAGCGTTCCTCAATCTCCCATCCTGTGGTTTCCAACATCTGTCAGAAAACCACGAACTCAATTTCGTCGATCCGACTACTGGGGCGCATACGCAAGGTGTTGAGAGCAATTGGCGGCTCCTCAAACGCACACTATCTAATGGCATTCACAAAGACCACTTGGCCGACCACATTCTGTAATATTTATTCCGACGAAATTGTCGTCTTTCCTCTGAACACTGTTTTGAGATGATGATTACTATCATCAAACAGTTCTTTCCTAGTACGTAATGTTTTCCACTTAAATATTTTTTTATTTTTTTTTTTTGATTGGAAGTTTAACGACCACCGTGAGCAACTCAATGGGCTATAAGCAGTCGCCCGTCCCTAATTTAGGGTCACTGGTTCCAGGGAAGGGAGAGAGCCAGTGCCGTAAGACAAACACAACATCCATGCCTGACCGGGATTCGAACCCGGACCCCTTACGGACGAATGATCAGAGGCCAGCGCCTTAGACCACTGCGCCACCGGGGCGGCCTTAAATATTGGTACTAGATACACAGGTTCTCAATGAGGAGGATACACTTCTTTTCCCTCGTTATAAATACTTAACATCACTTTAACTACTCACATTCCATAAAGCCATATTACAAATTAAACCCCTTCCTTTCAAAAATAACACCCCACTGCATATTTCGCGTCCCTACCACTCCTCCCGCACAACACACACACCGATTACGTAATGCACGCAGCGAAGGAGAAAAAAAAAGCCGACGCAGCTGCAGCGCCACCTATCGCGAAATGTTTCTCCCGGCATTCCTGCAGCGCGTTAGCTGAGCAGACGATTCGGGGCCGAGGATTAAATTGCATCCAAACATCGAATATAATGCACACTGCTACATGGATACAATGAGTAAGGTATGTTTCCAGATATTCAGGCGTCTGCTCTCCGCTGACAATACTAGCGGATGTCGCTTGCTTAATTACTGATGCCTATCTGCTTGGAAACGGCATCTCGTTTCCCAGAGCGTGAGAATTTCAGAAGCTCTTTGTCACATTTCATTTTCAAGTAATGCATAGATTGGAAGCAGAGTTATCAACAAAATAAGATATACCCTTGTATATCTTATTTTGTTGATATCTCTGCTTCCAAGTAATGCTTGGAAGCAGATATATCAACGCCGCCCCGGTGGCGCAGTGCTCTAAGCGATGGCTTCTGGTCATTCGTCCGTAAGGGGTCCGGGTTCGAATCCCGGTGAGGCATGGATGTTGTGTTTGTCTTACGGCACTGGCTCTCTCTCCCTTCCCTGGAACCAGTGACCCTAAATTAGGGACGGGCGACTGCTTATCGCCCATTGAGTTACTCACGGTGGTCGTTAAACCTCCAATAAAAACAAAACAAAAGATATATCAACAAAAATAAGATATACCCTTTGAACAATGTTCTGGAACAATCTATTGCTCTTGTATGCATTTGAACCATATTTTAAGTTCAGTTAATAATAATTACCCATATCTATGTGGATGCTTTCATTCTAAGTTCGTCTGAACACATATTAACATGATACAAAATCAACATAATGTTTCTTCTCATTAGTCCGTTAATATATGTTTTACTAATAGGCATAATGTTCAGTTCATTATTTCTTTGGACATAAATAATGCGCCCGCTCTCACAATCGGATTTTTAGTCCCGCAGATATATTGCTGTAAACGGAAATGTGAGCTAACGCCATCTAGTGGAAGACTTGTGCGTTAAGAAACATTTGAAATTATATGAGAAACATTTCACAGCAGAAACATTCTCCCAAAAAAGAAAGAACTTTTTAAACCAGACGCTTAGAAGCAAGGATATTGACAAAAATAAGATATGTGCCCTGTGGCGAGAAAACTAAGAGCTATTTTAAGCAGCAGGTGTTCTCAAAACGTTTTCCGAGGTGAGCGGTATCGGTTTAAGAAATAATTTTTTCAGTCGACTTTTTCAGAAGCTCGGATTTTGCTGCAAATACATCAG
The DNA here is from genome assembly GCA_039090855.1 of Macrothele yani. Taxonomy (NCBI): domain Eukaryota; kingdom Metazoa; phylum Arthropoda; class Arachnida; order Araneae; family Macrothelidae; genus Macrothele; species Macrothele yani. Next base: position 49,285,529 of record CM077013.1, on the reverse strand, counting down.
AAGCAGAAATAAACTCTTACGCCTTCTGGTGGCCAAATCATACTTTATCAAAATTTAGAAATTATATGCAAAACATTTCTCATCAGGAGCAGTATCTAATGCAGAAAGAATTTTTCAAATCGAAGTTTTAGAAGCGGAGATATCGGGAAAACTCCAATTACCTTTGCGCCCCCTAGTGGAAAATCTATGCATTACTTGAAACTATATGAGAAACATTTCGCACCAGAAACGCTGTCCAACAAAGAAAGAATTTTTCAAATCGTACTCTTGGAAGCAGAGATATCATCAAAAATAAGATATACATCTACGCCCCCTGGCGGGAAAAGTATACGCCATTTTAAGCAGGAGGTGTTCTCAAAACGTTTTACGACGCGAGCTGTAATGGTGTCTACGAAAAAAATTTCAGTCGACTTTTTTAGAAGCTCGGATTTTGCTGCAAATACATCAGAAGCAGAAATAAACACTTATGCCCCTGGTGACCAAACTAGGCTTTATCAAAATTTTTAAATTACATGAAAAACATTTCTTATTAGGAGCAGTATCCGATGCAGAACGAATTTTTCAAATCGGAGTTTCAGAAGCAGAGATATCAGGGTAAACACAAGTTACCTTTGCGCCCTCTAGTGGAAAATCTATGCATTACTTGAAAATGAAACTGCGTCTAAAACAGTCTTTGTTATAAATGGCATCCAAAGGAAGAAATAATTTTTTCAATTGGATATTTAGAAGCAAATATATGCAATAAAATGCATTTTAAATTCGATATCATCTGCATGTACGCCCTATAACGGCGAAGTTGCGCATCCGAAAAACTCGGAATGCCAGGATCATCATTCTCACATTTTATGCTTCCCAATGCAAAACGAATTTTTCAAATCAGACTAATAGTTGCAGCGATATGGTGTCCACGGACGGACGGACGGACGGACAAACCGATTTGTATGCACGATCTTTTTTACAAAAGACGTGCTAATTAATCGAAATTCCCGAGATTGCAGTCACGGCATACAAACATGCAGCAGCGTTTATTATGACTTGGAATGATTTGCAGTTTTGGAATCATACTGATTAAAACCTGTTCGAACATCAGTCCTGCTGGCAGATAGCAGTACATGCGAATTCGCCGATTTATGGCATCATCGACACGCGGCGGCCCGATAAGAACCGGTTTAAACCATGGAACTAGGAATAAGACGAGACGATGTCGCCAACTCTTCCCATGCTAGCAAAGTGAAGCCAGGTTTGTACGCTTCCGCGGTGAAAGTAGTACCGCCAGCTTTGGCGTGGTTACCCTCAAGATGCAAAAGCAGACGATTTTCTGAAGGAAAGCATTAGTGAGAACCTGTTCGTTTTCTTAAGATATTACATTGTTTTAAATTATAAGGGAAACGGAAAAGCAGTGGAATAGGTTTCAGAAACTCTTAGGTTTACATGAAAGGAATTACGAAAACTTAGATTTTCATGGAGCAAAAAAGATCTAAAAAAGCGTTTTCGGTACGACTGAGACGTATATGAACTGACGATTTAAAATGTGTTCATACTAAACATAATTTTATAAAGCGTTTAAAATCTTTCTCTGTCTAAGTGGATTATCGTAAAATATTGTTTATTATAGAAATTGTAACGGTCGAACTTTAGGGAATTTGTATTATGAGTGAATTTTTCAAAAGATCGCACTTTAAAGGGAGGGAACACACTTCTGCTGTGTTGTCAGGAGGAAAATTAAAGTAAACAACGACATCGACATTCCACGTATGTTTAACTTGAAGAACAATTATGATTGTTCTTAAGCAAATAAACAAGGGGAGGAGGGGGAGGGAGAGAATATTCCCTATTGAATATTATTATTTAAAAAAACAAAAATTCATGAAATATCTAGATTTTATTTCCAAGCCTTTATAGAAAAAATGGGGAATCTGTGAGCTTGTTGAAAGAAATTTAAGCAAAATCAGACGCAAAATATGACGTTATTGTTCTTTTTTATAATTGCTTTAAGCAATTGACTAATTTTAGTTTCTTCTAATGGTTTGGTTAGAACTGTGGTGGGCTTCAAAAGTTTGAATGTAAATAATTTTAAACTACAGGCCTTAAGGCTGTCTCTGAATGAGTGTTAGGCTTCATCTTCTGTGATAGATGGCGCAAAATATCACTCCTTGGGCGTGGCTTTTACGTCTTGAGGGATTGCCCCAGAAGTTGGTGTCAGCGAATGACTGAAGACCTTACCATATTCAGAATGGAAGTGGTCTCCTCGTTGGCTCCATGATGAAAAAGGCAAAATACAAGCTGTTACGTTTCAACCAATGACATTGTTTGGGGGGGGGAGCTTAGTAGGTAGGCGTAGTTTCTGTCTCAAATTGAAGTGTTTTCTGGTAATGTACACATTTTCTCTTCAAAAAATGAATGTATAGTAGAATTTAAGATGTTCTATAGAAGACAAGATTCCAATCTCACTTTAGTGCCCATTCTTTGATTTCTATTTGGCCTAGATAATTAACAAAATCAGACAGAAATCAGAGATTTTGTTTCTCCTACACAGAAACACTGCCAAGCTGACTTCTGGCACCATCTAGCACCAAATTGGAATACTTTCAAGTCAGATAAATTGAATTTAAAAAAAATTAACAAATTTTTCGGAAAAATAACTGCAACACGTGTTAGCTATGTGTCGTTTTTATTTGTGCTCAAAATTTCAAACTCTACAAAGTAATAGTTTTTGAGAAAATGTGTACAAAAGAATTTGCATTACAGATATATAGCTGAATTTCTGTTACATTCATTCAAAGATAGCCTTAATAGGAAGGAAACTTTTTTTGGGGGGAGTATCTTTTTAAAGGGTGCAGTTTCAAAATATAGCAAGAAAATATACAATTTATTAGTTTGTGGAAATAGGATTTACAAGTCCTGCTGATAGTAGAGGAAATCTGACTAGATAAAAACAGATTTACATAAGCAGCAGAAATAATTCCTACTGTAAGATCTCTTTTAAAATAAATCCAACTGCATTCAAAATATTATACTTCTAATATGAATCACTATTAACAGAGGCACATTCATAATGTAATAAATTAATAGCTTTTAAGTAGTACATGAAACAGACATGTGTATATAACAAAGACTTTTAATTTAGTTTTTGAAATATACGTATACCATTTACAGGGTGTCCACAGAATTATCAAACTTGATTTCCCTGACTTTCCCTGACCAAATATATAAGAAATCCCTGACCTTACACAAATAGGTTTATTTGAGTTTTTCAATATATGTAATGTGCCATGATAATAAATAAAATTGAATTGGCCATGATAATAAATAAAATTGAATTGGATAATTGAGAAACTTATATTATTTAAAAGTGTTTCCGTTTGATGTATAAAGTTTCCCAAATAACTGATTCATTTAATAACTTTATTATTATTATTTTTTTATCGGCCTCCACCTTCCCCATAGCCATCCAACTCACACCTTTTTAATTTTAAGTTTACTCTTTTTTTCATGGTTTTACATTTATTGAAGAAACACTCAAACAAACCCATATACAATATTCAGAACAGTTATTATAAAAATATTACAGTAGGAGCACAGCCACTGTTTTTATATTACACACCACTTTTCTTCTTTTCCCAATCTGAAATCTTCACCTGCAATGCTGCTTCTTCCAACTCTAGTTCTTTGTCTTGTTTCCTTCAATTCCTTTATTTCAGGATCAATTTTTTTTCTTCAGTTTTCTTTCTTCTTCGTTTTGAAGAACACTTTTTCTCAAGATAATCCTGATATCTTCGTCTGGAGGATCTTACAGAAAGAAGAAGCTTTCTATTGATAACAATGTGTTCTACTCCTCCCACATTTTTAATGGCATCAAAAACTGTTCTCTGACAAATCAGGGATTCTTCCAGGAGATTTTCCACAAGAAGAGACTTATAGATAGAAAATCCACCTTCCACTGAAGCATTTCCATGAGACATAATGAGACAAATTTTTATTACGTCCCAAAGTTCACCGAATTGTTTTTGGTTGTCAAGTAGAACACTGTAAAATGTGTCTAATCCAATGGAATCATCATGACTGTATAAAAATTCATCAAACTGAGACTTTAAAGCAGATTGAGCTTCTACACACAATGGAGGATACTGCTTATAGCTTTTTCAGCACAGTCATCTGAAATCCTGTTTACACTAAGTAAAACTTCGAGCACAATTTCCACTCTCTCCTTGCCTAGACTCGGCTGCTGCACTATAATATTTGGGTCCAAACAAGTTACCCCATGGACAAACTTATATTTTAGTGGACTTTTCTCACAAAGTTTTTCAATCACAAGTTTCCTAAATTCAAGCTTAAACTCTAATTTCTCCCTTTCTGAGCACTTCGCTTCTTTTAATAGCTTTCTAGCACTAAATCCAATATAAACTTTCTCAATTGAGAGAAGATTTTCACTCTTTGATACATCTAAAGTTAACAGTTTTGAGACACTATCAGCTTCACTTAATTTGTCAGGCTTCAAGCTTCGTGCCATCACATTTTTCATCAGATCCAGCAAATCAGTATGTAAGAAAGGAATTAAAGGCTTTGGGCTCAGGAACCTTCTCAAAAAGATTCACACTCTGAAGCTATAGTCCTAAATGCAGGCAATTTGCATTTTAACAGTGGACTTTCCATGAGTTCTGCAAGAAACATGTGCTGTTTGCTGGAAACCGATGATTCTTGAACATATTTCTTGATATGATCATAGACAAGCAATGCCCTACTCAAACAATTAACGTTTTCCAACCACCTTACAGTGCAAAATTTCAAAGGGAAATCTTTACATCCAGTAATCATAGTATAATTTGCACGGCGAGCAGGACTATCTTTTAAAAGGTAGTACAAGTTACGCAGAAAGTGATGCATATCCCATTTCACTGCTTCAAGTCCAGTTTTCATAGCTCCATTGACCACGTGAAGACCATATACTCCAATGTCAACTAATAATTTACCATCTGGATTTTCAGTTCTAAGTTTATCTTTCAGCTTTTGAAGAAAGCTGAGATTAACGTTAGGTCCATCCATTGACACTTGTAGCATGTTATCCAAGGGAAGAGGTGCACCTTTAATCAATTTCTCTAAAAGGTCATTAGCTGTTGCCCGTCCTAAAAACACACTACTTAAGTATCTACAGGGGTGCTTATTCTGTGAAATCAAATTTCCTGAAACCAAACCCAAATTTCCTGAAATTAACGTAGATCAATACTTACAAAAAAAAAAACAAAAAAAAAACAATATATGTGTTACATTCGTAATTTATTTCCCAAGTTCTGATATTTTTTTTAAAGAACAGTGGCCTTTATAAAATTTTACTAATTGCAAATTTCCAGTGTTTGGCCCTTCAAAGCTATAAATAATACTTATAAAAAGTAAAATACTGAGAAAAAAAAAATAAAAAAGGCAACTTACAAACTTACATAATTGATGCCTTGCCTGCCTGTGTCAATGGTGTATTTTCTTGTGCAGAAAAGACTGAAATGTATATGACAAAGTTTGTTCAGTTTATACTTTAAATGATTTGTATATTCACGTAATAAGTCATCAATGCTGCTGATGGATGCAAACTTCATACTTCATAATGCTTTAGAAAAAAATTTGGTTATTTTGTTTTTATTTTGCTGCAAATCCTTTGCGTGAGATTTACGTTTACTGCACCCAGATTCCTGCTTTGGTGTTGACAAATTTTGTGTTGGAATTTTAGGGCTCACCACAATTTTGGTACTTACAGAGCTAGCTGCTGATGATTTATTTATTCCAGAAAAATGATTTTCAATTACTTCATGCCTTCTATCAGACTTTTCCTTAGTTGATTTGTGATGAATTTTCCAGCTTTGCAACATGTTCTGTAACAAAGTTTTGTCAACTGCAGTGGTGATCGGATTTTCAACACCAAACATTTCAAACGTTGAACATTTCTTTGCTAAGAGGTTATATTTGATGGTATGATAACTGTCCAAGCTTTTTGCATCTAAACTAGTTCTGTGCTGTGTGGTGATATTATCCATGAAATTAAATGAGCTTTCCACAATTTGCCCATGAAAGCATGAGATGAGGGCTTTTACAAGTTTACCCAATGTGGAGTACTTTTGTATTCCATCATGTGAGCACATTTTTGACACTGCAAGCCCAGTATTCATCAATGCCTTTAGGAATTTTATTTTTTTCACATTTCTCATTGGCTGAGTAATTAAAGATATCACTAATTGCTGTATCGATTTGATATGATCTGATTTCTTCATCGATAACAAGCATTTCGTTAGCAGATAGCACTGAGCTACATGCATCAGTCAATTTTGAAAGAGCTATATAGGTAGTAGTTTGGCCCCTAAGAGAGGGGTCTAACCCTGAAAAACTAATCAGAGTAGAATTTCCCACAGGAAGTTTTTGGATCATGTATAAGGAGCATGCCAGATAACATTCCTTTAGCTCTTTCTTAAATGAAGATACCATATAATCATTTGATGTACTTGCAGCAATAAGTTTTTTGGCTTCTCTTCCAACATAAATAAATTTGTCTGGCAGGTGATTATCACCACTCTTCAAATCTATTTTCAAAAAATCCTTGTGAGTTTTGCACTTTGAGATTATTTCATGTTTAATGAAAAAAGATAAAATTTTCTTTATCAACACAAAAAGTTCAACATGCAATCTATGCAACATAGGTTGTTTGGTCTGAAACAGCTTTATGTATTCATTGAATATAGGCAGAACAGCTTTGTACAGATGGATTTTAAGTAATGTTTTCTTTTGTACCACAAAAAGGCGTTCAATAATTTTATTCTTCCTTTCTTTTCCCATTTCTGTTAAACTTTTTGTTTTCAAAGAATCTTGGATTTTCACAAGTTTGGACACACAAGAATTACTAATTTTTCTTTCCTCATACACTTTATCTAAATCAGACATACAAATTTCTGTCTGAATCTTTAATCCAAGAATAATAGAAGATTAGCAAAGCATCCCACAACAAAAGCATGCGTTCAACTGCTGGGAGCACACACAGCCATCTATGATTTGGTCATGAAAGCGGGGAGAGAGTTTTTGAATTCCCAAAATCGTACAGATTTGGAAAAATAGTTCTCTTTTGTCAACACTTAGCAAGTCAAAGTGAATGTTGTCACACAATGATTCAATGTGCATTTTAAAAGGAGCAGTGAATCTTTTTACACTGTTGTTAACAGTATGGCAGCTATCACCATCATTATGAAGTAGATGTGGAGCTTTGTTGTTAAGAACTAATGTTTATACACCATTTTTTTTTACCTCTCATAGTGTTGCACGAGTCCATCAGGAGACTAATTAGGTTACTCCAAGGAATACCATTTCCTTGTATTAAATTTACTATTTTTGAGTAAATATTGGCTTCAGTACAAACCTGAAGTTGAATCGATGATAAATGTTGTATTACGACTTCTTGTTGCTCAGGGCAAAAATATTGTGCAAGAATAGTTAAGACACTACAATTTGCCCGACTTGTGCTGTCATCAATATTTAATGAGGAGGGAGTCTGTCTGAGGGTATCAACAATTTGGTTTTTTATTGTACGAGCAAGGCCATCTCTCATTTTGTATGTAACAGTTGACCTATTCATACTTAACGCCTATAATGCCTTTGGGTCCTTTGACAATGTCTGAGCCAGTTTTATAAGTTGAGGCCCAAGTGTATAGGGAAGAGAGTGTTCCGCTATGAATGAACATAAAATTGCTTCTGATCTAACTGTACGGGTACTTAGATCTAGTGGCTTTTCATCACCAGCAGGGTTTTCTGCAGACGTATAAGAATACAAGTTCATTGAACTCTTTACAGATGTTTTTGAAGATTTGTGTTGTGAAGAATTTGAATGGCTTACCAATGCTTTTACACCATCCTTTTCATATTGAATGCTTTTGTTGCACCAAATGCAGAAACATTCCCCAGGAGAATCAGTTTTTCGACACCATATCCCAATGGCGTCAGCGTTGGCATCTTGGTTGGTTGGTTGGTTATTAGATTTTAATGGCGCAAGGGCCATGGTTGGCCAAAGAGCGCCAGACACAAGACAAACAGACAAAAGTAAAAAAAAAAAAAAAAAAAAAAAAACGGGGCATAAATCGCAAAATCTGGCTGACCAAGTAAAACCGAACCATGAGTACAAAGGAAGGGCCAAAAAAGACAATGAAACAAACAGTATGAAAAACATGGTACAATGGTGAGAAACAAGCCGATTAAGTAAAACTGAGGAATGAGAATGATGCGTTGGCATCTTGCTTCTGAAGCCAATCCCAGCTATATTTATTGCGGATATCTTTTTCCAAAACTTTTATGAGCTCAGCATCAGAATCTTTCAAAAACTTCGTTATCATAAATTACATGCGATGTAAGGAACAGAAACCATTCTGTAGAATAGCACTTCGCCAGGAGGAGCAGCAAGGATAACCAGTGGTCCCCAGTGCAGCAGCAGTCAAATGGAGCAGGAACAAGTTGAAGTACTTAGAAGTGCAGTAAACTCAAGTTACCATACTACTGAAGCAGGGTGGGGGAGAGATGAAGAGGGGACAGTCACCCACATCCTAGACTCAGATTTCTCTGCATTTTAAGAAAGCCAGAAGGTCAAAGAGTGCATTGAAACCAATGACAAAGATTTCCTGAGCAGCAACCAGCAGGCGTCCCAAAGGGAAGGGGGAGGGGATGAACAAAAAGTCAGCAGAAAGATCCTCCCTAGATCTCTGTGATGATGAGATGAGCAGTCTTGAAGGTCAAAAGCAGCAGACAGAGTGGGTGGGCCACTAAGCCCTGGGGTGGGGCAGGAGCAAAGGGGCACTGCCAGGAAAAGAAAGTGGTGTTTGGAGTAGCTCTGGGCAAACCCAGCACCAAACCACAAAGGAAAGCAAACAGTTAACACACTTTTAGAAGACAAATATAACATTAGGTGGGGGTGGGAGGGAATCTTTCCCTGCTGAATTGGGTAGACACAGAGTGGACCTGTTTCTCTTCTCCTCTGTGGGGGTAGATTGGCAGTTAGATTTCCCAACTCCCAGTGGAATTGAGTTTTGCTTTGGCCACCAACCAAGGGGGAAAACAGGGAAAGGACAGTGACAGGCCTTGCCACTGGCTATAAAATAAAATTTCTAAAAAAAACAAAAACAAAAAAGAAAACCGCCGCAAATTTCCGTGGGAAAAAAAAAAACGCTAAAAATTCCAGTAGAACGCCGAAAATTTCCGTGAAAAAAAAAAAATAATAATAACGCCGAAATTTTCCGGTGGGAAAAAAAAATAAAACGTCGAAAATTTCCGGAGTACAACGTCGAAAATATCCGGAATTTCTGGAAATTCCGGAAAATAAGCACCCCTGTATCTAGTGGAAACTTTTTGCAGATTGACATCCCAATAACGAACAAACTGATCCATTTGCCCATGCTGAGCAATTTTGTTTAGTGATTCATCAAAACAAACTACAAAGTCAGTGCACTGCTTCAGATCGTCCATTAAACACTCTTTGAAATGTGGTGCCAATCCATGGTTTATCACATAAGATGCTTTGCTTTTGCCTAAAGTAAATTTTGAAGGTTTTGAAGGGTGTCCACATTAACTAAAATGTTTTGTTAATCTGTGTACAAGTGTTCAGAGACATTCGCTTGGACAACACTTCCATGGCCCATATTATTTCCGACTTTGTTGCATCATCTTTCACTACATAAGCATTAAGGTCACTGGGCTTCACATCATCTTTCACAACATAAGTATTTGAGTCATTAGACTTAATATTTTCTAGAAGTACTGATTCCACATTTCCTGAGCTTGTTGATGGCAAGAGTTCATTATTACAAAGAGAGTTCTTTTTCACAGAGGAAGTGAAAGAAGCAAGACTGGGCCGAGACATTTTAGCATGGATGTTTTTCAAATGATTAGGGCCATTTCTGTGGCTGGAGACTGCTCGACGCCCCATGTTGCTAAGCTTGAAAGTTTTAGAGCACACTTTACAAAATGCTGATTCATTGTCACCGTTCACAGCAGCTATCCAACCAGAAAACTTAGGATTTAATTGTTTGTCCAACCATTATTCATTAAACACACAACGCTTTGACATTGCTGCAGTCTTAATTGCCTTTTAACAAGGTATAACTTATATCACAAATTTTCTTCTATTCCTTTGCCTAAAACAAAAAGAGAAATGTTAACAAGTAATGTAACACAACTTACAATAATAGGTAGGAAATACAAGGTTACATTAGTAGGAAGGGGAAGTTAGTGACTGTCTGCAACACCAAGTGCAAGTTTGTTGGGGATGAGGGCGTCGCTCCACGACGCTGGGTTAAAACTAGTTGTAGTCTAACTGTGATTGAAATTTCCCTGACTTTTTTAAATATCACTGATTTTCCATGACTTTTACAAACATTTCTGGCATTTCCCTGACCAATTTTCATTTCCTTGAATTTCCCTGACTTTCCCTGATTTCCCCTGACTTTCCATAATGTGGATAAAGAATTCATTGAGGATAAATCCTGCAGTTTGTTGCTAGCACAACATATGTTCAAGAATAGGAAAATCTGATCACATAAGGTGTGGTTAATCAACACAACAACGTGATTCATTTTAGCTCTAATGACAGAGAGCACTGTTAACAGCAGCCTATATGCAATGCACATTTAACCTACATTTTATGGCCACAAAATTTATGGATAACTAATCAGAAGTGCATGGGAAATATAGAAGTGCAAATTTTCTGCCATCAGATACTAAATCATCTTTAGTTCACTGTTATCCATGTAACATCTCCAGTACCAAAATCTGATTTCCAAAAATAATGCTGACCTTTTAAGCTAGAACTTCTTACGACAGCCTATTTCATCTGATTAGTTAAGTAATAAAGTTTTCACTCAAGTAATTTATTTGTTTACCATAACTATACATTTTCATATATTGCAATTAATATCTTTATAATTTTATGCTGTTATATTTTTACTTCAGCCGAATTTAAGATCAGCCCCCCCATTTCTGTCATCAAAAAGCCTAGCTGTGAGCTGCATTTCACTCATTATGTACTTTGTAAGTTGTAGAAAATATGTCAGTACTATCATTTCCTAATGGGGGTTCAATATACCTCTAGTTACACAAGACAAAAGAGAATGAGCTAGTTAGAACATGAAGAAATATTATGAGTCGATGCCCACATACATATTAAACTTCTTGAAGTCCTTTTTGTATATGCGAGAAAAGAAAAGCTTACCCAACAGTATTTGCAGCTGGAACTTAGCTTACTGCTGTAATTCACACCATTAAAGGCAAATGTTTGTATGGAAATTTATATGTAAATCCAATACAAAACACTTATCTCAAATAGTTAAATCTCATCTTCAGTAACCTTCACTAGCAGCAAAATGCTTTCCTTCACATACAATGGGTGCCACACCAGGTATGAGTGTCTTTTCTCTTAAAAGGCTTAGTCCTTCAGTCCTAATGGGAAAACAAAAAATGAATTGTAAGAGATGCATGGATACACAACAAGAATGCCAAAGAATATAAAAAATATATAATATACAATATAGGAAATCTGTAACAACTATCAAAATATTGGGTACAAGATATTTACACTGATGTGCAAAACAGTACAGGCTAAATTGAGCTAATCAGAACATGAACTGTGAGCAAATAAACCACAATAATTATTTGAATGTTTCAGCTACCACAAATACCTCAGCTTTGAAGAAATCACAATCTGTTCATAAAACAGAGACAGGTCATAAGCTCGATAGACAAACCACACATGCCACACCCACTGTGCAAAGAATGACCTTTTAGCTACATCTCACTGATTTTACCAAAAAAAGTAAGATATGGTGTAAAGGAAGAAAAGGTAACAAGAAGGACTTTAAATATCAACAGAAAACCAAAAGGGGAAAGTTTAATTAGAGCATATATGCTGTAGAGCTTTAATGCTGTAATTAATATTAGACAGGAAAAACAGACTATTCATGAGAGTTAAAATGCATGAAAACAATGTTTAATCTCAGAACACAAACACTGAAGTGCCAGAAAAACTGGTACAGATGAGCTTATGCAAAATACATAGCAGCGTCACCTATGCGCGTACTCAGTTGCGTCCGCCAGTGCGTATATAAAGCGATAGACATCCTTGCCAGCTGTCAGAGCTGTTTTCGTCATGAGAATGGCAAGTAATAACGATTTAAGTGATTTTCAACGCAGTGTCATAGTTGGCGCTCGTGAGATGGACCATAGTATTTTGGAGGTAGAAATGAAGTTCGGATTTTCATGGACAACCATTGTGACCATCGTCGGCTCTCAAGGATTGCTTCACACGATAGGCGTGCAACACTCTAAAAGAAGAAATAATTTTTTCAATCGGATATTTAGAAGCAAATATATGCAATAAAATGCATTTTAAATTTGACATCATCTGCATTTACGCCCTCAAAGGGCGAAGTTGCGCATCCGAAAAACTTGGAATGACAGGATCATCATTCTCACATTTTATGCTTCCCAATGCAAAACGAATTTTTCAAATCGGACTAATAGTTGCAGAGATATGAAGTTCAGATTTTCACGGACAACCATTGCAAGGGTGTACCGTGACTACAAGAATTCCGACAAAATCTGCAACACCAGTGTGGCCGTAAAAAGACATTGGATGAACGTGACCATCGTTGGCTTTCAAGAATCGTTTCACACGATAGGCGTGCAACACTCTTGCAGGTATAATCGGAATTCAATGCTGGAGCCTCAAAAAGCATCAGCGTCCGGACTGTGCAATGTACCCTGCACGATATGGGCTTTGGGAGCCGACGCCCAATTCGAGTCTCCTTGATGGGTGCACGACACAGAGCTATGCGCCTCGTTTGGGCGTGGCAACACCGCCACTGGACACTTAATGACTAAAAACAAGTAGCCTGGTCTGTATCGGGCAGATGGAAAAATTTGTGTGTGGCGCAAACCCCATGAAGCCATGGATCCCGCCTGTCAACAGGGAACTGCACCAGCTGGTGGGGGATCCGTAATGGCATGGGGTGTGTTTAGCTGGACTTCACTGGGACCCCTGGTACGTCTACAAACGTCTGTGACCGGCCAACGCTATGTGCACATCTTTCTGACGAGGTACACCCGTTCATGTCCTGCATTTATGCTGATGGATTGTGCCTGTTCCAACAGGTCAATGCACCTCCACACAAGTGTTGAGACGCCACATTATGGTTAGAGGAGCAGTCATCTGAGTTTGGGGAGTTTCCATTCCCACCCAAGTCCCCAGGTCTGAACGTGATAGAACACATTTGGGATGCCATGCAAGGCGCTATCGAACACAGGAATCTGAGACCTTGAAATACACCCGAATTGTGGAACGCTCTGCAGGAAGTATGGTGTGTATTGCCTACAGCATATTTCCAGAAGCTAGTGAAGTCCATGCTCCATCGTATTTCTGCAGTCCTGCTCTCCCGTGGGAAACTACCAAGTATTAGACTGGTGTACCAGTTTTTCTGGCACTTCAGTGTACATGCATTACAGAATAGCAACTAAATCCGGTAAAGAAAGTATTTTGTACCAGAAGCGAATGAAATATATTTAACTGATAGTTTATTTATGAAATATCAAAGTAACTGATGATCTTAAAATGTTTACTGCTCTGTAAAATGAATAAGAGAACATGAAGTTTTAGAATACCAAAAATGTGCAGTGACTAGAAATGGGGTGGCCGAAGAGAATCAAATCTATTTTTGGAATGAACAGGAAATACAGGCAATTTAGAGATGCATGATTGCTGTGTTAATAATTCTAATGTATTTCCATGTATTATGAGAATATTTATTCAAAAATCAAAATGTGCATACATATGTTTACAGGGTCATAGCTTGAGAGGAGCCAGAAGTGCAAATCTTCACTGTAAGGTACTCATGTTCGGTCACTTTCAAATGTTTCCTTGTTCATTTGTCTCTTACTTCTATTCTTTTTTTCTTTTGTCTTTCAAATATCTGTGCACCCTTTGTGTTTCAAATTTCACTTTTCTCATCTACTGTGTTTAGTATCACCATCATTTTATGTTTCACATACAAAGTGATTTTGTTGTGAATCAGGAGATATTAACAGTGATGTTTGGCATTGCCATATAATTCCAAGAAGTGGTGAGATCAGTGTCTCACATGCAAAAGTTACTGTTTTAATGTCCTCTGCTAATCCAGAGAATCTGTATTTGTACTGTGAAGTTCAGTTTTAAATAAAGGAGCTCCCTGTTAACTGATCTTGAAGCACACTATGAAAAGCACCTTGTCTATTAGTTTAAAATGAGTATTATTTACTAGCTATGGTCAAATCTGCAATTTGGTATACTGGTCAAGCCCTAAAACAGGAAAAAAAGAAATAGATGAACTTTTGGTAAATGTAGCTAACTCCTATCGTTGTTGTTTATAGTGCAAAGTTTTTGGATATGAACACTGTCATAATTATAGGTGGCTTATTAATAATTTAAAGACAATTATCTTAGTAATGTAGTTATATTGAACATCCTTTTAAACGTGGTTCAGTTGTGAATACCCCTCCGATTACATAACCTACACTATTCCAGAAAAATTTGCTACAACTTTCATAAACAGATCTGTATAACCTACGTAAACCTAGCGACTTCTTTAATTTTGCTATAAATTTAGAACATTACATAATATGCTAAAAGCAAGCAAATCACAGTAAAATATACAGTTGCCATTCACAGTAAATTGCAATCGACGATTGAATCCCAAAGAACTTAATTAAACCTAGTAAACGGAAAATAAAGTGATACTAACCGGTGGAATGACATACCTGGTATTTTCTTTTTAAATTTATTTGCACAGCCGAATGCCACACAGGATCCCATGGAAACTAAATATGAACAAGCTAAAGCATGCTGTCAAACACAGAAAAAAATCTACGCTGACAAACCAGTTTAACAAAAAATATGAGCTTCTAAAAATCACAAATTTTTATTGCTTTCCTATGGCACACAAGACCAAGAGGGTAACCAAGCACGCAGAGGGATATCATAACAGTTAACAGATCGGCTTCAGAAATCTGCGGTTAAGGCGTTTCCTGTATTTCCTACCTCCATTGGCGCAATTGGATTGTGAAGATAGCGGGGGGGGGGGGGGGGACACAACACACGCACATAAAAAAAGTAAACAGGCTTTTATTTTATTGCAGTTTTTTTTTTATCATTTTATTAAGGACTCGCTCAAAATTTTATATCTTCCATTTTATAGAAATGTCTGGTTTAAGTCAACAGCTAATCAATTTACAGTCCGTATGCATATTGCAATCCTTTCTTTTATCCTTTTAACAATTTCCTCCTTAGATAACATTTAAGTAATAGAGATGAGCGGAGTGATGCAATGAGTTTTATTGGAGGAGAATGATCTCCATAATTTTATTTTATGGGGTTTTTAACTAGTGTTTTTTAAACAAAAATCAATTTTAGAACAGTGGCGGCCCGGGGTTGGAAAAATAGGTGAAGAGGTACTAGAGCAGTATGAAAAGATATATACTGTCTACAATGGAAATCCCTTAATGAGGACTTACTTATTTTTTGTATATTAAATCAATTTTTCTTCTTTTAAAGCCGCAAATTTGTCGATTATGTCGTCATAAGATGGTTAGATGGTTGTTTCTTCGTGAGCATCAATAAAATGTCTTCCTGAATAGAAATATTTACCAGAGAAGCAAGTCTATCTTGGGAACTAGTGTTTCTTGAGCAAGTTTGTATTCTTTTAAGAAAACTTCTTTCCACTGGCACACTTGTAGATGGAATTGTTAAACTGAGGAAAACCAATTTATGATCTTCTGTAAAAATGTCTTTGTCTCCGTGAAACACTCGAAGGAGTTCTTGAGTTAATATATTCCTTAATTTTTCATCGGCATATACAAGACTCAGTTCATTTTTAAGGTGCTGTGTTTAGTAAATATGTTTCCGTAAAAATGTAGATTTTCAAGAGCGCGAGAGGGAAAGCATGCATTAAATTATTCAAATTTGGTTGTGTCAGCAAGTCAGACAAATTGAAGTTTCTTACAGTCTTGAAATATTATATCCATTTCCATAAGAATGTTGTCCAAAATTTTAAAATACAATTGTTTATAATTTTGAAAAATTGTTTCCTGTGTAAGAGCAGCATATTCCTGTGCTTATTTCTGTGATTTTGCTAGCTTTTCCAAACTGTGTTTCAAATAACTCATCGTTCCTTTTATGGCTCAAAATTTCACGTTTTTTTTTTTTTTAATTTGAGTTACACAGTAGTTTATGTTTAGTTATTTTTTCTTCAAAAGTTCGAATAATAGATCGGTGGAGCCAAAAATGTAAATTCGAAAGTGTTCATATCATTAAAGAAACCCTTGGCAAGATGAATTGATTTTTTGTCTGATTATTCGCTATTCGTCAGAAATCCGAACACTTCCTTCAATTTATCCCAATCTTCAACAACTACACTTACTAATTTCGAAGTGGAGGACCATCGAGTTTCTTTTATGGTTGGTCTGCATCTTGCGGTTGTTGATATAAGTGTATAAGACTGCTTCACAGAATGGTGAACAAACGAAGCAATTTCACCGAGGCTTGCAAAAAGTATTCGACACTTAGAAATTTAAGAAAAACTCTGGTGTAATACAAGATTCAAACGATGAACTAAGCATTGAACAAAAACAGCTTGAGGAGCTGTATCCTTGACTTTTTTTTCTGTAGCCCATTTAAGTGTCCAGACATTATACTTGCCCCATCGTAACATTGTCCTATTTATTTGTGTTGGTAATCAGACTGTTCCAAAATTTTGTCTAGCATTTTGTATAAAGCTCCTGACGTTCTATCTTCATTCACACCATGGAAACCCAAAAATCCCTCAACAAATACACCTTCTGAATCAACAATAAAAAATTATTTAATTTTTGACTTGATCGTTCATATATTCAGAAATACATTCAATTAATTCATTTTGAATAGTTTTTTTATCCTTTCATATTGATTTTCAATTTCTAAAGAACTTCATATCAACAATGAAAGTAATTCAATGAAATTTCCACGATTTATCGAGCCCATGCTTTTGTCATGGCCATGGAATGCTAGTTCTTGTTAGCTCAAATACAGTATAGACTAATACTGCATCAATCACTGTCTGCAGGAAAAGTCTATTTAAACGAACGTTTTCGTTAAAATGTGTTTTCAAAAGCCTAGCATTCTTCCTCAGGGCTTCGGCAATGGTGTTTTGAATTTTTTCAAAATTCCTTTAAATTAATCCGCATTTCAGGTGTTAGCTAGAATCACAATGTTTATGAAGTGACCGTGTTACACTTAATAAATCTGAGAATCCGTATTTATTCCACGCCGAATGTTTATTACTAAAAAGTAAGCAGGGCAAAAAAAAAATTAACACAGAAGTGCTGCAAATCCATTTATATTCAGTAAACCAACAATTTTTAAAATTATTATTGTTAGATTTACCACTCTTCTTGATTTCGTTCTTGGCAACAATTGTCAGTTAATCCGTTGGTCATCCTTGAAGCAAAATGTCTCTTTTATCTTCATCTTTCCGCAGAGTAAATGGAGTTTGCAATAAATTACAAACAATGTCGTCCACAGGATGCATACTAAAAACTATCACTATCAGTTAAATTGTGCACAAACCTAAAATGTCAGTAAAAGCTTTCAACAAATAATCACAAAGCACGAAAGAACAAATTCCTTTCAGAAAATGATGTACCACAGCACCACAAGGAAACACCCTAGTAGATTGGATGGTACGCTGGTAATCCGCCCACCACCGTGATCTCTCACGACTTTACGCTCAAAAACTGAAAGATGCAGAGGTAAGGCGCATAAAGCTGAAACACTTCACTTGAGCGAGCAGATTGGGGAGGGTGACGTCACGGTTACCATGGCAACTCGGCGGAAAACTGCAGACTTCCGAGCATTCTCATTTCGGCTCTTCACTTGCACTGTTTTGCGTATAAGGATTTGTTTTCCGTATTGAGCGCGCCATGTGAATTAATATCTATTCAAAATTTTGAGTATTTTGGAACTGAATAAAGGCAAAAAAGAAGAAAATACTGAATAAAACTTTATGTTGAGTAAAATAGGTGAATAGGCACTTCACCTACTTCACCTGAAAAGCCGCCACTGTTTTAGAAACACTTACTTGGCTGTTAGTGTTAACTGCAGTGCAGTTAGTGATTTTACAGGTTTGAGGTTACGTTGAGTTCTGTATATATCACAATTTCTCAAACACTCGTCTGCGCTCTTCATTCTTCTCAGAGAATATTTCCATTATTTCATTAATGTTCACACTAAAGTACTTCTTGATATACATGGCAAACAGCTACGGCATTCAGTCGCTGTTGGGACATTGTGCTTCTCAGGTAGGTCTTTAGTCTTCTTAAGGCACTAAAGCTTCTTTCAGCTTCACATGTAGATGCCTGGCACTGTCAGTAGGAGACAAATTAAATGAATGACTTTGCTGAACAACCTTTTTACTTCAGGTAGCATGTACTTAATAATCTGGACAGCCTCAGCTCTTGTTGAGTATTTATAATGCTGACTGGAACATGGCAAGTTGAGCTGTAAGAAAACTTTTGTCAAACTCCAGATATGAAACTATGCTCTGATGTGTCACACCTTTCAGCAGACAATCTTCCAGATCTCCATATTTAATGAACCCCTTTTGGTGGAACCGTGCAGTATGTTGCACGGTTGCTGTGTCCAAAATTTGTAGAAACTGTATTTTGTAATATTCCTTGGGGTTTTTAGCTATGTAATTTTCTGCATTTCCGCAGAAGCACTTCGGGGGATTTCTGGGCCTTGGTAATTCAAGGGGATCCAGATTCATCGAATCAATAATATTCATTGCTCTCTCGAACACAATTTTAAAAGAACTTTAATTTCTTTTACGTTACAGTGTAGCTTTAACAATTTCTACTAATTTAATCATGCCAGAGACCGTTTGGGTTCGGCTTTGTAAGGATTTATTCAGTACTTGTAGCGGCTGCAGTATTTCTTCTGCAAAACACATACCAACAGCTGAAGGTCCCTTTCTAAGTCTCTCTAAAAGGCCTCATGCTCGCATCTGGTGGTGATTGGCCATTTCCTCCAAAACATTTAACACTGATTCATACTGAGTAAGAATTGCCTGAACTGCTACCAAACGAACAGTCCAACGTGTCGGGCAGAGAGGTTTTAGCGTAGTGAATGAACCGGAATTGCTTATGACAATGATTTCATAAAACTCTAAATTTCCCACTTTGCTCAAATAGAACACCTATTTCATTAATTAACTCTAAAGAGGATTTTAATGCAGGGCAGCTCAAGCAAACAGCCTCAGTAACAAGATTGCAGCAGTGGGCTCCACAGTGAACAAATAGTGCCAATGGCTGTATGTCTGATATAATTTTTTGTGTGCCATTATATTCTCCAGACATCTTTGCAGCGCCATCATAAGTTTACCCCCTTAACGGATTTATCAGCAGTTGCAACCGACGAAGGGCATCAAGAATTACTTCACTCGATTTTTTCCTTTGTTTCTTCCGCCAGGTAAAATCCAATAAATTCCTCTCTTGCTCTTAGGTTTTTATCAATGTATCCAATACATATCGACTGCTGATCTTTCCCAGTAATGGCATGCGTGCCGTCTACAATAATGAAAAATATAGGATAAACTTGACCATTGATTTCTGAACAGATTTTATGTATTATTTGGCCAGCAAACATTTCCAAAATTTCGTTTTGAATTTCCCAGCTGGTATTTTTTTTTTTTTTTTACGACACATCCATTCTTTCAGTTCAGAGACATCACCACACCTCGATTCCAGAAGTTTCATGAAATTCCCTTCATCATGTCTATGACCTCGAATCGGCAAACCTTGTCTGCAGAGGTATTTTAAGGTGGACGTCAAGTAATTTTGCTTCCTATACTTCCAATGGGCAAACTTCTGTACACATTTTCTTCACAATTAATGCGTTCCCAAGGATGAGAATTTGAACATCAATTAAAATAGCTTCATTTTATAACTTGGAATACTTAATATTTTCTAAAACATAACCATAATTATGCAATCCAACATTTGTTTGTCTACTGACGTCATCAAAGTACAGGTCGCGCCATCTTTTTTCTGGTTTCAACACTACCAAAAAAAAAGTTATTGATTTTTAATATAATTATGGTTATGTTTTAGAAAATATTAAGTATTCCAAGTTATAATATGAAGTTATTTTAATCGGTATTCAAATTTTCGTCCTTGGGAACACACTAATTGTGAAGGAAATGTGTACAAAAGTTTTTCCATTGGAAGTATAGGAAGCAAATTACTTGACGTCCACCTTTAAGCTCGACACTATCTTTTCTAGGCAAACACGGGTTTTTGCTGCTGTTGTTTAGATTGAGTGGATAATTGGGATTTAATCGGTTCTGATTGTGCAATATGCTTTAGTTGCAAAACACAAGATTTATGTGCTTTACTTCCTTCGTGGACGTGCGATTTTTCGATAGCTTTTTTCCAATTACTAAAACAAGATGTCCTGAAAGTGGTTTCTCGTGACTCGGGAAGAAGAGCATTAAGATTGTTTTCACAAAATTTTGCACAGAAATAGCACACAATACCAAGGTTTTGAATTGAGTGCAACCACCAAAATTTTACATACCAATGGTTTTGGAAAGTCAAAACTCTGTTCTTCAAGGTTTGGACTGGAAGAAATTCCGGATCGCAGCGATATGGTTGCTGGGTAGATGAAATACTTTCCTTTATCAGATCTTTGAGAGAAATCTTCAGCTCAGTTTCTTTCAATGAATCAGGAGCACATACAACTGTATCCTGAACTTGCTCAATTTCAACTACTTTTTTTTTAGGTTTTGAGAACCAATCATCCAAAGATTTTTGCCCTCTTTTCATTTTAAAGACATGTAAATTACAACACAACACGAAAGAGAATAACCACGAAATTCTGATTAGTAACTCTTGTAGGGTCAGATCCAGGCAATTTTCTGTTTAAATGAACAATTTCTGCATGAGGGAAGTGCTTTTTACGTTTGCCGACAGACGCCAGAAAACAATTTCTTTCTCGTGTGACCCGAAGTCTGAAACTGACTACGACCGGATAAAGGGAAGCGGTCATTTCGGGTGCAGCGACTGACACCTTAAAATTGTTTTCGTATTTGGGGTTGAGACAGCCAGGGAAGTTACTACCCTCTCGCCCGGCTCCATTCGATTCTGCTCCGTAGTGATTTGTCAGCGTTCATTTCACCCCCACTCGGCCACTTCCCTCCTTAAACGAACTTTACCTACCCTGCAACGTTCGTGACTGTCATGGGGGAAACTCAGGTTCGAATGCTCAAACCACTAAATATCTGCTGTGCGTCGGAAAGGCACGTTCAGCCGTCGGGTACCACCCCCACCCCCGTAGTAAATAAGGGCGTCTTCTACCTCGATTCCGTGTCACTTTCCTGTCGGGCACTCTAGCCCAAATCTCCTAGTTTCCTATTTCTAAGGGTTGTTTAAGACCTGGGGTCTGACACTCCCTTCCTAAAATCCTCTACATATGATCTAATCTGATTTGGTAGAAAGGAAATGTCCCCCTGACCTTGTAATCTTGTGTAGTCATTCCGTTAAGGTCAGACACTTTGTACCAGTCAAACTCAATCTGCGATTAACCTTTGTGTTTAAGTTTGTTTCTTAGTCTTACTATTATACGTTAAAAAAAAAAAAGAAACAAAAAGTCCAGAATGAATTTTTTTGTATGATTAAAATGCCAATTTTTTCTTCTTCTTTTTGCTGCAAAAGCAAGGGGACACACGTCCCCTTGTAGCTAGCTGCGCCTATGCCTACCTCCATGGTTTAAACATCGTGTTTGCTTCGTGATGGATTCCCATCATTCCTGAAGGATATCCGATGTCCGCGACGCAATCGTGTGATTTCATCAACATCGTACTTCACGATACATCGCATTGCAATAAACCTGTTTTTCAGTAAATCGCCCAGACCAAATGACCCGCGACAAATTCTTTCTGCGAAGCAAACAAGCAGGTTATTGGTTACTTTCGACAAAAAGACCTTTACTGCCGGCTCACAGTTGAGAGAACCGCGGTTGGCAAGGTGCCAAGCAGAGTCTATGAACGCTGAAGAGGAGAACGTTATCACGGTTAACCCTTAAGAATTTGTCTGAAGGAAGGAAATGTCGTCATCGTAATTGGCAAAGACTTCTCCTTTTTAGCTCAAAGCTGAAATTTGATTTTTTCAAGGTAAGGCACAAAAAAAAAAAAAAAAAAAAAAAATTACTGTGACCTACGATTTTAATTCTGTGATCATTTTCTCATTTTATGACCTGGTAGACACCCTGAAAAATTTATGCAGTAAAATGCTACTTAAAAATACTAACAAGAGGCAACATCGCGAGAAAAAGAAATTACGATTACGGAAAAAATCTGACCTCCGTCGACTTTTCATTTTCAAAAGTTTTGTAAAGATGGAATTCCGTCCTCCCACGAACATCTACCCCCTTCCCCCTCCCTTCTGTTTTCTTGTGCATCGATCTCCTGAAAGGCCAAAGTAATGAAAAAACTGGAATTTTTCGAATTCGCGGAAGAATCTCATGCCTGAAGATCAGGAGGAAATTTTCGCGGCTCTAAGCGTTTCCACAAATTCTTGCCTACAGTTTCAAGCTGAAATATGAACATATATGCCATAATATAATATTTAACAAGAACACTATACACAAACGCAACATCGGGAGAACAAAATTACGATTTGGGCAAATTCTTTTTACTCCATTTAACTACTGTTTTCGAAAGCTTTGAAACACGAAACACCATTCCCATATGGAAAATGACCCCCCCCCCCCATATTCTCTTCAGTTTTGCATCAATCTTAAGAATGATCTAAATGATGGGGAAAAAAAACAAAAAAAAAACGTGAATTCTGCAAATCCGCTTTCTCTTCAGTTTTGCATCAATGTATATGATGTAAAATTGAAGAGAAATCGGATTATGTATATCACACAATAATAGCAAAATACATTTTTTTAAACAAAATGAAAATTTGTAGAATCTGTAGTTTCAACAGTGAATTCCGTAGCCAGACAACTAAATCCGTAATAATTGGCATGTACATGTATGACAGTCGTATAATCCACACCTATCAATCATGTTAATCGTGAATCGTAATTTCTGACAGAAAACTGCAATTCACAGGACCGACTCAGAAATCCAAAGATGTAAGAAAGAAATGATCATCTGACTGAAAATGTAACTGTCATTTTGAAGTACTTTTGCGTTACTTTTAAGTTAATAAAAAACTAAAATCGCTAGCTGTTGCACCATTATTGTAGTTCATTTGTTACACTAAAAAATCCGTTGAAATTGTGGACAGTGCATGGCATTATCTTATTTCTGAATATGTTTCAGAGTACCGAAAAAAAAAAAAAATCCTTAGCTAATACAATTAGCATGCCAAAATTAGGCAATGCGATTTGCAGAATGGTTACATGTTACGGAATAGCTCTGCGAGATTCCCGAGAGTCATGGATTCTCACACCATGTAGGCTTCTGCACGCGCAAATAGTAGCGCCTTCCTTGCGGCATATTTTCTGTCAAAATACTTCTAAAATAATATATATATTCTTACAATCTTTTTGTGGTCTATCTCGCTGTTACGTTACATTTTTTCTGTTACCGCATTTTCGGTACTTTCCCAATGACACCATCTCTCCTGATAATTACCTCGCTGACTTTTTAAAATGCTGCACCGGTTTTTTCCCCCTTTATTGGTGCCTGCAGTATCTAAATTTACAACTTTTTAATAGATAATCTATGGAATATACAACAAAAATTATGGTATTTACTGCAAATTACGAAACCTAAAGTATGCAGAAAATTAGGCGCCACGGCCCGAATTTTAGGCACTTGGCGACCAGGTGGATTTGTTGAGCCCTGTCTGTATGTACAGCAGCGAACAAAAGTATTTGGCGAAACACTTTTTCGACGATAATTTTTGTTCTGCTGGACCAAATCGGGTCATTTTGGGATATGATATGTGTTGATTTGTGGGTTACAATGCCACGTAGTTTGTATTTCGCTCAGAGCGAATTTGTCGTTCAAAATGGGCCATATTCAAGAGTCGCCAATTAATACCCATTTGTTTGCTGCATGTATTAATGTTTTTCTTGTGATTTTTGTGCGTTTTGTGATGTGCAGTGTGATAATAAGTCAATCTTAGGTTTTCAGAAATGGGTAAAAAGGCGGAGATCCCTGTTGATGGTCGCGAGGCGGCCGTGAACATGATGGAATCCGGAATGCGCGTCACCGACATTGCGAGGGCCCTGAAGATCTGACACCAGTCCATTTCAGCTATCCTGCAACGTTATAAGAAGACTGGGACCGTCAAGAACAGTCCGCAATGTAGTAGGCCTCGTTCCACTACGTTGCGTCAGGATAGGCGCATCCTCCGTCAATCTCGTGCTGATCCCACCTTGACTGCTGCGGACATCGCCACCGAATTCTGCGACAGCCTGAACGTCAGCCGAATGACATCTCCCGTCGTCTTGTTGCTGGTGGATTGAATGGAAGATGCCCCGCCAAGAAACCACTCATCAGAGTCAAGAATCGAAGAGCCAGAGTTGCGTTCGTGCGCCGTAGACACTGGACCGTAGCAGACTGGAGTAAGGTGCTTTTCACCGACGAGAGCAAGTTCAACTTGTTCGGAAGTGATAGGATCCGATACGTACGACATCTGTGTGACCAGAGATTCAACCCCCAGTTCATTCAGCCGACTGTCAAGCACGGAGGAGGATCGCTCATGGTTTACGGCGCCTTCTCTTGCAATGGAATGGGCCCCATCATCAAGACTGACGGAATAATGACTGGCCAGAGCTACACGAACATGCTCACCAACGATGTCTTCCCATAGGCAAACCAGAACATGCCGCCTGGATCGATCATGCAGCAAGACAACAACCCAATGCACACCTCCAGAGTAGCGAAGGCAGCCTTCCAGCAGCAACAAGTCACACTTTTAGACTGACAAAGCCAATCTCCAGACCTTAACCCCATCGAGCACATGTGGGAGGAGCTGGAGAGACGATGTGCGAAGAAAACCTGCCGGAATAGGGCCCAGAAGTTCGACCAGCTGTCTGCAGAATGGGCGCGAATTCCACAGGTCACCGTCAAGAAGCTAGTGGACTCAATGCTGGCCCATTGTGCAGCTTTTATTAAGTCTCGTGGTTATCCCACTAAGTATTAGTTATTGTTTTGTCGTTTTCTCGTACTTGTTTTCTGTTATCGTTGCATTAAATGAATGTGATACACACCTACTTTGTTGGTCAATTTGTATGATCTTTGCGATTAAGCACGGTACCTGATCTGTGTTAAGGCTTCCGATCCATCTGCATATGGGTCATGTTTACAACTGAATAACACATATCATATCCCAAAATGACCCGATTTGGTCCAGAAGAAAAAAATTATGGTCGAAAAAGTGTTTCGCCAAATACTTTTGTTCGCTATTGTATATATACATATGTAGGGGATTAAACAGTGCTAATGGCCATTTACGAGGCATTTTGCCCCAAATATAAACTATTTTGCCTGCAAAGAACAAAATTAAATACACACCGAAAAAAAGGACAAGCAGGAGAAACAACGACAATGAAGCAAGGTGAGTTGAGTAGAGCAGTAGACACTAGATAGATCAGACCACATGAGACAACTGACACCATAAATTGTGAAGAAGTCAAACAGAATCCCCTTCCCCCACCTTTGACCTTTGCTTTGACACTCTAACCCCTGAAAAGCCACAGACGTTGATCCCACTGGTAAGGTCAAGCAAGGTAAGTCATGCAGGCTACAATGGGAAAAGTAAGGGGGCTGAAAGGAGATCATTTCCAAGAACATTCCAGGGGATTATCTCCCTTCAATGAGCTAGAAGAAAGCTTCCTGGGTGAACAGGTTAGCATATTTACAGACGTACAAAAAAAAAAAAATGGAGGTAGGGTTGCGATACCCATTACTGCAGCGCAAAAATGGGCATTTTTAAGGACTTTTAAGGGCCTTAGAAATGGAAATAAAAAATAACGAGTTCTTAAGGACCGTATGAACCTTGCAAGGGAACAATGATAGCATCCTTCCAATCCCAAGGGACCACTCCTAACTCCCAGCACAACTGGCAAATTTCAGTTAACCAGTCAATTACAGAGTCACCACTATATTTCAACATCTCAGCAGTTATGCCATCAACTCCCTGAGCCTTACTATTCTGAAGAGATTTTAGAGTTCTACACACCTCTTTTCTTGAGATCCCTCCTGTGCTTCCATCCTTCACTGTGACATCATCTGCTTCTGCCTCAGAATCACCTTTGCTTTCTTGATCTAATAACTCACAGAAGTATTCACTCCATCTTTCACTTAACTCATTGGGCTCCAATATCATTTCCACAATCCTATTCTTCACACAACTTACAACTTTGTTTCCCCTATTTTTCCTGTCTCATGTACTTCCAGAAAGTCTTCCTATCTTTCCAAAAAAGCCAATTCATGCCATTCCACCTTCTCCTTCCTATTTTTTGCCTTCCTCTGGCAAACCAGCATAGCTGCTTCATGCTTTTTACATCGATATTCATCCACAGAAACTATCTTCCAACAGCCCCATATAGGCTTCCTTCTTTCTCTTTACTGTCTGTTTAATCTTACAATTCCATCAAGCTTAACCTCCATTGTTACCCACTATTATGGTGCCATGGACCTCTTCAGCAGCAGTGACAACACAGTTCTAAAAACATTCCCACTTCTTTTCTACATCCCTCTCACAAGATTTCAGCTCCTTCAGTCGTTCTCTGAGTAAGTCAGAATAATGCTGATGATCTTCAGGGATGCCTTTCAACCTTTATTCTTCCAATCCCAGGCCTTTTCCTATTCCTTTTCCTCCAACCAACATTCAGTTCCACTTATGACACTACCAAGTAAAGATCAGAACCAACAACTGCACCTCTCATCACACAAGTGTCACAACTAAATGTTTCAGACGCTGATATAGACAACAAAATCTGTCACACTCTTTTGACCAAGAGTACGATTTTCCCAAGTGTATGTGTGGATATACTTGTGGTTGAGAAACGTATTAGATACACACAAACCATTCTCAATGCAGAGTTCAATTAATCTTTCACCATTATCATTCACACAAGGACCATTAAACTTACCCAGAACACTGTAAGAAATTGCATTCTGCACACCTACTCTAGCACTGAAATTCCCTGATATTATAACTTCTCTTTAGCACCAAGCTGGCTCAAAACAGCTTTTAGCTCATTCTAGAAATCTTTCTTCCTATCAGAAGGTTCCGAGTCACAAGGGGGTCATTCCACGTCAATTCACCCAGGGTATGACACCCACCAACTCAGATTTTCATGAAACGTTTTTTTACTTGTTACTACCACTAAGTTACTAATCCATGTCAAATTTTTCCTCTCTAGGCCACATAGTTTCTGAGATATAAAATGTCAAAGTTTTGGAAAATTGCACGTTAATGACGTTTCTGAAACTCCGCTTTTAGATGCAGTATTTGAGAAAAAAATTCATAGTTCTGTGTCTAATCAACATATCGCTACCAAATTTTTACATGTCAAGCAAAATATGTACATTTAGAAAAAAATATTATATAAATCTTGCCTACCTCTAAGAGACATTAAAATTTAGTAAATTTTTTTATAAACAAATTTTTAAGTGCAAAGACGTTGCTTCATTAAGTGAGTATTATGGCATAAGGCACAGGAGTTACCAGAGCACTTTTTTTTTAATTGAACCTAAAAGTATAGTCTACAAGGCTGTGAAAGAAAAATAGTGGGATTTTGATTGCTAATATAGTTATTTTAACTTATAACTCATAATTTGACACATTCTATGCAGACACTTATGCATCATAATAGATAATTACCTGTATGTGATAATTTGGCCTAATATAGAATAAATGTAGACTAGTCAAATAATTTAAAATATTGTACTGTTCAATGCCAAACTTTACCGGCTTGGTATAAATTTGATAATGAAAAAATCAAATTGAATTCGTCATGGTTCAATTTAAAAATTGTTCTGAATGAATTAGGTTTTTTTTTTTTCAGCTGGATGGAATACTTTGAGGCAAGTGAGATAAGACTAGCTGTACCAGCAATTTGAAAGCATGAGGTGACTCAGCATGTATCAGCAATCTAAAAGCATGAGCTGATTCAACATGAGTCATTCTTCTGTGCACATGATTCAACTGGATTGCACTACTAGTCAGTCTCAGCTCAGTCATCTGCTATCTATTTGTTGAGTGAAGGTGCTTTATGCTGCTTCAAATGTTCAAAAGTTTTCAGAAGTGGGTTATTCCTCTTAGTTATAATTAAAGATCATTTTTCTGTTCCAAGGTTTAAAAGAAAGTTTTTAGTAACCCTTTGAAATATTAGTTTTAAAAATGTCCCAAACTGAACAGCTTGTTGAACAATGTAGTGTAGGAAAAGAAAGCGGAACTGAGTGCCATAAGAAGAGTTACACACAGGAGGTGAATTTGATAAACTTTGAAACAATAAGTGTTCAGAAAAAGAATTTTTGGCCTTGAGAAGTGGGGTAAGTTGTGAACTTCTGTTTAATATTTTTGAGCATCATAAAACATACTACCTGAGAAAATATGAAACTTACCAGAAAAGTTGTTTTGATCCATTTAAGTGCCACAAGAAAAAAATTAAAAAAGCTTTGAGGAATGCGACCTTTGACTTTTCAGAGAAAATTAATAAAATTCCAATGATTGTGAAATAAATTCCTGGACAGAAGATGCATGTAGAGAAAAGGTGCAGAAACACTCATAGTTTTTAAATGAAAATGATGACATTAAAGAGGTGGACACAGATAGTGACAGCAACCAGAGTATTTATAATTTAGAAACATCAATTTCCAAAGAAGAAACATTAGGGAAAATTAATACATCACTGGCAGAAATAGGGCAGTCTCCTCTGAAATTCCATGCCATTGCATCACACAGGAAATCTGCCTATGCAAAAAAAAAAAAAAAAAAGGTGAGTCAGCATGTTCTAATTTAAAAAGTAAGGTTAGCAGGGTTATTGAAAAAGATGCCAAAAAACTGCCAAAAGATTTAAAACAAAAAGCAGATGATATGAATGTGCTTGTAGGTTTACTTAAAGCAAAACTTGAGGCTTCAATGACACGGAGAGAAAAGATACAACTTTTGACGCTTGTTCCTACTTCATGGAGCAGGAAAAAAATCATGGAAGAGTTCCATGTTAAGTGAATATGTCATCCGTCAAGCAAGATACCTTCTCAGAGACAAAGGAATCATGGCTTTACCTGAACCCAGAAAAGGAAAAACACTCAGTGAAAATATAATTGAATTGGTGAAGAACTTTTACCAAAGTGATGAATACTCTCGAATCATGCCAGGAATAAAGGACAGTCAGTATTTCTAAAAATGTTCATGTATAAAAGAGATTATTACTTGCTAATTTAGAAGAATTGTATTCTGCTTTTAAATTTGAGTATCCCATCATTAAAATTGGCATCTCAAAATTCTGCATGCTGCGTCCAAAATGGTGCGTTAGCAGGTCTTCTGGAACACATTCTATTTGTGTTTGCCCAATCCATCAAAATGTAAGTCTTCTACTTCGTGCTTTTTGTATTTAAGAGACATACCAGGACCTGACTGATTATTTAGTCTGTTCTAAGGATAACAAAGACTGCATGCTGCAACACTGCTCTCAAATTTGAGTATCCCAACATTAAAATTGGCATCTCAAATTCTGCATGCTGCGTCCAAAATGGTGCGTGTTAGCAGGGTCTTCTGGAACACATTCTATTTGTGTTTGCCCAATCCATCAAAATGTAAGTCTTCTACTTCATGCTTTTTGTATAGAAGAGACATACCAGGACCTGACTGATTATTTAGTCTGTTCTAAGGATAACAAAGACTGCATGCTGCAACACTGCTCTCAAATTTGAGTATCCCAACATTAAAATTGGCATCTCAAATTCTGCATGCTGCGTCCAAAATGGTGCGTGTTAGCAGGGTCTTCTGGAACACATTCTATTTGTGTTTGCCCAATCCATCAAAATGTAAGTCTTCTACTTCATGCTTTTTGTATAGAAGAGACATACCAGGACCTGACTGATTATTTAGTCTGTTCTAAGGATAACAAAGACTGCATGCTGCAACACTGCTCTCAAATTTGAGTATCCCAACATTAAAATTGGCATCTCAAATTCTGCATGCTGCGTCCAAAATGGTGCGTGTTAGCAGGGTCTTCTGGAACACATTCTATTTGTGTTTGCCCAATCCATCAAAATGTAAGTCTTCTACTTCGTGCTTTTTGTATAGAAGAGACATGCCAGGACCTGACTGATTATTTAGCCTGTTCTAAGGATAACAAAGATTGCATGCTGCAACACTGCTCTCAAATTTGAGTATCCCAACATTAAAATTGGCATCTCAAATTCTGCATGCTGCGTCCAAAATGGTGCGAGTTAGCAGGGTCTTCTGGAACACATTCTATTTGTGTTTGCCCAATCCATCAAAATGTAAGTCTTCTACTTCGTGCTTTTTGTATATAAGAGACATACCAGGACCTGACTGATTATTTAGTCTGTTCTAAGGATAACAAAGACTGCATGCTGCAACACTGCTCTCAAATTTGAGTATCCCAACATTAAAATTGGCATCTCAAATTCTGCACGCTGCGTCCAAAATGGTGTGTGTTAGCAGGCTCTTCTGGAACACATTCTATTTGTGTTTGCCCAATCCATCAAAATGTAAGTCTTCTACTTCGTGCTTTTTGTATATAAGAGACATACCAGGACCTGACTGATTATTTAGTCTGTTCTAAGGATAACAAAGACTGCATGCTGCAACACTGCTCTCAAATTTGAGTATCCCAACATTAAAATTGGCATCTCAAATTCTGCATGCTGCGTCCAAAATGGTGCATGTTAGCAGGGTCTTCTGGAACACATTCTATTTGTGTTTGCCCAATCCATCAAAATGTAAGTCTTCTACTTCATGTTTTTTGTATTTAAGAGACATACCAGGACCTGACTGATTATTTAGTCTGTCCTAAGGATAACAAAGACTGCATGCTGCAACACTGCTCTCAAATTTGAGTATCCCAACATTAAAATTGGCATCTCAAATTCTGCATGCTGCGTCCAAAATGGTGCGTGTTAGCAGGGTCTTCTGGAACACATTCTATTTGTGTTTGCCCAATCCATCAAAATGTAAGTCTTCTACTTCGTGCTTTTTGTATTTAAGAGACATACCAGGACCTGACTGATTATTTAGTCTGTCCTAAGGATAACAAAGACTGCATGCTGCAACACTGCTCTCAAATTTGAGTATCCCAACATTAAAATTGGCATCTCAAATTCTGCATGCTGCGTCCAAAATGGTGCGTGTTAGCAGGGTCTTCTGGAACACATTCTATTTGTGTTTGCCCAATCCATCAAAATGTAAGTCTTCTACTTCGTGCTTTTTGTATATAAGAGACATACCAGGACCTGACTGATTATTTAGTCTGTTCTAAGGATAACAAAGACTGCATGCTGCAACACTGCTCTCAAATTTGAGTATCCCAACATTAAAATTGGCATCTCAAATTCTGCATGCTGCGTCCAAAATGGTGCGTGTTAGCAGGGTCTTCTGGAACACATTCTATTTGTGTTTGCCCAATCCATCAAAATGTAAGTCTTCTACTTCGTGCTTTTTGTATTTAAGAGACATACCAGGACCTGACTGATTATTTAGTCTGTTCTAAGGATAACAAAGACTGCATGCTGCGACACTGCTCCTCAGTTATTTAGTCTGTTCTAAGGATAACAAAGACTGCATGCTGCGACACTGCTCCTCAGTTATTTAGTCTGTTCTAAGGATAACAAAGACTGCATGCTGCGACACTGCTCCTCAGTTATTTAGTCTGTTCTAAGGATAACAAAGACTGCATGCCGCGACACTGCTCCTCAGTTATTTAGTCTGTTCTAAGGATAACAAAGACTGCATGCTGCGACACTGCTCCTCAGTTATTTAGTCTGTTCTAAGGATAACAAAGACTGCATGCTGCGACACTGCTCCTCAGTTATTTAGTCTGTTCTAAGGATAACAAAGACTGCATGCTGCGACACTGCTCCTCAGTTATTTAGTCTGTTCTAAGGATAACAAAGACTGCATGCTGCGACACTGCTCCTCAGTTATTTAGTCTGTTCTAAGGATAACAAAGACTGCATGCTGCGACACTGCTCCTCAGTTATTTAGTCTGTTCTAAGGATAACAAAGACTGCATGCTGCGACACTGCTCCTCAGTTATTTAGTCTGTTCTAAGGATAACAAAGACTGCATGCTGTGACACTGCTCCTCAGTTATTTAGTCTGTTCTAAGGATAACAAAGACTGCATGCTGCGACACTGCTCCTCAGTTATTTAGTCTGTTCTAAGGATAACAAAGACTGCATGCTGCGACACTGCTCCTCAGTTATTTAGTCTGTTCTAAGGATAACAAAGACTGCATGCTGCGACACTGCTCCTGAGTTATTTAGTCTGTTCTAAGGATAACAAAGACTGCATGCTGCGACACTGCTCCTCAGTTATTTGAGTCTGTTCTAAGGATAACAAAGACTGCATGCTGCGACACTGCTCCTCAGTTATTTAGTCTGTTCTAAGGATAACAAAGACTGCATGCTGCGACACTGCTCCTCAGTTATTTAGTCTGTTCTAAGGATAACAAAGACTGCATGCTGCGACACTGCTCCTCAGTTATTTAGTCTGTTCTAAGGATAACAAAGACTGCATGCTGCGACACTGCTCCTCAGTTATTTAGTCTGTTCTAAGGATAACAAAGACTGCATGCTGCGACACTGCTCCTCAGTTATTTAGTCTGTTCTAAGGATAACAAAGACTGCATGCTGCGACACTGCTCCTCAGTTATTTAGTCTGTTCTAAGGATAACAAAGACTGCATGCTGCGACACTGCTCCTCAGTTATTTAGTCTGTTCTAAGGATAACAAAGACTGCATGCTGCGACACTGCTCCTTAGTTATTTAGTCTGTTCTAAGGATAACAAAGACTGCATGCTGCGACACTGCTCCTCAGTTATTTAGTCTGTTCTAAGGATAACAAAGACTGCATGCTGCGACACTGCTCCTCAGTGCCCATCCAGTGAAAATTTCAAAAGTTTTCTACGCGAAAAATTTGAAGAGTGGGACCCTGAAGATGAAGTCTCATACAGTTCATGGGTATAGACAGAACACAACAGGTGAAATTCACTTTGACATTTGACGAATATTTAGCGACTTTAATTGAGAAACTAGAGAAACTTGTGCTACACGCAATTACAACTAAATCCCAAGCAAACTTTCTAAAGAAAATGAAAGCAAACCTTGAATTGGATGCAGCTATTGTTCTCCTAGACTTCAGTGAAAATTACTCATACATCATTCAAGATGCAGCACAAGGGTATCACTGGACAAGCGACAGTTGTTCGCTACATGCAGCTGTAATTTACACAAGTGTCCACCACTCTGAAGACCTACTTGTTTCAAGTGTGTGCATCTTGTCCGATGATTTAGAGCATGATGTAGCCTTTGTATACGAAACACAAAAAGTAATCACTCAGTATATAAAGAAAAACTTTCCCATTGTAAAAAATGTATTTTATTTCAGTGACGGATGTGCTGCACAGTATAAGAACTGCAAAAACTTTCTCAATCTTTGCTACCACAACCGGGACTTCTCTCCAGCAGCATCACGGATATTTTTTGCAACCAGTCACGGGAAATCTACTTGCGACGGCATTGGTGGTACAGTTTAGCTGTTGGTTACCTGAGCAAGCCTTCAAATGTGCCCTGGCAATGCAATAGACTCAATTGAAAAAGTCCTCAATTTTTGTGAGGCAAGAGTCAAAAACATAAAATTCTGGATGGTAGAAAAAGACACTTACTTTCAGAAACACGTTAGCGGCTTGAAGCCCGATTCTCCAAAGCAAAAACAATTCCTGGTACACGTGGCTTTCACCATTTCATCCCTGTGTCTGAAGATTCCATTGGAACAAAGAGAACTAGCTTGATGAAAATTTCAGCACTATTTTCCACTTCTCTGGAGAGCAACCACCTGCAGTCAAGATGTCACAGATCTCTACAAACTCATACATTGCATGTATTTATGACAGTCACTGGTTTTTTGGATTAGTACTTTCTAAACATGTAGAGGAAGGTGATCTAAAAGTAAAGTTCATGCCCCCGTATGGCCTAGCACTATCATTTCACTGGCCTCCACAGAAAGACATCTGCCACGTTCCCCTGTGTAACATCATTTCTTGTGTTAGTCCTCCCACCACCAAGGGCTCCGGAAGGGTGTACTACTTTTCTGAAAAAGAGGCTGATTTAATACAACACCAGTACAATAAGATACGACATCTCAGATGAAAAGTAAGATTAACCATTCAAGCTTTTAATTTGTTGAACTAAAATATTCCATTGGTTGATTATCCTAATTAGCTATAGATACCTACTAATTGTTACACTTCTTATGTTTTTATCATTTACAGTTGAAAATTTTGTGCTCTAGACCAGTTTTTATTTATTATGACAAAATTTTTCTTGTCATAAGCTTTCTCCACATTACTAAAATTTGTAATTTATGCTCTTCATACACTGATAAAAAAATTCTAAAATTTACCTATGAACATTTTTGTCAATCACAAAAACTTAAGGTAGCAATCTTAAAAGCACGATAATTAAAACACTATGCAGGCTTCCGATGAAGTGAAGAACTTATTTAATGTATAAGTTAAAAGATTAAAGATAATGGTCTTTAGCAAGACCGAAAGTTCTTATGGCTTTATTTTTAATCTTTTAACTTATACATTAAATAAGTTCTTCACTTCATCGGAAGCCTGCATAGTGTTTCAATTATCGGGCTTTTAAGCTTGCTACCTTAAGTTTTTGTGATTGACTCATTCCGCACGAGAACCTGATATCTTAACATTTTTGTCTATTATGATGCATAGTGTCCCATTTGAAACTATCTGTGCTTAGATAGAATAACTCAATTTATAAGTTAAAATAACTATATTAGCAATCAAAATCCCACTATTTTTCTTTCACAGCCTTTTAGACTATACTTTTAGGTTCAATTAAAAAAAAAAGTGCTCTGGTAACTCCTGTGCCTTATGACACAATACTCTCTTAATGAAGCAACGTCTTTGCACTTAAAAATTTGTTTATAAAAAAATTTACTAAATTTTAATGTCTCTTAGAGGTAGGCAAGATTTATATAATATTTTTTTCTGAAATGTACATACTTTGCTTGACATGTGGTAAAAATTTGGTAATGATATGTTGATTAGACACAGAACTATGAATTTTTTTCAAATACTGCGTCTGAAAGAGAAGTCTCGGAAACGTCATCAATGTACAATTTTCCAAAACTTTGACATTTTATATCTCAGAAACTATGTGGCCTAGGGCGGAAAATTTTTACATGGATTAGTAACTTAGTGGTAGTAACAAGTACAAAAAGTTTTATGAAAATCTGAGTTGGTGGGTGTCATTTCAAAATTAAGCTGGGTGATCTGACAAGGAATGACCTAAGGAGCATACACTACAATAACTACTATTCCTTGATGTTTCACTTTCAAATAAATCCAAAGAATTATCTCACTTATGCAGCTATAGTGAATCAAGTTGTTATTCATCTTTTCACTTAAAATCACACCAACACCAGCCTGTCCTCTCACATTATCGGATACTCCAGACTTGAGACCACACACTCACCATTCCATTGACTTCTCTTATCCCCATTGCCTTCTTTTGGGTTTCATTTACACACAGCACATCCGATCTATACTTATTCATTTCTTCAATCATGTCATTCATCTTGCCATTTATACCTCTAGTATTCCATACACCAATCTTATACTCACTCAGCCGAGATCTGTTTCTCATTCACATTTTTCCAGTTCCAGGTCAATTTTGTGTTGGACCATCTTTCTCAAGTGTGGTAGGTCCACCATATCCCACACTAGAGTCCAGGTTTTTTTTTTGTGTGTGTGTGTGTCTTTTTAATCACTTAAGTACACCAGTGCGGGAGATTAGCCCACAGCTGACAGTTCCAGTTGGTCATTTCCTTGCTTTCAAATAAAATTGTAAAAATGTCACAAAATAGTTTAAACTCCTAAATATAGCATTCTGTCTCACTGGTTTAGTAGTTTTTAATGTATGGCAACCAAAACGCGGCCCGCAGATATATAATTTCAATGGATCTGGAGCATACGTTTTCGCTGATTTCCAAATGTGGAATTCTGGTAGTGTTATTTTTTCCGATCTTTCTGAGTTATACACCATTAATATTTCTCTTTCTTTTTAGGTAAATATATTGCTTTTATTCATTTGAGTACATTTCAAATTATATAATATGTTATTTTCATATCAAATAATAATTAAATGCCTATATGAACTTTATATTTCTGAGCTGAGAGATATAGAGAGCTTTGTATACACAGTTTAATTGGTGAAATTTCTAAATTGTAAGTACAAGGTAGTTAAACTGTGGAACAAAAACCTGTAAATCAATAAAAAAATCAAACTATATATCCAAGTTAATTCCGAAATATTTTCTAGTTTCTTTTTCTTTTTTCTTTTCGTTGTTTGTTTTTTGTTGCTACACCCACCGTCTTCAGTTCGGATATCATAAGTATTTAGTACGTCACTTCGGACGATATTAGGGACTTTATTCAAACAGGTGAGTGGCATGTGCCATGTGCATCACACGATTTAAAAGCAATAAAAAAGTCCTCTGTGTAGTAATGCAAATCGTGTTGTGTTAAAGTTACACTAGAAGATTGTGAGACAATCATTTCTTTTTTCCTAATGCTTTACTACTGATTAGTAAATGAAACTCACTGTATACAATGAAAAGAAGTTATAGTAAGAATATTTAACAGTATTAATGTTTGCTGGAAATCAAAACTAATCATAGTCGTATGGCAGACTGTGTAAACAAAATAAAGTTAAACAAAACAGATTATAGCAAAGCCAAAAGATCTGTAATGTGTTCATATATAATAATTTAGTTTTATATTGTTAAGCCCCAGAAAATCAGTTCTGCAATATCGGATGAGACTTTGTTTTACAGAAGCAAAAGCTTTGACAATGTTTCACTAGATTTAGTAAAGCAGTTAATGATTTCATTATAGTCAATAATAGCAGATGTTTTCTTTCACACATTATGATCATAAATGCTTCCAGATGTTCATCGCTTAGCAAATCTCTCATTCGCGTCTTAATAAATTTCAGCTTTGAAAAGGTATGTTCGCACCCAACCTGTAAAATTGAAAGCATTAGGAGATACTTGTGCTGTATGTTAGATATAAGTTCCAATAGAAACTGCTATATAGATTATATTTCTTTAGCACGGTGTAGTAACGCATGCAACCATTTTGACAAGTTTTACATGAATGTGGGCTGAACACTGCTTCTGCTTCAGATACTTCTTGTAGCACGAGTTTGTTTCTTTCCTCCGTTTCTCTGCACCGCCTTTTCTTTTGCAGTTTTTTATTGTTTTAATTAGTACAATGGTATACTTTAACTGATGAAATCAATTTTGATAGCACATTCATTGTGAAAAATGACAAGTTTCTAAATAAATTGCCACCAGCCCATGCCTGATGACTCTGAGTCTGCGGATTGAAAACCGAATCCTCTGTACGTGGCCCTTTCAGCTATAACCTATGTATAAATCATGAAATCGCACACACCAGGTTTTTGCATATAGTTTTGCCTGTCAGGTGTCGGTAGCAGACATCGCACCATTAGGTAGGTACTGCTGGTATATAGAAAAAGGGAAATGTGAGGAAGATGGTTAGGCATAACAACGTTCCATTACAGATGTTACGGAGTGTATAAGAATGAAAGATTCTAAGGTGAAACTCCATATTGAGCATCGGCAACCCACCGATGGAATGTGGGGGAGGAAGAATATCTCACATTCACAGTAACATAAATCCTTGGTTGGCATAATATAATTATAAGAGATGTCAGCCTGAAAAACTTTCACTAATGGTCTGAAACCAGACACACATGCATGTACACACACACACAAGAAAGTCATGAGAAAAAGGAATTGCTTACCAAATTCAAATAATGCAATTTTGAAAAAAAAACAAAAAAAAACTCTTCAGCAGTGACCCACCGCATGATCACGCGACTGGCCAATCCAGCCCTGCACTCCCCAAGGAGCTAGAACAAAGCAACACAAACAATGCAAACATTCCAATCATTTTTTTCCATTGCAAGAACAAATTCCACAACCTTTCACAAAATATTAGAAATCAAGGACTTCTCAGGCTTGGAAAAAAAGAGAAATCAAATTCTTGGGGTCGTGTGGACTCTAAATATTTTTCACACAGAGATCTTCAAAGTTTTCGAGCCATTCATGAAAAATGGACATCTAAGAATTCAACTATTATAGTAAATTTATTATCATTTAAGGAAAATCTGAGCAATAGGAATTTTGACTGGATAAAAGACGACAGAGCATGAAGGTTTCTAAGAAAATGGTGTTCAACTGAGAAATCAACACCAAAGAAAAATGTAATTCAATAAAGCCTCCAAAGAACAAAATATTAGACATAGTTTACCAACAAAACAGGGCTGTGGAAATCTAAAAATTTCTACTGTCCTCGAGGACGGTGTCTTAGGAAAACCACCCGTCCTCTACCAAGGGATACCCATCCCCTATAAATGTATCCCAAATTTAAATATTCTATCCGCCGTTTCCTATAAATGCATCATAAATTTAAATATTGCATTACAGTGAAGAAAATTTTAGTATACATAAAATCAACATACCTTTATTTTGATACTGATACAATTTTGTGAAAGAGTTAAAATTATCATCGGATTTTATTACTTTATGTGCCTTTGACCTGGGCCTACATTTAACCAGTGATTAACTGCCAAAAGTGGGGTCAAAGTCTGAGAGCTGTGGCCCATTTACATGTATCTGCATAACAGAGTCCAAGGCCGGTTGCTGCATACTGGATCTTAGTGGGTTCTTTTGCAGATTCATCGCAGAAAATCCTCATTCAACAACTGCAGTACCAGATGACCGTGTTAACATCAATTCAACTAGCATGAGAATGTTTATGTATTCCTTGGACGAAAATAGGTTTTTATATATTTGAAGTAATGAGATTTTTGGCTGGTTCTTGATTATATTTTGAATTTTGAATTTCAGTTCAATCCATTCGTTTTTCATCTTTCTTGCATTCCCGGGAAGAATCTGCTTAAAATAGTCCCAAAGTAGGTTACTAGCTCATTTCAAAATGAAAGTAGAATGGATTTATCCTCTGGCCACTCAGAGAAGTCAAACACAGTGAATGATTTAATGGCATTTTCTTGAAACTGTTGGAAGTGCTTCTCTAAAAATGTAATAGCCTTGTCAATTAAGTCATAGGCAATTTCATGAACACCAGATTCATCAGTTGAGCTGGATCTGGAAGCAAGCTGGACAACTCTTTGTTTTGTTGTGTGTCTCATTCTTTGTGAATTCTCAAAACTCAGGAAGTGGACCTTCCTTGACCTTTAATGCTCTCAGTTTCAGGATGCTTAAGTCTATTTTATTTCACGCATCAATGATTAGGAACTCCTCAGCTTGGAAAGCTGGGCTAAGATGCTTAAAATATCCACCAGGAAAAGTAAAAACCTTTGGAATTTGTCGGATTTCATGACTTTCAGCAGTCCTTTTGCAGTCGCAGATTCATCTTTATTTGCTCGCTCTGCCACATCTTCCAGATGCAGAAGTGTTGCACCAAAATTGGTAGTAAGGGCCTTAAGAGCTCGATGTTGGCTTGCTACCCACCTGTTTTGCAAACCACTGAATTTAACAAGATGGCTGTTTAACACATTTGCTATGTCCTCCAGTTCTCTTTGTCTTTTTGGCGAATAATGATAGTTTTCAAACAACATATACTGATCTTTTTTTTTTTTTTTTCATATCAAGTATCGCCAGCTCTAGATTATGATTGATGCAGTGTATGACAATAAGACTGGTATATTTCTCTTTCATAAGTGCTTGTACCCCATTATAAATGCCCATATTGCTTGCTGCTCCATCCAAACTTAGCTCCACTAACTTATTAGACAGCACTTCCTCAGTTATTCCTATCTTTTCCAAACCATTTAAAATGCTTTCTTGAATCCCATTGCTGTTGCTGTTCTTTACAGCAATTAATATAGCTGCCAACTGAGTTTTTGGTAAACCATCGTTTACACATCTTACATAGATGGCTTGCTGTTTGCATGAACTTTTATCAGTTGAGCCATCAGCCATGATGCAGAAAAATTGAGCTTGTCTTATTTTTTCTGCTGCTTCACTTCGCAAAACTACAGCTATAGATGTCACAAAATCCACACAAGCATCACAATTCAAATAGCTGTCACTTAAAGTGATGCCATTCTTCACCTGTAAGTGACATAGGCCTTTGAATTTTGAAAAGGCTAAATTTTCACTAACAAGGATATAAGCTGTATTGAAGAGTTTCGTTAGCTTATCAAAATTTCCCTTGTTAATATTCTTCAGGGCAACCACCATGGGTGTACTTGCAGGATTCCCTTTTGCAAAAGTAGCATCTTGGCATTTAATGTGGCATTTACTTTGGCGGTGTGTTTGAAGAGTTTCTTTCCTGAAACCTTGGGCTGAACTGCCAGTTCCTTTACACAGAGGGCTGTTTTTATCTGCTAAGTTTGGAAAACTAGTGCACCAAATGCAATACATTTCTTTTTCATCCCTCAGTTTAGCCCATGGAAATTCCTTTTCCCAATTCTTCTGATAGCTGTGTTGCCGCTTTTCACTGTCATAGATATTATGCTGCGTTTTACTGCTATTCATATGCAGTACAGTACCGATTTCAGCTTCTGATGAAGAAGGCTCCACATGTTCTGTCGCATTACTTTTAACTTTTTTAATGGTATCGCCGCCTTTAAAAAATCTCATAAATCGCATTGTGAACGCTTCATTGTTATATATGCAAGAAAGAAAAAAACAAGCTTCCTGCGTCTTCACTGATTCGAAGCACAATGATTTTCCTCCCGTCCGCGGTAAGTTCGGAATCGGGAGTGGAAACCGGTTTTTTGTTGTGCTGCCCGAGATCTAAAGTGTGCGGTGAGAAAATAAAAACAGAACAGATGATGATTGCACAAACGTAGTGAATTGGTCGTCCCGTGAGGATGGTAGCCAATGCATGCTATGGCTGGAATGTGTGCGGTGTTGCATTTTGACGCCATCATTTCTCGCAGCACTCGATTTACGGGATTTTATTTCACTGTTCTTTCAAGTGAATTAGGTTTACTAAAAATGAGCAAACGTAGAAAAACAAAGTTTGAAGTGCATTTCCCCCAAAAA
Organism: Macrothele yani; assembly: GCA_039090855.1. NCBI lineage: Eukaryota > Metazoa > Arthropoda > Arachnida > Araneae > Macrothelidae > Macrothele > Macrothele yani. The sequence goes on along the minus strand of CM077013.1, from coordinate 49,244,112 downwards.
AATCATATTTTTTTTTATTTTTTTTTTTGGTCGTCCGCACAGATGACCTATTGAAGAATAAACTCGTCCTTCTTCAATTTCTACCGGGTGCGGACGGGCGATTTCTGCAGCCTTGCAACAAAAGTAAGTGAAAAAACAACAACTAAAGATAAACATGCAATGAAGACTGTCTCCAGATCAAGCAAGCACTCAAAAAATCACAACAATTTAGAGTGAGGATTCCAAGCTTACTTTCCAAAACAAACTGATAAAAAAAGTAAATAAAATATTAAAAAACAGTACATTACAAAGCTTAGATTAACAGTCAATATGCTTACTCCCAAGTTTTTAGGTAACATCAGTTTGTGCTCAGAACAAATTGTCCCCATTATGATGATTATAGTTTTTTATTTCCTTATTGCTTCTCTGAAAGCATTAAGCATGAAGATTTATTACTTTCAAACCTCTTCTGCTAATGTTCAAACTATACCTTCACCTTGTTTAGTTCAACTGGTTCAATGGAGTAATTCTAAACTGGGTCATTCCATTTCAAATCATCCAGGCCATGTCGCCCACCGACTCAGATTTGAATGAAACTCAGATGGTAGGAATACCTAAGTTATGGAAAAATCTTAAGTCTTAGTTTTTTTCACTCCACAGTTTTTAATATACAGTGTTCCAAAATTTAGCTAAGCACTCACTTCAGCAACAGTGCAGCAACATGCCACTTCACACAAAACTTGCTGTAACTGCTACTTTAGGGAATTTAGGTGGACAAAACTTGAGAAATTCATGGAAAATGACTCACAGATCTCAAAACCATTTCAATTTTACTGGAAACACTAGATAAATAAGCACCACCTAATGGTGAATTGAAAAAGTACCATAAAATTTAGCTATCTTATATCGAGCTCTTTAGAGAGTTGCTCTAGCATGATGGAACCAATTTTTCTTTTATAATGATCCTTAACACATTCTATAACATATTCAGGAAAAAAAAAATGGTGGGCATCAGTGTACTTTCACAGATATGTAAAATTATTTGAAATGCATGTGGGGATTTACTTCGACACTTCAGCCATTTTTATTTTTTATTATTTTATCTTTAATTCTGATCCACTCACTTGGATGTTCAGGAAAGTTAGGATTGTTATGTAAACACACATGCTAAGTCTCAACTTTTTGCCTCCCATAACCTCCACGATACAGCACTCAAAAGTTGGGCCTAACAACTGTTTCATCAGCAAATTCACCCATTTCAAGCTTCTGTGTGAGACTTGGCATCAATTGAATAAATGTGTTAAATATGTCAACGTTTTCTGTTCTGAACATTAAAAACGATCATTTAAAAAAATAACAGAATTGAAAATTAATAGTTATATATATACTATATGGTTATCAGCTGCACTGGTCAGAGCAGCACAGCATGAAAGTGAAGGTATAAGTGAGATAGTGATTTAATACCCCGATAAGAATCTGTTTCAAAGGACCAAACACTGGAAGAAATAAATATTGGCATCAGCAGTATTGGTTGTTCTCCTTTGAAATTACATTCTGTTCCCTGTCATATGGTAGAAGGAAAATGAAACAAATTCAATCAGCTGTTAAGCATAAAGTAGCCCGTATACTGGAACAGGATTTACCAAGCTCTAAAAGTGACGATGTCCAGGCCAGTGTAACATAGCAAAAGGCCAAAGATTTAGAAATACTCGCGACTTTGATGAAAGGGAAACTTTCCACACCGAACAAAGAAAAATCCAAATGTTAAGAATAGCATCTCCATTTTGGTCCTGAAAAATGATTGCTAAAACATTTCAGATTTCTGAATATCTAGTACGATGATAAAAAAAAAAACTGATTGAGGAAAGTGCCATTATGTCCTTACCAGAAACAGGAACAGGGAAGAAATTAAGAATGAAATATTGCAATTAATTCCGGCTTTTTATGAAGATGACATTTTTTCTCAACAGATGCCAGGAAAGAAGGATTTTACAAGCATAAGGAGAAATCAGCATGTGCAGAAAAGGCTAATTTTAGGCAATTTGAAAGAACTGTATAGTTCTTTCAAAATTGCATAAAATTATCCTTGAATTTCCAAAAAAAAAAAAAAAATTAAAATCAATATCCTAATACAAAGGTTGCGTTTCCCAAATTTTGCAGTCTGCGACCAAAATGGTGTGTTTTAGCCGGTGCTGCTGGTACTCATTCTGTGTGTGTGTGTGTGTGTGTGTGTGTGTGTGTGTGTGTGTGCACATGCACATCAAAACATCAGATTGCTACTGAGCACTGCACACTTAAGGAGTCATGTAAAATTTTAATGGATTACGTAGTTTGTGACTTGAAGGATGGTAACTTCATGCTGAGACACTGAAAATTCCCCACCTACAGACAATTTGACAATTTTAATAACTAATTTTGAGGACTATGAGAAAGATGATATCATAGAATACAGTCAGTGGGTACTTAATGACATAACAGAACTAATAAAACAAAGTTCAACAATGGATGGTTTTATATGAATGCTGGTGCTAAAAGTGGAAAATCTTATATCCCACATTCATATACTGCAAAGGATTATTCAAAGTTTCTAAAGGAACTAAAAGAGAAGCTTGTGTATAACACTGCAATTATTCTTATGGATTTCAGTGAGAACTATTAATTTCTTATACAAGATGAAGCACAAGGATATCATTGGGCATCTCAGGCATGCACAGTTCAACCAGTTATTGTCTACACCAGAACCAAAACACAGTTGCTTAAAATCTCCTGTCACTGTTTATTATCTGATGATCTTGACCATGATGTTTGCATGGTATACAGAATCCAGCAAGTAATGATACAATATTAAGAATCCAGTTGTTGTTAAAGTTCACTATTTTACCAATGGATGTGTTGATCAATACAAAAATCACAAGAGCTTTATAAATTTATGTGAGCATAAAAATGATTTTGCTACATCTGCATTACAGTCATTTTTTTGCAAATAGCCATGGCAAGTCACTTTGTGATGGCATTGGTGGTACTGTGAAACAAATTGTAGGCAGAGCAAGCCAGCAATGGCCTTTAGCAGGTCAGATATCAAAAGCAGTAGATATTTATAATTTTTGTGTAGAAAACATAAAAAATATAGAGTTTCACTTCATATCAAAATCTGAAGTTGAAACTCCCCCGAAATAATCTACAGGAACGTTTTTTGAAAATAAATGTTGTACCAGGTACCAGTGGCTTCCACCACTTTTGTCCGCTTTTGTTAAACTAAATAGCGAGGCAATGATTCCAAAACTTTGCCACAGGTGTACACACAGTGTTATGTAGAATGCACCTATGAGAACAACTGATTTTCTGGTATAGTCATGAGCAGCGTTTTTTTTTTCTTCTAAAAAAATGTTTAGGGGTACCACCCTCAGTTTGACTCAAGAAAACCACCATTTTATAGTTCAAGTCGGGGAAAATAAATACAGTCAATGGACAAAATTACCAAGAACATGCATTGCCTCTTATTACGCAGCTCACATAACTTCCACACTAGCATGAGGTTGTGTTTACTAACACCCGATTCCTCTGCTTTCTTTTAGTGTCTGACGCCAGATGTCACCCTTCCAAAAACCATGAATTTACATACACTAAAGGATTAAACACACTCAAAGGAGAGCCTACCAATTTTATAAACATTAAGTTGGTTCCAGTGTTTAAATGCAATGAAGCTCTTGTTGGAGTCGGTATTAAATTCATCTGAGAGAAGCCACGTTCACACTCACTTGTTGAAATTGGGATGTTCCTGATTGCGTTTAGAAGAGGCATAAGAGATGATGAAATATTCTTTTCTGAAAGATACTCTCGAAAACCTCTTAGGATTTGTCTATCGGGAAGTCCAAATCTGTCGCACAAGTTCATTATTTCTGTTTCACCAAAGGTTTTAAAGGAGGATTATCTGGCAAAGTTTTACAATCCAGCACCATGGCCCATTGTGGAATTTCAGCATTTTCTCTTGTTAAAAGTCGGCTCTCCATACGCGTTTTCAGAGTGTCATAGAATTTTATGGGATCGATACGATTTCCCTGGCTATGTCTTGCGGCTCTTGTCCCAATTCCCAGTGAACCTCCTTTTAAGTTCAAATTTTTTCTGCTTTTAAGGCTTCCAGATAATAAGGTCCCATGCTTGTCTTCCTTTCATCAAACAATTTAAGTTGATTGGTTATTTTTTTGTGAGAAGAGTACAGTGTGATATCACATGCTTGCAATTCTGTACTAAGTTCTGCTAATTCTTGAAGAACATCACACATCAAGGCAAGATCTAAAATTAGATCGATATTGGTGATTTTTCTTAGCAGTCCCTCATACAAGCTTCGCTCAGTTCTGTCTCTATTTTCATCTACTTTAGCACTTTTGAAATGGGCAACCAAAGCCTCAAAATTTTGCCATACAGCAGAAACACTTCTGAAACTGGAAGAAACCCATCTACTTTCTAAAATCCTCCCAATTCTTAAAATTTCACTGTCAAGCTGTTCCGCATGACATTTTAATTCCCTTGCATTTTTAGGGGACTGGTGATACAATGTGTACAGTTTATCAATAAACGATTTGAAGTGGTTTACTTGTGATGGGAAGTCTTTGTTTATTACATCTGACACAGAAAGTTCTAATCTGTGTTTAGCACAATGTCAAAATAAAATTTGGGGAAACTGATGTTTAAGTAGTGTCACTACACCTTTCCTTCGGCCAAGCATTACTGCAGAGCCATCAGTTGCAATTGCCAAAAGATTTTCTTTCAGAAAATCATCATGAAAACGAAGTTATCTTAAACGGGTCATCAGTGACTTGAATATTCCTTCAGCAGTGTCATCTTCAAGTTCAATGATATCAAGGAACAGGTTGATAGGCTCATTCATGTCTGGAAATGAGGTTCTTACGTAAATAATCAGCGAGGACAACTGACTTATCGTAGTACGTTCGTCTATAAGGAGGGCGATTTTATTATTCGACTCTATTATGTTCTTAATGACAGTGCTTTTCATTTCCACTGCAATATGGTTCACAATATTAATGCATGCATTAGTCGAGGGTAAAATATGGCTCATATTGATCCCATTCAGATCTTGCACAGCAATTTCTGACTCAAAATCATGAAAACATTGATTCTTTTTAACTACTTTCTATGTTGTTCTAAATATATTGGTGGTTACTTCCTTTTTATTGTTGAAAGCTTTGGTGCATACACCTTCCAAAGATTTAGTTTTTGCTCTTTCCAGTATTGAAAGAGCTGCCTGATAAGCTGAACTTTCTTTATGTTGGAAAATTTTCTCTTGGACAGAAAGCATCTGATCTGATTTATCCTCACCTGTTGCACTAATTGATTCTGAAGCCCATTGTTGAGAAATATTCATGCCATGCATTTTACGCGCTCTGGTCCCAAAGCACCAACTTCTTTGCAAGCTCTGCAGCCAAGTTTTTTATTTTTAACCACTAACCAGTTGTATTTATTGCAGAATTCATTTTTCTTATTAAAATCCCAACATTCAGGAAGATTTTCAGAAGATGGGGTAGCGTGCTCACTCTCCACGTTGTCAACAGACTATGCTGTATCACACAACACTGTTGTCCCATCTTTTGTTTTTACAGTCGTAATTCACTTTATTACACTTCTTGCTGGCTGTGGTGATGTAAAATAGTTACTAATTTTCCTACTCATATTGAAATACTGCTGCACAATGAGGCCAAATTTTCATCAATAAAACACCACACATCCACACTGCTTCACACATTAAATGCTCGCTTCTGTCTGATACTCTGGAAACACTGTTAAAGGAAATGAAGCCACCATCAAAGGTAGCAACGAAAGTGACCAATTACTGTGCTAGATTCCAACTCCTACTTCACACATTAAATGCTCAGAATGGAAGAACATAATACTTTTCTGAAGTAGATATGAAATTAGTTCAGTCCAAGTTGTCCCTTAGCACAAGGAAATTAACTGTGCAAAAACTATTTTGGTTAAAAAGAATTTCCCATTAATATTAATGGTAACAGTTGTTACTTTTATGTATATATAAATATTAATTTCTAGTTCTGTTAATCATTTGTAAAATGATTGTTTTTAATGTTCAGAACAGAAAATGTTGACATATTCAACACATTTACTCAACTGATGCCAAGTCTCACACACAGAAGCTTGAAATGGGTGAATTTGCTGATGAAACAGTTGTTAGGCCTAACTTTTGAATACTGTATCATGGAGGTTATGGGAGGCAAAAAGCTGAGACTTAGGATTGTTATGTAAACATATATACTAACTTTTCTGAACCTCCAAGTGAGTGGATCAGAATTAAAGATAAAATAATAAAAAATAAAAACGGCTTTTCAAATAATTTACATATCTGTGAAAGTACACTAATACCCACCATTTTTTTCCTGAATAAGTTATAGAATGTGTTAAGGATCATTATAAAAGAAAAATCAGTTCCATCATGCTAGAGCAATAATCTATAGAGCTTGATATAAAATAGCTAAATTTTATGGTACTTTTTCAATTCACCACTAGGTGGTGCTTATTTATTTAGCGTTTCTGGTAAAATTGAAATGGTTTTGTGATCTGTGAATCCTTTTCCATGAACTCCTCAAGTTTTGTCCAACTACATTTGCTAGATTAGCAGTTACAGCAAGTTTTGTAAAAAAGTGGCATGTTGCTGAAGTGAGTGCTCAGCTAAATTTTGGAACACTGTATTGAAAACTATGGGATGAAGAAAGTTGAAACATAGGATTTTTCCATAATTTTATTAGGTATACCTACCAGCTGAGTTTCATTCAAATCTGAGCTGGTGGGTGACATTTTGCAAAAAATTGGATGATTTGATGTAGAATGACCCAACTTTAAAACACACTCTCAATGCAAGCCACTTTTCGTTGCTCACATTGCAAGTATAGCCTGGCCAATTCCAAATATTCCGTTGGTCTTCTAGTGCTGGGCAGTCGAATATAACATGTTCTATGGTATGCACTTCATACGTGCATAGCTGTAATGCTCTTTACATAGTAGATAACTTCCAGTACTATTATGAAAATAATGTTCTCTTTTATATTTATCTTTGAAGTCATATAATTCCTTTTGTGAACTTCTATGTAGGAATTCTTTCTTCCTGATGCTTTAAGCTGTCTCTTTGATGTTAGATCTTGTTCTGTTTTTCAGCCGTGTCCTGGTATAAGAACTCCATGCGGTGGCTTTGGCTTCAGTGGCTGTCATCTAAGTAGGTGTTGCCACCCAGGTGAAAACTTTATTTTTTCAAATGAGTGGATAATGATATACAACTCATCTTCATACTTTTGTCCCCAAAATCTGACAGTATGTTAATTGACTCTTCTACTAATCTCCATAACATACTATGTTATGTAAAATAACATACAACTGCAGAGGCTGCGATGAGAGCACCTTTATTACTAAAACGATTTAACACCATAACAGCAATCACACAGAACCAACCTATGGGGGTAAGACGACAGAACAATGTTAAAAAAATTAGGAACTGTACACCAAATTACACTCAAAATAGTTTAACTATACTAAAAATCCGAAAATTCTTGGTTCTACGCCAAGAATAAAGATAAAATTTTAAGTATATGTAAAATAATTGTTTTAAGTATTGGTATGAAAGAGTATATGTAAAATAATTGTTTTAAGTATTGGTATGAAAGAGTATATGTAAAATAATTGTTTTAAGTATTGGTATGAAAGAGTATATGTAAAATAATTGTTTTAAGTATTGGTATGAAAGAGTATATGTAAAATAATTGTTTGTGCTAAAAAGTTGTGTAGGAGATATTTCTGTGTAGTTCTGATAAAACCACTTAGCTGATCAAATAATGCTGAACTTGCATTCAACCCAGGAGAACGTGTTGAGCGCAAGTACCTTTGTTATGACATCACTCCGGAGTAAAACGCCAGCCATGAGAGTAAAATAAGTGGAATGATGTATTCATGAATTGTGATGGGATTCTGTTGACTGGGGTTAAGGAATGTTTCCTCTTGGGACAGGGTGGAACTAATAGGAATTGCTCGTGCTTCATGTGTGGAGCCTTCATCTCCTGGCTGCATCAAAAAATGCATCAAAGCATCAAAGACATGCATCAAAAATAAAAAGTTAAATACATACATACATGCATATCACTAAGCTGTTCTCTAAGATTCAGAGGTTATCTCCACAAAGAAATACAAACTACCAAATAATTTTTACTTACTGTTGCCGTATCAAACTTCTCCATTTACAGCGATCTTGACATACAACTCGAGCTTCACTAACATCCATCATACGCCGTACACAAGATCTTCTATACTTCATACTCATAATCTTTTTCTCATGCGGACACTCCTGAATCTGATCTTCCCATGACTTCCTTGGCCTTCCTCTGCCTCTCTTTCCTGCCATTTGGGCTAAAAAGATTTTCTTAGTAGGCATCTCATCACTCATTCTTTCAACATGGCCAAACATCTTCATTTCTCACACAATCAGACAGTGTCTCGCCACAAACCCCCTGTTAAGTAATGTACAAGGAGTGTTCAAATGAAAAGGTACGAAACGACACTGTGGGTATAAATGAAGACTTTATTCAAAGTATACCCCATAGGCCGTAGCACAACGATCCCATTGATTAACGAGCCGAAAGATTCCTTGTTCCCAGAATTCCTGTGGCCGTGACGAGACCCAGTCCTGCACAGCGTCCTTGAGTTCGTCGTCCGAGTGGAAGCGCTTCCCTTTCAGATGTTTTTTCAGGGAACCAAACACATGGAAATCGCAGGGCGACATGTTCGGGTTGTAGGGCAGATGGTCAAGCTGCTCCCACTGGAACTCGGCCAGTTCCGCGTGTGTGACCCTGGAGACGTGTGGACGCGCGTTATCATGGAGCAGAACCACACCCTCCGCAATGAATAGCGGCCGGTTTAACACCTTCCGCTGTCAGAAATCGGATAACGCCTTGCTGCTACTCAATCGTCGAATTTTGCAATGTGAACACCATCCTGTCCTCACACACACTGCCGCGTCAATTGGACGGCGCTCTTTATAAGAGCCTCTGCTCTCTCCTGATGTTTGGATATGTGTTTTGATTGATATAACACAAAATTTATGAGCAAACTGCGGAGTTTGGGGCTGAGATACCTATTGCAAGTACATTTTGCTGATACTTCTTCCCATCCTACAGTGTTGAGTAAAAACCTAAATTGGAAATATACCTTTGATTTCGTTTACTGTCCCACTTGGCATGTAACCCAATAGGGAAAGAAGTAGTTTCATTCATACTGTATGTAGTGTTACAAAATGGATCCTTTCAAAAAGATCATACAAACCCTTAGCCTGCTAATGGAGCTGATGTGGAAGGTATGTCGAAATCAGCTATGATGAGAGCATTTCTTTGATGAGCCAATTCGTTGTAACGAGAATTGTCTTATTTATTGCATTCGTAATTTCAGTTTCATTGCTATGTTTTTTAAGGGGGTGGACAAATAGTTAGAATTATTGGCGTCTCTTTGGTATTAGAATGAAGAAAGACGTTATTCATATAGAGATTAAGACGTGATTTTAAACCTAGTTAAATTGAACAGAACACGGAGTGAAGGTGGAGCCAATCTGCGTTTTTAACTGTCCTTGTGAATTTATTGCACATCTGAAAATTTTTAGCAGTTTCCCAGCCATCAATCTGTATTTGGACTCGCTCTTCTGTGATTTGGAAGTAAAGGCCGAAATCGTTTGTAGGGCAGTCAACCAAAGCTTACATCAATGAGCACGAACAAGGACAATAATGTGTGTAGCAACAGTGATTACCTTAACATCATTTTAAATGCAAAATCACTTGTTTCTGTACGTTAAATGTATGGTGCTTCTGTTTCCACTGATGAAAGCAAATTTTTGGAAGCCTACAAAATTTTATAGTGAAATATTGGGCTTTCACTATAAATCTTGAACTATTTAAAAACTGCAACACTTTAAAAAGGGGAGCTTGTGGATTTCTGATAGTTATAAATAATTTTGGTGCCAGCCATAGGCCTGTTGGAAGATAAACATACAGAACATTTCTCTTCTGGGATGTGTTCTAGATTAGTAAAGGTTATTAATTCTGGCTTGATTACATGATCTGGATTCCCTAAGTTTTTTCCCTGCATGGACACTAATGTACAGGGCTAAACTGACCTCCAGAAATCTGGAACCATTAACTTTACAGATATGTTTGCTATTGCAACAATATTCACAAAATTATTCTGAACAATTTCAGTTATCATAACCAGCCAGTTAAAGTTAACTGTTTTCATAAAAAGTAAGCATTTTCATTGAAAACTTGTAAATTTGAGACTTGCTAATCGAGTTCGATTGGTCTACATAATAAATGAACAAGTTTTACAGAAATACTACTATTGCATAAAAATATAAGCTTAAATTTTAGTTTTTTTGTATTCTGAATCATTTTTTGTACAGACACAGAATTTGAAGCACAAAATTATGGTAGCAGTGCACGAGACTCCAAGTGGAAATGCCAATTTCTCATGCTTGCGTAGAATTAGGAAGGTTTTTCACCAGTGGTGCAATGCAGTCTTTCATTATCTTCTTCTGTGAAGCCATACTCAGAAGAATTTAGGGCTGAATAATCTCAAAAAAATGTGGAACTGCCAATTTCTCTGAAGATAGCCTTGCTTTATGTGAAGATGTATGCAAAATTATGTTGCATGCTCTCTTATAGCAGAAACCTCTGTGCATTTGCAATGGTAGCAATTCTTCAAAAAGAATTTTCCAAAGGAGTATACTGAGTTTTTGAACCATTAACTGTTCTGTGAGGCAATTGGGTTATTCACATTTTTTCCCTTCACACAGCTCTTCCTTTATTTCTTGTTTCTGGTAAAATTAACTCTTCCAGATCCAAAAGTGTTTATCTTGAAAACTGTCTGGAGCTCAGAAACTCACCCAAATGTTTCCCAAGACTGTTTTCTTGCTATATATGAGTATTGTTGAAAGGACATTTTGTTGTTCAACAAAGTGAAAAACATAGCAGCAGCTTAGCAATGAACAAAGCTCTTGAAAAAGTGCAGGTCCTTTTGGAATTATAAGGGCACTCAATGAGAAGCTGTTGCTGGGAAAGAGATTTTCGAATATGAGGAATAATGATAAAATTGTTCTATATCATAATGTGTGGCATTCTAGGAAATTTTGAGCTTTTGGTGACAGGAGAAATTTCCTTCCCAGAAATGCAAATTTACCCTAGAACTACCCCCCCCCCCTTCCTGTGATTCTCTCTGAAACTTCTGTTTAGATTGCTGTGTAAACTATATGCACCTAAACCAGAGTTTGAAAAATACCGAGCACCAGGTCGCCATGACAACTAAAAAAATTGGGCCTGACGCCCTAAATACAATTACCCCAAAGTAACTCAAATTTTGAAGTTGTACTGATTATTTTTTTAATATATATTTATAAAGCGTATAATTTATGCAATTAATACTTTAATTTAAATTAGAATCAATATATGTTTTCACAAGGGAAAAGGAATTTTAAAAATCCCAGTTTCAGTGAATGCCCTTAATAGTTTAGTAGCTTAGGTAATTCTATGAGTTGTCGCCCCGCTTCATTGTCCGTAAAGCCTTACTGCAGTGACAGACACGGCAGGGGTGCAGAATTTGTCCGAACTCTCGAACGAGGTTCAGGGGAAATTAAGGCAGCTCTGGGGAAATTTTTGCCCGCGGGTAAAGTATTAATAGTAGTAGTAATAATAAAACGAAAAATTGACTTATTAACAACGAGTATAACGCGAAAGATAAGAGTAATTTACTGCACAGTAATCAGGTAATCATTTTGAAAAATGTCATGTTATAAATACAAGAGGTTATGAGCACAGTGCCGTACTGCAGACTGCCGCTGGCATATGACTCACCGAGCCCAAACGACTTTACTAATGCCAAGGCGTAGACAGTGTGGCACAAATAATAAGTACGGCGCAACCACTAGTCATGCTAATAAAAAATTTCCAAAACTAATGGCAGCTTATGTGTCGTAGGCGCCGATCTGAAAAATTATTAGGGGTTCCACAGATTTTACAAGCGAATGACCCATGCATTTTTCAAAGGATTTAAGTCTAATTTAAATTCCATTCAGTAAAATTATCTGGCACAATTATACACCTGAGATGCTAGAATGAAATAAATTATAGTTAATTGCAGAATTTTTTTAGATGTTTATTTTTCAGCCTCTCTGCCCCACCACTGTTTTCACCTAGACCCAAAAATGTTTCAGACATTTTGAATCTAAAATAAATATTAGTTTGTTGTTTTTTTTCAAATTTTTAAGCAATAGGCTTTAAGGATTAGTTCTTAATCATCAACATATAGATCTAATACTCGCTTAAACTTGTATGAAAGTCCACTACAGTTTTGGGGGAAATTTCGGACAGAAAAAAATTGCGTTCTGGGAAAATATTGGGTCCTGAAAATTTTCTGCACCCCTGAGACACGGTGCGTGTAATCATAGCCCCCGTAATGGTAAATGCCTTCTGATTTACTTGCGAACCCTTTGTTTTAACGGCAACACGTTATACTACAAACTGCTGCTAGGTGTCGGGCCCAGCAAGCTGTAGGACAATCGGATCTTAACAGCAACCTCCTATTACAGCATGGGTGCCAACATCTGAAATTTTTGATAAAATTTCGAGGTGCGAATTATGAAGAATAAGGGAGTGTTAGTACAATGTATACTATTATACAGTGCCAGAACTAGAAATTTTCTTTGGTGGGGCAAAACCTCAGACTGCCCCCTTCCCCCCGTCCACACGAGGCTTTTTACCAGATTTTTTATAGTAATGACTAATGATGATAATAAAAAACAACCTAGATTCGGTTTTAAAATTTTTGGAGAAGTAGAAATTCATCCCAGCTTTTTTTAGGAATTCATTTCCATTTTTGATGCGTAAAATACGCCTGTCCAGGCGTTAACGCGATCACTGATTACGAGTATTAATAAACATAATTTTAAACACACCGTAATAACTGAACATTTCAAACACGCACATTAATATAAACACTGAACATTTAAAACACATCAAGAAATCATCCATAAATTACCACATAAAAAAATTTCAGCCTGCAAATACAAGTGTTTCATACACGCAAGCGGCCATTAAAAAAGCTCGTTCATCACTTTCAGTTACGCCGTTTAAAACACACACAAATATCTAACTAAAAATACCTTGCGAAACACTTTGTTCGATTTAACGTCTTTAGAAACCTGCCCTCCCCCCCCATCACAAACCCGGATTTAATAAATTGTCAGGCCACTTTTGTTTTTACAATATTAATCCAGATTACGCATTGATCACGTCCATAGTCAGTTTCATACTGACAGAGTGCAAATAAAGGGTTAAAATCAACGACAAAGTTACCACACGACAACTCGGCAGTTAGTAAAAATTTCGAAAATGTACACAGTTAAACATATTTTCCGATCACAAACAAAATAAAAGTTATTTTAAAACAAAAAATCAACAGCAAGGCAATATTAATAAGGGTTAAAAACCATTACTATGGCCCCGGCAGAGGGGTTACACGGGTCTATTTAAAATACAATGGGCTATTTTTAATGTTTTCAATATAAGACTATAACAATTTCTCTCCTTACCTTCACTGACCTGGTCAGTACGATCAGACGACTTCATCCACGTTGAAAACATTTCTGCTGATTGTTGAATTTCCATTTTCTTCTTCTGAACTCTTTTAGCATTTTGACTTCCTGACAATTTTCTTTTCATTGACAGCATCTTACTACTTCGTTAGGAATTGCGGGGAATAAAAATTATTTTGTTAGTTTAGCACTGCACATGTGGAGAGAGCTCTAGGCTGTTACCTCCTATGTTACCGCGCACGTGCAAAAGAGAAGACGCAAGAAAAAGACCTTGCTTAGCCAGCGCCAGTGTTGCCAACAGTTCTCATGCAATTTTCCGATAATGCTACTTTTGTTCCCGATTTGACCTGGCATCGTTTCACACAAAAAGGGACGTTTGTTCTCCTTCTCTGAGGTATTTTTTTATCTCAGATTTTTTTCCATTAAGCAAAAAAATCTATCTTTCTTTAAGCAAAAATATATAAAAGTCTATTAAGCAAAAAATCTATCTTTCTTTAATTTTTTTTTTTTTTTTTTTGAATAATAAAAAAAAAAATATTTTCCGCTTTTCGTTCCTCTCGAAAATTCTTTTCTTTCCGCAGAGCCAATTTGGCACCCCTCTCAATGCAGCAGCCGGGGCTGCCCCCCCTAGATCCGGCACTGCATTATATTATGCAGTGCCGAAACTTATTGCTCACAGCAAAAAACATAAAAATAAACATTACTTCAAGGCTAAAAGAATAATAATCCTCCATACGTTAATAATTTTGATTCGTTTTAACCTTAATAAATTTTTAAGCACACTTAAGCTTGAAATGTTCATCCTGAAAAACCGGTCATTGCACAGGAAAGGTAAAATCTCACCACTTTTGCAAACCTGGGGATTTTTCTGAGATCAAATCTACTTACTTAGCATCATTTTGTTGACATTCTATTTTTGAGTTTAATATGATGCACTGAAATCCAGACAGCTTAAAACACAAAATGCAGAGATGCCAACCCCTACGCATTTCTTTAGCTTTACTACACACTATGCATCATATGCCTAATACTATGCTTTTGTTGCTATGACATTGCATCCCCCCCCACTAACTTTATTTAGTATAATTTTTGTGTTATTTGCACACCCCTTAGTGTTTGTCATGGACCCAAGTGCTTTAGCATATTCAGACAACTCAATAACAGGTTGCATATAAGAATAGTCAAAAAGTGCAATGCAGAATCTCCATCAATTTTTTTTTTTTTTTCCAGCTTTACTTTGGTATCTGTCCTGCGTCGTCTGCTACAATTAAGCAACTGCCGATAGGTGGGGTTTCCGCTGCTTCGCCGCCGAGGCTGGTAACTGCGCTTTAAAGACTGGAGGTTCCACGCTGATCCTCGGCTACGTCACAACCCCACTCCTTCGCCTGTGTCTCCATGACTCTTTGCGTCACTCCGGACAAAACGATGAACACGATAACCGACTGGAACTGGTTTCTGTTATGATTTAAGTGTTATGTATTTCCAAGTAAGTGACTCCTCTAGGTTTTGCTCTAGTCCGCCAGGGGGCGCAATGACTTACGTTTGTAATGAATTGTAAAAGGAGATCTGGCATCCTTCTTCTGCCCTATTTACCATCATGGCTTGAACGTGAGTAGTGGTTCTACGTGTACTGAGTGTAAATAAAGTGTGTTAGTTCCAGTGTAAATGATTTCTTCTGATCTATGTTCTTCAACAGTGTGTTATACACCTTTGTACCTTCTTACTTCTTCCTCCCACGGTGTTAGTGATTACTTTGGGACAACTGGCGACGAAGATGGGATACGACGACGAGCCGGCTAAGTTGCAGGATTTATGGCAGTCGTGTGAAATCAGAAGTGGAAAGGCGTGAAGCCTTGCGAAAATATAATCATGTGGCGTCCTTCAAGAATTGAGGTGAGAGTTTGTTGTTCCTCCCTTGCTATTTTCGTCAGCTGGGAAATGGCTGTAGTGGCAGTGAGCCAAATTTCAACGTTCGATATTACTAATCCTGCCTCATGGAGGCAAATGAATTTTTATTTTGAGGCAAATGGTATTGTTGAAGCTCTCAGGAAGCACGCTGTTTTGCTATCAGCTTGTGGGAGACGCTGAGCATTGCTCGTTCATTAGTGTCACCACTAAAACTAACTGATAAATCGTATGATGAATTGATTGAATTGTTAAAAAATCATTGTAGTCCTAAATCCTCGGAAATTTATTCCCGTTATCTGTTCCAAAAACGTATACAGCGTAAGGGTGAAAGTATTACTATGTTACCTCCAACGTTTAGTGGAGCAGTGTAATTTCAGAAATACACTGAATGAGCGTCTACAAGTCCAGCTAGTACGTGGAATAATTGATGACGCAGTACAACGCAGGCTCTTAGCTGAAACAGAACTAACTTTTGATGGTGCATTCTCGAAAACGCTTGCTGCTGAAACAGCTACTAATGAGGCGAAGCGAATATTTTCTCAAACTTGCACTCACGGGAATTTTTCAGAATCGATAAGTAATGTACAGCATACTAAAAGTAATTCTAAGAAACAAAATGTAAATGTTAATTCAAAGTATGCAATTCCTTTTAACGGAAGCATATGCCATAGCTGTGGTGGAAACCGTATGCATTCAATGTGTAAATTCAGAAATACAGTTTGCAAATATTGTAGGAATATGGGTCACATTGAAGCTGTTTGCAGGAAGAAAAAACAGCAAGGCAAACAGCATAGCATTAGTCCTAATTCTAACCGAGGAAAACCAAGAGTAAAATGCACAAATATGGAAATGAATTCTGAATATTGCGTAAATGTATTACGTAATCACACAGATTCTGTTAGGAAACAGACCGTTACATTAAGCATCGAAGGTAAGGACTGAAGCTTAGCGGTAGACTCGGGATCCTTTCACTCCATCATTTCACACAATACATACAAAAGGCTCTGGCATGCAAACAAGCCAGAAATTCAGCCTTCATCAATACGTTTAACTGATTTTCAGGGGAATTCCATACCCCTTTGCGGAATGTGTGTTGTGAATGTACAACATAATCAGCATTGGGCTCAACTGCAGCTTCTGATCTCTCAGAAAAAGTGCACTAACGTGTTAGGTTATGCATGGTTCCATTCACTTGGAATTACAACAACAGGGGTAAATGCTATTTCAACAAACCCTGTTGATGATGTGGTGAACAAATTTAATGATGTATTTGAGGAAAGACTTGGTTCGTACAAGGGGCCAGTAGTTTCACTACCCCTAGATCCTCAAATTCCTCCCATTTGTTTTAAGGCAAGAACTGTTCCACTTGCTCTTCGTCTTAAAATTGATGCAGCACTTGATAAGCTTTTAGCTGAAGATGTAATTGAACCAATCTTAAATCCAAAATTGTCTACACCCGTGGAAAACCAGTTATCCCCGCACGGGGATAACTGGTTTTCCAGTTATTTGGGGAGTGGCGCCCCCACGGCCCGAGCTGACCTTGTGACTGGTCAACATCTGATGTCATGCCACCGCTTGTTTTTTTTTTTTCGGTGCTGTTGGAGTTTGCAGGGACGGCTGTTCATCCAGCTGTTGGGGAGTCGCGGCCCCACGATCCCGAGCTGGTCTTATGTCTCGCTTTTTCGTTTTTATTTATTTTCTGCACTGGCCAGTTGCCCGTGTTGTATACTCTACCTAATCGCTACCACGCTATGTACTAACACCCCGGTCTTGTGGTTTTGTTACCCTCCACTACTAACTGTTTATATTAACCGCTCAGTTCGTAGGTTGCTGAGATTCCGTTTAGGTTCCACTCCAGGGTTTTGTCTTCCTTGGATTACTTTTTCCCTTTTAGCTGGTTTGGGTGCTAGACCTACCTGCATGTTTGCCGTGTGCAGAGACCCGTGAGGCGGAAATGGGATGTCTGGCGGCTGAGGTCGCAGGAGACCGGAGAAGTGCCTCCTGTGTACCAACACTCCTCTTCGACCCCGGCTTCGCTGTAAACGGGAGGCTAGAAACTAACCCACCTCTAGTCAGAAGTCCTGTACCAAGTTGTGTACAGGGTTTTAGCGGCTTTATTGTCGTATAGCACGGCAGGGTAAGCCCGGGGGCTGAGGGATCATGCCAAGGGCGTTGGCATGACGGTACCCGGAGGCCGAAGTGTCCGCCGAGTGCGTGTGATCACAGCCAACGGACTATATCTGCAGTGTATAAGCTCCAGAACTGTGTCCAGCGTCATTTTCTTGGCTTGCAGACCTCCAGTTCTCCCTTGCAGGGCTCGGTGGTGGGTGGAGTAGTCTGCAGACGAATCCTCCTCCTTTTTTCCATGGGTAAAAACAAAAACTCCAAATTCAAGTCACCTGAGAAAATGATAGTTGACAACGACTCTCCTTCGTCTTCTCAACCTACCAAGTCTCATAACCTTAAACGATCTTTAGATCATGACCTGGACCAAGAACGTGGAACCTCTTCTTCGGCAGCTGTACCAGTCGCTCCGAAGCGTCGTCTCCCCTCGATTGCTGTGAATACGCATGCTACACACTTAGTTGTAGAATCCATCGATCCGAATGAGAGACTGTCCACCAGATCTCCCTTTTTCATTTCTAAAGCTTTGGACGCTGCGGTTGGCTCCTTGAAGTCTGTGAGGAAGCTTCGCTCTGGGGACCTGCTTGTCCAAACTTGCAGTGTTTATCAGAGTAACACTCTTCTGCACCTCACTAGTCTTCAAGGCATTCCTGTCAAAGTGACACCTCACCAGTTTCTTAAAACCTCTCGGGGTGTTATTTCAGAGTTTGATCTCTTGCCATGCAGTGAGGATGAATTGGTGAGTGAACTTGCAGATCAGGGTGTTATTGCTGCACATCATATGATGTTCCGGCGCGATGGTTCTTTGATTAAGTCTAAAAATGTAATCTTGACTTTTAACTCCCGAAAGTTCCGACCGAAATCAAGGCTGGCTACTTGGTCTGTGGAGTTCGCCCGTACATTCCCAGTCCTCTGCGCTGTTTCAGGTGCCAGAGGTACGGGCATTCACAACGTTCATATAACAGCTCCGCTCGTTGCGCAAATTGTGGCTCCAGTGAACATGACGGGGAAGGTTGCACTTCTGCGGCCTGCTGTGTTAACTGTGGTGAGGCCCATGCAGCTTACTCTCGCAACTGTATGAAATGGAAGGACGAGATGGCGATCCAGCGCCTCAAGACCCTGGAAGGCCTCTCGTACCCTGCTGCCAAGGCCAAGTTGGGTATTCCCAACAACCGACAGCGTACTTTTGCCGCAGTAGTTCAGTCTCTGCCACAACCCGTGCAGCCCTTTGTCCCGCGCCCTGTAGCTCTCGCCGGACTTGCCAAGAGATCTACAGCTGAACAAGCAACACAGGTGGATTTCTCCGAGCTCCAGCTTATTCGACCAGCCGACTCTGCGCCTTCTCTCTTGAAGACGACCGACTCTTCCAGTTCCCAGCAGAAAGCCTGCACGTGTGGAAGACCCGGCCCTAAATCCGCAAAGGTGTGCAGTGTGCATCCAACTGTCGCGGTCCAACTGACCAACATTGCAACTGTCCCAGACTCAGCGAGGTCCCCACCTTCAACCAACATTATAGAGGAACATAAGGGGAAGGAGAGTGACAGTTCGTCCCTCTCCTGTGACTCATCTTATGTGCAGTTGTGTTCGTTTTCGTGATGTTTTTTATCATTCTCATTCCTCAGTTTTACTTAATCGGCTAGTTTCTAACCATTGTACCATGTTTTTAATACTGTTTGTTTCATTGTCTTTTTTGGCCCTTCCATCATTCTCATGGTTCGGTTTTACTTGGTCAGCCAGATTTTGGGATTTATGCCACGTTTTTTTTTAATACTGTTTGTTTGTCTTGTGTCTGGCGCTCTTTGGCCAAACATGGCCCTTGCGCCATAAAAATCAATCAACCAACCAACCAACACCCGTGGTACCAGTGATTAAATCTTCTGGGGAGGTTAGACTCTGTGGTGATTACAAGGTAACACTGAATACTGCTATGAAAGCACATCCATATCCTATTCCTGCAGTAAATCACTTATTGTCAACATTGAAAAGGGGTGGATTTTATGCAAAAAATTGACCTCGCTCAAACATACTTAAAGCTGGTAGTTGATGATGAGTCTGCGGAAGCACAGACTATTCCTGCAAGAGGTCGTGCCGGAATTACTGAGTGATGTACCCGTCCAAGTGCGACAGCACATGTGGTTTCAAAACGATGGAGCTCGTGCGCATTTCTCTAGCAATGTTCGTTAGTATCTGGACGCAACATTTTCGGGGTGATGGATTGGTCACGGTGAACCCGTTCCATGGCCACCCCGTTCACCTGATCTGTCCCCCATTGACATTTTTTTGTGGGGTGATTTGAAAGGTATGGTGTATGATACCCTGTTGATTCTGACATTGACCTGGTGGCAGGAATCGTTGCAGCAGCTGGAGTTGTTAGTGGTACACCAGGCATGTTTGCCCACGTCCGCCGGTCGATGCGCCGTCGCTGTGAAGCGTGTGTTACTGCGCAAGGCCGCAACTTCGAACACTTCCTGTAAAGGTACTGTGAAATGTCAATTGCTATCCAAAAGTCTGTTAAAATCATGTCTTATTTTTTGTAGCCTTAGAATTAAATCATTTTGCTCATCCAACGTTGTGATAACTGTCCCTGTCTTTGTGACCGTGTAGCGCCTGTGTTTTGCATTTGCGACCCCATGTTCCTATGTTATTATTGATTATTGCTTGGTTTTGTGTTCCTGACCTCCCTGCAAATTATTGAACAGTTATTCTGAATCACCCAGTACAGTGCAAAGCAACATATAAAAGAAAAATTAACCCCAACAAACACAAATATGTTTTGAAAATCAAAATGCGCTAACAGCTGCATAAGGGAATTTTCAAAAAAAAAAAAAAAAAAAAAAAAAAAAAGGAAGAAAAAAATTTACTGTATATGTCTGTGCAAAACATTCACAAAATAAAAGTGGTACAATTTATTGTTTTTGTCATATGTTGTAGTGTTCCTTGGCCATATATGTATCTCTTGTGGCAGTTTTTTTCTCTCTAAACAAACAATTTCTGTGTAAACAGAAATTGTTGACTAAACTTAATGTATTGGCAGGACTAAAACTTAATGTATTAGCAGGAAAACTTTTCTGACGACTCTAAATCTAGAGAGAAAATAAGTACAGCATTAGTGAAAACAAAATTAGTAGATATGCAAAACATCAGTTTAAACAAAAAGAGATAACTGATGTCATCATCCAAAAATTACAAACAAATATGAATTACATTGCGTGATTTCATATCAGTGAACATTTTGCTAATAATAATAATAATAATAATGTGGCTAAATGATTTTCTGGAAGGTCTTACTTATAGTTATCAAGATCAACATCATAAGTAAAATTGGCATTAATCTCCATTTCACATCTGTTTGAAAGACACAATTCACCATCCATGGCATCATCATTTTCACTTAACATTGCCAGCTATAAAGTTAGTCTTCAAAAATCTTCTTTAAATGTGACTCATTTGTAGCTGCTGTCACAGGAGGCATACCATTATTTTTCATGGTATGATTACTTAACACCTAAACCAGACGGAATGAATTAACTTGGGATTAGCTAAATGAGCTGAAATCAACTAAAATAAAACACAGCTGACTTTTTAATAAAGTCCCATCGTTCCATTTAAAAATTTCATTATAAAGAAAATTCGTTATATAGAAATGAACTTAAATTGTAAAAACTTGATCAATAAAATGAAAAAGATGGTAAAATTAGTTGAATGTGGAAACTAAACTGAACTTATAAGTAGAAAATTTTTGTAAATGAGTCCGAATCTTTTTTGATACATATATTTGATGAAGTAGAATACATTGTCTGAATAAACTTTTCAACAAAGAGAGGCAAACGAAAACTAAAACTTACCCCTCCTCTTCATTATCCTAATAGCATATATACTCATTTTAAACTGTAAACAAATCCACAATTCTGCTCTGTGAAGATTTCCTATAAGAAGTGTTTTGTTTATAAAAAAGTTTTGCATTTTTATAAGCATCAGAACATTTCATCTGGAACTCTTTCTTGAAATTGTAATCCTCATCAAATCGCACCATAAGCTTTTAGCATTTCTTCATGTGAAGTTTTTTGATAGATTCTCCATCATTATCTTCATCACTCACTGTAATTTCTTCAATACATTTTATAGTGCTGCTTGCAGCTATACAATACTTTATAGCCACACCTTTGTTCTTCATTCCATGATCAACATCATCTAAAATTTCCACTTTATGTGCAAGAGACTGGCATTTTACTTTCAACATCTTAAACAAACAAAAGAGGTGAATCAATTGTACTGACTGAATGAGAATGAATGTGTAACTTCTACAAAGTCAGGCCCACACCAGTTACAACTGGTTTTTCCCTGTGGAATGCAATTTCTATCCTGGACTTTCTATCCACATTTGGAAAAAGAGCTGCTTCGTACCATCTCCGTGGATACAACTGCTCATCCCCCTTTAAACAGGACTCCCAGAGTCGCACAGAACCAAAAATTTCAAGATAGGGAATTAAGGACACTTTGTTCCCATCTGTGTGCTAAAAAATTGTAAAGCAAAAAACACAAACGCACACACACAATGGTAATTCTTAATTGAAAAAACTTCATTACAGTATATAGAAATTGATTTTTATAATGTGGAGATTAATTTACATGTAAATGTCATTCAAAAGTCAAGGTTCTGCAGAAAATTCCATTAAACAGAAGATTTCATTAAATGGAAGTTTGTTATATAGAGACTACTACTGTATTTGACATCTAAGAACCTGGCTGAATGAAGCTGGAACAAGTGAACCTGAGCATCAGAAGGTGTTGCTTTCCCCTTAGCTTTGCCATTCAAAAATATCATTTATAGGGCTGACGGACACCAATCCTTTCTAACTGATTACCTGCTTACTTAAGAAAGCAGATGTTAGATATTTGTGACAGGGGTGCTTAGCCCTCACCATCATGCCTTGGGTCATGGAACAGACAATAAAGAACTAGAAGTGAGTGCTCATCACCAGTAACAGGTTTATGGTCAGAACTGCTGATTTGTGAGAGAGAAAGGAATTGTTTTACCGTAGCTTTAGTAATACCCAGATGCTCTGTGAACATTTCTATTTGGGGAGCACAGAAAATTTTGGTACACCATTTAGTTCACACACACCAGCCACTTAAAGGGTTAATGTTGATCAAATGAAGGTTTAAGAGTTAAAACTCATTGCCATCTGCAACTTCACTTGAATAGACTGGCCCACAATTACGAGGCAAGATCCACAAACACTTTGAGATGCAAGACAAATCATAATGCTCTAATGGAGAAATATCTACATACAGAAATAATTACTTCTTGATGAGAGGTATGCAGCACTACATACAGAAACATTAGCAAACATATGGTGTGAAAGCTGGACCTTAAAAAAATCTGACTAAAGGAGGATTTATGCATTTGAGCTTTGGTACTGGAGAAGATTGTTAAGCAGTGGCAGCTCGTGGCAACTGAAACAGGTGGAGCCAGTAGCCGAAGTCAAACAATGAAATAAAAAAAAAAACTGTCATTATTAGGCCAACTATTCAGACCCCCCCCCCAAGATTCCTTTACTCTGCCTCTGTTTACCCCCTTGACTCACAGTAATGCCCAAATCAGGCAGGAATGTGTCAACTATTGTATTGCACATGAAAAAAATTTCCTCCGAATAGAATGCATAACTATTAACAGAAAAATGTTAAAACTCCTTAAATAAAATTTGTACCTTAAAACATATTAGCATTAATTTAAGTTAGTTGTGCTTTGTGTGTCTTCAGGTTTCTCAACTGAGGAATAATCACAGGATTCACAGGACAAAAAAATGGAGTGAAAAAATAATAACTCCAAATATATGCAGGGAGGGAATGTTTCATGAATTTCGTCCCATATTAGAATGAGTACCATACTACCATTTGCATTATTTGAAAGGTTTAACCTTTTTTTTTAAAGAAATTGTGAAACCTAAAAACATATATGTACTCATGTGCAAATTATACTTACAGGTTTTCTCATTTATTTATTTATTTTTAACATAGAAAATCATCTTAGTTAAAACTGAAATTAGTTCTGCAAAGCACTTTGTAAACTTCATACTCTTGGAAACTCAAATTCTTGGGCTGATAAGCACCAAATTTTTTAAGTGAAGCTTTTCGACTCAAATTCTTGGGCTGATGAGCATTGTGTTTTTTTAAGTGAAGCTCAAACTAAAAATTCTTGGGGTGATAAGCACTGAGTTTTTTAAGTGAAGCTTTTTTTCCAGATTTAAAGCAAAGAACGAAGATTTTAACAAAATATCCACTCCATTCATTGTACTCGACAAGCAAAAAAGTCACGACACAAAGGAACAACACATCACTGAGAGAGACACACACAGAAAAAACAACTAACTGAACTTTGCTACGACATTTGAAACCATCCCGCCACCCTTGAGCTTGGTCGGGGTAAGCTTCTAAGTCAACCCACGGCATTAAGGAAATGGATACTCTCCCAGCCAATCAAATTAGCGTGGGGCCAGATCTACAGCTTTTTTTGCACACGCAGTTAAGGCAGTGTTGTATGCAGGTCATCATACTGAATGAGACGGGGAGGAAATTGTCTCCTCTTCGCTTGCGTAGTGATGTTTCTGGGGCCTGTTGGAGCTGGCCCCAATAACCTCACACTTTGAACATGATCTCTTTCCTCAGGAAATAGTTTTTGGTTTTTGAAGGAAACTTTTCCCTTAGGTAATGGCTTTTGAAGGGAAAGGTTTATCACCATGTAGTTAAGAGAGAGAATAAAAATCAGGGGAAAAAAAAAATATTTCTAGAAATAGAAATTTTTAGGTGGGGCCCGGCCCCTCTGGCCCCTAATGACGAACTGCTCCTGTTTTTAAGAATACCATGAACAGCAAAGGTTACCAACAGAGGTTTTAGAGCACATCAAACCCAGAAATGTCACTTCAGGGAAGGATTGTCAGACTACAGCTCATTTACTTTGGTCATGTGATGTGATCAAACTCATTAGAGAAAGATGTGATGCTTGGAAAGGTGGAGGGAACAAGAAATTGAGGACGACAAAGAACATTTTGGCTGGACTGGACATGGAACAGCTGAGGAAGAGTCCAAGATTAGGAGGCATGGAGGGCTGCAGCTCATAGAATAGCCAAGAATTGGACCCGACTGAATGGATAACATCATCATCATGCAACACTACAAGCAAACTCTTCGGAAACACAGAGCATCATCCGGTCCCCAGTGTAGCAGAATATAGATGTACACACATATGCGGATAGTTTCCAAATTATCAGCAGATTTTGCAGATAGTTTTTGCTTGTAATTAAAAAAATAAAATGTTATTTACAGCAATTAAAACACTTAATCAATCAAGTACTGGCACTGATGTGCTCTATTTTAACTATTGTCCATGTAGCCACTCTTTCAGAAAACTTGAAAATAAAATTTTCCTGTAGCGGGAATCGAACCTGCACCTCCCGATTACTGGATGAGCATGCTATCCGTTATATCACCTAAAACAAGGAAGTTTGTATGATGTTCTATGAAACACTCATTCAAGGCTTTACTCAGATTAACATACTTAATTCTATTTGAACTTTCACTTATTTTTCATATCTGAGTTTTTTTGTTTTTACAGACGTTTCTGGCCTCTAGATTTTATCAAGGCCTGTTATCACTGTATAGGAACTGTATCAAAAGTTTCATTTACACAGAAAGAATTTAAATTTCATGGCCGGGTTCCTCTTGCATTTTCCAGTTATTAAATTAAAATCATTTCCTTATGTATTTTGTAAGTCTACTATTTTTGAATTAAGTTGTTGAAAATGCTATTTATATTTTTTTAAGGTTCATTAATGGAACTGTTTTTCTAGATATAAAAACTTTCTTTAATTAGTTTCTCGTTTTTATGAGGTTCATAGTCCAATATTTTAATAATTTGCCCTAAATGTCCATTTTGCACACATTGTTCACATTCAGTTGTAATGTACTTATTTTGTCCTCGCTGAAATCTGTAATGTTCTAATAATTATTTATTGTTTTAATTTTTCCTTAAATTATCTTATTCTGCTGTTATCATGTGTGTGATTCACGGGTTTGCAGCAAGTTTTCTGTTTCAATGGTTGTGTATGCAGATACATTTCATTTTTATACAACTCTGCCGGTTCCAGTTCTGTCTTCAACTGTATGTTAGTCTACAACAGCAGTGGTGATGTAATGAGTTGTTAAAAAGCCCATGCCATCTACAGAGGTCATTACACTGTTTATCCGTTTCTTCACAGCCTTCCTCAATGTTAAGTTTAGATTACAGTCAAGTCCCGTTAAAACGAACTTCACGGGATGCCGAAATCTGTTCTTTATACAGAAATTTCGTTATAATGGAATTTTTAATTTTGCACTTATTTTTTTAAATGACTCATGGGAATTGACTGTATTCAAAGTGCTTGTACTGTATTGTAAAACTCTCTATTACGTCCAATTCCACACATACCTTTCATAAAGTTTACACTTTTGTACACTAGAGGTTTTCTCTACTTATACAGTACATATTGTATGTACGTAGTATTTACATTTTAAAGAGATCTGTTATTTTTGTTTGAAAATGGGACTTTGTTGCTGCAGAAACTAAAAGTTCTTGCAAAAAATGTAAATGGGTGAAAGTTTCATCCGGAACGTTCGTTTATCCTGGTATGAAATGGCAAATCTTTTCTAAACAGCTAAGTGCTTCACACGCACTCAGACGCAATGGTGGAGTTGAATGAACTTCATCGTCCTCGCTGCTTTTCACAATTTCCTCATTTCTGTTGTCTGAAATCGATTCAATTATATTTGCTTCAATTGGTTCACAAGTGGTCAGAATATTGTTGTCCACATGTACAAAATCCTCTAGCAAAACGTCGGTGGGAACTGAAGCAGATGTCTGGAGAGCGTTCCACACTGCCCCTAACAAAGCGCTTAAATCCGCATCGGTGTCAGGTTCAGTTTCACAGTCAATTAACTTTTCACTGCACCAACTGTTTTTTATTGTTGCCTCAAAATGCTTTGTCTCATGCTCCAGAAATCATATGCAATGCATCTTTGACATTCACTTTTATAGAATCATTTTTTTCAATTTCAGGAAGAATCAGTTTCATCAACATGCACTTGTAATGGTCATTTACAGACTTTATTATCCCCTGGTCCAAGGGTTGGCTAACTGCTGTACAATTTGGTGGAAAGTATTCCAGACGAATGTTTTCAAGTTGAGGAGGTTTGTTATGAGCCGTACAATTATCAACCAGAAGAAGAATTTTTCTTTTTTCCTCTTCACCTCCGAGTCGAACTTTCATAGCCATTCATTGAAGATAGTTTGCATCATCCACGCCTTTCTATTGGCTTTGTAGTCACAAGGTAGCGATTGTACACTTTTCAAACACCAAGGTTTTCGGGATCGTCCAATCACTAGCACTTTTCTCTTCTCAGTTCCTGATTGATTACAGCAGAAGAGAGCGGTCAGTCACTGTTTCGATCTTTTACCACCAATACACTTGTCCTTCTTCATTGCCAAAGTTTTGTCGGGCTCTAACTGGAAGAAAATTCCAGACTCATCTGTATTGAAGACATCATCTAGACTATAAGTTTGGATGAGTTTTGTCACTTCTCCTGCTCTCCACTCATTCACATTTTCCGTTGGAGCAGCACTCGCTTCTCCGCAAATTGTTTTAGCGACGATTCAGCACCCATCTTTGAATCAATTCAACCATCCCCCACTTGCATCAAAATCCATAACTCTTTGAAGTTTTGGCAAACTGAACAGCCTTTTCTCAAATCAATGGTCCACTAATGGCACATTTCTTAATCGTATGTCTTGGAACCAGGTGAAAGTGGCTGACTCCACATCTTGGAATTGAGCTTGCCATAATATTTTTCTTTGAGGTCCGATCGCCAGTTTTTGAAGCTGCTGTGATTTTTATTTGTTCTTCAAAAACGTTGATAATGTTGACAGAGTGATCCCATATTTTTTTGTTACATCTCCTTTCTTTTCCTCTGCACTCTCTTCATCAATAATTATTTTTTCTCCTCCAAAGAAAACTGCTTTCGTTTGGCTGAATTCATTGTTAAAACCTGTAGCAAAAGCTGATCGACTTGTCTTGAAGAATATACCAAACTGAAACGTAAGCAGACGAGTAAAAATTTAAGAACAATTGAAGGAAACAAAACCTCCTCCTTTTCCAACAAAATCCAGCGCTCAACAGCGTCTTATCTCTCTTTTCAAGGTAAAAAAAACTGCGTTCCAGTTGCGGAAGAAAAGGGAAGGAAGGGCTTACAGCACATGGCAAGTAGGTTGGTATGGAAACACCGGCATCTGGTTGTAGGTCAGTCACAACGGGTGTGCGAAAATGAATGAGTCATCCAAGTGAAAAAAAAGTCAGATAAAGAAGTTGCCTTTCCTTTTTTAAATGTGGAGAAAAGCGCTTCGAAAGGAATGTGCTCTTGTTTTCAGGGCTGAAAATTTCGTTATAATGGAAAAATTTTCTTTTAAAATTCAAAATATTTCTTTGTTGTAACGAAAATTTCGTTTTAATGAATCTCATTCAAACAGAATTAAAAATATATTTTGTTAATGTGAATTTTGCTGGGAATGCTAAAAACTTTGTTATAAAAGGTTTTTTGTTCTATCGGATTTCACTCTAATGGGACTCTACTGTATTATATAATTAATTTTGAATTGGCAGGAATATCAGAAAATCTTGAGAAATCATTCACAATGTATACAGTGTTATAGTTTTTGTAAGAATACACTCGCAGTAAGCTGAATTTAATCTAAATATTCTCAGCATTTAAAAATGCATGCTACTACTTTCAAAAGATCCTACTTTCTTGCTCTCTAGCATCTGAAAGGAAATAAGATGTGTACGATACGCAGGGGCATACATAAAAAAAAATTCAGGGGGTGGGCAATGGAAGATGAAAGTTTTTAAAATCCATCAGGACATAATAAAAGTTAATGAAAAATAGAAGAAAAAAATTAAAACATTTTCTAATGTAAGTTGATGCATTTTTATTAAATTAAAGCATTTTTTTATAATGTAAGTCGCATTTTGACGAAGAAAATGAAACACTTCCTGCCCTTTGCCCACTTCTAAATATGCCCCTGATGATACGGATAACAAACTTTGAAGGTAGCAACAATCCCTGGATCTGGTTGACTGCAGCAGAGTCTTGTCAGGGACAGAATTTATATCTCTGTCAAGTCCTCAGATACTGTCTAGGATAAAGAGAATACTGAAGGCTAAATTCTTTGAACACAGTATTTCATTTCATGCATGAAATGGTAGGTAAAATAGTTAGAAAATTTCTGCTGAGACAGACATAAGTCATTGTACAAGTTTTTAAGTATAAACACAAATGAGTTACCAAAGGTCATTCATACAAAGGCACCAGAACAAACTTGTCTTTTTTACTTTAAATTCGTATATGATTTTTTCACACCTCAAAATAAATGGGTTGT
Organism: Macrothele yani; assembly: GCA_039090855.1. Classification (NCBI taxonomy): domain Eukaryota; kingdom Metazoa; phylum Arthropoda; class Arachnida; order Araneae; family Macrothelidae; genus Macrothele; species Macrothele yani. The sequence goes on along the minus strand of CM077013.1, from coordinate 49,214,992 downwards.
TGATGGCTGCTCAAGGAACAGCACAGTTATGCTGCAATTAAACATTTAGTCTGGCTTAATCCATTTTAATCAATTATATTGTATTTAACACCTATTCATGTAGTTTACAGATTCCATTTTAAAAGTTGCTATATCCCACTTTATTTTCCTGCTTATTTATCTATATCTATAAAAGGATCAAAATAAGCTTTACAAGAAAAGGAGAACTGGATGAGAATAAATAGAAAAAGTTTACACAAGTCAGAACCAAAGGGGAATTTTTTTATATTACAGTAGGAGGTATAAATAGGTTCTGTTGAAAGGAATTAATTAAAAGAGACAAAAAGAAAAAAATATAAAAATACTAACAGCGAAGGCAAAAACTTGAGAATCCATTTCTCATGGCATTATCAGGGGCAAGGCATGCAAAATGCTCCTTTCATTTTCAACACAACCTAGAATTCTGGTTTCTGCCTATGACTTTTGCCTACTGACCATTTCAAGTTAAAGCAAATTTTGGAGATTGGGAATAAAAAGACTATTGCTACTGGGGCAAGGTTAAGATTACCAAGATAATACAAATTAAATTTTGGTAGTCTATGTAAACATTTTTTATCTCATAATAATTGCTACATTTCTCTCCCACAGTTTTTTTTATTTCTCACCCATTTTGTGTGTGTGTGTGTGTGTGAGAGAGAGAGAGAGAGAGAGAGAGAGAGAGAGAGAGAGAGAGAGAGAGAGAGAGAGAGAGTGTGTGTGTGTGTGTGTGTGTAGCAAGTGTTAACTTTTTCCTTATCCATGACTTCCACAATTTTCTTTGTTGACGCCTTTGTCTGGTGTAGGTTGTGTAGTCTTTCTATATTTTTATTATTTTAAAAAGGTGAAATAACAGATGAACTGCCTAATTTGTTGAGGTATTCACATAGTCAACAGGCTTCTGTAGTAAATTGATCAGAAAGATGAGAGGACAGAGATGCCACTGAAGTTGCAAATATACACTAAGAGAACACCTTCCACTGAGAAAACAGGGAGGACTTCCTCCCTCAACTTTGATCATCTTAATCTCTAGAAATTATCTGAAATCTGAGTGATTTCAAGGCAATGAAGGTGTTGTTTACAAATGGCCAATGTTGTATCCTTCTATAAAAATTATTTACAGGAGGTTACAATGTTATTTCAAAAAACATTGTAACCTTCTATGAATAACTTTTATAGAAGGTTACAACATTGTATAAAAGTTATTTATAAAAAAATAAAAAGTTATTTACAATGTTATTAGGTTTTTTATGAAAGGCCAATGATATTTCTTCCATAGGACAAAAAGCAAAACTTTAAGCAAAATAGAAAAAAAATATTCTGCAAGTAAGACAATAAACAAACTTCTGCAGATAAAACAAAAAGAAATCTTCTGCAAGTAAGAGAGAAAAACATCTGAAATACAAAGAAAAAAAAACTTTAGCAAGGGGAAAAAAAAATATTTTGAATAACAATCTTATTTTCACCAAAAATACTTTGTTGTCAAACTGGGTACAAATTGTTGTGCAGCAATAACTATCATTTGATGAAAAACAAAGTAGTAATACTTCTACTGGCTTCCAATGAAGTTTTTGTATACTTTATTTGATAAAAGCTATTTTATCAATGTTAAGCATTACTTCGTGTAAACATCAAATTCATAACATGCAGATTACAGACAAATGAAGAAATTTTTATTTTTTTTATTTCTCCAAGTTAGGTAAGTAAACAGCACTTTTTTTTTACGCTTTCCAACCATAGGTTGAAGAAGCGCATATGCTCCAGCTTTGTCCGTCCGTCTGTCCGCACGATAACTGGCGTAAAAATGGGTCGATTTCGATGAAATTTTAGTATGTGGTAGGGGACCACCCGGGGACGAACCCTATTGAAAATGGGACAAATGGGGTCAAAGGTCACGATGTAGGAGCGGGATCATTCCATTACCCTTATGAGTCATAACTTGCGTAAATATGGTTCGATTTCAATGAAAGTTTACTATGTGGTAGGAGACCACCTAGGGACAAACCCATTGAAAATGGGACAAATGGGGTCAAAGGTCACGATGTAGGAGCTGGATCATTCCATTACCCTTATGCATCATAACTTGCGTAAATATGGTTCGATTTTAATGAAAGTTTACTATGTGGTAGGAGACCGCCTGGGGACGAACCCTATTCAAAATGGGTGAAGTGGGGTCAAAGGTCAGGACATAAAATCAGGATGCATTCCATTGCCCTTATGCGTCATAATGTGCATAAAAATGGTTCGATTTCGATGAAATTTCAGTATGTAGTAGAGGATAACTGGGGACGAACCCTATTGAAAATGGACAAAATGTGGTCAAAGGTCAGGACATAGGATTGCGATCCATTCCATTGTCCTTATCCCATATTATTAAGGTGGACGTCAAGTAATTTTGCTTCCTATACTTCCAATATAAAAACTTTTGTACACATTTCCTTCCCAATTAATGTGTTCCCAAGGATAAAAATTTGAACATCGATTAAAATAACTTCATATTATAGCTTGGGAAACTTAATATTTTCTAAAACATAACCATAATTATATTAAAAATCAATTACTTTCCCTTTGGTGGTGTTGAAACCAGAGAAAAGATGGCGCGACCTGCACTTTGATGACGTCAGTGGACAAAAAAATGTTGGATTGCATAATTACGGTTATGGTTTAGAAAATATTAAGTATTCCAAGTTATGAAATGAAGCTATTTTAATCGATGTTCAAATTTTCATCCTTGTGAACGCATTAATTGTCCAGAAAAAAGATGGCGCGACCTGTATTTTCATGACGTCAGTAGACAAACAAATGTTGGATTGCATAATTACGGTTATGTTTTAGAAAAAATTAAGTATTGCAAGTTATTAAATGAAGCTATTTTAATCGATGTTAAAATTTTCATCCTTGTGAACGCATTAAATGTCCAGAAAAAAGATGGCGCGACCTGCATTTTCATGACGTCAGTAGACAAACAAATGTTGAATTGCATAATTATGGTTATGTTTTAGAAAAAATTAAGTATTGCAAGTTATTAAATGAAGATATTTTAATCAATGTTAAAATTTTCATCCTTGGGAACGCATTAATTGTGAAGAAAATGTGTACAAAAGTTTTTCCATTGGAAGTATAGGAAGCAAAGTTACTTGACGACCACCTTAAAGTAGCAATTCTTGTATGTATGTATGCACATTTTATTTTGAAAACGGCTCTAAGAATTTTGATGAAAGTCGTTAACCTACCGTTTTCTGGTACCAGAAATCGATTTAGCTTGATCTCGACTTTAGAAGAATTGGTTTAGTGGGTTAAATAACCACCCCGAATTATAACGTTTTTAGTGATGGCGTTGTTCCATTAATGTTACCAATGCTTAGAAATGTTATGACGTCACAACTCGTGTTTGAGAATGTTGGCGCCGTCGTGCCATCTATCTATTTACGTCACGCGTTGTTTGTGGATCCTATTAAAGATTTATGACGTCACACCTTGCTAGCAGATGGTCGCGATTCCCATCTGCCTCATTACGTCACGCGTTGTGCGCGTATGTCCGTCAGCACTATAACTCGAGTAACAACCGTTGGATTCCAATGAAATTTTAGTATCTGGTAGGGGATCACCTGGGAAGGAACCCTATTTAAAGTGAACGAAATGGGGTCAAAGGTCAGTTCATAGGAGAGGGATCCATTCCACTGCTATTATGCGCCATAACTAACGTAAAAAAGTTCGATTTCGATGAAATTTTAGTATGTGTTAGGGGACCACCTGGTGACAAACCTTATTGAAAATAGGCGAAATGAGGTCAAAGGTTAGGACACAGGAGCGGGATCTATTCCATAGCCCTTATGCATCATAACTTACGTAAAAATGCTTCGATTGCGACAAAACTTTATCATGTTATTTCGGAGGTATACCAAGCCGGTTCTGTTGAATATCATCGAAATGGGATCAAAGGTCAGGGCACAGGACCAAGATTTATTCCACAGACATTATTCTCATAACTTGAGTAATGATTTCTGTAATGTTGGAAAGCGTATTATAATCAATGCATTGCATGATTTTACTAACTTGTTTATCATATGAAAAACAACAACAAATACACATTATCATATCCTTAAAACAATAATTTAAAACACACACACACACACACACACACTACAGAACTTTACACTGACACTGCTTTTTACACAACAGAACTTTACACTGATTAAGTATTTTAAAAGATTCCTTTTCTTGAGTACAATTTCAGTGAAGTGCAGATACACCTCAATAAGCATTTTTCTAGCAGAATATAAAAAAAGTAGCCAGCAAATTGTACAGCTCCTCTAGAATCCAGGTTGTGATTTTCTTATAATTAATGATCAACACAAGCTGTAGGTAATCTCTACAAGATGGTTTATTTCATCAAGCCTAAGATCATCAGGCAGCATTGTTGCTACAGCACCAACAATACTTAACATTTTTATTCCATATTACCATCTATCACCACACACACACACACACACACACACTAAGGCAGTAACTGCTTATGCTGCAATATTAATATTCCAAGAGTCCCTGCTCCTATATGTGAACTGTTTATACACCCCCCCCTCCCTCGCCTTCCAATTCAAAAACCACAAATCCTTAACAGATTTTTCCAGTTCATCAATGAAAATTATACAGCTTATGGTAGAAAATAGAGTTACACTTTTGTAACACAGGAATGTTTGGGATCTGTTAATTTTATCCAAAAATTAACTTTCCTGTTGTCAAATGGTTACAGAATTTCTCAGGTCCTTTTAATAATATTAAGTTACCAAAGCTGAAAAGCCTTTGTAATCATTCAACAATGCACAATAGCAAAATATTTCAACAGGAAATGGCCATTATTTATAAATTTGGCTGTCTGTGGAAAGCACTTTTTAAAAAGGTTTTCAATGCACTTATAATATGAATGTGTGCTACAATGTAATTATCGAACAGACTTGAATAATAAATGATAGACTATCCACACAGTATCAGCAATTCATAACCTGACCATCACCAGAAATTGTGTTCACATTAATCTTCACTACAATGAAAACCACATTCATGCAATTCTGAAATATCCACATAACTCAGGGCTTGAAAAATACCATGCCCGAGATGCCCGGGGCACGTAAATTATTGGCCTGGATAAGTAAAAATGAAATCTAGTTGCCCAACCGGGCAACTAGATTTAAAGGGGAAAAAAAGAAGTTTGGAATGGGATAATTTTCTGCTCTAGAAAAAAAGACTGTCGTCACGTGTTTTTCATTTTACTGCAGTTGTATTATTGTTACGGAATAAGTGACAAGGCCAGGAGAATAGCGCTTCTTTAATTATATTATGCTTTATGTCCAGAAACTGGGGCTGTACATAGTTTTTCTCCAGATGTTGTTTACAGTTAATGACGGGATGCATGCCTCAGACGAAACTAGCTTCCGGTGTTTAGTGACAAAACACATAAACTGCTATGAAACAGGAGGATGCAGACTGATGGGCTAAAAAGCCGTGCTTTATGGAGAGGGAGTGGCAAGGGTATATTTCTTCCACAGCACCGGGTGGGTTTGGGTCTTGATATAACTTGCACGCATGAGGGAGGGGAAGGTGGAAGCTTCCGCCCGCACGCACACACATATGAACTGAGAGCGGTGCTCCTGAAACAAAGGCTAAGTTTCATTTAAGAACGAGCCAGCGCTATGTGTTCCATTTAACCGGGAGAAGAGCAAAAATTACCAATGCTGATAACTTAGTTTATCTGAGAGAACAGAATTCATGTTAGTTGCAGTTCATGTTAGCTGTGGATATAAGTTGTATTTAGTAACAGATATACCATGTTTTTCTGGAAAATAAAATCCAGCGATGAGAGTATATCTCATAGTAAGCAATTATGTGAAATTCCCGATCTGTCAGCGGTAGTTACAAATTCCTCTTCCGCACTGTTGAGTGACGTAATTTCAGAATCGGAATCTACATCGTTGGCAAATCTGAAACTTATGCAAGCGGACTTTGATAAAGCGTACAAAAAAAAAAAAACTGTTGCACAGTTGAAGAATCTTGGATAAAAACATTTAAGTGGCTAAAGTCAAATGATAAGACTATTATGTTGTGCACTGTTTGAAAAAACCATCCTAAAATTGCTGATACCACCAGTAATTTTTTCAAGCAATGTGGGGTGTCAGGTGATATTATAGTTAATAACTAAGTGCACACAACAGTAGTTGAAAACATAAGATTTGCCTTGGTTTCTAAACAACAATTCTTGGAATATTTTATGATGCAAATTACTTTTGTTTGCACAAGGGAAAAAAGTAAATAATTTTTACATTCAAAATTGTTGTTAAAAACTACTTAAACTGCCATACCATTAACTATGATTATTTAATTTTTTTGCAAAACACAGGATATATATTAAAAATTCTTGAACATGGCATCATCACTAAATTTTTCAAATGCCATCGATTACCTTTCTTAAAACTTGAGATATATGCTTTTGTGCTTTTTGAATACAGACACTTTAAAATGGTGATGCAAAAGATGTATAAAAAGTTTATCATAAGTTTTAACTTTAAAAAAATGATGCTTCTGTTTTGTTATCTTAAAAGATAAATTTTTCTAAGCATGTAGATTTTACTTCTGGGCAAGTAAATATTTTCTGCATATGCCCAGCTGGGCATGTAACTTTTCAGATATTTTTCAAGCCCTGAAACCGGAAATCATTGTTTATTGGTCACAATATACTGATTGCGAGAAATTTCTATTCAAACATGGTTATTATTTTCCTGTCATTGGAAATTTCATTTTCTAGTCAAAATTTTCTTACTACATGTGACTCACATTCAAAAAGGCTGTAATTTTGCAGCCAACAGAAAACATACTATCTGGTCCAGATGAATTGATTCCGAGAAAGTTGCATTTACACAATGCTTCATTCTAAATCCACCACTGAAAAAAAATCCCATTGCCTACTCATAATAAAATTATTTTCAAGACTGTACTGAAGTAAGGCCAAGGTCCGTACTCTTCCAAGCAAAATAAATTCAAGGACTTCTTGAAACCAAATTATCATATGTGTGTGCGATCTGTCGTTCAGTAAGTAGGTATTTTAACAAGTACAAATAACCTGCCTGTTACCCCCAGTGTCCCTGTTGGTTTATTTTATTAACTTTGAATTGCCTTGCCCCTCTGTTTTGGTGTTTTTCGAAATCATTTTATTTCCTATAATATTTTGAAAGGGCACATTATTTTTTTATCCATCCTCCGACATGAACGCATCCCTAACCCCAGTCAACAGAAGCCCATCACGATTTGCGAATGCATAATTCCACTTATTTTACTCCCATGGCTGACGTTTTAAACGGTAGTGATGTCATATCCAAGGTATCAGCTGTCCACACACTTCCCTAAGTTGAACGCAAGTTCTGTGCTATTTAATTTCAGCTTGGTGTTTTTATTGGAACTACACACAAATCATCTATACAACTTTTTAGCACAATTATTTTCCACGTGCTTTTTCATATCATTACTCAAAAAACAAAAAAAATCAAGTATTATTTACAGAGTATTAAACTTTTTCAAGTACCTACAAGGACTTGAAATGGAACTTTATTTTTTCAAGGACTTTTCAAGGTTTTCAAGGAGCGTACGAACCATGAAGACCATACACCTTCCAGCATAAATAACACAACTTCATTTAGAAGCCATAAGTTTCAACACCTAGGATTTGGTACCATGAGACATAGGATGGCAAAAATGAGCTTATAAAGAAGTATATACATATTTTTTTACTTTAGAGTATGCATTATAAAATTTGCCAAAGCTTAGATAAGATCAAGTTAGGAAAATATAATTTCACAAGCACTTATACAGAAAGTACTTTTAGCAAAATATGCAACCAGAATCATCCCCTCCCACACACTCAATAACAAGAAAAAAAAATCACAACAAGAGTTTGTGTGAAAAACCTGAAGAAAACTGGGAGGGTAGAAAAATAAGAAAAGTCTACCCAGAAAACATGAGCTTCAGCAGCTACAAGTATATGTTTGTGTACATAGGTATTTATGTATGTGAACATAAGCATTTGCAAATTTGGTCTTCAATGCATGTGTTATGGTGAAAAAAATAATTTATTTTGAGTATATTGAATTGATGTTATTTATCAAAAGCGTTACTATATTTATGCTGGTATTAAAATTTATATGGAAATTATAGAGAATTTAAATTTGGGAGATGGGTGGATGCATTTCGAAACAAAAATATTTTCTAAGTATTAGAAGGCCATGAACATCCTAAACAAAAATGCATCTGAAAATTTACATTCCACAAGAAGTTATTGGAAAGTTTGCGTTGTTTGTGTTCAAGCAGAGTTGAGTCACCTGAAAGTGCAAAAATAAGTGAATATTGTTGCATGTGTATGAAAATGTGTCACTATAAGTCATAGGATAAAATGTACTCGTTCAATAACAACTTGAGGAGGCGGTGAAAGTCAATTTAAAAGGATAGGACAAAAATTGCAGTTATGAAATACCTTATAAAACCAGGATTCGGATCGATAGCCTTAGTCAAGCTAAAGTGGGGTACATGGGACCAAGTCATGGAAGACAACAGCACACAAAATTTTTCACACTGCACTCATTTTGAACTTTTTTTGAAAGGCTACTGCCTGTATTTATTATTTTTCTTTAAAAACTTAATAAGGTCATTTAGTGGACAATCAGATTGCATTTCCTTTTTGTTGTTTGCTAAAACACAGCAGTATAAAAACAGAATCTCAATTTCTTTTCTATTTCTCTTTGGCCACTGGCCTTATGAACAGCACAACTTTACATATTTCAACACAGTTAGTTTGAACACTTGGCCTTGACTTTATGCATCCAAAATTATACCATGATTCACATGCTTACACAAAAAAAAAGATACTGGATTATTTTTAATTCCACAAGGTGGACAAGTTCTGTTCTTTTGAAACGTACTCTCTTCTCTCTCACCTAGTTAGCTCAATGACAAATTTACAATTTTACACTTATTGATTAAAATTTACAGCACCTAAACAATCTTAGCAAACTCCGCAATCTCCCAAACCAGCTTCGAAGACTTCAATTTAAATTTACAGTTATTTTAAGAGCCACCAATTATACTTTAACAAATCTACTATCAGCAAGTAAACAAACCAAGTAAATTATCCTCACAACAGAATTTACACTGAGCACAAGCATTAATTAACATTACATAACCTATAGAACTACCATTAATGAACCCACTTCACTTATAAAGAAACCTCACTAACTAATCTTAAAAATTATCACTACATAACATCACCATAATTCAGAAATTCAAACAATCTTCTTGCACTAGCTTGCTCATAAAAATCACCTCACTCTGCACTTCACATAATAGCTCAAGATACTAAATAACTCTATACTGTAAACAAAAGCTCAAAATACCAATTAACTAAATTTCCAAACTAAATATCAAGTTCACTAACACCAACAACCAGAATTTAGAATTTACATCCCTAGCACCACAGCAAATCATAAACAAATAAATTTAGATACTTTAAATCACCAAACAAACTTAAATTTAACACCTGCAGTGAATTACTGAGGTAGCGGTGAGGCAAATACTCTCAGTTCAGACACTACCCTGGGTTTTTGAGAACCAACACAGGACGAAAATACCAGTCAGGCTGAAGGCGTGAAATTGGGTCGTGAATCCACTTTCAGCCTATGCAAAAGGAAAGGAAAAAAATCCTCAAGTGCGACACATCATCATCAGGCACAGAATTTCCTCTAACATGATCTCACCACATTTCTTGAAGCAACGCTCGACCGACCCTCGCTGGCAGTGATCTCCCTTTTCGAACCAATGCATGATCCCACCTTGATCAACCACGCCTGCAAGAGCCTGTCGTACTTCAACCCTAAATACTCCAGGCACATCCTGCCCAGAACCAACACAACTATATCATAGGAAAAATTCACTTATCTCTCTATATATCCCAAGAAATCCTAAATCACAATATCCACATATATCCCAGGAAAATTCACTTATCTCTCTATATATCCCAAGAAATCCTAAATCACAATATCCACATATATCCCAGGAAAATTCACTTTATCTCTCTCCACATATATCCCAGGAAAATTCACTAGCAAGGAAATTCTTCTGCACCATGGCAATGCGCAGGTCCACTTCAGACAATAACACTGACCATTTACATAACCCACTAAATATTTTCACCTTATTGAAAATTAAAATTACATTTAGACTTTTAACCTTATAGTAAAAACAAGAAAATTTAGGCCAAAGAAAAGAACAATTAATACTGGAACTGGTGAGCAAAAGTGTGTCTTCTCAACCCATGATGTTCATTCTTTTTGTGAAAATACTAAACTTGAGAACCCAAATACCTCAACTTTTATTTTGCACATATTGCATCCTGGTGAAAATTCCCTACTCAGAGCCCTCTGCCCTAGGACAAGTTCCCTGCTTGCCCTAAGATCACCCCTTTCCAATGGGAGATTAACACTCATCTGGAGCATGTAAAATACTGGTCCTCAAATAACACACCTACCATCTTAATTTCGACACTCAACACTCCAAGAATGTAAACAGCACTTTAGGTTTCCAATTTCATCACACTATAATATGTTCCCAAAATTCCAATATAAATCATCCCATAATTTATCTTCACTCAAAAAGAAAATAACTCAACGCTGTAAAAGACTAGAGAGAAATGTTTACTATTATTTTATCACCCACGACATCACAATAACACTGCTTTTCAATTATCACATGCCCAACTAAACTATTATTGATGCACCAAAATTTACTGTGCTCAAACATTAAACCAAATTTTTCCGATACATCAAAATTTTCTGGCCTGGGAAGTTGCTAAAATACCAGACATGACAACACAAAAAAAAACATAAATGAAAGCATTTTCAACTCCCCTTTCTTTTTTCTTTCTTTTTTCTGAACTCATACCTGAGGAACTAATAAATTGTAACTTTGAAAACTGAATGACAACACAGCCATAATCAGAGGCAAAAAAAAAACTTGCTCTTTTTCCCTTTGTTTCTTATGCTCAGCTCGAAGTTTAGGTACCCTGCGTGGGATGTTATATATCAATACAGAAAGATATGGACTAAAACATTACCTTCGAGCTGGCGTTCTTTTTTTCCTTTTTGTTTTCACCACAGTTTACAGTCCTGGCACAACCACAGTCTCGTTAGTATTTCTTTCTTTTCTTCCTCCCAGTTCCCTTCCTTAAACGGTTAATAGCCGAGGTAACCATTTTCGAAACCTCGGGATGAGATGGAACCTTTATTTATTTTTATTTTTTTTTTTTGCTTCTTTCCTTCGGCCTTTGAAGCAGGCCTCCTTTTCGGAGTAGCAACCGAATGGGGACGCTGTAGAGGCTGGGCCCACTCTTTCCGGGATTTCCATAAGGGAGAAGGCATGTCCCCCTTCAGCCAAGAACTTTCCACTAACGACATTGTCCCAGCCTGCCGCCTTCCGCCATTTAGTTTTTCAGGGCGAGGTTCCCGGCCGGCGGAATGCCGCTTTAACTGCGTTCTACATCGTCAAAATTTTCAATAGGCAGCCCAGATCCAGAGTGTCCCCTTGTGGTGGACTGGTGGTCAGCAAAATGCTGCCATGGAAAAAACTCCTTTTTTTCTCGGTGGTTCTCTCCCGCCAAAAGGCGAGGAGAAAAACTCCGCCGTCCCCTCTTTCTCTGACGGCCAGCAAGAGAACCAGAACAGAAGTGACTTCTCTCAACGGATAAAAACTCTGGGGTGCTTGAAACCGCTGACCCCTCCCATTGGTCGAAACTTCAGCCTAGCAACTCACAGCTTCCCAACGGAATTTCACTCCCTCGCAAGCCAGGGGTGACACACTGACCTTCACACGTAGGGACACCGCTTTTGACCCTGAGGTCTAAAAATAGATTTCTGTTGCTGAATTCCTTACCCCAAAGACGAAAAGATGTTACACTTTGGGGTGACTTTTCCACGACGTTTGGAAACAGGAACGCAAAAATGGCGAATTCTTGCCTTGCAGAAAATCACTAATTTTAATTTTCTTTGTCTCTCGTTCCGTGATGTGAAAGTAAAATTAATTTTGATTCTCTGAGCTGCACACCTACTCGCCTTTTCCTATCGCGATAAAAGAACAGATAAAATAATTATTTTCAAAAGCCCAAAGTCAGTTAAATCAAATATTATTCTTTTTCTCTTTTTTTTTTCTTTTTCTCCAACATGAAATTTTGTTTTCCTGGTTGTGATTAAGACAAGCGAATTTTGCGCATGAATTCCCCTGCCTTTCAACCAGGAATTTTCTTCTAACGTATGTCATGGGAGAAAATTTTTGCATTAATTAATCTCTGATAAACCAACAGAAAGATTGATCAGGTCTCTCTGAAATTCACCAGAGGTTAAAATTTTCGCCATGACACATGCAAGGGTTCTATTTTACAAGTTGAATTTAGGGTACAATAAGAAATAATGGGTTAGGTAGTGGGATTGCTTGCAATTACATCTATACATATAGTGTATTAATGTCTATGTAAGAAACATAACGCAATTCAAAGTGATAAAAGCAAGAGTTCACAACAAATGAGTTTATTAGATTATTCACAGCCATCGGAATTGCATACTGAATCGCTTGTAGTTTACTGGTCTCCATGTAACATCTCATAAGAAAACATGAAAATTATACTAACCTGGATCCCGCTCCAAGGCATGTGATTTTCAAGGTTTCTCATGAGATGTTACATGCAGGGTTTGTATACATTTAAAGAAATACACAGATAAGCAATACATTATGATCACCCCCACCCTAGAGAAATGAGCATGCATGGAGACCAAACAGTGGTGCAGGTGAAGTTCACAGAGTAGTATAAATACAAACCCAAGGACTGGCTTTCGGTTAATTCAGTGTTCGGAATCAGAATGGGAAAAGCTGCTGATTTATCGGAGTTTGATAAAGGACAAATTGTGATGGCACGGCCCCTCGGAACTACGATCTCGGAAACGGCGTGGCTTGTGGGTTGTTCACATGCCGCTGTAGTGAGTGCGTATCAAAAGTGGTGCACAGATGGCCAAACAACGAACCGTCGTCCAGCCGTGTGTCGTCTGCAGCTCACTGATGCCAGAGGGGAGCAGAGACTGTCGCACATTGTTCACAGCAACTGTAGGGGCAGTGTGACAAATCGCCTGCAGCTACAACAGTGGTGATCAGGGCAATGTGTCACAGCACACAGTTCATTGCAGCCTTCTGCGCATGGCCTGCATAGTCGAAGATCCAACCGGGTCCCCATGTTCACTGCACTACATTGCCAACAATGCATGAAATAGACCCAAGATCATCGTGATTGGACCGCGGATGATTGAAAGAAAGTGGCCTGGTCTGACGAATCGAGATTCCTGGTGCATAATGTAGACAGACGAGCGTAGATACATTGATTACCAGCGGAGGCTATGGCACCTGGATGCACTGTTGGGCAGAAACAGGCAGGCAGCAGTGGTGTTGTGCTGTGGGTGATCTTGGGACACTTTAGGCCTCATTATCCCAATAGCACAATTTCTGACAGCTGTCAGGTATCTCAACATTGTTGCAGACCAAGTTCACCCATTCATGGTAACTGTGTTTCCTGCTGGTGATGGCCATTACCAACAGGATAATGCGCTATGCCACATTGCCAGAATCATGAAGGAGTGGTTCGAGGAACATGCTGTTGACTATCTGTTAATGCCCTGGCCTCCAAATTCACCTGACATGAACCAATCGAACATTTATGGTTCAACTTGGAAAAGCGGGTTTGCGCTAAATCACCACCACCACGAAATGTACGGGAACTGGAAGACCTGCTGTTGACATTATGGTACCAGATACCCCAGGATACCTAATACCACCTCATCGTATCGATGCCTCGCTGAGTGGCAAATGTTTTGTGGGCTAAAGGGGGTCCTACAGTTTATCGGGTAGGTGGTCATAATGTAATACAGGGTTCCCACTCAAAAGTAATAAAAAAATTCCCTGACTTTTCCAAGTTCTCCAGGTGGTTTTTAAAGTTTTCCAGAATGGCATGTTGCAAAGAATTGTTACATTTCATTCCATTTGATTCATTTTTCTCACCAAAGTACACACTTGTAAATTCTTTACATAATTTGTCTTTATAAAATTACCTGCTTTTCATTAATAACAACTAACTGTGCACATTATTTTCTGTACCAAAGTTCCGTGAACTTTTGTGAATACTACCCATACAGAATTTGTAAATACATTCCCATAGAAACAGGTCATATGTAAGAAAAATCTGTCAGTTGAATAGTTTCAGTTTTTCTATAACACAATGTAGCTAAGCTTAATGATAGAATGGCTCTGTTTAAAAAAACATTGTTTCAAGAGAACCAACAGGCAAAGGACTTTGATCCATCATTTGGTTGGTTCTCTTGTGAAGTGTTTTTCAAGCAGGAGCCATTGTGCCTAATTGTTCCATGTTATAACAACTGCATGCAGAAATTGAACAAAAGCTTTATAACTGGCAATTTTAAAAATTCAATTTTGCATACTTTTTTTAGAGAGAAAAGGAAATACTTAATATAACTGAAAGTAAGATCTACCAAATTCTAGGCAGGCAGTAATTGCAAGCAAAAGTTTGAAATCTTGAAAAAATAAGGGGTTTTTTTTGGCAAAATAAAGTATCCATTGATTTTTACAAAAAAAAAAAGAGGGTAATTTTCCCTGATTTTTACAAAAAAGGGTAACTTTCCCTGAGTTTTCCCTGATTTTTGGAACCATTTTCAAATTCCCTGAGAATTCCAGGTTTTCCCTGTTTTCCAGGTTGAGTGGAAACCCTGTAATAGTTCATTGGTGTAAATTCCAAGACTTTTCCAGGGGTTTCCCAGGAGTTCATCAAAAATACTCCAGCAGCATAAATTTTTGCTAGAATCATACTGCTTTGTTTTATATTTTGCCAATGGATGAAATTTACAGTGCACTTAGAATTCCTATAAAGTCCTATGGGTTCTGCTGTTACAGAGTGTTCATGAGTGCCAGTTACATATTCAATAAGTGGCAAAATATCACCAACATATAAAACTTATATGAAACAATCTGGAACTAGCACAATGATTATGATACAACACAATTTTGCCACAGCACTGATGATTCCATAGTCATCTATTCTCATGCACATTGGCAGCAGGGAGGCCAGATATCAATCTCCTTCAGTGAGGAAAGTATGTCCTAGAAAGGAAATGCGAGGCCATCTTGGAATTGCAGGAAGGTTTTCACATGCTGTTGTGACTCCAACTGCACACAAATGTTATGCCACAAACCAAGGTTGCTGCAAATATGGCACTCAAACATCTTGCACTCCAGTATCACATGAGATGATGGAGATGACATGTCTCCACACTCCACGGAAGGAAGTGATGTCATTACGAGCAGGCACAGCAGGGATCTAGAACAAAGTGACACAATCAAACAAACATTTCAAACAATTCTTTTTTTCACTGCAATGAAAAATTCCAGAAGTATTTCAGGACCTTTTAGAAAATCATAAAAAAGTCAAGGACTTTCCAGGCCTGAAAAAATGTAAATCAAATTCTACAACACCAGGAGTCGTGCGAATCTTGTAACATGGTGACCAGTAAACTGTAAGGGATTCAGTATACACCTCCCATTGCTGTGAATAATCTATTGAATTTTCTCATGTATTGGTGAGGAGTATTTTTTTCTCAATTTATATAAATGAGTTATGTTTTTCATTGAAGGTGTATTAGAAACTGAGAAATTTTATAAAACAACTGCAGACTTAATCAAAATCAGAATGTTGATGCTATCCATCTCTGAAGGATATGATGATGTGCCTGAAGATTCTAGCTGATAAACACTGCTGGACTGAATGAAGAACTGCACGAATACAGCCTTTCTCTTAGTTTAACAAACATAAGGCTGTACGAATCAACTGAACTAATGATATTTCTTTTCATCAACAATCCATGTTAATACACATTGGTCCTGTAAAACGTACTTCACATGAAAGAAAGGTAGGAAGACAAATACAGTGAAACCTGATTATAACGAGCCCATATTTAGCAAGATCTTGGATTTAATGAGCAAAACGGGATTTTTTTCATTTGGTATGATGTTAATTCATAGCTAATTCAGTCATTTTTGATGAACAAAATTTAACGAAGTCCCCAGACTTAACACAAGAGGGAGAGAAAAGTTATGATCACCTTTAACAAGCACAGTAACAAAATTTAACAAAATTCCATATTTAATGAGGCAAAGAAAACCTGCTGCACACTATCCTAAAATGGAGAAATAGAAATGCTGACATACAGGATGAAATTACAACAGCGCAAAGGAATCTTGGTGTTCTAGTATGAATGTTGACAGAAAGGCAAAGGAAGGGAGTGCATCAAATGCTCAACAAGTGAATTGAGCAAGAGACTCTCCATGCCACTCACTCCAAACATTTTTCACAAAAAAAGATATTGTTTGGAAGTACCTTTTTTTAAAAATGTTTCCACATGATGTCTGTTTTAAAATTTGCTGTTACTATGTGTTCATCATGCATGAGACCGATAAAGGAACAAAAAGCTGAACTTTTAAACCGGGTGAAAAATCAGAACATGCGATGAGAAAAGTGAATACAATGCAGCACAAGCAAGATGGAATTTTTCACTGTAATTTATGCAAATATTAAACTGGAGCACATAAATAAATCCACAATGTAAAATTACTGAACTCAAAACAAAATTAAATAGTTTTAAAACACATTGTTTCAAACACAGTTTTTTTCTTTTATTCTGTTGTTGTACTTGCTAGAACATCAGCTTAAGTTTCCTCTCGTGGTACTTTCTTCTCAGCAAGTTCCACAGCCATATTCGTCTTTTGTTGTCTCTGAGCTCTGAGCTACACAGTATTCATTGCTTAATTTTTCTTTCTGTTGATATCATTTCCTTCCCATTTCTTTATTGTCACTTTTCTTCCTTTATTCCATCATGTGACAATTTTATTCATCATGCTGAAAATATTTTCAGTCTAAGGACCATGAATGTATAGTATCAAAGCTTTCATTATTTTAGATGACTTTGAAAACATGTATACTTTGAACACCATGCATCAATTCTTACAAATTTTCCAACTTCTTCACTTCAATTTTTGTAAAATTTCCCCTTCTCTTATCAAGCTTAAATGCAAACATTTATGGAGGAGGGTAACATTTAACAACACTGGATAGCCAGGGCATTGCGGGAAGAAAAATATTATGATTACGGAAGAAATCTTCCTTCGGCCAACTTCCGCCTTCGGGAACTTTTTACTCCATTTTTAAGCTGAAATGCAAGTATTTATGGGGGAAAAGGATATTTGGGAACAATACTGGGCAGAAGAAACATTGAGAGAGAGAAAAAAAAATAACTACGATTACAAGAAAATCCGCTCTCTGCCTAACTCACGTTTTCGAAAGTTTCAAAAGACAAAAATTCCTCCTCAAAACGACCCCCCCCCCCAACAACCACCACCACGAATCCCCCAAAAGTTTCTGTTCAGTTGTGCATTCATCTCAAGAATGCTCCAAATGGCAACAGAAATGGCGGAATTCCTCGAATACACAGAAGAATTTCATTCCTGAAGATTACAGGTACATCTTCATGCTGTCTTAACTTCGGTTCTTGGAAATCATTGCCCACAGTTTCATGCTGGAAATACAAACATTTATGCAATAAAAGGATATTTAACAACAATACTTATCAGAGCCATCATAGTTAGAAAAAAGAAACTATGATTACGGGAAAAATCCTTACTTCCATCCATTTTCAAAAGTTTTGGAAGACAAAATACCCTTCCCACATGGAAAACAACCCCACCCTTCCCCACGTCAATTCCCAATAAATTTCTCTTCGTTTTTGCATCAATCTTGAGAATGCCCCAAATGACAAAAAAAAAAAAAAAAAAAAAGCGGAATTCTGTGAATTCGCGGAAGAAGCTCATGTACGATTCCTGTAAGTGCTTATTTTATTTTACTAGAAGTATGCAAAAGTTTTCACCGCCTTCGCTTGTGGACGTTGTTGGGGTTTAACCCGCCGGCAACCAGTGCTGTCAGTTTGTCAATGAAGCCAAGCACGGCAAAGTTTATTTGCAGCACTGTTTGTTATTCATGTTTACTTAAGGGAAAAGTGCGAGTGAAGTATACGATTCAATATGGCAGGTATATGGTGAAATGGTTATGGGTGAGCGGATGTGTCGAGAATGGTTTGCAAGGTTTAAGAAAGATGATCTAAGTTTGGAAGACAAGCCACGTGCAGGTACACCGCAGGAACTCGCAGAGGAGGAGCTGGAATTGCTGTTGCAAGAGGATGCCACACAATCAACCATGCAACAGGCAAAACTTTTGAAAGTGGCTCAATTGATGGTGGTACGGCGTCGACAAGCCTTGGGGTAGATCCAAAAAATTGGGAAGTGGGTTCTTCACACTTTAATGGAGTGTAATATTGGTCAACGATTGGGCATCTGCATTCGTTGCTGAAAAGGTTTCAAGGAAAGAATTTCTTGAGGAAGGTGTCACCGGAGATGAAAAATGGGTCTATTGCGACAACTACGTACTCAAGCGATCCTAGGTCGACCCAGGCCAGCCATCAACATCCACTGCAAAACAAAATATCCACGGGAAAAGGGTGATGTTATGTGTGTGGTGGGATATGGATAGAGTGCTGTACTTCGAACTGCTGAAACCGGGTGAAACAGTCACTGCACAATGATATAGCAATCAGTTGATGAAACTGAATGCTGCAATTGAGCAAAAACGCCCATGGACAGGTAAAGGACGATGCCCAGTCTTCCTGTTACACAATAATGCCAGACCATATGTCGGTGCCACCATGAAATCAACCCTTGAACAGTTACACTGGGAGGTTTTACGGCACCTGGCTTACTCCCCGGACATTGCACCCTCAGACTTTCAACTGTTTCGCTCAATGCAACATGCCCTAATTCAACAGCGGTTCACTACAGTTCCAGAAGTGGAAAATTTCGTCACTGTGTTCTTCAGCTCAAAACCCGAGTCCTTCTATCACAGGGGCATTCATTTGTTTCCTGAAAAATGGCAAAAGGTCATTGATGCTAATGGCCAATATTTCGTTGAATAAATGTGTACTGGTTTCCTGATTGTTCCTGTCTCCTTAAAACGGTGGAAACTTTTGCATGCCCCTAATAATTTGTACTACTGTAGTTAACTAATTAATTTTTCTCAAGTCCAATCATTGTGGATATATAATATAAATGTATATTCATAAGTAGCACACATGCATATTTTTACATGGTGGTATTTTTCACCTCCAAACGAATTTAGCAAGGATTTCTGTAAGTCTCAAGCTCATCGTTATATGCAGCTTTTACTGTGTTACTCTGTTGACTTGTGATTACTAACAGCAGATGTGGTACCAATCAGTAGTGAATGGAGCAGGTACCTGCTGAACGTGAGGAATGGTGTAACACTACTGGCTTGAGCAACTGATTGGTATCTGAATCATTCAGCCAAGAGGACCAACAGGAAATAGGCAATCCTGCTGAATCATGGACAGAATTGATAAGAAGAATCCAATATACAGTACATGCCAAAAAAAGTTTGCTGTTATGCTTACCTCATATACATTTGAATTTGAGTTTAAGTACAAAAAATAATTAAAGACGTTTGTACATATTCAAATTTGTACAAATGGAACTCATGCAAGTGGAAAGACATATGTATAGGCAAAAATGTATGGATATGTATAGGCAGAAATATAAATCTTCACTTTGCTATGTTGAAATTACTGAATCACCTACGGAAATTATTTTGTGTGTGCATAAAAATAGTAAATAATCACACACTTTACCTTCCATATTCTTGTACACAGAAGATATTTTTTTCTTTCACATGCAACAGAAAACAAATTCTTATAATAATGTATTTGAAAATGTTTAATCACGCACACGAAATTTCTTTTTGTTAACTTGGACAATGCCATTACCAATAATTTGCATGCTTCAGACTGGTTAATAACACTAAAAACATCAAGAAAAATAAATACGTTTTTGAATATTATGGGGCATCATTTTTCTTGCTTTTGTTGCTGTCATTTGAAGCTTTGGAACATACTGAAAGAAATGTTAAAGATATACTTCAGAATATTAGAAGTTTTCATCTGTAAATTTATTGGTGCAAAAAATATATATATATTGGGTTGGTGCAAATAAAATGTCTGGCACAAATGAGCAGTGAAGACAGGCCCCCACCACAGCAGAATGGAACCACCCACAGGTAATGCAGGTATTATGTCACAGAGTTACTGTAAATAGCTAGCACGTGTGTGAAGAACAAGGTTCAGGCATGGTTTGTTGGGACGTAACGTGGCTTGCAAAGGAAGCATGCAGATGCCAGATTTGAGAGTCATCTTTCTGTATGAATTTAAACTGCGCCATTCTGCAGGAATTGCCACTCAAAACGTTAACAAAGCATTTGAGGAGAATACAGCCAATGAACGAACAATTTGGTGATGGTTTGCAAAGCTTTGAAGCGGAGACACAGACCTGCAAAATGAAGCCCATAGTCACGGACCTGTTGCTGTTTCTTATGATGTTCTGTTACGTAGGGTTGAAGCGGACCCCCGAAGAACGTGTCGTGAGATAGCAGCAGAGGTAGGTGTCCACCACATTACAGCTGTTCGGCATCTGGCTGCGCCGGGAAAGGTCAGAAAGCTGGACATGTGGCTGCCGCATGAGTTGACAACTGCCGACAAGACGAAGCGTTTGGATGTCTGCACGTCGCTACTTGCCAGGAATAAAATCGTCACCTGCTATGAGAAGTGGGTCCTTTATGATAATCGGAAACAATCTGCACAATGGCTAAGCAAGACACAGCCTGCCGGATGGCATCCTAAACCACCCCTACACACCAAGAAGATGATGCTCCTTGTCTGGTGGTCCACAGCTGGGATAATTCATCGGAGATTCTTGGCAAGAGGCCAAACCATCGCTGCAGAATGTTACTGTGTTAAATTACACTAAATGAACCAGAAATTGCTGCAGAAACAATCGGCTTTGGTCAACAGACATGGTGTTCTTCTGCTCAAGGACAATGTCGGCCCTCATGTCACACTACAAACGATGCTGACATCAATTAAGTGCCTTGGGGTATGAAACACTGCCTCATCCTGCCTATTCCCCGGACTTGTCTCCGACTGACTATCATCTGTTTCGTCGCCTGCATCACTTCCTGTCCGGGAAACAGTTCACTACAAACAATGCTGACATTAATTAAGTGCCTTGGGCTATGAAGCATTGCCTCATCCTGCCTATTCCCCGGACTTGTCTCCGACAGACTATCATCTGTTTCGTCGCCTGCATCACTTCCTGTCCGGGAAACAGTTCACTACAAACGATGCTGACATTAATTAAGTGCCTTGGGCTATGAAGCATTGCCTCATCCTGCCTATTCCCCGGACTTGTCTCCGACAGACTATCATCTGTTTCGTCGCCTGCATCACTTCCTGTCCAGGAAACAGTTCACTACAAATGATGCTGACATTAAGTGCCTTGGGCTATGAAGCATTGCCTCATCCTGCCTATTCCCCGGACTTGTCTCAGACAGACTATCATCTGTTTCGTCGCCTGCATCACTTCCTGTCCGGGAAACAGTTCACTACAAACGATGCTGACATTAATTAAGTGCCTTGAGCTATGAAGCATTGCCTCATCCTGCCTATTCCCCGGACTTGTCTCCGACAGACTATCATCTGTTTCGTCGCCTGCATCACTTCCTGTCCAGGAAACAGTTAACTACAAACGATGCTGATATTAATCAAGTGCCTTGGGCTATGAAGCATTGCTTCATCCTGCCTATTCCCCGGACTTGTCTCCGACAGACTATCATCTGTTTCGTCGCCTGCATCAGTTCCTGTCTGGGAAACAGTTCACTACAAATGATGCTGACATTAATTAAGTGCGTTCGGCTATGAAGCATTGCCTCATCCTGCCTATTCCCCGGACTTGTCTCCGACAGACTATCATCTGTTTCGTCGCCTGCATCACTTCCTGTCCGGGAAACAGTTAACTACAAACGATGCTGACATTAATTAAGTGCCTTGGGCTATGAAGCATAGCCTCATCCTGCCTATTCCCCGGACTTGTCTCCAACAGACTATCATCTGTTTCGTCGCCTGCATCACTTCCTGTCCGGGAAACAGTTCACGACAGATGAGGTTCAACGTGCAGTTGATGACTTTTTCAGGTTCCAGACACAAGACTTTTTTCGTTCCAGGATCATGGCCTTGCCAGACAGACGGCAACAATGTGTCAATGCCGAGGGGAATTATTTTGCCTAGGTAAGTTGTCCTACTTTTCCATTCTTACTGTCCACGTGTGCGGGACCTTTGCCGGACATTTCATTCGCACCAACACCGATACATACAACACTGAGCTTTTGCATATCTACCAGACGGCTTTCTGAAGGTTCTAAACTATAGCGTACATACAATGTAGAATAAACAAAATGAAATTCATTGATATGTTTACAGTTTTTGCAAACATTCAGCGTGCACCATTGTAAAACGCTATAGCAGGGCTCACAATAGGGCATGACCTTAAAAATAGTTGAAATAGTGACCAAAAACTAAAAAAAAGTGACCAATAGTGACCAAAAAATCTGAAAAAAGGGACCAATAGTGACAAAAAAAAATCTGAAAAAAGGGTTTCATTAGCGACTTCCTCTCAAGATTTCCACAAATTCTGAATTTCACACAATTAAATTCGCAATTCGTTTCTTTTATGTAGTCAAACTGTGATATATTAATATATGTAATTATTATATATGCACACACGTCACACACACAAATTAAAGGTTTGAGACAAGTGTAATATATGAGTAATCTTTCTCTATATTTTTCTTAGTAAAGTTATTACAGTAGAGTCTCGAAAACTCGGCCTAATGTGGACCAAAGGGTGGCCAAGTTTATGAAAATGCCGGGTTATCGGGAATGGGGTTAAAAAAGAATAAGTAAGAGTGTTTTCTCAGAAAATACAGTGTATACTGTACTGTACTGTACTTGTATGTATTGGTTGCTTGAGAATACAACAGAGAATATAAACTACCCAAATACCCCTAAACAAAGGAAAAGTACATACTTTATGAAGGCACAGAGCCTTTGCTACATGAAAATGAAAATTAATGAATATGTACACAATGTACAGTAATTTACCTGATATATAAGACAGACCTCAGAAGAAACTGGTTACTTTTTGTTAAAGAAATGTGTAATGTCTTGTTGTTTTCCGCACTGCACTCTGCGTTTTGCTGCTTCATCACGAAGAACGACGAAGGAAGAGTAAGTCCATTACCGACGCACCTTGTTGTTCAAAATACTGAAGGGCAGTTTCGACAGCCTTTAGTCCCTCACTAAGTGATATTCTAGGGGCTTGCACTGTGGAGTTCTTAACGTCAACGTCTTCATCATTTTCCGGCATTTCTTCTGTAACTGTGACAGCAGCAATAATTTCTGCATCGGACATAATGTCTTGCTCGGTATCATTGTGGAACCACTGTTCGACGTCATTTTCATCGGCTTTTGCACATCCAGGAACTCTTTTCAGGAGGTCGAGTAAGTTTATATTTTCTGCATCTTCATGTTCAACGAACTCATTTCACTCGTTATCAAGGAGTTTTTGCCACGAAAGAATTAGTGTTAATGACTCTAACTCGTTCCAGGCGTCTGCCACCCATCCAACAACATCCAATAGGTTACTTTTCTTTAAGTTCTGGATAAAACCTTGCCCATCATCCTTTGCAGAAAGAAGGGAGGATAACAGCTTGCGCCTACATCTTCTCTTGAGACTAACAAAAGCTCCTTGGTCCATTGGCTGGCCTAACGCTGTAACATTGGGTGGTAAAAACATTGCTCGTATGTCCATATTTTATAATTCTTCAATGTCTGGGTGCGAAGACGCGTTGTCCAAAATCGGAATAACCTTCCTTGGCAGGTTTTTAGATTTTAAAAAGTGCTGAACCGATGGCACAAAAACTTCATGGAACCATTCTTTGAAAATTGCACAGCTCATCCAGGCATGTAACTGGTTTCGGTACCAAACGGAAAGTTTATCCATTTCAATGTGCTTAAACGCACGTGGTTTCTTTGATTTTCCTATGAGACCAAGTTTTAATTTGTGGTCACCTGTTGCTTTACTGCATGCTAGTATTGTTACCCTCTCCTTGTTCCTTTTAAAACCTGGGGCTGGCTGTTCTTCCTTGAAAGCAAGACTTTTCGCTGGTAACAGTTTATAATTTAACCCTCTTTCATCACAGTTGTACAATTGCTCCCTGGTCAAACCTTCAACTTCGATAAATTTCTGCAAGTTTTCCTTAAACTGAGACGGACCCTCCGTGTCCCTAGATAGTTTTTCCCCAGAAATACTAAGCTGCCGGACTCCATAGCGTTTGCAGCCAGTGCTTGCGACATATTTAGGATCGTTGTCTTTTTTTAAACCTCGATAAAATTTCAAGGCCTTCTCTTGCGCGATTGGCCCACTAATTGGGATGCCCTTCTCTCTTGTTTGGCGAAACCAAATGTAAAGTGCTTCATTTACCTCATTAAACTCACTTTCCTTCAACTTTTCCTTTCTTTCAATGTTTCTGTACACATTCTCTTAACACACCACGACTCGATTTCTGTCCGCTTCTTCTTCCAGTCTCCAATCGTAATTTTGCCGACTCCCAAGTCCTTAGCCACTGCACTGACACTTTCTCCCTTATTCAGTCTCTTTAATGCCCCCAACTTTTGCTCCATAGACAAGTTCACTTGTTTTCTTTTAAAGGAAGATGCCATCGCAGAGTACTACTGTCTAGCACCCACAAACTTTGAAACAGCTCTGAACAATACAGTACACTCACTCACATCGAGTTACGCAACGCGATTAAGAAATCGACTAACCCTGGCAAAGGCTGCAGGTAGACTGAACGGCTGAGCGCGTGCCGGCGAGAAAAAGGAATGTGGAAAGAGGGGGACACACGCACGCGGGCAGTGACCATGAACGGGTCTGCACGCACGCGGGTTTTTTTCGCCCTGCCAGGGTCTGGCCGAGTTATCCGGACTGCCGGGTTATTGAGTGCCGAGTTTTCGAGACTCTACTGTATTTGCAACAACATATATACTTTTTTCTGCAATTTTCCCCAACCAAATCATGGCCGGTTGAATCAAAGCTGAAGCATGAATTGTAACTGACTATAACTGTCAAAATGGCATTCCTATAATCTGTAATGACTAATGACATTTGAAAGATCTATTCTATCTCACTACTATGCTTAAGCTTTGATCTGGATGGGGTCTGGCCTTTATTTATTAATTTATTATTATTATTTCTTTTTTAGTATGTTCAAACTTGATACAAAATATTATCAATTACTAATACAAAAATTACGCATACAAAGGCTTTTGACAAAAGAAAAAGAACATGTCTTCTTGGTGTAAATTTTAATTTCACAAACTGATCAAGTTTCTGTTTGCTTCTATTTGTCCTTCTTCCTAAGGAAGTGGGTGATGAGCCTAGTTTTCTGTTTGTCAACTTGAGTTTGAATCTTCTCAGTATCTTTCTTTTCTTCTTTCAAGTCTTTCTGCAACTTTCTTATCCCTTCAAGCATCCCTTGCGCTAAATGTACTTTGGACATATCATTCTGTCTAATGGCAGTTTTAATATGCTTAGCTGCTTCTGACAAAAGGTCTTCTTCTGCTTTCCTTTTCACAGCCTCCTCTCTCTTTTTCTTTTTAAGATCCTTTTCCATTTCCTGAATCCCAGTTTTCTTGTCTTCAAGTTTCTTCATTGCTTGTTCTTTGATCAGTTTCTCTTCCTCTTCTAGTTTTTCCTTTTCCTCTTTTTGAGCTTTTTTGTTCTTTTTCTTTTCTAGGTATACCTTAAAATTATGACCAGCACATCTTGCTTGTTTGAAGAGCTCAGCGGTTATGGGTACCAGCTCTGGTTTGTTCCCATATTTCTTCATATATGACAAGATGGTCAACTTAGCATCTAGTGTTCTTGAACTCATTGTGGCCCGATCTTCTGCCAGCAAACGACCAGATAAAGAAAACCCTCACTCAACATCAGCACTGCCATGACTTAAAGACAAACATGCCTTCACTACTTTCCCTATGCTTTCATACTTTGAGAAAAATTGCCTCCAGTAGTGGTCAATGCGTTAATTTTCTTTCAGTTTTGAGATTTTTTTCTTCTAACTGCAACAATTTCCATTCATCAAGCAGTATCTCAGGATCAACATTGATTGGTAAGAGGTTTCCCAAATTGGTGATGTACATGCTACTGTCACTTGACTTAATATTGTCAGGACGGAGGCAAGACAAGTACTTCAAAATATTCTTAGAGATAGGAGCTGTAATAACAATATGTTTGTAGGCAGCAATGTAATGATTTCTAACACTATTCTTGAAAAAATATGTTTCTGTATCTGTCAAAATTTTCAAAATTTCACTAGCCTCCTGGCCACATTCAACTTGTGAAAGTGGTAAGAAATTGCTGTTATCTTCAACAATACTTTTGTGAAGATTTTCAAATGAAGCAACATCCTTCTTAACAAAGCGAAGAATAAGAGTTCTTGCCAATTTCACTAATTTAGAGTGAATGACATGTACAAGGGGTTCATTCTTCTGTAGTGTGCCTGTGATATCTGTAAAAACTTTTGAGCTAAATATTACAAAACTTATCACAGCTTTTGTTGTAGGATCTTTGAGAAGCTTGGTTATAGACTGATATTTGTGGGATGACATTTCCTTTGACTTTTTTTGAGGGATGAACTTCATGAAGTACTCAATGAGAGCATCCCATTGCTCTAGGACTCTCTTGCATGTTTCTGTCATTGTCAGTCACCTTGAAGTTACATGTTTCATAAACATATGTTTGGGCAGTGACAGTTTTGATTGGATTTGGAAAAAGTCCTCACATCTGGAGGGCCAGCCTTTAAAATAACAGTATATGTCAATGACTAAATCGCTGATATCCAGTCCAAATTTTTCTATACCTTTCTGAAAGGCGTTATGAACTGTGTGAATCGTACACGAGCTTAAGTCCAGGAGTTGCTCACCACGCATGGATTTCATATCCTTATTCATGAGACGGTGAACTTTTTTATTTACATTTGGCCCATCTGAACCAATCATGAGCAATGACTGTCAGGGTAGCTGAGCATTGTCGATAGCTAAGTTGATATGCTTGACAAGTACTTCACCAGTTGCCGTGCCCAAGAAAAATGTTTCCAGGAGACACGACTTTACCCGATTACTGGAATTCGACCAATATCTAACCATTAAGTGGAGCTCTTTTTTTCCAGCGCTATTAGTTGTTTCATCATACAGGATCGTGTAACAAGGTGACTGCAGTATATCTTCAACAATCTTTTCTTTGAAATATGGTCCAAGGCCATCTGTTATCAAGTACTTCATTTTCCCTGCAGACATAGAAAAATTCTCAGAAACTGCTCCAAGAAACATAGCTTGAAATTATCCCTAATTCCATTAGATGAAGAAGATGAAAAATCAGAAGTTAAAGACTTCAAAGTCCAAATTATCTCTGCTCTTGTTGCAGAGTCTCTTTCACTGTACAATGCTATTGTACCAGACAGAGTAAGATGAAGCTGGAGCCACACAGGAAAGAGGTGGAGTCTCAGAAGCAGGGATTTCCTCTGCAGTACTGACAGCAGTAAGGTGAAGTTTAAGTGGTTGTAGCTTAACGTGGGCATTTGCCTTATGCCTACTAGTTGCAGCATGCTGAGACAAACCTTGGATTCCTTTGATTACACTAATCTTTGTGTCACACACGATGCAAAATCCTTCAGTGTCACTAAACTTCTTCACCCATTTGGAATAAAGAATACCATTCCCATCAGTTTTTAGAAGCCACTCTTTCTTAAAATTACACCTCCCCATTGTTCAAGTCGACCTGGAGTACTACAGCTACTATGTCATAAGTCAGCAATTATGGACTCTCCTGAATCTGAAAGAAGAAAACAGGCCATTGTTAGACAGGAAATCGACCATCCATTGCAATGGCAAGTATCTATATATTTTGAGAATTTTATTCTGAAATGCAATGCAAAGCAAACACAAATATACTGCACAGACAAAGATGGCAAAAAATTTCACTATCTCACATATCACGCATACC
Source organism: Macrothele yani (assembly GCA_039090855.1). Taxonomy (NCBI): domain Eukaryota; kingdom Metazoa; phylum Arthropoda; class Arachnida; order Araneae; family Macrothelidae; genus Macrothele; species Macrothele yani. The sequence goes on along the minus strand of CM077013.1, from coordinate 49,186,768 downwards.
ACTACAAGCTGCAACTAAAAATAGACCACATGTACAATGAAAAAACAAAAAAAGCACAAAAAAATAGGAGGTCTGCGACCCCTGCTGTAAGAGAAATGCTACAACAGTCTGGGTTATCAGCAGGCAGGAGCATATTCTAGACCCTCAGATGTGCTTCATAGGGACTCGACAGTAAAAGAAAAGTACAATCAAATCTGGGTTTACAAAAATAAATAATGAAATTAGATAAAAAATGAGGGTAAAACAGTTACCATGATAACAAAATCTATAAAATTTCACAAATAATACCATGGCAGCCAGAGAACATCCATTTCGAAATTCCCTGATAATTCCTTGATATTTCCCTGAGTCATCACAGGTTTCCCTGAAGCCATTTATATTGGCGCAAATAAACACTTTATGAGAAAAATGGCATTTATAACCATATCTTTTTTTTATAATCCTATATGTACACATATTTTACATACATGATATGCATCCTACATATCAAAACTGTTTTAGACAATGTAGCCACAATGACTTATTTACAACACTGTCAAAGTCTGAATATTTTGGTGACTGTGTGTGTGTGTATATCATCATCATCATTGTCAACCATTATCAATCCACTGCTGGACGAAGGTCTCCCCAAGTTTCCTCCACAACGGTCGGTCTTGTGCCAGTCTCCTCCATGTCACTCCTGCATACTTTCGAATTTCATCCACCCATCTCCCATGTGGTCTTTTTCTGGGTCTTTTCCTGTCCCTTGGAATTCAATCTAAAATTTCGGCTGTCCATCGATGGTCTGTCCTTCTGGCAGTATGTCCAGCCCATTGCCATTTCAGGGATTTACCTCTGACCATGATGTCTTCCACTCTTGTCATTTTTCGGATCCACGAGTTCCTCTTCTTATCTCTCCTGGTTACACCAAGCATGCACCTCTCCATGCTACTTTGAGTTGTCTGCAGCATTTGTATGTCTCTTTTAGTTAAGGTCCACGTCTCTGCACCATACGAAGCACTGGAAGGATGCATTGATCAAACACTTTTCTTTTAAGACATAATGGCATATTGCTCTTGAAAATTATGCTGTTTCTTCCAAAAGCTCTCCATCCAAGTTTTGTACGCCGATTAATTTCTTCATCAATGTGACCCTCACTTAATATCTGCTGTCCCAGATAAACGTACGTGTCTCTTATCTCCTAGTAAAAGCATTGAACATCACTTTAGTCTTCTGAAAGTTCATTTTTAATCCCACTTCTTTACTCTTGTCAGCAAGTTCCTGGATCATACTCTGTAGCTCTGATGGGGTAGTTGCAAAAATGACTACGTCATCAGCAAAATGAAAGTGGGTTAGATAATCTCCATTAATCTGTATCCCTTTGTTTTCCCAGTTCAGTGATTGAAAGACATTTTCCAATGTGGCATTAAAGAACTTTGGAGATATGGTGTCTTTTTTTTTTTTTTTTTTTTGATTGGAGGTTTAACGACCACCGTGAGCAACTCAATGGGCTATAAGCAGTCGCCCGTCCCTAATTTAGGGTCACTGGTTCCAGGGAAGGGAGAGAGCCAGTGCCGTAAGACAAACACAACATCCATGCCTGACCAGGATTCGAACCCGGACCCCTTACGGACGAATGATCAGAGGCCAGCGCCTTAGACCACTGCGCCACCGGGGCGGCAGATATGGTGTCACTTTGTCTCACTCCCTTTCCAATTTTTATGTGTGTTGTATTTTCAAACAGCCGAATCTTTGCACTTGCATTTTCATAGATGCCATTAATAATATTAATGTAAGCATCTTTAATACCGCAGGATTTCAGAGCCATTGTAACTGCTGATGATTTCACCGAATCGAAGGCTTTTTCATAATCGATAAAAGCCATGCACAATGGAAGTTCATATTCCCTCGCTCTTTCAATTAGTTCTCTCAGTACGTGGATATGATCTATTGTGCTGTAGCCACTCCTGAATCCAGCTTGTTCTCTCGGTTGAGCCATGTCCAGTGTTACCTTCAAGCGGTGTGAAAGAACTTTAGTGAAGATTTTATAAACCACTGATAGGAAGCTGATAGGTCTGTAGTTCCTGAGATCTTCAATGTTGCCTTTTTTTATGTAGCAGGATCATTGTAGCGTTGTTCCAATCCTCAGGAATCTTCCCTTCATTAAGGCCTCAAGTGAAAATTTGGGCGAGTACTGTTTCGATTTCTCCACTTGCTTCCTGTATGATGTCTACAGTAATTCCATCTTCTCCTGGAGCTTTTCCCCGCTTCATGTTCTTGATTGCATGTGCAACTTCTGCTGGAAGGACTGGAAGAACTCTGGTACTGGTACCTTTCATGATGTCTGGAGTACATGTATCATCCCTTTCATATAATTTGGAGTAGAAATCTTTCACTCTTGTCAAAATTTCGCCTCTATTTCTTGTTACAGAACCATCTTCTTTTCTCAGTGCCATAATCTGTTTTTTTCCCTTACTGAGATGCCCCTATGCTATCTTAAGGCTTTGGTTGTTTTCAATTGCTTTCCTTACTAGTTCACAGTTGAATTTCCTTACGTCTTCAGTGATACTTTTTCGTACTGTCTTGCATAGCTCTATATATTCCACTTTGGAAGTCACATCTTCTTTAGTTGTCCTCATCACTCTTCTTTTTTGCATCAACATTTTGGTTTTTCCTGATAATTTGTTCACATGCAATTTGTTCTTAGACCCAGCTAATTTTGTTGCTGTTTCCATAAGAGCTTTGGTTACTTTTCTGTTAACTTCAGAAATATCCACTTCTTCCGATGTTAGGCCTTCTAAAGCAGAGAATCTGTTCTTCAGTTCCAACTTGAAGGTATTATGGTGTATTTTAAGGTTGGTTATGTCAATGCATTTTGTTTGTCTCATGAGCTTTCCACGTTCGAGTTTAGTGTTGAGGTGCATAACTGGGAAAACAAAGGGATAAAGATTAATGGAGATTATCTAACCCACCTTCGTTTTGCTGATGACATAGTCATTTTTGCGACTACCCCATCAGAGCTACAGAGTATGATCCAGGAACTTGCTGACAAGAGTAAAGAAGTGGGATTAAAAATAAACTTTCAGAAGACTAAAGTGATGTACAATGCTTTTACAAGAAATGAAGATTTATCGATTGATGGAGAAAAGCTGGAGATAACAGACACGTACGTTTATCTTGGACAGCAGATATCAAGTGAGGGTCACATTGGTGAAGAAATTAATTGGCGTACAAAACTTGCCTGGAGAGCTTTTGGAAGAAACAGCATAATTTTCAAGAGCAATATGCCATTATGTCTTAAAAGAAAAGTGTTTGATCAATGCATCCTTCCAGTGCTTACGTATGGTGCAGAGACGTGGACCTTAGCTAAAAGAGACATACAAAGGCTGCAGACAACTCAAAGTAGCATGGAGAGGTGCATGCTTGGTGTAACCAGGAGAAATAAGAAGAGGAACACGTGGATCCGAAAAATGACAAGAGTGGAAGACATCATGATCAGAGTTAAATCCCTGAAATGGCAATGGGCTGGACATACTGCCAGAAGAACAGACCATCGATGGACAGCCGAAATTTTAGATTGGATTCCAAGGGACAGGAAAAGACCCAGAAGAAGTCCACATGGAAGATGGGTGGATGAAATTCGAAAGTATGCGGGAGTGACATGGAGGAGACTGGCACAAGACAGACCGTTGTGGAGGAAACTTGGGGAGACCTTCGTCCAGCAGTGGATTGATAATGGTTGACAATGATGATGATGATATATATACCGTAATTTTTGGGCTAAGAGCCGCGGCTCTTACGTTACTAAAAGTGAAATTTTTCGGGTGTGCGGCTCTTATGCTGAATTTGTTTTCGACAAGACTGTTCCTTCAATCCCCCCCCTTTTTTTTGTCATGCAGATGCTAAGTAAATTTTTTCAAACCACATCTTTTTTTTTTTCACAAACTCGACTATGATCAAGTTTTCCTCCCTTTCTACTCATACGTTAGACACGTTTATTTAAACGATAACTCCGCTGTTCTGATGTTGGTTTAGGAGGGAAAGTGGGGGAGGACAGGAATGCCTGACTCAAATGCCCTTTTTGCATGGGAGAGTGGGGGATGGAATGGGGACATAAGCACACACACAGATGAGTAGCGTGACGTCCGTGGCTTCTGTGGATAGCGCGCTTAGTGTATCTTTTTCGTTGGCTGAAGCATACATCATGCAGGAAGGTGCAAAGGGAAGGAACGTTTATTTTCACTGGGGTGGGGAGACCGGTTTGATGGGCACTTTTCTGAACAAAAGCTTAAGAACATGAACAATGCAGAAGTCTGCCCCAGGATGATTCCATTAGCAGAGACCTATTCCAAACAATACTGGCGGGACGAAAAGACAAATTCTGTTCACTCTTCTTGGTTAATCTGGCATGCGATACAGGTGTTTCTTGGCTCGTGCTCCTGAGTTTTGCTTAGATTTTTTATTTTTTTTTTATTGACTGACGATAGTGGAAGTTGAAGGCTTCGGCTGGAAAAGAAAAAAGAAGGGAGAGCTTTCCCATTCATATAAAAGTGGAGCTCAACGCGAAGGCTCAGTGCGCAGTAAATGAAAGAAGGTCAAACCACTTGAAAGAGAAAGCGGCACCGCTGTTTCTAAGTGTTGGCAGCCAGATCCGCGAACACGTGCCAGGCAGCTGGTAAAAGGAAGTGCAACTTCATTCTAACAAAAACATCTGTAGATGAGAAAAAAAAGCATAACATAGAAGGAACATATTATTAAAGAAAACATTAATCGAACGCATTACAAGCGATAATTTATAAGTTAATTACTTCTAAGACGAATTCTATTGTGGTGAACAGAGAACCATCCTGTAGTAGACATCCACATTGAATGGAATTTAGACAAGTGCACGGTTTTAAGAGAAATGTGATATTCTAACGGGAGTCTTAAGATTAACTGTGATTATTGATTACATAAATGGTTTTGAGCATTTAATAAAGGCAAACAAATAACATCATTAGCATGATTAATAAAAAATGTATAAATAAAATATTTTGCCAGTATTAAAAAATAAGTGCATAAAGCAGATTGCCACTGAATTGCAGATTAGCCTTTGAACTATACATGTAATCACGTTGGGTGTGAGTTAATTCATGAAAAAAAGGAAGATAATTTAGTTTTTTGAGCAGCACCAAGACTTCACAGCTAGGTGCAGCCCTTATGGCAACTTTTGCTTCCAAGATTGCAAAATTTCTCACCTGCGGCCCTTACGCCGATGCGGCTCTTAGTCCGAAAATTACGGTATATACAGGGTGATTCAGAACTCATGGGACAAACTTTAAGGGGTGGTAGAGCACACGACAACAAACATTTTTTGTATAGGAACGTATGGGCGCAAGTGACGCGGTGAGGCACAAACACAAGAAACGATACATGAAAGGAAACATAAATTGTTTACTTACATGCTTGGCAGCTTCGATGGAGTGATTGGCGTACAGTTTCAAGTATGCCAGGTATTTCACGCAAACGTGCAGCCGCAATGGATATTCGAGCAACCAGGTCCTCAACAGAGTCAACTGGAGCCTCATAAACGATTGCCTTCAGATGTCCCCATAAGAAGGACATCTCGGTCGATGATGATGATGATATATATATTATTGTCCTTCATACACACCAAAGTAAAAAATAATTAAAATTTTAATGGTCGATTTTTGCTAAGAAGGTGGGTTCAAAGCTATTTACATAACACTAGAATACCTATGATTATATCTCTGTTACTACATTTATATCTATTCTGGCTCATGAAACAGTCCAGAGGATTTGAAAGTACTCCCATTGTAATTATTATACATCCAATATGCAATAAACAGTTGTAGGTTCACAGTTTTTTTTTTTTTTTTGGCAATTTATTGGAAAAAATTGACTTAGTAATTTGTTAATTTTTTCAAAAATAGTGACTTTTAGTGACTTTTTCAAAAATAGTGACTTTTAGTTGCAAAAGTGACCTGTTGTGAGCCCTGCTATAGCGTACATATAATTATTCTATATTGTATGTACACTATAGTTTAGAACCTTGAGAAAGCCGTCCAGCAGATGAGATGTGCGAAAGCTTGGTGTTGTAGGTACATATATTTTTTACACCAATAAATTTATGGATTCAAGCTTCTAGTTTTTCAAAGTATATCTTTAAATGGTACATTTTCACTTTTGAACTACAAATGCCTTTAAAGTTCAAATTTGGGAGTTTCATATACACAAACTTTAAATGCAGCAACAGAGGAACAATAACATCAGCATAGTTTTGTATTTCTTTTTTTTTTCTTTTCCAATTTTCAAATTATTACTTTGAGTAATTCATTCTGTTTATTGTTAATTTTTTTTCCTTGTAAAAGTATAAGATTCTAAGTAGAAATATATTTCTAGCATGCAGCAATAAATGATCTGCATTTCTGAAACCAAAATGTTGTTTACACTAAATAATTACAGTACAAACTGTAATACTTGTTAAAGTTTTAATTATTTCTGACATGTTATTTTAAGTCATTTAAGTGCTACTGAATGAAAATTGTGAGGTTGATTTTTTAAAAATAATTTACCTTAGCAAAATGCACACATTTACTAATCACCACTACTGCTGAATTGATGGGAGAATGAATTTTCAAGGTTCCACACACTTCTGCATGAAATATCTGTCTACCAGAACTTCAAATTTAAGATGGCATGAAAATCAAAATAAATGGCATTCACAGTTATATGGTGTTGCTTTACAGTTATGCCCATTTATGGCATATAAACATGTATGTATGTATGTATGTATAATAATATCTATACAAAATATGTGATGCATACATAATATACATTTACAGACACGTGTAATAGGGTGCCAAACAATTCACTGTTTCTCTTCCCTGTACATGGTTACTATCATTTTAAATTATGGTTAATTTCAGTCATCTAGAGGTAGGAAAATTGGTAAACTGACATCATTAAATGAATAAAATGAGTTTTCCATGATCCAGTACTGCACACTGTAGCAAAACTTGATCAGAAAATTTCTTCTGAAGGACCACAACTTCTGAAAATTTGGGTAAAGGATCTGATGACCTAAATGAAAAGAAAGAAAAACAATGAAGCACTCACCATCAATATACAGCTGTACACAAGATGTATAAAAATTATATTTTTTCCTTCTTACATTTTTTTCTGTTAAACAAGTATTTCAACAGGAGTTTTTTTTTTAACCCTAGCAATGGTGGAGATAATAACATATAGGCATGATCATATTTTGCAATCATTATTGTATAGATACACATATAATAGTCAAATAGCAGTAACAATCTTAATTGATGTCATCTAAACATAACACCAGCAGCTTATGTGAAAATAGCTGAACACATCAACATCATGCAAAAACTGGAAACAAACATACATGTCAAAGTTTACAGCACAACCAGGATTCAGCATTTACCTACAATTAACTTTCTGCTGCGGTGCATAGGATTTATTTAACGGGCAACACACTGTTACTTATTCTCTTTTACCACCAGACACTGCTATACCAGGTCATTCCCAAATAAAGAGGAAATTCGTTTGCATGTGTTAAATTATTTTTATATGTGCAGTGTCAGTATATCTTTCAAAATCTAACATCTGCCATTTTAAGATATTTTTGTGTTTTACATGCATTAAAAAAATATTGGCAAACTGAAAAAAAATGATCACTTTTCTTTATGGACTGGCACAATGAAGTTTTATCACTATGTGGAAAATATTTAGATTTCTATCACCCACTTATAGAAATGTGAGTGTCATATGTGGAAGAAGAGGTTAATTCATTTTATAATGCTGGGTCTGGGTTTGAATCTTGGGCCAAGACATGAATTTTGTTTCACTTTTCCTTTCATACAAACCAGTACCTGTTAATTAGGGATAGGTTCTCACCCATCCTTAGATCCTCTTGGAGATCATTGAACTCCAAAATGAAAAATATACATTTGTTTATTTATTTAAGTGGTGTGTTCCTTTATTTAAGTGTTTGCACATGTGATGATAAAATTTACAGGTTCTGATCATATAACTAAGTAATATAATTTTTTTTTACTAAAGCTAATGTTTATGAAACTCTATACTACAGTCAAACTCTTTCACTCAGATAATACAAAAGTATCAGTTTGTTGCAATTCAACATTTTGAATTAACAAAAAAAGGGAAAGCATGTACAGTGGGAACTTATAACCCACAGGTGAATAGCAGAAATAAGTAAACATGTTGAGGAAAGGGAAATGGCTTTTTGGAAAGTACATAAAAAGTGTGGATCATAGGCTAACTAGAATTCTTATGAAAAGGAAGGTAAACTAGTGGGTTAAGGATGGAAAAAGGATATTATGTTGATAAGAACATCAAAATGGGTATTATGTAGATAAGAGCATCAAAATGGGTATTATGTAGATAAGAACATCAAAATGTCTTAAAAGTGTTTGGAGTCTTGTTATATGTCTCACAAAAAATGTAAAGTCTGTAATCTGTGACTTATTTGTAAAAGATGGAAAACTTTGGCCATCAGAGGGCAGAGTTGTATAAAAACATATCATATACAGCCATCAAAACAGAAAACTTTAAACTAAGATAAAGAAAAATTAGTAAAACAATCATCTGAACATTACAGATTCCAATTATGAACATATAAGTACTTTACAAGTGAATGCAGCAAAGAAATGAGATACATATTTTACCTTCTACCACAAATGGGGTGGTTAGATGAAATTTAATTTCACTATGCATGTTTTATGCTTCAGTCACTCCTCACTACAGTGGTAGATTTAATGCATTTAGTACGTGGGATATTAAAAAAAAATGTAGTACATAACTACTGTATAAGACAATGCCATACATAACAAACATATTCAAGGTATTATAAATTGTTTTTAATAATAATTATAGGTCCTACAAGTTGTTTTTTATAAAAATAATGATTATATGTCCTATAAATTGTTTTTAATAATAATCGAATTCAAACCGATCAGCACCTAGAACATAATACACCATACATAACAGTCATAGAAAATCGGAATGTCTGGATAACTGATATAGCGATACCTGGAGATATAAAAGAAAATTAAAGAACCGGACAAAAATGACTAAATATAGAGACCTGGCCATAGAAGTTACCCGATTATGGACTAAACATACAACAGTAGTCCCCATTATCATCGAGGCACTTGGCACAATGTCAAAAACTTTTATGAATAATTTCAACAAAATTGTAGTTTTCTGATATACAGTACTACCTACAGAAGATAGCTTTACTTGGAACATCATATATTTTATGCCAATTCTTGACTGATACCTAGGTCTCTGGTGGAAACTTGTATCAGCTCAACACCACCAGTCAATGATAATTTTGTTGTTAATGTTTGATTGTCCTGGGCTGTGTTTTGTATAATTCAAATGAAGAAAATAATAATAATAATGACAAGTTGCCTTTAGGTTTGTCTAATTTACCTTTAGTCTTGGCAAAAACAAAATCATACGGCTGATGTGGTTTGGTGTTAATAGCAGCACACGTAAAGAGCTGTGGGACCACAGATTCGCTTCCGTGAGGCATCGTGAAATGGTTCGTGGGCACACAGGAGCTGCTACATCTGCCTGTATAGTGGACCGGGTCCCCGTGGGATCCGTTCATGCCTGGAGCACAATCCATCGATCCTCTCTAGTGGTGGTCCTCCTGGTCTGTCCGGAGTCGCTCCGCTGTGTGGCAGTGCCATCATGTGTCCACTGCTCCCAACACAGTAGGATGGTATGGTTAGAACGATCCACGTGGCCAGCTATACGATGCACCGATCACCCTGCGGTTTTCAGCTAAATGATCCGGCCTCTCTCGAAGTTCAAAAGTTGCATAAATCGATGTCTCTGGCATCTACCCGGCATTCTTGTCACTCTGTATTCTTGTTTGCGTCGGCCGGTGTTTTTCGCTTTCATGGGGCATCGACTACATACCGGTTTATAAGGCTGCAGGTTCGTGCTTACAGTGCCACCACAGGGTGTGCGGTCATGTGCACTCGCACCAAACATGGATCATTTGCATACCAGCACACACTCTAGCTATTTGCAAAGTTTTGCGGTTGTAGCATGTTTTCTTCTAGGTCTGCAAATTTCATTGTCTGTGAGTGTATTTGCACCATGAAGTGTATTTTTTTCATACATCATAAAGTATATTCAATAAATTTACTACTTTGTTCTCTTCATAATCTGTGGAAGATAAAGTTCGTAGCCACATTGCTTTAACCATGGGAGAGAACCACTTAAGAGGCTAAGAATTTGCTATCTTGATGAAAAAAATCGATATTTTTCCCTGCAAAATTAATTTTTCTGCAATCAAACTGAAGTAACATAACTGCTGTTAGGGTGCAAAAATAAAAACTGATCCCTCCAAAACAAAGGGCTATAATTTGATGTAGTGACAAGTATGTAACTGCAAATTGCTTCATGTTACTGAATTTTGGTGAAATCATGGAATCTGAGGAGGAAACGCTAATAATACTTTTATCTGATGGTGAAAATACAAATTGGAATAAAATGTAAGTCCATTTTTGTTTGTTTGTCTCCATTTCCAAAAATGACCAAAAGAAGTTTAAACTCGGTCTGGGCCTGAGCACACTGTGAACAATCTAACAGACCTGGGCAGGTTTGGGTGCAAAATATGAGACGGTGCTCATTTCTAATTCATATCAAAGTGTATCACTGTCATCATAGACACCAAGTGTAACAGTTGATGGAGGTGGTCTACAACTACCAAAATGCTATAAAAATTATCATACTGTATATGATAGGCAACATCAAAAAGCACTACCTTATGTAAGGACAGGTTTCTGAACAAGAAATACAAACACACAAGAAGCTAACATCACCCCACTTACCAGAATTTCAGAAGAGCCATCCATCGAAAAAGTTCAAGTTGAAGACACAAATTCATTATAATGATCACAGTGGCACAATAGTCGCATCACAAAATGCTGTGGTTTATTAGATTTCAGAGTATAACTCCAACTGGACACTGTGAGCAAGCATGCTTACATCACTATTCAAATTTTCTGTTGTTGTTTTTTTAAGTCACTTGCAACAATTTTTTTACAGATGCTATTTTGTGTTAGTTTTTTTTTAAGTTTATTTTGTTGCTATTTTGCATAACACAGGCAACATACTGCTTGACTAATATGAATGCTATGTTTCAGGAGTATAAAAGCAGCAAACTAAGTATTGATGTGTCAATCATATAAATGCTGCAATTTATGGAACCATGAAAATTTGTTCGCGTTCACTATTAAAAATTTTTGGTGTATCAACGTTCTTAAGCTACTTTGATACTCCTGTTGTTTTCTTTTTTTCAAACAGAATATATGCATCTGCCCAGCTTACTTAGATGAAGATTTTTCGGAAAGTATTTATCATGTGAGCAAAACAGTTCTTTCAGTTTTGAAAGTAACGCAGGAAAAGAATCAAGATATTGTATTTTGATCACTTTATCCAACTTTACAATCTTTTCCTGAGGCATCAGTTTATAGATGCTATTTTAATAAAACTCTCAATCTTCTGAAGCAAAGTAATTCTGTAACTGTTCTTAGAATTTCCCAATTTTGGACTTTTCAACTGCTTGTGTGATTGATTGGATGGATGAATGAATGGATGCATTGATTGATTGACTGGATGGATTGATTGATAGATAGAGATAGAAAGAGATAGGTGTTAATCAGATGGGAAAATGTCAGTTTATTATAGTGAATGGGATGAAACTATCCACTCATATGTGTTTTTTCTTGAGTTGTTCTTGCCGTATGAGATCTTGCACTGCCTTGCCAAAACACACCAACTTTGCATTAAACAAATTCAAGCTGTTTTTTCAGCAGTTTGTCTGGTACTATTTACAGGCATGTAGATTAGATGTTTCCAGTGACTGTTTGAAAAAAGAAGCAAGAAACTCAAAATGAATAATTCCAACTATAGTGCACTAAACAAAATTTTTTTGTTGACAACTGCTTGGTTTTCATATGGGAGGTACAGGTTCTCAAGATGATAGTTAGTGATAGGTTCATTTAGTATTACTATATGATTACCCATTTTTCATCTCACATCAACAATCAACAACCAATCCTCAAATGGCTCGTTACTGTGAAATGTTATGTTTATTAGGATCAAGACTGATTCACCCATAGTTTTGTGAACCTGCAATACCAATTAAATGTGGATTTAATTTCAGTTTTAAAAATCTAATTATTTTATTCTGAAGCACCTGAAGTTTTCCAAGGTTACGCTTAGTAGTGGATCCCCAACAAGAGAGACATTAAATTAAATGAGAGTGTACTAAAGAATATTATAGTAATTTAATAGTTTTCGTAGTAAGACTATTAAACATACTGACAATAATTGCTATATTTCTCGAAACCTCAAGAGCTATTTTATTTTATTTTATTCTTTTTATTGGAGGTTTAACGACCACTGTGAGCAACTCAATGGGCTATAAGCAGTCGCCGAGCTATTTTATCTGTGTGCAAGTCCCATTTCAAGGTATTCTGAATAACTACACCCAAGTAAGTATAATGATCTGCCTGTAGATATTAGTACATCATCAAAAGGAAATGATTGAATCTAGCCGATTGTTTTGGTTCAAAGTTGGGCCAGTAAAAAACATTGGTTTAGTTTTAGATGTATTAAGGATCAATTCATTACTAATGAACCAGTCTTGATATTGACATTTTATTGTATTAAAGTAATCAATTATATGCAGAACATCTTGTCCTTCAAGAAGAAGTATTATATCATCTGCATATAAAATTAATTTTGTAACCGAAGAAAGTGAGATGATACCATTAATATATACACTGAAGAGCAATTGAATTAGAGACATCTGGCGTTATGCAAATGTGGCGCTGTGGGCGGCCCTGTAAACGGAAACGACATGACGTATGCAGCGATCTGACAATATAAGGAGTGATGCGACGGGAATCAGTAAGAGTCGGATGCAGTATGGGAAAGACGAAGGATCTAAGCGCATTTGATCGTGGCCAAATTGTCGGGGCACGACGAATGGGTCACTCCATCTCGAAAGTCATTCAGGCACTAGGATTTTCATGAGCCACTATGTCACGGGTGCACTATGAGTACATCAAATCCAGTAAAACCATCCCTGCAAGGGCCAACTGCCGTGGACAACAGCGTGTGGATGAGCGGGGTCATCGTCAGCTAGCTCACATTGTAACAGCGGATAGATGGGCCACAGTGCAAGAAATTACTCGGCAATTTAACGCTGGTGCACAAAAACGTGTAAGCAGCCACACCATCTCCTTGCTATGCGGTACAGAAGCCATCGTCCCACAAGGGTACCGCTGCTGACCGCACATCACAGGGTGCAAAGATTAGCATGGGTGCGGGAACATCGCCACTGAACCCTAGACATGTGGAAAAATGTTGCCTGGACTGATGAGTCGAGATTCACGTTGGTACATGCGGATGGCAGGATACAAGTACGGCGCAAATCACATGAAACGATGGATTCTTCTTGCCAGCAGAGTACTCTTCAAGCTGGTGGGGGTGGCATTCTCGTCAGGGGACTGTTTACGTGGACTGAAATGAGACCCCTGGAACATGTGACATCGTCCCTCACAGGTCAATGTTACCGAGATATCCTGGACTACCATTTGCTCCCGTTTGTACGTCTTCAACATCCCACTGGGGACCACATCCTGCAACAAGACAATGCACCGTGCCATCGCTCCGGAATTGTATCTGAATGGTTGGATGAACACTCCACTAACGTGACCTTGCTTCCTTGGCCATCTAGGTCACCTGACCTCAATCTCATCGAGCACATCTGGGATGCCATCGAGAAAGATGTGCAAGGCTCTGAACCCCCTCCATCAAAACTTCATGAACTGTGGGATCTTGTTCAGTTGTTGTGGATCCGTATGGCTTCCCAACGCTTCCGGTGTCTTGTTGAGTCCATGCCGAGATGAATCGCAGCCATCATCAGGGTGAAAGGCGGTGCCACACGTTACTAGACAGGTATCTCTAATTCAATTGCTCTTCAGTGTATATATTAAATAAAATTGGGCCTAAAATTAATCCTTGAGTAATATAAAATTGGGCCTAAATTTTCTTGTGTTGAGTAATTATCAGTAATTTTAGTCAGTTGGAGTCTATCGGTTAGGTAACTTTTAAAAAGGTCTGCAGGTAATCCTCTTATACCAATATTATGGGGTTTTTTAACAAGATAAAATGATTGAGGCAATCAAATGCTTTTGTGAAATCCAGAAATAATGCCATTGTGATTTTTTTTTTCAAGTAGGTTTTGTAATAGTTCTGGAGAGACAAAATAGCCCTCTCAGTAAACCTTTCGGATTAAAAACCATGTTCATTTTTATGAATGATATTATATTTTATTAGAAATGTTGTTAGTCTATTAAAAACCAATTTCTGTAGTACCTTGGCAAAGACTGAAATATTAGTTATTAATGTTTTCTGGTTTTCCTGATTTATATGTAGTCTGAAGTCTGTTGGAAAAACACCCATCCTAAAAATCAAATTAAAAATTATATACAAAGGTTCAACCAGAACTTCTGTCATATAATGTAATACCCTGGGGTGTACTTCATCTATACCCGGTGAAAAATTAGGTTTTAAATTATGAAGCTCTGTTATATTAGTTAAAAAAGAAAGTATTTGAAATATTTGAATCACTGAGGTAAGAGTAGCCTCTTAATCTCCACCAGCTATCTGTTTAGTGTTTTTAATGTTAGAAGCCCTAGTTTTAAAATCGTGATTAAACATTTTAGCAATTAAGATTGGGTCTGTTATTTTTATCACATTGTCATTAATAATAAAAGCATGTGTTTTTTATTACATATATTTCTCCCCAGTAGTTGGTTCAATCCCTGCCAGGTTTTTTTAGAAGTCTATAGTGAAAATAGCTGATGAAAGTAAGTCCTTTTTACTGATTTTATGTAAGAGTTAAGACTATTCCTGTAGGTTTTAAAATTCAAGTAATCAATTGAGTCTCTTGATTTCAAAAATTTTGCAAATAACTTTTTTTCTTTATTTTATTTAAAACATTGGTAGACATCCAAGGTTTGTGGAATTTTTTTTTTTTTTGAAGTGCCGTTAGTAAGAATTATATTCTTGGAAAATGCTTAGTTATAAAGATCAATAAATACTGCAATTTTTTTTTATATGCATCATTAACATCCTGCTCATTTTGTAACAAAGACCAATTAAGTAATGAAAGTTTGTTCTTAAAAGTTTTGAGATTTGATTTTGTGATTCTTTTCATAACCACGCTATCAATAGGTACAGATTCCATATTATGTTGTTGGTAGAAGACAAAAATTGGTAAGTCATCACTTATTGTATACGTTAATACTCCTGAGATAATCAAATCATTATTGGTATTTGTGATACATAAGTCAAGAATCGATGAGCTGTTATCCGTAATTCTAGTTGGAGAGGTTATAGTGTTAGCAAATTGTGAAGACATAAGTAAAGAATTAAAGTGATCAACAGTAGAATTATTTTGGAAAAAATCAATGTTAAAGTCTCCAACTAGGATGGTTTCTGAAATCTTTTTATGGTAATAAATACCATGGCATCCTGTTCACCAACGTTTAGTATTGTTCGCAAGAAATTGAATATATTCCATGGTATAACAAAAAATACTTAACAAGGATTTCCTGTACATACCTTAATTTAAAAGATGTTGAAATGTAGCGTAGTAGTCAATACTCCACATAAAATCCTCGTGAAAAGAAGCCGCAGTTCTTCATCGAAGCACGTATGATTTCATGAGGCCCAGTGTCGTCATGCTATTAAGCCTAAATTGCTGTTCGAACAAAGGCATCGATCTCTGTCGATTTTTTTGACTCAGTATTCTCAATTTTCAAATCAATATCCACATTGCACGACGTGAAATTATGTACCTTCTTTCGAGTTGTGATAGCTGTTAATCAAAGTAATAAAAAAATTTTGATTAAAAATGACCGTGGAAATTGACTAAAAGACGATATTTAAGTCACCGGATGGTATGCACAAAGAAAACTAAAATTAAACAAAGAAGTTGAAGTAATAAATGAATGTTGCAAGAACCCTAAAAGACTTTAAAAACCTTAAAAAGCTTTAAAAAACCATGGAAAAACCATATATGAGAATGATCCACAAAAAATAGTTTGTTCTTTATACTGTAGGGTTATCAATTTTTTGTTTGTCATACTGCATTGTTAAATATGTTCAGTTGCTGTTCTTCTGTATCCATATTCGATTGCCAAATCCCTATTCCGCTGTAGTTCATTTCTTTGAAATGTTTAATTGGAGCTGTGTGTATATGCGCACTTTATATATGCTTGGAAAGCTGAGAGTTTATAACTGATTGGATGATTTGAATCAGCGGGTATTATGTTTGGTGTATATGTTGGCTTTCTATATATTCCGTACTGAAATCTCCCTGTATCATCTCTATGAAAAAGGATATCTAAATATGGTAACTTTCTGTCTTTTTCTAATTCAATAGTGATGTTTATTTCTGGGTATATGCTGTTATATATTTCACTAAATTCATTTAGTTTTGTGATGTCATGTTAACAAAATAATAAGATGTCAATATATCTACAAAAAAACACGAGAGCATAATTGTAATAATAAGTCTTGTAATCTTATCATATGCCTGGAAGAACCTTATCAATAATGAGAAAGAAAAATATAAAAACAAAAAAGTAAATTAAGTAAACATCTAGAAAATACGTACCTATACTCACCGCTAGGGGGAATGTCAGCAACAAGAGCTGTCATTGATGACCGGGTGAGTTTGGCGCCATGATGAGACTTGCAGCAACTTGCAGCCAGATTGCAGTTGATTCATGATTTCCGTTGAGGATGCCTTGTGAAATTGCAGGCGAAACATGTCCAGTGACGTGGTGGTTCATGAGACATTGAGTGACTCCATGGTTTTTTTAAAGCTTTTTAAGGTTTTTAAAGTATTTTAGGGTTCTTGCTACATTCATTCATTACTTCAACTTTTTTGTTTAATTTTCGATTTCTTTGTGCATACCATCCGGTGACTTAAATATCATCGTCTTTTAGTCAATTTCCACGGTCATTTTTAATTGAAAATTTTTTATTACATCAACTCGAAAGAAGGTACATAATTTCATGTCGTGCAATGCGGATATTGACTTGAAAATCGAGAATACTGAGTCAAAAAATCGACAGAGATCGATGCCTTTGTTCGAACAGCAATTTAGGCTTAGTAGCACGACGACATTGGGCCTGATGGAAGCATAGTGCTTCGGTGAAGAACTGTGACTTCTTTTCGCGAGGGTTTTATGTGGAGTATTGACTACTACGCTACATTTCAACATCTTTTAAATTAAGGTATGTACAGGAAATCCTTGTTAAATATTTTTTGTTATACCATGGAGTATATTCAATTTCTTGTGAACGATACTAAACGTGGTGAACAGAATGCCATGGTACTTATTACCATAAAGAGATTTCAGTATTAATATCCACATATATACACATATTAGTACATACAGTACTTCTATATAGTGATTTTTATGTTTTTATAGGATGGTTTCTTTATGGGAAAAGTTAGCATAGCCCAGAAAAGGCTCAAGTAAGTTAAAGAAATCCTGAATTAGGTGCCCTATAGCAAACAGCTAGTATATAAAATTGGTCCTGCATAACCATAAGTTCAATATTTTGATTAGTTATTGTATATTCTGGTACCAGAGGAAAAAACTTGTGTTTTTTTATGAATATACACAGTGTGTCAAAGAATTTTTAAGACTGGCGCTAGATTTCGGTCTACGGTGGCGCCACCAGTGTAATCACGAATGCGTTATAAACCGTGACCATCTGCTTGCTTTCTGCCAAAAGTACTGCGCAGTTGTTAAAGTAACTCAAACAAAACGGCCGTTCATTAGAGAAGTTAAAATTTTTTCATGTTGAATTATTAAGATGGAACAAAGGGCTGTTATTAAATTTAACGCAAAACTTGGTAAAATTGCCTCGGAAACGTACCAAATGATGAAACAAGTTTACGGTGAGCTTTGTTTAAGTAGATCAAATGTTTTCCTGTGGCACAAACGTTTTTTGGATGGAAGAGAGACGCTAGAAGATGATAAGCATACCGGAAGACCAAGTTCATCTAGGACACCTGAGATTATTGAAAAAGTGCGTGATTTCATAACAAACAATCAATGTGCGTCACTAAGAATGATGGAAGAGTCTTTAAACATCAACAAAGAAACGATTCAAACCATCCTGCATGAAGATTTGGGCAAAACAAAAGTCTGTGCTAAATTTGTTCCAACCACGTTAACCAATGAACAAATATCAAGGAGAAGTGCACATTGCAGAGGCATCATTTCAGCCGCTGAAAATGATCCAAATTTTTTAAAATCAATTGTTACAGGTGATGAAACATGGTGTTTTCAATATGATCCTAAAACAAAGCGACAAAGTGCGGAATGGAAGTCAAAAAACTCACCACAAGCCAAAACCACCAGAAAAGTTCCATCGAAAATCAAAACAATGCTCATTACATTCTTCGATAGTAAGGTTATTATCCACAAAGAATTTGTTCCAAGTGGACAAACAATTACTGGTGAGTTTTATTTAAATATTTTGAGGCGTTTGATTGGCCGAATTCGTCGCATTCATCCAGAATATCGGGATGAAAACAGTTGGTGTTTGTTGCACGATAATGCACCCAGTCACACCTCACTTCTTGTTTGTAGATTTTTGGCAAAAAATAACGTCTGTGTGTTGAATCATCCACCGTATTCGCCTGATTTAGCACCCTGCAACTTTCTTTATTCCCAAAACTTAAAATGACGTTAAAAGGGTGTTGTTTTGAAGAAATTGTGACCATACAAACAACTTCGACGAGTGCTTTGGAGGCAATTCTGCAAAGTGAACTGGAACAGGCATTCGAATCATTATTAAATCGCTGTAACAAGTGTATTGAAGCCAGAGGGACTTATTTTGAATAACAAACCAAAAACAAATTATTATTTCTTGTTTCTATTTCATTTTACAGACCCACTCTTAAAAATGTTTTGCCACACTGTGTATATATAGCTACCTCCCCCCCCCCCCCTGGAATGTACTGTATTGTGTTCAAATAATGGAGATTATAATTTAGAATATGAACTGGAAGTACACAGTCTGAGAACCATGCTTCTGTAAAGCAGAAAATATCTACTGTAAAATCAAGTAGATATATAAAACTCTCTATTAAAGTCATCTTCTTAGTGAACATGCATTAACATGAACTAGAATTATTGGGTTAGGTGGTCCAGTATTATATAATCTATTTAAAGTCAGATACTGAATAATAAATGTCAGTCATAACATTTTATCAAAACATAGCAAAAAGGAACCAGGATAGTCATCTAGGAATCAACAGCCAATGCACCCAGGCCCTCTACAGTTTCTTTTTCTTTTAGGTCCCTGTTCCTTTTCTCTAATATAAATTGTTCCATTCCAGATCCAAGTATGTTTTATTAGACCATTACGGAGAATTGTTCGAGTGGGCCAGTAGAGATATCTATTTAAAGGAGATAGATTTTCATTTATATAAATTCTGGTTTTTAGAGCATCCACCAGTATATCCAAATTCAACATTATTTCTTTCTTTTTTGACAACCCCAAATACCCCATCTTCCTCTGCACAAACTGAACAATAACCACAAAATTATGTGCATCTCTATTCTGTCTAAGCAAAACATGAGCAACATCTATATCCGAAGGACTGTAGTTAGGCACTTGAAGCTTATTAGCCAGAAGTGAAATAGGTTCTCTAAGTTCAGGATCACTAGCAATATGTCCCTAGTCCAGACCATGAATTTCAATGTTCTTGTTTCTGTTATATTGGTTCAATTTGTTTAGTTCAGTCTTGAGAGTTTGAATTTGGTCCTTGTAGAAATCCTCCCAAGAATCTATAAGAGCTATCCTTGCCTGCAATGAAGTAGTAGATTCCTGTAATTGAGTGATATCCTTAACTATGTCGCCACAGTGAGTTGCAAGTTGGTCAATGGAAAGCTTAACATTCTGGAGTGCTTCACACATTTTTTGTTTAATAGATTTCATTTCCTCGTTTACCTGAGTAGGTATTAAGCTGATCTTAAAGATTCTTTGCATTCATATTAGCTAACGAAGACATAATTATATCCATGTCTACCTGTCCCGTGCCTAATTTAGGCACGGTACAGGATTTAGATCCAAGTGTACCAGTGTTTACTCTCCTACCGGTCATATCCAGCTTATATTGCACATTTAAAAATTGTAGTTTACATAGTTATATTCAGAACAATGAGGTAATATCAATAAAGATGAGTTGAAAACAGTCTAAAACAGTCTTTAACAGTAACAAGTAATGAATTGTTTAATGTAAACACTTGCAATTAGGTATGACTTTAGTATAATGCATTTAGTAGGAGTTCAATGAAGTGCGAAGCACTTGAGCAGATCTAGTAGTCACTGTAGTATAAACCAAAGTAGTATTAGATGAATATATGGATGAATTCCACCGAATCTTCACTGGGGGAGAATAATAGGTATTCAATACTAATTTAAAGCTGAAAAATCAGTATGTCAGAGGAGATTCTACGAGCTGGGTAATGAGACTATCAATAGATGGCAGCAACAAACATGTATTAGTGCAGCCATATATAAGTATTAGAAATGTTTTTCTTTTCTTTTCCTTTCCCTTTTTGACCCCCCTCCCTTTTTTTTATAAACAAACTACATCAATAGACTGAACTTTTATCACGGTTCTGCAAACACCAGTATACAATTATTATCTACCTTTAACTCCAGGTCCACCAATGGACGTTATGAACACATGGAGAAATCTTTCACTGGAGCCAAGACCGAGTGACAAGAGGTAATGGAATATTTTATATATAAGTATTAGAAATGTTTTTTTCTTTTCCTTTCCCTTTTTGACCCCCCCCCTTTTTTTATAAACAAACTATACCAACATCAATAGACTGAACTTTTATCACGGTTCTACAAACACCAGTATACAATTATTATCTACCTTTAACTCCAGGTCCACCAATGGACGTTATGAACACATGAAGAAATATTTCACTGGAGCCAAGACCGAGTGACAAGAGGTAGTGGAATATTTTATATATAAGTATTAGAAATGTTTATTTTTCTTTTCCTTTCCCTTTTTACCCCCCCCCCCCTCTATTTTTTACAAATGAACTATACCAACATCAATAGAATGAACTTTTATCATGGTTCTGCAAACACCAGTATACAATTATTATCTACCTTTAACTCCAGGTCCACCAATGGACGTTATGAACACATGAAGAAATCTTTCACTGGAGCCAAGACCGAGTGACAAGAGGTAGTGGAATATTTTTATCCAATAAGTAATGCTTTCTTCTGTGAACTCCACAACACTTCAATGGCACGGTATTCCAGTTTATCTGTGTATCCAATAAGTCGGTGCCAAGCGTTGTAATTAATAAGGTAAAACAAGAATTTTTAGTATTCACAAGCAACACTACACTACTTCCACCCACTACTTGACTTGACTTACTTGCTGAGGTCAATAATTTACATGCCCCGATTTTATGTGCATATATATATACACACACTCACAGACAATGAAATTTGCGCATCTAGAAGAAAACATGCTACAACCGCGAAATTTTGCAAATAGCTAGAGTACGTGCTGGTATGCAAATGATCCACGTCTGGTGCAATTGCACATGACCGTACACCCTGCGGTGGTGCTGCAAGCATGATTCAGCAGTCTTAGAAACTGGCATGTGGTCGATGCCCCATGAAAGTGAAAAGCACTGGTTCACGCAAGCAAGAGTACAGAGTGACAAGAATGCCGGGTAGATGCCAGAGACATTGATTTACACAACCTACGAACTTCGAGAGAGGCTTGATCATTGGGCTGAAAACCGTAGGTTGATCAGTGCGCTGTACAGCCCGCCAGGTGGATCGTTCTGACCATACCGTCCAACCAGGAGGACCACCGGTAGAGAGGATTGATAGATCGTGCTCCAGGCAGGAACGGATACCATGGGGACCCGGTCCACTATACAGGCAGATGTAGTGGCTCTTGTGTGCCCATGAACCATTTCCTGATGCTTCACGGAACAGACAACTTCAATCCTTAAGGAGAATTAGTAAGAAGTAGAATATTAGGCTAGCTCCAAGTTCAGAGAACAAGGTTCAAATTTTTTTCCCTAAAATAGTTCACAGAGAAGAAGATATTTTTAAAATGCAAGGTGTTGTCTATGAAGCAAAGATTATTCTGACCATACCGTCCAATCAGGAGGATCACCAATAGAGAGGATCGACGGATCGTGCGCCAGGCACGAACGGATTCCATGGGGACCCGGTTCACTATACAGGCAGATGTAGTGACTGCTGTATGCCCATGAATCATTTTCCGATGCCTTGCGAAACAGACAACTTTAATCCTTAAAGAGAATTAGTAAGAAGTAGAATATTAAGCTAGCTCCAAGTTTAGAGAACAAGGTTAAGAAATTTTTCCCTAAAATAGTTCACAGAGAAGAAGATATTTTTTAAATGCAAGGTGTTGTCTATGAAATAAAATGTAGTTGTGCACTATCTAACATAGGTGAGACAGATCGCAGACTAGAAACTCGTATAGCAGAGCATAAAGCTGCTATAAAAAATTGCTCCAACAAGACTGCTTTAGATAGGCATGTTAGAAAAACTGGTCACAGCATAGATTGGAATTCCCTTAAAGTAATCAGTTTCCAAGGCAATTTTCAAAAAAGAAAGCTAAAAGAAGGATTAGAAATTCAGAAAAATCAGAATTCCATCATCAATGACTGCAGAGAATTATCCCTGCCTAACAACTGGCAGGATTTGATGAAAAATATTCATAATCGTCAAGGTTACCCATAATTGCAATAGCGACAGAAAAAAGTGACAACAAAAGACAGCCTGAAGAAGAAGAAGTTTTCTCCAAAAATCTGCAATTAAAATAAAAAAATTCCTAGTAGAAATTCCCATAATAGTTTTTGATTAGTAATTGAATTAAGAAACTAGGAAGCCAATTCTCAACATCAGCTTTATTCTATTTTGATTTAATCAGTGAAGAGCTCAATAATAGGGTAACCCATCAGCCCATTCCTGTTTCTGGTAAGTAACTTGCAAATACGTTCAGGGCATTCCACAAGCAGCTTCACCTTCAGTTGGCATACAGTTATGAACCTGAATTTTCTTTTTCTGATGAATTGATGACCACAGACGCCTCGTAATAGGCAATGCATATCCACTGCTGAAATTTTTCGTGCCCAGAAAAACGTGGTTTCTGCACACATTACCTCCGAGTGAACCCATGTTTTCAGACGGGTCGTGATTTTCATTTAATCTGTTCTCAAGCACACTGTCTTTTTATTCAAACTCCTGTATCAAACAAAGCCCTTTGATGAGGATAGTGTAATGACATAGAGAGACACTGCTTTACATATTCCTCATTCGCCACCAAATGTCATAGGAAGATATTTATCTATCTACCTACTGTGGCCATAAACTTATCAGAAATTATGGAAGTTAAATTTGGAGGTAGGAGTATTCTAATTTAGTGATCTACTCTTTTTTATGTCTGATGATTTCAAGGTCAGGTATGTTTTCTACTGCAGATCTTATTATCAGATGGATAGTCTCTGTGAGACAAAGTCTTCTTTGGTAGAATAAAATGTGCATATATTCAATAGAATAGCTTTCTAATAACTGTCAAAAATACTTTTTGGACAGAAGAATATCTTTTAGCGCTCCTGAAACCCTCAGAGGAAAACTGTTATTTACATTAAAAATTTTCATGCTGTCCTTAATTGTATTTGTGATTTATCGTTGATGTGATGAACGAGTCAAATGGACAATGAAGCAGCTATATGTCTGGAGGAATAGTTCAATTGAGAGAACAGCAAATCCAGAGTAGGAAAGTGTGGGTTCGTAACCCACTGTCGACAACAAAGCTGATGCCTTATTACTGCAAGATTTAATGGAAACAATATTACATCTCCCGTCCAGAATAAATCAACTTTTAAGAAAAAACCCATAAACAAAAGTAATTTAGTCCATAAATGACACTACTCATGCTCATCATACAAATATATTAAAACTGACATACTAAAATATACGTCATACAAGATATTAAAACTGAATACTCTTTTTTTTTTTTGTAATGAACAAAAGTTATTTATGTTCACACAGGCCACGAGAAACCCAATTCCAGAAATAACAGTTGACTACAAGCCTAACAGCTCAAAAGACAAAAATATGCCAGAACACGGGTGTTATCTCTAGAAATAGGTCAATCATTTTTAAGAGAAGGTACATTTTCTCACATTTTATAACCACAATACACAGCAGAATGGGAACTGTCATTCTGAATAAAATTTCATCACTCCATTTTACAACCACTAATGATCTCACTATATGTAAATCATGATAGCAAAAGGCATTTTGAGATGAGGCAATGTAGGCAATAATCGAAGCTATCAGACTCTTAATCAGTGTAGTTGGTTCCAGAGCTAGTAAAGAACAAACTGGTTTAAATCAAAATGCAACAACAATTATTTAGAAACAATGACTTTTGAACAATGTGCATAATAATAAAGAACGGCATTGGCTCTTGAGAATACACTACTACAATGGAAGCGAACAACAATGGATTTTGTGAATAAAGTGTGCTTAGTAGAAAAGTTCAACAATATCAGAGCAAAGGTATAAAAAGAAACATATTTTTGTTTTATCATTCACATCTTCATCATACTAGGCTTCTTGAAGATGACAGTTTCAGAAAAGAATTCAGTATCTTATATGAAAGGGGATGGTGGAGGATTCATAACCACATGAATCTTTTATTATTATTTTTTTTTTCAGTGCAGAGGATAACCAGCGGTATATATGTATATATATATATAGCTGCCTTCGGCGCTTCTCATGGTATTAGCCTTTTTTGTCTAATTCCGTTTGTGTTATTTTTTTTTTTATTTGTATACTATATATATATATATATACTGAGTTCTCTTTAGAGTTTTTTTATATTCTTAAGTTTTAAAATGTATATAAATGAAATGCTTGTTTAAAAAAAATTCTGGAATAAAATTTTTTTTAAACAGGAATTTTGTGTTCAATCATTTTTCGATCGAGAAAGACAATCCGCTTTTCAGCAGGATTGTCGAGGAAGACAATCTTACTTAAAAGCAGCATTTTAGCAATATCAGAATCACAATAACCGTGATATATTTTTGGGCAACTTCTTATGTTAGGATATGTGTTTTGATTAATATAAAGCAAAATTTAGGGAGAATAACTTCCGTGGATTTTGGGAGTGAGGTACCCATACAGCAAATATGATTTGCTGATATTTCTTCCTGCCCTACAGTGTTGAGCAATAAACATAAATCTGAAATATAGCAGTGATTTCATTTAATGTTCCACTTAGTGCCAAACCCAATTGGTAAAGTAGTTTACTGCTTGCACTGTAACAAACTGGGCCCTTTTAAAAAGACCATTGCTGTCCCGATGGTAGAGCGGTCTAAGCACTGACTTTGGATCACTTGTCCAAGATAGGTCCGGGTTCGAAACCTGGTGAGGTATGGGTGTTGTGTTTGTCTTAACGGCAATGGATCCCTCCCTTCGCTGAAACCAGTGACCCTACATTAGGGATGGCGCCCATTGAGTTACTCATACTGTTGTAAAAAAAAAAAAAAAAAAATTGTAGGGTCACTGGAACTGGTGACTCTACATTAGAGAAGAACTGCTTATAGCCCACTGAGTTGCTCACAATCACATGGTGGTCATTAAAAAAAAACGAACTTGTGCTTGCTGACAGAGCAGCTAGGTATATAAGAAAAGCCGAAACCTGCAATGATGTAAGCATTTCTTCGACGAGCCAAATCGCCGCGACAAGGAATGTCTTGTTACATTCGTAATTTCAGTTTCACAGTTATATTTTTTAAGGTGACGGACAACAGTTAGAATAACAGCCGTCTCTTTGGTGTTACAATGAACAAAAGCATTATTCATATAGAGATTAAGACGTGCTTCTAAGCCAAGTTAGATGTGGCAGAACGCGGTATAGGTATATCCAAATCTTCGTTTTTAACTGTCCTCAGTATAAGTCGAATTATTACTTACACATCACCTGAGAAATTTTAGCCGTTCCCCAGACAAACTGTAATTGTAATCGCCCTTCCATGATAAGGAAGTAAAGCTGAAATCATTTGGGGCATTCAACAGAAGTCTGATCAATGAACACAAATACCCATGAAGACAACAGGCTTTTTTTTTTTTTTTTTTTTTGATTGGAGGTTTAACGACCACCGTGAGCAACTCAATGGGCTATAAGCAGTCGCCCGTCCCTAATTTAGGGTCACTGGTTCCAGGGAAGGGAGAGAGCCAGTGCCATAAGACAAACACAACATCCATGCCTGACCGGGATTCGAACCCGGACCCCTTACGGACGAATGATCAGAGGCCAGTGCCTTAGACCACTGCGCCACCGGGGCGGCACAACAGGCTTAGAGAAGTGTCTATAATGATAGTGATAATTTTAACATTTTAAGTACAAAATCACTTGAATGTATGACACTTCTGTGTTTCTACTGAAGATGGCAAATTTTTTGAAGCATGAAAATTTTTGTAATGAAATATTAGGCTTTCCATCTTAGACAAAAACATGGAAAACTCTTAAAAAATACAGGGATCATAGCATACTTCTGGAAAATTTTAGGTAAGAATTTTAGGAATTTTAGGAATTTTTAGAAAAATTTTAGGAAAATTTTAGGAGTGTATTTCAATAAAAACTAGATGTATATTTGTATACATCTAGTAAAACAACTTTGTATGCATTGTAAAGAGTTTGCTTCACACCCTTCAACCATATATACTGATAGACTGCGCATGACATCAAAATTTCTGGCTCCAACATAAAATCACATGACAACAGTCAAAAAGATGGGTTACACCTGCTGTGCTTATGGTTGCTCTGACCGATATAGTAAAGAAAGTTCTATGATTTTTCATGGGTAAGAAACGAATTAAATACCTAAGTCAATAAAGTTCAATTACTTAACCAGAAACTTGCAGCTATTGATATAAAAATATAGTAACTTAAGAAAAAAAAAATGGAATGCATGTTCCAAATTCTTCGCAAATGTTCATCACATTATAAATCACAAAATGTAAACAACACGATCATGCATGTATATAGCTCATAAGTAAACTTACCTGAAGAGTTTTCATTATATATGAGGTGCATTCACATAATACACCGAAAACACTGAAGTTCTGCAGCGTAAATTAGTAATCATAACAGCATTTGTACACGAAATTTGGAGTCTGATGATGACGTGCCCAATGTTTGAGCCATGGCGGCTTTGATGCAGCTATTGCCAATGCGCAGTCCATTAGTATATATGGTCAAAGTTCACACCCAAATTTTTTGCATAACGTCTAATGTCTAAAGTTTAAGTATGATTTACTTCTAATGTTCAGTTCTTATCTTTTCACGTGTTATTATCATATTCAAGTATATTTACCACATTCAAGTTTCACTTTGAACATTAATATGCTTTAATAATCTAAAGCAACTTATGGGAATTTACTAGGAAATGTTTTCATTTATAGCAAATTTTCGGAGAAAACTCTTCTCCTTCTTCAGGCTCTCTAGTTGTTGTCACTTTTTGCTTGTCACTATCATGGTTACGGTTTACCTTGACGGTTACGGTTAACCTTGACGGTTTAGGTTATTTTTCACCAAATCCTGCCAGATGTTAGGCAGGGAAAATCCTTTGCAGTCATTGATGATGGAATTTTGTTTTTTCTCAATCTCTATTCCTTCTTTCAGTTTTCTTTTTGGAAATTGCTTTGGAAACTGATTACTTTAAGGGAATTCCAATCCATGCTGTGCCCAGTTTCTCTAACATGCCTATCTAATCCAGTCTTGTTGGAGCAATTTTTTATAGCTGCTTTATGCTCCGCTATACGAGTTTCTAGTCTGCGACCTGTTTCACCTATGTAAGATAGTCCACAACTACAATTTACTTCATAAACTACTCCTTGCATTTTTAAAATATCTTCTTCTCTTTGAACTATTTTAGGGAAAAATTTTTAACTTTGTTCTCTAAACTTGGAGCTAGCCTAATATTGTATTTTTTACTAATTCTCTTTAAAGCCTCAAATAAACCTTTGTGATAAGAAATTTTTCTAGTGAATTTTACTTCTTGCTTTTGTGGGTTCTTCTTACCATTAAAATTCAGAAGCTTCTCAATTTCTTCTTTAGGATAGTTATTTTCTGCAAGTATGACTTTAAGCTCTTCTTTATGGGCTTCTTTTTTATCTGCAGTAGAAACTATTTTATTAATTTTTTCTAAAAACTGACTTGCTACATTTTTCTTAATAGAAACTGGATGATACAAATTGAAATCCAGTAGTCTTTTAGTATTCATTGGTTTTTTATACCAACTAGTGAGGAATTTTTCATCTTCATAATAGATAGTAATATCTAAGAAGTTTATTCTTCTTTCTTTTTGAAGTTCAATAGTGAACTTAAGGGAATCATCTAATTCATTGAATGAGTCTAGAATTCTTTCTGGAACAATTTCTGAGCTATCTATTATAAATAAGATGTCATCCATGTATCTGCTATATAAGCAGAAGTATGTGGGTTGTACTAGTATCTTTTCTTCTAGTTTTCCCACATAATAGTTAGCTAAGAGTGGGGAGAGTGGGGAGCCCATAGCTAGCCCCGATTTTTGAATGAAAAAGTTTTCCCAAATTGAAAGTAGTTGTTCTGCAAAGAGAAAGTAAGCATTTTAAAAATTCCTACTAATATGTTTTTTTCCTTGTTGTGAAAAACTATTAGGTCTGCCAAGTCTTCCGCTATAAAGTCTATAAGTTGATCTATATTAATGTGAGTATACATAGACACTATATCTAAACTACCCATAATAGGAGAATCTAATTTAGGAAGAAGTTCTAGTTTTTCTTTTAGCTGCATTGAGTTTTTAATCAAGTTAGGTGGCTCTTTTAAAAGATTCTGAAGGTGTGACTTTAAAAAATAGTTTAGATTTGAAAGAATAGAGTTTTTTGAGTCTATTATTGGTCTAATTGGTTGGTGTTCTTTATGCAGTTTGACTATTCCATATATTTGAGGTAATCTGAACTGTAATTTTGAGAATTGTTTATAGTTTTCTGGAAGCTGGTTTTTCTTTTTTTGAAGTGAAATAAGCTTAGAGACTTTTTTAATCAAATCTGGTAGTGGGTTTTCTTTTACTTCTTCATACATAGGTTTTTTTAGTTCTTCTTCCATCTTTTCTAGATAATCTTTCTTATCCATAATAGTAATCAACTTACTTTTGTCTGTTTTCACAGCAACTATACTTTCATTTTTTCTGAAATCTTTAAGAGCTTGTAATTGACTATTATCAAAATTTTTTTGAGGTTTCCTTACTTGCTTCTGGAATTTTGTAAGGCTATTGTAGTAATCTTTTCTGAGGAGGTCTGCTTTAATTTGGTCCTCTTTTTCTAAAGTGCTGCAGATGCTTTCCAATTCAATTACCAATTTTTCTGGATTTATTTTTTCTTTGGATAGATTGAAATTACTTCCTTTATTTATCACTTGTAATAATTCTTGGCTAACTCCAGTAGCAGTGTTGTCCTTCACATGACTAAGAACTGCAGTTTTTTTGTTTTTACTAGAATAGTTATTCTTCAAAAATTTTTCTTCTTTAAGGTTCAGCTTTTTAACAAATTTCTTATTTTTGTTTCTTACTCCAATTTTTAGCCAGTCATCCAATTCTGCTTTTACTGCATCCCTTAAGATTCCAGAAATTTTCTTTTCATTTTCTACTTTTACTTTTTTATAATAAGCAACATTTTTATATTTTGCTTCAATACTTCTTTTTAACGTTTTTTGCTCTATTTTTCTTATGAAGTTGGCTGAAAGTAAATCTTTAAATGGTTTTCTAAGTCTAAATGAATTTGGAATAAAGTTATTTACCTTGCAATTTTTCAGGAACTTGATTTGAGCTATGGATCTTTCCATCTTCAATGTAGCATGTTGAACTTTCTTTATTGTTTGCCAAGTATCTGACCCATACTCTGTTCTAATTCTTTGAATAAAGCTCATATTGAGAAATGGCTTCCTAGTTTAATTGAATTAATAATCTAAAGCAACTTATGGGAATTTACTAGGAAATGTTTTCATTTATAGCAAATTTTCGGAGAAAACTCTTCTCCTTCTTCAGGCTCTCTAGTTGTTGTCACTTTTTGCTTAGAAAATGAAAAGAAAATTTCTGGAATCTTAAGGGATGCAGTAAAAGCAGAATTGGATGACTGGCTAAAAATTGGAGTAAGAAACAAAAATAAGAAATTTGTTAAAAAGCTGAACCTTAAAGAAGAAAAATTTTTGAAGAATAACTATTCTAGTAAAAACAAAAAAACTGCAGTTCTTAGTCATGTGAAGGACAACACTGCTACTGGAGTTAGCCAAGAATTATTACAAGTGATAAATAAAGGAAGTAATTTCAATCTATCCAAAGAAAAATAAATCCAGAAAAATTGGTAATTGAATTGGAAAGCATCTGCAGCACTTTAGAAAAAGAGGACCAAATTAAAGCAGACCTCCTCAGAAAAGATTACTACAATAGCCTTACAAAATTCCAGAAGCAAGTAAGGAAACCTCAAAAAAAAATTTTGATAATAGTCAATTACAAGCTCTTAAAGATTTCAGAAAAAATGAAAGTATAGTTGCTGTGAAAACAGACAAAAGTAAGTTGATTACTATTATGGATAAGAAAGATTATCTAGAAAAGATGGAAGAAGAACTAAAAAACCTATGTATGAAGAAGTAAAAGAAAACCCACTACCAGATTTGATTAAAAAGTCTCTAAGCTTATTTCACTTCAAAAAAGAAAAACCAGCTTCCAGAAAACTATAAACAATTCTCAAAATTACAGTTCAGATTACCTCAAATATATGGAATAGTCAAACTGCATAAAGAACACCAACCAATTAGACCAATAATAGACTCAAAAAACTCTATTCTTTCAAATCTAAACTATTTTTTAAAGTCACACCTTCAGAATCTTTTAAAAGAGCCACCTAACTTGATTAAAAACTCAATGCAGCTAAAAGAAAACTAGAACTTCTTCCTAAATTAGATTCTCCTATTATGGGTAGTTTAGATATAGTGTCTATGTATACTCACATTAATATAGATCAACTTATAGACTTTATAGCGGAAGACTTGGCAGACCTAATAGTTTTTCACAACAAGGAAAAAAACATATTAGTAGGAATTTTTGAAATGCTTACTTTCTCTTTGCAGAACAACTACTTTCAATTTGGGAAAACTTTTTTCATTCAAAAATCGGGGCTAGCTATGGGCTCCCCACTCTCCCCACTCTTAGCTAACTATTATGTGGGAAAACTAGAAGAAAAGATACTAGTACAACCCACATACTTCTGCTTATATAGCAGATACATGGATGACATCTTATTTATAATAGATAGCTCAGAAATTGTTCCAGAAAGAATTCTAGACTCATTCAATGAATTAGATGATTCCCTTAAGTTCACTATTGAACTTTAAAAAAGAAAGAAGAATAAACTTCTTAGATATTACTATCTATTATGAAGATGAAAAATTCCTCACTAGTTGGTATAAAAAACCAATGAATACTAAAAGACTACTGGATTTCAATTCGTATCATCCAGTTTCTATTAAGAAAAATGTAGCAAGTCAGTTTTTAGAAAAAATTAATAAAATAGTTTCTACTGCAGATAAAAAAGAAGCCCATAAAGAAGAGCTTAAAGTCATACTTGCAGAAAATAACTATCCTAAAGAAGAAATTGAGAAGCTTCTGAATTTTAATGGTAAGAAGAACCCACAAAAGCAAGAAGTAAAATTCACTAGAAAAATTTCTTATCACAAAGGTTTATTTGAGGCTTTAAAGAGAATTAGTAAAAAATACAATATTAGGCTAGCTCCAAGTTTAGAGAACAAAGTTAAAAATTTTTTCCCTAAAATAGTTCAAAGAGAAGAAGATATTTTAAAAATGCAAGGAGTAGTTTATGAAGTAAATTGTAGTTGTGGACTATCTTACATAGGTGAAACAGGTCGCAGACTAGAAACTCGTATAGCGGAGCATAAAGCAGCTATAAAAAATTGCTCCAACAAGACTGGATTAGATAGGCATGTTAGAGAAACTGGGCACAGCATGGATTGGAATTCCCTTAAAGTAATCAGTTTCCAAAGCAATTTCCAAAAAAGAAAACTGAAAGAAGGAATAGAGATTGAGAAAAACAAAATTCCATCATCAATGACTGCAAAGGATTTTCCCTGCCTAACATCTGGCAGGATTTGGTGAAAAATAACCTAAACCGTCAAGGTTAACCGTAACCGTCAAGGTAAACCGTAACCATGATAGTGACAAGCAAAAAGTGACAACAACTAGAGAGCCTGAAGAAGGAGAAGAGTTTTCTCCGAAAATTTGCTATAAATGAAAACATTTCCTAGTAAATTCCCATAAGTTGCTTTAGATTATTAATTCAATTAAACTAGGAAGCCATTTCTCAATATGAGCTTTATTCAATTAATATGCTGTTGAACCAGAAGCAATTCACAATTTTCACAGTAAAGTTTTCAGGTTTCACATTAAACTATAATATCCTAAAAAGGTAATTGAAAACCAAGAACTATGTACAATTGTTCACTGAATTACTTTTTTCATATTATTGTTTTAACCTTTTCCTGATTAGCCTATCTTTTTCTGCTTCCACCACAACTAATTTACTTTCAGTTTTCTTTATTTCAGCTGAAACTTGTATGATCAAGTTAGAGGCAACTGCTATTTCAACAGTATTTTGTTTTTCTACAGCTTTTCTCATTCTTTCTGTTCCCTCTTGAATTACTGCTAGGGAGGCTTCTTTATCTTTTTTAAGCCTATTTATTTCTGCATCATTTTCTTTTATTTTGTCATCAAACTCAGCTTTTCTTTTTTTCTCTAGCTGCTTTTCCTTATTTTCCCTCTCTTTCTTCGAAAATAAAAGCATAACAAACAGCGCGAAAACTAGCTCATAAATAGAATATTTGAAACACTCTCAATGTATGCACTCTCAATTATTAGGGATGGTAGAGGGGAAGGGAATAGAACTATCCAAAATTAGCATGTTTTCGTTGCGCTAGGGCGCTTAAGCACGGCTGAATTCCTTCAGATACCCCCAATGTTCAAATGATTGAAATGTGCTAATGTTCATGGAATGAAATGGTTGATCAGCTATGATGACCGCATAAAAGTTCGGGGTGGGTGGGGGGGCTTTATTTTTTTTATTTTTTAGTTTATGCAACATTTTACATCACTCCAGTATTTATCTTGTCATCATCAACAATCGCAATGCAACTACCGCTTACGATCGCGGATATCAGCAACCGAAAATCTGCCATATCTCTAAGTGATATAACACACAGTATCCTATTACAGTGTATTGTAATTGAAAAAAAGGATGTGGAAAAAAGAAACTTTCAGAAATTAAGATCATCAAGTCATGCGTTTCAAAAATCCGTTTTCCTTTATAACGTTTGAAAACATGTTTTTGCTTTTTACCTGTAGTGTAAATAAAAAAACTATGTTGATTTTTTTTTATGGAATCAGACGTCCGTATGTCTGATTGTCTTCATCTGAGTTCACACTTTAGCTACTGTGTACAAGTAGACCTATTTTTTCAGCTCAAAAATATGTAGTTTTGTATATATTCACAGTATAAGTCATTCCTTATTCCCACAGAACTGAATTCAGCATATGCAAAATGAAGATCATCAAGACCCGCCCAACACTATGTTTCTGATTGTCTGCTGTTTATATTCAAGAAATGCAAACATGGATCAATGGTGAATGCAGCAACTATGATTTTTATTTATTACCAAGAAAAAAAAAAAAGAGCCGTGAAAGCTGAAACGGATATTTCTCTCGAAACCCCCCCCCATGCACAAAAACATTCCAATTAAGATCAAGCAGCAGGAGGACGCGTCCACACAACACAACCTTTGGAATTACCTGATGGAATGGCTTCTTTTGATTTGGCACATCGCCATAAATCACCACCTGCAGCTCACTGAACTGTCAAGTTGCATCCTTCCTCCTTCACTTTAACTATAATAGAAACTGTAAAAAAAAAAAATGCTCCCCAATTTTCGACAAAATTAAATTACCAAATTTACGTCATGATGTTGCAATTTACTAAAATACGTTTGTTTATCTGCTGAATATTGCTTAAATCCATTGAAAACTTTTTAATTATAGATGATTTTTTTATTAAAACAGTAACTCAGACGTCTGAATAAAAACGTGTTTGTAATTCAAATAGAGTCCATATCATCACAGAAAAAAAATTTAAGGATCACTCTGTTTAAATAAACCATGGCATCTAAAAAAAATAATTCACTTGCTTTTCCCGTAATTTATAATTACTGTTTCTTTTTTTCAATCCGATTATGCAACGTTTTTTTTTTTTTTTTTTGCATCTGCTAAAGTTCCTAACGGAATTTGGCGAAATTTGCACTAGAACTTTATTGTGATGTATCTTAACTACTGTAAAAATTTTACTGTGTTATTTTCAAAATTCAGAAAAATGGATTTCTGAAAATATTCTCTTAGTCCTTTAGTGCTGTGGAAGTGATAAACAGGTGTTTGCTTTCTTCCCAACCAAGGGCTTCAGATCAGCGCTCCCAGCTGTCAATCAACCGTTGCTATGGTAACACCCTTTCTGCTGGAGGCTCACTCTGTCCAAAGAGGCACACATACTTGTCCATAATAAAAATTACCAATGCTAACTTTTAAAGTTTTAAACCGATTCAACTGGAATTTTGGAAGTGAGCTTCTGTAATCCAATTACAGTGAATGTAAAAATTTCAGCCACTTTCGTGAAAAATTCGCAAAGATAGTTTTCTTATTTTTTATCATAAGTAGTGGAAGTCTCTTGAGGGGAGGGAGGGTGGCATGCACATAAACAAGAAGATGATGAATGTGTTGTTCAGGCATACTCCTCACTGGTGGATGCCAGCTGACTTGGTACATACGCGACCCCCTGCAAATGCTAAATGCCTCTTCTTTCCCCTTCTGTTCTCAATTGTCGGACGGACATCAAGCTCCCCTTCGACCTACTAGTAATCATCCAATTTTATTGCACTGGAAGTAGTGCCTTTTTTTTTTCTTTTTTTCCCCCAGCCAAATTAGGATTTGGTGCACATCGGAAACCGCTGCCGGTGGTTTCTTTGAGAACAGAGAAAAGGAACTTTAAAAACTGAAGGGGTAACAGTAACACGATTTCCTAAAAGGGCATAAAAGCACTAATTTCAAATTTCAAGGCTTTTCAAGACGGCATTAAAAAACACCGTTTTTCCAGGATATTCCAGGCCTTGAAAACGTAATCATGATTTTCCAGGACTTTCCAGGTTTTCAAGCACGCGTGCGCACCCTGCGTAATGGTAAATTTATTGGCGTTAATAACGGTTGTGTTTTTAATAAATAAGCTTACGAAAATTTTAGGATGAATAGCAAATTTTAGGTCTAATTTTAGGAATTTAAGGAGGGTCACAAAATATTAGGAATTTTAGGAATTTTAGGAGGAATGCGATCCCTGAAAATACAACAGTTACGCATTTTCTGATCTCAAATAATTCAGGTGGCAGCCATAGGCCTGCTGGAAGATCAGCGTACAGAACATTTCTCTTCTGCGATGTGTTCTACGATGGTAAAGGACAAATTCCGGTTCGGTCACATTATCTACATTCCATCAGTTTTTTGTGACATGGCCGCAAAGGTACAAACAGGTGGTGACCTCCAGAAAACTGGCTTCATCTCAAAAACTTCTATAGATATGTATTTTATTACAATGTTCCCGAAATTATTCTGAACAATCTCAGCTATTATAACCAGATACTTAAGGTTAACCGTTTTTATAAAAAAATTAGCATTTTCATTGAAACCTTGAAATTTTGTGGCTCACTAATTAACACTGATTGATCTGGCAAAATAAAGCAAGGTTTATTCAGATACTGCTATCGCATACAAAATAAGCTCAAATGTCAGTTTAGTATATTCTAACAACCATCATTCTTTTTAAAGACAGAGTCGGAGCAACAAATCATGCTAGTGCTGATTTCCAAATTGAGTCGCACTAATTTCTTGTGCATCCATGGTGCAGCCCATGATACTTCCACCACCCAAGTGGCTCCCTTACTACTGGGCAGTAGAAAGGGAGCCACTTGGGGGACTGAAGTGATGTCACAGGTGTGGTCAATTTCCGGAAATGGCGTCACAGTGCTCTTCCCTGGATGTCGAGGTAGAAACTTTTCTTCCAGTGGCATGGTTCTCGTTGTCTGCATTGTTTTTAGTGCTTGACTTCATATTCACATGGTTGTCGCCGATGTTGACGAAGCAACGTTAATCTTGGGGATTCATTTTCATCTGCCATTTTTGTTTTGGGATTTCTCAATCTGCTTGGGGGGAGGGGAGATTTAATTGAAAGTGGACTCTGGGAACTTTTTTCAACCATGGATTTATTTTCAAAAAGCAATGAGAAGGGTTGATACTGGGTGGGTTTGATCCAAGGCCGTTTACATTGCAGTCACATGCTCTACCGATGCGGCTCCAAAGACATTGGGTGGGGTGATCAAGGGATTAAAACGTGTGCTCACCTAACGGGGAAGACAGTGTATGAGACATGCGAACATGCCCGTATACGACTTTCACAACCACACAGATGTTTAATCAGTATAATAACGTTAAGCAAAACATCCTTTTTTTCTTAATTGGGAAAGGGTCATTAAAAGTACTGTACCATCCAGCTAAAATTTCTTGCCATCCAGCTTTAAAAGAAGTCTAGGGAGAACACAAAACATAGGAGCCGTTCGTGCACTGAAGAAATGTGTTACTTACAAGGGGTTTGTGGCAAGACATGTTCTGCTGATGTCAGGAATGAAGATGTGTTGCAGTTGTGTAATGTAAAGCAAAACGTTGTTAGCAAAGTGGAGACTAATATGCTTTGGTGGTTTGGGCATGTTGAAAGAATGAGGCCGCCCCGGTGGCGCAGTGGTCTAAGGCGCTGGCCTCTGATCATTCGTCCGTAAGGGGTCTGGGTTCGAATCCCGGTCAGGCATGGATGTTGTGTTTGTCTTACGGCACTGGCTATCTCCCTTCCCTGGAACCAGTGACCCTAAATTAGGGACGGGCGACTGCTTATAGCCCATTGAGTTGCTCACGGTGGTCGTTAAACCTCCAATCAAAAAAAAAAAAAAAGAATGAGTGATGAGATGCTTACTACGACTTTTTTTTTAACCGAAGTGGCATGAAGGAAAGGCAGACAAAGGCCAAGGAAGTCATAGGGGTATCAGATTCAGGAGTGTCTGCACGAGAAAAAGATTAAGAGTATGAAGTATAGAAGGTCTTGTGTAGGTCGTGTGATAGATGTTAGGGAAGCCCGAGTTGTGTGTCAGATCACTGAAAATAGAGAAGTTTGATACAGCAACAGTAAATAATCAGTTAGAAATATATCTAGTAGCTAACCTCTGAATCTCAGAGAACAGCTTAGTGATATGAATGTATGTATGCAGATCATACAAAAGGAAAATGAGGTACTTTGAGTTCATGTGCAAATCCTAACATCAACAAATTATATTTAAAAACAAATAAAGGTAACTTGATCATGCTAGTTACGTTAAATGAAAACTTTTACAAAAAGTTTGTAAGTTGGAAGCTTTCGACCTTATCTTAGGTCTTCATTACGCCAATGGAGGACTAAGATTGTTGCCAGATTCTACATTTGAATTTTTCCTATTTTTGTTGCCAAAACTTAGAATTAATCTCCAGATCATCGGAATGTAGAGAGGAGATTCGGAATTGCAAGTCACTGAGTTGAAAATAATTTCCAGGCTTTCACGGTAACGGAGGGCAAAACGATTGTCAAAAGAAGCAATTTGTTTTGCTTCGTTCCAGTAGGGAACTGCAGAAGTGTCTTCCATTGTCAAAATAGACAAGGTAGTATTAGGATTGGCTTTCAAAACATTTTTTTTATGTTCTAAAATTCTATGGTTAATGATCCTGTATGTGCTTCCAATGTATAAGTTATCCCCAGTAGAAGAAGAGATAGGAATGCAGTAAACTCCTGGGAGGTTCAGCCTTTCAACTTTGTCCCTATCCCTTTGTAGAAGTTTCAAGATGTTTGGGGTAGATTTAATGGCAAGACGGTAACCAAAACTTCTAAAAAGAATCTGTAACTTATAAGCATAGGAAGGATGGTAAGGAACAGAACCACAGAATTTCAGGTCTTCTTTCTTGTGAGGAAGGAGGCATTCGATTTTCGAATGGTTTTCATATTTCTTTATGAGG
Source organism: Macrothele yani (assembly GCA_039090855.1). Taxonomy (NCBI): domain Eukaryota; kingdom Metazoa; phylum Arthropoda; class Arachnida; order Araneae; family Macrothelidae; genus Macrothele; species Macrothele yani. The sequence goes on along the minus strand of CM077013.1, from coordinate 49,148,357 downwards.
GAGTTGACTGTAACAGCAGGGAAACCATGGGAGAAGGCTATTGTAGAAATTTTGGAGAGTTCTTCTTGAAGAGAGAGTTGCTTGTTGCAAATGATATGAGCCCTGTGGATGTAGGACTTCAATGCTGCAAGCTTGTAGAGATGCCGGGTGAAAGATTTGTAGGGAATGATGTTAGTGGCCGCAGAAGGTTTACGATAGATGGAACGAGTAATGGAGAGATCAGCGTTTCTGCAGATAGATACATCCAGGAAATCAATTTTGTGATTTACTTCCTTAGATATAGTGAGATTAATGGAAGGAAATTTTTCCGTAATGGAGTTGATCAGTGTCTGTAGTTCAGACTCTGAATGTGGCCAGCTAATGAAAATGTCGTCAACAAATCTTAACCATAGGGAAGGTTGAAAAGGGTGTTGAGGAATGATGGAAACTTCAATATGTTGCATGTAGATTTCTGCAAGCAGAGGGGAAAGAGGTGAGCTCATGGGGAGACCAGATTGTTGCCTATACACAATTTTGTTGAAAACAAAACAACTGTGTTGATGAATAGTGTGGAAACAATCATAAAGATCTTTGATAAGAGTACCTGGGGTTCAAAATGAAGAATCAATTTCTTCATGAGGAGCATGTGGGAATCAAAATATGGCACAGAGGGAAACAAAGATTCTACATCAAGAGTATACAGATTAACACCAGGAGAAAGGGAATTAGGAAGTTTGTGGATGAAGTTTGAAGTAGAGACAACAGTATGAGGATGGTTGGCTGCCAGGGATTTGCATGGGGACTAATCTCTTTTCAAGGTTTACTGCTGGAGAAAAAGAATATTCCACTAAAGGTCTGATGGGGTTACTAGCTTTATACAGTTTCACTTGCAGGAAAAGCCTGGGAGTTCTAAAGTAAGGAGGGGGTGATATATCACCAAGGAAGGATTGAAGAGTTTCTTTCTTAGCTAATCTGTCAACAGAGTTTATGAGTGAGTTGGTGGTGTCTGACTGCAAAGGAATGCAGTTAGCAGATGTAAGAAATGAATGCACTTTTTGGTTTAGTGTTTCTTTACCAATGATGACTGGACAACCAACTTTATCTGCTTTGCATACGGCTAGGTCATTTTCCTGAATAAATGACCTGAATTCTTTTAAACAAGAAGAAGAGTACTTGATTGGCACAGAATTTTGCTCGGATAACATAACAGCAGCGTTGGCATGAAGGATAGGCTGGTGAACAGCCTCAGTTCTGTGGATGGCTGATTCTATAACAGAAACAGTTTGTGGAAGATGGATAGGAAGAGCAGGTGAAAATTTTGGGCCTAATGATAAGAATTTATCCACGCTAGGAGGACAGAAGAAAGATTTACATACTTTGGCTTGTCAGTAGAGGCTGAAGATGGAGATGTTGCTTGACTTTTTTGCTTGGAGAGTAGAAAATTGAATTTCTTTGTGAAAAAAGAAATTCTTTTGTGAAAGCCTGGAAAGTGCCTTTTGCTATCACTGTCAATTCAGTCAGCTTAGAACCTTTGATGGTGAAACATCCAAGTCTCTTAGCTTTGTTTTAAATTTATAAATCAGTGTTGTAAATATGTATATTTTCTATACAAATCAGATTTGTTGAATTAGTTTTAAAGTTGTGTAATCCAGTTTTTTGATTAATACTACAAATTCAGAAATAATTTGTATCATAAGTGTATTCGGCAAATATACTTCTTGACTGAGGAAAACTGTACTGATGCACAATACAGCTCTTTAAGAAAAGTGGCTAAAATTTGTGAGTATTCACCTGAGCAACAGAAATGATTAAAAATGAGAATTAAAGACAATATTCAAAGTGTATGAGAGCACCATAAAATTAAATATTTAGATAAATACCACCACTTATATGGAAATACATGTTGTGATCCATTCAGTATCTATAAAGAAATAATAAAGAACTCATTGTGTGAGATGACCATCTGCTTTGCTGAAGAACACTGACATCTAGAACTACAGCTTGTGCTGCAAAATCTCTATGTTCTAACTGTCAAAAAATGGTCACTAAAAGTGACAAGACTCATTCATCATAGAACAGGAAAATGCAAGAAAATAAATTACAAGGAATTATACTCTGAATCTGAAATGATGGGAATAGCTTGTATGAACCAAATCATGTTGAATTGGAATCAGTTAATCAAGCATGTATCATTTTAGGAATTTCTCCAGTGAAAGCTCAAACTTTGCCAGCACAGAGGAGATATGCTGCCTTGAAAAAAAGTTACCCAAATATCTGATCATGTTTCATATAAACTGCATGATTTGTTTGAGGTTTATAATGAACCCAGTACTTCAAAATCAAAGGAGACAAAACAACAGAACAAATATGAAACATTAATTTCAAACCTTAAAACAAAAATAATGTTACTAGTTTTGAAGAAAAGTTCAGGATTATTAGCTTGCTTTCACAATCATGGTCAATCTCCAAAACTTGTGTGCAATTTGAAGTTAGTGAATACCTCGTATGGACAAGAAGAAGAATTGCACAAAATCATGGTGTATTACTAAGTTTCACTCACCAAAAACAAAGTGGCAAGAAGATTTCAGATAATACCTTTTCCCAAGTACCTAATCAGTTTTTATGAGGTTGATGAATGCAGTTAGACTGTGCCCAGGAATAAAAGATTTTGTCACCATGAGAAACAACTTGGGAGAAAAAGAACAAAGACAAAAGCAGCTAGTACTTTGCAACTTAAAAGAACTGTATGAAAGGTTTAAAGAATTGCATTCAGAGGCAAAAATTGGACTTTCCATATTCTGCAAATTGCATGCAAAATGGTGTATGCTAGCTAGGGCACCAGCTAGCACACATTCAGTATGTGTGCGTAATCATTATCCGACATTCTATACATAGAATGTCAAGATGATGATTAATGGGGAAAAACTTAATTATACTTACAAGGAATTGCTTTCACAGATGGTTTGTAGCATGAACAATCTTTTATGCTACAAACATCTTTCTCTGCCCTGGTCAAGATTTTGTTTTACAATGCTTGGATTCATTCCAAGATGATATACTCCAAATATCCTATAAACAGTGGGTTAAAATAGATCGATGCACTTTAGTGAGAATTGTGGAGCCATAAGCAGAATTTAAGGAAAATTTACTCAGGAAACTTAATACTTGGTTGCAGTCTCCTTTTGACTAGTTGCTCCCGGTATACACTCAAGCAACGACAAACTGCGTAGTCGAAGTTCCATAAAATGTACGTTCTCCGTACGCAACAATGAAATATTTATGATAGCTAAAACCTCTAAAAATCTTCTATTGAACACATAAAAACCCTGTTCTTAATAGAACTTGAAAGAAAATTAATCCAAAGAATAAATAAAATCCAAATAAAAAACCATAATTCCAACCTCAAATTCGACTGATAACGATAATTAAAACAGTCATCATCGAAGGAATCCAGATCCCGAAATTTCCGACGCGCGTTTCAGCACACTCATTCGTGGCCATTTTCAAGGAGATCCCATGTTGTACTGTTCCTTGCGTGTTAACTATTACCTAAGTCGATGGTGTTGCCATCTCCATCGTCTGCGTCATTATCATGCTCATCACGTAGAACATCGTGGCACCATCTAGTGTCATCCTGTTTTTTAAACTTTGTTTCCTTTGTCGACTAGATCTTCTTATTTGGATTATTCGTTGTTTTATCATGTTCAACCATGTTGGTGATAATTCGATTGAGACATTTAAATTGCAATTATATGCCTTGGTTTCCTCTATTATGATGGCTTCTGCTGTCAGAATCTTTTTATGTGTGTTGTGAGAAGTAACTAGATTTATATTCTCCCAGTCGAGTATGGCTTCATTATTATAACAATATTGTATAAGTGAAGTTCAAATTTCACCTTTATTCCAGTTATTTAAATGGTCACGTAATCTGATATCGATATTTTGCTTTGTGCTACCAATGTAAACAGTTTTGTTTTCTAGGTTCCTATTTATATTAATAATTGGTATGCTGTATACACCAGCTTTACGTAAGATAGAATATTTTTCGTTACTTGCTTGTAATAATCTGCTATTGTCAAGTACAGTATCTGCAATAAGTAACCCTGCTTTATGGCATTCCTTTTTTAAAGGAGCGGATATAGGTGGACAATATGGTAGCTTTCCACAAAATCTGTATGCATCAGTTGTATTCAGCCTCGGCTTACTTTGGTTATTCTGAATTTGTTTGTAAAGATCGTTGATCAATCTCTCCTCATAGCCGAAGTCACTAGCCAGAGTTTTAATCCATTTCAACTCTTTTTGTCTTGCAGTATTATTAGATGAAAGTATAATTGCTCTTTTTAAGTAATATCGGAATGCTGCAGTTTTAAATTCCCATGGATGATTTGAGTTATTAGGTATTATATTTGGCACATATGTTGTTTTTCTATATACCTCATAGTCAATTCTTGAATAATTATTGATGATATTAATGTCTAAAAATGGTATTTGTTTATTTTTTTCTTTTTCAGTGGTAAGATTGATAGTTGTATATATGTTGCTGTATGTATTAACAAATTCTTCCAGATCCTCTTCAGTATGCTTCCAAAATATCAAGATATCATCCACACATCGAACAAATAGTTCTGGATTTTTATTAGTAAATTTGTTGTCAGTTGTTAACCTAATTCTCCATAAGAAAGATTTCAACCTAGAAGCTGAATGGCATTTCTTTGCCACTGACTTCTCATGGAAAAGAGCCATGCGATGGAATAAGGGGTACTGTGAAGTGACATGCGAAAAGGGCATCCTTACAATTTATTGACAAACATATTTTAACACCAGAAGACATGTTCAAATACTGTACAGAAAAAACAAAAGGAATACAAGTGAATTCCTTTTTGTATCACAAAAAGATATTGATGAAGAAAATGTCATACTTGCAGATAGATATGCTTCTGCTTTAAAAATAGCAAACAGCAGAATTCATCATTATTTTATTCCAATGGAGAACAATGGATTTAGAATTCAACTTGTGTCAAGCAGCAAGAAATATGAACTTGTTAACATATCTAAAGTTTTTCCAAATACAGAACTTGTATAGGAATCCAAAAAAATTGATTACAGGTAGATCTTGGTATACATGGTTTCATTATCCGCATTTTCGGATTTATGCAATTCAGTGGTGCCACCTGTTAACACTACGAGGAAACAATAATGGGTTTGCGCATCTTTTGATGTTTTTGTCAAGACATGAGGGCTCGCTCAGATCAGATCAGTAGAGCTGTACAGCTGCATGTGAGAGGATCTACGATGTCAGGCAAAAGGAAAGGAAGTGTGTATTTTGAGGAGAAGAAGCATATACGAAGGTCGTATTCATTAGAAGTAAAGTTAGAAGTTCTGGATCGCTGTGAGAAAGGTGAGCGTATTGTTGACATTCAGCATGCTTTGAGATTTAGTGAATACACTGTGAGAACTATTCGTGACAATGCAGAATCAATTTGGAAAAGCGCTCAATCTTCAACCAACTTGAGTATAACTAGAGTGACCAAATCTCGCTCAGAGGCGATGGAAAGAATGAAGAAGATGCTAAGTCATTGGATTGAGCTTCATAACCAGCAGTGCATGCCTCTTAGTGGAGCAGCTATTCAAGACAAAGCTAAGAGTTTGTATGCAGATCTGATGAGAGAAGAGGACGATCCAACACCTCTCTTGGCCAGTTCAGGCTGGTTTGATTGTTTTAAGCATCATTTTGGCTTCCACAATATAAAACTGATGGGGACGCAGCTGCGGCAGATGAAGTTGCAGCAGAGGAATTTATACAAAAATTTAAGCAAATTGTGACAGAGAAAGGTTACACACCGAAACAGATTTTTAACCTGGATGAAACAGGCTTATTTTGAAAACTAATGCCTAGCAAATTCATTTCTATTGAAGAAAAACAGCACTTGGATTTAAGCTGCCAAGGATAGATGTACCCCTTTTTTTTTAAGGAAATGCTTCAGGAGATTGTAAATTAAAACCATTTACAGGGCTGAGCACAACCACATAGCTCCAAAATAGTTGAAAAAGTGACAATTTTTCTGAAAAAAGTAATGAAAAAGTGGAAAAACAAAATTCTAAAAAAGTAACCAAAATTTCACAACTATATAACCAAAATTTCACACACTATATAGCCAAAAAAGTAATTCACCCCCATAATAATAATTGCTTACCCATCAAGAAGATGTCATTATGGGTAACAGTCACCTTGGAATAGCTAATAAGCATTTTTACTGTCCCCCTTTTATTTTCACATTCTGAAAAGAAAAATCCCCCCCCCCCCCAACTTATCACTTTCTGTTCTCATAAGGTGGTGCAGGCTGAAGAATCATTTTTTTTAAGACCATCAGGGTGGAAATCCAGCATATTAATTTTTTCCGACTGAGAATAGGCAACCTGCAAAGATTATGCAAAAGAAAATCTGATAATTTAGGGCTGATGTATATTATTTATATTAATGTAATGGAAAATTTGACATCCTGTACTGTTGTGAAATACAATTTTTACAAAGTTTAATTTTCCCCCTTTTTTGCCAAAAAGTAATTTATAAAAGATTTCCTTTTTTCAACACGACATTGAAACATATCAACTGCGCTTTTGTGTTCAAGTTCTTCACTTCTGACAGATTTCACTCCAGTATGGATGAGGTATGCCTGTGCCAGACATACCTCATCCACGCGGTTACTTCTCAAAGCCTTTTAAGCCATTCATTTGCTTCATGAAATAGTGTGCCATAAGCTTTTCTCTTTGTTGCTTCTTGTTGCTTTTAGGCTCTCTTCCATCTTTTCAAAAGCCTTTGGGTCTTCAGAGAATTTCTGAGTTAATTCCATTTCTTTAGATCTTTTTTTTTCTTCTTCTTCCTTCTTCTTTTGGTGTTTTTCATCTTCAGCCCTTTTCTTCTCCTCCAAGTATGACTTGTAGCTTTTTGCAGAACTATGAGCCAAGGCAAGCAGCTCTTTTAGTAATGGGAACGAATTCAGGTTTGCCATTATACATTTTTAGAGCATTACTCACAGTGAGTCTTGCATTTAATGTACGAACACTCATTGAAGCCCCGTTGTCACTCAGTACTCTTCCTGAAAGTGAAAAACCCCTTTCTACATCAGCACTTCCATGCCATATAGCTAAGCAAGCTTTTAGTAATCTTGTTACAGTCGGGTATTTTGGACTCCCAGAAGCACTGTCACAAATTTTGAAAAATGTTGCCAGTAGTAGTCAATATGGATTCTTTTTCCTCCCTCACAAATATCAGATTCATTCTCGTTCACAGGAACCACAGGTTCTTCTTCCAGTTGCAGTACTTTCCATTCATCAAGTAGTTGGTCAATACAAACTGGATAGCATGGAAATGCTTCGCCCAGTTTGACAAAGTCACTACAGCTACGTTCTGGCTTCCTTTCTTCACACTTGAGACATCGAAAATATTGCAGAAGCTGATGTGAATCTCCTAGTCCAGTTTGCTTAAGTATGTGTCTACAAGCACTAACAAAATGTTTCTGCATTTGTCTGTGAAAAACAATTTGGTCTTTTTCTGGAAGTTTGGCTAATTCTTTCTCCACATCATCACTGCATATGATCTCTGTAATCGGGGTTAGGTTTGGGGAATCTTCAAGTAGGCTAAAATCCACATTGTTGCTTGCCATTACTTTTGGGGTGCATATCTGCCCAAAGAGGGTATAGATAGACAAGTGACTTCAGTAAATCATACATTACATGAATCAAAGGTTCACTTCTCTGGAAAAGTTTTGCAAACTTTGTAAATATGTGGACACTACTGATAACAAAATAATAATAATAATAATAACAATAATAATAATGGGCCTTCATTGTTTGATCTTTCAAATAACTTACTATCTTTTTGTAACACTTTGTATTCATGAAAGTGGAGCAGTTCATTGGCACATGTATCAGGAAATACTGCACAATGGCATTCCACTGTTCTAATAGTCTCAAAGCAGCAGGCTCCAGGGTCAATCATCTTGATGGGACATGTTTGATGAAGTGGTGGGTTGGAAGTCTTAAACCTTTTTGGATTTTCTCAAAATCTTCCAACCTCAATGGCCACCCATTGAAGAAATAATACACCGATATTATCAGTTCCAAAACATCTTCACCCAGATCCTGAAGTCCTTTGTGAAATGCATTGTGTATAACATGAAGGTTGCATGTGTCAATATGAAGAAGTCCTTTTTTCCTCACCCTTAGCATTTCTTCATTCATGAGCCAAATAACTGTTTTATTAACATTTGGACCATTGCAGCTAAGGGCAATCAGATTTTGGTGGGGCAGGTGAGCATTATCCAGTGCAGCACATAAGTTATTGTGTATAACTATTCCTGTCGCTTGACCTATGAAGAAAGTTTCCAAGTGTTGAGAAACCACTTCATTTTTTGTCTCACCAAAAGCGAATTTGGGTTTGTAATTCCTTTTTTTCCAGGACTATTCGTAGTTTCATCAAAACTCAAAACATAGAAAGATGGCTGTGCATCTTCAATAACTTGTTTTCTGAAGTAAGGTGCTAAGGCGTAAGTAATGATGTAAGAAACTTTCTTACGATTTAAAGAAAATCCCTCAGGAACACACCCTGGAAACATGGCTGCAAAGGTTTTTGCAATACTGTCACATGAAGTAGATGACAAATTGCACCACACTGTTTTCATTGCCCATATGAGTCCTGCAGTTCTTGCCATGTCTTTTGCCATGCACATTTGCAAGGTGAGTGTAGCATTTGATAAAGATGACTGTGAAGCAGCACCGTATACACACTCACCGTAAGATTTTGTGCCATGTTTTTGATTACCTGCAACCAACTGCAGTTGGCCTGGATGCAATTTCAAGTGAATATTTTCCTTGTGTTTGCTAGAATTGTAATGCTGGGTTACTGCTTGGAAACCTTTTCCTACATTCACAGTACAAGTGTATACATTACAAAACAGTTCTGAATCACTCTGCTTTTTTGCCCATGTAGAAATTCAATAACCTAAAGAATCAGTCTTTAGAAGCCAACCTTTTTAGAAATGGCATTTTCCCATGATGAAGCAGAATATCCTCTTCCTGGTATGAAACCTCAAATCTGAAAACTGGTTTTCCAGATTTGAGGACATTTCAGAAGAACATCTAAAAAAGAAGTAAAAACTGTGTTAGAAAAAATAAAAACAAAAAGTAGCAAGTTTTCAGCAATCTTTTCTGAACTATATTATTTGCATCTTCATAGGTAATGAGCATCAACAAAGTGCACTATTTACATGCAAGTCATTAATGACTTAACAATCAGAAAAGCCAAACACTTACCTAAAAGTTCTTGGCTTCATTCCTGTTATACACTTCATGAACATTAATGAGAACATCCTGTTATGCAGCTGGCCTTTTAAGGTTGAAACTTTCATCTTATCTGCTTATAGGTTGTTGCTGTTATTATAATTCCTCAGGTCATGAAACTTCGTATTTTCATTCACAGGGCAGTACAAAAACGCTGAATTCTGACTGCTGTCTGACATGCGTGTTAGCTCGTCAACACTAGACGCATACTCACTATTACACGAGTGTTGTGGACTTTCATTATGCCCATTTTTATTTTTTTTTATTACTAGGGGCTGCGCCTTTAGGCTCGCTACGCTCGTTTCCAGAGTAGCACTCGGATCCTGAAGCCTGATCTCAGAGTATATCACATGAAATAAAAACTGGAAAATTAATATACATTTCATATTTTATATTTTATTGCATGTCTAAGCAAATAAGGTTCGTCATTCCGAAGCTTCAGGGTTTTTTTACTATCATTAATTTTTGGTAGGCTGGACTTTTTTATCATTTGAACTTATAGCACTTACTAAATTTACCCCTAAGGAAAACAAAAGCGGTCCAAAAAGCATTTCCGTAAACCATAAACCGTTATGCTAAACCGTTAAGGTGGACGTCAAGTAATTTTGCTTCCTATACTTCAAATGAAAAAACTTTTGTACACATTTCTTTCACGATTAGTGTGTTCTTAAGGATGAAAATTTGAAAATCTATTAAAATAGCTTCATATTATAACACGGAATACTTAGTACTTTCTAAAACATAGCCATAATTATATAAAAAATCAATAACTTCTTCTTTGGTGGTGTGGGAACCAGAAAAGATGGCGCAACCTGTACTTTGATGACGTCAGTAGACAAACAAATGTTAGATTGCATAATTATGGTTATGTTTTAGAAAATATTAAGTATTCCAAGTTATAAAATGATGCTATTTTAATCGAAGTTAAAATTTTCATCCTTGGGAACGCATTAATTGTGAAGAAAATGTGTACAGAAGTTTTTCCATTGGAAGTATAGGAAGCAAAATTACTTGATGTCCACCTTAAACAACAGAGATAGCTTTACCAACAACGCATATGCATAACAAATTCTCTGCGTCCCCATGGCAGCAGGACACGGGACCAGAACGTTCCTCTGTGGTTATCATGAAGACAGACAAGCCGTTCGTTTGTTTCCTTTGGGTCTTTAAAAAATGCTTAAAAATCAGAAAATGACTTTTTCTTATTTTTTGTAAAAAAGGGATGATAGTTGTAAGTTAATGCTGCGAAAATTGCAAAGCGTTATGATTCATAGTTTGCCATATATCCGTTTTTTTAAATGGATCCCATCGTGAAATAGAGAATTTTGTGAAATTCAGAAATTTTATTTCTTGTAAACTAAATCGAGATTCAAAAAAAGGGTGACAAGGTGCAAAATTTCAGTCATGGCACTACATGCCAACAAAGTAAGTGGTTCTGTTGCTGTTAGTGTGTCCGGAACACAACCTGATAGCACTTTTTTGCTTACCTTAACTTTGAAATACAATAGCTCTTGAAGTATCACCAGAATCGAAAAACGGTTTATTTTAGCGTGTTCTCCAAACAATGCAAATTTCATATTTTTGTGTTCAATACGTTTTGCGCTGCGAGCTACGAAAGCAAGAGTGTCGCAAAATTTCTAAAACAGCAGCAGTTACTTTTTTTAGAATAGAGAGATTGTATTTTTCTCCTTCCTTCACAATACCAAACAAATGGTACTCAATTCTAAAACACATACCAATACACCCAATAAATACTCACATACATCACAACCATATTCAATTCAATACCTATTTCACATCATACAATTTACATACCTCATACTAACAAATTTACATACTACACTGAAGAGCAATTGAATTAGAGACAGCTGGCGTTATGCAAATCGGCGCTGTGGGCGGCCCTGTAAACGGAAACGACGTGAAGTATGCAGCGATCCGACAATATGAGTGATGCGACGGCAATCAGTAAGAGTCGGACGCAGTATGGGTAAGACGAAGGACTAAGCGCGTTTGATCGTGGGCAAATTGTCGGAGCCTAACGAATGGGTCATTCCATCTCGAAAGTTGTGCAGGCACTGGGATTTTTACGAGCCACTCTGTCACGGGTGCACATCGAATCCGGTAAAACCATCCCTGCAAGGGCCAACTGCCGTGGACAAGAACGTGTGGATGAGCGGGGTCGTCGTCGGCCAGCTCACATTGTAACAGCAGATAGACGAGCCACAGTGCAAGAAATCACTCGGCTTTTTAACGCTGGTGCACAAAAACGAGTAAGCAGCCACACCATCCAGAACCATCTCCTCGCTATGGAGTACAGAAGCCATCGTCCCACGAGGGTACCGCTGCTGACCGCACATCACAGGATGCAAAGATTAGCATGGGCGCGGGAACATCACCACTGGACCCTAGACATGTGGGAAAATGTTGCCTGGACTGATGAGTCGAGATTCACGTTGGTATATGTGGATGGCAGAATATGAGTACGGCGCAAACCACATGAAGCGATGGATCCTTCTTGCCAGCAGGGTATTCTTCAAGCTGGTGGGAGTGGCATTCTCATCTGGGGACTGTTTACATGGACTGAAATGGGACCCCTGGTACGTGTGACATCGTCCCTCACAGGTCAATGTTACTGGGATATCCTGGAAGGACCATTTTCTCCCATTTGTGCGTCTTCAACATTCCACTGGGGACCTTATCCAGCAACAAGACAATGCACTATGCCATCGCTCCGGAATTGTATTCGAATGGTTGGATGAACACTCCACCGACGTGACCTCGCTTCTTTGGCCAGCTAGGTCACCTGACCTCAATCCCATCGAGCACATCTGGGATGCCATCGAGAGAGATGTTCGAGGTTCTGACCCCCTCCATCAAATCTTCGTGAACTGTGGGAGCTTGTAAAAGGGTCGTGGATCCGTATGGCTTCCCAACGTTTCCGGTGTGTTGTCGAGTCCATGCCGAGACGAATCGGCGCCGTCATCATGGCGAAAGGTGGTGCTACACGTTACTAGACAGGTATCTCTAATTCAATTGCTCTTCAGTGTATATATACAACACATTCATACACTCAATCAAAACCCACTGTCTACATAATTACAGTATTGACATTTTACAGCAGTCAAACCATTGTCAACTGTGATTTACGTATCGCCCCATTTGCCTTCCACATTGTAAATACTCTACAGCAAACCCTAACCTCATTTGGCCAGTCACAAACAATCCCCAAGTGCTTTCGACAGCTACACTGTCGTCCTCAGCAGGTCGATGTAGCCTTCTGCTCTGCTAACTACAGATCAAGTGAGAAAACTCATCAAGGTTCTGGCTTCAGTCGCAAACTCTGCATCGTTGTATCTCTGGCGCCATCTATTGTCAGTGCTGTTCTCCCTCTTTTTTACCCCCTTAATTGTTGTTCTACTTTAATTAAGGCTTTCCAATGGTCATTTAAGTTGTTTGGGTCGTTAATATTGCATACTCTTGATCTGTTTTTTTCGATTAACACCGATTCAGCAACTCTCAACTGCCTTTCGTTTTTACAGCCCTTAATAATTTTAATATCTTCGAATTTCGGACATCGATGATTTTCTAGACAATACTGGGTTAATGCTGTTTTAGCTTCTTTTTATTCCAGTTACTCATATGTTGGTGTAATCTATATTTTAACTTGTTCTTAGTGCTGCCTATATATGACAAAGGTGGTTTCTGATTTATTGAAATCTCGTATACACAAGCTCTATCAAGTTGGCTAATCTTTTCGTTTTTTATTACTATATTTTTAAAGGTGTGTATTTGATTTCCTACTTGTATGTCATACTTGCCACAAACCATATTAATTTCAGCAGAAATACCTTCAATATATGGAATTGCTCCTACATATTTTAATGTTTTTTTTACTATTTGTACCTTTATTATTTGCTTGAGTTACTTCATTAATCAATTTCCTTAATACCTGTTTAGAGTAGCCAAAATCATGTGCAATTTTTTCAATATATTCTATTTCTTCTTTTGATATTGTTCTTTTGATGAGTGTGTTATACTTCTTTTAATTAGTTTCAACACTATTTCTTTTATGCATTATTGGGTGCCACGACTGAAAAGGTATTAAGACAGGAATATATGATGATTTTTGATGCAGTCTATATTGTCGTTTGTTTCGATTACCATAATATCCAAAAATGCCAATGTGCTATTTTGTTCTTGTTCCACTGTCAATTCTATGGATGGATAGATATCTTTATATTTTTTTGTCAAGTATTCTAGTTCTTCATTTTTTAGCCTGGACAACAGAAAAATATCATCTACATACCTACAGTATATCAGTGGTGGATCTTCCAGTTTACTAATTATTTTTGTTTCTATGTTACTCATTATTATTTCAGCAAACAAAGTTGACGACAATGGTGACCTCATAGGTCCACCATAATTTTGTTTGTAGATCTTGTCATTGAACATAAAAATGTTATTTTCATATATGTAAAATAAAATTTCTTTCAATTCTTCAATTTGTAATTCGTTCATTGTATGTAACCGATATAATTTTTCAACAATTATGTCAATTGCCTGAGGTATTGGGGTGCTACGAAACAGAGCACGAACATCCATACTAGCCATATGATATTCACTTAAATCTTGTTTAATCTCTTTAATTTTTTCAATGAATTCATAAGTATTCTTCACAGTGAATTTGGTCTTCATAAATATGGGTGCCAAATACTTGTAAATATTTTTTTCAACTTTATTAATGGGGAATTCCTTTTTGATACTATCACTCTCATAGGTGTATCAGGCTTATGAGTTTTTATTTTTGCAAACATTTTTGGAATACCTGTACCCATAGGTGGGTACGCCTTCTTTATTTCTTCAGGTTAAGTGCTGTGATTTCTTATTCTAGCCAAGTATCTCACTTGAGATTCAGTTGGGTCCCTTGTTAGAATGCTACATTCAACTCTTCAATTGCTCTATTCATTTTTTGATTATATTCAGCTATGTTTATAATCACTATTTGCCCTGTTTTATCAGCTTTACAGAATTTAATTGTTGAGTCATCTCTTAGTTTTACCAGTTGTTCTTTTTCACATTGAATTTTATCTAAATGATATTTTTTACCACTTTTTTCATTAAATTCTTTCAAAACAATTCTATACAATTTACTTCTAAATTCTCATCAATGTCCGAAATTCAAAGATATTAAAATTATTAAGGGCTGTAAAAATGCAAGGCAGTTGAGAGTTGCTGAATCAGTGTTAATAAAAAAAACAGATCAAGAGTATGTAATATTAACAGCCCAAACAACTTAAATGACCATTGGATAGCCTTAGTTAAAGTAGAACAACAATTAGGGGGGGGGGAGAGAACAGCACTGAGAATAGATGGCGCCAGAGATACAACGATGCAGAGTTTTCTCACTTGATCTGTGGTCAGCAGAGCAGGATACATTGACCTCCTGAGGACGACAGCGTAGCTGTGATAGCGCTTGGGGATTGTTTGTGACTGGCCGAATGAGGTTAGGGTTTGCTGTAGGGTATTTACGATGTAGGAGGCAAATGGAGAGATACGTAAATCACAGTTGACAGTGGTTTGACTGCCGTAAAATGTAAATAGTGTAATTATGTAGATAGTGGGTTTTAATTGAGTGTATGAATGTGTTGTATATATATAGTACATAAATATGTTAGTATATAATATGTTAGTATAACAGGAATGATGTGAAATAGGTATTGAATTGAATATGGGTATGATGTATGTGAGTATTTATTGGGTGTATAGGTATGTGTTTTAGAATTGAGTACCATTTGTTTGGAATTGTGAATTTTAAAGGCAAGTTGCTGATGGAGGAGTGAAGGAAGGAGAAAAATACAATAATAATAATAATAATAATAATAATAATAATAATAAAAATGGGCGTAATGAAAGTCGACAACACTCGTGTAATAGTGAGTATGCGTCTAGTGTTGACGAGCTATCACGCATGTCAGACAGCAGTCAGAATTCAGCGTTTTTGTACTGCCCTGTGAATGAAAATACGAAGTTTCATGACCTGAGGAATTATAATAACAGCAACAACCTATAAGCAGATAAGATGAAAGTTTCAAACTTAAAAGGCCAGCTGCATAACAGGATGTTCTCATTAACGTGCACAAAGTGTATAACAGGAATGAAGCCAAGAACTTTTAGGAAAGTGTTTGGCTTTTCTGATTGTTGTCATTTTCTGAAATGTTTTGAATTTCTGCTAGAACACCAGAATAAAAAAAAATCGAAATAATAATAAGAAGTACAACTGAACTTTAATACAGTTTTATTTAACACAGTATAACCACATTTCACAAAGTGAATTTCATACAATCAACCCCGCACCTCGCTGATACTTGTAACATCAATTTATATTTCCGTGAGCTAACAAAAATTTTAAATGATGATAAAACAGAAATGCAAGTCCGTTAATTCCAGAAGAAAGGAATTTCTGTAATGAAGAGATTTTTTTATTTTTGCTGATAATATATATTTCAGCAGTTTTGAATTTCATATCTCACATCGATCACTATTTAATGGGAAACACCTGGTCATTCAATAACATTGCTATAAGACACTTTCAGAAATTCAAAACACTTCCCCTTCAGATAGGTTTTAAATGCTCAGGTGTTTATTGACTTTGTAAAACTGGCAGAAAATTTCTCAAAAGAAAAAAAGAAAAAATAATTCTCTGCAAATTCAACTTCGTGATTACTGTCAGCCATTTTTTAAAACTATTTTCTGCGAATCAGTGTTAAAGTGAGACCAGAAAAACATGCATGCATTAAATAACTTTATGTGGGAGGGTTGTAGAATGACAAGGGTTTTTTTTTTTTTTTTTTGAAGGGTGGGGATTGTGTTTTCCGAAAATTTCACTTTAAGCCATTTGTTTCAGAAATGTGAAGAAATACCAGACACTCGTCAAAATCCCCCCTAATTTTAATGCATCAGACAGCAGAGGTGCCTATCAGTCATCACCATATGATGCTTCATCATTCATGTGCAGAAATGGTATTTCGTGAGAAATTTATTATAATTGATGAGAGAACTTTAAAAAAAAAAAAACTGGATCATGATTACGCAGTTCTTTTCAATGTACAAAAGTTTGATTACACTTTATATATTTTAATTTTCATTATATTATTTTCATTCACCAATTATGATTAGCTAATCAATGAAGTTTGAATAATCAATGAATAATCAATGAAGTTTGCTTCCCTTCTTCGATGAACAAGTCTCCCCCACCCCCACCCCGGATAAAATAACGAAAAATGGAAAAACGGAATGATCGGTTAAAAAATTTGATCAATTCAATAAATTTTTCTACCATTTTGTTGATATTTATTTCCATCAATGTATGGCGAAATCCACTGGAAAATACTGAGCTTTCGTCGAACGTAATTACACGGCGTGACAGTAGTAATTTAGTAAAATAGGCAATTCGGCTTGCAGAAATTTAAAACTTGCTAAAAGGAGGTTAAAAAAATTATAATTTGCCGATTCCAATCAGAATGCAACTTTGCAATAAAACGAGCCGCCAAGGAGGACTTTGTGTTCCAGAACTTAAGGTGGACGTCTAGTGATTTTGCTTCCTATACTTCCAATGGGCAAACTTCTGTACACATTTTCTTCACAATTAATGCATTCCCAAAGATGAAAATTTGAACATCAATTAAAGTAACTTCATATTATAACTTGGAACACTTAATATTTTCTAAAACATAACCATAATTAAGAAATCCAACACTTGTTTGTCTACTGACGTCATCAAAGTACAGGTCACGCCATCTTTTTTCTGGACAATTAATGCATTCCCAATGATGAAAATTTGAAAATCGATTAAAATAGCTTTATTGGTACTTACGTATTAACGCCTCCGCAGCAGAAGTTGTGCTAATGCGCCAATAAAGAGCAATCTTGTTGTTCGCACGCGCAGGCATTTATATTTTGGATTCTTTGTTGCCTTTATGTCCACCGAAATCCGATTGACTACTTTGTTTTTAAATAAAGTGTTTTATTTTATGATTTGTCGCAAAAATTTTAGGTGTAGATTGGCGGCACTTAAACTGCCAAATCTGTAGCTGCGGTGGCGTTAATACCTTCATATGGCGACAGCATCATGTGAAAGAAAATAGAGACTGTTTTGAATCTATGTTGAACTCTATATCGGCCCATTTTCCACCGAAATCCGATTAACTTCTTTGTTTTTAAATAAAGTGTTTTATTTTATGATTTTTCGCAAAAATTTTAGGTGTAGACGGCCCTTAAACCGCCAAATCTGTAGCTGCGGTAGCGTTAATACGTTCATATGGCGACAGCGTCAGGTGAAAGAAAATAGAGACTGTTTTGAATCTATGTTGGCCGCCCCGGTGGCGCAGTGGTCTAAGGCGCTGGCCTCTGAACATTCGTCCGTAAGGGGTCTGGGTTCGAATCCCGGTGAGGCATGGATGTTGTGTTTGTCTTACGGCACTGGCTCTCTCCCTTCCCTGGAACCAGTGACCCTAAATTAGGGACGGGCGACTGCTTATAGCCCATTGAGTTGCTCACGGTGGTCGTTAAACCTACAATCAAAAAAAAAAAAAAAAAAAAGAATCTATGTTGAACTCTATATCGGCCCATTTTCCACCGAAATCCGATTGACTACTTTGCCTGCGCGTGCGAACAACAAGATTGCTCTTTATTGGCGCATTAGCACAACTTTTGCTGCGGTGGCGTTAATACGTAAGTACCGCTTTATTTTATAACTTGGAATACTTAATATTTTCTAAAACATAACCATAATTAAGCAATCAAACATTTGTTTGTCTACTGACGTCATCAATGTACAGGTCGGGCCATCTTTTTTCTGGTCTCAACACCACCGAAGGAAAAGTTATTGATTTTTAATATAATTATGGTTACGTTTTAGAAAATATTACGTATTACAAGTTATAATATGAAGTTATTTTAATTGATGTTCAAATTTTCATCCTTGGGAACGCATTAATTGTGAAGAAAATGTGTACAGAAGTTTGCCCATTGGAAGTATAGGAAGAAAAATCATTAGATGTCCACCTTAATCGTCAGCAACGTTTTGACCATCGAGGATGGGTGGTCTTTGGAGCGCCATGTTAAATCTTTTCTTATTTAGTTTTATAAGTTTTCCATAAATCCATATTTATTATTTTAATAAAAAAGGATACAAATTCAGATCTGTAATTCTTCCAACCTGTCCGTAATCAGACAGCCAAATCCGTAATAATTACGGAAAATCTATAATGGTTGCTACCTCGGGGACAGTAATCAGCGTTTTCCAAAGGCAATTGTTTTTTGCGAAAGGGTCTAATCCATATGAAGTGGTCCAATGCTTGTTGCTTGACCATTTTTTTAAATTTCTATATTTTGCATGCTGTTGGCCTTATATGTTGACAGTTCAAAACCACTATTGTTTTATTTTTATTCACATTGTTTTCAACATGGTGGCCATTTTTGTATCTTGGCGTATGGCATTTTTGGTATATGTAAGGGTTAGCGGTAATTTCATTATCTCAGCTGTGGTAAGTCCTAGGAAAAAATTTCAGATATTGTTATGTTAAGCACATTGTAAAGTTACTATTTTGTCGATTATACTATGCTCTTAAAAATATTCCTTCACCATAAATTTTTTATTCAAAATTGCTAAAAATGTCATTTTCTGGGGTGGTTATTAAGGGGAAGGCAATTTATTTAAGATTTGAATTTTTTTTTTTTTTTGGAAGTGCATATATACAAATAGTCTCAGTTAAAAATTATTTGAAACTTTTGAGGTGCATACTTTTTTCTACATGGTAGTAAAAATGTATTTTTTCAAAAATTGCCAATTTTAGAGTTTAATGCATATCTCTGGTGGGCAGTTATTTAAAAATCTGAAATTTACACACATTAAAGGTACTCTATTAGAAGCAACATTAAGTAAAATGTTGAGTTTGAGATTCAATTGGTTTAAAAGATACAGCCTTACAAAAGTCATAAAGCATCCATTATGATTATGATGATGATGATGATTATAGGTTTTCATTTTAAAATTATTCCAAGGGCTTGGCAGGAGACAGCAGTATAAAAACAAAAGAAAAGTATTATTTCCAGGAAGTTTTGAGAGCACTGTGGTATGATTGTATAGTTACAGCATGGGTGAAAGTTTTCCTTCATTTTTTTTTTAATGCATCAAAATTGCAGGCATTTCAGTTTAAAAGAAGAAAAACACATTTACAACTAGTGCATGGCTATGTCCGCATCACACTCCCACCCACTCTTTGCCTTATTCAGATGCCTTGGGTTTACGCGTTCCAGGCGATCGCTAACAACTCCTAGTTCGGAAGCTTGTGGTGGATCCCTCTAATGAAAATTAAAATGCAAAATCTTATTTTTCTGAAAAGTTCAGCAACTTATGCAATTTTTTTTTTTTTTGTAGATATAGTGATTTGCTGAGAAACGCAGATGCCCCAAATTTCGCCAAAATGCGTTGATAACTTTTAAAATTAAGTCTGAATTTTTGTCTTAAGGTAGAAGGATACTTCTTAATAAAAAAAAAAAAAAAAAAAAAAAAAAAAAAAAAACCTAGGTGTAACTTTAAAAGATATTGGTGAATTTGGGCAATATCTAGGGAATCTGTTTTTCTTAGCCAATCATTGTCTTAAAAAAAAAATCACATAATTTGCTAAAATTTTCTCGAAAATTTAAGCAAATTATGAGAAAAGAATATTTAGAAAAAAATGAACTGCAACCTAGAAACTTGTCCCTGGTAAATCATTGTGTCCTACCTGTTACAAAAATATTTTTACAATTGGAAAATGTCGAAAAAGAGTTTATTACTTCTACTGAGCATTTACCATTAATGTAGACCCTACTTGTGCTCTATTAGGGATTTCACCACCATCTAAAATAAGAAAATTAATCTCAGGAAGAAGATTGCAGGCCTTAAAAGCAAAGACAGAGAAAATTTCAAATTCACTGGAAAGAAATTTGAGATTTCCTTTGATACGGTAATAGAAGAGCCTAAAGAAAATGTGGATGCAGTAGACGAGTTTTGAGGAATTAATAACAAAACTGAAAGAGAAGTGTGCTGTAGCAGAAAAAGGAGAGAAGGTAAAAATAATTAACTTATTACCTAGTTCTTGGACTCGAAAAAGAATAAATACTGAGTTTAGCGTATATGATTGTCTAGTAAAACTGACAAGAGATCTAGTTAAAGATCAAGGTATTCTACCAGAGCTAGAAAAGAAGTTGGGTTCTGGCATTCAACCACAGACATTAGCTATTGTTCATGAATTTTATGAAAGTGACGAGTACAGCCTACTCTGCACAGGCAAAAAGACTCTTTCCATAAAAGGAAATAATATTAAAGTTAAGAAGCAGAAGTGACTTATTATTTGCAGATTGGATGAACTGTTTGTGGAGTTCAAAGCGAAAAATCCAAACTGGAAGATCAAAATTCATAGAACTCAGACCTAAGTGGTATGTCATTGCTGGATCCTTAGGAACTCCTACTGTTTGTGCTTGTTTGTACCATCAAAATGTTAAGCTCGTGACTGATGGTGCAAAACTTAGCATTAATTACAAGGACCTTCTCGACATGCTTGTTTGTGACATGAATAGTTACAACTGTATGATGGGCAAATGGGTTAAATGTCCAGGAAGGGAAGCCCTCCAAGATTTGATGCAAGAATTTGAAAATACTGATACCATGCCAGACAATATAGTCTTTAAATAGCGGACCACTACAGATCGGGCTGAAATGACCACTGTTGTTCAACCGATAAAAAAAAAAAAAAAATTCCATCCCTCACTGAAAAGCCTGTTTTACTTAAGACTCACCATTTTACAGCAAAAGCACATACTCAGTTCCTGAAAGAAAAGAAGAACTCAATGAAACTGAATATATTATTTTTGCAGACATTGCAGAAAACTTTACTTTTGTAGTTCAAGATGGATCTTGGGTAAACCAACAAGCAACTGTTCATCCATTTGTGTGGTATTACAAACAAAAAGGGCAAATTTCTCAGCCAATGCATTTGTGTGATTAGAAATATCTTGGACCACAACATGGTTGCAGTGCACATGTTCCAAACACACTTGCTGACACACATTAAGCAAATTGTCCCCAGTGTTAACAAAATAATTGACTTTTTGGATGAAACTGAATAATTACATTACCCCTGAACATATGTATGACATTTGCAAGAAAAATATAAAAGGGATCACATGCATTTAAGTTAAAGAGAAGAAATACTTACTCAAGAAGATTTGATAAAGATATTTGACAACTGCCAGTGACTTTCTGGGACAAGGACATTTCATCGCTTTGTTCCAAATTTGGAAAGTAGTATGAGATGCTATTTAACATCTAATTCAAAAGAATATGAGGATCTTCCTATAATGAAAGCTGTCACACTAACTCTTAGGAACAATAGCATCATTACCTGTGTGTACGAGGAACAGAGGTGGCTGGGAGTAATTATGGACATCAATTTAGAGAACAAAGATATATTTTTGGAGTTTTATCACCCAGCTGGACCTAGAACTTTATTCAAAATGCCATGTGAGGACAAAGTATGGGTACCACTGACAAATGTACTAAAAAGCTCAGCCCCTTACAGCTATCCACAGGAACTGGACATTCATATAATACATATATCAGCATCGCTCTGTGAAGAAATTTGATTGTTGTTAAACAAGCATACAAAATAAAATAAGATGAGTATTTTATGGCTTCACATATTCTAAATTGCTAACTATATAAGCAGGGGAAGAAATTTACTCCCCATACTTACTAGCCAAACACAAGTTCAACTCGCCAGCATCTAACCCCCCCCCTGCCGCCATTATTTATTTTCCTAGTGGGGTGGGCTTGAATTGAAAACAAAATCGGTGACTTTCAGCTGATTGGTTGGGATGCACATAAGGGAGTGAAACACTACCTGAAGGTGAGAAATTTGCAGGTGTATTTCCAAAATACTGCATATTTTTATGACTTGCTACCACAATTTTTTACATAAAAGCATAAATGTGAATGCATAATTTCTTTAGTACCAGTGTGAGCCCCTCCACCCCAACCTCTCCAAAAAGAAGGGGGGAAATGCTCCTTTCATAGTTCTGAAACTAATTCCCTTGATGAAGTTATCAGAAAAGTTAGCCAAAAACTTTAAACAAGTGCTGAAGCAATGGAAAAATGCACATTATAACAGTTAAGCATCAAATTTTCAGGCTTGTGTAGTTTTACTGAAAATTTACATCTCTGCAAAATTTGTTAGGATCCCCAATAGGAATGGAGTGCATATCATTCGTTGTAGATTAGCCTCCGTAATCATTGTCGTGCTTAGAATAGCATACAAATAATACTGCACATATAAATTCTGGTTAAAAACATCTATAGCGGAGGCCACATCTGTTCTTAAATTTACGTGTATACAAATATAATATTTACAAGGTTGCTTACCTCTTTTAACATTTCACCACGTTACATTCTTTCTGCCGTCATGTGATTGGTTATTCGTGAGGTGTTGAGGAGTCCAAAGAATTAGTTGTGTCTAAATATTTGTATATACGTTTTTTAACTTTTTCGTTCGGAATTTGCATGTTTGTAAATAGGCGTTTCGTAGTTGTCTATAATGTCAAAAGATTTTGTGTTCAATAATTGGTTTTTAGCAACGAAAGTTAGGTTTTATAAGATGGTGGGAAGGGTGGGAAGGGGGAGGATACAATTTTGCAACCTGGACAACAAGGCACTTCATGGAATTGAGTGTTGGTAAAGCATTTGAAAGAACCTGAAGACCAAAAATAGGACACCGCACCTGAAGCCTAAACCAAGCATGACGGCAGAAAGAATATAATGTGTGGTGAAATGTTAAAAGAGGTAAGCAACCTTGTAAATATTAATACTGCACATGCTAAATTTTTCAAAGTTCCCACTCTGCGTTGGCCAAAATTATAAAATCATTAAAATAATTTAATAAAAAAGTTTCACACATACCTGTTAATGAAGGTTAGTATACCTTTGCTTTTCTGCACTGAAATACCACTTGTCAATAGCTGCTGTTGGATTAAATTCATTTAAGTTTGGGCCATTTACAGCAACTGCGAGGAGATCATTCATCGTTGTTGTTTTCAAAGAGTTTCTATAAGATATTTTATCCTGTTGAAATAGCGGGGGTTGAGAAATTTTGAAGTTGGGCACAGAAACCAGACACTATTGTTTCAATGCAAGGTCCCCTCTCTGCCAAGAGACACTGTGGTGACCTCTGGTCCTCTTCAACTGTAAGCATGGCAGTTGCAGGAATACTGAGTAGCATCCCCTTCCCTCACCCAGTTTGACTGTGAGTAGTTTGGAGGCTCAGACATACACAGCTAAGCAACTTGTAATTCCTCCCTAGAACACTTTGGTTATTGGTTCCACAGCTGTTGTTTTTGCCATAAGGAACCACATGGGAAAAAAAGTTTCAATGTTATCAATTTTCGGAAAACAGAAACTTCGCAATATTTTGGCCTTTTTACCAAAGAGCTTAAAACAGATAGAGCTATTTTCTTAGGATTCAACATTATCAGATTACTGTTTTAATACTTCAATACCGTATACTGGTGTATAAGTAGACTTTTTAATAAAATATCTTGGTCGAAATTAAGGTGTCGACCTACACACAGAAAATATATCTGATAGACTGAAAATAAACATTTTGATGCCTTATGAAAAAATGGGCACTCTGAATCCTGCGCAATCAGTTCATTTGCAATTGTCTATTTAGTCATTTTCCATGTATTACAGATGCAGAAGAAAATTATTGCTAAAAATTTTCTTGATTACCGTATTTTTCAGCATATAATCTGCAGACAGAATTTATAGTAAAAGTTAAAAAACAGATGAGTAATCCACAACAGTTTTATAATATATAGTACAAAAAGGTAATCGCCAATATTTTCGTCAAAACAATTTTTTTTTTCATAAATTGCGAAGAATGCAGTCGGCAGCGTGACCCCTGCATATTTATAAGGCATAGACATGCAAATTTTCATTAAAGTGACCTGTTGCGTGAAGCATGTGCTTTATGTAACGCCCGTTACACAATTTTTGATAGCTTCAGAAATCCGGAATTTTCATAAATCTGGCACTCGCCCGGTCCCGTCGATTTTGGATTTTCTAGGGTTTACCGTATATATACTTTCTTTCCATTTAATAAGTTTAAAAAATATATAAAATTGCTGAAATTTTTGAAAATTTAAAAAAAAGTTGCTGTTACAATACCCCGCAACTGTCAAACGGCTGCGATATACACATGTATATTTTTAATTTTTGTGGTAATCGTGCTGTAACTCTGAGTAGCGCTTAAATTACATGAACAACTGAAACACTGGATTTCAGACCGTAAATAATTTGTGATGGTGTCAAAGTTCTCTCTTTCAGTCTTGGAGCTGAAGTGCGAGAGGCATTCTCTTTGAAGTAAAGCAAAAAAACAAGTGGGACTGCGGTTGGAACCACGGGAAGAGTGGGGGAGTGATGTCACGGGTCAGAGCAGCATGTTCTCAATGTTCTATGGAATGGAAACAACCTATTCAAGAACAACGCGCTTTGCCGCAGGCACTGTTTCCTCCTATCTTTTACAAAGCAGCAATCCATTACCAGAGAGGAAATGTCTACACACACATACACACGAACATTTTTGTCAAAGCCAAGGGTGAAGCCGATATATGTTGATGGAGTGACACTGCGTATTATCGTCGAACACGTACGTGGCATTCTTAAAGCTTAATTTTTGAAGTTTACGGGGGGGGGAAGCTCTGTATAATCCGCAGTGGCTAGAATGTAAACTTTCAGGAACAGCTAATTCCACTCATTTATGTCTTTTTTAAGATAGGTCTTTGTCTTTTATTTGTTCCCCAGTAATAGAAAACTTTCATTTTAATTCTCACTGATTTCTCTAAAGACTTTTACATAACGGGATTTGTATAAAAGTCTTTTTAAAAATTATTTGTTTTTCCTGCAAATTCTATCACACTTTTTCCTTGAATTCAGGTGTGTAACTACTGCTTCTACACTATCTACCAACAAGTAATTGGACACCTGTGATAGCAAAGGAAAACGAAGTTTATTCACCTTCAATAGTTTGTGGAGCCTCCACGAGCTGTGATTACAACTGCGACCCTCCGGGGCATACTCTCAACCAGGCGTTGTACGACGGCTAGTGGTATTTTCTTCCACTCAGCTTGGAGAAGACAGGTCAGTTCCTTCACCGATTTTGGACGGTGGGGGCACCCCTTAAGTTGACGCTCCAACTCGTCCCAGAGGTGCTCGGTAGGGTTAAGGTCTGGGCTCTGCGCAGGCCAGTCCATTTGATTAACCCCATTGTCTCCATACCAAGCCCATGGTGGACCTCACAACATGACAGGTGGCATTGTCATCCTGAAAGTAACATTGGTCCACCCCGTAAAACTGCCACAACGTAGGAAGCACATGGTCATCCAAAATGGTGCAGTAGGTCTCGGCGTTGAGTTTACCAGGAATTACGACCAAGGGTCCCATGCCATACCAGGAGAAACACCCCCATATCATAATTCCACCGCCGCCGAACTTCACAGTTGGTACAATACATTCCGGCAGAAGGCGTTCTCCAGGCAGACGCGAAACCTAGACCCTGCCATCCGAACGGTAGAGGGTGAACCTTGATTCGTCGCTCCAGAGAACCTGTTTCCACTGTTCAACGGTCCCCTGTCGACGTTCTTTGCACCATGTTAGCCAAGCAGCGCTATTGGACTTGGTGATCAAAGGCTTGTGGGCGGCAGCACGTCCATGATAACCGAGCAGATGGGCTTCCTTACGGATGGTATTCATTGAAAGAAAACTCCCGGATGCCTGTTGAAACTCCTTGCGGATGTGGCCCATCGATTTGGTGCGGTTCTTTCGAATTTCTCTGGCCAGCACCTGTCGGTCTCTAACTCCCAGTTTTTGGGTCTGCCGGGTCGGGGCACTTTCCGACAATCACCTCTCATCTTCCACTTGCCAATCACGTAGGCCACTGTCAATTTTGGGTACTTCAACTCGCTGGATGTGTCACGTATGGATCGGCCATTTCTGTGATACATGACAATTACACCTTTCTCGAAATCAGAGAGCTCCGAACAGCATGGCATCTTGCATGCGACTGGTTGCGTTGTTGTTTGCCACACGATATTTAACGGCGGCGGCCGTGACGTGTATCAGGACCGCAGATATCGTTGATTGCAGGGGTGTCCAATTACTTGTTGGTAGATAGTGTATTTATCATTAAGGGAAATATATTGCTCCAACCTTAAAAAAAACAAGAAACAAAGGATCACTTCTCGATCGAACAGGGTGCAGTGTGGTGTTAGGTTTTGATAATAAACAAGATGTTCGTCGGGAGACGAGAGGAGGATGACACAGGGGTAGATGGAAGACCGCATCGTCAATCAAACACTGCCCAGCTCAGCACAGAGATCGACAGCTGCTTTTTGGCATAGGGTAACCAAACTGGGGAAATATCTAGAACAAATTTTCCCCATTTTTTTTAAATAACTGCGTGAAAATTTTACCGTGTTCACGATACAACAAAATAAAGTTTTATTTTAAATTTTGAAAAACGCCGCTTAGGATTTTTTTTTTCACAGCATATTCTTCTTAACTACGGGATAAAAAGTTATCACGTTTTCCCATCAAGATTTTTTTATGCTTTTCAAATATATTGAGGTAGCATTTGTTTTTTCTCCCTCTAGTTAGAATTTTGGATCTAAGTACTTTTTAACAGTTTACAGAAATTGAAGTAGCACGACTTCGCAATGTAAATGTGGTCAAAAGTCTGGATTTTGGGTGGGACTACGCTTATCCACGATGACTGAAGAACAATTGGGTGGGACTAAGCTTATCCACGATGACTGAAGAACAAATGGTTTTTAATTCCTAAACGCATGTATATTTTGCGGGAAACTTGCCGCAAGCAGCATTGCGAGAGCCACCCCTTCCTTTCCCCTTTCTCAGAAGGGGAAAGGAAGAAAAGGAGGTCAACCACCACTGCGGAGGCACTCCGAAAGTTAATCTTCTATCGAGATTAACTTTTCGGAGTGCCTCTGCAGTGGTGGTTGACCTCCTTTTCTAACGCGCCTGCTCGAGAATATGGTGAATAACTAAACTTAGAGATATCCCTCCAATAGGAGGGGTGATATTCACATTTCAGAAGGACATGTCTTTTCTTCTCATTAATTTTATACTTCGCAGTTTCACCCACCCTCTCAACAGCACTCCGCGCTACAATCAGGGTTTTGACCTCAGGAGTACCCAGACTTCAAGGAGCCTTGCCGCATCCCCTCTCACCCCGGTCTTGACGAAGCTGTCCCTCTGCTGGTCTACATGGCGTGGTTTTAAATTGTTTTCTGCTGGAGTTTCGTTTTTGATCCCATAATTTACTTTTTTAATTTGAGAATTTTTTGAAACCTTATGAACATTTAAGAGGGAAAAAATACATTAATTTGCCAATTTAAAAAAAAAAAAAAAAAAAAAAAAGGATTCTACGTAGACTGGCTGTTCAGTAAAGTTTTTCACTCGCCAAAGATTTATTTCAGATCGCCAGTGGTGAGTGGGCGACCGGAAATTTCCTGCCCTGCATATATGTTCAGATAAAGACAGTTTGGAAAAAGAACTTTATTTCATTAAACGTGTTGCAGTACAACAAGGATATAACCCTTCCATTATAGATAAGGCTCTAACAAAATTCCGGGAACTGAAGCCTATCTCCATGTTAACTCCTGTGAAGAGCCCATTGTGAGAGAATTTTGCCATTATTCCATTTTCCCATGACATTGCTTTCAAAATTTCTCAAAACCTTTAATTTTAAAGTAATTTTTAAATCCATAAACAAAATGAACATTTTAGGATCAAAGGACTATGTTGAAGACAAAAACTTGTGGGGAATTTATAAAATTCCATGTGAATGTGACGCTTCCTATATAGGACAGACCCATAGAGCCTTACGTTTTCAATTGAAGGAGCACAAGACCTACATTCGGAACTGTGACCTAAAGAAGTCATCGATGGATAAACACTGCTATGAAAAGGACCATGAATTTCTCTTTGAAAAAGCAAAACTAATTGACAAGACAGATTCAACCACCAAACTTGATATTTTGGAAGCTTTCCATATATATCAGAAGTCTTCGCAAGACACGGCATCCACCCCATTTCTATCAAGCGCGTGTAAGCATGTAACCAAAACCTGCGACGGTCAGAGGCGTAACTAGGGCGGGGCAGACGGGGGCGGCAGCTCAGGAGAGAGCGCAAAATTCATTGCTTACAATCTGATTAAAATTGAAGTTGAAACTCTTGCACCAGTTTCTAGATCAGTTTGTTTCGCGCCATACTTTGTCATATGTCCGTTTACAAAATTTGCTTATATGTGTCTCTCGTTTTGGTAATTTTCTCCTTTCTTCCTCAAAATGTTCAGGGATGTTATTTGCACAGATTCAGAAATGGTAGGTGCGCGTGTAACATACATTCCAAGATAAGGTTGTCGATCACATTGTTGAATATTTTCTGGGAGCTATTCTACCATTTGCGACTGCGAGCCACAAACTGCTTTTTATCCATTTGGTGTGGTACCAATGGGCCGAACTGGTTGAAAAAGCTAAACAAACCATCGACGTTTTATTTTATTTTATTTTAATTTTGCTCGGGAGTTTAACGATCACTGTGAGCAACTTACTCAGTGGTCTATAAGCAATCACCTGTCCCTAATTGAAGGCCATTTGTTCCAGCAAAGGGAGCTAGTTCTATAGGACAAACACACCATCCATGCCTCACTCAGGATTCGAACCCGAACGCATCCTCGGTTGCATGGTTAGAAGTCAGTGTCCCTAAATTAGGAACAGGCGACTGCTTATAGCCCTTAAAGTCTCTCACAGTGGGCATTAAACCCCAAAATAAAAAATAAAAAAGACAAATGGGGTGCAATAATTGGTGGTTTGCCCCGGGCGCAGAAATACCTAGTTATGCCTCTGCGACTGCAAACACCATTTATGACATCATACAATTTGAATACTTACGTGCCATTCACCCTGATGAAGCTAGGTCAATACCCAGCAAAACCATGGTCAACTTGAAAACATAAATATTTGTGACAAACCATGTTGTATTCCTTAATACGTATAATCGTCACAAGACTGTAGTCTTTGAGATCAAGAACCGGAGGCTAATTCTGTTACAGGGATGCATCCCGCTGTCAATAAATATTTAGAACAAAATTACATGTGGTTCCAATATCTTGAAGTAGAGCAAAATTGCATATGGTTCCAATATCTGGAACTACAGCAACATTACATATGGTTCCAATACGTGGGACTAGAGCAAAATTATATTAGGTGTACAAATAAGTTTTTAAGCATTTTTTGTGTGATGTATACAGCTAATTTACATATCAACATTTCCTGCATTTTTCTCATGTGACTGTAACTGGTCAAGAGTATAAAATGTGACACAGAAGTTTGCCCAACAGTCATACACGCTTGCACATCTGTCGGTGAAAGATAGCAAGCAGTACTACATTTTTTCTTCACTGCATTCATAACGAATTTCATCAAGGAAAGTGCTGCGAAAGCATGTGCATTGATCTGTTCTGTTCTGGGGGAGAATATTGTATCGAAAAGCATGCGTGAGTTTTGGTTTGGACAGTTTAAAGCAGGTGATTTTGATGTTAGCGATCAAGAACATAGCGGCGCCCCGCAGAAGGTTGCACATGAGGAAATGCAAGCATTGCTGGATGAAGATTTGTCTCAAACCCAAAAAGAACTAGCTGAGCAACTGGAGTAACTCAACAAACCATTTCCAATTATTTATGTGCGATGGGGAAGATTCAGAAGGAAGGAAAATGGGTGCAATACGACTTGAGCCAGAGGAACAAGGGTGAGCGTGTCATGAAATGTTTGAATCTGTTGAATAAACAACATAGAAAGTATTCCCTGTGGAAAATCGTTACGGGTGATTAAAAAGTGGATATGGTACGACAATCCCAAACGCAAAAAACACTTTGTAGACCCCGGTGAAGCAACGACTTTGACACCGAAACGAAATTTTACTCCAAGAAAGTTCTGCTGTGCATCTGGTGGGATATGAAGGGTGTGCTCTATTACGAACTATTGAAACGGGGTCAAACTGCTACTGCTGAATGCTACAAGCAACAATTGCTGCAATTGAACCAGGAAATCTTTCCAAAACGTCCATTCACAGGCAAAGGTTTGCGTCACATAAAATTACTGCATGACAATGCCAGGCCGCATGTCACAAAATCGGTCAAGGAAACGTTATTGGCGCTTGGCTGGGATGTTTTGGAGCACCCAATGTAGTGTTCTCCCTAGAGCCTTTTTACTGGGCGGCCCACCCAGCTGATTTTCTCTGCCGCCCAGCTAAATTTTCTTTAATGTTTTTGCAATACACATAATAGTAAGAGGAAAACTTATTCCCACATGCACCATAAATATTGATGAAAACTGGCTGAAATATGTGAATATAACTATTTTTTTTTATCATTTATGCACAATTTTCTATTGTTTTTATCATGTTATGTTACATTAATGCCTACCACACCCTAAAGATGTTTAATAAGTATAATAATGTTAAGCTAAACATCCTTTTATTTTCTTGATTGAGGAAGGGGTCATTAAAAGTACCATCGAGCTAAAATCTTTTGCCGCCCAGCTGTAATAAAAATCTAGGGAGAACACTACGACGTATAGTCCCGACACAGCCCCTTCAGACTATCATTTGTTGCGATTGATGCAACATGGTTTGTCTACTGTATGGTTCCGGACATGTGATGAAATAAAAATATGGGTTGACCACTTGATCGCGTCACATGACGAAGTATTTTTCACGGCTGGAATCCGTCAGCTGCGTGACCAAAGGCTGAAGGTGATAGATAACGACAGCGCATATTTTGATTCGTAAAGATATTGTTTTCTCTCAAATTACGCGTTGCGTTGTCTTAAAAAACTTTAAAACTTATTTGTACACCTAATAGGTTCAGGTGGGGTAAAATAGTTAGGTTTTAAAAATAAATTCCTAAAAAATATAAATAAATATTTTTTTCATTTTTGTTTTGCCAGTTTTATATATTTTAGGTATGAGTCATCATTTTTTATACAGAATATGAAAATTTGCTGCTGTACTGTTATGCTTAGCAGCCATTTTGAACTTTCTTGTTAAAGTAGCTTAGTTGTGTTGTTGATAAAAACTTTGGATTTAAAGTAAATCAGAGGCAAGTTTCAGAAAATTTATCCATCATATTGCATGAAACACTTATTCAGGATAGACATTCTGCATTTGTGTTACAAAATAATGATAAATTAATATTTTGGAGCAAAAAAACCTAAAACAGTTATATTGTTAGGCTTAGCAAACAAGAAGCAGGTAGTTACATTTCTTACAATATTTTAAATGTAAACCAGTATGACATTTAAGCAATATATTGCTCTGAAGCTATTTCCTACACATAAACTTTCCCTACACTGTTAAAGTTGTTTTAAAAGTGCTCCGAGGAAAATTCTGTTAGTGGCTTTAAAGGAAGTGGCATATTTCCTCCAAACAAGGATGTTATTAATCGGCGAATACTAAAATATGTGAAAGGCATAGATGTAGAGTCAACTTAAACAGCTATGGTTGAGGAAGTAGGGGCATCAACTTCAGCAGCAATGGCCTATGAAGAAATGGAGTCTACTTCAACAACAACGATCCACGAACCAGGGCATCAACTTCAAATGCAATGATTGATAAACCTATGGCATCCACAAGGTTAGCGGAAGATCAATTAAGCAGGCCTGTAGGATCCCCTTTTAAACATATACAAGTAGTTATTATAAACACATTATCACCTGTGCAGTCTAATTATGTTAAAAATGCTCTGAGAAATACTTCAAGAAAAAGAACCTGCATGCAAATAAAATTTGGAGAGGTCTTAACCGCTAATCAATCTGTCGATCCACTACGTATAGGGAAAACCAACAGAGATGCCATAAACAAGAAAATATCTGCTGCAAACCAAGCAAAGAAAACACGACTGCAACCAAGTATTAATCCAGAAGAGGAAAATTCACCTAGTACTAATGGACAAATCCTCAACATTGGAAAAATGGGTTCAAGTAGCATTTCTTGGGAAAACATCAAACCACTTATTTCATGGAATCATTATTTCTCACCAAGATGAGGAATATACAGTCAAGTTTGCAAAAAAAATGTAGACATTCCCATTTTGCATTTCCAGAGAAAGAAGACATATCTGTAGTCAATGGATGAACCACAGAGGACACTATTTTTTCCCCTAGATATATGTTGTGAAACATTTCAAACACTTTAAAACATCCTTTCTTTAGCCGCATGTACAATTATTTATATAATTAAAGTGATTGTCAGCTTAAAACAGGTATACTTATTTTACCCCACACCATGGCTTAAAATATTTAATTGACAACATGTTTTCAAATCGTATTATCAGTACCAATTTGCAGTTTTTTCACTGAAATTGTTCTTAAAATATTATCAGACAAACTCATTTGCACACTCAGTGCAATTTGTTTTGCAAATGAAATAAATATTCTTTTTGCAAACTAGGTGTAAATCAAAAATGTGCTGTTTTTATAACTATTTTACTCCACCTGACCCTATACGATTCCAATACCTGGAACTAGAGCATAATATAATTAATGAAGTGATATTCATCTGTCATTAGCACTCCTTAACGATAATACAACTTCCAGTGATTAGCAGTAAAATAAAACAAGAGATGCAATGACCGTCTTTTTCTTGTAATAGGAAATTCTATTCCAAACTTTTGCACTTTTAAATTTATTTGCCTGGTCTGGGCAACTAGATTGCTTTTTTACCAGCCTAGGCCCATAATTTACATGCCCCGAGCATCTCAGGCATGGTATTTTTCAAGCCCTGTATCAGTTACTAATAATATATCATTCACATCATATTGTTTACTAGTGATACATGTGTGTGTGAATGAATCATGCACAATTAACACACTGTTGACACATGCACGAGTCAACTACATTTCACTTATAGGTCACAACCTGTAGTACCTTGATAGCCCCCTTAGTCAGTCTGCTTTAGCTCTTTCTAGGTGGAATACTGTCTTGTGCTGCCTAAACTCAAATCTTTTTTCAGTGTATAATCTAGCAATTAACAGTGAAGTTTCATAGTGAAAGCACAGTAGCCTCCTAATATTAGTGTATTTGTTTGTTATAAAGAAAAGATATTATGTGTAGTGTTGAGCAATTAACTTTGATAGTGTCACAAATGTACCTATAACTCAAAGAAAGGTATTGAAAATGTATGTATCTTTTGACGTATCGAGGCGAAAAAACATATTTATAAACGTATTTTTCTCTAGTCAAAATCCATTTGAATAATGGTTCAACTGTTGAAACCTTTTACATGCTTTAGTTCTTTTGTGTGAAATGCAATTTCTTGATTGAAAATTATTACTATTAACTGCGAACAAATATCTAGATTTAACATATTTGAAAAATCTTTTTACGTACCTCTTGGTTGCAAAACAGCCGCTGTTTAAATCGTCTGTGTGTTTGTTCTTGCGAGGTTCTTGAGTTTAGACTTTTTTTAAGAAGTTTAGACAGCACATTTTTCACAGAGGAGTACGTACGAAATCTTGACTAAAAGAGACTAAAAAACTATGACAACGTTAAAATACTTTGGATTAGGATGTATAAATATCACGACCCAAGATCAAAAGAATTATCAAAACGTTAAGTACCTTGCAATATAAGTGTGAATTACTAGAAAATTTTCGCACGAGAAAATGCAATCACCAAAAACATTGCCAGACCTCTTGGTTGTATTGTCCGATGCATTTCAGCAAACTTAGTTGCCATCATCTTCTGAGACCTATGGTCGTCCGTTTTCTTTACAGTCCACATCGATTATGAAACGTACTCAGGTCGCAAATCTTTGCCCTTACGTGTTATACGTCATCGAATATATTGCATTGCCACCTTAGGGATTTGAAGACTCACTAATCTTTTCTTATAATTTTAGGTCTGTTTGTGTGTAGTGTTGCTGTTCTGTTTGCCTTCCTTCTTTGTTTTCTTTTTCTATAAGTATTTTCCAGGGAATCGGCATTTCCATTCCACTATCAAAAATGTAGCAGATCTTTCTGAAGACAAAATAATTTTTTTGAATTTTTGAACAGAAGCTACTGAAGACTTACAAGGCCATTTCATTTGTCTGCACCACAGAAGTGTAATTTTTGAATTTCTTCAAAAAATATGTTGTGATCCCCTGAAAAAGCACAAGAGATCTGTGAGAAAATCATTACATGTGGTGACTGTACAGCAACCTATTAATGAAGGAATTTAAAGTGAAACCATGGCAAAAGCTAGTTTTGCAATGTAAAGGTATTTTATTTAAGTGATGTAGAGTGCTGATGAAAGTGCCAACAGCTCCAGCAACATAGGTTTATCTCCACAAGAAATGACTGATATTGAGAAGAGAAACAATAGAAATACTCAATTCATCTTTTACTTAGTTCTTCTCTAAAATTACATGCCCTATATCTTTCTTGGTGAACTTAGCAAGACACCTTATGGAAGGAAAAAGTTGGAAAATTTTCAGGCAAATGTGTGAAGCAAAATGCAATAAGTACTAGAGGTTGAGATTCCAACAAAAGAAACCAAAACATAAGCATGTGGAAGAGACAGTAACTGATACGGACAAGTTTGTAGAGATCAAGAAAGGACAATTGAAATCTATTTCAAGGAAAAAGCAAAATCAACTACTATTCATTCCTGCTTCACTGACATGGACACAAAAAAATACAAGAAACATTTGTTGCATCTGACTATGCTGTTCACCATGCTCAGAGACATCTTAACCATAGAATGGCAAATGAGCATAAATTTTATGCGTATGGCATAAAAAAGAATGTCATGCTCTAATGGGTATGCAGATATCCAATCAGGCCAAGCTATGCTGGTTTGGTTTGGTTTGTTTGTTTTTATGGCGCAAGGTCCATGTCTGGCCAAAGAGCGCCAAACACAAGACAAGACACAGGACAGACAAACAGTATTAAAAATATGGTAGAAAACTTAAAATCTGGCTGATTAAGTAAAAGTGAAAAATGAGAGTGATGGAAGGGTTAAAAGACAATGAAACAAACAGCATTAAAAAACATGATACAATGTTTAAAAATTCGGTTGATTCATTAAAACTGAAAAATGAGGATGATGGAAGAGCTAAAATCTAAATGCGTTTAAAAAAGTCAATTTCTTTTAAAAAGGAAAACACAGCGACAGTATCGCAATGGTCATCCAGGACCCGCTGCAGAGTAGCGGCGTCCTC
Source organism: Macrothele yani (assembly GCA_039090855.1). Classification (NCBI taxonomy): domain Eukaryota; kingdom Metazoa; phylum Arthropoda; class Arachnida; order Araneae; family Macrothelidae; genus Macrothele; species Macrothele yani. The sequence continues at coordinate 49,112,668 of CM077013.1, read as the reverse complement.
GGTCAACAAATGAGAATGAAAATAGTGAAAACGTACACCACGAAAACGAACACAAAAGATGAATGACAGTGAGTCGGCAATTGTACGTCTCACACATCGGCGCAGTGTCGCCACACAGCAAAAGCGGTGAGTGAAACGACAATGCCCAGTGCGGAGACGCGCAAGCACCACTTCGCCCCTGCGGTTCCGACGAGATGAGGAGTTCCAGATTTCGAGAATTGGTTTTATACGATGCAGTTTATTTTCCACCTGTTGGTCCCACAGACCCTGCCACGTTCGTTTGATATGATCACGAAAAAGAAATCGAAAATCGCGATGAAAGAGTGGCAAGGGTGTGACGACAAAAGAGGAAGCAGATCTAGCGGCCGCATCAGCACACTCTTTACCCGAGATTCCAACATGCCCAGGAATCCAGAAGAATTGAATCTGGACACCGGCCTCGAGCAAGGAACGAAGAAGCCTTCGTACGTTCAAAAGAAAAGGATGATTACAATAGTCCAGCGATGACAAAGACTGCAGGACACTTAAGGAATTCGTATAGACCATAGCCCTATGATGAGAACTCGACTGAACATGAAGAAGTTCAAGATACACAGCATGCATCTCCGCCGAAAACACCGTGGCCTCAGCTGGGATCCGCGCTACTGACACGTCATCAACACAGACAGCTGCGGATCCAACGACTCCATGCATCTTGGAGCCATCAGTGAAAATGGGAGTGTATTCAGTTTTGAGGGCACGGTGCTCAGCAAAAAGCTGCTGGTACACTGACGCAGGGGTTGAGGATTTGTCGAAAGACGTAAAGGTGGTATCAACCATGACACCAAGTGGGTGCCATGGAGGATCCCCAAAGCCCCTGGTCGCTGCAACAAGCGAGAAGTCGAGCCCTGCATCTCGAGCTACGGCCGCCATACGAAGACCGAAGGTTGGAATGCACGAGGGCCGGTTCTCAAATAAACGAGCATGCTGAGGATGGAAAACTGCACCGTACAAAGGATGGTCTGGAACAGACCGAAGTTTTAAGTAAAAGTGAACAGACAGCTGCAGACGGCGTAATTCAAGCGATGGTTCGTTCGCATCAGCGTAAAGGCTGGGAATCGGAGATGTTCGAAATGCTCCTGTACAAAGATGCAGCGCCTGATGATGAACGGCGTCCAAAGGCCGGAAAATGGAAGGACGAGCCGAGCCATACACGATACAGCCATAATCCAGTTTCGACCGAATTAAGGAGTGGTAAATGCGAAACAAAGAGATCCTGTCTGCGCCCACGAAACTCTCGAAAGGATTTTTATAGAATAGAAAGAGCACACAGACAGGAAATCTTGAGCCGCCGAATGTGCACACGGAACGTAAGCGCACTGTCGACGGTCAGTCCAAGGAACTTGGTCTCCGGCAAAACTGGAATGGCTGCACGGTCTAAATACAGCTCGGGGTCAGGATGGAGGCCACGCCTCCGGCAGAAATGAACACACGCTGTCTTGTCGGGAGAAAGAACGAAACCATTGCTACTCGCCGCTTTAAAAATCTGATTAATTGCAGACTGCAACTGCCTTTCAATGAAACGCATGCTCGATGACGAGCAGATGTGCAAGTCATCGACATACACAGTAGCCGAAACCGCAGGAGGAAGATTTGTGAGGAGACAATTAATGCGCAGGATGAACAATGTGACAGATAAAATGCAACCTTGAGGAACACCTTGTTCTTGATGGAATGTTGCAGATAGCGTCGTACCCAGGCGCACCTGGAACACCCGATTGCAAAGAAAATTTACAATAAATGTCGGAAGATTTCCTCGCAATCCGCATGCATGGAGGTCACGGATAATTCCGTGCCGTCTCAAGGTGCAGGAGATGATCCTGAGGTGAACGATTACGCCGAAAACCGCTTTGTGATGGTGAAAGTAATTGATGATGTTCTAAAAAATGAATTAATCGTGAGTTAACCATGCGTTTGAGAACTTTACACAGACAGCTAGTGAGAGCAATTGGGCGATAACTAGAGGGAGACTTAGGATCCTTGCCAGGCTTCGGAAAAGGTAGAACAAAAGCCTTTCGCCAAGACTCCGGGAAACTGTGTTCTAACCAGATGCGGTTGTATAAGATTAAAAGGTTCTTGAGAGACGACTGCGAGAGATGACGGAGCATGTTGTAGTGGATATCATCGGGACCGACAGAAGTAGCGCCGGACCGATGCAGAGCCACCCGAAGTTCACACATGCTGAAGGGGGAGTTATAACCAGTGTCGGTATACGGCGCAAAAGAGATTCTCTGGCGTTCCGCGGTGGATTGAATCCTATGAAAGGAGGACGGATACCCCAGATCACTCGAAACGGAGGCAAACGCCTCTTCCAAACAATCTGCAATCTCCCCGACTTCAGCATATGTGCAGCCGTTACTCTCGAGAATGGCAATCTGGTGTGAACTGTAGGTACCACGGATCTTACGAATCCTTTCCCACACAGTTTTCGAACTGGCACGTGAGGTAAGAGATGATACATACTGGATCCAAGACTCCCTCTTGCTACGTTGACGCACCAACCGAGCATAGGATTTAGCATGTTTAAAAGCAACGAGATTAGCCTCGGTTGGATAGCGCCGAAAAGTAGACCAGGCCTTGTGTTGAGCTCTCCTAGCCGCTGCGCATTCGGGGTTCCACCAAGGTTTCGGAATTCTGGGGAGCTTCGTAGATGTTTTAGGAATTGAAAGATCAGCTGCCTGAAGAATACAAGTTGTGACTTTAAGTACAGCTGCGTCGATTGACTCTTGGGTCACCATTTCAGAAGATATCACTGCGGACGATGTGAAGACCTCCCATCTGGCACAATCCATCCATCATCGAGGTGGGCGGGAGGCAGAAGATGGCACGTTTGCATGGTGCCAGAGGACGATTGGGAAGTGGTCGCTCCCGTGGAGATCCTTACACACCGTCCACCAGTCAGCAATAATCGATGGTGAACCCAAGGTCAAATCGATCGCACTGAAGGATCTTGTTGGCTCATGGAAGTAAGTGTCAGCACCAGTGTTTAAAAGGCACACAGAGGCCGAGCACAGAAGAGACTCTATGCGACGACCTCTCGCGCTGGCGCTGACACTACCCCACAAAGGATGATGAGCATTAAAGTCACCCAAAAGAAGGAAGGGTGTAGGCAGCTTATCAATCAAGCTCTCCAGAACAGAGACGCTAACATCCTCATCCGGTGGTAGATAAACACTGCAAACAGTAAGAGGCACAGGCATAGAAATACGAACCGCCACGGCCTGCACAGTTGTGGAAACCGCGACGGAAGATACCGGAACCCTGTGAGGGATGAGAATAGCGACACCCCCACAGGCTATATTTCCAGACGAGTTATCTGTCCGAAATGCACTGTAGCATCGAACTGAAAGCAGGTCCGATGGTTTAAGCTTTGTCTCCTGGAGACAAAGGCACAGCGGAGAGTACAAATAAAGCAGATGTTTCACGTCATCAAAACTGGTGCGAAAACCTCGGCAGTTCCACTGAATTATTGAACCCATTGGTAAAAATGAAATGAAAAAGGAAATGGTTAAACTTGGTCAGCCTCCATTTCCACTGATGAGCGTTCCCCCAAATTTGGGGGTGTGTGACCAGGGGCCAAGATTGGTGAATGCTTTGTCCCAAGTGTCTTAGCGGGATTTGCTCGCCGTTGATTGTTTGGCTGAGACTTTGAAGGAGAAGAAATGCTCTTCTTATCCTTGACCTTGGTGTTGGTGTTTTTGCCAGAAGAAGTGGCCTGAGTTCCCTTGCTGGTGTTGGAGTGAGTCTGCTTCGGTGAAGTGGCGGGTGCCACTTTCAGACCCCTAGCTCGCGACTGGAGTGCCTCCAGTCCGGCTACGATGATATCATCTACATTGAATGGACATTTAGGGGGGATCTGAATGCCAACCGTAGATTTGGCGACCACCACTGAAGCGTATGATCGCCGATCAGATGTAACAGGAACCACTCTTCTTCTGGCCTCAGGATAGGAAATATTTTCCACCGTTTTGAGCCTTTGGATTTCCTTCTCCTCCTTCCACTTGGGACAATCTTTGGCTGATGCTGGGTGTGAACCCTTGCAGTTCACACAAAACTCGGCCTCGGCCACACATTCTGAAAGTAGATGCTCTGTGGCACCACAGCGTCCACACCTAGGAGCACTCCTACATGACTGCTGAGAGTGGCCGTACGACTGGCACCTAAAAATCTCAACGGGTTAGAAATGTATGGTCGTACCTCGAGGTGGAGATACCCTGCCTTGATGGATGTAGGCAGGAAAGGGCAGTTGAATGTCAAAATAATGTTCCAGGATGGCACAAACTGCCCATTCCTCCTGAAAGAAATACGTCACACACCCGTAACATGTTGGCTCCTCAGTTCTTCGAGAAGTTCCTCCTCAGTGCAATCAATAAGATCCCGAGAGGAGACAACACCTTGAGATGAATTTAGGTAACCGTGTGGTGTTATTTTGACCGGAGTCTCAAGCAGCATGCTGGTGTTGATAAGTGTGGAACTGTAGGCCACAGTAGACATCTCAACAAGAAGATCTCCAGACTGGAGCTTTTTGACACTCTTAGAAGAGCTTGCGATTGATTGAAGTGCTTTATGGATCCAAAATGGACTTTTGGCACTCAAAGGCTTTGAAGGGTCCAATAAGTGCACAAAAAAGAATCTAGCATTGGAAACATCTGCAACAAATTTTTTGGCGGAAGGACCTGAAACTTCCTCCATACCTCTTTTAGTTTTGGGTTCATGAGAAATTTCATTGAGAGCCATGAAAAAAATAAAGGATTCATCCGCCGACTTCCCCACCCACAATCGAGCTCAACAAGGGAGAACTGGAGGTCCGCAAGCCCAAGTGGACGCAGGACACGGCTCTAGGGATAGCAAGCGGATATAGAAAGTTGATAGGGCAGACATGCGCTCGGCGTGCACCCAGAGTTTCCCATGTCTGGGGAACACCCCTTTGGCATGCCCACCCTAACCCCAGACTCACCCCGTCGTGCAAAATGACAAGCCGTTAGAGGTCTGGGCTCCACTCGGCCACAAACCTCATTGACTAGGAGTGGGTTAGTTCCTAGCCGCCCGTTTAGGGTGAAGCAGGGGGCAAAGAGGAGTGTTGACAACTGGCGACAACAACACCCAGGCTTCCAGGAACCTCAGCCTCCAGCATCCCCTTTTCCACCTTACGGGTCACCGCACACGGCAAACGTGCAGGTAGATCTAGCTAACCAGCTCGGAAAAACAAAAAGGAACATAAAATGGAGAAGACAGGAAAGAAAAAGAGAAACTAAAATCCAGAGCTGGCGCATAATCACAACCTCAGCAACCTACAACTGAGGCGGGAGCGTGTCCAGTGAAAAAAACAAAAAACATAAAAAATGTGAAAATTATCACATATAAGCACATGTCGGCTCGGGCCGTGGGGACGCCATCCCCCAGCAGCTGGATGAACAGCTGTCCCTTCGGTTACATAATCGTTCGAGACGAAATGATAAATTGATCCGTCACAAGGTCAGCTCGGGCTGTGGGGGCGCCGCTCCCCAAATAATTGGAAAACCAGTTATCCCCGTGCGGGGCGAGCTATGCTCTCCTCGGACTGTCGATTCCACGATTCCATAGAAACGTCCCCTCCTTGTGTCTTTGTTCTTTTGCACGGGGACATCATCTGAAGGCAACTGAGTAAATTTTACTCATCCTTACCAATACATGTAAATACTTTGCATAGTTACTAATAATGTACCAAATTATTTTTTCTGAAGATTATTAAATCTCATCTTTGATATCTGTGTTTCAGGTATTTTAGAAGTCAGTAATTAAATCAGATAAAACAGATAGAGCAAACATTCCTATTTGGCAAGCATTACTAGAAACCTATGAAAATGAAGAAAACAGATTATAAAAGGTAAGAGAATTGGAAGATAAAATAGACGATAGTGATGCACAGGGTTCGAAAAATCCTGGGTGCCAGGTGCCTAGAAATCTGGCCCTGGCGCCCATCTCTTTTTTTTTTTTTTTTTTTTTAATTGTACTTCGGATTTCCAAATTTGCAGTAAATACCATAATTTCTGTTGTTTAGTCCACATATTATCTGTTAAAAAGTTATAATACTCAGGTAAAGTGGAAAAAAAGAAAAACATGGACCACAAAGCGATTGTAATAACTTTTTTTTTTTCACTTACAAGCATTCTGATAGAAAATATGACGCAACGACGGCACTACTTTGGCACTTGCAGGAGCCTATGTGCTGCGAGAAACCTGCAGAGCTATTCCATGACATGTAACCTTTGAGAATCACATTCTTTAGTTTTGCTACTCTAATCGTACATGTTTTTGTTTTGTTTTTTGGTGTCCAGTTGAAACATATTCAGAAAAGAAACAAATCCTACAGATTGTCTGTAATTTCTCTGCAATTTTTAGGTCTACCTGATGAAGGTAATGCTGCAAAAGCTACGGAATTTGGTTCTTTATTTACTTCAAAGTAACTCAAAAGTACTTAAAAATTAGTTACTTTTTTAATAAGACAATCGTTTATTTTTTACATCCTTGGACTTCTGAGTCGATCATCCTTTGATTTGCGGCATATCTGTCGGAAATGATGGTTCACGATTAACATGATGGGTGCAGATTATACGACAATTTTTATTTTTTATTTATTTTCGAATTTCATGTTCTGCGACACACCGCCACTAATTATGCAAAGGAAAAATAAATTTTCTCAGAATTTCACAATATACGGATTACGCACCACAGAGAATTATACATCGGATTTTTTTTCCGGGGCCTATGGATTATACTCCACTGTGGACCTTAGAAAGCAATTTGTTTCGGAATTTTATGAGCTGTAGATTTATACAAAGGAAAATACAGTACTTTGAATTAATATGTATAAAATTACTGCCACAAATAGTGAAGTGTTTTAATAAAATCAAAATCTAAAATTGTAATAAGTGGTTTCGGTAAAAAGAAGAAAATTCACAACAAATATAGTTTATCACTTTTCGTTTCAGAGTCATCACCATACATGTTTTTGTTCATCAGAACTGCCAACTTTTCAAATAAAAAACCGGGACATCAACGAGCATTCAGAGGTGTGCGTGTTTACAACTTATAAATAATAAAATTATATATTACAGGTTTAAGACCTAAGTTTCTTTTCAGTTTTGCATTGATCTTGAGAATAACCCAAATAATGACAGGAAAGGCGGAATTCCACGAATCTACAGAAAAATATGAATTTTATGGAAAATTAAATGTGAAAAAAAGATACTGCATTGCTCACTTTGCAGTGAAATAATTTTACGGGGCACAGAAACGGCATGGATTTCAACGTGGGCAGATTAAATTCTGAGATCTAGAAATTTAATTTCGTTTAATAAAAGGGAAAGGGGTGAAGATTATTGCTCTCTACTGATTAGTTTTGAAGAAGTATGTATTAAAAACAGTGAAACATGCATTTCATTAGAAAAAGTTGTTAAAAAATACAAAGTCGCTCTTCTTCACTATCACCGAAGTTATTAAAATCGGGGAACATGATCACACATACAGAGAGAGAGAACATCAAAAAAAAAAAAAAAAAAAAAAAAATCAGGCAGAGAAAAAAAAAGGAAAGTCGGAAAAATTTAATATGCGCAAATGGAAAACGACGTGACATTCTCATCACTGCTGCTACAGCAGCCATTTTCAGTGTGATCACAGACATTTACAAGATTCCCAAATTTTTTCCATTTTCTTTCAATCGAAACTTCTTAAAAGTATGAAAACAAACTTGACACAGATGTTTAATATTTAGATTTACGATTTTCATAGCATACTCAATGTTTTCCGTAATCCGTAGCGGACTGACGATTTCCATGATAACTATGAAAAATCCGTAGTACTTGGAGACTCATAACCTTTCTTTCCACCACATGGTCTTACTCGGTGTTAAATGGAACGGTGTGCACGGAGAATGTATTGTGCCGAAGTCCCAATGATAATGACGGGGCACAGCAGTTCTGGCCTACAATGGCGAAAGATTTTTGTTTTGGTGCACATTGGCGAATGATTCCCATTCCCGCACGGCACTGCATGAGCACCGTGGATGTGATGCCTTAAACCAGTACTTCAATTTTCCAAGCCACTGACTGTCTTGCTACCTATGCAGGGGCTCACGGCCTTGGCGCTTGCAAGTGCTGTGGATCAACAAAAAAAAACAACATTTGTCTTCATTCGTTACAGACTCCCACAGCCGGTGTTCATACTGGAGAAAAATGACCACTGCTATCATTAATGAGGGAAAAGAAATACCATGCATAATAAATAAATAACAGAAGAAGAAAAAGGAAAACCACAAACTTTATTTTTTGCAGAAAAATCGGATTTCCGGAAATCATTTTCGAAATCGGACGGAATCCGGGTAAACCAGGACATTTGGCAGCTCTGGTTCATGCATTATTCTTTGAAATTTGACGTCGTTTCACCTGGCTCCTAGATCTGAAACAAATTTGTCGAGCCCTGGCGACGCAAATAAGGATTTTGTGCCTCCTGAAGAATTGATTTCTGATGAGGTTAGAAAAACTGAAGTACTTCCAATGCAAAGTAAAAAGAGCCAGATCGTGTACTAAATGTTCAGCAGATCCAATTCTCAGTGAAGAGGAATCTGTTGATGCATAAAATATTATTGAAATTTCTGATACTGTCTTATTTGGGCAGAATGGCTTTATGTGGAAAACTCAAGAGTGCAGTTCCCAGAGGTAAAACTCCAAAAAGAAATATTGTGCATGTGCTCCCTGGACTGTTGTCCTCAGATCGTCTTCATATGACCCAATAGAGTACTTTTTAAATTATACTTTTCTGGGGAAATCATTTAAACAATTCTTACAAATGAAGACAAAACAAAAATAAGGAAGGGAATAAGCTACTAAAAAGGTTGCAATACATGCTATCTTTATATAAACACCTAACAAAAGAATAGCAGCAGCACAGATCTTCTCAAAATAAATATTTTCTCAAAAAAAAAATATGAGAAACAGTTATAGAAGAAGCACTAAAAAGAAAAGAACTTCATACTAAGAGTGATGCTAAATCCCAACATGGACAACGACAGTACTGCACGTGTATATTGTTCATATACTGAAAAAAAAGCAAAGTACTTACTGCAATGACTGCCAGAAGCCAATTTGTGGGAGCATCTGCTGAAGAAAGGTCTGGAATGTTAAAACTTTTTTTTTTTTTTTTTTTTTTTGAAAACATCAATTTCAGTTTTTCTACTTAGTGAAATCTACAGTGCCTGGATTGAGATGGACAGTGTCTATAATCTCCTGTGATTTTTTACAGTTGTCCCACTAAGTATGGAGTGTGAAAAGTGACCTCATTTCTCACCCCCACCCCCATTTAAATTGTGCGTAGAGTTCCACAACAAAAGTATTTTTCTCTCATTGAAGACAGTATAAGTGGTTTTTTTTTTTTTGTGAAAAATTTGTGTTGAGAAGTAAATTATTTTTGGGGTTATGAATGCGTGAAAATTTTCCGAGGTCCACAATAGTGCACCTCTGTAAATGAAGGAATTATTTACTATCAACATAGTGAGATGTAGGCAATATTAGAAACACATATACATACACAGTGCGTCAAAGAATTTTTAAGACTGGGTCTGTAAAATGAAATAGAAACAAGAAATTATAATTTGTTTTGGTTTATTATTCAAAATAAGTCCCTCCAGCTTCAATACACTTGTTACAGCGATTTAATAATGATTCGAATGCCTGTTCCAGTTCACTTTGTGGAATTGCCTCCAAAGCACGCGTTGAAGCTGTTTGTATGGTCGAAATATCATCAAAATAACACCCTTTTAACGTCATTTTAAGTTTTGGGAACAAAGAAAAGGCGCAGGGTGCTAAATCAGGAGAATACGGTGGATGATTCAACACACAGACGTTATTTTTCGCCAAAAATCTACAAACAAGAAGTGAGGTGTGACTGGGTGCATTATCGTGCAACAAACACCAACTGTTTTTATCTCGATATTCTGGACGAATTCTGCCCATCTAGATCTGAAACAAATTTGTCGAGCCCTGGCGACGCAAATAAGGATTTTGTGCCTCAAAACATTTAAATAAAGCTCACCAACAATTATTTGTCCACTTGGAACAAATTCTCTGTGGATAATACCCTTACTATCGAAAAATGTAATGAGCATTGCTTTGATTTTCGATGGAACTTTTCATGTTTTTTTTGGCCTGTGGTGAGTTTTTTACTTCCATTTCGCACTTTGTCGCTTTGTTTTAGAATCATATTGAAAACACCATGTTTCATCACCTGTAACAATCGATTTTACAAAGTTTGGATCATTTTCAGCGGCTGAAATGATGTCTCTGCAATGTGCACTTCTCCTTGATTTTTGTTCATTGGTTAACGTGTGTGGAACAAATTTAGCACAGACTTTTGTTTTGCCCAAATCTTCATGCAGGATGGTTCGAATCATTTCTTTGTTGATGTTTAAAGACTCTTCCATCATTCTTAGCGACGCACATCGATTGTTTGCCATGAAATCACAGACTTTTTCAATAATCTCAGGTGTCCTAGATGAACTTGGTCTTCCGGTATGCTTATCACCTTCTAGCGTCTCTCTTCCGTCCAAAAAACTTTTGTGCCACAGGAAAACATTTGATCTACTTAAACAAAACTCACCGCAAACTTGTTTCATCATTTGGTACGTTTCCGAGGCACTGTTACCAAGTTGTGCGTTAAATTTAATAACAGCCCTTTGTTCCATCTTAATAATTCAACATGAAAAAAATTTACTTCTATGTAATGAACGCTCGTTTTGTTTGAGTTACTTTAACAATTGCGTAGTACTTTTGGCAGAAAGCAAGCAGATGGTCACAGTTTATAACGCATTCGCGATTACACTGGTGGCGCCAGCGTAGGCTGAAATCTAGAGCCAGTCTTAAAAATTCTTTAACGCACTGTGTACATACAAATGTACACAGATTTTAATATATAGAAATACCCCAATTTTTAGGCTAACAGCCACAGCCTATAATGTTGTAAAAATGAGATATTTTGCCAAAAACTTCTGGGCTTTTGATGGGGAATACATATCTTCATCCATGAAATCTCCAACATCAGTTAAACGCCTTTTAACAGAATTCAAAATTTCAAATGATTCCAGACTTTATGTTGAAGTGCTTGGAAGTTCACTTTCTTTTGCCTCATCTAAAGGAAATACTCTCTCCTTTGGTGGCTTACGTTACCTTTGTTTTGAAATCGTATGTTTAGGGAAATAAAAAATAATGGGAATTGCATCAGATTTCAGCCATCTAACTTCCCCAAACCTTCCAGTGTCAAAAAAGTCTTCAGTGAAGTGCTTAGAACAATTTTTACTGTACTTTGAGGGGTTAAAATTTTTTCTGTGAAGTTTTACTGTCCATAATTTTTTCCTTTCTACATCCGTTGGGAAACTATATAGAAAAAATAACACAATGCTATTTAAACTAATCCTGCTGGTAATATAAATATGAATCATACTGGAAACTAACAGGTCATCAATAATTACACCATTATTACTATTATACTGTATAATACACTAGTAATCCCACTACCAATCAAACAGTACAAAAGAGAGCTATCACTCAAAGTCTATAAAAGTGTTTCGATGCAGTTTGTGTATTTATATACACAGCAAAAATTTGCTAAGTTTTGTCTGCTACATTTGATCAGCAAAAATTTTTACTGATCGTATCATCATCAATCCTGTCACGAAGGTTATAAATTTCTTACCTATGAAATGACACCGGACCACCCTTTACAAATCTTTGCTTACATGCAATAGCACATGTCCGTCCATCCCACGGTACAAATTTATTTCATAATTTTCTTCAACTACAGAAATTAAAATCGTCCACTTAACTTCAAGTAATCTATAATGATTTTCAGTACAGTTATGCACTACGCACCGCCGGTGGTTGACACACATCACGTGACTACCCTCTGGAGATGTTTGTGCCGCCTTCAGAGCTCATAGCTCTGTCTACCTAAATTCATGGTCTAAGTTAAACATAAGCTTTGTTCACAATAGTGCTGAAAAAAATGGAAATTTAGTTTTATTGCACTAAAAATGGGCTTTTTTTGGGGGTGGAGAAGGAAAATTAATTTTTATGAATGAATCCGTGCCTGGTCCCTGGAGCACCTATGGCAGAAACACTTATATGCCCCAATATACTATAAACAGAAATCACCACAAAACAACACATACCTACATTTTTAAATGATGGTTGTGCTAAATTTTGTCTGCTACATTTGATTATGGAAGTCATACACAGAACCATGGAATAAAGTTAAAGCCATACGTATAAATGTGTGTATTTATAGCTTCATTTTACACACTGAAGAAAAAAAATGCCGCACAAGACATAGTAACTTGAACATAAATTGATCAAAGCAAAACTTATTACAACTGCTGGCCTCAAACACATCCGAAAGGTTCGATTTATTTTAAGAAGACTTCCAAAATACAAAATGTTCACTGGTCGAGATCGTATCACCGTAGAAATCAGTTTACATTTCTGGCATTTCGCCACCAGGTACCATCATGGTAATGTTATTACCATTCAATAAGATCTGGTCTAATCGTGTTATTCGCCTACCTTCAGGGGTCACTTCCGATTCCGTTACATCTTCCAGCACCATGTTGACGAAATCATCAAATCCCAACAAAGTTCCAACTATTTCCTTATCGTTTTTCATAACTATATGAATTTTTGAGCCAATACATTTATCAATAAGTTCCAAAGGTAAAAGAGTGGATGGGTTAGGAACACTGGACGCCGCCATTTCGTGTGATGAACTAAGAATATAACAAGAGCAAGCTTCACGATATGGTTCAAAACTGATGAAACAAAAACTTTGGCGGTAACAACTAAATTATTAAATAAAAGTTTAGTACACACAAAAATTCAAACAGATACAATTTGAAATACAAGAACAGTTTCCTCTCAATTCACAGACACGGTTAAGACTTCTTAGTCACCGGTTCGGAGGTGCATGTCACGTGACGTTAGGAACAACGGCTTGTTATGCGAAAAAACTGTTTGTTCAAGCTTTTCTTTTCAGCCACTATCTTTCGATTCCGTATAACGGATAGGAAACAAGATTATTGAGAAAGTTGGTCAGACCACACATTGAAGTGCATTTTATTTTATTTCTTCTCCTTTCGAGAAGTCAGTACTCAACTTTAAGAACTGATCTCATAAACGCCGCCCCGGTGGCGCAGTGGTCTAAGCGATGGCCTCTGATCATTCGTCCGAACGGGGTCCGGGTTCGAATCCCAGTGAGGCATGGATGTTGTGTTCGTCTTACGGCACTGGCTCTCTCCCTTCCCTGGAACCAGTGACCCTAAATTAGGGACGGGCGACTGCTTATAGCCCATTGAGTTGCTCACGGTGGTCGTTAAATCCCCAAAAAGAAAGAAAGAAAGAATGATCTCATAAACACAAGATCTCTTTTTTTCTCGCCGTCGTTTATAAGCCGCCGAATTAGTATACGCATTGGCTTCTGACCATTCCGCAAATGGAACCGTGTTTGTATCCCGGTGAGGCATGGGTGACTTAAGGCACATGCAGAGAGAGGCACGTGACTTAAGACACTGACTCTCTCTCTCTTCCCTGTCACTAGTGACCCTAAATTAGAGACAGGTGACTTCTAACAGCCCACTGACTCAGTTCGGGGCCGTCGAGATCACGTCAGTCACTTCGTTCCTCATCCAGTTATAGTGGACTGTAACAAGACCATCTTTATACCTTATAATATAAAGATGGCCTTGACTGTAAGCAGACCACTAGGCGATTAGGAAGGCAGGCGAAAGTTATGAATAATGAAACCTTGTTTACCAAAGATTATTCCACACTAATTTTTGTGTTTTAAACCTAATAAATAAATATTATAAAAAAAGGGAAATGAGAAATGTCCAACAAAGGAAAAAAATATGTAAATAAAGAAATAATAAAAAAATAAATTAAAAGCAGAAGTACCGGATACACTTTAATGTTTATATGGAATAAGCACAGATACCTCCATTAATCAATATCGGGAATACAGATCCGAAGACCCAAACCAAGTTACAAACCTGCATAATTAAGTATATGCAAACCAAAGACCTTGATGCAAACTTGAACCTGAAGTGTTAAAAAAGCCGCCCCGGTGGCGCAGTAGTCTAAGGCGATAGCCTCTGATCATTCGTCCGAAAGGGGTCCGGGTTCGAATCCCGGTGAGGCATGGATGTTGTGTTTGTCTTAGAGCACTGGCTCTCTCCCTTCCCTGGAAACACTGACCCTAAATTAGGGACGGGCGACTGCTTATAGCCCATTGAGTTGCTCACGGTGGTCGTTAAACCTCCAATCAAAAAAAAAGTGTTAAAAAATCCGAAGGTTCAAGAAGAAGTTGATATTTGCTCTGGTGTCTTGGTCTTTAACCGTATCTGTAATTTACTGGGTGACCCTACGAAAGATTTAGCTGGGATTTCGTGAGAGTACAGTTTTTCTAAGAGAAAATAGAAAAAAATTATCAAATAAAAAATGTCTAAGGCAATTAGTAGTCTTGCTACAAGGATTCCGAAATTTACAATGGGTAAGAAGGTGAACTGCATTTTAATTGAAATACTGATACACGATGTTGCGGCTTCACACATTTCCGACAAACTGTGAATAATGTGCTTGTTTAACCAATTTTCCATATTGATTTAGTTTCAAAATAGAGTTGTAAATCAAACTCACATTTGATCACAAAGTGGGATGCCTGAATCTGTAATCTTTGTATTCTGAATAAAATTATTGGCCTATAATGCCCCAAGTATCGAATAATTTTTTAGTCATTCCGTGTCAAATCATCCAATACAAAAACCTTTTTGAATCTTTAGGATTCGGATTTTTTGTTTATTCATTGTACCTATCAAGAGGACAAAAAATTCAAAATTTCAGATTTTTTGGGCTCTTTAGTTTTTGAGCTATTGACTTTAAAAACAAAAATTGCAGGAATTTGACAATGTTTTGAAATCTTTAAAAAGCTGTAGATCGAAAACTATTTGATCTAGAGAGCTCAAATTGGTGCCATTCTCTTCTGTTTTTAATGAGCTTTAATTTGATATGCAACATGGTTATGGTATTTGAATTTTGTAATTTTTAAAAATCTCAAAAAAAAAATTTTGAAAATCTCAGAAACACCACTTTCAATTTTTTTGAAAAAAATGTATGTCTAAAAGACATTAATTGTCTATATGTGTGCCAAATTTCATAATGGGACACCAATGGATTCTTATAAAAATTAAATTTCTTGTATTTTAATGTACAGGTAATTTGATTCCATGCGTGACTTACACTACATTTGATAATTTTAAGTACATTGTAAGCTTTAAAAAAAAGTATTTGGTACTTTAAAAAGAACATTGTAAGCCAATGGCATACTTGACCCATATACAATTTTTTGGCAGTGTGAAATTTGTCAATTTAGTTTTTCTTAAATTTTTGAAAATTAAAAATATTACAATGTGACTTACACTACATGAAAGAAAGCCATTATTTGGACAAAATTTTAACATGAGTTTTCCAGGGGTGCAGAATATGTCCGAACGCGTGAACAAGGTTCCGGGGAAATTAAGGCAGCTTTGGGGAAATATTTGCCCGGGAGTAAAATAATAATAGTAATAATAAAACGAAAAATTGACTTATTAACAGCGAATATAACGTGAAAAATAGGAGTAATTTACTTCACGGTAATCAGGTAATCATTTTGAAAAATGTGTAGTTTTGAATACAAGAGGTTATGAGGCTGTGACGTACTGCGAACTGCCGCTTGCAAATGATTCACAGAGTCTAAATGACTTTACTAATGCCAAGGCGGAAACTGAAACTAATGGGCCGCCCCCGTGGCACAGTGGTTTAAGCGATGGCTTCTGACCATTTGTCCGAGATGGGTCCGGGTTTGAATCCTGATGAGGCATGGATGTTGTGTTTGTCTCATGGCACTCGCTCTTGCCCTACCCTGGAACCAGTGGCTTTAAGTTAGGGACGGGCAACTGCTCATAGCCCACTGAGTTGCTCTAGGTGATCGTTAAACCTCCAACAAAAAAAAAAAATGATAATGGCAGCGAATGTGTCATAGGCGCCGATTTGAAAAATTATTGGGCGTTTTGGACATTTTTAAAGCGAATGGCCCATGCATTCTTCAAAGGATTTAAGTCCAATTTAAATTTCATTTAGTAAAATTATCTGGCATAATTAGAAGCCTAGAATGCTAGAATGAAATAAATTATAGTTAATTACAGAATGTTTTAGCCGTTTATTTTTCAGCCGTTCTGTCCCAGGTTACTTCTTGATTCGCCTATTCTTCGTACGTCGAAAGTTAATGGATTCCGCCATTTTAGGCAAGGCAAGAATTCTTGATTCGCCTTTACCTGTCTTGCCTAAAACTTTCACCTGGTAGAGTGAAGAGATTCAGGTGGAGCACTAAATCTTTCGTGCGTTTAAAAAAAAAAAAAGGCCATTTTTTTCGTGAGAAAAAAAAAGCTAGTTATTCATTAAAATAAATACTGTTTTTTTTTTTTTTTTTTTTTTTTTTCTTTCAAATGTTCAAGTAATCAGCTTTAAGGATAGTTCTTGATCATCGACATATAATCTAATAATTGCTTAAACTGGTATGAAAATCCGCTACAGTTTTAGGGAAAATTTCAGACGAAAAAAAAAGTGTTCTGGAGAAATATTGGGCCCTGAACATTTTCTGCACCCTGGAGTTTTCTTCCTTGTGCTTTTTCAAAAAAATTCTGTTGGCACAGTTGTCATACAGGCTTTGAAGTTCAACCTGTAAACAGAAAATAATTCAAAATGTTTTCAAACTTTTTTTATTGAAATTACTTTGTGTGACTTGCACTACAGCTGAATTGTGACTTATACTACTGTCACAATATATATCCAGTATAATATGAAACAAGACAAAATTAACCCATAACATATCTTGAGAAATTGAAATTAGAAAATGTCAAATGTAAGTGGCGATCAAAATTTGGCTCAGGCAATTTTTTTATGTTTTGATCGATTTCAGCATCCGCGGAATCTCCTTTTTTGGCCAAAGAAAATGGTTTCCTTTAAATTTCAGAAATTTCACTTTCATTGATGATGCATCTTTGAAATGATTTATCCGGCAAAAGTATTTCACAATTCTTTGGCCTGGTAATGGGACTAATACCCAGTTTCCTGTATTCAGTTCGGTATTAGGTTTTTTGTTGTCTCTTTCTGCAACCACTTCCGATTTTTCCACCTCAACTGTTCCATTTACAAGATCTACTACTTTGAATTCCTTAGGATGCAGAGAAATATTTGCTGCCTTGAGCTTGTATGGGCTGATTTTTACAAAGCAATGCATTTTCCTGGTTTCAGGAATGGGAAAAATGTCCTTTCCTGATGGCAAACACAAGTTATCAATTTTTTCTTTATCTGCTATTACTAAGCTCTCTGAAATATAGAGCATGGTTATTTTAGGACAAGTATCTTTTGCACAGTGGAAAAATTCCTCTGCGGAATGAGGATCTATTCTTCTTGATAGTGTGGCCTCTCGTACTCTCCGTTTTACTATGCCTCCCACTCCATCAATTGGCCCCTTTCTATAGCTGGTAGCAGAAAAATGCCACTCCACATCTTCTGGTTGCAGCATAGCTATGCAGATGGAGCACTTCTGTTTAAAGTGCTGCCCTGTTCCATCCGATTGACAAATTATTCTGAAAATTGATAGCTCCTGATAATCATCTTTAATTTTTTTAATTATGGCATCATTAAATGTAGCTACTGCATATTTATCATGCTGCAGGTAATTGGAAACAACTATTGCGTATAGATTTATGTTCTTCTCCATGAACAAAATAAGCCATTGCAGTATAACGTGTGCAAGATATCGATACCCAATGGGCTGATTGAATTTCATCTTGGTAAGTGAAACTGTAATTTTCACTGAAGTCAAAGTGTAAAAGCAGTGTGTTTGCTGGCATATCTTCTTTTAGCTTTTCAAAAAAGGATTCTTGTCGACATTTGACAAAAGCATGCTGCAAAAATTGGTAATTTTTGTTTTAATTTATCAATAGCTTCTTGCAGTAATGCAAAAAATTTTTACTGTGTAATTTTTTTTTTCCTTGTCAGTAACCCATTGAGAGAATTTTATTTCGTTTTCTAAATTGCTTTCCGATACATTTTGTGTGATTTAATGAAATTTCTTTTAAGTCTGCACAATTTATGCATTTGTGATAACAGCAATTCTTGGAGCTATCATCATAGAGTATAATTTTTATTAAATCTGTGGCATAATTTGGAAGAAAACCCATTGCTTCCAATAATAATCTAATATTCTCATGATAGATACATTAACACAAATTTGGTGGCGTTTCATGACGCAGACAAACGTGAATTGGTCGTAATTCGCAGAACTTCGAACTGCCGATTTTCACGTCACGGTTTTCTTTTTTAAAGCTTTCATACGTTTCTCCTAGAGTCATAAATAAATATTGCTTCTGAATTTTTGCCTTTTTGTCCTCTTCTGTAGTAATAATAAAATCTTTCACACCAGGTGCCTAGTAGGATATGCTATCCTTTTCAAAAAACACTTTTACCTGTGATTTTATTTCATCACTTAGTTTCGTGACTCTTGACTGTTTGGCAGGTAGTTGTATTATGTTTGGCAGAAATTGGTGAGCTAATTGTTTCTCTACTGCCTTGCACTTCTTTGGGCTTTGTGGAAGACTTTTCTTTACTTTAGCAATTGCTTTTCCAAATGAGCTACGACTTTTAAAAGCCTTCGTTAGAGAATCAGCATTTGGATGAAAAGTGTTTGCATTTGGATGAAAAGTACCTGAATGGGGCTCATTTACACCAGCTTTTAAAGCTTTCTTTTCCCTATATCTCCTCATTTCATGTCTCTTCTTTGGTTTCAAAGTCTCCTTTTCATCAAAGGACATTGTATCTTTTTTCGTCGCTCTTTTTGTTTTTTATTCATTATCTTTGAAAGCTTGAAATTTCCCACTTGCTTTCAATCTCTCTCTTTGTTCCCTCTTTCTTTCCACTGCTGTTTTTCCTATCTACAGGAAAAGGTGAGAAAATATCAGAAAAACTGACAGGCTTTTAAAGCTAAAATACATCTACCAACACACCATGTGGTTGTGACTTAACTGCACTGTTACTTACATTACAGAATTGAACTAGTCAATATTCAATGAAAATCTTCATTATTTCGGAATTTAAAACCAAGGCCTAAAGGAGACTGATGCAGAGAAGGAAATAGCTGAAAATGTTAAAGATATATTAAAAACAGCCGATTTTGAAAAATCTCTAACTTTGCCAACGATTTTCTCAAAAAGGCCATTTTTTAAAATTCTGAAAATTAAATCCCTGTTTTATTATCAACAGGAGAATATCTGTGTAAATTTTCACGGACCTAAAAGCGCTCGTTTCCGAGTTAGACGCGTTTGAATTCGGTTTGAAAGCCTACGATTTCCTGTGTTCTAAAGGCGCCACCTTGGAAAAATCTCAGGAGCAAAGTACGTACGTTATCTCTTACGCGAATCAAAGCGTTAGATATTCTTTGTTCGAATGATGGAATGAGAGCATTGGGTCAGCTGGCCCTGATTGGATACATCCACCTCACCCTTCCCCGAGTGATGACATGCCTATAAAACAGTCGGGGGGGGGTAACCAATACATGAAGAAAATTCTTGCTGCTCCACTAACAAAGTTGAGTTGCGAAAGACAGCAGCAGCAGTTGTTTGTTTGTTTACGTATATACTTAAACATCGCATAAAGAAAGACTATGAAAGAGTAGAAAACTGTTGTGAAACAATTTTAAGAAAAAGAGTGCAGGCACGTGTACTGTAAGTTAATTTTCCATGGCTAAACACCCTCGAGTTTTTCTGGGAGCTGCTAATTGTAGGCTACTGTCAGAAGAGCAGTTGCTAAAATTAACTTCTCAGTTTTTCGTAATAGTAAAATATTCACTCAGGAGAGTTTTGTCCTCTGCTAACGGGGGAGAAGGTGCAATGCTCTTGACCTCGCTGCTGGGTTGATAGCGCTGGTCGCTACCGAAACTCTGCTTACCTCCTCTCCAAAACGTAATGGCAATTGTATAATCTACTAAATAAATAACAATTAACACATACGCGTGCATGCTTATTCATAAAATGTAAATTGAGTATATTTCCTGTTCAATCAGCTGATTTTACAAGTAAAATTCATATACAACTTATGCGCTTATAATGGTGTAAAGATTTTTATCTATTTGAAACATATTCAAAGATTTCAATTTTTTTAAAGAGGTGGGGGGTGTGTGTGTTCGTAGTTTTCTCTACCTGGGCCACGATAAACCATGCACTGCCCATGTCTTCTGCTCCTTTAGAAGATAATCCTGGATCGATGGGAGACCAGCGGAGTTTTGACACACACCCCCTCTCATGTGGTGGTGAGGTGTCTCAAAGCTAGGTAACTTTCAAAAATGTTTCAACTTAGTTGGCTGGTAATAAGAGAGGGATTCCATTTCAACTCTGGCAGGGTCGTACCAACACGGTCTCAGATTTCTCTACAAAAATTAAGGGGTGTTCCTTGATTAAAATAAGGGGACCCATATCTTTTCTTTCGGCAAGAAAAAATTTTCCCTTCGATACAGAGGGTTTCAAATCTTCCGCCGTCAAACAAGCTCTCTAAGAAACCGGTTATTTTTCCTAACTTCAGCGAGTCATTGCAGCAGAATTAAAAAGATCTTTTGTTCTGGTATTTTTTATTACATTGTGTGTATAACGTATAATAATATTTGATGCTCATATTTTTTACACATCGTATGATTAAAATTTTAAAAAAATCTTAAACTTTGCTTTTTAAAAAAAAATTGAAATTTTTAAGATTTTTTTTTAACTGGTTCAAATGGAGTTTTTGTTTTCTATACTTGTTTTTTTGTTAAAGACATACAAATGTGCACTTTATTTGCAATTTTTTATGTGTCTGTGAAACTGCTAGTTTCTGCAGCGTTAAAAACAGCCGATTTTGAAAATTCTCCAACTTTGCCAACGATTTTCTCAAAAAAGCCCTTTTTAAAAATTCTGAAAATTAAATCCCTTGTTTCATTATCAACAGGAGAATATCTGTGTAAATTTTCACGGACCTAAAAACGTCCGTTTCCGAGTTAGACACGTTTGAATTTGATTTGAAAACCTACGATTTCTCCGTGTTCTAAAGGCACAATTTTGGGAAAATCTCAGGCGCAAAGTACGTATTCTCGTACCCGAATGAGAGCGTTGAATCCGTCCACCTGACCCTACCCTGGGCGATAACATGCCTAAAAAACGGTCTTGGAAAAAAAAATAACAAATCTATATATATAGAATTGAATGTATGTCTGCTAAACAAATTTACAGTTTTCAAATTTAGAACCACCAAACTTGGTATACTAGCTCATGGTACCCTAACTTAAACCATAGACGGTTTTTGGAAGGGGTCGGAGCCCGGGGTCAAGGGGCTCCACGCAAAATTTCCATAAAATCTAGTTTTCAATTTAGAACCACCAAATTTGGAATACTATAGCATGGTACCCTAACTTAGACCGCAGACTGTGTTTGGAAGGGGTCGGAGTCCTGGGTCAAAGGCCCCCACACAAAATTTCCGTAAAATATACTTGTAAACTATAGTGCCCTAACTGAGACCATAGATGGTTTTTGGAAGGGGGTAAGAGCCCTGGGTGGGTGGCAGCCCGTGGTCAAAGGGCCCCACGCAAAATTTCCGTAAAATCTAGTTTTCAATTTAGAACCATCAAATTTGGTATACTTTTTCTTGGCACCCTAACTTTGTAAAATATTTTACGAAAATTTTGTAGGGGTGGGGGGCTTGACCCCGGGTTCCGACCCCTTCCCAAAACCGTCTAGTCAAAGTTAGGGTGCCAAGAAAAAGTATACCAAATTTGATGGTTCTAAATTGAAAACTAGATTTTACGGAAATTTTGCGTGGGGCCCTTTGACCCGGGCTCCCCCTTCCAAAAACCGTCTACGGTCTAAGTTAGGGTACCATGAGATAGTATACATAGTTTGATGGTTCTAAATTGACATACATTCAATTCTCTCTATATATAGATTTGTTATTTTTTTTTTCCAAGACCGTTTTTTAGGCATGTTATCGCTCAGGGTAGGGTGAGGTGGACGGATCCAACACTCTCATTCGAGTAACAGAATACGTACTTTGCGCCTGAGATTTTTCCAAAATGGCGCCTTTAGAACACGAAGAAATCGTAGGTTTTCAAACCAAATTCAAACGCGTCTAACTCGGAAATAGGCGGTTTTAGGTCCGTGAAAATTCACACAGATATTCTCCTGTTGATAATAAAACAGGGATTTAATTTTCAGAATTTTAAAAAGGGCTTTTTTGAGAAAATCGTTGGCAAAGTTGGAGATTTTTCAAAATCGGCTGTTTTTAAGGCTGCAGAAACTAGCAGTTTCACAGACACATAAAAACTTGCAAATAAAGCGCACATTTGTATGTCTTTAAGAAAAAAACGAGTATAGAAAAAAAAAACCCATTTGAACCAGTTAAAAAAAATCTTAAAAATTTCAATTTTTTTTAAATCGAAGTTTACGATTTTCTAAAATTTTAATCGTACGATGTGTAAAAAATATTAGCATCACATATTATTATACATTATACACACAATGTAATAAAAAATACCAGAACAAAATATCTTTAATTCTGCTGCAATGACTCGCTGAAGTTAGGAAAAATAACCGTTTTTTAAAGAGCTTGTTTGACGGTGGAAGATTTGAAAACCTCTGTTACAAAGGGAAAATTTTTTCTTTGCCGAAAGAGAAGATATGGGTCTCCTTATTTTAATCAAGGAACACCCCCTTAATTTTTTTAGAGAAATCTGAGACCGTGATGGTACGACCCTGCCAGAGTTGAAATGGAATCCCTCTCTTGTTACCAGCCAACTAAGTTGAAACATTTTTGAAAGCTACCTAGCTTTGAGACACCTCACCACCACGTGGAGGAGGGTGGGGGTGTGTGTGTGTGTCAAAACTCTGCTGGTCTCCCATCGATCCATTATTATCTTCTAAGGGCACAGAAGCCATGGGCAGTGCATGGTTTATCGTGGCCCAGGTGGAAATCACTAAGAACACAATCTCCCCCCCACCTCTTTAAAAAAATTTAAATCTATGAATATGTTTTAAATAGATAAAAATCTTTACACCATTATAAGTGCATAAGTTTTATATGTATTCTACTTGTAAAATCAGTTGATTGAACAGGAAATATACTCAATTTACATTTTATGAATAAACATGCATGCGTATGTGTTATTTATTTAGTAGATTAGACAATTGCCATTACGTTTTGGAGAGGAGGTTAGCAGAGTTTCGGTAGCGACCAGCGCTATCAACCGAGCAGCGAGGTCAAGAGCATTGCACCTTCTCCCCCGTTCGCAGAGGACAAAACTCTCCTGAGTGAATATTTTACTATTACGAAAAACTGAGAAGTTAATTTTAGCAACTGCTCTTCTGACAGTAGCCTACAATTAGCAACTCCCAGAAAAACTCGAGGTTGTTTAGCCATCGAAAATTAACTTACAGTACACGTGCCTGCACTCTTTTTCTTAAAGTTATTTCACAACAGTTTTCTACTCTTTCATGGTCTTTTCTTCTGCAATGTTTAAGTATATACGTAAACAAACAAACAACTGCTGCTGCTGTCTTTCGCAACTCAACTTTGTTAGTGGAGCAGCAAGAATTTTCTTTATGTATTTGTTATCCCCTCCCCCCGACAGTTTTATAGGCATGTCATCACTCGGGGAAGGGTGTGGTGGATGTATCCAACCAGGGCCAGCTGACCCAATGCTCTCATTCCATCATTTGGGCAAAGAATATCTAACGCTTTGATTCGGGTAAGAGATAACGTACGTACTTTGCGCCTGAGATTTTTCCAAAATGGCGCCTTTAGAACACTGGAAATCGTAGGCCTTCAAACCGAATTCAAACGCGTCTAATGCGGAAACGGGCATTTTTAGGTCCGTGAAAATTTACACAGATATTCTCCTGTTGATAATGAAACAGGGATTTAATTTTCAGAATTTGAAAAAATGGTCTTTTTGAGAAAATCGTTGGCAGCAAAGTTAGAGATTTTTCAAAATCGGCTGTTTTTAACGCTGTCGAAACGCGGAAACTAGCAGTTTCACAGACACACAAAAAATTACAAATAAAGTGCACATTTGTATGTCTTTAACGAAAAAAATGAATATAGAAAAAGCTCCATCCAAACCTGTTTAAAAAAACTTTAAAAATTCAATTTTTTTTAAAAATCACAAAGTTTACGATTTTTTTAAACTTTAATCATACGATGTGTAGCAAATATTAGCACCATATATTATTATATGTTATACACACAATGTAAAAAAATATACAAGAACACGATATCTTTTTTAACTCTGCTGCAATGACTCGCTGAAGTTAGGAAAAATAACCGTTTTCTAGAGAGCTTGTTTGACGGTGCAAGATTTGAAACCCTCTATCTCGAAGGGAAAATTTTTTCTTGCCGAAAGAAAAATATGGGTCTCCTTATCTTAATCAAGGAACACCCCTTAATTTTTTTAGAGAAATCTGAGACCATGATGGGACGACCCTGCCTGAGTTGAAATGGAACCCATCTGTGTCCCGCTGTGCTAACCACAGCTCAAGTGAGCAAACTCATCGAGGTTCCGGCTTCAGTCGCAAACTCTGCATCGTTGTATCTCTCTCTGGCGCCATCTATTATCAGTGTTCTCTTCCCCCCCCTTAATTAATTGTTCTTCAACTTTAATTAAGGCTGTCCAATGGTTATTTAAGTTGTTTGGATCGTTAATGTTGGCTTGAATCTTTATCTCCTCCTAAGTGTTTCACAGGTACATAGCTGATGACACCTGATAAATGCATTCCATGAAACAAAATTTATGCTCCAGATACAAGAATGATAGATACAGCTAAAGCATATCGGTTACTAGCAGTGAAAAACAAAACAAAACAAACAAGGCCACCCGGTGTCTCAGTGGTCTAAGCGATGGCTTCTGATCATTTGTACAAGTGAGGTCCGGGATCGAATCCAGGTGAGATATGGATGTTGTGTTTGTCTAACGGTACTGGCTCTCACCCTTCCCTGGAATCAGTGATGGTTGACTGCTTATAGCGCATTAAGTTGCTCACGGTGTTCGCTAAACCTTCAATAACAAAAAAAAAAAAAAAAAAAAAAAAAAAGCTCATGCTAATTACCACAAGGAATTCTGGGATTGCGTTATTCTCCTCTGCCAGCTATTTCGCCTACATGTTAACAAGAATGAGGGACTTTCTGTTCCTCTTCATTTTGACACATACGCATGGTTTCCCTGGACCCGATAACTCGTAAGCTCACGTGCCACGACCCCTTGGGTGTAGCTGTTGGTCGTGGTGCAAACACTAAACACATCATCCAATGTAACTTTTAAAATAGGAGTAGACTAACAAACAAACTATATTTTCATGCAATACATAATCAACTTCTAAGACCTTGAAAATCCCTTAAAAAAGTCAAGTATAAACAAACAATTTACTATTAAATCTTTGATACTACAGGTTTTTGTTCCTAATAAATCCTATCTCTTTTGATCATTGATGTTTTGCGAGATGAATCCTTACAACAATTAGAAATAGAAATATGAGTGCAGTATTCATAAGAACATCTCTGCACCACAACATTCTATCTCAAATAGAGTGAATTAAAGGAGGCGGCTTGTGGCAACAAACTTGTAGTCTTCAGGCAATGCATATACAAGGTTCAGATACACTGTAAATAAAAACATCCATAATATATTTGCACAAAATAAGTCTTTGATTTCACAAGAGAAATTACATATTTTAAACCATATAAACAAACAACTTACTCCCTAAAAAAAAATTCAATCAGTGCAAAAAATAATTGCATTATTTTTACTATTCTGTTCCTAGGGCAGTACAAAGAATAAGGAAGCTGGTAAATTGAGCAGGGCCCTTGCCACAATTTCGCATTCAGGAAAATTACAGGGGTGGTAGTAAATTTACCAAACCTAATATTAACTGTATGACTTCGAAATTTTTGGGCCCTTCATCTCCCTTTTTTCCCACTTTGCAAATGTGTATTACATGATTACATGGCAAATAAAATTTGTATTAGGTATATTTGTACACAAAGTCAAAACAACATACTTGGGAGAAAATGGGCTTTGTTTAAATAAATATCTATATAACTTGGTATTTTTTTGTCTTTAAATTTTAAGGAAGACAAAAATTGTTATCCAAGGGAAAAGTAAGGCATTTGAGGATTCTACAACTGTGCAGATTTTAAATCTGTATCAAATAGTAAGATACTCTATTTCATTAACAGGTAAAGTGCACAACAACGCTGGTTACCCAGCATTGGTATCTTTTGATAAATAACTGTGTCTCCCCCCTCCTCTCTACCATTCAAAGTGCTTGGCTTCAGCGATTGAGTACATAAATGTTTTAGTTATCACCTACAAATGAAGAAAAAAGCTTTTTGTTGCTACAACACCTCACCATTCCTCCAAGTCAACACAGAAAAAGTTCTGGAGAACTGCAATGCCATAGCAAAATGTCATTTGTGCTGCAATGAACTGAATATGTAATATTAAAAATAGCACACAATAATGACTATAGACAACAGATTCATCTTGTTTCTTGTGTACTCATTGCTTTGGAATGGGTACGAAGGTACTGACGCGTTTGTGTACCTCAACTTCCAGCACAAAAACCATTTGATATCAGTGTTTGACACAAATGTTAGATCGATTCAGGATTTCATTTTCATCCATAAAATTCTACATTTTTTGTGGAATTATGGCTATTTTAGTGCAATTTTACAATAAATACTGTTATAACAGTAAATTTTATTTTTATTAAAAAGAAATTGCTGCATTACAATGAATATTAAAATGGAATTTCAATAACAGTGTAGTCAACCACAAGTGTAATAAACATAATTACAAGAAAAACATCTTTTTTTTCCCACTAAAATTTTGAAATGAAAAAAGGTTGTTTTTAGCTGCAATATGGTAAGATGATACCCACACCACATTTAAGGAGACAGGGAGGGTCCAGGGACTGGGCAGTATTGTGGGGCCCCAGTATTAGTGGCACATCTAGGATTTCACTTTGGGTGGCAGAATAAAAATACCCAGGAGAAAACATTCCCAAAATATGATGAGAAAGCCACAAAAATATCACCGCCATATTCCCATGATTCATGGACGAATCAGTGATAGCAAGAAAATCTAAAAATGCATGTTTGAAAAATGGATACCAGTTCAGTTCTGCTTTAACCCCCCCCCATCCTGTTCTCCGAGGGTTAGGTTCACCTAGTTGAAATTATATCGTAGTAGTGGGCAAAAGAATATGATCCAAAATATCATGATTCAAACGAATTCTTAATGTATGAAAATTTCTCCTAATTGCAGATGTTTACAAAAAGAATTATGCAATGTTTTGGAAAGATTTGGGGATGGACTGGGGGCGACTATTTTTTGCGGACTCTTAAAAAGCGGAAAGAAAAATATTTTTTTTTTCACAAGGCAAAACCAAAAAAAAAAAAAACTGCAGAACTCCCGAATTCTTCAAGCATCCTGCATATTTTTGGGGCCCCTTGAAAATGCGGGGCCTGGGGCTGCAGCCCCCCTCCCCGCCCCTGCTAAATGGACTCTGCCGATACCGTACTGCAGCAAAACAGAACTTTGTGCAGTCGATTGATTTTGCATTAACTTCAAATTAGATCCACGTGAGGACACACCCACGAGTTTATTATGAAAAATGCATTCCAAAATTTCCACCACTGCCAAACATCCATACCATATTTCAGTTCAATATAAAAAATACGAGTACTTACATGTGAAAGGTAATCCATGGCATTTTTTTTTGGAAGATCGATTAGCGCAACCTACAGCAACACATCCCGGCATTATGTGGATAAGCCACTATAATGTGATCGTGAGAATTATCCAGATATCAGAACGTCCTAAATTTAATTCCCCAGGTTATCTGTTAATGCAGTCGATAACCGTACAACTTTGCTATTTGTAAATAAAACTTTTATTCGATCCTGAAATAACTGAAACATGTAAACGCATGAGTCAACAGGCTCTCACACATGCAGCAGAACAGAATGTTTTGTACCAAGCAAGATGGCCGCTGTGTGGGCGGGGTCGCAGTTAATTGGCTTCACGGGAAACTGCTTAGGGCATCTCCTGTTGTATTCTAACCTCCTTGGTTTCTCTTTCATAACATGGCAGCCATTTTGAAATCATGCTATTGCCACAAAACAAAATCAAAATTGTTGTTCATGCAAAATTTAATTACTTCAAATTTTTATAAATGCTAGAAGGATAACTGAACTCTGTAAAAAAATATTTCTTTAATTCACTTCTGGGATACATTTGTATGGAATTAGCCGTACGTGAAATTCGCTAAATTTGTTGACTTCCATGTCAATACCATAACTATAAACTGTATGGTTGCGGTTTGAAAGTTGCTAATAATCTATTTTATAATTCTGTACCACAAATGATATGAAAATGCCTAATATTTATCAATTTTAATATCAGGTAATAGCAAATTGAAGTCATGTTTGTTATCACATTTTTTACTATAGAGTATATATACAAATATAAGGTCTATTTCGAAATCAGCCTAAACAATGAAGAGATTTGCAAAAAGAAATTAGCTAATTAATATATAGTCTCTATGTAAAATTAGCTTACCATAATCAACTGCAAGTTATCCTCAGTGGAGATCAGGTGTTAGTAATAAGCAGTTCAGTAAAGTAGCTTAACATAAGATATAAATATTTTATTGGCTGGCTTGTATTTAATTTGAAGCTTCAGGTTGTAGTTGTCAAGAGAAATGAACACTTCTAACACCTGGATCCAATTTGACAATTTTTTGTACATAATTCATAAACCAGTTGTTTCAAACATTCAGCGCACATATGTTCTTTTTAATTTTAACTATTTGTTACACATTTAATTTTTCACAGATGTCACTCAAAATTGAGATTTATTTACAGTCGTTCAAAAACTTCACTTCAAGAACTTTTAAGATAAGTACTTTTCCAAACTAAGTGAAAACAATTTCATTTCTTCCTTGCTCAGAGTATAAACTCTCCCAGTTGCAGTAACAGGCTCTACTTTTTTCAAAAGGGTCTCACCTGGCACATTCAATATATCACTCGGTTGTGGATAAAAAAAAAAAAAGGAGCTGGTCCCTTAGAAAGTAGGAAGCTTACTTTTACTAACTTGCAAGAATGCATGCAAGCCACCAAGAATCTTCATAGACTATAGTAACAAATCCAGTTTAAATTTTTGCTAAGTCTGTTGGTGTGATAGAGTCTATTTCTGTCACACGTTCAGTAAACTGATGTTCACTAAAGTAATAATGCTTAACAAGAAGCTGATTTTCAGAAATTGGACAAAAAGAATGAAGTTTTTGAGTACCCACGATCGCTTTAGATTCATTGAACCATGACAACAGTGTTCTTTCAACTTCTTCATACTCGTCAACTGTGCAGTACTGAAAGTCTATGCCTGGAATGTTGTGAACAGCAAAATCATATAATTGTTTTGGAGTCAAAATTTGGTCTTCATATGGCCTTTGTAAACTTCTTTAGCAGCAAGTCTTTTAACAGTACTGCCAAGTCCATCACATGCACTCTTGCCATGTGAAGTAGCAAAGAACTGCTACTCTGCCTTAATTCCAAAATCTGTTTTGTGGAGACAAATTGTGAAAGTTTTTCCTATTCTTATATTGTGATGACTGATGAGCTGCCATCAGAAAAGTATATAATTTTCTCAAGGTTGAAAGATAAAATTTGTTTTAGGACTGAAATCAATTTTCTTTGGAAAACATAAAAGGCAAATGTATTATGCTTCAAACAGTTTGAGATGAAAACATATTATAGATGAATTTGATTTTTCCCTTCTACTTATAATATACAATTAAAGGATGCAGTGTGGCTTGGTTACTGGTCCAGTGATATTCTGTTGTTTATGAGGCATGATTTAAGTAATCATTTCATTATTCCTAAAATAGATGTCAAAATATAAACAATATTATGCATTTATACCATAATAATTTTTTGTACAACCTATATTATTACTTTATTATTAAAATTGATAAATATTAGGCATTTTTATATTATTTGTACTACAAAAATTATGAAATAATTATTAACAACTTTCAAACCTCAACCACTAAGTTTTTCAGTATTAACATGGAAGTCAACAAATTTAGCAAATTTCGCGTACATTATTAATGCAAAAAAATTAATTTTCTTAGTAACCCATTGGCATCCCATTATGAAATTTGGCACACAAATAGTCAATTAATGTCTTTGAAACATACATTTTTTTACAAAAAAATTAAAAGGGGTGTTTTTTGAGATTTTCCAAAAAATTTGTTTTTGGGATTTTTAAAAATTACAAAATTCAAATATCATGGTCATATTACATACCAAATTAAAGCTCATTAAAAACAGATGAGAATGACACCAATTTGAGCTGTCTAGGTCAAATAGTTTTTGATCTACAGCTTTTTAAAAATGTTGTAAAATTTGTGCAATTTTTGCTTTTTTTAAAGTCAATAGCTCAAAAACTAAGAGCCTGAAAAAATCTGAAATTTCACAGTTTTTGTCAACTTTACTGGTACTACTACCACTGTACCTAAAATGATCAATTTCTGAGACGTCAAGGTTCAGACCATTGGTTGATTTGACACGGAATGACCCCCTTGAGAAGTAAGATGCTCTTGGAAACTAATACCTATTCCTATTTGAGACCTTTCCTTTCTACCTAACAATGTTTGCCAACACCTAGGATCTCAATTATATAGTGAAGTATTAATGTATCGTAACATATTACGCTTACAAAAACATTTTGAGAGAGAAAGTTGGTTTCAATTTGAACGATATTTTGTCCCATTTAAAATATGAACCTGTAGTAATAGTGCAGAAGAACGACTTCATATTGTCAATTCAAGTTGCTCTTCTGTGCTCCATGTGTCTAAAGTTACAATGTGTGTGTTCCATTGACTGATGTAGCAAGAAAAGACAGAAATACCAAAACATTCATTTCATTAGGAAATTGTAGTAAAACATATGAAGTTCCTTTGAAAGTGATCATAAGGGTTTGTAAGCTTTTCAGTTCCTTCCCTGAGAAAAAAAAAAAATATTCACTCTATTTTAATAAATTACCATCTTGGTGTCATTTTCAGAAACAATTATAGGGGTTGTCCACTCATTATACTCAAATGTAACCTATTTGCTTAGTTAAATTCTCACTTGTTTAGCATCAGTTCTAAAAATGACGCAGCAGTTTTATTTAGAAATTAGATGTATCAGTTTCATTCTTTTGTGTGGACTTTATGTATTTCTTGCAGTAATGACTAAGAAATTATGTTGTAGCCATTACCATTAGAAAAGGATTTTGTTTTGCACAGACAATCTTTTTCCTGTAATAAGTATGCAATACACAATACACACATACCTAACATTACTGAAGGTACAGGGTGATCGTAAACTCACGCAACCCAAAGTTTGAATTTTTATAAATTGTTGCTAAATCGTTATAATCATTCTTTCTGCCACTAGATGACACTACCATACTGTTAAGAAGTATCAGTGAAGCCGAGGTCAATGTGATGTGTACACTGTACAGGTTGTTCTTAGTGAAGTTTTGTTCGTTGTTGAGATGAAATGTCTTTTTCATAGACTCGGCGAGCATTGTTCATTCTGTAAAGTTATTTCGCAACTCGTTCATACGGATGTGTTGCCTAGGACTTTCGCAAGAAATTTCCGGGTACAGCAGTCCCCAATAAGTCCACTATATCACGATTAGTGCAGCGTTTTCGGGACACTGGATCTGTTGTGGATAAAAACGCTCCGGGGGACCCTCCATTTTGACTGACCATAAAGTGGATGATATAAAGCAAATACTGCAGCAGTCACCACGAAAAAGCCTCTGGAAACTCGCCATGCAATCGTTAATCTCATACGGTAGTGCTCATAAAGCTGTGAGATCATTACGTCTTCGTCCATATCCTATTCACTCAGTGCATGAACTCAAGGCCCCAGATGCAAGCAAAAGAATACACTTCTGCCGATAGTTACGCTCATTCCTTGAACAACGTGGAATACAGAGTCTGGATACAGTTTTCTTCAGTGATGAGGCCTGGTTTCACCTCGAAAGTTATGTCAATAGTCTGAACAATAAAATTTGGTCATGTGAAAATCCACATTTTTTTCTTGAAAAAGTTTGCATTCTCAAAAACTTGGAGTTTGGTGTGCGATATCGCGCCGTCGCATAGTAGGACCGATTTTTTTAAAAACTACTGTGGATAGTTCCGTCTACCAAGACATTATCACACAGTTTGTGGCACTCCTTGATGTCAGCGAACAACACTGTTGGTTCCAGCAAGATAATGCCACACGTTGGTTAGTTCCGTCATTTTTTTTGCGAGATTTTTCGCTGAACGCCCGATCTCCAAAGACCTGTGGTCTCCCAGATTCCCAGATTTATCGCCGTTCGACTTCTTTCTTTGGGGGTATCTCAAAGGTGTTGTGTATCACAATAATCCTCACACCCTGTATGAACTTAAAATGAACATCACATCAGTGATTGAAAACATCAGTGTGGAGGTGCTTCACAAGGTGTCATCAAACTTGATAGAAAGAGCATGTGTTTGCATTTGCGAACATGGAACCCACTTTGAACATATGTAATAATGAGGTTCCCCTTCTTTTGTTGTTATAAAGGTAGGATTGTAACCTATATTTGATGTTTATTTTTTTTAACAATTCTAATTAACTTCATTTTTTTTTTTTTTTTCTGGGTTGCACGACTTTATGATCACCCTGTCAGAGCTGCCAAGTTCCCAGTTTACCTGGATTCCATCCGATTTCGAAAATATTTTCCGGAAATCCGATTTTTCTGCAAAAAATCCGGTTTTGTGGTTTTCTTATATTTTTCCTTTTATTTATTTATTATGCATCAGGGTTCCCTATAGCGTGAGCAGACGCGCGTTTCCCCGAAAAGAAGTTTGAATTCGCGCAAGAAAAAATAAAGTGGCGCGCGAAATCGCCGCGCGCAGAAAGATTTCAATCGTGAGCTATTAGCATGGAAAATCTACGAAGGCGATGCCGTTTCAGATCACGTGTGCCAATTTCATGGCGTCACGGTACAATCCTATTGTTCAGTCACATATGCCGATTTCACGACGTCACGGTACAAGCCCAGTATTTCCCTTCCGGTCGTATATAAACGAATTACGGGATAATCCGCGTAGAGCCCGGGTGCTGGCCCCCGGTAGTAAAAAGGGTGTCTTCTACGTTGCTTCCGTGTCACTTTCCTATCGGGCACTCTAGCCCAAATCCCCTAGCTTCCTATTTCTAAGGGTTATTTAAGACCTGGGATCAGACACTCCCTTCCTAAAATCCTCTACATATGATCATAATCCGCATAGAGTACAACGATACGAAAGCCCAAGCGCTGCTAAGGGTGCCAACCATTACGGTTTCGGCCACATGATAACCGAATTACGGACAGGTTGGAAGAATTGTGGATTTCAATGTACTTCGTAAAAGTTTTGAATTTTGTGTCCTTTTTTGTTAAAATCACGGTTTAAACTACGATCGCATTTTGCGAATATATTTCTATTTTTTTTTGCACAAATGCGAAAACTATTAATTGGTCCCGTTCCTAAGTAAGCGCCCTTTGAAATTCAGATATTGGATACATCGGTAAAGCCAATATCGGTCGGATATGGGGTGAAGAACGGCCAAAGGATATTGGATGCATTGGCAAAGCCGATATCGGGTGAAGAACCACAAGGTGATATTACATAATATTTCGGAAAAGCCGATATAGGTGCAATGACGTCCGCATACTTGCCAAGTATTCTGGATTTCCCGAAAGTTTTACGGAGTTTTGGGTAGTTTTACGGTCGGAAGATAGTTTCTTCTGGATTTTCGCCAAAATGGCTTGTAAATTTTTTTTTTTACTGATGGAAATTGATATTGTTATTGTCGCTTAGTGTAAACTCCTGCTTTTGTTTTATTATGATCTCATAGCGATTGAACCTTATGTTATCTCATGTTTCTAGCTGGAAGCGATTGCACACCCCTAATTGCACCAAAGTGCGAAATTTTGTTTAATTCTGCACCGTGCAGAGTTCGCCAAAATGCGTAATTACACGTCTGGTACGCATCAAAGAGTATGTTTACGCATCGAAATTTTACCAGCGGGTAAAAATACGCATCGGGATGGTATTTCGTCTTTCAAAAACTGAAGTAACCGAAATAAAGATTTCCATAATCATAATTTATTTTTCCTGCGATGTTGCCTCTGTCCAGTATTGTTGTTATACATCACTTTATTCCAAAAATATTTGTATTTTAGTTGGAAAATGGAGGGAAAATTTCCGAAAACGGAAATTCGACGGCGCAAACATTTCCCTGTAATCTTTAGGCATGAGCGTGCAACAGCTTCGAGAAATTTCTCCTTTTCCGTCATAATATTAGTTTTCCTCGAGATCGATGCATAACTGAACAGAAATTTCGGGGCAATTGGTAGCGGAGGAGAATATTTTTCGCTGCAAACTTTCAAAACTTTCGAAAACGGAAGTGAGACGCAGTGAAGGTTTCTCTCATAATCGTAATTTCATTTTTCACGCAATGTTTCCTCTGCCTCGTATTGTTGTTAAATATCATTTTATTTTATAAATATTTGTATTTCAACTTGAAAATGGAGGGAAACTGTCCGAAAACAAAAATTGGACGTAACAAAGATTTCTTCCGTAATTGTATCCCCCCCCCCTCCAACGATGTTCTGAACATGTATCCTGTATTCTTAAATATCCCCCCCCCCGTAAAATAAGGTTTCCATTTCAGCTTGACAAAGACGGGGGGGGGATAAATGTTTTTCTTGTAATTGTAATTCTTTTTCCTGAAAACGAAAGTGAAGAAGCTGAAAAATTTTAAGAATTGATGCATGGTGTTCAAAAGTATTCATATTCTCAAAGTTACACTATTCATCCTTTATCTAAAATAGCGCTATCGTGCATTCGTGATAGATAAAATTGTCATCCAAGGGCATTAAAAAAAGTCACTGTCTTGTCATTGCTTAAATGAAATCAAGTTATTTCTAAAATTGCATCATTCAATTCAAAAAAAAAAAAAATTCAAAAGCTTGAAAATCATCACAATTTCTGAACTCCATCTACGAGTGACTGATACAGAAAAATAATTGAATACAAGTATCATCAAACATACTGTTAGCACATCCCATACGCTACCGCTCTCCCCTAATAATAGATAATAATAAATTAACAGTTCTGGTACTGTCTCAAATGTTCTTGATTTTATAGTAAATCTTGATTTTTGCAAGCAATCTTCTTGATTTGGGAAAATTTGATTTGGGGGGGGGGGATTGTGGTAACAAACTTTGATAATCATTGCAAGCGAGTGAGATGCATGCTGCTGTCTTTGCCATGCC
The DNA here is from genome assembly GCA_039090855.1 of Macrothele yani. Classification (NCBI taxonomy): domain Eukaryota; kingdom Metazoa; phylum Arthropoda; class Arachnida; order Araneae; family Macrothelidae; genus Macrothele; species Macrothele yani. The sequence continues at coordinate 49,077,094 of CM077013.1, read as the reverse complement.
TAGAAACCAGTTCAACAGGTGAAAATATTGCCAAACTTGTGTCTGAAGAATTTCAGTATCATGGTATTCCGTGGATGAACTGTCTTGCCTTATGTGATAAGACTCCTGTTATGGTGGGGAGAAAAATTGGTGACTCTCTGAAAAAAATAGTGTCTATCACTCTCTAAAAATGAAACTCATTAACAAGGTTTGTGTTAATCTTATTTTATACTTAAATACTAATTTTTTTTAAAAATATTTCTTGATTTGTATTAAATTATTAACTGTAATAAAAAAATACAGAAACCTATAATATATAATTTTATTATTTATAAAGTGTAAATACGCGCCGCTGAACGCACTTTGATGTCCCGGTTTTTTATTTTGAAATGTTGGCAGCTCTGATATTTGTTCTTACTATAACACAATGGAAAAGTTCCTCATGAGAAAGAGGAAGCATTCTACTGACGATTCTGCAAATTCGGCATCGAGTGCTACAATTTTAAACAGTGAAATATTGCCTGAGAAATGTAGTGAAGCTGTTCCTGCTGTACCTCTAACTAAATAAAAAAAAATCTTAACTTTCAAGAGAAATGGCGCAAAATGTACGACTGGCTTGAAGTCGAAACCGACGAAAATAAAACAATTTTGCTGTTTTGTTCATTTTGCAAGGTGTCATCAAAACCAGCGTTATTTGCAAAAGGTAAGTTAATGCCATTCATTATTTTATCAATGTATAAATGGTCTGCTTTTTCTCATCTGAAGAACTCGTTTCTAAAATTTGGCTCATGCTTGTATTGATACTGAGAATTTTTTTTTTTTTTTTATCCTGTCGTAATTTTTGGGCCAAAAGCAACGGCCCATACAGTGTTAAAGTGATTTTTTGTTTTCGACGTTGTAATAAAGGTCCTTGTGTTTATTTTATTATTCATTGTTGTGAAAGTAGCCAATTCGCTCAAACGCTTTTGGGATGGGAAGTAAATATCCTCATCGGTGTCATGCAAATTTGTTTTGAAGTTGTTAGACAACTTCAAAGATTTTGAAGATTTGAAATGCCTGTTGAGTGAATATCCATATATATTTATTCTGCTAAAAAATAACTATGCTAGTTTTAAAATTGCAGATGTTGCAGAACTTTTTATCTGCAGGTATAAAGATGTGTATCCAAGCACAGTGTTGTTGTATGAAATTGCTTGGGTTGTGCCAATAAGTTCTGCATCAGTAGAACGTTCTTTTAGCACACAAAATCGAATAAAAGATAAATTTCGCAACAGACTGAAAGAATAAACTTTAAAAAATTTGATTCGAATATCAGCAGCTAATGTAACACTAGAAAGCTTTCCATTTCACAAAATTGCTGAAATATTTAATGACAAAATTAGAAGATATGATAAAATATTTATATTATTTTTGTGTTTGTTCGTTTTTTTTTTTTTTTTTTGCCATAAATGTAGTATTTTTCTCTAAGTTTATGATTGTTTAAAATTCACCTCTGATTTTTCAAAATCACCCCCAGAAAAAGGCCTGGGGGACATTTTCACCCCTGATCCTGGAACCCTGGTGAGAACCCTGATGCATGGTATTTTTTCCCCTCAATGATATCAGCGATCATTTTTCTCCAGTGTCAACGCTGGCTGTGGGAGTCGGTAATGAATGGAGGCAAATGTGTTTTTGCTAATCCACGGCACTTCAAGCGCCCAGGTCATGAGCCCAGCGAACGGTAGCAAGAAAGTCAGTTGCTTGGAAAGTTGAAGTACTGCTTTATGACGTCATATCCACGGCACTTGTGCGGTACCTCGTGCAGGGATGGGAATTCTGCGCCAATGTGCACTAAAATAAAAATCTTGTGCCATCTTGATACAAAAGGCAGATTTTGTGCCATTGTCCTCCAGAACCGCTGTGCTCCATCGTCATCGTCGGGACTTCGTTACAGTAAATTCTCTGTACACTCCGTTCCGTTTGACACTGAGTAAGACCGTGCGGTGGGAAGAAGAATAAGAGACTCCAAGTACTACGGATTTTACATAGCGACTATGGAAATCGTCAGCCCGCTATGGACTACGGAAAGCATCGAGTATGCTATGAAAATCATTTAAAAATTTTCCAACTTTATTTTTTTTCTCTGCCTGATTATATTATTATTTTTTGATTTATTCTCTGTGTGTGTGTGTGAGTGAGAGATCATTTTCCTCGTTTTTAATATCTTTGGTAATAGTGAAAAGGAGCGACTTCGTATTTTTTTAAGAATTTTTTCTAGCAAAATGCATGTTTCCCTGTTTCTAATACATATTTCTTCAAAACTAATTTTGAAGAAATATGCAGAGCAATCGTTTTCACCCTTTTCACTTTCATTGAACGAAATTAATATTTTAGATTGGTATTTAATCTGTCAGTGGTGGAATTTGCGCCGTTTCTGTGCCCCGTAAAATAGTTTTACTGCAGAGTGAGCAACGCACTCGATTTTTTCACATTTGAGTTTCCTTAAAATTTGTGTTTTTCAATTTCTTACAGTCATACACGGGAATCTTCCATGGATACGTGGAATTCTGCTTTTTGTGTCATCATTTGGGTCTTTCTCGATATCGATACAAAACTAAGAAGCTTTTTTGGAGAGGGAAGGGGAGGTCTTAAATCTATAATATAGTATTATTATAAAACCGATATATTATTATCATCATCATCCTCATCATTGTCAACCATTGTCAATCCACTGCTGGACAAAGGTCTCCTCAAGTTTCCTCCACAACGGTCTGTCTTGTGCCAGTCTCCTCCATGACACTCCCGCATACTTTCGAATTTCATCCACCCATCTCCCATATGGTCTTCTTCTGGGTCTTTTCCTGTCCGTTGGAATCCAATCTAAAATTTCGGCTGTCCATTGATGGTCTGTCCTTCTGGCAGTATGTCCAGCCCATTGCCATTTCAGGGATTTAACTCTGATCATGATGTCTTCCACTCTTGTCATTTTTTGGATCCACAAGTTCCTCTTATTTCTCCTGCTTACACCAAGCATGCACCTCTCCATGCTGCTTTGAGTTGTCTGCAGCCTTTGTATGTCTCTTTTAGTTAAGGTCCATGTCTCTGCACCATACGTAAGCACTGGAAGGATGCATTGATCAAACACTTTTCTTTTAAGACATAATGGCATATTGCTCTTGAAAATTATGCTGTTTCTTCCAAAAGCTCTCCAGGCAAGTTTTGTACGCCAATTAATTTCTTTATCAATGTTACCCTCACTTGATATCTGCTGTCCAAGATAAATGTACATGTCTGTTATCTCCAGCTTTTCTCCATCAATCGATAAATCTTCATTTCTTGTAAAAGCCTTGAACATCACTTTTGTCTTCTGAAAGTTCATTTTTAATCCCACTTCTTTACTCTTGTCAGCAAGTTCCTGGATCATACTCTGCAGATCTGATGAGGTAGTTGCAAAAATGACTACGTCGTCAGCAAAACGAAGGTGGGTTAGATAATCTCCATTAATTTTTATCCCTTTGTTTTCCCAGTTCAGTGATATCAAAATAGCGTAAAATACTAAATATAGATATATTTTTTAAGTTAGGTGCACAATTTAATTTTTACGTACACCTGTGCGCCTGCTTAATTTGAGCACTGCTGTAAAGTGACAGTAAGTATATATCTGCTGCAATGTATGGCCAGGTAGCATATATCCATATAAAGAAAATTTGTACTTTTTACATATCTACTAAAATATTTTTAAATTTTACTTTTCATTACTGATTAGAGTATTTTCGATAGATACTGAAAGGCTGTGCTAGTAACAGTTTTATTGATAATAAATTTTTAGTCACTTAAATCAAAAGAAAAATAAGTCAAAAGTGCTCTACATAATTACTCGATTGCTCTGTAATGCTAAATTTGAGGAGCAAAATTGCTCCCCACAAAATTTTAATTGTACAAGGAGTGTTCAAATGAAAAGGTACGAAACGACACTGTGGGTATAAATGAAGACTTTGTTCAAAGTATACACCATAGGCCGTAGCACAACGATCCCATTGATTAACGAGCCGAAGGATTCCTTGTTTCCCGAATTCCTGTGGCCGTGACGAGACCCAGTCCTGCACAGCATCCTTGAGTTCGTCGTCCGAGTGGAAGCGCTTCCCTTTCATATGTTTTTTCAGAGGACCAAACACATGAAAATCGCAGGGCGACATGTCCGGGCTGTAGGGCGGATGGTCAAGCTGCTCCCACTGGAACTTGGCCAGTTCCGCGTGTGTGACCCTGGAGACATGTAGACGCGCGTTATCATGGAGCAGAACCACACCCTCCGCAATGAATAGCGGCCGGTTTAACACCTTCTGCTGTAAGAAATCGGATAACGCCTCGCTTCCCCTCAATCGTCGAATTTTGCAATGTGAACGCCATCCTGTCCTCACATGCACTGCCGTGTCAATTGGACGGCGCTCTTTATAAGAGCCTCCGCTCTCTCCTGCGCATGCTCCGATCCACGCCGGTGACTCCAATCGCATCCCTAGATGTGTCGCTACGTTCTCCCATAGCGGCATAGGCAAATATGTTAACGATTACGTTCTTATGACGTTTCGTACCTTTTCATTTGAACACCCCTAGTATTTCACCCTGATTCTTTCGCAGCCATGGAATGGATAATGCAATTAAAAATTTACAATGTTTACAGTTCTCTCTTCCCCTCCCCCTCTGAATTCAAGAAATTTGATAGAAGAAAAGGTAATGCATATTTTATTTGGCACTGATGCTAAATTCACGTAATGAACAATATTTTGAAAAGTGGTGTAGTAAGCACAAATGAAAATATGGAAGTAATAGGACATGTAATAGGGGTATTGTTATTTTTGTGGTGTAGTAAGCACAAATGAAAATATGAAATTGTACAGAATTTTTTAACCTAGTTTATGAAATTAGAATAAAAAAATTAATGCCAAAGTCAAAATAGACATAAGCTTAAGGTAGAAAACAAAGTATTCATTAATCTTTGGTGAATCCTCAGCATTGTGCAAGGCTCCAAGAAGCAACTTGCCAAGTGGCTTGGCAGTTAGTCGTATGTGAGCCTGGGGGAATTTGACGCCGCTGTGGTGCAGTGGTAGCATTTCCGGCATGTAACTGGAAGACCCTGGGTTCGATTCCCAGTGGCGGCCAGTGAGAATTTTCTGTGACTCACTTATAAAAGTGGAAAAAGCGATGACTTTTCTTTGACAAAGTATTCATGTATGTATGTCTTACATTAAGAAATTAGTGTAACCTATAATTTCGTGGTTCTTTTTTCCTCTTTCTTTTTGAAGGCATTCAAAATTTTACAATAGTGTTTAACTTTTTGAAATTTCTTTTATATGTTTTTAGGGCCATCCCATAAAAAAAAAAAAAATGTGTAACCGAGGCTCCTTTGTAGTGTTTGAATTCTAGAAATGCAGTCAGAACTTTTAACCCTGTATAGGTGCTTATATTTTTTGTTTTACTCCCCCTCAGAAACTCTACAGAATACAAAGCCAAAGCTTCAGACATTTGTGAAATATGCTAGAGTAGAGCTAGCTCCTCCAAAAATGTCAGAAATACCACAGGTTGCTGCTGGGTTCAGACAAGTGATGAGATCTGCTAAGACAGGAGCGTGGAAACAGCTTTCAGTAAAGGTAAGTATTGCACCATTTTTCTTTCTTTTCCAACTTTTAAAGAGTCTGTAATATGACTTTATGTACCTATAAGTAGAGCAATTGAAATTATATTTATAGCTCAGGCCAGGTGAAGAATAGTCATAAACACTATCTTTCCAATCAATTGGCTTTAAATTAAAAGGAAAACTGTAAAATTAGGTAGTACTTAATAAAAATTTTTATCAGCTTAAATGTTTTAAGTTACTGTCTAGATTATGATCTTCATTGTTCACAACTCAGTCTTAAACGAAGGCGGTTAAAATAGTTCCCATCTGCACACTATTTAATTCCATTCTTGAATTCTAAACACATTTATCTGTTGTCTGATATATCTTATTAAATTATTAGATCCCAAAGACTAAGGTTCTTTTCAGCACATCTTTTATATAAAAAACAAACAAACGTATACAGTGATATCATTTTGTCTGCCTTTGTACTCAGCTGTGGACACCATATCTCTGCAGCTATTAGTCCATTTTGAAAGTTTCATTTTGTATTAGGAAACCTGAAATGTGAAAACAGTGACCCCCTTGCTTTTACAGTCAATTTCTGATGCATAACTTTGCCACTGGAGGACGCGAATGCAGATGCCACAGAATTCAAAATACATCTTATTCTATATCTTTCAGGGGTGAAAAAATTCCGCCTTTTTGAAAGTCATCTGGAGAGTTTGTAAGATCGATGCAGAAATGTAATAATTGCAATAAAACTAATTAGATCAGTATAAATATGGGATTGACATTATTGGTTTGATGCAAACACCTTGACTAAAATAAAACTTATTTGTTCCTAAAGAAATGTTAGATAATTTTATTGGTTTTATATATGCATATATGATGCTTAGGGTAGTTAATAAATGCTGAAAGGTTCATTATTTTTGCATATTCCAATGTGGGAAAAGTTCAGCCTTTTTCTACCATGACCACTTTCATGCTTGATCTTTGCTTCTAAATATCTGATCGAAAAAAAAATAATTTTTTTTCCTCGTCAGTACCATTTATTATGAAGACTATTTTGTGTAGTGTTTCTTCTCCATTTAATGCACAGTTTTCCCCTACCTAGGGGTGTAAAGGTAAATTGTAATTTTTTTCCAAATCTCAGCTTATAAAAGTTCGATTTGAAATATATTTTTTTCTGCCAGAGTTTCTGATGTGAAATGTTCTGCATATAGTTTCTAATTTTGGTGAAGAACTGTTTTGCCACTGGGAAGTAGAAGTGTATATTTATTTTTCTGATGTATTTTCAGCAATATCTGTGGTTCTGAAAACTTGACTCAAAAAATTCCTTTGCAGTCAGATGCCACTCACCATAAACAATCATTTGCACGTATATTCTGTTTAAAATAATGCACAATTTTTCTTCCAGGGACATAGATTACATCTTATTTTTCTTGATATCCCTGCTTCTAACAGTCCGATTAAAAAAATTAATAAATCTTGCTTTGTCAGAAAGCATGCCTTGTGCAAAATGTTTTGCACATAATTTCAAACTTTCCTTGATACACAGGTTTGCTACTGGAGGGCAGAATTCATCTTTCTATTTATTGCATATTGTAGCAATATCTGTGTCTAAAATCCTGATAAAAAAATTCATTTTTAGTTCGATATTACCAGAGTAGCAGAATGTAGACGTGCAAGTGTAAGCTGTATGTGGATAGTTTCCAAATTATTATTGGCAGATTTTGCAGATAGTTTTTGCTTGTAGAATGACAAAAAATAATAATGTTATTCACATGAATTAAAATACTTACTCAAGGCTTTACTCATATTAATATACTTAATTCTATTTTAACTTGAACTTTTTGTTTTTGTATGTATTACATCCAATATTCAAAAAATTATGAATTATGTTTGTGATACCATCTGACAAAAAACAACAACAACGTAGTCTTTGTTTGCGATGCTGTTTTGTTGTAAGAATCCTTTTCGTACAGAACACTTCAGTGTCTGCTTGAAAAACACTTCATAATGAAAAATTTAAGTTCCCTTATTTTCACTTTTTTTCTACAGGCATTCTCTCTTTGAGGGATTTAAAAATATGTAACACAAAATTAGACTACCTTGCTTTTTCATTTTGAGCAGTGCTTTTCAGGCATGAACTCTAGTGCGATGCACAAAATGTGTTACCACCAACAGTAGTATCAAAAATGAAGACCTAGTCATTTTTTTTTTTTTGGATGTTATCACAAACAAAAATTAAAAAGTGTTAAGTGGTTAATGACATTTTCATACACCAAGTGTTGAAGTATGAATAAGTTTTTCTAATTCTTACAATCTCCCTAAAAATCATTCCACAAGAGATTGGCACAGCACAAGAAAGCTGTGGTATGTTGAATGTTAACACAATTAAAGGAGTTTCTTTTTCTTTTAGAAACATGTCAAGTATTTTGGAAACTCATCTTTAATCACATTGAGAAATTTTTCTATGTCAATACTGAATGCTCTGTTAACATATGTTTCTACACCTATTTGTGAGATCTGAATTATAACAAAATGTTTTCTTTTAGGAAGCTTGGCTAAACACCCTTGTGGCCATGGAAATTGCATTTTGTTTCTTCATTGGGGAATGTATTGGAAAGGGAAGTCTTTTATCATATCAAGTGTAGTTTCAAGGCCATAGTCATGTACATCTGTTTTGGATTAATTATTGATAGACTTACTAATGTAAGAATATTCCTTAATGTTGGATAGAAATAAATGATCTTTAATACCACATACAAGAAAAATGTCATGATTTTTTCGTTGTGTTTTTTTTTTTTTTTCTTTCTGCTTTTTCTTTACAATGGTTTTCTTACATTCGAAGTAGAAAGATTAAAAAAAAATAATAATGTGCCAAAAATGGAGCCAAATGAAAGTATGGCATTAATAATGTTTCCTCCCACTTGGCATTGCTAAGAGCATTGATGGGGTGAAATTTAGCTTTTGTGCACAGGTCAAGTGTAAAGAACATCATCAGAGCCTATTTGTTATTATTATTATTATTATTTTGTTTTTCAGTATCAGCAGTGTTTTAAACTAAAGATAATGCTAAGTGATGTATATGAGATGTGTTCAAGTTATAGGGTCTGCTCATTTCTTTTCTTCACAAAGTATTCATGGTGGAGAAATGAAACTTAGAAATTTTTTGACATTACCTCTTAGAAGTTCCACTCCTTTTATTTAGGTTTATTCTCCCTCAAGATAATAAAGACTTCCTTTGTAGACATGTTAAACCCATTGATAAATGGTAGAAGAGGCTGCTGCTGATCCAGTTGAAATCTATTATGAAGTTCATATTCCATTGTTAATAACAACCAAAAGTCACATAGCATGAGGTCTGCTGAGTTTGGGCAAATTGGACAAGCCAAATTTCATGAAAAAAAAAATGTTTCACTCGAGCAGCATGATATATATATTTTTTTAGTATCACCACACTTGGTACTGGCATCTGATTAACAAAATATCATTCAAATAACCCCACAAGAAAAAAATTCAATGGGGTCGGTCACATGTCGGGTAATTGGGAAGGACATGCTGTTCAACCATCACACCCAATCCAAGACAGAACGGACTAAAAACACTCCAGTGTGGCTGACTGCCATCAAGTTGAAACACAATCAGGTTGAAGATGATTCAGTTGAGATATCATGACTAACTCAAGGTGATCCTGTTACACAATGGTAATGACATTCTGTTTAACAAAAGAATTGGGGGAAATGGAAGCATCAAATGACTGTGTCATAAAACAAACTGTACCACACATTCACTTTTGGACTGTTGTGAACATTTTTTCACAGCCCATGAGAATTCATGAAACCCTATGCATTCACACTATGCTGGTTTATCTTTGCTGATGTATGAAAAGTAGCTGACATCGCTAAAACACCTTATCCAAATAATCAGCATCAGTTTTTGAGCCTCTCTAGCATGGTAATTATGAATGCTGTATGTTCAGAAACTTGATACGCCTCAAATGTCAGCACAAGTTGAATATTATGAGCACAAAGATTGTTGTCTTTTGTTCAAAATGTTATGGACTGTTAGCTTCAATAACTAAAAGTTTCATTTACACAGAGAGAATTTAAATTTTATTGCCAGGTTCCTCTTGTAGTTGCCAGTTATTAAATTAAAATCTTTTCCTTGTGTATTTTGTAAGTTTACTATTTTTAATTAAATTGTTGAAAATACTATTTATAATTTTTGAAGTTCATTATGGAACTTTTTTCTGAAAAACTTTCTTTAATTATTTTTTTTTGTTTTTATGAGGTGCATGGTCCAATATTTTAATATTTTACCATAAAGTTTTCACACACATTGCTGCACATTCAATTGTAATGTACTTATTTTGTCCTAATTGGAATCTATAATGTTCTAATAATTATTTATTGTTTTATTAATTTTTCTTTAAATTATCTTATTGTATTGTTATCATAATTTGTGGGTTTGCAACAAGTTTTCTGCTTCAATGGTTGGGTACGCAGATACATTTTATTTTTATACAACTCTGCCTGCAACATCCACACAATGCATATGTAAAATCATTGGAGTGTTTAGGTGAAGAAGCTGCTGATCAACATTTACAATTATTTTAACGGTTGGCCTGCACGTTGGGAAGAGTTTGAAGAAATCCAATCTAAATATAATGTTTGGGTTCCACACCACAAATTTTTGAAACTTGCAACAACAAGGTCACTTACCTTGGGGCCTTCAGCCAACAGGATTTTGGAGCAGTGGGATATTATTCAGTTCTATTTCTTTAAACACATTCCTCTGAGAAAAAATTCTGCTGCTCTTCAATGCAGATGCTACAAGACTGTTGTGAATGCCTTAAAGAAAACTTCAATAAAAGCTGAACTTCATTTCATTATTTCATCAGCAGAACTATTCATGAAGTTCACACAATGTTTTCAGTGCCAAGCACTCGTGATCCACAAATTGCATGAAGAAATAGGGAACGTTCTTCAGACCTTTATTGCTTGTGTTTTGAAGACTGCTGTCATTAAAAAAAATCACTAATTTTTCTAAAGTTGATCTTGAACTGTTTACAGTTGGTAATCTGCTTCCTCTTAAAGAACTTGTCATTAATGAAAATTTTGCAGGCAAGCTTTCTAAACTGAAAGAAAGTGATGAGTTGTTTCTGAAAGAAGCTCAAGAGCACTATATTACCTCTTGTAAGCATGTGAGGGAAAAGACTTGCTTATCAAATGGATCACTTAAAAATTTTAGACTTTTAGACCAAAAAGAATGAATGAATGATAGAAGCTGCAGAGACATATTCAAAGTTGCAAAAATTATGCCATTTCATGTTCAGCAGTATTATTTGTTAGATAAGTGGAAAATTTTGCAACTGCAAAAGATGATACAGCATTTGAAAACAAAATTATTGATGATTAATGGCAACAACACATCTCAAAAAGGGACTCATTATCAAAAGATATGAAGTTTCCAAATGCTGCAAAAGTCATAAAGGTAGCTCTTACTTTGTCACATGGAAATGCTGACATAGAGAGACAATTTTTCATTTCTAAGCATATCTTAGGAGAAGATAAATCAGCAATGACTGAAAGATTCAATTCCAATTAGTAGTTCTAATTCTGACTATTATATAGCTCTAATCATTCTACTATTCTCTTTTACGTGCGATATTTCAAAGTAACTTGTACAAAATTCTAGCGGATAATGCTTACCTTGGCATTCCTTTCTAGCGATGGGAACATTTCACGCACGTGTTTTCTAGTCTTTGTTGATGTTATTGTCCTAAAGTCCGTTGTATGCGATGACTGGCTTTACTTCTCACACTTTTCGCTGGGTATACTCATTGGATCTTTGCCTTAGGATTCAAACACATCAATTTTTACTGTTCTTTATACTCGAAATTTTCGCCCATCCTCTGGGCATCCTCAGGAGCGTGGTGACTTTACCACCGATGTTTGTGGTTAACTTCGCACTAATGGAGTCCGATACTCCTTGTTGCCATTCGTCGGATATACTTTCCTGGATATATTTCGTTATCAAGCCCGGCTGGCGCCATCTATGTTTCATTAGAATAACTTTAAAAAAAAATTTTTTTTTTTATTTTCTTCTCCTATCCTGGTTTTCTTGTCTTTTTTGCCGGTTTTTCTTTTGTTGGTGTTTTTCTTGTCTTATTAGTTCTTTCCACAGGCCCGATAATGTGCTAGGGTCGTTCTGGTTACATACCCTTGCTTTATTTTTATAGATTAATATTGCTTCTTCCCTCCTCATTTGCCTTTCCGATTTTTTATTCTTTTTAGCATTTTAATTTCATCGAATTTTGGGAATGTCCGGTTTTCCATGCAGAATTGCACTAAAGCAGTTTTGGCTTCTTTTTTTTTTTTGCCACTTAGATATGTGTTGTTTAAGTCTTTTTTTTAATCTGTTTTTCGTACTTCCAATGTACGATATTTTGGGTATGTGTGCAATTGGAATTTGGTAGGTTCCTGATTCTTTTAGCATTTTTCCCTCTGTTTTTTTGTTGACAGTCATACTTTTCACGGTGTGCACTGAGCTTCCTAGTTGTAAGTCATATTTAGCACAGTGCCTATTGATTTTTTTACTCACTCCTTCCAAGTATGGGAAAGCTCCAATGTATTTCAATTTTTTATTCCTCATCTTCCTTTGGTTGTGCACTTCTTGGCCTTCATTACTCTGAGTCATATGCTTTTTACTCTCATGTATCCATTTATTTATTAGCTTGCTTGGGTACCCATACTCTTGTGATATTTTTGAGATAAACTCTAGCTCTTGATTTTTTAGCCTGTTGTTAGATGTGTGTGTGTGTACGCTCGCCGTATCAAGTTTACTATGCTGTTTTTTTTATGTATCACTGGATGGTGCGACGAGTATGGTATCAGCACAGGTATGTAAGTTGCTTTTCTGAACACAGAGTATTCAAAACTATTTTTGTTTTTCTTTAGTTGAATGTCCAGGAAGGATGGGCGATTATCTTCTTCAAACTCAATAGTTAGCTCTATGGTGTTACAGATTTTGCTAAACTGCTGTGCTAGATCTTGTAGCTCAGCTTTGTTAGGTTTAGACATTATAATAATGTCGTCTACATATCGAGCATAAAAGTATTGGTTTTTCAGGTAGATTTTGAATAATTTCTTTTTCGAGGTACGCCATAATCACTTCTGCGTATAATGCCGATAATGGGGATCCCATAGGGCCACCTTGCGTTTGTTTAAATACATTTCCTTCAAAATGGAAGAAAAGGCCAGTGCGACATGAAGGCAGAGGGTGCTAAGAATCCCCGGAGGACCGGACTAGGCTGCCATCTGATGCTGACCTTGGCAACGTACAATGGACGCTCCCTATCTTCTGATTCAAGGCTTCTTGAATTGGAAGAGGAACTACAAAGGATCAAGTGGGACATCGTGGGGCTAAGTGAGGTAAGGAGAAAAGGAGAAGATCTCATTGAACTGAAAAGTGGACATCTCTTCTACTATCGTGGGACAGATACTGGCAGAACTAGTGGTGTTGGATTTATAATAAACAAGAAACTGAAGGATAAAGTTGTAGAAGTTGAAAGTTCCTCTGACAGAGCTGCACGACTCGTTATCCAACTATCGAGAAGATACCAGGCTCAGATTATTCAAACTTATGCACCCACCACAAGTCATCCTGAAGAAGAAATTGAAGAATTTTATGAGGAAATTTGCCATCTAAACAATAAAGGTAAGCAGCACTTGAAAATAATTATGGGAGATTTCAATGCAAAAATAGGGCAACGGCAACAGAATGAAACTTCAGTAGGTAAATTCGGTCACGGCAACAGAAACCAGCGTGGAAATACTCTCGTTGAGTTTGCAGAGGCAGAAGGGTTTTTCATCTTGAACTCCTTCTTCAAGAAAAAGCCACACAGGAAATGGACATGGAGACATCCAAATGGGACGACACGTGAAATTGATTTTATTATGTGTAACAAAAAATTTGTCATAGAAGACTGCAGTGTGCTAAACAAGTTCAACACAGGTAGTGACCATAGATTGGTGAGATGTAAGATGCACCTCAACACTAAACTTGAACGTGGCAAGCTCATAAGACAAACAAAATCTATTGACATAACCAACCTTAAAAAACACCATAATACCTTCAAGTTGGAACTGAAGAACAGGTTCTCTGCTTTAGAAGGCCTAACATCGGAAGAAGTGGACATCTCTGAAGTTAACAGAAAAGTAACCAAAGCTCTTATGGAAACAGCAACAAAATTAGCTGGGTCTAAGAACAAGTTGCATGTAAATAAATTATCAGGAAAAACGAAAATGTTGATACAAAAAAGAAGAGAGATGAGGACAACTAAAGAAGATGTGACTTCCAAAGTGGAATATATAGAGCTATGCAAGACAGTACGAAAAAGTATCACTGAAGACGTAAGAAAATTCAACTGTGAACTAGTGAGGAAAGCAATTGAAAACAACCAAAGCCTAAAGATAGCAAAGGGACATCTCAGTAAGGGAAGAAAACAGATTATGGCACTGAGAAAAGAAGATGGTTCTGTAACAAGAAATAGAGGCGAAATTTTGACTAGAGTGAAAGATTTCTACTCCAAATTATATGAAAGGGATGATACATGCACTCCAGACATTATGAAAGATACCAGTACCAGAGTTCCTCCAGTCCTTCCAGCAGAAGTTGCACATGCAATCAAGAACATGAAGCGAGGAAAAGCTCCAGGAGAAGATGGAATTACTGTAGACATCATACAAGAAGCAAGTGGAGAAATCGAAACAGTACTCGCCCAAATTTTCACTCGATGCCTTAATGAAGGAAAGATTCCTGAGGATTGGAACACCGCTACAATGATCCTGCTACATAAGAAAGGTGACATTGAGGATCTCGGAAACTACAGACCTATCAGCCTCCTATCAGTAGTTTATAAAATCTTCACTAAAGTTCTTTCACACCGCTTGAAGGTAACACTGGACATGGCTCAACCGAGAGAACAAGCTGGATTCAGGAGTGGCTACAGCACAATAGATCATATCCATGTGCTGAGAGAACTAATTGAAAGAGCGAGGGAATATGAACTTCCATTGTGCATGGCTTTTATCGATTATGAAAAAGCCTTTGATTCGGTGAAACCATCAGCAGTTACAATGGCTCTGAAAACCTGCGGTATTGAAGATGCATACATTAATATTATTAATAACATCTATGAAAATGCAAGTGCAAAGATTAGGCTGTTTGAAAATACAACACACATAAAAATTGGAAAGGGAGTGAGACAAGGTGACACCATATCTCCGAAGCTCTTTAATGCCACATTGGAGGGTGTTTTTCAGTCACTGAGCTGGGAAAACAAGGGGATAAAGATTAATGGAGATTATCTGACCAACCTTCGTTTTGCTGATGACGTAGTCATTTTTGCAACTAGCCCATCAGAGCTGCAGAGTATGATCCAGGAACTTGCTGACAAGAGTAAAGAAGTGGGATTAAAAATGAACTTTCAGAAGACAAAAGTGATGTTCAATGCTTTTACAAGAAATGAAGATTTATCGATTGATGGAGAAAAGCTGGAGATAACAGACACATATGTTTATCTTGGACAGCAGATATCAAGTGAGGGTCACATTGATGAAGAAATTAATCGGCGTACAAAACTTGCCTGGAGAGCTTTTGGAAGAAACAGCATAATTTTCAAGAGCAATATGTCATTATGTCTTAAAAGAAAAGTGTTTGATCAATGCATCCTTCCAGTGCTTACGTATGGTGCAGAGACGTGGACCTTAACTAAAAGAGACATACAAAGGCTGCAGACAACTCAAAGAAGCATGGAGAGGTGCATGCTTGGTGTAACCAGGAGAGATAAGAAGAGGAACTCGTGGATCCGAAAAATGACAAGAGTGGAAGACATCATGATCAGAGTTAAATCCCTGAAATGGCAATGGGCTGGACATACTGCCAGAAGGACAGACCATCGATGGACAGCCGAAATTTTAGATTGGATTCCAAGGGACAGGAAAAGACCCAGAAAAAGACCACATGGGAGATGGGTGGATGAAATTCGAAAGTATGCAGGGGTGACATGGAGGAGACTGGCACAAAGCAGACCGTTGTGGAGGAAACTTGGGGAGACCTTCGTCCAGCAGTGGATTGATAATGGTTGACAATGATGATGATGATGATATATATATATTTGTAACTATATTTGTTGTTTGGTGCTATTGGCAAGAAGTCTCTTTTAATCACCTTTTTAAAAAAATTTGTCACCTTTCTCACCTTTTTCAAAGTTCACCTTAGCACCTCACCCTTGCCCAGTATATTGCTTTGTTTCTCAGTTGCCCATGTTATGTAAATATTAGTTTGTTTTTTTTTTTTGTTATATAATTGAAGTAATTGTTTCTGTTATCCCTATACCTTTTTAGTTCAGTGTTAGTGATTTCCAACATAAATGTGTGGTTTCAACAAATGTTTTCCTTAAGACCAGTCTGCTTTGCATCTAGGCCCAGCTGGAAGTATCTTTGATTCTTCTGAAAAAGTAGCATTAGGCACGGCAAAGATTAAGCCTTTTAAGAAGTTATGATCTGCCGTCTGACCAGGGTAGTGATTTTTTCACAGAGAAAAATGTAAAATAAAATTCAAAGGGCATTTGTGAGAAAAATATCAAAAATTTTATAGGCTAAAATTTACTTGAAATTTTACAAAACAGAAGTAAATTCAGTTTTCAAGAAGCAGTAATGATAAATATGGGTTTATAAACCATTTAAATTGATGTATTGAAAGTATGCACTCGAGTTGTTTATAAATGTATCTATATCAAGCTTTCCATTTAGTGGATGGCATTTTGATACAATATATTTTACATATGCAAAGATTTTCTTTTGTAATGCAGTGTCTGTTGTCCTGTAAAACTTAAAATTTTGAAAAGGATTGTTCAGCATAAACACTGTTTGTAGGTCAAACAAAGATCTTCGCTCTTTGTTTGATGTTCTTGGTCCACGTTAAATGTCTGTATTAACTGTTTGTAGGTATTGACAGACGAGGGATGGAAATTTTATGTAAATTTGGAAAACAATCTTATTTGGTATTCGATAAAAGTGTGGCATACCTTCCCTAAAGCAAAATTCTTTTACAGATGTTTTACGTGAACAAAATTCACATTTTAGTTTGTTCTCATCTTGGAACATAAGAATGTGGCTGAAAACAATATGTCATCTAAAAGGTTCAAAAATTTAAAATGCCCGGGATGGAGTATCGGACTCCATTAGACTCCACATGCTTTGAAAAATTAACCTGGCTAACAGTCTGTGCCTTCTACCTTTAAAAAATGCTTAATGTTTTCATTAGTTGATAGAACTCCTTTTGCTGTGATGTGATCGCAGGGTTTCCACAGTCCTTATAAATATTTAAAAGTCCTAAAAAAGTATTTTTTTTTTATCAGAGTGCTTAAAAACCCTTATTTTTTGTCAAAAATAACCAAAAGTACTTATATTTTTCCTAACTGGCTGTACAAAATCTAGAAGTTACAATGTAGTGCCTAAAACTTTTGCTGGTGGTTGGCTGTGTTGATGATGATGTAAGCTGGATACTTGTGGGAGAGCACAGGGCTGCATGAAATAAGTAATTTATTGAAAAAAGTAAAGGACTGTGTACTAAATTAAACATGTCCAGCAAGCAGTTTCCACCTAGCAAACCCCAAACTCCATCGTGTGATGCTGATGTTTTACTTTTGTATTTTCCCTTTTTTTTATTCAGTTATACCATGAGCAAATGAAGTGCAAAATTGAAAATCTTGAACACACAAGTTTGAATTTGATTTTGTAGCTTAAACCATGTGATGATTATATGTAAAATTCAAATTTGGAACTAAAGTTTTACAATTTACATATTCTGTATTGCATATGCAGGGTTGAGTGTACTCTGGGTGTAGCCCAAAAATCTGGGTTTTTGGCACATCCCAAACCTGAAATACCGGGTTTTTAAGTTTTGCAAGAATTCGGGAATCCTAAATCATGTCATTTTTTATAATGCTAGAAAATGGCAATTAATTGAAAATGCATTTCCAGTTCTGTTTGCTTCGGAATTTCCTGTGTTTAATTAAAAACACACTGCATTTCCATGAGCAATGTTTGTAAGGGTGAGAAATGTGAATGTTGGAAGGGCAAACACAGCCTTATGCAGTGGTGTGGCTGGGTGGGCAGGGGTTAAAATTCAGGGTGGGATTCCCAACGAAAAATTTAAACTTCCGCCGAAATAAAGTTGTTAGGCAGGAGTCTTCTGCCATACGAATTTTTAAAGAAAAAATATGTACAGATATAAATATAAAATCTTGGGTTCGTTTTTAAACCACTTGCAAAATTCATGTGTTAAAAACATATCCTTTATAAAAATTTGTGCGTTAGAAACGGCCGTTCATCAGAGTTCTAAAAATTGCAATCGAATACATCGTTCATGTCGGGAACATAATCAGTTTATGTACATGTGAATCGGCTTCCATATGTAGCCGCACGAGCAGTTCATTTTGCATATCGCACACTGTTACAAATCAGGCATGAGATTCTTCGTCGAATTCGCGGAATTCCGCTGTTTTAGCCACATTTCGGTTATACTCAAGATTGACGCAAAAAAAAAGCTGAACATAATGTTTTACTTTCGGAACATGGGGGGAGGGGGGCTCCATCTGGGGAATGGTGTTCCGTTTTTCAGAACTTCCGTAAACGAAAGTTAGACGGAGTGAAAAAAGATTCCGCAATCATAATTTCTTTTTCTCGTGAAGTTTCCTCTGTCCAGTATAGTTATTAAATATCAATTTATTGCATAAATGTTTGTGTTTCAGCTTCCGATAATGAAAGTTCAACGGAGCAAAAAATTTCCTTGTAAACTTTAGGCATGAGTTTCTTACGTGGATTCGAGGAACTCTGTTGGCATCATTTGCGTCATTCTCGAGAACTATGTAAAACTGAAGATAATTTGTGTGTGTGTGTGTGTGTGTGTGTGTGTGTGTGTGTGTGTGTGTGTGTGTGTGAGGCAATGGAAGGGACGGGGCATTTTCCTGTTGGGGACGGAATTTAGTCTTTCAAAACTTTGGAAAACGAGAGTTAGACAAACTGCAGATTTAATCTGTAATCGTTTTTTTGTTTTTTTTGTTTTTTGTTTTCTTCTCGTGATATCTCCTCTGCTCAGTATTATTGTAAAATATAATTTTGTTTGAAAACTGATTGTGTTTTGGCTTGAAAATGGAGGGAAAACATCTGAAACGGAAGTAGGACGGCGCAGAGATTTTTTTGTAATCATTTTTTTTTTCCCCTGTGATGTTGTTCCCACTGTCCTGAATTATTGTTGTTAAATGTTATTTTCCCTCCATAAATAGTTGCAAAGGGAAAAACTGGACACTAGTTTAGAAAAACTAAGAAATGTATCATGTGAATGTGGCTTTAGCACACAAAACAGAATTCAGTCAAAATTTAGATATTCACTGAGCAACAAAAACCTTAATGCATATTTCTGAAATTGGGCCAAATAAATCCTCAGAAATAAAACAACAGCTGATCAAAATTTGCTAACTGTGGCAAGGAATGAAAGACAGACATGTACTTTAAATGCAATTTTATGATATCAATGTACTGCCAAATGCACAACTTTAGTTTTGTAAAATGAATTGTAATTAAATTTGTATTAGATTTAATGTAATAAATTTTTTGATCTGATTCACCTGTTTGTTTTAAAGATAAAGTATAGTTTATGTTGTTTGAAAAAGTATTACTGTTTTCCCAAAGTCTTTTAATATTATTAAGTCACATATTCAAAAATCCCCACCTGAAATTTTCAATCCCCTCCGTTTACAAACACAAGTGGGGAGACTCTCTTCCATTTCAAATTTGAAATTTAAGCCTTGGTGGGAACAAGGTGAAGAGATAGATGTGGCAGAGGAGAAATGTATAATGCTGGTTGGGGAGGGGTTTGTAAGGGGAGCAAGAGTTCAAAGTGAACTGTTACTGCTTGACAAAACCTATGGTTTGTTTTTGAAGTCTGTGAGCCGCTCCAGTGGCGCAGTAGTCTAAGCGATGGCCTCTGATCATTCGTCTGAAAGGGGTCCGGGTTCGAATCCTGGTGAGGCATGGATGTTGTGTTTGTCTTATGGTATTAGCTCGCTCCCTTCCCTGGAACCAGTGACCCTAAATTAGGGACGGGCTACTGCTTATAGCTCATTCAGTTGCTCACGATGGTCGTTAAACCTCCAATCAAAAAAAAAAAAAGTCTGTGGTGAGGCCTATAAAAATAAAATAATAATATATGATTTATTTTTCCATTTGAGTTCAGGCGTGGATCCAGTTGGAAATATAAGCAGGTATGCTTTTAAAATCTCCTTTCTTCTTAGAGAACAGAAAAATTTATGAATTATTGTTATCTCTACCAGGCCTTGACAAATATGTTCCAGATCTAGGAGCCAGCTCTCAGAATTTAGGAGCCAGGTGAAATGAAGTTTAAATTTCAAAGAATAATGCATGAATAAAAACGTGTGGTGATGATGCCAGAACAAAAAGTGATCAACTATATTTATTATCAATTTTTTTTTCTTTTAACCCAAACCACTTACTGCAAAATAAAGTTCCAATTTGCTTCATAATTTTTTCCCCATTGTTCTAGTTGCCTCTTTCAAAAAATTAAAATTTTGGCTTTTGATTTTCTTAAAACACCATTTCTGAAAGTCATACTTCATACATATTAATTCAAAGTACTGTATGTAATGTATTTTTGTTCGTATTATAATTAAGCAGACCATAAAATTCAGAAAAAAAATTTCTTCCAAAGATATTTGCAGCAGCGTATGATCAGTCCTGAAAAAATATTGACGTATAATCCACGGAGGTGTGTTGCAGACCAAGAAATTCAAAAAAAAAAAAAAAAAATCGCCACATAATCCGCACTTCATGTTAATTTATCGTGAACCATAATTTCGCCACCCCGGTGATGCAGTAGTCTAAGTGAAGGCTTCTGATCGTTCATCCGAGATGAGTCCGGGTTCAAATCCTGGTGAGGCATGGATGTTGTGTTTGTCTTAAGGTGCTGGCTTTCTCCCTTCCCTGGAACCAGTGGCCCTAAATTAGGGATGGGCGACTGCTTATAGCCCACTAAGTTGCTCACGGTGGTCGTTAAACCTCCAGTCTAAAAAAAAAAAAGAACCATAATTTCTGATAGAAAAGCAGTGATTCACAGGATGATTGACTCAGAATTCAAAGATATACAAAAGAAATAATCTTCTTATTAAAAAAAAAAAAAGATACAATTTTATGTACTTTTGTGTTACTTTTAAGTAAATTAAGAACTAAAATCCCTAGCTTTTGCAGCATTACCATAGTTCATTGGTTAGACCTAAAATATCCATAGAAATTGCAGACAATGCGTAGCATTTGTCTCTTTTCTGAATATGTTTGAACTGAATAGAAAAAAACATTACCATAATTCATCAGTTAGACCTAAAGAATCCATAGAAATTACAGACAATCCATAACATTTGTCTCCTTCTTTTAATATGTTTCAACAGAATAAAAAAGAAACCATAAGTATTACGATTAGTGCAGCAAAGCTAAGGAATGCAATTCGCAAAATGGTTACTTGCCATAGAATAAGCACTGTGGGCTTCTCACAGCACATAAACTTCTGTGAGTGCTTATACAAGTGGCACTGCCTTCATTGCATTATCTTCTGTGTCAGAATTTTTGTAAGTAAAAAAAATATATATATTCTTACAATCTCTTTGCAGTCCTGTATCTCCTTGTTGCATTTCATATTTTTCTGTTACTGCATTTTTTGGTACTTTACCAATAACACCACTTCTTGATGATTAGCTCACAGATTAAAATGCTGCACCAATGTTCATTATTCTTTTTTTCATTTACTAGTGTATTATCTGCAATACCTAAATTTATAACTTTTTAACAAATAATTTACAGATTATACAACAGAAATTACGGTATTTACTGCAAATTACAAATTCTGAAGTAAAAAAAAAATAATAATTGGGCGCCAGGGTTAGATTTCTGGGCGACCTGGTGCCTGGGCTTTGTCAAGCCCTGATCTCTAGAATATATAAAATTTCAAATCTATATTACAGTATATAGGAGCCAAGTACTCACAGTTGGCAAACGGACATAGAGATGCTATCATTATGAAAATAGAGGATGTTTCCTTATATATAAAAAATACAAATCTTAATTTTTGTGAATTTTTCACAAAACTGTCTGAGATTTTTATGTAAACTATAATTAGCTAAGAGCAACTAATCCTGAAAGTTTCACCTAAATGGTCATTCCATGTCAGATCAGCACAATTAAATTTTTTTACTTGAACCCTTTTGTTTTTCATGAAATTAAGTGCAAAATTTCAACATATACACACAACTTTTGTAGTTATGGGAGTTTGAAATACTTACAGAAAAAGCATTTTTGTATCTACCATGCCTATCACAGATAAAAATAACTATAGACCCAATTGGTCAACAGAGCTAATACTGTTATCACTTGACAGCTTATTACATGAGTTTTCTTTTGAGATATTGCACCATCGTATTGCGGGCAATTTAGTTTTCAAAGGTCCTCTATTTTGACCTTTAATCTCTCAAAACACACCTCATTAATTTTATTAAATGAAGCACAGGGAGGGAATCTTTGAGTATTAAGAAAATTGACTGGGAAATAAAAAAAAATGTTAACTTTTTATCCTGTAAAGAGCTAGATTTTTTACATGCCTTGGGCAATATAATATATATATATATATATATATGGGCAATATAATTTTTGAGCCCTGGTAAGATGTGTTGCCTGTAACAAAAGCCCTTGTACTGGAAAAAGTTATTTCGTACGTATTACAGGGTGCGCACGCGTGCTTGAAAACCTGGAAAGTCCTGGAAAATCATGATTACGTTTTTAAGGCCTGGAATATCCTGGAAAAACGGTATTTTTTTAATGCTGTCTTGAAAAGCCTTGAAATTTGAAATTAGTGCTTAAAAAAATGCCCTTTTAGGAAATCGTGTTACTGACTGTTACCCCTTAATTTTTTTAAGTTCCTCTCCTCTGTTCTCAAAGAAACCGCCGGCTACAGTGGTGTTTCGGATGTGCCCAAATCCTAATTTGGCTGGGGGGGAAGCACTACTTCCAGTGCAATAAAATTGGATGATTACTAGCAGGTCTGTTAGGGAAGGGGAGCTTGATGCATTCTCTAGCCCTGAGCTTGATGTCCGTCCGACAACTACTGAGAACAACAGAAGGGGAAAGAAGAGACATTTAGCATTTGCAAGGCGGTCGCGTGTTTACCAAGTCAGCTGGCATCCACCAGTGAAGAGTATGCCTGAACAACACATTCATCTGCTCCTTGTTTATTGCATTAAGACGCTTGCTTCCGGCCCACCCCTCAAGAGACTTCGGCTACTTATGATAAAAAATAAGAAAACTATCTTTGCGAATTTTTCACAAAAGTGGCTGAAATTTTTACATTTACTATAATTGGATTACAGAAGCTCACTCCCAAAATTCCATTTGAATCGGTTTAAAACTTAAAAAGTTAGCATTGGAAATTTTTATTATGTGTGCCTCTTTAGACAGTGAGCCTTGAGCAGAAAGTGTGTTACCATAGCAACGGTTGATTGACAGCTGGGAGCGCTGATCCGAAGCCCTTGGTTGGGAAGAAAGCAAACACCTGTTTATCACTTCCACGGCTCAAAAGGACTAAGATATTTTCAGAAATCCATTTTCCGGAATTTTGAAAATAACACAGTAAAATTTTTACAGTGGTTAAAATACATCACAATAAAGTTCTAGTGCAAATTTCGCCGAATTCCGTTTGAAACTTTAGCAGATGCAAAAAAAAAAAAAAAAAAAAATCTTCCGTTGCAAAATCGGATTCAAAAAAAAGAAACTGCAATTATAAATTACGGGAAAAGCAAGCAAATTATTTTTTTTAGATGCCATGGTTTATTTAAACAGAGTGATCCTTAAATTTTGTTTCTGTGATGATATGGACTCTATTTTAATTACAAACATACATTTTTATTCAGATGTCTGAGCTACTGTTTTAATAAAAAAATCTATAATTAAAAAGTTTTCAATGGATTTAGGCGAAATTCAGCAGATAAACGTATTTTAGTAAATTGCAATGTTATGACGTAAATTTGGTCATTTTGTCGAAAATTGGGCAGCATTTTTTTTTTTTACGTTTTCTCCTATAGTTAGGGTGAAGGAGGAAGACACTTCAGTGAGCTGCAGGTGGTGATTTATGGCGATGTGCCAAATGAAAAGAAGCCGTTCCATCAGGACATTCCAGAGGTTGAGTGTGCGTGGACGCGTGCTCCTGCTGTTTGAACTTAATCGGAATGTTTTCGGGAGGGGAGAAATATCCGTTTCAGCTTTACAGCTTTCAGGCTCCTTTTTTTTTCTTGGTAATAAATAAAAACCATAGTTGCTGCATTCACCATTGATCCATATTCGCATTTCTTGAATATAAACAGCAGACAATCGGAAACATGGTGTTGGGTGGGTCTTGATGTTCTTCATTTGTATCTGCTGAATTTTGTTCTGTGGGAATACGGAATGAGTTATACTGTGAATACATACAAAACTACATATTTTTGAGCTGAAAAAATATGTCTACTTGTACGCAGTAGCTAACGTGTGAACTCAGACGAAGACAATCAGACATATGGACGTCTGATTCCATAAAAAAATCAACCCATTTTATTATACAAGACAGGTAAAAAAGAAATAACATTACATGTTTTTAAACATTATAAAGGAAAGCGGATTTTTGAAACACCATGACTTGATGATATTAATTTCTGAAAGTTTTTTTTTTTTTTTCGATTTTAATTTCTGAAATCTTTTTTTTTTTTTTTCCAATTACAATACACTGTTGTAACATGATACCTGTGTGTTGTATCCCTTAGTTGTATGGCAGATTTTCAGTTGGGCGATATCCGCGATCGTAAGTGGTAGTTACATTGCTATTGTTGATGATGACAAGATAAATACTGGAGGAATGTTGCATAAAGTAAAAAAAAAAATCGCCCCCCTCCTCCCCCTTCGAACTTTTATGCGGTTATCATAGCTGATCAACCATTTCATTCCATGAACATCAGCACATTTCAATCATTTGACCATTGGGGGGTCTGACGGAATTCAGCAGTGCTTAAGCGCCTAGCGCAACGAGAACATGCTAATTATGGACAGTTCTATTCCCTTCCCCCTATCATCCCTAATAATTGAGAGCGCATACTGTAGTTTCAAATATTCTGTGTATGAGCTAGTTTTCACGCTGTTCGTTATGTTTTTATTTTAGAAATTACTAACCCTTTCGAACTGTAGGTTGCAGAAACGTTTATGCTTTGGTTTTTTCCATTTGTCCGTACGATAATTCACGTAAAAGGGGTTGGATTTTGGCGAAATTTTAGTATGCTGTTAGGTACAACCTAGGAACCTACCCTGTTGAAAATGGTCGAAATTAAATTCAAAGGCATAGATATAAGAGCAGTATTCATTCTCCAAGCTTGAAGCCCTATGTCCACTCTCCAGCTGGGTAAGTATGAAAGATTTGAGACTTTGAGGAGGAGACCCAGTACAAAGTTTTGCTTCCCTCAGGCACTAAGTGTTTGTTAACATTTCCTTTCCTCTGGTTTGGAGCCCAGCTGTAAGAGGTGATGCTTTGTAACAGACTTTTAGCACAACACTCTGTCTACTGATTGGCATACTCCCGAATCATTTCTTGAGGTGCATAGTGATTCCGTGGCTTATGCTTTTTGATTTAACATAACTGTACTACAATTGGATGAAATTTTCCTCAAGTCTGGAACATATTCTGTCTAGTAATTAAGATTTTCATTGCCTTCAAAAGTCACATCCCAATATGCATCCACCAGTGGCAGTCATTGGGAATGTTAAAAAGAAAAAAAAATCATTCCCATGTATGGATTGGAAACACTTTTTATCAGAGCTAGAATCCACCTGTGGGCATAACAGGCACATGCCCCATTTCAAAAAAAAAAAAGGGGGGGGTGAGTAAATAGATAAGTGCTTTGCTTTGTCTCACGTTTCTTGTTTTCAGACATCACACTTTTTCACTTATGGATTTGCAACTCCACATTTTGTCTTACATTGGCCCGAACTTTTCAGTGATCCACACAGCAGTACTTCAGAACTGCTGTTTGTGATGTACTCTGACAGGCAAGCACCCCATCTCCTCCTTATGGGTCCTCCATGTTTTACCACCGTGTTTTTTTGGAGGAAATAAATCTCAGAGATTTTTTTACCAGTCCTCTGTTAGACGTGCGCCCTCCCCATTCTTAAATTCTGAATCTGCCCTCACTTTATTTTATAATAATTTCAGTTGTTATCAATAATAGTCTGATTACATGGAAGATAGTGCAGAATAGTGATGCAGCTAAAATGACTGATTGAATTAATCATTTTCTGATTGAGGGAAAGGATTTTCTGAATAGCCTTGTGGTAATTGCATCATGATTCAATTTAGCATTATTGGGTAATTTGCCAATTAAAAACATTAAAAAGAAATGTAATGGGTAAAAAAGCACACTCATCCATTTGCATCTTTCATCATTTTTATTACTTAAAACTGAAATTGCTTTTAAAAACTAATTTGAGCATGATACTGTAAAGCGTAGTAATCATCCTGGAATTTTTTGTATATGGCCTGGAAAAGGCCTGGAAAGTCCTTGAATTTTTTCCCCAAAAGAGTACGAACCCTGGTATTAATGCACTGAAGCATTGCCTCACAGACCAGGGGTGCTGACTTTACCAAATAATTGGGGGTTGAGGGGGTGAAGAGATCAGACCAGTGTCATGCCTCTTCCATTGTCAAGAAGAAAATTTTAAAAAAGGGCGAAAAGGTAAACTATGAGATTTGACGTATATTTTAAAACTCAATTGTAACTATGCAGAGTGGAAGAAAAATTCTTATAATACGTGGCAAATACGTCATGATGCAGCAATCAGACATCGCTCAATTGACTGTAATTACTGTTTCACATGTGAGAAACAGTAATTACAGTCAATTCAGTGATGTCTGATTGCTGTGTATTATCATCAATTCTAATTGCTAATCATCAAATTAAATATTCTTTTGTTGAATATTAATATTTAAAAAAATAAACTTTGGCCCATGTTTTTATAAAAATATCCAGAGAGATTTTATTTCCAAAAGTTTATAAAAATATAGAAAATTAGCATGGTTACTCAAACAAAGGACGAGAACTGAAAAAAACAAAAAAACTAGATAAATGAAGGCACTAGAGATTATACATTTCCTTATTTTTGTTTATGCGTTTTATTTTTGATAATTGTTTCAAACATTTACCACATATGAGAACATGTCAAACACAATACAAAGCTGACAATTAAGTTTTGTATCAAATGAGCAATGCTGAATATAAGAGAAAATTTTTTGCTTATTTTGTTATTAACTTTTTTGGAAAAGAAATCACTTTGGCCTCATAAGGTGGAGCTTAGTTTATCTTATAAAAAATAACACATTTTTATAAAGGAAATAAATGCACACACACATTTTTTGCAATTAGCTTAGCACACGATAGCCTGAATAGCATGGGGAAATAGTTTTCTCTATAGAAATATGCAGTCGAGTCACATTAATATGACAACCTACTTTTCACGTCAATGGTGCGTAGCCAATGAAAGAAGGCATGTGTTGTGAACTGTCTTGGAGAGTATACTGTATAAGGTGTACTGTAGACATTCTGAAAACATATCACCCATTGCTGTCATGGATAAAAGGAGCAATTTATCAGATTTTCAAAAAGGGATGAATATACTGGACAACAATTTTTGATGAAGTTCATGCTTCAGAGATCAAAATAGCCATTTCTTAATGAATTCGATGTGCTGAAACAGAATATGACCATAAAAAAGTTGAATTGGCTACAGTTTGTTTGTAATATGCAGGTACACTGGTTGACCATTGATCAGGAACACGTGCAGGCTATTTCAATGGGAGAGAAACATATAATTTGCCTGCAACTCTCGATGCGCTTCCCTTTTAAATATGTGTTTGTGCTGCTAATTAAAGAGCTTCAAACACTTAACAAAATCAAAATATGTGTTTCTAACAAATTTTCCATGTGTGTATGAGGAAATTTATTATTCTAAATCAGTTTTTAGGACATTTTGACTTCAGTCTGCCAACCTTTATACCAAATCTCTTCCATTGAAATAGCATGCAAGTGTTCTTTAGCAATTGCAACCAGTGCTTATGTACGTCTTCATAAATATATATATATATATATAATGCGTTACATTACACTTCTTTTGAAGTAAATACAATCCGAAACAGTAAGTGTAATTTTTTATAGTACAATTAAAAATAGATAGTGTAATTCTTTTTTTTTTTTTTTTTTTACATTTGTATTAAATGTAGTTTTGAGATATGTACATGAGTTTTTCATGCATAGATAGAAATCAGTTACCAGTTCATGACGTTTTACTTCTCCTTGCCTTTCGGTTGTATTCCACCAGAGGGGTATCTCTGAAGAGTGTCCAAATGTGGACCACTTTCCCTGGTATCATTGCTCCATTACGGCCATATCTTGATGAAACTGTTCACCATGCTCATCACTAAATTTCCCACAATTATCCAGGAAGAAATCCAGGTGAGAATCCAGGAAGTGGAGTTTTAAAGACATATTACAGCCAACTTTTTGATACAGAGCAAGCAGGTCGGTAATGAGATCTTCGTAATTTTCAGCCCTGGAATTCCCCGGGAAGTTTGTTGATACTTGACAAAAGGCATCCCACACTTCTTTTTCATCACACTGAAGCATGTCCTCAAACTGCGAATCTTGAAAGAGCTGTCTGATCGGCGTACCCACAAAAATTCCCTCTTTTATTTTTGCTTCGCTCAGTCGAGGAAAACGCTGGTTTAGTTTTGTCCATGGCTTTAACCAATTGCTTTACAAGATCGAGTTTTATGTGCAGAGGGGGTAGTATGATTTTCTGAGGATCTGTCAGTGGTGGGTTCTGAACATTCATTTGTCCAGGTATCAAAGACATCCTAGGAGGCCAGTCTCTATCGATGTAGTGCAGACATGTAGCTCGGCTATCGCAGTGACAAAGAAAACAGCAGTGCTTTGTGTATCCCTGCTGAAGGCCCATCAACAGAGACATTACCTTCAGCTCAGCACAGATAAGCCAACCATAATTTTTGTAATTAAGTCTGTCCAACATCTGTTTAAGGTTGTTGTTTGGTGTCTTTCATGTGCACCCCATGTGCAACTGGAATGGATGGTAGCTGATTCCCGTTATGCAGTAAAACCATCTTAAGACTCAACTTGGAGGAGTCTATAAATAGACGCCATTCTTGCGGAACATGTTGTATTCCTAGTCCTTGCATTAGCCATCAATATTGCAACAGAACACAAACCTTTCGCTTTTTTGGAAGAATTACTCGAATTGCTGGTGACGAATACGAAATGAACTCACTCGAACATTTTGTTCTAGAATATTCCATTGACGAAGCCTTGATGCTGGTAGCTCTGCTTTAACTTTGGTTAGATTCAAATAGCGAACAAGGTCGTTCAGTTCCTCTGATGTAATTTTATGTGGCATAGACTCGGAAGATGCATATTCGTCATCGCTTTCATTAATCCGTGACATTGACGGTTTCGGATTACACAAATCGTCTTCCTGGACCTCATCTAAATCGATAACAAAAATTTTCGGAGGCTTGGGAATGAGGAGTTCTTCAGAACGAGGTACAGGCCGTACAGCAGAAGGTATATTTGGATATTCTACAGTCCATTTCTTCTTCTTTGTGATACCTTCAGCCACTGGTGGCACTATACAGAAATAACAATCATTTATGTGATTTGTGGGCTCCCTCCAAATCATGGGAACAGCAAAACCCATCGTTTTTCTTTTGCCATTAAGCCACTGTGACAGACTCGTTGCACACGGGCGGCAGCATACATGTGGAGCCAAGTCCTTATCCTTGTCGCCTATCCTGCAGCCGAAATACAAATGATAAGCCTTTTTAACAACTGGAGTGATGGACTTTTTCTGTGCAGCAAATGCCACTTTACCACATATACAGCAAAAGTTATCCGCCTTATTCACACATGCATGCGGCATAGCTACGTAATGTCACAATACAAGGATAACTTTAACAGGCTGCTATCACGAGAGCACACTCACCAATGAAGGGAAAGAAACAAATGGACTGAGCTCTTTACCGTTGGGCTGTTAAAACTGAAAGGATTGCATCACATCGGGTAATACTACACCGGATGTCGCGGGAACTCCGGACTTCTCACCCAATGATGCAATACTTCCTGGTTTGACGGTGCCTAAGGGTACGGAAAACGCCGTACGAACCTGATGTTCTTACTATATTTTTATTTCAGTACCATTTTAATATACATTTAGTAACATTTATTATATTTATCATAAATTTATTAATATGTAACATAAAAAAATATTACTCATTATACCTACTTTTTTACTAAAAATTACAAGTTTTTAACGTTCCATTAGCTGTATTTCCAAAACAAGAGCCAATGAAAGTTTTTCATGGCGATATTCGTGTTCATTGGGTTAATTTCATAGAGAATTGCACACTTTCCCATCAGAAGTAATTTCATTGTTGTCCAGTGTTATCAGCTTTCGGGCCAGGGGTGGCAGTATTTCTGAAACTGCGTAGTTTGTGAACTGTTCGCGTGCTGCTGTATTTAAAGTGTATCGTGATTGGAGAAACAGCACCACTGCAAATAAGCGATGTGAAAATTGCGGAGCGCCAGTGCCATTGATGTGAGAGGTGAACGTCGGCTTCTAAGGTGCGTGAGAGCCGATCGACATGCTACAATGGAGCAACTCACTGGCAAAATAAACCAAGGGGCTACCGGAAGTATGTCTAAAATGGCAGTTCAACGTGTCCTGCTGCTTATGGGGCTCCGATGCAGACAGGCGGTCACTGCACCTATGCTAACGAAGATGCACGGCAGAAAAGGCCTACATTTTCAATAAGTACCTTCATAGAAAGTTGCATTTTATCTAGAGTCAACTTTACAAATCTATAATAAGCAGTTTTCACGCACTCAAAAAGGTAATTTATCTAGAGTCAACTTTACAAATCTATAATAAGCAGTTTTCACGCACTCAAAAAGGTAATTTATCTAGAGTCAACTTTACAAATCTATAATAATCAGTTTTCATACACTCAAAAAGGTAAATGCTGTCATACTTAATATGTACAAAAATACACTAATACTGCACTGCAAAATACTTGTACTAATTTTGGTTTAAGATGTTTTAAAATGGAAACTGTTACAATGTAAACAGGATGTTTGATGGGGAGAACAACTGCTAAGGAGAGTAAGTAGTGCTGTGATAACCAGTATTAAAAGAAGTTTCCAGTTTTGCAATTTTGGAAAAACTTTTATTGCAAACAAGAAAATGTTTGAAGCTGCGAACAACTGTTGAAGCAGTGTTGTGAAAACTGGTATTTTTAAAAGAAATTTTTATTTTGTATATTGCCTGTAGATGATGCCAATTTATATGGAGATGGTTTATCCTTGGTCAGGTTTCTTGTCATTGCTGTCAAAGTGAGGTGGAGTGTAATGTGATCCCCCAATGGTTCGTGGCTGATTTACTCTTTGCAGCTGAAAAATAAAAGTTAATCATAAGTTGACAGCTGTAAACTAAAATTTAAGGAAGATGTTCAGAGTATGCAAACTAAAATGTGTGAAATTTATGCAGAAAATTCAAGAAACAAAAAGAGCTTGTTCACATATGTTCCAAGTTTTTCTGTGTTAGCAAGAGGCATGCTGCATATTAATGTTTGCTGTTGTGTCACTTATGAAGCTATGTAGCTATATTTCTTTTGTTATGAGGATCATTATAGTGAAGAAAATACAATTGCCCGGGTTATCCGTGTAATACAGTATATGTGACATTCAGAAATTATACCTACAGGAAAAATTTTGTGTCATTGGATGATATCTTTATGCAATTCAGTTTCCTTTTAAGTAAAGGTACCAAAGTGTTTTTAGCTCGCCTGTTGTATGGTGCTTTTATCTCAACCATCAAAACACATCTATTCAGGCATTACAGTAGATTTATGGTGGGTTTTCATATAAGGGCCTATTGGGTGAATGAAATTCAAAAGAATGCAGGATTGACTTTGAAGAGACTAGTTCACGATAAATGGTTGTAAAAAAAACTTGGAAATGGGGGGGCATCATCCAGAAGTGGATTGAATTAATTGATGATAATCCTTGTTGTAAATGAGGTTGTATCAGGCTAGTTCCAGATCTAAATAACAAATTAAAGAAATTCCTGCCAGCTTTAAAGCAGAAAGAAGTGGACATCCAATTGCAAGAAGGAGTAATATATTGTATTGACTGTAACTGTGGACTCAACTATATAGGAGAAATGGAGAGTAGTAGTAAAGTACGGATGAAAGAACACCAAGCAGCTATTAGGAACATTAGTAACAAAACAGAGCTAGACAGACGTATACAAGCAAGTGGAAACTCCATAAATTGGGACTTAGTAAGAATAATCGCCCACCAGTCAAACTTAGTAAAGAGGAAACTAGAAGAAGGGGTCAAAATAGCAAGAAGAAGTACCACAATTAATGATAATTGCAGTTGGACTCTTCCAACTGAGTGGCAGCAACTACTCCAGTGACGTAGTCCTGATGACGAACTAGGCTTAGTTAATTAAAGTAGTTAATTTCACAGTTGATGATAATGTCATTAGAAAATTTGTATCATACTTTGTGATGCTTCTTATTAAGTTTGCAGCATCAAAATTCTTTCTTATACTTGCTTTTTTTTTTCAGCAAAATTCATCATGAGCAAACAGGAAAGAAAATTCAGTTTCTTGAATTTTTTTTAAATATATTTTTATATGAAAAGTTGGAGAGAAAGGAAGATATGGGTTTTTTTTTTACAAGAGTAATTGAAAGTGAGACATTTTTTTCTCATTCCTGCAGTTTTAAAGGTTTAGTTATGTAACACTTTCTCTGATAATAATAGCTATTACCTACTGGTTATTTATTTAAGCTGTTATTTTATTATTCTTAGAACATTTTAATTTTTATATTAAATTTTTTCATAAAATTCCTAAATTTCATTGTTCCATGGTATTCCCAGCCTCCTTTTAATTTTAAAATTAAGTGATTTTATCTGAGTAAATCTTTTCAGTTAACATCACATCACTACTCATTCTTTCAACAGGAGCAAACCTCACCTTTTTTTCATTTTTATTGTGCTAATATTTCACATTGAATGTGTGGACAGTATCTTTCTTCATTCTGTAGATTGATCTAAGCAAGCCTTGTGGATGTTCTGTCACTAGTAACACATCTCAACAATATGCAATCTACTCATTGTTTTTTTTTTAGTACACATATTTCACTGCCATACATCAGAGTAGAAACAGTTTCACATGCATACACTTTCATTTGAGACATTTTAAACAGATCTCAATTCCTGTGAAGTCAAGCTAAAGTAGAAATAACTGACAAAAACTGAAGTCCTGCTTTGAATGATTTCATTTTTGATTTTTCCCACATTCAGAATATTTAGTGGGCAATCATTAACGTTGACCTAACTTCATACTGGTAAGACTGATTCTGCATTCTGTACATTCACTGCATTTTATGAAACTGCTTTTGAGAGTAGGAAAACAGAATTGACCATTGTGTTGTTCATTACAGATTTTACATTTGCTGTTAAAAGAAAATGTGAACAGGAACTAGGAAGTGGAACTTGATAGTCCTGCACACAGATTGCTTTTGGTTAAGCTATTATGTATTCAGTTTTCAAATTGCACAAGTAATTTCAAGTGCATCTTTGCCATTCTCAGCTAAACACACTTTGTGTGAGTTTTATCATTTCTTACATTTGAGAGGCATAATGATATGAAGGGTGGCTGTTTCAAAAATGAATAAGAAATGAAAGTGGCTGTATAGATTGTTTTGCCAGGGAATTCTGCATTATGATAGGAATGTGTATCCAATGACAGTATTTTGAAGTGAATTCCAGTGCTCCAGTGTATCTGGATTTAAAATATATCATTTGCCCTTTAACCTTTTGGAGCTCCATTACGTATGAGGAACAAAAGTGTTTTGGAAACAAAAATAGCATTGCCATTGAAAATTCTTGGCAATGAAAAGTAATATTAATTGCCAGTAGGAAATATATTCTATACCTTAACAGAGACTACTGTTTCTGATTCTCCAGTTAATGCTGATGCAGTGTTTTAAAAATAAAAGTATTTGCATTTAAGAAAAAAAAATATGTCATCTTCTATTTGGTGATTCATTCTTTCTAAAAGAGCATGTTTAGTGTCTTTCTATAACAATGTTGTTATAGAAAAAGTTCAGTATTTCATAGGAATATATGAATAGTGATTTTCAACTTTAAAGTTTCCATCCAACAGAAGAAAACTGAATGTTAATATGCAGTCTAATATTTGTGCGAGCTGGAATTCCATGCTGTTTTGTCAACACCGCTTCAGGAAATCAAGGGCTAGAATCAAACATGCATCTCTTACAACTATCATATGTAATACAGATCCAGGACTCGCTTAACAACTAACTCTTCACAGCAGGCCCCACTGAACAATCAACTCAGCACCAGTGGGGTTTGCATGATGCTTAGAAGTCTTTTAGAACAGCTTATTTTGAATCTGCATTCCTAAGGCCCTTAAAAGTGTTTAAAAGTCCTTAGTTTTTCAGAACATGTTCTTAGTTTGTATCAGTTTATTCTGTTGTGTGTGTGTAAATGTCTTAAAATTCACCATGTTTGCCTTCAGTTGAATTTTGGTAGCTGAGCTTTGTATGTGAACATCAAAACCAGTTCTGGAACGGAACATTCCATGTATAAATTCTCTAATCAGAAAGCAGGAAGCTGTTTTGTTGGAATTGGCATGAAATCATGCGTAATGAATTCTTTGTCTTGTCGCCATTGCCAGCCTTTATATTTATATACCTAGCTGTCAACTCTGTTGTACCCTAAAAATTCCTGGTTTATTTATTGCAAAAATATCCTGTTTTGGGGGGATTTTTTTTGTTTTA
This sequence comes from Macrothele yani, assembly GCA_039090855.1. NCBI lineage: Eukaryota > Metazoa > Arthropoda > Arachnida > Araneae > Macrothelidae > Macrothele > Macrothele yani. The sequence continues at coordinate 49,042,437 of CM077013.1, read as the reverse complement.
ATTTGTATTAGAGCATAAAATGATACCATTTTTTTTTCAGTTGATTTGATGTTTTTAAAATTTTTTATTTCCTTACAAAAAGATATGTTTTTCATTACATGGTCATGTAGGGTATTTATATGATAAAGTTTCATTGGGTATTTTGAAGAATAGCAGGTATTTTTTCTGCTTTTTGGTGAGCATATGTATATCCGTGGGTGAAAGGTTTCCACCCTTGAGTACATAATTTAGGTGCTACAAAAATTTCTCATGTAATTGTATTTCTCTCTCTCTCTCTCATAATATTGCCTCCCATCTATTATTATTGTTATGTATTTAATAGAGAGACTGGAAATCAAGCTTCGTATAGGAGTCATTAAAAGTCGTCTTGGCATTAAAACTTTTTTTCTTTCTTAAAAATGAGTATGAACCTTGTCATTTGCATCATGCATCACAAAATGATTAACTCAGAGGAATTTTTAGTCACAAAACAATTTCAGAGTAATTGCTTCACAAGTGTGTGCCAATCAAAGTTACTCATGTTAAAATTATTCATCACATTTAACAGGTGTTTTACAGTTGCAAAAGAGATGTACACTCAGGCCCATAGTAATACAGGGTTTTAAATATCACTAAATATATGTATTAATGAAGTCACTGCAAATCCTAGTGATGAGATATCGTAAAATTGAGCTTCAGTTTTATGGGACTTAATAGGATGAAATTTTTGTTGTCAAATTGTTGGGTTGTACACCAACCCTGTCATCATGAGAATTGGTGTTGCCACTCCTGTGGTAATGCCCAGCTATTCTGTTTGTTAATTTGGGGTTTCACTTCTTTCAATTTGTACAGCTTTTTTTAAACTTCCTTTTCACAAAGTGCTGCTGACGAGATAGAATTTTTACGTCTAGTGTTTTGAAGGTGTCTGTCATGTCCTGTTTTGCAGGTAACATTTCATATAGTGGCTTTACACTGAAGTGCCAAAAACAAACTGGGAAAGACGCTACCATGCCACCACACCTATGCGGTTAAGCGCATCGTCCGCAAACGATGTGTATATTAGGGTAGAGTGAATTTTTTTTTTTAAATTCATATCAGCTGGAGTTGGGAAGTTTGAAGGCACCCAACACATGTTTCACGTCAAGATTTTAAGTGTCTAGCACTCCATCTTCAGGTGCCCCACGGGGAGAAATTTGCAAAAAATGTCATTTTTGCATCATTTATAAGAATTTTTTATTTGCATTATTTAAAAAAACATTAACTAGCGTGTGATTGGAAAATGCAAATAATGATTCATAATTGATATATAAAAAAATTCAGAATTTTCTGCATTCATCTTCAGGTGCCCCAAGAAGCTTAAAATTCCACCATATATACGTAGCTTGTGGCATTTCAAGGATTTCCCCCTGCTATCTTGTATTTGTGGTATGAGGTGAAAATGTAGGGAAGTAGATTTACAAGCTTCAAGCAGAATTGCTGTGAAATCTCAGAACAGCCAATAATGAAGAGATAGTGACGACAGCAGTGAAAATTTGGACGATGTATCCATTGATGCAAATTTCACTGCAGTGGCTGCAAGTGAAGCATCCTCTTCAAGAGAAAACATCCAGATGCGTTCAAATTTGCCTATGGTTGCAAGACAATGCGGCAGATACGAACTATGACAGGAGTTCTGCTGCCATACATATGCAATTCTGCAAGAAGTTGGCATAGTGATTGCAACTGATACCTATTCCATGGGCGAGAAAAGTATAAAATTCGAAGAGAGCGTAAAAAGTTAAAGAAAGAACCACAAGCGACTTCGCCAAATGAAAAGTACTGTTTTTTGTTTTTTATGTTAGAAGAGACAAAACACCAGACACAAGTTCAGAAAGTTACTAAGCTACACCCAAGGGCTGCTGTACAAGAACAAATTACCCTTGTGGAAGAACCTCATTCCAAATACACTGGCGTGCAAAAATAAGGACGAGACGGTTTTTCGAATGTAACGTCATGCAGAAGTGCTCCACATCGACTCAAATCATACCATAAGATCCTCAAGATGTAAGAACATGGGACAAGTGAGCAAAACCGTCCAAACAAGGAATCCAAAGGATATAAAGGCACTTTATTGAAAAGGTAGCTTCGAGCACAACTGGACAGAAGACAAATGTACATGTGACAGGCGGCTGCCAAGAAAAATCCAGTCTTTAGTAGGGGATATGATCACCCCGGACTGCGTTGCAGGATTTACAACGTCTGTCCATGCTGAGGACGAGGTTGTCAAGGAGCTGTTGAGGCATCGCTGCCCATTCCGCTTGTAGTGCTAATCGCAGCTGCGGAATCGTTGCTGATGGCTGGTGACGTGCTGCCAAGCGTCTCCCGAAAAGGTCCCACACGTGTTCGATTGGATTTCGGTCCGCAGACCTTGCGGGCCTATCCATGCGTTGAATATCTTCACTCTCCAACAGCTCTGCGACAGTCACTGTACGATGAGGTGTAGCGTTCTCCATAAAGAGGAACTCAGGACCCACAGCACCTCTAAACAGACGCACGTAAAGCAGGAGAACCTTGGTACAATAGTGGACACCAGTGACAACCTCCTTGGAAGATGTGGTCAGTACGGCTACCAAGCATGATACCGCCCCAAACCAGAACTCCGCCACCTCCAAACCGGTCTCTTTCGATGATGTTGGAGGTGTGATTGCGTGTTCCCTGCTCTCTCCAGATGTGTATACGTCCAGAATCGCTCGTCAGACTAAATCGGCTCTCATCCGTAAAGAGAACTCAACCCCATTGCTGATGTGTCCAGTTCTTGTGTTCCTGACATCACAGAAACCGCCGTCTCCGGTGAGCAGGCGTCAATGGTACACACCGTACTGGTCGTCATGCAAATAGACCACCTTTGTGCAGCCTCCTGGCCACGGTAAAACGTGATAACGGACATCTAGTTGTCTGTTGCATGTGCCTTGCGATTTCTCCCGCTGTCTGCCGTCTGTCTCTTCTCGCCTGTAGGACAATATACTGGTCGTCTCCCGCCGTGGTTGCTCGTGGACGACCACTGCTAAGCTCTCTGACAGCTGTTTCTGTCGTTTGAAATGCTCTCCAAGCTCGTGAAACGATGCTGTGAGCAATCCCGAACTCATCGGTCACACTTCGAACTTTTTCCAACTTCCCAATGACGCGACCTCGGGTAAAGTCCTCCAGATGTCGTCTACTGGATTGCCTGTTAGACATATCACACGGTGGCAGCAACTCGACGTTCAAACCGATGTACACTGTGCAATAGCTTTCACCGAATTGCTGAGCGTACACCGCCCGTGTGCTTTATACCCTTCCGACACTCCCCTCATTCTACGTCATGCTGCATATATGCGCATGCCCTACCGTACAGGACCCTAGTCTATCTCCTGAGTGGTCTTTCGGTCCGTTCTGCCTGCTCGTTCAGCTGTTATGCTAATTTCTCCTCTTCGTCCTTAATTTTTGCACACCAATGTATATAGGCCACATCGCTATTATCACAGGAGAAGCAGTAACAATGAAAACCGGCATCATGAATTTCTTTAAATGTGAAATTAACATGAATCGTTTATTTGCAATTGGATGCGACAGTACCAATGTCAACGTTGGTTCCAAAGGAGGAGTGATTAGATTAATTGAGTTAGATCTTCAAAAACCGCTCAAGTGGCTGATTTGTGTATTACATGCAGATGAACTACCACTTAGACATCTAATGGAGAAGTTCGATGGTGGTACTCGTTGCCCAAAACCCAATTCTGGACCTATAGGTACAGCTATTATGAAGAACTAAGTGTGACTTCATTTAATCCCATAATAGATTAAAACTTCCCTACTATTAACCAAGATGATCTTAGGACATAAAAAATATCTATATCGCATACATCACGCAGTTTCATCTGGAAATTGCTCTGAAGACCTTGCCTTTGAAAGACCTGGCCCAGTAGCACATTCTCGTTAGATAAAAACAGCACCGAGAATACTTCGTCTCTACATTGCCACCGAAGATCCTTCAGCTAATCTTGTTTCCATTTCTACTTTCATCATGAAGGTTTATGGCCCAACATGGTTCACCATTGAGATGAATCCTTCTTGCACCAATGGAGTTCAATACATATGGACAATGATAGAACGATTACGTTATCAACCAGAAAATTTTAGGAGTACTGTTGATAAGGTAATCCAAAGGAATGCTTTTTTCCTGCATCCTGAAAACATACTCCTTTCCATGTTGACTGATGAAAGAGAAGACACAAGTTAGTTGGCATTAAGAAGGATCATTGCAGCTAGGCACCAGAAAAATATGTTGAGGCAATTCTACATACCTAAGGTGAATTTTCATGCAAAACAATACATTGATCTAATAGATTGGTATGTAACAAATGAACGATCTCAGCCGCCTCTAATCCAACAGATATCTGATGAAGTAATAAAGAATATTCTGACAGAGGTAGAGTTATGACAGCCCTGAGGTCACACAATTTTATGAGTGGTTGGAGTGAACCAGACAGATTCGCCGCCCCGGTGGCGCAGTGGTCTAAGCGATGGCCTCTGATCATTCGTCCGAAGGGGGTCCGGGTTCGAATCCCGGTGAGGCATGGATGTTGTGTTTGTCTTACGGCACTGGCTCTCTCCCTTCCCTGGAACCAGTGACCCTAAATTAGGGACGGGCGACTGCTTATAGCCCATTGAGTTGCTCACGGTGGTCGTTAAACCTCAAATCCAAATCCATCCAAACAGATTCCCTGTCACTCCCAAGGAACTGAAAGGTGTGTTCATCTAGTCACTTAGGCTTCGGTAGCAGTTTGTGGGGCAGAACAAAGATATGGATTAATTATCGCAAGGAATCAATCACGCAACATTATGAAAACGTTTCACAAAGTCTGAATTCCAAGTGTAATCAGCACTGTATTTTGTACTTGTATTTTTACTAGTGTTCTTTTAATATAAGTTTTAATCCAAGTTGAAGTTCAGTACAATTTTCGTGTGTTTCGTTACAGCATTCGCATAGCGTACATTTTACCTGTGCTATTACTACTAACTTTACCTCTTGTAATTAGTACATATACCTACATTGCAATAAAGGTACTTTATGCTTTCTCAGCTTAATCTCAGTGCACCTCTTTATAAGTTTTACACACTTTCACAAGTGTAACCAAAAAATTGTGCTACAGTCGTACTTTTTGTTGAAATTTAAGCTTCCCGGGGCACCTGAAGATGAATGTCGAAAATTCAGAATTTTTTAATACATCAATTATGAATCATTATTTGCATTTTCCAACCCCCGGCTAGGTTATATTTTTTTTAAATAATGCAAATAAAAAATTATAAATGACACAAAAACGATATCTTTTGCAAATTTCAACCCCCATCGGGCACTTGAAGATGCAGTGCTAGATGCTTCAAATCTTGGCGTGATGCACATATTGAGTGCTTTCAAATTTCACAAGCCGCCCCGGTGGCGCAGTGGTCTAAGGCGCTGGCCTCTGATCATTCGTCCGTGAGGGGTCCGGGTTCGAATCCCGGTGAGGCATGGATGTTGTGTTTGTCTTACGGCACTGGCTCTCTCCCTTCCCTGGAACCAGTGACCCTAAATTAGGGACGGGCGACTGCTTATAGCCCATTGAGTTGCTCACGGTGGTCGTTAAACCTCCAATCAAAAAAAAAAAAAAAAAAAAAAAAAAAATTTCACAACCTCAGCTGATATGAATTTCTGAAAAAGGATTTATTCACTCCACCCTAGTGTACACTGAAGATCAATTGAATTAGAGATACCTGTCTAGTAACGTGTAGCACCACCTTTCGCCCTAATGACGGCGGCGATTCGTCTCGGCATGGACACGACAAGACACCGGAAGCGTTGGGAAGCCACACGGATCCACGATCCCTGAACAAGCTCCCACAGTTCACGAAGATTTGATGGAGGGGGTCAGAGCCTCGAACATCTCTCTCGATGGCAACCCAGATGTGCTCGATGGGATTGAGGTCAGGTGACCGAGCTGGCCAAGGAAGCAAGGTCACGTCGGTGGAGTGTTCATCCAACCATTCGGGAGCGATGGCACGATGCATTGTCTTGTTGCAAGATGAGGTCCCCAGTGGGATATTGAAGACGCACAAACGGGAGCAAATGGTCGTCCAGGATATCCCGGTAACGTTGACCTGTGAGGGACGATGTCACACGTCCCAGGAATCCCATTTCAGTCCACGTAAACAGTCCCCAGACGAGAATGCCACCCCTACCATCTTGGAAGAGTACCCTGCTGGCAAGAAGGATCCATCGCTTCATGTGGTTTGCGCCGTACTCATATCCTGCCATCCGCATGTACCAACGTGAATCTCAACTCATCAGTCCAGGCAACATTTTTCCACATGTCTAGGGTCCAGTGGCGATGTTCCCGCTCCCATGCTAATCTTTGCACCCTGTGATGTGCGGTCAGTAGCAGTATCCTCGTCGGACGATGGCTTCTGTACCCTGTAGCGAGGATATGGTTCTGGATGGTGTGGTTGCTTACATGTTTTTGTGTACCAAAGTTAAATTGCCGAGTGATTTCTTGCACTGTGGCCCGTCTATCCGCTGTGACAATGCAAGCTAGCCGACGATGACCCCGCTCATCCGCACGCTGTTGTCCACGGCAGTTGGCCCTTGCAGGGATGGTTTTACCGGATTCGATTTACTCACGGTGCACCCGTGACACAGTGGCTCGTGAAAATCCCAGTGCCTGCATGACTTCCGAGATGGAGTGACCCATTCGTCTGGGCCTGACAATTTGCCCACGATCAAATGCGCTTAGATCATTCGTCTTACCCATACTGCGTCTGACTCTTACTGATTCCCGTCGCATCACTCCTTATATTGTCGGACCGCTGCATACGTCATGTCGTTTCCGTTTACAGGGCAGCTCACATCGCCACATTTGCTTAACGCCAGCTGGCTCTAATTCAATTGCTCTTCAGTGTATATAGCGGCAGATATCTCCGCAAGCTCAAGTAGTTTGCAGTTCGTATGCCAGCTTGTTAGGATTTAAGCGATTTTGAATGTGGTATGATAGTCAGCGCCCGGGAGGTGGGTCACTCCATCTCCCGGGCGCTGATCTTACCCGTGTGAAACAAATGTCGTTTTGTACTAAATAATTGATGCTCTACAACTTTGTAATTGGAAATTTTGCTCTCTCTCTCTCTTCGTTTTCGGTTTGCAACGGCTAACTTCCGCATTTCGCCACTAGAGGCCCTGCTATTGGTTGCATTCGATCGGGCGTAGTCGCTTTACTATACCGTTATCTCACTTGCATAACTGTATCTCTCTCCGTTCGCAAGTTATTTCAGGCTAAAGGGACTTTCCTATGCACCTTGTATATATATATATATACACTGCCTGACAGAGAAAATGCCACACTATGAAGGAATGCTCGAAAGCAAACCGAACTGCACACACAGATAGCCAAGTAGGTCCTGAACAAATGGTGTAATTATCACATACAGACTAGGCTCCAGTGGCCGAATATACAGGATGATCAATAAGGAGGCTGGCCCCCATTTTGGGCGATACAGTGTTGAATCCGACGTGGCAATGAGTGTCCGAATAGAGTCCTGGGGTATCGTGGACTATGTGGGGTTGATCTTTCATCTTCATTTTGCTGGAGTGTGATAGTACTCAACCGACGTCCAGCCGTGTCTCACAGATGCTCGATGGGCTAGAGGTCGGGGGATCGTGCTGGCCACAGAAGCATCCACACCGTGTAAAGCATTCAGGCTGATCCGAGCGGTATGCGACCGGGCGTTATCCTGTTGAAAAACGGCGTTTGGGATACTCTGAAGACACGGGCTGCAGCATAGCAGCGTGCCGTCAATGTTCCCGTAATGCGCGCCAGCGGTGAGCGGGTGTTGGCTTTTATAGCACCCCACACCATGATTGCACGTTGCCAGGCCGTTTGGCGCTCCACGATGGCGGAGGAACCTCCCGTTGGCCACGTCGCCTCCAGACTCTCACACGGCGATCATCCGTGGTGAGACAGAACCGCGATTCGTCGCTGTACACCACATTGTTCCATTCGGCACCCCACGCAGCTCCGGAGCGACACTACGCCAAGCGGTGACTACAATGGCTCGCTGTTAAGAGTAGCCTTCGCAACGGACGGCTGGACAGCCGATCAACGCGACACTGTCCGCGTCGATATTGGAGAACCTAAGCCTTCCCGTACACTCCGCGAAATGCACCGGTTGTGGCCTGTGGGTCCGCTACGGCATGACTTCGGATGCGACGATCGTTGCGTTCGAACGTCCGTCTCCGTGCTCCGGTCCCCCTGCGATGTTGCACAGATCGTTCCTGGGACCACTGTCTCCAAATGCGACCGACGGTTGTGGCATCACGTTGCGTTTCTTCCGCAATACGACGCAAGGACCATCGGGCAATACGAAGGCCTACGATGACGCCTCTCGTGAACTTATTCGTTGACGAAATCGCGTAAGGCATCGTCTTAACGGCATTGGCACCCCTTGTTCGTTCTCCAGACACGGTTACAGAAGAACCACTTACTTCTCGCGGCCGTGACGACGTCTGGACTGATGGCCTCACTGGCTGGTTGTCCCCTTATATCCAGCACGCCGTTCGTGCGATTGGCCTGCAAATGAAATCACTTGCGTAATACTTCCACCCTGCAATTTGCATGGCGCTGCGTTCACGTCTTCCTTGTGTGGCATTTTCTTTGTCAGGCAGTGTATATATGTATGTGTGTATATATATACTGTATTTTTTAATTTAGTTGATATTTCATGAATGGAATACGGGATTACACCATACAATGCAAATTTTGAAGATTTGAATCCGTTTATTGGTGTAAATGTGACATGGGTGGTCAGTCAGATACTATCAGAAAACTTGAAAATTTCGTCGTCCTGGAGGGGAAATCGAACCCGCGTCTCCCGGATAGCGCCCGAGTATGCTATCCACTACACCACACAGAACTACCAAGTCTCAAGTTTCCGATTAATTTGAATATAACCATCACAGGATTCGCTAGTCGAAGCAACCGGCATTCATGTTTAGCGAAGCTGGAGGTTAAGAATTCTATTCCGTGATTGTCCGAAGAAGCAGATAAATCATGAATGTAATACGGGATTACACCATACAATATGGTTATATTCAGATTAATCGGAAACTTGAGACTTGGTCGTTCTGGGTGGTATAATGGGTAGCATACTCTGGCACTATCCGGGAGACGCGGGTTTGATTCTCCCTCCAGGACGACGAAAATTTCAAGTTTTCGGAAATTATCTGACTTACCATCCATGTCATATTTACACCAAAAACGGATTCACATCTTCAAAATTTCAACGCAGGTTGTTGCATTACATTCTGCATTAAATTATCTTTCTGATGATATAACTTTGTGGTAGTATTCTGAAAAAGAATGATGTTATGAGCCATCAGACCTTAAAAATACAAATTTTCCTAGAGGTTTGCACAAATTTGGCCACTAATTTATGAGAGTGTGTTTTTATTATTAGGCTGGAGCAAATTAGTTGCTGAATTCTCGCATTTTCTTTTTTTTTTTTTAATGTCTGTGATTTGTGGTTCAGCAGAAATTTATTAGAATGAGTACGAATCGAGTTGACAGCGCGTCATTGGTACCAATGAACTTACCTGGTTGGCGGGAATCTCCAGGACACAGCCATCAAACGGTGCAGTAAAACTGGATTGATCATCTTGCCTGAAAAAAGAAATTCAATTTCATAATTTCTTTTCAAAAGTATATAAATAATAACAATAACAAAATTGATTTCTAAAACTTGAACTCAGTGTGACATATTTAAGAATCAACACCAGAAAATCTTATCAACTATTTTCGTCTACAGCAGCGATTCCTAAACTTTTTGACTCACGAACCCCTTTCAATATTATATTGTTATCGCGATCCTCTACACCTCTTTCTATTCACACATAATAAGTAATGTAATAGTTTTGTACGTATATTCTTAATGCCTCTACAGTTTCTTTCACGGAAGTTTCATTTTTTTATAGAAATCCCTGTATCTTTTTGCAAAAAAATTTTTCGGGAATGTGCGTTTCATAAAACTAAAAGGATTTTAACATCAAAAAGTATACCTACTGCATTATAAACTGTAAATTAAAGGTCGAATAACCTGGAAATAAGCAGAAAATATTCCTGAAATAAATGTTAAACGATTTATGATGGTAACAATGGCTCCGATCGCTCTGTCATGCATTTGCAACAAATAAATTAAACCGCTAATTCATTTCAACTTACTTGCGGTTTAAAAAAATAGCTTTTTTTGTAATTTTTTGGAAACGCCATTACAGAGTTTTTACCGCGTATCCCTTGAAACATCTTTGCGAACCGCTGGCTCTATACAGCATCACCCATTTCTGGCAGTGTTTTGCGTGTTTCACCAATCACGGTTGAAAATTCTCATACCGGCACGACTAGCGCCAAACTGGTCATTCGTTTTTCCCATTCCGACCCTCAGTCGAACACTACTTTATGCTCAACAAACTGGTCTGTCTGATATACACCGCACACCACTCTCACGTACCGCCTTATGTGTTGGAGCGAGTCATTAATATGACGTGAGAAAGTGTATGTAATAAATTAGCATTTCAACGTATATTAATTCAAGAAAATTTTAAGTTCTTAAGGTGGACGTCTAGTGGTTTTGCTTCCTATACTTCCAACGGAAAAAAATTTCGATCTTATTTCCTCAGCGAAAAAAGATTTCCCATGCTTGAAAATTGGCCCACTGTTAAAAAAACCCATCCTAAATTAGATTGTGCAATCGGTTGTTTTTTTGCTAACAACTTTCCTGAACTATATTAAAAATCAATAACTTTACTTCGATGTAGTTATGATACTCGCTTACAGATGGCGCGACTCTTCCTTACCTCTATATCGAAGTAAATTTAATGATTTTTAATATATTTCAGGAAAGGTTTTGGAAAAAAACACCCATTGTACAATATAAGTTAGGATGTCTTTTTGGGGGGGGGGGATGCACTTCCATATCTGGCCTGCGTCGTCTGCTGCAATAGAGCAACGCAGAATCATGGGTAATATGACGTTTCTCGAGTGATACAGTGCTGCCATCTATCGGGCGACATGAAAAACACAGCGTGCGGTGTATTGACAATACGAATGTTTGTGAGGTATTCTGGCTGGACATTTCGTGACGAATGATTTTGTTCGTATTCTGAAACATTTACATGGACGGAAAAAACGGGTTTCGTGCCGAATTAAAACCTGTCTTTCTGGCAAAATTACGTCCAGGAAAGAACTGTTTTTATGATCCGAATCATGACCTCAAAACAATGTTCTGACAAAAGACGATAATTCCGTCGGAATAAATATTCCAGAATATGCGCCCGGTCTGCCAAATGAAGTTTGTGAGTTCCATCAATAACTAAAGTAGAAACGAGAAACAGTTGGCTGCTAATTCATAAAAAATAAAAACATGCGGGCCATTTTACGTTTTCATTACCTTGCGGAATCAACGTATCTGAAAACGAATTTTAGTAGGGGAAGGGGACGTTGAATTTTGCGGTTTTTTTTTTGTTTTTTTTTTCTGAAGAACTTTTAGTGGACGAATAATACTATTTCTAGAAAATTGTTCCTACGTCTGGAAAACGTCGATAAAAAATAGTGCTCGTGTGATTTTATGAGCGGTAAAATATCTCCCGATTTTCATATTTTTAAGGTTGGCATGCCTGTAAGTGACAACCGTTGTGTGAGCGAGCAAACAGCAGTCAGCTAAGAATATGGTGAAACTTAAGAATGGGAATGACATGTGAATGACGTTCATTTAAATTGTGTACCCGAGTCGTTCGCCATGAGCAGATCATTCATCGTGGTGGACGGTGAACAATGAAGAGCTCGCACTCTTTTGGGCAGTTTGCCAAAAAGAGCTGTGACCTTGAAAGCGCAACACGGGATCCCCAAAACGAAGGATTTACTCGGTGAGCATAGTGAAAACCTGGAAATTGGATGATCGTTCGTGAATGACTCTTGCATGAATGAAGAATGAACTCCCAAGAAGGAATGATTTATGCCATCACCAGTGCAAGAGAAGAAACTAAACCATGTTAAATGTTAAGCTGTGTAGTGTTTATCTTCCTTGAAAAAGCCATCTGGTTGATGTGTGAAAGCTTGGAAACTCTGATTTCTATTGTACGTCAAGAAATTCGGATTATTAGTATAGTTGTAGTATTTTTAGTATAGTTAGTGTACGGTTTCTTATTATTAATTTTTTTTTTGGGGGGGGCTTCAGTGAATACTGACTTTGCATTGCTTCTTTCGATATAGCATGAGCCTTTCACTCCTCTTAAGTATAACAAAACGTCAATTCGAAATTCTGTGACATTGATGGTGCAGTGATATTATTGAAAAACGCTGAGTGATCATTGAATTATGACCACCTATCTTATACTTCGAAGTTCCTCCTTTCGCCCTGAGTATCGTTGCTATCCGATCGGTTCAATAAGATTCCGGAAGCAGTTGGGTGGTATAGTCAACCAAACTGTGTGTAATGCGGACTTCAATGAAGGCGATAGGTGTATCCATATGCCTGATATACCGTTTTATACTTAGACCATGAATATAGGTAGACAGAGCTAGGAGCTCCGAAGGCGGCACAAACATCTCCAGAGGGTACTCACGTGATGTGTGTCAACCACCGGCTTTCACGGTGCCGTAGTGCGTAATTGTACTGAAAATCATTATAGATTACTTGAAGTTAAGTGAGCGATTTTAATTTCTGTGGTTGAAGGAAATTATGAAATAAATTTGTACCACGGGGTGGACATGTGCTATTGGATGTAAGCAAAGATTTGTAAAGGGCGGCGCGATGTCATTTCATAGGTAAGAATTATAGCCTTCGTGACAGGATTGATGGTGATGCGATTAGTAAAATTTTTTTCTGTCATTATGAATACACAAACTGCATCGAATCACTTTTATAGACCTTGAATAATAGCGTAATTGTTGACGACGTGTATAGAGACCACTCTCCAGTACGATTCATATTTATATTACCAGCAGGATTAGTTTAACTGTTTAAATAACATGGTGACAATTTTTCTATATAGTTTCCCAACGGATGTAGAAAGGAAAAAAATTATTAACAGTGAAACTTCACAGAGATAATTTTAACCCCTCAAAGTACAGTAAAATTTGTTCTAAGCACTTCACTGAAGACTCTTTTGACATTGGAAGGTTTCGGGGAGGTAGATAGCTGAAATCTGATGCAATTCCCACTATTTTTGATTTCCCTAAACAGCTGATTTCAAAACAAAGGAAACGTAAGCCACCAAAGGAGAGAGTATTTCCTTTGAATGAAGCAAAAGAAAGTGAACTTCTAAGCACTTCAACACGAATTCTGGAATCATTTGGAATTTCAAATCCTGTTAAAAGGCGTTTAACTTATGTTGGAGATTTCATGGATAAAGATATGTATTCCCCATCATATTCATGGTCTAAGGGGAAAACAGTGAGTAATGGCAAAACTCCAAGGGAAAGAAATTTATATCAAGAAAAAAAAAAAAAAAAAAAAGAAAAAAGAAAAAAAAAAGAACCGGCCCAACATAAGACTAACGGTTATATTCATGCATTAAGTTTCTAAACAGGGTAGACTAAAAAAAAAAAGGAGGTCAGTAGTCTCAGTCGTCGTAAAAAGGAATCGTCCAAAATTTATAATTTAGGGATGTGCAGCTTCTGATTTATTTATTTGATTAGCAGTAACTGCTATGCAACACTTTGTGTAGCCCTTGATAACTATTGATTTGCTGTTTGCTGTTTTGGAAAGCAAACAGAAAACTGATGTGTAATATCAAAATTAAAAAAAAAGCCGGAAATTAAAAAAAACGCCCCCCCCCCCAAAGATCACAATGAGGGCTGCCATTTGGCAAAATATCTCATTTTTACAACGTATAGGCTGCTAGCCTGAAAATTGGGGTATTTCTATATACACTGCTGGAAAGTGAAAAAAGAACACCAAGAAGGAGACGTCTGATACCAACGAAATTTATACAGCATAATAACGGAATACAGAGGATAACGTGATCAAAACATCATGGCAAAATACAGCTGTATTTGCTGGTAAACTGAAAAATAACATTTCCATGTAACATGGTTAGTACGAGGTTGAACAGCCATAAACTGCGTCACACTGTGCAATTCAGGCATGGAGTCTGTCGTACAGATGTTGGATGTAAGTTTGGGGTATTGAGTTCCAAGCATCCTCAACCTGGACGCGTAAATCGGGGATGGTCGTGGCTGGCCGTGGAGATCGGATAAGTCGTTGTCCCATAAAATACCACACGTGTTCAATGGGGGACAAATCCGGTGAACGTGCAGGCCATGGAAGTTGTCTCACCCTGAAGTGCATGTTGCGTTGCACGTGCCGTGTGTGGGCGTGCGTTATCTTGCTGGAAAACACCACGATGGACCGACCTTACAAATGGCACAACAACGGGCTGAATGATGTTGTTGATGTAGGAGGTGCTGTTTAACGTACCCGGTACAAACACTAGTTGTGTACGGGAGCGATAGCTGATCGCCCCCACACCAGGAGACCAGGTGTAGACTCTGTGTGTTGCTGGCGGATGCAAGAAGGGTGGAGACGCCCCCTGTGCGTCTGCAAACACGCATACGGCCATCGGAGGCTCCCAAGCAGAATTTGCTTTCATCGCTGAAAACGACAGATCGCCATTGCGTTCTCCAGTGCAGACGTTGGCGACACCACTGCAGCCGTTCCTGACGGCGGGCTGGAGTCAGAGGTACACATGCCAGAGGTATACACGTGCGCGTAGTCCTGCATCCAGTAGACGGTTGCGGATTGTTCGCACAGTCACCTCAGGTGCAACGGCATCTCGGATTTGCGTCGCAGTGGATGTTCTGCTTGACGACGCATCTCTTCTTATGCGGCAATAGGTCCGCTCATCAGTCCGTCTGTGACTCCCGGTTCCACGTCTTCTCGTGTGGGAATGTTCCTCGGACCATCTACGCCACCATCGTACCACCACCGATACTTTCCGTCCAATTCGCTCCGCAATACGACGATACGACCACCCGGCCTCTCGGAGTCCGACTAGACGACCTCGCTCAAAGTCCGATAACTGCTGAAATCGTACACGTCTTCCATGTCCAGGCATTGCAGCTTCTTCACAGTCTTCGCACGTGCCCGTACGCCGACGACTGATTACATTCACTTCGCCGTACTCCTTAAATACCACCGACGATAATTTGCATATTATGCCGTGCTGTGGCGTAAGCGCTCACCGGTTGGTCCCGAAATTAACATCACACCTACGTAAACTCGACCTCATTAACATATGTAAATTTCATGATCGTCTGCCAATTCCTTCTTGGTGTTCTTTTTTCACTTTCCGCCGGTGTATTAAAATCTGTGTACATCTGTATGTATGTATATGTGTTTCTAATATTTCCTAAATCTCGATATGTTGATAGTAAACAATTTCTCCATTTACAGGGTCCACTATTGTAGACCTCGGAAATTTTTCACACACTCAACCCCCAAAATAATTGACTTATCAGCACAATTTTTTCACAGAAGAACATTATGAGAGAAAAATACTTTTGTTGTGGAACACTACACACAATTTTAATGGGTGGGGAAGGTAGGGGGTTCAGAAATGAGGTCACTTTTCACACTCCAATAGGGAGAATATACACGTAGTGGGTAAATTTTAAAAAATCACAGGATATTATATTGTTAACTTGTAATTGCTAATAACTCCGTAGTGGTTGATGATGATAGTAATTAACATGCAATAAACAAATGATAATAATTGTATGCAAATAATTCTTGCGGTTCGTAAATATGTCTAAGAAACTTTTATTCTTTTCTTCATTTAATTCCCTGCAAAGGTTGTCCGTTAGCTGTGCTTTATTTCCTAACTCTCCCGCTTTCGATCATCTCTCACGCTATCGTGAATTCGCCTGACCTCCCGGTCCACCTCAGACCTCCCAGCCTACCCTGGGGCAATCACCTCCTCGTACTTTTCGTGACCGCTCTCTACCTAAACCTAGAGATCACTGTCTTCTCGCCTCCTTCTCCCCTGTCTCCCAAAAATGCCCTTAAGCATATCCGAAAATTCCCTGTGAGAAAGAACCACACCGCCCTCGGTAAATCATAAGCCTCAAAGTAAAATGTGAGGGGCTAGTCATTCGTCGGCCGCATTGAAATTGAAACCTGAAAAGCATCAAAAGAGGCGCGATATAGTTAATCTCCATTCAGCAAACAATGTGCATATACTAAGTTCAAACACATTGTCGTTTTAGCAAATAACCGTGCATCCGGTGTTTAATGGGGAACTGTGAGAAATTTCTCTTACGCTTTGGGGAAACAAAGGAATGGGAGCACGAGATGGAAAAAGGTTGCATTTTGAGATTTTATATGAAATCCTAAAACCCCGTATAAAATCTCTGAAACAATATATGCACTCTATAACAACAAAAAGGTATACACAATGAAAGCTAAATGTGCAAAGATTAATGGTTATTTTGCTAAAAAATCCTGCGTTGGAGGAGGAGGCTGCAAAAATGCGTAAAAGTATGTAAACAAACATTTCAGCGGGAGCACCAACCAGAGTGACTGAACTTTAAAAATTTATACCGCACGAACTAGTGGGCAGAAGAATAAACCACTTGATTTTTTATGAAGATAATTGATCGTTATAATTTTTATGAAGATAAAAGATAAACTTAGTAAAAATTATTGAACAGGTCACCGTGTAAATGCCTTATTCATGGTCTAAGGTAAATGTTGTTGATCATCGCCATTACCTGCTCCCTCAGAGCAATCTTGCCACACATCACGTGACTTGACATGTTTGTGCCGTTCTCTCAACACTGCGTGTACGGGAGCAGCTGTGTCTACCATATTCATGGTTTAAGGTTTTGATAGTATTCTATGGGATTGATATACAGTCAATGTGCTGAAATTTTATGGATTGATAATATAGTCGATTTGCTGGAAGTCTGAACTGTGTTCCTCAAACCTGTCTTCTTCAACTGTGTTCCTCTGCACAACATTAGACTTGTGGTTCTGCGCATTGTTATCTTGGAAGGCACAGTCGCCATCCGGGAAAAGTGCTCCATTGCTGGGTGTACAGAGTTAGCAAGCAATTCACGATAGTGGGCACCAGTCATACGTTGTTCCACATGTACCAGGGGTCCAAGTTCCTACCAGGTAAACATGTTCCACACCATATAACCGGCTTGCACTGTGGAGACCATGCAGGATGGATCGAGTGTCTCATGTTGTTTGCGCCAAATACGTACACGACCATCCACGGAGTGGAGTAAAACACGTGATTCGTCAGACCAGCACACATTTTCCCCAGTCATCCGACGTCCAACTTGCGTGATCTTTGCACCAGGCGAGTCTTTTGCGCCGATGAACAGTGGATAGGAGAGGATGCTGTCGGGGTCGTCTGCTGTTATAGCCTATACGTGTGACGCATGGTCATGACTGATACTGTTCCGGGTTGACCACTGTTGTATTGGGTAGTCAGCTGTTGAATAGTGCTACGTCTGTTGGCCTGTACAAGTCGTTGGACCCGGCAATCTCCTCTGTCAGCAACCTTTCGCTGTCCTGTGCAGTTTTACCCCCGGGTAAATGTTTAACCATTCTCACTCCAGTCCTGATACTACGACTGCTCGCGAACAACCCACCAGTTTTCCGAGCTCACACGATCTGTCCTTTCTCACAAATCCGTCCGTTTACTCATTACGTTCCAAATTTTACTATCTACTGTTCCATTCCACTCACACCTTATACGTGTATATGCTACTTCGGTAGCCTAATCGCGCCCTCTCGGAAATCACGTGGTCAACGGGCCGCATCCGCTTTTGATAGAGATGGTCATAATTCAGTGATCACCCGGTGTATATTTGTGAATTACTTCAGGAGACAAACAGCTTAAAGAATTAGAACACAAATGAGGAAGGGTTTCAAAATCTTTTAAAAGTGATTCAGTATAATTCATTGCAGAACGTATTTCCCAAGTGAACCGTGACGGCAAAATGATAATTTACAGCGATCATGGAATTTTCGTTTTGTTGACGACATTATTGTTTCGGGAAATTTTCCCTGAAAATAATATTCATTTCATGATAATGTCAGTTTAATATAAATCCCGTGCTATAAAACATATGAAATCAAGAATTTAAAACATTTAGAGAAACACCCTTCTCAGCTGTTAACAATGGTTCTATAACAGGCAAGCAAACTTTCAAAACTGAGATGAAACTAAAAAAAGACGAGAACATTTTTGCATGAGAGGAAGATTTTCAGGTTAGTGACGTGTAACTTAGTCCTTAATATCTTGGTTCATCTGTGCCAAAAGTTCTAATTGACGATTGCTTCATGAAACAAAATCAACACATTCCGTGCACTGCATTTGTACGAAACAATGTAATCATCAAGAGTGAAGTGAGAATTTGTCCTCAGGTAAGACTTATCAACCAATCGTTTCTGGTATTTTGTGGTTTATGAATCCCGAACTCGTGTAAGTTAACTGAAAAAAGAAGTGAGCATCTTGCACAAGAGGCCATAGATAAATCAAAAACCTACATAGGGTGATACTTGCATTGAAATACAAGGTAGGTTCAAAAAGTTGCCAGAAATTCCTTTTTGTACAGAAAGGAATAAAATTAACGTTATCTACACCGCATTTCTTTCGAAATAGTTTCTTTGGGCAGCTACACACTTTTGCTAACTCCATAAAGCTGTTTGAAGTATTCTTGGAATCCATTCCTCCAAACCGCTTTCAGCGCAATAGTCACGTTTTCGACGATGCCCTTAGTATTCGTGAATCGCAGTCTTTTTAGAGCAGATTTTAACCGCGAGAACAAGTAAAAATCGGGTGGTGCTAAGTCAGGAGAATATATGGGATACTATAGTGGCATCAAATTGTGCTTTTCGAGGTACTCTTTGACTATTAGGGATCGATGTGCAGGCACATTACCATGAAGAAGAAAGCAACTGTTTCTTGTCCATTTTTGCCGGACTTTTCCTTCGCATTGCATCCCTGGGGCGATGAAGAATATCGTCGTACATTTCTTTATTCACCGTCCTCCCTTCCGAAATAAATTCATGGTGGACAAGATCCCTAGAGTCAAAGAAAACTTACAGCATTACTTTTCCTTTACTCTTGCCCACTCCGGATTTCTGTTTTCGAGGTAATGATGTTGACTTCCATTCACAGGATTGATGTCTGGTCTGTGGATAAAAAACAAAAAAACACCATGTCTCGTCTCCTGTGATTATGATGTTTAGAAAGTCGTCTTGACCAACCATAGTGATTAGATCATCGGCCAAAGTCATTCGTATGTCTTGCTGTTCGGTAGTCAACAACTTTGGAACCGAGTGTAGACAAACGTAATGCATGTTCAAATCATTTACGCTTTCTAACCGTAGGTTGAAGAAGCGCATATGCTCCAGCTTTGTCCGTCCGTCCGTCTGTCCGCACGATAACTGGCGTAAAAATGGTTCGATTTCGATGAAATGTTAGTATGTGGTAGGGGACCACCTGGGGACGAACCCTATTGAAAATGGGACAAATGGGATCAAAGGTCAGGACATAAGAGCGGGATGCATTCCATTGCCCTTATGCGTCATAACGTGCTTAAAAATGGTTCGATTTCCATGAAATTTCAGTATGTGGTAGGGGACCACCTGGAGACGAACCCTATTGAATGTGGACGAAATGGGGTCAAAGGTCAGGACATAGGATTGCGATCCATTCCATCGCTTTTATCCCATATTTTTAAGGTGGACGTCAAGTAATTTTGCTTCCTATACTTCCAATGGAAAAACTTTTGTACACATTTCCTTCACAATTAATGTGTTCCCAAGGATGAAAATTTGAACATCGATTAAAATAACTTCATATTATAACTTGGAAAACTTAATATTTTCTAAAACATAACCATAATTATATAAAAAACCAATAACTTTTCCTTTGGTGGTGTTGGAACCAGAAAAAAGATAGCGCGACCTGTACTTTCATGACGTCAGTAGATAAACAAATGTTGGATTGCATAATTATGGTTATGTTTTAGAAAATATTAAGTATTCCAAGTTATAAAATGAAGATATGTTAATCGATGTTCAAATTTTATTCCTTGGGACTGCATTAATTGGGAAGAAAATGTGTACAGAAATTTTTCCAGTCGAAGTACAGGAAGCAAAATTACTTGACGTTCTCCTTAAAGAAGCAATTCTTGTATGTATGTAAATTTTATTTTGAAAACGGCTCTAAGGATTTTGATGAAAGTCGTTAACCTACCGTTTTCTGGTACTAGAAATCGATTTAGCTTGATCTCGACTTTAAGAAAATTTGTTTAGTGGGTTAAATAACCACCCCGAATTATCAAGTTTTTAGTGTGGTGTCATGGCGTCGCCCCATAAGATGTTGGCGAGCGGTCATGCCATCTGTCTCATTACGTCACGCGTTGTTTGTTGATCCTATTAAAGTTTTATGACGTCACACCTTGGTAGCAGATGGTCGCGATTCCCATCTGCCTCATTACGTCACGCGTTGTGTGCGTATGATCGTCCGCACGATAACTCGCGTAAAAATCGTTCGATTTTGATGAAATTTGAGTATGTGGTAGGGAAACACCTGGGAAGGAACCCTATTGAAAGTGAACGAAATGGGGTCAAAGGTCAGGACATAAGAGCGGGATCTATTCCACTGCTCTTACGCGTCATAACTAACGTAAAACAGGTTTGATTTCGATTAAATTTTAGTATGTGGTAGGAGACCACCTGGGGACAAAGCCTATTGAAAATTGGCGAAATGGGGGTCAAAGGTCAGGACATAGGAACGGAATCACTTCCATCGCCATTATGAGTCATAACTTACGTAAAAATGTTTCGATTTGGATGAAATGTTGGTATGTTGTAGGGACCTGTCTGGGGATGAATCCTATTGAAAATAGGCGAAATGGGGTAAAGGTTAGGACACAGGAGCGGGATCTATTCCATAGCGCTTATGCATCATAACTTCCGTAAAATTGCTTCGATTGCGACAAAACTTTATCATGTCATTTCGGAGATCTACTGAACCAGTTCTGTTGAATATCATCCAAATGGATCAAAGGTCAGGGAACAGGGATGAGATTTATTCCACAGCCATTTTCCTCATAACTTGAGTAATAGCTTGAGTAATGATTTCTAGTATATTGGAAAGCGTATCATAATCAATACGTATCATAATCAATGCATGATTTTATTAACTTGTTTTGGAAAAGGCTGTGAACAATTCCAACTGATATTTCTATCTTGACGCTAATTCCTTTACAGTTTTTCTTCGGTCACGTCGGAAAATTTTGCATACGCGCTCAATCATTTTGGGCGGTTAATTGAACACAGACGCCAGCTTCACGGATCATCATCGACACTCACACGACCATCACAGAAACGCTTATTCCGCGCGTAAACGTGCGATTCCTTCATTGGCACTTCAACATATGCTTGCTAAAGCATGGGAGATGTCTCTGATGGTCATTTTCGATGCAAAATACAAAATTCGTTGTTTGCACATTGCTCAGTTGCCGACATTTCAACTGCGTATTTACTAAACTCTCGGTAAGCAAAGAAACTATTGGTGCTCCACACAGACAGGAAATGATATGACGCCACTTCCGTCATACGACGTCTTAGGTATGGCCAACCTTTGAAACCGAAACATCTCGCTCGCGATTCTTTTTTCCCACAGTTGAGAAAGATTATGGAAACTTTTTGAACCTACCTTATGTATACATACAGTTTATAGGCACACTGAATTAACATTAAAATATTACAGCCTATCTAATATCGAGTTGGACATCCACCAGGCCTTGTAACTTGGGTACACCATTGCAGCGGATCTCAGAAGGTCACAGAGCATATTAGGAGGTGGGCAAAGCATCCGACGATCGTGTGGTGATTTAAAATTGTAGGGTTACTTGTTGAACTTCATTTTATGAGGTTCGTAGTAATTTGGATGCCACTGCAGAAGGATGAACTAATTCATTAAAGTTCGTTAAACTATTCCAATAAAATTTCGGTCTGATAACAATGTGTATTTTCAGAATTAAAGATGCCATCGTCGTCAGGTAAAAGCAGAAGCATGGAGGTACAGACTTCAGCAAAATCCAGGTTGTAGTATTATTTTTTTATTTTATTTTAACTGTTCCCCACCCCGTTACGATACCCCAGTCCTCCAGTATTTACGTTATTACAGCATTTCCCTATAACTGTGTTTGAAAGACAGGTGTTGCCATCCATCTGCACATTTTTCTTTCTTTCATCTATGCTTTTGCTATCACAGTAGCGCTTCATCTTCGAAGTACAATCAGCGAAAAGTTAAAATATGTTAACAAAGCATCTTGAGAAATGTGTGACAGGTTAGCTATTTTTCTCAAATAGATATGAAAGAATTAAACACTAGATTTGAATGGGGGAAAAATGGTACTTACGGTTCATAGTCCAGATGCAAGCTGAAAAAGTAGAATAAAATTCATTATCAGAGAGAAATTACTTGTTTGAGGTGAAATTTAGAAAACTGTAATTGCCCATTAAGTACACAAATAAAAATCTGAATTGGATGGTAACACTTTTAAGACGAAACGGGGTTAAAATTTATTACGTTGTGTTGAACATTTGTTTTATTATTGGTATAAACTGTGTTTATTATAGTGCATATGAATTACATACAAAATTTGGAAAAAAATATACTGTGCATCATATATGTCGTAGCAAAGCAACAGTAATATCATAGTATCATTAACTGCTGAGAATTTACATAGGCAAGGTTCCCACGGTCCTTATAAATCCTTAAAAGTCCTCAAAAGAGTGTTTTTTAGGGTGCTTAAAAGTCGTTAATTTTTGTCAGAAATTCCTTAAAGTGCTTAAAAAGTACTTATTTTTTCCTTAACTGCCTGCGTGAAATGTTGAAGTTACTGCGTACAACTTCTGCTGCTGGTTGGGTATGTTGATGGTGACATTGTGTGACGTCAGCAGAAAGCCATTGGAAGAGTACGTGGCAGGAGGAGCTCTTGTCAGTGATTCATGGCGAACTTCGTTTTGTAATTTTGAGCTCGGTTTTACAATTCAAGCCATGAAATAGTTATGTGCAATATCCAAATATAGATCTTGTAACTTTTACTACAGTTTTATTTACGCTTTCCAACCGTAGGTTGAAGAAGCGTATATGCTCCAGCTTTTTCCGTCCGTCTGTCTGTCGGCACGATAACTCACGTAAAAATGGTTCGATTTCGATGACATTTTAGTATGTGGTAGGAGACCACCAGGGGACGAACCATATTGAAAATGGGTGAAGTGGGGTTAAAGGTCACGCTATAAGAGCAGGATCCATTCAATTGCCCTTATGCGTCATAACTTGCGTAAATATGGTTCGATTTCGATGAAAGTTTAGTATGTGGTAGGGGACCACCAGGGGACGAACCCTGTTGAAAATGGGTGAAGTGGGGTCAAAGGTCACGCCATAAGAGCGGAATCCATTTCATTGCCTTTATGCGTCATAACATGCGTAAATATGGTTCGATTTCGATGACATTTCAGTATGTGGTAGGAAACTACCTGGGCACAAACCCTATTGAAAATTGGAAAATTGGGGTCAAAGGTCAGGCAGGGCATAAGAGCGGGATTTATTCCATTGCCCTTATGCGTCATAACTTGTGTAAAAATGGTTCGATTTTGATGAAATTTTGGTATGTGGTAAGGAACCACCTGGGAACGAAACCTATTGAAAATGGGTGGAATGGGGTCAAAGGTCAGGACACTGGAGTGGGATCCATTCCATTGCCCTTGTGCATCATAACTTACGAAAAATGTTTCGATTGCGACAAAACGTTATCATGTTGTTCCGGAGGTATAGTGAACCGGTTCTGTTGAATATCAACGAAATGGGGTCAAAGGTCATTGCACAAAAGCAAGATTTATTCCACAGCCATTATTCTCATAACTTGCGTAAAACTGCTTCTTTTGCGACAAAACTTTAGTATGTTATTCTTGAAGTGTACTGAACCGGTTCTGTGGAATATCATCGAAATGGGGTCAAAGGTCAGGACACAGGAGCGAGATTTATTCCACAGCCATTATCCTCATAACTTGAGTAATAATTTCTGGTATGTTGGGAAACGTATCATAACCAATGCATTGCATGATTTTACTAACTTGTTATTTACATTCTTTTTGTTGCATATGTGATTGTTCTCTCATATGAGAACTAATTTGACCAGCAGAACTGTAATTAAATTGCATAAATTCTAATTTATTACATCCACAAACTTGAATTACATGCAACGATACTGAAAGCTTCATCAACAGACTTTACTTTGTATCGTTAATACATATGTAAAAGTATATTTGTATATGTGTTATTTTCGCGTGTGCAATTCGAAAAGTCCTTAAATTGTTTTTTTGCAGGGCGTATAAAAGTCCTTAAAAAGTGCTTATATTTTTCGGGGGGAGAAACATATAAGCGCAAACGACGTTTTCGAGTGCCATTTTACTAGTACAGTAACAGTTTTCTGATCAACTCTTTAACTAAACTGAACAGGGGGAAAGGAATTTTAAGGAAAAGTAGGAGAGTCATATAAAACACCGAACTAAAGAGCTAAGTGTTCATTACATTCTAAGAAACTGGCCAGAAACAACACTTCAATATCTAAACTCAGTTGTAGTGTAGCACTACACTGAAGAGCAACTGATTAGAGATACCATTCTAGTAACGTGTAGCACCACCTTTCGCCCTGATGACGGCGGCGATTCGTCTCGGCATGGACTCGACAAGACACCGGAAGCATTGGGAAGCCATACGGATCCATGACCCCTTAACAAGCTCCCACAGTTCCCAACCGAAGATTTGATGGAGGGGGTCAGAGCCTCGAACATCTCTCTCGATGGCATCCCTGATGTGCTCGATGGGATTGAGGTCAGGTGACCTAGCTGGCCAAGGAAGCGAGGTCATGTCGGTGGAGTGTTCATCCAACCATTAAGATACAATTCGGAAGCGATGGCACGAAGCATTGTCTTGTTGCAGGATTAGGAACCCAGTGGGGTGTTGAAAACGCACAAACGGGAGCAAATGGTCGTCCAGGATATCCCGGTAACGTTGACATGTGAGGGACGATGTCACATGAACCAAAAGTTCCATTTCAGTCCACGTAAACTGTCCCCAAACGAGAATGCCACCCCCACCATCTTGAAGAGTACCCTGCTGGCAAGAAGGATCCATCGCTTCATGTGTTTTGCGCCGTACTCGTATCCTGCCATCCGCATGTACCAACGTGAATCTCGACTTATCAGTCCAGGCAACATTTTCCCACATGTCTAGGGTCCAGTGGCGATGTTCCCAACCCATGCTAATCTTTGCACCCTGTGATGTGCAGTCAGCAGCGGTACGCTCGTGGGACGATGGCTTCTGTACCCCATAGCGAGGAGATGGTTCCGGATGGTGTGGCTGCTTACACGTTTTTGTGCACCAGCGTTAAATTGCCGAGTGATTTCTTGCACTGTGGCCCGTCTATCCGCTGTTACAATGCGAGCTAGCCGACGATGACCCTGCTCATCCACACGCTGATGTCCACGGCAGTTGGCACTTGCAGGGATGGTTTTACCGGATTCGATGTACTCGCAATGCACCCGTGACACAGTGGCTCGTGAAAACCCCAGTGCCTGCATGACTTCCGAGATGGAGTGACCCATTCGTATGGCCCCGACAATTTTCCCACGATCAAATGCGCTTAAATCCTTCGTCTTACACATACTGCGTCCGACTCTTACTGATTCCCGTCGCATTACTTCTTATTTGTCGGATCGCTGCATACGTCATGTCGTTTCCGTTTACAGGGCCGCCAACAGCGCCACATTTGTATAACGCCAGCTGTCCCTAATTCAATTGCTCTTCAGTGTATAAGTAATATTACTCTCAAAACGTTATTAAGCGAGCCTGCGTCTAAGCTACTAAGTTCATACTTGTAGATAACGTACTTCGATTTCAGGGGAAATTATGCCCCGAAATCCAGAACAGCGAATTTATCTTTTGCGCTCTATGACTTCTTCTTTTAGAAGCAAAATTAAAAATATATTGTATAAATCATTTATTTTTGAGGCCCTCCAGCGTCGCAGAGCCCCTCGCCTAGGCATTGTTGGCTTCCCCATGAAGCCTCCCCTGGCGGTGGTCTAAGCGTTGACCTCTGATTATTCGTCCAAGATCGGTCCTGGTTCGAACCCCGGTGAGGTTTATGTGGTGCGTTTGTCTTACGGCATTGTCCCTCTCCCTTCCCTTGAACCAGTGCCCCTAAACTAGGGATGGGAGACTGCTTATAGCCCATCCAGTTGGACCCGGTATTCGCTAAAGCCCTAAACAAACGAAATTGATCATCTCCGGCACTGAAGCAGAAATGCACGCGACACTCCAAATTTGGAAATACAAGTGCTTTTGCAAAAGTCTCTTCAATAATAGCTTCAATTTCTTGGTGTGGGGCTTCTTTGAGGTCTTCAGTTATGCAAGGCTTTTCCATATACACAACCTCCTTAATCTGGGCCAATACGAAATACACTGGCGTGCAAAAATTAAAGACGAGACGGTTTTTCGAATGTTACGTCGTGCAGAACTGCTCCACATCGACTCAAATCATACCATAAGATCCCCAAGATGTAAGAATATGGGACAAGTGAGCAAAACCGTTCAAACAAGGAATCCAAAGGATACAAAGGCACTTTATTGAAAAGGTAGCTTCGAGCACAATTGGACAGAAGACAGAAACGTCCATGTGACAGGCGGCTGCCAAGAAAAATCTAGTCTTTAGTATTGGATATGATCCCCCCTGACTGCGTTGCAGGATTTACAACGTCTGTCCATGCTGAGGACGAGGTTGTCAAGGAGCTGTTGAGGCATCGCGGCCCATTCCTCTTGTAGCGCCCATCGCAGCTGCGGAATCGTTGCTGGCGGCTGGTGACGTGCTGCCAAGCGTCTCCCGAGAAGGTCCCACACGTGTTCGATTGGATTTAGGTCCGGGGACCTTGCGGGCCAATCCATGTGTTGAATATCTTTACTCTCCAACAACTCTCCGACAGCCACTGTACAATGAGGTGTAGCGTTGTCGTCAATGAAGAGGAACTCAGGACCCATAGCAGCTCTAAACAGACGCACGTGAGGCAGGAGAACCTCGGTACAATAGCGGACACCAGTGACTGAACCTCCTTGGAAGATGTGGAGGTCAGTACTCCTACCAAGCATGATACCGCCCCAAACGAGAACTCCGCCACCTCCAAACCGGTCCCTTTCAATTATGTTGGAGGTGTTATTGCGTGTTTCCTGCTCTCTCTAGATGTGTATACGTCCAGAATCTCTCGTCAGACTAAATCGGCTCTCATCCGTAAAGAGAACTTGCCCCCATTGCTGATGTGTCTAGTTCTTGTGTTCCTGGCACCACAGAAACCGCCGTCTCCGATGAGCAGGCGTTAATGGCACACACCGTACTGGTCGTCGTGCAAATAGACCACCTTTGTGTAGCCTCCTGGCCACGGTAAAACGCGATAGCAAACGTCCAGTTGTCTGTTGCATGTGACTTGCGATTTCTCTCTCTGTCTGCCGTCTGTCTCTTCTCGTCTGTAGGACAATATACCGGTCGTCCGCCGCCGTGGTTGCTCGTGGACGACCACTGCGAAACTCTCGGACAGCTGTTCCTGTCGTTTGGAATGCTCTCCAAGCTCGTGAAATGATACTGTGAGCGATCCCGAACTCCTCGGCCACACTAGTCACACTTCGAACTTCTTCTAACTTCCCAATGACGCGACCTCGAGTAAAGTCATCCAGATTTCGTCTACTGGATTACCTGTTGACCATATCACACGGTGACAGCAACTCGACGTCGTTCAAACCCATGTACACCGTGCAGTAGCTTTCACCGAGTTGCTGAGCGTACACTGCCCGTGTGCTTTATACCCTTCCGACGCTCCCCCCCCTACGTCATGCTGCATTAATTCGTATGCCCTACCGTACCGGAACCTAGCGTATCTCCAGAGTGGTCTTTCGGTCTGTTCTGCCTGCTAGTTCCGCTGTTAAGCTAATTTCTCCTCTTCGTCCTTAATTTTTGCACAGCAGTGTAGTATATGTTAATGGGAAATTATATTTTCCTACTAAAATAAATTCTTTAATTATATACACTGCCCATTATTAACAGCCATGAATCCTTCTATTTATAGGGAACGGAGTTTTACGAAAGCGTCACGTCACAGACCCAACTATAAATACGTTCGACTGTGAATGCAAGATACCTGGATCCAGACTGTTTCCAGCTCTGCATAATAATACTGTGCCACACACACATATAAGCAATTGCTCCCTACGTGACATTGAAGGTTCCTAGGCCGACGCCTGGCTATGTGATATGCACACTGCAGCGGATTAGAGCGTAATATTCCATAAAACGACTTGGTTAACCTTCTAAGCTAACAGAACGTTACAGGAGAGATTGTCCGCTCAGAAAGCAAATCAACATTGTCACAAACCACACAACCGCTATGTGAGACTTTTGGGGCTGATGTTAACATTAGTACTGTGTTCAGCATGCTGCCTGACTTGGATTAATATGGTCGAGCATCCATACACAGGTTGCTAATCACTTCAATTAATACTGCACGGCGATTAGCGTGGAGTTAGTCAAGTCGATCTTGGACTTGTGACGTACTACAGAGGTGAAAACATGTGTCAAGACGACAAATCTGCAGCGAGGCCTGTCCGCGTAGCTCAGTTGGGAGAGCAACTTACTGCGGACTGAGGGGACACAAAAAAACTTGTGTTTTCACATTGGCGCCCGATTGTGGAAAATAAATCCACTGGCCGTTGGGTTCATCGAAAAAATGTGTGAAGGTCTCGCTGCAGATTGTCTGGAATTAATGAAAAACTCCTACTTTGCTTCAAAGACAAACAAACAAAAAAAATAAGAGGGGGATGATGTGACGTACTACGGAGGTGAAGACATGTGTCAAGACGACAAATCTGCAGAGAGATATTCTGTCCGCGTAGCTCAGTTGGGAGAGCGACTTACTCCGGAGTGAGGGGACATGGGTTCGATGTTCGTCGCGGACAAATTTGTGTTTTCACAGGAAAACTGTTCACAGACACCATGGGGAAACTGTGCTTTGACTGAGGAATCGCGATACACAGTCTACCAGTCTGATGGTTGTTTCCGAGTGTGGCTGATGCCTGGTGAAAGGTACCTACTGGACGGTATCGTCCGTCAATGAAGCTTAGTGGAGTCAGCGTCATGGTATTGAGCTGTTTTTTGTTTCGAATTGGGCCCATTAGTTGAACAAAGGCCATTAATGCTGCTTGCTACCTAGATGTCCTCGACATTTATGCACTACCAATGTTGTGGCAGTTCTTTGGGGATGGCCCATGCCTTCATAACAGACAATGCACCATGTCACACTATAAGGACAAAACTATGAATGCTGCGCTCTACCTAGACGTCCTGGACAATTATGTGTTACCAACTTTGTGACAGTACTTTGGGGAAGGCCCACACCTCCATCAGAAAGTCAAGGCACCATGTCATACTGCTTGCGTTGTTACAGATTGGTTTGAAGATATTGTCGTAGAAAGGATGAATTGTCCAGCTCTTAGTCCTTATCTGAATTCTACAGAGAATCTCAGAGGCGAATTGGGTCATCTGGTGCGTGGAAGAAGAGATCTCCCAAAAAACAAATCTTAATTTGTCACTGGTTTGAAGATCTATCAAGGAATATATCAGCGGGCATTTACAAAATGCTGCTGGAGAATATTTTAAAAAGACTAGAGGCCGCGTATAAGGGCCAAAGTCTTCAGCACACAATATTCAGTTTTCTGTAAATAAAGATTATCTGTAGACATGTAGGTGTACAAATATTAATGATAGGGCAGTGTATGTACCTCTAATTGCTTTACTAGGGAGTTCGCGCGTGTCATGGGGAGATTTCTGTCCAAAACTTTACCGAACAAAATCTCAGTTTGGACATTCAACGTAATGAAAGAATAAAATTACCTTTGACCTGGTTTAGAATTAATATGGAGATCTTAATATTAAACCATGAGTCAAAATATGTGGACATAACAATGCGTAGACGTCATACACAAGTTTCTTTGTCACACTGGGTGTTGAACGGAAATACTAATTCCATTTAAATTTGGAAACACAAACCATTAAGGATGTTTCACGGGTTGGTTCTACGGGGCGAACACCGAGAAATCTTTCGGCACACACATTGTAGAGATGAAAAACACTTCCAGTCAATCTTTCTGCACTTAGAGAACCATAGCTAAACCGGGTCGATTCTCTGCTCCAATTAGTATGTCGTAAAACCGTGACGTCACGCAGCAGCCTTTTATACTAAAGGCTCCAACGGGACGATTTCGAGCACAGTTCCAACAGGACAAATCTGAGAATATTAACTTCCACATATCTTTTGTGACGACTCGGTTTCAAGCAAACAGAACAAAAACCTTTAATTTCCCTTATGCTGCATTTAATCTGTGAGACGCCGTCCCGGCTTATGAGTATTCGTCCAAGAAGGGTCCGGGTTTGAATCCCGGTGAGGCATGGATGTAGTGTTTTTATTATGGCACTGGCTCTATCGATTTCCTGGAACCAGTGACTCTAAACTAGGGATGGGTGACTGCTTATAGCCCATTAAGTTGCTCACGGCGGTCGTCAAACCTTCAATAAAAAAATCTGTGACACGTTGCACAGTCCTATTGCACATATACATAGGTTAGAGTTCTTCATCTGTTTATTCATTTAAAAATTCGCTGAAAATTTTGTTATCAATTGTGGTTACAGTGTGCTCTAAGAGCCGATAATTTGTCTAAGTGATATTGTATATACTAAACAGCAATTTTCTCTACATGCATAAGATCCGCACATGTTGTATGTGGATTTTTTGGGCCCCCATCATAAATGCTGTGCGAGTTCGTATAACCGTCTAAATGAAGCAGTGATTTATCTACAAACCAAGTGTGGTTCAAAAAATGACAGGATTTCTTTTTACAAATTGTTGGCATCACACACAAAGCTAGATGCGTTTTTCATAATCAACCAATAGAATCAATTCTTTAACCACCGGTACAGGGTAAAGGCGCAGTTTTCCTTCTTCCTTTTTTTTTTTTTTTTTTATTTGCAGCTCGTTCACTTGATATTTTAACCCTCAAGGTGACACGTTCGGAGATTTCTGTACTCAAAGTGGCGACGACACAATAATACGTTCACCAAAAAACTGTTCAAAAGCTGCGAGAACTTGATATTGCGTAGAAAAAAATTCAGGCTCACAGTGGCAAAAACGCATATATACGCGCATCTCAACGATGATGAATACTACAGAAAGACAGGGCGTTTTTAGGGGGTCTCCTGTTATATATCTGAAAAAATTCCGCCTTGCCTCTTCCAAAGCTCCTGCCACCTGGTGGGTTAATTACTCGGTCACGGAAGGGTCTGAGAAATGAATTTGATAGTGAAGCTGCAACTTCTCCTATACACCCTTGATTGTCCATTCAGAGATTCTGGGGCATTCTGCATGTCGACTGATGAGGCTTACCGTTGTTTCCAACTTACCAGTTTCTAGATACAGCTTTTCAATCGCACGTTTCTTCCGCCAAATGTATTTCGTAATATCTTGAGAAATCTTAAATGATCCCCTTACTAATATCTGGGATACACTTACTAGGAACGCTTATAGTTAGAATCAGTGGTAGTATGTTTTATTGTTGGTTAGTCAGCCACTGTGGTTTAAATACGGGCTACGCTACAAATACACTGGTGTGCAAAAATTAAGGACGAAGAGGAGAAATTGGCATAACAGCGGAACGAGCAGTTAGAACGGACGGAAAGACCCCTCAGGAGATAAACTAGGGTCCGGTACGGTAGAGCATGCGCATATATGCAGCATGACGTTGGGGGGGGGGTGTCGGAAGGGTATAAAGCACACGGGCGGTGTAAGCTCTGAAATTCGGTGAAAGCTATTGCATTGCACGGTGTACATCGGTTTGAACGACGTCGAGTTGCTGCCACCGTGTGATATGGCCAACAGGCAATCCAGTAGACGACATCTAGATGACTTTACCCAAGGTCGCGTCATTGGGAAGTTGGAAGAAGGTCGAAGTGTGACTAGTGTGGCCGAGAAGTTCGGGATCGCTCACAGCATCGTTTCAGGAGCTTGGAGAGCATTTAAAACGACAGGAACAGCTGTCCGAGAGTTTAGCAGTGGTCGTCAATGAGCAACCACGGCGGCGGACGACCGGTATATTGTCCTACAGGCAAGAAGAGGCAGACGGCAGACAGCGAAAGAAATCGCAAGGCACATGCAACAGACACTTGGACGTCCGGTATCGCGTTTTACCGTGGTCAGGAGGCTGCACAAAGGTGGTCTATTTGCACGACGACTAGTACGGTGTGTGCCATTAACGCCTGCTCATCGGAGACAGTGGTTTCTGTGGTGCCAGGAACAAAAGGACTGGACACATCAGCAATGGGGTGGAGTTCTCTTTACGGATGAGAGCCGATTTAGTCTGACGAGCGATTCTGGACGTATACACATCTGGAGAGAGCAGGGAACACACAATCACACCTCCAACATCATCGAAAGGGACCGGTTTGGAGGTGGCGGAGTTCTCGTTTGTGGAGGTATCATGCTTGGTAGCCGTACTGACCTCCACATCTTCCAAGATGGTTCCTTCAATGGTGTCCGCTGTTGTACCGAGGTTCTCCTGCCTCACGTGGATCTGCTTAGAGGTGCTGTGGGTCCTGAGTTTCTCTTCATGGACGACAACGCCACACCTCATCGTACAGTGGCTGTCGCAGAGCTGTTGGAGCGTGAAGATATTCAACGCATGGATTGGCCCGCAAGGTCCCCGGACCTAAATCCAATCTAACGCGAGTGGGACCTTCTCGGGAGACGCTTGGCCGCTCGTCACCAGCCGCCAGCAACGATTCCGCAGCTGCGATGGGCGCTACAAGAGGAATGGGCCGCGATGCTTCAACAGCTCCTTGACAACCTCGTCCTCAGGATGGACAGACGTTGTAAATCCTGCAACGCAGTCAGGGGTGATCATATCCCATACTAAAGACTAGATTTTTCTTGGCAGCCGCCTGTCACATGGACGTTTCTGTCTTGTGTCCAGTTGTGCTCGAAGCTACCTTTTCAATAAAGTGCCTTTGTATCCTTTGGATTCCTTGTTTGGGCGGTTTTGCTCACTTATCCTATATTCTTACAACTTGGGGATCTTATGGTATGATTTGACTCGATATGGAGCACTTCTGCACGACTTTACATTCGAAAAACCGTCTCGTCCTTAATTTTTGCACGCCAGTGTAGCTGCCACGGTGACCACGTGGCAGTTATTTGTAGCGTAGCCAGGGAATAAGCTAGCTTCTAACTATTTGTCCGCGTTAATTCAGGAGTCGAATTCCGGTTAAAGCATGGTTGGTGTGCTAGTCTTACGGCAGTGGCTCTTTCGCTTCCCTAGAACCAGTGACCCTAAAATAACACTTTGACCGGTTGGGACGAATTAACATGGGGTTTGCAAAATGGACAGAAATTAGCTCGAACGAATACATTCGCTGTGTAAGAAAGGGGCTGTACGTGACTGGAGCGAGTGAACCTCGCATTAGAAAACGTTGCTTTCTCGTTAGCTTTGTTATTCAAAGAGGTCATTTAGGGGGATGATTGACACTGATTCTTTCTGACTGATCTTTCTAAAAGTGCTATTGTGACAATGTCGACGAACCTAAGAAAGGAGAGAGATGTTTGAGCCACTTGTTTCTACATGTCGGCATGATGTCCGTGACAGTAGCACGGGCCCTTCACCATCGGGTCTCGGAGCACATAATAAAGGACTCTATAGAAGGGAACGCTTACCATCTGCAATGAGTTTAATTTTTACAATCGCTGAGATGAGAGGGGGAAAGAATTGTTTTGCCCTAACTTCCCAACTGCTAAGTGAATGATTCAGAGAATTTTGACAATTATTTGGTTGCCAAAATATGTTCTTTTTAATATTTCCTTAAAATATTTTCTTCTTATTAATATGTTATTATTTGTGTACTTATTTTAAAAACGTATTTTCTTATTGTTGATAAATTTATTTTAATAATATATTTTTTTATTATAATTGTATCTGTTTCAGCAATACATTTAATGTTAATATATTATCTTATTATTAATATATTTATTTAATAATAAATTTTATCATTACTTAATATTATATTTTCTTATCATAAATTTGTTTATTTTAGTAATATATATTATTATTATTAATGTATTATTATGTAAGGTGAGGTGATGCGTAACATCACAGCCTCTCCTTGACAAATGTCAACCCCGCCTTCTCGTGGTACATCCTGTTCCCACTAAAAGGGCTCTGACAACCGCCAATAGCGATATAACTATACAATCGGGATTAGAGGAAATGCTATCCCACACTCACCAACTCGCTTGGCCAGCGTGGTGAGTTATGGCCAAACCCCTCCAAAATGACTCCACAACTTAAATCTTGGCCCTCAGTCTCCGGCAGCTGGAATATACCTGGCCAAGGCAGCGGCCAGTGCGACATGAAGGCAGAGGGTGCTAAGAATCCCCAGAGGACCGGACAAGGCTGCCATTTGATGCTGACCTTGGCTACGTATAATGGACGCTCCCTATCTTCTGATTCAAGGCTTCTTGAATTGGAAGAGGAACTACAAAGGGTCAAGTGGGACATCGTCGGGCTAAGTGAGGTAAGGAGAAAAGGAGAAGATCTCATTGAACTGAAAAGTGGACATCTCTTCTACTATCTTGGGACTGATACTGGCAGAATTAGTGGTGTTGGATTTATAATAAACAAGAAACTGAAGGATAAAGTGGTAGAAGTTGAAAGTTCCTCTGACAGAGCCGCACGACTCGTTATCCAACTCTCGAGAAGATACCAGGCTCAGATTATTCAAATTTATGCACCCACCACAAGTCATCCTGAAGAAGAAATTGAAGAATTTTATGAGGAAATTCGTCATCTAAATAATAAAGGTAAGCAGCACTTGAAGATAATTATGGGAGATTTCAATGCAAAATTAGGGCAACGGCAACAGAAAGAAACTTCAGTAGGTAAATTCGGTCATGGCAACAGAAACCAGCGTGGAAATACTCTCGTAGAGTTTGCAGAGGCAGAAGGGTTTTTCAACTTGAACTTCTTTTTCAAGAAAAAGGTACACAGGAAATGGACATGGAGACATCCAAATGGGACGACAAGTGAAATTGATTTTATTATGTGTAACAAAAAATTCGTCATAGAAGACTGCAGTGTGCTAAACAAGTTCAACATAGGTAGTGACCATAGATTAGTGAGATGTAAGATGCACCTCAACACTAAACTCGAACTTGGCAAGCTCATAAAACAAACAAAATATATTGACATAACCAACCTTAAAAACACAATAATACCTTCAAGTTGGACCTGAAGAACAGATTCTCTGCTTTAGAAGGCCTAACATCGGAAGAAGTGGATATTTCTGAAGTTAACAGAAAAGTAACCAAAGCTCTTATGGAAAGAGCAACAAAATTAGCTGGATCTAAGAACAAGTTGCATGTGAACAAATTATCAGGAAAAACCAAAATGTTGATGCAAAAAAGAAGAGAGATGAGGACAACTAAGAAGATGTGACTTCCCAAGTAGGATATATAGAGCTATGCAAGACAGTACGAAAAGGTATCACTGAAGACGTAAGGAAATTCAACTGTGAATTAGTAAGGAAAGCAATTGAAAACAACCAAAGCCTAAAGATAGCAAAGGGACATCTCAGTAAGGGAAGAAAACAGATTATGGCACTGAGAAAAGAAGATGGTTCTGTAACAAGAAATAGAGGCGAAATTTTGACAAGAGTGAAAGATTTCTACTCCAAATTATTTGAAAGGGATGATACATGCACTCCAGACATCATGAAAGATACCAGAGTTCTTCCAGTCCTCCCAGCAGAAGTTGCACACGCAATCAAGAACATGAAGCGAGGAAAAGCTCCAGGAGAAGATGGAATTACTGTAGACATCATACAAGAAGCAAGTGGAGAAATCAAAACAGTACTCGCCCAAATTTTCACTCGATGCCTTAATGAAGGGAAGATTCCTGAGGATTGGAACAACGCTACAATGATCTTGCTACATAAAAAAGGTCACATTGAGGATCTCAGGAACTACAGACCTATCAGCCCCCTATCAGTGGTTTATAAAATCTCCACTAAAGTTCTTTCACACCGCTTGAAGGTGACACTGGACATGGCTCAACCGAGAGAACAAGCTGGATTCAGGAGTGGCTACAGCACAATAGATCATATCCACGTACTGAGAGAACTAATTGAAAGAGCGAGGGAATATGAACTTCCATTGTGCATGGCTTTTATCGATTATGAAAGAGCCTTTGATTCGGTGAAACCATCAGCAGTTGCAATGGCTCTGAAATCCTGCGGTATTGAAGATGCGTACATTAATATTATTAATAACATCTATGAAAATGCAAGTGCAAAGATTCGGCTGTTTGAAAATACAACACACATAAAAATTGGAAAAGGAGTGAGACAAGGTGACACCATATCTCCGAAGCTCTTTAATGCCACATTTGAAAATGTCTTTCAGCCAATGACCTGGGAAAACAAAGGGATAAAGATTAATGGAGATTATCTAACCCACCTTCGTTTTGCTGATGACGTAGTCATTTTTGCAACTATCCCATCAGAGCTGCAGAGTATGATCCAGGAACTTGCTGACAAGAGTAAAGAAGTGGGATTGAAAATGAACTTTCAGAAGACAAAAGTGATGTTCAATGCTTTTACAAGGAGATAACAGACACGTACGTTTATCTGGGACAGCAGATATCAAGTGAGGGTCACGTTGTTGAAGTTATTAATCGGCGTACAAAACTTGCCTGGAGAGCTTTTGGAAGAAACAGCATAATTTTCAAGAGCAATATACCATTATGTCTTAAAAGAAAAGTGTTTGATCAATGCATCCTTCCAGTGCTTACGTATGGTGCAGAGACGTGGACCTTAACTAAATGAGACATACAAATGCTGCAGACAACTCAAAGTAGTAGCCGCCCCGGTGGCGCAGTGGTCTAAGGCGCTGGCCTCTGATCATTCGTCCGTAAGGGGTCCGGGTTCGAATCACGGTGAGGCATGGATGTTGTGTTTGTCTTACGGCACTGGCTCTCTCCCTTCCCTGGAACCAGTGACCCTAAATTAGGGACGGGCGACTGCTTATAGTCCATTGAGTTGCTCACAGTGGTCGTTCAACCTCCAATCAAAAAAAAAAAAAAAAAAACCTCAAAGTAGCCTGGAGAGAGGTGCATGCTTGGTGTAACCAGGAGAGATTAGAAGAGGAACTCGTGGATCCGAAAAGTGACAAGAGTGGAAGACATCATGATCAGAGTTAAATCCCTGAAATGGCAATGGGCTGGACATACTGCCAGAAGGACAGACCATCGATGGACAAGCGAAATTTTAGATTGGATTCCAAGAGACAGGAAAAGACTCAGAAGAAGACTACATGGAAGATGGATGGATGAAATTCGAAAGTATGCGGGAGTGACATGGAGGAGACTGGCACAAGACAGACCGTTGTGAAGGAAACTTGGGGTTACCTTCGTCCAGCAGTGGATTGTTAATGGTTTACAATGATGATGATGATTATGTATTTTTTATTATTAATAAATCATTTCTTCATTATTATATAATTTCTCATTATTAATGTATAATTATTTAATATTATTATTATTATTATACATCTCGTTGTTATAAGTTTAGAGATTCCACCTCTTCCTGAGGTTTTTCTTTTCTTCCTTCCGGCACCGGTACGACGCACCAAGTCTGGGAAGTGGTATTTCTTTCTCTAGTTGTCCAGGAACTTCCTTACTATCCTACAAGTGTTCAGATTAGCTGCCTTCTGTAGTTCCATGTAGGTGTTAGGTTGAAGGTCTAGTGTCTGTATTGAGTCGTGAATGGTCGGTCTTAGGTACAACTCCTGTGACTGATATTACTATGGGGACGGTGGTGACGTACTCCATATGCCACATTTCCTTGATTTCGTCTCATAGGTTGTTATACATACTTTGACAGCTTCTCTCCGTGCGCCTTCTCGATGCTGCACGTGTTGGGCATGGCTATGTCAATGAGGTATGTTGATTTCTTCTCTTTGTCGACCAGGACGATGTCGGGCCTATTGTGGGAGATAGTCTTATCTGCTCTGATCAATCTGTCCCAATACATCTTGTGGGTGTTGTTCTCTAAAAGCGTTGTTGGCTCCTACTTGTAGTAGGGGACAGGCTCAGTTGTAATGAAGTGGTGCTTTCTTGCCAATTTCTGATGGACAATTTTGGCGACTTTATTGTGCCTGTTCATGTACTCTGTTTGTGTGAGGACTCTGTTCTTCTTCTTCTTATTATTATTATATATTTTTTTATTATAAATATTTTCTTTAATATGTTCTTATTAATGTTTTCCTATTATTCCATTTTTTTATAAAAATAAATTTTGGCAACCATTTGGTTCAGCTACATCGGTCACTTAAAGTGTTAAGGGCTGGTGACTACTAGTAGCGCATTGAATTGCTCATAGAGGTCTTTCAACAATAATAATAAAAAAAACCGTACGATATAGGCTTTATGGCCTTTTTAATAGTATACACTATATTGGCAAAAGTAACCGTACATCCTTGAAAAGCAAATGAACGGATCCGCTGCGTTGTTACGATGCGCGGTGCAGTTGCAAACGATATAGAAACAAGCCTGCAGCTGACCGAGATCATATTGCGCTGTGAGGTTGAGTGAAAATGTCGCGAAGGGAGAGAACTAGCTTAGAGAAAGGAAAGATTGTTGAGTATTATATTACTGGGTTGTCCATAAGAGAAACCGAGAGGCGTTTAAACACACCCAAGTCAACTCTTTTAGATGTACTGAATGAGTGGAAGACACATGGCGTGCCTGAAGCAGCAAAACGTACCGGCAGACCAAAGAAAATCAGTGATAGAGGTCGTCGAAGCCTCATGAGAGTCGTTACAGCTAATCGACGGAGTACTGCACAATACCTCAGTGTACAGGTGAGTAAAAATGCTGGAACCTCGGTATGTACACGTACCATTCGCAGAGAACTTCATTCCATGCGTTACCGTGGTCGTGTGGCTGCTCATAAGCCTTTTATCTCCACTCGGAATGCTACTCGTCGTTTAGCATGGTATAAAGAACATTTATCGTGGACCGTAGATCAATTGAAACGGGTCCTATGGACTGATGAATCCAGGTATACGATCCATAAGTCTGATGGCCGTGTGTGGGTATGGGGGCAGTCGAAGGAACGCTATTTACCACACTGTACTGTTCCTACGGTCAAGTTTAGAGCTAGCAGTGTACTCGTGTGGGGGTGTTTTTCGCGGCATGGTCCGGGCCCATTGGTTATCGTGGACAACCCTGTTAACCAGCACGTCTACCTCGATATT
This sequence comes from Macrothele yani, assembly GCA_039090855.1. Classification (NCBI taxonomy): domain Eukaryota; kingdom Metazoa; phylum Arthropoda; class Arachnida; order Araneae; family Macrothelidae; genus Macrothele; species Macrothele yani. Next base: position 49,002,927 of record CM077013.1, on the reverse strand, counting down.
CTGGACAATTATGCCCTACAAACTCTGTGGCTATACTATGGAACTGATCCTTGAGTCTTGGTACCAGCAGGATAATGCACAGAGCCATAAAGCAGGGACTGTTACGGCGTGGTTTGACGATAATTCGGTATCGTGTGTGGACTGGACAGCACAGAGCCCAGATATTAATCCCATAGAGCACCCATGGGATTGTTTGGAGCGCCGCATAAGAAGTTTGGACCCAAGGCCTACTACTAAGCAAGAGTTAGCGGCAGGATTATGTACTGAATGGAAGCGCTTACCTATCGCTGTGTTCCAAAACCTTGTCGAAAGCATACCTCGAAGGGTCAGTGCATGCATTAAGGCCAAAGGTGGACCGACACTGTACTAATGTATGTCAATAAATGCTGTGTTGTGTTTCTCTTCTAGGTGTCCGGTGACTTTTGTCAGTATAGTGTATATCAGAAAACTGAGATTCTGGATATTAAAATAAGTAGATCCAACACAAGTTCGCAGTTATTTAACAGAAAAGAAGCAGGTTACTTTATTATGCAAATTTAATTTTCATTACAAATTACACCGAAGGATTTATATAGTCTGAATCACTGTCGTAGGAAAAACTGTGAGGATCCCCACGAAAAATGTGTGAAGGCTCCAAGGTGAAAGAAAACTGACTTTCCCCACTTTTGACGATTTCGAATACATTTAGACAACTTTTTATCACATACAGGCAACATATCCTAGTATATTAAAAAATCAAATTATTATACAAGCCATACAACTATGAGCCATTACATTATGACCACTCACAGCCTAGAGAACAAAGTGCGCCTAGAGACCGAACGGTGGCGCAGGTGAAGTTCCCAGAGCAATATATATACAACACGAGGACCGGCTGTCGGTTAATAGAGTGTTTGGAGTCAGAATGGGAAAAACTGCTGATTTATTGGAGTTCAATAAAGGTCAAATTGTGATGGTCCGGCGCCTTGGAACTACGATCTCGGAAACGGCGCGGCTTGTGGGCTGTTCGCGTGGCCCTCTAGTGAGTACGTACCAAAAGTAGGCTTGTGGGTTGTTCACGTGGCCCCTGTAGTGAGTACGTACCAAAAGTAGGTTTGTGGGCTGTTCACATGGCCCCTGTAGTGAGTACGTACCAAAAGTAGGCTTGTGGGTTGTTCACGTGGCCCTGTAGTGAGTACGTACCAAAAGTAGGCTTGTGGGTTGTTCACGTGGCCCTGTAGTGAGTACGTACCAAAAGTAGGCTTGTGGGTTGTTCGCGTGGCCATGTAGTGAGTACGTACCAAAAGTAGGCTTTTGGGTTGTTCACGTGGCCATGTAGTGAGTACGTACCAAAAGTAGGCTGGTGGGTTGTTCACGTGGTCCTGTAGTGAGTACATACCAAAAGTAGGCTTGTGGGTTGTTCACGTGGCCCTGTAGTGAGTACGTACCAAAAGTAAGCTTGTAGGTTGTTCACGTGGCCATGTAGTGAGTACGTACCAAAAGTAGGCTTTTGGGTTGTTCGCGTGGCCCTGTAGTGAGCACGTACCAAAAGTAGGCTTGTGGGTTGTTCATGTGGCGCTGTAGTGAGTACGTACCAAAAGTAGGCTTTTGGGTTGTTGGCGTGGCCCTGTAGTGAGCACGTACCAAAAGTAGGCTTGTGGGTTGTTCATGTGGCGCTGTAGTGAGTACGTACCAAAAGTAATGCACAGATGGCCAAACGACGAACTGTCGTCAGCAGCTCATTGATGCCAGAGCCTGTCGCGCATTGTTCACAGCGACCGCAGGGCCGCAGTGCGACAAATCCCCTGCAGCTACAACAGTGGTGATCAGGGCAATGTGTCACAGCACACAGTTCATCGCAGCCTTCTGAGCATGGGCCTGCGTAGCCGAAGACCCAGCCGGGTCCCTATGCTCACTGCACGTCATCGCCAGCAACGCATGAAATGAGCCCATGATAATTGAGATTGGACCGTGGATGATTGGAAAAAGGTGGCTGGGTGTGACGAATCAAGTTTCTTGGTGCAACACGTAGATGGCCGAGCGCGGATACGCCGATTACCAATGGAAGCTATGGCACCTGGGTGCACTGTTTAGTCGAAACACGCCGGCGGTGGCGGTGTTCCAGCATACTGGTGCTGCGACCGATATTTTCTTGGGACTCTTTAAGCTCCATTATAAGCTCCATTATCCCAATAGCACAATCCCTGACAGCTGTCAGGTATCTGAACATCGTTGCGGACCAAGTTCACTCATTCATGGCAAATGTGTTCCCTGCTCGTGATGGCCATTACCAACAGGATAATGAGCCATTCCACACTGCCAGAATCGTTATAGTGGTTCGAGGAACATTCTGACGACTTTCTGTTAGTGTCCTGCACTACAAATTCACCTGACATGAACTCAATCGAACATTTGTAGTTCGACTTGGAAAAACGGGTTCATGTTAAATCACCGCCACTCTGAAATGTAAGGGAACTGGAGGACCTGCTGTCGACATTAAGGTACCAGATACCCCAGGTTACCTATCGTGACCTCATCAAATCGATGACTCGCCGAGTGGCCGTTATTTTGCGGACTAAAGGTGTCCTACAGCTTATTAGGTAGATGGTCATAATGTAAAGGCTCATCGGTGTTGCATTGTAGATAAAATTCAATAAATCATATAAAAATAAAAAAGAAGCAAAAAAATAGAAGATTTTGCCTCGGTTTTGCAAACCGATATAAGATTATTACTCCTGTACAACTCAGAAACAATGGGTGACTTTTCAGTTCTCCAGAGGATCAGTCAGCTGAGATAGCACACACACTCTCTCTCTCTCTTGTCTGCCCATGGCGGGTTGAATTCCGCAAAGACGACCGTGCGCCCTTGAGAATTACTGGTAATTAATGCAGCCGGCTTCTTCTGCATAAGGATAAGGGACAAAGTGCATCCGGGGCCGACTTTACAGGGAACCATCTTTGCATTCGCATCCCCAAACATAAGGAGTCTGCGGAAAATCCCGGAAAAACCGCACACTAGATGGCCGGCAGGACCGGGATTCGAGCACCCGTCAGAAACATCCACCTCCCGTACAGTGCATAGCGACTTAACCCACTGCTTTATGCCGGTAGTACTCAAAGCACTAACTAGGAGTACCCCTCTCTTCTATCTGATGTTTAAGGAGAAACAAATGAAGTCTGTCTCGTGCAATAAAAATATAAAAAGAAAATTAGCTACGGATACTGCTCTAAGTAAACGTAATTTTACTCCGTAATAAAAATTTCAAGTGTTATGCAATGATAAGTGAACACATTTCCGTCAAATTGTAACGAATGTTACGAAAAATAATTGCCGGTATCTCGAGGTCGGTGATCTTTGGGGCCTGTGTTACGCTACTGGTTTGAATGTGTAATGATTCCAATGCGTCTTTTAACGATAAAAATGTGTTCTTACCTTACAACCGATGGCACCAAGGTTCGTTTTGAGCCTCCTGATTCCGAGAGAGTGGGAGAACCTCTGAAATAATATACAACATCGTGATGTTTAAACAACAAGAGCAATTATTACATTCTTTATTTAAAAATGCAGAGTACAGTTTGATTTGTTTTTCATGTTTTTCTCTCTACGTTTGCGAATTACATTGCCGGACAATTTGCTAAGGATGGATGACAATAGCAACGATAGCAACCATAAAATGGAAGGCAGGAAAATGTGGAAATTAGCATAATTGCGGGATACAGTAAGACGTGCTGTGCGTATGCAAATTTTGGATTGCCGAACTTGTTCGTGACATCATAGCGCTGATAAGAGATATAAAGGATTTGACGCGTATTGACCGTTGTAGTTCAAACGCAAAGTTGAAAGGGAAAGAATCAATTGACGAACTTGCAATTTTCACTATGTCTTCCCGACATCACCTAGATGATTTTACGCGTGGCCGTATTATTGGCAAGATTGAAGAAGGGCGAAAAATAACAGATGTTGCCAGGGAGTTCGACGTCAGCCACAGTGTTGTTTCAAGGCTTTGGAAATCATTTCAAACAAATGGAGAGTGTAGCAAACGTCACAGGGGAGGTCGTGTTCGCAGTACGACACCTGCAGAAGATCGGTACATAGTGCTATCAACAAAAAAGACACCGGCGCAGCACAGCTAGTGAGGTAGCAAATCAGTTTATGGCTGCTACTGGCAAGCGGATCCCCCGAAAAACTGTCGCCAGACGTTTGCATGAAGGAGGACTATACGCCCGCCGTCCTGTTTGTGCATCCCATTGTCCAGACGTCACCGTACCGCCCGTTTGCAATGGTGCCATCAACATCGCAATTGGACTGATAACGACTGGTCTGCTGTCCTCTTCTCAGATGAGAGTAGATACAGTCTATCGTCTGATTGTCGACGACAACTGATCTGGCGTGATAGTGGTACTGCATATTGTCCAGCAAACATACAGGAAAGGGACCGATATCCGACATGTAGTGTCATGGTATGGACTGGCATCATGATCAATGGCCGTACGTCTCTCTATGTGCTTCCAACTGGGACTATGACTGGCCAACGGTACATTAATGATGTTCTGCTACCTCATGTTCGCATGTTCCGTGGTGCTGTCGGTGATAGATTCATTTTCATGGACGACAACGCAACGTGTCATCGAACAGTCGCTGTCCAGGAGTGTCTTGAGAGCGAGGATATTCAACGCCTCGTATGGCTAGCACGTTCTCCAGATCTGAATCCCATTGAAAATGTGTGGGATGCTTTGGGGTGGAGTCTTGCTGGTCGCCAATGCCTTCCAATAAACAAGGACACCCTCATCCGTGCACTGACAGAGGAATGGTATAAATTACCCCAACAGCTGCTTGATAATGTTCTGCAAAGCATGACACGACGTGTGGAATCTTGCATCGCCCTCCATGGTGGCCATATCCCGTATTGACATCTTACGCCGGAACGCCTGCGGACGGTAATTGCATTTTTTTCACATTTACGTATTCTGCACAAAATGGCCTGTTTGTCCCTTGAACACGTTCCAAAGCCTTCTGGATTTCAGAACACAATAAATTGTCTTTCTTGTAATGTCCTGGCATTCAGACATTTTTTTATTTCACTTGGCATACAACCACACTTACTTTTTTATGCGCTATACAGCTGTTTATGATCCGTCCTTAGCAATTGTCCAGCAGTGTATATAAGTACCTAAAATACACCTTTTTAATACTTGAAAGCACGTTCAGCATATTCGTTGGCATTAATTAAAGTACTGGAGTCAGCATATGTGTTTTTATTAAACAAAGGCTTATAACTCAAATGGGTAGTAGAACTCCATACCGGAATTTCCAAAACTTATCTGCTACTTTTAATGCATGCATGCTATTCCTCCAATGTTGTTATCGTATGCTAAAGCTTCGTTGTCCTAAATGGAACCATGATTAGTATTAAAACGAAATGATACCTACTTTAAAGCTAAATTCTCAGCCCCGGTTGTCGAGTGTGACACATAGTCTATACAAATTGTAGACTACAAGCATTGTGATGATTATAATATTAAGAAAAGCAACGTTAATTCACAACTATTTAATTTTTTTGGGTCTACCAAGGTTTCTCTGGGCTCTGGCTCTGCTTCTTCGGAACAATCTACTGGACTTCTTCAGGAAATCATTTGTCCCGAAGAAGCTGAGCCAGAGCGCAGCAAAACTTTGATCGACACGAAAATATAAAAAAACAACAACTGTGAATTAACGTTGCTTTTCTCAATACATAATCTACCAGTCATCAGACTGTTAGAGTGATGTGGCGGATACCAAGGGAAAGATACCTTCTGAACTGTATGTTTCTGAAAACGATGCTTGGTAGAGGCAACTTGATGGCATGGAGCTGTTTTTCGTAGTTCAGTTTTGACCCATTAGTCGTTTAACACAAATCCATGAATGCTGAGCTCTACTTAGTCGTCCAGGACATTTATGCCCAACCAACAATGTGGAATTACGTTGGGGAAGGCCCATACCTCTCTAAGGAGGACAACGAACCATGTCATACTATAAGGACAAAACCGTTAATACTGAGCTATACCTAGACGTCCCGGACATTTATGCCTAACCAACAATATGGAATAACTTTGGGGAAGGCCAATATCTCTATAAGGAGGACAACGAACCATGTCATACTCAAAGGACAAAACCGTGAATGCTGAGCTATACCTAGACGTTCCGGACATTTATGCCCAACCAACAATGTGGCAAATACTTTGGGGAAGGCCCATACCACTATAAGGAGGACCACGAACCATGTCATACTATAAGGACAAACCCATGAATGCTGAGCTCCACCTAAATGTCCTGGACATTCATTCCCAACCAACAATGTGGCAGAACTTTGGGGAAAGCTTAGCAGAATAACGAACCATGTTATACTGCTCGCATTGTTACATATTGGTTTTAGGCCACGCGCATCGAAAAATTTCGTTTACCAGCCCAGAGTCCCGAACCATTAGGGAATCTCCGGGACGAATCAGAATATATGGTGCGTAGAAAAGACTGCTCAGCAAAGGAAGCTGAAGTGATCACAGCTTTGAAGGCCGTAAAGCGAAATATATCGGCAGATATTAGAAAATTTTTGTTGGGTAGTATTCTACGAAGATTAGAGGATACCGTTAGGGCCAAAGGTTTCAGCACATACGTAGTATTAAACTTGTTGTAAATAAAAATTACTTGTAGACCCTGGAGGCATCCAGATATTAATGCTGAGGCAGTGTATATTTTCTACTTTTCACTGCAGAGAACAGAACTGTATAACGAAGTGAATTTCTCCGTCATCGCCAGGATTCGAACCCGGGTCCCCTCATTCCGGAATAAGTTGCTCTACCAATTGAGCTACGCGGACGTTTTATTCTGATTCCTATCTGCCTTTATGTCGTGTGCGTCCTTCTGGCAGGTACGTCACATCTCCTGGTACGTTACAACTGCGCTGCTACGTACCATGAGAAACTCATGCCGTTATAAATCTTTTCATGTTTATGTAATTCATATTTTGCAATTGTAACAACTCAGTCTCAGATTACGCCACCTTTCTTCTAAATCACTCCTATGTACTTCATTTGTTCAACAGTTCATGACGATAAAATCCTTTCAGCCTTTATTTAGTATCATTCATAATGGAAATCTTAGATTTTTTTCCACCACTGTGCTAATAAACAGTAATTAGATCTAGCTTCTGGTCACTTAACCACTCACAGTCATGAGAACAGGGTTACGAATTTTGTGTGCTGTAATTAATTCGATTTGTTGATTTGCATGAGGCGGTGATAATGTTTATTTTTGGTTACAAAAATTAACAGCTAGTGGTTTCTCAACTTTTTGCCTAAGAACGAGATAAGAATTCCCCCTTTTTTGAGAGGGACGCTGCTGTTGGTGAGGGAACATATTGTCGCCCCCACGTGTTTCGTTCTTTCCCTGGGCGGGGGAGACCCTGCGCCGAAGTGGTTGAAATCGCCTTTTCCGTGTGTTTGGGAAACAGTCAGCGTCAACCGATTGGATAGTTTATGGCGTTCTCGATGCCACATCTTGGCAGGACAAAGAAGTGCCAGTTAGTTATGATGTTAAATCTTGCAGGGAATTGCATATGTGAGACATCTTGCGATCTTGCAGGGAATTACAGTGTGTGCGTGCTAGAGTGCTTAAGCCAGAGATGGAGTTCGACTCTCCTCTTCATCATCCACAGTGCGCGCTTCAAAATAGGCGTGCCGTCACAGAGGGGAGCTGAAGAGCAACATAACTCAGTGCATCAGATGTACATGCGAGTACATCAAATAGGGATATCTGATCGGAATACGTGGATTGCTGTGAGTATTGTATTTTCTTATGTATGTCAGTTGCTGAGTAAATTGGCTGCTGTCCAGCCAATAGACTTTCATCGGCTCAGAACTGTTTAAAGCCGGACGGTACATGCCAATGAAATATCGTTGAACTCTAACGATAAAGTCAGCCTTAGAGCTAACCACCAGGGGCGTGATTATATTACGCCACTCCTTCTTCCTCTGTATATAGACGTCTTCATCATTTTTGATTACTTGTTTCGTGTAGGTTAATTAAATGCTGTCTCGTGCCAGTCCTGAAGTTGAGTCACTAATTCACGATTGTCGGATGAATTTCTTTCGGTTTTGATTGGCTAAATTTATAAGCTATATTTTGTTGCCAGTAATCAAGATTTCGGTAATAAAGAATCCACAAATAATTATTTTAAATCTTAATGTTTATCTTCGGGTTGTTGGCCAATGCTTGACATCCTATATTCTAAATTAGTACAGTGATTTTTTGTTCAATAGTCTGTCGCAGTGGGTGTAACAATAGCTTCAAGTAAGGGTCATCCTATTGGCTGTGACATTTCTGAATTGGGAAAATAATGGGTTCTGCCACTTATCCGCTAACTTCGCTTATCTCTGAACTTCCTGCCTCATTCACTGAGCATGTTTCTCAGGAAGGAAGTTACAATAAAAAGAAAACAACCAGTTTTCATTCATTTCCGTTCATTTTCACATCCTAATCGATAATTTTTGGAAACACAGTCAAATGTCTTTCTCCTACCTTCATCCGGAAGAGAAACACGACAGCTAAAACGCTACACCGCATGTGGTGCAATCATCTGTGCTATACATTAAAATTCTTTTGACCGAATTGCATACACCAAAGAACCAAAATATTACTACCGGCTGCCTAAAATGATGCTAGTCCTCCACGTGCCTTCAAAACCGCTCTTATCCGGTTAGGAATGGACGCTACAAGATTTTTATAGGTGTGTTGTGTTATCTAGTACCAACACGTTAACAGCAGATCTTTTAGCTCTTGCAAGTTACGCGGTTGAGACTACGCAGATCGGATTTGCTATTCCAACGGAAACCGCATTCTCGATTGGATCGATATCTGGGGAATTTGGAGGTCAGGGTAATACCTGGAAGTCTTCCTCATGTTCCGTTAACGATTCTCAAACAATCCGGCCACTGTGGAATGACGTATAATTTTGCTGCAAGGAGGCACTACTACAGGATATCCAGGATATACTACTACTGTAGGATATCCAGGTATATCCTACACCTTTGTCATGAAATAATATACCTGGATGTTTAGGTAAGCGGTGGACGTCATAGTTTCCTGCACATGAATGACGACACAGAGTTCCCCAGAAGAACATTGCACAAAGCATTACATTTCCTCCACCTGCTTGTTTTCGTGCCATGGTGCTTTTTTGTGCTAACACTTCTCTAGGCAAATGACAAACACTTCTTTGTGCTAACACTTTTCTAGGCAAATGTCAAACACTTCTTTGTGCTAACACTTCTCTAGGCAAATGACAAACACTTCTTTGTGTTAACACTTCCCTAGGCAAATGACAAACACTTCTTTGTGCTAACACTTCACTAGGCAAATGACAAACACTTCTTTGTGCTAACACTTCTCTAGGCAAATGACAAACACTTCTTTGTGCTAACACTTCTCTAGGCAAATGACGCACACCAGAGGCGTAACTAAGGCGGGTCAGGCGGAGCGGCTGCTCCAGGCGCAGTTCAAGAGAGGGCGCAAAACCCACTGCATACAATATGATTAAAATTGGAATTGAAACTTTTTCACCAGTTTCTGGTACACCTAAAATCCGGATTTCTTCATCAAATGTCCAGGAGATGCTAGTTGATTTCATTCAGAAATGAAATATGGGTTCTATAGTTCATTCAACTAAAGAAGAACCGTGGACCTTTTCGACAACAATGGGGCCCGCACTTTTACTTTAATTCGATAGAAAAGGATGTCGTTTTTCTTTAGTTGGATGGATAAAATGAGAATGTCGTTCACATTTTCGTAGGTTCCCTGGAGCTATTCAATCATTACTGTGACTGCGAGCCGCGACCTCCAGCTGGTTTTGGTCAATGTGATACCGAAGCAGGTACGAAAGGCTGTACAAACAGTCACAGTTTGATTGTGTCTTCGACATAGAGATAACACGGGGTTTTGTCGAGCACATATAGATGTTACTAATTTAATATAATAGCTATTTACATGTATATCTATTATACTAAATCACTGATATGTATAACTAATAAATTAGAAATGTATATATAACATATATAGAGAGGACGGGGGTGGGGGTGGGGGGTAGAGTGTTTTGTGGCATGCCCCGGGCGCAGAGATTCCTAGCTACGCCTCTGCGCACACGTATCCAGCCGTTCCCATAGTGCAACAGGAAACGGGATTCATCGGACCACATGTCATTCCTTCAATCATTCAAGGTCCAGTTTTGATGTTCGTTTGCTTACAGTACGTGCTTTCGATGGTGAATTGAGTTTAGAATGGGCACTTGGAGCGGCCTGCGACTACGCAACCCCATTTTCTCTATGGTTAGATGTACTGTGTTTTGTGGCACGTTACTCCCGTCACCAGCATTCAAATTGCATGCGAGTTGCCTATAGTATCCGTTCTGTTGGCCCGTACCATACGGGATAGCCTTCGATCAGCTCTAACACCGATGAGCCGTGGTCGGCCTACAACTTGCCACAGTATCCCTTCTGTTTGCTCGTACCATACGGGATAGCCTTCGCTTACCTTTAGAATAGATGAGCCGTGGTCGGCCCACACGTTGCCACAGTATCGCTTCTGTTGGCTCGTACCATATGGGATGGCCTTTGCTCCCCTCTAGCATCGATGAGCCGTGGTATGCCCACACCTTGCCACAGTATGCCTTCTGTTAGCTCCTACCATACGGGATAGCCTTCGTTCACCTCTAGTAACGATGAGCCGTGGACGGCCAACACTTTGCCATAGTATCCCTTCTGTTGGCTCGTACCATACCGCATAGCGTTCGCTGACCTCTAGCATAGATGAGCCGTGGTCGAACCACACCTTGCCGCAGTATCCCTTCTGTTGGCTCGTACCATACGCGATAGCCTTCGTTCACCACTGGCATCGATGAGCCGTGAACGGCCCCCACCTTATCACAGTATCCCTTTTGTTGGCTCGTACCATACGGGATAACCTTCGCTTACCTCTAATATCGATGAGCCGTGGTCGGCCCACACCTTGCCACAGTATCCCTTCTGTTGGCTTGTACCATACCGGATAGCCTTCACTCACCTCTAACATCGATAAGCAGTGGTCGGCCCACACCTTGCCACAGTATCCCTTCTGCTGGCTCGTACCATACGGGATAGCCTTCGCTCACCTCTAACATCGATGAAACATGTTCAGCCCACACCTTGCCACAGTATCCCTTCTGTTGGCTCGTACCATACGCGATAGCCTCAGCTCACCTCTAACATCGATGAGCCGTGGTCGGCGCACACCTTGCAACAGTATCCCTTCTGTTGGCTCGTACGATACGGGATAGCCTTTGCTGACCTCTAGCATCTATGAGCCGTGGTGGGCCCACACCTTGCCCCACAGTATCCTTTCTGTTGGCTCGTACCATACGGGATAGCCTTCGCTCACCTCTAGCATCGATGAGCCGTGGCCGGCCTCCACCTTGCCACAGTATCCTTTCTGCTGGCTCGTACAATACGGGATAGCCTTCGCTCACCTCTAGCATCGATGAGCCGTGGTCGGCCCACACCTTGCCACAGTATCCCTTCTGTTGGCTCGTACCATACGGGATAGCCTTCGCTCACCTCTAACATCGATGAGCAGTGGTCGGCCCACACCTTGTCACATTATCCTTTCTGTTGGCTCGTACCATACAGGATAGCCTTAGCTCACCTCTAACATCGATGATCCGTGGCCGGCCCACACCTTGCCACAGTATCCTTTCTGTTGGCTTGTACCATACGGGATAGCCTTCGCTCACCTCTAACATCGATGAGCCGTGGTAGGCCCACACCTTGCCGCAGTATCCCTTCTGTTGGCTCGTACCATATGGGATAGCCTTCGCTCACCTCTAGCATCGACGAGCCGTGATCGGCCCACACCTTGCCGGCAGTTCGTGAGCTTTCCTTCCTGGGACCTTTTCGGAAGGTACAAACCACGGATGACCGTAGCACCCCACAAACTTTGCCGTTTCACAAATTCTCTAACTCAGTCATCTAGCCATTTAAATTTGGCCTTTGTAAAACTCGTTGACGTCTACTACCTTTCCCATTTGAAGAACCAGCATAAAACTGATTAATAGAGCTCAGAAAAAGACGATGAAATCTTCAAAAGGTTCAGAGCCCTTCTGGCTGCAACACGATGTGTTTTTTGGAGAGCTAAAAAAATAGAAAAAATGGATGCGGAATAGGATGGGTGCCTTGATAGGATAGATCCCAAAGAAGAAATAGTACGAACAAATCAGAGTTTTAGGAGTATACGGTTTCCTGTTAAGAGTGAGAATTTGTAAGTTACCCTACATACTACACAGGTGTGCAAAAATTAAGAACGAAGAGGAGAAATTAGCATAACAGCGGAACGAGCAGGCAGAACGGACCGAAAGACCACTCAGGAGATAGACTAGGGTCCGGTACGGTAGGGCATGTGCATTTATGCAGCATGATGGGGGGGTGTCGGAAGGGTATAAAGCACACGGGCAGTGTACGCTCAGGAATTCGGTGAAAGCTATTGCACGGTGTACATGGGTTTGAACGACGCCGAGTTGCTGCCGCCGTGTGATATGGCCAACAGGCAATCCAGTAGACGACATCTAGATGACTTTACCCGAGGTCGCGTCATTGGGAAGTTGGAAGGAGGTCGAAGTGTGACTAGTGTGGCCGAGGAGTTCGGAATCGCTCACAGCAACGTTTCACGAGTTTGGAGAGCATTTCAAACGACAGGAACAGCTGTACGAGAGTTTAGCAGTGGTCGTCCGCGAGCAACCACGGCGGCGAACGACCGGTATATTGGCCTACAGGCGAGAAGAGACAGACGGCAGACAGCGGGAGAAGTGGCAAGGCACATGCAACAGACAACTGGACGTCCGTTATCGCGTTTTACCGTGGCCAGGAGGCTGCACAAAGGTGGTCAATTTGCATGATGACCAGTACGGTGTGTGCCATTAACGCCTGCTCATCGGAGACGGTGGTTTCTGTGGTCCCAGGAACACAAGAACTAGACACATCAGCAATGGGGTCGAGTTCTCTTTACGGATGAGAGCCGATTTAGTCTGACGAGCGATTCTGTATATATAAACATCTGGAGATAGCAGGGAACACGCAGTCACACCTCCAGCATCATCGAAAGGGACCGGTTTGGAGGTGGCGGAGTTCTCGTTTGGGGCGGTATCATGCTTGGTGGCCATACTGACCTCCACATCTTCCAAAGAGGTTCAGTCACTGGTATCCGCTATTGTACCGAGGTTCTCCTACCTGACGTGCGTCTGCTTAGAGGTGCTGTGGGTCCTGAGTTCCTCTTCATGGACGACAACGTTACACCTCATCGTAGAGTGGATGTCTCAGAGCTGTTGGAGAGTGAAGATATTCAACGCATGGATTGGCCCGCAAAGTCATCGGACCTAAATCTAATCGAACACGTGTAGGACTTTCTCGGGAGACACTTGGCAGCACGTCACCAGCCGCCAGCAACGATTCCGCAGCTGCGATGGGCGCTACAAGAGGAATGGGCCGCGATGCCTCAACAGCTCCTTGACAACCTGGTTCTCAGCACGAACAGCCGCTTTAAATCTTGCAACGCAGTCAGGGGTGATACTAAAACTGGATTTTAGTATCACCCCTACTAAAAACTGGATTTTTCTTGGCAGCCGCCTGTCACATGGACGTTTCTGTCTTCTGTCCAGTTGTGCTCGAAGCTACCTTTTCAATAAAGTGTCTTTGTATCCTTTGGATTCCTTGTTTGGACGATTTTGCTCGTTTTCCCCATATTCGTACATCTTGGGGATCTTATGGTGTGATTTTAGTCGATGTGGAGCACTTCTGCACGACGTTACATTCGAAAAACCGTCTCGTCCTTAATTTTTGTAAGCCAGTTTATACCTGTTACCGTTTCATGACCTTCACACGCGCTGTCGTTTACCTGCAGTTTCTTCGATTTGCATAACGATGAACTGGTCATAGTGCTTTGGCTCCTCGTATCATATTTCAATTGAATATCCAGGACAAGCTCGAAGCGCAGAGCAAGCTTGTTAGATGATGACTGAAACGTGCCGCGTAATGTATCCCTCAGATTAGTGATGCCTAGTCGTGATCTGACACGTACCTCTGTTATATAACAGTAACCTATATTCAGACTCACTAGGTATACAATATATAGGAAGATAATTGTGCTACTAATTGATCAGTAAGCATTGTGGTGTCCTATCTTTCATGTGGACAGTCGTGTTCCAGCAACGTGCTTCGTAAATGTTATGTTGCCTTTTGTGGTGCTTTCCTGAAAGAAACGTTGTTGCAACGGGTTAATCCTTTGTCATAAGGATTAACCCGTTGCAACAAGGTGTGAAAAAGAATTTGGTCGTGTATGAGTATTAATTTACCAGGACTCAAAATCTGTCGGAAGCTATGGAGGGACTTGATGGTGGCAGCGTTGGGATTAAATGGTCTGTCAAGCTGATGATGGCCGGATACAGACTGACTGCGTACATCCTTTGTATCCTGTAATATTTTTTGTACCTCGAATGGTTCAGGTATGTTTCGTGTTGTAGTCTTGCGGAGTTCAGTGTTCTCTGTGTGTTCCCGTTCACAGTAAGGAATTGAAATGCATGTTTCATTGCTGCTTCTGCAGCTTGAAAGAGAAGATATTACAGTATAATGAATGTTTAAGTATTGTCTTGGCAGCTTGAAAGAGAAGATATTAAAATGAACGATTAAGTGCTGCCCTTCCAGCTTGAAAGAGATGTTAAAATGAGCGCGGAAGCTCTGTCTTCGCACCTTGAAAGAGAACACTCTAAAATGGGTGTTTAACTGCTGTTTCCGCAGCTCGAAAGCGATTCATAAGTAAAAGCATAAGTGCTGCTGCCTTTGCTGCTTGAAAGGGAAGATATTAAAACGAATGCTTTAAGTGCTCCTTCACAGTTCAAAAGAGAGGATGCTAAAGATGAGTGGTACTTATAGGGAACTATATTCGAAATTTCATATTTTATTCCTGGATCTCAAATCATCTGTGAAAAATGAAAAGAAAATTAGACCTTATATAGCTTTAACGGGATCGTTATAGTCATCTTATAATTCGCTCAGTCTCCCCAAGTTTCTTCCACAACGGTCTTTCTTGTGCCAGCCTCCTCCAGGTTACTCCCGCATGCTTTCGAATTTCAACCACCCATCTCCCATGTGGTATTCTTCTGGGTCTTTTCCTGTCTCTTGGAATCCAGTCTAAAATTTCGGTTGTTCATCGGTGGTCCGTCCTTCTGTCACCATGTCCAGCCCATTGCCATTTCAGGGATTTTACTCTGATCACGATGTCCTTCACTCTTGACATTTTCCTGATTCACGAGTTCCTCTTCTTATCTCTAATGGTTACAGCAAACATGCACCTCTCCATGTTCTTTGAGTTGTCTGCTGTCTTTGTATGTCTTTTTTTAGTTAAGGTCAATGTCTCTGCACCATATGTAAGCACTGGAAGGGTGTATTGATCAAACACTATTATTTTAAGACAGATAATACAATAACCCATACCAGCGTGATTAGAGGAAATGCTACCCCACACTCACCAACTCGCTTGGCCAGCGTGGTGAGTTATGGTCCAAACCCCCACAAAGGTACTTCCACAATTTCAAATGCATCCTGCCAGTGCTTACGTATGGAGGAGAGACATCGAGCTTAACTAAAAAAGACATACAAAGACTGCAGACAACTGAAAGAAGCTTAGAGAGATGCATGCTTGGTGTAACCAGGAAAGATAAGAAGAGGAACTCGTGCATAAGGAAAATGAGAAGAGTGGAAGATATCGTGATCAGAGTAAAATTACTGAAACAGCAATGTCCTGGACATTTTGCCAGAAGAACGGACCACGGATGAACAGCCGAAATTTTAGACTGGATTCCGGGGGTCAGGAAAAGACCCAGAAAAAGACCACGGATTAACAGCCGAAATTTTAGACTGGATTCCATGGGTCAGGAAAAGGACCCAGAAAAAGACCGCGGATGAACAGTCGAAATTTTAGACTGTATTCCGAGGGTTAGGAAAAGACCCAGAAGAAGACCATGGATGAACAGCCGAAATTTTAGACTGGATTCCGAGGGTCAGGAAAAGACCCAGAAGACCACGGATGAACAGTCGAAATTTTAGACTGAATTCCGAGGATAAGGAAAGGACCCAGAAGAAGACCACGGATGATCAGTCGAAATTTTAGACTGGATTCCGAGGGTCAGGAAAAGACCCAGAAAAAGACCACGGATGAACAGCCGAAAGTTTAGACTGGATTCCGATGGTCAGGAAAAAACCCAGAAGAAGACCACATAGGAGATGGATGGATGAAATTCGAAAGCATGCCGGATTAACATGGATGAGACAGGCTGAAGACAGACACTTGTGGAAGAAACTTGGAGAGACCCGGTAAAAACTGTGTTTCGCACGAAAGGAACATGTAAGTCATAAAAGCTGTCTACGTACGATTAAAAAATTATCCCTGCTGATACTATAGACTAGTTTAAAAAACTTTATTCACAAGTAAAAGCAAGTTAAAAGCGAGATCTTTCGGGATCCGTAGATCCCATCTTTAGGCTTAAGGCCATAAAGAACAACAAGTGGTCCACTTATATACGATCAGGTTTGACCCATGATGCAACGCAGTGGGCGTTGACATCGGTCAACATAGCAAATAAAAAAAGATCGAAAGTTCGAAGATATGAAAGGTATACAATATTGTCTGTAGTGGTGCCGGGCATATCGATGGAGATTAGTTTTTTCCATATGTGAGGAATGAATGACGGAAGTTCTGAGTTACAGCATGAAGGCCCATATGAATGGATATATAGGCTCTCGGAGAGGAAAACATTTCCCCTTGTTACTTTAGAGTTCAAAACCACGGCGTTCTTCCAGTCAGGTATTTTCCCCTCTTGGTCCACAGTTTCAGTTAGTGCTGTGTTGGTGGAGCCTGACCTCAAGTAATATTGGTGTTCCGATAATCGTACTTTTAAGGTCCTGAGTGTCGAACCTACATAATATTTCACATCCTCTGGATTATTAGGGTTGACTAAAGGTATGCGGTATACACCGGGTCTAGATAGATCGGGAATCACGTCACGATCAGTTCTGATAATAGAAAAGATGTTACGAGTCGAGACTCCAAAACCAAGTCCATATTTCTTGCATGTTTTTCTAAGGATTGTCACAAGTGGTTGAGAAAACTCAGTCTTGCCTATATACCGTAAAGTTGTTTTTGGGGTAGTTAGGGTAGTGGATCGAGATCGTTGAACTATTTTCATGAAGCGTCCGAAGTACGAATCCGGGTACCCAAAGGATCGGGCCATAGTCCGAATGTACTTAAGTTCATTGTCCAGGGCCCCGGGTGACGACGAATGAGAATAAGCTCGTTTAATATGGAAGTAGAAGGAGGTAGATTTATGACAAATAGATTTATGACAATATCCACTACCCTAACTACCCCAAAAGCAACTTTACGGTATATAGGCAAGACTGAGTTTTCTCAACCACTTGTGACAATCCTTAGAAAAACATGCAAGAAATATGGACTTGGTTTTGGAGTCTCGACTCATAACATCTTTTCTATTATCAGAACTGATCGTGATGTGATTCCCGATCTATCTAGACCCGGTGTATACCGCATACCTTTAGTCAACCCTAAGAGGGGAAAATACCTGACTGGAAGAACGCCGTGGTTTTTGAACTCTAAAGTAACAAGGGGAAATGTTTTCCTCTCCGAGAGCCTATATATCCATTCATATGGGCCTTCATGCTGTAACTCAGAACTTCCGTCATTCATTCCTCACATATGGAAAAAACTAATCTCCATCGATATGCCCGGCACCACTACAGACAATATTGTATACCTTTCATATCTTCGAACTTTTGATCGTATTTGATTTGCTATGTTGACCTATGTCAACGCCCACTGCGTTGCATCATGGGTCAAACCTGATAGTATATAAGTGGACCACTTGCTGTTCTTTATGGCCTTAAGCCTGAAGATGGGATCTAGGGATCCCGAAAGATCTCGCTTTTAACTTGCTTTTACTTGTGAATAAAGTTTTTTAAACTAGTCTATAGTATCAGCAGGGATAATTTTTTAATCGTACGTAGACAGCTTTTATGACTTACATGAAACTTGGGGAGACTTTCACTCAGCAGTGGATTGATAATTGTTGACTATGATGATGATATTGTTTTGTTATTTTATTTTAAATACATCAGATTGTGAATACTCAAGATACGCATATAGCGTATTAAATCCGTTTATTTTTGTGGTGTAGTTAGTACAAAGATTCGCCAAGGTTTCGCCCTCTTTGTCATTCCAAGCTTTCGGAATGATAAAGCGATCCTTGGACACTGGATGTAAAGAACACGCACGAAGTGTCAACCAGGCATGCAGAATACAGCCCTCGCCAGAGAATTCATGCATTGCTCGGCCACTCCGATATGGAATAATATTAGAATCGCCCCTTACACGAATACTAAAGAGCCGCCATCAGGGAAACAGTCGAAATCCTATCCAGCAAACTGTCATGCAATGATATGGTCTCTGCTGGACTACCAATGGTTTGGCATGCGTTATTAAGAGATGGTAATACATAGCGACGTACTGTATAATTGCGTGATAAAAATTTATGTAATATGCTCGTGGTGTCACCCACGTTATTTTCAAAAATCATCTTCGTTCTTTACGTGTTCCAATTCCCTGCATTTTTATGTCTACCATTGCCTTGAAAAAGCCTCCCAGTATAGTGCGAAAGCTTGGCAAATCTTTGTACTAACTACACCACAAAAATAAACGGATTTAATACGCTATATGCGTTGTTATGTTCTACATATATTGTTATGTTTTTCTATATGTTTTGTTATGTTTTACATATATTGTTATGTTTTTCTATATGTTTTGTTATGTTTTACATATACTGTTATGTTTTCTATATGTTTTGTTATGTTTTTCTATATGTTTTGTTATATTTTTTTATATGTTTTGTTATGTTTTACATATATTGTTATGTGTTTCTATATGTTTTGTTATGTTTTACATATACTGTTACATTTTTCTATATGTTTTGTTATGTTTTTCTATATGTTTTGTTATGTTTTACATATATTGTTATGTTTTTCTATATGTTTTGTTATGTTTTACATATATTGTTATGTTTTTCTATATGTTTTGTTATGTTTTACATATATTGTTATGTTTTTCTATATGTTTTGTTATGTTTTACATATATTGTTATGTTTTACATGTATTGTTATGTTTTTCTATATGTTTTGTTATGTTTTACATATATTGTTATGTTTTTCTATATGTTTTGTTATGTTTTACAAGTAATTCAAGATCAATCGCTTTCTTTTAGTGAAAAAGCGGGTACTAATATATCAGTAGCAGCATATGCTTTGAAAAGTTCTTAATGTAAAAGAATATCTTTTTGCATTATTCGATTAATATCTTCTGTACACAATTCTTCAAAGAAATATTAGGTTTAGAAAATATCCACTACTAAAATATAGAATACTTACGCTGCTTTTGGCTCTCGCGGTCTGACCAGGATTGGTGAATCTACAGCCGATGATGTAGTAGCTTGTGCCTGGTAAATAGTACCATCCTTTCCTTGAATGCCAATATCCCTTCTGTGGAAAAAAATGAATTTGAAATCAAAATTAACACTGGTTTGTAGTACGTTCCGATTTGAATCTGTGCACGTATAAATTTTTAAAGTGAAAAACTCAAAAAAATACAGTATACAAAAGAAATTCTACAATATTGACCATCATACACATAACTCGCACTGTAGAGTTGCAACTGAATCTTATAAAGGCTATTGACTATATTATTCATAATATTTGGAATCGGAACACTTTCTCTATTCATATTTTTACGGTACTTTATATGATTCCTTTTTGGTCTGAGATTTAAAAAAAAACTCCTAGGGATGTTCAAAATTTTATTTGGTAAAATATTTACCAATCTGTACTTTTAAGAATCCTTCCTGATAAAGCAAAAGTTTATCACCAGAATTCATTGGATTTTTTTAAACGTAAGAGCACATGAGTTGTCATCCAGAGAATACATACCCTTATTAAGTAAAATTCATATTCATACATTTTTTTAATTTTCGTCGTGCGACTACATTCCTCTAAACGTTTTCTTACGCATTTTTCAAGCATCTAGACTGAAGACACTAGGCAATAATTATTCGTACATACATAAAATGGTTCAGATTCAGAATTCTGTCCATGCACGATCTCAAAAAGACAACACAGCGATCAACTGACGTTGGTAACAAGATAAAAAAGGTTTTATTTAAAACACATATGAACAAATTAAAATATGTTTTCAAGATCTTTCAAACAATCATATTGTCCATCATCAGGAAAATCAGTTAAAAGAATGAAAACGGGGCGGACGAAGCCTTATACACAAGTCAGAGTGTTGTGGTCATGTGCATTAACAATTGCGCAGACTCATGAAGTTAGGCGAATGATAATACATTTGTAGTTTACAGATGGAAGGGGTGGAAGTAAAGTACAAGGCTCTGTCAAAGTGAGTGCTCAACGGATGAGAGGTCGCCAGGCCGGAGGAATAGCCGTAAGCAGTTCGTCGTTACAACAGCGATCATGAAAGTTATATATGTACAAACTTTCTGAAAATATAGTCTGTCTCTTATTCCCCAAGGTCAAAAGGATATGTTTTCTGGTTTTCCTGATGATGGACAATATGATTGTTCGAAAGACCTTGAAAATATATTTTAATTGCCACATATGTGTTTTAACTAAAACCTTTTTTACCTTGTGACCAACATCAGTTGGTCGCTGTGTTGTCTTTTTGAGATCGTGTATCGACAGAATTCTGAATCTTAACAATTTTAGACTGAAGGCACTCCCGTCTTTTAGATACTGTATAAATAAGTATGTTTTGTATTTCTCTTTAATGGCTCGTTTCAGCCGTGACGCTTTTTGGTATTGCCTGACATTTGAACAGTAAACCTCCATCTAGAAGTCGACACTTTCTTTACAGTGTAACTTTACTTTTTTTTTCTAAAATAATTTAACCATAAGCTATTCGAATAGAATTGCAGCAAATTAATGCGGTTTTAAACATTTCTGGCTTTCTATTGCACGGTTTTGTATGCTTAAACCCTTCTATGTATGTTCTACTTCTAAGGTCAACACTAAAAGTAACAACTGGGTAAATTCACCACCCCTAGATACAAATCCTTCCTTTAATAGGTATCGTTCGAAATGCAAATCGATTGAGGAACTCTTCGTAGTCCAAGTATCCTTTAAATAATATTAAAACTGACATGAAAACGGAATTTGCAAAACTTGGACAATATGCACATTCACACATCTGGCAACACTTGGACTTCACTTACTAAGCGTACTTATGTCTGAGACACTTCTTCAGCTGTATTTATGAAAATCTGGAATTTGTTTCTTCGGTGCCCGAATTGACAGGGACTGGAAGCTCTGGTTTATCATCCGATGTGCGTCATTGTTCAAGTTTGTTTGGGAATTTTTTATCATTCCATGTGCGTCCCTGTTCGAGTTTGTCTGAGAATTTGACCATCACCATGAACAGCTCGGAGGCATAAGCAGTTTTCCATTCCCAAATTTAAGACCACTGGTTCCAGGGAAGAGATACAGCCACTGCCATCACACAAGCAAGGCACCCATGACACACCAGGGACTTGAACTCGGGCCTAATTTAGGAAAATGGTCACAAGCTAGCACCTCAGGCCACCTTGCGACTGGAGCGGCACGGGTTCGAGTCCTGGAGAGGACATATGAATGATGGGTTTGTCTGTCCTACGGTGCTAGTTGTGTAAATTCCCTAGAAACAGTGGCCGTAATGTAGAAGCGGGAGATTGCTTATAGAACTAGATGCTCACAGGCTCGTTAAGCCCAGAAAAAAATCCGATCGTGAATGCCAATACCCGTGTTCTGGACGGGAAGAGTCTCCCAGCTTCCACTGACCGATTCCTGGAGGAACAGCAGCTTGTACAGAGTGCCGAAACGACACGCTTGCCTTCCTCATGGACATTTTAACGGATGATCTGATTGCCGTATATTTCTAAATGTGGGTCACAGCAAACAGTTCCTTGATGTTAACACTTGCAAAGTTCACATCTGTGGGCTTGGTACTGGTAAAGGGCGGACGCATACATCGCAGCTACGGCCACGCTAGATTACCCAATGGCTTTACCAGATGTTCCTTTCCTTTACTCTTCAATGTTTCAACATCGTAGACTAAACACACTATTCCTTTCCGTTATTGGCATCAGGAACTTTAGCTTGTTGGTTCTTCTCGTCGTCCAGCCGACTGTGTTTCTTCGATTTAACTCTTCTCCGTTTGGAAGAATACCTTTGACACGCTTAACAGAAAAGTTTAAATAAACACGTGTAATGGAGGTTCTTGCATGGCAAGCTTCCCGTTCCTCAAGTCCTGTTCCATTTCAAGATGATTTCCTCCCCATTTTACTCTTATGGTAGTCAACCAGGAACTATTTAGCACATGTACACTACAATATATTGACAAAAGTCAACGGACACCTAGAAGAGAAACACAACATAGCATTTACTAACACACATTAGCACGGTGTCGGTTCACATTTGGCCTTAATGTATGTCACTGACCCTTCGAGATATGCTTTCGACAAGGTTTCGGAACACAGCGATAGGTATGCGCTTCCATTCAGTACATAATGCTGCTGCTAACTGTTGCTTAGTAGTAGGCCTTGGTTCCAAACTTCTTATGCGGCGCTCTAATTCATCCCATAAGTGCTCTATGGGATTAAAATCAGGGCTCTGTACTGGTCAGTCCACACACGATAGGGAATTATCGTCAAACCACGCCGTAAAACTCCTTGCTTTATGGCTCGATGCATTATCCTGCTGGTACCAACAAGGCTCGGTTCCATAGTATTGCCACAAAGTTTGTACGACATTATTGTCCAGAATATCAAGGTAGACGTGCTGGTTAACAGGTTTGTCCATGATAACCAATGGGCCGGAACCATACCACGAAAAATACCCCCACACCAGTACACTGCCAGCTCCAAACTCGATCGTAGGAACAGTACACTGTGCTAAATATGGTTATCCCCGCCTGCCTCCATACCCACACACGGCCATCAGACTGATGGATCGTGTATCTGGATTCATCAGTCCATAGGACCCGTTTCCATTGATCTGAGGTCTACGATAATGTTCTTTACACCATGCTAAACGACGAGTAGCATTCTGAGTGGAGATGAAAGGCTTATGAGCAGCCACACGACCACGGTAACCCATGGAATGAAGTTCTCTGCGAATGGTACGTGTACATACCGAGGTTCCAGCATTTTTACTCACCTGTACACTGAGGTCTTGTGCAGTATTCCGTCGATTAGCTGTAACGACTCTCATGAGGCTTCGACGACCTCTATCACTGATTTTCTTTGGTCTGCAGGTAAGTTTTGCTACTTCAGGCACACCATGTGTCTTCCACTTATTCAATACATCCAAAAGAGTTGACTTGGGTATTATTAAACGCCTCTCGGTTTCTCTTATGGACAACCCACTAATATAACACCCAGCAATCTTTCCTTTCACAAAGTCAGTTCTCTCTCGCCGCAACATTTTCACTCAACCTCACAGCGCGATATCATCGCGGTCAGCTTCAGGCTCGTTTTTATACAGTCTGCAGCTGTACCGCGCATCTTAACTACGCAGCGGATACGTTCATTTGCTTTTCAAGGGTTGTCTGGAGACTTTTGTCAATATAGTGCATGTTCGGTGTATCACATTAGATCTACTTGATTCTCTTTGGACAGTTTTATCATACACTGACGGAAAAAAAAATCCCAACACCAAGAAGGGGTTGTGTTAGATAAACGACAGTTGGTAGGCGGCGAGAGTACATCTGTAAGATGACGTCTATGCAAATTTCGCGCTCGGCGCATACGTGTGGCGCTAGTAGCACCCCTCGGAACATGCAAAGCAGGTTTGCTGTAAATACGCGCTGTAACGTTCGTGAGCGTTAGTTATTGTTGAGATTCGACGTAGGGTGTTGATGTTAGTCAAGAATGCCTTTAAGAAGACGAAGAAGCCATTATCAACAGCTCACGGAGTTTGAACGAGGTCGTGTAATAGGGCTACGAGAAGGTGGATTTTCGTTCCGCAATATTGCAGAACGACTTGGCAGGAATGTAGCCACTGTGCATGACTGTTGTCAGCGGTGGTCAAGGGAAGGTACTGCCTCAAGAAGACCGGGTTCCGGCCGGCCACGTGGCACTACTGAGAGGGAAGACCGCCGTGTACGGCGTATGGCCGTGGCGCATCGTACTGCGTCTGCTGCAGCAATTTGAGCTGCAGTTGTCACCACAGTGACACAACAAACTGTTACAAATCGGTTACTTGAAGGACAGCTCCGAGCCAGACGCCCTGCAGCGTGCATTCCACTTACTCCAAACCACTGCTGTTTGCGACGTCAGTGGTGTCAAGCTAGAGCTCATTGGAGAACGGAGTGGAGACCTGTTGTGTTTTCTGATGAAAGCCGGTTCTGCCTGGGTGCCAGTGATGGCCGTGTGTTGGTTAGAAGGAGGCCAGGTGAGCGCCTGCAAACAACCTGTCTGCGGCCGAGACACACTGGACCTACACCTGGAGTTATGGTCTGGGGAGCAATTTCCTATGACATCAGGAGCACTCTCGTGATTATCCCATGTATCCTGACGGCACAGTTGTACGTCGGTCTGGTGATTCAACCTGTTGTGCTGCCATTCATGAACAGCATTCCAGGGGGTGTTTTCCAACAGGATAACGCTCGCCCGCATACCGCTGTTGTAACCCAACATGCTCTACAGGTTGTCGACATGTTGCCGTGGCCTGCCAGATCACCAGATCTTTCTCCAATCGAGCACGTATGGGACATCATTGGACGACAAGTCCAGCGTCACACCCAACCAGCATTAATCGTCCCTGTATTGACCGACCAAGTGCAATAGGCATAGAACTCCATCCCACAAACTGACATCCAGCACCTGTACGACACAATGCATGAACGTTTGCGTGCTTGCATTCAACATTCTGGCGGTTACACCGGTTATTAATGTACCAGCATTTCACATTTAGAATGGCTCTTCTCGCGCTTACATTAAGCTGCGATCTTGAAACCTTAATCGATTACATATGTTACCTATACAAATGTATTGCCGCCATTTCATTCCTCTACAACTATTTTTTCGTGGTGTTGGGATTTTTTTCCGTCAGTGTATTTTTGTTCGCATCAGAACACCTTTACTGGCTCTTGTTACCACCAACCATCAAAAACCTCTCATCGACTATGCTCTTATTTTTTCGTTCTTTTCATCATCATCATCATTGTCAACCATTATCAATCCATTGCTGGACGAAGGTCTCCCCAAGTTTCTTCCACAACGGTCTGTCTTGTGCCAGTCTCCTCCATGTTACTCCCGCATACTTTCGAATTTCATCCACCCATCTTCCATGTGGTCTTCTTCTGGGTCTTTTCCCGTCCCTTGGAATCCAATCTAAAATTTCGGCTGTCCATCGATGGTCTGTCCTTCTGGCAGTATGTCCAGCCCATTGCCATTTCAGGGATTTAACTCTGATCATGATGTCTTCCACTCTTGTCATTTTTCGGATCCACGAGTTCCTCTTCTTATCTCTCCTGGTTACACCAAGTATGCACCTCTCCATGCTTCTTTGAGTTGTCTGCAGCCTTTGTATGTCTCTTTTAGTTAAGGTCCACGTCTCTGCACCATACGTAAGCACTGGAAGGATGCATTGATCAAACACTTTTCATTTAAGATATAATGGCATATTGCTTTTGAAAATTCTGCTGTTTCTTCCAAAAGCTCTCCAGGCAAGTTTTGTACGCCGATCTATTTCTTCATCAATGTGACCCTCACTTGATATCTGCTGTCCAAGATAAACGTACGTGTCTGTTATCTCCAGCTTTTCTCCATCAATCGATAAATCTTCATTTCTTGTAAAAGCATTGAACATCACTTTTGTCTTCTGAAAGTTTATTTTTAATCCCACTTCTTTACTCTTGTCAGCAAGTTCTTGGATCATACTCTGTAGCCCTGATGGGGTAGTTGCAAAGATGACATCATCATCATCAGCAAAACGAAGGTGGGTTAGATAATCTCCATTAATCTTTATCTCTTTGTTTTCCCAGTTCAGTGATTGAAAGACATTTGCCAATGTGGCATTAAAGAGCTTCGGAGATATGGTGTCACCTTGTATCACTCCCTTTCCAATTTTTATTTGTGTTGTATTTTCAAACAGCCGAATCTTTGCACTTGAATTTTCATAGATGCTATTAATAATATTAATGTATGCATCTTCAATACCGAATCAAAGGCTTTTTCATAATCGATAAAAGCCATGCACAATGGAAGTTCATATTCCCTCGCTCTTTCAATTAGTTCTCTCAGTACGTGGATATGATCTATTGTGCTGTAGCCAGTCCTGAATCCAGCTTGTTCTCTCGGTTGAGCCATGTCCAGTGTTAACTTCAAACGGTGTGAAAGAACTTTAGTGATGATTTTATAAACCACTGATAGGAGGCTGATAGATCTGTAGTTACTGATATCCTCAATGTCACCTTTTTTATGTAGCAGGATCATTGTAGTGTTGTTCCAATCCTCAGGAATCTTCTCTTCATTAAAGCATCGAGTGAAAATTTGGGCGAGTCCTCTTTTGATTTCTCCACTTGTTTATTGTATGATGTCTACGGTAATTCCATCTTCTCCTGGAGATTTCCCCCGCTTCATGTTCTTGATTGCATGTGCAACTTCTGCTGGGAGGACTGGAAGAACTCTGGTACCTTTCATGATGTCTGGAGTACATGTATCATCTCTTTCATATAATTTGGAGTACAAATCTTTCACTCTTGTCAAAATTTCGCCTCTATTTCTTGTTACAGAACCATCTTCTTTTCTCAGTGCCATAATCCGTTTTCTTCCCTTACTGAGATGTCCCTTTGCTATCTTTAGGCTTTGGTTGTTTTCAATTGCTTTCCTTACTAGTTCACAGTTGAATTTCCTTACGTCTTCAGTGATACTTTTTCGTACTGTCATGCATAGCTCTATATATTCCACTTTGGAAGTCACATCTTCTTTAGTTGTCCTCATCTCTCTTCTTTTTTGCATCAACATTTTGGTTTTTCCTGATAATTTGTTCACATGCAACTTGTTCTTAGACCCAGCTAATTTTGTTGCTGTTTCCATAAGAGCTTTGGTTACTTTTCTGGTAACTTCAGAAATATCCACTTCTTCCGACGTTAGGCCTTCTAAAGCAGAGAATCTGTTCTTTAGTTCCAACTTGAAGGTATTATGATGGTTTTTAAGGTTGGTTATGTCAATACATTTTGTTTGTCTTCTGAGCTTGCCACGTTCAAGTTTAGTGTTGAGGTGCATCTTACATCTCACCAATCTATGGTCACCACCTGTGTTGAACTTGTTTAGCACACTGCAGTCTTCTATGACGAATTTTTTGTTACACATAATAAAATCAATTTCACTTGTCGTCCCATTTGGATGTCTCCATGTCCATTTCCTGTGTGGCTTTTTCGTGAAAAAGGAGTTCAAGATGAAAAACCCTTCTGCCTCTGCAAATTCTACGAGAGTATTTCCACTCTGGTTTCTGTTGCCGTGACCGAATTTACCTACTGAAGTTTCAGTCTGTTGCCGTTGCCCTATTTTTGCATTGAAATCTCCCATAATTATCTTCAAGTGCTGCTTACCTTTATTGTTTAGATGACGAATTTCCTCATAAAATTCTTCAATTTCTTCTTCAGGATGACTTGTGGTGGGTGCATAAGTTTGAATAATCTGAGCCTTGGTATCTTCTCGAGAGTTGGATAACGAGTCGTGCAGCTCTGTCAGAGGAACTTTCAACTTCTACATTTTTATCGTTCTTGTAAAGCACGTTATCTATACTTTTCATAGCACCTATAGATTTCCTGCTCAGTCCCCAGATGAACACTTTGCTGAACAGGTACTTCTTACCCAGTTTGTCCTTAGATTACGTTTCCGCCTTTGAACGGACTACCGGTATTCTGTCTAAACTTCAGAATACGGGTAGTCCTGGATATCCAAATATAGCAAGGTAGACGTACATCATATCACAGTGGCAACGCCGGTAGTTCAGAACTGGGGGGACTATTAGGGGTTAAGTACCATACGTGGGGGGTAACAAGTTCTGAAGAGCTGTGCAGATTTTTTTTACTTTCGTTCCGTAGGTTTTACCCGACGCTGCTGATACTATACCCAGTAAAAGGAAACAAAAATATTTTCAGATACATACTGTAGATAGTATTTATTCAAAGTATGTAATACTGGGATATGAACCTGCATGGCCTTTAACAAGTTATTCTTTCTTCGAAATTTTGGCTAATTTATGTTACTTTTTTACGCTCTTTCAATGTTTGCTGCCATAAGGCTGTTCATGAATTTTAGTTCGTAATCTAACATGGAATATCTCTGTCCTTTCTCTCTCTCTGAACTTTTTTACGCTTTCCAACCGTAGGTTGTAGAAGCGTATATGCTCCAGCTTTGTCCGTCTTTCTGACTGCAAATTGAAGTGTGCGGTAGGGTACAACCTGGGGACCAACCCTATTGAAAATGGACGAAATGGGGTCAAAGGTCAGTACATAGGAGCGGGATCCATTCCATCGCCCTTATGCGTCACAACTTACATAAAAATGCTTCCACTGCGACAAAACTTTAGTATGTTGTTCCGCTCGTATACTGAACCAATTATGTTGAATATCATCGAAATGGGGTCAAAGGTCAGGGCACAGGAGCGAGATTTATTCCACAGCCATTATCCTCATAACTTGACTAAAATGCTTCTATTGCGACAAAACTTTAGTACGTTGTTCCGCTAGTATACTGAACCAATTCTGTTTAATATAATCGAAATGGATTCAAAGGTCAGAACACAGGAGCGATATTTATTCCACAGTCATTATCCTCATAACTTGACTAAAAAGGCTTCGATTGCGACATAACGTTATCATGTTGCTCTGGATGTATACTGAACCAGTTCTGTTGAATATCATCAAAATGGGGTCAAAGGTCAGGGCACAGGAGCGAGATTCATTCCACAGCCATTATCCTCATAACTTGAGTAATGATTTCTGGTATGTTGGAAAGCGTATCATTAATCAATGCATTGCATGCTTTTACTAACTTGTTCAAACTATAAGTGCGAAAATGGTGTCTTTCTGCTGCTCTCTTAAACATTCGCTCAGAGGACTCGCTCCATTTCACAGAAAAGTACAACACTAATTTTAACAAGCATTTCATTTTGCATAACAGAATTTCTGGGAATTTGAAAAACTCATATACGTTTAACCAAGTTCCATTTTTTTCGGGTAGGGGCTAAATGGTAGGTTAGAAGAAAATTCGGGTGCGCTGAAGACTACTCTAACCGATCCGTAGAGTCGCGCCTGCAATGAGACCTTTTTTTCTTCTTTTTTTTTTTAGAAACCCGATGTACTAGCATTTTTGTCCTGATTAATTAGTTAATTTGCTGGTAAGGGCGCTTTTTTCAGCGTCGCTTCACAACTCAACTAGTTCTGCGCTGTTCTGGCGCTTAACTTACCAAAAATGTTGCCGGCATACAACGTATATATGGTACTACCACCTATTGACTTAGGACAACGCGAAAATCGAGATTTTTGTTTCTGTTCAGTTGTTAGTAATCGATGTAAATCACAATGGAGAAACAAGATTATCTGCAAAGACATAACGACACTTACCTGTATGGGTCTGAAGACAACCTAAAATAAGAAAGAAGAAATCAAACTGTAAGATTCGAAAGAACAAATACATGACATATATGTTATATGACGAAGATATGTAAGAACGCAGTTGTATAATAGAAATCATAGAAAATATTTTTTTTTTCAGTAATACACATACGATACTTTGTAAAAAAATATCAAAATTCCATTCTACAGTACATGAGGGAAATCTGAATTTCAAAGTATTTAGAAAATATTTTGCAGCATTTTAATTCAACCTTCATTATCTGACTTTCACTTATTAAACACTTAGATTCAGCATTAAAGCTTTATTTTTGTTATTATTATTTTGGTGAACTAACGTCCACTTATACGCCGATGAACCATTACATTATGTTCACCTAGCTAATAAGCAGTAGAACTCCCTTTAGTCCGCAAAACGGCGGCCACACCGTGAGGCATCGATTCGATGAGGAGGCGATAGGTATTCTGTGGTATCTGGTACCATAATGTCAACAGCAGGTCCTCCAGTTCCCGTACATTTCGGGGTGGTGGTGATTTATCCTAAACGGCTTTTCCAAGTCGAACCACAAATGTTCAATTGGGTTCATGTCAGGTGAATTTGGAGGCCAGGGCATTAACAGAAAGTCACCAGCATGTTCCTCAACCACTCCTTGACGATTCAGGCTGTGTGGCATACCGCATTATCCTATTGGTAATGGCCATCACCAGCAAGGAACACAGTTGCCATGAATGAGTGAACTTAGTCCGCAACGATGTTCAGATACATGACAGCTGTCAGGGGTTGTGCTATGAGGATAATGGGGCCTAAAGTGTTCCAAGAAAACATCGCCCACAGCATAACACCTCCGCCGCCTGCCTGTTTCTGTCGAATAGTGAATACGGGTGCCATAGCCTCCGTTGGTAATATGCGAATCAGCGCTCGGCCGTCTACGTGGTGCAACAGGAATCTTGATTCGTCAGACCAGGCCACTTTCTTCCAAACATCCACGGCCCAATCTCGATTATCTTGGGCCTATTTCATACGCTGTTGGCAATGACATGCAGTGCGCATGGCGACCCAGTTGGGTCTTCGGCTACGCAGGCGCATGCACAAAGGGCTGCGATGAACTATGTGCTTTGACACTTTGTCCTGATCACCACTGTTGTACCTGCGGGTGATCTGTCGCACTGTGGTCCTGCGGTCGCTGTAAACAATGCGCGACAGTCTCCGCTCTCCTCTGGCATCAGTGAGCTGCGGACGACACACGGTTTGACAACAGTTTGCCGTTTGGCCATCTGTGCACCGCGTTTAATACGTACTCACTACAGGGGCACGTGAATAACCCACAAGTCGCGCCGTTTCCGAGATCGTAGTTCCGAGGTGCCGTGTCATCACAATTTGTCCTTTATCAAACTCCGATAAATCGGCAGCTTTTCCCATTCTGACTCCGAACGCTCAACTAACTAAAAGCCAGTCCTCAGGTTGTATATATACTGCTCTCTGAACTTCACCTGCGCCACGGTTTGATCTCCAGGCGCGCTCATTTGCCTAGGCTTTGGGTGTTCATAATGGAATAGCTCATCGGTGCATATACTACATGAGGCATCATTGTATCTCACACACCCTTTTTAGTTTGTTGTTAATATAAAGTATATATTAAGAGCGTGAGAAGAGTAGTCAATCCCATGTAGGTATTGACGTGTAGGTATTTGTGACGCAACTTAAATTCATAAGCAATCCCGGTACCCAAGTGATCTAAGGACCTAGTTTCTAATCATTCGTCCGAGATGTTCCAGAGCATGAGTCCAGGTTGAGGCACTGGCGATGTGCTTGTCTGATGCCACTGGCTGCGTCTTTTCGCTGGGGCCAGTGGCCTTAAATTAGGGTCGGACGGTCGCTTATATCTTTAACCTGTCGTTGGTCCCTACACATTAAACAACGCCAGTGGTAGCGCGTGTCAGGTTTTCGCAGACTACCCTTTCCCGCTGTTGTACGTAGTCTGCTCGATAATAACATTTCAGAATTATTTCTTTGCAAGAAATGTTATTAATACTATATATATATACTATAGTTGCAAATCAAATTAGGCGAAAAACGCACTCGTATCATCCCGTTATTTATAAAAATACAGAACACAAACGCCCGTGGTCCTTTGATGAGAAAAGTTCTCACGTGATGCAAACGACAGCGGTCTCTTGATGTGAGAAATGTTCACACGAGGTACACGGGAGCAAAGAAGAGACTGTTTCAACTTCAAAGACGCTCCAATCCTTATAGGAACTGATAGAGTTCTCACTTTTCGACATCGACCCCTCCTCGGGGATTCGAACCCGGACACATCTCAGACGAATGGTCCTAAATCAGCCTCAGAACACTGCGCCACCGGGGCGGCATCGGCGATTATCTCAATCATCGTTCCGAACATAGCATTTATGTGTTAATCCACCTGCAATGGTTTACTCCGTTCCTTGTTATAGGTGACCCTGAGAGATTTTTTTCAACCTTTACTAAAGATGGGAAGTTTCTCAAGAGTTTAGACTAACGAAGAGACAAGAAGAAGCAATCCACACGTATTACCGTATCGAGGTCGAAAAGCGAAAGAGAGGGTGTCTCTTTTTTGTTTTTAGTAGGAACCAGCATCTTTGTGAAATAGTAGCTGCGTCCACTGACTGTCTCAGAAAATTGAGAATCGCAAAAAGCGGTCTTCTTAGTTCTAAGGTCGTCCCGGTGCCGCAGTGGCCTAAGCGATGGCTTCTGATCATTCGTCCGAGATGGGTCCGGGTTCGAACCCCGGTTAGGCATGGATGTTGTGTTTGTCTTACGGTGTTGGCTCTCTCGCCTCCATGGAGCCAGTGATCCTAAATTAGGGACGGACGACTGCTTATAGCCCATTGAGTAGCTCACGGTGATCGTTAAACCTCAAATCAATGAAGTAATCAATCTTAGTTGTAAATATTTTTAGATTAACAACAGGTCTGTAGGCCATGCCGTTTAGTGTTATGTGGAGGATCACGCTCCTGAAACGAAGGTTGAAGTCTGTGGGTGGCATACACTGTCGTATCAGAATAATATGACCACCTACCTAATAATGGGAATAACCACCCTTGGCCCGGATTACAGCGGCGTGACATGGACGCATTGAGGCCCTGGAAGGTTGCCCGAAGCACACGTGCCTATTCGGATTGCAGCAGAGCACGGAGGTCCCGGAGATAACGTGGATGTGGGTCGGCACGTCGAACCTCTTCGATCCAAATAGTCCCACAAGAGCTCTATGGGATTGAGATCGGGCAATTTGGCCGGCCAAGGAAGAACGGAGACATCGTTGTCGTGTTCCTGGAACCAGTCATGCACCCCTTAGCGACATGGCAGGACGTATTGTCTTGTTGGTTGACACCATCACCACCAGGTTAAACGTTCAACATGAAGGGATGCGTGTGGTCAGCGAGGATGGAAACGTAGCCATTGGCGTTCAAGTACCCATCCAGTGGTACCAGCTGTCCCAAGTCGTACAAGGAAACATCCCCCAGACATGCAGATTTCCACCTGCGGCCAGTACGTCACTGACAAGCATGTCCGGGTGCTGGTTCTCATGTGTCTGACGCCGTATCCGCCACCGCCCGTCACTTCTGCGGATAGAAACCTCGATTCGTCGGAGAAGGCAACCTTTTTTCGTTCTTTCACTGTCCAATGACGGTAGTCACATGCGAACTGCAGGTGTCGTTGTCGGTGGACCTGGGTTAACATGGGCACCTTGACGCAGCGTCGACTCTGGAGACCCGTGCGTAACATGGTTCGCTCTACGTTATCGGGGACACGTACCTGACTGACCCAGCGTTCATTTGCGTGGTCAGTTGCTACACTGTTGTGCGTCGATTGCTCTTTACCAGTCGACGGAGGTGATGTTCTCCTCTGGGGTCGATGGCCTTTAGGGCTCCACAGTTATGACGTCATGAGGTACTGGGTGTGCCAGCGGTCCATTCTTGGTACACCCTTACTACAGAACCTCGCTAACAGCCCACGAAGTCTGCTGTTTCTGAGATGCTTCCACCCTTGGCACGGTAGCCGATGATCATTCCTTTTTTTGCACATCTTTCAAAACCCTACCTCTGCCCATTGTGCTCACGTGACGCACTATGGCTCATCTGTCTTGACCGACCGCTTATATCTCCGTGTGGTCGACTTTGTCACGCGCACTCTGTGACGCGCTGGGCGGGTACGCTGTGATTTCGGGGGTGGTCATATTATTCTGATACGACTGTGTAATGCTGTTTCTCTGGGGTATTTAACTGCTTTCTTGAGACTTTTTTGCCACCAAACATCCAATCACACTCATAGTCAACGTATATGTACAAGAGCTTGCCAGGCCGGTTCCGAAATTATTAACTACTTTATTGCTTCAGTGCGGAAGGACTTTTTTTGTTGGCATAGATGATTATACTCTTACTTATTACGACGCACGTCTTCCGTGGTTAGTAGCAGTATGGTATTTCGGAGAGCCCATTTGGTGTGGAAATGCAAAAGTTGACTGCATTAATTCTGCGCAAACAAAACAACCTAGCCCCAAGAAATTATTGATATTTAAATTTGGAAATTACGGTAACAACACAGATGAAATTCTTCCCGTTCTGCCTAATGAGAGTTTTAGAATATTAATGAGTGAACACGTTGCGGTACTGCTCAAGGATCACTATAATTACTTATATACGAGTAAAAAGATGTACGTATATATGTGTGTGCGACACTACATCAACACCACAATAGAACTCTCGACTAAATCCGATTTCACATTTTATTCTGGAGAGATGATTTGGAATCACATTTTGTTTTTTTGCTTTTGAATATCAGTTGTGATAGTCAGACGCAAACTAACGGCAGGAAAAAAATGAAATCGACGACATGACGCTGGTGATAATAATCTTATATAAAACACAAAACGTATGTTTGTCTGAAGCAGCAAAAACTCTCGAACGCCGAACTGTGGCATCGTGAAATTTGCATAGCTTATAAATACTGGAATTTCTAGGTCAACGCAACTATTTTAAGATCTCTACATTGTTCCGTTTGCGAGTTATGAATTAATTAATAAGCTAATCTATAAAGTCAGCGTCGTTTGCTACGTCATCATCGTTATCCTGTTCCAAATATGAAAGCTCGTGACTGCATTCATTGCCGCGGCACATCCACAGGTGTTTCTATTCTTTGAGAACTGTGCATAAAAAAATGCACAAACGAACTTTGCGAAATCTGAACGAAACGGGCTGAAATTTTTATCAACACCATGAATTGGTAATAAGAGGAGTCACTCAAAATTTCACCGGAGTCCGGTCAAAATTTAAAAAAATAGGCATGAAATTTTTAATTCATCGGTAAATAGAAATGTATACGCAGAAACGGTAAATAAAATATTGACGGCTAATTTAAAAAGTTATTTACCGATTCAGGCGAAATTTTGAGGTCATGTTCCTGTTAACAATTTATGGTGTTCATTAAAATTTCAGCCAGTTTCATAAAATATTCGCAAAGAGAAGTTGTTAACTTTTTTATCCCAGAGATTCACCCCTCAAAGACGTCTGAAACTTAAGGGACGTGATGCATTTGATCGTCGGTAACAAATTGTTAACGAATTTTGTTCAGTCAGTGTTCTAATGCTGTGTCTCCTGGACGCGTGTTAAATAATTCGTAACGCTTTTGTTCGACTTGATTCTACAGATTCCATACATTCTGTACCGGGCAAAGCCGGGTAGTAAAGCTAGTAGTATTAATAAAAAGAACGAGATTGTTGCCTGATGAACAGCAGTTCTAAACGGAAGCTGAATATTGTGTGACGTAAAATATGTCTTTCCGGTAGAATTATTTCTCCTGGACTAGATTCTGTCTGTGGAAGCAGGAATAAATTCATTGTACTTTTGCTGACTGTCATTTTAAGATCATAGGCATGGGGGCAATAGTAAGGACTTACATGCAGTACAGCATTCCACTGCAGGCTATTCAAAAGATATACGAATCTATTCCAAGTAGGTTGGAAGCCGAATTAATGGCGATCGAATACTATATTTAAAAAGACATATCCCCTATTTCCCAGGTGTTCACATTATATTGTCCAACCCCTATATATTTTACTTTATACAATTCCTTCAAGAAAAGCTATTCAAAAAAATCTTCTTACCTTTTTCATACCTTTTACCAAAGGCAAGTTTACATACAGTTTTTATTTGAAATAATAATTATTATATTATTAATGAGTATCACCGACAAAGGCGCAAAAAATGTACATACACTGGTGTGCAAAAATTAAGGACGAAGAGGAAAATTAGCATAACAGCGGAACCAGCAGGCAGAACGGACCGAAAAAACACTCAGGAGATAAACTAGGGTCCGGTACGGTAGGGCATGCGCATATATGCAACATAACGTGGGGGGGGTCGGAATGGTATAAAGCACACGGGCGGTGTACGCTCAGCAATTCGGTGAAAGCTATTGCATGGTGTACATCGGTTTGAACGACGCCGAGTTGCTGCCGCCGTGGGATATGGCCAACAAGCAAACCAGTAGACGACATCTGAATGACTTTACCCTAGGTCACGTCATTGGGAAGTTGGAAGAAGGTCGAAGGGTGACTAGTGTGGCCGAAGAGTTCGGAATCACGCACAGCATCGTTTCACGAGCTTGGAGAGCATTTCAAACGGCAGGAACAGCTGTCCGAAGGTTTAGCAGTGGTCGTCCACGAACAACCACGGCGGCGAACGAACGGTATATTGTCCTACACGCGAGAAGAGACAGACGGCAGACAGCGGGAGAAATCGCAAGGCACATGCAACAGACAACTGGACGTCCGTTATCGCGTTTTACCGTGGCCAGGAGGCTGCACAAAGGTGGTCTATTTGCACGACGACCAGTACGGTGTGTGCCATTAACGCCTGCTCATCGGAGACGGCGGTTTCTGTGATGCCAGGTACACAATAACTGGACTCAGCAGCAATGGGGTCGAGTTCTCTTTACGGATGAGAACCGAATTAGTCTGACGAGCGATTCTGGACGTATAGACATCTGGAGAGAGCAGGAAACACGCAATAACACCTCCAACATAATCGAAAGGGACAGGTTTGGAGGGGGCGGAGTTCTCGTTTGGGGCGGTATCTTGCTTGGTAGCCGTACTGACCTCCACATCTTCCAAGGAGGTTCAGTCACTGGTGTCCGCTATTGTACCGAGGTTCACCTGCCTCACGTGCATCTGTTTAGAGGTGCTGTGGGTCCTGAGTTCCTCTTCATGGACGACAACACTACACCTCATCGTACAGTAGCTGTCGCAGAGCTGTTGGAGAGTGAAGCTATTCAACACATGGACTGGCCCGCAAGGTCCCCGGACCTAAATCCAATCGAACACGTGTGGGACCTTCTCGGGAGACGCTTGACAGCACGTCACTAGCCGCCAGCAACGATTCCGCAGCTGCAATTGGCGCTACAAGAGGAATGGGCCGCGATGCCTCAACAGCTCCTTGACAACCTCGTCCTCAGCATGGACAGACATTTTAAATCCTGCAACGCAGTCAGGGGTGATCATATCCCCTACTAAAGACTGGATTTTTCTTGGCAGCCGCCTGTCACATGGACGTTTCTGTCTTCTGCCCAGTTTTGCTTGAAGCTACCTTTTCAATAAAGTGCCTTTGTATTCTTTGGATTCCTTGTTTGGACGGTTTTTCTCACTTGTCCCATATTCTTACATCTTGGGGATCTATGGTATGATATGAGTCGATGTGGAGCACTTCTGCACTACGTTACATTCGAAAAACCGTCTCGTCCTTAATTTTTGCACGCCAGTGTATATCGCGTTCCCCCCGAGATCCCTGTTTCTAAAACTCGGACTTTTTTTATTGCGTTGAATAGAAATCACGTCGAATGTTCCATGCATGCATGTTACGTATTTTGTGATAAAATGCTTTGCTATTAGAGAACGTAAGTGCATATTCCTGTTTTTAGCATTTTTGCAATGGTATCTTCCCTTCTAAAAATCTTATTGAAAAAATTCCTTTCCAGTCACGCGCCACTCACCATGGAAAACATAATGCTATTTTTGTTTCCTTGCTAGGGAACGTTAATGTAAATGTCTCAAATGGTTATATTTCCTCTTCTAAAAGTCCGATTAAAAAAAATCGGGTTTCTACTTATAGCGTTTGTGATGAAAAATATTTTTCACATATTTGCCAATTTTTTGTGCCACACAGTTTTGCCACTTGGGAATGTAAGTGTTAGTTTCGATTAGTTCCGTATTTGGAAATGTATCTTCATTTTTAAGAACCCGATTTTAAAAATTCCTTTGCTTTGGATGTCTTCCATTTTCTTTGAGCACAATTTGTGGTTTTTCGAAGCACATATTTGAGCCGCTATGGCCGAGAGTAGCAATTTCCATTTGTGGATGTGGATGCTATACCGATTGTGTGGAAATCCAGTTGATATATTTTTATAACCGGTTCTACACTGTGAGAAACACTACTTAACATTGTGCATTTTCAATTATATGAAGATTTCTAATTATCTAGAAGGCGTAAACGCATTCTCTTTTTCGTTGATATTTTTCTTTTAAAAATCTACTCTGGAATATTTTTCTGTGTGTCGGAAAGGATTCAAAAGACGTTCTCATTAAGGTGGACGTCAAGTAATTTTGCTTCCTATATTTCCAATGGAAAAACTTCTGTACACATATTCTTCACAATTAGTGCGTTCTCAAGGATGAAAATTTGAACATCGATTAAAATAGCTTCATTTTATAACTTGAAATGCTTAATATTTTCTAAAACATAACCATAATTATGCAATCCAACATTTGTTTGTCTACTGACGCTATCAAAGTACAGAATGTGCCATCTTTTTTCTGGACAATTAACGCGTTTCCAAGGATGAAAATTTGAACATCAATTAAAATAGCTTCATTTTATAACTTGGAGTACTTGCTATTTTATAAAACAAAACCATAACTATGCAATCCAACATTTGTTTGTCTACTGACGTCATCAAAGTACAGGTCGCGCCATCTTTTTTCTGGACAATTAATGCGTTTCTAAGGATGAAAATTTGAACATCGATTAAAATTGCTTCATTCTATAACTTGGAATACTTAATATTTTCTAAAACATAACCATAACTATGCAATCCAACATGCCGCCCTAGTGGCGCTGTGGTCTAAGCGATGGCTTCTGATTATTCGTCCGAAACGGGTCCCGGTGAGGCATGGATGTTGTGTTTGTTTTACGGCACTGGTTCTCTCCCTTCCCTGGAACCAGTGGCCCTAAATTAGGGACGGGCGACTGCTCACAGCCCATTGCGTTGCTCACGGTGGTCGTTAAACCTCAAGAAAAAAAAATCCAACATTTGTTTGTCTACTGACGTCATCAAAGTACAGGTCGCGCCATCTCATTTCCGGTTCCAACACCACCAAAGGAAAAGTTATTGATTTTTTATATAATTATGGTTATGTTTTAGAAAATATTAAGTATTCCAAATTATAATATGAAGTTATTTTAATCGATGTTCAAATTTTCATGCTTGGGAACACACTAATTGTGAAGAAAATGTGTACAGAAGTTTTTCCATTGGAAAAATAGGAAGCAAAATTACTTGACGTGCACCTTAAACCCGAGAATTACGTGTCATTTTTCTTGTTTCTTTCTGTATAGATGAGTCTAAAACTTAACACTGTTTGAATAAGACCTACTTTAACCCCTT
Source organism: Macrothele yani (assembly GCA_039090855.1). Lineage (NCBI taxonomy): Eukaryota > Metazoa > Arthropoda > Arachnida > Araneae > Macrothelidae > Macrothele > Macrothele yani. The sequence continues at coordinate 48,963,442 of CM077013.1, read as the reverse complement.
AAACGGCCGATGGACTTGAACGAAATGGTTCCTCAAACCAACCGAAGCTTGCTGTGGAATTTAGTCCAAAATTTCAGTTCTCCCCAACAGAAATGATCACATAGTGGCCAGGTTTGGCGAAAGCTGGTTGTTTCCACGACAGAATAATTCCTTTCTCCCTCTTACCTTAGCAGAACAACCGCAAATTTGTCACAGGTGCTAAGCGCTCACTTCAAGTCTTTTATTTTTTTTTCTGAGCCAAGACATGAATTAGAAAATGCAATGGCATTCAAACATTTTCTCTCTCCTATCTTAGGTTCGTCGCCATTATTATAGAATTTTTAGAAAGTAATCAGTCCGTAAGTATTTATGTCAATCATTCCCCGAAATAACCACTTTGAATAACAAACCGAAATGGGAAAGCAACGTTTTCTGATGCTCTGGTTTTGCGAATCATTAGTTCGAATGGTGTTAAGACCACTGCACTGCCCACCGAACGAAATTGTTCCATACACTTCTTCGACCCACTTCTTAGATACCGAATATATTCTTATATGAATTCATTTTCCTAACACCGAGTTACCTCGATCCGGCCAGTTAAAGGGTTAAATAAAACATGTTGAAATTAAATTACCAAATGGAGTCACTCTATGATGAGTAATGACATTCCCTAATATCTAGTTACAAGCGAAAACTGAAAACAACATCTTTTTTCAGTTCTCACGTGCTGTCCATGAAAGTAACAATTGTAGAACATATCTGAGTACTACAGTGCTGCTATATATTGTACATGAACTTATGTTTTTGATTTTTGATTACCAATTCTAATTAAAGATAGAAACATTACCTGAAAGGCGCGAACTTTATTCCTTTCTGGAGCGGATCCGTCTGTGTGTGTGAACCTCCACAGTAACGTGGCCCAGAAGCACTGCAATAAAGAAACATTAAGGAATTTTAATTAAGTAAGATTCGAACCATAGGTGACAAAAGTCAAATATCTAATTTCTCTTACTTTTCGACTGTTTTCCAACTAAGAAAAAGAAGTAATGCCAAATCCTTTTCCTAATGAAAGTAAAACGTTTTACCGATCACAAATATCGGTTTCTTCTAACATAGTTAACTTTAGTATTGCCGTACCGGTACTTCAGCAGAGCGGTATAACGATCCTCAGGGTTATCGATATTAACAAAGTAGTATAACTTATGAGACAAAGCAGAGTTTTCATCATCAAGCTGAAGCGGATTTGGTGCCGGTGCGACCTTTCCTTCTTGGTTGTTATACACTCACTGACAATGAAATATGCGTATCTAGGAGAAAACATGCCACAACCGCGAAACTTTGCAAATAGCTATAGTGCATGCTGGTATGTAAATGATCCACGTTTGGTGCGATTGCGCACGAACGCACACCCTGTGGTGGCGCTGCAAGCACGAACCGGCAGCCTTATAAACCGGCGTGTAGCAAGCGTACAGAGTGACAAGAATGCCGGGTAGACGCCAGAGATGTCGCTTTACGCAACTTACGGACTTTGAGAGAGGCCTGATCATAGGGATGAAAACCGCAGGGTCGTCGGCGTGCCGTAAAGCCCGCCACGGGAATTTTCTGACCATACCGTCCGACTGTGTTGAAAGCAGTGGACACGTGACGGTTGTGCCACACGGCGGAGCGGCTCCGGACGGACCAGGAGGGCCACCGGTAAAGAGGATCGACGGATCGTGCGCCAGGCACGAACGGACCATACAGGCAGATGTAGCGGCTCTTATGTACCCACGAACCATTTCCCGACGCCTCGCGGAAGCGAATCTGTGATCCCAGCGCCCCTTACGGGTGCTGCCATTAACACCGGAACATTGCCGGATCTGTGTGTAGTGGTGCCAGGGCAGAGCGACGTGTGGTGTTTAGCGATGAGTGTCGCTTCGTTTTGGGGACAGATAATTATCGTGTCCGGGTGTGGAGGTCCCCAAGTCAACGGCACAATCCCGACCTCGCTATCGAGCGCCACACCTCCCCCACTGCAGACATTATGGTCTGGGGAGCCATTGCCTACTATAGCCGATCAGTTCTTAGTAGTGGTGGATCATTGACGGGCCAACGGTATGTGGATGCGATCCTACGGCTCCATGTGCTCCCATTCCTGCCCGGGATTCCAGGTGCGCTATACCAGCAGGATAATGCCCGCCTGCACACGTCTCGGGTTGCCCAGGACAGTCTACGTCATGTCCATATACCTCCATGGCCTGCTCGCTCCCCGGAGATGTCCCCTATTGAGCATTTGTTGGACTAGTTGAAACGCCTGATGCCGCCGTGCCGCACTATCCTGGATTTGGAGCACACCGTCCAGCACGTGTGGGCCAGTCTGCCGCAGGACAACATCAGGCGTTTGTTCGCCTCCATGCTGGACCGTATTGCAGCATGTATCGCCGCATAAAGCGGTGCGACGCGCTATTGAAGATGACCGGACTGCGTGCCACTAATCCCTCTGTAACTGTCGTGCAGCTCTGTTTTTGCCATCGTGTGTATCATTCATCTGTATCATTACGTCCATAAATTTCAGTGCAATCCGATGCTTCCTTCTTGGTGCGCAAATTTCATTGTCCTTTAATGTAGTAGTCACTGCGTAAAGTAATTGCACTTTTCTTATCATAAAAACGCATCCAGTAGGCAGTCACAGTGTTTGTCATTTTGTTGTAGGACTTCCGTCCACAGTGAGTAGAGTTTAGGTCCCAGCCACCAACAGCGAGATCGCCTTTTGGGCAGGACACAGAAACGGAAGGAATGAGAGCAAGTCTAGCGACTTTGACAGAACAGTTTGTAGTGAGATTAGAGTACAGTAGATGGCGCCACCGTACAAGTACGATGTTGCACACAGAGGGGTGAAAGAATTTCAGGGGGACGGGGGGCATAGGAAAGGATACCCATTTAACCAGTGGGTCCACAGCCTGGGGGCCGTCACTTAACGTGCTCGTCCGATGCACGGCGGATATTCAGCGATTGTCAGCAAATCACAGCATCTCTGAAAGATCAGCCTAGGTTCGAACCTGAGGACCTTGCATTGATAGTCTGACACGCTAACCACTAAGCCATCCGCGGCTCACATCCAGTAGCCAGTTGTGCTGCTTTGCTTAGAAAACAAGTTTTTACTGGTTTAAAATGCCGTTTAGTAGCAGAAATAATGTCATCACAGTTTTGAATTGTTTACAAAAGTTTATGGTGGGTATGTATGTGATCACAGTTTTAAATTGCTGAAAAAGTTTATTGTGAGTACGTATGTTATCAGAGTTTCAAATTGCGTACAAAAGTTTATAGTGAGTATGCCTGTTGTCACAGTTTTAAATTGTTCGCAAAAGTCCAGTCAGTATTATGGCAATTTCGTTACATTCCTTATATCAAAAGGTTGAGGCAACTCTAATATTTTTATTAAGCGTTAAATCTCAATGTAAAAGTACTCACGCATGATCATGTCGTGACATACACTCATCGTCAAAATAAAAAAAAAATAGTTGCACCCGAAAGGAAGCAACCGACATGAATGAAACTTGGAGGGTAGGTTTGACATCGTGAGACACGTAAGTGATTCAAGTATAACGCTCGGCCGCGCATGTGACGCAAGCAAGGAGGAGTCACAGCGCTGTACCTGGCCGGCTATATAAATTCATCCCGTTGCGCGTGCTTGCCATTCTGACTTGTGCTGTTATGTTGGTTGCATCTTTTGCAAGAGAAGTATGCTTCGGAGAAACGTTTGGAAACAATTCCAGCAGTTGGAGGAGTTCGAGAGGGGCCGCATCGTCGGGCTCCGGCAAGCGGGATGGTCTTATCGCAGTATTGCGCTTAATACCGGTCGTGCAGATATCAGCATAGCGTGTTGTTGGCGGCAGTGGATAGAACAAGACACTCAGCAGCGACAGGAAGGGTCTGGGAGATCTAGACGAACCACGGAGAGAGAGGACCGACGGGTTGTCCGACATGTGCGGAATGACCCAACAGCCACGTTTGCGTATGTTCAGCGAGAAGTGGTGCCCTCCATGCATCGTCCGATCAGTGCCAGCACCACTGGCACTGCTGGGACGATAACAAACGACGATAACGACGATTGACACTGAACGGTTTGTTGTCGAGCGTCACTCGTCCAGAAAGCCTGCGGTCATGATATTGGGTGCATTTGCCTACGATGCCAGATCACCTTTGGTTTTCATTACAGGCACTTTAACAGCCCAACATTACATTAATGATATCCTACAACCAGTGGCCCTACCTTTTCCGAACGCTCACTTCGCTGCAATTTTCCAACAGGACAATGCTCTTCCGCATACTGATGCTGTCTCGAGAGTTTGCCTTCAAGGCACTGACACTCTACCATGGCCAGCCGGATCGCTAGACCTATCACCAATTGAAAAGGTGTGGGATGCTATTGAACGCGCTATCCACCCCGTACAGCACAATCTGCAGGAACTGCGTGAGATGTTTCAAGCTGCATGGGATGGCTTATCGCAGGACACCATTAGGAACATGCACAACTCCACGCCGAGACGTCTGGCATGCAGTGTGAGCAAACATGGCGGCCCAACGCCATACTGAGAGACACTACTGATTGGCGTATAGCTCAATAAATATTATCCATATCAGTCTCTTATTGTCCTGGTAACCTTTTCGTTCCTCCCGAATCGCATTGCAATCTGACACGCCCTTCTGGGTGCAACTACTTTTTTTTTCAATGAGTGTATGTCACAAATTGTAGGCTACAAGCATCGTGAAGAATATGAGATTAACGAAAACAACGTTTAATGATTATAGATTTATATTTGAAGAAGCAAATTTTATCGTCAAACCGGATTCAACCATCAAACTTGAATTTTGGAAGCTTTCCATATATCGTCGAATCTGTTTAAACCTCCAACGTATATTTCATGTTTTTCTAGGGGGCAAGCGAGGGTGGCAGTATAAAGAGAAAATGGCAGTTTTAAAAAAATATCGGAAGGGGAATCTATGTTTCTTAACTTCTTTCTTTATCCGGAATATCCATTCTCGCTCGTTTACTTTTTGCGGCTTCACCAAGCTTTTGCTGGAATGATATGGAAGTGAGTTGCTAAAAACAGAGTTATGAAAGAAATTTGAGAAGGTTTTCATCCTGAGTTGCCGGAGAATGAGTGTTTTTATTATTGATCGTAGTTTTATTTAATTTTCATACTTGAAAGACGAATCGCAGCATTGTATTCATCTCGATAACTGGTTTATGAACATGTTTCGAGCATCTTATACACTGACGGAAAAAAATCCCAACACCACGAAAAAATAGTTGTAGAGGAATGAAATGGCGGCAATACATTTGTAGGTAACATATTTAATCGATTAAGGTTTCAAGATCACAGTTTATTGTAAGCGCGAGAAGAGCCATTTTAAATGTGAAATGCTGGTACATTAATAACCGGTGTAACCGCCAGAATGTTGCATGCAAGCACGCAAACGTTCATGCATTTTGTCGTACAGGTGCTGGATGTCAGTTTGTGGGATGGAGTTCCATGCCTGTTGCTCTTGGTCGGTCAATACAGGGTCGGTTAATGCTGGTTGTGGGTGAAGCTGGAGTTGTCGTCCAATGATGTCCCATACGTGCTCGATTGGTGAAAGATCTGGTGATCTAGCAGGCCACGGCAACATGTCGACACTCTGTAGAGCATGTTGGGTTACAACAGCGGTATGCGGGTGAGCGTTTTCCTGTTGGAAACACCCCCTGGAATGCTGTTCATGAATGGAAGCATAACAGGTTGAATCACCAAACCGACGTACAACTGTGCCGTCAGGGTGCGTGGGATAACGACGAGAGTGCTCCTGCTGTCATAGGAAATTGCTCCCCAGACCATAACTCCAGGAGTAGGTCCAGTGTGTCTCGGCCGCAGACAGGTTAGTTGCAGGCGCTCATCCGACCTCCTTCTAACCAACACACGGCCATCACTGGCACACAGGCAGAACCGGCTTTCATCAGAAAACTCAACAGATCTCCACTCCGTCCTCCAATGAGCTCTAGCTTGACACCACTGGCGTCTCAAACGGCAGTAGTTTGGAGTAAGTGGAATGCACGCTACAGGGCGTCTGGCTCGGAGCTGTCCTTCAAGTAACCGATTTGTGACAGTTCGTTGTGTCACTGTGGTGGCAACTGCAGCTCAAATTGCTGCTGCAGACGCGGTACGATGCGCCACGGCCATACACCGTACACGGCGGTCTTCCCTCTCAGTAGTGCCACGTGGCCGGCCGGAACCCAGTCTTCTTGAGGCAGTACCTTCCCTTGACCACCGCTGCCAACAATCATGCACAGTGGCTACATTCCTGCCAAGTCGTTCTGCAATATTGCGGAAATAAAATACACCTTCTCGTAGCCCTATTACACGACCTCGTTCAAACTCCGTGAGCTGTTGATAATGGCTTCTTCGTCTTCTTAAAGGCATTCTTGACTAACATCAACACCCTACGTCGAATCTCAACGATAACTAACGCTCACAAACGTTACAGCGCGTATTTACAGCAAACCTGCTTTGCATGTTCCGAGGGGCGCTACTAGCGCCAAACGTATGCGCCGAGCGCGAAATTTGCATAGACGTCATCTTACAGATGTACTCTCACCGCCTACCAACTGTCGTTTATCAAACACAACCCCTTCTTGGTGTTGGGATTTTTTTCCGTCAGTGTATTTCTAATCAGAAATTTTCTTAACAATCTGCTGATTGTCTGTTAAGAAGCTGTCGGTGAAACAGCGTTATGTCGCTCCACAGCCTTAAATATAAAAAGAGGGACAATCAATCAGAGCACAAATGAGTCAACATATAAGAATGCGCTCTACGAAAGAAAAGCTATAAAAGCTGAAACAAAATAAGAACGACCGTAAAATTTTAAAGCTCGGGAATTTACAGGAGACTTAAGTACCGATAAATGTTTGACGCCGCTCCAGTTGCGCAGTGGTCTAAGCGATGGCTTATGACCATTCGTCCGGAAGGGGTCCGAGTTCGAACCCCAGTGAGGCATGGATGTTGTGTTTGTCTTAAGGCACTTGCTCTCTCTCTCTTCCCTGGATCTAGTGACCCTAAATTAGGGACGGGCGACTGCTTATAGCCCACTAAGTTGCTCACGGTTGTCGTTAAACCTCCAATAAAAAAAAAATATTAGACTTTTCGGAAAGTTACCGAATATTTTCATTGGCATGAATTTTAGAAGCCTGAAGTGGTAACACAGACGATGCCTGGCAGTTGCGTAGTACGTTTCTTGGGCTCAGTGTTTTTTTTAATTGGAGGTTTAACGACCACCGTGAGGAACTCAATGGGCTAAAAGAAGTCGCCCGTTCCTAATTTAGGGTCACTGGCTCCAGGGAAGGGAGAAAGCCAGTGCCGTTAGACAAACACAACGTCCATGCCTCACCGGGATCCGAACCCGGACCCGGACCACTTTCTGACGAAAGGACCACAGGCCATCGCTTAGACCACTGCGCCACAGGGGCAGTTTGGGTTCCGTTCATGCTAGCCAATAGAGCTGAGACTACCGGTGACAGTTGGAAAACAAAGGGTGCGTTTTAAATTTTGGGTGTTATTACAGTATTCAAAGAGCGTGGCACGAAGTCTTCCACGCACAGCAGTAGGTCAAAGTGCCCTTAAGAAAACGGCGGTGCACAACTGGATTAAAGAATATAAGAAAGGCAAGACATCGCCCAAAGACGGTCCAAGATGGGATCAACCGATTTCGCCATCCAGACAAGCAGCCAAACGACGCATCCAAGAGGCCTTAGAGCAGTCTTGTAGAGTGAGTGTCAATGCCTTTACACCCAACAAGTATCTCACACAACTCTTTACACCGTTCTGACGGAAGGTTTAGGTCTAACAAGCAAACCAGCGACGTAGGTACCGCACACTCTAACCATGACACAGAAACAATTTCTCTACGAAATTGCATGGAGTAATCTGGCATGGTAACGTCGCAATAGCAGATTATCACAAGGTTCATCTACTTAGATGACCATTGTATGGAATTCTATACCCCGTCGCATTAGTGTAAAATCTGACTAGTTGTCGGCATGGATGTTTGGGGTATGGCTTCTTGGAAGCCGTCACTGTCGGATCCAGCGTGGGGTGACTGGGGCGATCGCCCCCTAAACCCTAACGAAGTTCTTATGTTTAAAGTAGCGAAGATCGTAAATGACTAATTTTAAATATTTTGCTTTCAGTTTTTCTAAAAAAAAAAATAACATTTAAACTTAGTACGGAGATTTAAAATACTTTTTACATTGATTTAGGTTTAGTAAAAAAAGAATGGCAAGGGATTAGAATAAAAGAGAGAAAGAGAGAGAGAGAGAGAGAGAGAGAGAGAGAGAGAGAGCGCAAAAGACAAAGGGAAAACAGGGACAGCGGGGTTAAAAAACAAGGGGATACTCTTTGTTAGTTCTTTGTTGTTGTTATATTGTCCAGCATCTGTAACGTCTCGAACCAGGGCAAGGCAGAGCTTGGTACTGAAATCAGAGTAGGTGGGAGAAACTGTGAATAACAATCTGATCTACGTATGTATCTTAATTGAGTCATAAAGATAATTCGTAAAAATGTCCTTCCAGATGGTCTTTCAGGACTTCTTTCTTTTTCTTATTTTTCCTGCTCCCTCACGCCTCACGGGCGCTTCCCGTTGTTCCACCCACTCCGAAGTCAATCCTCGCTTGGGAGGAGTGGGCTGGGAGGGAGGTAGCCAGGCTAATACGGTGTAATTTTTGGCATCTCCTGCTACTAGCATTATGTATATGTATATATATATATACTAACGTTATATAAAAAAACATTTCATAATGGCTTCTGCCCCCCCTTTTTGTACCCGAAAAACCGCCCCCTCCAGAGTAACGACTTCTGGATACACCCCTGGAAGTCGTATGATTAAAACATCACCTAGGCATCGGAGCAATAAAAGTCATTTATAGAGGAGGACATCCCGATGTTAACAATGCGACATCATGTGCATTGACCTATCCTCGTACACGACAAACCACGGCCGCACAAGGCACCGATTGTTCTGATATTCATTGAACAGGACGGTTGGGTGAAGCTGGCCCATCTACCGTATTCACCGGATATGAATCCCTGTAATTGAAAACCTTTGGGCCATTTGAGAAGAGATATGTCTGATACTCGCTACGACAACAAATAGAATTTGAATCTCTGGATCACAAATATTTTCCACAGACACTGGCACTTTTAATGATGTTCGAGAAAAGCCCACAGTTTGGGAACATATTATTGATAATTAGGGCAAACTACTAATAATTAGCAGTTAAGATTACTAATAATTGTAATAACTTGCTTTACTATTACAGGAGTTATGGTAATTTTAAAATGTTCACTTACATCCCGAACGACTTGATACATCACAAAACGATTAGTGTTTATGCAAAAAAACGATGTCTCAAACCAATGCGTAGAACTAAACGGAAACAAAGAGTGCTCAATATTCTATTTTTTTTTTTTTTTTTGATTGGAGGTTTAACAACCACCGTGAGCAACTCAATGGGCTATAAGCAGTCGCCCGTCCCTAATTTAGGGTCATTGGTTCCAGGGAAGGGAGAGGGCCAGTGCCGTAAGACAAACACAACATCCATGCCTGACCGGGATTCGAACCCGGACCCCTTACGGACGAATGATCAGAGGCCAGCGCCTTAGACCACTGCGCCACCGGGGCGGCCAATATTCTATGCCATAAAGAAAAATATGTGGCTTAGATTTACCACGGGCTAATCATGTAATCATGTACTACGGAATTTTCGTGAAACCACCGCATTCTTCTGACTTTGTTTTAAAGATTGCAGTTTTTGTAATTTTCTGAAGGCTAAATTAGGAGGTCCATGAAGGACACACTGTAAGGTCTGATGTGCACTCTTTGCAAAAAAAAAAAAAAAAAAAAAAAAATAAAATAAAAAAAAACAGAACGAAGCACCCATAAGGAATATCATTCATACGTGCAATGTACGTATGGGAAAGGAAATGACTGCAATTCCAGAGCAGTTGGGCCATTCATTCGAATAAAACATCTACACGAAGGCAACAAGTCAGTACATTGTAACGCCACCTCTGGCTCGGATACAAACGGTTACTCGGCGTGGCATAAACGCATGCAGGTCGCGGATACTGTCCTGAGGTATAGCATGCCAGATGGTGTCCAAATTGCGGACTAGTTTGCCGACATTCCTGGATGGGCGCAGGTGACCTCCCATCATGCCCTCCAAAACATGTTCGACTGTGAGAGATCGGGAGATCGGTTGGCCATGAAAGAGTGTCGTCATTATGGAGGCAAGCCTAGAAGAGCCGTGCTGTGTGTGGCTAGGCATTATTCTGTTGAAAAGTTGCTCGGTGTTGCTGCGACAGGAATGACAACACAGCAGGTCGTAGAATTTTGTCGATGTACCTTTGAGCCGTTAGGATAGTGCGTCGGAGTACCAAGGGTGTCCGGCTATCGTAGGAAATGTCTCCCCTGACAATCACTCCCAGTGTGCTAGCCGTGTGCCGTTCCACGTTAAAGGAAGGATCCGTGCGCTGGCCGGCGGCGCCAAGTGCAAATCGTGACTCATCACTGAAGACATCACGACGCCACTGGATACTGTCCTATGTTGATCTGGCCCAAGACAACTGCGATCGGTGCCAGCCATACTCTATGGTCAGTGGTAGGAGGCGGGTGGCTCCCTCGAATGTAGTCCCCGTGCCGCAAGTCGCCTGGCAACGGTCCGGATGGCCACTTCCGTACCTGTAGACGAAACAACGTGGCACCAAATGATTGTAAGCGACGAATTCGGTTCCATTATTGCGGCTCTCACAATCGCTCGATCCTCGCATTCGTCGTTGCCCTAGGCCGTCCACTGCCGCACCCCGCTGGATTGTGCCTCCTCGACCCATTAGCACCAACATCGTTCGATTGTCGCGTCGGTCAGATCCAAATTTGGATCGAAGGCGATACGGTGACTTGACCAACCTGCCTCTTTTACGCAGTTAACAATTTTGTGGTAGGTTGCACCAAAAAGTGGTGCTACACCAGCTGCACCACTTTCTGAGAAAAGATACACCATTGTGTGGTGTAAACGAAACCCAACAATATGGTAAAACCTTGCACCATAATGTGGGACAAACTTTTATTATAACCTGGTGCAAAGTTGGACCATGTTGTTGGTTTTGTTTGCACCACACAATGATGTATCTTTTCTCAAAAGGTGGTGCAGCTGATGTAGCACCACTTTTTGATGCAACCTACCTCAAAAGTTTAACAGTGTAGGGCAATTATACGTCCTCTCTGAAACTCGCTCAACTGCTCGTATTTTGCACGGATCCGACGTTGAGGCATCCTCACAGTCCACGGTGTTTAATGAAACCCCAGTCTGTTGACCCAATTGTCCCTGCGTGCCACCTTTACTCTTGATACACCTTCCTCGATGCGCGGTTCCGATGCGCTATGACAGACCACTATTTAGTCACTGGTCGTTATTGGTAATAAGCCCTGAGGTACTTGCATGCTGAGTTTCATCAGGATTATGCGACTTTCTCGAGGTACTTGGTTTCTTTTTGGCAAAGAGTGTATTTAATAGCTGTCTACAAGTGTCCCCTACAACTATGAAAGGAATTCTACCAGTAAATTATCGAAGTTTTGAGTTCGCAGTGGAATGACAAATAGATAAAGACTATCATGAATGGAATACGGGATTACACCGTACAATACAAATTTTGAAGATGACAGTCCGTTTTTCGGTGTAAATATGACAAGCATCGTAAGTCAGATAAGGATTCTTAACCTCCAGATTAGCTAAACATGAAAGCCGGTTACTTCGACTAGCAAATCCGGTGATGGTTATATTCAAATTTATTGGAAACTTGAGACTTGATCGCTTCGGGTGGTGTAGTGGTTAGCATACCCGGGCGCTATCTGGGAGACACGGATTCGATTTCCGCTCCTGGACGACGAAATTTTCAAGTTTTTCGGATATTGTCAGACTTAACATCCTTGTCATATTTACATAAAAAAACAGACTGTCATCTTCAAAAATTGTATAGCTAGAGAATATATTGGAAAGTAAAGTGGTTCCTAATTCGCTGGTTCAAGAAAGTACTCCGATGTTTAACCGTTTTAAATTGAACCAGGTATATACATGTATATTCTTCAGATTTTACTTCGAAAAAAAATAATGGTAGTATGTGTAAGTTCGTGGTAACTTTCGTACGGAAAAGGTGGGGCTAGTTTTATTTTACCAGATATTACCTGCAGTTGAATGTTTTCCATAACGTCATTCTATGATGCTTGACGTACAGTATCAATGTCACACACCAAGAATCCTAGTGTGATGGAAAATATTCATGTACAGGCAATTTCTGATGAGATAAAAGGAATCCCACCCCTTTTCTTAACTAAAACGGCCACTGACTATTATTTTTCTCGTTATGTTCCTCTGCTATGTATATAGAAGTCAGTGGAAAAAGCAGTTTGGAAGGGATATGATTACATGATTGAAGTACCTATTCTGAAATAGTCAACTTACTCTCTTGGTGGTACCGGTGGCAACGTCATCGATTTTGGGTCCAAAAGCTCATCAGGGTCCACAGTTCTCGGGTCGACATCATACGGGAGCTCCCCAATCTTCTCAGCTGGGACAGAGCCGTGGTACAATGCGTTATCGTAACCCATGATGTTAACGTCTTCCCTGTGAGAGTAACATAATGTAAGCAGACAAAACAGTAGATTACTTTTTTAATTTCACAGTTCAGGGCAATTTATTTCACTTCGTGGCATACTTAGTAGAAAAACCTTGTATAGCATTTCTTTGCAATCAAGTTGCAGCGCGGAATATACAATTACGCTGTGATGATGTGAAAACCGTTAGGATAAAAAGAATTGGAAAAAATGCCAGTGTCGCACAGGAATATAGGAACTGCTGAATGTTAAAAAAGTAAACGTGGGAAAAATCAGAAGTGGGCAATGGTACGCCATTTTGATGTGAAAAGCGAAGAAGGGAGAATGACAGCCATCTTGGTGACCAGTTCACAAGGTCATAACGAGCCCATGAATTCTCGGAACTTTGAGCATGGAATTCTTCGAAGAGCAGCCATCCGGCGGATGTAAACCGTGAGAAGCAGGACGCGGAGAGTGAAGGATGCCCAGCTAAGGGGGTCGAATGCATCGTCGTGATTGGCTAAGCGCTCACTGGGGCTCAGAAAGTTTGGGGAGAGCTCAGAAAGATAGTTTTTTGGCGCTGTCTTCTCGTGTAGTTTTCACTAGAGCAGGACGTCGGGTGATCGCGTGGGATGATTTTGACTGAAGAACGGCGCTCGGCTGAGGTCGAGTTAGCTAGGGATAGATTTCAACTAACTGCGGTTAGTAACTATCTATATTTTGTTCCAAGGGACCAGGCCGAGGTCTAGATCCATTATATATGAGATCTGATAATCTCATATCTTGTTTCCAAAGTGCTGCATAATGCTATTTAAGCGTAACTTATGCCAAAGTGTTACCTTATCTGCTGAACGCTGCGTAACTTATGAACTCAAAGAAGAACTGAATTTGACTTCACTGAACTCTTGTAAAAACTGAACGGTGCTAACAAGGAAGCACATATCTCTGTTTGCTCAGCTCAAGCTCTATTGACACCTAAAATTCTTCCGTATGTTCTAGTGCAAGGTATAAAACTAACCTTCATCCTACCCTAAGTGGTGGATAATAAATTTATTTGTTATTTGTTAAATATATTCGGCTCATTTCTGCACCAGCTTGGAAGTCTTCAACCACGCCTCTGTCTCGAGCAAAGTGATCTCCATAAGGCGTCTAGACCTTACCCCAATCTAGACTGGTGGCAGCACGAAAAAAAGTAAGTGCATCTGGATGGTAAGAGTATCGCAGTGAAATAAAGTGCATAACATTCACCATGCAATACCTCCAACTATCCCACATCCAGAAATAAGTAGAAAAATACAACAACAAGAATCGTGATAGCACGATTATGACATACGCATTACGCAATTTTCCCAAAAGGTTTTTAGATGCAAGTTTTTTTTTATATATAGAGTATTGGACAGCTTCAGTAGATATAGTCTTGATGTTTGCTTAAAGTCTGAGTGAAGGTTGACATTAGAAAAATTTAGTCACGTACAGCGTGATTACATATCTATGTACATAATGTGGAGGAAATATTCCTCTCATACCTGGAAAATACGTCATAGTAATTACCACAGCAATCAGAAATCTCTGAACTGACTGTACTGTTCCACCCGTAATAGACGTCTTCCATTTGCTTTGAGCACAATTTGTGGTTTTTCGAAGCACATATTTGAGCCGCTATGGCAGAGAGTAGCAATTTCCATTTGTGGATGTGGATGCTATACCGATTGTGTGGAAATCTAGTTGATATATTTTTATAACCGGTTCTACACTATGAGAAACACTACTTAACATTGTGCATTTTTAATTATATGCAGATTTTTAATTATCTAGAAGGCGTAAATACATTCTCTTTTTCGTTGAATTTTTCTTTTAAAAATCTACTCTGGAATATTTTTTTTGTGTATCGGAAAGGATTGAATAGACGTTCTCATTAAACCCGAGAATTGCGTGTCATTTTTCTTGTTTCTTTCTGTATAAATGATTCAGGAAATATTTAAAACTTGACACTGTTTGAATAAGACCTACTTTAACCCCTTAAATGGCCGATGGACGTGAACGAAATGGTTTCTCAAGCCAGCCGAAGCTTGCTGTGGCATTTAGTCCAAAATTTCAGCTCTCCCCAACAGAAATGATCACATAGTGGCCAGGTTTGGCGAAAGCAGGTTGTTTCCACGACAGAATAATTCCTTTCTCCCTCTTACCTTAGCAGAACGACAGCAAACATGTCTCAGATGCTAAGCGCTCACTTCAAGTCTTTTATTATTTTTCTGAGTCATTTGCTTTCTTCTTGGACTACTTTTCGATGCTCTTAACGCTCACATACTTGTGACTTTCTCGTCCTGGGTGGGGTAACGGATAGCATACTCGAACGATAATCGGGGGATGCGGATTCGATTCCCGCTACAGGATGATGAAACTTTCAAGTTTTCTGATGTGAATGATAATACGTGTGGAACAGAAAATTCTGTCAATTCAGAGATTTCTGATTGCAGTGTTAATTATTATATCTATGTATATATTTTGGTTTACGAAAATTAAGTGCAGGTGGCTAACATGTTTCGCAGTTCATGCCTGAAACATGTGTGCGTGCATGTACTTGTACAGGGTGTCCGAATAATGGCTGTGCACTGAATGTACGAATTGCAGTAATGTAATAATAAAGAAATTTTGAATGGAATTACAGTAAAAGTGACCCGCCACGTGGAAGTGCTCTGTTTGTAACCTTCATGTCTCCCCACCCCGAGGCGCGCGCAGGTTTCATTCCGAGCGAAGATCATTCCCGAGCGTTTGGTCGACGGAGGCAGGCGTGTCGATTGATCACTCGTCTCGGCACAAAGACAGTGGTGTTGTTGGTTGAACAGAGAGTGTTTTTGGTTAAACATGTCTTTCGCCACGACGACAAGTGTACGGACGAAATGCAAAAACAATTCGTTAGGAAATTTCGTGATGCAGACGTCCCCCACCGTAATGCGGTACGTCAGCTCATAGCGAAGTTTCGGGGAACTGGCATTGTTCTGGATGCCCCCGTTCCGGTTGGCCATCCACGGCAGATGAAACCATACAAGAAGGATATCCTGGACAGAATACAGAGGAGTCCTCAGAAGTCCGTGAGGCGGCTATGACAACAAGCTTAATATGCCAAAGAGTACAGTCCACGATATTCTGAAAAGGAAGTTGCGTTTCCATCCGTACAAAGTGTCTATCGTGCATCAGCTGAAAGAAATAGACCACGTGACCCGTGTTCGATACTGCAGGTGGTTCCAAGAGTTCCTGTCTGAAGAAGGTGAGGACGTTCTGGATGCGACTTTCTTTACATATGAGGCATGGTTCCACCTGTCCGGGAGCACCAACAGCCAAAACACTTGTCAGTGGGTTACTAAAAATTCCCACGAATTTAAGGAAGTGCCTCTGCACAACCAGAAGGTCGGTGTTTTGTGTGACATGACTCGTATGTGCATTAATAGGCCCATTTTCTTCAGTGAAAGCATTAACCCAGAACGGTACCATGCCCAGATTGTCCAACCATTTATATCCGACGGAACGGGAAATCAACGATGGATAGTTCCAGCAAGACAGTACAACTACTAACACCGCTGGCGCATCAATACAACTTCTGGAGGGATTCTTCAGAAATCGCATCATCTCCCGGGTACTGTGGCGTGCCCGGTCACCGGATCTGACACCGCCTGACTTTTTTGTGGGGAGCACTGAAGGGGAAGGTGTACGCGGTTAATCCGCGTACACTTCAAGAGCTACAGGCTGCAATAACGACCCACATCCAACAAATCACACCACTTTCCCTGAGAACGGTCTTCACCAACATGCAGAAACGTATGAAAACATGTCTGGGCGTAGGTGGAGCCCATTTCCAACATTTCCTGTAGGAACCTGTTCGATATGATGAGTGTTACTTGCAGTGCACAGTTATTTTTCGGACGCCCTGCATATCTATTTCACTTAGGACCATATCTATTTCACTTTACACTCTCTCGAACCATTTGTTTTTTTGTTTTTTTTCCGTAAAAGAGAGTTGTGTGTTATTGTTATGTTACACTACATATCAGTACGTATACACAAGCACTAATGCTTGTACGTATACACAAGCACTAATGCTTGTATCACAAAATACCTCTGATTCGAACTAATAAAACCAATTTGCTTATCAAACTAACTAATATCAAAAACAATTCAGTGAATTTATATTTTTTTAATGTTGTTATGCATACATTGTAGATTATCTTAGCGTAAATTGACTTTCTTTCCATGCTTTGACATGTACTAAAAACATATCTACTTGGAACCTATGGTCATCAAAATGTTTTATGTTCCTTTGTTTAGACCTCATTGCCGTTAGAATTAGAACTTTGAGCTCAAAGTGAATTTGCTAGTGAGCTGTTTTTTTTTGTTTCTTTTTTTTATAGGTCTAACGACCACCGCAAGCAACTCGATGGCTATAAAGCAGTCGCCCTTCCCGAATTTAGGGCAACAGGGCCGGGGATGGCCTAGTGGTCAACGTTCGTGACTCTCACGGAGAAGACCTCAGGTTCGATCCCAGGCAGGTACGAACGCTCGAACCACTAAATATCCACCGTGCGTCGGATGGGGTCGTTAAGTCGTCGGATCCCGGGTACTGGCCCCCTGTAATAAATAAGGGCGTTTTCCTTCCCTTTTCTACCTCACTTCCGTATCACTCTCCTATCGCTCACTCTAGCCCAAATCTCCTAGCTTCCTATTTCTAAGGGTTGTTTAAGACCTGGGGGTCAGTCACTCCCTTCCTAAAATCTTCTATATGATCTGATCTGATATATATCATCTGAATTTAGAGCCACGGGTTCCACGGGAGGGAGAGAGCCAGTGCCGTAAGACAAACACAACATCTATGCCTTAGCGGGATTCGAAGCAGGACCCTTCTCGGGCGAATGATCATGAGCCAACGCTTAGACCACTGCTGCCACCGGGGCGGTCTAGTGCGATTCACCATCGTTACGCCAAGCATAACGATGTGAAGCTCACCATCGTAGAAATTTTGTTCTATTTCTATATTGATCATATTCTACAAGTTTTTCAAAGTAAATTTAATTTCATATCAAGCTACACTTAAAAACATTAACTTGGACCTTAATTAGACAACGAAAAAAAATATTACAAGTTATGAAACAATGGTCGCCCCGGTGGCGCAGAGGTCTAAGCGAAGGCTTCTGATCGTTCGTCCGAGATGGGTCCGGGTTCGAATCCCGGTGAGGCATGGATGTTGTATTTGCCTTACGGCACTGGCTCTCTCCCTTCCCTGGAACCAGTGGCTCTAAATAAGGGACGGGCGACTGCTTATAGCCCACTGAGTTGCTCACGGTGGTCGTTAAACCCCCAATAATAAAACAAAACAAAAAACAATGCCTTGCCGAATCAAAGGGCACCAAAAACGTACGGCACCTAACAAAATGGCAGCGCCAGTGGCTCTGGTTTCAGACCATTCACCCGAGATGGGTCCGGGTTCGAATTCTGGAGAGGCAGGGATGTTCTGTTTGTCTTACGACCGAGTTCGGGTCCGGGGTGAAGAATAAGTGGTGTATTTGTCTGATGATGGTACTGGCTGGCCCTTTCACCTCCCGTGGAACCAGTTGCCCTCCAGTAGGGACGGGTGACTTCCCTTTGTAGTCGTTACACTTCGAAAATAAAAGGTGGTGAACATTGAATTGCAAGGAAATTTTTTACCATGTGAAAAGTGTATGTTATCATACTAAAAAATTACTTGCCGTGGCGCATTTCCAACAACTTTACCAGAAACGTCATTCCAAATCCTTCGCCTCCCCTCCCCTCAAGGCTTACTCTCGGGACCAGCTGCAGCTGTCTGCCTTCTGTCTGCCTTTTTCGGTCGTTAGATCAAAATAGTTGGGTTTATTTTTCTTACACTTATCCACAGTTTAATTTTTTTTTTGGTCTGGAGACAGGAATGGGGAAGTACCATTTTCTATTATTATAGGTACTTTTATAGTATCCATTCAAGTATCCCACTGAATGAAGCCCTCGAGTCATTGAAAGCTAATCTCACTGAACATCCTTTCAGCCAACCGGAAGTAGAAGATATTTTGAGACTAGTGGAAATTCGTGTCAGAAAAAGCAGTTTCCTTTTTCGTGAAAGATTTTTCCAACAGACGGAAGGCCTTGCAATGGGTAGCCCACTGTCGCCTATTTTACGCGAAGTCTATATGCGTCACTTTGGGGACAAACTCTTTCAGCTTGTTACATTTGACCTGTGGATTCGACATGTAGATGATACTTTTGTTTTCTGGAATGGCATGAACTAGGAACCACCTAAATTAGTTGAACTTATCAATTCAATTGATCCTCATATACAGTTCACATGTGAGACTGAAAATAGTGGGCGCTTACTATCCCTTGACGGCCTTGTGGTACGCTCTGAAGGATCCTTCAGTCTTTAGTACAACAGTTTATCGAAAACCATTTGCTGTTTCCTTACCCCCACATGCAAAATCAAATCACCAATGGAAACAAAAAATCTTCGACTTCTATACATAAGTGCACTGAAGAGCAAGTGAATTAGAGACATCTGGCGTTATGCAAATGTGGCGCTGTGGGCGTCCCTGTAAACGAAAACGACATGAAGTATGCAGCGATCCGACAATATAAGGAGTGATCCGACGGGAATCAGTAAGAATCGGAAGCAGCATGGGTAAGACGAATGATCTAAGCGCATTTGATCGTGGGCAAATTGTCGGCGCGCGACGAATAGGTCACTCCAATTCGGAAGTCGTGCAGGCACTGGGATTTTTACGAGCCACTGTGTCACGGGTACACCGCGAGTACATCGAATCCGGTAAAACCATCCCTGCAAGGGCAAACTGCCGTGGACAGCAGCGTGTGGATGAGTGGGGTCATTGTCGGCTAGCTCGCATTGTAACAGCGGATAGACGGGCCACAGTGGAAGATATCACTCAGCAATTTAACGCTGGTGCACAAAAACGTGTAAGCAGCCACACCATCAAGAACCATCTCCTCGCTATGGGGTACAGAAGCCATCGTCCCACGAGGGTACCGCTGCTGACCGCACATCACAGGGTGCAAAGATTATCATGGGAGCGGGAACATCGCCACTGGACCCTATACATGTGGAAAAATGTTGCCTGGACTGATGAGTCAAGATTCACTTTGGTACATGTGGATGGCAGGATACGAGTACGGCGCAAACCACATGAAACGATGGATCCTTCTTTCCAGCAGGGTACTCTTCAAGCTGGTGGGGGTAGCATCCTCGTCTGGGGACTGTTTACGTGGACTGAAATGGGACCCCTGGTACACGTGACATCGTCCCTCACAGGTCAACGTTACCAGGATATCCTGGACGACCATTTGCTCCTGTTTGTGCGTCTTAAACATCCCACTGGGGACCTCATCCTACAACAAGACAATGCACGCTCCCGAATTGTATCCAAATGGTTGAATGAACACTCCACCGACGTGACCTCGCTTCCTTGGCCAGCTAGGTCACCGGACCTCAATCCCATCGAGCACATCTGGGATGCCATCGAGAGAGGTGTTCGGGGCTCTGACCCCCTTCATCAAATCTTCGTGAACTGAGGGAGCTTGTTCAGGGGTCGTGGATCCGTATGGCTTCCCAACGCTTCCGGTGTCTTGTCGAGTCCATGCCGAGACGAATCGCCGCCGTCATCAGGGCGAAAGGTGGTGCTACACGTTACTAGACAGGTATCTCCACTTCAATTGCTCTTCAGTGTATATCATGCAATAAATATTTGCTCAACTGAGGATTCCTTGCAGAAAGAGCTTGATTTTCTTAAACGATTTACCGTACAAGTGGCGCAAATGGTAATGTATATTTACTACATCACGTTTCTTTTTGACTGACGACTGGAAATGTTTTTAAACAGGTTAGCCTTCCCAGATGTTTTCAGTGCATAGCTTTTCCCCCAGTGGTTGTAAAATGTATGGTGTATTTCCGTTATAGACAAAGCTGTCCAAAAATTTAGGAAATCGAAACATGTCTGCTCGCTCATGCCAATAGACCTCGCAATACGAGAGAATTGGGTGGTTATCTCTTTTGCTCCTTACATTTGTTTCGAAATTTCAAAAATTCTCAAATGTTTTAATTTTATTGTTATTTTTAAACCCATAAACAAGATAAATTTTTACGGATCAACAGAACCGTAAAAAGTTATCTTGTTTATGGGTATAAAAATAACATTAAAATTAAAACTTTTGAGAATTTACGTCGAAGACATAAATTCCTGGGGAATTCATCAAATACTTTGTGAATATGGACTCTCATATATAGGACAGACCCGCAGGGCTTTAAGTTTCCGTGTGAAGGAACACAAGACTAACGTACGGAACTGTGAACTGAAGAAGTTATCTATAGCCCAACATTGTCACGAAAATAACCATAAATTTTTATTTGGAATCGCTATGCTCATTGATAAACCTGATTCAACGATGAAGCTTAATGTATTAGAAGCTTTTCACATATACCGGAACTCTTCACTGCTTGTCAATGACATGACGTCGACTCCATTTCTTTCAAGCGCGTGGAAACAACTCACCAAAAACCGTGACCGTCAGAACTCTGATGATGTCACAATCATTTGAATGTTTACGCTCCATTCGTCCTGATGATACTGAGCCAAACACTCCGAGAAACTACAGTCGATGTACAATAAACCTTTGATTGTGGTAAACGTTGGTATTTTCGTTCCGATGAATATAATGTAAAACATTGAAGTGATTTCGACTAGTCAGCCGCATTAGCAGCTAAATCAGCATTGGTATATCATTAAGATATTTTATACATTCACGATAAAAAAAAAGGAAAAAAAAAGGGGGACAGTAAGGATAAAACCGAACAACTGGAAAAATACGGAGAACCAACTCCAGCAATATGTGCAACCAATTTTTGTTAATATATATTTTTTTAATTTAGGCTTTAAGTCTGTATGAAGCCAGCGATATTTTATTTTCTTCTACTAGGGGCTGCGCCTCTAGGCTCGCTACACTTGTCTCCAGAGTAGCGCTCGGGCCCTGCAGCCCGATCTCCGAGTATATCACATGAAATAAAAACTGGAAAATTCATATAAATTTCAATTTTTATTGCATATCTAAGCAAATAAGGCTTGTTATTCCGAAGTTTCAGAGTTTTTTTACTGTCGTTAATTTTTGGAAGATCGAATTTTTGTCGTTTGAACTTATAGCACTTACTAAATTTACCACTAAAGAAAACAAAAGCGGTCCAAAAAGCATTTCCGTAAACCGTTATGCTAAACCGTTAAGGTGGACGTCAAGTAATTTTGCTTCCTATACTTCCAATGGAAAAACTTTTGTACACAATTCCTTCACAATCAGTGTGTTCCCAAGGATGAAAATTTGAACATCGTTTAAAATAACTTCATATTATAACTTGGAATACTTAATATTTTCTAAAACATAACCATGATTATATTAAAAATCAATAACTTCTCCTTTGGTGGTGTTGGAACCAGAAAAAAGATGGCGTGACCTGTACTTTGATGACGCCAGTAGACAAACAAATGTTGGATTACATACTTATGGTTATGTTTTAGAAAATATTAAGTATTCCAAGTTATAAAATGAAGCTATTTTAATCGATGTTCAAATTTTCATCCTTGGGAACACACTAATTGTGAAGGAAATGTGTACTGAAGTTTTTCCATTGGAAGTACAGGAAGCAAAATTACTTGACGTCCACCTTAAGCAACTGAGATAGCTTTACCAACAAATAATATGCATAACAAAATTCTCTGCGTCACCATGGCAGCAGGTCACGAGACCAGAACGTTCCTCTGTGGTTATCGTGAAGACAGACGAGTCGTTCGTTTTTTTCCTTTGCGTCTTTAAAAAATGCTTAAAAATCAGAAAAATAGTTGTAAGTTTATGCTGTAAAAATTGCAAAGCGTTATGATTTATAGTTAGCCATATATACGTTTTTTAAATGGATTCCATCGCGAAATAGAGAATTTTGTGAAACTTAGAAATTTAATTTCTAGTAAACTAAATCAAGATTCAAAAAACGGGCGATGAGATGCAAAAATTTGGTCATGGCACTACATGCCTACAAAGTTTTGTGGTTCTGTTGCTGTTAGTGTGTCTGGAACGCGACCTGATAGCACTTGTTTGCTTACCTTAACTTTGAAATACAATAGCTCTTGAAGTATCGCCAGAATTGAAAAACGGTTTATTTCAGCGTCTTATCCAAACAATTCTCTACAAACGATGTAAAATTCGTACTTTTGTGTTCAATACGTTTTGCGCTGCGAGCTAGGAAAACAAGAGTGTCGCGAAATTTCTAAAACAGTGGCGGTGGTTACTTTTTTTAGAATAGAGTGATATTCCTGGCATATCTTACCAGAAGCAACGAAAGTTTGGGTTGTTTGTGATTTTAATAATGATAGAAAACGATATTTTTTGGTGTTGAGAAGTATTAAACAGGCTATCACCACAGATTTTACACTTCAAAATCTTAAAAAATAACAACAATTTTAAAGCTTTTAATTGGTATAAGTTTTATTTACTTATGTAAATTCATTTTTGTTTCGCGTGTGCCGCAAAGTCGTCTTAGAATTTTCCAGAGAGGTATTTAAAAATTATTAAATCACTGAATTACATTTTATGCAAGACGTACATCATGTAAATACACCGATCATAAAATCAGTTGCAATGGTATCCACAAACTCAAACATTTCTGCAAAATCATCTTTCAAATCTTTTTTTTTTTTTAAAGTCCACAAAAAATACGCACTTAATAAGAAGTAGAAATTATGAAATAGATGTCTTACCTGGAGGTTTGAGGTGGAATTCTGAAAAATACAAAAATTAAAAGTGTTAGGTTCAGTTTTTAATATCGAAATTATTACTACAAAAATGTTGTAATACTTTCATAAACTTTAAACTTTATCATCGTTAATAAAGCATAAAAGAATAGGATAAACTCAACACGAACGGTAATTCAAGCAGAAAAGCTCATTTATAAATCACTTCACTAATGCATAATAGCAATTAGCAATTCTTGGCTTAAAGCCCAGTCTGAGTTTACCGTATACAATAATTATTCTAATTTTGCATTCGGTGTTTCAATACAGTGCGTAAGGGAAGACAAACTTTAAATTAAATGAAGATGATCGTTTAAGTTTTGAAGTTCTATATCCTTTTTTGTTCTAAAAATGTGAGGGGAAACTAGAAAAAAAATATGAAAAGAAGTAATACAATGTGAAACTTAAATCTAAGCGTTTTTTTACGCTTTCCAACAGTAGGTTGTGGAAGCGTATATGCTCCAGCTTTGTCCGTCTGTCCGCACGATAACTCACGTAAAAATGGTTCGATTTCGATGAAATTTTAGTATGTGGTAGGGGACCATCTGGGGACGAACCCTGTTGAAAATGGGCGAAATGGGGTCAAAGGTCACGACATATGAGCGGGATCCTTTCCATTGCCCTTATGCGTCATAACTTGCGTAAATATAGTTCAATTCCGATGAAAATTTAGTATGTCGTGGGGACTACCTGGGGATAAACCCTATTGAAAATAGGTGAAGTGGGGCCAAAGGTCAGGGCATAGGAGTGGGATGCATTCCATTGCCCTTATGCGTCATAACTTGCGTAAAAATGGTTCGATTTCAATGAAATTTTATTATGTGGTAGGGGACCACCTGACGACCAATCCTATTCAAAATGGGAGAAATAGGGTCAAAGGTGAGGACATAGGATTGGGATCCATTCCATCGATCTTATGCGTTGTAACTTACGTTTCGATTGAGAGACAAAACTTTATCTTGTTGTTCCGGAAGTATACTTTACCGGTTCAGTTGAATTTCATCGAAATGGGGTCAAACGTCAGGTTATAGGAGCGAGATTTATTCTACAGCCATTATCCTCATAACTTGAGTAATAACTTGAGTAATGATTTCTGGTATGTTGGAAAGTGCATCATAATCAATGCATTGCATGATTTTACTAACTTTTTAAAAGTACCTAAATTTAAACAGCTTCACACATTTTCAATTGAACTCTTAATTGACAAATTTTATTCTCGGGACTGGATATGCAAATGATCAAAGGCAGTACGTGATTATTCTAATATAGCAAGTTTGATTTCGAATTAAGATGATCAAGAAAAACGGCGTGGCAAACTGAAAGAGAAATTATTATTTCGCCTCAAATGAATATGACTGAAAAAATCGCGCCACTGAAATTTTGTGTTCAAACCGCACTTTTCTTATTTGGGATTATGTAAATGATATAAGAGTATCACTTCGAATCAAAAAAAATTCTAACTTATTCAGTGAAGCTTCGGTGTCCTGTTATACGGATGTATTTGAATGATACTTAACATTATGAAACAGTGACTCCCCGCAAAAGCGAACTTGTTATCAGAGGGAAATCCCCTCTTACATACTCTCCGCACACATTACAGAAAAATGACTCTTCCACAACCGCTCCTCTCAACAAAGAAATAGATCAATCTTCCTCCGTTCAAGAGATCGGCAAAGACACCACCAACGCCCTGAACAAGAAGACATAAATCAGTTGACAGTCACTTCAATGGGCCGAAGTCTGCCTCAGAAAAGCCTTTTTCAGCAGGTTGCAGAAACTAACCGCTTATCCCGCGCAAATCCGTTCAAGAGATCGGTAAAGACACCACCAACGCCCTGAACAAGAAGACATAAATCAGTTGACAGTCACTTCAATGGGCCGAAGTCGGCCTGAGACAAACTTTTTTTCAGCGGGTTGCAGAAACTGACTGCTTATCCCGCGCAAATCCGTTCAAGAGATCGGTAAAGACACCACCAACGCCCTGAACAAGAAGGCATAAATCAGTTGACAGTCACTTCAATGGGCCGAAGTCAGCCTGAGAAAGACTTTTTCAGCAGGTTGTAGAAACTGACCGCTTATCCCGCGCAAATCCGTTCAAGAGATCGGTAAAGACACCACCAACGCTCTGCACAAGAAGACATGAATCAGTTGACAGTCACTTCAATGGGCCGAAGTCGGCCTGAGAAAAACGTTTTTTCAGCAGGTTGTAGAAACCGACTGCTTATCCCGCGCAAATCCGTTCAAGAGATCGGTAAAGACACCACCAACGCCCTGAACAAGAAGGCATAAATCAGTTGACAGTCACTTCAATGGGCCGAAGTCGGCCTGAGAAAAACTTTTTTTCAGCAGGTTGCAGAAACTGACCGCTTATCCCGCCCAAATCCCGTCAATTAAATAACTTTTTATGTTGAAAAGTATAAAATGGGCCTACACCCGCAAAATGTTACGCTGATACAAATTCGTGATTAGCCCACTTCCCTCTGGAAGTGTTAATAAATATAATATCCACACACATGATTTAAATTATATGATTATCTGGTCTCTTCCCTGCTTCTGTATGAGATACATAACCTGCGGCCTTCAGCAATCTTAAGGATATCACGAAATCGGCATCAAGTGGTAAAACAACAAGCCAACAAATTTGACGATATCACGTCAAGGGATAATAAAGAGAAAAACTACAACCTGTGCGTTCTCAAATGCTATGTTAGATAAAAGGAGATGGAAAAATGTTTCATTTATTAACCTAACTACTCTTATTTTCTAAGTCCTACACCCTTGGCACGTGAGCTTTACCATCATACCATCAAAACAATAAGCTTCGGAACATGTGTGAAGATTAAGACTTGGTTCCATGACATTAATCGGCGTTCATTTTTGTAATGTCCGTAGATGAATGGAAAGATGAACTACCGGTATTTATCACCTCATTTGCCTTCTTTTCACTGCTCTTCACAAATTGGAATTTTTACAGTATGCTAAAGACGAAGCGCAACAGGAAATTCATGACTATGTATGAAAGTTATGAATCACTGTCGTAAGATGTCAAAATGCGTTTTGAACAGAGAAATGGGATTTCTTCAGCCTTGAAATGTGTTAATGAAAATTTATCAATACATTGGTAGCTCGTGTAAAGTAATTCTAAAATTAAGGTGCACTTTTAAAGTGTGCACCTTAATTTATTTAAGATGCACCTTTAAATTATGGGAATACACACACACACACACACACACACACACACACATGTTTACCGATGGAATTTGATATTTATACTTTGTACATACGTATATGCATACCAAAAATGATTTACTTATATTATGCTGCGTTCTCTCTGCTTACACATCTGAAGCAAGATTTATTGACTTCCTGAAGTCGGGAAAATTATTTTCTTGTCTGAATGTTATAAACATGAGATTCATTTTTTTATCTTTCTTTTTCTGCGATGAAAAATGTTTTCGTTACGTGTCATACACTGCAGATGTATAACTCTGTTCATTATGGAATACCTATTTCTGGAAGGTGGACTGGAATAATTATTCTTGGAGTGAACATAGATCAGCCGAATATTTCCCACATACTTCCTGATTTTTCATACGTATGGTCTTTCCACAGGAAGGCGCAAATGATAATTTATATTTACTACATCGCATTTCTTTTTGACTGACGGATTGGAAATGTTTTTAAACAGATTAGCCTTCCCAGATGTTTTCAGTGCATAACTTTCCCCTAGTGGTTGTAAAATCTATGTTGTATTTAAAAAAAACTGACAGTGTTTGTTTCGGAACGTGATACAGTATATCTGTATCCTTGGAATTGTTCTGGAAGGTTTAACCTCATTATAGAACATTATGAAAGGTTTAGAATTCGAGATTTTTTTCCAGTTAAAGACGTTTTCCTTAAAATAAATATTTCAGCACAATTTCTGCTACAGATAACAAAACTGTTTTTTTTTCTCGTAAATTAATTCTTACGGTTGTTATTAACAGTGCATGAAGAGAGGCAAATAAACGAAATCAAAGACAGCGAAAGAAAGCTTGCGATATTAACGAAATTATTCTTTCAAGAGAAGATCTTAATTAACATTCACGAGTATTTCGGAAGAGATGCTGCCGTAAAGCCGTGCAAAATAATCTTTGAAAAACTGTCATATATTCTACTTCCAGATATAATTCATTGTGTATAGTTCGAGAACTGAAACACCTACACAAATTTTTCACATGCAATCTCCCTGTTGTGGTGAAATTCTGGAATTCTCCCATTATTAGCATTTTTCGGAAAGCGATAGAATTACGTTAACGTATACACGGTCGTATCAGAATAGTATGACCGCCCCCGGAATCACAGTGTACTCGCCCAGGCGCGTCACAGAGTGCACTTGACAGGGTCGACCACAAGGAGATATAAGCGGCCGGCCATGACAGATGAGCCATAGTGTGTTACGTTAGCGCAATTGGAAGAGGCAGTGATTTAACGGACGTTCAAAAATGGAATGATCATCGGCAACCGCACCAAGGGTGGAAACATCTCAGGAACAGCAGACTTAGTGGGCTGTTCGCGAGGTGCTGGTACCAAGAATGGACCGCTGGCACACAGAGGAGCTCCTACGTCATAACTTTGGAGCTCCAAAGGCCCTGAACCCCAGAGGGAAACGTCGCCTCCATCGACTTTTAAAGGGCCATCTACTCGCAAAAGTGCAGAAATTGACGACGCAAATGAACACTGGGGCACCCAGGTACGTGCCCCCGATAACAGTAGAGCGAACCCTGTTATGCATGGGTCTCCGGGGTCGAGGCTGCGTCAAGGTGCCCATATTAATCCAGGTCTATCGACAACGACGCCTGCAGTTTGCATGGGACTACCGTTATTGGACAGTGGAAGAGCTTAAACAGATTGTCTTCTCCGACGAATCGAGGTTTCTACTCCACAGAAGTGACGGGTGGTGGCGGATGCGGCGTCAGACACACAAGGACCAACACCCGGACACGCTTGTCGGTGAAGTACAGGCCGGAGGTGGTACTGCGCATGTCTGAGGGATGTTTTCCTGGTATGACCTGAAAGCGCTGGTATCACTGGATGGGTCCCTGAACGCCGGTGGCTACCTGTCCATCCTTGCTGACCAGATGTATCCCTTCATGTTGGATGCTTACCCTGGTGGTAATGGTATCAACCAACAGGACAACGCGCCGTGCCACGTCGCTAAGGGTGTGCGTGACTGGTTCCAGGAACACGACAGCGATGTCTTCGTTCTACCTGGGACGACGAAATCGCTCGATCTCAATCCCATAGAGCACTTGTGGGACTATTTCGATCGACAGGTTCGACGTACCGACCCACAACCATGTCATATCCTGGACCTCCGTGCCCTCCTGCAACTTGAATGGGCACGTGCGCCTCAAGCAACCTTCTAGGACCTCATTGCGTCCATGCCACGCCGTCTGGCCGCTGTCATCCGGGCCAAGGGTAGTTATTCCCATTATTAGGTAGGTGGTCATGTTATTCTGATACAACTGTTTAGGATATAAGTATCTATTACTGCGACGTATACTGCCTTTTTGACTTTCCGTTTTTATTGAATTTCCACTTATGTAAATTTGAATGCCCTTGATTTGCTTTCCGTACTAAACATTATATCGGAACTCCTATGAGTTTTTCTTTTTTTGGACTATGACTGGCAGTCTGACTCTCAAGTCACGCATACTGATATAGACACAGGGACCATGAAAACGTCTGACTGATTAAGCTCCTGGTTGTTGTCAGTTTCCCCCCCCACATCTACAAATACGCTACTATTGACTTCGTTAGTACATTTTCTGAAATTCCGGAGTCGTTTTCCGTGATTCCTTTTGTAAAATTAACGAAGCATATTCCTGGTACAACCTTTTCCGTGAAATGACGGGGGAAAACCTGAATTTTAAAGATTTTTCATACGCCAGAAAAATTCTGAATTTTTAGAAACCTTTCGACAAATTCCTTTCGTATAGTAACGAGAAAATTCTGTTCTCATTTTTTCTGTATCATCTCTCTCCTCCTTCTCTCCTCAACCCTATGGTTCGTGGGTAGCATTAGTCATCATCCACAAAGGAATTCTTTCCTAAGCCAAAAGCTGGATGTTCCGTGAGCGTCTTCCTCTTGTTAAGGTCTTCCTGTTGTTATGTAGGGTCTTCCTCTTGTTATGTGACTCATATACTGAATTCTTGGGCGTCCTCTTCCAGCTTTTTCTTCCATTCAATCTTCAATCAAATTGGCACACCACTCCAAGTGTGTCCTATGAGGTGGCCTATCATGCTGTCTCTTCTTCTTTCTTTAGTCCACAATCCATATGACAAAAAATTTTCGGTGAAAGGAGCGATTCGAGGGAATACACTTGAGGTGAGATTAACTATTAAATTTCAATCGTCTGTCGGAGGACCTGATTTGGAAATTCTGTTGCGAGATCCGATTTTACGGATGGTATATAGCATGATATATTGGCTATTGTGGCACCGGATATTTCTTCCTCTCGCCCACATTTTGTGCACCAGCTATTGTACAAGGTGATTCATAAAGAAGTATACAGTTTCAACGCACTACAAAACAAGAACAATGTAAGATATTTTATGTTACCTGTAACAGAATTGTAGGGGAATGTTTCAAGGTTTTTTAGAGACAGTCACAAATGTTCTATGTGTGCGCCCTAAGTCACACGACACACATCGAGCCGGTAATCCACTTCCGCCCAAACGCAAGGTAAGATATCTGAATCAAGTGCAGTGATAGTGGCTGTGATACGCTGTTTCAGCTCGGCTAGATCAACAGGAAGGGGGGGGATACCTTGTCCTTTACGTACCCCCACAGGAAAAGTCACAAGGTGTTAAGTCAGGACTTCTGGGTGGCCATTGAGTCAGTGGCATGTTGTAGTCCGCGGTGGCATGAGATAACAGAAAGCAGAAAAATGGATTACCAGCTCGATGTGTGTCGTGTGACTTAGGGCGCACACATAGAACATCTGTGACTGTCTCTAAAAAACTTGAAACCTTCCCCTACAATTCTGTTACAGGTAACATAAAATATCTTACATTGTTCTTGTTTTACAGTGCGTTGAAACTGTATACTTCTTTATGATTCACCCTGTATATTCTGTTGCTTTAAGGAACCTGGTACTTAAATTATTGTGCAGGTAATTTTATGATGTCTGTGTATCCGTCTGTGGACCCCTTAAGACAAAAAGCTAATTATAGCTATCATGAGTGAATTTTATATTTAAGAGTTTGATTGTTTTTCACATTTTCTTAAAGATATAAGGTTGTCCGGAAAGTTTTCGAGTTCCACGTCAATAGATGGCGACGTTGGCTCACAGCTTTCTGAAAATTTCCCGAGCAGTCGGTTATGGAATTCGATACGACGGGCTATCTATTTGTTATGTGTTTTGTAAAACCTCTATTTCGTCAACACTTCCTTGTACACAACATTTTTCGTATACACTGACTGTGAACCCTGTATCAATTTCCCCTGTTCTTTTGCGTGAACTATTTTTATCTTGACGTCGTCAGATCGTCGTACTCTTGAAGTTGCCACATACAGACGACTAAACACCGGTTCAGGTAGTGAACCAAAATTCCTGATGTAAAGTTTTCGTATCTCTAAAGAGTTGGCCGTGCGACATAATGTATCTCTGACATGATTTGGATTAGGTGACGTCACACCAGCAGTTGTGTTCTTTGCTGCTATGACAACATAACAAAGTGATATACGCGTGGACTGTGCGCGTGTAGGTGATGACGTCACCTACACGAAAAGCTAAGCTTGGCGTCACAAACATTTGTTTTCTTGGTTGTTGCTATGACGACTTAAAAAGTGGCACGGAGGAGGAGGGCTCTAGCAAATTATATATTAGGATGTGAAGTTCAGTCCGAGAATCTGATAATGTCTGAATGCTGCGATTTTTCTATGTTGAGCGATTACAAAACACAAAGAAAATTCGCATCATATTTCTCCCATCCTTAAACGACGTGAATAAAACTCACTAGCACTGTCAATCATGTAAGATTTCCCGCAAGAAAATGATATCCCTAAACATATTGAATTGCAGAAACAGTAGTTTTACAGTTCTTCTTTGAAGGTGACGGTAAAACGCTTGTCAACGGTCCATCGAAACTTATAAACAGGGATTGAAAATGTGATCGTCTGTGACGAGTGAAAAGTTTAGTTTACGAGTATAAAATTCAGTAGAGCACTTTAAATTCAGTCGGTAATTATTTATACGTTATTATAGCTATTGTTGGATACATAAAACCGTCAATCTCTAAATAAAGCTTATTTTAATTTCCAGAAGTGATGCGTGATTGTGTGCCAGCACGGGAAACCGATTCCTCCGCGAAAGAATTTCGACTGCAAATGCAGTGCGGCTAAACAACCGGACACGGTGCTACGCTTAACAAGGAACGCGAGGCAAGAAGCCGCAAGTCCAGTTGAATGATTTTACCAAAGGCTGTGTGAAAAGATAAGCAACGTAAGAGTCACATGCGCCTCACGAGCTGCAGCTTAGCCAATTGCTGTCTAGGGTCAAAGGGCAAACACGGGAATCCGTACTTCCGCGGAGCTGTTAGGAAAGTTTTAAATCATTGAAGGATTCTTGCATTATCCACTCTAGAGGGAGAACATTGAGTTTGGTTATGTATATAATAGTTAATCGTTTAAATTAGATTATAGATAAAATGTTATTCGAGAGCGTGTATAAATTTTTAACAAATCACACTTCAAAACAAGAAACAAAACCGACAGTCTCTCGATTTTCAACTGGCGAGTGAGATATTTGCCTACCTGGTCAACCAGCATAACACGCATTTTTTACTGGTCAACCAGCATAACACGCATTTGTTTCTGAGGTCTTTGTCATTTGTCTCCGCTGTCCTAGTGGACAGCTAGTAATTTCAGCATTGATTAAGACATGTATAAATAATAATACTTGGGAAAAACTGCGTTGCGTGAATTTTTCTCCGCTTTCTTGAAAATTGAAACTGATTTGCGGCTAAGGAACAGCAAGTGTGTCTCTAGTACAAATGTGCGAATATCTTACATGAAACTACTCAAACTAATGGAGTCATCGAGAAGCATTATTTTGCATTCTCATGCACCGTGATCGAAGGAATTGCGAAAATTACGTGATCTCTGCAATATCAACAATTAAGAATCAACCGTTTGATTTTATTAATGATCAAAAGTTCATATTTTTAGTATTAGGAACTTCACAGTGGCCTCGACTTAAATTTCATAAAACAAAAATAAGGGATTTGCGGCATTAGTTTGAAACGTAGACGTTCAGGTCTTACAGTTTAGTCTAATATTTTTCTGAAAAGCACATTGACAGCTTTGATGCGATTTGCAACTAGAAAAAATCAAAATGTTATTTCGCCCTCACTTGCGAAATTTGTTTAAGTGTTTTGAAAAGCCTTATAAAAAAAGAACGAGCAATTAAACGCGCATTACACTTTTACACAAAAGGAAGGACAAACTTGATTTACTCACAAAAGGTCAGAGAACTGAAGCCCTTTCTGTTGTGGTGCCGTTAAGGTGTGTGGACCTCCACAGAAACGCGTTCTTGCCTGGGTTGCCACCAAACTCTCGTACCTGTAAAGGCCAAAAAATTTTCACCTTCACATTAAATACAATAAAACATAATATAAGTATTCTATGTGTAGTGCTTAGATTCTACATTTCACATGTTAGCTTTTGTAACCACAAAGAAAATCTCCGGCTAGAGATGAAACTTTTGATTTTTACGAGTACTTATACTTAGTATATATAATCCGTAAATGATAAAGAGGCCTGCCCTTAATATTACTTAATTTATTGTATTACTCACTGTGTACTTTTACACTTGTATCTAATCAAGTCCCATTGATTTCCCTTCATATTTATTTATTTCGTCTTAGAAGCACAATATAAGAAGAATAGTCATATTGTGGTATTGTGATAGAAGAATAGTCATATTGTGATATTGTGATAGAAGAATAGTCATATTGTGTCCACGTGATATAAAACAAAAGGTATAGAATCACTTAAACACCAAAATCATCACACAAAAAAAGAAAAAAAGTCATAAAGACTTATCCTATGGTCACTGTCCTGAAAGCTGTCCCATCAGTTGCTCGATTGTTGCCCAAAACTAAATCCCTTTTTGAAAATTTTGAAACGGAAGAGCCCTGCACAAGATATCGAGTTGTCCCCTGCATAAGATATCGAGTTGTCCCCTGCATAAGATATCATGTCCCCTGCTTAAGATATCAAGTTGTCTGTACAGAGGAGGTAGGATATCATCAGATAGGAAGTCTCACCTTTTAAGATTGTGGTTCACCCAAGCAACATGATTTCATATATCGTTCAAATATTTCCATGTTAGCCATGCTATATCGTATCCAACTGGAGAGCAATCCACTCAACCCTTTGTACTCTTGTGCTTTCTTTAGACCGCAGTTGTGTTTTAAAGGAGTGTTTGTTGTCCAAACATCGAGTGTGTCTTGATGAATTCGTCATCGGCGGTCACCTCACGTCTGACGATAGGGGATGCAGTTCCACTTAAAATTTACATCTTGTTCGCTGGGTGATCCGCAGGTAGCGAGTTATTTTCCGACATGTTTCCTTTACGGCCACATTCACTTATTTAGCGCTTTCTCAGCGACCCTACAAAGGGCGGACACAGTCGCCTGCCTCAAAACACAGTGTGTGGGCAGTTGTGCTAGAGCAAGACCATCTAGAAAGCGCAAGGCCATGGCATTAGAGAGATGAGTTCCCTCCGGATGTGACGCAACTGTCATGTTACACAGTAAGACACGTTGGTGTCGTGTTTGGCGTTGTACGCGATAACGTTGGAAACCGATCGGAAGCTTTGGTTTCCGCGTGACGTCACTAATAGAGGGAACTCGTCTGTCTAATGTCATGGCCTTGTATTTTCTAGATGGCCTTGGCTAGGGTGACTTTATACAGTATATCACCTGTAGCAGTAACATTCTTGACAGCATTCATTTAGAAAAGAAAAATGAGGAGGAAGCTTAGATATTTATCAATGCAGGTGCTATGCTTTGATAAACTAATAACCAATGTGTTGTTAGATCACTGGGCTTGGCATTTACATTAGTAGATAGTACAGTAGCGTATTATCGCTCTTTGAACATCTAAAAAGAATTACACATAAAATTTCGAAATTTTAATAGATATTTAAGAAACCCCCTTTGTTTCGGGAAAACAAAGACTTTATCAAAATTAAGAGCTAGTATAGTGAATTTTAAAAGGAAGAATATTGCGGAAAGGAACATTAAGAAAAGTAACCCTCAGATTAAGAAAATTTTAGAGAACCTGCGTGATGATCCTAGTATATCGATTACCCTAACCGACAAGTCGAATCAGATTGCCATTATGAACAGGTCTCATTATATTAGTAAACTTAAAGAGTTTGCAGATCAATCGGACTCAATTCTGCACTCGAGGCATTCTTTACAATGCATAATACGGAAAGTTCAAGCTCTAGCCAGGGACAAAGATCTACCGGAGAATATTAGGATGTCAGCGAAGCTTCCTCCGGGCTCTACAATCCCACCACTATTTGGACGACTAAAGAATCATAAATCTGGATCTTCCCTTAGACCTATTGCAGCAAAGAACAAATCTCCAACGTACACATT
The DNA here is from genome assembly GCA_039090855.1 of Macrothele yani. Taxonomy (NCBI): domain Eukaryota; kingdom Metazoa; phylum Arthropoda; class Arachnida; order Araneae; family Macrothelidae; genus Macrothele; species Macrothele yani. Next base: position 48,928,311 of record CM077013.1, on the reverse strand, counting down.
AAAAAAATCACTAGCCAAATTCTTCTCTCAACGGTTAAAAAACTCCGATTATGTAATAAAGTCAACAAAAGAATTTGTGGAGCGCGCAAGAGGCTTGAATATACTTGATAGTGATATAATGGGAAGTTTTGACATAGTGTTTTTATATTCATCTATACCTATACCAGAGGCTGTTGCAAACGTAGAAGAAATAATCGACACCTCGCGAATTCACATCAACTCAAGCAAAGAAAATTCTCGCCGCCTTAAGTTTGGTTACTAACGACAACTATTTCAAGTTGGATGGAGGCATCTACAAACAAACAAAAGGAGCATCCATGGGTTCACCTATATCTTCAGTCCTTGCGGAAGCAGTACTTAGACCGCTAGAAGATCTCATCTTCCTAAATTGTATCAAGAAAATCCTAGTGTGGATCCGCTACGCTGACGACATATTCTTCATATGAGAACACCGAGCATATGAATTAAATCATTTCATGCATAAGATAAACAAACTACACAATACGATAAAATTCACCATGGAGCTTGAAGTAGATGGGGCGCTGAATTATCTTGACGTCGCGCTCAGAAGAAACAAAACATCCAACTTCGATTTTAACGTTTATTATAAACCGACAGCAGTACCCAAACTTATTCCTCCTGATTCGCACTGCCCAAACAAGTACAAACTTTCTGCTTTTAGAGCATGGTTCTATATAGAGCATATAACGTATGCAAACCCGACTCCTTAAATAATAAGGAAATCGATAATATTTATAGCAAAGGTCTAAAGGTTGTATATAAGAAAGATGACATAGACAGAATACACAGAACTGTAATAAATCGTATAATGTCAGCAATAACGAAATCACTTAGTAAGACGATGAGATTCGCAGGATCCATCACATATATTCCAGGCTTTACATATTGGTTAAATAATTTATTACGTAAATACAACATATTGATAGCACTGAAGTCCCCGACCCTGTTGTCACATGTGTTAATAAGTTGCAAGGAGAGACAGTGTGAGAAAGAAAGGGCAGGCGTGTACGCTGTACCGTTGGTATATCCTGACAACACGGAAAAGTTATATATCGGAATGACAAAGCGGTCCTTGGACGCTAGATGTAAAGAACACGTGCGAAGTGTCAATCAGGACATGCAGAATACAGCCCTCGCCAGAGAAGTCATGCATTCATCGGCTACACCTCTATGGAATAGTATTAGAAGAATTGCCCCATTCACGACCTTTAAAGAGACTGCCATCAGAGAAACTGTCGAAATCCTATCCAGCAAACTAGCGTGCAATGATATAGTTTCTACTGAACTACCAAGAGCTTGGCGTGCGTTATTAAAAGAGGGAAGCAAATCGCGACACACCGTATAATTGCGTGACAAAAATTCGTGTAATATGCTCGGATGTCAATCACGTTATTTTCAAAAATCATCTTTGTTCCTTACGTGTTCCAATTCTCTGCATTTTTGTGTCTACCATTGCCTTGAAAAAGCCTCCCAGTGGAGTGCGAAAGCTTGGCGAACCTTTGAACTTACTACGCCGCAAAAATAAACGGATTTAATACGCCATATGCGTTTTTTGAGTGTTCAAGGACTTTTTGTTGTTAACGACTACCGTGAGCAACTGGGTGGGCTACAAGCAGTCGCGTCCGTCCCTAATTTAATGCCACTAGTTGCAGAAAAGGGAGTGAACTAGTGACGTAAGACGAACACAACATCTGTGCCGGACGGGATTCGAACCCAGACCCACCTCGGATGAATGATCATAAGCCAGCGCTTAGATCACGCTTAGATCTCTGCGGCACCGAGGCGGCCAAAAAAACATAGATTTAGACTAAAGTAGGAAACAAAGAAGCACAGAATAACAGAGATAAAGTGAAGAACAGTAAAAACACGAAGCGGTACAAAAGAGAAGGTAAGATCAAACAGAAAATTTTAAATGCGAAGAAACATCCGAAAGATAGACAGGAAGAGAATTAAAACAAGGATTATGAAACTGAAAAAATAGATGCAAAACATAATCAAAAGTAAATAGAGAAGTCGAAGGAGAGGCCTGTAAAGAAACAGAGAAAACAGAACAAGACAGGGAAATAAGATATTGAGAAATAAGGAAAGGAATGTACAGATGAGAAACAAAGAAGAAATATACAAAAACACAGCATATTATTCATACATCATTGTGCAAATATGTCATATTAACAAAAGTATTAGGGCACATCCATAAATGTAAAATAAGACGCATTTGCAGAACCAGACGCACACGCGCGAGGTATTTTTTTTTATTGGGGGTTTGATGACCCCCGTGAGCAACTCACTAGGCTATAGGCAGTTGCCCATCCATAATTTAGCGCCACTGGTTCCAGGGGAGGGAGAGAGCCAGTGCCGCAAGACAAGCATAACATCCATGCCTCATCGGGATTCGAACCCAGACCAATCTCAGACGAATGATCAAAAGCCATCGCTTAGACCACTGCACCACCGAGGTGGCCGAGGTGTGTTGGATGCCGTATGTAAAGGGAAGCGTTGACACATCTGTCGGACGGCATTGGAAGCAACTGTGCCGCGCGCAACTGAAGTGGCGTATTTTGAAAGGGGCATGGTAGCTGGATGTTACCTTCTGTAAGTAAGCAAGCAATTAGTGCGCAGCAAGATTCACTGTCGCTGACGTTTTTCATGGATGGAAAGCATAAGGAGCCACTGCAGCGAGCCACGTTCTGGGCGCGACACAAACTGAGTGATCGTGTCAAACGAAACTTACCATGAAATGTGAAAGCACGTACGTCTTCTGCCACAAATCTGGCCAGTGATATCGCACAAGACAAGGAACAGCTATTTCCATCTGAACAATCCATCGGGAACTTCACGCCCACTGTTACCATGCGGCGTACAAGCCCTGCATCACTCCAGTCAATGTTAGGCGACGATTGCAATGGTGCTTCTCTCGCTGTTCGTTTCGACCTGACCAATCCGTCGGGAACTTCACGCTCACTGTTACCATGCAGCGTACAAGCCCTGCACACCACCAGTCAATGCCAAACGACGATTGCAGTCGTGCTTCGCTCGCTGTTCGTTAACAACAGAAGAGTGTAAAAGGGTAACGAATCGCGTTATTGACCCTTTCGTTCCAATGGATGTATTCTGTTGTGGCGTTTGCTCGAGGAACACTGTCAGACGGAATGCACTGTCCCTACAGTCAAACTTGGTGGGAAATCTATGATGGTGTGTGTCTGTTTGTCTTAGACAGGTCGTGGTCCATTGGTTGTGGTGGTCCCCAGCCTAACGGCCACCAAATACGAAAACATCGTGAACAGTTCTGCGGTATCTACGCTGTGGTAGTACAGTACTTCGGCGTAGATCCGTGCCTGTTTCATTAAAATACAGCATCTTGTTGCACTACAAGGTTTATTCAGGCTTGGTTTGAAAAGCAGGGATATGAAGAGCTGGATTGGCCGTCCCAAAGTCTCGATCTAAATCTAATAAAACATGTCCGGAATGAGCTGGAACGCAGAATCCAATCTCGGCCAGTGTGATCTTCCTCTACGGCAGCCCTGGCAGATGAGTTGAAGAAGAAATGAATGCAAATATCGGTGCCGGCATCTCGTAAAAAGCATTTTAGAAGGATAATTGCAGTCTTAACGACCAAACGTGAGCCAACTATTTACTGATTTCGATTAATAAATGCTCGTATTTTCATTTGACCTAGGTGTCCGAATTCTTTTTCTACATAGTGTGAATGCAATGAAACAATGAAATTGTTAGACACGTTGAATCAATTCATGAACAGCAGATGGTAAGAACATTATATTACATCATACGACTCATGCAAGTCTAAAATATCTTTTAATGGTGTAAATACACTCATTGTCATAAAAATCCGTGAACCAAGAAGGGGGCGTTGGATTGAAATAAAATTTTAGTAGTAAGATGGTACATATCAAGGACAGAAGTGATTACAATATCACAGCAGCAAGACAATTTCCCGCGGACATGCAGTACACATTAAAGTCAGTGTTAGTACCACGTCGGACCGCCTCATGCTCGGATGCATGTGGTGATGGCATGGAGTCAAAGAGACGCCGTATGTTATCCTGGGACAGACTGGCCCACACTTCTTGCAACTGACGGTCTAAATCACGAACACTGGGACCTGGAGAAAACTGGCGTCCCATCTGGTCCCACACGTGCTCGATGAGCGAGAGATCAGGCGACCTGCAGGCCACGGAAGCGTCGAAGCATGACGTAGACAGTCCAAGAAAACCCGAGCCGTGTGCGGACGAGCGTTACCTTATTAGAAAATGGCTCCGGGAGGCTCTGCTACGAAAGGCAGCACATGAGGCCGCAAGATCACCTGTACGTGGTGCTGGGATGCTAACGTCTCTCGGATCACTGCGAAGGAAGTACGGCTGTCATATGCGGTGGCTACTCAGACCATCACGCCTGCAGTTCCGGACGTGTGCCGCTGTACAGTGAGGTTGGGATTGTAGCGCTCACCTGATATCCTTCACACTCTGACACGGTGGTCGTCCGTTTCCATAGAGAAGCGGGATTCCTCGCTGAACGCTATATATGTCGCCAGTCCGTAGCATTCCACGTTCCTCGCAGATGACGCCACTGCAATCGACGCTGACGATGGTTAGGTGTTAATGGCAGAAATCGTAAGGGACGTCGAGAGTGCAAATTCGCCTCTGCCAGTCGTCTTCAAATGGTTCTTGTGGAGACAGGAGACATGTGGCTGCTATACATGTCCCCTGTCTATCGCTCAGGGGACATGTACAGCCGCCACATGTCTCTGGATATTGGACAAGGACGTCGTTGCATCTGTGCGCGATGCTCTCACGATCCCACGGCCATCTCTACTGGTGGTGTGCCTGGCTCTCCCAAAACCAGTCCGCTGCATCTGGGCGCCTTCCCGTGTCCATTCCTCCCAAAGCGATCCCACCGTACTGTCCGACCGGCCCAAATAACGGTCGATTCGGCGCGCCGACCACCCTGCCTCTCTCATCCCAAACGATACAGCCTCGTTCAAACTCCGTCAGTTGCCCGTACGCACATCTACGGCGGCTCCTCGGCATGTCTATCTCTCAGGGATCTCACCTGACTCTTACCGTGCACTTCGGCCCGAATATGGAGTTCCGTGCGCGTCGCCTTGTGAACGCCAAGGATTGCGATTACAGCGCTGGTCTTGGACGCGCGGGCATGCGTAATCGCACGAAACTTTAAACATTTGTTTGTCCCCCTCCCCGTAGCTACTTGCTGAGTTTCGCTTTAATCGCACGGTTTTTTCTTAGTGCGTGAATTTTTATGACAATGAGTGTACAAACACTCAATGTATGCCGAGCTTTCGCACTCCTCTGGGAGGCTTCGTCTGGGCTTAGTTCGGTCACAGATTGTTTCAACGTTGTCTATTACCGTTCTAATGTCTGAGAATTAAGCCCAGAAGATGCCTTCCAGCGGAGTGCGCAAGTTTAGCATATATTGAATGTTTGTATTTACGCCATTAAAGAAGTTTAGCATATATTGAATGTTTGTATTTACGCCATTAAAGAAGTTTAGCATATATTGAATGTTTGCATTTAACCCATTAAAGAAGATGTTAGACTTATGTGAGTCATATGTTATAATATATAAGTGGTGTGGAGTACTTGGTAATAGTAAGAATATTGTACATTTGTAAACCTACTTTTCGTCGATTTCTCTCCTTGGTATTCTGTGATCCAATCCGATTCCTGTTTTGCGTGTTGCCGTCCTTGCTGACTTAGGTGAAGGAGTAATTTTGCTGAAAAAGATAAGTTCTTTGAATTACTCGTTTAAAATAATTTTTAAATACATTTATGTAAGTGAATTGAAGTGAAATAAGAGGAATCAGTGATTAAGTAGTTGTTTGACATAGAGCATGAGTAAGGAGAGTAAAGAAAAATAAGAATCGTTGAAAATCCTTGCTTGCTTTTTTGTTTAAAGCATCAAAAGTAACCACTGGCACTGGTGCACGGGGTATTTAAAGAGAGCCCAAAATTTTATCACAAATAGTAAAATTATGACAGTCGACACCTAGCTAAATATACGACGATTTAAATTTGTGTACAGTGATTGTGTACAATGATTGTTTCGCTCATTAATATCGAAACATTCATGCGGGAATCTGCAAAATTAAATTAATATTTGAGATTTCGTGTTTGAAGATTTAAGTTACGAGACATAATTCGAAAGTGAATGCAAATTCTCTTCATATTGTTGAAACCCTCGCTAACTTTCCATCGTTTGCTCAGAATGACGATATTTTTACATTCTTGTGGGGCACTTTTTCCAAAACTATAAGTGATACAAAAATATAAGTGGGGCACTTTTTCCAAAACTATGAGTGATACAAAAATATAAGTGGGGCACTTTTTTTACAAAAATATAAGTGATATTTGCATTCAGTTATTTTAACTTGTAATTTTTTATACCTTATCACTGTTCACACTTTCTAAAATTTCCTTCCGAATCCATGTGCAGCCCTTTAAAAACAAGTAAATAAATTAATGAATAAAGTTCAGGAATGATGATAATTGTATTTGCATATCAAAAATATGTTCAAATGAGCGTCATCTTAAAAGGAATGATATATGTACATTTGGGTTGGAAAGCAGGATGAATACAACATATCCGCAATTTCTGCAAGAAAAATATTCTGCATCGTAACAGATTGTAGTTCCCGCGATGTTCCCTTGGTTATCCGCAAAAAAACAATTTTTTAGTAAAATTTTAACTTTTCTTTTCGTCAACAGATTTTCAGCCTGGTAAATTTTTCAAGAATTTTGAAAGTTATGTTGTTTTAATTATTAAAATGTATGTTTCTACGTCATTCCTTAAAACAGCATTTGCATGTAAACAGTACAAACTCTAAGTCTAAATTGTAGCAAAAGGAATCAAGCTTAGCTTTACAGATGGATAAGATGTATCGCTCTTCTGAACCTGTATGCACACTCAAATAATCACGCTGATAATTTCCTTTACAAACTGGCACTGAACTCGTATTGTGGCCTTTTCTTGAAGCGACATTGAAAGCAAATTCTTAAGAATTCTTAAACATTCCAGGAAATGGCGGCAGAAGCGCAATTCTGTTTATTCCTCGAAGTTGCGCCGAACGCTTATTTCTAATAAAGTCACTGTACGGGCCTCAAAATCCCAAATTGTATCCACTTCTTCAAATCAGACAGTAAGCGTATTGGTATTAATTGTTTCAAGTGGTGCCGTAAGTGCATTACACTTACATCATTGAAACTGAAACACATTGAAGTCGGCATAGGAGGTGTTTTCTGGATAGAATAATTCTATTCAATCAAAATTATTTATTTTTTATAATTTTTTAAAGCAAGCTCAATGAGTTTGTATGCATGTAGTTTGTGACGTAATACAGAGGTGAAAACATGTGTCAAGACGACAAATCTGCAGCGCGAAATATTGTCTGAGTAGCTCAGTTGGGAGAGCGACTTACTCCAGAGTGAGAGGACAGGGCTTCAAGTGCCCTCGCGGACAAGCTTGTGTTTTCACAACTTGTCCATCCTCGCAAACCAAGTTTGAAATTCAGTAGGCTACTTATCGTTACCAATACTCAAGTTTTTCAGAGAATGTCTCAACTGCTTCGTCAGGACCTGAGAACCTGGTTCCATACATCAAACTTTTTACCTTCAGGAATAGGAAGAAGTCACATCGGGCCAAGTCAGGAGAATCTGCTGGATTCGGTGACTTTCCAGAAAGTCCTTTGTTTTCACAGCAGTGTGGGATGATGTGTTCTCGTGACGTATCATCGTCCCTCCAGTGTCTCTCTTCGGCCCCTTCTATAGCAATTTAGGGAGACAAAAATTAACGAACCAGTTCGTAGTTATTGTTTTTCGGTCCTCCAGGACAACTGAGGCAACATAACCAGAGTAAGCGAAAGAAGATGCCGCCGCCGCCGCCGCCGCCACCGGTTGAGCAGTGGTCTAAGCGATGGCCTCTGATCATTCGTCCAAAAGGAGTCCGGGTTCGAACCCCGGTGAGGCATGGATGTTGTGTTTGTCTTACGGCACTGGCTCTCTCCCTTCCCTGGAACCAGTGACCCTAAATTAAGGACGGGCGACTGCTTATAGCCCATTGAGTTGTTCACGGTGGCCGCTAAACCTCTAATCAAAAAAAAAAAAAAAAAGGATGCCGCCATTCTCTTGCCCACACTTCTTGCTTGACGACTTTCGTGGGGGAACGCTCTTCTTCTGGGAATGTCCGTGTCATGGATTGCCACTTTGTTTCCGGTTCAGACTGGTAAATCCGCGATTCATCACCAGTTATGACATCCCAGATGCTTCTTCCTTTGCCATCACCGATGTTTTTTCATGAAATGGCACCATTTCACACGGGTTTCTTTTTTGTTCCTCTGTCAATTGATGAGGAATCCATCGAACACACCGCTAGCTCAGTAGAAGTTTTTTTTTATGAAGAATGGAATGCACGCTGCTGGAACTAATATTTAGAATGTTGGCAATCTCTTGATGCGTGATTTTGGGATCTTTGAACAGGGCTTTAATTTTTTTTAATGTTAAAATAAGACGTGGCCGTGCTCGGTCTCCCATTTCTTGAAACAATATCAGTCACAATTTTTATGTAGTACATTAATCGAAACATTATTTGTACAGTACCTGCTGAAATGAATTGTACAAATCTTCAAGGAACGAATATAAATCCTCCTGCGAAAGTTTTCAAAAAACGTGTAAGTGTAAATTGACTAGCCTCTTAGCATAGTGCAAACGCACAAATAAATAAGAATATCTCGGTTTTATGAACCGACATAATCGAGTTTAAATTTAGAAAGAATGCTTTGAAATTTATTTGGGCTCTGAAATTTATTCCCTCGGATGCGGTTCAGTGGTTAGAGCAGGGGTGCACAACCTTTTTATAAGTGGGGGCCAAGTTTATTTTTACATAATAAGTGGCGGGCCGCAAGTTACCTTTTCACATAGGCACTTGCCAAACCCTACCGCTAAAGCTAATTTTACTATTATCCGAATAACCTATTTTACCAGCAGACAAAAAATGTGTTTCAATACCATTTTTGTCCTCTAAATGGTTTAAATCCATTTTTGAAGTTTTTTGGCAAATTGCGTTATTAAGTTATCAAATTACTGATTTACAATCAACTTACTCCTAATTGGAAAAGGTTTAGGGGTATATAAAATAAAATAATACTATCACAAGGTTGTAAAATTTTTATTTTTACAAAAAACAGAATTCTTAACATCAAAGTATATAAAAAATTAAAATCAGTATATCGTCAAACTGACCATCAAATCAAGTAGTAGCCTAATGCTCCTAACGAGATGCTTGGCATTGTTTATTTTTCAATAGTCTGTCAATATCAGGTTCAATGTTAGAGATGGTAATGCGCAAGTTTCCCTCCAATAGTGTATCACTTAAACGGGAACGACACTTTGACTTTATTTGTTTCATCAAAGAAAACGATTGCTCGCATAAGTAGGTACTTCCAAACAACGTTGCCGTTTTTAAAGCATGATCTTTGAGCAATTCATTTCTTTCGGTAAGTAATTTTTGTAAAATTCTAGGAGAGAAACTTCAGAGTATTTTGTTTTTAACTCATTGTTACACTGAAGATCAATTAATTCCATCTGGAAATCTAGTGGCACTGACGCAACGTCAGTAGTGAATGGTAGAGAAAACATATCAAACAAAACCTCAAATTTTCTTATATCTTCAAATCGTCTTTTAAACTCATTGTGAAGGTCCACTACAAGAGATGCATATTTAGCCACATTTACATGGAATTCAGAACTTTCAACAAAACTTTTCATTGTTGGAAAATTTGCTAGTTAACGAAACATTTTTATAATTTTCTTATTTCAACTAGGGCCTACAATAATGGGAAAAAATCTCATCATTCACAATATATATATTCACGTTTTCAATAGTATAAAATATTTATCCGCGGGCCGCATAAACTGACTTTGAGGGCCGCACGCGGCCCGCGCGCCGCGGGTTGTGCACCCCTGGTTTAGAGCAATCGCTTACCGACCTGATGAAAGCGGAATCAATTCGAGATAGTCTTAGTTGCTCTGGATCACCGAATACTCATCATGCGTCTTAATGAGCACGTTATTAAGGTCATATTTTCCCGCCTGTGCTCTCTCTCCATGGAGGTGCTCAATGTGACCTCACATAACCTGGTACGCCCAACTGTGTAGACCAGCACTTTCAATCTGGAACTCCTACCTCTCTACCCTCTGTCGTATCTGAGCCTTTAGGTTCAATGTAATGTAACTCCGTTTCTGATACACAGCATACAATTTCCATAGGACATAGTGTCTAAACCTTCCTTGTGGGTGTAAACTTCACCCAAAAATTGGTGGGTGTATCGGAAGTGGAGACATGACATCCCCCAACTCCTGTGCAAGTTACTCGAAACCCATTAACACTTTTTGTTTAGTTTTTGGAGTTTAACGACAGCCACGAGCAATCCAAAATATCATAAGCAGACACCCGTCCCTAATTTGGGGCCACTGACTTCAAGGAAAGGAAACAGCCAGTGCAGTAAGACAAGCATATAATCCAATCCTCATTTTGGGAGCCGAACCTGGACTTACGATGCGTGTTCAATAAGTAACTCCTCCGCGCAAGTGTCTTGCGCATGACTTGTTGCTTAGCAACCAGTCAGACTGCAAACGATTGTTTGTGCCATTAGCTTCATTTTACTGCTTAATAGAGCTCCGTACATCCGTTTGTTCGTATTTAATTGTGTTTAAAATGGATATTTCTTTTTCAACTGTGACGACGGGTGTCAAACAGCTATCAGTTATAGAGTTTTTACTCCATGAAACTGTAACTCCCAAAGAAATTCCACGCAAGATTAGGGGCATTTTATGGTTCTGGAACTTTGGACATAAGCACTGTTCATTGTTGGGTAAGAAAATTAAAGTACAGGGGAGAAATATTGGCCGTAAAGGGTCAGTTGCTGAGTGGGAGGCCCGTTTTTGGAACCTGCGATTTGAACAGGAAAAAAGTTCATCAGCTCATCGGGGAAAATTGAACACTGACTCAGTACACCATAGCAGGTAAGTTGAACATTAGTTTAGTAGTGCCAATGATATTGTTAACGTTTTGCGATACGCCAAATGTGTGTTCGTTGGGTATCACGTCACCTGACTGCTGAAATGAAGAAATTAAGAAATTAAGAGTTGAAATATTCCAAAGGTTGCTTGCTCGCTATGAAAAATATGGAAGTGATTTTCTCCAAAGTATTCTGAGTAGTGATGAGAGTTGAGTTCAACGTTATGACCCAGAAGTGAAAAATCAATCTCTGGAATACCAACCTCCATCTTCTTCCTCGAGCGAAAAAATTCAAAACTCAAATTTCTGCCGGTAAGTGCATGTTCACTGTGTTCTGTTGAGGTATTATTCATCAGGAAGTACATGGTCAAAGGTACGACTATCAACTCTGAAAGCTACGAGCAATTAGGGTGGAACGAAAAACACTTTTTTTTAATTTGGAACGGTGCAATAGTTGCGATTTTATTACTGAAATTACCCCTCGAAATATGGATGACATTATTTGACATCTTAGGCTTCCCCAAGAACCTCGAAGTTTGAAAGTTATAGGGGAAAAATGGTTTAAAAACACCCGCTTTCTCCATTTTGTAAATATAAAAAAATACTGTACCACCATGTTATTTAATATCCCCTTTGAGTGTATGTATATACACGGGTAAAAATTCAGCAGACGTGAGTTAATTTCTTAGGCTTCCACAAAAAGCTCAAAATTTGTCATATTTCTACGAAAATGGCATAAGCTACGTAAATATGATAGAGCTCTTTAGAGCTCTTTTGGGGAAATAGCATTACCTAGTAGCATATTTATTACCTAGTAGCATAGTTTATTTCCATTTTCCGTGTGATGGGAGGCTCAGTCACAATACACTCTTGCCAGTCGATTAGGTCGATGTAATCATTGCTTCGCAAATTCAGCTTGGGAATCCGAAACTTTCTAATGGTAGTTGTTTGTTCGGAAGATTTCCCGGCCTTCATGATACGTCGAACAGCAAGCTCATGGACATACCTTCTGTCGTCAAACAATATTACAGCGAGCAAGTTTTCTGCATGGGCAAAATACGCGTTGTCTTGGGCGATTCTTTTTACAATATCCTTTAAATTATCTGGAAGACTCTGAAACCTAGATATAAAAAGATGCAAATTTCTTGGACCATCTTTACAGGTACCGTTACATTTGATCGTGTACCACGATGGTGCATATACTTTCATTATGAAGGAGGCTAATGAGACAAGTTTTGGTGTTGGATCACTTGTTCCAACATACAAACGCAGAATGCGATTTGCGAGGGTCAGCCAACGGGAATGTGCAAGTGCTGCAGGATCCCGATTTACCAGATCTTGTGGGAAATCCCCTGCCTTACACATTTCCCACAAATAAAGTTGATCCGAGCTAAGATCTCTATAGTTAATGTCGGACTGAAGCGAAAATTAAATTTTCTGGAAATTAACGATAGGAAGGTTTGCGCACCTCTTCAGGAGCTTTCCAATCAATCCAATAAATCCTCTTGGACCTAATGTTTCCCCCTAGAGTGCTTCAGTGAGGTGGCGTAAAGGCAGTTCATTAAAATGAAGTAGACATACAATCCAGTGTACGGAAGAAATGAGCTTCCCTTCAAAGCACCTAATTATACCTGCATTTGTGTCCCAGTATTAGTCACTTCCAGTAAAGACTTACTCCGACAAGTCAAAGGCCTTCTGGTCCAATAAGCTGAAGATACCGTTGGAAATGTCCATTGCACTCTTGCTCTTCGGTGCAAAACGTCCCAAATAGAACGAACCCGGTTCTTTAACAAGTGTAATATGCTCCTCCCATTCTTTTCGCTTGTGCCACTTGCAATCATCTGTCTGTGTATTCGTTAGAGTTTCATTTCTTCTTCCATCCAAAAATAGAACTACAATCTTGTGACCAGTGAAGTTTACCTAATCTTGAATTGTTTGACGTGTCGTTTTCCTTTCTCGTCTTATTTTATGCCGGTCAATAACAGATACATTACATTCTTTCAACTGAACCGGTTCACTTACATCATGAAGCAATGCCGACGCAATATTAGCTGCCGCTGAATCGCTGACACCTCGCCTATCGCACTTTCTAGAAAATGCAACAGTGTCATTTGATGGCTAGGTTTTGAAGAGCCACGTGGAGTGAAATCGTAATTTTTCTCCGAGGCCAACAAATAACTAGAACCCGGCTCGTCTGGTTTTCCTGCAGAATTAGTATTTGTATCCTCTTCTGAAGTATCATCCTCGACTCGCAGGGCCGATTTCAGTGATGCATTTTTCTCTAATTTCCTACGGACATGCTCTTCTCTATCACTCTTTTGAGCTGATCTTTTCTTCAGTACATTGGTGGTTTTTGCATCAAGCCCACCTACTAGCATACTTCTGTTTGTTTCCTGGTCCATTAGAAAGTCTCGCTCTTTCACGGGTACGTTTTTTGCAGAGCTGCATTTGCAGATTCTAAAACATTTGCACTTGCATGAGCATATGTCAAAGATACGTTGCGAATCTGCACGAAATTGTTCAACCTTCTTTCGGTAGGTTTCATCCATTCTTGCAGAGTGTTTTTTCAGCATTTGGATTTCAGTGTTGTATGCGGTAATACGCTTTACAACTGATTTGTTAAGCGATGTGCTTGCTATTTCTTCTACAATACTTGATATTTCTTCTGCAGCAGGCTCATAATTTGCACCTTTCTGCCTAAGAGTATTCCTCACAAAGTAGTAATGGCGCATTACATCTTCGTACGTAGGCAACACATTTTCATGCATCTCCTCATAACTCCCGAGGATAGGGCAATCAGCTTTATTTCTTGTTTCAGCCATCTTAAGCAGTCGAACAACAAAACGAAAATGCCGGTACGCTCCAATCAACGTCACTAGGAGTGAAAGAAACTGTTGCATCATTATGACGCAAATCCGCCAACATTCTCTCGCAAAAGGATCTGTGCGACTGTGATGAGATGACTCAGCGAGTTCGCAAAGAGAGCTCCGCTGTGAGGGAGGGGGTGGGGTGAGGTGAAGAAGGTAACAAAAACAAAGGAGAGTGCAAAACAGCAAGCTATGCTTCTCAAAATCAAGACGAGGTTTCCAGAAAGTATGATCTGGGGGGATTGCTAATGTTAAGCCCAAATTGGTAAAAATAAGGCTGCTGTCGAACTTAATGCTTACGCAACTTATCGTGCCATTTTTGGCGAAAAATTACATACTCTAAAGAATTTGGGGAAGCCTAAGAAATTAGCTGATGTCTGCTAAATTTTTACCCGTGTTTATACATTCAAAGGTGATATTAAATAACAAGGTGACAGAGTATTTCTTTATATTTACAAAATGGAGAAAGCGGGTGTTTTTAAACCATTTTTCTCTATAACTTTCGAACTTCGAGGTTCTTGGGGAAGCCTAAGATATCAAATAATGTTATGCATATTTCGGGGTGTCATTTCAGTAATAAAATCGCAACTATTGCACATGGTGACGTTCCAAATTAAAAAAAAAACTGTTTTTCACTCCACCCTAACGAGCATACCTTAAAAAAGTTAAAGCAAAGATTAAACCACGAGCGTGGCCGGGGAGGGGGGGGGAGCCAATGACTCTGTAACACGACAACGTTAAACTCCACACTAGTGCTTTCACTTTTGAAGTCATACAGGAAATCGGGTTTGAAGTTCCTGAACACCCTACCTACTGCACAGATTTGGCGCCGTCTGACTTCTGGTTGTTTTCTGCTCTCAAGAGACTGTGACTTGCCTGCACCGCAGGATGCGTATGAGGTAAAAGCAGATAGCAGCGAGAGCATACGTCCGCGTAGCTCAGTTGGGAGGGCAACTTACTCCGGAGTGAGGGGACCCTGCCTGGTCAAAAATGACGGAGAAATTTACTTCGTCATATTGGCGCCCGAATTTCCCGGATGGCGACTCGGCTGTTAGATTTCTCTCAATGGTGTGATGTTCTTTCCACACCGCAAGATAGGAAAAATGAGAGTCCCTTCTTCAGCGCTTTGAAAAATAAATGTGTGTGATGTTACGTTCCACACACCAAATTGTCTGGGATTTCTCAAATACACGTTCTTCATGGGATGACTACCTACAGCGACACACATGGTTCCTGCTGACCAGTGGGCCATGCCCCCGGCCCTCGTTCAGGGGGGTGATATGTGACGTGCCTACACCTCAGGACGCACATGAGTTAAAGGCAGATAGCAGCGAGAGCATGCGTCTGCGTAGCTCAGTTGGGAGGGTGGACCCGGGTTCGAAGCCCGACGTTGACAAAAATGACGGAGAAATTTATTTCGTCATAAGGCGTCTGAGAGGAATTCAGTTTACGTCTGACGAAGATGTTTAAGCCACTATGAGGAAATGGTTCCGAAAACAACTGGAAGATTTTCACAGAAACGGATTTAAAAAGCTTGCTAAACGTTGGAGTATCTGTATAGAGCGTGAGGAGGACTATATAGAAAAATATAATATGTGAATTAAAGTAGAAATTCTGAGCTTTGTTCTTGTTTTGTTTCAATCTGACACCTTGCCACTGGGCTTGTATATAAATATGGAGACATTACTTTTTGAACACCCTCTGTATACCAGACGAATGATTAGAAGCCAACAAACTCGAAGCTAAGCCAATTTACCACTGGGCGTCACTTTGGGATTCATTTCAGTCAACTGGAAACCGAAATGACCTGTTAGTGCAACTCAAGTTACTGACCTATGACCTGTGACCTGTTACTGACCTATGACCTGTGACCTGTTACTGACCTATGACTTGTAACTTCAACTTAAGTTTACTGACCTGTTTACAGACGAACATTACCAGACCTGTTACTGTTTACTGAAAAACATTACCTGACCTGTTTACTAACCTGAGGCCTGTTACTGACCTATGGCCTGTGACCTGTTACTAACCTATGGCCTGCGACCTGTTACTGACCTATGGCCTGTGACCTGTTACTTCAACTCAAGTTTACTGACCTGTTTACTGACAAACGTTAACAGACCTGTTACTGTTTACTGAAAAACATTACCTGACCTGTTTACTAACCTGAGGCCTGTTACTGACCTATGACCCGTGACCTGTTACTGACATATGACCTGTGACCTGTTACTGACCTATGACTTGTAACTTCAACTTAAGTTTACTGACCTGTTTACAGACGAACATTACCAGACCTGTTACTGTTTACTGATAAACATAATCTGACCTGTTTACAGACGAACATTACCAGACCTGTTACTGTTTACTGATAAACATAATCTGACCTGTTTACTAACCTGAGGCCTATTACTGACCTATGGCCTGTGACCTGTTACTGACCTATGGTCTGTGACCTGTTACTGACTTATGACCCGTTACTTCAACTTAAGTTTACAGACCTGTTTACAGACGAACATTACCAGACCTGTTACTGTTTACTGATAAACATAATCTGACCTGTTTACTAACCTGAGGCCTGTTACTGACCTATGGCCTGTGACCTGTTACTGACTTATGACCCGTTACTTCAACTCAAGTTTACTGACCTGTTTACTGACAAACGTTAACAGACCTGTTACTGTTCACTGACAAACGTTAACAGACCTGTTACTGTTTACTGAAAAACATTGCCTGACCTGTTTACTAACCTGAGGCCTGTTACTGACCTATGACCCGTGACCTGTTACTGACATATGACCTGTTACTTCAACTCAAGTTTACTGACAAACATTACCAGACCTGTTACTGTTTACTGATAAACATTACCTGACCTGTTTGCTAACCTGTGGCCTGTTACTGACCTGCGACCTGTTACTTTCCACTCAAGTTTAGGGCACAAGATCATCCTGGTTCCATGCAGAATTTTACTGTCGCTATTATTCCATAACAATTTTAGGTTACATGTCTGTTATGTGGAAAATGTTTCCGCTATGACAAATACAAGACTACGTTTCCATCTGTCTGAACATACAATATAATTATTTTTTAAATTTAGTTTTACACATTTTGTCTTGTCTAACAACAGTTCATCCGTTTTGTGAAAATCTTATCAACTGCTTGTTGAGTAAATATAAAATTTGGAATTTCCTTTGAAACAGAATGTGTGATAAGGATACCACTGGAAGAGGAAACGACAGCCGAATTAGGAATTAGATTAGCATTTTATCTTCGGTTCTCCGAGGCGGATTGAAAGATAATTTTGCATTCAAGGTTAAGAAGATTTATCAAGGGTAACTCCCCAAAAATGAAAGAAAATGTAAATACCTTGAATGGTTTGAACTTTCTATTTTTTCCGTTTTCTGTGAAAGAGATGATTGAGAAAAGATATTTTGGAATTTTGGGGTCACGAGAAAAGCAGATGTTGTCATTTATTTGAGTCATATCGTAGTTTCAGTATCAGTGTTTCATGCCTTTTACAGAATGATAAAGCTTTTCTTTGATGTAGTAACTTGATCGCTTTATGAGTCAAAAACACTTGTTATTGGTACTCGTTTTTACTAATTCCATCTAATTTTTGAGTCTTCAAGAATTACTATAAAAGGTTAACCAGAGGTACACTGATTTAAATATTCAGATAGCTGATCCTTACGTGAAAACTCGGAGCCATATTAAATGATTGATATCTGTGATCAGAAAATGTATTGGTCTCAACGTATGTGCCAATCTCATCAACCTTATATTATCACGTAGAGTCATCAAGAGAATCAAATAAAAGTTACGGTCTGAAAGTGCACATAATGGAAATACATTATGTGCACTTTCAGACCGCCACTGGAAGAATAAGTATTAGGTGATATAGTCATCTAAACACCAAAACGACAACCCGTCCTCTTTTTTCTTTTTTGAAATGTGATCCCTTTATTTCCAAAGGGAAATGTCGGGAAGTGAAAAAGTGAAATTTTTACAAATCAAGAAAATTATAAGTATTTTATCAATGGAAATGGAAAACATTTTTAATTCATAATTTATTTATTAATATATTTGTACAACAAGAACAATTTCCGTTTGCAGGTGTAATATACTACGACATTAAAAATTGCGAGCTTTCGCTGCCACAGGCAGCTTCTTCAAGATGAGGAACATAAACAACAACAGAATCTGAAAAAAGAACTCAAACTTAACGTTGGGCGTCCAGTAATTGTGCTTCCTATACTTCCAATGGGAAAACTTCTGAGATACATGTACTTGGAGTGCCACTTTTCCAAAATAAGAAATCAACGTTGCCAACGTTTTGTACTAGTTTTGTACAGTTTTGTACACCCAAAAGAAAATTTTGTACACCACCGGAAGTAGTACTTTTCAGCTCTCTAAAAGTGGCACTCCAAGTTCATGCTGAGTGCCACTTTCTCAAAATCGAAAATAACTACTGCCAAAGTTTTGTACTAGTTTTGTACAGTTTTGTGCACCCAAAAGAAAATTTTGTACACCACCGGAAGTAGTACTTTTCGGCTCTCTAAAAGTGGCACTCCAAGTACATGCTGGAGTGCCACTTTTTCGAAATCGAAAATAAATACTGCCAAAGTTTTGTACTAGTTTGGTACAGTTTTGTACACCCAAAAGAAAATTTTGTACACCACCGGAAGTAGTACTTTTTGGCTCTCTAAGAGTGGCCCTCCAAGTTCATGCTGAGTGCCACTTTCTCAAAATCGAAAATAACTACTGCCAAAGTTTTGAACTAGTTTGGTACAGTTTTGTACACCCAAAAGAAAATTTTGTACACCACCGGAAGTAGTAATTTTTGGCTCTCTAAATAAGTGGCCCTCCAAGTTCATGCTGAGTGCCACTTTCTCAAAATCGAAAATAACTAATGCCAAAGTTTTGTACTAGTTTTGTACAGTTTTGTACACCCAAAAGAAAATTTTGTACACCACCGGAAGTGGTACTTTTTGGCTCTCCTTTGTGGCTCTCCACCATGTACTTGGACTGCCACTTTTCCAAAATTGAAAAAAAAAACCCTGCCAGAATGTTGTCCTGGTTTTGTACAGTTTTGTACACACAAAAGAACATTTTGTACACCACCGGAAGTGGTGCTTTTTGGCTCTCCTTTGTGGCTCTCGACCATGTACTTGGAGCGCCACTTTTCCAAAATTGAAAAAAAAACACTGCCAGAGTGTTGTCCTAATTTTGTACACCCAAAAGAAAATGTTGTACACCACCGGAAGTGGTACTTTTTGACTCTCCTTTTGTGGCACTCGAGCATGTACTTGGAGTGCCATATTTCTAAAATCGAAAATAAACACTGCCAGAATGGTGTGCTAGTTTTGTACAGACAAAAGAGAGTTATGTACCCCTCCGGCGATGGTTCTCTTTGGTTGTCCAGCATGCTCTTTGAGTGTCATCTTTCAAAATCCAGAAGTAAGCACTACTATCTCTTTCCAGTTTATTACATACTTTTACCCCTGTTCATTATACACAACCAGCTGTTTTTGTGTTCATTATACGCAACTTTTATTTGTTCAAGGTCGCAAATTTTCGTGCGGTTGTCTTGTATAAAATAAGAAATTGTCGGAGTCTTCATTTTTATAGTAAAGGAAGAAAAGAAACAGTTTTTTGTTGCTTTGTTAAGCAATGCTTTCGGCAAAAGCATTTCGGAAACGCGAGGAAAAGGAATTCAAATCAGCGCATATCATCGCTTCCAGTCTAGCAGCCATGCCGAGCAAGGTTGGGGGAGAGGGAAGTTGCAAAACACCTCGGCGCATTCGCAGTGGCGTAACTAGCACCACTTGGGCAACCCCGGAAAGTTCATTTCAGCACCCCTAAGCATAATAATTTTTCCAGGATTTCGGACACTAGGGAGGATGTGTTTTTTACGGTGTTTGTTTTGGGAAAATGGTGATGTCAGGAAGTTAGGGAGACTGTCTGGTAAAGTAAAGGAAACCTATAGAGCCCTGTAGTTTTAACTTTTAAAATAAATTTTGGAACGGAAGTACATAATGCAAGGTTATCAATCAGCCAGTCAGATTTAACACGGTGAGCTGTCAGATGCATAATCATGAATATACGTTTTATCGCATTGAAATGAATTCGGTAAAATACATTTAAATGTTTAAGGTTAACAACTATGAGACTTTAGTGATCGTTATTGGATATGGTTGTATACAAACAGGGAATTCAGTATTCTACACTGCAAGAATGCAATATGGATTTCGTAGCTGCAGATATTAATTTGCATGTACAACAAAACTTCAATGCAGGCCAGGAAAAAAGAGTGCGTGTGGAAATGCAATGTGCAGGTATCTGATGTTTACAAATATACGAGTACTATACCCAGTGTTCGAAATGGGCCGGTATGGCATACCGGTAGTTAACAAAAATGGAAGTGAGCATACCGGCACTTAAAAAAAACGATATTTACCATCCCGGTATGTAATAAATTATACCCCTTCACAAACTACGTAAAGATATTAGGATGAAAGAACAAATTTTAACGCAAAAAACGGCAAATGACATTTTTAGCGGATAAAATTGATAATTAGCAGCTGAGACTGAAAGAGACCGACCACAAACCCTTCAATGAAGTTTTTTTTTAATTTTTACATTAATTTTTCAATACCAAAAAAAAAAAAAATTATACGGAATGGAATGTATTTCTTTCGAAACCTCCTATTTATACTATGTGGATCTATGGTCTACACCATACTGGCAGTAGCTCTGTGCCACTTCGACCACCGAGTGTACCACATAACTACATAATATAGATATAATATAAATTATAATTATATGATTAAAATACAAGTGGAAAATTAATTATGGAAGTATAGGAAGCAAAATTACTTGACGTCCACCTTAAAAACAAAATTGTAATATGGCTTGTGCGAAATTCGTGCTAACCAGAATTTTATCATGGCTCGCGCTATAAGAGACGTTGCTGAATGTTGAGAATCGTATGCCAAATCGGGGAGATGTTCGTGGTAACTTCTGTGTTCGACGTATCGTCGCACGTTAAAATTTCAACATGGGGAGGCTGGCTACCTACGATGGGCCCAGAGCTACAACCGTCAGAGAATCTATTGAAATGTTAACGTGCGACGATACGTCGAACACAGAAGTTACCACGGGCATATCCATTATTTGACACAAGATTCTCAACATTCAGCAACGTCACTTACAGCGTGAACCATGATAAAATTCTGGTTAGCACGAATTTCGCACGCGCCATATTACAATTTTGTTTTTAAGGTAAACCTCAAGCTATTGTACTCGCTTTGACCTCAAGTAATTTTGCTTCCTATATTTCCAATGGGAAAACTTCTGTACACATTTTCTTCACAATTAATGCGTTCTCAAGGATGAAAATTTGAACATCGATTAAAATAGCTTCATTTTATAACTTGGAATACTTAATATTTTCTAAAACATAACCATAATTATGCAATCCAACATTTGTTTGTCTACTGACGTCATCAAAGTACAGGTCGCGCCATCTTTTTTCTGGTTTCAACACCACCAAAGGAAAAGTTATTGATTTTTAATATAATTAGGGTTATGTTTTAGGAAATATTAAGTATTCCAAGTTATAATATGAAGTTATTTTAATCGATGTTCAAATTTGCATCCTTGGAAACATACTAATTGTGAAGGAATTGTGTACAAAAGTGTTTTCCGTTGGGAGTATAGCAAGTAAAATTACTTGACGTCCACCTTAAGTTTGAGTTCTTTTTTCAGATTGTGTTGTTGTTTATGTTCCTCGGCCTGAAGAAGCTGCCCGTGGCAACGAAAGATCGCAATTTTTAATGTCGTAGTATACTACACCTATAAAGGGAAATTGTTCTTACTGTACAAATATATTAATAAATAGATTATTATTAGAAGGTGTATTCTGAACCCCCATGTATCTCAAAAATGTTTTAATTCAAGTAACATGAAATATACGATTGGGATCTTCCTTTCTAACCTCTGTAGATCACTCCTTTTGTGGACTGGTTAAATCAAAGTTTTAGGTTTTTATTTCTAATGAGCACTTTACAGCTTGTCTGCCTCCAAATACATATACAGGGTGATTCACTATGGACTGAACACTTATTATATGGAATACATGAGAATGGGAATATACGACGAGCCTGACACCCGAACGGAGTGGTTCTTTGTTCCCTGACGAAGCAATCGACATGCACTACCTATGAATAAAATGTCTCCCCGGCAGCTGTGTGGGGCCATACTGACGCGCCATCTGTCTAGTAGTGGTGGGGGAATAGCGTGTCTCCGCAGACAGTTTAAGCGAGGAGGTCGAATGAAGACGGTATACTCAACTGAAAAGCGTGTGTTCATTGTTAGTCAGTACTGGGTAACCGGTTCCTTCAAACAATGTCAAAAGGAGTTTCTGAAGAAATTTTGTGGACGTAAACCACCCACCAGAGCCATCATTTCGAAATTGGCGAAGAAGCTGGAGAGAACAGGAAGCTTGGTGAATCAGCATACGGGCGGACGACCCCAGATGGCGGAGGACACAATGGAGGATGTGAAGCAGCGGTTATTGCCATTCGGCGGCTATCTCAAGAGACGAGACGATCGTATTCGACATATCAAAGAGCAGCCAAACAGGCGAAGATTAAGCGCTGTTTCACCGAAATCTGGGGTGTCAGGTCGGGAGACTGTGGCCACCTAGGTCTGCCGACCGGTCACCCCCAGAATTCCTTCTCTAGGTACTTTTAAAAAGCAAGGTTTATGCCAACATGCCAAGGTCGATTGAGGAACTGAAAGACATCGTCACACATAAAATTGCTGCCATCGACGTCATTACGCTACATCGCACATTCGCCAATATGGAGCGTCGGTTGAAAACAGTAGTGGTCAAAATTGTGGAAACCTTTTGGAAATTGTGTATTTTCGTGGTTTGAAGGCTCATAAAACCACTTTTTTTTTTTTTGGAGTAATACCATAAAATTATATATCAGTGGAAAGATAATTTCATCAAGAATGTAATGCAATAACGTTTATGAAGGATTTTGTATTAGAACAGCAGTTATACAGTAGAAAAGTAAAACACATAGAAAAAATTAGATATACAAAAATTCTCACCATGTCAGTTAATACTTAGTTAGTAACCTTTAGCGTTAATTACGGCCTTACAACGCCTTCCCACGAAGTGAACCAAGTTTTTAGTTCTGCAGCTGTTATAATGTGAAACCAAGATTGAATTATTGCTTCTATTAATTGGGTTTTATTGCTGAGTTGTTTCTGATTAACAAGTTTCTTTAGTCGGCTCCATAGATTTTCGATGGGGTTAAGGTCTGGGCTATTCCCAGGCCATTCCAGCAGTGGAATATGATTATCTTGAAACCACTTTTTGCACACAGCAGCAACATGACATGGAGCTGAATCCTGTTGAAATATAAATGTTTCATTATCTTGCAAAAATCACGTTCGGAAGGCTTCAGTTTGGGCTCAAGTATTTCATTAATGTATTTTTGGGCATTTATATTTCCATTAATCACGCAAATTCTGCCCACGCCTTTTGATGTCATACTACCCCAGATCATAACACTAACTGGGTGTTTCACGGTACATGTAATGCAATCAGGATGCAAATCTTCTCCGATTCTTTTCCTTACGTATTTTATGCCATCGCTACCAAACAGGGAGATTTTGCTCTCATCACTCCAAATAACACTGTCCCATTGTTCCGCTGTCCAGTTAACATGGGTTTTAGCCCAGTTTAATCTTTTCAACCGTTTTTTGCGAGATAAAGTGGCTTTTTTTTGTGGAATTCTAGCTTTTAGACCAAATTACTGCATTCTGCCCCAAACCATCCTTGCACTCAACTTCACATTGCATTGCGCCATTTCATCTTGTATACACCCAGATGATTTTCTTCTGTCACCTGGGCACAGTCTTTTAATTCTTCTATCATCACTTGCTGATGCGCACCTTTTCCTGCCTTTACCAGTCTGGTTTTGTAATGATTGTGTCTCCTTATACCTCTTCAAAAATTTAGAAATGCCACCTTTGGTTAAGTTTCCACCAATTGTTTCGTAACTGAAGCCTTGTTCACTTAATAGTATTTTTTTACATCGCTTTCTGGGTGACCAGTCAACCCTTTGCGCCATTTCTTTAATTTTATTACGTTTTACAAGCTCACTAAATGAAAGAACAGAAAAAAAACCCCAACCAACTGGATAGCAATCATATAGCACACTGACAAATGCCCTCCTCTCAGCTCCAATACATGACATCAATAGCTGAATAGTACTGTTACCTGATTGGCTCATTGCCAAAACAATATAACACCTGATCGGCTCTCTAAACACTCATGTTCATTGGCTACATTCAAATGAAGGAAAGCTACTTCATATCAACCTAAGCAAGATGTGCTTCCTTTTTCTAGCTATTTGGCTATAACTTTTCATAGAAGACACATAATTGAACAAACTTTGTTGCATTAAATTTTTAATTAAATTATCGTTCCATAGATGTATAATTTTATGGTATTACTTCAAATAAAAGTGGTGTTAAAAGCCATCAAACCTCAAAAATGCACTTTTTCCAAAAGGTTTTCACAATTTTGGCCGCTACTGTATGTGTCTGGACGCTGGCGGTGGGCACTTCCAGCACCTTCTATGAGACATTTTTTTATTATGGATCAAGGTATGTTTTACTTTAATTTTATTCAAATGTGCCTTTGCAATTATGAGTTAATTAAAAAAATAAGCGCTCAATCCTGAGTGAATCACCCTGTATATGAAAGATGAATTTGGAAATATTCCGTTAGCAGTCGCGTGGCAAAATATGATATGGCACGGAGTAACTTGTACAAGTAGATTCACCAACAAGCTCCTTTTAGTAAAGCCGTAGTATCTTTAGCCAATAATTTGATTTCAATATCTACTCTAGTTCCACTCATCGCCGACGGACCCCAGGATCAAGAGGGGATCATTCGGCAGTTGAGACGAGTTTGCAGGGTAAGCTGCTTCTTTTTCTTCTGCAGAGCTACTGATAATAAGATTTCTTCTTTGGATTTTAGTTAATTTTCTTCACTAATGTGTAATTTCTCCGTAGCAATAAAGTGACGAAGAAAAATAGATATATCTTCATACTGGTAAGATAAAGCTCAATTTTGATGTATATATGACAACTCTGGTTGATAAAAATAAAGCATTTGTGTAAAAAACAAAGGCGAACTGTTAAAATGATTGAAATATTTTTTTGTTTTTTAAATCATCTGATCGAATATTTCATGGATTAAATATACAATAGAAATCCTTCAACAACTTTTCTAAATTAGCTGGACAAACGGATTGTTATGCGTATCGTCAGATACGAAGTACAGACAATGTTGTATACATATTGAAACAAATGCATACATTTTTTCTCTACAAATCCGCTGATTCTCAATTATCAATAAACACACTTCTTCGCGGTCAGCTAACTAGGAAGTTTTACAAGAGCAACCGTAGCGTAAAAGCTCAAATTTTCCGATGATCGGATTCGAACTCGCGTCTTCCTTCTCCGGAGTCGGATATTTTACTGCTTGAACTACGCCGTCAAATCTTGCCGCTGCAACTTGCCGTTTTGATATGCGCATCACATTTGAGGTAGGTACGTCACACAACTTAGCATCCAGTGGTCTTTTACGAAGAGAAGAAAGACGAACCTTATTTCATTCTTAAACAAAACTCTGCCTCCACTTTCTAATTTTATTTTAGTTTTATAAAATAAAGTCAGAAGGTAAAGGCACAGTTTCGTTTAATGACGAATTGAGTTGCACGTTTCTTCTCTTTGTAAATGACCACCAGATACTAAGTTGTTATTTTTTGCATTTCCGAATTCTGCGTTTTCCCCAAAACAAAACGTAGCTGTTTCTTTCTTCTCTACCAGCGAACGCAAACTATTTCTATGGCCAAGCAGCAAAGAATTACTGGAACAACTGTTCCTATTGATTTAACTGCAGAAGTCGGAGTTTATCTTGAGTTGGTTAACCATCTTCTGTGTTGCTTCATTTGAATTTTGTTTAACAAACATTCATGATAGAAACAAATAAGACAATATTTATGCTTGTAAAGTAATATGAAATTAATTTTCATGAACTATAGAAATATAAAGTTCAGAGTTTTCATAAACACCTACTTCTCGGGTGGGGGAAGTACCTGCCTTGGGGAGGGGATGAACACTCTTTAATTCCTCTTAAGCTCCGGCCCTTGTTTCGGAGCGCAAATGGCCCAGCTTCTTGAGAAGTGTTGCGTTTCGTAATGTTAAAGCAACATGCTGGCAGTGAGGGGATTTTCTGCCTTCATTTTTGAGGAATCTGAACTCACTGATAAACCTAGCTCAGTTACGGAATCAGATTTTTAGAAGAGTTTCATACCTGAAAAAAATTACTTCAAGTGATCAAGCCACGCCTTATCTTTCAAGCCCATCGAATACATTAGCGGACTGTGTAATCGCCTTAAAATCCGCTTAACTTTGAGGGGTAACGCTGTTTTAACAGACAGTAGTGCGGAACTCGGCCATAGAGGGGGAGGTATGGATTTTGCTATCTTTTCTTTACATTTAGCTGGGGCTTCTCCTCCTTACTCTTATTTTTATTAGTTTATAGCTTGAGTTTTATGATAGTATTCAGATTTAGAGATTGATTTTTGATTTGGTTAGGAATAGAAATTAATGAAAATGGGCCACTTCCACAGATTCCAGCTGCGTAGCTTCGACTGTACAAACTGGTGGAGGTGGTGTAATGGTGCGAAGTCTGTTCTTGTATGGCGGGAATTTGGTTCCGTAATACCTCTGTCACAACATTTGGTTTTTTTTTTTTTTTTTTTTAATTTTGATTTGAGGTTTAACGACCACCGTGAGCAACTCAATGGGCTATAAGCAGTCGCCCGTCCCTAATTTAGGGTCACTGGTTCCAGGGAAGGGAGATAGCCAGTACCGTAAGACAAACACAACATCCATGCCTCACCGGGATTCGAACCCGGACCCCTTCGGACGAATGATCAGAGGCCAACGCCTTAGACCACTGCGCCACCGGGGCGGCCATTTGGTTGTCACGAGATATCTTAACATCACTGCGGAGCAGACACATTCGTATGTGTGCATAGCGTTTTCTGATTGAGACAGCTACTTCCAGCAGGATAATGTACTGTGGATAATGAGACGGCTACTTCCAACAGGATAATGTACTGTGGATAGTGAGACGGCTACTTTCAGCAGGATAATGTACTGTGCCACAAAGCTCGGATCGTCAGTGACTTCGTAGAGATAAAATGGTCCCCAAGGTCCCCAGATCTTAACCCAATTGAGTACCCTGGGATGATATTGAGAGAGCCATTCGTAACAGAGATCCTCCTCCAGTGGACATTCGGTAATTGATAAGCGCCCACACGTCCGCTTGGTTGAACGCACTTTCAGAGCCTTATACGTAGTGCGATCAAAAAGTTCCGAGACTATATAGTTCCGAGACTAGATAAAAGTTCCGAGACTATGCTGTGCCGCAAAGCTCGGATCTTCAGTGACTTCGTAGAGATAAAATGGTCCCCAAGGTCCCCAGATCTTAACCCAATTGAGTACCCTGGGATGAGATTGAGAGAGCCATTCGTAACAGAGATCCTCCTCCAGCGGACATTCGGCAATTGACGAGCGCCCACACGTCCGCTTGGTTGAACGCACTTTCCGAGCCTTATACGTAGTGCGATCAAAAAATTCCGAGACTAGATACGTAGCGCAACAACAGATGACAGAACGCGGATGCGCGAGCAGCGGTCGAGGGAAGTGACCTCCATGAGTAATTGTGTCTAGTTGCGTCATTCTGTGAACATCGGGAGCTGTTCTACACGATATTTGGTGACCACGTGCAGAAACACAGCTGCGATTTCGGTATGAACTGCAAACTAGAGCAGCGACCGAACTCCGTCAAGATCTTCGTCAGCAGGTGGTGAATGAACCAACGTTCCTGTCGCGGGCCATCACTGGGGACGAGACTTTGGTCTACTGTTACGACACGGGCGCCAAACAACAGTCGTCGCAGAGGAAGAACTCGGCATCTCCACGACCGAAGACGGCCCGACAGGTTCTGAGCGCAACCAAAATCATGCTCATCGTGTTCTTCGATATTCGTGGGGTTGTGCACCGTGAATTCGTCCCCCAGGGCCAGACCGTCACCGCCCCATTTTATTGCGATGTTTTGCGGCGTCTTAGGGAGGACATTCGCCGCAAACGACATGAAATGTGGCAAAGAGACGATTTCCTGCTCCATCACGACAATGCAGCAGCTCACAGAGCGTTAGCAACACGCTAGTTTTGCAGCTGCAACAGCATGACTACCCTTCCTCACCTGCCGGATTTGGCTACCTGTGACTTCTTTCTGTTCCCGAAGATGAAGCTAAAGCTCAAGGGTCGTCGTTTTGAAACCGTGGACGAGATCCAGCGCAAATCGCAGACGGTGCTTGACACGATTCGCTAACAGGACTTCCAGGAAGTGTTCCAACAGTGGCAAAAACGCTGGCAGCGGTGTTTTGCTGCCCAAGGAAACTACAGGGAGGTCATAGCCAGACTTAAGTAACATAAGTACTTTGTTGTATATCGGCCTAGTCTCAGAACGTTTTGATAGGGCCCTGTATTAGCACCTCGTTGAATCCATGCTACATCGAATCGAGTCTGCTTTGAAGGCCAAGGGAAGTCCTCTGGTTTGAAGGCTAGTTGGAAGCCCTCTTGTTTGAAGGCCAGTTGGAAGCCCTCTGGTTTGAAGGCCAGTTGGAAGCCCTCTGGTTTGAAAGCCAGTTGGAAGCCCTCGTTGAATCCATGCTACATTGAATTGAGGCTGGTTTGAATGCCAAGAATACTTTATTGGGTTTAGGTTATAACGTTATTAGGTAGGTGTTCCCAGCAATTTGCTACTTCAGTGTATGTATGAACGTATCAGTACGTATATGCATATATCGTAACTTATGAGTATATATAGAAAAGTGAGAACTGTTTGCCATTAACTTACCCGGATTTCCCAGGTGACAGTGAAACTGCTGACTGAGTTTCTTTGTGTGCCGGCTGTAAACTTAACTGTGGATAGTTTTCACCTTTACTTCCTGAAACTCCTCCAGATGTTCCGGCTACTGGCTCACTGTAAGAGGCGAAATTATATGAATTACTTGTTGTTACATTAAGAGGATTATTTTGGAAATATCACCGGAATAAAAACTGCAAGCGATAAAAATATTTAACTGATTAAGAATTTTAGCCTAATAAGAAATGTTTATTGCATTGCTTACTCTGGTCATAGTTAGTTTTTGCGTGCTTTTTAAGTTGAAGAAAGACCTCAGAGGCTTCATGTTCAAATGTACACTGATTTCCCAAACTTATGAAAAATCTAAATTATAACAAATTATATGAATAATTTACCGACAAAATAGTTACAACGTGTGATACAGTAAACTGCGAGCATTTGAGGTGGTTCCACCTAAAATCTCTGCCTTATGTTTCCAATGGTAGAACTTCTGTACATATTTTCTTCGCAATTAATGTATTCCCAAGGATGAAAATTTGCACATCGATAAAACTAACTTTAAGGTATAGCATGGGATACTTAATACTTGGTAAAATATAACCATAATTATATTAAAAATCAATCATTTTTCATTTAGTTATGTACATACCTGTTAATAGATGGCGCGACCTGTACATTGATGACGTCAGTAGACAAATAAATGTTGGATTGCTTAATTATGGTTATCTTTTAGCAAGTATTAAGTATCCAATGCTATAACTTAAAGTTCGTTTTATCGATGTGCAAATTTTCATCCTTGGGAACACATTAATTGCGAAGAAATTATGTACAGAAGTTTTACCATTGGAAACATAAGGCAGAGATTTTAGGTGGAACCACATTAACTGTAGCTGTTAGAAAAAGACCACAAAATTGTGGAGATACATTTATCAAAGGTACAGGGACACCCGCGTAAATAAAGGGACGGATTTTCATACTGGTATAATGGGAAATTCGTCATTATGGAGTGTGATTACCTTGAGCAGCAATACAGGACCGACAACGCCGTTGCATATTGTTTATGACGGTGTCCAAGAACTAGTTTGTAATATAGCCATTGGTGCTTCAAAGTCCTTATCAGCTCATCAGGTGTCTTGAGACGGGGGTCCACACCTGCAGCACGTTTCCAGACAACATCCCAATCGTTCTCAATAGGCTTCAGGTCAGGGGACTTGGCCGGTCAATGCATACGGTGGGTGGTCTTCTGTTGAACGAGTCGACTAATGCCGCTGAGTGAAGACGAGCGTTATCGTCATGTACAAGAAAGGTATTTCACGGTATCATTCCTATACCTGTGGCAGTCATCTTGCCGTTGAGAAGCGCATAGAAGTCAGTTCGGCCACTCAAATAGATTTATTCCCAAACAAGAACACTACCACCCTGCTACTCTCTCTTTGACTGATATAAGAGGAATTGTAGTTTGTGCCCCGTTCTCACCAGGTGTAAGATGATGCGAATCACTTTCTAGAGCAAATACCGACTCGTCTATAAAAAGTTCCGACTTCCATTGATCTTTTGACCAGTGCACATGGTTCCTTGCCCAAGTTAGTTAAAGGTTCTTCCCTGTGTTGTGAAATAAGAGGCAGCTCGTATAAAGACCTCCACAGTGTAGCCTTAAACACACAATATCCACAGATACCAGTCTTCTTGGTGTTGAACAGAAGTCCAATCCTAGCTGTGTACGAATGGCTCGCTGATGCTTTCGGCGAGCACTGAACCGTAAATATCAGTAGTCGGTATAGCTGTGAAGCCATCCTGTGCTGTATCTCCGAGATTCTGATTTCTTTTATAAGAGTCGCCTTCACAGCCTGTGCACAACAGAACATCTCACGTTCAACCATCTGGAGACCCCTGCTTGCTTTTGACCAGACTTTAATCTGCCAATGGCTTTTTACGGAGATTCATCCAGTAAACCATTTCTCGTACTTATCTAGCGATATTGCTTTGATTTCAGATACAGATTCAACTGAAATACTCCCGCTCTCTCCACGTTCAAGTAATGAGCCAGTCTTCACCATTAAAGCAAAATAGACTGCCAAACATAATTGCTACAGGTTTTGATACGATGGGGATCAACTGAACGTGCAGCGCCACCTATGAATGCTGGGGGAGTTATCAGTGAATAGATGCCTATTGGAAAGTAAGAGCGCTTGATTCAATTCATAATGTATTGCAAAAATCACGCAGAAAGAATGTTCGCATACGACCCGAGAACTTTCTAAATCAAACTGCAATTAGCAAGTTCTTATATCCGAGAAAAACAAAACAAAACTATAAGCAGGAAAATACATGGTCATATCGGGGTCGGTCACAGAGCGGAGAAATAAAAAAATACTGGATAGGAAAATTTCGCGTCATACACACAAATCTTTAAGACATCTCAAAATCTTAAATATTTAGAAATAATATACCCGAACAAACACATAATCAAAGTAGTTTACCAGCTACAATGGCGGCTTTCAATATATGCCGGAAGTAGCATGCCCTATGGCAGTCTTTCTCCTCTAATGTCTTTGGCCCTCACAGCTGCTCACATTGATCAGGAACCTATTTTACATACACTATATTAATAAAAGTCACCGGACACTCCTCCAAAAGCAAATGAACGGCTCCCTTGCGTTGTTAAGAAGCGCGGTATAGCTGCGAACGGTATAAAAACAAGCCTGCAGCTGACCGCGATCACACCGCACTGTGAAGTTGAGCGAAAATGTCGCAGCGGGAGAGAACTGACTTTGAGAAAGGAAAAATTGTTAGGTGTTATGTTAGTGGATTGTCCATACGAGAAACCGATAGGCATTTAAACAAACCCAAGTCAACTGTTTTGGATGTACTGAATAAGTGGAAGACACATGGCGTGCCTGAAGCAGAAAAACGTACCGGCAGACCGAAGAAAATCAGTGATAGAGGACGTCGAAGCCTCAGGAGGGTCGTTACAGCTAATCGATGGAGTACTGCACAAGACCTCAGTGTACAGGTGAGTAAAAATTCTGGAACCTCGGTATATACACGTACCATTCGCAGAGAACTTCATTCCATGGGTTACCGTGGTCGCGCGGCTGCTCATAAGCCTTTCATCTCTACTCGGAATGCTACTCGTCGTTTAGCATGGTGTAAAGAACATCTATCGTTGACCGTTGATCAATGGAAATGGGTCCTATGAACTGATGAATCCACATACACGATTCATCAGTCTGATGGACGTGGGTGGGTCGGGCGGCAGCTAGGGGAACGCTATTTACCACAGTGTATTGTTCCTACGGTCAAGTTTGAAGCTGGCAGTGTACTCGTGTAGGGGTGTTTTTAGTGGTATGGTTCCGGCCCATGGGTTATCGTGGACAAACCTGTTAACCAGTACGTCTACTTCGATATTCTGGACAATTACGCTCTACCAACTTTGTGGCAATACCTTGGAACCGAACCTTGTTGGTACCAGCAGAATACTGCACCGAGCCATAAAGCAAGGACTGGTACGGCGTGGTTTGACGATAATTCCGTATCGTGTGTGGACTGGCCAGCACAGAGCCCTGATCTTAATCTAATAGAGCACCTATGGGATCAATTAGGGCGTCACATAAGAAGTTTGGAACCAAGGCATATTACTAAGCAACAGTTAGCGGCAGCATTATGTACTGAATGGAAGCGGATACATATCACTGTGCTCCAAACCTTTGTCGAAAGCATGTCTTGAAGGGTCAGTGCATGAATTAAGGCCAAAGGTGGAGCGATACCGTACTAATTTATGCCAATGCTATGTTGTTTTTCCCTTCTAGATGTCCGTTGACTTTTGTCAATATAATGTATATGGCTGTTGGTCATGATTTTTTTTTTTTTTTTTGAGGTTTAACGACCACCGTGAGCAACTCAATGGGCTATAAGCAGTCGCCCGTCCCTAATTTAGGGTCACTGGTTCCAGGGAAGGGAGAGAACCAGTGCCGTAAGACAAACACAACATCCATGCCTGACCGGGATTCGAACCCGGACCCCTTACGGACGAATGATCAGAGGCCATCGCCTTAGACCACTGCGCCACCGGGGCGGCGTTGGTCATGATCATTCGCTATTTTGATTCAATGTATTGTTTATGATATTATGATACTTACGATTTGTGTTCATATCTTTCGATGTGGTGTTAAGTTATTACACATTTTCTCTGTGTTTCTTGATTTCAGGAAACCGCGGAACGTGAACTGCTTGGTGATCCTGTACCTGCGTATGAGGCATGAGCGACGCGGTAGCGTTGCTCATACCTCATCCTCTTCGGGGGCAGAGCATAGCCCCAGTCGGACGACTGTTCAACCTACGCCTGTGATTAGTTGGCCACGAGAGGCCGGTTTTTTTTTTTTTTTGGATTGGAGGTTTAACGACCACCGTGAGCAACTCAATGGGCTATAAGCAGCCGCCTGTCCCTAATTTACGGTCCCTGGTTCCAGGGAAGAGAGAGAGAGAGAGAGCCAGTGTCGTAAGACAAGCACAACATTCATGCCTCACTGGGATTCGAACGCGGACCCTTTTCGGACGAATGATCAGAGGCCATCGCTTAGACTACTGCGTCACCGGGGCGGCAAGGCTGTTTTCAAGAACATATAAGAGACTGCGTTTATTTAGTGCGTGAAATAGGAAGTTAGCTATAGGCACGTGTTGAAGCTGCATCAGAAACGTAATAAGTTCTTGTACCAAAAAATCAGCAATGAGTCTGGAGCGAGATTTGATAAAAATGGTGTCTAAAAGAACAACGCTCCAAAGATCTTACGGTCGCTATAGGGTCACTTATAAGAAAACTGTTTAGAAAGATTGAACAGATTTTTGAGGGAAGAATTAACAGTTTATTATGTCCATCTTCATTCGAACATAACGAAAACACTCAGCGTATCTGGTGAAATTATAACTGGTTATAGGACTAAACTAAATGTCAATTGAAATGTATTTGTTCTATGTAAACTTGAAAAGAGCTGAATCACGAATAATACCGTATTTTTCGTCATATAATCCACGGATTATGTGTTAAGAAATTTACAAATTTAAGTTCTGCGGATTGTACACCGATGCGGGTGATGGCCGCATAAAAATAGCGTTTTTGAGGCAATCCTATTCGTATACATTCCTACATTCCGCGTCGTAATTGTCAGTTTGGAAAATTAGCAGAATTGCTTTAATAATATGGAGGTCCGGAAACAATTGGAAAGAAGTTTTTTTTTACGAGCATTCTGACAGCGAATACGACGCAACGAAGGCGATATTATTTGCTCTCAAGAACGATCACGTGATATGGGAAGCTCATGGTCACATGCGTTCGTTGGTGACGCAGGTGCAACTAAGGAATCCAACTATGGAACTGTCTGTCAAGCCTAAGTACCAAATAGCGGCAATGCTCAAAAAACTCGTTACTGCTCTTTATTCACTTGAAAGTAACAGAAGAGAATTTAAAGACAAAAATTTTGTTTTCAAATAGGAAAAGCCTGGTTGTTTTTTTTTTCGTTTATCTGGACTTCTTGGTCATCCATCCCGTAAGTCGCGACCTTTCTATACGAAATTTCAGGTACATTTCGCCAGCCCCCCACCCCGGCAAATTCAAAATTCAACAGTGCCATTCGTTTGTGCTACGTTTGTGCTGGTTTGTGCCGCAAACCGTGTCGTTTGTGCTAGCATAGTTATTGAGATATTCAAAATATAAATTGGGGGGGCTGGGGAAATGGTCAGCCCCCCACCCCGGCAAATTCAAAATTCAACAATGCCATTCGTTTGTGCTACGTTTGTGCTGGTTTGTGCCGCAAACCGTGTCGTTTGTGCTAGCATAGTTTTTGAGATATTCAAAATATAAATTGGGGGGGCTGGGGAAATGGTCAGCCCCCCATCTCGGCAAATTCAAAATTCAACAATGCCATTCGTTTGTGCTACGTTTGCGCTGGTTTGTGCCGCAAACCGTGTCGTTTGTGCTAGCATAGTTTTTGAGATATTCAAAATATAAATTGGGGGGGCTGGGGAATAGGTCAGCCCCCCACCCCGGCAAATTCAAAATTCAACAATGCCATTCGTTTGTGCTACGTTTGTGCTGGTTTGTGCCGCAAACCGTGTCGTTTGTGCTAGCATAATTTTTGAGATATTCAAAATATAAATTGGGGAGGCTGGGGAAATGGTCAGCCCCCCACCCCGGCAAATTCAAAATTCAACAATGCCATTTGTTTGTGCTACGTTTGTGCTGGTTTGTGCCGCAAACCGTGTCGTTTGTGCTAGCTTAGTTTTGGAGATATAAAGTACCTAAATTTCGTTGTCAACCATTTCCTCAGCCCCGCCCTCCTCCCACCCCTCTCGCAAATTCAAAATTTAGTATAGTCATTCGTTTGTGCTGGTTAGTGCCGGAAACCCTGTCGTTAGTGGTAGCTTAGCTTCCGAGTTATTAAATACCCAAATTTCAGTGTCGACCATTTCCCCAGCCTGTTTTGAATATAACATAAATTTGGCGGGTATGGGAATGCCCCCCCCCACCTACCATCCCACAAGTTCAAAATTCAACACAGCCATTCGTTTGTGCTGGTTTGTGCCACAAAACGTGCCGTTTGTGGTAGCTTAGTTTTCGAGATATTTCTGCGAACAAGCCTTTCTTTAATAACAAACAGATCATGATTCTACATTGAGCACGAAGTCATAAATGATGCACTGTGGATCAGTGGCATTAGATCATCTGGAGTGACTAAAGAATTTGATTCATAACAAAAGGAGGACATTTGTACGCATGACGCTGACAACATGATCCGAACCCTACTGTACCTACATTCAAAGAGTAAAGCATCCTACTGCCGTTATGATGTGGGGTTGCATCTCAGCTCATAGAGTGGGTAGACTGTGTAACATTGAAGGTAACATGAATGCTGCCCATTATATACAAGTACTGGAGAAAGTTTCCAAATAGTGATATCATCTTTCAGGACGACAACGTGCCCTGCCATCGGACACGAGTAGTGGACAGGTGGTTGGTTTCTAAATCTGCCGGGAGGTTGCAATGTCCTACACAATAGCAGAATCTTAATCCGATCGAAAACTTTGGATAAAACTGAAACAGGTGAGTATGAGAAATCCTACAAATTAAGTAAAGTTACTTGAAGCTATGATTTCATGTTGGTATCATCTAACATCAAAGGATGAACTTGAATACCTATTGAGTAGTATGCCCAGGAGATGTGTCTTAGCAATTAAAATCAAAGGCAACCCCAATAATTATTAGACAATTTTATGTATGTGTACATACAAACAATTGTCTTATAATAATTATGCATAATAATTATGGATACATTATGTATGTGCACATACAGAGAAGTATGTCTTGAAAGAGATTTAAGGTCAGGTGATGCGTAACATCACAGCCTCTCCTTGACAAATGTCAGCCCCGCCTTCTGGTGGTGCATCCTGTTCCCACTAAAGGGGCTTTGACGACCGCCAATAACGGTATAACTATACCATCGGGATTCGAGGAAATGCTATCACACATTCACCAACCCGCTTGGCCAGCGTGGTGAGTTATGGCCAAACCCCTCCAAAATGACTCCACAACTTAAATCTTGGCCCTCAGTCTCCTGCAGCTGGAATGTACCATGCCTAGGCAGTGGCCAGTGCGACATGAAGGCAGAGGGTGCTAATAATCTCCGGACGACCGGACTAGGCTGCCATCTGATGCTGACCTTGGCTACGTATAATGGACGCTCCCTATCTTCTGATTCAAGGCTTCTTGAATTGGAAGAGGAACTACAAAGGATCAAGTGGGACATCGTCGGGCTAAGTGAGGTAAGGAGAAAAGGAGAAGATCTCATTGAACTGAAAAGTGAACATCTCTTCTACTATCGTGGGACAGATACTGGCAGAACTAGTGGTGTTGGATTTATAATAAACAAGAAACTGAAGGATAAAGTTGTAGAAGTTGAAAGTTCCTCTGACAGAGCTGCACGACTCGTTATCCAACTCTCGAGAAGATACCAGGCTCAGATTATTCAAACTTATGCACCCACCACAAGTCATGCTGAAGAAGAAATTGAAGAATTTTATGAGGAAATTCGTCATCTAAATAATAAAGGTAAACAGCACTTGAAGATAATTATGGGAGATTTCAATGCAAAAATTGGGCAACTGCAACAGAATGAAACTTCAGTAGGTAAATTCGGTCACGGCAACAGAAATCAGCGTGGAAATACTCTCGTTGAGTTTGCAGAGGCAGAAGGGTTTTTCATCTTGAACTCCTTCTTCAAGAAAAAGCCACACAGGAAATGGAGATGCACCTTAACACTAAACTCGAACGTGGCAAGCTCATAAGACAAACAAAATGTATTGACATAACCAACCTTAAAAAACACGATAATACCTTCAAATTGGAACTGAAGAACAGATTCTCAGCTTTAGAAGGCCTAATATCGGAAGAAGTGGATATTTCTGAAGTTAACAGGAAAGTAACCAAAGCTCTTATGGAAACAGCAACAAAATTAGCTGGGTCTAAGAACAAATTGCATGTGAACAAATTATCAGGAAAAACCAAAATGTTGATGCAAAAAAGAAGAGAGATGAGGACAACTAAAGAAGATGTGACTTCCAAAGTGGAATATATAGAGCTATGCAAGACAGTACGAAAAAGTATCACTGAAGACGTAAGGAAATTCGACTGTGAAGTCGTGAGGAAAGCAATTGAAAACAACCAAAGCTTAAAGATAGCAAAGGGACATCTCAGTAAGGGAAGAAAACAGATTATGGCACTGAAAAAAGAAGATGGTTCTGTAACAAGAAATGGAAGCGAAATTTTGACAAGAGTGAAAGATTGCTACTCCAAATTATATGAAAGGGATGATACATGTACTCCAGACATCATGAAAGGTACCAGTACCAGAGTTCTTCCAGTCTTCCCGTGCAGAAGTTGCACATGCAATCAAAAACATGAAGCGGGGAAAAGCTCCAGGAGAAGATGGAATTACTGTAGACACCATACGAGAAGAAAGTGGAGAAATCGAAACAGTACTCACCCAAATTTACACTCGATGCCTTAATGAAGGGAAGATTTCTGAAGATTGGAACAACGCTACAATGATCCTGCTACATAAAAAAGGCGACATTTAAGATCTCAGGAACTACAGACCTATCAGCCTCCTATCAGTGGTTTATAAAATCTTCACTAAAGTTCTTTCACACCGTTTGAAGGTAACCCTGGACATGGCTCAACCGAGAGAACAAGCTGGATTCAGGAGTGGCTACAGCACAATAGATCATATCCACGTACTGAGAGAACTAATTGAAAGAGCGAGGGAATATGAACTTCCATTGTGCATGGCTTTTGTCGATTATGAAAAAGCCTTTAATTCGGTGAAACCATCAGCAGTTACAATGGCTCTGAAATGCATACATTAATATTATTAATAACATCTATGAAAATGCAAGTGAAAAGATTCGGCTGATTGAAAATACAACACACATAAAAATTGGAAAGGGAGTGAGAAAAGGTGACACCATATCTCCGAAGCTCTTTAATGCCGCACTGGAAAATGTCTTTCAATCACTGAACTGGGAAAACAAAGGGATAAAGATTAATGGAGATTATCTAACTTACCTTCGTTTTGCTGATGACGTAGTCATTTTTGCAACTACCCCATCAGAGCTGCAGAGTATGATCCAGGAACTTGCTGACAAGAGTAAAGAAGTGGGATTAAAAATGAACTTTCAGAAGACAAAAGTGACGTTCAATTCTTTTACAAAAAATGAAAATTTATCGATTGATGGAGAAAAGCTGGAGATAACAGACACGTACGTTTATCTTGGACAGCAGATATCAAGTGAAGGTCACATTGATGAAGATATTAATCGGCGTACAAAACTTGCCTGGAGAGCTTTTGGAAGAAACGGCATAATTTTTAAGAGCAGTATGCCATTATGTCTTAAAAGAAAAGCGTTTGATCAATACATCCTTCCAGTGCTTACGTATGGTGCAGAGACGTGGACCTTAACTGAAAGAGACATGCAAAGGCTGCAGAATACTCAAAGAAGCGTGGAGAGGTGCATGCTTGGTATAACCAGGAGAGATAAGAAGAGAAATTCGTGGATCCGAAAAATGACAAGAGTGGAAGACATCATGATCAGAGTTAAATCCCTGAAATGGCAATGGGCTGCACATATTGCCAGAAGGACAGATCATCGATGGACAGCCGAAATTTTAGATTGGATTCCAAGGGACAGGAAAAGACCCAGAAGAAGACCACATGGGAGATGGGTGGATGAAATTCGAAAGTATGCGGGAGTGACATGGAGGAGACTGGCACAAGACAGACCGTTGTGGAGGAAACTTGGGGAGACCTTCGTCCAGCAGTGAATTGATAATGGTTGTCAATGATGATGATGATGATGATGTCTTGAAACATATTTGACATTCATTGACTAAATGAACAAGTTTAACGAGTTCTATTTTTTTTTATTTCTCGTAACTTAAACAGTTTGTACTTAACCAGAAAAAAAAAGAAGTTTATGTTAGCTTTACAATTTCTTTCTGTCTCTTTTTTTTTTTTTTTTTTGGATTGGAGGTTTAACGACCACCGTGAGCAACTCAATGGGCTATAAGCAGTCGCCCGTCCCTAATTTAGGGTCACTGTTTCCAGGGAAGGGAGAGAGCCAGTGCCGCAAGACAAACACAACATCCATGTCTCACCGGGATTCGAACCCGTACCCCGTTCGGACGAATGATCAGAGGCCATCGCCTAGACCACTGCGCCACCGGGGCTGCTTTGCTGTCTTCTCATCCACTTCATGTACAACAATGCAGATATGTTAGATTTGTAAAACGTTTTGAATGCCTTACGAAATTGTTTTTAAAAGGATGTACAGCCGTCGGTGGAGCAGTGGTCTAAGCGATGGCCTCTGATCATTCGTCCGAAAGGGGTCCGGGTTTGAATCCCGTCAGGCATGGGTGTTGTGTTTGTCTTACGGCACTGGCTCTCTCCCTTCCCTCTGGAACCAGTTACCCTAAATTAGGGATGGAGAACTGCTTATAGCTTATTCAGTTGCTCACGGTGGTTGTTAAACCTTCAATCCAAAAAAAAAAAAAAAAAAAAAAAAAGGTGTTGCAGGAATTTTGCTCTAAGTTGTATGATCGTGACTTTCGTTTATATTGTTATGACTTGGCCCTCATTATTTTGAATATAATGGGCGTAGCTAATCAGGCCGATTAATTAGTTGATTAATTAGATCCCGGGAGCTGATTGGGTTTTTTGAACAAAGGAAAGAGAAGTCCCCCAAAGTGAAGCAGAGACCACCCAAGATGCTTTGTCATTGCTTGTTGGCTCCGAAGGCGACGAAAACAGTCGTAATTCAACCGATGGTGTCTGGTTCCTAGACTAACCAAAGGGTCGGGGACGTTCCTTCAAAGCAGCCTGCTGAGATAACGATTGACAAATTCAATGCATCCCCACATCATGTAGTAATGGTGTGAAAATTGGGCCCCTGATTAATTACTTAGCTTAGAGGGCGAAACAAAAATAATTCAGAAAAAAATTTGGATAAATTATGAAAATTGTCGTGGATAATTCAGAGAATAATTATGGGCATAATTAAGATTTA
The DNA here is from genome assembly GCA_039090855.1 of Macrothele yani. NCBI lineage: Eukaryota > Metazoa > Arthropoda > Arachnida > Araneae > Macrothelidae > Macrothele > Macrothele yani. The sequence continues at coordinate 48,887,736 of CM077013.1, read as the reverse complement.
AATGGGAAAGAGTTAAGAGTTAGTGAGTGGAAGCACAAAGAGGGGAAAAAAAGAGATAAGGTTAGAAGGGATTAGAAGTCGTTCACCCCCCCACCCCCTCCCTTGTTCTCAAACGCTCTTTGTGTACCACGCAGGTCCCGAGCGAGGGTTGACAATGATGGAAGGCCAGACGAACAGCAAGGAATTGCGGGCGAGAGATAAACAAACCCATAATTTGTCGCATACCATGAGACATAGGCTTCAGAATCTGACTGTTAGAACGGCAACTTACAATAATGGTGGGTGAAGAGGTCATCCGAGAAGAACAGTTTTAGCATAGAATCTGTCCTGAATGAGATTCCACTCAGCCAGTTGACATAAACCAGACGCGAAGGTTCTCAGAAACTTAAACCAAGCCCACACAAAGCAAGAGTTCCAATCGCATTCGAAATTTCGAACGATGAGGTCTTACCGGAGATACTCCCAGGGCTGTCAATTTGATTAAAAAGTTGCATGTCAATCCCGAAAATGTGAATATCTCTGGATTCAAACCAAACAGATGAAACTACTTCTGTGAGGTACATTTAATCGAAGAGTTGTTAGTCAGTCTTCGTAAAAGATTGTACAAAAATGCCGAAGGTGTCAGTAGTAGATACATCTCTACTACTTGAGTTGTTATTGAAATTTAGAGACAGCATTGTAGATTGTAATGGAGTTATTCAGCCTCCATCTAGTGATATTTGGGGGAAACTGTGCGGACTTTTAGATCACAAGTGCTCCAAAAAATATTTGTATACTATTGTGAAGTTAAATAGATTTGGAAGTTGGAATATTCTCGGGCTGACTGTGAAACAGTCTGTTGCTGAAGAAATAGCTCCTACGAATGACCCTGCTGAAGAAATAGCTCCTACGAATGACTCTGCTGAAGGGGAATCGGAATATTCTTCAAACGATGAAGAAGCCCCTCTCGGAAACAACAGTTTATATGAAAGTTTGCAATTTACCATAACCCTTACCCCAGAAGAGTGGCATATTATATGTCCGAAGGAAGTTGTCTACAAGTGCCAGGATAGATCTTATCCTGCAAGAACATCACGTGCTTACCAAATACTTAGCCCAAATGTATGGTCACACATCGTAAACGATCATTTTTCCGAAAAAACGCTCGCGCCTTGTACTTTGTCTTTTAAACGAGCTAAAGTATTTAAGGACTCGGATAATTTTGTTAAAATATCGGGTGAATGTGTGGAATGTAAGTCAAAATTAACTGGTAGCATGGAAGCAGCCCCATCTGAAGTATCGGGTGCTGTATTTCATTGTACCTATCAAGGACATTTTAAGAGCTGTCGGTCGGTCCGCCGACGAAGAATTTCTGGCCCAATCAGAAGTTTAATCTCCCGCACGTTAATAGAAAAAAATGTTTCTCCTGATTTATTTCGGAGAATGGAAGCACAAAAATGTATGACGTTTGGTGACTTGGAGCCAAAAAGTTTACCGTCTGCAAACGCACTTCGAATTATGAAGTGTAAGGAAATAAAAAAGGAAGAGAACAGGAAAATCCTATTTTAAGCATAAGCGAAATGAAGTACAACATTGAATATCAAGCAGTTGTAAAGGCCATTGGACAAGATCCATTTTTTGTTTACTATTGGATGCCGTCGCAACTTCACGTATACCGCTCATTCTGCTGTGATGCTAAAGGCTCTAAAATTTCCTTAGATGCTACTGGTGGCATTATAAGACGTTTAGCCAGACCCTACGGAAACAAATCGGCTCAAATATTTCTTTACGAAATTACAGTTAATGACATAACAAGTGGAATGCAATATTCTGTGTGCAATATGATCTCGGAGAAGCATGACAGCAATAGCATTTATCATTGGCTTGCTGAATGGAAGAAAGACGGTGCTCCTTCGCCAAAGGAAGTTGTAAGTGACCATTCAGTGGTACTTCTTTCGGCAATTGTAAGAGCCTTCACACAGTTCTCAAGTTTGTGGGATTATTTGCGTGCTTGCTCGTCCCTTCTTTTAGGACATGGAAAAGTCCCCATTCCAAACTCCTTCATTCGCTGTGATGTGGCTCACACAATTAAACTCATTGCATCCTGGAAAGTTTTATTCGGGCAGAACAATCGAACGCGTCAGCTATACGTTCGCAGCCTCGCACAAATAGTGCAGTCAACAGATATGACAGATGTCAAAGATTTATTCCGTGCAATATTCACTGTCGCTCTAAGCGAAACGGAAGGAACAGATGTTCACACTGGAGATGTAACTTCCTGTGAAATTGAAAAGAGTAAACTGAAACGCCGAATAGCGACAGGTCACTCTGAAACTGACGAATATGCAAGTGATAACAGGAATACAAGACGTTATGAAGAAAATGAATCTTTTGAACTAGGAACACATAATGAATTTTATACGTGGATTCAAAATTTAGTTGAAGAAGTGAAAAAAGAAATTGCTATTCAAGAAGGGGACTATGATAACTTGCAATACTTGCCCGACATAGTCGATTACTGCTCGCGATTAGCAAAAACCTTGCCGCTTTGGTCTGCTGTTATGGTACCGATATTCTGCTACGGGAAAACTACAGCAAGCAGTGCTCCAGCGGAAAGTAGTTTCAATGATCTGAAACACCGAGTGCTTTGTGGAAAAAAGATCCCATTGAGAGCCGACGATTTTCTAAAGTTGCATATAAAATCCTTAGAGGGCACCATGAATTTGGTTGCATCCGAAAAAAGAAAGCAAATTTTACCTAGCGCTGAAGCAGACATTACCGCTTCTGCTGAAAATGATGAAGTATCTCAACAGTATAGTGCAATAAGGCAGCATGATGATGCGATGCCAAATACCTCAGTTTCCAGTGAGACTCATATTTCAACGAAGTGCATCGCTTGTTCAAGAGGAGACTTCCCGAGTGGTGCACATACGTGTGTAGTATGCCACATTCCTGTCCACATCATTTTTGACTGCTCCCTTCCTATTTCTGATAGCTCCAAAGAAGGTTATGGAGAAAAGCGCATATGTTTTAAGTGTGCCGCCAAAGACAAAGAAAGAAGACACAGCCTGGAATTTAATGCTCAAGAGAACTGGAGAGGCCTTGCTTTGTCTCTTAAAAAAAGGGCGAGACATTCCTATCTAGAGCCACAGTCTGAGGTTTTGAAATGGGATTTTTCTAGAAAATTAAATGCAAAACCTTTAGCGATCTTAAAAAATGGAAATAGAAATCTAGATTTGAAAGCAATCAAAGCTGGGAGCGCACGTTTCATATTATCAAATACATGCGCTTTTGATTCTTTCGTGCAGGTTTTGGCTTGTGCAATGTGTGACAGCGCACAATACGAAACATTTCTCAAATCAATGACTGATTGCGAATTATTAGAAATTGTAAAAAATATAGTCACTTCTCGAATTACTTCGAAAACGTATCAGAAACGAGCTTCATTGCTCTTGGAGTTCTGTGAGGTCGTTGATCTACCTAGTGGCGTAAAAGAGATTTCTGCTGAATGCACAGCGACAAAAATAGTCGAAAACCTATTTCGACTGCATCCATCTGTAATAGAAAACACAAATTGTTCAGAAGAGAAGTGCTCTTCAAACAAGCAATTTAATAGGACAGTGGTATTGTTTGCAATAAAAGGTGCCTCGTGTTTGAGTTGTATGGAAGACGATTTAGTCAAAAACTTCGGCAACACGGAGCGGATATGTGATCAGAAAAATCCTGAAGGATCTTTGTGTCCAGGAATCCAGAGGAGGAACTGCAAAATTTCTAACAATCACATTATCGTAGAGCTGCTAAACGTTCCATTGGAAGGGAATGTGAAAGTGACTTAATTATACCTCTATTAGAAATTCCACGAACACTCTGTTTGGATCAGAGAACATTTTACCTCAGGAGTGCAATAGCATTTTCTGGAGGCCATAAAACGAAAAATGTCGTAGGACATTATGTGGCTGTGTGCTATAGGGCAGACGGCTACTGGGAAATATACAATGATCTGGTAGACAAGAAAGTAAGTTGCTCTGGAAATGCGAAAATGAAATGCCAGCTGCTAATATATACGATTTAACACTATATTATATCTATTGTATATGTACTTAAAAGCACAAAAATTAACTTACCAAAACACATTTTTGAAGATGACAATCCGATTTTTGATGTAAATGTGACAAGGATAGTAAGTCAGATAATATCCGAAAACTTGAAATTTCATCGTCCTAGAGCGGGACTTGAAACCGCGTCTCCCAGATAGCACTCGGGTGTGCTAACCACTACACCACATAGAACGACCAAGTTTCAAGTTTCCGATTAATTTGAGTCTTGTCACATATACACCAAAAATTGGAATGTCATCTTCAAAAATTTGTATTATGTGGTGTAATCCCGTATTTATTTCATGATTTATCTGCTCCTCCTGGCAATCACGGGATATTATTCTTAACCTCCAGATTCGCTAAACATGAATGCCGGTTGCTTCGACTGGCGAATCCTGTGATAGTTATATTCAAATTAATCGGAAACTTGAGACTTGATCGTTCTGGGTGTTATAGTGGTTAGCATACCCGGGCGCTATCGGGAAGACGCAGATTCGAGTACCGCTCCATGACGATGAAATTTTCAAGTTTTCAGATATTATCTGACTTACCATCCTTGTCACATTTACATCAAAAATCGGATTGTCATCTTCAAAAATTTGTATTATATATTGTAATCCCGTATTTCTTTCATGATTTACCAAAACAAATTAACTTTTCTGTAAAATTCTGTTTGATGAGTTTGTTGAATATATTTATTAAACAGTAATACTTTCTGGAGAACAATCTCTTATCCTCAGCTGTTCAAATGATCATACTCCGGATTCTTCCGAAAGTATTACTGTTGTAAAAATTTAAAAAAAAAATCATGAAACATAGTTTTACAGAAAAAATATTTAATTTTCTGGTAGGTTTATTTTTGTGTTTTAAGTATCATTTCATGAATATATCATCATCGTCATCATTGTCAACCATTATCAATCCACTGCTGGACGAAGGTCTCCCCAAGTTTCCTCCACAACGGTCTGTCTTGTGCTAGTCTCCTCCATGTCACTCCCGCATATTTTCGAATTTCATCCACCCATCTCCCATGTGGTCTTCTTCTGGGTCTTTTCCTGTCCCTTGGAATCCAATCTAAAATTTCGGCTGTCCATCGATGGTCTGTCCTTCTGGCAGTATGTCCAGCCCATTTCCATTTCAGGGATTTTACTCTGATCATGATGTCTTCCACTCTCGTCATTTTTCGGATCCACGAGTTCCTCTTCTTATCTCTCCTGGTTATATCCAGCATGCACCTCTCCATGCTGCTTTGAGTTGTCTGCAGCCTTTGTATGTCTTTTTCAGTTAAGGTCCACGTCTCTGCACCATACGTAAGCACTGAAAGGATGCATTGATCAAACACTTTTCTTTTAAAACATAATGGCGTATTGCTCTTGAAAATTATGCTGTTTCTTCCAAAAGCTCTCCAGGCAAGTTTTGTACGCTGATTAATTTCTTCATCAATGTAACTCTCACTTGATATCTGCTGTCCAAGATAAACGTACGTGTCTGTTATCTCCAGCTTTTCCCCATCAATCGATAAATCTTCATTTCTTGTAAAAGCATTGAACATCACTTTTGTCTTCTGAAAGTTCATTTTTAATCATGAAAGAAATACGGGATTACGCCATATAATACAAATTTTGAAGATGACAATCTGATTCGCGAAATATGAATGCCGGTTGCTTCGACTAGCGAATCCTGTGATGGAGAAATTCAAATTGATCGGAAGCTTGAAACTTGGTCGTTCTGGGTTGTGTAGTGGTTAGCATACCCGGGCGTTTTCTGGGAGACGCGGGTTCGAGTCCCGCTCCAGGACGATGAAGATTTTCAAGTTTTCGGATATTATCTGACTTACCATCCTTGTCACATTTGCGCCAAAAATCGGATTGTCATCTTCAAAATTTGTACTTCATTTTTAATCCCACTTCTTTACTCTCGTCAGCAAGTTCCTGGATCATACTCTGCAGCTCTGATGGGGTAGTTGCAAAAATGACTATGTCATCAGCAAAACGAAGGTGTTTTAGATAATCTCCAATAATCTTTATCCCTTTGTTTTCCCAGTTCAGTGATTGAAAGACATTTTCGAATGCGGCATTAAAGAGCTTCGGAGATATGGTGTCACCTTATCTCACTCCCTTTCCAATTTTTATGTGTGTTGTATTTTCAAACAGCCGAATCTTTTCACTTGCATTTTCATAGATGTTATTAATAATATTAATGTATGCATCTTCAATACCGCAGGATTTCAGAGCCATTGTAACTGCTGATGGTTTCTCCGAATCAAAGGCTTTTTCATAATCGATAAAAGCCATGCGCAATGGAAGTTCATGAATATATATATATACATATATATTCTATATTTCTATTTTTGGATGTGCAATTTTGCTACAATTCCGTTGGCGTGTAACGTTGAACAACGAACGCGGAAGATAACTACCAGCTACCAGAAGAAAGAAGTACGCAATATTGGTATCGAAACAAAAGTACCAGTAGTGTGGTTTGGCCTATATATGTTATTGTTTCTGGTACGCGTATGTACAATATCCACAGTTAATTCATTTGTCTAGATATGTATTGTTTATGTTCTAAATAATGACTTGAATGATGCTAAGCAATGGGCATCATATAAGCCATGGTATATACACATGTGTAGATGGTAAATTACTAATTACTGGCTTGCTTCAAATGTGGGAAAATTTATGATGGCAGGAACGTGAACACACTGGTTTAAATATTAATAACAGTGTATCACAATTACAGAAAGTTTTCGTAATGATGATTATTTGTTTTAGCTTTCTTTAATGCAGAAATTATGGTTATAGTATTTTCATATTTATATTTTATTTTAACTGGTGAAGACATAACAGCTATATTTAGGTAATGTATATAAGAATCATGTCCTGTGTAGGCAAATGTATGCTCACTTGGAATTTGTGGGTTTGCTCTTGTGTGTGATGATATATATATTATAATATTTCTTCTATGTATAAATTATGCAACCCTGATAGCAAATCTTAAAATGGCAACACTGTTTATGTATAGATTGATGAAAGTCAGATGATGTTTTGTCAGATGACTTACCTCTTAGTATTGTATATTCATTACATTTAATTAATTTAGTGGCTGTAAGCTACTCAAAAGGCTCAAGAGGGTGTTATGTATGTGAGAATAATAATTTTGGTATTTCAGACTTTTTTAGCAGAATTGATTTGGTGTCTATTTGTTTCAATTGTTGAACTAGTACAGAATGATACCAGTTTCTTTCGTGCTGATGAAGTATGAAATTAAAATTTGCTGTCTTTAGCACGATATATTAAAAAAATTTACCAAACCGTATACAAATTTTACATTTTATTCACGATCCAAAACCGTTCAATGAAAGTGACAAGTACTTTCGAAGCCACAACAGCTTTATCCTCAGGCAGACTATGACACGGTGCAAGAAACAAACCAGTCAATTTGTACTGTAATACGAGGCGCATCTGTTCATGAGTTTGATTGAATACGAGGCACATCTGTTCGTGAGATGCGCTTCGTATTACAGTACAAATTGACTGGTTTGTTTCTTGTACCGTGTCATAGTCGGCCTGAGGATGAAGCCATTGTGGCTTCGAAAGTACTTGTCACTTTCATTGAACGGTTTTGGATCGTGAATAAATGTAAAATTTGTTTACGGTTTGGTAAATTGTTTTAATATATCGTGCTAAAGACAGCAACTTTTAATTTCATAGTACAGAATGTTGTACAATTTTATATCTTCACATGTGGTACTGAAAAAGATTTGTTTCTTAATACTGATTTATATGAAATGTGTGAAACATTAAGAGAGAAAAATTATTATATTGGATCAAATATTAACATGTCAATATATATACGTATGTTCTCGCTGGTGAGTTTCCAGCTGGCTGAACCACAGATGGTGGCCGGCACTGTTTGCCACCATTTTTATGATGTTGAATGAATCGGTGTGGAATTGTTCCTCTATATAGTTTACCCTTTTTCTTCTCTCTAAGTCTCTTCCACATTTATCCGTCTTGGGTCAGCCTCCATGTCACTCCGGTCATTCATCCACCCATCTTCCATATGGATTTCTGTCTTTTAACGTCCAGTCTAATAATTCAGTTGCCTATCGGTGGTCAGTTTTGTAATATATGTACGTATGTGTAATATATACGGTATTTACCAAATTTCATTAGAGAGATCTGAATAAATGGTATTTGGTAAGGAATATCTGAATTGCAGTTCTAGGTTAGAAATATTTCACTACTTTCTTGAAAAAGTGGAGTTGCTTTGTGTACAAAGGAGAAAAGTTTTTTTGTTTCTTTCTTAAGGAGACTGCAAAAGTGTCCACGAGTTAATGCTGTTAATGCTGTTTTTGAAAGATCTCCTGACACATCGAGTTTGTATTCACCCACTTTTGTGCTGATGTTTTGGTATGTGCCTGCGGTGTATCCTACTGCCCCATTACTCAAAATTTGCTGCTTAAAAACTTTTAATAATTTTGCCAGAATTATTTGCAATAGTGAATCATCCTTCGAACAAAATGTGCTGAAATGAAGAAAACTGCTGAAATCCATCAGTTCCCATCATCTACAATAAACAAAATTATCCAGGATTTCCATATTAAAACCTGACAACTCTTACACCAACACTTACATAGAAACCCAATTCATTGGTTCAGTCTCTTAACATGGTTCCTTTTCTTATAAGATTTTTAAACTCTTCAGAACTATGGGCTACACCCTCACTGTCAGACCTAACTTTCCTATAATAAAGTGTCCGCTAAAAGACAAAGATCTTGTCCTACCCCTGGACACCCATAAAGTTTATGCCATACCTATTTCATCCTCCTTAGGATTCTCGGTATACCTTGGGAGCTTTCACTGAAGCATAGCCGCCCGGGTGGCGCAGCGATTGGCTTCTGACGGTTCGCCCGTTACGGGTCCAGATTCGAATCCCGGTGAGACATGGATGTCGTGTTTGTCATACGGTACTGTCGCTTTCTTTTTTCTGGAGTCAGTGTCCCAAAATTGGGAACGGGCGACTGCTTTATAGCCCAATGAGTTGCTCACGGTATTCGTAAAAGCTACTAGGAAAGAAGAACTACCGAAGCATCAACACTAACAGGCTGTGCCAAATGGTCTTCCAAGCACAGCATTATATCAGCACTAACCCTTGAAAGCAGTCAGTTTCATGTCAATGTTGAATCTCAGAACAGTTGATTAGATAGAGAAGGTATACAGAGAAAATGTGTGGCCTTGAAGAAGTTACCCTTTATTTCGTGAATTTAGAAACTCATATTTGGCATCACATTACCATGGTTCGTAATTTGGTGTCTTGGCTATATCTTTTTGGTCAAGATACCAAACTACATAGTTTCATAAGCATTAAAATTAATAAGAATGAAAAAAATGAGCATTCCAAATTTTCACAGAAAATTTGGAATTATATTTTATACAAACCATTGAATTTATGTTTTTATACTACCCATTTTCTGCTGAGAACATATTATGTGAATACAGTTAGATGCACTGTAAATAAAATTCTATTAATTAAAAGCGATTTGTTTCTTTTTCATGTCATTTCCAATGTATGCCTTTTGCGTTGTAATTGAAAATATTGTACAAATCGTTGCACATTGCAGTTTGAAAGTAGATGTTTATTTATACATATCTTTTGTTTGGTACAATCACCCAAACTGTAAAAATATTTTTGAAATTGAATATGATTTTCTTACTTTTCATGTAATTTGCAACGTATGTCATTTGTGTTACAAGTAAAAATATCATATAAATTACCACACTTACAGTGTTGTGATGAAATCTGTTTTTTTATCTCACTATTAAATTTTGATTTCTTGATATTAAAGTTTAACTCAAATTATAATAAAACAGATTGAGCATTTAAATTTTCTTACGTTTTGTATTTTTTGTATTATGTTTTCTGCTAAGAATAAGAAATTTAAGTTCATTTTAAATATATGTGTTATTTGATATTGACAGCCAGACTGTAAATGAAATTTAAATAGTTAAATACAATTTCCATATTTTTCATCACATTTGCAAAGTATGCCGTTTGCGTCGTAACAAAATTTATAGAAAAAATATCACATTTCAGTGTTGCGATGGAATGTGTGATTTTAATCTCTTATTTTCACATTCAAAAGTTTAATGTTCTCAATGAAGTTTTGTTCCGTACGTTTTTAGTACGTTTTTGAGCATTTGAATTTTCTTTATGTATTAAAGTGCCATTCCTTAATACTGTATCAAAATATGCAGTTGCAGTGCTATGATTTATAGAACGAGTAAAAAGACATATTACCGTTGCTTAGGACACGATATATAGTCACTGAAAATAATGTACAGCGCAACTGGAACCCATCCCTTATTATTAAAGCAAACTGAGCATTTCAACTTCTCCAAAATGTTTTGTGTTTTTATAGTGTTACATTTTCCGCTGACGAGGAGAACATTGAAGTTTCTTTTAAGTAATAGTGTTGTTTGGTACAGTCGTCTACATTGAAAATAAAACTTTAATAGTTCAATACAAATTTCTTTTTTTATCTTTTCGTGTAATTCGCAATGCATGTCTTTTGTGTTGGCGTTTAAAATGTCATATAAATCATCACAATTTGTAGGGTTGTGCAGAAATCTGGGTGTTCTATATCTCACTATCACATCGAAAGTTTGATGTCTTGATATTAAAGTGTCATTCCTTTTGTATTAAAAGAAAATTGAGCATTAGAATTTTGTCCTAATGTTTTGTATTTGTGAGACAGATATTTTTATTTCCACCAAAAAAGCATTTCTCTTTTCAAAGAGCAGCTTCCATCAATTTTGGTCCATACTGAAAACAATGCGATGCCTGACACAAGTGGAGGACTGATCCAGAGCAACACAAAATCTTAGGATACTAAGTAATTCATAATATCGATTTAAGCTACTGCAAGCAGGGACGAGCAAAGTTCCGGGGCCGGCAGGACCCCCAATCCAATTTTATGGTTGAAAAATTAATATCAATCACATGAGCAAAGTTAAGAAAACGTCTTGCTGTGAAAAATCGTACTGCTACGTGTGGCACGTTTATTTTCTTAGTAAAAATAATTCACTATATAATACATTGGAAAACAACTTGAAATCAGAATAATTTTTGTTTTGTTCAGTAACGGATACCGCGAGCAAAGACTAACATTTTTCTTTTTCTAATTTCTTTTACAATTTTGAAAATTTCAGCATTCATGATATGCATCGCCAGCACTATGACAACGGGCCAATATGAAGGGAAAACACGATGGACTTCAAAATACATAATATTTTGATCTAAAACTCTTGTACATTTTATGTACTTTGAGCGGCTGATACTTTAAATGTGGTCGTAAATAACGACGAAAAATATCCCTAGAAATTGTGAACATTTTCAGAATTGTTCAAGAAATATATGCTTTTTCTGAATTACGTTGGCAAATTTTAACGAAGCGTTCAACCGTGCTGTGAAACAAGGTGAGAAAACATTATCGATGCAATAAGAGTAAGGGAGATCAGTGGCGTGCCGGGGGTGTTAACCCACCACCAAATTTTGGAACCTTTCGATATTTCAAAAACGCGATTTTAAAAGGCAAAGTTTTGTTAGTATTTCAGATTGTTTTTATGTCTCATGGAATCAACTGAAGGTGTTTTCTCCACGAAGACAAGGAAACTGCAAGGAGCCAAAGACTAGAATGTCCCATTGCAATGAAAAACCAATGCATGGGTAAACAAAGTTTCTGTGGCGACGAGACATTGCCACATTTAAGTTCTTTGACTTATTCCAGATTACTCTAAAGCACGCTGAAAAGCAAGGAGTTTTGATACAAATAATAACAATCACATCAAAGCAAAACCTACGCTATAACATAAACACAGAAACCCCAGAAGACTATTACAGGATTTTAATTTATGTACCATTTTTAGACATGTTAATTGGTGCTTTTGAAAATAGATTTCTCGCACACAAATCGGTCTTATCAGGATTCTAGTCACTTTTCCCAACTTGTTTTCTGCATAGATAAATTGCACAATATAAGTGGCCAACCATTATGTGGTGATAAGAATATTATTAATTTCCAGCAATATTTATTTGAATATTTTTGCTGGGATGTTGGATACATTTCAAAAATGCACTCATAACGCATTTAGTTGTATGAAAAAAAAATTTCGTAACCTCCCAGAAAAAAACTTATGGGGACGCCACTAAGAAGGACTGGGGTACAATTTAGATGTAATCCACGATGTATTATTTTTGAGATTTAACGAATCTTTTAGAGACCATGATACATGAAATTTAACAAATCGGCCTTAGAAAAAATAATTAAAAACAAGAAAACGTACACGTTTATTTGTTCCAGAAAGATTTGGTACACTCTTTTATCAAAATTAATGTTATTAGCAAATTAATGCTCAATTGTGTTGCAGTTATACCAACCATAACAGAAATATTAAAACAAGTAAATGGCTGTTTAAAAGAATGTAGAGCATGTAGGGGTTTTAAAGGCATGTTTGCTGAAGATAAAACAATTGCAGAGGAAATAGACTGCGAAACAGAATTTCCAACTGTTGTGTTGGTTAGACCACGTAAGAAAAAAAAGCAATTTTTTGGTAACAAAATACGAATGAGATATTGATCTGTCAAAGAGAAACAAACAAATAGAAAACTGTCATATTTGTGATACAACGATAAGAACGGTTCGAACACCTGAACACGCATAACGAGACTTTTCAATTTTTTAAATGACCTTTATTCTTCACTGACACTAAGCAGTGATATGAAAATAAAATATCATACGGACTTACAAATAAAATTGTAAGGTTTTGCAAAAAAAGAATATAATTGCTCAAGAATTTCAGATAGTGTGACTAAATTGTAAAACTCTTTGGACTTACGTTAAGCATCGCATGAACCCATAAAGTGCTTTAGAATACATATTTTCAAATGACTGATTAATGTTTTCCAAACAATTAAGTAGCTTTAATAATATTTTGTTGCCTATAGCAAAATATGTTGGGAGGAGGGAAAGGGGAGCATACGTGTCTCATGTTAAATTAAACGAAATTCTTTTTCGATTTGTGGATTCTTACGCTGCCTAAAAATAAATATCTTTATTTTTCTTACTGTTAAGCTTGAAATACAAAAGATCTTCAAAATTTCAATGCCTCCTTTTCCATTCCATGGAATTAACAGCAGTAATAAGGTGCACAAAACCCTGTTTTTAAAGTTTTACTGTCTGTAACACTGGATTACGAGAAAAGATCGTTATCCAAGCTTAAAATCATAAAACGTTACTTTCGATTACATATGAAACAGGAACGGCTTCCGAATATAGGTATCGTTAGTATTGAAAACAAAATTGCTGCATACTTAGACAATGTGGACATAGCTAAAAAGTTTGTAACAGGGGGAAAAAAGCTACAAAAGTTAATTTTAGCTGAAACTACGCATGTTTGAGTGCATTCTTGAAGCTTCAGCTTTAGTTTATAGGAAAAAATATTTTTATTTAATACGAAAACCACTTATTTCGAATATTGCTTTTAGTTTTATACAATTTATTTGTATATATGAGAGAGTCTTTAACTTTTCGAACCCTATATGAGATTTTTGGTTCGAATAGTTAGAGATGCCGTCATGTTCACTGTTATATATTATGACGAAGTAATTTTATCCAACATCTTTGTCCACGCCGACATCGAATTCGGGTCCCCTCACACCGGAGTACGTCGCTCTCCCAACTGAGCTTGCGGACATATGCTCTCACTGCTACCAGCATTTATCTCATGTGCGTCCTGCGGTGCAGGCACGTCACAATATACACAGTCGAGTCGCATTATTGTGACCACCTACTACTGTTGACGCAAACAGCGCGTAGCCAGTGAAAGAAGACACGTGTCGTGAGCTGGTTTGGATTGTATATAAGGTGTGCTGTAAGCATTCTGAAAATATATAACCTATTGCTGTCATGGATAAAAGGAGCGATTTATCACATTTGCAAAATGGGATGATTATCGGCATTTCGGCCAAGCATGGCAATATTTCTGAAAAAGCGCAGTTTGTGAACTGTTCGCGTGCTGCTATGGTTAAAGTGTATCGCGATCGGAGACAGCACCATTGCGAATAAACGAAGTGGAAACTGCAGAGCGCCACGTGTCATTGGTGTGAGAGGTGAACGTAGGCTTCGAAGGTGAGTGAGGGCCGATCGACAAGCTACAGTGGAGCAACTCACTAGCCGAATGAACCAGGGGGCTACCGGAAGTGGGTCTAAAACTACAGTTCAGCGAACCCTGCTGCGTTTGGGGCTCCGATGTAGACGTATAGTCACTGCAGTTATGCTAACGAAGATCCATCGGCAGAAAAGGCTTACATTTGCACGGCAGTATCGGAATTGGACCTCTTCTGATTGGCAAAGGATTGCCTTCTCCGATGAGCCACGTTTCCTCCTACATCGAACGAATGGATGTTGGCATATAAGGCCGGAAACATTGGAGAACAAACACTCTTCAACCTCTGCTGGAAGAACCCAAGCTGGTGGGTGCAGCGTTATGGTCTGGGGAATGTTTTCCTGGCATTATCTGGATCCATTCATACTTTTGGAAGGCATCATCTATTCATACTACCGAATTCGTTATGAATCCGTACTTGCAGACCACGTGCACCCATACATGCTGATTGTCTTCCCTGAGGCAGATGGGATCTTCCCGAACGACAATGCGACGTGTCACGAAGCTAGAAATGTCCGCGAGTGGTTGAAAGACAAAGCACTTCCCTAGGCCCCTAATTTCCCAGACTTAAACCCAATTGAGTATCTGTGAGACTACCTCGATCGTGTTGTTCGCTCTATGGATCCTCCCCCACGCACCCTCCATTAGCTGTCGGATGCACTGCAGTCAGCATGGCTCCACATACCAGTGAACACCTTTTTTTTTCTTTTTTAATTGAAGGTTTAACGACCACCGTGAGCAACTCAATGGGCTATAAGCAGTCGCCCGTCCCTAACTTAGGGTCACTGGTTCCAGAGAATGGAGACAGTCAGTGCCGTTAGACAAACACAACATCCATGCCTCACGGGATTTTAACCCGGACCCATCAGGGACGAATGATTATAAGCCAGCGCTTAGACCACTGCGCTACCGTGGCGGCTGTTTTACAGTTGTCACAAACAGTATTTTTTTTTCGTCGACCAACGTGAGCAACCCAATGGAGCAGTTGTGTGTTCCTAATTTAGGGCAGCCGCCCCGGTGGCGCAGTGGTCTAAGGCGATGGCCTCTGATCATTCGTCCAAAAGGGGTCCGGGTTCGAATCCCGGTGAGGCATGGATGTTGTGTTTGTCTTACGGCACTGGCTCTCTCCCTTCCCTGGAACCAGTGACCCTAAATTAGGGACGGGCGACTGCTTATAGCCCACTGAGTTGCTCACGGTGGTCGTTAAACCTCCAATAAAAAAAATTAGGGCAACGTTTTCCAGGTAAGAGAGAGAACCACTGTTGTAAGACAAACACAGCTTTCATGCTTCACCATGATTCGAACCCCCGCATGTCTTAGGCAAAAGATCCCAAGCCAATGCATAGACCACTGCACCACTGGGGCGGTGAAGTTGTTTCTACTTATGCTAATGTTTTTTTGTTACTATGAGCAGAATAGTAGGGCTTCTAGCAACTGGATTCCGTACTGATAGTTTGTTTAGTAAATAAAAAAAAATCGCCATAACCGTCTTCATGCGAATATTTCTGTTTGATCAATGATAGCAAAGTAATGTATCATGCAGTCAGGGCCGCGCGAAGGGCATTTGCCGTCCGAGTGCAAGCCCAGATTTGGCGCCCCTTGTACGAGATATTTTTTTAATTTTTAGCGAGTCTTTTGTCGAACAGATCGTGCTTACGTTATCGGTTTGTCCGTCCGTCCGTCTGTTGACACCATATCTCTTCAACTACTAATCAGATTTCAAAAATTATTTTTGCATTGGGAAGCCTGAAATGTGCGAATGATGATTCTTCATTTCGTTTTCTCATATGATACACAGTTTAGCCGCTAGAGGGCGTAAACGCAGATGATGCCGAATTCGAAATACATTTTATTCAATATATTTGCTTCTAAACATCCGATTGAAAAATTTCTTTTATCTTTCGATTCCATTTATGTCTAGTACTATTTTAGGTATAGTCATTTTTTCAAGTTGTTTATAGATTTACAAAGGAAGGCGTAAAGGTAAATTGCATTTTTTCCGATATCTTTGCTCCTGAAATTTGGATTTGAAAAATTCTTTCTGCAGCGGGTATGATAGAACATCGTTTGCATATATTTAAGATTTTTTTTTTTTTTTTTGATTGAAAGTTTAACGACCACCGTGAGCAACTCAATGGGCTATAAGTAGTCGCCCGTCCCTAATTTAAGGCCACTGTTTCCAGGGAAGGGAGAGATCCAGTGCCGTAAGACAAACACAACATCCATTCCTGACGGAATTCAAACCCTGACCTCTTTCGGACGAATGATCAGAAGCCATCGCTTAGACCACTGCGCCCCACCGACGGCTGTACATCATTTTAAAAATAATTTCGTAAGGAATTCAAAACGTTTTACAGATCTAACATATCTGCATTGTTGCACATGAAGTGGATGAGAAGACAGAAAGAAATTGTAAAACTAACATAAACTTCTTTTTTTTTTTCTGGTTAAGTACAAACTGTTTAAGTTACGAGAAATAAAAAAAAATTGAACTCGTTAAACTTGTTCATTTAGTCAGTGAATGTCAAATATGTTTCAAGACATACTTCTCTGTATGTACACATACGTAATGTATCCATAATTTTTATGCATAATTATTATAAGTCAATTGTTTGTATGTACACATACATAAAATTGTCTAATAATTATTAGGGTTGCCTTTGTTTTTAATTGCTAAGACACATCTCCTGGGCATACTACTCAAAAGGTGTTCAAGTTCATCTTTGATGTTAGATGATACCAACATGAAATCATAGCTTCAAGTAACTTTACTTAATTTGTAGGATTTCTCGCACTCACCTGTTTCAGTTTCATCCAAAATATTCGATCGGATTAAGATTCGGCTATTGTGTAGGACATTGCCACCTCCCGACAGTTTTAGAAACCAACCACCTGTCCACTACTCGTGTCCGATGGCAGGGCACGTTGTCGTCCTGAAAGATGATATCACTATTTGGAAACGTGCTAACAGATGAAAGAAGCATTGTCCCTCTCCAGTACTTGTATATAATGGGCAGCATTCATGTTACCTTCAATGTTGCGCAGTCTACCCACTTCATGAGCTGAGATGCAACCCCACATCATAACGGCAGTAGCATGCTTTACTGTTTGAATGTAGGTACAGTAGCGTTCGGATCATGTTGTCAGCGTCATACGTACAAATGTCCTCCTTTTGTTATGAATCAAATTCTTTCGTCACTCCAGATGATCTAATGCCACTGATCCACAGTGCATCATTTATGACCTCGTGCTCACTGTAGAATCATGATCTGTTTGTTATTAAAGAAAGGCTTGTTTGCAGAAATATCTCGAAGACTAAGCTACCACAAACGACACGTTTTATGGCACAAACCAGCACAAACGAATGGATGTGTTGAATTTTGAACTTGTGGGATGAGGAAGGGGCATTCCCCCAACCCGCTAAATTTATGTTATATTCAAAACAGGCTGGGGAAATGGTCCACACCGAAATTTGGGTATTTAATAACTCGGAAGCTAAGCTAGCACAAACCAGCACAAACGAATGGCTATGCTAAATTTTGAATTTGCGAGTGGGGTGGGGGGAGGGCGGGGCTGAGGAAATGGTTGACAACAAAATTTAGGTACTTAATATCTCGAAAACTAAGCTAGTACAAACGACACGGTTTGCGACACAAACCAGCACAAACGTAAGAAAAACGAATGGCACTGTTGAATTTTTAATTTGCTGGAGTGTGGGGCTGAGCATCCTCCCCCCCCCGACTTACATTTTTAATATCTCAAAAACTAAGCTAGCACAAACGACACGGCACAAACCAGCACAAACGTAGCACAAACGAATGACATTGTTGGATTTTGAATTTGCCGGGGTGGGGGCTGACCATATCGCCACCCCTTCACCCCCTAACTTATATTTTGAATGTCTCAAAAACTATGCTAGCACAAACGACACGGTTTGCGGCACAAACCAGCACAAACGTAGCACAAACGAATGGCATTGTTGAATTTTGAATTTGCCGGAGTGGGGGGCTGACCATTTCCCCAGCCCCCCCCCCCCCAATTTATATTTTGAATATCTCAAAAACTATGCTAGCACAAACGACACGGTTTGCGGCACAAACCAGCACAAACGTAGCACAAACGAATGGCATTGTTGAATTTTGAATTTGCCGGGGTGGGGGGCTGACCATTTCCCCAGCCCCCCCCCCCAATTTATATTTTGAATATCTCAAAAACTATGCTAGCACAAACGACACGGTTTGCGGCACAAACCAGCACAAACGTAGCACAAACGAATGGCATTGTTGAATTTTGAATTTGCGGGGGTGGGGGCTGACCATTTCCCCAGCCCCCGCAATTTATATTTTGAATATCTCAAAAACTATGCTAGCACAAACGACACGGTTTCCGGCACAAACCAGCACAAACGTAGCACAAACGAATGGCATTGTTGAATTTTGAATTTGCCGGGGTGGGGGGCTGACCATTTCCCCAGCCCCCCAATTTATATTTTGAATATCGCAAAAACTATGCTAGCACAAACGACACGGTTTGCGGCACAAACCAGCACAAATGTAGCACAAACGAATGGCATTGTTGAATTTTGAATTTGCCGGGGTGGGGGGCTGACCATTTCCCCAGCCCCCCCCCCTCAATTTATATTTTGGATATCTCAAAAACTATGCTAGCACAAACGACACGGTTTGCGGCACAAACCAGCACAAACGTAGCACAAACGAATGGCATTGTTGAATTTTGAATTTGCCGGGGTTGGGGGCTGACCATTTCCCCAGCCCCCCCAATTTATATTTTGAATATCTCAAAAACTATGCTAGCACAAACCAGCACAAACGTAGCACAAACGAATGGCATTGTTGAATTTTGAATTTGCCGGGGTGGGGGGGGGGGGCTGGCGAAATGTACCTCGAAATTTCGGTTCGGGATCAATTTTGCGGGTGTGGATTATGCGGGAATTGTTTTCATATGAAAAAGAAGCATGGGTTAAAGAGCAAGCACTCATAAGATTCGTACTTACGTTAAAATGGCAGTCTTGCGGAGTAGCTCGTCTGGCAAACTGTAAGAAGACATGAAAGTTAGTATTTCATGCATACAAATGATGTACAATATTTTCACTCTTAAACGAAATTAAAAATATGTTTTATATCATAGGTAACTCGCATGCAGGCTTCATATCTTAAAGTCAATGTGCTTTCATTTATTTCAGAATTTTTTCAATATCATAATTTGTTTACAAATTCTTCAAAATCTGTAAAAAATAATAAAGAATTAATATGAAACAAACATATGAGCATCAAAAAACTTTCTACAAACGAAAGTAAAGTCACTTTGAGATGTACGGAGCAGATTGTCCTTTAAGACTGATATGGTTTGTGATCCTTATGTTTCAACCCTTTCGCAAGTGGTTCGGAATAAACAAAAAAATAGTTTGACGAAATGAAATGTTAGAATTTTCATATTTGTTTGGTCTCGTAAAGAGGTAAAGGGAGTCTCAAAACGAGAAATAGTGTCACACACTTCTTTCTTCAATATACACTGGCGGAAAGTGAAAAAAGAACACCAAGAAGGAGATGTCTGATACCAATGA
This sequence comes from Macrothele yani, assembly GCA_039090855.1. NCBI lineage: Eukaryota > Metazoa > Arthropoda > Arachnida > Araneae > Macrothelidae > Macrothele > Macrothele yani. Next base: position 48,867,847 of record CM077013.1, on the reverse strand, counting down.
AATTTATACAGCATAATAACGGAATACAGAGGATAACGTGATCAAAACATTATGGCAAAATACAGCTGTATTTGCTGATAAACTGAAAAATAACATTTCCATGTAACATGGTTAGTACGAGGTTAAACCTCCATGAACTGCATCACACTGTTCAATTCTGGCATGGAGTCTGTCGTACAGATGTTGGATGTAAGTTGGGGTATTGAGTTCCAAGCATCCTCAACCTGGACGCGTAAATCGGGGATGGTCGTGGCTGGCGGTGGAGACCAGATAAGTCGTTGTCCCATAAAATCCCACACGTGCTCAATGGGGGAAAAATCCAGTGAACGTGCAGGCCATGGAAGTTGTCTCACACCCGGAAGTGCATGTTGCGTTGCACGTGCCGTGTGTGGGCGTGCGTTATCTTGCTGGAAATTACCACGATGGACCGACCTTACAAATGGCACAACAACGGGCTGAATGATGTTGTTGATGTAGGAGGTGCTGTTTAACGTACCCGGTACAAACACTAGTTGTGTACGGGAGTGATAGCTGATCGCTCCCCACAACAGGAGACCAGGTGTAGGCCCTGTGTGTCGCTGGCGGATGCAAGAAGGGTGGAGACGCTCCCCTGTGCGTCTGTACGCATACGGCAATCGGAGGCTTCCGAGCAGAATCTGCTTTCATCGCTGAACACGAGAGATCGCCATTGCTTTCTCCAGTGCAGACGTTGGCGACACCACTGCAACCGTTCCTGACGGTGGGCTGGAGTCAGAGATACACATGCCAGAGGCACACGTGCACGTAGTCCTGCATCCAGTAGACGGTTGCGGATTGTTCGCACAGTCACCTCAGGTGCAACGGCAGCTCGGATTTGCGTCGCAGTGGATGTTCTGCTTGACAACGCCGCTCTTCTTATGCGTCGATCGGTCCGCTCATCAGTCCGTCTGTAACTCCCGGTTCCACGTCTTCTCGTGTGGGAATGTTCCTCGGACCATCTACGCCACATCGTAGTACCACCTATACTTCCCGCCCAATTCGCTCCGCAATATGACGATACGACCACCCGGCCTCGCGGAGTCCGACTAGACGACCTCGCTCAAAGTCCGTTAACTGCTGAAATCCTCCCCGTCTTCCATGTCCAGGCATTGCTGCTTCTTCAGGGTTTTCGCACGTTTCCGTACGCCGACGACTGATTACATTCACTTCGCCGTACTCCTTAAATACCATTGACGATAAATTGCATGTTATGCCATGCTGTGGCGTAAGCGCTCACCGATTGGTCCCGAAATTAACATCACACCTACGTAAACTCGACCCCATTAACATATGTAAATTTCATGATCGTCCGCCAATTCCTTCTTGGTGTTCTTTTTTCACTTTCCGCCAGTATAGAATGTAATACTCTGCTCAACAGTAGAACTGCCGGTGCACAGAGGAGGAGAGAAAGATGACCAACTCTCGTGTCTATGACAGCGTCCCAGTGGTCGAACATGAAACTACGATAGCGTCTGTCACGTGGTATGGTACCAGTCGCTATATCAGTAGCACCGCAGAGAGTGTTGTGAACCAGAGTTGGGCAAAATCGCAATTGAATTAATCGGTAATGCATTACAGCGTATTGGTAATGGGAACAAGACCAACTTAGCGTTACCATTATATGATAATGGTGAACTGGTCATTAGAATTATATGGTAATTGTAAGCACATGTAGTAGTTACTCATTATAATCGTAATGGTTAATGGTTAACTATATGTTCGAAATTAACCAATAACTTATGGGTAACAATACAACGTGAATAAACCAGCAACCAGTACACCCTTACACGTTGTGTAGGTTATTTGACAATTGTTCCACCCCTCGGACCTCAAATGCGTGCATGTAGGTGTTGGAGATTGTACGTGTATGGCATGAGTATTACCCCGTCTTCGCCGCAAGTAAAGTGATTTGAACGAAATAATGCATATGAAGTAAGTACGAATGGGATGCTCATTTCGGTTAGAGATACTCATTTCATTAATCTCCAGTACAGTATTCTAGTCCATTACATACGTTTCACTGTCCAAAATAATTACCCCACTATAACCACAAGAACATATTAGCACTGCACTCACAGTTCAGCAACTCAATGTGCTCTGCCGAATATTACACAACTTTGCAAACTCTTGACATTTGTGCCGTACTTCTCAAGTGTTGTTGTCCATTACTTGTCCGATACGAACACTTTACTAGCGAGCGACTGACTCCTTTATATATACTTTACGACAGGACCTGAACCTTCTGCAATATTCTTGATTTACATAAAGCTCTTCAACTTTCTACTGCGCGATCATTCTGGAACATTCTACAAACGTCTAACCCATTCTTGCCACTTTTAGAACATTCTACACGACACTTCTGTCTCTGTTTGCTATGTTACATGGTCTAGTTTTCTAGACATAGCTTTTGGCACACGTACATTTCTATAAACTATTAGTATGTAATTATTATTTGCAAATTGTGTAATTTCGTTACCAAACAATTCCATTGCCTTTGAATGGCATTATTAAATAACTGAATTATATCCTCTACATTGCAATGCATCACACATTAATTCCATTACCTTGGGCAAACCATACTTAGGATTCCCTTGTAATGCATTACGCGTTAATTGTAATCCGTATTTCCATTACTTTGTAATGCATTCCTGCCCAACTCTGTTGTGAACTCGGGCCGCGGATGGCCTAGTGATCAACTTTCGTGACTGCCACGGCGAAATCTCACGTTCGATCCCAGGCAAGTACGAACGCTCGAACCGCTAAATATCCGACGAGCGTCGGATGGGCACGTTAAGCCTTCGGACCCTGGGTACTGGCTCCTCGGTAATAAATAAAGGCGTCTTCCTCCTTTTTCTAAATCGCTTCTGTGTCACTTTCCTATCGGGCCTCTAGCCCAAATCTCCAAGCTTCCTATTTCTAAGGGTTGTTTAAGACCTTGGATCAGATACTCCCTTCCTAAAATCCTCTACATATGATCTGATCTGAACAGAGTTGTGAACTCTTGAAAAACAAAGAACAAAAAAGCAGGCAGATGGTTACGGTTCGACGTTTTAGTTCCATGTCCGACCACTGGCGCGCTGTTCTACTGAGATCTTCGGGGCCAAATAGTTGCTATGAGTCTCTGTGGAAGATTAACCTCTGAGTCTCTTGCTCGGTGTGCCGGCGTATCGGCATGCAAATTCAGAGATATCCACATCCACATGCAGATGGGATATGAAAATCTTTCGAGTATGCAGCAAAACGCATGAGATGTGCGAGAGATAAACGAGGATAACACGAGTCGCTAAAGCTGTGTCGTGTCCCAAGCTCCAGATCGAACGTAACAAAGCAACAGAGAGTTGAGGCATATACAGTACGAGAATCGAAAATGGCTCGTAGACCTGGTCGTGAACCCTATCGCTAGCTGGATGCTTTTGAGAGAGGCCGGAGCCTAGGTATTTGTGAGGTTGGTTGATCGATTCACCCAATCGTGGCCTTTGCGCATCGGCATGCCAGATACTGGCAGCAGTGTTTGCAAGAAGGCATCACCAGTCGCAGTAGCGGGACCGGTGCAGTCAGACACACGCCAGCACGTATCTATTAGTGTATCCAATTGCTGTGACAGAAGCTACCGTAGCAGGGGCGGCTATTTCTAAGGAAATAGTTCAGTCCATCCTCACCTGAAATTTAAAAGCCAAAACTTTTTCTTTGATGTTTGAATGGGGATATACATGTATATCTGTAGAAAATCCCCATAGATATAACTGTGCTGAGTCTTCTTTGACTTCGTTCAGCTTTCTCTCTCTCTCTCTCTCTCTCTCTCTCTCCGGCTATTGGGTCTTCCCCTTTCTCAAAGCGAGCGTGCCGCTCTCTCTTTCCACGTGCGTAATTTACTGAATGTAAAAACTATCCCCAGAACTGTGTGTCGCAGTTTTCAGTGTACCTGTCAAAGCTCGTCAGGTCTCGGGAAGGATGCATAAGCGCGCATGCGCATGATGCTTCCGTGAGGTAAATCAGAACCTTCACGCTCAATATACGTGGTCGAACTGCCGCTTGTTTCTTCATGTGACTGCTTCAGCTGTTTAAAAAAGAAGCCGTAACCATATATGGCCTGTTATTTTGTTGTAGCTGTGTGCAGTTGTGAAGCATGTACACAATCGTGATATTAAAATCTTAATTTTGTACAACGAACGAGGCATATTTTTTACTAAACAAAAAGGTTAGTACAATGAATTAAGAACAAAGATAGGAAATAAAACATTTAGAACCACATCAACCTCATGATTTTGTTCTTGCCGAAAGTAAAGAGCAAACTGAACATACCTAAAGGCAACTTGATATTATTATTAATATTAAAAGCAACTTATAAGGCCTACACTTATTATTATTATTATTATGAGATGACTCCACCTCTTCCTGAGGTTTTTCTCTTTCTTCCAGGTACGTGTATGACTTACCAAGTCTGGGAAGTGGTATTTCTTTCTCTCAGTTGTCCAGCAACTTCCTTACTGTCTTATGAGTGTTCAGGATAGCTGCCTTCTATAGTTCCATGTAGGTGTTAGGTTGAAGATCTAGTGTATGTATAGAGCTGTGAATAGTGTTAGGTACAACTCCTGTGGCTGATATTACATATTATGTGGACTGCGTTCTCAATATTCGCATTTCCTTGACTTTGTATCGTAGGTCGCAATATTTTGCCAGATTCTCTCCGTGCGTCTTCTGGGTGTTGCACGTTTTGAGCATGGCTATGTCAATGAGATATATTGACTTCTTCTCCTTGTCGACCAGAAGGATGTCGGGCCGATTGTGGGGGATGGTTTTACCTGTTCTAATCGATCTGCTCCAGTACATCTTGTGGATGTTTCCCCCGAGAACCGTTGTTGGCTCATACATGAAGTAGGGGACTGGCTCAGTTGTGATGAGATGCTGCTTTCTTGACAATTTCTGATGGAGCATCTTGGCGACTTATTATTATTATTATTATCTTCTTTATCCCAAAAATATGAAACACAGCATATGACAAACAAATATAAACAACAAAATTACCATTAACTGGTGTTATTGAGCAGATACGAGTTTCCACCGGAGACCTAGGTGTCAGTCAGGAATCGGCTTAAAATATATGATGTCCCAAGTAAAGCTGTCTTGTACAGTTCTGTAGGTGGTATATCAGAAAGCTGAATTTTTTTGAAATGATTCATAATTATTTTTGACATTGTTCCAACTGCCCCGATGACAATAGGGACTACCGCTGTGTGGTTAGTCCGTTATCGGATAACATCTATGTCCAGGTCTCATAATTAGTCATTTTTTTCCAGTCCTTTTTCATCGACTCTGTCATCTCCAGGTATTACTATATGAATTATACAGACATTCGGATTAGCTATGGCTGTTATGATTACTACAACGATGAGCCATTGCATTGACCACCTACTTAATAAGCTGTAGGACCCTCTTTAGCCCGCAAGACAGCGGTCACTCGGCGAGGCATCAATTCGATGAGGTATCGATAGGTATCCTGAGGTATCTGGTACTATAATGGCAACAGCAGGTCCTCCAGTTCCCGTACTTCCTCTTGTGTGTGTGAACTGAGGTTAGCATGGCCACTCGGAACGGCCTGTGGCTACGCAGCCCTATTTTCAGCAGTTTCGATGAACTGTGTGTTGTGACACATTACTCCCGTCACGAATATACACGGTCGAGTCACATTATTGTGACCACCAGTTAATATTCAGAGTAACCGCCACGTGCAGCGCGGGCAGCAGCTAGACGGGCTGGGAGTGACTCAATAAGGTGCTGGAAGGTGTTCACAGGTGTGTGGAGCCATGCTGACTGCAGTGCATCTGACAGCTGCTGGAGGGTGCGTGGTGAAGGATCCCTAGAGCGAAAAACACGATCGAGGTGGTCCCACAGATGCTTAATTGGGTTTAAGTCTTGGGAATTAGGGGCCAGGGAAATACTTTAAAGTCTTCGTCGTGCTCTTTCAACCACACGCGGACGTTTCTAGCTCTGTGACGCTTCGCATTGTCGTGCTGATAGATCTCAGCCCCAAGAAAGACAATCAGCATGTATGGGTGTACGTGGTGTGCAAGGATGGATTCATAACGAATTCGGCCCATGGTGCCTTCCACAGGTATGAGTGGACCCAGGAAATGCCACGCAAACATTCCCCAGACCATAACGCTGCCCCCACCAGCTTGTGTTCTTCCAGAAATGGTTGAAGATGTTTCTCGCCTTATACACCAACGTCCATCCGTTCGATGAAGCAGAAAACGTGAGTCATCGGAGAAGGCAATCCTTTGCCAGTCAGCGTAGGTCCAATTCCGATACTGTCGTGCAAATGTAAACCTTTTCTGCCGATGTACCTTCGTTAGCATAGGTGCAGTGACCATCCGTCTGCATCGGATCCCCATACGCAGCAGCGTTCTCTGAACTGTCGTTTTAGACACACTTCCGGTAGACCCCTGGTTCATCCATTAAGTAACTTGCTCCACTCTAGCATGTCTATCTGGCCCTCACGCACCTTCGACATTCATCTCTCACATCAATGGCACGTGGTGCTCCGCAGTTTCCACGTCGCTTTTTCGCAATGGTGCTATTTCTCCAATCACGATACACTTTAACCACAGCAGCACGCGAACGGTTCACTAACTGCGCTGTTTCAGAAATACTGCCACACTTCGACCGAAAGCCGATAATAATCCCTTTTTGTAAATCTGATAACTCGCTCCTTTTATCCATGACAACAACGAGTGAAATGTTTTCAGAATGCCTACAACATATTTTACTTTCATTGGCTACGCGCTTTTGACGTCAAAAGTAGGAGGTGGTCACAATAATGGGACTCGACTGTGTATGTATACACAATACAAGTTTTTTTTTTTTTTTTTGATTGGAGGTTTAACGACCACCGTGAGCAACTCAATGGGCTATAAGCGGTCGCCCGTCCCTAATTTAGGGTCACTGGTTCCAGGGAAGGGAGAGAGCCAGTGCCGTAAGACAAACACAACATCCATGCCTCACCGGGATTCGAACCCGGACCCCGTTCGGACGAATGATCAGAGGCCATCGCTTAGACCACTGCGCCACCGGGGCGGCTATACAAGTTTGATTTATATTAATTGTTATTACGTATTATCAAATTAAATTTCCAGATTGTACCCACCTCAATATGACACTTCAATTTCTCGTATGATTTTACTCAAAATATAGCGAAAAAGGTCAGACTAAAAAAAAAATGCTTTTACGTGTCACCGCAATGAGAAATTTACCCCTGAAGTATTTTATCACTTTTTAGTAATTCTTTTGAATTTCATTAATGTTTTGTGTAAAAACAAAAAAAGCAAATAAATAAGGAATTCATCTGAAATGTAACTTTTTAAAGGCACTGAACGAAAAATCTAACGGAGAAGCAAAAACACACTGGGCAAAGACTTACCTTACAAATGACGCCTTTTCACCGTCATCATCATCCCTATCATCAGGGCTTGGGAATCTTAAATCACGGATATTGATCCTACAAAATGAAGCAATAATTAATGCGCATTCTAATGTAACAAATAAAACATTTGGTGGCAGAAATGTGTTAAATGAAGAATGTTAGATCCAACCAAATTTAAATTCAGAGGGAAATATGTGCTTATGTATACTCTAAGAAAATAAAAGCAACGCACCCCGCTAAAGTCATCTGCTAACCATGTGACAGAATTATTTCTTGACCAGGTATGCAAATAGCTGAAGTTTCACAACCAATGAACGTCCAAGTCGTTATCAGAGTACACAGGCATTATACACCTGGATATGGTGTCTCACAATGTATCACTATGAATATTCCGGCTCCATCATCGGGTGCTTTCACTTCAGTTGCTCCTAATAATGTCCCGACGGCACCCTAAAAGACCCTCGAACAACTGGACGCATTTGAAAATGCCACATCCTGGGACTGCGGAAAGCAAGCTGGTTGTGTCGAAATACGTCGATAAACAACTATTTCTTCACAGAAACAGTTTAGAATTGTTACCTGTTTCATATACACTATATTGCCAAAAGTCACCGGACACTCTTTAAAAGCAAATGAACGGATCCGCTGCGTTGTTAAGATGCACGGTACAGCTGCAAACGGTATAAAAACAAGCCTGCAGTTCACCGCGATCATATCGCACGGTGAGGTTGAGTGAAAATGCCGCGGCTGGAGGGAACTGACTTTGAGAAAGGAAAGATTGTTGGGTGGTATGTTACTGGGTTGTCCATAAGAGAAACCGAGAGACGTTTAAACATACCCAAGTCAACTTTTTGGATGTACTGAATACGTGGAACACACATGGCGTAGCTGAAGCAGCAAAACGTACCGGCAGACCAAAGAAAATCAGCGATAGAGGACGTCGAAGCCTCAGGAGAGTCGTTACAGCTAATCGACGGAGTACTTGCACAAGGCCTCAGTGTACAGGTGAGGAAAAATGCTGAAACCTCGGTATGTACACGTACCATTTGCAGAGAACTTCATTCCATGGGTTACCGTGGTCGTGCGGCTGCTCATAAGCCTTTTATCTCCACTCGGAATGCTACTCGTCGTTTAGCATGGTGTACTCGTCGTTTAGCATGGTGTATCGCGGACTGTAGATCAATGAAAACGGCTCCAATGGATTGATGAATCCAGATACACGATCCATCAGTCTGATGGCTGTGTGTGGGTATGGAGGCAGCCGGGGGAACGCTATTTACTACAGTGCACTGTTCCTTCGGTCAAGTTCGGAGCTGGCAGTGTACTCGTGTGGGGGTGTTTTTCGTGGTATCGTCCTGGAGCATCGGTAATTGTGGACAAACCTTTACAATTCTGCCCTACCAACTCTGTGGCAATACTATGAAACCGAGCCTTGTTGGTACCAGCAGGATAAAGCAAGGACTGGTACGGCGTGGTTTGACGATAATTCCGTATCGTATGTGGACTGGCTAGCACAGAGCCTTAATCTTAATCCCACAGAACACCTATGGGATGAATTAGAGCGCCGCATAAAAAGTTTGGAACCAAGGCCTACTACTAAGCAACAGTTAGCGGCAGCATTATGTACTGAATGGAAGCCCATATATATCGCTGTGTTCCAAAACCTTGTCGAAAGTATGTCTCGAAGGGTCAGTGCATTAAGGCCAAAGGTGGACCGACACCGTACTAATACACTGGCGGAAAGTGAAAAAAGATCACCAAGAAGGAGACGTCTGATACCAACAAAATTTATACAGCAGAATAACGGAATACAGAGGATAACGTGATCAAAACATTATGGCAAAATACAGCTGTATTTGCTGGTAAACTGAAAAATAACATTTCCGTGTAACATGGTTAGTACGAGGTTGACCTGCCATGAACTGCATCACACTGTGCAATTCTGGCATGGAGTCTGTCGTACAGATGTTGGATGTAAGTTTGGGGCATTGAGTTCCAAGCATCCTGAACCTGGACGCGTAAATCGGGGATGGTCGTGGCTGGTCGTGCAGACCGGATAAGTCGTTGTCCCATAAAATCCCACACGTGCTCAGTGGGGGACAAATCCGGTGAACGTGCAGGCGATGGAAGTTGTCTCACACCCAGAAGTGCATGTTGCGTTGCACGTGCCGTGTGTGGGCGTGCGTTATCTTGCTGGAAAACACCATGATGGACCGACCTTACAAATGGCACAACAACGGGCTGAATGATGTTGTTGATGTAGGAGGTGCTGTTTAACGTACCCGGTACAAGCATTAGTTGTGTACGGGAGTGATAGCTGATCTCTCCCCACACCAGGAGACCAGGTGTAGGCCCTGTGTGTCGCTGGCGGATGCAAGAAGGGTGGAGACGCTCCCCTGTGCGTCTGGGAACACGCATACGGCCATCGGAGGCTCCCAAGCAGAATCTGCTTTCATCGCTGAACACGACAGATCGCCATTGCGTTCTCCAGTGCAGACGTTGGCAACACCACTGCAACCGTTCCTGACGGTGGGCTGGAGTCAGAGGTACACATGCCAGAGGCACACGTGCGCGTAGTCCTGCATCCAGTAGACGGTTGCGGATTGTTCGCACAGTCACCTCAGGTGCAACAGCAGCTCGGATTTGCGTCGCACTGGATGTTCTAATTGACAACGCCGCTCTTTTTAGGCGTCGATCGGTCCGCTCATCTGTCCGTCTGTGACTCCCGGTTCCACGTCTTCTCGTGTGGGAATGTGCCTCGGACCATCTACGCCACCATCGTACCACCACCGATACTTCCCGTCCAATTCGCTCCACAATACAACGATACAACCACCCGGCCTCGCGGAATCCGACAAGACGACCTCGCTCAAAGTCCGAAACTGCTGAAATCGTACACGTCTTTTATGTCCAGGCATTGCAGCTTCTTCAGGTTCTTTGCACGTGTCCGTACTCCGACGACTGATTACATTCACTTCGCCGTACGTCTTAAATACCACCGACGATAATTTGCATATTATGCCGTGCTGTGGCGTAAGCGCTCACTAGTTGGTCCCGAAATTAACTTCACACCTACGTAAACTCGACCGCATTAACATATGTAAATTTCATGATCGTCCGCCAATTCCTTCTTGGTGTTCTTTTTTCACTTTCCGCCAGTGTATATGTCAATAAATGCTATGTTGTGTTTCTCTTCTAGGTGTCCGGTGACTTTTGTCAATATAGCGTATTTAAATTGGAAGTTGACAATTCTTGAAGAACATCCCAAAACAGTTCTGTGCTTCACATATCTTTGGATAGGACACCTCTTAATGGATACAAAGTGTTCTAGTTCTGATGTGTCCCGATTAACCAGAATCTACTGCATCTCTGATTTAACCTTCTCTTTGAGTTTCTGTTTCTTACGTAACTTTTGTTACTTCCCCGTTAGGTATTTTCCTACTGAACGGCACATTCCATTCCCAAGCTACGTGTACATTTTGGCAACGCCGTAAATGAGTCAAATGAAAATAAAAGGCTACGTTAAGAGTTTTGAAAGTGTAGAAAGGTGAAAAGCGTGTAAATTGCGGAGATTGTACATGCATAGTGAAGACTGCCGTGACTGTTGAATTATAAGATCTTGCTGATACTATGGTCACATGATTTACGGCTGATAGAAGTAGCTTTGTGAATACCACTTTCATTTTTATGACTGCTACTGTTTTGAGAATAAAAAGTGGATTTCTTACGTAAGGTTGTGGATTCTTTTGAATCCAGTCGGCTATTTCAATAAGTTATTGAGTTATATGTACACGGTCCTATCAGAATAATATGACCACTCGCGGTTCACAGTGTATCCGCCCAGGCGTGTCACAGTGAATAACGTGAGCACAATGTGCAGAGGTATTGATTTGCCGGACGTGCAAAAATAAATGATCATCGGCTACCGCGCCAAGGATGGAAGCATTTCAGAAACAGCAGACTTCGTGTGCTGTTCGCGAGGTGCTGTGGTAAGAGTGTAACAAGAATGGACCGCTGGCACACCGAGTACCTTCCGACGTCATAGCTATGGAGCCCCAAGGGCCATCGACTCCAGAGGAGAACGTCGCCTCCCTCGACTGGTAAAGGGCAATCGACGCGCATCAGTGCAGCAATTGACCATGCAAATGAACGCTGGGGCACCCAGGTACGTGCCCCCGATAACAGTAGAGCGAACCCCGTTACTCATGGGTCTCCGTAGTCGACGCTCATGTTAACCCAGGTCCATCGGTAACGACGCCTGCGGTTCGCATGGGACTACCGTCATTGGACAGTGGAAGAACGAAAAAAGGTTGCCTTCTCCGACGAATCGTGGTTTCTATCCACAGAAGTGACAGGTGGTGGGAGATACGGCGTTAGACACACGAGAACCAGCAACCGGGCGCACTTGTCGGTCAAGTACAGGCTGGTGGTAGCAGTGCGCATGTCTGGGCGATGTTTTCCTGGTATGACCTGGGACCGCTGGTACCACTGGATGGGTCTCTGAACTACAATGGCTACCTGTCTAACCTCGCTGACCACATGCATCTCTTCATGTTGGACGTTTACCCTGGTGGGGATGGTATCTACCAACAAGACAATACGCCCTGCCATGTCGCTAAGAGGGTGCGTGGCTGGTTCCAGGAACACGTCAGCGATGTTTCCGTTCTCGCTTGGCCGGCGAAATCGCCCGATCTCAATCCAGCACTTGTGGGACTATTTGGATCGAAAGGTTCGACGTGCCAATCCACAGCCATGTCATCTCTGCGACCTCCGTGCTCTGCTGCAATCCGAATGGGCACCTGTGCCTCGGGCAACCTTTCAGGGCCTCGTTGCGTCCATGCCACGTCGTTTCCGCACTGCCATAAGGGCCAAGGGTTGTTATTCCCATTATTAGGTAGGTAGTCATATTAATCTGATACGATCGTGCATATGTTATAACATATAACAGTTATCTGGTCTTGTCTTTCTACTCCGGAGCGACTGTTCACCCAACTGGACTACGCCGGCAGGTTTATTTCTGTTTCATTTTCGATTTAATGCATGCGTCACCTCACCAGCACGTCATCTACATCATGTAACGTTTCACGTTACATCATCTGCCCCCTCTTGATAAAGGCGAAGGGGGGCACGTAATCGCAGGTTTCGGGTCAGCCGACAACCATGGCTGAAGGGGCATCTCATTATAAAAGAAGTAATTTTTTATTCGTTAAGTGCGTTGTGTGGAAGAATCACCACACAATTTTTTCGAACCTCACGGCGGAGAGATTCATTCCTGTTTGGGCGCCAATAAACTTTTTTTGCCGGGGTTGGTATTCGAAACCGGGACTTCCTACTCCAGAGCTGCTGTTCTCTCAATTGAACTACCCCGACAGGCTTATCGCCAGTCCTAAAGATAGGAGGTGGGAGGCAGTGATGTTGCACCGGGGCACGGGACCCTAAGGGGGCCCAGAGCCCGTTTCTAAAGTAATTTTTTTCTAATTATTATTTTATGGTGTCCGAGTATTTTTCAAGCTTTATCGTCACCAGGGTTGGGAAGTTACGCGTAAAAATGCGTAACTTATGTCATAAATGTAAAAAATGTAGTAAATTCAAAACTTGCTTTAAATACAATAAAAAAACAACAACTAAGTGTTACAATGTTACTCGAGTTCCTAGGCTAACTGCAACACGTGCGTGGGTTACCTGCGGCCAATCAAACGAGCTCTCCACATTACGTTTTTCATTTCTTCTTTCCTTTCCAATGACAGGCCGACACCACACATTGGGTTCTCCATGTTGCTTTGCTACTCGCAGACACAGATCATTGGTTATGATATACAACGTTATTGCTAGACATCAAAAGCTGAAGACAACTTTCATCATGTGGATTTTGTCACTTTGTGTTTCCCACCAGAAGCCGGCATCTTTTGTCTTTTATTTTACGCTGAACTCATTATTTCCGCATCGCGGCAATTTTTATAAATGAATATAGTGTCAATCAATGAAAGTTGAAGAATCGTGCAAGAATGAATCACTGATACGAAGGATTACCGTCTTTGGCACGGTTTAATGATAAAAGATGAAAAATATATACAATTAAAACCATATTTTCATGAGCACATTCGAGGCAGCGGCTACCTCATCCTCAGATGTATTGAACAAAAAACACATTCAATCTACTGTATATATAGCATAGATTATGGTATTGTGGGAAGCAATGGGAGGCGTAAGAGCCAATAACATTTCGTATGCGTCAAATAGTTGCGTGCACAGCATGCTTAATGGTAAGTGAGGAAAAACATATTACAATGACTGAAGAATGAGGTGGAAAATTATTCATACTCCTAGCAACCTCAGGGACCTATTAATAAGCGAAAGTGTGAATATAGAAGTTTCCAGTGTACAATGTTGTAATGAACATAACCCCTATGAATTGCACAATGCATGGAAGTCACTAATTAAATCTGTTAATTTTAAATTGTGACTTTTGTTTGAAATGCTATGTTCACCCCATCCCACCCCACCTCATTCGTCAGTCATTGTAATTTGGTTTTCCTCACTTACCATTAATCATGCTGCGTACGCAACTATTTGACGCATACGAAATGTTATTGGCTCTTATGCCTCCCATTGCTTCCCACAATGCCATAAACTATGCTATATATACACAGGCGTGCAGAAATTAAGGACGAGACGCTTTTTGAATGTAACGTCATGCAGAAGTACTCCACTTCGACTTAAATCATACCATAAGATCCTCAAGATGTAAGAATATGGGACAAGTGAGCAAAACCGTCCAAACAAGGAATCCAAAGGATACAAAGGTAGTTTATTGAAAAGGTAGCTTCGAGCACAACTGGACAGAAGACAGAAACGTCCATGTGACAGGCGGCTGCCAAGAAAGATCCAGTCTTTAGTAAGGGATATGATAACCCCTGACTGCGTTGCAGGATTTACAACGTCTGTCCAAGCTGAGGATGAGGTTTTCAAGGAGCTGTTGAGGCAACGTGGCCCATTCCTCTTGTAGCGCCAATCGCAGCTGCGAAAACGTTACTGGCGGGTGCTGCCAAGCGTCTCCTGAGAAGGTCCCACACGTGTTCAATTGGATTTAGGTCCGGGGACTTTGCGGGCCAATCCATCCGTTGAATATCTTCACTCTCCAACAGCTCTGCGACAGCCACTGTACGATGAGGTGTAGCGTTGTCGTCCATGAAGAGGAACTCAGGACCCACAGCACTTCTAAACAGACGCACGTGTGACAGGAGAACCTCGGTACAATAGCTGACACCAGTGATTGGACCTCCTTGGAAGATGTGGAGATCAGTACTACCAAGCATGATACCACCCCAAACGACAACTCCGCCACCTCCAAACCGGTCCCTTTTGATGATGTTGGAAGTGTGATTGCGTGTTCCCTGCTCTCTACAGATGTGTATACGTCCAGAATTGCTCGTCAGACTAAATCGGCTCTTATCCGTGAAGAGAACTCGACCCCATTGCTGATGCGTCCAGTACTTGTGTTCCTGGCACCACAAAAACTGCCGTCTCCGATGAGCAGGCGTTAACGGCGCCCACCGTACTGGTCGTCGTGCAAATGGACCACCTTTGTGCAGCCTCCTGGGCTCGGTAAAACGCGATAACGGACGTCCAGTTGTCTGTTGCATGTGCCTTGCGATTTCTCCCGCTGTCTGCCGTCTGTCTCTTCTCGCCTGTAGGACAATATACCGGTCGTCCGCCGCCGTGGTTGCTCGTGGACGACCGCTGCTAAAATCTCTGATAGCGGTTCCTGTCGTTTGAAATGCTCTCCAAACTCATAAAACGATGTTGTGAGCGATCCCGAACTCCTCGGCCACACTAGTCACACTTCAACTTTCTTCCAACTTCCCAATGACGCGACCTCGGGTAAAGTCATCCAGATGGCGCCTGCTGGATTGCCTGTTGGCCATATCACACGGTGGCAGCAACTCGACGTCGTTCAAACCGATGTACACCGTGCAATAGCTTTCACCGAATTGCGACGTACACCGCCCGCGTGCTTTATACCCTTGCGACCCCCGTTATGCTGCATATATGCGCATGCCCTACCTTGCTCTACGCTACGGTGCCAACAATCCACGGCGCTATGTGTGTTTATCAGTCAACATCTGACTTCACAAATCTGTAGGGATGAGCTCAGCAACTGAGACGTTTCCATCTGGTATTTACTGAGCCCATTTCTACGGATTTGTGAAGTCAGATGCTGACTCCGTAGGGATGAGCTCAGCAACTGAGACGTCTCCATCTGGTGTTTGCTGAGCCAATCCCTACAGATTTGTTAAGTCAGATGCTGACTGATAAACACACATAGCGCCGTGGATTGTTGGCCACCGTAGCGTAGAGCAAGCGCACTCTGCTATTTATCGAGAGATCTGGGATTCCATCCCAACGGTGTCGAAATACTATTTTTCGGTTGGTGTATGTTAATTAAAGAAAAACGTGGAAAGAGCGATGAATCTGTCTAATTATCTCAGCTTTATATACGTACCTTCCCACTCACAGCGCACCTTTCTGTGTAACCGTTCTTTGAACTTATTCTAATATTTGGTAGTGTCCGAATACTTTTGATGATATATTGCATGTTTCCGTTTACGAACGTATCTTTGCCTTCGAAATGACCAATTGAAAAAATATTTCTTTGCATCGGAACCAAATCTTTGTAACGAACATTTTGTTAGTCACCTTAAACATTTAATCATAACAGTTTATGCCAATAAAAGTTTGATTATCACTGTATTTCACATGAGCATTTTTTTATTATATTTGGAAATTTGATGAGATATTCTTTACTCAATCTGTAACGTAAGAAGCAAACAGCGTAAACTATATGCAGCCTAACTGTGTGATGTGACACCAAGTGTTGCAAGAACAGGTTTTAACATGTTCTTGAAGAGGAGGAGTGTGCTCATTTCTCTCAACTCAATTGCTTTTTCTTCTTCATTTCTATATTTAAATAGATACCAAGATTCCACAACGCTAGAAGCTAACTGCTGAAGCTAGAGATCAGTTTAGACAGATTTAGAAAGAATAGAGCTGTTGGTTCTGGCTCTGGTGTTACCTTGTTCTGGCTCCGGTGATTTCTAGAACCTGGACTTTATTTTCTATGGAAACAACTGAATTTTATTGGCGCCGGCTTATAGCAAGAAGTATTAATTTGTGAAAGGACGATGGAAAAGAATCTAACGCTTTCACAAAAGTTGTATTTGCATCGCTTTGCTATGAAAGGATATTAACAAATCAGCATTTTATCAACTGATAACGAGGAACATTGATAAAATCGATGTTCCTCGTTATCAAATGATAAAGTCGGATCACTAGTATAGTGTTACTATTTACAGCATTTATATATTCCACCCACCTTAGCAAATTTACCTATGACACTTATTTAGCAATCACTAAAAATGCTGGGAACATATAATATAATAAAACCATAATTTATGTAATTCTTTCGGTACTTACGTTGTCCTCTTTTGTCCTTCGGGTTTGTCTCCAGCCATATCTGGGGGCGCACGGCAAGGTCCGTCACAGGGTTTGAATTTGCTAAACGAAACAAAACAAAAAAAAACATTAAATGTTGAATATTTCTTTTCTGAATACATTTCACTTTTGCTGAAAAGTAAAAAAAATGTTTTTAAAGAGAAAAAATATTCTATGAATGCAATGACGAGTTTTGTTTGTTTGGTTTTTCGTTTGGGGGTTTAACAACCACCACGAGCTCTCCCTGATTTCACCCGTTCATTGCAGGAAGAAAATACAGCCAGCGTCATAGGCCATACCTCATCACGGGCCAGTGTCTATCGCTGACGAATGGTGTGAAGCCAGTGTTTCAGATCATTGAGCCACTGGGTAGCTTCGTGTATTGTACGACTCTATGCCTAGAGGCTTGCTCGGCGGATCCAAAAGAGGATATCACATCGTATTGTTCTGTACTCATCGTTTTATATCATGATCATCAGCATCTGTGAATTTTATCATGCGTTCTTCCCCTCCTTCACTGTCATTATACAAAGGCCGTTCCATAATAACTGAAAGTTTTTTCTTGAGTTGGCAACAGTGCGAAGGGGAAAAATAACCTCTCAGACGACTACCTGAATTAACAAGTACCAATGGCATTAGTTATTAGCCGTGGCAGACGATTCTGGTTTCGTTATTGCGCAGTTGTTTAAGGTACGTCTGCGTTTCTCCATACAGCGATAGACACTGGCCCGTGATGGCACCCCTTAAGTCGACGGTGGCACCCCTTAAGTCGACGGTGGGGGCACCCCTTAAGTCGACGCCCAGCGGCATGGTCTACAAAACCTAGGTCAGAGGTAAACCTCTAGTACGAAAATGCCGAATCACTTGCGATGGTAAGCACTACACGGAGCAAAAAAGTAGTCCAAACTTTTAAAATCCGTAAAAGAAAACAAAATATGCCTCAGCCCCACATAAGGACTTCACTTTCATGTTCTATAGGACCTAATATTCCATACAGCGTGGGAAAAGTGTACAAAACCTAGGTCCGAGGTAAACTGAAGAATTGCCAAAAATTCTATAAAGAATCGGTTAAAATAATCTTAGCTTTAAAATTCATTTTCAGAAGTAATTCAGCGCTTATGATTTTTTTTTATTTTTCAATATAAAAAAAAAAAAAAGAAGAAGAAGAAAGAAGACATTGCTATCGATCTAACTTACGTTCCTAAAACTTGAAAAGCTCTTTGAAATTCCGATACGACTAAATTCAACTGAAACATACGTCACCTTTGACGTCACATTCTTGTCTTGGGTTAAAATCCGTTCTTTTAATTCTGTACGTGGAGCGACGTCAATTTGTCAAATACGTTACATTGCCCTCAGCAACACAAGACGCGCGCCATTAGTGTGGTGACGAGCTCCATTTTGTGCAATCAAGATCATCACAGTTTTCAACCATAGAAGGTAAGAGCCCTTTAAACGGATCCATATATTTATTTTAAGCATTTTAGCTTTTAACCGAAATTTAAAAAGATTGCGGAAGTAATGGCTTTATGTCTCTGCTGGGTTTTAAAAGCGATTCGTTTAGCTGTTATTTAAATACATGAAGTCGAATGCATTCTATAAAGGCATTATTACCTATCGATAGATATATCGGCTTTCATATAAGAATTTTCCAGCACAGCCCTTCTGTGCCTCAACATATGCTAATATTTTTGAAGACAAGTTAGAAAAAGCTCATAACGTTGAATAAATCCGTTCATTCAGCGGCCTAATACAGTGTGAAAAGGTCGGCAAGCTTTCGCTCTGCGCTGGGAGGTTCTTCCCAGGTAGTGGTTAAACGTTTTATGTCTAACCACTGTCTTGTTTTGTTTTGTTTTTTGATTGGATGTTTAACGACCAGCGTAATCAACTCGATGGGCTATAAGCAGTCACCCGTCCCTAATTTAGGGCCACTGATTCCAGGGAAGGGAGAGAGCCAGTTCCGTAAGACAAACACAACTCATATGACTCATCTGCATTCGAACCCTGACCCCTTTAGGATGAATGATCACTGCGCCACCGGGGTGGCTAACCACTGTATTTGAAACAGGTAGAAGAAGAAAGGGATTTTATGTCTAACCACTTCCTTGAAGAAGATTTTACGTCTGTCACTGACTGGAGGAGCCTTCCACTGTAGAGCGAAATCTGCGTAACTTTCTATACTGTATTACGCCACTGAATAAACTGATTGATATTATGCTGTTAAACGTTTTCGAACTTGCATAGTTTGGTGTACTCTCAACTGGTATTTCTGAAGACATCGCTTACATCGTTTCCTAATTATGATGTACATAGCTTGTCTCAAAACAACTCAGAATGTTTTTATGAAAAAATGTGCAATACTGCTCTCGACCTTGGTCGACCTTGGAAGGAGTTTCGAAAAAAACGGTAGTTGTTGTAGTAACCATAACAACCATCCACATCTGTTTATCACACATGCGTCGTAGGTAGTGCGCAGTTTAATACGTATTGTTTCGTGTGTTTCGTGAACCCCTAACAAGTGTTTTCGCGCTGTGATTTTTCGAAAAAATGGATATGAAAGAGGAACAAAGATGCGCCATTAAATTTTGCTGTCGGCTTAAGAAGTCTGTCGGAGAGACTTTCCGTCTTATGCAAGAGGCTTAGAAAGATGAATGTCTAAGAAAATCAACAATTTTCAGATGGTATAAAGAATTCATGGATGGTCGTGAGGCGGCTGCTTTAGTCGCGCATGGAGGATGACTTTCAATGAGTGTTACAGAGGTAAACGTCAATATAATAGGTGTTATTCTATGTTAACTCAAAGAAGCATGGAGAGGTGCATGCTTGGTATAACCAGGAGAGATAAGAAGAGGAACTCGTGGATCCGAAAAATGACGAGAGTGGAAGACATCATGATCAGAGTTAAATCCCTGAAATGGCAATGGGCTGGACATACTGCCAGAAGGACAGACCATAGATGGACAGCCGAAATTTTAGATTGGATTCCAAGGGACAGGAAAAGACCCAGAAAAAGACCACATGGGAGATGGGTGGATGAAATTCGTAAATATGCGGGAGTGACATGGAGGAGACTGGCACAAGACAGACCGTTGTGGAGGAAACTTGGAGAGACCTTCGTCCAGCAGTGGATTGATAATGGTTGACAATGATGATGATGATGATGATTATACAGAAAGACAGACACCTATCAATTACAGATATAGGAGATAGGGTTCACTTTTCAAAATCATCAATTCACAGAATTTAAACCGAGCACTTGGGCATGAAACAAGTTTGCTCAACTCGGGTTCCACATTTCTTTTCATGTGCGGTCCAATACAAGACCGCACACGGCTAGTTCTGTTGTTTGTTATTTGGATAAAATGAATATTAAGTGATGCCCCAACCTGTACGTAGTCCAGACTTGCCACCACGTGACTTCTGGTTGTTATCCATTTTAAAAAAAGACATTACGGGAACGACGATTTGAGATTGATCAACAAATTATTACAGTTGCGCAGGGGTGTTTCAACAGCATTTCAGAAAATGAAATCCAGAAGACATTCAAGAAGTGTGAGGAACGTTAGGACACCTGTATTAGAAGCAATGGACAGTATGCCGAAAAAGATGGACACTTCCATGATAATTAAGGTGCGCGTATTTTTATTTATAAAAGCATTCTGAGTTGTTTTGGGACAATTCTTGTACAAAGTGAGGAAAAACAGAAGCAGAGAGAGACAAAGAAAAGATAGAGAGATGGGTGGAAACGTTGTTGGCAAAGAAAGTGGTCTGTAAGACTGTACATTTATTCTCACTACAAGTGCTGAAAAATGACAGGTTTACTGATCCTTCATCGATCGCTTTCTGTCATTTTATATTAATATTTCAAAAAATCTGTCATTCTTCCAATTAATATAATTTTGTGAATATAAAGAAATCAGCGTTTGGTCACGCATAATTAAAACGTACCATTTATTATGATTAAGCTGCATCAAAGCAAAGCGAAACTTCTGTCTACAAAAAACTAAAATTAATTGGGATTTATGTAGAGGTGGCTACTGACATCATTGTCGCCTGTTCTATCTCATTCGTGACGTATTCCGAAACGCGGTTCATTCGGTGATGACCTCTCACACATCCTTCTGCTCCTGATGCTTTCCCAACTAAACTACACCGACGAAATCTGTAGATGAAAATTTGCTGTCTGGAGATGTGCCTCACCTCTGAGGTAGGTACTTCATATAAACTGCCTGACAGAGAAAACGCCACACCACTGACATGTGAACTTAGCGCCATGCAAATAGCAAGGTGGGTGCACACGTACAAGTAAGTTATGCAAATGATTGCATTTGCAGGCCATTAGTCAAGACGTCGTCTCGGCCGCGAGAAGTGAGTGGTTCTGCTGTAACTTTGTCTGGAGAACGAACAAGGGATGCCAATGCGGTTAAGACGCCGTCGTTCGCGATTTCGCCAAATGCATGCGTTCACGAGAGGTGTCATCGTAGGCATTCGTACCGCCGGATGGTCTTTGCGTCGTATTGCAAAAGAAACACAACGTGATGCTACAACCGTCGGTCGCATTTAGAGACAGTGCTCTCAGGAAGGATCTGTGCAACTTCGTAGGGGAATCGGAGAACGAAGATGGACATCCGAGCGCACCGATCGTCGCATCGGACGTCACGCCGTAGCGGACCCACAGGCTACAACGGGTGACATTTTGTGGAGTGCACGGGGAAGCTTGGATGCTCCGATATTGCCGCGGACAGTGTCGTGCCGATTGGCTGCGTCTAGTTTGCTGTCCAGCCATCTGTTGCGAAGGCTACCCTTAACAGCGAGCCATCGTCGTCACCACTTGGCGTGGTGTAGCTCCAGAGCTTCATGGGGTGCCGAATGGAACAGTGTGGTGTTCAGCGACGAATCACGGTTCTGTTTCACCACGGATGATCGCTGTGTGTGAGTCTGGAGGCGACGTGGCCAACGTACCGATTCTTCCGCCATTGTGGAGCGCCATACGGCCTGGCAACGTGGAATTATGGTATGGGGTGCTGTCAGCGCCAACAGCCGCTCACCTTTGCTACGCATTATGGGCACATTGACAGCACGCCGCTATGTTGACGAGATGCTGCGGCCCATGGCACTACCGTATCTGCAGGGCATACCAAACGCTATTTTTCAACAGGGTAACGCCTGGCCGCATACCGCTCGGAACAACCTGAATGCTTTACAAATTGTGCATATGCTTCCGTGGCTAGAACGATCCCCCCGACCTCTCGCCCGTCGAACATCTGTGGGACACAATTTGACGTCGGTTGAGTACCCTTCTTCCCCCGCACAATGAAGATGAACTGTGGTCTCGGATCAACACCACATCGTCCACGATACCCCAGGACTCTATTCGGACTTTTATTGCCTCAATTCCACGTCATACTCAACACTGTATCGCCCAAAATGGGGGCCACACTACGTATTAATCATCCTGTATATTCTGTCACTGGAGCCTGGTCTGTATGTGACTAATCATTTGTTCAGGTCCTACTGGGCTACCTGGGTGTGCAGTTTGGTCTGTTTTCGAGCATTCATTCATGATGTGGCATTTTCTATGTCAGGCAGTGTATATATATATATATATATATACGCTGAGTGGCCACTTTATTATGACCACTCCCTTAGTACTTCGTTGGCCCACCTTTTGCCTTTAATACCGCGTCGATTCTTCGTGTCATGGACTACACGAGATGTTGATAGGTGGTTTGTGGAATCTGAGGCCATGCTTGATAAATAGAATTTTCCAGGAGTGTGAAATTGCAGGGTTGTGGATCCAGCTGTCTGATGGCTCGTTCAACTTCATCCCACAAATTATCGATGGGGTTGAGATCTGGAGATTGTGGGACCACCTAAGCAAAGTAAAGTCACCGGCATGTTCCTAAAACCAATCCTGTACAATACGAGCACTATGGCAAGATGCATTATCTTGTTGAAAGTAGCCATCGCCATTGGGATAAACCATCCACATGACAGGATGCACTTGGCCCGCAACGATGTTTAGATATGACGTGTCAGTCAGACGTTGATCAACACAAATGAAAGGGCCCAAAGCATGCCAGGAAAACATTCCCCAAACCATAACGTTGCCTCCACCAGATTGAAGGGCTGTATCAATGCATTTGGGGTCCATGCTTTCGTGCTGTTTCCGCCAAATGTTCACTCGGCCATCGGCATGGTGCAGCTGAAAACGTGATTCATCGGACCACATAATTTGTTTCAAATTATCGACTGTCCAACTCTTGTGCTCCTGTGCGAACAGGAGACGCTTTCTCTTGTTAACTGCAGACAGCAAAGCTGCTCGAACAGACCTTCGACTGCCATATCCCATCCGATGCAGTGTACAGCGAACAGTGCGTGCAAAGATCATTTGAGGGGACCCTTGATTAAGATGGTCTGTAATTTGCTGCACTGGTACCCTTCTGTTGTCTGTTACCAGTCTGGACACCCTCCGTTCCTCCTGGGCAGTCAGTAGTGGATGACAACCACATGTTACACGTAGAGACCCAGTTTTTTGGCTGACAGTGCAGTCTTTAAACACTTTAACAACAGCTGCTCTGGAACATTTCACGAATGCGGCGGTTTCGGTGATACTCGCTCCATGGCTCCAAGCTCCTACAATCATCCCACGTTGAAAGTCCGTCAAATCGCATTTTTACCCATCTGGTCACCCAAAAATCACTTCTACTACTGTCGCAAGCACGAGGCTTTCCCTTTTTATACTAGCCTCGCCCCCTGGCGGCAACAGCATGCAGCCATAGCTAATTTGCTTAAAGCTGTCAGCTGGTCATAATAAAGTGCCCACTCAGTGTATATTCCCCTTCAAAAAGGGGAGGGAAGGAATTGTAAGTTTCTGGGTCAGCAGGAAAAACACCGCTCTCGAAGGAGGTTACTGCAGAAGAAGGAATTCTCATTAAATCCAGGTCATATGTGGGACGAACATCAAACTTTTTTAAAGAACTCAACGGCCAACAGATTCATTTTATTTTGGGGCGCCCGTATAGTGTAAAAGCCCTTTGCCGGTGGCGACAATCTAATTCCCATCCTTCTGCTCCAAATGTTTTCCCAAATAAGCTACACCGTCAAAGTTTGTCGATGTAACTTGCCGTCTTGATATATGCATCATCTCTGACGTAGGTACGTCACATATATCTTCCCCTTGAGAATAGGTTGGGACGGAATCGTAGGTTTTCGGGTCATCCGGTCCTTGGAGGGGATCACTGCGGGAGAACAAATTTTATTTAATTTTAGATGATGTGCAGAACGAACATCACACATTTTTCGAAGAACCTAACTGCCAGAAGATTCATTTTATGTTCGGGCGCCAACACAGCGTAAAAGCCATTGGCCGGTTGTGGCAATCGAATCCGGATTCTTCTGCTCTGGAGATGAATGCTTTCCCAATTATGCTACTGCGACGAAATTTTTTACTGGTGCTTGCTATCTTAACATGTGCGTCACCATTGAGGTAGGTACGTCACACACACCAATGTTGCATTTTGAAAATAGACGGGCAATAACCCGACAAAGTGATTTATCGGGTTATTTGCCCGTCTGTCTGCTTACAATATTCGCACCTATTTCTTTGGACCTCTCTCTGATCTACCAGGTTTTTTCTTCCACAGGATCGCCGACTGCTGTATGTTTCTGTGCATGTCGCATAATTCACATAAAACCCCACGGTTTCAAGTGAAAGGCTCAGGATTACGGCCGTTTGGGAGATTCTCAAACCGGTCACGCCCAGCGCCTCAATTATCACGCTACGTTGAGTATCAAGTTGCTCAGAACACTTGTCTTGCACATTCCAACCTTCAATCCAAAGCAAACTGAGGCTCGCTGGGCTGATTTACCTGATTTATGCCACACACCGTGCTCACGTGACATCTTACATTTTGTAATGAGCCATTTATATGACGAGAGTATGTGCACCTAATAAACTGGCGTCTCAGTGACTATACAGCATATACAGACACAAAGAGGGAATGTTTAGCTATTTGGCAAAATAAAGATTCAGGTTGATCCAATAGTCGCACAGCCGATTCTCGATTCATAGATTATTAGGAAAGAAATCCAAGAACGGAAATCACTAAAGAAGTGTGAGTATTACACCGATGAGATATTACACTGTGATCACCTACCTAATCAGCTGTAGAACCCCCTTTAGCCCGTAAAACAGCGGCCTCTCTGCGAGGCATTGATTCAATGAGGTGGCGATAGGTATCATGGGGGTACCTTGTACTATAATGTCAAAAGCAGGTTCTCTAGTTTCCGTACATTTCGGGGTGGTGGTGATTTAGCGCGAACCCGCTTTTCCAAGTCGAACTACAAATGTTTGATTGGGTTCATGTCAGGTGAATTTGGAGGCCACGGCATTAACAGAAAGTCACCAGCATGTTCCTCGAACCTCTCCTTGACGATTCTGGTAGTGTGGCATGACGCATTATTCTGTTGGTAATGGCCATCACCAGCAGGGAACACAGTTGCCATGAATGGGTGAACTTGGTTCCCAACACTGTTCAGATACTTGACAGCTCTCAGGGATTGTGCTATTGGGATAATGGGGCCTAAAGTGTCCCAAGAAAACATCGTCCACAGCATTACACCTCCACCGCCGGCCTGTTTCGTCCAACTGTGCATCCAGGTGCCACAGCCTCCATTGCTGATCGGCGTATCCGCGCTAGGCCGCCTACGTGATGCACCATGAATCTTGAATCATCAGACCAGGCCACCTTTTTTCAATCATCCACGGTCCAATCTCAATGATTTTGAGCCCATTTCATGCGTTGTTGGCGATGACGTGCATTAAGCATGGGGACCCGGCCGGGTCTTTGTCTACGCAGGCCCATGCGCAGAAGGCTGCGATGAACTGTGTCCTGTGGCACATTGCCCTGATCACCACATTTGTAGCTGCGGGTGATTTGTTGCACTGTGGCACTGCTGTCGCTGTGGAAAATGCGCCACAGTCGTTGCTCCCTTCTAGCATCAATGAGTTGCGGAAGACACGCGGCTGGTCGTTCGGCCATCTGTGCACCACTTTTGATTCGTACTCACTACAGCGACACGTGAACAACGCACAAGCCAGGCCGTTTCCGAGATCGTATTTCCGAGGTTCCGTGTCATCACAATTTGTCCTTTTTCAAACTCCGATAAATCGGCAGCTTTTCCCATTCTGAATCCGAAAGCTCAACTAACCGAAAGCCGGTCTTTGGGTTTTATATACACTGCTTTGTGGACTTCACCTGCGCCACCGTTCGGTCTCCAGGTGCGCTCATTTCTCTAGGCTGGGGGTGGTCATAATGTAATGGTTCATCGGTGTATATTTATATCAAACTTAGCAAATGTCCATTGCCCTCAAAAAGGTGCATTGCTTCACTATTTGGATGTCTGAGGCTGTCCGGTTTTTGAATAAATGCTAAGAAAAATTATATGTTCTGTAATTCAGTGGCCTGAGAGCAGCTAAAAGTTCAGCTTCAAAAGGCACAAGGATAGCCACGACGATATATGTTTTTATAAATAAGGTTGACTTGACTTGAACTGCAATCATAATATTTTACCGTGGATTGTGTGTCTTTCGATTAACCGGTACTTTTCAGAAACAGATTGCAAACGGATGGGGATAGGACAAAGGCAAAAGTTAATGGCAGATATTAGCTCAATTGATTTATGCAAAAATGCAAAAGATATTTTGATAATTTACTTACGCTCCAGCGAGTTGTGCAGGTCGTCCACAGGACACACACCTGAAAATATTAAGAATAATAAAAATTACCATCAGCGTAATGTCCCAATAACGTAATAAATCCATCACTAAATTTCATAGCATGAAATATTTTTAATAAGGATATTAGAATTTTATATCACTGTGCTGGAAGTTGAGTATCATATACCACACGTGTTAAAGAAAAACAAAATAGAAGCTACTATGTTCAACTAAACGTTAAGCAACTTTTTAAAACATCCAAAATTTGTTACACTAATATCATACAAAAATATAATACATCATGATATAATATACAATAATATCATATATCATGTCTTCCGAATACATAAACAATTTTAACAAAAATGTACACCCGTATCTGTAACAAGACAAAATCAGACCTCGTGATTTTAAAACATGACCATGATAACCGTAGGATTTCACTGAGAAAATTTCCACTTGTGAACAACTGGAAAAATCATACACCGAAGAGCAATTGAATTAGAGACAGCTGGCGTTATGCAAATGTGGCGCTGTGGGCGGCCCTGTAAACGGAAACGACATGACGCATACAGCGATCCGACAATATAAGGAGTGATGCGACGGGAATCAGTAAGAGTCGGACGCAGTATGGGTAAGACGAAGGATCTAAGCGCATTTGATCGTGATCAAATTGTCGGGGCCGGACGAATGGGTCACTCCATCTCGGAAGTCGTGCAGGCACTGGGATTTTCACGAGCCACTGTGTCACGGGTGCACCGTGAGTACATCCAATTCGGTAAAACCATCCCTGCAAGGGCCAACTGCCGTGGACAACAGCGTGTGGATGAGCGATGTCATCGTCGGCTAGCTCGCATTGTAACAGCAGATAGACGGGCCACAGTGCAAGAAATCACTCAGCAATTTAACGCTGGTGCACACCATCTAGAAACATCTCCTCGCTATGGGGTACAGAAGCCATCGTCCCACGAGGGTACCGCTGCTGACCGCACATCACAGGGTGCAAAGATTAACATGGGCGCAACATCGCCACTGGACCCTAGACATGTGGGAAAATGTTGCCTGGACTGATGAGTCGAGATTCACGTTAATACATGCGGATGTCAGAATACCAGTACGGCGCAAACCACATGAAGCGATGGATCCTTCTTGCCAGCAGGGTACTCTTCAAGCTGGTGGGGGTGGCATTCTCGTCTGGGGACTGTTTACGTGGACTGAAATGGGAGCCCTGGTACGTGTGACATCGTCTTTCACAGGTCAAAGTTACCGGGATATCCTGGACGACCATTTGCTCCCATTTGCACGTCTTCAACATCCCACTGCGGACCTCATCCCGCAAGAAGACAATGCACCGTGCCGTCAGTCCCAAATTGTATCCGAATGGTTGGAAGAAAACTTCACCGACGTGACCTCGCTTTCTTGGCCAGCAAGGTCACCTGACCTCAATCCCATCGAGCACATCTGGGATGCCATCGAGAGAGATGACCCCCCCCCCCACCTCTATCAAATCTTCGTGAACTGTGGGATCTTGTTCAGGGGTCGTGGATCCGTATGGCTTCCCAACGCTTCCGATGTCTTGTCGAGTCCATGCCGAAGCGAATCACCGCAGTCATCAGTGCGAAAGGTGGTGCTACACGTTACTAGACAGGTATATCTAATTCAATTGCTCTTCAGTGTATATGCATTTTGAGATTGCAAGATAACTTAACATATTTATGGATGCATGCATGCGTGATTCCAAAATGGATAATACTGATTTGTGTGCAGATTGCTCTATGCTGATGACACAGTCCTGTTGGCAGACAGCAAATGTGAGTTGCAGAATATGCTGTCTCGGATGTACGAAGTTTTCGTGAAATTCAAACTAAGTATAAATAAGGGAAAAACCAAGGTTATGGTTTTTGAGCGAAAAACTGTTCATATTGAATACAGGATAAGTCTTAATGTCACAGAAATTGGCCAGATGAATGAGTGTGCATACTTAGGAAGTATGTTTGACAGAGAGAAGAAATTAGATGGAGAAATTAGTAGGCGAGTGAATTCTTCATTGAAAGTCATAGCTGCCTTAGGAGGATTTAACAGGAATGATGGGTTTGCAAGGAAGTCCCGAATGGCTGTGTATGGAAGTGTAATTGTTTCTACTCTGATGTATGGTAGCGAAACCTGGGTGCTGCAGAAAAGACATAGGAGTCGTTTGTATGTTGTGGAGATGAGTTACTTACGGGGGATTTGTGGTAAGACACGCGCGTATCACGTGAGGAATGAAGTGTTGCAGGTGTGTAATGCGAGACAAAATGTTGTTAGTAAGGAGGCGATTAATATTCTCAGGTGGTTTGGCCATGTTGAAAGAACGAATGATGAGGTGCCGACTAAGAGAATCTTTTCAGCCCAAGTGGAAGGAAAGATAGGTAAGGGAAGGCCAAGGAAATCATGGGAGGACCAGATTCAGGAATGTCTACTTGAGAAAAATCTTATGAGTATGAAGTACAAAAGGTCTTGTGTGTGGTGTGTGATGGATGTTAATGAAGCTCGAGTGGTGTGGTGACATCGTTGTAAATGGAGACATTTGATACACCAACAGTAAGTAAATTCTAGTTCTAGTTCTATTTCTAGTTCTAGTTCTATCAGTTAAGTATGTACTTGGCACATGGTCTTTCTTTGAGGAGCTAAACTCTGAATCTCAGAGAACAGCTTAATGATATGTATGTATGTATGTATGTCTGTATGCATGCATGTATGTAAGGTAAATCAAACCTTGTACATCCTTTTACCATAGCCTTCCGCAAGACTTCACTAAAGGTAATTCATAGAGTTGTTTCTAAAGAAAATTACGGCTATGAATGTGTGGTCTTGTAAACCCTCAATTCTTATCGAATGAATGTTTTCTTTGTCACGATGCGAAACACGATAGTACAAGCTGCTGGTGTGGAAATTCAGCTCGAATGCATTTACGAGTTGAACGGACTACACAGTGCATAAGGGTTTCCTAGTTGTTTTCTTTAATCTTCCACAAAGCCGCGAAGCTATTTAAACAAATGTTCCATCTTAATGGTAAGGCGAGTATGCCAGTACAGAATAAATCGAGACCCTTTTGGTGCATCCATGTTATTACGGGCCTGCTTGTGGTCCGTAGCAGTGTATCTGCGCCGTATGAGTATTTTTCTAGCTGCCAAACGTTTTTTATGAGGTCTGAACAAATGGAAGTCACAGTGTGAAAAGTCAGGGTAGTAGGCGAGATGCTCTCAAACCTCATAACCACATAGCCGAAATTACTCAGCCATGCGTTCGGCCGCATGTGGTCGGACATTATCGTGCCCCAGCTCAACTGCTGAGCAGCTCAGGTCTTTATCGGCTAATAGCATGACGGCACATGAAAGTCGTCAGACAATACCATTCGATTTCAACACTTACACCACGGTCCAGAAAAGCGATTAAAACCATACTCTGACTGTCCTAAAAGACAGCTGCCATGATTTCTCGATTGGATGGCGACGTCTTCTCTTATTTTTGTCATGACTGGTATTTCCACATCGGTGCCTGTTTGCTTTTCGGTAACAAATGACTCTCCCACCTCTCGTGAGAATGTGCTGTAAGAAATCTTCACCTTGCTGATGATGGTTTACTAGATGTGTTTATGTGCGTGAGAGAGAGAGAGAGAGAGAGAGAGACCAATTTTTCATGTCTTATGCTATCTCTGAGATTCTTAGTCACCCCCTCGCGTAGAATCCAGTATTGAGAGTTCGTCATTTTTTTTTGATTGGAGATTTAACGACCACCGTGAGCAACTCAATGGGCTATGAGCAGTCGCCCGTCACTAATTTTGGGTCACTGGTTCCAGGGAATGGAGAGAGCCAGTGCCATATGACAAACACAACATCCATGCCTCACTGGGATTCAAACCCGGACCACTTTTAGTTGAATGATTAGAGATCATCGCGTAGACCACTGCGCCACCAAGCGGCTGAGAGTTCGTCATGCATTCTTAATGTTATGAGAGTTCGTCATGCATAACACTCTGGACACCATCCACTGAAATTTGCAGTTCACGTGCGAGTTCTCTCACTGCAGTGGGTTTGTTATCACAAATGAGGGCATACGCCTGTAAACAAAGTCCTCTGAAATGGTAGTCCTTGGGCTCCCATGTCGAGGTTTGTCAAAAACGTCTGTCCTGTCCCTTGCAACGTCCTTGAATTATTTAGTCTTCTTTCCATGACACCTTTAGAGTACACTTCCATCAAGTGGCGATGGATTTCCACTGGAGAAAATTCTTTGCATAACGAAAAAGAATTACAGTGAATTTTCACTTTGCATAACGAAAAAGAATTACAGTGAATTTTCACTTTGCATAACAAAAAACGTAGGCCTATTGCGCTTCTCATTTCTTTCTTTTTATCATATTGACAACTACGCATCCACCTTTCAACATCCAACCCTTATAAATCTATGAGCAAAAAGTCCTCTGGTGGCGAAATGATGTTCCCAGTTCTTTGGGTGAGCGTTAAACTCTTCATTGGCGTGTTAAGAATGTTAATGATATCTTATTTCTTAAACGATTCTTGTATCAGCCATAACAGTAATTGACCGAAAGCACCTCCATATGAGATATTTTAAAAACTCATTTGAAGAGGAATTTGCCAAAAAAAGTTTCTCACCGAGTTCTGGAGAAAGTATTGGTGTTGTGTGGCAGAGTCTTTGGTATAATGGTTAAACACTGTACAATCTGGACAATTTTAGGAAGCATCTTTCCAGCGCAATAAGGCGAAAGATAACAGGAAACAGAGGCAGCAAAATTCACAAATACTGGGCATCAGTTAATTCGACCTTTCTACACTCAACCTGAGATAATTTTATTGTAAGAGAATTACCAAAAAACAATAAGCAGATCTTTCAACGATGGTGACAATCTAGAGGTCATTTGCGTTGTAGTGTGAAAGCGTGGAATCTTATTATGGTGCATTTTGTCACCGGACGTTTTAAAATGACGGAAATATGAACTTGAATCAGAACATAATTCTTCCACCTTGGAAACAGAATTCAACTTTCGTCATAAATCTGCTAAATACGTCCGGAAATTTCTTTTTTTAGATAAGAAGGGTCATAAAAAAAAGCGAAATTCCCTATTTTGGCAAATGTTTCTGATATTGTTGTAAATTAAGTTACTGGAAAAAGCGCCAGTTTTAGCAAAATTACAAAATATTCCTGAAATTTACGTATTTGCATACGCAATCTCGTGAGAAGCTCAGTACCGCATGTTGCAAAGTCGAGAAATATGGTGTACAGTTTTGTGCGACGCGGAAGAGGAAAAACCTAGCTTTATTAACCGTAGTTATGTTTCTCATGCGTTTGTGTTTTTCCCTTTGAATTAAACCGGGAAATGCTTTTCGACAAAGTAATTCAGGTAGGAACCATGCTTTTGAATTACTCTCATGGGTATTGAAGAATAATAGATAAGTCATCCCCAATTTATAGCTACACCGCTGATGTGGCACATTTGGCTAATCTCCAGACTCGTGTCTGTGCGGTAAGTGATTGTAGTGGGTTCTGATCCCGTTGCCGCCCATGAAATGTGGAGGATTTCCATGGTTTTTTCCTACTGAAACGCGAATGCGTATATGGGTAGCCGAAAATCGACCCTGGACCTCTGATCCGCGTCTAGCGGTTGCTCTGACGATTGGTGCTACATTTAGGTGGTCAGCCGGGCACTCATTGTAGTGTAACCTGCAGCCAAGAATCCGAATAGAGACCACAGGTCCACTCGGCGTAAAGGGATCTTGACTGTCTGAAAATTTCATATGACGAAGAAGAATTTATAGCCATTAGCTTTGGGGAAGGAAAGAAAACAGAACAGTGTCTCTATTCTACTAGGGATTCGTACTCAGATCATTTGAGATATAACGAAGTAAATTTCTCCGTCATTTTTGGTCCACGCCAGGAATCGAACCCGAGTCCACTTATTCCGGAATAAGTAGCTCTACCAACTGAGCTACGCAGACGTTCGTTCTCGCTGCTATCTGCCTTTATGTCGTGTGCGTCCTGCGGGGCAGGCACGTCACATCCTCCCCATCCCCGCCCCCGAAAGAGGGCCGGGGGCATGGCCCACGGGTCAGCCGTGACCATGAATCGTAGCAGGCAGCCATCCGCTGTAGAACGTGCATTTGAGAACTCCCCGTCAATCTGGTGTGTGGAATCACACATTTATTTTTTTGTGCATTTGAGAACTCCCCGTCAATCTGGTGTGTGCGTCACACACATTTATTTTTCGAAGCGCTGGAGAAGGGATTCTCTTATTTTTCGTTTCTCGCGGTGTGGAAAGAGCATCACACCATTGCGAGATCTTGAACGGCCGGATCATCCGAAAAGTTCGGGCGCCATTATAACGAAGTAAATTTCTCCGTCATTTTGGGTCCACGCCGGGAATCGAACCCGAGTCCACTTATTCCGGAACATGTCGCTCTACCAACTGAGCTACGCAGACGTTCGTTCTTGCTGCTAGCTGCCTTTATGTCGTGTGCGTCCTGCGGGGCAGGCACGTCACAGAGATTAAAAACTCCTGAACATAAAACGTGTGAAATATTAAAAAGAGTTGGATCTGAAATCCCGGTCAATCATGCCTGCATATTCTGCCCGACTTCATTCTAAAAACCTAATCTGTTGTAACCATATTCTTGAGGAACCCTAAGATTAAGTTCTTTCATGAAGAATTAAACACTCACATAAACAAAAGAAAGTCTCAAACCAGGTCCGTAAGCCATTAAACCTCTGATACCATCAAAGCTATCTCTATCAAAAGCAAAATCTATCATTCTAACAGCGTCAACAAGCTCTCTATGTTAGAGGTCTGCACGTGCCTGATTTAGTGAGTCCGTCCCGTCCCGTCCCGGCCCGGCACGGCACGGCCCGTGATGTGTCATTTGGTATTATTTTGTCTTTCTACTGTATTTTATTAAAATGTGAAAATTAAATAATGAAATGAGATATTATTGAAAATATTTAGTTGAATGTAAGCCTAAAAATGTTAACTAAACTTTGACAATTATCGAAATATATAACCTTTAGACTAAGCGCGTTCAGAATCTCCCTTTCCCTGAACTAGTAATAGGTGACACTACTAAAGTCAATCCCTATACAGATTAGGGATAGGAGAAAAAATTGTCGTCCCACTCTCCCATTACAGACACGCTCCGTCCCCCACTCTGCACAACACATACACTCACTCGGGGTTGAATCTTTTTGTTGTCAACAAGCCCCAAAATGGTTTTACGATCTTAATACCTACAGATTGGTAAAACACTGTGAATGCCTCTCCTTGCTTTTTAAATTACGTCCTGTGCTATGTCATGAAAGTACGTAAAGCCAGCGAAACAGTTAAACACACCAGGGAATCGGGGAATATGACTTTTTCTTTCTTTACGATTGCGATGAAAAGAATTGGTCGACTTAGCCAGCCCAGGCCCGTTGCTTTCTTCTCTAAATTAAAAAAGGCCCCACCAGGCTCTTGCTGATCTCTACTCCGTGTGTCATAGTAGTCTTCCGTGCGGAAGAAATGGTAACTCATTCTGTCTTGCATTTCGGAAGCTTTATTTTGAGTTGGAAATCAAGCAACCGTACTTTCACCTCTGAATTCAGAGATCGCGTTTTATCTTCTTGTCTAGGGCAACTAATTTCCTTTGGCTGAAATATCACATGAGCTTCAGCCGTAGATGGACTCTTTGTTCTGTACAAGAGTTAACATAGAAACCACAAACGAAGATTTGCACATGGATGTAGCATATTGGTACGAGCTGGTGTAATTTTTCCACTTGCCAAAAAACTGTATATACATAAACTGAAAGGACAATATATTATAGACACACATAATAGCGTGCGGGTCCACCCTTCCCGTCGCAGCATGGACTTTACCAGATGCTGGGAAGGTCCGGATGGTATTGTAGCTCCTGATATCAGGACAGCTGTCTGTAAAGTGCCGAGAGTTGCGGGGGGTGGGTTCAGAGCTGGTTTAGTTCTACTTTCCAGTTGCTTTCAACACTGATTAGTTAAGAACACACTACTATTTACACGATATGCATTTAGTCTTAGTGGAAAATCATTGCATTCACTATTTTCAAAACTAAATGAAACTATAAGATAGTTCTTCCTATATGCGTTTTACCCTAAGTAAATATACATAGGCATAAAAAAAGTTACTTACTTTGTGACACCAGCAGCATCAGGGTGGAGGGCACTGCTAACCACACCTTTAAGTTTCTTGAGACCATACATGAGAGCCTTGATGCGGTTGTGGACCGGTATTTGCAGTGTCTCATAGTCAAGTACTGCCAACTTCAGTTTGAGTTCTTCGTTTATGTCAAAGACACACTTCTTCCATTCTTCTTCCTATTTGCGAAAAGCAGACAGTCATTGAAGATACATAAGAGCTATCTAAAAATAACACTAAATACTGGAATAACTGATGCTTTATACTTCAGTGGCAAGTAATATGAACACAATTTTTGTTCATTAAGAATCAATGAATAAATCTTTACCGTAGGTTCAGAGGTTGTCTCACATCCAAATGCATAGCCATAAAAATAGAAAATTTGAAATGTAATATACGGAACCCTGACTGGATAGTTTTGAAGCAAAATGGGATAATGTGATAAGAGCTGCAAGTATAGAATCCGTCACGCACTGAACCAGCCAAGCTGGCAGGCAAAGGAAAGGTAAAGAGGCAACGGACTGCGTGGCATGAAGAATATAAAGGATGAAAAAATGGTGGGATACAATATTGACCTATGGTAAATTATTCACAGTAATTAATGGAAGCGGAATAAATGAAGGTGTATAAGGAAAGAGAGATCAGTTATGAGGTAGACTGCAGGATTCTGGAATTGATGTAGGTGAACATCGTCTTGGTACTTGTTCTCTGAGGATCTCTGATAATGAAGCGCATACTGGTAATTCCCAGAATAGTAGTGTAGCATGGTAATTACTGTACAGTTGGTAATTCCCGGATTTTGGGGCTATAAAGAAATAGGGATATTGTGAGATATAGAAATAATTAGATCAACATTTTTAATGCGATTGGAATGGATCTTAAAAGGACTTTTTTTTTTTTTGAGATGAGTAAGTAGTTCCTCTAATGTTTGGAAATAAAACTGGGTCAGACAGGAAGAATTTTTTTCACAGTCATTTAGTTTGGACAGTAAACAGGCACTTTATTTGCCATAGAAATCAGTGGAGTATGCCATCTCCTCGTTTACAGCCTCTAGGCATGCTGAGTAACTTTTTATATCGGACGGGAATAAACGATGAATCAGTGTCCTTTAGGCTGCGAAAATACTTATTGAAGTTTTGCGTTCGTGATATGCTGGATATTTGCTGTTCAGGAAATGAATCTGGAATTTTAATTGAGGAAATCGGAGAAAGACCTGGGAGTTTTGCACTATAAAATGATTTTTAATGCAATTTGTATAAGGGTGGTACAGAATTTGAAATTGATGTGA
The DNA here is from genome assembly GCA_039090855.1 of Macrothele yani. Classification (NCBI taxonomy): domain Eukaryota; kingdom Metazoa; phylum Arthropoda; class Arachnida; order Araneae; family Macrothelidae; genus Macrothele; species Macrothele yani. Next base: position 48,831,714 of record CM077013.1, on the reverse strand, counting down.
CCCAGGAAACTTAACTGCTTCTTTGGATTGTGCATTTTTATATACAGTATATGCGCGTGCACAGGATTTAAAAGTATCTACGTGATGTCACGTGAGACTGTATGTAAAAGAAAAAGAAGATTCATCTGAATTCTTTTCCCGAAATTTTCGTAACTTGTGACGTACTACAGAGGTAAAGCACATGTCAAGACGACAAATCTGCAGCGATACATTCCGTACGTGTAGCTTAGTTGGGAGAGCAACTTACTCCGGAGTGAGGGGGTTTGATTCTCATCACGGACAAATTTGCGTTTTCACATTACAGCCCGAACGTAAACTTGAATGTACTGGCCGTTGAGTTCTTCGAAAAATGTATTATGTTTGTTCCACACATCGTCTAGAATTAATGAAAAAGTTCGTTCTTCGCTTTAAAAAAAAATTAAAAGGAAGATAATGTGACGTACTAAAGAGGTAAAGCATGTGTCAGGACGACAAATGTGCAGCGATAAATTCCGCCCGTGTAGCTCAGTTGGAAGAGCAACTTTCTCCGGAGTGAGAGGGTTCGATTTCCGTCACGGACAAATTTGTGTTTTTACAAACTGTGTTATCGCAGTTTTAATCAGTTCTGGTTATGCTTCACAAAGAGTGAAATCCAATCAAGCATTTCATTCTCAAGTAGTTCCATATTTATTTTGTCTCAAAGAAAGCACTTCTACTAGTAAAAAATTAACTATATGTTAGTGACATTATGTGCTAACATTTTCTTTTAGGCAAGAAATTTACCTAAGTGCAGCACAATTAACTTAACTGCCCTCCAGTGCATTAAACTTTCATTACTATTGCTGGTTATAAAGATACAATGTTCACTGCATCTGTTAACTTCTTAATGACAGGAACACATGAATAACAATGTTATTTATCTATTCCGCGATTCTTAGCGTAAAGCATTGGTTTTTGAACGACTTTCAGTTTTGGGGAGGTATTACCAGCAAGTGCATATCCAATAATTGATTATCTGCTCTGCTAGTTGCACAGGACTTCTGCAAGAATGAAGTACTCTGTCAATAGTACATGATCTTGTTTACTGGACAAAGGACAAAACTGAAAATGGATTTCCGAATATGACTGCAATTGGAAGAATGCATCCGTATAACCTATTCTTTCGGGAAAGTGTTATAGGACAGGGTACTTCTATAAACATCCTGCTTCATACACAGTAGGAAGATGAGATTTTGTGTTTAAAGGATGTAAACATTAGAACTGTTTTAGGCAACGACGTCACAGTTTTTGCATTTTAGAATAGAATGCGGAATTTAATGCGATATAAAAGGCATTCGTTTCTAGATACTTGAATTTAAATGTCATCAAAACTTTGGTCAGCCCGTTTTACAGTTGTATGTGAAGGAGAAAATCGATTCTGGACTACGAGGGAACTGAGACCGCACACAGAGAACATATTAATTCAGCGGAGCTCTCTTTGCGAGACTCGAGACAATTAGTTGTTCGGGCATAGGTACGAGATGACACATCCGATCGCCGTAATTTTTGCATGCGATTGCCATGGTCAGGTTTTGACGCCTTCCGATTCCCGAAATTCCGTGTCATAGAGGAACTTCAATTAAAACTAGATGGCCTTTTACTTGAACCGTTTCAAGAAAGTCGGCTCACTAACATTAATTTAAAAAAATCGTTTGAAGTGAAAAACGAAGAAATGAAAAGACTCCGCCTGTTAGCTTACCACTTGTTTAATCTATAATAATAAAACGAAGTTTGTGTGTGTGTGTGTGTGTGTGTGTGTGTCTGTCTTTCACGATACATAATGAAAAACGTGGTTCCCGATCCGAATGTGTCTTTCCGCTTTGTTTGCATGCAACCTGATCACAACCATCAACGTGAAGGCGTGAAGGAAAGTAGTTCATGATTAATTTTAGCCATTTCTTTTTCGAATGTTTCGTACTTTTGATCTGGTAGTCATACATTTTAGGCGTTCGTTTTCTAGAATTTTTCAAAATAGACGCCTTAATGAGCTTAGATTTTGCAATAGCTTCGCTCAAAATTTGCCAACTGTACCCGAGTTATCGGTTACCATTGGCGGCTTGTCCTACTTAATAATTAGAGAGCAGCACAGTCAAAGGGCACTATAGAAGAGTGTTTATAAAACTTCAGGAAAGTTAAATTTAAACGGGCTTTAATTTTGCAACATACACCTTGAATTCCTGTGTTCTTATGCAAATTTGGTTTCTTCTCGATGAATTTGAATTTGGCAGTCACGGCAGCGGGTCAAAGGGTAAGCAACGTAGATAAAGACTACTGAAATAAGAGCTCGTAGTACAATGTTATTTGAGCGATTCATGTACATACAATGTGAGTTGGAATAGCTAGTCTGGTTTTTGTTATGTTGATGCGAGCAGATAGCTTGTGATTCTTATACTAGCAGTTTGTATTGAGTGAACAGTTTGCTATTTAAATAGTGATTAGTGTCACGCATATTGTGAAACATCGTTGGCTGAAGTCCATCTGGCCTGTTACTAATGACTCTTTGATGAATATAGACTTTGGATGTGCTTGTTTGACGAATAAAATAAGTGATTTGAATATTCGCAAGTAGATTTTGTTAACCTTGAACTCTGGCCGTGTTTTTGAAAGTGAATGCTATGTATAATTATAATTTTCAGCCACAACCGATTGAGGAGTAATTTATGAAAGTGGCAAATTAAGTCTGCAAGCTTTTAGAATTTGGAAGATAAAGTTTTAAACGCAACGTGAAATCAAGTTCAACAAGCACAGTAAATAACTTTTAATTTTACATTTTTCGGAAGAGACTTTTTCCTATGATCTTTAAGAGTGTACTCGTGAAATTAAAGAAATTAAATTCAGGATTTTAAGTTCTATTTATTTCCCATTTTATCTAAATTAAGTTTAAGTAAAGTTGATCGCAGTTATCAGAAGAATATTAGTACCCATGAGCTTAAGAATTTGAATCCTGAAAAACACGAGTACCTTTGTGAAACTTGCTATCAAAAGTTCTCCGCAGCTGATGTGATGTCCTTTCTTATTTTCTAGGATTGACAGCTGCCATATTTTATGACCATGCGAGGTGATAAAAGTATTATGCATAGCGGTATTCAGGCCTAACTGTTAAATATTTATCACTAATCAAAACTGAGAGAAGTACATACTCTAATGGCATTCAGGCCTCACTGTTGAGTGCACTTATCATTATGCAAAACTGAGTGAGGTTCATGAATATAACGACCTCTGTGACAGATGTGACCTCAAAATGTCAACAGCTGACGATAGGGAAACTGATTGCATCAGATCTTATATAAACTAATCAAATGATCATATGTAGAGGATTTTAGGAAGGGAGTGTCTGATCCCAGGTCTTAAACAACCCTTAGAAATAGGAAGCTAGGAGAATTGGGCTAGATCGCCCGATAGGAAAGCGACACGGAAGTGAAGTAGAAAGGGGGAGGAAGACGCCCTTATTTATTACCGTGGGGACAGTACCCGGGGTCCGACGGCTTAACGTGCCCATCCAACGCACGGCAGATATTTAGTGGATCAAGCGTTCGTACCTGCCTGTGATCGAACCTGAGGCCCTTTCCGTGGCAGTCACGATCGTTGCCCACAGGCCACCCGCGGCTGACTGCATCAGAGACAATCGGACGAAATTTTCCACGCCATATTTTCTCACTGTTTGCACTTTAATTAGACCAATCTCATATTACATTTATGAGAAGGAACAGTAATATTCAGCGTAGCCTTGTAAATAACAGTAGAAGTGATGGGATGAAGTCAAGCTTGCCAATACATAAAGTCTGTATTTGGAAAAAAAATATGGAAAATGTTTTTTTTTTTCATGAAATTGTAGGTTGAACTTAAATTTTGGGTTTCTCTAAGACAGGAATACCAACTGATTTTAGATAAAGCTTTAAAGAAACATGTGAACTCAAATTTTGGATTTCTCCAATTGCTTTATCTAAAATCATACGTGCTAATTTTAGGTAAAGCTTTAAAACTTTGACCGTAATTCTTTTGCCATTATTTCCCTTTCAAACATATTTCAGATAAGAATCTGTCTCGCACAGAACACATTTAAAATATGTAGATTACCAGTTTTGTTAAAACACTATAAATAAATGAAAACACATTTTCAAGTTTAAGGAATTTTTATCTCGTTCAAAAGTACTGTTCCATGATAATTAATACAGCAATGAGACATCTCTGAATGGACTGTATTTACTGTCCTTCAAGTAATATCAATCACATCAGAAAACATGAAGTTTTCATCGTCCTAGAACCCGCATCTCCCGATTACCATTCGAGCTTGCTAACCGTTACACCGCACAGGACGACAAAATCACAAGTATCTGAGTGTTAAGAGTATCGGAATGTCGTCCGACTGCATTCTTAATCGGAGCGAACCGTGCTGCCATCTAGTGTTGTTAAGCATATTACCAGTCGTCCAAGCATATAGTGTGGAAGAAATATTCTCATAATACGTGGAAAATACGTCATGGTAATTAACACAACAATCAAACATCTCCGAATTAATTGTATTTACTCTTCTTCACGTATTATAAATCGCATCAGAAAACGTGATTTTTTTATCACCGCTCTGGAGCGGGAATCGAACCCGTATCTCCCGATTACCGTTCGAGCAAGAGAGGGTGGTGTAACGGTTAGCATGCTCGAAAAGGTAATCGGGAGATGCGAGTTCGATTCCCGCTTCTGAAATTTGTTTTCAAGTTTTCTGATGTGGTTTATATTGCGTGAAGAACAGCAAATACAGTCAATTCAGAGATGTCTCATTGCTTGCTGTGTTAATTATCATGACGTGTTTTTCACTTATGATGAGAGGAATATTTCTTCCACATTATGTACTTGGACGACTGGTGATATGCTTAACAACACTAGATGGCAGCACAGTTGCTTCGATTAACAATGCAGTCGGACTACTTTCCGATGCTGTTAAGGTGGACGTCAAGTAATTTTGCTTCCTATACTTCGAATGGAAAACTTTCTGTACACATTTTCTTACCAATTAATGCGTTCCCAAGGATGAAAATTTGAACTTCGATTAAAATAGTTTCATTTAATAACTTGGAATACTTAATATTTTTTAAAACATAACCATAATTATGCAATCCAACATTTGTTTGTCTACTGACGTCATCAAAGTACAGGTCGCGCCATCTTTTTTCTGGTTTCAACACCACCAAAGGAAAAGTTATTGATTTTTAATATAATTATGGTTATGTTTTAGAAAATATTAAGTATTCCAAGTTATAATATGAAGTTATTTTAATGGATGTTCAAATTTTCATCCTTGGGAACACAGTGATTGTGAAGGAAATGAGTACAAAAGTTTTTCCATTGGAAGTATAGGAAGCAAAATTACTTGTCGTCCACCTTAACACTCAGATACTTGTTGCTTTCTCGTCTTGGGTGGTGTAACGGTTAGCATACTTGAACGGTAATCGGGAGAAGCGGATTCAATTCCCACTCCAGGGTGATGAACTTTTCAAATTTTCTGATGTGATTGATGTTACGTTAAGAACAGTAAATACAGTCAATTCAGAGATGTCTGATTGCTGTGTTAATTATCATGACGTATTTCTCACGCATTATAAGAAGAATATTTATTCCCCACTATATAGTACTGTTCCAGTTATTGTTTCGAAAATTGAACTACATGTATGCGTTCTTTACTGTGCACATAACAAGAGGATGGTGCAATGGTTTAAGAAGCAATGCAGTTTACTTTCACGTGAAGGATATGCTGATCGGTTATTGCTGAACTAGAGCACTCGATTACATTTTGTATATCATATCTAGCGGATTCGTTTTATTAAGGAGACAGATGCTGAACTTTGCTTTCATTCATGATCACAACGTATATAGAAAAGAACTAAATTCCCTGATGAAGTAATTAATGGCATACATTATCAAGGCTAATATATTTTAACAGAAAATATTCGTCTTATTAGGAAATTTCCTAGCTCAGTTTTTTCACGGCATACACTACAATTCTCCAGGATGAGAAGAAGATTCGAAAAAACCGGGGTAGGTAAAAATAAAGTGGAAAATTAAATCTGTTGATCACTCTTAAAGACATTTATATTTTTCTTTTTAAATAATGAATGAGACATTTTTTCACTACTTACGCTTAGAGCAAATTTGTCGCAGAGTCCTGATATCGCCTCTCCCAGGTCAGTAACTGTGTTCAAAAATTCTTCCCTGTCGACTTTGAGCTCCAGCTCCGCTTTATCGGCTTTCTGAAAAAAATAAAAAAAATAAAATGAATCTACAATCCATAACACCGCACAAACTGATATCTAGTCCATATGTTAAAAATTGAATCATTTTGAAGAATAAACATGAAAGTAACGTTCTTCGCTGTTTGCCTATCTTTCTCCTCCTTTGTAGGTTTCTTTTTAACAAAACTTCAAGTGTTTGAAGCGTAAATTTTTCTTCTCACTTTTGAAACAGCCATTCCATAGAACGAAGCGTGAGCGCTCAAAATATGAAGAGATGGACAAGAGTTGAACCATTACTGTGTGCGGGCCGTTCAGATATATTTGTGGGAATTTTGGGAAATTCTGTGCCAAAAATTATTAAAATAAGAATTTTAAACACAAAGTTCGATAAAATAGATATCTTAAATTCTTTGCGGTAGATATATTTTTCTCTTTTTATGCTGATTACCTTTTTTCAGTATGTACTGAGTTCTGCTTAATTAGATATCGGTAAATTCAAATTAAATGAAATCCACAGTTACAGGCATGTAATCTTAAACTGTTCGTTCAAGATACGGTTAATTTTTTATTTGAAGCTGTATTCCGTTAACATTTGGCTTATTCGAAATTATTTTAGCACAATTGTTGATAACTTTACAAAGAGAAAAAAATCTTTCTAGCATTTTGTACATCGATGAGGCATTACATTAGGACCACCTACCTAATAAGCTGTTGGACCCCCTTTAGCCCACAAGCGGGACCGTCTGGACCATAGGGGCAACCGGGCCGGTCGCCCCGGGCCTCGCGCCTTAAGGGGCCCCGCAGTTTAAGAAAAAAAATTAGTTAGAATTTTTTACGATCATTATGTTTTGTGTGTAAGTTTTCGGGTGAGAGGCCCTTAAAAGATGTTTCTTTCTTTCTTTAGTTTTTTTGTTTGTTTGTTTCCAATCCCCCGGTTGTCGAATAGGTTATCGCCCTTCGTCGTACAAATCCGGAGATCTGTAGAATTCAAGTGATTATTGTAACGACCTTGATATTTTCCGAATTCATGAAATCGCGAATTTAATTTCATCATTTTGTGGCCCTTGCTTTTACATATTTAACAATTCGCGTGCAAACCAGATACTTAAATTTAAATAAATTAAAAAAGAACAATATCAAAGTTGGTTTCGGGCTACAAATGGAATCCATTTATTCAAAGACTTTAAAAACATTACTGGAATTTCCCTTTAAAAAAACCACATATGAGCGCGTATAAAAAAGTTAAAAAGGTCACTAATTTGTCAGTTACTCCAATTTGCATTAAAAGTCAATCATTAAAGCATGCATCAGAAGAAAAAAACTATTTATGCGAATTTATTATTTATTATTTCTACACTAAAATATTCGCAATTAAAAAATTTTCGCTACGCACGTAGCATTTTGTCATTTTGTGAAGCCGTTTTTATACAATAAGTGAAAATACAACCTCAACCCCATCTCCTCGGAAAAAAAAAACCCTTAGATTTTAACAGTTTCTACTCTCTCTCTCTCTCTCTCTCTCTCTCTCTCTCTGAACTTTCAATGCATATTCTGGTCTTTTTCTTGAGCTGAAAGCTGCTTCTTTGAGATAATCATTTTGTCTTTACGATAGTTTCCATTTTGAAGTACTACAGAGGTGAAGCACATGTCAAAAAGGAAAAGTTAGAGATCAATTCCGTCGGTGTACCTTGATCGGTAAAGCATTCAGCTCCGGAGCGCAGAGGGATGCGAATTCGTCGCTGTCACAGACAAATTTGTGGGTTTCACATCCTGTGTATTCTTTACGGACATCTTTCTCGTAACGACTTTATTAAAATATGAGATTTATTTCCTAGTGCAAGCAATGAAATTCCGCCCCGGGACCCGCAAAAGCTCCATTTGGCCCTGCCCACAAGGCTCTTAAAGTCCACGAAAAGCTTTGTTGCTGATGCGTTCAAGTGTTGCCATAAAATTGTTAAAGCTATATGTGAAATTCAAGATTTTGTACGGAAAGCACATGAGAACATTGTAGAACATAGGTCAATTAAGTTGCGTATTAAGCAAAAATGGACTAAGACTAATACGGAAGTTTCAAATACTTAAATTGTTGTTTGTGTGCTTGCCTTGTTATGTAAATTCCACTAAATAATACACTGAAACACAATATATTAATGCGTACCGTAAATATCCGCAAACTTGCCGTAATCCGCCACAGTAATCCGGCAGCCAAAATCCTCTGCGGGGCTATAAATAGGTCATATACCTATCTGCTATATAGCCTACCTGCGATTCTGATGATGGCGAGACATGGCGACCTGAGCGAGTTTGATGGTAGACCGATAGTCAGGGCGAGGAAGATGGAGCGATTCATCACCCCCTCGAGATTGTCTTGGGTTCCCGCGTGCAACGGTCGCATCTGTGTTCCTACATAAATACATAAAAACCAACAGCCACTGAGAAAGTTGTGGCCGTTAATGGGCCGTTGACATTCGAGGTGAGTGCTACCTCTCCTGTATCCTAATGTCGAAATTAAAGGTCACCTTGGGAAAAATAGCGTCGGCATTCAATGATGGGTCACTTATGAAGGTTGGTGTCCCATTCGACGTACGAAGACACAAGTGGGATATGATAGCTAGCGACGCACACATAAACGTTACCTGGCTGTGAAGCTACAGGGGGGAGGACGAAACATTGCTACTGGATCGTGGATGACTGGAAACGGGTAGCTTAGCCAAACGGCTCGAGGTTTTAACCACAACACGACGACTCGAGGGCGAGTATGTTGCGTACACCATACGAACGCACGAACACCAACTGCCAAGTCAAGGTGTTAGATGCCTGTGGAGGCGCTGTAATATTCTGAGCGTTTTTAAGTTGGCCACCATAAGAACTTCGTGCCTATTTAGACCACTATCACAGCAGAAGGCTACTTTACGTTGACATATTCGACGACCACCTACATCTGTTCACGGCTACCCGTTTCCCACACCAGCGTGTCTTCATTCAGCAAGGCAATGCACCGTCTCAGTACTCCCTTTTGGCGAAGGACTGGTTGCAGGAACATTTCAATGAGTTTGCAACCCTCGAATGACCTTCTCACTCTCCGAAGTTGAACCCAACTGAGCATCTTTGGGACGAAGTGAAGCGATGCAGCATTGGGGCGAAGTTGAGTGATGCACCTTTGGGACTAAAAAGATGATGCATCTTTGAGATGAAGTGGAGCATTGCATCTTTGGGACGAAGTGGAGCGATGCATCTTTGGGATGAAGTGGAGCGACGTATCTTTGGGACGAAATGAAGCGATGCATCTTTGCGACGAAGTAGAGCGACGCATCTTTAGGACGAAGTGGAGTGACACATATTTGGGACGAAGTAAGGCGATGCATCTTTGGGACGAAGTAGAGCGACGTATCTTTGGGACGAAGTGGAGCGACACATCTTTGGGACGAAGTAAGGCGATGCATCTTTGGGACGAAGTGGAGCGATGTATCTTTGTGGAGCGATGCATCTTTGGGACGAAGTAGAGTGACGCATCTTTAGGACGAAGTGGAACGACTCATATTTGGGACGAAATAGAGCTACGCATCTTTAGGACGAAGTGGAACGACAAATATTTGGGACGAAGTGAAGCGTTGCATCTTTGCAACGAAGTAACGCGATTCATCTTCGAAACGAATTGGAGCGATGCCTCTTTGGGACGAAGTAAGGTAATGCATCTTTGCGACGAAGTAGAGCGACGTATCTTTAGGACGAAGTGGAGCGACACGTCTTTGGGACGAAGTAAGGCGATGCATGTTTGGGACGAAGTAGAGCGATGTATCTTTGGGACGAAGTGGAGCGATGTATCTTTGGACAAAGTAGAGCAATAGAGCCCAAAATCAACCATCGACAACACTCGGCGCTTTACGGACGGATGTTCTGGATAGAATCATTAGACGCAATACCACCCGAACGTTTTCAACATCTGCTCGACTGCATGCCACCACTTTTTGCTGCTGTTGTGAGATCAGATCGTTATTAGGTCCGTGTGCAGAATAAACTAAGATGTGTTAAAATAGCAAAATAAATGAAAGATAAAGATCTATCATTTTAATGAATAAAAAAAGTAATAATATGCAACGAAAAAAAAAATTGGGATTTCAGATACCTGCTCAATAAGTAAGTCCTTACTAAATAAACGATTTTTTCAATTCGAAATCGTGTATTCGAAGTTCGATTTCTTAATCTTAAGTACTTCGACTTATCAAAATTTTATTGAATGTCACTGTTATGAACATTTCAAATGAAACAAGAAAAATGTATCATGTCATTAAAAATATTTTTTCGAAAAGTGGATAAACTGTCTTTGCTGTTTATTCACTAGAAGCATGCCATGTAGAAGGATTAGCAGAGTATGTTTTTATTTTCCTGGTTTCATACTCTTTTGTCTGTATCACGTCACACAGACCGAAAGTAGAAAGTACAGCGACATCATCTTGTAGTTTCGGCTTTTCAGTGGAATGAAGAAAAAGAATCGAAAGACGACGAAAATCTTTTGTTACATCGCCGTGGATGCCGACAAGGAATAATAAATCGGTATTTGAAATCCTGTGCATCAGAAAGCATTGCCTTCCCCTTAGCTTTGGGGAATATGGGGGAAATGTGGGCAGAAGACTGTCATTTTTTATTTGTTTGTTGAGAAATGTTTATAGCAATTTAATGTATCAAACAAAAAAATTGGCAAATACTTTCTATATTTATAATAATCAGGTAAATGCAAAGGGCGATTAAAAATTCTAATTCTTTGAAGAAGCAAGGCCTTAAATTGTTTAAAAAATGTTTCATATTAGCTGTCTGATCACGTATGGAATATATAGTTAACTACTCGCTCATTTCCTATGTTAAAACTCAACTGAGTAAAAGATGAATTCTACCTTATAGTGCATGGATTGCATTCCGTATTCGTATTAGCTTAACTCTTCAAACGGCCGATGTACAGCGAGGGTCATAAGAAAAGTCCTACACACGTTAATCTAAAAAGGAAGCGAATGATGCAATCGGGAAATGATTGCGTCATGTCAAGGTCAGACTCTCAGCAACGCAGTGGTGTAAGAACGACGCGCTATCGTTTGCTGTGTGGGCATGGAATGGTTTGTAAATTGAAGCGTGCAGCTCCTCAGGTCGAGTCACGACGTTAGACCAGCGCTCGTACATGAAAATAGAAACTCTGTGGGGAAAAACTCCGACACAGATCTGCACTGCCTTGCAAGAAGTTTGTGGGGAAGGAACTCTTGATCGAAGCACAATTTCTCGCTGGGCATCGCGCTTTCGAGAGGACCGAAGAAGCATCGAAGATGATCACCGCTCAGGCAGACCTCAAACGGCGATCGACAAAATATCTGTCACCGCTGTAGCAACGCTTCTCTAAGAGAAACGCCGTTTGACAGTCGAGGAGATTGCCCATCAGGCAAATTTGTCCACCATGTCTGTTCACCGGATTTTGACTGATGATGCAGAAAAATCGCCGAGCGCTGGGTGCCCCATCGACTCACCCCCAGGCAGAAGGCAGCCAGAGTGAGCATCGCACAGGATCACTTCCACAGGTTCGAAAAGAAGAGCGACACATTTCTGAACAGAGCTTTCGCAGTTGATGAGACTTGGACCCGTGATTTTCAGAAGGAACTGATGTCACTAACAGCGGAATGGTGGCATCTAAGTTCTCCACGCGCCTCAAAGTGTTGTCGGCAACAATCCAAAGTGGAGCAAAGGATGATTTTTGCGTACGATGCCCAGGGTGTGGTCTCTGATCGACTGCCGGTAGAGCAAAATGACCGAAAATTCGTCAAAATCACCCCAACTTGTTGGAAGCGGGAGCGATCTTGTTGCATGACCACGCGTCGTGTCATGGTGCAGAGTCGGTACGGGGACTTTTGTCAAAATACGCCTGAGAAACTTTATTCCACCAACTATACAGCCCTGATCTGAGTCCACCTGACTTTGATCTTTTCCCAAAGTAAGAAAAGTGGCACCGTGGCATCCGCTGCGAATCTCTGGACGAAATGTCATTAGACGTTACCCGAGTAATACGACAGCTGAACAAAGATGGCGTACTGCTGGGCATCCAGGACCTACCTCACGGCTGGCAAGCTGTCCTTAGCAGCGGAGGGGAGTACATTGAACGGCAATAAGGTAAGTTTTCTACGTTACTTCACACTTTTCTCAAAAATGGACAGTATGCAGAACTTTTTTTAGGTCCCCCGTGGTGCCGAAAATTTTCTGGACTCCAGAAACAGGTTTTACGAATGCTACGGCAGAACAATTTCTTTCCCCCTCTCATCTCAGCAGTATCGACCAAAAATCTGTGACAAGTGATAAGCGCTCCCTTTTAATTTTCTATTCTGTGCTCTATGAGCCAAGACATAATGGAGAAGGGTTAGCTTCCCTTGACGTGGACATTACGCCACTCGGCAGAAACAAGTGATTCAAACATCATCTCTCTCCTTTCTTTGGTACGTCGCTATTGTTGTAGCCCTTTTCCAGCCGTGTTCCGCCCACTTCTTAGACAGCGAATATACTCAACATCAAACAGAAGTCATTTCTCTTTCCACGGTTATAAGTGAGTCACGGAAAAATTCTCATTGGCCGCCACCGGGAAACGAACCCAGGTCTTCTAGTCACGCGCCGGATATGCTTCCACTGCACCACAGCCGCCTCGAATTCCTCCAGAGTCACATACACAAACTGCTAAGCCAATTAGGCAGGTTGCTTCTTGGAGCCCATAACAATGCTGGGGATTCACCAAAGACGGTAAGGTCTTCCAATCACGCGCCGGACATGCTTCAACTGCACCACAGCCGACCTCGAATTCCTCCAGAGTCACGTACACAAACTGCTAAGCCAATTAGGCAGGTTGCTTCTTGGAGTCCATAACAATGCTGGGGATTCACCAAAGATGGTAAGCAGCCACTGAACAAGTAATTAGAAGGCGAATGAATAATTAATACAGACATTTGACGTGGACCAGGAACATCAAACAGAGGTCATCACTCTTTCCACGTTTATCAGTAAGTCACGGAAAATTTCTCATTGTCCGCCACCTAATGACAGATTGCCATCCCGGTGGCGGCCTATGAGAATTTTTCCGTGACTCACTTTTAACCGTGGAAAGAGCGATGACCTCTGTTTGTTGTTCCTGGTCCACGTCAAATGTCTGTATTAAGCGAATATAATCGTTCGAGCTAATTTTTGTCCCGCTTTGCTAACTCCGAATGAATTCGTTCCCGCTGGTTAACAATCTAAACGCAATATATATGTATTTCTCATTCCTCCATGTTTGTCTCTTAGTTCCTGCCTTTTCTGGATCCGGCGGGTATTTTATTTTTGCTGACTTTTTATTTGTATAATGAAGCCCCATTACGAGTGAATTTTCAGCAAAGAAGTGCATTTTGGATTTACTTACGGAAGATACATGATGATCTAATGTAGGACAGAAGTAATTTAAAAAAATTAAAAAAAACTTACCAGTTCCAAGGCAGCAATCATTTCTTCTCTGTCTGCTTTATTAAACCTGAGATCGTTGAGAAGATTTTGCATTTCCTAAATAAAAAGAGAAAGGCAATTTCAATGAATAATATTTAGTGAAAAATATTTTTTTTTCGTGTGAAATCCTGAAAATAAAGAAGCAAATTTTAACAGCAAGCGTCTCTCTGGTCAAATTTAGGCCCAAATTATGTAAACATATTCCAAAAATTCATGAGATATTTAGTGGTCCTTTGCTCTGTAAACTTACAAGCAAAAATAATATTTGGAATACAATATTTTGCTACCTCTCAGTTGGAACAGAAACCAGCCAGGGTAGCATACGTATACCTACAGCTGCTGTTATAGAATGAAGTTCGGAGCTTGAGCTAGAGTTCTTATCTTTCTGCATTCCAAAATATTTCAAGTTGGAAATAACACTAACACTTCAAAGACTCTGAATGCGTAAGAAAATTCAACAAAGAAGGCGCCAGCAAATTTTTGAATGTGATAAATGCGACTTTTGACTAGAGTTTGAAACCTGATATGTTCGTACGTATTTCTAGGCGTGTAGTCAGTGGTTTCCTAAAAATTTCATAACTCCGAGACATGTTTTTAAACTTGGCAGGTATTTTCCGTTGTACAACGCAAAAAGAATTGTTCCAGTCGGACTTGAATTAGCAGAGATATAATTTAATATGAAAGCACAAGCTTACGTGACTTAGCAGAAAGCTTTTAATCTGAGAGAAATTGGATGATGCATGAAACTTTTTCTAATGATGTTCCAACATTCCAATGTAAAAACCATATATTCTCTTCAGACTATTTATTAATGCTCCGTGCTGTTTGCCAGTGCTGAAAGATACGAAATTTTCCAGAATATCTGAGGAAGAAACAGCAGACATTCTTTTATTTCAGACCTTCTAATTGCTCTAGTACCCGCCCAGAGACATCTTTGAACATCGTGAAGCTTCACCTCTAAAGTTCACATTATTAATTCGATAGACTGTGAAACAGCCGATTTAATTAATTTTTGTTCAAACTAAAATACAAATCAAGAGAACAACTGAGTTCTTGGCTTACTGATGGTTCTATAAATATACTGGTTGTTTAGAATTCAGGTGATGTAACTCACTGAGCTCATTAGGGTGCCCTAAACAGCATCTTTCAATCACACCGGATTGAAAGATGTTTTATAATCACCCGGGTTATCTTATATATAAAATACAAAACGTCTGTTTATCTGAAGCAGCAAAAACTCTTGAACGCCAAACTGTGCATCGTGAAATTTGCATAGCTTATTAATACTGGAATTTCTAGGTCAACGCAACTATTTTAAGATCTCTACGTTGTTCCTTTCGCGAGTTATGAATTTATTAATCAATGAAGTCAGCGTCGTTTGCTACGTCATCGTTATGCTGTTCCAAATCTGAAAGCACGTGACTGCATTCATCGCCGCGTCACATCCACAGGTGTTTCTATTCTTTGAGAACTGTACATAAAAAATGCAAAAACGAACTTTGCGAAATCTTAACAAAACGGGCTGAAATTTTTATCAACACCATGAATTGGTAATAAGAGGAGTCCCTCAAATTTTCACCGGAATCCGATCAAAACGTTTTTAAATAGGCATGGAATTTTTAGTTCATCGGTAAACAGAAATATGTACTCAGAAACAAAGATACATTTTAAACTTTTTTATCCCAGAGATTCGCTCCTCAAAGACGTCTGAAACTGAAAGCACGTGATGCATTTGACCGTAGGTAACAAATTGTTAACGAATTTTGTTCAGTCAGTGTTCTAATGCTGTGTCTCCTGGACTCGTGTTAAATAATTCGTAACGTTTTTGGTCCGTTTGATTCTACAGATAGCTGTATGTTGGAATATCAAGAGCAAAGGATCCAACAAAATTATATATTGTCGCCGATGAAGGAGAAACTGAAAATGTTGTGTACGGCCAAATGCTGAAATAATCACACTATGAATAAATTATTTGTAATGGCCGAATTTGTGAAAACAGCTTTTTTTTTTTTTGCAAGCATCAATTTTTCCCCCGATTTTTTTCAGTGACAAATAAGGGAATATGAAATTAATAAGCCTAAAGCCCTGGCAAAGCCGGGTAGTAAAGCTAGTTGTTACTGTATAAGCAAAAGTCACTGGACCATCCTTCAGAATCACAGTACGCAAGCTAGCAGTCCGTGGCATTATTATTTGATGCAAATTTTTGTCAGATGGCATAAAAGGGGCTCTTTCTCCCCAGAGCGTGTACCTGATGGCAGATTGTCACGATGTGAACGCCGAGAGCGTTACCAGAATACCTTTTCGATAGTGTTGTCAGAATCTTACAATGGGAAGTGTATTAGGTAACGCGTAATTATTATACGCTGCCATTAAAATGATATGTTGCTATCGCGCGTGCTACGGTCTTTTCTTTCTTCTTTTTTTTTATTTCTCTAAATCCATAGAAAGGAGCTGAGAGTATCTACTTCAGGTTTTTTTTTATTTTGCTTTTCCAGCTGGTCTTTCGCTTTTCATTTTCTTTTCTTTACATTTAAACACAAATCTCCATTCTCAATTTTTTCTTAAACCCTAAGCTGAAGCAAAATTTTAGACACCCTTTTTTTTTCAAACTGAATTAAATTAGCTGCGGAACTATCAACTTCAAAAGATATTGTATGACGAAGCTGTAAAATTCTGAAAGTGTAAATTTTGCGCACAAATTTTAGGCCAGGTGTTTGTTTCTGGAGAAGACAAAACGTACAGCCTACAAGTAACGTTGGTCGTTTTTCGCAGCCGCACAGACACAAATAATCTAAATACTAAGAATCATGAAAATAGAGGAATTACGTTTTTAGATTTTTTGTCAGTACTTTTTTGGGGAGAACTTGGTCTCCTTTTCCAATTATTTCCTTTTGTTAACCATACTTTCTGGTCAAAAACTATAAATTCCTCAATCTTGTAACCACACGGGCACACTCAGTCACGACACTAATGTTCGAAGCGTTCGACGTAAATGGAACACTGCTGTTCATTCTGGTTCTGTAGAGCACAGCTTGAAGATAGAAAAAAAAATAATTATATAAGTAATAATACACAGTATGAAGGATAGCCGCTCGTATTTCCGTTTTTTTTTTGCGTTCTGCATAGGCACAGCTCATAGAACGCCTTGTCACAAGAACCATTCGCATGGATCTCTAGTTTTTGATGATGAAACGCACAAGATCTGCGTTTAGATGCCATAAGGGCTTCTGGTATCCCCGTTTGTACAAGAACCATTCGCATGGAGCTATAATCGTTAATGGTACACGGCAGAAAACCTAAGTTTAGATGTTTTACGAGCTTCTGGTGTACCCATTTGTACAAGATCCATTTGAATGGAGTTCTAATTCTTTGAAGACGTACGCAGAAAATCCGCATTTTGATGATCCAGGGGCTTCTCCGATATCTGTTTGTACAAGAGCCGTTCGCGTAGAGCTCTAGTAATTGATAGTGTAGACAGAAGATCTGCATTTTGATGTCTTTATCACCGTTTGTACAAGAACCATTTGCATTGAGCTCTCTAATCGTTGGTGGTGTAAGGTAGAAGACCTAAGTTTAGATGTCGCAAGAACTTCTTATATACCCATTTGTACAAGAGCTATTCACATGGAGCTCAAAACTTTGATGATGTACGTACAGTACGAGATCTACATTTTGGTTTCTGAAAGCTTCCTCTATTCCCGTTTGTATAACAATCATTCGCATGGAGCTCTAATCATTGATGCACGGCAGAAGATCAGCGTTTAGATGTCACAAGAACTTCTCGTATTCCCGCTTGTATACGGTTTACCCACATGAGCTCTGATCTTTGATGGTGCACGGCAGATCTGCGTTTAGATGTTACAAAGGCTTCTGATATCCCCGGTTATGCTAGAATCATTCGCAAGGATCTCCAAGCGGGTTTTCGTGGTTGTACTGCTTCGCACAAAGCCAGTATCACTCCACAGAATGCTTCTGTTTGTTTGGCATGGTTCATCGAGCATTGGTCTTGGAGTATAAAACAATGGAAAACTGTTCTATGGAATGATGAATCACAATACACGATGTAGCAGTCGCATGGACGTGTATATACATGGAGAAAGCAAAGAGGATAATCCTTATAGAAGTGCACTGTTTCCCACACACAACGTTTGAGGTGGCAGTGTTCTCTTGTGGAGCTGTTTGTCGTGGAACAGACTCGTACCACTGTTGTACTGCAAAAACTCCTAATGCGGTAACTTAATAGCTTACCTAAACATTCCAGACAATTCGGCACTTCCAATACTGCGGTAGTTCTACGGAGAGGAGCCCTGCTGGTTTCAGCAAGACGACGTACACTGGTGTACAGCACCAATTTTGCAGACTTGTTTACTTCCGGAAAATCAGGTTTCATATTTGGACTGGCCTTTACAAAGCCAACATTTGAATCGCACTGAACATCTTTGTGATCAACTGGAGCGCCGTATCAGAGCTTTGTAAACTCGTCCTCCACTTAAAGAATTGGCGAAAGAATTACAAAGGGAATGGAAGTGCATTGCAGCAGATACTTTTCAACATTAAGCGGAAATCATTCCCAGGAGGATTAACGAATGTATTCAGGCCAAAGGAGGGCCAACTCAATTCTAATTCCTTCCAATAGATGGTGTTTTTCTTTTGATTTATTGATTTATTTATTTATTTTTGTGGTTCCTGTATCCGGATCATCATCATCATTGTCAACCATTATCAATCCACTGCTGGACGAAGGTCTCCCCAAGTTTCCTCCACAACGGTCTGTCTTGTGCCAGTCTCCTCCATGTCACTCCCGCATATTTACGAATTTCATCCACCCATCTCCCATGTGGTCTTTTTCTGGGTCTTTTCCTGTCCCTTGGAATCCAATCTAAAATTTCGGCTGTCCATCTATGGTCTGTCCTTCTGGCAGTATGTCCAGCCCATTGCCATTTCAGGGATTTAACTCTGATCATGATGTCTTCCACTCTCGTCATTTTTCGGATCCACGAGTTCCTCTTCTTATCTCTCCTGGTTATACCAAGCATGCACCTCTCCATGCTACTTTGAGTTGTCTGCAGCCTTTGTATGTCTCTTTTAGTTAAGGTCCACGTCTCTGCACCATACGTAAGCACTGGAAGGATGCATTGATCAAACACTTTTCTTTTAAGACATAATGGCATATTGCTCTTGAAAATTATGCTGTTTCTTCCAAAAGCTCTCCAGGCAAGTTTTGTACGCCGATTAATTTCTTCATCAATGTGACCCTCACTTGATATCTGCTGTCCAAGATAAACATACGTATCTGTTATCTCCAGTTTTTCTCCATCAATCGATAAATCTTCATTTCTTGTAAAAGCATTGAACATCACTTTTGTCTTCTGAAAGTTCATTTTTAATCCCACTTCTTTACTCTTGTCAGCAAGTTCCTAGATCATACTCTGCAGCTCTGATGGGGTAGTTGCAAAAATCACTACGTCATCAGCAAAACGAAGGTGGGTTAGATAATCTCCATTAATCTTTATCCCTTTGTTTTCCCAGTTCAGTGATTGAAAGACATTTTCCAATGTGGCATTAAAGAGCTTCGGAGATATGGTGTCACCTTGTCTCACTCCCTTTCCAATTTTTATGCGTGTTGTATTTTCAAACAGCCGAATCTTTGCACTTGCATTTTCATAGATGTTATTAATAATATTAATGTATGCATCTTCAATACCGCAGGATTTCAGAGCCGTGGTAACTGCTGATGGTTTCACCGAATCAAAGGCTTTTTCATAATCGATAAAAGCCATGCACAATGGAAATTCATATTCCCTCGCTCTTTCAATTAGTTCTCTCAGTACGTGGATATGATCTATTGTGCTGTAGCCACTCCTGAATCCAGCTTGTTCTCTCGGTTGAGCCATGTCCAGTGTTACCTTCAAGCGGTGTGAAAGAACTTTAGTGAAGATTTTATAAACCACTGATAGGAGGCTGATAGGTCTGTAGTTCCTGAGATCCTCAATGTCACCTTTTTTATGTAGCAGGATCATTGTAGCATTGTTCCAATCCTCAGGAATCTTCCCTTCATTAAGGCATCGAGTGAAAATTTGGGCGAGTACTGTTTCAATTTCTCCACTTGCTTCTTGTATGATGTCTATAGTAATTCCATCTTCTCCTGGAGCTTTCCCCCGCTTCATGTTCTTGATTGCATGAGCAACTTCTGCTGGGAGGACTGGAAGAACTCTGGTACCTTTCATGATGTCTGGAGTACATGTATCATCCCTTTCATATAATTTGGAGTAGAAATCTTTCACTCTTGTCAAAATTTCGCCTCTATTTCTTGTTATAGAAC
Source organism: Macrothele yani (assembly GCA_039090855.1). Lineage (NCBI taxonomy): Eukaryota > Metazoa > Arthropoda > Arachnida > Araneae > Macrothelidae > Macrothele > Macrothele yani. Next base: position 48,811,653 of record CM077013.1, on the reverse strand, counting down.
CATCTTCTTTTCTCAGAGCCATAATCTGTTTTCTTCCCTTACTGAGATGTCCCTTTGCTATCTTAAGGCTTTGGTTGTTTTCAATTGCTTTCCTCACTAGCTCACAGTTGAATTTCCTTACGTCTTCAGTGATACTTTTTCGTGTTGTCTTGCATAGCTCTATATATTCCACTTTGGAAGTCACATCTTCTTTAGTTGTCCTCATCTCTCTTCTTTTTTGCATCAACATTTTGGTTTTCCTGATAATTTGTTCACATGCAACTTGTTCTTAGACCCAGCTAATTTTGTTGCTGTTTCCATTAGAGCTTTGGTTACTTTTCTGTTAACTTCCGAAATATCCACTTCTTCCGATGTTAGGCCTTCTAAAGCAGAGAATCTGTTCTTCAGTTCCAACTTGAAAGTATTATGGTGTTTTTAAGGTTGGTTATGTCAATACATTTTGTTTGTCTTATGAGTTTGCCACGTTCCAGTTTAGTGTTGAGGTGCATCTTACATCTCACCAATCTATGGTCACTACCTGTGTTGAACTTGTTCAGCACACTGCAGTCTTCGATGACGAATTTTTTGTTACACATAATAAAATCAATTTCACTTGTCGTCCCAATTGGATGTCTCCATGTCCATTTCCTGTGTGGCTTTTTCTTGAAAAAAGGAGTTCAAGATGAAAAATCCTTCTGCCTCTGCAAACTCAACGAGAGTATTTCCACGCTGGTTTCTGTTGCCGTGACCGAATTTACCTACTGAAGTTTCATTCTGTTGCCGTTGCCCTATTTTTGCATTGAAATCTCCCATAATTATCTTCAAGTGCTGCTTACCTTTATTATTTAGATGACGAATTTCCTCATAAAATTCTCCAATTTCTTCTTCAGGATGACTTGTGGTGGGTGCATAAGTTTGAATAATCTGAGCCTGGTATCTTCTTGATAGTTGGATAACGAGTCGTGCAGCTCTGTCAGAGGAACTTTCAACTTCTACCACTTTATCCTTCAGTTTCTTGTTTATTATAAATCCAACACCACTAGTTCTGCCAGTATCTGTCCCACGATAATAGAAGAGATGTCCACTCTTCAGTTCAACGAGATCTTCTCCTTTTCTCCTTACCTCACTTAGCCCGACGATGTCCCACTTGATCCTTTGTAGTTCCTCTTCCAATTCAAGAAGCCTTGAATCAGAAGATAGGGAGCGTCCGTTATAGGTAGCCAAGGTCAGCATCAAATGGCAGCCTAGTCCGATCCTCCGGGGATTCTTAGCACCCTCTGCCTTCATGTCGCACTGGCCGCTGCCTTGGCCAGGTACATTCTAGCTGCCGGAGACTGAGGGCCAAGATTTAAGTTGTAGAGTCATTTTGGAGGTGTTTGGCCATAACTCACCACGCTGGCCAAGCGGGTTGGTGAGTGTGGGATAGCATTTCCTCTGATCCCGATGGTATAGTTATACCGCTATTGGCGGTCGTCAGAGCCCCTTTAGTGGGAACAGGATGCACCACGAGAAGGCGGGGTTGACATTTGTCACGGAGAGATTGTGATGTTACGCATCACCTGACCTTACATCCCGGATACTTTTATTTATATAATGTATGTCAATTAGACCATCGGAAGCGATTTACAAATAATCGTTCAAATGTCCACAACCAAATGGCGGTAATAAAGCATTGTGATTTTACTTGTATAAACGATTGGAAATGAAAGACTCTTAGTGAAGTTATTTCATCAGAAACACATCAATTTCTTGACTGTACTCAATAGTTATTTTGTGATTCCTGTTAAATCTACCACAGCGCCTTTCTATAGAAACGTTCTGTTTAAATATGCGTCTGTAAGGATCATGCTAACAATCTGTTGCAATTCAAGATTTCATTCTCATTTATGTGAAATACATTTATAACTAAATAAATATAAATTTACAATGAAGATTATTTAATATTTTTACAAATACACAAACACGCTCCTTTTGATATTTCCTCTCTCTCTCTCTCTCTCTCTCTCTCTTCATTTTATAAAATACCAACGCAATGTTTTAATGCATCTGTACTGAGAACTACAGCAAGTTACAAGCAGTTTGTGCGCAGTCCGTTTGTGTCCTTCCAGTTGTTGCTATTGTGAGGCAACTGTCTGTCTTGCACTTAAACTCGTGGTCTGTTTCGTGTGCTTCAGCTCCAACAGTTTAAAAAGAAGACATAAATAATTAGAGTATTAACAGAATCATTGAAATTTACAATCAAAACTCTTTTCGAAAAGTACGTAACTAATCGATCCGCATTTGGAAAATTAGTTTTCTAAAACGTTGGCCTCTTCAAAATTTATCTTCTAATGAATATGTTTTTGTATTTAAAGCATGAGATTTTTTTTTCAAAACTTAAATTTTGCACTTTTAAGAAAAAAAAAAAAAATAGAAAAACCTCTCATTTGTTGAAATAAAAAGTGGTCGACTCTGAAATTCTAGGGCTCGCTGAAAGATATAGAGCAATATATAGCAAAACCGTAGTTTTCACAAGCTGCAGTTTTGCTACATATTTATTCAGTGTCTAGGTTTTTGGTATTATTAACGAGATACGACATGTTTCATAAACAGTCTAACTATTAAGAAATTTTAGAAATTAGTATTAGGGCTTTCAAACGTCGTCAAAATAAGCCCTTTTTTAAGGTTATTTTTGCAAATTAATTGAGCTAATCTGTGAAATCAGGCTTGCGATTGATTGGAAGGGATCATTGTGAACAGTGGGAGCTTTTTTTTTGTTTTTATCGCTTTCGTCAAGTGTTAAACGCTGCCTTTATACACTGCTGGCCACCCAAAATGCAACACCAAGAAGGACACGCGATAGCAAAGCCAGATTTACTGGACACATAACAACAGATACAAAGATGAAACGATTGAGCTTACAGGCCCGTGCGACTTGCGGAACACGCAGACATCAATAGTTCGTTTGGCCTCCATGGCTGGTAATAACGGCCGCTACACGCCGCAGTATGGAACGAAAAAGGCTTTGGATGTGGGCTTGGGGTGTGTCTGTCCAGGCTGTTTCCACACGTTGTCACAGTTCATCAGGCGTAGCCGCGGGTGGTGCTCGCCGGGCCACTCGGTTGCCGATCAGCGACCAGACGTGTTCGATGAGCGACATATCGGGAGAACAGGCGGACCACGGCAGAAGTGACACCTGGTGGACCGTGAAGAATTGTTGCATGATGCGTGCCACGCGCGGGCGCGCATTGTCCTGTCGAAACGTCGCCGCTGGCAGGCCCTTCAGGTAAGAGAGGACTACAGGCTCCAAAACGTCAAAGATGTAGCGGTGGCTGTTGAGTGTACCGGCGATGCGTACCAAAGGGGTGCGGGTGTTATATCCAATTGCGCCCCAAACCATAACACCAGGCGACGGACCGGTATGGCGATGCATAATGCAGGCGTCATACAGTCTCTCGCCGCGGTGCCGCCACACGCGGATCCGACCATCGTGGTGTTGCAGGCGGAAGCGGGATTCATCGGAGAAGACAATGTCATGCCATTCCGTAGTCCAAGTGCGGCGTTCAACGTCCCACTGCCGCCGCCCTTGCCGGTGGTGTAACGTCAATGGTAATCGGAGCAATGGGCACCGTGCAAAAAGTCCCCGCTCCTGCAGACGACGTCGAACGGTACCTGCTGACACAGGTTGTTGCGCAACACACCCCTAATTCCTGCGCTAACGTTCGTGATGTGGCGGTGCGAGCCGTCAATGCCCGCCGCCCAACATACCAGTCCTCTCGTTCGGTGGTGTGCCGAGGCTGTGGTAATCACTCACGTCGGTCCGTCCGTCCCTCCTGCACCCACCGAATCCATACTCGCCTCACTGTGGCTGGATGTCGTCCTACACAGTCGTCGATGTCTGGAAACCGCTGTCGCGATAAGGCACTATTCGTTCTCTGTCGAACTCCGAAACGTGCTGGAATGACTGCCGTATTCTGCGACGAGGCATCAGGAATCTTCCCACGCACGGGGCCGGCAGCACAACACACTTCCACTACTTACACCCGCCTCCTGTGCACCCTTCTTATAGTGCTTCTCGGTGGCGTTCCGGGTGCACATGATTTGCATATGCCCTGGAATGCTAATCTTTTGCATATCCGCTCGCGGGCGAAGCATGCTGGGGATTTCAGGCCAATCGGATGCTTCTTTCTTGGTGTTGCATTTTGCGTGGCCAGCAGTGTAGTTTCATTTCATCTGAAAGATGCTTTTCTGCGAGACTTATTTCTTGGTTTTATTGTATTCAAGTATTTGACTTTAACATGACAATCCCTAAGTTTCAGGTTGAATTATATTGCAGAGTTTTACAGAACATTTCAAACTGCTGAATGTAATTACTCCTAAAACAAAACATACGGACTGCTCACTCAGTATAATTAGGAAGAAAAGGCTATTTTTCTAAATTCTGTGAAATAAATTAAATGTCTCAGAAACCTTTAAGAAAAGAATTGGACGATTCGGAACATAGGATCTCATGATACGCAACGTTTAATGTAACATTGTGAATTATTCACACATTTCTGTATGCTGATATACAAATTATCAACAGAAGAGGGAATGGTTCCGAATATCTTTTTCAATTTGCATGATTCACAGGCGTTGTGTGTTTACTTCTGATAAATATAAGGGATACCAATCAGGCCAAATAGACAAAAATTATTTAGATCTATGATTATGAATGTCCATGAATGAAAATTGGAGAAATGAGGAATTGGATCTTTTCAAACTATAAGCCACAATTTAATTTTTTTCCTTCGGTACGTCTCTATAATTCTGTATTTTACCAATTATGTACTTTTGAGAACCAGAAGCTTTGATTACTGCTTTGTTTCAGATTACATAAAATATTCGCCGTCGTGACATTCTGTTGGGTTTGAAAACCACTTAACCTCTTTGCTAACTTTTGAGACGGAACATCATACAAAAATATTAAAGTTCAGATTATAATTTTAGAACTATCTATAAATGTATTTTCAGTTTCACAAATAGTAAACAATATTGATTGGCTGGATTTTTACCTCCATGAGTTTCCCCTTAGCCTTGCTGTCGGCCATAAGATCAGCAGAAATATTATGCAAGTCTTCCATGTCATCCTGAACAATTCGCATCCTCTGCTTTACGTTTTCCAATTCAGCCCGCCTTTCCTAAATACGAAAAGCAAATAAAACATTAAGATGATTAAATCTATGCCAGAAAAACTAATGAAATATGAATGCTTACTTATTCCATAAGAACGAAATACTTAAAAATGTTATGTTCATAAACTTTTTGAAAACGAAACATGAATAGAAATTAAAGACAATGAGAGATATAAAATATGTTGGTATTTATATGTCCGCCAGGTTAAAAGAGTCATTGCCAACACCTGACAGATCACCGTTGTCATTATCCACAATTCCCGCGCTGTCATAATAATCATAATCGGAAACAAGAAGAGAACAACAAGATGATCTCTTAAATGTTCCACAAAGAAAGTGGTCAAACAAATCGGATTAATAAGTTTCAAATCGGATTAATAAGTCTTAAGTGTTTGCATGGAAAATTATTATAAGAACTGAACCAACAGGTTGTTCTTCGTGATTTTGAACAATGCAACCACACTAAAGTTCGATGAAATACGATAAGAGTTCAATATATTCTAAGTCTGAGGCTAACGCAAGTATTCTGTCATCCTCCAGTTATATAACAGCCAAGCCATGTTGCTGCGCAGCATTTGTGACAGTGCCAGAGTGCATTGAGGTCTATAAATGGTGACAACGGATGAGCGACAGATGAAATTACAGAACAACCGAGCGGTGATTGAATTTTTGAAGAAGGAAGGTGAAATGCCATGGAGTATTCATGAACGGATGGTCCATGTGTATGTCGATGGTGCACCTTCGTATGCCACAGTCAAAAGAAGTTGGAAGACCACCCACTCCAGAGACGCTCAGTGGAGGTGACCATAGATGAAATGTGCTAAAAAGTGAAGGACCTGGTGATGTCAAACCGGCGATTCCATGTCGTAAAGATTGCTGAAGAACTGAATTTAAGTACCAATAGTGTTTGGACCATTTTGCACGAGATGTTAGGAATGTCAAAGGTCAGTGCCAGATAGGTCTGTCAAATGTTGACACCTGATATGAAGAATGATCGTTTTGAAGCAAGCCTGGTTCAACGTAACCACATTAACTGCGATCCAGATGAATTCTATTCCAGCTGCAACTGGTTATGAGACGTGGTTTCACAATTGGGACCCTGATACCAAGCAAGAGAGCATGCACTGGAAACATCATGGATCACCATCACTAAAGATGTTCAAAACGCTGGAGATTACGGCCACCATTTATCGGAACTAAGAAGGGTTGCTATTAATTAATTACTTGCCTCATAAAAAGGACAATGTATAATGGCTATTACTTACACCGCGCTATTGTGACAATTGCGGGAATCCATCAAAAGTAAACGGCGAGGATAATTGCGACGGGGTGTTCTGCTTCTCCTGGACAATATTCCAATCGACATCACCGGTGTTTTCATGCAAACTATGACAGAATGGGGCTTTCAACTACTTCCCTACCCACCGTACTCACCTGATTTCGCCCCATAGTAACTTCTTCCTCTTATAAAATCTGAAAAAAGGTCTTCCGGGTAGGCGTTTTGTGAATGATTCTGAACTGGAGGGGGCAACGAAGTGTTGGTTTGAGGGAAAAGGTAAAACGTTTTGCACAGCGGAAATTCGCCAACTCTATGATCGGTACAACAAGTATAGCCAAATCAGGGGAGACTATGTGCAAAGAAAAAAAGGTGCATTCTTGAAAAAAAAATTTTTTGTATATTAGACTTAGAAAGTTCTGGTTAAAACCGAAAGATGCAGCGAAATGGAGAAATCCTGAAAGAGAAAGGAGTTATTGGGTCCTTTATTTCCCTTAACTGTATCAAACGTGCAGACCATAGACGCAAAATTATATTTTACGTTTTGTGTCGGCAGCTATGCTACGCCGATGTCACAAAAAATAGTCCCCGAATAGATTTTGATCCCTGTTGTTCTCGATTTCAAAGTCCGAGAATTGTTTGACATTCAATTTAGTGTTTTAGCTTAATCTCGCCTGACATGATCATCACTAGTCATTGAAATGCTGTAAATATTTGTTCTACACGTTCTATGACATCTCTGAATTCTTATAGTACGCTAGACTTACTATAAATCTTATAAAATCGAATATTCTTGGATATTATGGCGTTGTCTCCGTATTGAAATCGTCAGCTCCTTCCGAATCAAGAACCTGCGAGCACTTTTCCATGCTCATGCAATATGTCTGTACTGTGACATGACTTCTTCGTGTACCCAGTGACCATCTCACCGTTTTCTTAACTATAAAGACGTTAATGATTAAGTGGCTACCAGATTCAAGGATTCAGCTACACTAGTACCAAATGTTTTTGAAGTTTCAATATTTTGCTCTTAGTGAGTAATATAGATTTTTTCTTGTGCTAAATGTGAACTTAGAAACTATTTTACAATGAAACTTCCGAATAACGGTCGCTGCTAGGACCAGAAAAAAAGTGACCGTTGTTCGGAGGTTAGGCCTAGGTTAGTTAGCATTACTACTCCGTTGCTTTGGTACAAAAGGAGAATAATTGTACAAAGTTTACACACAAAAAAAAAACGGTTTTAGAACTTTCTCTAAAGGCAGAATTTTGAATGAAATTCAATATAGCAATATAGAATAAAATCATGGTGTAGAGGGTTTAGGAAAGTGGTGTCAGACCTTCTGTCTCAAACTCCCTTTACATATATTATGCTAGGAGGTTAAATTTAAGGTACGCTAAGAGGAAAAAAAGAAAACGCTAGACAGTGAAGTGGAACTGCATAGTTAGCTAGCCGTGCGCCAAAAAATAGGAACAGAACCCACAGGGACCAATCAAAGATATGCCGACGCCAACAGAAAACATTTCACGCGCAAGCAATCCCCTCCCCCTCCCAGGTTGCTACTGAAACATACACAGAAGCTGGAGTTCGCCAACTAAACTTTAACTCCTTTCCTTTCTCTTAAGCATCCCATTGTACTCACCGTACCCAACCCATGGAGCTCAAGGCTCAGTAGAATTGTTAATTCTTATATCTTTCGCAGAAGTACAGAAGGAACTGCGTAAAATCTTAAAAGACAAGGTGTGCTTTAGATCCTTTTCGGGACTGACTGGGTGTCCGTTGGCCGCTGTTGAGATGTTTCGTTGTTCGGAGGTTATCGTTAATGTTAATCCTACGGCAGCTGTTCTGTATCAATCAAAACTTGCCCTTGCTCGGAGGTGTCCGTTAATGGAGGTTTCACTATACTAATTATATGAATCTTTATCTTTGACATAGACTTTAAAATGAAGTTCCTTGCTCACAAAAACATATCAGCTGATGAGTTTAGATGAGCTTTTAGTTATGACCTAGCTTTCTGTCACCAGTTTATTCGATTCAAAGGTTTCGTATACTTTCGTCTCCTTTTTTTCTTGTTTTGTTTCAAAGTTTAACGACTTTCATGAGTATTTAAGACCATAAGGTATCCCTTGTTCCTAATTTAGGGCTATTGAATCCAGTGTAAGAACAGGATCAGCGCCTGCAAGACAAACATCATGCCTATGCCTCTTCTGGGACTCGAACACAACCCTCGCCCAACTTGGAAGATCAGGCATAAGCGAGAGACTATGGCCTATATCCTATCGGCCACCGGGAAGACATTTCTTTCAGCTTTCATTTATTTGCAACACTCGCATCGTAGATGAACAAAATTTTCATTTCTTTGTGACTGGAATATAATAACTTCCATCTGCGTTAAACTGCTTTCTATGAATTTTTTAACCAAAAACTTGAAAATTTTATCCGAAAACTTGAAAATTTCGTCGTTCTGGAGCGGAAATCAAATCCGAGTCTCTTAGATAGAGCCCGGGTATGCTAACCACTACGCTTCGCAGAACGACCAAGTCTCAAGTTTCCGATTAATATGAATATAAACATCACCGAATTATTTAGTCGAAGCAACCGGCATTCATGTTTAGCGAATCTGGAGGTTAAGAATCCTAGGATTCTTAACCTCCAGATTCGGTAAACATGAATGCCGGTTGCTTCGACTAGAGAATCCTACTATCGAATCCTGTGATTCGAATCTGAGGTTAAGAATCCTAAGATTCTTAACCTTGAGATTCGCTAAACATGAATGCCGGTTGCTTCGACTAGCGAATCCTGTGTTGGTTATATTCAAATTAATCAGAAACTTGAGATTTGTTCGTTCTGGGTGGTGTAGTGGTTAGCATACCCGGGAGACGCGGATTCGATTCCCTCTCCATAACAACGAAATTTTCAAGTTTTCGGATATTATCTGACTTACCATCCTTGTCATATTCACACCAAAATAACGGATTGTCATCTTCAAAATTTGTTTTGTATGGTGTAATCCCGCATTCCATTCATGACCATTCATGCTTCCTTAGAAGTTACCGCACTTTTTGATCAAGAAGAATTCTCATGAATGTTCTATACGACGGACATCCGTATTTAGTTTAGGTTTCTTATCAATTGCGTCTGAATATGCTTGGTCAGTTATCTTCATTTATCTACCAAATTGCAATTAATATTTTAGCGGAAACAAAAAGGATTCACCAGGAAGCGAAAGCCATTGGTTTTTCACAAACAACTGAAATGCGGTAAGTTTTTAGTAAAACTATTTGCAGCCATTGTGAAACTACAGATATCTAACCTCTTCTTTAGACTCGGGGACAGAATACCCACGCGGAGACTGTATTCTCAGATTGTGTAGAACCTGGAAGAAGTATTTTATATGTTTATAAATGGAGTTATCTTTATAAAAGATAAACAGGAAAAAAACTACGAGGCGGAACATTTGAAAATTAGGGATTTTGTTGTAGAGGGTACTGGGGAAACCAAATATGATATACAGTGAAGTTATTATTGTTTTTGAAAGCTCGTTTTTTGGAGGAATGCATCATTGTTTGTCTAAGAGAACAGTTTTCTCACAGAGAGAGAAGAAGCGAATGAAAACATTTAAGTAAAAATTTGTATTAAGTTATATGATAATAAAAATTCAATCGCAAATCCTGGAATGTCAGAATAAACCAGTTCTCACTAATATTTTAACAGCATGTTTTAAAAAAAATTACTCGTTTTAGGTTGAATCATGTGATTAGGTTGAACGATGTAACGCCAGTTACCGAAAGAAATGCGTTTGCAGCAATCTCACACATAGTCACTCGCCTGACTGTTTGCACTAGAGGCTCCACACACACACCTTGCTGTTTGTTGTTGATGTCGAAGGCCTACCACTACGTTTATCATCAGTCAACGCAATTGCCTGTGTACAAATTTTGAACGCCATTGTGGCACGCTCCGAACGGTCAAGACTTGAAGACCAGTTCTTGCAGCTGGTCGTGGATCTCCGCTGCCGGCGTTTTCCGTGCCCGGAGAAACCAAATTACCGCGCGTACCTACGGGTGAGACAATGTTTTCAGGCAGGTCGTCATTTTCACTTACGTCTGTTCTACGGCAGGTTGACTTTTTATTCAAACTCCGGTGCCAAACCACGCCCTCTAGTCAGGAGAGTATAAAGACAGTGTGAGACACCGGTTTACATATTCTTAATCCGCCGCCAAAGGTAATCGGCTGTTACTTATTGATCAGCCTTGCCTTTTCATTCAAACTTCTGTGGCGAACAACGCCCTCTAGTCAGGAACGTCTAATGATATTGGGAGACGCCTATTTACACATTCCTAATCCACCGCCATATGTAATCGGATGGTACTTATTGATCAGCCTTGCCTTTTCATTCAAACTTTTGTGCCATACCACGCCCTCTAGTCGGGAGAATCTAATGACGTTGGGAAGTACCCAATTACATATTCCCAATTCTCCGCCAAAGGTAATCGGAAGTTACTTATTGATCAACCTTGCCTTTTCATTCAAACTCTAGTGCCAAACAATACCCTCTTGTCACGAAAGTTTAATGCCGTTGGGAGACACCGGTTTACCTGTTCCCAATCTGCCGTCATATGTAATCGGCTGGTACTTATTTATTAGCATCCTTTTTTCATTCAAACTCCTGTGGCGAACAACGCCCTCTTGTCAGGAGAGTCTAATGACGTTGGGAGACACCGATTTACACATTGCTAATCCGCCACCATATGTAATCGGATGCCTTTTCATTCAAACTTTTGTAACAAACCACGCCCTCTAGTCAGGAGAATCTCATGGCGTTGGGAGATACCCAATTACATATTCCTAATTCTCCTCCAAAGGTAATCGGCAGTTACTTATTGATCAGCCTTGCCTTTTCATTCAAACTCCTGTGGCGAACAACGCCCTCTAGTTAGGAGAGTCTTATGACGTTAGGAGACACCGATTTACACATTACTAATCTGCCGCCATATATAATGCTATGGTACTTATTCATCAGCCAACAAATTTCGTCTGAGGCACTTATATTTGTATCGAGGGCACACATTTTGTTTCACGATAAAAATTTGCAAAGTTAGTTTTCATCATTATGTTATAAACACGATATCAAAGTTTCGTCTAAATACTACCTTAACTGAAGTTTGGCTTTATCTTCTTTGTTTAAAATTTTGAGTACCACGGAATTTAATTTAATACTGAGTATTTTTGCAATCCATTTTATCATTGCATCGCTATTTTTCGTCTATAGACATCTTAAAATCTACGGATTCCGCTCAGAACTTTTGTTCTTTGCCAAGCGCCATTGCATATCTCTCGCAACTAAGATTTCTATCTTTAATTTCCTTAAAAAATAAAAAAAGGATTAGCCAGAAATCCAAATTCTTTTCTAACGTAAATCTGCGTATACTAACCTCCGTATCTGAATAAAGATGAAAACATTCAAATCTTCTATTGCATCGATGAACATTTAAATAACGTCACCTTTTCCCCATCTGCATAGCAACCTACTAACAGAATGACACACACATAAGAAAACATTGAATTTCCGCCTATGAATTTCCGCGAGATCATTGAAATATTGCTTAACCATGAACATGCAGTCAAAAACGTATAAAGAACGCCTTACCTCTTCATCGTCCAAATTTAATATCGATAACTTCTCCACCAATTCGTTGAATTCTTGTGCTAAACAGTCAAGCTTCTCAGACATTTCATCCGTTCTTCCATGCAAATTTTCTATACCTTCTTGAATTTGATCCAGCTGCAAAAACACACATTGAGAAATTTCAGTTTGTTTTCCAGCATTATGATATGACACAAGCTACTTTACGGATTATAAACCTTACAATTGAAATTTAACATCTTACTTAATGAAGATGTATGGCTGATATTTAACTACCAAGAGATAAATTTGATGCCAGATAATCCAGGGTACAGAATAAAGAATAAAACCAATTTCTTTTAACGGCGAATAGCAAAGATTTAATTGATTTCACATTTCTTAAAGGCGAAAGTTAAGATTATACACTTAACTTTCGCTAAAGGCGAAAAGTTAAGATTATAATCTTAACTTTCGCTAAAGGCGAAAGTTAAGATTATACACTGACGGAAAAAAATTCCCATCACCAAGAAGGGGTTGTGTTAGATAAACGACAGTTGGTAGGCGGTGAGAGTACATCTGTAAGATGACGTCTATGCAAATTTCGCGCTCGGCGCATACGTGTGGCGCTAGTAGCGCCCCTCGGAACATGCAAAGCAGGTTTGCTGTAAATACGCGCTGTAACGTTCGTGAGCGTTAGTTGTCGTTGTGATTCGACGTAGTGTGTTGCTGTTAGTCAAAAATGCCTTTAAGAAGACGAAGAAGCCATTATCAACAGCTCACGGAGTTTGAACGAGGTCGTGTAATAGGGCTACGAGAAGGTGGATTTTCTTTCCGCAATATTGCAGAACGACTTGGCAGGAATGTAGCCACTGTGCATGATTGTTGTCAGCGGTGGTCAAGGGAAGGCAACGGTGGTCAAGGGAAGACCTGGATCCGGCCTGCCACGTGGCACTACTGAGAGGGAAGACCGCCGTGTACGGCGTATGGCTGTGGCGCATCGTACCGCGTCTGCGGCAGCAATTCGAGCTGCAGTTGCCACCACAGTAACACAACGAACTGTTACAAATCGGTTACTTGAAGGACAGCTCCTAGCCAGACGCCCTGTAGCGTGCATTCCACTTACTCCAAACCACAGCCGTTTGCGACGTCAGTGGTGTCAAGCTAGAGCTCATTGGAGGACGGAGTGGAGATCTGTTGTGTCTTCTGATGAAAGCCGGTTCTACCTGGGTGCCAGTGATGGCCATGTGTTGGTTAGAAGGAGGCCAGGTGAGCGCCTGCAACCAACCTGTCTGCGGCCGAGACACACTGGACCTACACCTGGAGTTATGGTCTGGGGAGCAATTTCCTATGACAGCAGGAGCACTCTCGTGGTTATGCCACGCATCCTGACGGCACAGTTGTACGTCGGTCTGGTGATTCAACCTGTTGGGCTGCCATTCATGAACAGCATTACAGGGGTGTTTTCCAACAGGATAACGCTCGCCCGCATACCGCTGTTGTAATCCAACATGCTCTACAGAGTCTCGACATGTTGCCGTGGCCTGCTAGATCACCAGATCTGTAACCAATCAAGCACGTATGGGACATCATTGGACGACAACTCCAGCGTCACCCCCAACCAGCATTAACCGTCCCTGTATTGACCGACCAAGTGCACCAGGCATGGAACTCCATCCCACAAACTGACATCCAGCATCTGTACGACACAATGCATGAACGTTTGCGTGCTTGCATTCAACATTCTGGCGGTTACACCAGTTATTAATGTACCAGCATTTCACATTTAAAATGGCTCTTCTCGCGCTTACAATAAGCTGTGATCTTGAAACCTTAATCGATTAAATGTGTTACCTATACAAATCTATTACCGCCATTTCATTCCTCTACAACTATTTTTTCGTGGTGTTGGGATTTTTTTCCGTCAGTGTAAATTACTTAAGTGACAGATACCTGTTTTCTAGCTAATTAATTAGCTTGAACTGAATATAATGACCCGTGAAAATCAATGCCAAACCTTTTTTACGCTTTCCAACCGTAGGTTGAAGAAGCGTATATGCTTCAGCTTTGTCCGTCCGTCCGCCCTTCCGCACGATAACTCGCGTAAAAATGGTTCGATTTCGATGAAATTTTAGTATGTGATAGGGGAACACCTGGAAACAAACCCTGTTGAAAATGGGCGAAGTGAAGTCAAAGGTCAAGGGCATAGAAGCGGGATCCATTCCATTGCCCTTATGCGTCTTGCGTAAAAATGATTCAATTTCGATGAAATTTTAGTATGTGGTAGGGGATCACCTGGGGACGAACGTTATTGAAAATGGACGCAATGTGGTCAAAGTTCAGGACATAGGAGCGGGATCCATTCTATTCCCTCATGCATCATAACTTACGTAAAAATGTCTCGATTGCGACAAAACCTTATCATGTTGTTCCGGAGGTACACTGAACCGGTTTTGTTGAATATCATCGAAATGCGGTCAAAGGTCAGGGCACAGGAGCGAGATTTATTCCACAGCCATTATCCTCATAACTTGAGTAATGATTTCTGGTATGTTGGAAAGCGTATCATAATCAATGCATTGCATGATTTTACAAACTTGTTTAGTGATAAAAACCGATAACAAAATTCTATTAAAAAAATTTTCCCCATTGATTGAATCAGCGGTAAAGTTTGTGTGACCATAAAAATGTTGGTTTGAAACTGAAGTGTTTCTTGTCTTGAAAAACAGGAGATTTAAAGGAGGAAATCAAATCCAAGAATATTTGGTCGACCAAAAATGTAAAATACTTTGCACTCACAAATGATGAAATGTAAATTTTTCTATCTAAATTTTGCGTGCAACCTTCTTGAGATTGCCTGTTGGTCAAAAGACGTAGGACATCCTCTTTTGACTCTTTGTACTGCTGGGTTTGGGTAATTTGGATCCAAATCCAAGATTAGATGTGGATGTCATTTTAGTTTTGCTAACACTGATTCTTCGACTCTGCATGTGCCACGAATTAGGAGCAAGCAGGAGATTTCTTCTTTGTGACGCACCTAACTCAGAAGCACTGAGTTAGGCACTTCACGTACCTGACGCGCATGTCAAAACGGCAAGTATCAGCTATAAGGCAAAGCCGGTGTATTCAGTCGGAAGAGCGACTGGCTCCGGAGCAAGGAGACGTGACTTCAAATCTCACCGCCAGAAAAAGCGTTTTTCTTCACGTATTGACTTAGACATTCAAGTGGGGGCTGAACTCTCCCAGCAAAAATAGGAAACTCCGGTTTGAAAGCCTTACTGTAAAAGTTGCTAGGATGAAGAAGAAAAATTCTCTCTTGGTAAATAACCTGTCTTTTTCTTTCAATGAATAGCCAGCCTTTCTTTGTCATTGGATATAGAGGTTTTTATCGTTTAATCAACGAAATGAGTTAACTGTCTGAGCAGATACACTCAGAAGGATCGTAAGAAACTGCCACGTACTGTAGATGTTCATGAGACCTATTTTCCTCAACGCGAAATTTATCTGTATTGTTTTCCGAGTAGTCTTCTAGACGATTACTTTCGTCTTTCCTAGTAAAAATTTTTATCCGAAAATCCCAAAACTGAAAACCTCTGAAATCGGAAAAGACTTTCAAGTGCTAGATGACATCAGAACTGGAAAATTTCAGAAGGTGTCCCTTGGGTTGGGCTGGTATTTTCACATCTCGGTGGTTATGACAAGTAACCACAGATACAATAGATGGGGCTCTAACGTTAAGTTATGATGTAACAATATAAAACCGATTCTTTACAACAATTCATCCGCTCTGATTCGTCCGTTGACGATTCCGGTGAACAATTTCTGCTGAGAATGACTCCCGCGAATCGGTTCTAGTTTGTTGACTCTTCGTGTAATGATTTCCGCAGGGCATGACTGGTGATTTGGTTCTAAGTCGGATTCGTTTGTATGGTTTGTTGAATCTTCCAGTTTAGTGACTGACGTTCAGTTTCAAATTTATTTTCAAATCTTACTGAATATAAATGAATTTAATGTTAGAAGTGACCCGATCCCCAAGCTATCTTATTACATAGTTTACCGTATCATGAAAATTCTCCCAAAACAGAAAACTTGCGAAATTCGAGACATTTCCGCCCCTAAGCATTTCGGGTTAGGCATGCTCAACCTATAGACTTGTTGTAGGTAAGCATTTCCAATAGGTTATTTCAATATCTTTAGGGAATTGCGAATGTGATCAGTCTGAAAGATAAGTCGCAAGTTCCGGATCATTTATTGTTAGAGAACGAGGAACTGTGGTTAATAATGTGCATCTAAAATTTGGCTATAAGTCTTTAAAAAACATTTTTTTCTTGCTACTTCTAATATTTTCAGGAAATGAAACGATATTTTTTATGAGTAACTAAGTTCTACTATTGTAATAGAGATGTAAACAGCCACTTTGCCAATATATAAAGGTGTGAAGTGGAATAACTAGAATTACTTCTCAAGTACGCAAAATTTATTCATGGAGAAATGTTTCAATTGAAATAGAAATAAGGTTGATGATATGCTAAAACAATTTTTCCCGACCTCATCGTGCGGAAATATGGCCTTACGAGCCAAATTGTTTTTGGAAGAAGTGTATTAAACTGAGCTGGACTCGCTTATTCGAAAACTCACGAAATTGAATAGGAAGCAGTATTACGTAAATCTTAAAAAATTATCTCATGGAGAAACGTAAATAGCATGACCGCCAACCTCCGGAAAAGGAGCAGAACTTAGTTTAATCATCTCTTTAACATTTTAAATTTTACCAATATTAGATTTAATTCATGGAACTACACGTTTGGACGTAACGTTATGGATGGAATCATAACACATTTGGCACTTGCTTTAAGTAACCAAGTTGGTTTTTAAGTAACCAAATTATGTGTGTGTGTGTTGATTATGAATCATTGGAAATCATAATTGGCATTAAATAAAAATATGTTAATCAGGCAAAATGACATAATTGTAGTTACATATTTTTTATATTGTAAATTACTATATATTGTTTATATTGTAAATTACAACATATTGTTTATATTTTAAATTACTACCCTCTACTCTAAATTGTCCGTTTCCGTTTCGGAAGCTTCTGGTATGCACTAAATGCGGAAATTTACTTTGCATGGTGGGAAGGCAAGGTTAACATTTCAATTATAAGGGAATAAATAAGAAATCATATTACGTTATTAAGCTTTTATCAAGAGAAAGTTAAAAGAATTACACAACATTATTCTGCGTACTTTTTTTCTTTTTTTTGGATTAGAGGTTTAACTACCACCGTGAGCTTCAACAATTTTTATTTGGAGCAAACATGGACAGGAAGATACAGATGGCCTGTGCTTAACAGTTACCAAAAGATAAACAAGTAGATGACCTATTTACAATGACAATGAGATATTTACATTATGTGGATGCACTATATACAATGTAAGCAAATTCATAACACTGACAATACTGGACTGAAGGGTTGACTTACTCTATGTACATCATATGTTCTCAATGTGCATCAGCATAGTGCCATCTCTAACAGGTGAACACCAGTACAAGGTAGAACTATAAATTTTACAGTGCAAAAACAAACATGTATATTTTGAGCAATCTTGAGAAAAAAAGAAGAAAAGAGCAGAAGGTTTATACCTTTCAGTATCTAAAAGATAAGCGAATAAATGATCTATCCACAATGATGGTGTGAACTCTATACAAATTGAATGCAATATCTCTCTTGTGAAACGCTGTCAAATTACAAAAAGAACTATTACTTAGGCTTAAACAAGTGCCTCAATCACAGTGCTATGAGATTAACTTGTAATGAACAACAACATATGTACACAACATGCAACGGCATGGGGAAGACACTAATCAGGAGTTACAATTCCATGGTACAACTGTAAGTTTCATAGTGCAAAGAGTAAAGTATATTAGTACAAACAGAACTTGCGTTTTACAGAAAATTTATACTTCGGGTACAATACAAATAATGAAAATATGAAACTGACTCTTTGTACAGCAAATATGCAACACAGCGCAGAATATTATCTAATAGACTTATTATGTCCTGTTAGGCGCATGTGACATGAGAAAAACCACACTGTGTAATATTAACATATAATTGAAATACTATCAAAGCGTTTGCTCCGTACCATGAGCATAAAACTTAAGACATGTAATCGTGACCCAACACGCGAAATGTGCCAAACATAAATTTTACAGTGCAATTAGGAAAGTACATTAGTATATACAAACTGAGCTTTTGGCATAGCAACTATACTTCAGGTACAGTACAAATAACCGAATGATGAACAATTACCCCCTGCACTACAAAAGTGCTAAACCTTGCAGAACATGGTGTAATTGACTGATCATATCCTTTATGTACATGTAACATGATCAAAAACCACACTGGGCAAAATCAATAATAAAATTTAAACACTATCAAACAGTTGCTTAGCACCGTGAGCAAAAACCATATATTAAAAAGCCCGGCAGACATAAAGGAAAGTGCCGAAAAAAAAAAAAAAAACTTTAAACTTATTCTAAGTGCCTGTGGTATAACAAGAAACTCACCTACAGGACCTTGTTGGTGAGAAACATGCAAACGTGCAGTAACATTAAGAAGTAATGATGACAAGGGCACCTAAGAACACGATAATCACAAAACTATACTTCAATTAGTCCAAACAATTTCACAGAAGTCAGAACAAAAGTCTAAGGTCTTCTGATGGACCAGAAAACCATTGACGAAAAGGTGACCACACTGACATAAAGTGTGGGATTCGATTCGCTGCCTTAGCAACAGTGAAAGCAAGCCTCAAGCGTGAAATCAGTCTGTTCCGGAACTGACTGCACATCGCAGCTCCCGCCTGAAAGATGGTAGGCTGTATAGGGTAGAACGTAGCTGTTGATAGTAGCAAAAAATCACATGTTTTGCTAATATGAATACATAAGCACATGACTCTGATATAGGAATAGGCGGAGTACTTGAACTGAGTAGCGTACTATAGGCTGAGAAGGAGAGATCATTAGTACTAAGGCACTGTGCAGTAGTGAAGGTCAGATGTAGCAAGGGAAGAAGCACTGTGCAAAGTTGATACACATGATCTACATCCGCAATCGCAGAGCAAAACATGCAGTTAGGCGAATCAACAAGCGTCATCCTGAATAATTTGGTAGGAACTGGTAACCGCCGATGAAGAAACAACCATTGGATGTTTCTTTCTGCTGGAATAGATAGTGGCGAATTAGACATGGACCACACTTGTGAAAGGGCGACATTCGGAACATCTGGAATCATCAATGGTGTAGCATATAGTGGATCAATGAGACAACGGTAAAGAGACGAGATAGAAAAACTGGAGAGAGGAAGTGATGAGCCCCGAACGGAAAGGAAAAAGGAAGAGGAAGAGAGGCAGAAGGAACAAGAGTTAACCCAGCTTGAGAGGCAGAAGGAACAAGAGTTAACCCAGCTTGAGAGGCAAGGTTAGGGAAGAGGGTAATGATTGAAGAACGGAAGGAATCATACAGCAAAAGAGAGGAAGAGGTAGGGGGGGGAGGGAGGGGAAAGATCAGAGAAGGGTTTCCAAGAAAGATCTGGAGAAATTAGATCCTGAACAGATACTATTCCGGCAGGGAGCCAGGAAAGGTCGGTAAAGTAGGGAGCATTAGGAAATGAAGGATGGAAGAAAAGAACAGGGGCTCAGCTAATAGTTCAGTGGTGGAAGCCGGTGGAGCACGGAAGAGGGGTAGAGAACGGAGAAAGGAAAGGACCTCTTTGTAGAAAGGAAACCGTGAGCAACTCAATGGGCTATAAGCAGTCGCCCGTCCCTAATCTAGGGTCACGGGTTCCAGGTAATGGAGAGAGCCAGAGCCGTAAGACAAACACAACAACCATGCCTTATCGGGATTCGAACTCGGATCCGTCTCAAACGAATAGTTAGAAACCAGCGCTTAGACCACAGCGCCACCTGGGTGGTAGTTTACGTACTTCAGTCTCTTTTAAAAACCTCGCCTGTTTTCATTTGTGTTTCAGATTTCAATCCAATTATTTTTAGAGTGCGTTTGAAATACCTCCATCCCGCAAAGTTGTTTCAAAGAATCTTCTTAATATTAAAAAACACCATCTTTGATTCAATCAAAGATGCGAATCATTGTGTCTTTAACATTAAGATTCGCAACAATTAAAGCACGGTCGGAAAAAAAATGGGAAAGGAATTCTCACATTAGTTGGAAGTGGCAATATATTTAGTATGTTTTTTGTTGGGTAAGCCCGGTTGGCGTAGTAATACGCACACACCGGCCACTGAATTAGAAGCATTAATTTAATACCGAGTTCGACCTCTTTTAGCCCGAATTATAATACCTATGCCGTTTGGCATAGATTCCAAAAGTTGTCTTCTACCTCTACAGTATACCATGATTTAACCAGACAGCCCTTTAACTGGCTTTGATTTGAGGGAAGGAAGTTTTTCTCCCGGATCTGTTTTACTAACATGTTCTATGTATTCTCAAAGGGATTCAGATCCGGGCTTTGTGGTGGCCAGGAAAGATGGTAGAAGTCACTGACATGCTCGCTGATCACACCATGATGAACAGTAGCATTCATCATCATCATCATTGTCAACCATTAACAATCCACTGCTGGATGAAGGTCTCCCCAAATTTCTTCCACCAGTTCTATCTTAAGCCAGTCTCCTCCATGTCTCTCCCGCATGCTTTCGAATATCACACGTCGATTTCCATGTGGTTTTCTTCTGGATCTTTTCCTGTCCCTTGGAATCCAGTCTAAAATTTCGGTTGTCCATCGGTGGTCTGTCCTTCTGGTAACATGTTCAGCTCATCGCCGTTTCAGGGATTTAATTATGTTCATGATGTCTTCCACTATTGTCATTTTCTTTATCCACGAGTTCCTCTTTTAATCTATCCTAGTTACACCAAGCATGCAACTCTTCATGCTTCTTTAAGTTGTCTGCAGTCTTCGTACGTTTTTTTAGTTAAGGCCCATGTCTGCGCTTCATACGTAAGCACTGGAAGAATGCACTGATTAAACACTATTCTTTTAAAACATAATGGCACATTGCTCGTAAAAATTGTACTGTTTCTTCCAAAATCTCTCCAGCAAAGTTTTATACGCCGATCAATTTCTTCTTCAATGTGACCCTCGCTTGATATCTGCTGTCCAAGGTAAATGTAGGTATCAGTTATCTCCAGCTTTTCCTCATCAACTGATAAATTTTCATTTTTTGCAAAAGCATTGTACATCAGTTTCGTCTCCTGAGAGTTCATTTTTAATCCCACTTCTATCTTGTCAGCAAATTTCTGGATCATACTCCGCAGCTCTGAAGGGGCAGTTGCAAAAATGACGATGTCCTCAGCAAAGCGAAGGTGAGTTAAATAGTACAGTAGCATTATAGTCCTTGAAACGGCTATCACGTGCTGGATAAAAAGTCAACATTGCAAAATGGAGTGGATCGAAGTCAACATTGCAGGATGGAGTAGTCGATCGAAGTCAACATTGCAGGACGGAGTAGTCGATCGAATTCAACATTGTAGGACGGAGTAGTCGATCGAAGTCAACATTGCATTTTGGAGTAGTCGATCGAAGTCAACATTGCATTTTGGAGTAGTCGATCGAAGTCAACATTGCAGGATAGAGTGGATCGAAGTGGATGTATTTTTCAGATAATTTTTGAAGGACACCTGACCTTCCGCTAATATCAGGGGAAAAGTTCCGTACCAACATAGCGCGCCCGACACCATGGTGCCACCTCTAGAACGTTGAGTTATGTGTACAAGAAAATGCTGGGTCCATTGATTCACATGGCTCTTTGCAAACTCTCTATGCTTATCATCGGTACAGAATCGGGTGTAGCGCGACTCGTCGGACCACATACCTTATTCCCATACTTCTAGTGTCCCAATCACGGGGTTTCTGACACCCCTATAGACGAACTTTCTGGTTCTTTGCAGAAACCAGTCGTTTCCGTATGAGCATGCAATTGTAAATACCAATCCTATTTAATTCCCTGTGCATAGTCCGTTGAAATATGGATCGGGAATAGCTTTCATTAAATGCTTTGGTCAGTTGCTGCGCACAAGAAATTTTGCTTCTCTGTACAAGCCTTCTTAGACGACGGCGATCTCGTCCCTGACAGATGGTCGTCGCATCTCAGTTTCGTCTCTTAGGCAAGCAGTGTGGGCTATTTTTCCACTGATTAAAGACCTGGGATGTCTCATCTCTTAGACAAGCAATGTGGGTTATTTTTCCACTGATTAAAGACCTGTGATATCTTACCTCTTAGACAAGCAATGTGGGCTATTTTTCCACTGATTAAAGACCTGGGATATCTCATCTCTTAGACAAGCAATGTGGGTTATTTTTCCACTGATTAAAGACCTGGGATATCTCATCTCTTAGACAAGCAATGTGGGTTATTTTTCCACTGATTAAAGACCTGTGATATCTTACCTCTTAGACAAGCAATGTGGGCTATTTTTCCACTGATTAAAGACCTGGGATATCTCATCTCTTAGACAAGCAATGTGGGTTATTTTTCCACTGATTAAAAACCTGGGATATCTCATCTCTTAGACAAGCAATGTGGGTTATTTTTCCACTGATTAAAGACCTGGGATATCTCACCTCTTAGACAAGCAATGTGGGCTATTTTTCCACTGATTAAAAACCTGGGATATCTCATCTCTTAGACAAGCAATGTGGGTTATTTTTCCACTGATTAAAGACCTGGGATATCTTACCTCTTAGGCAAGCAATGTGGGCTATTTTTCCACTGATTAAAGACCTGGGATGTCTCATCTCTTAGACAAGCAATGTGGGTTATTTTTCCACTGATTAAAGACCTGGGATATCTCATCTCTTAGACAAGCAATGTGGGTTATTTTTCCACTGATTAAAAACCTGGGATATCTCATCTCTTAGACAAGCAATGTGGGTTATTTTTCCACTGATTAAAGACCTGGGATATCTCACCTCTTAGACAAGCAATGTGGGCTATTTTTCCACTGATTAAAGACCTGGGATATCTCATCTCTTAAACAAGCAATGTGGGTTATTTTTCCGCTTTGATACCAATCCTGCCGTTCACAGTCGCTACCGCAATACCCCTCATTTTTTCTGTAGTGCACCATGGCACCAACCAGAAAAACTATTATATGATCAATATGAATCCCAGATCGTCCAATTTTTTATCATAATTTTTCCGGTAGGTGGGGTAAACGTACATTTGCATTTAGCCACAGTATATATTGATGTTTCAACGCAGAGGTGAGATGGTTTTCCCATTTATTTGGGGTTATTATTTCCACAGTCCGAACTGACCATTTTTCTATATAACGAGTTCCGGTTACTTTGGCCAACTTTAGGTCAGTAAATTTGAATAAGTTAACTAATATATTTGCTTCTACTTGCCTATTCGAAAAAAATAGTTGTTTTCCATCTGACAACCGTAACCATATTCATGTGAAGTAACATTTACACGCATTCCAGTTTTCTTTGCGCCCAATTTTGTTGGCCAGTGGAGGTGCAGTTTGGCGTTTATGCAGCGTTTAGTGTACTTGATGAAAAAAAAGGAAAGAAAAGGAACTGGAGCAGAACCAATTTTAGGGGAAATCGTGATATACACTTTAAAATATGTTAAACATTTTTAGGATATTAACTTCATGGCTTCCTGTTAAAGGAAATGATCATCAAACCCAAAAATTTGATTATATTCGAGGTGAATATCAAGATAACTGTGTCACCGAAGTTTTAACTAGTATGTTTTTGACTGAAAGTTGGAACTTAGTTTAACAAGGATATTTGACCAATTTCAATCTGTAGTTCTCCAAAAGCTGAAGATTGCGTAACACATTTCCGATATCACGTTCGACATTATATCTTACCAAACACAAAGATAGAGTAAATCCACGATCCGGCAAAACTAAGCTAAAGGGAAATATCAAAATAGAAAGAAAACTTTATTTAATAAATGAGCGCGTCCGACGCGAAAACGAAGTTTTGTAATCGTATTTGAAGAAGCATAAATATCATGTAAAATACAAAAATGCCCTTATCCCACCTAGAGGAAAGGTCATGAACAAGTGAATCGAAAATACGCTTCCCCTGTTCATGACCAACGCGGAAAGAATTTTTCCAGTATGATGTCCAGAATTTAAGACTTCATAGAAGATGATATGTGAATTTAATTCACCTTGTAGAAAAGCTTCGCAGCAGCAGCAGGTAAAGGCACCAAATGCTTTGAAGAAGACTCGCAAATATAGGTAAATGAACAAAAAAAAAACAATGGAAACTAGCGAAAGACATCCATAAGGCGTTGGACCACCACGGGATGCAAGTGCGGCTTGTATTCGACATGGCATAGAGTCGGCAATTTTATGGATCTCTACATGTGCGATTTTGTACCATTCGTCCATCAAATATCAGATTGATTCCCCGTATTTTGTAGGAGGTGGAAAACGCTGCCTGAGACGTCGTTCCAAAATGCCCCATGCATGTTCAATTGGATTTAGGTCCCGAGATTGCGATGGCCAGGGCATACAAGCACTTCAGTGGCATGTTTGTCGAACCACTAGGTGACCACTTTCGCTCCATGAATGGGAGCATTACCATGCTGAAACACAGCAGCGGCTATATTACCCAAATGTTGCAGCAGGGGATGCAGATGATCACTGATGATTGTGACGTAACGAGTATCATCGATGACACCCGTCTAAGACAAAGAGTGGACTTTAACCTTTCCAAAGAATGCACCCTAGAACCTTTCACAGTAAGGAACAAGAACTCCTTGTTGTAACATTCCTACAGCTGTCACCGTATGCGCGTGCGTCTATTTACCGCAAAAAGCATGAAAGCCGATTCGTCGAACCATATCACATTCTTCCACTGTTGTTGAATCCACTGCTTCTGCGCATTGCAGCACTGAACATGTAACGTACCAGGAGATGTGACGTACCTGCCAGAAGGACGCACACGACATAAAGGCAGATAGCAATTAGAATCAATGTCCGCGTAGCTTAGTTGGTAGAGCAACTTATTCCGGAATGAGTGGACCCGGGTTCGAACCCCGGCGCGGATAAAAATGACGGAGAAATTCACTTCGTTATAATGGCGCCCGAACTATCCGGATGACCCGACCGTTCAAAATCTCGCATTGGTGTGATGTTATTTCCACACCGCGATATAGGAAAAATATGAGCAGCACTTCGAAAAAAGAAAAATAAGGGGGAGATGATGTAACGTACCAGGAGATGTGACGTACCTGCCAGAAGGACGCACACGACATAAAGGCAGATAGCAATTAGAATCAATGTCCGCGTAGCTTAATTGGTAGAGCAACTTATTCCGGAATGAGTGGACCCGGGTTCGAACCCCGGCGCGGATAAAAATGACGGAGAAATTCACTTCGTTATAAACACGACGATGTACGTTGGCAGGAATAATCAAGAGCTTGTGCAATGCCACCCGACCATGGCATCTATCTCTGTGCAATCTGTGACTTAATGTTTTGGTTTAAATAGGCGTATAACATCCTTTGTTAAATGTTGCGCACAACTGCCTTGCGGCCGCCTGCCTATTTTTCTTGGTGCAGCGCACTAATACTCGAACGTCTCTCTCTTGCGCTTTCGTCCACTATTGCATTTCGCTGACGATGTTTTGCTGGATGACTGACTTCCATGCTGATGCGACCGTTGAAACTGTTCTTTTCGAAACGACAGCGAGCTTACCTGTTCTGGCTACGGAGGTGCATGCCAAGAGCGCCCCAACCATCAGACCTCTTTCAAAGTCACTGAGGTTCTCTCTTGATGCCATTATAACATCCGCTAGCAGTCATGCAGACACGGTGTTTCTGATACAGTAGCAGAAGAGCTTCAGCTAAAAAACCGGATTTTTGTGGTAAAAGCGTGAAACTTTGCGTGCTTGAAGAGCATGCAGAAACATAAGTTTTTAAATATGGCATTCCAAAATCACCGCTTTATGAAAAATGGCGTCCAAAATAAAAACTGAGCTTTCTTTGTGAAAATTAACCGGCTTTTTTGCGTAGTCTCAGGTTTAAAAATGAAACAAAACTGAAAAAGAAAACGCTTTCTCAAAAAATAAATGTGGGAGGCCATTTTCAAAAATAGCAGGCATTTTGCAAAATGGCCTCCCTATGAATTTTTCGAGAAGGCTTTTCCAGTTCTCTTTCACTTTTTACGATTTCCAAATGCTTCAGCTGTATCCCTCTGTCTGTCCATCCGTCCGCACAATAACTCGTGTAAAAATGGTTCGATTTCGATAAAATTTTAGTATGTGGTAGGGGACCACCTGGGGACAAACCCTGTTGAAAATGGGCGAAATGGGGTCAAAGGTTAAGACATAGGAGCGGAATCCATTCCATTGCTCTTATGCGTCATAACTTAAGTAAAAATGCTTCGATTGCGACAAAACTTTATTATCTTGTTTCGGAGATATACTGAACCAATGCTGTTTAATATCATCGAAATGGGGTCAAAGGTCAGGACACAAGAATAAGATTTATTCCACAGCCATTATCCTCATAACTTGACTCAAAATGCTTCTATTGCGACAAAACTTTAGCATGTTATTCCGGAGGTATACTGAACCAATTCTGTTTAATATATTCGAAATGGGGTCAAAGGTCAGAGCACAGGAGCGTGATTTATTGCACAGCCATTATCCTCATAACTTGACTAAAAAGGTTTCTATATATACAAAACTTTAGTGAGTTGTTCCGAAGATATACTGAACTGGTTCTGTTTAATATCATCGAAATGGGGTCTAAGGTCAGGACACAAGAGCTGGATTTATTCAACAGCTATTTTCCTCATAACTTGAGTAATAATTTCCGGTATGTTGGAAAGCGTATCATAATCAATGCATTGCATGATTTTACTAATTTGTTAAACCTGAAAATAATTTTATTTGGGACGCCATTTTGAGTTTGGAAGTGATTTTTAAATGCCATATCTAAAAACGTATGTCTGTGCGTGCTCTTCAAGCATTCAGTGTTTCAGGCTTTCATCACAAAATGCTGTTTTTCTCTCCTGCTACTGTATAAGAAAAACGGTGTCGGTGTGACTGCTAGCGGATGTTATAATGATTTTAGGCTTTTATCCCAAAATGCCGTTTTCGTCCATATTTTCTGTCGTAGCACACACGATGGGAAGCATGCTAAGAGCTTCTTTTCATATCAACCGCGTTCTCTAGCGGTACGTTTTAGTGACTGCCTAATCTCAACAACTAGCGTTCACGCACAGCTTCGTGTTTCCGTTTCTCTGCCTATTTATACATAGAAATTCGTATTTATGTTTAAGGCTGCAGATAGGAAGAGAAAGTTTGAAATTTGACTTACATCCGTAGAAATGTTGTATCTACGTACAGACAGATGGATAGGTGGACCAGGTGATACAATGAACGCATGATTTTTTATCATGCTTCCTACACCTAATGAAATTACGAAAGACGAAAAATTCCAAACGTTGCGAGATTCGTCGATACACAGTTTGTTTAAATATGCAGATAAAATAAAGCACAATAAAGCTATTTTTGTCGATTTTAAACAGAAACTAAAATATACATCATAAATTTAAAAAGATTTTAAAATGAAAACTGAAAACAAACAGAAATGAGGGCAAGTAAAAATGAAATGGTCCTTACTTTTGGTCCTCCTGCAGCCAATGATTGTAAAACTCCAGGTTCCACTGGAAGAAGAAAAAAGAACATACATTTAGAAACCAGATATATTTTGGGCTAAATTAGTTTGGTCCGGATTCATGTCCATGGCAAAGGAAAACATTAAAAAATAAAGAAAACATTCATTGTCAGGTTAATGTAACTGTTTGTAAATAGAGAATAAATGTTTGTGCGTCGCGGAAATGGAAAGAGAAACAGGCTATTTATTTCGGTGGTAACTCTAAGGATATTTCGGTTCTAATCGAATAAAGTTCTTCCAAGCATACTTGCTAATATAAATCTGACATTCTAAATGACAAAAATCATGGGAATAAAAAAGGCTGATTAATTTCTGTGTTTTATGGATAGATATAATACTACGTTTTAACGACTTAATTACAGGCGTGAATCCTCAGAGCATGCTGAGCTTGGCGCGCATGCTCCGTGCTTTTGGGGAAGTAACTTTACTTTTTCATTTAAGGGAACTAATAACAACATAAATACAAATCTGTGAATTTTATATACACTGCTAGCCACCCAAACGCAACACCAAGAAGGAAGCATCCGATTGGCCTGAAATTCGCAGCATGCGTCGCCCGCGAGAGGACATGCAAACGATTAGCATTGCAGGGCATAGGCCAATCATGTGCGCCCGCACGCCACCCAGAAGCACTATAAGAAGGGTGCACAGAAGGCGGGGTGTAAGTAGTGGAAGTGTAATGTGCTGCCGGGCCTGTGCGTGGGAAGCTTCCTGATGCCTCGTCGCAGAGTACGGCAGTCATTCCAGCACGTTCCGGAGTTCGACAGAGGACGAATAGTGGCTTATCGCGACAGCGGTTTATCGTACCTAGACATCGGCGGCCGTGTAGGACGACATCCAGCAACAGTGAGGCGAGTATGGATTCGGTGAGGGCAGGAGGAACGGACGGACCGACGTGAGCGATTGCCGCAGCCGCGGCACACCATCGAACGAGAGGTACCGTTCGACGTCGTCTGCAGGAGCGGAGACTTGTCGCACGGCGCCCATTGCTCCGATTACCATTGACGTTACACCACCAGGGAGTGCGGCAGCAGTGGGCCGTTGAACGCCGCACCTGGACTACGGAGTGGCACGACATTGTCTTCTTCAACGAATTACGCTTCTGCCTGAAACACCACGATGGTCGGATCAGCGTGTGGTGGCATCGCGGCGAGAGACTGTATGACGCCTGCATTATGCATCGCCATACCGGTCCGTCTCCTGGCGTTAAGGTTTGGGGCGCAATTGGATATGACACCCGCACCCCTCTAGTACGCATCGCCGGTACACTCAACAGCCACCGCAACATCTCCGGTATTTTGGAGCTTGTAGTCCTCCCTTACCTTCAGGACCTGCCAGCGGCCACGTTTCAACAGGACAATGTGCGCCCGCACGTGGCACGCATCGTGCAACAATTCTTCACGTCCCACCAGGAGTCACTGCTGCCGTGGACAGCCTGTTCTCCCGATATGTCGCCCATCGATCACGTCTAGTCTTTGATCGGCAACCGAGTGGCCCGGCAAGCACCACCCGCGGCTACGCCTGATGAACTGTGTCAACGTGTGAAAGCAGCCTGTACCAATATACCCCAAGCCCACATTCAAAGCCTCTTTCGTTCGATGCCGCGGCGTGTAGCGGCCGTTATTGCCTGCCAGCCATGGGGACCACACGAACCATTGATGTCTGCGTGTTCCGCAAGTCGCACGGGCCTGTAAGCTCAATCGTTTCATCTTTGTATCTGTTGTTATGTGTCCAGTAAATCTGGCTTTGCTATCTCGTGTCCTTCTTGGTGTTGCATTTTGGGATGGTCAGCAGTGTATTAAATAAGAAGTTTGTTTTTAAATAAAACATTATGGCTCACGCGAGCGATAGAGTATGTGTTTGTGGAAGCATGCCGGGCCATTAATGCTCAGTACGAAGCTCCGAGACTAGCAGCTTCCAGCAAGATATACATTATGAGATTTGAGATTGCGCGCGCAGCTCGGTTAAGTTTGCTACAATCCACTGACAGCAGGCACCCGATGCACTAAGAGAAGTAGCTTCTCAGTAGCTTTCGTTAGGGTGCGTGTAACATGAGTTTTTCGTTGATACGACATTGTTTGTTGCTTCATTCTGACAAGGAAACGGACATGTCGTTGTCGCTGATTGCAAAACAAAAGTATGTTGTTTAGATAGGGGATCATAAGATATGTTTATATCCAAACTTTGAGCTGCTATGGATAACAGGGGGAGCCACTGGAGCCTTGTTCATGAGCATTATATTATGTAATGTATGTATATTATGAATGTTATATTAGAACTTCTTACAATTATTTTCTATAAAAATAAGTGCAAGAAGTCTGTATAAAAATATGGTTAAATTCATAACGGACACTGTGTTGGTAACATCAGACATGAACTTTTGGCATAGAGACCACTTTCTCCGTCTGCAGTCTTTTGTTCACTCTCAGTTTTCAGCGCCTCGATTTCAAAACCTAATCCTCTTTGCATTTAAGAAGTGTAGTTATGTCATTACTCACCCTGAATACTTCCAAACACCTCTCCAGTATTGTTTTAAATCGGGCCTAATTGAGGAATGTGGTAGAGAAGATTGCGAGGAAACAGCATTCATGAAATGTGCTCACTATGAGAACTACTTTTGTTTGGATCATTCCATAATTAAAGATCTTTATATTTTTTGTCGTACATGAAAGATGAGTGCAATGTATATCCATTACTGAACACGCTATACTGTATATCCATTCATAAATACTTTGTAACGTATACCAATTGCTTAAAACAACAAAAACAATTACGATACGGATCGCAAGAGTAATGAAGATTTCATGAATATTGTCTCTGCCAGTGTTCTTTGATGTCCTATAACTTCATCATTTATATTCCATAGCACCTAAGAGTTTGTCATTATGCATTACTCCTTCTGTAATGTCGAATTATATAACAAGCACTGTGCATCTAGCGACAACTGTCCGGACCGTTAGCTTTGTGAAATAGGATTATGTATTCAATATTTATATTTTCATTGGAGAAGACATCCGTTTGATTAGTGAATTATTGTCAAAACTTTTTCTGGAAGAAATATTTTACAAAAGAAAAAGAAATGGAAATTTCAAGAAAAGGTAAGTTTAGTCCACGGGTTCCAAATCTCACAACTAAACATTAAGAGAAAAATAAAGAATATGTTAGGCACTTTAATGTCACGCAATATAAAAATACGCATTGGTTAACGGGCTCGAATAAGTAAAACATACACTTTTGCTGGCCATGTCTGTTGTTTTCTACAGAAGGCGGAGTTTGGTCAAAAAGTGGTTTCGACAATCGAAATACAATTACTTTGGCTGTTAACATGCATGAAAAATCCACAAACCACATTAAAAGTTTTTTTGCAATTAAACAGTTTTGGAAGAACAAGGATTGATCATCAGCTCAATGAACAGCAACGAATCAGTGATAAAAATGTGCAAAAAAAAAAAAAATCAAAAAAAAAAAAAAAAAATCCTGATGTCCTTAAACGCTTAACAGATGCTGTATGTTTTTTGCCAAGCAAGAATTACCACTTCGAGGCCACGACGAATCAAATACGTCTGCAAACAGATGTGATTACGTAGAGCTTCTTGAAATAATTAGTCAGTATGATCCAATTTCAGAATATCATTTTAAAGACTCGACAAGTTTCCGAGGTACTTCTGCCATTCAAAATGATTTGGTTGGCGTCATCAGTTATTTATTTATTGCCAAACTTTTAAAAAAATCGAGCAGGCTGACTTTGTTTCACTCATTTTCGATGACACATCAGTTACAATAAATACGCCACAACTTTCTACTATTCTACGTTTCATTGACGAAAATGGTGACGCCAAGACAGATTTCTTTATGTCACTTATGTGAGTGGTGATCGTTCTGCTAAAGCTTGAGCACGATACGCGTATTTTGAATGATTTTAACAGCCGCAAAAAGCTTATTGCTCACACATACGATGATGCAGCTGTAATGGCTGGTCAAATTAATGGCTTCAATAAACAGGTACACAAAATGAATCATTTTATGCTACATTTGTGCACTGTTTCATCCACATTCGCTGAATTTAATTCTTCAACAATCGGCTTTGAACATCAAGAAGTGCTATAGGGGCGAACGTAATGCTCCACTTGCCTTACGTAATCTAAAGTCCTGCAAGGCTCTACAATCAAAGTTTGTTAACCGCAGCACGCACCCCACAGACAATAGATCAAGGTTCATGCTACTTAGATAACCAATAATTGGTCAAACAGGCGCTCAGCTTCCTCAGCTTTACTATTAAGATCTGCTAATCAAGGGAGGGGAGGTGAATGATTAACGAAAAGACAGACCTTGAAAGAAATCCATTAAAGTTTTGAAAACTTAGCAAAATTTAATCGTCATTCAAAGAGATGCTGTCAGAGCCTAGGCTTCGTATCAAAGACTTCGTTCGTGGCGAGAAATCACTCACGCCTTATCTCACGCGTCCGCTTTTGTCGTAGTGCAGCTCTCCTTGTCAACACTTTATTGCTTGTCCGAATATTCCCAGCCGGAGTCTGTCCGCAACTTCGGTACAGAATCTCCACACGCTTGTGAGAGACAAACTGGCGTGTATCACAAGGTCGCTAAATTCCCGTTCCGTTCCTCCATGAGGACATACGGGGTTCCAACGAGACTCCTACCGAGCAACGTATCCTTGCTCTCTCCACGACGAACTCAAACTCAGGACTCACTCTCCTCCTCACCTTTAGTCATGCGCTAACCTCTCGTCTATTGTCTGAGGCGCGCCAACTCCGCGCGTTGAACTACCTAGAGAGAGACAGACAACAAGCCAGCGCTGTTGCTTACCCCTTCTTTCCCGACCCGTTTGTTCTATCGCACCCAGCCTTCGCTGCTGAGTATGAAAGTCACCTACCAGCTTCTATCGCGACCATGGCCTTTTCCACGAACTAAGTCTCGACCGGGAGCCTGGTTCGACAGCATTATGTACAATATTGTGTTCGTACATTCCGAATTGCATTGGTTATAATAAACATGTACATTTTCTCAGACGGTCGGGCGTCATCTTGGAGTTTGACAATACGTATGAAAGCCTTAAGGGACTTTAGAAATCCGAGTACTTTAACTTGCAGATGTACTGCCAGAAATGTCCAGTGCGCCATTTTCCAGAAAGCTGACTTCTGAACAAAGAAACCAGAAACGTTCCTTTCCTGGAAATGAAAGAAAAAATAAAAGAGTTCTTTCCCTGGAAATGGGAAAACACGTGCAGCTTCTTTTCTTTGTCGCTTGACTTCTAATTCCAGCCCTTTTATCGTAACAAATAAAATATGAAAATAATGCCCAATGTCCGACATTACATTAATAATGATATTACAGGGCTTAATAGTGTGCTAATAGAACACACGCAAAATAATTTCTCTTCCAACCAAACCATCTGAGTAAGAAATTTATTCCGTTAAAGCACCTTCCCTGCCCTATCAACGACGTAATAGTTGATAGCTATACTTGCATTATCATTGAAATAGTAACAGCATGTATTAAATCCTATTCAGATATATGGCATTGGGTGTGTGCGAACGTTCTTCCCGTTTTTGTAATAGATGCAAATTTCGATCGGAGTAGTTACGTCACAGATGACGCTGCGATGACGAATTTTCGGCCAATAAAGCGTGAAGCAGTAGAGTACATAGAGGCACTAGGTTTGTCCGAGTAAGTCATTCGTAACGGAAATCACGGGCGGTGTAACATGGCATACGATGAGGAGCACATTAGACATTGTTTACTCTACGAGTTCGATAAAGGTATTACTGCAGCCGCGGATTGCTGCAACATCTGTCAAGTGTATTGGGAGGATGCAGTTTTTGATAGCACATGTCGCCGTTGGTTTCGGAAATTCCGGGACGAAGACAGAAGCTGTAAAGATCAACCACGTCTTGAACGTCCATTCGTGGTTTATGACGAGGATGTGGACCAAGCCATAGCAAATGACCCACATCCAACCGTTCAGGAATTAGCGGTTACGTTGTCGGTACACAGAACAATAGTCGAAAGACGGATGCATGCGCTTGGGTTCATCACCAAGTTCGACAACTGGGTTCCTCACTAGCTTTCTGCAAAGCAAAGAGAGGAGAGAATCTGTAACTGTGTTTCTTTGCTTTCTCGTCAGAGAAATGAACCGTTTTTGGGACGAATTGTAACGGGTGATGAGAAATGGGTACTGTACCGTAATGTAAAGCGTCGACTGACTGTGTGCCAAGGTGCCGAGCCTACTCAATCGACCTCAAAAGGAGGTTTCATTGAGTATTTCGTGGGCTGTCCAGGGAGTAATCCACTGGAAGGTGTTGGCACCTAACCGAACGATAAATGCTAACCTCTACTGCCAACAGTTGAACAGATTAAGAGAACAACTGACATCAAAGCGGCCAGTACTCGCCAATCGCAAAGGAGTGATCCTTCATCATAATAAAGCCAGACCTCATGCTGCTTTAATCACTCGGCAAAAATGACTGGACTTTGGTTGGGAAGTGTTATCTCACCAAGCGTATTCCCTGACCTGGTACCTATGGACTACCACCTTTTTCGACCTGTTACAGAACGCCTTCGCTCTCCAAACCTTGGATTATGTGGACGATGTGAAAACGGCATTACATGCCTTTTTGTAACTCTAAAACACAGGAGTTTTTCCTTCGTGGGATTCACCTACTCATAGACAGATGTCAAGAGGTCATATAGAATGATAGCAATTATGTGAAATCCTAGGTACATTATTTGCTGTGTTCTCGTTCTTTCTTTGTAGCCTAAAAAAACGGGTAGAACTTTTGCACACACCCGATAAATATTGATAAGCGGGTAATCTAATCAGTCCGACCCTTAAGCCGCATGTTCCCTGTATTTCCATTAGCATACGTGATATGACTGATTACCAGTCTTGTTTTGGGATCAAAAGAAGGAAAGCTCATGAGAGTTCAAGCATAACATTCAGTATGGAAGGCATAACGAGAAGCAACCGAAATTTGCATAAGTGAATGGTCAATAAATACGGAAAGTTAAAAAGGCAGTATACGTCACAAATAGTCACATTTAAATGGTTTGGAGACAAAACTTGTTATATCAAGTATTATTTATTTATAAAACAATGTGGCATCGTAGAAAATCAGTTGTACTTACTTAGTGGCCCGAGTTCACTTCTCCCAATTTTTTCCTCCTGAAATTTAATAAAAAAGGGTTTACGTCATTTAAAATGTCATATGTGTTTTACATGCATCATAACAGAAAGCAAGAGGAACATTTTACACACTGCAGTTAGTTAAATACACATTACTCCATACGTTCTGACTGATAATGTCATTTATGCATAAAACAGTTATCAAATATGGCAAAATGTGTGACAAAATTCTGATAATTTTTTCTGTTACCATTCATGAAGTTTCCCAATCTTTTTTCATCTCTATTTTCTTTTGAAGTTCAATTTCAAAAACATAAATTAAGATGATGTGAAACAGAAGGAGACAGAGGGAATAGAGAGAGATTATAGTGAGATATACATTGAGTAATCACTGAATTAGGACCACCCCTATCAAAAGTGTATGCGGCCCGTGGACCACGTGATTTCCGAGAGGGCGCGATTAGTCGACCGTCTCGGTCGACTGATCGCGCCCTCTGAGTGGAGCAGTAGGTAGTAAAATTCGGAGTGTGATGGGTAAACGTAACGATTTATCGAACTTTGAGAAAGGACAGATTGTGGGAGCTCAGACAGCGGGTGCCTCGATTGTGTGGAGCTTAAACAGCGGATGGCTTGATTTCGACTTTCCTGGTAGGTTGTTCGCGAGCTGCCGAAATTAAAGTGTATTAAGACCGGCGTGAAAATTGTCATACAGCGACCCGGAATCAAAACTACGCAGAATAGTGAAGGGTTGACGTGAGAGGTGAGCACCGGGTCCGACGACTCGTACAGGTCAACAGACGCAGCGCTGTTCAACAGTTGACCATTCAATACAACAGAGGTGAACCTTGAACAGTATCTGCCATGGCCATGCGTTGCACGATCGCACGTATGACCTATAGCAGCATACGATCCCGACGACATCCTCTCCTAAACACAGTTCATCAGCACAAACCTGGCAGGAACTTGGACCCCAGGTGTATGATGAGCAACATATGACTGGTGTCAAGTATCGTGAATTGCTTGCTGACTCTGTCCACTCAGCAATATTGCACTTTTTCACAGTGGCAAGGGTGTCTTCCAAGAAGACAATGCTCGAAGGCACAGGTCCAATGTTCTGCAGGAATGGCTTAAAGAACGTAGTTCAGACTTCCAGCAAACTGATCGGCCTGCGGATTCCCCCGATATCAATCCCGTAGAGCACTTGTGGGATTCTATCAAACGGCATATCAAGCATATGGACACACCAATCACCTCTATACCTGCATTGAAGTCCGCGTTACACGCGACATGGTTGGGCTGAAATCAGCGTTTTCGCATTTCGACATAATCGTACACTTAAAAGCAATTGAATTAGAGATACCTGTCTCGTAACGTGTAGCACCACCTTTCGTCCTGATGACGGCGGCGATTCGTCTCGGCATGGACTCGACAAGACACCGGAAGCGTTGGGAAGCCATACGGATCCACAAGCCCTGAACAAGCTCCCACAGTTCACGAAGATTTGATGGAGGGCGGTCAGAGCGTCGAACATCTCTCTCGATGGCATCCCAGATGTGCTCGATGGGATTGAGGTCAGGTGACCTAGCTGGCCAAGGAAGTGAGATCACGTCGGTGGAGTGTTCATCCAACCATTGGGATGCAATTTGGGAGCGATGGCACGGTGCATTGTCTTGTTGTAAGATGAGGTCCCCAGTGGGATGTTGAAGACGCACAAACGGGAGCAAATGGTCGTCCAGGATATCCCGGTAACGTTGACCTGTGAGGGACGATGTCACACGTATAAGGGGTCCCATTTCAGTCCACGTAAACAGTCCCCAGATGAGAATGTCACCCCCACCAGCTTGAAGAGTACCCTGCTGGCAAGAAGGATCCATCGCTTCATGTGGTTTGCGTCGTACTCGTATCCCGCCATCCGCATGTGCCAACGTGAATCTCGACTCATCAGTCCAGGCAACATTTTCCCACATGTCTACGGTCCAGTGGCGATGTTCCCGCGCCTATGCTAATCTTTGCACCCTGTGATGTGCAGTCAGCAGCGGTACCCTAGTGGGACGATGGCTTCTGCACCCCATAGCGAGGAGATGGTTCTGGATGGTGTGGCTGCTTACACGTTTTTGTGCACCAGCGTTAAATTGCCGAGTGATTTCTTGCACTGTGGCCCGTCTATTCGCTGTTACAATGCGAGCTAGCCGACGATGACCCCGCTTATACACACGCTGTTGTCCACGGCAGTTGGCCCTTGTAGGAATGGTTTTACCGGATTCGATATACTCACGGTGCACCCGTGACACAGTGGCTCGTGAAAATCCCAGTACCTGCACGACTTTCGAGATGGAGTGACCCATTTGCCGGGCCCCGACAATTTTCCCACGTGCAAACGCGCTTAGATCCTTCGTCTTACCCATACTGCGTCCGACTCTTACTGATTCCCGTCGCATCACTCCTTAAATTGTCGTATCTCTGCATACGTCATGTCATTTCCGTTTATAGGGCCGCCCACAGCGCCACATTTGCATAACGTCAGCTGTCTCTAATTCAATTGCTCTTCAGTGTATAAGGACCTTCCAGTTTACAGCACAGTGACAAAATTATGCATGAACTTATTACGAACGGCAATAATGCCTGCAAACAAAGTCCCATTAGCAGAGGATCCATGGTTTAGGGCTCTGTTTCTCCCAGTTTTGTTCTTCGCGAGGCAGTATTGTGAGTTTTAAGGAGCTTTAGTACAAGAACTGTATAATGAAGAATGCCTCTCTTTGTGAAACGTTTTATCGTCGCATATTAGTTCAGCTATAGCTTCGTCTTATTCCATATAATTTTGGGGTATTCTTTTTATCGAAGAATTTCCGGTAATCCGATCCCGGTTTATCCATAGTATGCTCAACTACCACTTGATTTGCAACAGTTTTTACGTGCGCTGTAGTCCACGAACGAACTCAAGGAGCCGGTGTATGTGAATTTCCTTGTGTTCTTTTACGAAATTTACTACTTCAACGCGATAATCCTGCGGGATTTATACCTCAAAACAAAACATTTCCCTCCTGTCTGTCTAACACCATCGTGAACCACTCTTCTACATTCAGTTATGTTAGAACTCTTTCCTCGTTGATTCTCCATCTTCTTCTCAAGGCCATCTTGTTGGCCTTATACCAGATGGTCCGATTCCAATTACAGGGGTTTATCAAAATAATGGAAACACTTACTGTTTGTGGAGAACTTTTTATTCATAAACTATTGTCTCATGTCGGGTTTTTATAACAGAAGCAATTCGACTTAAAATAGACATATACAAGTCATGTACAACCCACAATGAAATTTGAGACCATTTTTTCTGTAAAATATGTCCCAACTGTGCCAGTGATGGAGCTGGCAAGTGTGTTCCGATCCTTCGCCTCATTTCCCCACAAATGTCATATTTTGTTTTCATTGAGGTGGCTAGAGTACCTACCTCATCCTCATGTTCTGCAAAAACCGTAACATGTTTCGCTCAATTCATGGGTGCATTATCTGCTTGAATTTAGGGACTGTCATTAGGGAACGATTCCTGCAAGATTCGGTGCAGGTAGTCCCCAAGAATAGATTCATACGTTGTAGATATGGCACGGTCTTACAGAATGACCAATATCCCGATGGAATGCCACGATACGGCACCCCATATCATCGGGGATCCACCTCCATACTCAGGAGACGCATACAGCGTATTAAATCCGTTTATTTTATGATGTAGTAAGCACAAAGATTCGCCAAGCTTTTGCACTCCACTGGGAGGCTTTTTCAAGGTAATGGTAGACACCTCCATGCTTCACGGTCAGAATCAAACAGTCGGGGTGGTACGATTCCGCAGGTTTTCGCCAAACGTACACTGTACCAGTTGGGTGAAATACTGTGAAGCACGGATCATCAGACTAGATGACGCGCAATTCCAATCTTTAGCATTCCTGTTTTTATGTGCTTCACACCACTTTACACGTTTTTTACGCTTTCTAACAGTAGGTTGAAGAAGCGTATATGCTCCAGCTTTGTCCGTCCGTCTGTCGGCACGAAAACTCGCGTAAAAATGGTTAGATTTCGATAAAATTTTAGTGTGCGGTAGGGGACCATCTGGGAACGAAACCTATTGAAAATGGACGAAATGGGGTCAAAATTCACGGCATAGGAGCGGGATCCATTCCATTGCCCTTATGAGTCATAACTTGGGTAAATATAGTTCGATGTCGATGAAATTTTAGCATATTATAGGGGACCACCTGGAGATGAACCCTATTGAAAATGGGTGAAGTGGAGTCAAACAAAGGTCATGGCATAGGCGCGGGATCCATTCCATTGCCCTTATGCGTCACAACGTGCGTAAATATGGTTCGATGTCGATGAAATTTTAGTATATTGCAGGGGACCACCTGGAAATGAACCTTATTGAAAATGAGTGAAGTAGGGTCAAAAGTCAGGACATAGGAGCAGAATGCATTCCATTGCCTTTATGCGTCATAACGTGCGTAAAAATGTTTCGATTTCGATGACATTTTATTATGTGGTAGGGGACCACCTGGGGACGATCTTATGACGTCACAATCTCGCGCTTGAGATGTTGGCGCGCGGTCACGTCATCTGTCTCATTACGTCACGCATTGTGTGTGGATCCTGTTAAAGTTATATGACGTCACACTCTTGCGAGCAGATGGTCGCGATTCCCATCTGCCTCATTACGTCACGCGTTGTGTGCGTATGTCCGTCCGCGCGATAACTCGCGTAAAAATCGCTCGATTTCGATGAACATTTAGTATGTGGAAGGGGATCACCTGGGAAGGAACCCTGTTGAAAGTGAACGAAATGGAGTCAAAGGTTAGCATATAGGAGCGGGATCCATTCCACTGCTCTTATGCGTCATGACTAACGTAAAAAAGGTTCGATTTCGATTAAATTTTAGTAACTGGTAAGGGACTACCTGGGAACAAACCCTATTGAAAATTGGCGAAATGGGATCAAAGGTTAGAACATAGGAGCAGAATCACTTCCATCGCCATTATGCGTCATAACTTACGTAAAAATTCTTCGATTTGGATGAAATGTTAGTATGTTGTAAGGACCTGCCTGGGGATGAATCCTGTTGAAAATGGGCGAAATGGGGTCAAAGGTTAGAACATAGGAGCGGAATCACTTCCATCGCCATTATGCGTCATAACTTACGTAAAATTCTTCGATTTGGATGAAATGTTAGTGTGTTGTAGGGACCTGCCTGGGGACGAATCCTATTGAAAATGGTCGAAATGGGGTTAAAGGTTAGGACACAGTAGCCGGATCTATTCCATAGCTTTTATGCATCATAACTTACGTAAAAATGCTTCCATTGCGACAAAACTGTATCATGTTATTTCGGAGGTATACTGAACCTGTTTTGTTAAATACAATCGAAATGGGACCAAAGGTCAGGGCACAGGACCCAGATTTATTCCACAGCCATTATCCTCATAACTTGAGTAATGATTTCTGGTATTACTCAAGTTATGCTGAGAAGAGAACCGGTTTGCTCCAGTTTTTTGCCATCGACAGAATTGCTGACTTGCTTGGAACTTTTCGAACTCCAAACTCTCTTCGAAATGCTCGTTGCGTTTTCATGACAGAATTGGTTACCCAAAACGAATTCACTAAAAAAACACGCTCTGGAACAGAGTACTGCATGTTTCCGAATGCACGCAAGTGAATGGAAACGCAACAACAAACAAATCACGAGCTGAGTTACAGTTACGGTTAGCAATCTTCACGGTGGCAGTTTTCATGCTCCAGGAGTTGCTGCTTCTATTGAAAAAAAAAGAAGAAGTTCCTTGCGCGATCCCTAGCAAAAATGTAAGGTTTTTTCAGGGTACTGGTTTAAATGGATCACCCTGTATAATCAATGCATTGCATGATTTTACTAACTTGTTTGCATTGATGCTAGTAATTAAGAGGTTTCTGAATTGCAGCATGGCCATAAATATGCAGCACGGCCATAAATATGCAGCACGGCCATAAATATTGCAGCACGGATATAAATTGCAGCACGGCCATAAATATGCAGCACGGCCATAAATATTGCAGCACGGATATAAATTGCAGCACGGATATAAATTGCAGCACGGCCTTGTCGGAGATTCAGACAAGGTGTTATGACGGAAACGGGATCATTACGACTGGTGTTCAACTCTGCTGCTATCTTCTGCGCCATTGTCTCGTGCTTCCGTTGTACAATCCGTGCCAACGTTCACCTATCCCTATGTGACAACTTCTCATGATGTCCACAATTTGCACTTTTTTGGGGTAGCGCCCTGTCCTTTTTAATAGGTAAACATAATCTTCGACCCAGTTCCTCGTGTTGCATCTACTATTTCTGTGGTTGTAGTTACTGAAACTCCTGCAAGACGAGCACCAATGATCATATCTTTCTTGGGGTCACTAAGATCTGACATTGTCGACAATTACTCAACAACATCTGTTTCACTTGCGACTGTGGCACTTCTGCGTGACAGGTAAGAAAACGATGCTCGTTGCTATGCTGACGAGATAACAAAACCCTAGTCTTGAGCTTCGCTTGAAAATAAGAAAGGCGAGGATACGAAAAAGGTTACCATTAGTTTTCCTTTGGAAAAAAAAATTTAATCATTACGATGTAATCCATCCTGTTTCAAAACACATAAACGTAGCTTGTAAAAATTGAAACGCACACAGTTAAAATAATCTTTCAAACGCAGCTCCGATTGCATCTGATGATTATTATCATGCCATCAGTTTCTGTTGTAATGCAAGGAGCACCCACGCACTTCTTCAGCCGCTCAAGCCATCCAACATTACAGACGTCGTATTGCACCCCTTTATACACACCGAGAGTGACGTCATACCTGTAATTTGTATAAGGCACATTGCGTATACTCCAGTCGTAGTCCATGTTTCCATTATTTCGACAAACCCCTTACCTGCCTTACTATACACCTTCACCCATTATTTTGAGATGTATAAAACATCTCATACTTAGGGATTTGACTTCATTACTTATTTAACCTGCTCAAAGGCGACATAAAGTTCTTCGCTGCTTCTCCTTTTTCTTCATTCTCTTGTTTTTCCATCGTTGGTTGATCTAAATATCTTCTTTAGGATGTTATTTGTAAACCATTGAATTGAATTTTCATGGGGCTCTATGAGTACCAAAGTTTCTATGCAATATTTTTTGTGCGAGGCCTAACTAATGATTTCATTAATATCCAGATTAATTCGTATGACGAAATTTTTAAAGAAAAAAGATGCTGCAACGGAATAAAAACTTCTTTATTCTGCTTGGATAGACAAAGTATTCAGGCATCTAGGTCGAACGG
The DNA here is from genome assembly GCA_039090855.1 of Macrothele yani. Lineage (NCBI taxonomy): Eukaryota > Metazoa > Arthropoda > Arachnida > Araneae > Macrothelidae > Macrothele > Macrothele yani. The sequence continues at coordinate 48,769,412 of CM077013.1, read as the reverse complement.
AATTTTTTTTTTTTTTTTTTTTTTTTTTTTTGGAGGTTTAACGACCACCGTGAGCAACTCAATGGGCTATAAGCAGTCGCCCGTCCCTAATTTAGGGTCACTGGTTCCAGGGAAGGGAGAGAGCCAGTGCCGTAAGACAAACACAACATCCATGCCTCACCGGGATTCGAACCCGGACCCCTTACGGACGAATGATCAGAGGCCATCGCTTAGACCACTGCGCCACCGGGGCGGCCGAACGGAAATAACGGCGTTTTTTAGCCGAAATGCTTATATGCACTGCTGGCCACTCAAAATGCAACACCAAGAAGGAAGCATCTGATTAGCCTGAAACTTACAGCATGCGTCGCCCGCGAGAGGACATGCAAACGATTAGCATTGCAGGGCATATGCAAATCATGAAGCACTATAAGAAGGGCGCACAGAAGGCGGGATGTAAGTAGTGGAAGTGTTTTTGTGCTGCCGGGCATGTGCGTCGGTAGCTTCCTGATGCCTCGTCGCAGAATACGGCAGTCATTCCAGCACGTTTCGGAGTTCGACAGAGGACGAATAGTGGCTTATCGCGACAGTGGTTTATCGTACCGAGACATCGGCGCCCGTGTGGTACGACATCCATGCACAGTGAGGAGAGTATGGATTCGGTCGGTGCAGGAGAGACGGACGGACCGACGTAAGCGATTGCCGCAGCCGCGGCACACCACCGAACGAGAGGACCGGCATGTTCTGCGGCTGCAGTGGGCCGTTGAACGCCGCACCTGAACTACGGAAAGGCATGACATTGTCTTCTCCGACGAATCCCGCTTCTGCCTACAACACCACGATAATCGGATCTGCATGTGGGGGCACCGCGACGAGAGACTGTATGAAGCCTGCATTATGCATCGCCATACCGGTCCGTCGCCTGGCGTTATGGTTTAGGGCGTAATTGGATATGACACCCGCACCCCTCTGGTAGGCATCGCCGGTACACTCAACAGCCACCGCTGCATCTCCCACGTTTTGGAGACTGTAGTCCTCCCTCACTTGCAGGACCTTCCAGCGGCCACGTTTCAACAGGACAATGCGCGCCCGCACGTGACACGCATCGTGCAACAATTCTTCACGGCCCACCAGGTGTCACTGCTGCCGTAGCCCGCTTGTTCTCCCGATATATCGCCCATCGAGCACGTCTGGTCGCTGATCGGCAACCGAGTGGCCCGGCAAGCACCACCCGGGACTACGCCTGATGAACTGTAGTAACGTGTGGAAGCAGCCTGGACCGACATACCCCAAGCCCCCATCCAAAGCCTCTTTCGTTCGATGCCGCGGCGTGTAGCGGTCGTTATTGCCAGCCATGGGGACCACACCAACTATTGGTGCCTGCGTGTTCCGCAAGTCGCACGGGCCTGTAAGCTCAATCGTTTCATCTTTGTATCTGTTGTTATGTGTCCAGTAAATCTGGCTTTGCTATCTCGTGTCCTTCTAGGTGTTGCATTTTGAGTGGCCAGCAGTGTAGTTGTCTCATTTTTGGCTATTGTGACTGCAGCGACTCTTGTAGTTATACTTTCCTCGAAACACTGGTAGGTTTATACCAGAACTTTCGTCTATTCCTCCTGCTAAGCTTCTGCGCAACTGCCGTAGAGGAAGATCTTACTGGTCAAGATATGAGTCGGTATTCCAATTCGTCCCAAAGAAAATTTCTTGGATTTCGATAGGAACTTTTGGCTTGTCAACCCAATACTTGGACATCCTAAACCTAAAACCAGGCTTGGACACACCTTGTTTTGCGGCAAAATGCTCGATCTTGCTGAAACAAGAAAGGATATGCGTCGAAATGCCGCATTTTTCTGTTTATAATCCGCAGACCGTGAAATTCTGAAAAAAAAACTTTTTCCTTCGTATAATCCGCAGGCCGCAAAATTCAGCGGTAAAAATCGCCACATAGTACATACCTACGATGTTGATCTCGAACTGCAAAAACAGCTATCTTCTCATTAAAAAGTAATTGTCATTTTCAAATACTTTTATGTTACTTTCAAGTAAATAAAGGGCAAATTTTATGTTTTCCAACATTGTAGCCATTTTTTAGTTATACCTGACAGTTCTGTAGTTGGATTCCGCAGTATGTCGTTTCGTAGTTAGCTCTTGCATCCACGAACGTGTGTGACGCTGAGCTTCCCATAGCATGTGATCGTCAGCGAGAGAAGTAATATCTCCTTCGCTGCATTGTATTGAATTGTATTTTCTAACAGAGTAACCATTTGTGATAAGAATAACAATTTAGGGTGGAACGAATAAACCCATGCCGTATTCAGTGACGAATCTCGCTTCTGTCTCAGTGCGGACGATTGTCGTTTGAGAGTCTGGACACAAAGTGGTTACCGAGATGATCTTGTTGCCATCAGTGAGCGTCTTAGGTCTCCTCAGGATGAGTCATGGTTTGGGGTGCTATCAGTTTCAACAACTCTTCACCGCTTGTACGCATAATGAGTCCAATGACAGACAACGATAGGTCGATGTGGTGCTACAGCCCGTTTTTTGCCGTATCGGCGTGGTATTTCTGACGCCCAGTTTCAACAAGAAAGTACCCGCTGGCACATTGCCAACATCAGCAGAAAATACCAAAAAGGTATCCAGTTGTTGCCTTGGCCAGCCCGATTCCCAGATTTCTTCCCAATAGAAAACGCGTGGGACGTCATTGGCAGACTACGTATGAGTCCTTCGCAATGTCGATGAATTTTGGACAGAGGTCAACGTTCGCACTCAGCGATACCTCAAGATATCATCCGGAGACTTTCCTACTCGATGTCATGCCGTGTTTCTGATTGCACTGCCCAGCATGGCGGTCATGCGACTACTGACTCATACCACATCAGTACACTGAAGAGCAATTGAATTAGAGACAGCTAGCGTTACGCAAAAGTGGCTCTGTGGGCGGCCCTGTAAACGGAAACGACATGACGTATCAACGATCCGACAATATAAGGAGTGATGTGACGGGAATCAGTAAGAATCGGACAAAGTATAGGTAAGACGAAGGATCTAAGCGCATTTGATCGTGGGCAAATTGTCGGGGTTCAACGAATGGGTCACTCCATCTCGGAAGTCGCGCAGGCACTGTGATTTTCACGATCCACTGTGTCACGGCTGCACCGTGAGTACATCGAATCCGGTAAAACCATCCCTACAAGGGCCAACTGCTTTGGACAACAGGGTGTGAATGAGCGGCGTCATCATAGGCTAGTTCGCATTGTAATAGCGGATAGACGGGCCACAGTGCAAGAAATCAATCGGCAATTTAACGCTGGCGCACAAAAACGTGTAAGCAGCCACACCATCCAGAACCATCTCCTCGCTATGGGGTACAGAAGCCATCGTCCCACGAAGGTACCGCTACTGACAGCACATCACAGGGTGCAAAGATTAGCATGGGCGCGAGAACATTGCCACTGGTCCCTAGACATGTGGAAAAATGTTGCCTGTACTGATGAGTCGAGATTCACGTTGGTACATGCGGATGGCAGGATACGAGTACGACGCAAACCACATGAAGCGATGAATCTTTCTTGCCAGCAGGGTACTTTTCAAGCTGGTGGGGGTGGCATTTTCTACTGGGGACTGTTTACGTGGACTGAAATGGGACCCCTGGTACATGTGACATCGTCCCTCACAGGTCAACGTTACCGGGATATCCTGGACGGCCATTTGCTCCCGTTTGTGCGTCTTCAACATCCCACTGCCTGCAATAAGACAATGCACCGTGCCATCGCTCCCGAATTGTATTGGAATAGCTGGATGAAGACTCCACCGATGTGACCTGGCTTTCTTGACCAGCTAGGTCACCTGACCTCAATCCCATCGAGCAAATCTGGGATGCTATCGAGACAGATGTTCGAGGCTCTGATCCCCCTCCATCCAAATCTTCGTGAACTGTGGGAGCTTCTTCAGGGGTCGTGGATCCGTATGGCTTCCCAAGGCTTCCGGTGTCTTGTCGAGTCCATGCCGAGACGAATCGCCGCCGTCATCAGGGCGAAAGGTGGTGCTACACGTTACTAGACAGGTATCTCTAATTAAATTGCTGTTCAGTGTATACCGTTGCCCCTCCGATCGCATTAATGTAATCCCTCAGAAATTAAATCAATTCTTCACCACCTAGTGTATTCGTCTAGATGTGTGGTAATCATCTCATTTAGTCCATTTCCTTCATGGTGAACTGTTTTCTATGTCAGGCAGTGTACCTAAGGTTTTAAAAACTCAGTTTCGTTACATTCATTGCACAACACAAAATTTTGGCATTAGTAATAATATTATCAATATAGTGTTATAAGTTGACGCATGCACAACATAAATATTGTTAATATATAATTTATGACTAATAAACTTGTGAGGTTGAGATTTAATAAAAAAACAACGCTTGTTCACAATTAAATACTTATTTCACATCGACTATTTGACTCAGCATCATAAGGACGAATGGAGCGTCTTCTCCATTTCTTTCAAGCGCGTGGAAACAACTGACCAAAATCCGTGAACGTCAGAGCTGTTGATGTCACAATGATTGGAATATTTAAGCTCCATTCGTCCTGATGATGCCGAGCCAAACGATCGGTGAAACCATAGTCGATGTCAAATGAACATTTCATTGTGAACAAACGCTGCTATTTTTATTAAAAAAAGTATTGTAAGTAATTTTTCTTACATTTCCTATCAAGAATTTGAATATGTTTCTAAAGCAGCATTTTTATTAAAGTCCAAATGTTGGTGTTATTTGAACTCAGATTTGTTAATTGCAACTTATATTTTATATTGAAATAAATTAAATGTACGTACTTCCATGATTTCAATCTTTTCTTTTGCTTGTTCCATTTCTTCTAACTTCTGTAAAAAACAAATAATCACATTGAAATCGTCAACATATGAAATATGATTTCAATTATTCAGATTGTGTTTAATTTTAAACTTGAAAAGCTACTGCAACGAAAATGTTTATGAGGAGAAAAATAATACATTTGAATAATTAAATAATGCAAGAGGTCTGTTAAATCAGTTATCTAATAAGAAGGGATGAAAGGGACATAGCAGAAGATAATGAAACTATGTGAGTGTTCCTTTTTTCATACTGATAGTTTGAGAGAAAAAGCTTTATGAACTAAACTGCGTGGGTGAATATTCATAATTTCTTAATATTTGGGTATCTGGACTGGGCTGCGTGGATGAGTATTCATAATTTCTTAATAGTTGGGTATCTGGACTGGACTGCGTGGATGAGTATTCATAATTTCTTAATAGTTGGGTATATGGACTGGGCTGCGTGGATGAGTATTCATAATTTCTTAATATATGGGTATCTGGACTGGACTGCGTGGATGAGTATTCATAATTTCTTAAGAGTTGGGTGTCTGGACTGGACTGCGTGGATGAGTATTCATAATTTCTTAATAGTTGGGTATATGGACTAGGCTGCGTGGCTGAATATTAATAATTTCTTAATAGTTGGGTATCTGGACTGGGATGCGTGAATGAGTATTCATAATTTCTTAATAGTTGGGTATATGGACTGGGCTGCGTGGATGAGTATTCATAATTTCTTAATAGATGGGTATCTGGACTGGACTGCGTGGATGAGTATTCATAATTTCTTAAGAGTTGGGTGTCTGGACTGGACTGCGTGGATGAATATTCATAATTTCTTAATAGTTGGGTATATGGACTGGGCTGCGTGGATGAATATTCATAATTTCTTAATAGTTGGGTATCTGGACTGGACTGCCTGGATGAGTATTCATAATTTCTTAATAGATGGGTATCTGGACTGGACTGCGTGGATGAATATTCATAATTTCTTAATAGTTGGGTATATGGACTAGGCTCCGTGGCTGAATATTAATAATTTCTTAATAGTTGGGTATCTGGACTGGGATGCGTGAATGAATATTCATAATTTCTTAATAGCTGGGTATCTGGACTGGGCTGCGTGGATTGATATTCATAATTTCCGTTCAGTTGGGTTTTCGTATGTGATTTTCGTGATACCCGAGTCCTGCAAATTGAAACTCTGCTAACAAATTTAGAAAGGCATGTATAAAGGGGCTGAACCGCCGTTAGGTCAGCATCAGGTTTTCAATTACCGTCGGCCAAACATACTTTCAGTGTCTTCTGTGTAAAAACATAATTACACATGCAACTCAATCACCTAAAATGCTACACTGGTGTGCAAAAATTAAGGACGAAGAGGAGAAATTAGCATAACAGCAAAACGAGCAGGCCGAACGGACCGAAAGGCCACTCAGGAGATAGAATAGGGTCCGGTAGGGTAGGGCATGCGCATATATATGCAGCTAACGGGGGGGAAGTGTCGGAAAGGTATAATGCACACGGGTGGTGTACGCTCAGCAATTCGGTGAACGTTATTGCATGGTGCACATCGGTCTGAACGACGTCGAGTTGCTACCACCGTCTGATATGGCCAACAGGCAATCCAGTAGACGACATCTGAATGACTTTACCCTAGGTCACGTCATTGGGAAGTTGGAAGCAGGTCGAAGTGTGACTAGTGTGGCCGAGGAGTTAGGGATCACTCACAGCATCGTTTCACGAGCTTGGAGAGCATTTCAAGCGACAGGAACAGCTGTCCGAGAGTTTAGCAGTGGTCGTCCACGAGCAATCACGGCGGCGGACGACCGGTATATTTTCCTACAGGCGAAAAAAGACAGACGGCAGACAGCGAGAGAAATCGCAAGGCACATGCAACAGACAACTGGACGTCCGTTGTCGCGTTTTACCGTGAACAGGAGGCTGCACAAAGGTGGTCTATTTGCACGACGACCAGTACGGCGTGTACCATTAACGCCTGTTCATCGGAGACGGCGGTTTCTGTGATGCCAGGAACACAAGAACTGGACACATCAGCAATGGGGTAGAGTTCTCTTTACGGATGAGAGCCGATTTAGTCTGACGAGCGATTCTGGACGTATACACATCTGGAGAGAGCAGGGAACACGCAATCACACCTCCAACATCATCGAAAGGGACAGCTTTGGAGGTGGCGTAATTCTCGTTTGGGGCGGAATCATGCTTAGTAGCCGTACTGACCTCCACATCTTCCAACGAGGTTCAGTCACTGGTGTCCGCTATTGTACCGAGGTTTTCCTGCCTCACGTGCGTGTGTTTAGAGGTGCTGTAGGTCCTGAGTTCCTCTTCATAGACGACAACGATACACCTCATCGTACAGTGGCTGTCGCAGAGCTGTTGGAGAGTGAAGATATTCAACGCATGGATTATCCAGCAAGGTCCGCGGACCTAAATCCAATCGAACACGTGTGAGACCTTCTCGGGAGACGCTTGGCAGCACGTCTCCAGCCGCCAGCAACGATTCCGCAGCTGCGATTGGCGCTACCAGAGGAATGGGCAGCGATGCCTCAACAGCTGCTTGACAACCTCGTCCTCAGCATGGACAGACGTTGTAAATCCTACAACTCAGTCAGGGGTGATCATATCCCCTACTAAAGACTGGATTTTTCTTGGTAGCCACCTGTCACATGGACGTTTCTGTCTTCTGTCTAGTTGTGCTCGAAGCTACCTTTTCAATAAAGTGCGTTTGTATCCTTTGGGTTCCTTGTTTGTACGGTTTTGCTCACTTGTCCCATATTCTCACATCTTGGGGATCTTATGGCATGATTTGAGTCGATGTGGAGCACTTCTGCACGACGTTACATTTTTAAAACCGTCTCGTCCTTAATTTTTGCACGCCAGTGTATAATCTCATTCCCAACAAAGAGTAAACTGGCATCTCTCATAAATGGTGGGAGGTATTCCAAAGCAAATATTTATGTTCGTAGCTAAGTGCCTTCTTTAATGGAAGAAACACACACTTAACACAGGGTCATGAAAGATATCTTTTATATATATGCACCCACCACCGTGGTAGCAAAGCACAGCTACAGTAACATGGTGGCCGCTTCGGTGGCGCAGTGGCCTAAGCGATAGCTTCTGACCATTTATTGGAGCCATGTCCGGGTTCGAATTACTGTGAGCATGGATGTTGTGTTTGTCTATGGCACTGGCTCTCTCTCTTCCCTGTAACCAGTGGCCCTAAATTAGAGACGGGCGACTACTTACAGCCTATTGAGTTGCTCATGGGAGTCGTAAAACCCCCAATAAGAAAAGAAGTAACATGGTGGAGTCCAAAGTTCCGCTCGTTTACTCCTTTGACAACACTTACTGACAGCGCATTCCATTATCCAAAATGAATTCACCGCACCCCACGTTTAATGTGAAAGGTCTTAAAAATAATTTAGTCTTCAACGCACTTTTTCTTTCTGGAGAAATCTTCATAAACATCTTGATGGATCAACGTACCCAGTTTAGGCAGATAGATGGCTGTGTGGAAGTAATGTAGTTTCTACAAGCTTGAAATTTGCACCAAATTTAGTACCAAAGTTTCTACAAGCTTGAAATTTGTCCTCGAAGTAGATGTAGAAGGAGCAGTGAGGCATCTGTGGGGACGGCCCAAGAGCACGAGGCTTTCCCATGAAGTATTATTTGGTCCTTCGTGCTTTGTTATTGGATGCTTATTTGTAAACATATTTGTATATCATTAAAGAAATACGGGATTACACCGTATAATACAAATTTTGAAGATGACAATCCGATTTTTTGGTGTAAAGTGACAAGGATGGTAAGTCAGCTAATATCCGAAAACTTGAAAATTTTATCGTCCTGGAGCGGGACTCGAATCCGCGTCTCCCAGATGGCGCCCGGGTATGCTAACCACTGCACCACCCAGAACGATCCTATCTCGTGACTGCTCCTCCGGGCAATCACGGAATAGGATTCTTAACCTCCAGGTTCGCTAAACATGAATTCCGGTTGCTTCGAAGAGCGAATGCTGTGATGGTTATATTCAAATTAATCGGAAATTTGAGACTTGGTCGTTCTGGGTGGTGTAGTGGTTAGCATACCCGGGCGCTAGCTGGGAGAGGCGGGTTCGAGTCCAGCTGCAGGACGATGAAATTTTCACGTTTTCGGATATTATGTGACTTTCTATCCTTGTCACATTTACACAAAAAATTGGATTGTCATCTTCAATATTTATATATGTTTTAAAATATATATTTTACAAATCATTGGAAACGCATTTCAATATGGCAGATATATTTTTATTGCTTCCCAATACTTCGGTAGCTGTTTCCTCCAGGGTATTTTTATTTGCATCTTCAATATCATCATCATCATTGTCAACCATTATCAATCCACTGCTGGACGAAGGTCTCCCCAAGTTTCCTCCACAACGGTCTGTCTTGTGCCAGTCTCCTCCATGTCACTCCCGCATACTTTCGAATTTCATCCACCCATCTTCCATGCGGTCTTCTTCTGGGTCTTTTCCTGTCCCTTGGAATCCAATCTAAAATTTCGGCTGTCCATCGATGGTCTGTCCTTCTGACAGTATGCCCAGCCCATTGCCATTTCAGGGATTTAACTCTGATCATGATGTCTTCCACTCCCGTCATTTTTCTGATCCACGAGTTCCTCTTCTTATCTCTCCTGGTTACACCAAGCATGCACCTCTCCATGCTACTTTGAGTTGTCTGCAGCCTTTGTATGTCTCTTTTAGTTAAGGTCCACGTCTCTGCACCATACGTAAGCACTGGAAGGATGCATTGATCAAACACTTTTCTTTTAAGACATAATGGCATGTTGCTCTTGAAAATTATGCTGTTTCTTCCAAAAGCTCTCCAGGCAAGTTTTGTACGCCGATTAATTTCTTCATCATGTGACCCTCACTTGATATCTGCTGTTCAAGATAAACGTACGTGTCTGTTATCTCCAGCTTTTCTCCATCAATCGATAAATCTTCATTTCTTGCCTCTAATTTAGGGCCACTGGTTCCAGGAAAGGATGTGATTCAGAGTTAAGAAGTGTAATGCGTTGTGCAATAAAATTTTACTATCGTTTGGGTAAAACTGCAGCTGAAACAGTTGATGTAATGAAAAAAGCTTACAGAGATAAATGTTTGGGTGAGTTAACGATTTTTAGATGGCACCATGATTTCAAAAAAGGCCGTTTGTCGGCAGAATTCGATCCTAGGCCTGGTCGGCCTGAAAGTGTTGTTACGGAGCGTATTGTTAACACTGTTTAGGCAGTCCTGCAAAATCGACGAATGACGTGTAGAGACATAGCGGCGTCAGCTAATATTTCAAAAATGTCGACATTCCACATTCTACGTGATGCATTACTACTGCATCGTGTGTGTTGAAGATGGGTACCTCATCACCTAACGAGAGAACAATTGTTAACCAATGTTCAGGTGCGTCACGAGTGGAAACAAATGATTGCAAAGGATCCAAACTTTCTAAACACAGTAATAACTGCCGATGAAACATGGGTCCACTATTTCAACTCCCTCCCGAAGCGCGCAATGAGTGTCTGGAAACACACATGCTCGATTCCTCCAAAAATCGTCCGCTAAACCAAATCAACTCGGAAGGTGACGATAATTATCTTTGATCGTAAAGGTGTAGTTTACCAGCATGCCGTTCCTCTACAAATTACTGTCAATGCTTGGTATTACGTTTCAGTCTTGAAGAGTCTGCGACAATACATATCGATTGAGCGAGCGGAATTGATTAGCTAATGAACCCTACACCATGTTAACGCCAGCCCACATGTTGCTGCTTGTGTTCAACCGTTTCTTACGAAATGCAGTATTGATATCATGCTACAGCCTGCATACAGTCCTGATCTCACCCCGTGCGATTTCTGGTTGTTTCCAACAACGAAGAAGAAGTTCCGTGGCGCAACATTCAACACAGACGTTGACGTTATTCAAGCTGCACAGGGGTCGCTGAAGCAGCTTCCACAAAATGCCTTCGCCACATGCTTTGAAAAGTGGACTGAACGATGGGACAGTTGCATATCATCCAAAGGCAAGATAGTTTGAAAAAGAATAAAGTATATTTTGCGGTACCTATATTTGTTCATTTTGTCAGATTTTATGGAACTGCCGTTCAATTTAACAAACCTTCCCAAACAAAAATATTTAACAAATTTCACACCTAAAAATATTTAACAAGCCTTTTCACTCAAAAAATATTTAACAAACTTAAGTGCATCACAGATCATTTGGCTATTTACAATGATTTTTTTTTCACATACCCTTCTGTAAAATTGCAAAGGTATGTGTTTTATCATAACAAAAGCAGTGATTGGAAAAGAAAAATCCTTAATTTTTTTTAAATGAACCAGCAACAACCCACGAGAACTTAAATTGGAAAAAAAAATTAAACGCTTGACTACATTAAAGTTTTAAAATTCTCCTTCATTTATTATTGTCTATATTGAAAAGTAAATTACTTTTTAATGATACCTTTTCTAATAAGTCCACTCGACGTACTTTCATGGCAGCAAGACCTTTAAAAATATACTGCTGGCCACCCAAAATGCAACACCAAGAACGACACGAGATAGCAAAGCCAGATTTACTGGACACATAACAACAGATACAAAGATGAAACGATTGAGCTTACAGGCCCGTGCGACTTGCGGAACACGCAGACATCAATAGTTCGTGTGGCCCCCATGGCAGGCAATAACGGCCGCAACACGCCGCGGCATCGAACGAAAGAGGCTTTGGATGTGGGCTTGGGATATGTCGGTCCAGGCTGCTTCCACACGTTGCCACAGTTCATCAGGCGTAGCCGCGGGTGGTGATGGCCGGGCCACTCGGTTGCCTATCAGCGACCAAACGTGTTCGATGGGCGGTATATCGGAAGAACAGGCGAGCTACTGCAGCAGTGACACCTGGTGGGCCTTGAAGAATTGTTGCACGATGCGTGCCACGTGCGCGCGCAGCAGGACCAGCCAGCGGTCCAGCAAGTAAGGGAGGACTACAGGCTCCAAAACGTCGGAGATGTAGCGGTGGCTGCTGAGTGTACAAACGATGCGTGCCAGAGGGGTGCGGGTGTCATATCCAATTGCGCCCCAAACCATAACGCCAGGCGACGGACCGGTATGGCGATGCATAATGCATGCTTCATACAGTCTCTCGCCGCGGTGTCGCCACACGCGGATCCGACCATCGTGGTATTTCAGGCAGAAGCGGGATTCGTTGGAGAAGACAATGTCGTGCCATTCCATTGTCCAGGTGCGGCGTTCAACGGCCCACTGCCGCCGCACTCGCTGGTGGTGTAACGTCAATGGTAATCGGAGCAATGGGCGCCGTGCGACAAGTCTCCGCTCCTGCAGACGACGTCGAACGGTACGTGCTGACACAGGTTGTTGCGCAACACACCCTAATTCCTGCGTTAACGTTCGTGATGTGGCGGTGCGAGCCGTCAATGCCCGCCGCACAATATGCCGGTCCTCTCGTTCGGTGGTGTGCCGCGGTTGCGGCAATCGCTAACGTCGGTTCTTCCGTCCCTCCTGCACCAACCGAATCCACACTCGCCTCACTGCGGCTGGATGTCATCCCACACGGGCGCCGATGTCTCGGTACGATAAGCCGCTGTCGCGATAAGCCACTATTCGTCCTCTGTCGAACTCCGAAACGTGCTGGAGTGACTGCCGTATTCTGCGACGAGGCATCAGGAAGCTTCCCACGCACAGGTCCGGCAGCACAACACACTTCCACTACTTACACCCCGCCTTCTGTGCACCCTTCTTATAGAGCTTCTCGGTGGCGTGCCTCGCGCACATGATGTGCATATGCCCTGCAATGCTAATCGTTTGCATGTCCTCTCGCGGGAGACGCATGCCACGAATTTCAGGCTAATCGGATGCTTCCTTCTTGATGCTGCATTTTGGGTGGCCAGCAGTGTATTTTAAAAAGGAGGTTCTTTTACAAGTTTAGCATTTGCAACAAAACTAGCCTCACTGGAGAGTCTGAAATCCGTGGATGATTTCTTAAGATAGTTCTTAACTATTTTAAGAAACACGAACAGATCTTTCACTAGATAACTTCGAAGTCATCACAGTCAGGAAAATTCTAATCGCGGTGTCTTGATTAGAAAAGAGTGAAGTTAATTGTTCCTCACGAAACTCTTGCAAAAATTCAAACGGCCCCACACAGTCCGGTGGCCTAGCTCAGCAGCTATCCCATGTGGCATTGATTCAATGGGATGCCGGAAGCAGTTGGGAGGTATGGTCAACGAAGCTGTGGGTAACGCAGCTTTTCAATGCGGGTATAGAAGTGATTGGTGTACCCAGGTGTTTGATATGTTGTTCCATAGTATACAATAAGTGGCCTGTGGGATTGATATCCGGGAAGTTCGGAGGCCAATCGGAATCTTGATAGTTCGAACTATTTTCCTCAAACTATTCCTGCACAACATTAGACCTGTGGCTTGGTGTATTGTCATCTTGGAAGACACAGTCGCCATTCGGGAATAGTGCAACATGGCTGAGTGGACAGAGTCAGCAAACAATTCAGCATAGTGGGTACTAGTCATACGTTGTTCCACATGCACCAGGGGTCCAAGTTCCTACGCCAGGTAAACATGCCCCACAACATACAACCACCTGCACCGGCTTTCACAGTGGAGATCATGCAGAATGGATCTTGTGCTTCATGTTTTAACGCCAAATATGTACACGACCATCGACGGAGTAAAATAAAACGCGTGACTCATCTGGCCAGAAGACTTTTTTCCAGTGATTCGGCGTCCAACTTTCATGATCTTTGCACCAGACGAGTCTTTTGCGGCGATGAATCATGGTTAGGATGGGATTTCGTCGGGTTCGTCTGCTGTTGTAGCTCACACGTGCGTCACATAGTCATGAGAGATACTGTTCCAGGTTGACCTCTGTTGTATTGGGTAGTCAACTGTTGATCTGCGCTGCGTCTGTTGACCTTTACGAGTCGTCGGACCCGGCGCTCACCTCTCACATCAACCTTTAGCTGTCCGACGCAGTTTTGCCTTCGGGTCGTTGTTCCACCATTTTGTACGCTAGTTCTGATACAATTTGACTACGGCGGGTCGCGAACAGCCTACCAGTTCAGCCGTTTGGGAAATCGCGGAACCTACTCTACGAGCGCCCACAATTGTCCTTTCTCAAAGTCCGATAAATCCTCCCGTTTACCCATCACGATAGCAGTCAGAATGAACGTCTGCGTAGCTCAGTTGGTAGAGCGACTTGTTCCGGTATAAGCGGACTCGGGTTCGATTCCCGGCGTAGACCAAAAATGACGCAGAAATTTACTTCGTTATAGGCCCCATTATCCCAACAGCACAATGCCTAACAGCTGTCATATATCTGAACATCGTTGCGGACCAAGTTCACCCATTCATGGCAACTGCGTTCCTTGCTGGCGATGGACGTTACCAACAGGATAATGCGCCATGCAACACTGCCAGAATCGTCAAGGAACATGCTGATGGCTTTTTGTTAATGCTCTGGTTTCCAAATTCACGTGACATAAAGCCAATTGAATATTTGTGATTTGACTTGGAAAACCCGGTTCGCGTTAAATCACCACTACCCCGAAATGTACGGGAACTGGAGGAACCTACTGTCGACATTATGGTACGAGATACCCCAGGATACCTATCGCCACCTAATCGAATCGAAGCCTTGCCGAGTGGCCGCTCATTTCGGGCTAATAATGTAATGGTTCATCGGTGTATGTTGTTCTAGAGTTTACAGTTTTCGAAACTGAGAGACTAAAGATAATTTCTTTAGGTACCCGTCCCTGGACATTGCCTTGATAAATTTGAGACATCGGACTTACACAAAGTGTCCACATCTTGAATCGTTGACAAGACATCAATCGAATCAATAAATGCCAACACGTCTGACTTAAAATTAATTTTCCTAGAAAACAAAAGATCCAAGATTTCATGTCCAGCATGTACCATGCTTTCCTGACATCGAAGGTACTAGAAATCATCATCATCATCATTGTCAACCATTATCAATCCACTGCTGGACGGAGGTCTCCCCAAGTTTCCTCCACAACGGACTGTCTTGTGCCAGTCTCCTCCATGTCACTCCCGCATACTTTCGAATTTTATCCACCCATCTCCCATGTGGTCTTCTTCTGGGTCTTTTCCTGTCCCTTGGAATCCAATCTAAAATTTCGGCTGTCCATCGATGGTCTGTCCTTCTGGCAGTATGCCCAGCCCATTGCCATTTCAGGGATTTAACTCTGATCATGATGTCTTCCACTCTTGTCATTTTTCGGATCCACGAGTTCCTCTTCTTATCTCTCCTGGTTACACCAAACATGCACCTCTCCATGCTGCTTTGAGTTGTCTGCAGCCTTTGTATGTATCTTTTAGTTAAGGTCCACGTCTCTGCACCATACGTAAGCACTGGAAGGATGCATTGATCAAACACTTATCATTAAAGACATAATGGCATATTGCTCTTGAAAATTATGCTGTTTCTTCCAAAAGCTCTCCAGGCAAGTTTTGTACGCCGATTAATTTCTTCATCAATGTGACCCTCACTTGATATCTGCTGTCCAAGATAAACGTACGTGTCTGTTATCTCCAGCTTTTCTCCATCAATCGATAAATCTTCATTTCTTGTAAAAGCATTGAACATCACTTTTGTCTTCTGAAAGTTCATTTTGAATCCCACTTCTTTACTCTTGTCAGCAAGTTCCTGGATCATGCTCTGCAGCTCTGATGGGGTAGTTGCAAAAATGATTACGTCATCAGCAAAACGAAGGTAGGTTAGATAATCTCCATTAATCTTTATCCCTTTGTTTTCCCAGTTCAGTGATTGAAAGACATTTTCCAATGTGGCATTAAAGATCTTCGGAGATATGGTGTCACCTTGTCTCACTCCCTTTCCAATTTTTATGTGTGTTGTATTCTCAAACAGCCGAATCTTTGCACTTGCATTTTCATAGATATTATTAATAACATTAATGTATGCATCTTCAATACCGCAGGATTTCAGAGCCATTGTAACTGCTGATGGTTTCACCGAATCAAAGGTTTTTTTCATAAACGACAAAAGCCATGCACAATGGAAGTTCAGATTACCTCGCTTTTTTAATGCAACGTATGTATTTTCAATAATTTCCACTGCATTTATAAACTTCATAGCCGTTATCACCTTCTGTCGGTGACTATTTGAACTAAAAGTTCTTTCGGTGCCAAACAAAATCCTTCTTCTAGCTGACGCGTTTTGTGTAAACCGCACTGTAATACACGCATTTGTTCTTTTCTTATAAAGTTTTGAAATTTAAACGGACTTTTGAGCAACCCAGTACATTTCAAAATACTGTATGTCTGTTTGTGTTGTAGCGTATTCATATTAAAACTATGCAAATGAAATTACCTGGTATTATTCAGAATGTGGATATACAAAGCTTCAAGAGCAAGGAAACTGATTGTCGGGAATCAGGTTTACTTTGATGATTTCAAATTTTTTGGATGCTTGAGAATGTAGATCATATTTGGTCCACGATGCTTTACATAGTTGGCCTTCGGAATTTATTTGGTGCGTTTGGCCCTTATTTTCAGCATTATCATGCATGATGTGACGTTTGTGATATCGATTTGTTTTTGTCGAGCTGTTTGTTGTTCGACTGTAAATTAAAGGGATTATCTGGTTTTCCATGTAATTATTGTTTATGTTGAGATGAAACGCCTGCCAACGTATCAGCAGGAAGCTCACGTTGATTCTTGAATAGTGGGGAATAAATTTGTTTTCATGTCTTAGCTTCCACGAATTTGTTTACGCTAAGAATCCGAAGTATCAGCAATAGTCGGAGTTATCTTGCCTTTTAAACACCGATTTGTACACGTCGGATCTCCAGGACATTCACCTCAAATGACAAAATTTCTAGCTGATGACATTCATAAGCGGAAGAGGAAAATGAAAGAACCCTATCTATAGCGTGCGAGTTAAGTGCAAAAAATTAGAATTAAGACACAAGTCGGCGAGTCTTACACAAAGTATTTCTTTATACCTTCTTCACCAATATCTTGATTTCTTTTCCAGTAAAACCACTTCCACCGCGTTTAGTTAGAAATGTATCTCACAGTTGAGTTATTTTACACTGAGGGAAATTTTTATCATCGCAAAAACTAGCATATATGGAACAGATATTTAAGTAATATCACTTTGGTCAACCTATTATTGTCTTAGCATATCTTCATGAGTGAACTTTCTAGGGTGCTTCGTAACCGTGAAAGTGTGTACTCTTGCAAGAGAGTTAAGAATTTAATTCTTGCGAGCACGATTTTAGTTCCTCAGTGCAGAGCCGTAGCGATGGGGGGGGGGGGGCAGCAGGGGCGACCACCCTGGACGCCGAGCCGGAGGGGCGCCATCGAGACGTAATTTTTTTTATAAATGTAAAAAAATGTGAAATTAATTTATACGCGTAATTAAAAAATGTATAAAATTTGAACTTCATTATGCTTTAAGGATAAAATGGTGACCAGATTAACGCACCTGGCAATACTGTCAATAGAAAAAGATATTGCTAAAAATATTAATATGATCAAATAATAAATGATTTTGCTGCTGTTAAAGCTCGAAAAGGTGCATTTGTAAATACAAAATCTTTCTGTTAGGGCTTAAGCATAATTTTAAACAAATGCTAATTGTACTTATTTTTCAGTTGTTCATAAGCACTTGAGGTAGCAATTAATTATAAATGAAAATTATTCTTCATTCAAACTATGTACAATGTTTTTTCTTTCTTCTACAATCCCTATTGAAGCTCATATAATCACCACAGGCTATTGAATAGGATTACGTATATAAGTTATTTTAAAAAAACGTTATATTATGAGTAATATTTTATATAAAATATTACCATTTTGTTACTATTTCATACAATTAGCAAATTATATACGGGACAATAATTGCAAATAACAATAAAAATCGCAATGTTTTTATTATACAGGTATTGTAATATATCTGCAAACAGGTATATAATAAAATCGGACACCGTCACCTGTTCCAATTGAACTGGGGCAGGGGGGCGCCAATTTTACTGCTTGCCCCGGGCGCCAATACCTCTAGCTACGGTTCTGCTCAGTGGTAGAGAAAAGTGAAGCTAATTAAGGACAAAATTTGTTTAAATTGAGAACTCAGCTAAACATAACAAAAGAAAACTGTATTGTTTGAATATGTGACTCCTAAACATATTTAAAAGAGTTTTCATGATTGAGAAGCACAGCTTTATTTAAATTTGGTCACGTAGAGTGAATAAAGGAAAACTGCTCATGTGGGCCTTAATAAAAAATTTCTTACCTTTTCCATATCATCAAACAATGTTTCGATGTTGCCAACTGAAAGGGAAAAGAAAATATATATTAAACATTTCATTGCGCAAGTAGAAACTTTTCATCTAAAGCAGCTCAAGACATGAATTTTACTTCATCAGAACTAAATATCTAATGTAAAAACACAAGGAAAAACTATTTTTGAAAATTTTGAGAGTAATACAATAATTTTTTTATAAGGTTGAGACATAAACCCAGCGGAAAAAAAATTAGTCACCCCTAACAGAAATGACAGTAGGTAGTTACCTGTTACGCAGAGGGCGTCGTGATAGCACTATCGGGACAAAAATGAAATCTGCGCACCTAGAAAAAAATATGCTACAACGGCGAAACTTTGCAAATAGCTAGAGTGCGTGCTGGTATGCAAATGATCTGCGTTTGGTGCGAGTGCGCATGACCGCACACCCTGTGGTGGCACAGCAAGTACGAACCGGCAGCCTTATAAACCCGCGTGTTGTCGATGCCCCATGAAAGCTAAAAGTACCGGCCGACGCAAGCAAGAGTACAGAGTGACAAGAATGCCTAGTAGGCGCCAGAGATGTCGATTTATGCAACTTACGACTTTGAAAGAGTCCTGATTATCGTGCTGAAAACCGCAGGGTGGTCGGCGCGCCGTATAGCCCGCCACGTGGATCGTTCTGACCATACCGTCCGACTATGTTGAGAGCAGTGGAAACCTGACGACACTGCCATACGGCGGAGCGGCTCCAGATGGACTAGGAGGATCGACGGATCGTGCGCCAGGCACGAACGTCCGCTATACAGGCTAATGTACTGGTTCCTGTGTGTCCACAAACCATTTCTTCGACGCCGTGCGGAAACGAATCTGCGATCCCAGCGCCCCTTACGTGTGCTGCCATTAACACCGGAACATCGCCGGCTCCGTTTACAGTGGTGCCAGGCCAGATCGACGTGGAATATCACAGACTGGCGACGTCTGGTGTTTAGCGATGAGTTCCGCTTCGTGTTTGGGACAGATGATCATCATGTCCAAGTGTGGAGGTCCCCGGGTCAACGGCACAATCTCAACCTCGCTATCGAGCGCCACACTTCCCCCACTGCAGGAATTATTTTCTGTGGAGTCATTGTGTACGATAGCCGATCAGCTCTAGTAGTGGTACGTGGATCATTGACCGGCCAGCGATATGTGGATGAGATCCTACTGCCACATGTGCTCCCATTCCTGGCCTGGATTCCAGGTGAGCTATACCAGCAGGGTAATGCCCGCCCGCACACGGATCAGGTTGCCCAGAACTACCTACATCATGTCCAGGCACTTCATGGCCTTCCCGCTCCCCGGACATGTCCCCTATCGAGCATGTGTGGGACCAGTTGAAACGCCAGATGCCGCCGTGCCGCACTACCCGAGATTTGGAGCACACTGTCTAACACGTGTTGTCCAGTCTGCCGCAGGACAACATCAGGCGTCTGTTCGCCTCCATGCCGGATCGTATTGCAGCATGTATTGCCGTACGAGACGGTGCGACGCGCTATTGAAGATGACCAGAAATGCGCGCCACAGATGCTTCTGTAATTGTCCTGCAGCTCTGTTTTTGCCATCATGCGTATCATTCATTACGTCCATAAAATTTCAGTTCAATCCGATGTTTCCTTCTTGGTGCGCAAATTTCATTGTCCGTGAGTGTACATAACGCTGAAGTGGTCTACAAGAACATTTCTGTCTCGTGCAATGGTGAAGAGCAACGTGTCTGTTGAATTTAGTCTGCAATATGGGTCGTAAGACAGATGTTACTGAGTTGAAGAAAGGGGCGACCATGTTTGGCCGTGCCCACGGACACAAAGTGAATGAAGTCGCTCAATTTGTTGGAATGTCGAAGTGTACTGTCGAGCGGATCTACAAACAGTGGCGTAGTTCACCGTCAACTGCAAATTGGCAACGTAATTGCGGCCGTAAAAAGATTCTCAGCAACAGGGACTGCCGCCATGTTTCGCTCCTAGTAACTGCAAATCTGTTTCGAACCAGGCAACAATTACTCCAAACAGACAATGCAAGTTCATTCTAACCAATTTCGAAAAGACAATTGCCACGAGAACTGCACACAATGGATATCTGGAGCAGAGCATAACGGAAGAGCCCTCTTTTAACAGCAAGTCTCAAAATCGCATGTTATAAATGGGCTCAGAGGCGCCAAAACTTTACGATGGAATATTGGAAGCGAGTAATTTGGTCTTATGAGTTTCGTTTTTGTTTGTACTCCAATGATGGAAAACGACGAGTGCATCGCAGGCCCTAATGAAGCCTTTCACTATGATTAGCAGTCGTCTGTCTCTAATTTAGGGTCGCTGGTTCCAGGGAAGGGAGAAGGCCAGTGCCGTAATACAAACCCAACATTCATGCCTCACTGGGATTCGAATCCGGACCCCTTTCGGTCGAATGATCATAGTCGTTGCTCATGATAGTTGTTAAACCCCGACATAGAGAACAAATATATCTTCTGTTGGTTACACTTCTTGTTGCATGCGTAATTGTAAATGTGGCATCGATGCTACCACTATGGTGGCGGTTTTATTTCATCAGGCCGCTCCGGTGGCGCAGTGGTCTAAGCGATGGCCTCTGATGATTTGTCCGAACGGGGTCCGGGTTCGAATATCGGTGTGGCATGGATGTTGTGTTTGTCTTACGGCACTGGCTCTCTTCCCTTCCCTGGAACCAGTGACCTTAAATTAGGGACGGGCGACTGCTTATAGCCCATTGAGTTGCTCACGGTGGTCGTTAAACCTCCAATCAAAAAAAAAAAAAAAAGATTTCATCAGTCAGTTTTCGTGCTGTTGTTGTGCCCTCAATACGGCATCCCCATTTTTCATGTGCACTAAAGAAGAACAGCAATACTTTTTTCGTGGCCTGAAAATTTACCAAGGGTTTAAACTCATCAAACTCTTTCAGCACATTATGTGAACAGGAGGCGCAGTGGTCTAAGCGATGGCCTCTGATCATTCGTCAGAAAGGGGTCCGGGTTCGAATATCGGTGAGGCATGGATGTTGTGTTTGTCTTACGGCACTGGCTCTCTCCCTTCTTTGGAACCAGTGGCCCTAAATTAGAGACAGGCGACTGCATATAGCCCATTGAGTTGCTCACGATGGTCGTTAAACCTTCAATCAAAAAAAAATTCTAAAATTCACGAGACACTTTCCGTCATTTTTTTCGTGAATTAACGAAGCATATTTCTGATAGAACCTTTTCCGTGAAATGATGGAAAGAAACCTGAATTTCACGGATTTTTCGTACCAAGGGAAAATTTCGGATTTTCAGAAAACTTTCCTAAGTTTCTTTCTTATATTGACGGTAAATTACCGTTTTAGAGGTGTGTTAACGGAAAATTCTAAATTTTCAGAAACCTTTCCGCAGTTCCTTTCGTATAATAACGGAAAAACTCCTTTCTCACTTTTTCCGAATCCGTATGACGAGACATTACCGGAAATAGAAGCGATTGGTGAGGATACTTGAGGTTTGATCAACATTCAAATTTCAATCGACTGTCGAATTTTGAAGTTCCGTAGCGAGATCGGATATTGTGGATAGCGTATCTCATGAATTGAGTTTATTGTGGCACAGAATATTTCTTGTGTTCTCTCCTATTTTGTGCACCAGCTATTTAATATTTATATTGTGTAAGAAACCGGGTACTGAATTTATTGTACAGATGATAATACGATGTCTATGTATCAGTCTATGGACAACTTAACACAAAAGCTGTTATAGCTATCACGAGTAAATTTTATATTTAGGAGGGCTTTTTTCTTAAATATTACTATAACAAAAGTACATTTCAACTTTTTAAAAGATAACTGAAAGTCATTGTCGGTTTAAAAAAATCAAGTTACCAAGCAATTTGTTGCTTCGAAAAATCACGATGAAAAATTCTTAATTTGTGAAAAGTCCTCCTACAGAAAAAAAATATTGCAAACCTATTCAGAAAAATAATAAGCTCCAACAGAAAATAAAATGACTAAATCACTCGTATTAATGACAAAAAAAAAATTCATTCTCGCGCAATTTGTTTTACGATGTACGTGGCTCTAATTTCCTAGTGTCTGAGGCTCACTGGTTAAAGGCGACTGTTACCTGTTCAAACGGACCTGGTTCAATCCAGGCTGGAGCTGAAAGATTATCTGGGGAAATGGCTGAAAAATGCAGGGTTTTCAGAATCTCAGTCTAAATACAGAAAAACCTGAAATGAATTTTTCTGAAATAAACGGAATTTCTAACTAAGGATAATTTGGGGAAATACGTAAGTTAAAATAAACGGGCACTTTTAAAAACGGAAATTTCTGAAAAACACGGATATCTACCGGCAACTTTGCTGCGCGTTATTTTCAGACATTTTCCGTGAATTCACACCACTTATAATGGTGTGAACTCACGGAAAATTTCACAGTGTAAATTCATGGACATTTTTACAGGGTATGAATGAATTTCGAAGTTCCGAAATGGTTACAGAAGTGCAACGCGCGAAGAAGGAGCGGATTTTGTTGATGCCAACGTTAAACAACACTTAGTTAATATCAGCCGTTTCAGCACGGCATAATTTCCTTTAATGAGAAGTTTCAAAGCACTTTACATTTAAAAGCAACATTAAAATCCTCACAAGAACTTTCAGGACCCCATGGGTACTTTCATCAGGTGGTATGTACACTGCAATTCGTACCATGGATACTGGAGGTCTTAAGTAGCTAGCGCTGATTAGGACTGCGCATGTTTCACGAAACTACACATACCGGCCACTGAATTAGAAACTTTTATTCAATACCCGGTTGTACTTTCTTTAGCCCATATTACAGCGCGAATGCAGTTTCGCATAGACTCCATAAGGTGTTGGTGTGCATCTACGTCTTCAGCGTTCACCAGACAGTCCTTTAACTGCCTCAGATTTGACAAAAGAGAGCTCCGCTGCCGAATCTGTATTTCTAACATATCCCATACATTCTCAATGGAGTACAGATCCGGGGTTTGTGGTGGCCACGGAAGATGGTACAAGTCTATATCATGCTCGCTGAACCACTATTGCACACATCTTGTGCGACAGATTTTCTTCTTATAATTTTGCATTATCGTCCGTGAAACAGCCGTCATCTGCTGAATAAAAAGTCAATATTGCAGGATACACTTGATCGGCAACAATATTTAGATAATCCTTGGAGGACACCCGACCTTCCAGCAATGTCAAGGGACCCTTTCGTAGCAACAGAAGTGCGCCACACCATGGCATCACTTCTAGAACCTTGAGTAGTGTTTATAAACATTGCAGGATGGACTTCTTTTTTTTTTTTTTTATTGATTGGAGGTTTAACGACCACCGTGAGCAACTCAATGGGCTATAAGCAGTCGCCCGTCCCTAATTCAGGGTCACTGGTTCCAGGGAAGGGAGAGAGCCAGTGCCGTAAGACAAACACAACATCCATGCCTCACGGGATTCGAACCCGGACCCCGTTCGGACGAATGATCAGAGGCCATCGCTTAGACCACTGCGCCACCGGGGCGGCCAGGATGGACTTCATTGGCAACAATGTTCAGATAATCCTTGAGGGACACTTGACCTTCCAGCAAATGTCATGGGACCCGTTCCGTACCAACAGAAGTGCACCACACCATGGCATCACCTCTAGAATCTTGAGTAGTGTTTATAAACATTGCAGGATGGACTTGATCAGCAACAATGTCCAGATAATCCTTGGAGGATACCTGACCTTCCAGCAATGTCAGGGGACCCGTACCGTACCAACAAAAGGTGTCCCACACCATAACACTACCTCCAGAACCTGGAGTTGTGTTTACAAAGGAAGATAGTATCATTGCTTCATGGGGTTCCCGCCAAACTATCTGGTTACCATGGGTACCGAATAAAATGTACCGTGACTCATTGGATCTGTGAGCTGACAGGACATCAGGATTATGTTATACTGCATGTTTAAAGTATATGCCATCCAGTCAATGTCTTTTTTAGTATCTGCTTAGAAACGTGCAATAGCGAACATGACATCATGGCTCTTCAGTTTCTAAGTTTTCGATCATAATAAACAACCTTTTAGAAACAAATAAATTAGTATATAAGTAATTACACGACGTATTTCCTTTTATTTCTTTGGTAGTTTTACACAGAACTTGGTCGGGGTAAAAGGATAAGCAGAATTACAGACCATTCATGTTTTTAGTAATCTTATTTTGAAAGTACAACGGACTGAGACTGCTGAACGGTATTCTTAAAAATGATTTTAAACTCGCATACTCAATAGCATATCTATATTTTCATTTATCTCTGCATTAATTCATTAGGGAATTGTCGAATTTTCAGAAGAGTAAAACCCCCTGCTCTTCTATTTAAAAAAAAACTGCTGAAGACAGAAAAGACTAATTAGAAATCAATGAAGTAAGCTGAGCTTTAATAGGACGCCATTTCCTTTCTAGTGTCTCTAACCAGAAATTCTATCACTACGGCTGTTCTTATTTTATTTAGTCAAACCAACTACACAGGACATAAACTTCTACATCCTAAAGGGCTTTTTTCATCTACCATATGATGTATACAAACTTCTAAATGTTCTCTGAGAAAGTTGCTGGTTTGATCAGATCGCAGGAGAAAGGATTTGACAGGGAAGAAATAAAGATTTTCTTCTTATAATTTTGTCTTATGAACATGTTATTTACATATAAATATAAGTTTTTTTTTGTATTCTCATCATTGTCATAACAATTCGATGCATTTTGGAAACGCCATCATTAAACTAATTTCGAGGGCAATTTCCCAAGTACCCTTTTATTATTGGATGTACCTGAAACAAAAAGACCTTATTGTTTGAAGTGAATACTTAGTTATACAGTCCTAATATGTTCAGTGTGCCAATGATGTAATGAGATTAAAACATTTTCGACTTTTGCCCAGAATGACAACTTATGAGAAGCGCTGTGATGTTTTTGTTTGAAAATATCATAAAACTACGTACCGAGGCCGCGCATTTCCATCTGAAAAGAAACAAAAAAAACCGAGTGTGAGATTTCATTCCATAATACAGTGAAGCATGTTTATTTCTAATTGCAATCAAGAGAGACAAAATATGGAAATCATTACACAGGGGACGTATATAGAATTTGGTGGGGGGGCAACAGAAAATAGAAATTTTTGAAATACGTCAGGTCAAAATGAAAGCTAATGAAAAATGTAAGAAAAAATTAAAGCATTTTCTAATGTATGACGATGCATTTCTGATGTAAGTCGCATTTTAAAAAAAAACATAAAACACTTTCGGGGGGGGGGCAAGGCCCTTGGTAACCCCTCTAAATACGCCCCTGTCATTACACTGCTTTGCTGAAATTCAAAACTTTGTACACCAATAAAGAAAAAAAAAGGATATTAAACATAAAACACTTTCGGGGGGGGGGCAAGGCCCTTGGTAACCCCTCTAAATACGCCTCTGTCATTACACTGCTTTGCTGAAATTCAAAACTTTGTACACCAATAAAGAAAAGAAAAGGATATACTTGTGCGCAATTTCCAGGACTGCACGGAAATTTGTTTTGAGTCTGTAAAAGTAATGTTCATCGATGAGGAATACAGTCACCCTTAAACGCTTAACCTGCTGTAACGAATTAACTCGGGTTAGAAAAATAGGCTGAGATCAATGCGAAGGGATATATTCGCTGTCTAAGAATTGGGCCAACCGCTGCGGGAAGGAGTGTGAACCTGCGCATCAGAAAGCGTTGCACAACCCTTAGCTTTGATGTTCAAAGTGGTCATTTAAGAGAATGATTGATATTAATCCTTTCTAACTGATTACTAGCTAAAAGAGATATAACAATGGCAACGAATGTAAAAAAGGAGAGAGGAGATGTTTGAATTATTTGCTTCTACCTAGCGGCATGATGTCCGTGTCAGGGGAACCAACCCTTCCCATCATGCCTTGGGTCGTGGAGCGGAGAATAAAAGACTATAAAGGAGCGCTTATCGTGGTGATGGGCCGCGGGTGGCCTGGTGGGCAACGTTCGTGACTACCACGGAAAGGAACTCAGGTTCGATCCCAGGCAGGTACGAATGCTCGATCCAATAAATATTCGCCATGCGTCGGATGGGCACGTTAAACCGTCGGACCCCGGGTGCTGCCCCTCCTGGTAATAAATAATGCGTCTTCCTCTCCCTTTCTACCTCGCTTCCGTGTCACTTTCCTATCGGGCAATCTAGCCCAAATCTCCTAGCTTCCTATTTCTAAGGCCTGTTTAAGACCTGGTGTCAGACACTCCCTTCCTAAAATCCTCTACATTTCATCATTTATCATTGTGACAGGTTTATGGTTGGTACTTCTGGGATGAGAGGGGAAGCTGTTGTTTTTCCATAGCTCACGTAAAACTCATTATGTATGTGAACATTTCTGTTCGGGGAGCACAGAACATTTTGGGCACCATTTGGTTTAAATACATTGGCCATTCAAAGGGTTAACGAAAACTTCTAAGCAATGTCTTCTAACGACAGGGTTGCCATATTCACTTTCCGTGTGCTGAGAATCTGCTTTATTGAAGCAAAAATATGAGTATTTTTCCAATATTTAGAGATATACATGGAGGAACTTCTGCGTTACTAGCTCCATCCGTTCCAAACTCTTCCCTAACTAAGGTACGCGGGCGCGCGCGCGCGCGTGTGTGTGTGTGTGTGTCTGTGCATCTGTGTTTGATTCGCTCCCTCAACCCTTTAAGGCTGTCTTTGAATGAGTGTTAGGGTTCATCTTCTGCGATAGATGGCGCAAAATATCCCTCCTTGGCTTTTACGTCTTGAGGGATTGTCCCAGTAGTTGGCGTCAGCAAATCCCTGCAGACTTCGTCATATTCAGAATGGAAGCGGTCTCTCGTTGGCTCCACAATGAAAAGATAATATATGCACTGTTACATTTCAACCAATGACGTTGTTTGGGGGTGGACTTGAGTAAGTAGGCGGAATTTCGTAGCTCAAATTCAAGGGTTCCCTGCTAATGTACACATTTGCGAAAAATGAACGTACAGTAGGATTCAAGATGATTTATGGGAGGCAATTTCTTACTCTCACTTTGGGCACCATTTAATGATTTCTATTTGGTCTAGATAATTCAAACAAATCAGACAGGAAAGAGAGATTTCGTTTCTTCCAGACAGAAACACTGCTAAGCTAACTTATTGGGCCATCTAGCGCCCAAATTGGAATACTTTCGAGTCAGATAAATAGAATTTAAAAAAAAGTTCTACCTATTTTTTCGGAATAATAACTGTTGTACATATGAAGAGCAAAACTGAAAACAAAGGAAAAACTTTAGAATTTGAGTCAAAATTATATATGTATTTTTTTGATTAGGTCTCTTCTTAATAGAATGTTGTACATATTAGCTATAGATCGTTTTTATTTGTGTTAAAAATTTCAAACACTACAAAGTCAAAATTTGTACAGATAAATTTACAATGCAGATATAGGATAGAATTTCTCTTACACTCATTCAAAGACAACCTTAAGCGGCCCATGTGCCCGAACCAAATAGTGCCCAAAATTTTCTGTGCTCCTCAATCAAAAATGTTCATATAGCGACCAGAGTTTACTGAAACTACGACAAAATAATCCCCCCTCCTGATCTCAGCAATACCAATCATAAACCTGTCACTTGGAAGAGCCTAGTCCTTCATTTTCTGCTCCATGACACAAGCATTATGGTGATTGGGTAATTCCTCTGAAACAAACATCGTGCCACTGGTTAAAGACAAGTGATTCAACCATCTTCTCTCTGCTTTCTTGGATTCGTCGCCATTGTTATAACTCTTTTATCAGGTAATCTATCAAACAGGATTACTGTGAATCATCACCGTTAAAGACCAATTCGAATAACAAAGCTAAGGTAAAAGACACGCTTTCTAATACACACGTTCACTCGTTCCAGCCGCGAACGGCCCACTTTTTAGACAGCGTATATTCGTTCTAGCTGATTTCAGACCATTTTGCGAATCCCGAGTTAATTCGTTCTAGCCAATTAAAAGGTTAAATCAGGTCTGAATTCTTGCATGGAATTGAAATAGGAACTTGAAACAGACCCTAACTTTCTGTCGAATATATCTGGTGGCGAATTATAGATTTACGGGTACCGCCCTGATAAAAAAACAGCAGTGGTCGCAACTGGAAAATCCATCGCCTTAATGCCCCAAAATAACCCAGACAAGTGCGGTCCGATTTGAAATTCATGCTGATTTAAGTTTTAGATATTCAATGGATTATGAATCAGAAAATCGTACCACAAAACGAAAATGTCAATCAGTTGAATGAAATGACGTAAAAATCCTCTGTCTTATGCACCATCCAACAAAACTTGTCAAACACTCAAACAGTCGTGACTCCAAGCATACGTTACACTTTAATCACTATGTTTAAAATGACAGGTTGGAAACTGTCCTTTTAAACATAGTGATTGGGTCATTTTAAACATAGTGAGGCGCTATTCGGCACCTAGCAAACACCCAATGAGTTATATAACTTATTTCAAAATGACGGCATTCGTGATTTTTAAATAACTTATATAACTCATGTCGTCATTTTGAAATAAGTTATATAACTCATGTCATCATTTTGAATTAAGTTATATTACTCATTGGGTGTTTGCTAGGCGCCGAATAGGTTCATTTCCCGATGATGAAGGCACAGTGCCTTCGAAAGATCTCGAATTTTAATGTCATCTTTTGAAGTTTTTAACCTGTCATTTTAAACATAGTGATTAAACTATAACGTATGCTTGGAGTCACGAATGTCTGAGTGTTCGACAAGTTTTGTTGGATCGTGCATAAGACAGAGGATTTTTACATCATTTCATTATAGTTAGCACGAAATTTGCCTGGTGTTTTTTCATGTATGTCAATCAGTTGTTTTTCAATGGCAGGTCTACAAAGACCGCAAGATGCAAGGAGCAAATGCTTTGACTTATACCTCTAATTTAAGCTTCCTTCTGAGTTTCTTGTTTTTCAGTGACAGTTTACAAAGACTGCAAGATGCAAGGGGCAAATGCTTTGACTTATACCTCTAATTTAAGCTTCCTTCTGAGTTCCTTGTTTTTCTGTGGCGGTCTACAAAGACTGCAAGGCGAAAGGGGCAAATCCTCTGACTTATACCTCTAATTTAAGCTTCCATCTGAGTTTCTGTGTTATGCAATTTAGTTTCTTCTTCTCGTGAAGGGTTTCTGACTTAACGACACACTAATTATGCACACGAGCTTTCTCAGTTTGGCAGCACTGACAGTGGGTCAAAGGTCAATGAAGAGTAATCACTGAATGTAGCAGGAGTGCGCTGCAGTTTGAGGTAGCGGTTTGTTAAGAGCGCAGTTTGAGGTAACGATTTGTGAAGAGAGCAATTTGCGACAACGATTTTTTTAGCGAGAATAGCATTGCTGAGACAATGTCCAATTAACGATAAGTGCACTTAACGTAGCAATGTGCTATAGTATGAACGCATGTTACGAAATATTGTGACAAATAGATGATTTGAAGATAGCAAGTTGTATTTTTGCTAGAAGTGTTCTGCTCTGATGCGTGCAGGTGAAGATCGAATAAAACACGGAATGTGTGTGGCTTTACGTTGATTGATTTCTGACCTTCCCCGTTAGTGTTTTCTATATTGGCAAGTACTTGATATTATGTTCACAAAATTCATAACTTAAGCAGTTAGTATTTAATCACATATACATTACACTTATTACAGTTTATAGTTACTACAGAGTAAGACTGTTGACTCAACCTACGTCCCCAACAGGTGGCTCAACAGGGATTACTAGGACTCTTTTAGGATGTTAAGGTTGAACGCGTTACGAGAACAATCCTGTCCGAGAAGCCCAGACACGCAACTGGGACAGAACAGGTCGGACAAGCCGTCGCCAATCCCGCTGGCCCACAAACATTTTTTTATTCCTAAAAAAGCCCCCCCCCGCCATTTTTATGCGTGTTTATATTCTATGTCAAAATAACTGTTCTAAGCGGGAGAAAAGAAGTCCCTCCAACTTAAATTTATTTTTTTAGGTTGAATGTTCTTCTGTTATGCAGTGTATATAATATTTATTTAGTTACAAAGTTTGGTCTGCACTGTGCTCTCTAGCCAACTATCTCAATGTTGTACAGATATGTACGCATACGACGCACACCCAAGAATATCTTACAATTTAAGCAAACTCAGCTTCTCTTCTGTTGCCCTCGCTGGACTGCGTTTGCGTTATACGTACGACAGCCATATCCTAATACTGTGAGCTAAATAATTACAGGGCCACGTGTCATTCATTCAACAACAAAAAAATCATTACACTGAACAAATTATACTCTAAACTACGTACAAGAAAGACGAACAGTTCTTATGCCGAAAAACATATTTGTACAGGCTTTGTACACGTTCAAGTGATAAAGAAAGCGCGAACTAATTATGGCCCTCTGGGCTTCTAATTCATATGTGTCACTTTTAGAAGCTGGAGAGTTTTTAATATTTTGTCCATCCACCTTTAGCAGACGTCCATTCGGTCAGGTAAGCTGTCGTACAAGTCCTGAAGATGCGTACTTCATATCGATAGAATTCCATGATTCAAGAATAGCTGTTTTCAAACTGTCCTAATTCATCAAATGACGGCCATTTTCAAACACCTTCCGTGCTAATATATACCACACATTCTCTATTATATTTTCATGTAGAAATTTTGCTGGCCAAGGTTGGAGTAATTTTGTTTTTTTTCGACTTAAACTAAATCTGGGACTATGCAGTTGACCTGCTGAAAGAACTAATTTCTTCCGGCCATTTTAACTCCATTTAGAAGAAACTGTTTGCTTAATATTTGTTGGTAACCAGAAGTTTTCATTTTTCCATCCACGAATGAAATATCCCCTTTATTTTTCCAGCCTTACATCCCACATAATGAGCGAACTACCTCTCTGATGTCGAGTGGAAAACACTAGCGGTTCTTGTTTGTCATCCTTCTAATAACTGTGCATATACCGTCCGGGCCATCCAGATTAAACTTTCACTCGTCGCCACTCAGAGCTCCAACTCACATGGCTGGTAGCAAATTCTTTTCCATTCGCTTTGTGGACTGAACACAGCACTGGTCCCCTCTGGAGTTTTCTCGAACGAAGTCCTGATTGATTTAGCAGCTGTTGTGCTTGTCGAATAGTAACTGGCATATCTCATTCGCAGCGCAGTTGTCGAGCTGTTACAGGAAATTGTTGATGCTTTCCGCCTCAGAAGACGAAGTTCCCGATTCGTAACTTTGGATGGTCTGCCGGTGCTTTTGTTTTTACTGTACCCAGCTGGATCTTTCAGGTAATGTCGGATGACTTTTGAGCTCCTGTTGATAGCTAGGGTAATATCTGCAGCATTCATATCAGTTTGTGCTTTTAAGACATCTATTTTCTCCCATTCGATATCAGACAGTCCAGAACCGGATGGCGTGCTTGTTTTTTTAAATCTAACACTTTCAACAAGTTCCTTCGTTAATTCTGTCTTCGGATTGTTAGTATAAATCACTAACACCCGTTTCTTCCATAGAGCACCCGTATAGCTAAACATTCAACTGAGTAGATCAGATCAGATCATATGTAGTGGATTTTAGGAAGGGAGTGTCTGACCTCAGGTCTTAAACAAACCTTAGAAATAGGAAGCTAGGAGATTTGGGCTAGAGTGCCCGATAGGAAAGTGACACGGAAGCGAGGTAAAAAGGAGGAGGAAGACGCCCTTATTTTTTACCGGGTGGCCAGTACCCGGGGTCAGACGGTTTAACGTGCCCATCCGACCCACGGCGGGTATTTAGTGGTTCGAACGTTCGTACCTGCCCAGGATCGAACCTGAGGTTATATCCATGGCAGTCACTAACGCTGACCACTAGGCCAACAACTGAGTAGGGCCACACTTGCTTTACTTTTAAAGGCTGATTTCACTGATCAGCTTTCGCGACGCACGTGCAGGATATTACCTTTATGAACACCAATGAAAGCGTTTCGAATTTGCATATGACAGTAGCGTAAGTAATACAGGAATTGTCCTTCACGTCTATTTATATCTGTCAAAAATATGAAGGACCATAATTATTTCGTCTACTGTAGTGAGCGGAAAAAAAGGGGCCAAAAATCATGCAAGCCGTCTTATCGATCACAGGGGTAAAAACAGGGGGAGGGTGCTATTTTTGAAAACTATAGCCCAAATAAAGAATATTCCTTATAAATTCCAGCGTTCAGTTAACAACTGTAAGATGTTTGCAATGTTTTGTTTTACTTTACTCAAGATTTTAAGAATCAGGCGTACTTTTATGCGTGTGATAATAACGATTTTGTTAAAAGGTAACAGAAAAGAAAAAATGAATATTTCTTTTGATATGCATAAATCTCATTATTCTTTCTCATTCGTTTAGTTATTTCTGTTCGCATTCTATATACTGTATTACATACATGAACATAAAATGTTAGTAAACGTAAGAGTAGCTGCCTAGAAGTGTTTAGGAAAGGTTTGTACAACTGTTTTCAACATTCTGCAATTTTATGTTTGATTCCTGTTTGTACGTGTATAAACGTATATATCTGTACATCCCTTGGGACACTCGGCTAGAAGGCACAGCACAGACCAAACTTCGAACCCGAATAAATATTAAAATAAACTGTATAAAAAGAACGTACTTTTTTTTTAATTTGTATTTTTTTTTATTTGGTTGATTTTTTTCTCTACTTAGAACAACAGTTCTGGCACAAAATAAAAATATGCATTAATAATGGCAGGGCGGCTGTCCTCGAGGCCTCCCTCTGTGTCTGCAAATAAACTTGTCCAATTCCGGGTGGTCCTGTACGAATATTCCGGAACCGCTACTGATACCGGAGAAATCAAAACTAAATATGTTGAGTTACTGTGAACCTTTTACTGACTGCTAGCATTCTTATTTTGTCATTCTGCAATTCTTGCAGCGAGATCCACTGCCACGAAGATAAACCACACCTTGTTAACAATTGGGTAAACAATTTAAAAAAATTATCGACACGTGATGAACAAGGTTGTAAAACATACTTCGAGCACCAACGTCAATTATCACTCAACAAGTGTATATTCAGGAAAATGTATGCCTGAAAGCAGACTTGTGATAAAAATTCATCTGGAAGACGATATGCAGTCCGTTTGCAGCGACCTCATCAAATGAGTCAAGTCTGCACATTTTTCAGAGTCCTCGCCAAACTAGTCAAGTCAGCTCGCTTACCGTACGGGTATTTTCACAAATCATGTCAGCTGGTTTTCGGGTGGGCTTGCGAAACAACCTTCTCGTTTTGCGACGTGCTCACCGCAAACAAGTTATCTCATCTCCTGTTGCTGCGTGTTCGATCTGGAGCTGGCTCGCCAAAACCGCCAGCCAGGTTAGCTGCTCACCAAGTAAGTAAAGTCGCCTTCTTTTACAAAATCTCACTAAACAAGTTACGCCAGCTAGCTTTGAGGGTTCCTCACTAGATAAGACAAGTCGTTTCAAGAAAATCATCACCAAAAACCAATCGTGATAAATATCACCAAACTATGAACATACCATTTTCTCCACGATAAAATGACATTTAAAAACCTTTAATGATAAGTTAAAACCAATTTCATTAGTACTTTCGGTCCTACTTTAGGACCTTCCTCAGAGAAAATGAACACGATCTAGAGATCAGACAGGTTAATATAACATACACATTGCCAGATTACCGCATACGCATGCTTAAGGTTCAACACACTATTGGCGTAAGCAATTAATGTCATATGAAATAGAGTCAGCATTTACGGTGAAAGATAGGGTTGTGGCGTCCAGACTGTATGACGTTATTCCACACTCCCGATACAGATACCAGAACCTCATCATTGCAGCACCGGTCCATATTCTTAAAAATTAATAAACTCTCTGTAAATAACAAAGATGGCTTACTTGGTGGGTTGGCAAGGACTGTTTGCGGAGGAGGACATGAACCAGAATAGGACAAAGTGGCTGTAGTAGTTACCCCGCCAAGCAAGTCATCTTTGTTCTTTACAGAGAATTTGTTAATTCTTAAGAATATGGACCGGTGCTGCAATGATGAGGTTCCGGTGTCTGTATCGGGAGCGTGGAAGAACGTCATACAGTCTGGACGCCACAACCCTATCTTTCACCGTGAATGCTGACTCTATTTCATAGGACATTAATTGCTTACGTCAATAGTGTGTTGAACCTTAATCATGCGTACGCGGTAATCTGGCAATGTGCATATTATATTAACCTGTGTGATCTCTAGATCGTATTCATTTCATCTGAGGAAGGTCCTAAATTAGGACCGAAAGTACTAATGAAATTGGTTTTAACTTATCATTAAAGGTTTTTAAATGTCCTTTTCGTCATTTTACCGTGCATAAAACGGCATGTTATTAGTTTGATCATGAAAATTAATTATGTCACTTCAAACCTGAAGTCACGAGCAATCTGTCTCACAAGACAGATTCCTCGTGACGCCAGGGTTGTAGGGTCGTGGAGGAGGGTCCACTGACCCCCATCCCCTGTAAATTCGTATCCCTCAGAAATAAAACTAAAATAAAAATAAACTATATCTTATCTCACACGCATAGGCGCCAGCAGCGAGGGGCAAGGAGGATCAAGAGAACCCTACTCCCTTGAAATTCGAATTCCTTAGAAATAAAACTAAACTAAAAATAAATAAAATAAAAGCAGAATAGAGAACAGGTGAAAAATAAAATGAGGGAGAATAGAAAAGAAGTGCAAAATGAAATAAGGCAGAATAGAGGAGAGATGCAAAATAAAATAAAACAAAATTTTTTTTTTTTTGATTGGAAGTTTAACGACCACCGTAAGCAACTCAATGAGCTATAAGCAGTTGCCCGTCCTTAATTTAGGGGCACTGGTTCCAGGGAAGGGAGAAAGCCAGTGCCGTAAATCAAACACAACATCCATGCCTCACTGGGATTCTAACCCGGACTGCTTTCGGACGGATTATCAGAAGCCATCGGTT
Source organism: Macrothele yani (assembly GCA_039090855.1). Lineage (NCBI taxonomy): Eukaryota > Metazoa > Arthropoda > Arachnida > Araneae > Macrothelidae > Macrothele > Macrothele yani. The sequence goes on along the minus strand of CM077013.1, from coordinate 48,734,206 downwards.
AGACCACTGTGACATCCGGGCGACTAAGGCAGAATAGAGAAGAGATGCAAAACAAAATAAGGCATAATAGGGAAGAGATTAATTTTTTTAAAACCTAGAAATATTGCATTCCAGTCTTGCTCTCTACACTCAATACGTCAAACCACACCACCATAGTCCTCTCTCGATGTCTTCCCAGTGGACCTCTGAACCTCCGAAACCCATTTTCTTCCACTTCCCACCACGTGGCTAAACCAATGTATAGATCCAGCGTACCATCAAATTTGAAGGAATAATATTACCGGCCATCTATTTATACTCCGTCTTTGGATTGTTTAATAACTTCTATGGAAAGCGGATTCTCGAAACAGAAGGAACCTTAATTTTTTTTCTTTTTAATTTACTTTCCAAAAATATTAGTAAACTTGACGAAGCTAAATTTAATTTTTCAGTCAAAGACATTTCAGCAACGTACTTGATACTTGATAATTTAAGTATCAAGAACGTTGCTGAAATTATACTTGATAATTTAAGCGCAGAATCAAAGTCGTGGCACCAGTTGGTAGCGGAAAAAGAAAAGATTTTCTTTTCAGAAAGTATGCAAAAAGCAGAGTAATTTTGTACAGAAGTTTCATAGGGACTACAAAACGCTGCTGCACTCCCCGCAACAACATGTACCACTGAAAGACCTTTCAGTACGCTGCATAGGATGAAGTATGGACAGCTACGTGGTCTGGGTGTAATGAATGTCCATCGAAATCGGGCACGGAAATGCAGTTTTGTAAGAAAAGTTGTCGATTCACTCGGGAAAACCAATAGAAGACCGCAATTCTTACTTCCAATCAGGAGTGACGCAATCAGAATTCAACCTAATTATCGTAAGAAGTTGTTCTTTGCTAGCTAAATAGGTTTCAGAACATTAATTAAATTAATGTTTTCTTAAATTATTATCATTAAATCAATCTGCGAAATTTTTTTCTTTGTCTTAAGAAATAAATATATTTATCTTTACGCAGTGAGGTGAGACTGAAACTGTGTTTCTGTCATTTATCTTGAATGGCATAGAGAGGTCTTGTGTGCTAGAACCTTGCTTGCCCCATTCAACTCCACCCGGAAAAAGTTCTGCGGACACCCATGCTTACAAGCAATCAACTCTGGAAGTTTGCTAGATGAACATGTAAACTGTAAAATTACATAAATAATTCCGTGCATATTTTGTATTGGGTGTGTGCAAAAGGTTCTACCCGTTTTTGTTGTGATGCTAATTGCGATCGAAGTAATTACGTCACAGATGACGCTGCGATGACGAATTTTCGTCCAATAAAGCGTGTAGCTGTAGAGCATATTGAGGTACTATAGAGGTTTGTCCGAGTAAGTCATTCGTAACGAAAATCACGGACGGTGTAACATGGCATGCTATAAAGTGCACATTAGACATTGTTTACTGTACGAGTTCGATAAAGGCAGTACTGCAGCCACGGCTTGCTGCAGCATCTTTCAAGTGTATTGGGAGGATGCAGTTAATGACAGCACATGTCACCGTTAGTTTCGGAAATTCCGGGACGGAGACAGAAGCTGTAAAGATCAACCACGTCCTGGACGTCCATTCGTGGTTTCTGACGACGATGTGGACCAAGCCATAGCAAATGACCTACATCCAACCGTTCAGGAATTAGCGGTTTCGTTGTCGGTACACAGAACAATAGTCGAAAGATGGATGCATGCGCTTGGGTTCATCACCAAGTACGATAACTGGGTTCTTCACCAGCTTTCTGCAAAGCAACGAGAGGAGGGAATCCGTACCTGTGTTTCTTTGCTTTCTCGTCACAGAAATGAACCGTTTTTAGGACGAATTGGAACGGGTGATGAGAAATGGGTACTGTACCGTAATATAAAGCGTCGACTGACTGTGTGCCAAGGTGCGGAGCCTGCTCCATCGACCTCAGAAGGAGGACTGCATCCCAAAAGGGGTTTGTGGGGTGTTTGGTGGGATGTCCATGGATTAAACCATTTGGGAGGTGTTGGCACCTAACCGAACGATAAATGCTAACCTCTACTGACAACAGTTGGACAGATTGCGAAAACAACTGACATAGAAACGGCCAGCACTCGTCAATCGCAAAGGCGTGATCCTTCATCATGATAACGCCAGACCTCATGCTGCTTTAATCACTCGGCAAAAATTACTGGCCTTTGGTTGGGAAGTGTTACCTCACCAGGCGTATTCCCCTGATCTGGCACCTCTTTGCTCTGCAAACCTTCGACGGTGTGGACGATGTGAAAACGGCATTACATGACTTTTTTTACTCTAAAACACGGGAAATTTCCAGGAGTGGGATTCACCTGCTCATAGACAGATGTCAAGAGGTCATACATAATGATGGATGGCAATTATGTCAAATCCTAGGTACTTTATTTGTTGTGTTCTCCTCCTTTTTTTGTATCCTACAAAAACGGGTAGAACTTATGCACACCTACAATACATGAGGCATATATGATAAAGCGTTTTTCGTATAGTTTCTTCATTTCTCATAACATCACCATCCACTTCTTGAAGAAAACAGCATTTTTACCTGTGAATCTCATCACACAGATAAGGTGTATGAATACAACTGGTAAGTTGTTATTTATTTATAAACTTTGTGGTTGATAATGATCAGAAGCTGTAGTGTTTAATAACTTTAAATGCGCTGATGATACCTCATTCGGAGTTACAATATTGATTAGAAAGGCAATGAAGGATGTGTAGAAAAGCAGGCATGTAAATTAGCTCCTTCTGTATTTCATAAAACATCTTCCGGAGAGGATATTAAAGAACTGGCTATTTTCAAGAGCATTTTCCTCACCGTGAAAAAAGAGCTCGCACTCACCTGTAACTTGGGACCAATCAAAAAGAATTTAGAAGCAATAAAGCAACAGATTGGGGGATACAACTGCCTCGCCAAGTTCTCTACCAAGAGACTGGTTACTTGTTCATTCCAACTGGAGCAGAGTTCCGTATGGAGTGTTTTGCTATTTTCTCGCATAAATGAGAAGCAAATTACTGTACAAAGTTAAGGAAAGAGATTTGAAGCAAATGCGATAGGTGATTCTATAAAAATTCATTCAGTATGAAAGACAATATGCAAGTATTTTTTGTCTTAAGTAAAGATCGGATGGTCCTCTCTGCTTTTATTTACGCTTTCCAACCGTAGATTGAAGAAGCGTATATGCTCCAGCTTTGTCCGTCCGTCTGTACGTCCATCCGTCTGTCCGTCTGTCGGCACGATAACTCGCGTAAAAATGGTTCGATTTCGATGAAATTTTAATATGCGGTAGGGGACCACCTGGAGACGAACCCTATTGAAAATGGACGAAATGGAGTCAAAGGTCACGGCATAGGAACGAGATCCATTCCATTGCCCTTATGCGTCATAACTTGCGTAAATATGGTTCTATGTCGATGAAAGTTTAGTATATTGTAGAGAACCATCTGGGAATGGACCCTATTGAAAATGGGTGAAGTGGGGTCAAAAATCAGGACATAGAAGCGGGATGCATTCCATTGCCTTTATGCGTCATAACGAGCGTGAAAATGGTTCGATTTCGATGAAATTTTATTATGTGGTAGGGGACCACGTGGGGACAATCTTATGACGTCACAATTTTGCGCTTGATATGTTGGCGCGCGGTCACGCCATCTGTCTCATTACGTCACGCGTTGTGTGTGGATCCCATTAAATTTTCATGACGTCACACTATTGCGAGCAGATGGTCGCGATTTCCATCTGCCTCATTACGTCACGCTTTGTGTGCGTATGCTCGTCCGCACGATAACTCGCGTAAAAATCCTTCGATTTCGATGAACTTTTAATATGTGGAAGGGGATCACCTGGGAAGGAACCCTGTTGAACGTGAACGAAATGGAGTCAAAGGTTAGTACATCGGAGCGGGATCCATTCCACTGCTTTATGCGTCATAACTAACGTACAAAAGGTTCGATTTTGATTAAATTTTAGTATATGGGAGGGGACCACCTGGGGACAAACCCTATTGAAAATGGGCGAAATGGGGTCAAAGGTCAGGACATAGGAGCGGAATCACTTCCATCTCCATTATGCGTCATAACTTACGTAAAAATTCTTTGATCTGGATGAAATGTTAGTATGTTGTAGGGGCCTGCCTATTAAATGGGCAAAATGGGGTCAACGAATCCTATTGAAAATGGGCGAAATGGAGTCAAAGGTTAGGGCACAGAAGCGGGATCTATTCCATAGCCCTTATGAATCAAAACTTACGTAAAATTGCTTCGATTGCGACAAACCTTTATCATGTTATTTAGGAGGTATACTGAAGCAGTTCTGTTCAATATCATCGAAATGGGATCAAAGGTCAGGACTGTGATTTATTCCACAGACATTATCCTCATAACTTGAGTAATGATTTTTGGTATGTTGGAAAGCGTGTCATAATCAATGCATTGCATGATTTTACTAACTTGTTTTTTTGTTTTTTTGTTGAGGTTTAACGACAGTCGTGAGCAACTAGATGGGCTATAGGCAGTCACCCGTCCCTAATGTAGAGCTACTGGTTCCAGGAAAGGGAATGCCTTAATACAAACACAATATCCATGCCTCTCCGGGATTCGAATGTGGACCCATCTCGGACGACTAGCCAGTGCTTAGACCATTGCGCCACAGGAGCTGCTCTCTCTGCTTTAATTGAATGCAACGAATTAATGGGGGATTAGCAAAATGGGCTAAAATCATCTCGAAAGGTTAGCTGTCTAAGAAGTGGGCCGACCGCGGCTGGAACGAATGAACCTGCACACCAGAAAGCGTTGCATTTCCCTTAGCTTTGTAATTCAAAGGGTTCTTTTAGGGTAATGACTGACACTAATCCTTTTTAGCCGCCCCTGTGGCGCAGTGGTCTAAGCGATGGCTTCTAATCATTCGTTTGAGATGGATTCGGGTTCGAATCCCGATGAGGCATGGATGCCGTGTTTGTCTTAAAGCACTGGCTCTCTCACTTCCCTGGAACCAGTGACCCTAAATTAGGGACGGGCTCATAGCCCATTGAGTTGCTCATAGTGGTCGCCAAACTCCCAATGAAAATAAAAAAAAATTTCCTGAATTATGACATCCTAGCAGAGATATAACATTTGCGATGCACCTGAAAAAGGAGAGAGATGTTTGAGTAACTTGTTGCTGCGCAGTGGCATGGTGTTCATGTCAGGGGGACTATCTGTTCCCCATCATGTTTTGGGTCATGGAGCAAAGAATAAAAGAGTAGAAAAGAACATTTATTAACTGTGTCAAGTTCATGGTCGCTATTGCTGAGATGAGAAGGGGAAAGGAATTGATTCTCCAAAGTTTTCGTAAACCATACGTGAAAATTCTGTCCATACGTGAAAATTTTGTATTTGGGGAAGGCAAAAAGTCTTGGGCACCATTTAGTTCAGATACATCATTCGCTTAATGGTTAAACAGACCAGCAGTTCCAGTGCCATTGATGGTAATAATTAGTGCTTGAAGTTCTATAGCATCTGACTATGCCTAGTGCATCATCAGAACAGCACCGCTCTGTTTTTTTTATTACTCTCAGAAAATACGTGACACCATGAAAGTTGGACAGTACATCATCAATTGAAATTGTATTTAATTGACAGTACATCATCAACTGAAATTGTATTTAATTGACAGTACATCATCAATTGAAATTGAACAATTGATACCTTTGATGATGTACTGTCCAACTTTTGCGTCAACATGAAAGTTGGAGAGTACATCGTCAAAGGTATCAATTGTATTTTATTGATGCCTTTTCATTACCTTTTGGTTTAATTACACTGAAACATGACTAGGGCACATAAGCAGAAGTGTGAGATCAGCTGTACGGGTGCTGAATTCTTCAGTGATTTTTAAGTGAAGTACATGCATTGAGAAAACAGAAACTAGAAGATACAAGATTGAAAATAAAATATTCTTCCCAAAAGTTTTTAAAACGAAAATAGAAAGAGAGAAGAGCAGTGTCATCTCACGAAAATCCTTCAAAAATGTATTAAAATTTCTAAACTTTTACTTCACATTCTTTAGAAACGTATTTCAGATACTTACGAGCTCTTCCATTCTTTCGACTACTTGATCCACTACTATTGAAAGCTGAAAAAAAAAATTAATTTCGTTAAATTCAAATTATTATACCATCAAGGATATTTGGAATATCGAACTGATCTTAAGATACTTATTTTATATTCGTACTGTTATGCATAATGTAGGAAGAATAAGAAACAGAAAAATTTAATTTACAGTATATTATTTTGTGTCGCTTTGGTTATAAAATGTACGCAACCAGATGCTAAATATTCGTCTCAGTCAAACGACTCAGAAACTTTAGATGATATGTCCAATATTTTTACAATGACTATAATTGAAGAAAACGAAACTGGTTTTAAGTTGTCTTTTCAGCGTTCTAATACGTAATACAGACATTTAACGTGGACCAGGAACATCAAACAAAGATCTTCGCTCTTTCCACGTTCATATATGAGAATTTTTCCGTGACTCACTTATAAACGTGGAAATAGCGAAGATCTTTGTTTGATGTTCTAATACGTGTGAACGCAGTGTAGAAATGAACTGAAAAAGAAAATTCATTTCGTGTAGAAATATTCAAATCTTGGTAATAAATCTTTCAAGAAAAGGTTATGAAGTTTATGAGTTCCTCTCCTACTAGTTTTTACTTATTGTCCTGATATAGTAATCAGAAATGAGTTCCTTTAATTGCATATCATCGATGATCTAACCAGAAATGAGTTCTTATTGAAACTTATCATTAATAGGATTCAGAAATTAGTTACCTTAATCACGCATCTCTTCATTGCTCGAATTCAGTAATAAGAAATGAGTCTTCACAGTTCTCTAGCACTATTTCTTGAATTCAGTAATAAGAAATGAGTCTTCACAGTTTTCTAGCACCATTGCTTGAATTCAGTAATAAGAAATGAGTCTTCACAGTTTTCTAGCACCATTGCTTGAATTCAGTAATAAGAAATGAGTCTTCACAGTTATCTAGCACCATTGCTTTAATTAAGTAATCAGAACAGGGTTTGGAACTAAGCCACGAACCTCGAACACATTGAGTCACTTTTTGTATATTGAGGATGATGTACGAATAGAAAAAGGTATATGAGTTTCCGGTATGCAATATAATTTTTTTTTAGATTTAAGGACCACAGAGCTACTGTATGGGGCATAGACAGTCGTGCGTTCCTAGTTTAGGGCTACTGGCTCCAAGAAAGGCAGAGAGCTAGTTCTGTAAGACAAACACATGACGCATTCTTTATCGGAACTGAAACTCAGGCCCATCTCTGACAAGCAGTCAGAAGCCAGTGCTTATACCATTCCGCTACTGCGGAGCAACAAGGCAATCTTTATCTCGGATTACAGCGAATTTTTTCTTAGTAGATACGTAGGTGCAGGAACCTCGAGGCATCGGATCATAGCTAGTACACTGCCGGACAATTGCTAAGGACGGATGACAATAGCAACGATAGCAACCATAAAATGGAAGGCAGGAAAATGTGGAAATTAGCATAAGTGCGGGATACAGTAAGACGTGTTGTGCGTATGCAAATTTTGGATTGCCGAACTTGTTCGTGACGTCATAGCGCTGATAAGAGATATAAAGGATTTGACGCGTATTGACCGTTGTTGTTCAAACGCAAAGTTGAAAGGGAAAGAATCAATTGACGAACTTGCAATTTTCAGTATGTCTTCCCGACGTCACCTAGATGATTTTACGCGTGGCCGTATTATTGGCAAGATTGAAGAAAGGGCGAAAAACAACAGGTGTTGCCAGGGAGTTCAACGTCAGCCACAGTGTTGTTTCAAGGCTTTGGAAATCATTTCAAACAAATGGAGAGTGTAGCAAACGTCACGGGGGAGGTCGTGTTCGCAGTACGACACCTGCAGAAGATCGGTACATAGTGCTATCAACAAAAAGACACCGGCGCAGCACAGCTAGTGAGGTAGCAAATCAGTTTATGGCTGCTACTGGCAAGCGGATCTCCCGAAAAACTGTCGCCAGACGTTTGCATGAAGGAGGACTATACGCCCGCCGTCCTGCTGTGTGCATCCCATTGCCCAGACGTCAACGTACCACCCGTTTGCAATGGTGCCATCAACATCGCAATTGGACTGATAACGACTGGTCTGCTGTCCCCTTCTCAGATGAGAGTAGATACAGTCTATCGTCTGATTGTCGACGACAACTGATCTGGCGTGATAGTGGTGCTGCATATTGTCCAGCAAACATACAGGAAAGGGACCGATATCCGACATGTAGTGTCATGGTATGGGCTGGCATCATGATCAATGGCCGTACGTCTCTCTATGTGCTTCCAACTGGGCCTATGACTGGCCAACGATACATTAATGATGTTCTGCTACCTCATGTTCGCATGTTCCGTGGTGCTGTCGATGATAGATTCATTTTCATGGACGACAATGCAACATGTCATCGAACAGTCGCTGTCCAGGAGTGTCTTGAGAGCGAGGATATTCAACGCCTCGTATGGCCAGCACGTTCTCCAGATCTGAATCCCATTGAAAATGTGTGGGATGCTTTGGGGAGGAGTCTTGCTGGTCGCCAATGCCCTCCAATAAGCAAGGATACCCTCATCCATGCACTGACAGAGGAATGGGATAAATTACCCCAACAGCTGCTTGATAATGTTGTGCAAAGCATGACACGACGTGTGGAATCTTGCATCGCCCTCCATGGTGGCCATATCCCGTATTGACATCTTACGCCGGAATGCCTGCGGGCGGTAATTGCATTTTTTTCACGTTTACGTATTCTGCACAAAATGGCCAGTTTGTCCCTTGAACACGTTCCAAAGCCTTCTGGATTTCAGAGCACAATAAATTGTCTTTCTTGTAATGTCCTGGCATTCTGACATTATTTTATTTCACTTGGCATCCAACCACACTTACTTTTTTATGCGCTATATAGCGGTTTATGATCCGTCCTTAGCAATTGTCCAGCAGTGTATGATACTAATCTGCTAGTTCCATACCGACATTGAATTCCAGAATCCGAAGCTGATGACGTTACAGACTTACTTTCAAGTACAAGTGGGAGAACTGGCACCAAACATGAATAAATTGTTTTGCAATTATGTGCACCAAACAGGTTTTTTTTTTTTTTTTGATTGGAGGTTTAACGACCACCGTGAACAACTCAATGGGCTATAAGCAGTCGCCCGTCCCTAATTTAGGGTCACTGGTTCCAGGGAAGGGAGAGAGCCAGTGCCGTAAGACAAACACAACATCCATGCCTGACCGGGATTCGAACCTGGACCCCTTACGGACGAATGATCAGAGGCCAGCGCCTTAGACCACTGCGCCCAAACAGGTTTACTGTCCTATCCTGAAGAATGCCAGATTTCAGTTGGAACACTCACTCAAAAATGTCTGTTCCATGGAATTTGAAAAATAAGCAATTTCGAAACCGTTATATTCGTCCCTCTGGAAAACTGAAATTTGATTGTTGTCGGGAAGTGGTTGCATTATGTACATGCAGGCTTCCCTTGTTATGATGATATTATAAAGACTAGAGAATGTGGAACGAAGTAGACTGAAAACAGATTTTTGGAAACTTCCGTCACATAAATGTAACGAATGTAGTGAAACCTGTTCGAGAGCGTAAACTCACAATGCTGCCGAAAAACACCACATACAAATTTGGGTAGCTTACTTCCCAGGTGACACAATAACTAACGCAGCTGGTATATCGATTGTCCTTTATAAGACAACAGAGAAGAAGATCAGCTGATTCGCGTTTCAATCTGGCTAGCAATTAAAGTAATGTCGTGTTCATATTAAGCATGTCTCATTTGAATCATCTGCCTTCACGTTTCTAAAGGAGAGCTGATGTAAGTCCTAAGGCCGGATAGTCCCAAGCAGATGCTGCCAAATCGCTAAAGTTGATCGCTCCGTTGAGCACAGACTTTTGAGGCCCCTTCCAAAAGCACAGTTGGCAGAATACCCTGAAAAGATTGATGACGTGATGTAACCCTAGATGATTCATCTAGGGTTACATCAAGTGAAGACACTACGGTACAGGTTCATAACACCATTTAACTGTTTTCTAACCTAATATTAGCCACCGGATCTTTTGTATCTGCAACAGCGATACGAAAGGGGCTACAGGAGTATGGTATGTATGAGAGATGCCCAGTGTGTGAAGAGTATGTTCTGCTGACTCCGTGTCACAGGAGAGGGCGGCTGAATTAATGCAGAGATAATGTATCCTGGACTGAAGACCAATAAAGGTGTATCTTGTTGACTGTATAACGAAGTAAATTTCTCCGTCATTTTTGGTCCAAGCCGGGGATCGAACCTGAGTCCACTTATTCCGGAACAAGTCGCTCTACCAACTGAGCTACGCAGATGTTCGTTCTTGCTGCTATCTGCCTTTATGTCGTATGTGTCCTGCGAGGCAGGCACGTCACATCTCCCCCCGAAAGAGAGCCGGTGGCATGTCCCACGGGTCAGCCGTGACCATGAATTGTCGCAGGCAGCCATCCGCTGTAGAACGTGCACTTGAGAACTTGAGAACTCCCAGTCAGTCTGGTGTGTGGAATGCAACATCACACACATTTATTTTTCGAAGCGCTGAAGAAGGGTTCCTCTTATTTTTCCTGGCTCGCGGTGTGGAAAGAACATCACACCATTGCGAGATCTTTAACGGCCGGGTCATCTGGGAAGTTCGGGCGCCATTATAACGAAGTTAATTTCTCCGTCATTTTTGGCCCACGCCGGGAATCGAACCCGAGTCCACTTATTCCGGAACAAGTCGCTCTACCAACTGAGCTACGCAGACGTTCGTTCTTGCTGCTATCTGCCTTTATGTCGTGTGCGTCCTGCGGGGCAGGCACGTCACAACTGATGAATCGCAATTTTCTCTATGGAGTGATTCTCGGAGTGTACTCATCTGATGGGAACCTGGATGACGTTATCATTCTTCTTGCATCACTGAAAGCGACTCCCATGGTGGAGCTGGGACATGGTTGAACCGACAAGGCGAATATATGTAGCGGGTATATAGCCCATGTATCACTCTAACTTCCTGTATGTTCACATATTCCAGCCCATAAACCCTTAAGGGAAAAAGCCGACAGTCTGAGTTTCATTTGGGCGACCCTTGTAGAATATCTTGGCTGACCTTGATTTCTTCTCTGGTAGTACACGCGCTTTGCCATCAGTATTGGACATTTGTTTAAATCGCTACGGTGACCTTGTAGAAAATTAAAGAGCATGAAGCAGTTGTCCTTTTGCCCTACTCTGTTCAACTTAGAAGTTCTTCTGAAAGAGGTCTACCTCTTTTTTTCGAACTTCCCTTGTATAAAAAGTTTTATGCACATGCGTTTTCCCTCGCTAAAGAAGACGGTATATTAGTCACTTTGTGATGTTGAGGGAAGGAACAATTTCATCGATTATGTCAGACGAAATGTCGTCAATTCAGGAAAATGATATATCGTTGGTTAGGGAAAATTTCACAGCTCATCGCATGAGGTATCGAGTACGTAAGGTAACTCAATAGGTGTATATTTTCCTTCTGGGTTATGAGAAACACTAGAATTACACAATTTTTTTCCTGCATTTTTTACTGAAAATTTAACAGATTGTATTGGTTGAGTGACTGTCCAACTAAAAGGTGATGACTTTTATAAGCATACCTGATTTTTAAAGAAAGCGACTTAAGGAGCTACAAAACGAGATCCATAAATTACATGCTTAAAATTTATTAAAGTCACGCTTAACGAATGTTACTGTTCGAAATGCCGATATGTAACAAAATAGATAGCGTGGTTCTTCTTGAAAGACAGACAAACTCGTCGCTGCAGTAAAACGTAAAACTAAGTATTGCTCCAGACACGAAAACGCATTTTCTGTATACGTTTTAAAGATGATCTCTCTCTCTCTCTCTCTCTCTCTCTCTCTCTCCCTATCTCTCTATCCCTCTCTTTCCCTCTCCCTCTCTTTTTTCCTCTCTCTCTTTCAATCTCTCTCTCTCTCTCTCTCTCTCTCTCTCTCTCTCTCTCTCTCTCTCTCTCTCTCTCTCTCTCTTTCCCTCTCTTTCCCCCTCCCTCTCTTTTTTCCTCTCTCTCTCTCCCTCTTTCTCTCTCTCTCTCTCTCTCTCTCTCTTTTCCTCTCTCTCTCTCTCTTTCTCGGTAAAGCTACTTTTTTTTAATGTCAGTTCTTTTCATCAATTTTTTACGTATTGTTCAACATGATATGCAATGAATATTTTAACATAGATTTCAGTTGCTGAACGCACCGAATTCAAGGCGGAGCTGAATTTCTGTATCGAAGGAAGCCTTTGGTTTCTTTCCTTGTTTTTTTTAATGTTTAGCATCATTTGTAGGAAACTCAGAATTATAGGCTTGATATTTTTTAGAACACGGAACTGATATGAAGTACAAGGCATGAAAAAGATTTTGACAGTTAGGAAACTCCATAGTTGGAGGTAAAGTACAACGAAAAAGCAGACGTGATGTCGAATAACATGAAATGATTGGTTACTTTTTCGATAAGCGCGATCTAACGAAGACAAAGAATAAGTAGCCCAAAGTGCTTCAAGAAGACAATGATTTGAAAACAAGAAAAGAAAGCAAGTAATGTGGTTTAACCCTTTAACCAGCTGGAAAGAATGAAATTCGCTTAGCAAAATTAGCTGAAATCAGCTCGAGTGCATATATTCTCCGCCTAAGAAGTGGAACGAACGTGGCGGAGACGAGTTAACCTGCTCGTTAGAAAGTGTTGCTTTCTTCTCAGTGTTATCATTCAAAGGGATCTTTTAGGGGAATAATTGACACTAATTTCTGACTGACTGCCTGCTAAAAGGGCTATAACAGCGTCGACGAGACTAAGAGAGGAAAGAGAAAATGGCTAAATTTATTGCTTCTGCGCAGTGCTTCAGGCTCCATGTTTGGAAGACTAACTCTTCAGCATCATTCGTTGTATCATGGAGCAGAGAGTGAAGTAATAGAAGGGAGAGCTTATCACTTTTGACAGGTTTATGTTCGGTGTTGCTGATACAAGAGAGGAAAAGGGAATGTTCTTCCCGTAGCTTTCGTAACACCCGGCCGCTATTTGAAAGTTACCGTTTGGGAAGCACATAAAATTTTAGGCACCATTTAGTTCAGGCATATCTGCAGCTTAACGCTTTAACAACCACCAACTAAACAGCTGAAAATATCGGCTTGGGGTCATGGTGGCAACCTGAAACTCTAATTAATGGGAAATCTTATATTCATTTACCCTTTAATTTATTTTCATCGAGTGCTTTACCCAACTTTTAAACTTTACCTTTCCAAACACAAGGATCTCTTTAAGGGAAGTTATATCTCTCCAAATCTTCCATCTCCAAGCAGTGTTTGAGGTGTGGTGAGGTAATTTCGAAATAGCTAAACAGAGTGTAAAGCATAACTTGCAAAAACACTATTAACCCATTTACCGCTGCAAGGGATGATTATAAAACCCAGTAAATAAATTTTTATAAGGTTAAAAATTTTGATGTTAAATATTAACTGAGTGAGAAGGCAGACGAAATCGCGTGACAGATGAAAACCTAGAATGTAACTACATATTATTATACTTTGCACAATTCGGTAGGAAATGAAGAATTAGTTGTGTCACTGCAAGAATTTGATACTAATTACAAGAACTTTTGCTACGAGTTAGTGATTGGAGACATAAGTGGCACATGATAATTCATTTCAGAATTAACTTTACTACCTACGGCTTAACGGATTTTAATCAATAATTCGCAACAACACACACTTCGTCATACATACATTTTGGCTAAATATCTGGTAAAAAATGCTTTACCTGCTGCAATCCTTCTTCTGCACCGTCCATTCTTCGGTTGATATTATTTGCCCTCCACCATTCGGAAACCAGTTGAAGTTTATGCTCTTGTCCACCCGCAGGAAATAATTCTTCACCAGTGGGGGAAGGAATCTGGTGGCAAGCTGCACTTCCCCTTCTTCTTCCTCTTCCTCCTCGGGAGCCTCGACTGCTGTAGAAGGTCTTTCCTCCTCTGTTGACTGAGCTTCTGGAGGTGCCTCAGCATCTGGTGGAGGCTGTGTACCTTCAGGTGCTTGATCATCAGACGGAGGTTGAGCATCTGCTGGAGAATCTTCTGAAGGCTGATCATCTGTTGCAGCTGTAGCATCTGTTGCAGGCGGAGCATCTGAAGGAGCCTCAGCTTCTGGAGGAGGTTCGGTATCGGTGGCCTCCGTTTGTTGTTGTGACTGTTCCGGCTGGGAGCCACGACGTCTAGTGGATGGTCCTGGTGGGGTAATTTGAACGGATGCTCTTTGAAGCGATTCCTCTGAAAAGGACCTCCTGTGCTTCGGAGGTTTCAGCCTTGCCTGCATCAAGGCTGCCTGAGCCACAACAGGATTATCGATATTGCAGAGAGGCTTCACATTTCTCAATCCAGCCTGGTTGATTATAGTTAGAAGTACGGTGTGAAGGACGTTGAAGTTCACAGCCCCGATCTCTGGCACCCTTAATGCCAAGTCAACCAGTTCAGGCAAGGTGTACGTATTTACCAACATTATGGCACCTTACAAGGACTTCGATGTCGAGATGACAGTTCCCTGAAAAAAAAAAGCAAAATTTATCCAGGAAAAAAACAATTAAGATATTTTTTACAACCCTCATGAGCATCTTCTGTGGATAGGTGGAGAAGCTACACTGCTCGACATTGAAATTACATCCCCCAGAAAACCTGAACCAAATGAACTTAAAATCACCAAAGATATAGAATACGAGGGGAATAATGCATAACGTATTTCCAAGGCATCAATTTGACAGGCAACAAGACAGGATCACGTGACAGCAGCAACTATATTGTGTAATCTTTACATTGTGGAAGGCAGCAACATCCCCGGTGCGGCATGGGATGATAGAGCCCTCAAATGGTGTCCACTGGTATCTGGAACCATGCAACATTTGCACGGTAGCATTCTGGGGCGACCGAGGCTTAAAAGCGTCATCCAATAAGGTCCCACACATGGTTGATATACTTGTATAATTGGTCGGTAGATCTTGTTGGCCATGGAAGCATATTGACCCCTTGTTGGTAAACTTTGGAGAGGTTAACAGTGGGTGACAGAGAATTATCTTGTTCAAAAGAACTGTCTCAAGGATAACACTCAGAAATGACAAAGGCTCGGGTTGTAAAACCTGATCCACATACCACTGGTCTATCACCATGTTCCTTACGCTTATCAAAGGTGGTCGGCTATCCTAACTAATGGCACCCCATACGAATATTCCCACTTGGAGAGGAGAGCAGTGCACTGCTAGCTATAAATAGCTGGATTCTCACTGCTGCCACGGGTTCACTAAACACAGATTCGACGGTCTTCAACACCTAGGCAAAATACATCATCGTTGAACATGACATGGCATTTTAGTAGAAATTCAGTCTATACGTACATATATTTGAACACTAAATTACGTGGGAGATAGGCAATGTATATTAGGACAAAGTCCTCTATAATAATGTTACACACGTAGTATATGAGTTTCGAAAAGACAAGTTGACTTCAATGACAATGGAATATTTATAGTTGAACTTAAGAATATTTTTATGTACAGTATATATGCATTTAAATGTTGAAACCTCACATAGGTTATATCTAATGAGACGTAAAACAGCAATGAAGCATATGGAGCAACACATATTGGGCTCACCTTACTCCGGTTTCATTCCCTCTGGCTTGCAATCAGTCATGCTTCTTGTCCAGTGTTGTACCACATCATTAAAATGACATGGCATCATTTTTGTCGCCACGTAGCTCATTCCAGCCGATCTCGGCGATGCCTTTCGATCAATGGCAGTTGACACAATGGTGGCCTGGAGCTTAGACCATCCTCTGCCAATTTTCGGTTCACCGTCTGAGTCGTGACAGGGGTGTCTATAGTTATCGCTACAGCCCGTCGAATGCTCTCTGTACAGTGGCTTGTGGCTGAATTGCCTGGCGACGAACACTTAGATCTATTCGTGCTGACGTTCATTTGACTGCGCCTGTCCCTCTACGACGACTGGCAGTGCCTTCTTTCAACCATTTTGGCCAACAATGTCCAACAGTAATGGTATTCCGATGCACTTAAGCCGCGAATCTAAAATCCATCTTCACGGACGCCTACGCTGCTTCCTCTCTTAAACTCGTCCATCTGTTGACAGGGTTGGCGACGAGGTCTAGGAGGCATCTTCGGTCTTCGTATATGCTGTAATAGTCCTCAACACTCAGTGGTTTTGTTCCGTACGACTTGGAACACGGGAACCTACATGACTTCTGACGCTCGTGTTTTCCCTTTAATCTCTCATACATCTGATGCAACTGGTTGCATACTCCAATGATTTACATATCCCGATCACCTGCACACATCTACTAATTTACAATTTACATATTGATACGCCGTCTCCTTCTCGATGAGGCAATTTTAATGTCATGCAGTGAATTTCTAATTATAGTAACTTATCCTGCAGCAAATAAAAGAGAGAGCAAGCGATGCGTTGAAGCACAATTCGCAAGTGTTAATAGTTTTACTAAGAGCTGAAATCTGTTCCGGTCACGGAAAGAAACAGAAGCGTAAGGCCTTATCCGTTTCAAAATCAGTAATCACGTTCAACAATAATTGAAAAATATGATTTCTGTCAAAACTAATTACATACCCATTTGCTTTTAAGTTTTCATTCAGAAAGTAGAATTGCTAGATGATTCCAAAACGTTAGTTTGTAAGATTACCTTAAAAAAATAACATTTCTTTTTTTTACTAAGGAAATAAGTTTTAACCCTTTAACCGGCTGGGACGAATTTACTCGGGGTTAGCAAAATAGGGTGACATCTGCTCCAACTAATATATTTGCTGTCTAGAAAGTGGACCAAACGTGTGAACATGCGCATCAGAAAGTGTTGCTTTCCCCCTGTAGCTTTATTATCCAAAGTTGTCATTTAGGAGAATAATCGACACTACTACTTTCTGACTGATTAATTACCTGACAAATGGGCTACAATAATGGCGGCGAACATCAGGCAAGAGAGAGAGAGAGAGAGAGAAAGAGAGAGAGAAGGGGCTTAAGTCACTTGTTTCTACCCAGTGCCAAGATGTACGCGTCAGAAGTACTATACTGGCACTTCCCCATCATGAATGGGGTCATGGAGCAGAAGATAAAGGACTAGAAGAGAATGGGCTACAAATCTATCATCAGTGCCAGGTTTATGGCTCGTACTGCGTAGATGAAAGGGTGAAAGGAATTATTTTGCCGTAGCTCTCGTAAAACTCCGACGCTATGTGAACATTTTTCTTCGGGGCATCACGAAACTTTCGGCAGCATTTGGTTCAGGTGCATCGTCCACTTAAAGGGTTTTAAGGGATTCATTTTGTTACATTTCAAGTGCTAAAAACCGCTTCGCTGGCGGAGTGTTCTAAGCCCTGGCTTATGACCATTCGTCCTGGAAGGACTGCGTTTGAATATCATTAAGGCATTGATGTTGTGTTTGTCTTACGGCACTGGCTCTCTCCCTTCCCTGGAACCAGTGGCCGTAAATTAGGTATTGGCGACTGCTTATATCCCATTGAGTTTCTCATGGTGGTTGTTAAAGCGTCAATAAAAAAATGCTGAAGCCAACTAATTTGCATGTCAATACGCCGATTCCTAATGAAAAGACATTCCTTCACAACTCCGCCTTCCAGATGATAGGTGCTCTAAAAACTGTCATCTTACTTATAAAAAAATGATCAGGACACTTCACTTAATACACTGGCGTGCAAAAATTAAGGACGAGACGGTTTCTAGAATGTAACGTTGTGCAGAAGTGCTGCAGAAGTGCTCCACGTCGACTCAAATCATACCATAAGATCCCCAAGATGTAAGAATATGGGACAAGTGAGCAAAACTGTCCAAACAAGGAATCCAAAGGATACAAAGGCACTTTATTGAAAAGGTGAGCTTCGAGCACAACTGGAAAGAAGACAAAAACGTCCATGTGACAGGCGGCTGCCAAGAAAAATCCAGTCTTCAGTAGGGGATATCATCACCCCTGACTGCGTTGCAGAATTTACAACGTCTGCCCATGCTGAGGAAGAGGTTGTCAAGGAGCTGTTGAGGCATCGCGACCCATTCCTCTTGTAGCGCCAATCGCAGCTGCAGAATGGCTGCTGGTGGCTGGTGACGTGCTGCCAAGCGTCTCCCGAGAAGGTCCCACACGTGTTCGATTGGAATTACGTCCGAGAACCTTGCGGGCCAATCCATGCGTTGAATATCTTCACTCCCCAACAGCTGTGCGACAGCCACTGTACCATGAGGTGCAGCGTTGTCGTCCAATGAAGAGGAACTCAGCACCCACAGCACTTCTAAACAGATGCACGTGAGGCAGGAGAACCTCGATTTAATTGCGGACACCAGTGACTGAACCTCCTTGGAATATGTGGAATATGTGGAGGTCAGTACGGCTACGAAGCATGATACCGCCCCAAACGAGTTCTCCGCCACCTCCAAACCGGTTTACTTTCGATGATGTTAGAGGTGTGATTGTGTGTTTCCCCTCTCTCCAGAAATGTATACGTCCAGAATCGCTCGTCAGACTAAATCGGCTCTCATCCGTAAAGAGAACTCGACCCCATTGCTGATGTGTCCAGTTCTTGTGTTCCTGGCACCACAGAAACCACCGACTCCGATGAACAGGCGTTAATGGCACACACCGTGCTGGTGGTCGTGCAAATAGACCACCTTTGTGCAGCCTTCTGGCCACGGTAAAACGCGATAATGAACGTCCAGTTGTCTGTTGCATGTGCCTTGCGATTTCTCCCGCTGTCTGCCGTTTGTCTCTTCTCGCGTGTAGGACAATATACCGGTCGTCCCCCGCCGTGGTTGCTCGTGGACGATCACTGCTAAACTCTCGGATGGCTGTTCCTGTCGTTTGAAATGCTCTCCAAGCTCGTGAAACGATGCTGTGAGCGATCCCTAACTCCTCGGCCACACAAGTCACACTTCGACCTTCTTCCAACTTCCCAATGACGCGACCTCGGGTAAAGTCATCCACATGTCGTCTACTGGGATTTCCTGTTGGCCATATCACACAGTGGTAGCAATTCGACGTCGTTCAGACCGATGTACACCGTGCAATAGCTTTCGCCGAATTGCTGAGCGTACACCGCCCGTGTGCTTTATACCCTTCCGACACTCCTCCCCCTACGGCATGCTGCATATATGCGCATGCCCTACCGTACCGGACCCTAGTCTATCTCCTGACTGGTCTGTCGGTCCGTTCTGCCTGTTCGTTCCGCTGTTATGCTAATTTCTCCTCTTCGTCCTTAATTTTTGCACACCAGTGTACAAAGGAAAAAAATATTTCCGTATTCCTCTTCAAAATCAACTAACCCGATATATGTCTCATCATTTTACCTAAACACTTTAAACTGACTGGCTTTTTTAGGACAGCAATTTTTTAATTTTTGTTCGGTAAAAATATGAGCATAGTAGCCACTTGGTGTTAGGTAACGTTACCTGTTCATAGAAGACTTCTATGTTAGCGAAAGCATTATATTTCCACACCGTACAATTTAAAGCTGATAGCGAAGAGCGTAACTGTTTTTATTTAAGGGTATAACGACCACGAAGAGCAACTCAGTGGGCTACAAGCAGTCGCCCGTCCCTATTTTAAGGTCTCTGGTTCCAGGGAAGGGAAAGAGCCAGCGACGTAAGACAAACACAACATCCATGCCTCACCGGGATTCGAACCCTGACCCATCTCGGACAAATGATCAGAAGCACTGCGCCACCGCGGAGCGGCAGTCTGTACGTATGAGGGGGTGGGTGAGTAGGAGTGCTTGCTCGCAAATGAGTTCAGGGGTGGGTAAGATAAAAAATGTTGCAACTTTGAACATGACCTGCTATTTGGCTACTTATGCGCCAAAATGTATCGCACGCAGCAATTCTAAATGTGTCCTTTCACGTAAAATAGCGAATCGCATGTATAGCGAATGGTCCAATGATCCCCTCCCACCGACCCCCAAAAATAAGCACGTTAGTGAAAGATACCGAAGCATGTTGACATGGCTTCTCTGTAGCAACATTCCGGCTACAGGCAATCAAATAGCAACGAAGTACAACTGAAGTAGCGAAATTTGCAATTCTGTTTAAGTTGAAGAATGGTAGTTCAGAGCCCAGGCGATTTCTGTACAAATTTCAACCGCAGTCGGATGAAGAACTGCTTCATCTAACTGCAATTCTATACTGAGTGATTGTAAACTCCTTCAATTAAACAAGAAGGGTGATAGTATGCATAAAGACAATATTTGCGAAGGAACCTAGGGCCGCATTCTACTCCTAGTACCAGAAAAGAGTAAAGTTACATATCCACGTTGAGCCTTCAACAGAGAAAACAAAGAGACATACCTAATTTATGAGTTGCACAATTCCAATCGCATCAGAGAAAGACTGAAAGGTGCTGCTCAAACTGTCGTCCAAGGGCGTCGTTGCACACCAAACACCGGCGAATGAAGGACTGTCGCACCCTCTCGTAAACTCCTAGTGTGGTGTTGATCTTGTCCGCAGCAACAGCGATTTGCGCGACGAGATCTTCGAGGGAGTCCACAGGTGTCTCGTACGCCAATGTTTTCATGTGCCCCCAGAAGAAGTCCAGTAGATTAAGGTCCGGGGAGCGTGGAGGCCAAGCCACAGGTACATCGCGTCCAATCCACCGTCCGGGATATGTCGTATGTGTAGTCCTCCATGCCCTTCACGAATACGTTAATTGTTATGTGCTGTTCGCGCGGAAATATCGCTGAACGGGTTCAGTTGCGTTTTTAAATGTTTGCTCCTCATCGGTTACGCACGTGTTCAGCGCACCTGGTTTGCATCTTGTGCTTCTCATGCACTGGTTGGAACTCCGTGTGCCTGCTTGACGTTTTTCGAACGTGCTGTTTTCTGGCACTAGGACTAGAATGCGGCTCTAGGTTCCATTGCAAATATTGTTCGTCTTGATGTGTACCATCGCCCTTCTTGTTTTGTTGAAGGAGTTTACAAACACCCTGTATATAGCTTGTCTCGTAGGAGAATGATAGCGCAGAGTCCAGGAGGATTTCTGCACAAATTGCAGCTACAGTCGGATGAAGAACGGCTTCAACCTACAGCAATTCTGTTTAGCTTGTCTCATAAGAGAATTATAGCCCAGAGCCCAGGAGGATTTCTGTACTAATTGCAACCGCAGTTTAATGAAGAACGGCTTCACTGGCGACGCAGAGAAAAACTCGTACGCTCAGCTCTTCTGTTTCAAGCGGATGTCAAGACCATGATAGGGGTTCAACCATACAAGTCCGTGCATTCACTCAGCCTGAAGCCAATGGTGGCGAGGGGATGCAATGATATGGGAAGTGTTTCTGGGGGTCACAGTGGGTCAGCTGATTCCAATATAGCAGCATTTGAATGCTACACCACGTCCAGATATCTTTGCCAAATTGGTGAACCACTTCATGGCCTTAATATATTCATCAACTGAGTTTTTGAGCAAGGATAATGTTTTGTGTCACAATACTATCACTGTGTTAAAATCGACATTGACTTTAACATAAGACCAGCATATTACCTTTTCGACCCAAGTTGAAACGTGTCTTCGAAGAATCCAAGTGGTTCTAAGGACAAAAGTGATCGTGTCTAAAGGGAATCAATAAGTTATACCTAACAATTTTCGAGTAGGCACCACCCTATCAGTGATAAATAGACAGAAGCAGAAAACGGTTAGGAACAGCCAATAACAATCAAATACGTGCCATCCTCACTTACGTGCACAACTACACTATGTGGACAAAAGTAATTGGACACCCTCACGCGCAGGCAAAATAGTGTGCTCTCGCACCAGACACGTGATCGATAAGGCATCAAAACGGCAACGGGAGTACTCTCAGATCAATCGCTGATAAAATGGCTAGCAGGAGAGAGCTCTCCGAGTTTGAAAAGGGCGTTATGATAGGCTGCTCAATTGGAGGTATGAACATAAAAAGCATTGCTGATGTCAGATAGGTTTCTAAATTGACAGTGGCATTTGTCGTCAACAAGTGGAAGAAAATGGGACATTGCAGGAATTCACCTCGCCCTGAAAGACCCACGAAACTGCAACACAGGGACCGGAGGGTCCTGCAGAGGGAGATCCTCAGATACTTCCGCAAGAATAAAGCGCCATGCCACTAAGGTTCTGGTCGGCACACAATGGTTTCAAGAACACGACAGTGACTTCAAATAGCTAAAATGGCCACCACAGCCCTCAGATTTTAACACAACTGAACTCTTGTGGGATGAAATTGAGAGAGCCATTCGTAACAAAGATTGAACTCCAGCAAACATTCGGCAATTGACGAATGTTCGCTGGATTAGCCACCACAGCTCTCAGACCTTAACTCAATTGAACTCGTGCGGGATGAAATTGAGGGAGACATTCATAACAAAGATTCTCTTCCACCGAGCATTCGGCAATTTTTCATCACATCGCCTTCGCTGAACATACCTGGTGAACGTTATCAGCATCTCGTTGAATCCATGCCACATCGAATCCTCGCTGTTTTGAAGGATAAGGGCAGCCCAATACTTCATATACGCTTCGCTAAAGATACCTGGTGAACGTTATCAGCATCTCGTTGAATCCATGCCACATCGAATCCTTGCTGTTTTGAAGGATAAGGGCAGCCCAATACTTCATATACGCTTCGCTGAACATACCTGGTGAACGTTGTCAGCATCTCGTTGAATCCATGCCACATCGAATCCTCGCTGTTTTGAAGGATAAGGGCAGCCCAATACTTCATATACGCTTCGCTGAAGATACCTGGTGAACGTTATCAGCATCACGTTGAATCCATGCCACATCGAATCCTGGCTGTTTTGAAGGATAAGGGCAGCCCAATACTTCATATACGCTTCGCTGAACATACCTGGTGAACGTTATCAGCATCTCGTTGAATCCATGCTACATTGAATTCTGGCTGTTTTGAAGGATAAGGGCAGCCCAATACTTCATATACGCTTCGCTGAACATACCTGGTAAACGATAAGGGCAGCCCAATACTTCATATACGCTTCGCTGAACATACCTGGTGAACGTTATCAGCATCTCGTTGAATCCATGCCACATCAAATCCTTGCTGTTTTGAAGGATAAGGGCAACCCAATACTTCATACACGCTTCGCTGAACATACCTGGTGAACGTTATCAGCATCTCGTTAAATCCATGCCACATCGAATCCTGGCTGTTTTGAAGGATAAGGGCAGCCCAATACTTCATATACGCTTCGCTGAACATACCTGGTGAACGTTATCAGCATCTCGTTGAATCCATGCCACATCGAATCCTTGCTGTTTTGAAGGATAAGGGCAGCCCAATACTTCATATACGCTTCGCTGAACATACCTGGTGAACGTTATCAGCATCTCGTTGAATCCATGCCACATCGAATCCTGGCTGTTTTGAAGGATAAGGGCAGCCCAATACTTCATATACGCTTCGCTGAACATACCTGGTGAACGTTATCAGCATCTCGTTGAATCCATGCCACATCGAATCCTTGCTGTTTTGAAGGATAAGGGCAGCCCAATACTTCATATACGCTTCGCTGAACATACCTGGTGAACGTTATCAGCATCTCGTTGAATCCATGCCACATCGAATTCTGGCTGTTTTGAAGGATAAGGGCAGCCCAATACTTCATATACGTTTCGCTGAACATACCTGGTGAACGTTATCAGCATCTCGTTGAATCCATGCCACATTGAATTCTGGCTGTTTTGAAGGATAAGGGCAGCCCAATACTTCATATACGCTTCGCTGAACGTACCTTGTGAACGTTATCAGCATCTCGTTGAATCCATGCTACATCGAAACCTGGCTGTTTTGAAGGATAAGGGCGGCCCAATACTTCATATACGTTGGTGTTCTTAATAATCTGCTACTTCAGTGCATGTGGCACTTAATATTTTGAAAAGTTCTTTTCCATGAAATTAATCTTCTATAAATCTACCTAAGAAAAATATAAAACGTGAGAAAATAATTTTTAAGCCTTCCGCGTCAATTTTATAATATCTGATGGCATACTACCCTTTATAGACGACTTTTCTAGTCTCGTGTTATGTATTTTATACAGAAATTGTGTGCTTTTGCTTTGTACGATGTGTACAACAAATGGCTTCCAGCATTTGAGACTGTCCATGTACGTTTGTTGCTCATTTTCCTTTTGATAAAAAAGTACGAGATATAAAATCTTACCAAATAGTATTTAAATTTATTTAAAGAAAGGAACACTTTTCCATCCCTTAACGTTTCCAAGACCTTGCCTTCCGGGTTAGTTGTTGCTGTTCTTAATTAATGTAATATCACCTTTTCTTTGATTACCTGTATGAACGTACTGCAAAAGATCCCATTTTTGTGTGCAGCGAAGTATTTTATCTAACTTTTACTTCTATTAGCTCAGTGATATCCCAATTTATGCTCCTGATTTTTTATTTCAACTTAAGAAACCACCAGTTGAGCGGGAGTATTTGCCCATTGCATGCATATGTCCATCTAAACCGAACTTCCAACGATTTTAGCACCCTCTTTCTTGAATGTAATCCTTGCAACTCTGCCCTCACCTCATAACTAATTACCTGGTCTTTTGTATCTTGATCCTGGATATTAGGAACCTGGTTTGTTAATTTTGAAGTCACTGAGAAAGAAATGGCCATACTCAATGGTATTCAAAGGTGGACAGGGTAGAATTCTCTCTGACTTTACTGATGCAATTTTTGCCTCAAGAAGAGAAGGGTACAAGAATGGCAGCTAGTCGCCTTTTCCAATGAGTCCCCTTCGCTTTTGGAAGAAGGAATGGCATCGCGGATTGCCTTTGACGTTCATACAAAAAAGTTAGCATCAGAACAGTACGTGGATGGCATTCCGGAAACCCATCGTGGCATTGCTAATAAAATTTCCCACAAAGATAATGCACGTCCACATGTGGCTTACATCACCCTACAGAGTCAGGGTGATGTTAACATACTACTTTAGCCACCTGAGCCCCACAACATTTTCCCTCCAGCACACATGGAATGCCTTCGGACACCATTTCCCAAAACGTCCCGATGCAGCACAGATACCCGTACCGGTACAGGGAGTGGACAACGAAAGTGAAACACACGGTTTTAGGGCCACAACAATTTATTAGTATGTTATAGGACCTACTTTGAAGAACAACACAGCTGCAGTTCGTCGTGGGAAGCACCGATGCAAGTCCGGTACAGTGGCCAGAGGGATTTGAAGCCATTTCTCTAGCAGAAGAATGGTTAATTCACGACGTGATGCTAGTGGAAGAAAACGTTTCCTGACTCGCTCCTCCACAAAACCCAGAGTGGCTCAATGTTGTTCAAGTCGGGTGACTGTGCAGGTCATGAAAGATGTTCAACCTCACTTTCATGCTAAGTAAACCACTCTTCAACAAGTTTGACTCTGTGTATCGGTGCGTTATCATTCTGATACACGGCACCACCGCCGTCAGGGTAGAATGTCTGAACCATAGGGTGCACCTGGTCCTCCAGAATCGTCAGATAGTCCTTGGCAGTGATATGCCCCTCAAGATCAGGGGGCTGACAAACGGCCACAATATTGCGGCCCAAACCATCACCGATCAACCTCCTTGCTTCACTGTGGACAATAAACATTCCGGATGGTAAGCCTGTGAGGGATGTCTCTACACGTAAAATCTCCTGGTTGTGGGAAAGATAGTGAAGGACGATTCATTGGAGAACAATACACATTTCACGATGTTCAACGTCCACGATTGGTGCTTCTGGCACCAATGCAACCGACGTTTGGCATTCACGCTGGTGAACCGGGGTTGGTGATAGCAACACGACCGTGAATTTGGAGTCGATAAATCTCCCGACGAATAGTTTTGATGGAGACAGGTGAGTCGCGGTGCGTAATAAATTCTGCGGTGAGTTGGGCAGCTGTGGTTTTACGTTTTTTGGCTACCATCTGTGTTAGAACCCTGACGTCTTTGTCAGACAGCTTCTTCTTACCTCGACAGTTACTCCTATTGGATGTGGTTTTTCTTTCTTGCTGGCATGCCGATATGTCCCTGGATACCGTGGCACGTAATACATCACAAAGACTTGCTGTATTAGACAGAGAACCACATGCGAGACGTGCACCAATAATCTGTCCTCTTTGTAGCTCGGATATGTCTCCCATTATGTTGTATGGATGATCGCACTTTTTGACGTCCAGCTATGCTACTGCTTTGCTAATGCAACTTTCACACTACGCTCTCGTTGATCGACTGCGAAATAAATACAGGCTGGCCAACAGGTAGCGCGTACAGCGGCGTGACACGTGTGGTGCTGTTTCAACAGAAACACCTGCGCAAATAACACCACACGTGTCACGCCGCTGTACGCGCTACCTGTTGGCCAGCCTGTATTTATTTCACAGTCGATCAACGAGAGCGTAGTGTGAAAGTTGCATTAGCAGAGCAGTAGCACAGCTACTGTTACGAACCTGTACGCGTTCCCCGATAGTGAGCGATATTTTTCTTACTAAAAGAGATTTCGTTCATTCGGAGATAACTATCATTCATATTGTAACACCTGAATCTGAACCATAGTATTAGCGGAAGGAGAGTTCCTGGGGAGTGTAAGTTTTCTTGATTAATGTTTACTTCCCCTTCATCTAACAAATCAAGTCTAAACGGGCAAACTTTTTTCTTTCTTTTTTTTTCAAAATCGACCCTGATTTTGTATGACTTCTGGTTCAGAACAGCTCACTTATCAGTCACCGTTGAAGTATTTGTTTTTTATAACTAAATGAAATAGTGTATGCACAGCAAAATTTAAGTCAATCATATCTGAAAGCGACAGGTCGCATTGTCAAAAAAATATTTTCTATCAGAAACATTCGCAGTGGTGTAATTCAAGATCTTTATTGCATGTCTGTCGTCAATCACATTACGATCTCGCTCTCACTTCTCCTCCTTGATCATCGAAAGCTATAAAATGTTGAGTCCACCATTAATTTGGAGCAACTTGCACCACGGCAAATAGAGGAACGATGCAAACCAAGTCTCTAAGCAAGTTCAAGCGTGCGAGTTGGTTCTAACAAATTACCTCTTAGCCTAAGGGGAAAGCATAAAGACTTAAAGCATTGGTTCCTAATCTATGGTGTCATAGTAGGTGGTCCTCGGTTTTAAATTATGTTTACCTTAATTTCTTTTTAATTCTGATTTGTAATTCATTATTAAATTAAATGCTTTGTTCAGTTCTACGAATAATCTATTGAAACGTTGGGTTTTATGATTTTACCATCTCGTGAATCGAAGGAAATATCAAAAGCAGGGTGCACCTGAGTAAATTAATTTTCTAGTCACCTTCGGAGTGGTGAGAACAGAGGTGCCCTATTTTTGATATTTTGCATTTCCTTTGGAAAATTTCATATAACATCGTTCCTGTTTAAGTATCCCCAGGTTAAAATTCTACGAATAAATTTATTAATATTTCAGAGCTATGAGATCAAATCATGATTTCTATTTTTGCGAAATATTCCGCCAATATTAATGAAAAAGGCAAAGCTGATCAGAACAGAAGTCGGGGTGCAGCCTGTTATCGATCTGAAGTCATGAAGCCAAATAATTTCTGAAATTAATATGCGGATGTTTCTTGAAAGGTTTACAGTTTTATGCGAAGCTTTGAGTTGTTAGCTACTAAATAAAGCTAGGTACCACTCTCTTAGGGCAGGTATTTAACTATTCTATTGCATTGGTTCCAGGACAGATGTTTAACTACTTGAATTGCATCGGTTCTAGGGCAAACGTTTAACTATTTAAATTGCATTGGTTCTAGAGCAGGTATTTAACAACTTGAATTGTATTAGTTCTACGGCAGGTGTTTGATTAAATCACATTGGTTCTTTTTTTTTTTTTTTTTTTTTTTTTTTTTGATTGGAGGTTTAACGACCACCGTGAGCAACTCAATGGGCTATAAGCAGTCGCCCGTCCCTAATTTAGGGTCACTGGTTCCAGGGAAGGGAGAGAGCCAGTGCCGTAAGACAAACACAACATCCATGCCTGACCGGGATTCGAACCCGGACCCCTTACGGACGAATGAGCAGAGGCCAGCGCCTTAGACCACTGCGCCACCGGGGCGGCACATTGGTTCTAGGGCAGGTGTCTACTTAAACTGCGTTGGTTCTAGGGCAAGTGTTTAACTATTTTAATTGCATTGCTTCTACGACAGTTATTCAACTATTTGAATTGCATTGTCCTAGGGCAGGTATTTGACTACTTGAATTGTATTAGTTCTACGGCAGGTGTTTGATTAAATCACATTGGTTCTAGGGCAGGTATTTGACTACTTGAATTGTATTAGTTCTACGGCAGGTGTTTGATTAAATCACATTGGTTCTAGGGCAGGTATTTGACTACTTGAATTGTATTAGTTCTACGGCAGGTGTTTGACTATTTAAATCACATTGGTTCTAGGGCAGGTGTCTACTTAAACTGCGTTGGTTCTAGGACAAGTGTTTAACTATTTGAATTGAATTGGTTCTACGGCAGTTATTCAACTATTCGAATTGCATTGTCCTAGGGCAGGTATTTGACTACTTGAATTGCATTGGTCCTTGGGCAGATGTTTATTTGAATTGCATTGGTTCTAGGGCAGGTGTTTAGCTACTTGAGTTGCATTAGCTCTAGTTCAGGTGTTCAACTATTTGAATTGTTTTGGTTCCAGAGCAGATGTTTAACTACTTGAATTGCATTAGTTCTTGTTCAGGTGTTCAACTCTTTGAACTGCATTGTTTCTACGGCAGGTGTTTGATTAAATCACATTGGTTCTAGGGCAGGTGTTTACTACTTAAACTGCTTCGGTTCTAGGACAAGTGTTTAACTATTTGAATTGCATTAGTTCTAGGGCAGGTGTTTAGCTACTTGAGTTGCATCAGCTCTAGTTCAGGTGTTCAACTATTTGAATTGTTTTGGTTCCAGAGCAGATGTTTAACAACTTGAATTGCATTAGTTCTTGTTCAGGTGTTCAACTCTTTGAATTGCATTGGTTCCAGGGCAGAGATGGCGAACCTATGGTGCGCGTGTCCACATAGGTACACGAAAAAATCGTCTGCAAGAGACATGAGTCTCTTGATTCCTAAAAACCACACTCATAATAAATAAATACACAATTACTATCATTTCTTCCAAATAAAGTCAATGTTACTAATGTATATTTTCTCATTTTAAATATAGGGATTAGTTTAGAGAATTTCAATAAGGGCTGGGGAAGGGAACTTGTTTCAGCCTAATACGTCTTTGGAGGGAAGCACCCCCAGAAAACGGCTTCCAGTCAGCGAGAAGGTGACAGTTCGCTGGGTTCGTCTAAGAAGTAGAACTACAGGATTCTCTTTGGCCGTAACTCGAAAGGACAAGCTAAGATAGGCCCATTCAACTAACACAAGAACAAGCTTGATCACCTTTATCTCCGGACCAGGAGGAATGGGGATCATATGTTAACTTCGCTCTTTAGGAAAGCCCACATAAGTAGCATAAAGTGTTCCCGGGAGACTTTTCACTCCTGCTTGGCGCCGTCCAGCGATATTGCTAAATCATGTGACGTCGCAGGAAGGGAGGCGCCATTTTGATGCTCAGTTGCGATCTCCATTTTCGCGTATTTGATTATGACGTCACCCAGGAAGCAAACACAACGCCGACATAGAATCTTTGTGGGTACAACGAAGCTGCAAACTCGTTCACGTGCTTAGAAAAAGGATTTCGCTTTAATGAATAGACCTGTGTGGATGTTTCTCAACTACAGTGTCTTCATAATTCATGACTTCCTTCATAATTATTAAATATATTTTATAACTACTTACTATAATCTTGGTGGGTACAACGAAGCTATACAAGCTCGTTCAAATGCTTGGAAATGCATTTCGCTTCGGTAAATGGGACTGTATAGATATTTATTTCGTAATTACTCTTCCTTCATAATGCGTTACTTTTCTTCACAATTTATTATTATTGTCTTACATCACTGTAGCTCAATACGCCTGGATGGGCAGCTTATTATTCAACGTTTCATTTTCCAGTTGTCATCTACAGCCGGAAGACTAAAGATTCGGACATTGTTCAACATTATTTTCCCGCGGATCTTGATTTGAAAGAAATCTGGATACTGATATGTAAACGAAAAGATAATTTTAAAGTGAAAAATGAAAGAATTTGCTCTAAGTATTGTACTATTGATAGTTATATTCGTGACAAAATCAGAATTACTTGAATTACTTAACAAACAGAAATTGAAAACAGATGCTGTACCTACAGTCAACCTTCCGCAAGTCAAATTGGCCGTAAGCCTATTACAACTGCTAATCCTCATGAATCGTCATCATTCATTCCTAGCGTTGTTAATGTTAGTCTTGCAGCAAATAGATAACTTGGACGTGAAGTGAGAAAACGAGCTTTGGAAACCTTTCGCATTCAATCGGTTAGCATTCCGATTGTCAGCGCAAGTATTTCCGTACATTTCGTGCAAATTTTTGTTTGATTTAAAGCATTAATAAGTGAAACTCTGTAAAGAAAAATAAGATTTGCTTTCTAGAAATGTAACGTTGAATAATAAATTACATGTTATCTACTTCTTGTTTGTTCAGCCCGTTAGCCGAACTACTTGATGCGCTGATAACCGAAAGGCTAGCATTTAAATTGTTTGGATTTTTAGGAGTTCACATTCGCGATTACATTCAATTTTTGTAAATATAACTTTCTGCTAACTGTTAAGTGCAGCAAATATGTTTGTTCGCAGCAATGACTTTACATTTATTCGCGAAAGTTGTTAATTTGTTTTGTTTTCAAAATTAATTTTATTCATAAAACAGGAAATAAGACGTCGCTGACAAATATGCTAATCTTTGAAGTTTGAAATTACAAGTATTTGAAAACACTTTCCGTCGCATTTTTTGTTTACATTCCTTGCTAACGTGTAACCCGTACAAGTAATGGCTCTCGCCGTTCGCTGCTTTGCTTCCTGTGTGACGTCTTCTCGTCAGCCAATAGCAGCTCGTATCCGAAATGACGCAACCTAAAGAGATATCTAAGAACCCTGGTGACGTCGTATGATACGTTTTGAAGCACTCGCAGCATCACTGGCGCTATGATCTAAGCGTAGGATTCTGACCATTCGAATGAAACGCCCCGTGTTCGACTTCTGGTGAGGCATGGATGCAGTAGCGTGCGGTCTTTGTATGCAACGCATGCATTGCATGCCCTAAATACGTGCACAAATTTGCTCTAAAAAAAGAAAGAACTACACGAAGACAAACTTAGTGCTGCAGTTTTTTAACGGGAAAATTTAAACGATGTGCCTGGTTTTAGAAGATTTTTGTTTCAAACGAAATTCAGCTATTTGCATGAATTTTTAGAAACACAGCGCTAATACCTTACATCGCCATTAAGCCCGTAGTCATATGAGAGTTGTGCCGGTCCAAGGCAAGGAACTAGCAACATCACGAAGAAAGCATATATAAGATTCTTAATGCTGTCGAGACACGATTAATAATGGAAATAATTGCAACATTTAAAAGACGATACTTTTATTTACAATTAAAACCAGCTAAAAAACAGTAGCAAGATCTTTCAAACCCACTATGGGTTCGTCATCAGGAACAGTGAGGGTGAAGCACCGTGGTTATATAGCCGAAAGCAATCACCCACAATGCAACAGCATGGCAAGGTGTTGCTCCAACCCTACACACACGCGCATTTGACACGTATACAAATAATGCAAAAAGCTACAAAACACGGTTAAGAGTTCTGATGATGTGTACAATGATTCGATATAAAATATTTCCATGAGGTCGGTAGAATCCATGGCACGTCATCGTTACAACAGTGGTCAGCAAAGATTTTATGTACAAAATTTCTGTAAACAGTATGTCAGATTTTGTAGTAGCTGGTGCAATTAACGAGGTGTTATTCCACTCCAGGACATGATTACCTTGATTAACTAATCTAGATAAAGCTAGAAAACATTGTATGCGAAGTTTGTCGTTGCATTTGCTTTTGGGGCCTCGACCAATTAGATCTTTTTCCTCTGTGCCCTCTGTTCATTCCCACGTACCATGCACCTACGTTAACTGCCGCTGAAAAACTTCCCCAAATGCGAAAGAGCGTATTGCATTAACCAATAGAAAGCAGAATTTCATTCGACGGTGATCTTGCCTGGGATTTACTGTCATTAGTGCGTAATTTGGGAGAGATCATTTCAGATATAATAGGGGGAAATGCAAGGCAAGTTTTTTTGTAAATTCCTTGGGTTTTTGAAGCTCAATAATGCTTCAAGATAATTTAATCAAAACTGCAAAAGTAAATTAGGAAATAGATGATGCAAAATTAATTAATAAGTTTTTCGTTTCCCTAAGTTTTACAGAATGAGTAAGAAACGAAAGACTAATCTCAGACCTGAGTGGCTTAACATAGTCGTTGAGTATGGAAGTAAAACATACGAACTTATTACATATTTCAATGCTTTCTATTCTCCAAACAAATAGGATTTGTAGCGTTTTAAAACTCCTAGAGTTGTTTTGTTGGCTCTGTTTATTTTGTAGTGAAATAATGAGAAACTGGTTACCCTTTTCTAAAGAGAAAAATGCAAAATTGGAAAAATAGTCAAAATTCATGAACTGTTGATTTCCTTGCACTTATTTTAAAGTGTACTTCAAAATTCCGTATTCTGTAACCCCCTCTTTCCCTCGAGACGGTTAAGTCCCCCCACCCCAGGTAGGTTCTAATTCATACTCATACTCTGTAAATATCATATATGGAAAGTTAATAGTCTAAAAAAATTACAATACAAAAAGCATCGAGTTTCCCGAAGAGAGCCTGAACTCGCTCAAAGACACATACAATGTATTGACAAAAGTCACCAGACACCTAGAATACAAACACAACATAGCTTTTATTCACATACTTAGTACGGTGTCGGTCCACCTTTGGCCTTAATGCACCTTTGGCCTTAATGCACTGACCCTTCGAGGCATGCTTTCGACAAGGTTTTGGAACACAGCTATAGGTGTGCGCTTCCATTCAGTACAAAATGCTACCGCTAACTGTTGCTTGGTAGTAGGTCTTGGTTCCAAACTTCTTATGCGGAGCTCTAATTCATCCCATAGGTGCTCTATGGGATTAAGATCAGGGCTCTGTGCTGGCCAGTCCACACACGATACGTAATTATTGTCAAACCACGACGTAGCAGTCCTTGCTTTATGGCTAGGTGCATTATCCTGCTGGTACCAACAAGGCTCGTTTCGATAGTATTGACACACAGTTGGCAGAGCAGGATTGTCCAGAATATCGAGGTAGAAGTGCTGGTTAACAGGCTTGTCCCGATAACCAATGGGCCGGGACCATATCACGAAACGCAGCTCCACACGAGTACACTGCCAGCTCCAAACTTGACCGTAGGAATAGTACACTGTTGCAAATAGCGTTCCCCCGGCTGCCACCATACCCACACACAGCCATCAGACTGATGGATCCTGTATCTGGATTCATCAATCCATAGGACCAGTTTCCATTGATCTACGGTCCACGATAAATGTTCTTTATATCATACTAAACGACGAGTAGCATTCCGAATGGAGATGAAAGACTTATCAGCAGCAGCCACGTGACCATGGTAGCATGTGGAATGAAGTTCTCTGCGAATGGTACGTGTACATACCGAGTTTCCAGTATTTTTATTCACCTGTACCCTGAGGTCTTGTACAGTACTCCGTCGATTAACTGTAACGACTCTCCTCGGGATTCCACGTTCTCTATCATTGATTTTCCTTGGTCCGCCGGTACGTTTGCTGCTTCAGGCACGCCATGTGTCACTTATTCAGTACATCCAAAACAGTTTATTTGGGTATGTTTAAACGCCTCTCGGTTTCTCTTATGGACAATCTACTAACATAACACCCGACAATCTTTCCTTTATCAAACTCAGTTTTCTCCCGCCGCGATATTTTCACTCAACCTCATAGTGCAATATGATCGCGGTCAGCTGCATGCTTGTTTTTATGCCGTTTGCAGCTGTACCGCGCATCTTAACAACGCAGCGGATCCGTTCATTTGCTTTTGAAGTGATGTCCGGTGACTTTCGTCAATATGGTGTATCTCACTCGCTTTCACTCTGCTAAGTTAAAAAGTGATTTTTTTTTACTCTTCCCCATGGATTAAGCACTAAAACATTCTGCAAATTGTTCAAAGCTTCGTACTAACTTAGTTTGGATAAGTGTTTACGGAAATAACTCGTTGTGCCATTAAATTGAGCGATTAAAAACCTGTAAAAGCTGTATACACAAAGACAAAGCAGTTTACTTAAGCTTTTTTTTTTTACTGAAAAAGTTCTACTGATGATTTTGATGCCAAATCCTATATTTTAAGGCAAATTAACTGAAGAATAAAAAAAATCGCAGGATGATATTTCCTTACAAATAATGTATAGTCTTTTTTTTTTTTTTTTTTTTTTTTTTGCATGCCAACACGTGATTTTCACCGCACGCCACTGCATGGAGGTTGTGTTTTGTCTTACCATTGGCGCCTTCGTTTCCCTGGACCCAGTGGCCCTATGTATAGGACGGGGACTGCTTATAGCAAATGGAGTTCCTCATCGTATGTTAAACCCGGAAATAACAATAAAATAAGAAGTCCTTGCCGACCCAGTGTGAACTGGGTAATAATACAAGTAAACGGTTGCCATTGGCTTCGCTATGCTTGTATTATTCTTCTGTTGTTTGTGAGTGAACAGTAGATAAATAACAAATGATAAATCTGCTACTCAAAATCCTCATGGAGACGCAAACGAATTATTTACAAGATTATCGCCAATTTGGGCACACGCTTCTAAAAAAGTTCACCAACCCTGTCCTAGCGAAAGGAAAAGAACAACAGAACCAAAGAATAAGCGTATGTTTTACATAGGACTCAGACCAAGCCCAGCAGCAAAATTTGTCTCAAAAAGAACTACTGCTATAGATTTAGAAAGAAGTCAGTCCCTTTTATTATACATTCATAAAGAAATTAAATTCTATTGTTACTTCACAGAAAAATTATTTACATTGTTGGATTATTCTCAGAATTTTCTGTTATCCTCAAGCTGAAAAGGGCCTCTATGTTTAGAGGATATAGAAGAGAACGAAGAATCGTTGTTGAGTGCTTTACATTTTTGTCAACCAATTTAACTGTTAAGTGAAATTTCGAGCGGAAGCTGGCACTCACAGGCTTCACTGCTACGTTTGTTAAAAACAACAAATACTACATCAAAATAGCTTAAAGAATCAGAGAACATGTAGTTAAGAAGGAATTCTGACTTTCATTACCTAAATAGGTCTTGCTACTTGCGCAGTATAAAAAAAAATGGATGTAGATGGTATTTGCGGTAAACGCTTAATATGGTTCTCACGAAAATTAAATTTTTGTCTTTTCCGGGGAAAGTAAATAATTTCACTAAACAATCGGCTTAAAACAATTGTTACAAAAAAACGGAGTATAGACTGCTATCTGTAGAAAAGAAAAATTCCAGGTAATACATAGCGCAAAGCTACAGCAGTGATTGGATTTTTAGTGGAAATGTGAGATAGGAAATGTATATCTTTTCTGAATATTGAAAATGAAATAATAGTTCAGAAATTAATATCGCTACATCTGCACATGCATGGTGAGTTCATTGTGTTGTAGTTGACTAGAATCGTGGAACAGTTGCTGAAGCGTTCAAATTAACCGAGGATGCAACTAACAATTAGCATTGTTTTGCTTTGTTTGAAGGGACCACCCGTGAACAACTCAATGGGTTATAAGCAGTCACCCGTCTCAAATTTAGGACCACTTGTTCTAGTGAAGGGAAAGAAGTAGTGCCTTAAGAGAGAAACAAAACACAACATCTATGCCTCGCCAAGATTCGAAGCTGGACCCACGTTCATGATCCAGTGCTTGGACCACTGAGCAACTAGGGCGGATTAACAATTATAGAAATGAAATGGAAATATGTGTTGCATAACATAAATTTGCAAATATGATACATCGTCATTCACAGAGACAATGCAGAATACTCATTATTAGAAATTTAGAAACCGAAATGTTGTAAGGGATCGGAACGGTTATCACGACTGAACGAGATATTTCAATTTCAAGTAATCACTCACTCATTTTCTGTGTGTATGTGTGTGTATATATATACACTATATTGACAGAAGTCAACGGACACCTAGATGAGAAACACAACACAGCATTTATTGACACACATTAGTACGGTGTCGATCCACCTTTGGCCTTAATGCATGCACGGCCCTTTCGAGACGTGCTTTCGTCAAGGTTTTGGAACACAGCAATAGGCATTTAGCTTCCATTCAGTACATAATGTTGCCGCTAACTATTCCAAACTTCTTATGCTGCGCTCTAATTCATCCCATAGGTAGTCTATGGGATTAAGATCAGGGCTCTGTGCTGGCCAGTCCACACACGATACGGAATTATCGTCAACGCACGCCGTAACAGTCCTTGCTTTATGTCTCGGTGCGTTATCCCGCTGGTAGCAACAAGGCTCGGTTCCATAGTATTGCCACAGAGTTGGTAGGGCATAATTTTCCACAATATCGAGGTTGACGTGCTGGTTAACAGGTTTGCCCACGATAACCAATGGGCCGGGACCATACGAGGGAAAACACACCACGCGAGTACACTGACAGCTCCAAACTTGACCGTAGGAACAGTACACAGTGGTAAATAGTGTTGCCCCGGCTGCCGCCATATCCACTCATGGCCATCAGACTGATGGATTATGTATCTGGATTCATCAGTCCATAGGACACTTTCTCATTGATCTACGGTCCACGATAAATAGTCTTTACACCATGCTAAACGACGAGTAGCAAACCGAGTGGAGATGAAAGGCTCATATGAGCAGTCGCACGACCACGGTAACACATGGAATGATGTTCTCTGAGAATAGTACGTGTACATACCGAGGTCCCAGCATTTTTACTCACCTGTACACTGAGGTCTTGTACAGTACTCCGTCGATTAGCTGTAACGACTCTTATGAGACTTCGACGTCCTCTATTACTGATTTTCTTTGGTCTGCCATTACGTTTTGCTGCTTCAGGCACGCCATGTGTCTTCCACTTATTCAGTACATCCAAAACAGTTGACTTGGCTATGTTTAAACGCCTCTCTGTTTCTCTTATGGACAACCAACTAATATAACACCCAACAATCTTTCCTTTTTCAACGTCATTTTTCTCCCGCCGCGACATTTTCACTCAACTTCACAATGGGATATGATCGCGGTCAGCTGTAGGCTTGTTTTTATACCGTTTGCAGCTGTACTGCGCATCTTAACAACGCAGCGGATCCGTTCATTTGTTTTGAAGGGGTGTAAAGCCATCAGTTTCTTAATAAAGCTTATTTTAATTCTTTAATTCACGGAAGTGATGCGTGATTGCGCGCTAGCATGAAAAACCTGTTTCTCCATGAAAGAAATTGGGCAAGAAACGCCGTGAGTCAAAACATCCGGGCACGGTGTACTTCACAGGGAACACGAGGCAACAAGTCGCAAGCCCGGTAAAAATTATTTTCCCAAACACTGTGTGAAAAGATAGGTAGTGAAAGAGTCACATGCGCCTCGCCCGCTCCCGCTTAACAAGTTGCTGTCGTAGGTTAAAGAGCAAACACGGGAATTCTTGTTTCCGGGGAGATGTTAGGAAAGATCAAAGACATTGAAGGATCTTGCACTATCTACTTTAGACGAAGAAAACTGAGTTCGATTATCATACAATGATTAATCGTTTAAATTAAGTTAGCGGTACAATATATTTTGAGAGATGTGTATAAATGTTTAATAAATCAAACTTTAAAGCACGAAACAAAACGGCAGCCCTGCGGAGCAGTCGATTTTCATCTGGCGAGTGACATATTTGCCTGACTGGTGAACCAACATAAAACTTTTCAAGCCCTATATGTGTACATGTATATTTATACATTGGGGTGCAAAAATTAAGGACGAAGAGGAGAAATTAGCATAACAGCGGGACGATCAGGCGGAACGGACCGAAACCCCACTCAGGAGATAGACTAGGGTCCGGGACGGTAGGGCATGCGCATATATGCAGCATGCCGTAGGGAAGGGGAGTGTCGGAAGGGTATAAAGCACATGGGCAGTGTACGCTCAGCAATTCGGTGAAAGCTATTGCACGGTGTACATGGGTTTGAACGACTTCGAGTTGCTGTGACCGTGTGATATGGTCAACAGGTAATCCAGTAGACGAAATCTGGATGACTTTACTCGAGGTCGCGTCATTGGGAAGTTAGAAGAAGTTCGAAGTGTGACTAGTGTGGCCGAGGGGTTCGGGATCGCTCACAGCATTGTTTCACGAGCTTGGAGAGCATTTCAAACGACAGGAACAGCTGTCCGAGAGTTTAGGAGTGGTCGTCCACGAGCAACTACGGCGGCGGCAGACGACCGGTATATTGTCCTACACGCGAGAAGAGACAGACGGCAGACAATAGGAGAAATCGCAAGACACATGCAACAGACAACTGGACGTCCGTTATCGCGTTTTACCGTGGCCAGGAGGCTGCACAAAGGTGGTCCATTTGCACGACGACTAGTACGGTGTGTGCCATTAACGCCTGCTCATCGAAGACGGCGGTTTCTGTGGTGCCAGGAACACAAGAGCTGGACACATCAGCAATGGGGTCGAGTTCTCTTTACGGATGAGAGCCGATTTAGTCTGACGAGCGATTCTGGACGTATACACATTTGGAGAGAGCAGGAAACACGCAATCACATCTCCAACATCATCCAAACGGACCGGTTTGAAGGAGGCGGAGTTTTTGTTTGGGGCGGTATCACACTTGGTAGCCGTACTGACCTCCACATCTTCCAAGGAGATTCAGTCACTGAGGTTCTCCTGCCTCACGTGCGTCTGTTTAGCGGTGCTGTGGGTCCTGAGTTCCTCTTCATGGACGATAACGCTACACCTCATCGTACAGTGGCTGTCGCAGAGCTGTTGGAGAGTGAAGATATTGAACGCATGGATTGGCCCGCAAGGTCCCCGGACCTAAATCCAATCGAACACGTGTGGGACCTTCTCGGGATATGTCACCAGCCGCCAGCAACGATTCCGCAGCTGCGATTGGCGCTACAGGAGGAATGGGCCGCGATGCCTCAACAGCTTCTTGACAACCTTGTCCTCAGCATGGACAGACGTTGCAAATCCTGCAACGCAGTCAGAGGTGATAATATCCCCTACTAAAGACTGGAATTTTCTTGGCAGCCGCCTGTGACATGGACGTTTCTGTCTTCTGTTCAGTTGTGCTCGAAGCTACCTTTTCAATAAAGTGCCTTTGTATCCTTTGGATTCCTTGTTTGGACGGTTTTGCTCACTTGTCCCACATTGTTACATCTTGGGGATCTTATAGTATAATTTGAGTCGATGTGGAGCACTTATGCACGACGTTACATTCGAAAAACCGTCTCGGCCTTACTTTTTACACGCCAGTGTATTTTTACGTATTTCTTTGTTTTTTCGTATTTCGTGAGATTTAAAAATGTTTTTTTATTCTACTATTTTGCTGCAGCGTATATTTTTCTAAATCGAGCTCTTCCAATCCATCACTAAAGCCATAAGCTTCAATGTGGATTTATTTTGATACAATTGATTTTTGACGCTTCACTGAAGTCATACATTTCACTGAGTATTTATTTTAATTTAATTACTTTTTTTATAAAATTTCTAAACACGACGCTGAGCTTTCATGTGAAGGAAAAAGTTTAAACTCTTCCTCTTTGTAAGATTGTTGCAGAAAAGCTATACCAAATTACTTGGGAAAATGAAATTTACCTGTCTTTCTGAGGTTTTAAGAGGTCCTCAAAAAAGATATGAATAACAGTTTTATATTTCCAAAAAAGAGTTATACGGATAAATTATATTATTTTCTGAACAGTAAAGCTTTGTTTCACCAATTTTACATGTGACCATTTTCTCAAGAAACTTGAAAACTATATCCCTCTGGAGTTTGAATCGAACCTACATCTCTCGATTCCCGTTCAAATAGGCTACTACACCCAGGAAAGTGAACTTCCAAACATCTGAAGTTAAGCAATTGTAGCGTAGAAATCTGAACAAACTTCATGTTTTTTTTAGTTGAAGCATTCGAATACAGGGTGTCCCACTAGCTACAGAACCCGGCGTTTGTTTAAAAATATTAACACCAATGAAGATATTGCAACAAAATCTGAAGTGGTGCGAATTGTGATGACATCACAACATGTACTAGAAGTGGCCACCATTTGCGTCCAGACAGCATTGAATCCGGCGCACCATATTGTCGGAAGTCCTTGCCAGTACGTCCGCCGTCACTGCCTGAATATTTTCTGTAATGTTTGCTTTCAAGGCACCTATGGTTCGCGGTTTCTTTTGGTAAATTCTCCCTTTTAGATATCCCTATAAAAAGTAATCAGGAGGCGTTAGATCGCGCGAGCACGGTGGCCATAGACCCTTC
Source organism: Macrothele yani (assembly GCA_039090855.1). Lineage (NCBI taxonomy): Eukaryota > Metazoa > Arthropoda > Arachnida > Araneae > Macrothelidae > Macrothele > Macrothele yani. The sequence goes on along the minus strand of CM077013.1, from coordinate 48,693,610 downwards.
GAAATGACGCGGTCGCCGAAAAAGGATCGAATTTCCGCCTTTTTGGTGTGTGATGTGTGTAATATCGTTCCACCATGCTGGTAATATCCAATGGAGTGTTCTTCGTCGTCCAGTTGATTTACAAAGGTGTTGAAGATTTCCATGTATGCAGCTGTTGTGATGATTGTATCGAAGAAGATGGAACCAATTATGCTCCACCGGGTCATCCCACACCAAACACCAATTTTCTGTGAATTAAGGGGCTCTTCATATATCGCGTTGTAGTTTTCACTGCCCAAATACGGAAATTTTGGGAATTGACGTATCCGGACATGTGAAACCACGCCTCGTCCGAGAACTGCGTGTAGTTCAAAACGCCCTGATTTCCCTGAAGATGTGTCTGAAAGCATCGACAGTATGTCACTCGTTCCCCTTGGTCAGGCTCTTTTAGTTCGTTGACCACGGAGACACGGTACGCACGAAGCTTCGCTTTTTTGACAGCATGTCGAAAAGTGCTTTTGGACAACCCTGTTTCCTGTAACAGTCGCGAAGCGACTTCCTGGGCGACGCAGGTAGTCTGCCCTTTGCATTCTGGATCGTTTCCTCGGATATTCGTGGACGACCTCCTGCATGGTCCTCTAATAAAGTCCTCTTGGTTTCCAATTTCTTCGACAATGCCCAAATGGTGACTTGCTCGGAGGTTGTCTGCCTGTAAACGTCTCCAGGAATTCCTGTTGACAAGACTTTATGGATTCTGTTTTCCAATAAGTGCGAACAATAAACACTCCCTCCTCCAGAGTATACCGATATATTTTCACACGTACGCGAACAGCCACGAGCACGATCACTCACTATCAACAACCGTATCGTGTAAACACGCTCAGAGAAACGGCATGACAAAGCAGCAGAGAGGCGCGTCCGGTTAGCTGGCGGACTGTACCTCAGTGGCGCCACACTTAGGCATGTGTCTGCCACTAATGAACGCTCCAGCTAGTCGGTGGACTGCTCCTCAGTGGTGCCACACTAGGAATGTGTCTGCCACTAACGAACGCTTCAGCTTGCTGGCGGACTGCTCCTCTGTGGTGCCACACTTAGGAATGTGTCTGCCACTAACGAACGCTTCAGCTTGCTGGCGGACTGCTCCTCCGTGGTGCCACACTTAGGAATGTGTCTGCCACTAACGAACACTCCAGCTGGCTGGCCGATTGCTCCTCAGTGGTGCCACACTTAGAAATGTGTTTGCCACTAACGAACATTAAAAACATCAAACGACAAAAGGAACGTTAATTACTTTGATTGAATTACTATCTGGATTTAAACAATCAGCATTGATGTGTTATTCGCTGAAATGGGTTCGTCATCCATTATAAAAAAATTTCTCCTTTCTGTTTTCCGTTCAGTCAGTTTATTTTTAAATTTTTCGGTGATGCAATTGGGGAACATAATAGCTCCAGAAACGACAGAAGGGATAATGTACCTATTGTCGTACTTTTTTCTTTGCTATTTAAAAGGATCTTATGATCAGAAAATTTTCTGTTTTTGTTTAAAACGCAGTAGTGTTCTCTACTGAAAATTCTCACTCTACATTCTATCGAATGCGCCATTGCTTGTTTAAATTGGTCTCAAGAGCTCATTTTGATTCATCTCCTTGACAAACAGTGCGTTTATACTGGATCACACTGCAAAAAAAAAAAGTGGTGTGAATTCACGGAAAATTTCTGAAAAAAAAACTTGCAGCAAAGTTGCTGGTAGGTGCCCGTCTTTTGACGAAATTTCCGTTTTGAAAAGTATCTGTTTTTTCTAACTTCTGTATTTTGACAGACTTTCCGTAGTCAATAATTCGGTTTACTTCAGAAACTTCTGTTTCTGGGTTTTTCGTATTTGTACAGACATTTCACAAATACTTCAGTTTTGACATATTCAGATCCTTTCCGTTTGCGCCAGGTGGGATCGAGACAGCCTCGCTCGGTTTCACCTGGAGACGCTCGTGCAAACGCCGTCACTTATCAGGTAGAACTCTAATCGCGCAATGATGAAATGTGTTTTGCTATTAATACGGGTGAATGAGTAATTTTATTTTCAGTTGCAGCTCATTATTTTTCTGAACAGGTTCGTAAGAATTTAATTTTTTTGTAGAACGACTTATTACAAAGTACGTACTTTTTTCATCCTGATTTTTCGAAGCAACAGAATGCTTTGGAATTTGAATTTTTTCAAGCTGACAATGACTTTCAATTATCTTTAAGAAAAGGGTAAATGTAATGCTTTATTGTATCGTTTTATAAAACTCCTAAATATAAAATATACTCTTGATAGCTATAATAGTTTTTGTCTTATGGAGTCCACAGACTGATACATAGGCATCGTACGATCATCTGTACAAAACTTTAAGTACCCGGTTCCTTACATTCACACTGTACAATAACTGGTACACAAAATGGGGGAAAGGTGAAAGAATATCCGGTACCACAGTAACCAAAATTTCATGTGATATGTTATCCACAATATCCGATCTCGCTACGGAACTTACGGAACTTCAAAATCATATTCTCCGGCAGACAATTGAAATTTAATAGTTAATTAAACCTAAAGTATTCCCGCAACTCGTACCTGTTACCGGAAATTTTCCATCATATAGATAATGAAAAAGTAGAACAGAATTTTTCCATTCATATACAAAAAATTGCGGAAAGGTATCTGACAATTAAGAATTTCCGATAACACATCTTAACAAGTTAGTAAAATCATGCAATGCATTGCTTATGATACGCTTTCCAACATGCCAGAAATCATTACTCAAGTTATCACTCAAGTTATGAGGATAATGCCTGTGGGAAAAATCTCGCTCCTGTGCCATGACCTTTGACTCCATTTCGATGATATTCAATAGAACCGGTTCAGTAAACCTCCGAAATGAGGTACTAAAGTTTTGTCTCAATAGAAGCATTTTTACCCAAGTTATGAGGACAACGGCTGTGGAATAAATCTCGCTCCTGTGTCCTGACCTTTGACCCCATTCCGATTATATTAAACAGAATTGGTTCAGTATACCTCCGGAACAACATACTTAAGTTTTGTCACAATAGAAGCATTTTTAGTCAAGAGGATAACGGCTGTGGAATAAATCTCCCTCCTGTGCCCTGACCTTTGACCCCATTTCGATGATACTCAACACAACCGGTTAAGTATACCTCTGGAACAACGTGATAAAGTTTTGTCGCAATCAAAGCATTTTTACGTAAGTTGTGACGCATAAGTTCTATGGAATGGATCCCGCTGCTATGTTCCGACCTTCGATCCCATTTCGTCCATTTTCAATAGGTTCGTACCCAGTTTGTCCCCTACCACATACTAAAATTTCTTCAAAATCGAAGCAGCTTTACCTGAGTTATCGTGCGAACAGGCAGACGGACAAAGCTGGAGCATATACGCTTCTTCAACCTACGGTTGGAAAGCGTAGAAAACGGCAATTTACAGTTAATACACTGCTGGGCACCCAAATTGCAACACCGAGAAGGGCACGAGATAACAAAGCCAGATTTACTGGACACATAACAACAGATACAAAGATGAAACGATTGAGCTTACAGGCCCGTGAGACTTGAGGGACACGCAGACATCAATAGTTCGTGTGGCCCCCATGGCTGGCAATAACGGCCGCTACACGCCGCGGCATCGAACGAAAGAGGCTTTGGATGTGGGCTTGGGGTATGTCGGTCCAGACTGTTTCCACACGTTGCCACAGTTCATCAGGCGTAGCCACGGGTGGGGCTCTGCCGTGCCACTCGGTTGTCGATCAGCGACCAGACGTGTTCCATGGGCAACATATCGGGAGAACAGGGTGGCCACGGCAGCAGTGACACCTGGTGGACCGTAAAAAATTGTTTCACGATGCGTGCCATGTGCGGGCGCGCATTGTCTTGTTGAAAGGTGGCCGCTGGCAGGTCCTGCAGGTAAGGTAGGACCACAGGCTCCAAAGCGTCGGAGATGTAGCGGTAGCTGTTGAGTGTACCGACGATGCGTACCAGAGGGGTGCGGGTGTCATATCCAATTACGCCCCAAACCATAACACCAGGCGACGGACCGGTATGGCGATGCATAATGCAGGCGTCATACGGTCCCTCGCCGCGGTGCCGCCACACGGGGATCCGACTATCGTGGTGTTGCAGGCAGAAGCGGGATTCGTTGGAGAAGACAATGTCGTGCCATTCTGTAGTCTAGGCGCGGTGTTCAACGGCCCACTGCCTCCGCAATCGCCGGTGGTGTAACGACAATGATAACCGGAGCAATGGGCACCGTGCGACAAGTCCCCGCTCCTGCAGACGACGTCGAACGGTACGTGCAGACACAGGTTGTTGCGCAACACACCCTAATTTCTTCGCTAACGTTCGTGATGTGGCGGTGGGAGCCGTCATTGCCCGCCGCACAACATGCCGGTCCTCTGCAGCAATCGCTCACGTCGGTCCGTCCGTCCCTGCTGCACCCACCGAATCCATAATCGCCTTACTATGGCTGGATTTCGTCCCACACGGGCGCCGATGTCTCGGTACGATAAACCGCTGTCGCGGTAAGCCACAATTTGTCCTCTGTCGAACTCCGAAACGTGCTGGAATGACTGCCGTATTCTGCGACGAGGCATCAGGAAGCTTCCCACGCACAGGTCCGGTAGCACATCACACTTCCACTACTTACACCCCGCCTTCTGTACACCCTTCTTATAGTGCTTCTCGGTGGCGTGCCGGGCACACATGATTTGCATATGCCCTGCAATGCTGTTCGTTTGCATGTCCTCTTGCGGGCGACGCATGCTGCGAATTTCAGGCCAATCGGATGCTTCCTTCTTGGTATTGCATTTTGGGTGGCCAGCAGTGTATATGAAGGAACTGCGGAAAGGTTTCTGCGAATTCATTCCCGGCATTAGAAAAATCCGTGAGCCGCCCCGGTGGCGCAGTGGTCTAAGCGATGGCCTCTGATCATTCGTCCGAACGGGGTCCGGGTTCGAATCCCGGTGAGGCATGGATGCTGTGTTTGTCTTACGGCACTGGCTCTCTCCCTTCCCTGGAACCAGTGACCCTAAATTAGGGACGGGCGACTGCTTATAGCCCATTGAGTTGCTCACGGTGGTCGTTAAATCTCCAATCAAAAAAAAAATCCGTGAAATTCAGGAGTTTTGCCGTCACTTCACGTACAAGGTTGTATCAGAAATGTACTTCGTTAATTCACGGAAAGAAAATGGCTCGTGCACATTTTCAGAAAATTGTTTACGGTGCAGTATTAATGTTGCACAGAAATTCTTTGTCACAACGATTTTGTTTGTTATGTTGTGCTTCCTTTGCACGTAATTGCGTTATTACAGCATTTTATTCAAATCTTGCGATGCGAATGTTTACAAATAGTTGACAAGCAAACAAATTTCAGAACCCAGTTTTTCACTTTTATTGCCAAGCCATGTATTTTTCATTTTTTGCCTTGTAACCACGTTTTCTTTGACCAGATGTTGACACAAGATTTTGTGCTACTATTATTAAATAGGGTCGAGCAAGATACTTATATTAGGAATGTCTAATCCTTAGTTACTTCGATTTCTTTTCCTGATCGGATAAAGTACGCCCAGCTACTAAATTGTGATATCGTAGCAGCAGTGTCACATATGTAAACTTCACAAGTATTGAAGCAGCGAGTGTTTCTCTTGTTTTGCCAAAAAAAACAACAAAAAAACAAGAAAGATGACACCGAATTTTCGGGTGTAATAAGCACGTCTTTTGAATCCGTTCTGACGCAAATTAAATTTATCAAAGCTGTTCAAAGTGAATGGAGCCGGTATGGAAAACAATAGTATCTAACGGAAGAAAGAAGTTTTTCAATCGGGTTTTTAATTCCTCAGATATTGCTGTAAACGGAATCGTGAGCTTACGCCCTCTGGTTGCAGACTTGTGCGTTAAGAAAAACATGAATTTATATGAGAAACATTTCGCACAGGAAACGCTCTCCAACACAGAAATAATTTTTCAAATCAGACTCTTAGAAACAGAGATATCGACAAAAATAAGATATGCATCTACGCCCCCTGGCGTAGAAACCATGCACTATTTCAAGAAGAAAATGTTCCTAAAAGGTTTGTCGACACGAGTAGTATCGGTCAACAAACGACTTTTTTTCCAATCGAGATTTTAGAAGTTCATATTTTGCTGCAAATACATCAGAAGCGGAAATAAAGACTTACGCCACCTGGTGGCCAAACCATTTTTTACAAAAATCAGAAATTATGTGTAAAGGATTTCCCATCAGGAGCTGTATCCTGTGCAGAAAGAATTTTTCAAATCGGAGGTTTAGAAGCAGAGATATAGAGGGAAACTCAATTTACCTTTACGCCCCCTATCGGAAAGTCTTTGAATTACTTGAAATTTTTGAAATTATATGAAAAATATGTCACACTAGATACACTGTCCAACAAAGAAGGAATTTTTCAAATCGGACTCCTAGAAGTACAGATATTCGCAAAAAGTAAATATAAATCTACGCCCCCTGGCGGAGAAACTGTGGAATATTTTAGGAAGAAAATATTCCGAAAAGGTTTATCGACGTGAGTGGCATCAGTTCACGAAATAATTTTTTCAATCGATATTTTAGAAGCTCAGATTGTATGGCAAATACATCAGAAGCAAAAATTAACACTTACGACCCCTGGTGGCCAAAGTATTCTTTGCCAAAAATTAGAAATTATATGCAAAACATTTTCCATCAGGAGATGTATCCGCTGAAGAAAAAAAAATTCAAATCGGTGTTTTAGAGGAGGAGTTATCGGGGAAAATGTAATTTATTTTTACGCCCCCTAGCGGAAAATCTATGCGTAATTTGTAAAAGTAACTATATCTAAAACACTCTTCGACATAAATGGAATCGAAAGATAAAATAATTTTTTCAATCGGATGTTTAAAAGTAAATATGTGGAATAAAACGTATTTTTGAATTCGACATCATCTGCATCTACGCCCTTTAGCGGCGAAATTGTACATCGTAAAAAAAAAAAAAAAAAAAAAAACAACGAAATAAAGGATCATCATTCGCATATTTCAAGCTTCCCAATGCAAAAAAGAATTTTTCAAATCGGACTAATAGTTGCAGAGATATCGTGGGTACAGACGGACGGACGGACGGACTGACAAACCGATAACATAAGCACGATCTTTTGTTACAAAAGACGAGCTAAAAAGAACTGAAGCTCCTTTATTTCATTTGTTTACGTTGTGTTAAATTGCACGTAAAAGCTGATACGAAAAATATGTTTATGGATTGTGAAAATTTTATATATATATATATACGTTTATGGATTGTGAAAATTTTATTCCGTCTAATCCTCTCGTGACTCCAACACATATCCAGCCTGAATGGTACTTTTTATTTGCGTACACTATTTTGCGCTCTGTATCTAGAAAACTAGGGGGAGAGAGATTTAATAGTGTACGCAAACTGCACAGGCACTTTTTCTAAAGAAAACCGCAGAACCACAGAGTAGGAGATCCAGAGGTAAATCTTCCATAGAGGCTCACGGAATAGTTTGGCCCCGAAGATCTCAATAAAACAGCTCACCAGTGGACGGGCATGTAAGTAATGCGTAGAAACCGCAACCGTGAGAGTGTAACTTTTTTTTTTCGGGAGTTTTCCACTCAGATCAGATCAGGTCATATGTAGAGGATTTTAGGAAGGGATTGTCTGACCCCAGGTCTTAAACAACACTTAGAAATAGGAAGCTAGGAGATTTGGGCTAGAGTGCCCGATAGGACCGTGACACGGAAGCTAAGTAGAAAAGGGAAGGAAGACGTCCTTATTTATTACCAGGGGGCCAGTACCAGGGGCCCGACGGCTAAACGTGCCCATCCGACACACAGTGGATATTTAGTGGTTCGAGAGTTCGCACCTGCCAGGAATCGAACCCGAGGCCTTTTCCGTGGCAGTCGCGAACGACACCAACTCTCTCCACGGTGTTACTTATTTAGCCACTGGTACCGTATCATGTGACAGACGCTAGCGTACTTTCATTTCCTGCCACTGGGGCGCTGTTCAAAAAGCGAGGGTTGAACCTCTGTATCTTCTCTGTGCGCAAAAGGATCCTCTTCTGAGAAGTGACGCTGCAGGGAAAAGACCAACATCGACTGAAAGTAAAAATTCAATGTACAGCCAAAACATGCAAATCTACAGATAAACGATGGCGCGTGCAAAAGTCATGCAATGGTATAAATAAATGAGCTCTGTTATTCAGTGTTGTTCATGTTCTTCAGAGGGAAAGGCAGCGGACTTAGGCGACTTGGACTAAGGTCAAATCGCAGTGGCCAGACAACTGGGTCAGAGCATTTCCGATACGGCAAGACGTGTGGGGTTCACACGGTCAATCGTTGTCAATACCTTCAATCCGTGATCAGAGGAGAGAAGAACCACGAACCGCTGGCAAGATGTGGTTCACCAACGGCTCATAGATGCTTGAGGTAAGCGACGTCTATCCCGCACCGTACAAGACAACAGAAGGGATTCTGTGGCGCAATTCATATGTAATTTAAATGCTGGTGACAGGAGTAATGTGTCACAGCATACAGTACATCGGACCCTACTGAAAATGAGATCGCGTAGCCCTAGGCCGCTCCGAGTGCCCATGCTAACCTCTGTTCACCGTCGAAAGCGCCTACAATGGTCACGTGAGCATCAAAACAGGACCTTGAATGTTTGGTAGAGGGTCGTCTGTTCCGACGAATCTCGTTTCCTGTTGCACCATGTGGACGGCCGGGTGCGTGTGCGTCGTTTATCTGGGGAAGTGTTAGCACCAGGATGCAATATGGGACGAACGCCAGCTGGTGGAGGAAGTGCAATGCTTTGGACAATATTTTGCTGAGAAACTCCGAGTCCAGTCATTCACGTGCAGGAAGCTATAACGTCTATCACCTACTTAAACATCCCTGCAGACCTGGTGTATCTTTTAAGGCAATGCTATGCTGTAGTAGCGCCTTCTTTTAGCAGGATAATGCGCTGGCACACTGCCCCGATTGTTCAAGAATGATTTGCGGAACATGAGGAAGACTTTCGGGTGTTCCCCTGTCCTATAAATTCCCCAGATGCCAATCCAATCGAGCATCTGGGGCTGTGTTGGAGCAGCAAATCTGATCTGTGGTGGCTCAGAAACGTGACATACAAGAGTTATAGAATCTGCTGCGTTTTGGTACCAGGTACTGCAAGATACCTTTAGAAATCTTGAAGCGTTGATCCCTCGCCGGGTAAGAGCTATTTTGGCTGGAAAAGGGGGGGGGCAACGTCATATTACCTAGGTGGTCATAATGTGTTGGCTCTTCGGTGTATGTTCCACGGTCTGTAAGGGAATCTGTTTAGTTCGACTATTATGCTGCTTTTCCTAAGACTTGTTGTAGATGGGTGTGCAGTAACTGTTGGTTTAATAAAGGAACTTCTTTGCGCCATTTAGAAAGAAATCATTGCACATTATTTAAAACTTAAGTTACATTCTTCGTAGAAGAAAGTATGATATAGAATGAAATTTTAAATAGCATCGTGAAATTCCGCAGGCATACAAGAAAGAATCACAGTCGATGTTCGTCGGGGTGTCTGGCTCTTACCACTTTGCAGCAATTCCATAAGAACAGTTTGTCCATTTTGTTTTATGATTGCTTTTATTTCACCTTTTTTTTTTGGAGTTCAGCAGAAACACAGGATCAAGACTCTAAGTCACTATACGATCCTTATACACCCAGTAGACTTTTTACAACAAGGACATCATGATGAGCAAATTAACACACGACTATCATTAAGAAAGTCTAAAGGAGCACTACTATACTTGAGGCGAAGCTTATGGCAGCACAACCATACGAGCAGCAAAGCTTATAGCAGCACTACTATACTTTCGGTAAAGCTCACGGCAACACTACTATACTTGCGACAAAGCTTATGGCAGCACTACTTTACTTTCGGAAAAGCTTTTGGCAGCACTACTATACTTGCGGCGAAGCTTATGGAAGCACTACTATACTTGCGGCAAAGCTTTTGACAGCACTACTATACTTACGGTAAAGCTTATGGCCGTACTACTACGCTTGCGACAAATCTTATGGCAGTACTACTATACTTACGACAGAGCTTATGATGGCAGCACTACTATGCTTGCGGAAAAGCTTATGGAGTTGAAGGTACAGAATGTGTACTTCCACTTCATAATATAGTTAGTTCCAGTCTAAAAGCTCGTATTCGAGATCGACTTTTGGCTAAAACTACATAGTTGTTCTAAACGATGTGCGTAAGTACATTTAAAAAAAATGAAGATCTTAAGGTTCACTGACGTTTCTAAAAATATTGATATCTGCGTTTGGTGACGTCTTTGCCACATGTGTCTGTCGGTCAGGTGCATTAGAGAGGCTATACTTGGAGGATGTTTACTGCTGGTAGGAAGTAAGCGGATAAAGCAGATAAGTGTTTATGTTATAGTGTTATTATTATAGTGTTTATGTTTTTTTTAGTGTTAAGTTTTTATAAGTGTAAGCGGATAAGTGTTGGTTTTTTTGTGTGTTCTTTTTTGGAGGGGGAGGTCTAAGCGTTACTCCTTTCTTCCTGGGGGAAAATTGCTGACAGAACAATGAGCGGGAGGTTTACTTTTGTTCTGACTCTCGTAACGGTGGTACTCCCTCTCCTCATTGTGGCATACTCCCTCTCCTCATTGTGGCATATAGTGCAGAGAAATATTGAGAAACCATGACATCTTTTCGGTGAATTGGTCTTTTTAGCTTCCACCCCATAGTCAGGTGAAGTTTGCCCTGGGCATAGAAGAGCAGTGTGGCCTAGTAGGAAACGCTTGTTGATGATGATGTGTCGCCACGGGAAAAAACAAAACTGTGCGACGCAAAGAGCGGCGAACTCAAACAAAAATTATTTTTTTTCGTTTGTGGGTTTAACTACTACGGTGAGCAACTCAGTGGGCTATAAGCATTCCGCCGTTCCTAATTTAGGACCACTCGTTCTAGGGAAGGAAAAGAGTCAGTGCCGTGAGACAAACACAACATCCATGCCACACCGTGATTCGAACCAGGGCCGATCTCGGGCATATAAATGCTCAAAAGACAGAGCTTAGACCACTGCGCCACCAGGGCTGCGCACGATGGCGATACCTTTTGCGTGACTCATAAGGAACCGCAGAATGTATACTTCACCTTCGTGCCTGTATTCCCTGTTTTTTTCCCTCGTGAAGTTGCAGACTTAACTCACAGAGAAGCTACCTACTGCCGTCGCAATAGAAAATCCATCAGTTCGAATGAAATGGGCCCCGCATGCTAACGGTATAATAATAATAATAATAATAATAATAATAAATTACAATGTGAGAAATCGTTGGGGAACTGAAGCATGATGAATTCATAGAGGATTTTGCCCCTGTTAATTCAAGAATGTTACACTTCATTTGAAAAACAATATTTATAATTCGGAATTTTATTTTGTAGTAGTCAGACAAAACACTAATAGGAGTTTGGCAAAATTCATTTGGACATGCATGTTAAAACTAGAATTTGATGTCACATAAATTACTATATATTAGACATTGTCTTTTTCTTGAAACGCAGGTAAGTCGTGAATTGCATAATCCATGTTTAAATTCATTCCCACTGCAGCAGTTATAGCGAGGATGGGGGAGGTGTTGGCTGTAAAAATATTCCGCAGATCTAAAGGTCTTCTCAGTTTGTTTGCTAATGGGAAGAAATGTTAAAGAAGCTTCTTTCATGGAAATTACCTTCGGAGCACCTCAGAAGTTCTCAAACACTTTCCTGATGAACATACTGACGAAAATCTTATTTTAAAAGTTTTATTCGGACAATTCTCAACAAAAATTTTATAGCAAAACATCAATTTGCCGATCGCAATAATCGAACTCGCATCCCTCTGCTCCGGAGCCGAATGCTTTCCCAATTAAGCTACATCGACGTAGTTCGTCGTTTCACTTTTGAGATAGGTAAATTAAGTATACATCTCCCGCCCCCTTGAGAAAGGCCTGAGACGGAATCGTAGGCAGTGTTTCTTTCAGGACTTTTTAACCGAGGGGGCGAATGGAACCTTAGAGGGGGTAAGTTTTCTATTTCCTATATACAGTATATATATATATACACACTGAAGTGCCAGAAAAACTGGTACACCAGTCTAGTACTTGGTAGGTCCCCCACAGGAGCGCAGAACTGCAGAAATACGACAGGACATGGACTCCACTAGCTTCTGGAAATATGCTGTAGGCAATGCACACCATACTTCCTGCAGAGCGTTCCACAATTCGGCCGTATTCGGAGGTCTCGGATTCCTGTGTTCGATAGCGCGTTGCATAGCATACCAAATGTGTTCCATCACGTTCAGATCTGGGAACTTGGGTGGGAATGGCAACACCCCAAACTCATATGAATGCTCCTCTAACCATAATGTGGCCTCCCGACACTTGCATTGTCCTGTTGAAAGGCTCACCCCATCAGCATGAATGCAGGACATAAACGGGTGTACCTGGTCAGAAAGGATGCGCACATAGCGTTGGCCGGTCACAGATGTTTGTAGACGTACCAGGGGTCCCCGTGAAGTCCAGCTAAACACACCCCATACCATTACGAACCCCCACAAGCCGGTACAGTTCCCTGTTGACCGGCGGGATCCATGGCTTCATGGGGTTTGCGCCTCACACGAATCCTTCCATTTGTCCGATACAGTTGGAAACGCGACTCGTCAGACCAAACTACTTGTTTCCAGTCATCAAGTGTCCAGTGGCGGTGTTGCCGTGCCCAAGCGAGGCGCATTGCTCTGTGTCGTGCACCCATCAAGGGGACTCGAGTTGGGCGTCTGCTTCCAAAGCCCATATCGTGCAGGGTACGTTGCACAGTCCGGACGCTGATGCTTGTTGAGGCTCCAGCAGTGAATTCCGATTATACCTGCGAGAGAGTGTTGCACGCCTATCGCGTGAAACGATTCTTGACAGCCGACGATGGTCACGTTCACCCAATGTCTTTTTACTGCCACTCTTGTATCGTATTTTGGAGGTTTTGCCGGAATTCTTGTAGTCACGGTATACCCTTTGCAATGGTCGTCCGTGAAAATCCGAAATACTATGGCCCATCTCACGAGCGCTAACTATGACACCGCGTTGAAAATCGCTTAAATCGTAATTACTTGTCATTCTCATGCCGAAAACAGCTCTGACAGTTGGCCAGGATATCTATCGCTTTATATACGCACTGGAGGACGCAACAGAGTACGCGCATAGGTTACGTTGCTATGTATTTTGCATAAGCTCGTCTGTACCAGTTTTTCTGGCACTTCAGTGTATATATGTATGATTTTTAACTACTATATCTACATATCTAGAAGTAATTACTATACATATATACAGTACAGGGGCGTATCTGGAAAAGGCCTTGCCCCCCGAAAGTGTTTAATTTTTTTGTTTTTGGTCAAAATGCGATTTATATTAGGAAAAAAATGCCTTAATTTAATAAAAATGCATCAATTTACATTGGAAAAATGCCGTAATTTTTCTTCAATTTTTCTTCTATTTTTCATCAACTTTAATTTTGTTCTGGTGGATTTTGAAAACATCCATTTTTCGTCGCCCCCTCCCGAAAAAGATTTTATGTACACTCCAGATGTAGTAATTACTTCTTAAAACATTTCAAGAACAAACTTTCTTCAGCTAAACTGGAAGGTGGGGGTCACGGTGTGGGTGTTTGTTTCGGCAGGTTTGAAATTTTTATCTATTAAAATGCATTCAACACACTTCTGATCCTGAATCGTGGTTCCCTGACTAAGAGGTATGATTAGTCTACTTATTATATTATTATATTTTGTGGAATACCATTCGTCTTAATACACTTTTTAGCAAAATAAACTATAATACTTCAACAAATATTAAAAAAATTGTAATTGGAGAAAAATTTGTTGCACCAAAAGAAACGAAGCTTTCTTTTTCATTATAGACTGAATTTATTCACTGGCCTGGTAACATAAAATGTCTCGGGGGGGGGGGGGGAGTTATTTCCGGGAGGGCTGTTCTCCCCCGGATGTATGCCTGAAAGAAACTTTGATTCGTAGGTTTCCAAGTCAACCGGCAAATCACGCTTGATGAAGGTCACTGTAGAAGTAGGAATTCTCATTAATTCCAGATGATGTGTGGAATGAATATCACACATTTCTCCAAGAACCCAACGCCAGGAGACACATCTTATGTTCGGGCATCGATATATCGAAACAGAAATTTGCCAGTGACGGGATTTCGAATCAGCATCCTTCTGCTCCGGAGTCGAATGCTTTCCCAATTAAACTACACCGACGTATCACTGCTACTTGCCATTTTAACACGTGTGTCACCTCTGAGATAGGTGCGTCCCAAATTCACACATGTTATTCTGTTTAACCGTTTTGACTGTCTTTAATGGTTTTCAATTTTCTTTGTATCAATACTTTTATTATTTTTACTATTGTTTTAAAGAACGTTTTGTGTTCTCGTTAGATGTTTAAATTTCATTTATTTTGTTCTGCTCTTCCATACGTGGGCTTCACTGATATATGTCCTTCTATACAGGAAGCTCCCGCGTATATCATTGTAACAAAGCCCCCAAAATTGGAGTGATGGCCTTAATGCTACGTCCTGTTTCTTTATTTTAAGGAATCTAGTTATGACAAAGGAATTTACATTCTCCTTGCATGAGAACTCGTACGATTTATGAGACACTCGGCTGTGTGATGTTACTATTTAATCTCCCCTATGGCCTCCCCGGTGGCGCAGTGGTGTAAGGGCTATCTTCTCAGTGTGCCTGGGTTAGAGTCCCACATGAAGCTTGAATCCTGTGTTTTCCTTATGGCACTGACTCTTTCCATTCCCTGAAACCAGTGGCCCTAAATTAGGGACGAGCGACTTCTTATAGCCCATTAAGCTGCTTACTGTGGTCGTTAAACCTTAAAACACATCTCGTCCCTGCAATATGAGCATTCGGTTAAGGGCCTCTGGGTTTGGCGTAAAACATCAGAGAGATTATAAGCAGTTGCCAGCCCCTAATCCTGAGCCACTGGCTCCAGAGAAGGGAAAGAACCAGCACCATTCAATAAGCACACCTTCCATGCTTCATCCGGGGCTCCAATCGGCACCCATTTCTGACGACAGGTCCAAAGTCCGCGCCCAAACCAGTTAGCACCAGGTACTTTCTCTCTCTCTCTCTCTCTCTCTCTCTCTCTCTCTTGTATATAAAACACAATATTCCTTATTTTCCCATAGATGATAATCCAAAAAATGGTCCTTTGCCCAGCCAGTTTTGTCATTTAACCACAAAAATTACCTCATGAAGTCTAACCTACAATGAAAAGTGCCTCAACGCCGGCGAGGCACTTTCACACCACTAGTGTCCCCTTCTATTTATTTTATGAGAAATATTTCTCTTTTCAGAGGAAAGCAAGACATTTGAAATACATTTCATTTTCGGAAGTGTTTGTTTAAGAAAAACATTTTTTTCTTTTCAAAAGAAAACAAAGTATTCAATTTGTGTGTTATTTTCATAAGTACCTGCTGCTCAAATTAATTCTTGTGTAATTCTAAAGGCTATTCTCACAACTTTAGTCGCATATTCGATCTGTGGGTACTTGAGGCTTTCCCATGACTTCAGAATAAAAGGAAAACAGTTTTTGCGCAAATGAACGGAACATCTTTAACCGATACGGTACCCAGATGCCTTTTTTTCTTATCATGTCGATATCATTCTTATCTATATCTATGGAACGTAACATCTGTTCTTTCCAAGAGCGCCAGAATGAAAAGGAAGAGTCAATAAATGATAAAATCTCTTTAAGTACCGGGGCATCTATAAAAGAACAGAACGCTAAACTGAAGCCCTTCGTTGTCGTAACTAAAACAACAGTAAGTCATTAATTTCTTTAACCATCTTTCATATTTTCCGAATTAGCTATGATAATATTTCAATTACTGCATTCGAATCAGAGCGGTTCTTCTTTAGTTTTCAGTGCAGTATATCCATGATTTTTTTATGATTCTCATGAAAAACTATCGCGCGCGTTTCTGCAAGGGCTCGCCCTGAAATTTTAAATTTTCATCCGAAGATGTTGCACATTTTTTGAGAAAATATTTGAATTTATCCGTCGTTACATATTTAACATTGTTTTTCTTATATTTCGAAATAAATTAGATTGATTATAATTTATCACGTACGTAATATTTATTTTATTAATTATTTGCAAATAGCTTAGTTTTGTACTACAATGCTTATATTCTGAAAAATATATAAAAATCTAAATTATCTATTACAAAACCTGTGGTGTTGAGATAGAATAAAAATAGCAAAGTTTACCACAATTAAATGTGGGTTATTCATCGACTATAGCTTCGCAGAGCGTTTGACTCCGCATCAACGCTCTGAGAAATTACAGTCAATGTATAATAAAAATTTAATTGTGGTAAAATGTTGTTGTTTTTATTCTAAAAATCTAAATGTCAGTATCACGTACATTATATCATTTTAAATTTATTGGAAGCACATTATTTCAGTTTATTGGAGCAACTTTGAATTTGTGTTTTGTGGTCTTGGAAAGAGCACCTAAGGCTAGACGCGTTGTTTTAGCTGCTTTCAGTTAATTTTATTTTCCTTTTCCTTTGCTTATTCCTATAATAAAACCGGGATTAAAGGAAACCCTATCCCACCCTCACCAACCAGTTTGGCCAGTGCATGGCTCTCCGACATGCTTTCGAATTTCATTCACGCATTTTCCACATGGTCTTTTTCTCTCCCTTGGTATCCAGTCTAGTATATCAGTTGTCCAACGGTGGTCAGTTCTAGCAATGTGTCCTGCCCATTGCCACTTGAAGGTTTTTCACTTAATTATGTTGTCATCTACTGTTGTCAGTTTCCTAATCCATCAGTTCCTCTTCCTATCTTTCCTGGTCACACGAAACATGCACCTTTCTACACTTGGACCTGATTCTTATGTAAGAACTAGAAGGATGCATTGTCTGATATGAACCGAAGAGCCAAAACATTATGACCACCTGCCTAATATGATGTTGGTCCCTCCATCAGCCACCAAAACAGCTCTTACCCTGGCGAGGCATCAACTCTATAAGATTTCAAAAGGTGTCTTGTGGTATCAGGTACCAACACGTTACCAGCAGATTCATTAACTCCTGTAAGTTACGTTTCTGAGCCGCCGCAGATCGGATTTGCTGCTCCAATACAACCACAGATGCTCGACTGGATTGGCATCTGGGGAATTGGGAGGACAGGGGAACACCTGAAAGTCTTCCTCATGTTCCGTTAACTAACCATTTTTACAACATTCGTTTCAAAAAAATTTTGTAGAGTTGCAACTGATTCTAAAACCTTCATTCTTAAACTTGAAATCGCCGTTATAGACAAGTTCGCCTTTATTTCCATCTTCGTTACAACAGAGTTCATTTATCATTGAGTTAAAGGTAATTTCGCTAGGACCAACAATGTTTTGCTGTTACAGCCAAGTGCTTGTTACATCCCAGCTTATTATAAGCGAGTTTTACTGTATTTCGATTCAATAAAGCGATTCTGAAATTTATTTTGCACTGTTCGGCTTATGACGAATGTACGATACTTTCAGAGATGTTTTCTATCACTTGCAGTACCGATAATATCTTCATTTTTTTTTTATTCAACAAATTATCGATTCGTTCACATAAAAAAAACGGGAAACAGCTGAGTTTCAGACACGCAGCCAGATTATCACAGACTCTTTTCAGAAAAGTCGCTGTTTTGTTCATTAGCGTTTTCACACTTTTCTAATACCACCCCGGTAGCGCAGTGGTCTAAGCACTAGCTTCTGACCATTCATCCGAGTGGGTCCGAATCCTGGCAAGGCATGAATGTTGTACTTGTCTTACGGCACTGGCTGTCTCTCTTCGCTGGAACCAGTCACCCTAAATTAAGGACAGGCGACTGCTTATAAGACATCGAGTTGCTCATGATGGTCTTTAAACCTACGAACACTTTTCTAACCTTTGGATGCACGCTTAGAGGTCATCTGGATACAACTTAAACCAAATAGGGCTGAATATATCACTGTTATGAAGAAATATAGTGATATATGAGAACCAAGAATAGAACCGGTAATTTTTTTTAGAAGACAGAAAGTGCAGTGCGACCATAGACGAATCAAGCTCAAGTCAATAGAGAGGATAGTTGTGTAGCCCAGAGGGCAGCTAATGTTCTTGATGTGCTTATGTGATGCTGAAAACTCGGACACTGCGTAGCTTTTTCCCATTGTGAAACATGTATCTTTTTTACTAGTTCAATCGAAAAGCAAACTGGCAATTTCCCAACGAAATCAAGACTCAAGAGACAAATCTAAAAGACAAGAGATTTTTCTTTGCAGGTCATGTGACAACTTCAATTTTGTGTGTGTGTGTGTGTGTGGGTTTAACGACTACCGTGAGTTATACCATAGGATATAAACAGCCGCCTGTTCATAATTTAGGACCACTGGCTCCAGGGAAGGGAGAGAACCAGTGCCGTAAGACAGAACCAACACAATGCCTCACCGGTATTCGAAACCGGATCCAACTCGGACGAATGGCCAGGAACCAGCACTTAAACCACTCTGCCATCTGCGCTTAGACCACTCTTCCACCTGCGCTTAGACTACTCTGCCACCGGCGCTTAGACCACTCTGCCACCTTCGCTTAGACCACTCTGCCACCTACGCTTAGACCACTCTGCCACCTACGCTTAGACCACTCTGCCACCTGCGCTTAGACCACTCTGCCACCTTCGCTTAGACCACTCTGCCACCTGCTCTTAGACCACTGTGCCACATGAATGGCTGACGACTTCCTGGATATCTGAAACTTGAAAACCAATGCGATCCTCTTTTCTGTTTGAATGGTGCTTCTTTAGAAGAAAGTAGCAATGATGGGAGGGTTGCAGCGGAAGTGCTTATTTACGTTTTATTTGTCTGTTTGTTTTTGCATTTTGGTATCTTTTTTTTTTTTTTTCAATTCCTTTCATCTTTAGATACGACTTTTTCCGCTGTCCGATTACATGTAATTAAAAGCAAGTTATTTCAAGGCCAGAAATGAGTCTTCTTTCCGTATTTTCTACTGCAATAGCTAAGTCAAGCCTTTTTACCTTGCGAACTTAGTCGCAAATACAGAACAGAAGTTTTTTGGGGGTTCTTTTTGCTTAGGATTTTTTTTAATGACTAGCAGGTATGCCTGTTCTCCGAACGGTGAATCTGTAATTTTTTTAACATAAAATTAAAGAAAGGAAAAGTAGTTGATTGAAAGAGAAGTAACTTAAGATCCGTACCTGTTTCACGATTTAGAACAGGGTCGTGACGTCAATGCATACGGTTTGACGTAAATCGGATCAGGCTTTGGCGCTACTTAATTTTAAATCAAAATTTCATGGAATTTTTACAGACGTTCAACGTTTCTGGCATAATTATCTTTAAACCTGTCAGCATTCTGAACAGTAAAGCTAAGCCTCCCTTTCGAACTGTTTGGTTTTTAGACATTTTTGGGTATCCGGACCTTAAAGACAATCAGCATGCCAATTTTCAGACCGCAAGGTTATTGAAAAGTGGTGGAACAATTCGCGAAAAATTCAAGCAGAGAATGTTCCAAAGTCGCCATTTTGATATATTTTTTTCAAACTTTCCTAGGCGTTTGGACTTTCAGACGTATCAGCATGACAATTTACAGATCTCTAGGTCATTTAGAAGTGGTCAAACAATTCGTGAAAAATGCAAGCAGACAATGTTCGAAAAGACGCCATTTTTCTTTTCGGACTCTTCTAGTATTCGGACCTTAGGACCTATCAACATGATAATTTTCAAATCTCCAGGTCATGTAGAAGTGGTCGAACAATTCGCGAAAATTTCAAGCAGAGAAATGTTCCATAGCCACTATTTTTATTTTTATTTTATTTTATGCCAGCGGAAAACGCCGAACTTTAAAAGCGTCGCTACATCATTAAGCATTGCGTCATTACCAGTTTCATTGTAGCCTGTCCTTTCACCCAGTGAGAAGAGAGCGCTAAAAATAGCTGCGTCACATTGGCAGCAGGTCACGGGACCAGAACTTTCCCGTGTGGTTACCGGTGAAGACAGAGGAAGACGTTCGTTTCTTTCCTTTGCGTCTTTAAAAAATGCATAAAAATCAGAAAATGATTTTTCTTAGATTTTTTTTAAAGAGGGATGATAATTGTGAGTTTATGCTGTAGAAATTGCAATGCGTTATGATTTATAGTTTGCCATTTATTCGTTTTTTTAAAATGGATCCCATCGCAAAATAGATAATTTTGTGAAATTTAAAAATTTAATTTCTCGCAAACTAAATCAAAATTAAAAAGAAAAACGGCTACGAGATGCAAAAATTCGGCCATGTTCCTACATGCGTACAAAGTTTCGTGGTTCTGTTGTTGTTAGTGTGTCCTGAACGCGACCTGATAGCACTTTTTTGCTTACCTTAACTTTGAAATACAATAGATCTTGAAGTATCGTCAGAATCGAAAAACGGTTTATTTCAGCGTGTTCTCCAAATAATTATCTACAAACGATGTAAATTTCATATTTTTGGGTTCAATAGTAGGGATGGGACATTCGAATCCTCGAATTCCGAGAATCTTGAAAAAGATTGGAGATTCAAAAATTCGAATCTTTGCGCTTTTCTCTTCATTCGAATGTTTCGAATCTTAACCTAAAAAACTTGGCGTTTGGTGCTTGTTCTAGAGCGATACTTGTTCGAATTTTCGTCAGCATGCCTAGTTCTGACATTAGAATACAATCCAAGAAGATCGTCTACAGTGTGCACACAGCTATTTTAAATAGTTCTTTACTTCCAACCCGGATGCAACAGTGAAAGAATTGTTCAGCCAAACACAGAGAGCAACCGCCGAAGCGCCAAACAAAAGTCATCGCTCTTTCCACGTTAATAAGTGAGTCACGGAAAAATTCTCATCAGCTGCCACCGGGAAACGAACCCAGGGTCTTCCAGTTACGCGCCGGACATGCTAAAGTGACTGGTGTCTCCCATCGGACAGTGCCTTAGCCACCATACCTCAAGTATAGTGAGAAATTTTACTTAGCCATATTTTATCTCTTTCCCGGCAGCCGTTACCGTGGTAACGAGCGTGAGAACGGCGGGAAAATGGTGACCTTGAGCCGCATCGCGCACATGACTCAAGTTAGTCTGTCTTTCTAGTTCTACTCAACTCTCCTGCAGCGTCTCACTTGCACACGCTATCAGTACACACTCGGCGTTATCCGGTCTGTATTTTTTGTCTCAGTCTCAGCTTTTCTCACGCTTTATTGTTTTATTCCTACACAGCTTCTGTCGCTAATCACAGCATTTACTCATGCTTAGGAGAGATTTATCTTGTGCCTGGACGCAACCATCGCATCTCCTATAACCTGCAACGAATGTCAACCCATGAGATGACATCATCTCAAGCATCTTCTAATATCTGGAACTATTTCCGAATTTCGGATAATGTTAATCATGCGAATTGCAGTCTGTGTTCTGCAAAAATATCCAGAGGAAAAGGATCACATACTACTTCAGCAATGTGGAAACATTTAAAAGCCAAACATTCATCCAAATTTCAAGAACTGTAAGATAGAAGTTCACCATCCTCATTACTGACTCCAGCTTCACCCTTAAGCCATTTGACTGTCAAAATTGACTCCCGATTGGAAGGCAATAATGAACCAGATGATCCCGCTGTCATTGGAAGTCTTGTGTTAGTTAGTTCGACTCCTAGTCTACGTTCAGCCGCTTCTTCTTATGGAGAACAAAGCCCTTTCGAAGTACCCCCTAGTAAAACGCAAATGAGTATCTTCTAACCAACCGATTCTGGAAGCATTTATTGATAAAAATGCGAAGTTTTAAGCCTGGAGACAAAAGAGCTAAAACAATTACCAGATTAGTCGCCGAAATGATCTGCAAAGATAATTAATCAACCATTGTCCATAGTAGAAGATAAAGGTTTTAAAAAGTTAATAAACCACTTTTAGCCAAGATATATCATCCCAAGCAGGAAACGCGTTCACCAAAAGGTAATTCCAGAGATGTATGAAGAAGAAAAAAATGTTGAGAATCTTTTAAATGAAAATGAGTTTATTGCAGTCACAACAGACATGTGGACATCGAGATCTTCTGACGATAACCTCAGTTTCACAGTTTACTTCATAGATGAAAACTTTGAGTATCATCACTTGTGCTTAGAATGTATTATTCCCTTTGCAGAAGTTTCACAAACAGTACCTGAAATAGAAACTTTCATTGCCAACACTATGAAAGAATGGAATATCTTAGAAACAGTTGTGTGTTTCATGAGAGACAACGGGCCTAATATGATTACAGCTTTAGAACGCAGTACCGTTGACCTCTTGCCATGCCTTACTCCTACATTTCAATTAGTTCTCGAAGATGGTTTACTGAACAAGAGTGAAATTAAGGAAATA
Organism: Macrothele yani; assembly: GCA_039090855.1. Classification (NCBI taxonomy): domain Eukaryota; kingdom Metazoa; phylum Arthropoda; class Arachnida; order Araneae; family Macrothelidae; genus Macrothele; species Macrothele yani. Next base: position 48,671,131 of record CM077013.1, on the reverse strand, counting down.
ATGTCAACCTGCCGGAATATTGCGGGACATTTCAAGCACTCTTCTAAAGCCATGAAAGTCTTACGAGCTTCTCAAGCTAAGCTAAGTCTTGAACCCCATCGTTTGATGCAAGACCAACCGACTAGATGGAATTCTCAGCTTCACATGCTCATTCGTCTCATGGTACAAAAGCAAGCTGTTTTATTACCTGCTTCAGAGTTAAATTTTCAGGTAGATCTTAGTGCTCGACAGTGGACAACTATAGAAGTGATACGAATCCTAGATGTGTTCGATCAAGCTACATTTGTGGCCAGTTCCAGCGAAGCGACAATCTCAGAAATAATTCCTTTAGTGAACAGCAACATTAATATTCTACAAAACTTCAAATCAACTTTAGGTTCCGTACAGGGTTTTCGAAATGACTTACTTAAATCTGTAAAAAGGCGCTATCAGTCTGTTGAGACAGAAATGTTGTAGCCGTGGTCGCAGTGGTCTAAGCAATGTTATAGCCGTGGCACAGTGGTCTAAGAGATGGCCTCTGATAAGGGGATCCGGGTTCGAATCCTGGTGAGGCATGTGTTTGTCTTCCCTGGAACCTGTGACCCTAAATTAGGGACGGGCGACTGCTTATAGCCCATTGAGTTGCTCACGGTGGTCCTTAAGCCTCCAATAAAAAAAACTTGCATGCTCTTGGAACTAGACTGGACCCCCAATTCAAAGAAAGTATATTTTTGAGCAAAGAAAACCTTGAACAAGTTAAATCAACACTGGCCATTGAAATTTCTGATATTAGTACTTTTGCAAGCAGATGACAGTTATCTGCGATCACCAGAACAAAGTCAAACAGATACCACTCAAAAATCGTTAACTCAACAACAAGAAGTTATGTGGAGTTACTATTCTCATTTGATGACAATATCTAGCAGCAGTGAGCAGCGTTACAGTTTGTCTCCTGAAGAATGAAGAAATAAATGTCTACTTAGCAGAAACACTGCTTCCACCATCTGCAGACATCTTTAAATACTGAAAATATCAAAATTTAAGGAAACTCTCTAAAAAGTTTTTAATCACACTACCATTGACAGTAATGTCAGAAAGACTATTCAACACGTTAGGTGTCATAACTCATAAAAAATAAAGTAGGCTAGACTCAAAGCGAGCTCGAATGCTAGTGTTTTTAAATAAAAATCTCCATTAAAGGTTTATGATTTTTTTACATTGCCCTGAAAGTGTTCAGTGTTTAGTGTTTTTATTAACTCTTAAAACAAACATGTTTTTGTTTTTTCTTAATTTTCTGGAAAGAATTTACTCAATTTAGTGTTTCATGTTTATCTACATTAATCCTTGAAATAATCCTCCCCACCTCTACACTTGCTTTGATTTAAAAAGGTTTTGAAACTTTTGTTATTAAAGAAAACTGTCAAAAATGTGAATTGTTACTCAAATATTTTTTGTCAAATTATGAAAATGGAAATGAACCTCAAGACTCAAGAGTTATGTACTTCATTTCATCATCATCATCATTGTCAACCATTATCAATCCACTGCTGGACGAAGGTCTCCCCAAGTTTCCTCCACAACGGTCTGTCTTGTGCCAGTCTCCTCCATGTCACTCCCGCATACTTTCGAATTTCATCCACCCATCTTCCATGTGGTCTTCTTCTGGGTCTTTTCCTGTCCCTTGGAATCCAATCTAAAAATTAGTAAATGTAAATTATGAATTTCATTTGTGGCTTCTTAATAAGTAAGGGTATATTTTTTAATAACTGTATTCTTTCATTTGTTTTTCATTTAACACAGATTTCAAATTTTGCTTGAATTAAAAACTTTTAATTTTAAGTAGAAGTCTTTTCTTTCCCTTTTTTTCTTATATGAAGGATTGGAGAGATTCGAGAACCATTTATGATTCGGATTCGAAAAAAGTTAGGATTCGTTCCACCTGTATTCAATACGTTTTACGCTGAGAGCTAGGAAAGCGCGAGTGTCGCCAAATTTCTAAAACAGCGGCGGTGGCAGTGGCAGTTGCTTTTTTTTTTTAGAATAGAGAGATTTATTGCACCTGGTGGTACAGAGACAGTGGCAGGGCAAACAAGCATTGTCGGACAGTATTGAAAGGCAGAAATAGACAGTATATGCAGATTTTTTTTACATCGACAAGTACATATCAGGCATGGTACACAGTATGCCAAATGATCAGTTTACCAAGAGAGAGCCAGTGCCGAAAGACAAACACAACATCCATGCCTCACCGGGATTCGAACCCGGACTCATCTTGGACGAATGGTCAGAAGCCATCGCTTAGACCACTGCGCCAACCGGGGGCGGGGATGGGGGCACTGGACTGAAGTCGTCATCACTAATTCATGGACCACAATTCATGTACTCGTTGATGCCTATGAGAATTTTCTCTGTCTGAGCGTTTGTGATCACGCCTGTTTCTCTTTTCGGCTTAACGTCAAAACGATTTAGCGTTGATCTGGATGAAGTACATCAAATCTGAAGATAAAATTTCAAGTTCGGATAACTTTAAGACACGCAGTTTCATCAAAATTATAAACGTACTATTACAACATTTTTTTTTACTGTTGATAATTTCACTGGGGGGAGGGGGTAAACGAAACCAGAACCACCTGTCTGTGAATGAAGAACTGATCTGTCGGACAGTACAGCAAACATAAAAATGCGCACTTTTTGAAACATTTTAGGGGTACAAATTTCTAGAAAGCCGCGATATTTTTACCAAAAATCTAAGCTGAACTCTGACCTTTCTGTATGGAAACAGAAAAAGTAAAAATGTTCTAATTTTTTTCTTTGTTCTTATTTTCGAGATGACTGCTTTTGAACATTTGATGCTCTTGTGTAAAAACGATTACTGAAAATTGTGCACTAATTTTCTGATCCTTATCCCAAACTTTACTCATTTCAGCATCATGAAGTACGCAATAGCAGTGTGCATTTTCCTTGGTGCTATGTACACCGTAGGGTAAGTATGCAAAAATCTACTAACACTTCTCTTAGCATTTAAGAAATTAGTGCATCCTTTTGCGTAATATTTTATACAAGTAACTTAAACATAGCTTTGCCAAACTTGTGCGCAAATAGACATTTAAAAAAAATTCTGACTCAATCAAATCATGTAGTAAATATAATTATTTAGAATAAGGCAACACGGTGTTTGAATCAAAACAATTCTACTTCTTTTTTTCTTTTTCTTTTTTTAATGAAATGATGCGCAGCAATAATGCCAATACTATACCTATATCCGTCGTTGGACATCAAGAAATTCTCTCTTCATAGATCTCCTCAAAATTCTGTTCCCGTCTTGTTGGTAGTTTAACTTTAAATCCATTCGAACAAATCAAATTAATAGCTATAAGGAATACCTAGAAGATAAATATAGACTTTTGGGAAACTTGAAATTCTCGTAATTTTAGGATTTCTCTCTGTAGAGGGAAACAGAAGTATTTTCAGTTGGCTTCAGAAAAAAAAATTCTGTCGTCAAAATTTTGTAACGATTTGCCTTTTCAATTTCTTATTTTATTGAAATTTGCTTTTCGGGACGCTTAAAATATTGGATTATTTTTGGAAATTTGATGGTGAAAAAAAAAATCGGGAACTAACAGATCTTTTATGAATCTGAAAGCTTTTGCAATGAAGAAAAGACCCAAAACAAATTTAATCCGATCTACAATTTACAGCATAAGTTTTACCTCACTTAGACAACATTCTGATTTTTTTCAGAAACCTCAGAACCCTCAACAGCCACAATCAGAAAGAAAGATGTTTTCGAGGACCGGATCTTGCTAATTTTCTTAAAAAACACAAAGAGCATACTAACAAAATATAATAAATAATTCTGTTTAAACTGGTTTTTCATGAGTTTTTAATTGCTCACAGGCTCTCTAGATTAGTAATTTTTTACATCTTAAACTGTTTGAAGTTATCCGGAATATTTGTTTTGTGTCTTTTCATCAAACTCTAGGATCCAAAAGTTCCCGGACTGCGCCTGCGCGGGAACGTACGTGTATTGCATACCCATGTAATTATTAGATCTCACGTTACGACATTCCACCTGACAGGGAAATTGGTTTGGTCCAGCTACGTCACGTGCTTGCTGTGGTGCATCCGGGTATTGTGAGCAACTTACTCATTGTTGGCCAACTGATAAAAATTTGAGTGTTTTAGAAATATTGAATTTTTCGTGTAAACATTGAATTTTGCGTTCGTTCGTGCTAAAGTCCTACATAAACTTACGAGACGTTGAAGCAAGTTTATGGCGAAAACACCCTGCCGCGGTTAAAAAGCATTTGATTACCATCGACGCTTCAGAGAAGACGGACAGGAGGTCGAAGACGGCGGACGAAGCGGGTGGCAAGTTACGGCTCGCACGGGTGAAATCATTTCGAAGGTTGCGGCCATCGTACGCGTCAACAGACGATCGAACAAATAACAGAGGCTGTTGGGATAACGGAGACTACGTGTCAGAGGATACTAGAAGATGATCTGAAGATGCACCGGGTGCGTCGACACATCGTCCCACGCATTTTAACTGAAGATCTGTTGGTCATACGGATGGCAATGGCGGGCGAACTCGTAACCGCCGCCTACTTTCTTAGAAGAATCGCAACGGGGAATGAAAATTGGTGTTTCCTCTCTGATCTGCAGACTAAGCGGGCATCAGCTACGTGGACATCGCCGTCGTCTTCAAGCAAGTAGAAATTCCGCTGAAAACGCAGCAAAGGCAATATCATGCTAGAGATCTTCTTCGACATCCAGGATATTGTTCATCTTGAATTTATCCCTAAAGGGCAGACTGTCAACAAGGATCTCTATCTGGACACCATCCGACGTCTACGTGATTCTATCCGCAAGAAGAAGCATCAACTGTGGGTTAATCAATTGTGGGTTCCGTTGAACGACAATGCGCCGCCGGCACACAGGCCATTCCTCGTTCGTGAGTTTCTCCCCAAAACAAGAACTGTTGTCCTCCCACACCACCGTACTCACCTGACCTCGCCACCTATGACTTCCACCTCTTTCCTGAGCTGACACGTTGACTTCAGTGTTGTCGGTTTTCGAGCGCAGAAGAAATGAAAAACGCGTCGCTGGTTGCACTGAAAGGCATTGCAAAGAATGGGTTCCAGAAGTGTTTCGACGAACTCTACAGCTACTGACAGAAGTGTGTTGTTGCAAGAGTGTCTTATTTTGAAGGAGGTTGTGCTTCAGCTTCAGTCTTTATCTATGGACTTACGGACCCAGTCCTGAAACTTTTGGATCCTACTTCGTAAATCTGTTACAGAGAAATCGAAATTTGTAAAATTGCAAGGTATTTTTTTCACAAAAACGCTTTCAATTCAGTTATTTAATTACATAGCAAATTTGAAATACAGCTCTGAATTTGCTACATACTACATAGACTTTCTAATACTTTCTAATACGGATGATTAAAGTAATGAAAGTGTTTTACTGATGTCGTGAAAAGACGCATTCAGCAAAGTTATTTCGCCATTAAATGTTGCCCGAAAACAGCATTTCGTATTATGTCAAACTGAGACCACATCTTGTAAACTTCAGTTGTTTTGTCTCAGAGCTGATCAGGAACCTTTCTTTTCAAACAATCCAGATATTCTGCAAAAATCTAATAATCTGAAAAGAAAAACTAAAAATCTTAAAATGTGAAATGGAAAAATGAAACACCTCGCAGGACTGCGTTTAAATATTTTCAGCCAAGTTCGATTTTTATTCCTGCTCATGGTACTTTTCTTTAAAGTCTTGTACGGGTATGTTGTCCCCCCCCCTCACACACCCACACTTTTTTTGTGGTACCCCGGTGAGTGACAGTTAAGCACCATACACGAAAACGCGAATTAAAAACTAGTTATTTACATGATTTCAACGGAACTCACAGGTGAAACGCGTTATCATGCATCGCAATAATACCATAAGAAAAATGAAGTTCCCGTAGTTATTTTAACGTATGGTATGTAACAATAAGTCTTTGCGGGAATCGCTTTATCAAAAGTACAATAATACAGTACATGCAAATTTTAGGATTTTAATGTGGAAAGATTGAAGTAGTCGAAGTATGTTTCGTATGATCGACCAATGAATTTCATTTCGTATGACCGACCAATGAATTTCGTTTCGTATGACCGACCAATGAATTTCGTTTCGTACGACCGACCAATGAATTTCGTTTCGTACGACCGACCAATGAATTTCGTTTCGTACGTTTCGCCAATGAAGTATTCCTGCAATATTCCAAATGCTTTTTGAGCAAAAAATAGACCGTACGTTCCGTTGGAAGACGTCGTTTCCACTGCTTTAACACACAGTCAGGTTATTGCAAAGGTTTTCTGGATTTCGGGTTAAAACGTTTTAATACTGCAGTGAAACTGCAATTCTAATCAATATTGTACAAATTAAAGTAAATTTGCCGGAGATCAAGAAAGAAGAGTTTTCGGTTTTCCTTCATCGAAGACGGAGTCATCGGGCTCTGGGTATCAACCTTCAATAGTAATATCTTGAGGGGGACATAATTCATAATGTGATAAAAGACACTGGAGTTTCTAAGACATTCCTCAAAACCTCGAGATTGAGAGTCGGGTAGATATCACTGATAAACATAGTTGTTGCCGCACGAAACCTTGACTGTGCTTCTGACGTAAGAAAACTTTTGAAGCTGAATTCGAAATTGTAATCTGAATTTTTCTGTTTTCTGTCAACTACAACTTTTGCGTGACAACATTTTTTTTTTTTTTTTTTTTGCTTTTTTAGAATTGGTTACTGAATTTTCAGGTGTTACACCAACAGAAATGATGTACATAAAACGTATTATTAAATTATTGTGTGTTGTATGTATTTTATTAGAGTGAAGTGTGGGGAAGAAAGCAATGTCGTTGTTAAGCAGTAGTTTATGTGCTTAACCACAGTTAAGCACATATATATACAGCCACAAAGTATTCCCGTCACACGTCTCTTTTTACCATATGAAACACTTGTTGTAATATTGACATGCCTACTTATATACCAAACCCATGGAGACGGTTGGTGACTCCCTCTTCCATCGAGAGTGAAATCTAGAACTACCTTTGACTTGTATAATTATTTTTTTAACTCTAAAGTTTGTGTTCTAATGTTGGCAACACAGGAGGGTAAAAGAGACGTGTGACGGGAATACTTTGTGGCTGTATATATATGAGATGACTCTTCATACTTCGTGGCACTTGGACCTGATGATGAGGACATGGGAGCCCTGAAAGCACTTGCCTATGTATTTTAAAATAGTGTTTTTAATTTGCAGTTGGAGACGCGGTTTGTGTTAATCGTACGTGAGACAGCATATATCTAGTAATTGTACAGTTATCGTGTGAAATTTATCATTGGTTGCTCTCAATATGTTACTTGTCCAGCACTGGTTATCTGTGTACATTGGTCATTTAGCATATTGTAAATTCCATGTTTGATCTATACCTACTCACAATGTGTTACATCAGTATTTCTCAAACTTTGAGCACTTGAAGCATTTCTTTACTTATCGCGAACCACCAAGCGGAACGGGGGGGGAGTATATGGGGAATTTCCCTGGGAGAAATTTAAAATTGAAAAAAATATTGTCTGAAACTAAGGTTGCCAACCTTGGTCAATAACATTAGGACCTACCGGACACCCTCATTGGCCGGTGAGTGATTACTCCTCCCCTCCAAGGACAGACGCAACCACAGTATAGGTGAGCTTATAGATATGAGCTCAGCTCGATTTACCCCTTGAAAAATAATTTTAACTTAATTTTAGTTTCTTTTGGTAAATTTTAAACTTTTTTCAGCTGTGTTTTGCTTGAAAATAATACCGTCCCCAAATAGGGACGATAAGCAGTTGTCAACGGCCTTAGACAGAAAATCTGCAAAAATTCCGACCAGGTGCTTAAAATACCGGTCGGCCGCCAACCCTATCTGAAACAAAGTTATTTTCACACTACCTATATTTGATAAAGAAACAAAGAATTTCATGAGTTATGACTTTACTTTGTCATTTGTAAAACGAAATAGAGATCATTTGCTTATTTAAAGAATTGGCAATGAAGTGTCACAGCATGGGAGTAGTCAGGGTAGGCGGTTTGGGAGTTCAAACCCTCCTCGAAACGTCAAAAAGTAAGAAATTACTTAAACCTTCTCCAAAAATCACAACCCCCCCCCCCCCCCAACCTAAATTCTGCCTATCGCCCATGAGCCACAGCAAAAGATTTCTCCATATAATTCAAGTTATATCATATACAAAATGTTATATGTACATTTATATTTTGATTTTCTCTTTTGATTTTAATACTTTTCTGGAAATCCACGAATAAATATTCAGTAATTAATAACAAAAATAATAACTACGATAATAATCATAGCATCTGTGGCAGGGATGCTGCTGCATGTGATCTTTTGCCAAGCTATATACAGTATATCCGGTTGGATAACCGACAGTTTGAGTAGAAAAGTACCTTCCACATCTAATCTACACTGGTGTGCAACAATTAAGGACGAAGAGGAGTAATTAGCATAACAAAAGGACGAAAGACCACTTAGGAGATAGACTAGGTTCCGGTACGGTAGGGAATGCACATATATGCAGCATAAGGTAAGGCGGAGGGGTAGTACCGAAAGGGTATAAAGCACACGGGCGGTGTACGCTCAGCAATTCGGTGAAAGCCATTGCACGGTGTACATCGGTTTGAACGACGTCGAGTTGCTGCCACCGTGTGATATGGCCAACAGGCAATCCAGTAGACGACATCTGGATGACTTTACCCCAGGTCGCGTCATTGGGAAGTTGAAAGAAGGTCGAAAGGTGACTAGTGCGGCCGAGGAGTTCGGGATCGCTCACAGCATCGTTTCACGAGCTTGGAGAGCATTTCAAACGACAGGAACAGCTGTCCCAGAGTTTAGCAGTGGTCGTCCACGAGCAACTACGGCGGCGGACGACCGGTATATTGTCCTACACGCGAGAAGAGACAGACGGCAGACAGCGGGAGAAATCGCGAGGCACATGCAACAGACAACTGGACGTCCGTTATCGCGTTTTACCGTGGCCAGAAGGCTGCACAAAGGTGGTCTACTTCCACGACGACCAGTACGGTGTGTGCCATAAACGCCTGCTCATCGGAGATGGCGGTTTCTGTGGTGCCAGGAACACAAGAACTGGACACATCAGCAATGAGGTCGAGTTCTCTTTACGGATGAGAGTCGATTTAGTCTGACGAGCGATTATGGGCGTATACACATCTGGAGAGAGCAGGGAACACGCAATCACACCTCCAACATCATCGAAAAGGACCGGTTTGGAGGTGGCAGAGTTCTCGTTTGGGGCGGTATCATGCTTGTTAGCCGTACTGACCTGCACATCATCCAAGGAGGTTCAGTCACTGGTGTCCGCTATTGTACCGAGGTAATCCTGCTTCACGTGCGTCTGTTTAGAGTTGCTGTGGGTCCTGAGTTACTCTTCATGGACGACAACGCTAGTCCTCATCGTACAGTGGCTGTCGCAGAGCTGTTGGAGAGTGAAGATATTCAACACATGGATTGGCCCGCAAGGTCCCCGGACCTAAATCCAATCGAACACGTGTGGGACCTTCTCGGGAGACGCTTGGCAGCACGTTACTAGCCTTCAGCAACGATTTCGCAGCTGCGATTGGCAATACAAGAGGAATGGGCCGTGATACCTCAACAGCTCCTTGACAACCTTGTCCTCAACATGGACAAATGTTGTAAATCCTACAACGCAGTCAGAGGTGATAATATCCCCTACTAAAGACTGGAATTTTCTTGGCAGCCGCCTGTGACATGGACGTTTCTGTCTTCTGTTCAGTTGTGCTCGAAGCTACCTTTTCAATAAAGTGCCTTTGTATCCTTTGGATTCCTTGTTTGGACGGTTATGCTCACTTGTCCGATATGCGTACATTTTGGGGATCTTATGGTATGATTTGATTCGATGTGGAGCACTTCTACACGACGTTACATTCGAAGAACCGTCTCGTCCTTAATTTTTGCACGCCAGTGTATTACTTTTCTTGCTCTTAATTTCAACTAAATTCGAAAATCGAAAATCAAAAGTTGTAAGTCGTCGGGAACAGAAGATGTTTAGTGGCTCTATCTGATAGCTCTGGATATTCATGTTGAGCATGCATTCAAAATTTAAGAAGAGGCATTCTCAGATTCTTCACTAATTTTTCATCTGTAATTTCCTGTGGACCACACTTTGAGTAACAGTGTATTACATGATCAACACTGTCTATATCTGTGTAAATTGATCATTTGGCATGCTGTCAATCATATATGGTTTGTACTTGTGGCTGTGTAGTTTATGTCTCCTGTTTATGTCTGCCTGTACCAGGTCCAAACATCCAAAAAAAAAGTGATTCATCTACCAACGCCTTGCGAGAACATCTGAGCCGACATTGTTCTGACAGTGGTGAGGTGGCCTTCACGGATTAAGCACTATTAGTGTTGTGCTATCTTTCTAAAATGAATAATGACTTGCGCGATAGTATCAGGTCGTTCGAAAAATAGTGTCATTTTCTGAGTTTCCGCATTCAACTCGCCCACAATGTTTGCAGACCAACCCGCTCACAGCGCCATTCGTACGAGTTGAAGGGGGGCGACTCATACGCCACGTACACTCCATAATCGGTTGAGCTGCAGTCGTTGCTACTCGTATGAGAGTAGTCTGTACCAGTGGCGCATCCGCGATGGTGGCTTATGTGCCCCCCCCCCCCCCACACACACACACCACCACCACCACCCTGGGATGACAGCGAGGAAAATTATTACGTCGAAGTTTGAAACAAAAAGTCACGATACATCTCAATCATGCAGCTTATAATTATAATATACAACAATCATGAGGAAGTAGTTCTGTTAAATAAATTTAGAAAAATCTAACCAGGAAAAGAATTTCATGGACTGCTTCTTCTAATCATTTTTAACTTTCTTGTACTGCAACGTTACTAGCAACTGGATAAGAATAAATGTGCGAAAGTCAACCTCCTTCATAATTGTTAGACCACATTTGGGTTTACCCTTGGAAAATTCTGTGTGCCACGGCTCACGCCCCTCCCCCCTACCCCTGGGAATTTTTTGTGCAGTGGTAGCATGTCCGGCGTGTAACTGGAAGACCCTGGGTTCGATTCCCGGTGGCGGCCGTTGAGAATTTTTCCGTGACTCACTTATGAACGTGGAAAGCTACTGGTCTGTACAACATATGTGTTAGGAAGAAGTGAGTTGTGGATTACTCTTCTTCATGAGTACAAATTCGGTCGTAATGTGGCACAACCCTACCGTAATAGGGTGGAGGTTGTACCCGGTGGGGCACACATTGTCCTTTTGAAACAGACCATCGGCGACAGGATGCGCAAAGGCCACGAAAGCGTGGAGGTGATCAGCCAGCACATGCTGATAGCGCGCAGCAGTTAAGAAACTCTCCGGACAAACTAAGGGACCTAATGTGTCCCATAAGAAGGCTCCTCACACTATCGCAGAGCCACCACCACCTTGAACAGAGCTGGTCCAACACGAAGGAGTCATGGCCTCATGCTGTGGAAGCCACACTCGCACTCTCCCGTCAGCTCGGTACAACTTAAAACGGGATTCACCTGACCCCACGACGAGACACCACTCTGCAGATGTCCAGTTTTGATGCTCCTGGCACCAGGTGAGGCGTAATTTCAACAGTGGTACATGAGTAGGGCATCGGCTCCCGTACCCCATGGTACGCAGCATCCGCCGTACCGTTTACTCGCTGACGTTGTTTACGCTCACATTTAACCTGTATGTGATTTGTACCACCGCTGCCAAGTGATCGATCGATACGAAACTGGATAGTGCACGCCTGGTCGTCAATGGCGTGTATTCAGCAACCCCTTGATCTCTGGGCACTGGTACGTCCATAGATGATATACTCGCCGTACGCCCTTGAAACGGTTGCCCTCGGAAACCATAGAATGACCAGTGGGCCGCCCCGGTGAAAACCATAGTATGATCAGTGGGCCGCACCGGTAAAAACCATAGAATGACCAGTGGGCCGCCCCTCGGAAACCATAGAATGACCAGTGGGCCGTCCCGTTGGAAACCATAGAATGACCAGTGGGCCGCCCCTCGGAAACCATAGAATGACCAGTGGGCCGTCCCGTTGGAAACCATAGAATGACCGGTGGGTCGCCCCTCGAAAACCATAGAATGACTAGTGGGCCGTCCCGGTGGAAACCATAGAATGACCAGTGGGCCGCCCCTCGGAAACCATAGAATGACCAGTGGGCCACCCCGGTGGTAACCATAGAATGACCACTGGGCCTCCCCTCGGAAACCATAGAATGACCAGTGGGCCGTCCCGGTGGAACCCATAGAATGACCAGTGGGCCGCCCCGGTCGGAAACCATAGAATGACCAGTGGGCCACCCCGGTGGTAACCATAGAATGACCACTGGGCCTCCCCTCGGAAACCATAGAATGACCAGTGGGCCGTCCCGGTGGAACCCATAGAATGACCAGTGGGCCGTCCCTCGGAAACCATAGAATGACCAGTGGGACGCCCCTCGGAAACTATAGAATAACCAGTGGGCCGTCTCGGTGGAAACTATAGAATGACCAGTACGCCGCCCCTCGGAAACCATAGAATGACCAGTGGGCCGTCCCGGTGGAACCCATAGAATGACCAGTGGGCCGTCCCGGGGGAAACCATAGAATGACCAGTGCTCCGCCCCTCGGAAACCATAGAATGACCAGTGGGCCGCCCCGGTGGAAACCATAGAATGACCAGTGGGCCGTCCCGGTGGAACCCATAGAATGACCAGTGGGTAGCCCCTCGGAAACCATAGAATGATCAGTGGGCCGTCTGTCGGAAACCATAGAATGACCAGTGGGCCGCCCCTTGGAAACTATAGAAAGACCAGTGGGCCGTCTCGGTGGAAACCATAGAATGACCAGTACGCCGCCCCTCGAAAACCATAGAATGACCAGTGGGCCGTCTCGGTGGCGCGGTGGTCAAAGCGATGGCTTTTGATCATTCGTCCGAGATGGGTCAGGGTTCGAATCCCGGTGAGGCATGGATGCTGTGTTTGTCTTACGGCACTGGCTCTCTCCCTTCCCTGGAGTCAGTGACCCTAAATTAGGGACGGGCAATTGCTTATACTTCATTGAGTTGCTCATGGAAATCGTTAAACCTCCAATCCGCCCCGGTGGCGCAGTGGTCTAAGCGATGGCTTCTGATCATTCGTCCAAAAGAGGTCCGGGTTCAAATCCCGGTGAGGCATGGATGTTGTGTTTGTCTTACGGCACTGGCTCTCTCCCTTCCCTGGAACCAGTGGCCTTAAATTAGGGACGGGCGACTGCTTATAGCGCACTGAGTTGCTCACGGTGGTCGTTAAACCTCCAACCAAAAAAAAATTGCGTACCGCCGCTGCGGGGGACGCAGATAACGAAGGGGCGTACTGCATCTGCCAGTTATAGTTTTATGAAAAAATTCTAACACGCACTATTATTAACCCAAAGATGCATATTTTGCTTTAAGATATACACATGTGTATTTCGCTTTGCCTAAATAAATGCCTAGTTTCACTTCTTTTTTTTTTCTTGATTGGAGATTTAACGACGACCGTGAGCAACTCATTGGGCTGTAAGCAGTCGCCCGTCACTAATTTAGGGTCCCTGGTTCCAGGGAAGGGAGAGAGACTGTGCTGTAAGACAATCACAACATCCATGTCTCACCGGGATTCGAACCCGGTCCCCTTTCGGACGAATTATCAGAGGCCATCACTTAGACCACTGCGCCACCGGGGCGGCCCTAGTTACACTTTTAAAACACTGAAAGTTCTACAGATGGAAAGTGCTCTTCTCTTTGAATTCGAGTTGTAATAAGATTACTCTGTTAATGGTTATAAATAATACGAGCCGCCCTGGTGGCGCAGTGGTCTAAGCGATGGCCTCTGATTATTCGTCCGAACGGGGTCCGGGTTCGAATCCCGGTGAGGCATGGATGTTGTATTTGTCTTACGGCACTGGCTCTCTCCCTTCCCTGGAACCAGCGACCCTAAATTAGGGACGGGCGACTGCTTATAGCCCATTGAGTTGCTCACGGTGGTCGTTAAACCTCCAATAAAAAAATAAATAAATAATACGATCGCTGTCCAATCGCCCTCTCTTTGCGCTGCTGAGGAAAAGTCCAAGGCCACAGTGGGATTCCCCGTGGAAGATGTGGGTAAACAGTCAGTTACCCAGGATTACGTGCACGACAGGCGTCAACATTTATTCACACCCACAGCAGATCTGCAATGTGTAAGAGGGTGATTTCTTCAAGTGATTTATTTCAGTTTTGGACAAAGCAATTACACGTATTGCCAAATCTATTACTTAAAAAGTTAAAATTACAGGGCTCTAGGTACCACCATTACTTTTGCAGATACTCTCCCTGACTTTCTAACTGCCCCCCCCCCCCCCACGCACACACCTTGAAAAATGCATCCTCCTTCGTGCTCGAAATCCTGGGAAAATTACTGTGCATAAGGGTGCTGAAGTAAATCTTGCGGAGAGGTGCACGTTGTGTTAGTTACGCCACTGAGAATGGCCCATATGTCTTGCGCCGATAATGCGTCCATGATCAGTCACTCAGAGTACCACGTTCACCCGTGTTCGTCGATTGCTATACACTGTTGGAAAGCACTGCTGTTCGCCTATTTATCACCTACGTTCGGTTTAGGTTTGCTCCACTCTGCGCGGGGGGATACCCCATATCAAATGGCTATCACCCCTATTTCTAATATTTTGTCTACTGAGTGTATATGATATATTGCCTCGCAGTTGTTCCTTTACTTTGGTAGTTAGTGTGTAACGTATACTCTAGATTCAGTTTCCTTTTGATTTTACTATCTCTCGTTATTTTATTTCCCTATGTAAATTATCTTCTTACTTAACGAGATGTTATTTCTCCAGCTGAATGATATGTGGCAATGAGCGTAAGTCATGACGTGGTGGTAGGCAGTATAAATAGGCGCGTTCAACGATACCTAGGAGAGCTTTGTTTTATGTGTAGGGAGAGCTTTTGTGTTACGTGAGAGAGCTTTTGTTTATGTGCGTAGAGAGAGCTTTTGTTCATATGTGGAGAGGTTTTGTTCGATGTGAAAAGAGCTACGTTATTTTGTGCCGAGAGCTTCGTTCTATGTGATTAGGTTCTTCTTCATTATTGTGATACGATTAGTGTGACTAGTAGTGTGTGTGTTGGATGATACCAGGAGTTTTCAAATAAAAGGTTTTAAAGTGAGTACCTTTTTCTCTGTTCAATTATTGTCAGACCTCTGTCTGGCAGTTAGGTCTCTTTTCATTAAGTGTCTTCATTAAGTACCACCAGTAAAACTTTATTCATGATATAATAATTACCACACAGCAAACCAGTATTAAAAACTAATTCATTATAAATGTATTACCTTTTTTTTTTGTAGTTACGCTCTGGATTGCCCAGACTGTGAACTGGATAGATGCCCAGACTTCGACGCAAAGAGCTGTCGAGTTGGTGTCACTACAGATGTGTGTGGTTGCTGCCCGGTGTGCTACAAGGTATAACATTTTACAATATGTTTTCCTTTCGAACTGAAGTCAAAAAATAACACCGAAATAGGTTTATCACACGTTTTAAAAGAAATTGTTGGTTGAAATTTTCGTCTAGATACCCTTTGAAAGCAAAGAGCCATCAGTCCTACTTATAATCCGAGAAAAATTCAAAAAAAAAAAAAAAAAAAAAAAAAAAAAAAAAAAAAGAGACAGAAAACACAACAGAACCTAAAAGTTGTGACGTACTATAGTGGTGAAGCACGTGTCAAGACGACAAATCCTCAGAGATACATTCCATCGGTGTAGCTTAGTCGGTTAGAGTAACTCACTCCGGAGCGAGGAGACGCACCTTCAATCTCCGTCACCGACAAATTCCTGTTTTTACATTGGCGCCTGAATGTAAAAATGGATATACTGGCCGTTGGTTCTTCGAAAAAGGCGTCTTGTTCGTTCCACACATCGTCTGGAATTAACGAACGGTTCCTTCTTCGCTTAAAAAATAATAATATATATATATATATATATACGTAGTGCGATCATAAAATTCCAAGATTATATAAGTACGTAGCGCGCCAACAGATGGCAGGACGCGGATGCGCGAGCAGCGGTCGAGGGTAGTGACCTTCATGAGTCATTGTGCCGAGTGACATCGTTCTGTGAACATCGGGAGCTGTGCTACACGATATTTGGTGACCACATGCTGAACACAGCTGCTATTTCGGTATGAACTGCAAACTAGAGCAGCGAGCGAACATCAAATTCTGCGTCAAACTCTGCAAATCGGGAACGGAGACGCATATCGCGGGTCATCACTGGGGACGAGACTTGGATTTGTGATTACGACCCGGAGACTAAACAACAGTCGTCGTAATGGAAGAGCCCGGCATCTCCAAGACCTAAGAAGGCCCGACAGGTCAGATGCGTCACCAAAATCATGCTTATCGTGTTCTTCGACATTCGTGGGGTTGTGCACCGTGTATTGGTCCCCCAGGGCGAGAACGTCACCGTCCTTTTTTTACTCCAATGTTCTGCTGCGTCTTAGGGAGAATATTCGCCGCAAACGACCTGAAATGTGGCGCAGAGGCGATTTCCTGCTCCATCACGACAATGCAGCAGCTCAGAGAGCGTTAGCAACACGCCAGTTTTGCAGCCCCAACAGCATGACTGCCTTTTCTCACCCGCCTTACTCGCCTGATTTGGCCCCCGGTGACTTCATTCTATTCCTGAAGATGAAGATGAAGCTCAAGGGTCGCCGTTTTGAAACCGTGGACGAGATCCAGCGGGAATCGCAGACAGTGCTTGACACGATTCTCGAACAGGACTTCCAAGGAATGTTCCAAGAGTGGTAAAAACGCTGGCAGTGGTGTATCGCTGTCCAAGGCAACTACTTTGAGGGAGATCATAGCCAGACTTAAGTAACGTAAGTACTTCGTTGTATATCGGCCTAGTCTCGGAACTTTTTGATCGGACCTCGTATATCTAGGCTCAGTTCTGTTTGGGCCGTCAGTTTGGAACGTAGGACTACGACTTGCAGATCGGAGAGTTGAAATGAGCTAGTCGAGTATGGTTTCAAAGCGTTTATTTAACTTGTTTTAGCCAACACCATTCCTCATAACTTGCTCTTGCCTCTCGTTTTGATTTTCTCCACTTTTGCCTGCGTTCATTCTGCGAATTCCGCTGCATTGTCGAAAATGTTAACCAGCTCACACGAAAACACTTTTTTAAAAATATTAGTTTAAACCATTGCGATATTTCCTTTATATATTTGAATAAATCTCGTTGAGAGCTTTAAACCGATACCCCGTACAGTCATTTTGCACTCACGTTCGTCCAGATAAACCACGATACTGTCAAAAGTGACACCGGTTCACAAGAAAATAATTTTTAAAATGTTCAGTTCAAACCACTGCGAAATGTTCTTCGTAGATTTGAATAGATCTCGTCGAGAGCTTTAAAACGATACCAAGCACAGTCGTGTTGCGCTCACAGTCACCGAGACAGACTGAGTCAAACGCGGCGGCACACCCAGAAATATTGCATCATCTCTCCCACGCACAGATAGCTAGGAGAGCGTGGCGGGCACGAGGTATTGCGCAGTACGCGAATTTGACTCCATGCTCTTTGCTAATATGCTAACACAATTAGTGTGAGGCTCGTATTTTTGACGCTATGATTTTAATTTGGACCTATATTTTCACAGGCGGTTGGCCGTAAGTCGCCCCATACTATCCGTGGAGTTAGACGTAGTCCTACGTCAAAAAAAAAAAATTAGAGGTCGATGATATGACGTACTACAGAGGTGAAGCACGTGTCAAAACGTCAAATCTGCAGCGGTTCATTCCGTCGGTGAAGCTTAGTCGGTTTTTACTGGCTCGGGAGCGAGGAGACGCGTATTCGAAAAATTTCTGTTTTCACAAAGTAACGCAGTAGAAACACATATTCCAACGTTTTTTGTTCCACGATAACTTACCGAATAACATATTGAAAATCGAAACAATTTTGAACCCAGAAAAAATTATAAATCAACAGAATACCAAAATGGCCGAAGCGCTTTGGTTTTCTCTTGACCTAGCTTTCGGGATCGCATTTTTTGCGGCAAATAGTGCGCAGTCGTCATTATTAGAGTTCAGGCTTTCGACTGGAAAAAGGATTTTTGTAATCGGCTGTCGAGAAATTGTGTCCACAGGCGGATGGACAGAGATAGTGATATTGGAATTACGTACCTTTTTTGTCAAAGGAAGTATGGAATTAATGTTTCTTTTGCAATCCGTGTTAAGTTTTAGCACCGTTGTAATATTTAAAAATTAACGATCTTGAATTCTGATCGTTTACATCAATTGTTTAACAACACACGTTTTCGTATGAAACTTCTTATTAAACAGCCATTTGATTTTGCATACAGGATAAGCACTGCATATAATTTTTTTTACAGAAATCAGTACTAATATTCTGTCTGTAATTCTATGCATACTTTTTTTTTTGCATTGTAAACTTTCTGCTCTTAAAATTACAGGAGTTATTTGCATAATAATTGTCCCCCGCTGGTGCAGCGGTCTAAGCGATGGCTTCTGATCATTCGTTGAAAGGGGTCCGGGTTCGAATCCCGGTGAGGCATGGATGTTGTGTTTGTCTTACGGCACTGGCTCTCTCCCTTCCCTGGAACCAGTTACCCTAAATTAGGGACGGGCGACTAACTATAGCCCATTGAGTTGCTCACGGTGGTCGTTAAACCTCCAATCAAATAATAATAATAAAAATAATTGTCTTCTTTAAACGCAGTTTCTCGCTTCTAGAGTGCTTCCGGCTGTTTTGGGTTCTCATATCACTTGTCGTTATCTTTGTTGCCGAAGCGGATAAGAAGAAGTCCCATAGCTTCCGCCTGGTGCATTCACACCCACAACATACTTTTTCTGTTCGTCTTTTGTGAAGGCCGATAGAAAGCTTCAAGCTAAATGGCATTTTTGTGATGTAGGGGAGACTGGTATCTTCTCTAACCTTATTTCCTCAAAAGCACTTGTTTATAAGGGTGACCCACGCCACGGAAGAAAGGATAGCAAAAACAAAATTGTTGCTCTATTATGTGTTAACTGAGATGATAGCGAAAATTCACCACTTTTGGATGTATTCATCATCCATCGTTTACTGAAAGGTGTGCTGTTCACGCTACTGTCCACCTACTGCTCACAGCATGAGACAGAATATAGCGGCTATGAACCGAAAATTGCAGAGGAAGTCTGAGCTACCACCATGGGCGCCCATATGGGGCTCAAGAGATTGGTTCTGATTATGACTTTTCAGTTCTTTGGAGGTACCACACAGATTTTTGTAACAACACTAATTCCGATGGCTAATTTTTCTGTTGAACTTCTCGCTGCATGCATGTGCAGTAAAAATGGCAGAAAATGTTGGTAATCTACAGTATAAATTTACATTAAAATTTAATAATATTGAATTTTTGTTAGAGTGTTGGAGCAGAGCGTACGCACGTACAATATGCAGAAGCATTAAAAGAAAGAAATCGAAAATTACACCAACCTCTGCAAGAACCACTCACTGCTGGACAGAGATCTCTCGAAGTTCCATCCAGAACTTTGTCTTCAGAATATTTTTTCTTCTTGATGACCGATTGATTGAGTGATCGCTGGGATTTCGTGGCGTACAGTATAGAAGCGGTAAAAAGTTGCAAGACTCAAAAGAACAAAAAAAAACCTCTTTATTGTCTCAGTAAGCTGTGAAACTTTGTTTATCCATTTCGTTTATGTAGTTTTCAGGTCTTCTGGTTTTCGATTGAAATTATCTGTGTGGTAAAAACGATTAGACAATGAAAAGGCACATTGGAAATTTACCGTACATATAGGGTTCTGTGTTATTTGTAGCTACAATGTGTTTGCCCTCACATGGCATGGAAACTAAGCTATGGGCGCCCATGGCCATGGTGTTGACTGCCATTGACCGCAGGCCATCGCGAAGCTGAGCTGGAGTGGTGTCATTGTAGCGCTTCGAAAAGAACAGCATCATGTTGTATTCAGCGATGAATCCTCATCGTCGAGTCGTTGCCAGGCGACACGGTGGGAACGTAAAGGATCCAGCTGTTGTCTGCGAGACACACACTGCTCACAAACCAGACATCTTCATATGGAGATGCCATCAGTTACGAGAGCCGTTTGTCTTTAATGTGCTTAATGGGAACGGATATTTTCTTCGACTAGTAGATAAGGCGCCCGTCATCCAACAATCACGTGTGAAAGGTATTCTTCTCACGTTGTTGTCCCCCTACTGCTCACAGCATGAGACGTGATGTAGCTGCGATGAGCCGAAGATTGTGAGTGGAAGATCTGAACCACCAGCCGGTGTGTCGACTGCCATTGACCGCAGGCCATCGCGAAGCTGGGATGGAGTGGTGTCGTTGTAGAGCTTCTTGGCGACAGGAACGGCATCATGTTGTATTCAGTGATGAATCCCCATTCTGCATTTGTGTCGATGTCGTTGAGGGCCAGTCAAGCGACACAGTGGGAACAAAAAATTATCCAGCTATTGACCGCGAGTTGCACACTGCTCGCCCCCAGGCATCTTCATATGAGGGAGATATCAGTTGCGAGAGCTGTTCGTCTCTGATGCGCATAACGGGAATGGTGTTTCTTCGACTCGTGGATAAAGCGCTACATACGTTCACGCGTGAAATGTGTGCTACTCATGTCACGGTTCACGATGCTGATGAAGAAGTGATGGCCAAGGATTTCCAGGTGACCAATAGATGGTATTTGCATGGGTACTGTAACGTACCAGGAGATGTGACGTACCTGCCAGAAGGACGCACACGACATAAAGGCAGATAGTAGTCAGAACAAACGTCCGCGTAGCTTAATTGGTAGAGCAACTTATTCTGGAATGAGTGGACCCGGGTTCGAATCCCAGCGCGGATAAAAATGACGGAGAAATAAATTCGTTATAATGGCGCCCGAACTATCCGGATGACCCGACCGTTCAAAATCTCGCATTGGTGTGATGTTATTTCCACACCGCGAGATAGGAAAAATAAGAGAATCCTTTCTCCAGCACTTCGAAAAAAAAAAAAAAAAAAAAAAATAAGGGGGAGATGATGTAACGTACCAGGAGATGTGACGTACCTGCCAGAAGGACGAACACGACATAAAGGCAGATAGGAATTAGAATAAAACGTCCGCGTAGCTTAATTGGTAGAGCAACTTATTCCGGAATGAGTGGACCCGGGTTCGAATCCTGGCGCGGATAAAAATGACGGAGAAATTCACTTCGTTATAGTACTTTGTAGGAAGATGTTCAGGAAAGCGGTAGCAAATTGCGAGGGCTATGTTATTCTGGCAAAGCATATCAATTTTTTTGTTGATTTTTTATTGTCATATTCTGCAAGGCGGCAAAAGTTGTGTTTATGCTACTTACAAGGAACAACCCCCAGTTCTAACAAACAAACAAAACCGCACCAAACTTCCGTTATAAGTCATGTACGTACCTCCGAATTGAATGGCAATATTCGTTTTTCTGTAAAACTCCGCAGTTGCTCACTAGAGGGCTTCGTTGAGTCACTTGTCGGCTGCTACGCCAGTCGAGAGTGTGTTTTTTTTTTGTTTTTTTTTTATTGGAGGTTTAACGACCACCGTGAGCAACTCAATGGGCTATAAGCAGTCGCCCGTCCCTAATTTAGGGTCACTGGTTCCAGGGAAGGGAGAGAGCCAGTGCCGTAAGACAAACACAACATCCATGCCTGACCGGGATTCGAACCCGGACCCCTTACGGACGAATGATCAGAGGCCAGCGCCTTAGACCACTGCGCCACCGGGGCGGCCAGTCGAGAGTGTGCAGGTGCTTGTATCACATGCCTTGTTTGTCTGCGAATGTAGTGAGATGACAAATTGGTTCGACCTTTTCTGCGTCAGTTGTGAATATACATCTGTCTGACAAGTCAATCGTGCTTTGTGATTCCTGCTCTGGACACAAGGATGAACGAATACTTCAGGAGTCCTCCGGGGGAAAACAAATTCATTTAAAAAACATTCCACCAAAAACTGCGAACTATGTTCAAACAATATAAAAGTTACGCAATGAGGATTACAGACTACATAAAACTGCGATCTAACATGCCGCAGCCAAAATTACATGACAGAATATTCCTTCAGAAGTTGTGTAACGTACCAGGAGATATGACGTACCTGCCAGAAGGACGCACACGACATAAAGGCCGATAGGAATCAGAATAAAACGTCTGCGTAGCTGAATTGGTAGAGTGACTGATTCCGGAGTGAGGGGATTCGGGTTCGAATCCTGGCGTGGACAGAAATGACGGAGAAATTTACTTCGTTATAGTTGCATTCTGTGATCTACAATCAACTGTCTGCGGAGATCTATAGACCGATGCATCGTTACGCAAGGCAGAAAGTTGGCTACCATTATGGTGAGCCTGTGCAGAATTTCAAAAATGTCATCGACGGGGCTTTCAACACTAATGTCCTTCGCGCGTGTGCATTCTGTGGGTGTGCCGATGTTGCGTTTATTAATTGTTGTGCCTTTTGCTGCAATGGTTATTGCTTTAATCATTTTACAGACAGCCCTCACATGAATTAATCTTTTGACACTTGCACACTCTGATCCTTCGTTGTGAAGTTACGGACGTCAACAGTTCTATGTACGTGATAATTATTTTTGTGCTGATCCGCTCTTTACGCTTCGACGTGGCACCTATCTTCAGAGACCTCTACTAATCAACTGCGGAGTTTTACAGAAAAACGAATACCCCCATTGAACTCAGAGGTACGTGAATGACTTATAACGAAAGTTTGGTACGGTTTTGTTTGTTCGACCCCAGGGGTGTTACTTGTTACTGTTGAGTTATTTTATTTCTTTGGTACTTTTTCATTTCGTTTTTGCCAAATTTATATATTCGCAATTAATTCGATTAAGACTAGAAAATAAGCTTTTAAAGTGTGAGATACATAAATATTTTTGACGATTATTTTGTGTTCCAGCACATTTGCGAGCCTGGTACCCCACTCCCTCCTCTAGCCGCGTATCGGTTTTATCATCACAGTTACAAACATCGTTTCGGCGTAGGAATTTCAATTAATAAATAGGTGCCAAAATTTGTAAAAAAATCGCCCTGTCATAAAAGCAGTTTCGGCATGAGCATTTCTGTGAACAAAATGGCGTAAACATTTGAAAAACATAAAAATTCGTCGGAAACGGCGCTTCTGCGTAAAAATTTCTTTAAACAAAATGACGTAAAAATTTATTAAAAATTCGAACCGCAGACTCCGTGGCCAGATTCGAACTG
The DNA here is from genome assembly GCA_039090855.1 of Macrothele yani. Classification (NCBI taxonomy): domain Eukaryota; kingdom Metazoa; phylum Arthropoda; class Arachnida; order Araneae; family Macrothelidae; genus Macrothele; species Macrothele yani. The sequence goes on along the minus strand of CM077013.1, from coordinate 48,647,767 downwards.
ATTACCCAAATTCGAACTGTAGACACAAAGGCAAAATGTAAAATGAATACCCAAATTCGAACTGTAGACACAAAGGCAAAATGTAAAATGAATACCCAAATTCGAACTGTAGACATAAAGGCAAAATGTAAAATAAATACCCAAATTCGAACTGTAGATACAAAGGCAAAATGTAAAATGAATACCCAAATTCGAACTGTAGACACAAAAGCAAAATGTAAAATAAATACCCAAATTCGAACTGAATTCAAAGGCAAAATGTAAAATGAATACCCAAATTCGAACTGTAGACACAAAGGCAAAATGTAAAATGAATACCCAAATTCGAACTGTAGACACAAAAGTAAAATGTAAAATGAATACCCAAATTCGAACTGTAGACACAAAGGCAAAATGTAAAATGATTACCCAAATTCGAACTGTAGACACAAAGGCAAAATGTAAAATGAATACCCAAATTCGAACTGTAGACACAAAAGCAAAATGTAAAATGAATACCCAAATTCGAACTGTAGACACAAAGGCAAAATGTAAAATAAATACCCAAATTCGAACTGAATTCAAAGGCAAAATGTAAAATGAATACCCAAATTCGAACTGCAGACACAGCGGAAAGATTCGAACTGAATTACCAAATTCGAACTGCAGATAACCAGCCGCACGCCACTAAGCCATACCTTTGGTTCTGTCATAACTAATTTTCTCTCTTTATTTTAAGATAATTTGATTTTGTTAAATGCATATCTGTATGACAAGTCTAATTTTGCTGACTCTGTTTAGAATGTCGGTGAGGAATGTGGTGGCCCATGGAATGTGTTTGGAATGTGTGGACATCATTTGACTTGCATAAAGCCTCTGCCGCCTAATGGAGAATTCGACCCAGTTTTCGAATTCAATGCAAAAGGAAAGTGCTTGGCTTTGCCTTGAAATGCCAACTTCAAGTTTCAACAACTTAAAGAAGAATTTTTATGTATTTAACATAATTGTAAGACGTAAATAAATTGTTTTCCCGTTTCACTTTCGGCATTTTTATTAGTAGAAAGAATTAGAATTCTGTATCATAATTTCGCATATGCAAGTAAATGTTCAACATGGATCCTTTGTTGTGAAGGTAAGGTTCTTAGTGATTAAACAGGAGTGGAAGCATAAGATAGTACAACGATACTACACTGGTGTGCAAAAATTAAGGACGAAGAGAACAAATTAGCATAACAGCGGAACAAGCAGGCAGAACGGACCGAAAGACCACTCCGGAGATAGAATAGGGTCCGGTACGGTAGGACATGCGCATATATGCAGCATAACGTAGGGGGTGGGGGGAGTGTCGGAAGGGTACAAAGCACACGGGCGGTGTACACTCAGCAATTTGGTGAAAGTTATTGCACAGTGTACATCGGTTTGAACGACGTCGAGTTGCTGCCACCGTGTGATATGGCCAACAGGCAATCCAGTAGACGACATCTGAATTACTTTACCCGAGGTCGCGTCATTGGGAAATTGGAAGAAGGTCGAAGTGTGACTTGTGTGGCCGAGGAGTTCGGAATCGCTCACAGCATCGTTTCACGAGCTTGGAGAGCTTTTCAAACAACAGGCGCAGCTGTCCAAGAGTTCAGCAGTGGTCGTCCACGAGCAACCACGGCGGCGGACGACCGGTATATTGTCCTACAGGGGAGAAGAGACAGACGGCAGACAGCGGGAGAAATCGCAAGGCACATGCAACAGACAACAAGACGTCCGTTATCGCGTTTTACCGTGGCTGGGAGGCTGCACTAAAGTGGTCTATTTGCACGACGACCAGTACGGCGTGTGCCATTAAGGCCTGCTCATCGGAGGCGGCGGTTTCTCTGGTGCCAGGAACACAAGAACTTGACACGTCAGCAACGGGGTCGAGTTCTCTTTACGGATGAGAGCTGATTTAGTCTGACGAGCGATTCTGGACGTATTCACATCTGGATAGAGCAGGGAACACGCAATCACACCTCCAACATCATCGAAAGGGACCGGTTTGGAGGTGGCGGAATTCTCGTTTCGATCGGTAACATGCTTGGTAGCGTTAACATGCTTGGTAGCTACCTCCACATCTTCCAAGGAGGTTCAGTCACTGGTGTCCGCTATTGTACCGAGGTTCTCCTGCCTCACGTGCGTCTGTTTAGAGGTGCTGTGGGTCCTGAGTTCCTCTTCATGGACGACAACGCTACACCTCATCGTACAGTGGCTGTCGCAGAGCTGTTGGAGAGTGAAGGTATTCAACGCATGGATTGGCCCGCAAGGTCACCGGACCTAAATCCAACCGAACACGTGTGGGACCTTCTCGGGAGACGCTTGGCAGCACGTCACCAGCCACCAGCAACGATTCTGCAGCTGCGATTGGCGCTACAAGAGGAATGGACCGCGATGCTTCGACAGCTCCTTGACAACCTCGTACTCAGTATGGACAGACATTGTAAATCCTGCAACGCAGTCAGGGGTGATCATATCCCCTACTAAAGACTAGAGTTTTCTTGGCAGCCACCTGTTACATGGACGTTTCTGTCTTCTGTCCAGTCGTGCTCGAAGCTACCTTTTTAATAAAGTGCCTTTGTATCCTTTGGATTCCTTGTTTGGACGGTTTTGCTCACTTGTGCCATATGCATACATCTTGGGGATCTTATGGTATGATTTGAGTCGATGTGAAGCACTTCTGCACGACATTACATTCGAAAAACCGTCTCGTTCCTAATTTTTGCACGCCAGTGTAAGTTTTCGGAATTTATTGCCGTAGATAAAATCAATGTTTCCAAGATTTCGCACATCAACCAGATGGCTTTCTCAAGGAAGGTAGACTGCAAACTGGATAATAGAATGTTTCAACAATTTGAAAGCGGTGACTTGACTTGAGAATAAACGAAGAGATGCGAACGTAATTATTCAATAAAAACACGAGGCATCATGTTCGTTTTGCAGGCGGAATTCATGGAGGGAAACACAAGGCATCATGCTTGTTTTGCACGCGGAATTCATGGAGGGAAACACAAGACATTCATTATTTGAAGAATTGGTTCCAAATTCGTGGTAATTCTAGCGAGTCACTATCCAACGAAGCAGGTGTTTTTGCCATCCCTCTACAATATCCGGATGGCTCCAAGCGACACTACATTGGGATGACCAATCGTTCATTTAGAATTAGAGTCAACGAGCATAAGTGGGACATAACGAACGGCAAATTAATCACGACCCTATCCAGAGAAGACCAGTTCAAGTCCGCCGATCCTATGTTGGATGACATAAAGAAATTAGCTGCTTACTCCATTCCTAAATCCACTGCCATTCGGGAAACATTGGAGATCGTAACCAACGATGAGGTCTGCGATGATAGCGTATCGCTAGAATTACCACGAATTTGGAACCAATTCTTCAAATAATGAATGCCTTTTGTTTTCCTCCAAGGATTCCGCGTGCAAAACGAACATGATATCTCGTGTTTTTATTGAATAATTTCGCTTGCATCTCTTCGTTTATTGTCAAGTCAAGTCACCGCGTTAAAATTGCTGAATTGTTCTATTATCCAGTTTGTTGTCTACCTTCCTTGAAAAAGCCATCTGGTTGATGTGCGAAAGCTTGGAAACTTGGATTTCTGTTCTACGCCAAGGAATTTCGGATTATTAGTATAGTTGTGCTGTCTTATGTATATTTGTTGTAGAGTTCCTTGCGCTGTTATTTAGGAGTGGAAACTCTTACCTGTGAAATGTAATGTGTCTCAAAAAGTTTAGTATAGCATTCATGAGGAATAGAAATTTAAACAGAAAAAAATACTGCCCTTTAAACTTCAAAGTATAAACTTCCTAACTCGATAGATATCTTTGCACAGCCATATAACTTCTGTATGGCTGTGTGGAAGTGAGCTTGTGGAACCAAAGAGATAAGCGTAGAAAGTAATCGAGTTTTCACCGTATCGACTGGGGTCCGCCAGACGTCAAGGATCTTGAACGTGCCGGCGCCAGCGCTGTGACAAACATCCTCGTGGATTTTTACCATTGATTTCAATGAGAGTGCCGTAGTTTTTAGCGTAGAAGTACGTCTTTCTTTGCGCTGTGTGTAGAAGGATGGGTAACATCGGGAGCACTGGTGCAACAAATACATGTCACACTTTGAACGCTTATATCTTTGAAACTAATGATCGTAGTGTAATACACTGAAGAGAAATTGAATTAGAGACAGCTGCCATTATGCAAATGTGGCGCTGTGGACGGCCCTGTAAACGGAAACGACATGACATATGCAGCGATCCGACAATATAAGGAGTGATGCGACGGGAATCAGTAAGAGTCGGACGCAATATGGGTAAGACGAAGGATCTAAGCGCATTTGATCGTGGGCAAATTGTCGGGGCTTGACGAATGGGTCACTCCATCTCGGAAGTCGAGCAGGAACTGTGATTTTCACGAGCCACTGTGTCACGGGTGCACCGTGACACAGTGGCTCGTGAAAATCGTGACACCATCCCTGCAAGGGCCAACTGCCGTGGACAACAGCGTGTGGTAAAGCGGGGCCATCGCCGGCTAGCTCGCATTGTAACAGTGAATAGACGGGCCACAGTGCAAGGAATCCCTCAGCAATTTAACGCTGGTGCACAAAAACGTGTAAGCAGCCACACCATCCAGAACCATCTCCTCGCTATGGTGTACAGAAGCCATCCTACTACGAGGGTACCGCTGTTGACCGCACATCACAGGGTGCAAAGTTCAGCATGGGCGCGGGAACATCGCCACTGGATCCTAGACATGGGGGAAAATGTTGCCTGGACTGATGAGTCGAGATTCACGTTGGTACATGCGGATGGCAGGATACGAGTATGGCGCAAACCACATGAAGCGTTGGATCCTTTTTGTCAGCAGGGTACTCTTCAAGCTGGTGGGGGTGGCATTCTCGTCTGGGGACTGTTTACGTGGACTGAAATGGAACCCCTGGTACGTGTGACATCGTCCCTCACAGGTCAACGTTACTGGGATATCCTGGACGACCATTTGCTCCCGTTTGTGCGTCTTCAACATCTCACTGGAGACCTCATCCTGCAACAAGACAATGCACTGTGCCATCGCTCCCGAATTTTATCCGAATGGTTGGATGAACACTCCACCAACGTGACCTCACTTATTTGGCCAGCTAGGTCACCTCAATCCCATCGAGCACATCTGGGATGGCATCGAGAGATGTTTGAGGCTCTGACCCCCTCCATCAAATCTTCGTGAACTGTGGGAACTTGTTCAGGGGTCGTGGATCCGTATGACTTCCCAAAGCTTCCGGTGTCTTGTCGAGTCCATGCCGAGACGAATCGCCGCCGTCATCACGACGAAAGGTGGTGCTACACGTTACTAGACAGGTATCTCTAATTCAATTGCTCTTCAGTGTAAATAATACATCATTAGATAGTTTATAGAATAACTTTTACTGTGGGGACCGGAAAGTAACGTCCTCTTTTGAGGGGCTAAGTTTGGGTAACAGTTGTGTGGTGTTTATATACGTTAAAAGTAAAGTAAGTGTATGTACAAGTGAATGAACGTCTTTAACTTATGTAGATGTTTTTGTCTTCCAGATTTGCAGAACAAAATGAGTGACGTAAAACCCAACAAGATCCACTTTCTTCATTGTATGTTGTCTGAATTTCACAAAGGGAACAGTACAACAGCGGCCACCAATAACATTTGCGATGTTTATACGAATGTGCTAAATGTCAGCAAGTGTCAGCATTGATTCGTCCAATTCCGGTAGGGCAATTTTGAACTCTCTGGTGCCCCTCATGTAGGAAGGCCCATGGAGCTGCGTGTAGCCGCTGAGGCAGATCCGCGTCAAACCATTGATGAATTATCCCAACATCTTAATGAATCATGGTCTACTGTTCAAGAGCATCTGCAACAGATAAGGAAAGTCCATGGACAAAGAGATTTGGTCCCACACCAACTTTCATCTGACAACAAAGCCCAACATTCCACCATCTGCTACTCTTTTCTCAGCCGACAGGAAAAGGATCCATTTCTTCATCGAATTGTCACTGGAGATGGAAAGTGGGTTCTTTACGTGATCAACACGTAAAGAACCCACTTTGGTGTAAGAACTGGTGTCTTTTCCAGGTCAGACACCAGTTCTTACACCAAAACCAGGCCAACACCCCAAGACCGTTTTGCTCTGTGTTTGGTGGACTACCGCTGGCATAGGTCACTTCGAGCTCTTGGAACTCGGACAGACCGTGACAGCAGACTTCTATTTTCAACAACTGGACCGTTTGAAGCAAGCACTTACTGTCAAACACCCAGCACTGGTCAACAGGAAAGGTGTCATCCTCCAGCGTGTGAAGCAAGCACTTACTCTCAAACACCCAGCACTAGTCAACAGGAAAGGTGTCATCCTCCAGCGTGTGAAGCAAGGACTTACTGTCAAACACCCAGCACTTCTCAACAGAAAAGGTGTCATCCTCCAGCGTGTGAAGCAAGGACTTACTGTCAAACACCCAGCACTGGTCAACAGGAAAGGTGTCATCCTCCAGCGTGTGAAGCAAGCACTTACTGTCAAACACCCAGCACTGATCAACAGGAAAGGTGTCATCCTCCAGTGTGTGAAGCAAGGACTTACTGTCAAACACCCAGCACTGGTCAGCAGAAAAGGTGTCATCCTCCAGCGTGTGAAGCAAGCACTTACTGTCAAACACCCAGCACTGGTCAACAGGAAAGGTGTCATCCTCCAGCGTGTGAAGCAAGGACTTACTGTCAAACACCCAGCACTGGTCAACAGGAAAGGTGTCATCCTCCAGCGTGTGAAGCAAGGACTTACTGTCAAACACCCAGCACTGGTCAACAGGAAAGGTGTCATCCTCCAGCGTGTGAAGCAAGGACTTACTGTCAAACACCCAGCACTGGTCAACAGGAAAGGTGTCATCCTCCAGCGTGTGAAGCAAGCACTTACTGTCAAACACCCAGCACTGATCAACAGGAAAGGTGTCATCCTCCAGCGTGTGAAGCAAGGACTTACTGTCAAACACCCAGCACTGGTCAGCAGAAAAGGTGTCATCCTCCAGCGTGTGAAGCAAGCACTTACTGTCAAACACCCAGCACTGGTCAACAGGAAAGGTGTCATTCTCCAGCGTGTGAAGCAAGGACTTACTGTCAAACACCCAACACTGGTCAACAGGAAAGGTGTCATCCTCCAGCGTGTGAAGCAAGCACTTACTGTCAAACACGCAGCACTGGTCAACAGGAAAGGTGTCATCCTCCAGCGTGTGAAGCAAGCTCTTATTGTCAAACACCCAACACTGATCAACAGGAAAGGTGTCATCCTCCAGCGTGTGAAGCAAGCTCTTACTGTCAAACACCCAGCACTGGTCAACAGAAGAGGTGTCATCCTCCAGCGTGTGAAGCAAGCACTTACTGTCAAACACTCAGCACTGGTCAACAGAAAAGGTGTCATCCTCCAGCGTGTGAAGCAAGGACTTACTGTCAAACACCCAGTACTGGTCAACAGGAAAGGTGTCATCCTCCAGCGTGTGAAGCAAGCTCTTACTGTCAAACACCCAGCACTGGTCAACAGGAAGGTGTCATCCTTCAGCGTGTGAAGCAAGGTCTTACTGTCAAACACCCAGCACTGGTCAACAGGAAAGGTGTCATCCTCCAGCGTGTGAAGCAAGCACTTACTCTCCAACACCCAGCACTGGTCAACAGGAAAGGTGTCATCCTCCAGCGTGTGAAGCAAGCTCTTACTGTCAAACACCCAGCACTGGTCAACAGGAAAGGTGTCATCCTCTAGCGTGTGAAGCAAGCACTTACTGTCAAACACCCAGCACTGGTCAACAGGAAAGGTGTCATCCTCCAGCGTGTGAAGCAAGCTCTTACTGTCAAACACCCAGCACTGGTCAACAGGAAAGGTGTCATCCTCCAGTGTGTGAAGCAAGCTCTTACTGTCAAACACCCAGCACTGATCAACAGGAAAGGTGTCATCCTCCAGCGTGTGAAGCAAGCTCTTACTGTCAAACACCCAGCACTGGTCAACAGAAAAGGTGTCATCCTCCAGCATGAACACGCGAGACCTCACACGGTGAGACGGACACAGCAGAAAATCAGAAATTTTAGCTAGGAAGTTTTGCCTTATCTCCCTTATTCCCCCTATCATTTCACCATCTGATTACCATTTGTTCAGATCTCTGCAGAACTTTCTCAAAGGGGAAAGATTCCACAATATTGATGATGTCAAAACGGGGCGCTGGAACTTCTTTGCATCACAGCCAACGTCTTTTTATAAAAACGGCATTGAAAGTCTGATTTCACGATGGGGAAGTGTGATCGATAATGATGGCGATTATATAAGTGATTAAAAAATAAATTTCTTCTGTTACAAATAGTGTTTCTCTTCTTTTCCAAAAACTGCATTACTTTCCGGTCCCCCATATAGCAAAACAAGTTTCGACCTTCCACCCTTAATTCTTCGACACAGTAGCGTTAGAAAGTTAAGCTAAATTTCGCGTGATTTTGTTTCGCCGCACGCCGGTTTAAGGTTAATAACTAGTGAATAGATAATGATAGCGATTATATAAGTGATTAAAAAATAAATTTCTTCTGTTACAAATAGTGTTTCTCTTCTTTTCCAAAAACTGCATTACTTTCAGGTCCCCCATATAGCAAAACAAGTTTCGACCTTCCACCCTTAATTCTTCGACACAGTAGCGTTAGAAAGTTAAGCTAAATTTCGCGGGATTTTGTTTCGCCGCACGCCGGTTTAAGGTTAATAACTAGTGAATAGATAATGATAGCGATTACCTCAGACCCCCATTCCGTAACTAACGGTCAGAGATAGCGGAGGTATGTGATAAACCGAAATAAAACGGATGTAACATTTATTTAATTTTTGGATAAAAAAAATTTGGTTGACGAAAATTTAGAAACGCCGCGAAAATCCAGGAAAAATTACTATAAGAAACGACGAAAGTTGAAGAAACAGCTAGAGAAGAACGAGAGGAATACGAAAAGGACAGCTAAGTCATCAATCGAAAGGTTACTCCAGTTCGACTCTAAAGACACAACCTCCCACTGCAAATGTGCAGATTGAACCCGGACAGCAGAAACAGATGGAGATTGATGGCATCGATCCAAATTTTCAAATTTGCACATTGACCATGGAATACGAACGCACATCGTCCTCTCTCACAACTTTGCTCGATAATGATTACGTCTCAAACAAAGGTTTGCAAAGGTTTACACCGCCGATGAATTCTGAATCTAGACAAGAACAAGAGCAACAATAAGAAGAGTACATTAGACCCGAGACGTATCGCCAAATTTATAACAAGGCAACTAAGGCGTTTGAAAAATTGTTTCTGAAGAACGATTTCTTCAGAAACAATTTTAGCAATAATTGCTGACAACGATGATACTACGCCTTCTACTTCTGCTAACATTAATTTATAATCAGCATAAGTTACTATGAATTATATATACTCGTAGTATAAGTTTCTTTTAAGCAAAATAAAGTAAAATATTTCTTTCGTTTTATTTCTTAAAAACTTTATATCTGAAAAAATCAACTGCAACCTATAACGTAGGGCTACGTCAAGTGTCCTTCGCTGAATACTTTAAGGACGTAGAACTAGTGAGACAGTGCCATGAAATAGTGACAGTTGACGTAGTTCTACGTTGCAGATTGCGGCACAGTTGACAATGTGCGCCATTTTTTTTTCCAAAAAAAAAATGATGCCACTTCACCTTCTTTTACAGTATACAACTGTATCAATCGACTGAGAAAGAGCTCTCAAAATAACTTTGCCCAATCATGAATGGAATACGTGATTCCACCATACAATACAAATTTTGAAGATAATACCAATTTTGGTTATATTCAAATTAATCGGAAACTTGAAACTTTGTCGTTCTGAGTGGTGCAGCGGTTAGCACACTCGCGCGCTATCCGTGAGGCGCGATTCGATTCCCGCTCCAGGACGACGTAATTGTCATGTTTTCGGATATTATCTGACTTACCTTCCATGTCATATTTACACCAAAAAACGGATTCACATCTTCAAAATTTGTAACTTTGCCCAAGTTTAACTTATTGAAATAAATTTGCTATGAACATTTCTTTGTTTAACCTTCTGCTTATACGAAGCAGCGTATAAAGTACAGTTCAACTTTTTTTAATTACCATGCATGTGGTATTGATACGGAAAATTTGAAAAAACGTAATGCAACTGAGAGGAAATATTTCACTGAAGTATTTTTAAAACGTCTTTTGAAAAACAGGACGTGCTTATGCTACCAATATGTCAGTCCGACCCTTTAGACACCATACTTCTACGCTTATTACTCCGCTTTTGAAACGTCTTTTAGCAGTGAAAAGCATGAAATGTGAGGACGATGAATATTGCTCTATTTCCAGATGTATACGCCGAGGAGCCATTACATTATGACCACCTACTTAATAAGCTGTAGGACCCCCTTTAACCCGCAAAACAGCTGCCACTTTGCAATGCATTGACTCGATGAGGTGACGATAGGTATCCTAGGTTATCTGGTACCATAACGTCAGGAGCAGCTCCTCCAATTCCCGTACATTTTGGGGTGGTGGTGATTTAGCGCGAACCCGCTTTTCCAAGTCGAACCACAAATGTTCGATTGAGTTCATGTCAGGTGAATTTGGAGTACGGGGTATTAACGGAAAGTCACCAGCATGTTCCTCGAACCACTCCTTGACGATTCTGGCAGAGTGGCCTGGCGCATTATCCTGTTAGTAATGGCTATTACCAGCAGGGAACACAGTTGCCATGAATGGGTGAAGATGCATGACAGCATCTTTATAATATGGCCTAAAGTGTCACAAGTCAACATGATGCACCAGGAATCTTAATTCGTCAGACCATGCCACTTTCTTCCAATCATCCACGATCCAATCTCGATGATCTTGGCTCATTTCTTGCGTTGATGGTAATGACGTGCCGTGAGCATGGGGACCCTGCGGGGTCTTCTTGGCCATCTGTACAACACTTTTGATACGCAATCACTACAGCGGCATATGAGCAACACACAAGCCGCCCCATTTCCGAGATCGTAGTTTCCAGGCGCCGTGACATCACAATTTGTTCTCTATCAAACTCCGATAAATCGGCAGCTTTTGCCATTCAAATACCAACACTCTACTAATCGAAAGCAGGGCACCGGGTTGTATATACACTGCTTTGTAAACTTGACCTGCGCCACCGTTCGGTCTCCAGGCGTGGTCATAATATAATGGCTCATCGATGTGTTTCTAGACGTATTACTCCGATTTTGAAACGTCGGTTTGGCTGTTGGAAGCCTGATATGTGAGAACGATGATTATTGCTTTTTCGTTTTCGATGTACACTGAAGAGCAATTGAATTAGAGATACCTGTCTACTAACGTGTAGCACCACCTTTCGTCCTGATGATGGCGGCGATTTGTCTCGGCATGGACTCGACAAGACACCGGAAGCGTTGGGAAGCCATACGGATCCACGACCCCCTGAACAAGCTCCCACAGTTCACGAAGATTTCATGGAGGGGGGTCATCTCACTCGATGGCATCACAGATGTGCTCGATGGGATTGAGTTCAGGTGACCTAGCCTGCCACGTAAGCGAGATCACGTCGCTGGAGTGTTCATCCAACCATTCGGATACAATTCGGGAGTTGCATTGTCTTGTTGCAGGATTAGGTCCCCAGTGGGATGTTGAAGACGCACAAACGGGAGTAAATGGCCGTCCAGGATATCCCGGTAACGTTTACCTGTGAGAGACGATGTCACACATTCCAGGGGTCCCATTTCAGTCCACGTAAACAGTCCCCATACGAGAATCCCACCTCCAACAGCTTGAAGAGTACCCCGCTGGCAAGAAGGATCCATCGCTTCATGTGGTTTGCACCGTACTCGTATCCTGCTATCCGCATGAACCAACGTGAATCTCCACTCATCAGTCCAGGCAACATTTTTCCACATGTCTAGGGTCCAGTGGCGATGTTCCCACGCCCATGCTAATCTTTGCACCCTGTAATGTGCGGTCAGCAGCGGTATCCTCGTGGGACGATGGCTATCTTCTGTTACAATGCGAGCTAGCCAACGATGATCCCGCTCATCCACAAGCTGTTGTCCACGGCAGTTGGCCCTCGCAGGGATGGTGTCACGATTTTCACGAGCCACTGTGTCACGGTGCACCCGTGACTCAGTGGCTCGTGAAAATCCCAGTGCCTGCACGACTTCCGAGATGGAGTGACCCATTCGTCCGGCCCCGACAATTTGCCCACGATCAAATGCGCTTGGATCCTTCGTCTTACCCATACTGGGCCCGACTCTTACTGATTTCCGTCGCATCACTCCTTATATTGTCGGATCGCTGCATACGTCATGTCGTTTCCGTTTACAAGGCCGCCCACAGCGCCACATTTACATAACGCCAGCTGTCTCTAATTCAATTGCTCTTCAGTGTATAATTTATTGTGAGTACATGCAGCTGTTTTACTGCCATATTACTGATTCTATCCGATTGAAAAAAATTTCTTGATCGTATTTGATAAGTTTCTTTTTTTCATAATGTACAGATTTTCCACATTTTATGAATTCGATAGTGTGCTCATTTACGCCTCTGGAGGCAAAGTTATATATCGAAAAATGACCAAAAAACAAGGATCACCGTTTCCGCATTTCATAGTTCCCAATGTAAAAATACATTTCTTAATTCGTACTGATAGGTGCACAGATATGGCGTCAACTGACGGTTGGACTGAAAGATGGAGAAAGTGATAAGATAAGCAGGTACTTCTTTTATCCAAAAGACGTGCTGAAAATTCTTATTGCGCAATCTTTTCAGAATAAAACTTTGCTGAAAAACTATCCAGTGCAAGTTGCTAATCGCTGTGCTGCGTTGTGTACGGGCACTTCTTTCTCGGAAATACTTATCACATTTAGTTTTAAAGCTTATGTGCTACTTACAGCACATGTTTTTAAGCATTTACTTCTAAGTTAAACTTGCGCAAATATTTAGCACGTCTTTTGTAAAAAAAGATCGTGCTTATGTTATCGGTTTGTCGGTCCGCCCGCCTGTAGACACGATATCTCTGCAACTATTAGTCCGATTTGAAAAATTATTTTTGCACTGGGAAGCTTGAAATATGCGAATGATGATCCTGCATTTCGTTCTTTTTTTTTTTTACGATGTACAATTTGGCCGCTAGAGGGCGTAAAGGCAGATGATGCCGAATTCAAAAATACGTTTTATTCCACATATTTGCTTCTAAACATCCGATTGAAAAAATTATTTTATCTTTCGTTTCTATTTATGTCGAAGAGTATTTCAGATATACTTACTTTTTTCAAATTACGCATAGATTTTCAGCTAGGGAGCATAAAAGTAAATTACGTTTTCCTCGATATCTCTTATTTTAAAACCCCGATTCGAAAACGTTTTTCTTCAGCGGATACACCTCCTGATGGAAAATCTTTTGCATATAATTTCAAATTTTTGGTAAATAATATTTTGGCCACCAGGGGGCGTAAGTGTTAATTTTTGCTTCTGATGTGGCCATAAAATCTGAGCTTCTAAAATCTCGATTGAAAAAAATATTTCGTAGGCTGAGGCCACTCACATCGATAAACTATTTCGGAATATTTTCTCTTTAAAATAACGCAAGGTTTCTCCGCCAGGGGCGTAGACGTATATCTTATTTTTGTCAATATCTCTATTTCTAGGATTCCGATTTGAAAAATTCCTTCTTTGTTGGATAGTGTTTTTAGTGTGACATGTTTTTCACATGATTTCAAAATTTTCAAGTAATTCATAGACTTTCCGCTAGGAGGTAAATCGCGTTCCCCACTATTTCTCTGCTTCTAAATCTCCGATTTGAAAATTTCTTTCTGCACCGGATACAGCTACTGATGGGAAATCGTTTGCACACAATTTCTAATTTTTTGTAAAAAATTGTTTGTCCACCAGGTGGTGTAAGTCTTAATTTCCGCTTCTGATGTATTTGCAGCAAAATATGAGCTTCTAAAATCTCGATTGAAAAAAAAGTCGTTTGTTGACCGATACTACTCATGTCGACAAACCTTTTAGGAACATTTTCTTTTTGAAATAATGAATGGGTTCTACGCCAGGGGTCGTAAAGGTATATTTTATTTTTGTCAATATCTCTACTTCTAGGAGTCCGATTTGAAAAATTCCTTCTTTCTTGGATAGTGTTTCCGATGCGAAATGTTTTTACTATAAATTCAAAATTTTCGAGTAAATCATAGACTTTCTGCTAGGGGGCACAAAGGTAAATTGCGTTTTCTGCGTTATTTTTGCTTCTAAAACCCCGATTTGAAAAATTCTTCCTGTATCGCATACAAGACCTGATGGAAAATATTTTTCACATAATTTCTAATGTTTGGTAAAGAATGGTTTGGCCACCAGTTGGCATAAGTGTTAATTTCTGCTTCTGATGTAATTGTGGCAAAATCTGGGCTCCTGAAAACTCGACTACAATTTTTTTTTTCTTGGACGGATACCGCTCATATGGAAAAACTTTTGAGAATACTTTCTTCCTAAACTAATGCATGGTTTTCCCACCAGGGGACGTAAAATCACATCTTTTTTTTGTCTATATCTCTGTTTCTAAGAGTCCGATTTGAAAAATTCTTTCTGTGTTGGAGAGCGTTTCCGGTGCGAAATGTTTCTCCTATAAATTCATGTTTTTCTTAACGCACAAGTCTGCAACCAGATCGCGTAAGCTCACGATTGCGTTTACAGCAATATCTGAGGGATTAAAAACCCGATTGAAGAACTTCTTTCTTCCGTCAGATACTATTGTTTTCCATACCGGTTCCATTGACTTTGAATAGCTTTGACAAATTTACTTTGAGTCAGAACGGATTCAAAAGACGTGCTTATTACACCCGAAAATTCGGTGTCATCTTTCTTGTTTACGTTTGCATTAGTTTTCTCACTTGCACAGATCTTACTCAGACTTCCTGTTCTCGGTTTAACTTAGAAGTAGTAATGGTCGTTTCTCTTTCAATTTCCTACAAACATGGCGTCACCTCAAGTACTCTATCCACTTCTACCTCATTTGGTAGAACCCTGTTTAACTCCCTCGTCTCGCTATTTTCTATCTCTGAAACACTCTTACAATGGTGTCCCTCCATTGAAGAAGAAGAGAAAATAATCAGAAAATTCCAAATCCTGCGAATACGGGGATGGTGAATCACTGTAACACTTTTTCGTGCAAGAAACTGCTTGACCATAATCGAGTTACCTGCACGCTTATTGTCGCCAAGCAAGAATCAGTCCCCTGACTCGGCTGCAAACAACGTAACACACCGAATTCTTTTAAAGAGTATGTCAATTAATCCTCTGTAAAATTCAGAGCTACACTGCTGGCCACCCAAAATGCAACACCAAGAAGGAAGCATCCGATTGGCCTGAAATTCACAGCATGCGTCACCCGCGAGAGGACATGCAAACGATTAGCATTGCAGGGCATATGCGAATCATATGCGGCCGGCACGTCACCGAGAATCACTATAAGAAGGGTACGCAGAAGGCGGGGTGTAAGTAGTGGAAGTGTGTTGTGCTGCCGGATCTGTGCGTGAGAACCTTCCTGATGCCTCGTCGCAGGATACGGCAGTCATTCCAGCACGTTCCGGAGTTCGACAGAGGACGAATAGTGGCTTATCGCAACAGCGGTTTATCATACCGAGACATCGGCGCCCGTGTGGGACGACATCCAGCCACAGTGAGGCGAGTATGGATTCGATGGGTGCAGGAGGGACGGACGGACCGACATGAGCGATTGCCGCAGCCCCGGCACACCACCGAGTGGGAGGACCGGCAAGTTGTGCGGCGAGCATTGACGGCTCGCACCGCCACATCACGAACGTTAGCGCAGGAATCAGAGTGTGTTGCGCAACAACCTGTGTCAGCATGTACCGTTCAACGTCGTCTGGAGGTGCGCGGACTTGTCGCACGGAGCCCATTGCTCCGATTACCATTGACGTTACACCACCGGCGAGTGCGGCGGCAGTGGGCCGTTAAACGCCTCACCTGAACTACGGAATGGCGCGACATTGTCTTTTCTGACGAATCCCGCTTCTGCCTGCAACACCACGATTGTCGGATCAGCGTGTGGCGGCACCACGGCGAGGGACTGTATGACGCATGCATTGTGTATCGCCATACCGGTCCGTCACCTGGCATTATAGTTTGGGGCGCAATTGGATATGATACCCGCACCCCTCTGGTACGTATCGCCGGTACACTCAATAGCCACCGCTGCATCTCCGACTTTTTGGAGCCTGTAGTCCTCCCTTAGCTGAAGGACCTGCCAGTGGGCACGTTTCAACAGGATAATGCGCGCCCGCACGTGGCACGCATCGTGCAACAATTATTCACGGCTCACCAGGTGTCACTGCTGCCGTGGCTCGCCTATTCTTCCGATATATCGCCCATCGAACACGTCTGGTCGCTGATCGGCAACCGAGTGGCCCGGCAAGCACCACCCGCGGTTATGCCTGATGAACTGTGGCAACGTGTGGAAGCAGCCTGGACCGACATACCTCAAGCCCACATCTAAAGCCTCTTTCGTTCGATCCCGCGGGGTGTAGCGGCCGTTATTGCCAGCCATGGGGGCCACATTTGTGCACAAACTGTTGCCAATAAAAAAATTGGACAGGACCTGGTCTGAAATTGGAATTGCTGAGCTGTGCCGTACTTTCCAAATTTAAGCCCGTGCAAGCCTCTAAGAAGGCAGACAGTAATTTGGATTCCTCGACTAGCCGAGCTCCATAGGGACGGGCGTTATCGTCCATAAAAGGTAACTGGGAACCAACAGCTCCCCTGAAAGGACATACATAAGAGTCTAGAACGTCATCCCTGTAGCGTGCAGTAGTCACGGTGCTTCCTGGAAACACATGCAATGACGTGCGTCCATCCCACATGATACTAGCCCCAACCATGGGTCCTCCATCACAGTAGTGATCAGTTTCTCTAACATTGGAGGAAAGAATTCGGCTTTCGCCTCCGTCCAAATGCACACTCGTCGAGAATCCGTATTTAAGCTGTACCGCGACTCAACACTGAAGATAACGCAGCCCCTTTGAATTAGGGTTCTGGAGGTGATTTTGTCGGGCACCATTCAGACGCACCCTTCTGTGCGATGCAGCGAATGGGATACAAACCATTGGCCTTTTTGCACACAGACCTCTCTCGTGGAGTCTTGCGTAAACTGTGTGTCTCTAAATAAAACTGTTTCGTAGCCAAGGAGAGCTCCTGTGAGAGTTGCCCAGCTGTCTACTCCATGTGGCGGTGAACTGTTAGAGACAAATACCGGTCTTCTTGACTTGTTGTGGTTTGTAAGTGTCCTTGTTACGGCCTTTTGGGTATTGTTCAGGTTTCTTGAAACTGTCTCCAGGATTGGAGGCCACTTACCTATAGAGACATTCTGCCATCTTGCTACCTCAGCTTGCGATTGCCCTGCTTCCAATCTACCGACCACTCTCCACCGTAAACCCCGGTAACATAGTAATGTCGAATCGACGTCGATTTGTGGTTACTAGGTCGATATTACGTCGAGGCATAGTTTTCAATGTAAAATCGATGAGACGGAGCGTCAAGAAAAATCATTACATTGAATTTCAGTACACATGTAGACGGTTTTACGCAGTTTCCCTTTAGTTCAATATATATCAAATACGTGGAGATAATGTAAATGGAGGATGTCATCACTCTTTCCACGTTATTCTCTTTCTCTCTGGACGATGTCATCACTCTTTCCACGTTATTCTCTTTCTCTCTGGACGATGTCATCACTCTTTCCACGGTACAGCTTAAATCACTCTTTCCACGATAAACCACGCATTGCGCTGAGAATTGTTGGCGCTGTAGCGTAAATTCGAACGCACTCGACTAGTTATCGAGAGTTCTGGGGTTCGATCCCAGTAGTGCCGGAATACAATTTTTCAGTCGCTATGCGTTGTTTAAAAAATAACGTGGAAAGAGTGATGACATCGTCCATTTACATTATCTCCACGTATTTGATATATATTAAACATTTCTATCGCCCTTTGAATTTATCAGCTACAATTAAAATAGCTGTTGCGTTAAATACCACCAGATGACGACATCTCAGTTGCTGAGACCATCAATACGCATTCGTATAGTCAGATGCTGACTGATAAACCACGCATTGCGCTGAGAATTGTTGGCGCTGTAGCGTAAATTCGAACGCACTCGACTAGTTATCGAGAGTTCTGGGGTTCGATCCCAGTAGTGCCGGAATACAATTTTTCAGTCGCTATGCGTTGTTTAAAAAATAACGTGGAAAGAGTGATGACATCGTCCATTTCCCTTTAGTTCCATCAGGTCGAATAATCGATGCTTTTTATGCGATCTGTAAGCATCGCGCGCATGCGCCTTTGAAACCGTTACGCCAAACAAACTTTTTGTATGCTGGGGTGTTGGTCGGTTGTATCATTTCTGTTGTAAGACGAAATCCTTACCTGTCTCCTGTTCCGCCGGTAAGTTAAAAGTTTTTTTTTCTTTTTTTTTTTTTTGCTTAAGTATGTGTATAAGAAGTTGAATCTCGTTCCTTTAAGTAGAATTACCTTTCAAGATATATAATTTGTTTGTACGCATAACCCAATTAGGGATAGGTCTAGCGCGATGCAGACAGATCACCAAAAATTCTGTGAATTTTTTGAGAATTGTGTCTTTTCGAATGCGTCCGAAAAGACTTGGTCAATAAAAAAAATGATATGATCATTTAATCGTAGACAGCGTTGTACAGGGTGTCCACAATGTCTTGTTACACCCCCCCCCTGTAATAAGAAATGTAAGTGAGCTATGTATCTGCTGTATGATGTATATGTTGAGTTATATATTGAGGCATCCTTAAACATCCAGTGGATCCGTTTGGGCCCCATCATTCTCGTGACAGAGAATAATTTTACTCCATGTTCTGTGGAATATTTTGCGAAGCAGTTGTGGGGTGATACGAGAGAAAGCACGTCTCACTGCTTATTTAAGCTCATCAGTGGTTTGGTAGCGCTGCTGTGCAACAACGTCCTTTATCAAACCCCAAAGGGCATTATCACACGTTGAGAGATCTGGGCTTCGAGGTGGCCATTCAAGTGGAGCGGGCAGCACTGCCGAACCTTGGCCGATCCAACGATCCCGAAAGACCTCACCAAGGTATTCCCGAACAGCGATTGCGTAATGGGCGGGTGCCCCATCCTGTTAGAACCATTCGCCAGTCAGAATGCCAAGATTTCCAAGATGTGGCACAAGCCAGGTTTGCAGCATGTCCAGATAAGTTCTGTGATTCACTTTACCATCAAAGAAATACGGTCCGAACAGATGTCGACTATTAATTGCAGCCCATATCATGACATGCGGAGGATGATGTTCCAATTCTTCGACATAATATGGGTTTTTTCTTGGACCAGAACACAACGTTCCGTGATCGACAGTTACGGTATATCGCACATTCATTACTGAAAATGACCTTTCCACGTTTTGGGATTGTGGCAAATGTCTGAAGCGTCATTGCACATGCATCCCATCGGCGGTTTAAATCTATGTATGGTAACTCCTGAACGAACATCGGGCGATATATGTACAAATTCAGGTCATTCTTCATGTGCTTATGCAGTGTCGATCGTGGTATTCCAAGTTCCGCTGATCGTTTGCGGAGCGATTTAGTCGGTGACCTGATAACTGATTCCTCGACCGCTTGACACTGTTGCACTCTGGTTGACGGTCTTCCCGTTCGTGGTTTATCCTTGATGTTGCCTGCTTCGAAGAGTTTATGTTCCCACCGCAGAAGAGTCTGTTTTGGAGGGGCCTCTTTGTTGAATCGTTGTTGGAAATTGGCACACACGTCACGCATTGCCTTCTCTGTGTGTAGACGTTCGTGTACCCAGACACTGACAGCAATCCGCTGTTCTAGGGTGTATTCGCTGGTATCACACATGGCTCCAGTACCTAATCTGTAAATAAACACAATACAGACCTTAACTCAACATATAAATCATACAACAGATACATAGCTCACTTACATTTCTTATTACAGGGGGGGGTAACAAGACATTGTGGACATCCTGTAGAATCGTACTACACATACGAATACATTCTACGTTTTATGCCGCGATTAAAAGTTTAGAATTTCATGTTTCAACATCTAAATTGCAGAATAAATGTAGATTCGACATTACAACGGTACTAAAATCGATGAGCCGCCCCGGTGGCGCAGTGGTCTAAGCGATGGCCTCTGATCATTCGTCCGAACGGGGTCCGGGTTCGAATCCCGGTGAGGCATGGATGTTGTGTTTGTCTTACGGCACTGGCTCTCTCCCTTCCCTGGAACCAGTGACCCTAAATTAGGGACGGGCGACTGCTTATAGCCCATTGAGTTGCTCACGGTGGTCGTTAAACCTCCAATAAAAAAAAATAAAAATCGATGACTAAACACCGTAATATCAACGTAGAATCGACGTCTGTACTACGTAGCAACGATGTATATGTTTCTCTCGAAATGTAGAATCTTCGTCTACTGTTGACTTGATATCGAGTTAATAGGTTTAAAATTCGACGTCGAAAAGACGTTACAAAAGTGGACATGGATCAAGGAGGTTATATTACTGGAGACACCACTGGCTCTGCCGCCATAGGTCACAGCTAATCTGCGTTGTGACGTCACAAGCAGGCAAAAACGACCTAAATTATACCGTTGATACAACAGTAAGCTTGTGTATCATTGATAAAAAGTATTGAATTACTCAGTTTATCTGTTTATACGCTTAGAAGCTTTTGTTTCATTGGTTTCAAAGCAGCTTCTTTTCTGCGGCTGCGTCGTGCCTGCTCATGACGTCATTTGCAGCACGGACGGTGACTTATGGCGGCTAATGCTACGTGGATAGGAGTGGTGTGTCCAGTATTATAACCTCCTTGACATGGATATCTATATCCGACGTTTCATATCGACCAAAAATCGATCAAAAATTTGACGTTGAACCGATGTAATATGCTACCAGGGAATAGCCTTCCAACCGATGGTGCGGAACCATTCTTCCATTAACAACCCAACTCAAGCTTCAGTTGCTGCATTCCACTCAGAACAATGTTTATCAAGATCGCGTGCCTGCCAGCTCGTTGACGTACGGTCGTCATTTTCCTATTTCTGTAGGAGCTAGTACATATAATGTCGCTTGGATACGTCGACTTAGCGTTTCTTTATGCACATGTCTATGAATTTTTTTTACAATGGGTCATCTCGTTCTGGACATATTCTTAAATCTGAATCTGTCACGATTATTTTGGACACCAGTGTAGTTACCACTTATTGAACCCTGTGTAAACCGTAAATCCTATAAGATATTTGGATGGTTATTTTCAGCATTTTATATTCTTTGGTTTATTATTCAGTTGCTACTCTTGGGTGAACAATATTTCTTCCATAAATTCCAGTGCACAATAACTGCAACTTCGTCACACCGTGCTTATAGTAAGTTTGGAAAATCTTAGTGCAGGCATCGACCAGATACTATACTGTGCAAATTAATTGGGACAAAGTAAAAAATCACTCTTTCTTCCAAAACTATGCCTTTATATCATTCTATGCCTTGATACACACTGATGAATACCTGTATTAGTATGAAGTATGTCTTCCTTTAGCAGAAATGACCTCTTGAATTCGTTTAGGCATTGACTTTACTAATTGAGTGCACATATTTTTGACTTCATAATCGTGGAACCACACTTTTATAGCATTTGTTATCATGCGCTCTTTGGTTGTACAGTCCATTTTACCTAAACGTCTCTTCAAAATATTCCACAAGTTTTCTATGGGATTTAAGTCTGGAGAATTTCCAGACCAGTCAAGCAAATGAATTTGATTTTCCAGCATGAAATTCTTGACCAATTTCGAATTGTGACATGGGGACAAGTCATGTTGAAAGTTTGCAAGAATGGAACAATCCTACGTTGTAATATTTCTACGTACTTGGCTAAATTCATCATACCTTGAACAGGAACTAAGCTTCCAGTGCCATTTGATGTGAAAAACCCCAAAACACCTGTTTCAGAGGGTGTTTTACAGTTTGTTTGACATGCTCAGGTCTTAAGGGTTCGCAGTTGCTTCGTCTAACGACATTTGCTTGGTAACCCTACACAAATAAATGAGTTTCAACACTGAAAATTACCTTTTTCCAGTCGTCAGCAGTCCATGATTTATATTTTTAGGCCATGCTAAACGTTTTATCTTCATTTTCGCATTAAACTATTGTTTGTTCGTTGGTCTTCTTGACTTCCGGCCAACTTCCAGAAGCCTACGGCGCACAGTTGAATCACTAACATCACAACCACTAGCCAATAAATCTTTTTGAAGGTCGGTGCTTGTTTTGTTTTTTTTATTCATTTTACTGTTTCTGATTAGATATTTATCGGTTCGTGGAGTTATTTTTCGTTTTCTTCCACATTTACCTCTCCTTTTTGGAGACGATGATCCAGATGCATTGTATCGCGTAAGCAGTCTTGATTTGCCTACACCAACTGCAGAAGCGATATCTCTCACTGTCATAGAAGTGTAATCCTTCAGAGCAATTATTTTTGCATGCTTCCTTGGGGAAATATCCATTTTTCAATACACGAAAGCAACACGTACTCACAGAGAGCAAAAACTAACATCCACCTGTCACACATGAAAGCTCACAACTGAAGCTAAAGTACCTATTTCCTGTTTAAAACCGGTCAAACCACATTCTTACTATCAAGTTCTAACAGTCACATCGCCTCACAGCTGATAAAACCGGTTTACGTGGGTTTCCGACATCCACTGGCGATCACATTACAGTTCTGAGAATAAAATAGCTTGTCCCCAATTAATTTGCACGGTATAATAGTTAGGTGTTATATGGCTGGTCATACACAGTCGATACTTGCTGATTTCATTGCGATTTTTTTTTTTTTTTTTTTTTGATTGGAGGTTTAACGACCACCGTGAGCAACTCAATGGGCTATAAGCAGTCGCCCGTCCCTAATTTAGGGTCACTGGTTCCAGGGAAGGGAGGGAGCCAGTGCAGTAAGACAAAACCCAACATCCATGCCTGACCGGGATTCGAACCCGGACCCCTTACGGACGAATGATCAGAGGCCAGCGTCTTAGACCACTGCGCCACCGGGGCGGCCATTGCGATTTTCAATCTTTCTTTTGGTGGTGTTGGCTAAGGGCGCCCTTTTTGCAACTAGGATGTGGCATTCTGTTTTGTTTTTGTTTGTTTTTCAGCTGTCCTCTCTACAACCACCTACAGTTCTTTCTCTTTTTCCATGGGTCCATTCTGCAGCCACTTCAAGTTGTTTTCTTCTTTTCTTCAGATGCCCATTCTTCAGACCTGTGTTTTGTCGAGTTATCACACCATCACTGTGTTTCAAATATTTTCCATGAAGTTATTTCTCGTTACAACGCTTAAAGCTGGCTCTTATTTTGCTATCCTTTAAAGCCTGCGTGTCTGATACTTTCAGAGTTTCTTCTTCATTTAGCAGCTGCTTTTTTAGCACGTCTTTGTAGAAAAAGTACGTACTTACGTCATCACTATGTCCATCAGTCTGTCTGTGGACACCATATCGCTGCAAGTATATTAGTCTGATTCAAAAAATTATTTCTGTATTAGAAAGTTTCGGAACGATGATTCTTCCAGTCCGGTTTTCTTCCGATGCATAACCATGCCGGTATAGAGCGCAAAGCAGATGTTATGGAATTCAAAATACATTTTATTCCACATAATTGTTTCTAAATATCCGATCCAAAAAAACTTTCCTCCCTTCGATAGCATTTATACCGAAGCCTATTTCATGTGCAGTTCATTTTTAAAGTAAAGTTCAGTTTTCCGCTAGGGGGCGTAATGTTAAACTGGGATTTTTCCTATATCTCTGCAACTGAAAATCCGATTTGAATTTTTTTTTTCATCGGATGGAGCTCCTACCTGGAAATGTTCTACGTGTAATATCTAATTCTTCAGAGGTTTCTGCCACTACGGGGAGTAAGTGTGTATTTACATTTCAGATGTATTTACAGCAATATCTGCGCGTCTCTACACTCGATTGAAAAATTTCTTTTTACAGATCACCACGAAAAACCTTTTGAAAATATCTTCTACTTAAAAGGATACATTGTTTTTCCGCCAGGAGGCGTAGTAGTATATCTTA
The DNA here is from genome assembly GCA_039090855.1 of Macrothele yani. NCBI lineage: Eukaryota > Metazoa > Arthropoda > Arachnida > Araneae > Macrothelidae > Macrothele > Macrothele yani. Next base: position 48,623,569 of record CM077013.1, on the reverse strand, counting down.
CTTTACTGGATATCCCTACTTCTAATAGTTCGATTTGAAAATTTCTTTATTGGTCGGAGATCGTTTCTGGTGCGAAATGCTTTTCATAGATATTTGGTAGATTCCAGAAATCCGGTTGGATTTTTTAAACCTGTTCCGTTAGTTACAGAAAACCCTGTTTTTATTGTATGTTTTAAATCATGCGTAGTTTTTCCCTATGCTGTGCTGACGCATTCCCCCTTTTTTTTTTTTTTATGAATGTTTAGATTTATAAAAATCTGCTTTGAATTACATTTTTCGTATTGGAAAAAGGATTCAAAACACTTACACAAAAATTCAGTGTAATCTTTCTTGTTTTTATAATATTTGTGTCAGGATTTAAAGACCATCTTGAGCTTATGGCCTGTCCCTAATTTAGAGCTCCCAGCTTCATGAAAGGGACGAGTCATCGAAAAAACACACCCTCGTGCCGCATGGGGGATTCAAACCCCGACCCAGCTGAAACGAATGGTCAGAGTCTAGCGCCTCAGACTTCTTGCCCACCGAAACAGGGTAACTTTTCTTTACAATTTCTGATGGGATCATTCAGCGCTCGGTTTTCTTCTTCAACCCTTTGCTAAATTTGTTGAAGACACTTACCAACAGACCTAGACAGGTACATTCAGTCCAAATCATTTCTTGGGGGTAACGGAGGTGGTCATAATTTCCTGGTTTTTTTTTTCCGACGGGCTATTTCAAGTCCTGCTTGTGTCCACTCAGCAATACCTGCATCTCACGGCTTTATGGCATTGATGATATTAATATTATCACCATTTAAGTGCATCGTGAAGATATTTCTAAACTTGCGGTAATACTCAGCATGGGTGTATTTTGTTTACTTGATCCTCTGTAATGCCTTCTGCTAAACAGCAGCAAGATATATACGTAATTTACCTGTATATCCGACTTTCTGATGTCGTTGCTCTTTCGCAATTTGTTTACTCCCGACTCATTAATCTTGCATCTATTCTAATCGCTCAATGGCCCTGCAAATTAAAAAAAAATAAGTTTGAGTAGGAAATCTTACTCAATCTAGACGGGCGTGTCGGGCGGCTGTGGTCGTTTTCATGTACGGGCGTTACCGTCGTTCAAGGGTTAAATAGCAAAACTTGCACTGTGAAAAGAGGTGATCTTGAGTGTGTTTTCAACGGATGCCAGAATCTGGATCCAGAGGCATCTCGGAGAACACTATGAGCAAGATTCGTTGTCCCACCTCTAAAGTTTATGGGTGGAAGTGCAATGGTATAGGAACGTCTTTAGGGGCGTGAAATTGTTATGACATCTTACAATAATAATGTCTAAAAATATCCAAGGTATAACTCGGACCAACGTTCTTCCCTCGTACCTCGGTCGGGAACTGAGTACTCAAAATTTTCCACTGTCCTGACATCATACAAAGCGACGAACATTTGTTTGTCTGGGAGAGCACTGCAGCTTTCCTCAGTTACGTCCTTTACTAAATATATTTTTTAGACGAATGGCTGATCTCATTCTGCTTCGAAGTTATACGGCTTACGATATGCTGCAGTTAAATTGAACATCTCATCCAGAGATGATATATAGGTATAAATACAACTAGAAATGAGGATATTGACGGAGATTTTCGTATCACTCTGATAGGAAACTAACATTTCACATTTTCCGCTGACCAAATACAAGAAATTAAAACAAAAAATGTGACACTTCCAAAACGAATCTTCCACCGATTAATATTAACGGGGCATTTTTAAAAATGAAATGAATAAATTATAATGAAAAACATATGTTAAATGCTGGAAGTTCCTTCTCATGGAACGACCGAAAGAACCAAGAATTTTTTTTTATATGGTTCTCCACCGACAACGTTCTTTTTGAGTTTGTGTAGTTGTTTAAAAAATATTCAAAAACGCTGAAACATATTTCACGGCTAACTCTATAACGCTTCTTTCACTTCTAATGCAAACTTCAGGTACTGAAAAGTTAGGAATTTTATCGCAAGCCAGATTTTTCAGGAGTAATTTTATATTGCCCTATGGAACAACTATTAGTTCTTTTCACGTAAAAACAGTTTAAGTAATTTATAACATGCAATTAAAAATCATAAAGAAAAGTACGTTACTCGGATACGTTACTCCACCTCGGTCAAGTAGTTCAAAATATTTTTTCACTTCGGAATCATAAAATCTAGAATAATCTCTTTTATTTGATGTTAATGTTTTCTGGCACAACGAGCAGTTCAAATTTTCGTTTTGTCTGAATGCGGCATATCAGTGACAAATCTGAATACATAATGAAGCTGAATGACATGCTAATAGGTGGTTCCATACAAGTAATTTTATAAAAACGACGGCAGTCCGCTTCGCCGAAACTACCAGAATTTTTTTAATAATTTTGGTATTTCTTTTAACGCATCGAAAAGTCCGTATCAGATCTTTATCCAGAATTGCATTATTTGCTTCCTCTTTTCTTTCGGAAGTTTTCGAGTCTTTTAGATAACGTATTTCTTTTATGAGTGTCTTTGTCAGAAGAGTATTTCGGCAGATTAAAAAAAAAAAAAAATACAGGATACCGCATCTTTTCTGAACCCAAAATGAGAGCGAGGAAAAACAGCTCTGCTGTACACAGTCGAGTCACATTATTGTGACCACCTCCTACTTTTGACGTCAACAGCGCGTAGCCAGTGAAACAAGGCACGTATCGTGAGCTGGTTTGGAGGGTATAGAAGGTGTGCTGTAGGCAATCTGAAAACATATCACTCTTTGCTGTCATGGATAAAAGGAGTGATTTAAAAGATTTGCAAAAAGGGATGATTATCAGCTTTCGGGCCAAGGGTGGCAGTATTTATGGAACAGCGCAGTTTGTGAATATTTCGCGTGTTGCTGCGGTTAAAGTGTGTCGTGATTGGAGAAATGACACCATTGCGAATATGCGATGTGGAAACTGCGGAGCACCACGTGCCATTGATGTGAGAGATGAACGTCGGCTGCGAAGGTGCGTGAGGGCCGATCTACACACTACAGTGGAGCAACTGACTGGCGGAATGAACCAGGGGGGTTACCGGAAGTATATCCAGAACGACAGTTCAGCGAACCCTGCTGCGTATGGGGTTCCAATGCAGACGGATGGTCACTGCACTTACGCTAACGAAAATGCATCGGCTGAAAAGGCTTTCATTTGCACGGCAGTATCGGAATTGGACCTCCGCTGATTGGCAAAGGATTGCTTTATCCGATGAGTCACGTTTTCTGCTTCATCGAAAGGATGGACGTTGGCGTATAAGACGAGAAACATCGGAGAACAAACACTCTTAAACCATTGCTGGCAGAACACAAGCTGGTAAGGGCAGCGTTATGATATGGAGAATGTTTTCGTGGCATTCCCTGAATCCACTCATACCTGTGGAAGGCACTATGGACCGAATTCGTTATGAATCCATTCTTGCAGACCACGTACACCCATGCATGCTGATTGTCTTACCTAGGGCAGATGGGATCTTTCAGCACAACAGTGCGACGTGTTACACAGCTAGAAATGTCCGAGAGTGGTTGGAAGAGCACGATGAAGACTTCAAAGTACTTGCCTTGTCTCCTAACTCCCCAGACTTAAATCCAATTGAGCATCTGTGGGACCACCTCGATCGTGTTGTTCGCTCTATGGATCTTCCACCACGCACCTTTTAGCAGCTGTCAGATGCACTGCAGTCAACATGACTCCACATGCCTGTGACCACCTTCCAGCACCTTATTGAGTCACTTCCAGCCCGTCTAGCTGCTGTCCGCTCTGCACACGGCGGTTATTCTGGATATTAGCTGGTGGTTACAATAATGTGACTTGACCGTGTAACATCACTGTGTCTAAAATGCTTGAAGCAAACTACGCTACTCTTTCAGGAAAACCAGTGGTTTCTGAGAATTTTCTTCGGCCACTTTGTTTTAAATCTGTTTTCATCATTCGGAACTTTAAACACTTTATTATTTTCTTTCGCAGAACCGTAATTTGATGTACCTCCCGACCTACATTATATTCCGGGACACAATAGCTAGAAAGCATTACTGATTTCAAAATAAAAGCGCTGGCACTACCAACAAAACGTTCTTGATGGTGAAAAAAAAGCCTATATCACACAATAGTGGTTTTTGTGAAATCTCTAACGGTTTACAAATAAATGACAGCAGAAAAATCGATCCAGTGAAGAAAAACCATCTGAGAATAAAACAAGACAATGACTGCGACAGGAGGAAGCAAACTCAATAACTCGACTTTCAAAAGTTTCTCTCCGTCGCTTTGTGTGACGTCATAGAGGTCGTAAATTTTCAGTGCCCAGGCTCCGATCAAGTGAAGATGGCTGAACGGAACGTTTGCCACGGTATGACACTAGAGAAAAAGATACCCTAACTGAATTGTTCACTTAGAGTTCTAAAGATCACATAACCTTTTACCAGGTATTCGTAGCAAATACACTGATGTAGGTGACTCGCACAACACGCAGATTAGGTTGAAAATTTAACGGGAATAATTAACGACGTAGTTAACACCGCTAACGAAAAATTTCTAACGCAGTGGTTGCTCTGGCTTTTTTAAGTTTTCGCCAATTCAATTTTTTTCGCCAAATATAATCTGAGGCCGCCAATTTTGTTTTATAAAACAATGTTATAACACTACAAAAGCAATAGGTTATAGATTGTTTACAATTAAGCAGCAAAATATTATGTTATAGATCCAGAATCCTAATAGAAAAAAAATATCAACCCTTAATTTCAATTTCGAACTTATCACAATCTATAGAATTTCTGAACAAAGAATTATTGGCTGGATAAATTTCAAATTAACTGTGAAAAATTGGGTATTACATATATCCTGTGCCTTAGTTCTTTTTCTGTAAGCAAAAAACACAGATGTTGAAAACCTGTATTTCAATATTAAAAAAAAATTCAGCTAATAACTATTTTCATATACACCCATACGCCATTACGAATGATGACCAAATGATCATATGTAGAGGATTTTAGGAAGGGAGTGTCTGACCCCAGATCTTAAACAACCCTTAGAAATAGGAAGCTAGGAGATTTGGGCTAGAGTGCCCGATAGGAAAGTGACACGGAATCCAAATAGAAAGGGGGAGGAAGACGCCCTTATTTATTACCGGGGGGCCAGTACCCGGGGTCCGACGGCTTTACGTGCCCATCCGACGCACGGCGGATATTTAGTGGATCCAGCGTTCGTACCTGCCTGGGATCCTTTTCGCGGCAGTCACGAACGTTGCCCACTAGGCTACTCGGGGCCCCATACGCCATTACATTATGATCACCTACCTAATAAGTTTCCCTTTATCCCGCAAAACAGCAGCCACTCTGCGAATCATCGATTCGATGAGGTGGTGATAGGTATCCTTGGGTATCTGGTGCCATAATGTCAACAGCAGGTTCTTCAGTTCCTGTACATTTCGGGGTGGTGTTGATTTATCCCGAACCCGCTTTTCCAAGTCGAACTACAAATGTTCGATTGGGTTCATGCCAGGTGAATGTGGAGGCCAGGGCATTACCAGAAAGTCACCAACATGTTCCTCGAACCACTCCTTGACTATTCTTGCAGTGTGGCATGGCGCATTATCCTGTTGGTAATGGGCATCACCAGCAGGGAACACAGTTGCCATGAATGGGTGAACTTGGTCCGCAACGATGTTCAGATACCTGACAGCTGCTACGGATTGTGCTATTGGGATAATGGGGCCCTAAAGTGTCCCAAGGAAAGATCGCCCACACCCCAATACAAATGCCACCGGCCCCTTTCCCTCCAGCAGTGCATCCAAGTGCCATAGCCTTCGTTGGTAATCGGCGTATCCGCCCTCGGCCGTCTACGTGATGCACCAAGAATCTTGATTCGTCAGACCAGGTCAATTTCTTTCAATCATCCACGGTCCAATCTCAATAATTTTGGGCCCATTTCATGCGTTGTTGGCGATGACGTGCAGTGAGCACTGGGACCCGGCTGGGTATTCTGCTACGCAGGCCCATGCGCAGAAGGCTCCGGTGAACTGTGTGCTGTGACACATTTCCCTGATCACCACTTTTGTAGCTGAGGGTGATTTGTCGCACTGTAAGCATGTGGTCGCTGTGAACAATGCGCGAGATGCTCCGCTCTCCTCTGGCATCAATGAGCTGCAGACGACACACGGATGGACTAGTCGTTTGCTATTTGTGCACCATTTTTGATACGTACTCACTAGAACGGCACGTGTACAACCCACAATCCGCGCTCTTTCCGAGATCGTAGTTCCAAAGCGCTGTGCCATCACAATTTGTCCTTTATCAGGCTCCGATAAATCGGCAGCTTTTCCCATTCTGACTCCAACACTCTACTAAAAGAAAGCCGGTCCTCGGGTTGTACATATACTGCTCTGTGAACTTTACCTACATCACCGTTCGGTCTCCAGGTGCGCTCATTTTTCTAGGTTGGGGGTGGTCATAACGGAATGGCTTAACGGTGTAAGTCGTACCATATTGGTTGATGGTTCACATCAAAAGATAAGAAATCTACAAATACGATCGCATTTAAAAGATTCTACGTTAATTTTTAAAATATTCCTAGCATTGCCGATGCAAAATTTGGCATGACGTCGAAGCAAAAATAACTTTTTTTTAAAGAACGTTTTGGCTCGGACGTAATTATAAAAGCTAATGGCCAATTATTTTCACCAAAACTTTTTTTTAATCGCCAAAATGACTTTTTTTTTCTCAAACTGCGAAATGCGATCATCAGCGCGACCCCTGAAACATAACAACTCTAAGTTGGTCTTCTTTGAGAAACAAATATATCGCATTGAATTTAAGAAACTTGAGCTGACGAAATCAATCCACCTAACGCAGTGGCAACTGCCTCACATCTAGTCATCTCATAACTTCTTTATGACCTCTGATTGATTTCCAGTATTGCTATATAGCATATAAAACCTTAGAAGTTCAGACGTGACGTTTAATTTAGAAATTATAACGATACGAACCCAAAATTTACATAAGAGACAGCAAACAAAAAGGAAAAGTTAAAGTAGATAACCTACGATGTAGCCATGAGCGCCCCCGATGTTCTGAAACACCGTTCACTTTATGTTCTTATGACACTCTACGGTAAAAAAACATACCTGTCCTACGACTGTGTACTCTTTCACAAGACAAAATCTGCTGCTGCATGGCTGTCATTTTCTCAGTGGATAGCTCAGAGTCCTAAACCAAGGTCGTCTGAAAAATACAAGTCCACGGCAACAGGAATTAGTTCCCTCCGTGTGTGACCTCACTCTCAGGTTACACGACATGATTGACATCATACGCTCTGCGTTGGGAACCAATCGGAAGCCTTGGTTTACGCGTGCCTTCACTAAAAGAAGGAACTCATCTCTCTAAAGTCATGGTCTTGTATTTTCTATGCGGCCATGCCTAAACCCAAATGAGAACATATGAGAAGAATCCGACAGACGCGTGAGAAATTAGCCCATTTCATTGGCAAATTAGAAACAGGATAATTGATCTGGGAATTTATCACAGGTATGCAGAAAACATATTGCGTAGACAAAAACGTTGTGATAGCCCAAAGCGAGATCACGCCTTATTAAAAAGGTTGAGCATTCTAGGAGTCAAAAGTGTCTCGGATTTCGGATTTTTTCGGTTTTTGGAGTATTTGAATAAGGTATAATGAGATAGCTTGGGGATGAGACCAAGTCGAACACTAAGTTAATTTAAATCCTGTGAGATTTAAAATGAAATTTAAACTGAAAATTGTTTACTAAACCGAAAGAGTCAACAAAAGAGAAAAACAGGCACAACTTAGAACCGATACGCGGAAGTCATTCCCTGCGGATATCGTTCACCGGAAGAATCGACGATACAAACGAATCCGACTCAGAACCAATTAGCAAGTGTCATTCCCTATGGAAATCGTTCACCGGAAGAGTCAACGAATGACACAAACGGAACTGACTCACAACCGACTAGCGAGAGTCTTTCTCTGCGGGAATCGTTCACCGGAAGGGTGAACGGACGATATACATGAATCCGGCTCGCTCCTGATTCGCGAGAATCATTCCCCGCAGAAATCGTTCACCGGAAAAATCAACGAACGAATCAGTGCGAATGGATTAGTTTAATGTGTCGAATCGATTCTTTCTAAAGAATCGGTTTGCTCATCGCTACAACAGAACATAATGCCAAAACTTTTCACCCAAGGTATCTGAGATCGCGTATCGTAATCGTCTGAGAGCGCAGAGACCTACACAACGCGTGGGAGCCTTCTGATATTTTCCATTTGTGATGTCATGTTGGCGTTCGAAAAACGTTTCGGATTTTGGAGGCTTCCGGTTCTGGGATATTCGCGGATAAAGGATACACTCTGTACTTTTACTATTTCTCTCTTTTTCTGCACTTCTCAGATCTCTCCTTATCTTTTTGGCTGCTGCTATAGTCTTTTGGCGAAAAAATTTTAATGACTCTAAGGTGCGCCAAAAAGTAAATGATGAAAACTAAACTCATAATTTTTGACTAAATAATGTACGAATGTATACCCCTTATATATTTTCATCCTTTTAAGAAAGTGGATGACCTAAAATGAAATGCTTGAAGTTCAGATGTAAGGACTTTCTTGCTTCGAACCTTCATGCATTACGAATTCTGGTATGCTCAAAGTCGCCACGATGTTTTGCTCTGCTGTCATTCAATTGTTCCTGCTTGAGCGATAATTCCGTTCTATCGCTTACCGGACTTTGTCCTCGCTTCTCTACTTTCGGGTGAGGCGCTGTTGCTACACATTCTATTGACGAATCGTGATAAGAGGTATCCGTTTCCTAAAGCGCCACAGATGATGATAACACCGCGCATGCTTTTTAAGAAAGCAATACGAATTGGAAGCGCACCAAACAGTATTTCCAGTTCGCAGCATTTACAGTTTTTCTGTTTACGGGAATTGCTGAAACCATGGTAAGAAGACTTTGATTTCGGCCTTTTACGTTACTGCAAAAGAAAGTATTTAATCCAAATGTGAGGGAGTACAAAATAATATAAAGTTCTATCCCACGCCCCTACCCTTCTCACCGTCTCGCCCATGTTGTGCTTTCATTATCATATTTCCGTAACTAAGTCCGGATCTACACAAATTACTGTTCTGTAATTGTATAGAAATAAATGACTGGAATAGTAATATTATTGTTTTGCAAAATATAATCATTCAATATTTCTCAGAGAGAGAGAGAGAGAGAGAGAGAGAGAGAGACAGAGAGGGGGAGAGAGAGAGAAATGGGCAGATAGAGATAGAGAGAGGGGAAGAGAGAGAAATAGATAGATAGAGATAGAGAGAAGGGAAGAGAGAGAAATAGATAGATAGAGATAGAGAGAGGGGAAGAGAGAGAAATAGATAGATAGAGAGGGAGAGAAAGAGAGACAGTGGGGAGAGAGAGAGAAATAGAGAGGGAGAGACAGAGGGTAGAGAGAAATAGATAGAGAGAGGGACACAGAGAGAGAGAGAGAGAGAGAGAGAGAGAGAGAGAGAGAGAGAGAGAGAGAGAGAGATTTACCAGAATCGTCCTCCTCTCTCCACCAAAAGAGATTTCACCAGATAAGGCATAAATTCAGCTAGAAGTTGATAAGTGTGTCTTGATACCTGGCACCCACCATGACTGCAACAGAAGATCTCGCAGTTCCCTTAAGTTACTTGGTTGGGGTGATGCTGCTCATAGCCGTTTCTCCAAATTAAACCACAAAGGTTCGATAGGATTCACGTACGGCAAAATTGGAGGGCCATGGCAATAAAGGGAATTCCTCTTCATGTTCTTGGAACCATTCCTGAAACTTCTTCGCCGTGTGGCATGGAGCATTGTCTTGTTGAAAGACTCTATCTTTGTTAGGAAATGCAATCGCCATAAAGGGGTGTACTTGGTCACGAAACGATGTTCAGGTACGTGACAGCTGTCAGAGTTCGCTCTTCAGGGATAACGGGTCCAAGTGTTCCCAAGAAAATATTGCCCAGACCATCGCACTTTCTCCAGCCGCCTGGATCCGTCCCACAGTGCATCCATGACAGAAGGCTTCCTTGAGTAAACGTCATCAACATGCTGTAACAGAAAACGGAATTCGTCTGACTTTGAGATCCTCTTCTAGTCTTCTGTGGTCCAATGTCGATGATTACGTGCCCACTGCGAGCGTTGACTACAATGAACGTATAACGAAGTGAATTTCTCCGTCATTTTTATCCGCGCCGGGGTTCGAACCCGGGTCCACTCATTCCGGAATAAGTTGCTCTACCAATTAAGCTACGCGGACGTTTTATTCTGATTCCTATCTGCCTTTATGTCGTGTGCGTCCTTCTGGCAGGTACGTCACATCTCCTGGTACGTTACATCATCATCCCCTTTTTTTTTTTTTTTTCGAAGTGCTGGAGAAAGGATTCTCTTATTTTTCCTATCTCGCGGTGTGGAAATAACATCACATTAATGCGAGATTTTGAACGGTCGGGTCATCCGGATAGTTCGGGCGCCATTATAACGAAGTAAATTTCTCCGTCATTTTTATCCGCGCCGGGGTTCGAACCCGGGTCCACTCATTCCGGAATAAGTTGCTCTACCAATTAAGCTACGCGGACGTTTTATTCTGATTCCTATCTGCCTTTATGTCGTGTGCGTCCTTCTGGCAGGTACGTCACATCTCCTGGTACGTTACATCATCATCCCCTTTTTTTTTTTTTTTTTTTTTTTTTCGAAGTGCTGGAGAAAGGATTCTCTTATTTTTCCTATCTCGCGGTGTGGAAATAACATCACACCAATGCGAGATTTTGAACGGTCGAGTCATCCGGATAGTTCGGGCGCCATTATAACGAAGTGAATTTCTCCGTCATTTCTGTCCACGCCAGTATTCGAACCCGGATCCCCTCATTCCGGAATAAGTCACTCTACCAATTAAGCTACGCGGACGTTTTATTCTGATTCCTATCTGCCTTTATGTCGTGTGCGTCCTTCTGGCAGGTACGTCACATCTCCTGGTACGTTACAAACGGCTGTGAGCATAGACACGTGTATGGGTCTACGGCTACGGAGACCCATATCTAACAGCATTCGATGAATTGTGTGTTCGGGCTCATTGGGCCCTCCACCACAATTAAAACTACGGGTAATGTCAGCCACAGTAGCCCTTCTGTTGCCGTGAGATAGCCGGAACTGACCTCTGGAATCAATGAGGTGTTGTTTGCACACGCCTTGTCGGCTGCTCGTCACCTGTTTCGGCCCACCTTTTATAGGTACTAATTACTGCATAGCTTTAACAACCTACCAGCGCCGCTGTTTCGGAGATGCTTTTACCAAGGCGTGTTGCCATAATGATCTACCTTTTGTCTAAATCAGATAAATCCTTTGTTTTTCCCATGTTGAGACGAAACGAAATACTAAGAGAGTTTTGACTCAAGTATGACATATATCATTCGCGACCTTGGCACGTGACGCTGATTGACTGCACGCGCGCTTATTTGCATAACTCAGAGGTGGTTTTAATGTTTAGGCTGATTGGTGTGTGTGTAGATACACAGGTATCATACATACATGGTATATATATACTAAATATATACATATAGTATCCAGTACAGTATTTCAGTTGTTCAACGGTGATCAACTCTCCTATCTTATCTTAATATACATAGCCCATTGCAACTTGAGGGTCTTATTTTAAACACGTCATCCACTATTGTCATTTTACTGATCAACGGTTTCTTTTTATCTTTTTTGGTTACACAAGCCTGCGTCTCCCCATGCTTCTTTGTGTTGTCTGCAATCTTTGAATGTCTTTTTAAAATAAGGTCTAACTCTGATCTTTGAGAATTGGATGGATGCACTGGTTAAACCTCTTTTCTTTTAAGACATAATGGTAAATTTCTCTAGAAAATTCTTATTTCTTCCAAACGTACTCCAGCCAGATTTTATTACGTCTATTAATTTCTTCTTCGATGGGCCCCTCGCCTGATATCTGCTGTCAAGGGTGGATGTACTAATCAGTACCTTCCAAAATTTGCTCCACCAATTTCTAAATCTTCAGCCTTTGTAAAACCATTGTACGTCAGTTATATTTTTTGTAAGTCCAATTTTAGTTCCACTTCTTTACCCTTGTCAGCAAGTTCCTGAATCATACACTGCAACTCTGAGGAGGTACTTGCAAAACTAAATACGTCATGAGCTAAACGAAAGTGTGTGTGTTAACTAACTCCATTTACTCTCATTCTCGTTTATTCTCATTTCAGCTATTTGTTTAAAAGACATTCTGCAATGTGGCATTGAGGAGCTTGAGAGATAAGGTGTCGTCTTGTCTCATCTCTTTTCCAATTTAACCTTCACCCATGAATTTTTTAGATGTTATTAATGATTGCAATGTATGAACCTTCAATATCGCAGATGGCAAAGGCATAAAAACTGCTGATGGTTACACGGAATCAAAAGACTTTTTCAAAGTCAATATAAGCCATACATACTGGAATTTCGTATTCATTTTTTTCTTTCAGTTTGATTTCTCAGCACATAGATATGGTCTATAATGCTGCAGTAGCGCCTGGATTCAGCTTACGAGAGATTCTCTTGGTTGTGCGATGTATAGTGTTACTTTCAAGCGATGTGACACTATCTTAGTGAAATTTTGTAAACAACGTGTAGGTAGCTAAGGGTCTGTAGTTCCTGGGATCTTCAAGGTCGATCTTTTTATATTGCAGGTCACTGTCGTATTGTTCCAGTCATCAAAATACTTCTCCTAATTGAGGCATTTAATAAAACCTTGGGTGAGTTTAATTTCCATTTCACCACTGGCTTCTTGTACAATATCTACACTAATTCCATCTTCCCCTAGACCTCTTTCCAGTTTCATGTTCTTAATTGCAAAAACAACCTCAATCGGGACAACTGGAGACATTTTAGAGCCCATATGTCAATAATAGATGCATCATCTCTTTCGTATAGTTTTGTGCATAATTCTTAACTCTTCTCAAATTTTCGCCTGTTTTTCTTTTTTGTCATATTACCATCTTCTTTTCTTATTACCATGACCTATTTTTTTAACTACAAACACAGCCCTTTTGTTTTCTTTAGGCTTTTGTTGTTCGCAATTGATTTTTTCATTATTGAATTTCCCTTTGGCTTCAGTGATATTTTCCCGCATTGTCTTACATATTTCTAAACATTCCATATTGGAAGTTACATTTTCTTCATTTTTCTTCACCTACTTTCTTCTTTTGATAACAGATATCTACATTACCTTCCAAACAGGTATAGGGGAGGGCGACATAGAAGATGAAATAAATAGGTATATAAAACTTGGATGAAGGGCTTTTGGAAGAAAGAGTTGAAGTGTTTAATCAATACATAATTCGAATTCTTAAAATTATCTCAATCTGCCTTTTATTTCGTATATAGATGCCTATATTTGCCTTCGAGAACAGATAGATATCAAGTGAGGTCCACATAGAAGAAGAATCGGGTATACTTATAAAGCTTGCTTGAAAAGCTTTTAGAATAAGCAGAACCGTTTTCAATAGCAATTTATCATTGTGTCCTGAAAGAAAAGTGTTTGATCAGTGCATTCTTCCAGTTTTTACTAATGGATCAGAAACCATGGACCTTAGCTAAAATGGACATACAGAGCCTGCGAACAGTTGAAGGTAGCATGGAGAAATACACTGACGGAAAAAAATCCCAACACTACGAAACAATAGTTGTAGAGGAATGAAATGGCGGCAATACATTTGTATAGGTAACATATTTAATCGATTAAGGTTTCAAGTTCACAGCTTAATGTAAGCGCGAGAAGAACCATTTTAAATGTGAAATGCTGGTACATTAATAACCGGTGTAACCGCCAGAATGTTGAATGCAAGCACGCAAACGTTCATGCATTGTGTCGTACAGGTGCTGGATGTCAGTTTGTGGGATGGAGTTCCATGCCTGTTGCACTTGGTCGGTCAATACAGGGACGGTTAATGCTGGTTGGGGTGACGCTGGAGTTGTCGTCCAACGATGTCCCATACGTGCTCGATTGGTGAAAGATCTGGTGATGTAGCAGGCCACGGCAACATGTCGACACTCTGTAGAGCATGTTGGGTTACAACAGCGGTATGCGGGCGAGCATTATCCTGTTGGAAAACACCCCTGGAATGTTGTTCATGAATGGCAGCACAACAGGTTGAATCACCAGACCGACGCACAACTGTGCCGTCAGGGTGCGTCGGATAACCACGAGAGTGCTCCTGCTGTCATAGGAAATTGCTTCCCAGACCATAACTCCAGGTGTAGGTCCAGTGTGTCTCGGCCGCAGACAGGTTGGTTGCAGGCGCTCACCTGGCCTCCTTCTAACCAACACACGGCCATCACTGGCACCCAGGCAGAACCGGCTTTCATCAGAAAACACAACAGATTTTTACCCCGTCCTCCAATGAGCTCTAGCTTGACACCACTGACGTCGCAAACGGCAGTGATTTGGAGTAAGTGGAATGCACGCTACAGGGCGTCTGGCTAGTAGCTGTCCTTCAAGTAACAGATTTGTAACAGTTCGTTGTGTCACTGTGGTGGCAACTGCAGCTCGAATTGCTGCCGCAGACGCGGTACGATGCGCCACGGCCATACGCCGTACTCGGCGGTCTTCCCTCTCAGTAGTGCCACGTGGCAGGCCGGAACCCGGTCTTCTTGAGGCAGCACCTTCCCTTGACCACCGCTGCCAACAATCATGCACAGTGGCTACATTCCTGCCAAGTCGTTCTGCAATATTGCGGAAAGAAAATCCACCTTCTCGTAACCCTATTACACGACCTCGTTCAAACTCCGTGAGCTGTTGATAATGGCTTCTTCGTCTTCTTAAAGGCATTCTTGACTAACATCAACACACTACGTCGAATCTCAACGATAACTAACGCTCACGAACGTTACAGCGCGTATTTACAGCAAACCTGCTTTGCATGTTCCGAGGCGCTACTAGCGCCACACGTATGCGCCGAGCGCGAAATTTGCATAGACGTCATCTTACAGATGCACTCTCACCGCCTACCAACTGTCGTTTATCTAACACAACCCCTTCTTGGTGTTAGGATTTTTTTCCGTCAGTGTACATGCTTGATATAAGATGGGAAGGCAGGAAGAGAAATACAGGGATTAGGGAAGGGACAGTGTTAATGAAATCTTAATCAAAGTAAGATTCTTGAAATGTCAATGGGATTTTACTTTAATTGTGATGTCATTTCTTTTTATTATTTTGTCAATTTTCTTCCTGTGAATGACGTATTACAGGAAGAAAATTGACAACCATTGGACAACTACGTAAAATACTATTTTGGATACAAAGGGGTAGGAAAAGACTTTGAAGCAGTCCACATGGGAGATTCGAAAGCATGCTGGAGCGACATGGATGAGACTGACTCAAGACAGAAACATCTGGAAGAGCTTTGGGGAGACTTTCATCTAACATTAGATTGATAAAAAATGGTTCCTGTAACTTAGACTCTTTCTAATTGCAACTACAGGTCTGAAGCTGTCCTTCTCTTCAATGTCCACAAAATTTGGTATTTCCTTCAAAGTCTCAACTTGTTACTACAGTGTGTATACAACAATCCCTCTGGCAATATTTTAAATCTATTTCATTGTAAAACGAAAAACGACATCCTGGATTTCATAAAAAAATTTCGGTAGCAACGTTTCATTTATCTTTTGCAGGAGATATTTCCTGGAGGAAAAATACTAACGACCATGATAATTTTTATTTTCTTCCAGCTTTCCGGAAGGGTGTGACCACAAAAGCAGTATATTTTTCCCTGGTTCGTGACTAAGTACCTGGGGTTGAATATAGACACTAAACTTTTGTCGGTAGCTTACATCGACTTTCTTGAAAAACCGAGTCTGTGTAAAAAATAGATAGCTTTCGTCGGAAGCCTGCATCAAGTGTTTTGAGAGACCAAGTCTATGTCAAATATGTACATGTGTTTAGCATTGGACACATCGCGAAGTTCTTCAAATAAACCGGCAACTTATCCGAATGAATTTGTTAGGGTAGCGGTTATCTGTTACTGTAGTGCAGATGCAACGGTTTTGGTGTTATTGGCTAAAAATATTTAGGAATTGTTTATGTTACAACAAACACCCAACATTATTTTACTATAAAGCTTAACTTCGTGCTCCGAATAGCTTAAATAAACACATTTAGCACTTATCTAAGAACTAAAAGCCAAGCAAATAAATGGACTTGTACTCACACTAATCAACATTTTTATTAGGTTCACTCTAGGTACTTTAAATGTCAGCAGAACATCACATGTTGAGTATACACTATGTTGACAAAAGTCACTGGACGCCTAGCAGAGAAACACAACATAGCATTTAATGACATACATTAGTACGGTGTCGGTCCACCTTCGGCCTTAATGCATGCACTGACCCTTCGAGACATGCTTTCGACAAGGTTTTGGAACACAGCGATAGGTATGCGCTTCCATTCAGTACATAATGCTGCCGCTAACTGTTGCTTTGTAGTAGGCCTTGGTTCCAAACTTCTTATGGGGCGTTCTAATTCACTCCATAGGTGTTCTATGGGATTAAGATCAGGGCTCTGTGCTGGCCAGTTCACACACACGATAATGGAACTATCATCAAACCACGCCGTAAAAGTCCTTGTTTAATGGCTCGGTGCATTATCCTGCTGGTATCAACAAGGCTCGGTTCCATAGTATTGCCACAGAGTTCATTAGGCATAATTGTCCAGAATATCGAGGTACACGTCCTAGTTAATCGGTTTCTTCACAATAACCAATGGGCCAGGACCATACCACGAAAAACACACCCGTACGAGTACACTGCCAGCTCTAATCTTGACCGTAGGAACAGTAGTACACTGTGGTAAATAGCATTCTCCCGGCTTCCGCCATACCCACACTCGGCCATCAGACTGATGGATCGTGTATCTGGATTCATCAGTCCATAGGACCCGTTTGCATTGATCTACGGTCCACGATAAATGTTCTTTACACCATGCTAAACGACGAGTAGCATTCCGAGTGGAGATGTAAGGCTTATGAGCAGCCGCACGACTACGATAACCTATGGAATGAAGTTCTCTGCGAATGGTACGTGTACATATCGAGGCTTCAGCATGTTTACTCACCTGTACACTGAGGTCTTGTGCATTACTCTGTCGATTAGCTGTAACGACTCTCCTGAGGCATCGACATCATCTTTCACTGATTTCCTTTGGTCTGCAGGTACGTTTTGCTGCTTCGGGCAAGCCACGTGTCTTCCACTTATTCAGTACATTCGAAACAGTTCATTTGGGTATGTTTAAACGCCTCTCATTTTCTCTTATGGGCAACCCACTAATATAACACCTAACAATCTTTCCTTTCTCAAAGTCGGTTATCTTCCAACGGGACATTTTTATTCAATCTTACAGTGCGATATGATCGCGGTCAGCTGCAGGCTTGTTTTTATACCGTTTGTATCTGTACAGAACATCTAAACAACGCAGCGGATCCGTTCATTTGCTTTTGAAGAGGTGTCCGGTGACTTTTGTCAACATAGTGTAATTCCAACTTGGTAATTGAATAATCGTTTGCTTCGATATTTGAGTACGGTACTGAAGTCTTACGACTTGAAAACAATTTGACTTCAGTGATCAAACAAACGTAATATTCAACGAGATAGAATTAATCGAATTATATTAAGATCAAATGCCAACCTCATAAAATCAATGTAGTCTGAGCTCTCTCGACAATCTTTCTCCAAAACAATTACAACGAACTTACGCTCTGGCAGACGTCTAACGAGAGCCCTAATACAATCGTAAAAAGCACTCTTATCAGTCTCGTTAATATAAAACATTCACTTTTCAACTAGCGTCAGGTTGCCAAACCAACATCAGCGAGAAAGAAAATGTAACGTTAAGATAAAAAACTGCTTAGGGAAAATGAAACAAAATATACATAAGGAGCCCAAAAGGAAAGTTAAATTAGAGTATGCGCTACACAGTCCTTAACCCTTTAACTGGCTGGAAGTAATTAACTGAGGGTTAGCAAAATGTGCTGAAATCAGTTCGATCGAATATATTCGCTGTATAAGAAGCGGGCGGTACACTACTGGAATGAGTGAATATGCGCATCCGAAAGCGTATCTTTTCCCCTAAGCTTTGTTTTTCAAAGGTGTATTTTAAAGGGTACGATTGACACTAATCCTTTCTGACTGATTTCTTTCTAAAATAATTACAACAATGTCGACGAGCCTAAGAAAGGAGATAGATGTTTCAGTCCCTTGTGTCTACCCAGTGGCATGATGTCTTCGTCAGGGGACTTCATCTTCCGCATTATGCCTTGAGTCATGAAACAGAGAATAAAGGAATATATAACGGATTAGAGTAAAGGTCTGTAAAATGGAGCAGAGAATAGAGAAAGTCTGAAAGAGCAGATAATATGGTCTATACACTGGAGCAGAGAATAAAGGACTACAGGATGGAACAGAGAAACAATGACTGAAAGCAAGAAAGAAATTATCTTGTTAGCCTTTTAGTAGAAGTTCAGTCTATGCATACATATATTTGAACACTAAATTTACGTGGGAGATATACAATGTATATTAGGACAAAGTCCTCTATAATACTGTTACACACGTAGTACAATGAGTTTCGAAAAGACAAGTTGACTTCAATGATAACGGAATAATTATAGTTGAACTTAAGAATATTTCTTTATGTACAGTATATATACATTTAAATGTTGAAACCTCACATAGGTTATATCCAGTGAGACATAAAAACAGTAATGAAGCATATGGAGCAGTACATATTCCGCTCACCTTACTCCGGTTTCAGTCCCTCTGGCTTGCAGTCGATCATGCTTCTTGTCTAGTGTTGTACCACATCATTAAAGGTATTCTACGTTCAAAATTCAACACAAACACGAACATCAGCACAATTCTACAAGAAGGGGATGATGAGTTAAAATAATTTTGAGACCATTGTCTAGACTACATTACGCTGACGCAGCCAGAATTTTAGCAGTTGAGACATTTCGCTGTTCTATGCCAAGCTATTATGAAGCATCAAGATTAAAAGATTTAAAAAATTTAAAAAGTCAACAAGTCCCTCCTTGCTCGTCCGGACATGTTTCAGGCTACACTGTGCCCATCTTCAGCGGTCGGTTGTAAGAGACATCCATATGCTTTTATTGTACTGGTTACCTCCCTGTTAACAAAAGAAAAAGAGTATGCAAAAGAAATATGATATCCGTTTATTGACGTACAAACGTTATGAATAAAGCGTAAGCTTTCAACACCAACGTGTGCCTTCTTCAGACTTGTTCGTGGTTAGTTAGGTAAAGCAAAAGTAACAAAGAATAGAAAATTTTAAATAAAATAAACATGAACAGAATTTGAGAACGTGATATGTTGCATCGAGAGCATGCGACAACGAGAGATGTCAACAGGAACGTGCTAAGCGTGAAGGAATGTGCGCCATATTTGGGGAAGCTCAAATGAGACGTCATCGTTGCAAACTACAGGGTTACTCAAAATCTCCATGGTTTCCCTGACGGCAGTGCCCCTGGCGGTAGTATAAGGAGCGATTCGCTTTATCTGGTCCCATTTCGGGATGGCGGAATGGGTAACCACTTCTCTGGATAAGGCGGTTGTCAGTCTTCCGTGCGAGACGTCCCGTTTGTGTTCGATAAGTCGAAGAGCAAAAGAGCGTTTTGTCATTCCGATGTAGTACCTGGTGGTACCATCCATGTATTCCAATGGTATGGAGTACACTCCCGCATCAGTCAGAGAGGTATGGGTGTTCCGGGATGAAAGCACGTGGCGTGATATCGATCTCGGTGAGCGTATTCCAAAACTAAGCCCGAGTTTCTTTAAGGTGTTCTGCAAGAAGTAGGTCAGGCCGAGTACATTCGGGCAAGCCCTAATGTATTGCAGAGAAGGCTTGGTATGGCGGCTACCCGGGTTGGAGAAAACAGCATCGGCGTTCTTGATAATGTCCTCGATCACTTGCACACTGTAGCCGGAGGAAAAGGCCAGATCTCTTAGGTTGTCGACTTCTTCAATTCTGGATGCAGTGTCCGATGAGAGAATAAAGGCACGTTTAGCCCTATGTCTGAAAATGGCTAATTTGTGCGAAACTGGTCCCATAGAGGTGGGTAGTATTACATTCGGGACATATGTTGGCTTGTAATAAACCTTGGTATGGAGGGATCCAGAACGAGATTTCTTGACTAGGACGTCCAAAAACGGGAGACTGCCGTTGTCCTCACACTCCATGGTGAAACATATGTTCCGGTGGAGGGAATTAATAAAAGCGAAAAAAGCGTTCAGTTCATCAGCTCCATGCTGCCAAACAAAAAATACATCGTCGGCGTATCTCAGCCATATAAGAGGAGCGAGTTTAGCTTCATTTAGAATTTTTATTCCAGCGGTCTGAGGATGGCCTCAGCTAGTACAGCCGATAGCGGTGAGCCCATGGCAACCCCTTTGGACTGCTTGTAAATTATGTTATTAAAACCGAAAAAATTTGATTCCGTCACAACATCAATCGCATAGGATATACCCAGTAGTGAGTCCCGTGAGAACATTGAAGAATCAGCAAGTGCTCGCTTTAAAGTGTCCACTGCCTCGTCGACAGGTACTGACGGATAAAGCGACACCACGTCAAAACTCCCGATGATGTGGTGCGGAGCCACAGTGAAGTTCTTCAGCCTTGTGACGAAATCACACGACGACAACAGGACTGTTGTGGAGACAGGCAGGAAAGCTGTTAGGAGTGTTGCAAGTTGACGCTCGAGAAAGCGAATCGCTACTTATACTACCGCCAGGGGCACTGCCGTCAGGGAAACCATGGAGATTTTGAGTAACTCTGTAGTTTGCAACGATGACGTCTCATTTGAGCTTCCCCAAATATGGCGCACATTCCTTCACGCTTAGCACGTTCCTGTTGACATCTCTCGTTGTCGCATGCTCTCGACGCAACATATCACGTTCTCAAATTCTGTTCATGTTTATTTTATTTAAAATTTTCTATTCTTTGTTACTTTTGCCTTACCTAACTAACCACGAACAAGTCTGAAGAAGGCACCCGTTGGTGTTGAAAGCTAACGCTTTATTCATAACGTTTGTACGTCAATAAACGGATATCATATTTCTTTTGCATACTAATTATTTGACGTAATCTACCCGAACTTTAGTTTTAAAAGAAAAGGAAACTGAAGAAAAGTACATAAAAACTAAATGTGTTGAAAATGTCTCATCCAACAAAGATTAATAATGAAATTACAGGAAAAGAACACCAGATGGTGCAACAATAGCAAAAGTCGTAAATCACATGATTAACCTACGCACGGATACAGGACCAATGAGCGATAAGTCGACTGGTAACCAGTACAATAAAAGCATATGGATGTCTCTTACAACCGACCGCTGAAGATGGACACAGTGTAGCCTGAAATATGTCCGGACAAGCAAGGAGGGACTTGTTGACTTTTTAAATTTTTTAAATCTTTTAATCTTGATGCTTCATAATAGCTTGGCATAGAACAGCAAAATGTCTCAACTGCTAAAATTCTGGCTGCGTCAGCGTAGTCTAGTCTAGACAATGGTCTCAAAATTATTTTAAATCATCATCCCCTTCTTGTAGAATTGTGCTGATGTTCGTGTTTGTGTTGAACTTTGAACGTAGAATACCTTTAATGATGTTATACAACACTGGACAAGAAGCATGACTGATTGCAAGCCAGAGGGAATGAAACCGGAGTAAGGTGAGCGGAATATGTACTGCTCCATATGCTTCATTACTGTTTTTATGTCTCACTGGATATAACCTATGTGAGGTTTCAACATTTAAATGTATATATACTGTACATAAAGAAATATTCTTAAGTTCAACTATAATTATTCCGTTATCATTGAAGTCAACTTGTCTTTTCGAAACACATATACTACGTGTGTAACAGTATTATAGAGGACTTTGTCCTAATATACATTATCTTGTTAGCTTTCGTAAAACCCTGTTGCAATGTGAACATTTCTGTTTGAAGATCGCAAATTTTGGTTTAGTTACATCGACCATTTAAAGGGTTCAGCTTCCCAAACTTCAGACGGTGTTCTCTGTAGCCCCTTAATCGGAATAGACCGGTCTAGACACGGTTGAGTGGTTGTCTTGTGGTCAGGGTTATAAATTTTGGGTCAGATGGCAAGTCCATGACAAGTGACAAGGTGGATATTTCATTTCATTTTTCATTTCATTTCACTTATTGATCTTGCTGTTACATATTAAAATTAATAATTCTGAACAGTTAAGCATAAGCATATAAATAACAGCAGGGAAGATCAAGTAAAATGCCTCGAGGAGATCTGACCAGCCTTGATCTCCCTAGGTTTAAGTCAAGACAAGAACATTGATATAACAGCAACAGAGTCAAAAAAGGAAACAAATATCAAATTAAACTTCTAATCATAATATCGAATTAACATCATATCAAGGGAAAAATAATATTAAAGTAATGAAAAACATGAGTTGTCCCATCCTACTCAATCCTCACTGTATAGATCACCCGTCCCTTGGTTACTTAATCTTCGCCTGGTAAGTCCCTCGCATTCCCCCATCGGTCGAATAATCCCTGTCAATCAACCTCCCATCTTGCATTAATGAATAAATATAAGTTATTAAGTAACAGCGTTTTAATTTCTTTTTAAACAAATTGAAGTTATTAATAGATAATAATTCTGCAGGCAAAGAGTTCCAAAACTCCGGACCAGAATTATACACTGAGTGGCCACTTTATTATGACCACCTGACAGTTTTAAGCAAATGAGCTATGGCTGCACGCTGTTGCCGCCAGAGGGCGAGGCTAGTATAAAAGGAGAAAGCTAGTGCTTGCGAAAGTAGTAAAACTGATTTTTGGGTGACGAGATGGGTAAAAAATTCGATTTGACGGACTTTCAACGTGGGATGATTGTAGGAGCTCGGAGCCATGGAGCGAGTATCACCGAACCCGCCGCATTCGCTGTTGTTAAAGTGTTAAAAGACTGGACTGTCAGCCAAACAACTGGGTCTCTACGTGCAACGTGTGGTCGTCATCGACTAGTGACTGCTCGGGAGGAACGGAGAGTGTCCAGACTGGTAAAAGACAACAGAAGGGCAACGGTGCAACAAATTACAGACCGTCTTAATCAAGAATCCCCTCAAATGATCTCTGCACGCACTGTTCGCCCTACACTGCATCGGATGGGATATGGCAGCCGAAGAGGCCTGTTCGAACACCTTTTCTGTCTGCAGTTAACAAGAGAAAACGTCTTCAGTTCGCCCAGAAGCACAAAAATTGGACAGTCGATAATTGGAAACAAATTATGTGGTCCGACGAATCACGTTTTCAGTTGCACCATGCCGATGGCCGAGTGAGAATTTGGCGGAAACAGCACGAAAGCATGGACTCCAAATGCATTGCTATAACCCTTCAAGCTGGTGGAGGCAACGTTATGGTTTTGGGGAATGTTTTCCTGGCATGCTTTGGGCCCTTTAATTCGTGTTGATCAACGTCTGACTGGCACATCATATCTAAACATCGTTGCGGACTAAGTGCATCCTGTCATGTGAATGGTTTATCCCAATAGCGTTGGCTACTTTCAACAAGATAATGCGTCCTGCCAGAGTGCTCGTATTGTACAGGATTGGTTTCAGGAACATGCCGATGAGTTTACTTTGCTTAGGTGGCTCCCACAATCTCCAGATCTCAACCCCTTTGAGAATTTGTGAGATGAAGTTGAACGAGCCATCAGACAGCTGGATCCACGACCCTGTAATCTAGCACTCCTGGAAAGTGCTATGCATCAAGCATGGTTTCAGATTCCACAATCTGCCTATCAACATCTCGTGGAGTCCACGCCACGAAGAATCGACGCAGTATTAAAGGCAAAAGGTGTGGCCGAGCGAAGTACTGAGGGGGTGGTCATAATAAAGTGGCCACTCAGTGTATAATCTAGGCTTTGTTTAGTAGATTGTGTTCTAGGTGTAGTAAGTCTCTGCAAAGCTTGGTTACGAATATTATAACGGTACGTAGCAGTATTAATTTCTATGAGCTCCTGTCGAAGGTTCATTTTAATTCGTTTATACATAATTTTGCCTAAGTTGAAGTGAAACAGTTGCTGAATTGTTAGAATATTATATTTGTTCGGGTTGGCTCTGGAATATCTGAACATATTTTGCCCTGGTAAGTTGCCACCATTTAAGTTATGTTTAAAATCTATTAATCGAATGTATAAATTTTGAAGAATTTGTAATTGATTAATATTAGTAAGTGTTATTTGACCCCAGGATAGTAAACAGTAATCGAAATGTGGATGAATTAATGTATAATATAATAAATTTAATGTTTTAACAGATAGATTTGTTAGTATCATCATCATCATCATCATTGTCAACCATTATCATCTCACTGCTGGACGAAGGTCTCCCCAAGTTTCCTCCACAACGGTCTGTCTTGTGCCAGTCTCCTCCATGTCACTCCCGCATACTTTCGAATTTCATCCACCCATCTTCCATGTGGTCTTCTTCTGGGTCTTTTCCTGTCTCTTGAAATCCAATCTAAAATGTCGGTTGCCCATCGATGGTCTGTCCTTCTGGCAGTATGTCCAGCCCATTGCCATTTCAGGGATTTAACTCTAATCATGATGTCTTCCATTCTTGTCATTTTTCGGATCCACGAGTTCCTCTTCTTATCTCTCCTGGTTACACTAAGCATGCACCTCTCCATGCTGCTTTGAGTTGTCTGCAACCTGTGTATGTCTCTTTTAGTTAAGGTCCACGTCTCTGCACCATACGTAAGCACTGGAAGGATGCATTGATCAAACACTTTTCTTTTACGACATAATGGCATATTGCTCTTGAAAATTATGATTTGTTAGTATATGACTAATTATTCCCATAAATTTCTGTATGCAGATTCCATTTTAAATCATTGTGAAGAACAATACCCAGATAAGTAAGATTATTAACCAACTCAATAGGATTATTATGAAGTGATAGGTTAAAATTAAGAGTTTTATTAGGTTTTTGCCTGGAAAAAAGTAAGGCTTTAGATTTATTGTAATTAATTACTAATACATTGGAAGACAACCTGTCAGTGTATAGTTGATAGTTGATATTTGACAGACCACCAGATGAGAGCTTAGAGCTTAGACTAGATGATTGAATGTGTACCTAGATTAGATTTTAGGTGAGTACTTGATGCTACTTCAGCTCTCAATCCCTCCCCCTTTCCCGGCGGTCAGTCGGGGAAGGGGTTTGGTGTGGTGATATCTGGGTGCGTCCTTGTGCTTGGCTTGGTGTATTGCGCCTCTCTTCCTGCTTAGTAATTTCGTTGCTTTCCGCTGGCCATGGCTGTTTGCTCTTTTCTTCCACAGTTTTCTATTTTTCTTTCTTACTGGGTTTTCTTACCCAATCCTACTGACATCTTAATTTTAAAAGGGAGACTTTAAACCTGGGGTCACATATTTCCTTACTAAAATGCCCTTTTTCTGTTGTTGTTTCGGGGTTTAACGACCACCGTGAGCAATTCATTGGGATATAAGCAGTCGCCTCTTATCTGGGCCAACTGGTTCCAGGGAAGGGAGAAAACCAGAACAAACACACCATCTGTGACTCATCCAAGACTCGGCCTACTCCAGTAAACGGTAAGAAGCCAGTGCTTTGACCACTGCTCCACCAGGGGGAGGGGCTAAAACATCTTATTTCTCATCGCATCGCATGTCAGATATCTCAGTGATCTCATCCGTCTCAATCCACACCTCCCAGCATTATTCTTTTTCGTTCCAATCTTTCCTGACAGGGAGTTAGATAGGCCCATAACCTATTCCTTTCTATAACCCCTTCGGATATTTTTCTTCCTCAGGGAATGATGTTCCCCCTCAATATGCCAAAGAAACTGAACGTCTTACATTTGTCGATTCCGCTCCACACGTCTCTATTTTTCTAAGTGTAAACCATGGGCTGCGAAAATGCGGGTTCAACTCCCGCTTCAGCAGGGTATGGTTTACAAGCTTCCAGTAAATGTTCCCGTAAGGGCGAAAAGTAATAATGAGATGCATATCAATTAAGACATGATCTAGTGCTAATTTATGTACCTAAAAACAAGGAAATAGTTTTCTTTCATTAACTGTGTGCATATACACTGCCCAAGGTTAGAAGGGCGCCAGCCTGTCTGGGACGACTGAATACGTCCTTTATGTAAAAGAATGCCAGTGTTGTTGTATGTTTTGTTCTGTTTGTATAGAATCTTGTTTCCACGTGCAGAAGTCCGTTAGAAGGAATGTGAAGTATGCTTCGTCGGGCACGGAGACAATAAGCGAGGGCGAGCGAGTTCCCAGAAGCAGGAGCGGCTGGAGTGCGGATACGGAGAAAGTTGGCCTGCGGACAAAAGTCAGGTTCGCTCCAGGACCTGACAAGGTCAGCGCCTCGTAGTAGGTCAGCGCCTCGTGGTAGAGGGGGGCCGAAAAGAGAAATGAGGGGTCTTCAGGAGCGAGGGGGATAAGAGATAGCTTCGGAGAGAGGAGAGGAAGGATTGCGAGGTGCGCTTGGACGGTGGGTAGACGTGCGGCGTCTATGCTCCGAGGAACGCATTTCCTGTTATTTGCGTGAAGCTGGAGGCTTCGGGAGAAAGTGAAAAGGATTTGCAGCGAGTGTCTGGAAGACGGATAGATGGTGGAGATTTTATGCTCCGAGGTTTTTAGCGTGAAACAGAGTGTTTTGAGAGACAGCGTGGAGTCGGAACGACTCGGATATTAGAGTGGCGTTAGGGCAACGGATTTGAGATTGATCAATTCGTGACGGACGACGCATGCCATAAATTCAGCGACCCGGACACTGGCCCCGGAACCAGACTCTCACTAGTACTTTGATTCATTAAATTTATTATCTTTCTTATTCACGAAGTATTTATTGAAGTTAATGAAGTGCCTTACAGTAGCCATTCTCTCCCTTCCTTGATTCGCGGATAATTACACAAAAAGGCGGAGGAGGAGGGGCCTGGATGATAAATTTATTATTAATAAATTACGAGAGTGAGAACCTCAGATTATTTGCTGTAGAGGGAAGTTGTTAAATTAACTCACGGACGCCTATCGGAAAGAAGGCGGAACTTAGCACGAAAGTCTATGTCTCACCCCTACAGTTCCCATATGAAGACACTCCATGATGGAATTCCATCATCAAAGAATACTGCTTTTGCGATATTGCCAAAGTCCATATACTTTATAAAAATAAATACTCTATGCTTCCCTCAGCAACTTTACTTTTACATTGCAAATCCAGAATACCACATAATAAGTAAGCAACGAAGTCTTTTAGACATTTCTGCATTTTAAATTAAATTCTGTTAAATGTGGGACATATTTCTGTCAGCAAAGGAATTACATTGCTATATTGAAAAATATATATAAATTAAAATAGAATTACATTGTTCCATTTAATTACGAGTTAGATTTTATTTAACTGATTTTGATTTTACACTCACGGGCAATGAAATTTTCGCACCAAGAAGGAAGCATCGGATTGAACTGAAATTTTATGGACGTAATGATACAAATGAAAGGTACACATGATGGCAAAAACAGAACTGCAGGACAATTAATTACAGAGGGATCTTTGGCACGCAGTCCCGTCATCTCCAATAGCGTGTCGCACAGCCTCGTGCGGTGATACATGCTACAATACGGTCCGTCATGAAGGCGAACAGACGCCTGATGTTGTCCTGCGGTAGACTAGCCCACACGTGTTGGTCGGTGTGCTCCAAATCCCGATATTGTGACACGGCGGCAGCTGGCATTTCAACTGCTCCCACACATGCTCGATAGGGGACATGTTCGGGGAGCGGGAAGGCCATAGAAGTATCTGGACATGACGTAGACAGTCCTGAGCAACCCGAGCCGTGTGCGGGCGGGCATTATCCTGGTGGTATAGCGCACCAGGAATCCCGGCCAGAAATGGGAGCACATGGGGCCGTAAGATCTCATCCACATGCCGCTGGCCAGTCAATGATCCACGTACAGCTACTACAGCTGATTGGCTATCGTACGACATGGCTGCCCAGTCAATGATCCACGTACAGCTACTACAGCTGATTGGCTATCGTACGACATGGCTGCCCAGACCATAATTCCTGCAGTTAGGAAGGTTTGGCTCTCGATAGCGACGTTGGGATTGTGTCGTTGACCCGGGGACCTCCACACTCGGACACGATGATCATCTGTTTCCAAAACGAAGCGGCACTCATCGCTAAACATCACATGTCGCCAGTCTGTGGTGTTCCACGTCGCTCTGGCCTGGCACCACTGCAAACGGAGCCGGCGATGTTCCGGTGTTAATGGCAGCACACGTAAGGGGCGCTGGGATAGCAGATTCGCTTCCGCGAGGCGTCGGGAAATGGTTCGTGGGCACACAGGAGCCGCTACATCTGCCTGTATAGTGGACCGGGTTCCCGTGGGATCCGTTTGTGCTTGGCACATGATCCGTCGATCCTCTCTACCGGTGGTCCTCCTGGTTCCGTCCGGAGCTGCTCCGCAGTGTGGCACTGCCGTCACGTGTCCACTGCTCTCAAGACAGTCAGATGGTATGGTCAGAACGATCCACGTGACGGGCTATACGGCGCCCGGACCACCCTGCGGTTTTCGGATATCGTTCACTTGATCGAAAGGTCACTTGACCGAAAATCACTTGATCGAAAGGTACATTTCACCGAAGGGTCACTTCACCGAAAAGTTGATTTCACCGAAACGTCACTTCATCTAAAAGTTCATTTCATCAAAAGGACATTTGATCGAAAAGTTCATTTCACCGAAGGATTACTTTACCTAAAAGTTCATTATATCGAAAGATCATTTCACCGAATGGTCAGTTTATCGAAAACTTAGAATTTTGTTGTTAGAGATCTGTTGGAGTGTGGTGCGGGGTTTTTGAAAAACTGGCCACCTGAACATGATCGGATTGTATAAAAAATACACTTTTAATTTCTATGAAACACCTCCCCATGAGTACGTTTTTCGAAATTTAACATTAATTACCAGGCCTAGATCTGTACCTTTTTATCAAATTTTATTCCTTCGAGCTCATATTCATAAAGGTCACATAGCAAATCAAGTAAATAATGTTCCACTTTTACTCAACCACAAAACATTCATTTTTTGGCCGTAGGCCTAGGTACAGGCCATTTTAACAGATTTTAACCCTACTCGTATTCATAAGCATTACATGAAATGTAAAGTAAATATGTTGCACATATGTTGGAGTATCAACCCTGGAAACATTAATTTTAAGGCCTTTTAGGCCTAGATCTGGGAATTTTTAGCAAATTTTAATCCTTCTTATTCATATTCCTAAAATTTACATAGCAAAACAAATTAATAATGTTTTTCTGGCGAAGTTACATTTTTCGGATGATTTTTATCTAAATAGTGATCATTTTTCGATGATTTTTATCTCCATCACTGATGGAGATAAAAATATGATTAAAGTTTAAAACTGCAGTTTTAAACTTTAATCAGACAGATGAGCTTTCTTTGAAAACCAAATCTTTGATTTTCAGAGAACAGCTTAGGAATATGTATCTATGTAATTTCAATATGATTTCATATAATTTAAATTTCAGCAAGAAATCTATAATGAAATGTAGATTTTTTATTAAAATTGTTGCAATCACCATAATTAATATCATTCAAATAAGAAATCGTGTAATATTTCGTTTCATTGAAGCAAATTTAATTCCTAAACTTCAACGTAAAAGTAATAACTAGAAACGTCTATGGAATAATGCATATGATTTTCCTAATAAACATTTCCAAACGTTAACACTATCCTTTCATTAGAAAAAAATCGAAAGGCAAATAAAATTGGCAAGGTTAGGTACATTTAAGCAAAAAACAGTAGTAATAAAGTAAGCGGGAGTAGTAGTGCTCGAAACGAAAATTTTGAAGTGCCGGTATGCTCATATTTAGATAAAAATCATCAGAAAAATGTACCTTCGCCAGAAAAACCAAAAAAGTAAAAAAAAAATCTCTGGAATAAAAACTCGTTTTGTTGGAAAATATAATTGACAATTCCGTGGAATAGTATTGCCCCATAAGTCAGAAACGATGACGGTCGATTTAAATTGGTATGTTTGTGGATTCGGCGGACACCGCTTAAGCTACACCGAGGACTGGGGTTAGACTTGTTTGGAACGAGGAGTATCAACCCTGGGACCAACGGAGTAACGAGACTCCCGAACCGCGGTTAATCATTAGCGATTCAGCAGGATTTGATCCAGTAATCGAGCCGAGAATGCAGCCCCTTCCAATAGGGACTTCCATAATGCCATGAAGCAGAAATTCGGGCAAGTTAGAATCTCCGTAATCAGAATGAATATTCAGTAATAAATTAAAAATAATCTCACCACCCTCAAAAACAGAAAGAATCCCGAAGGGGGATAAAGTCCGTACTCATCGCCTCAAAACTAAAATTTGTTGTTAATCTATTAGTCCCAATTCTTCATTCGATGAAGAAGCTCTTCAAATTGCATATATTAAATTGATATAATAAAAATTACAGACATCTTTAGTGGGATCATCTAGGGCTTGGCGAAAATATGATCATGCGGTGTGGGTAGCTTCATTTCGATCTTTTGAAGGATTGAATTTATATTTCATGTTTACACCACTTCCCTACACTTCAGGGTTCCCACATAACTACATAACTATTTCTAAAGCGCACAAAGCACATAAGGTTTCTATTCTTATTATTTTTTTTTTTTTTTATTGGAGGTTTAACGACCACCGTGAGCAACTCAATGGGCTATAAGCAGTCGCCCGTCCCTAATTTAGGGTCACTGGTTCCAGGGAAGGGAGAGAGCCAGTGCCGTAAGACAAACACAACATCCATGCCTGACCGGGATTCGAACCCGGACCCCTTACGGACGAATGATCAGAGGCCAACGCCTTAGACCACTGCGCCACTGGGGCGGCGTTTCTATTCTTAAGAATGCGCGCTCGTAAGTCAGGAACAAAAAAAAAATTCATTTTTCCAGTTACCACTATTAAAATTAGTGACAGTATGTAAATTCCGGATGCCGCCCCGGTGGCGCAGTGGTCTAAGCAATGGCTTCCGATCATTCGTCCGGGATGGGTCCGCGCCCGGTCTTTCCCTTCCCTGGAACCAAATACCCTAAACTAAGGTCGGGCGACTGCTTACAGCCCATTGAGTTGCTGACGGTAGTCGTTAATCCGTTAATAAATAAAAAATCCGGATAAAAAAATGTGCCTGCATGAAATACTCGTACTAGAAAAAAAACAAGTGCCGCTATACCATACCGGCGTGTACCGGCCCATTTCGAGCCGAGTGGTCAGGGAAAGTTTTACTGGGCCTCAACAAAACCCCAAGGAACCTGAATAGTAATGACGCAGTTATTCAGTTACCGATAAGAAGATCAGAAAACCGAGAGGCCATCGAGTGACTGATATGCGATAAAGTAAGAGACACGGACAAAGCAATTAGACAACGATCCAAACTTTACCACAACTAACGAGAGTGAAAATGACCGCTGCGGCCTGCGGTCTGTCTCACCTTGGTTAACGATGAGATCATCATCAAACGGAGTGGCTAACTGAATAACATGCTATGAAATATGAGGGACACTCTTGGTCTGAAGTTCGTACAACGCATCCGGAGCACACAAGGACGATTTGGAAGGATACAGTGCCGGAAGGCGGAGGTTCAGAGGTGGGGCCATTCCTACGTACCCAAGTGATTCGGCAAATCTCATTCACATGCGATTATTCATTACATTACACACACACTGGTACGAAGACAAAAATGACTTCACAACGATATAGGGTAACATATATTTTTACAAATCCTCTTTCTCTGGAGTCAGATATTCTACCGTTTGAGCTAGGCAGACGAAGGCTTATCGCTGCAGCTTTGCCGTCATCCCCTCTGAGGTAGGTACGTCATACCCCCCCCCCTCTTCTGAGAATGCGGGGGAACGAAATTGCAGGTTACGGGTTCGCTGCGAACCATGCTTGAAAGAGCTTACTCTAAAAGGAGTAATTCTGATTAATTCCAGACGGTGTGTGAAAGAAGAATCGCACATTTTTCTCCAACCTCGTGGCCAGGAGATTCATTTGACCTTGGGGCGCCAATATAGCCTAAAAGCCTAAATTTCCCGGTGATGGGATTCAAACTTACATATTCCTTCTCCGGAGTCGGATATTCTACCACATGAACTACACCCACGAAGGCTTATCTCTGCAACTTGCAACCTGGACATGTGTGTGTGTGTGTCACCTCTGAGGTAGGTACATCACAATTTGGTATTTGTAAAGCGTAGTATCAGTTATTCTGAATTTTAATTTAAGATCTAGAAATGAGGAGCATTTGAAATTGAAAAATTTAGGGAAGTTGGATGATAAATTAAAGCCAAAAGTTAAGAGGCATGGTACTACTACTTAAGGAGCAGCTGAGAGGGATACGTTTCCCACAGTCTCCATAAGATTCTACAACCGGACTTGCAAAATCATAACATAACACTAAGACGTTCGCGTACGCACAAGTTTACATCAAATAGTACGTAAACCCAAGGAGGCGGTGTTAAATTTGTCTTTCAGTATGATTTGACTGCGGAGCGTTACTGCGATGCATGAGATGCAGATGTCCTTGCAAATTTGTACTTTTGACATGACGATAAAATGTTTGTTCCTTTGTGTCGCGTTTAACGACCGCCGTGAGCAACTAAATCTGTAAGAAGTTACCCTTCCCTAATTTAAGGCCATTCATTCCAGGGAAGAGACAGAGCCAGCGTCGTAGGAGAAACACTACACATGTTTTACCCGGAACTCGGACACGGGCCAACTAGGACCAAGAAATTCTTGCCCCTGACCTCTCAACCACTGGGGGAGGGAATTGAAATGAAAAAAGGTGACACGAACATTCTAAAACAGGAGGCAGTAATTTGGCATGGTTTACTTGTAACCTTTCTTTGCCGACAGTTGGGCACAAATTCTTACTCCGAAGCAGTTGTTTCCCCCTTATTGAACTACGCCAGCAGTCTTATCGCTGATTAATTGTCCATTTGTTTCATCCGTCACATCATGGACACACACCCTTTAAAAAAGGCTGGAGCACAAAACCGCTCAGTAGGTTTCACGTCAACCAACAACAACACTCGGTGACCATTTCATTGTAGAAGTACAACTTGTATTTATTTACTATTACGTACATTGTGCGCAGTGGCGGCTCGTGGTTGGAAATATAGATGAAGAGCTACAAAAACAATGTCTACAATGAAAATCACTCATTGAGGACTTATCTGTTTTTTGTATATTAAATCAATTCTTCCTTTTAAAGCAGCAGATTTGTAGATTATGTCGTCATCAAACGGTTGTTTCTCCTTGAGCACCAATAAAATGCCTTTTTAAGTAGAAATAGTTGCCAAAGAAGCAAGTCTATCTTGAGAAATAGTGTTTTTCTTGAGTAAGTTTGTATGCTTTTAAGGCAAGAAAAACTTCTTTCCACTGACACAGATCGAATCGTTAAAATGAGAGAAACCAATTTATATGCTTCTGTAAAAATGTCTTTATCTCCATGAAGCACTCCAAAAAGCTCTTGAGTCGACAGATTCCGTAATTTTTCATCAGCATACACAAAACTGAGTTCATTTTTAAGGCGTTGGTGTTTAGTAAATATGTTGTAGATTTTGAAGAGCATAAGAAGGAAAGTATGAATTAAATTGTTCGAATTTAGTTGTACCAGCAAGACAGAAAAATTTGAATTTTTCGCAGTCTTGAAATGTTATTTCCGTAAGAATGTTGTCCAAAATCTCCAAATACAATTTGTTTACAATTTTGAAATATTGTTTCTTCTGTAAGAGCAGCATACTCACGTTGAGATCTGCTTATTTCTGTGATTTTGCTAGCTTTTTCAAACAGTGTTTTCCAAAACCTCATCGTTCTTTTTATGGCTCAAGATTTCACAAGATTTTTTTTTTAATTTGAGTTCATCATCATCATCATCATCATCATCATCATCATCATCATTGTCAACCATTATCAATCCACTGCTGGATGAAGGTCTCCCCAAGTTTCCTCCACAACGGTCTGTCTTGTGCCAGTCTCCTCCATGTCACTTCCGCATACTTTCGACTTTCATCCACCCATCTCCCATGTGGTCCTCTTCTGGGTCTTTTCCTGTCCCTTGGAATCCAATCTAAAATTTCGGCTGTCCATCGATGGTCTGTCCTTCTGGCAGTATGTCCAGCCCATTGCCATTTCAGGGATTTAACTCTGATCATGATGTCTTCCACTTTTGTCATTTTTCTGATCCACGAGTTCCTCTTCTTATCTCTCCTTGTTACACCAAGCATGCACCTCTCCATGCTGCTTTGAGTTGTCTGCAGCCTTTGTATGTCTCTTTTAGTTAAGGTCCACGTCTCTGCACCATACGTAAGCACTGGAAGGATGCATTGATCAAACACTTTTCTTTTAAGACATAATGGCATATTGCTCTTTAAAATTATGCTGTTTCTTCCAAAAGCTCTCCAGGCAAGTTTTGTACGCCGATTAATTTTTTCATCAATGTGACCCTCACTTGATATCTGCTATCCAAGATAAACGTACGTGTCTGTTATCTCCAGCTTTTCTCCATCAATCGATAAATCTTCAGTTCTTGTAAAAGCATTGAACATCACTTTTGTCTTCTGAAAGTTCATTTTTAATTCCACTTCCTTACTCTTGTCAGCAAGTTCCTGGATCATACCCTGCAGCTCTGATGGGGTAGTTGCAAAAATGACTATGTCATCAGCAAAACGAAGGTGGGTTAGATAATCTCCATTAATCTTTATCCCTTTGTTTTCCCAGTACAGTGATTGAAAGACATTTTCCAATGTAGCATTCAAGAGCTTCGGAGATATGGTGTCCCCTTGTCTCATTCCCTTTCCAATTTTAATGTGTGTTGTATTTTCAAACAGCCGAATCTTTGCACTTGCATTTTCATAGATGTTTTTAATATTATTAAGGTATGCATCTTCAATACCACAGGATTTCAGAGCCACTGTAACTGCTGATGGTTTCACCGAATCAAAGGCTTTTTCATAATCGATAAAAGCCATGCACAATGGAAGTTCGTATTCCCTCGCTCTTTCAATTAGTTTCTCTCAGTACGTGGATATGATCTATTGTGCTGTAGCCACTCCTGAATCCAGCTTGTTCTCTCGGTTGAGCCATGTCCAGTGTTACCTTCAAACGGTGTGAAAGAACTTTAGTGAAGATTTTATAAATCACTGATAGGAGGCTGATAGGTCTGTAGTTCCTGAGATCCTCAATGTTACCTTTTTTATGTAGCAGGACCATTGTAGCGTTGTTCCAATCCTCAGGAATCTTCTTTTCATTAAGACATTGAGTGAAAATTTGGGCGAGTACTGTTTCGATTTCTCCACTTGCTTCTTGTATGATGTCTACAGTAATTCCATCTTCTCCTGAAGCTTTCCCCGCTTCATGTTCTTGATTGCATATGCAACTTCTGCTGAAGGGACTGGAAGAACTCTGGCACTGGTAGCTTTCATGATGTCTGGAGTACATGTATCATCCATTTCATATAATTTGGAGTAGATATCTTTCACTCTTGTCAAGATTTCGCCTCTATTTCTTGTTACAGAACCATCTTTTTTTCTCAGAGCCATAATCTGTTTTCTTCCCTTACTGAGATGTTCCTTTGCTATCTTTAGGCTTTGGTTGTTTTCAATTGCTTTCCTCACTAGTTCACAGTTGAATTTCCTTATGTCTTTAGTGATACTTTTTCTTACTGTCTTGCATAGCTCTATATATTCCACTTTCGAAGTCAGATCTTCTTTAGTAGTCCTCATCTCTCTTCTTTTTTGCATCAACATTTTGGGTTTTTCCTGATAATTTGTTCACATGCAACTTGTTCTTAGACCCAGCTAATTTTGTTGCTGTTTCCATAAGAGCTCTGGTTACTTTTCTGTTAAATTCAGAAATATCCACTTCTTCCGATGTTAGGCCTTCTAAAGCCGAGAGAATCTGTTCTTAAGTTCCAACTTGAAGGTATTATGGTGTTTTTTTAAGATTGGTTATGTCAACACATTTTGTTTGTCTTATGAGCTTGCCATGCTCGAGTTTAGTGCTGAGGTGCATCTTACATCTCACCAATCTATGGTCACTACCTGTGTTGAACTTGTTTAGCACACTGCAGTCTTCTATGACAAATTTTTTGTTACACATAATAAAATCAATTTCACTTGTCATCCCATTTGGATGTCTCCATGTCCATTTCCTGTGTGGCTTTTTCTTGAAAAAGGAGTTCAAGATGAAAAACCCTTCTGCCTCTGCAAACTCAACGAGAGTATTTCCACGCTGATTTCTGTTGCCGTGACCGAATTTACCTACTGAAGTTTCATTGTGTTGCCGTTGCCCTACTTTTCATTGAAATCTCCCATAATTATCTTCAAGTGCTGCTTACGTTTATTATTTAGATGACAAATTTTCTCATAAAATTCTTCAATTTCTTCTTCAGGATGACTTGTGGTGGGTGCATAAGTTTGAATAAATTTGAGCCTGGTATCTTCTCGAGAGTTGGATAACGAGTCGTGCAGCTCTGTCAGAGGAACTTTCAACTTCTGCAACTTTATTTCTTCAGTTTCTTGTTTATTATAAATCCAACACCACTAGTTCTGCCAGTATCTGTCCCACGATAGTAGAAGAGATGTCCACTTTTCAGTTCAATGAGATCTTCTCCTTTTCTCCTTACCTCACTTAGCCCGACGATGTCCCACTTGATCCTTTGTAGTTCCTCTTCCAATTCAAGAAGCCTTGAATCAGAAGATAGGGAGCGTCCATTATACGTAGCCAAGGTCAGCATCAGATGGCAGCCTAGTCCGGTCCTCCGGGTATTCGTAGCACCCTCTGCCTTCATGTCGCACTGGCCGCTGCCTTGGCCAGGTACATTCCAGCTGCCAGAGACTGAGGGCCAAGATTTAAGTTGTGGAGTCATTTTGGAGGGGTTTGGCCATAACTCTCCACGCTGGCCAAGCGGGTTGATGAGTGTGGGATAGCATTTCCTCTAATCCCGGTGGTATAGTTATACCGCTATTGGCGGTCGTCAGGGCCCCTTTAGTGAGAACAGGATGCACCACGAAAAGGCGGGGTTGACATTTATCAAGGAGAGGCTGTGATGTTACGCATCACCTAACCTTACATCCCAATTTGAGTTACATAGTAGTTTATGTCTAGTGATTTTTTCTGCAGAATTTCGAATAATAGATCGCTGGAGCCAAAAATTTAATTAAATTTTATTGCCAAAAATATAAAGCTGTACACGAAATTAAACTATCAGCTAAAGTTTTCAACAAATAATCGCAAAGCGCGAAAACAGAAATCACGTTCGAAAGCCACGTGGGTTAACCAAAAAGTGCTACACACCTCAAGGCAAAAGCCCTGGTGGATCACAAGGTACCCTGGGTAATCTATTCAGAAACCGAGATGCAAAACACGGAGTCTAAAGCTGAATCTTTTCACTCGAGCGAGTAGATTGGGACGGGTGACGTCACGGTTACCATGACAACTCAATCGAAAAGTCCAGATTTCGAAGCATTCTCGTCTTGGCTCTTCACTTGCACTGTTTTACGCGTCAGGACTTGTCTTCCGTATTGAGCGCGCTATGAGAATTGAAATTTGTTTAACATTTTGAGTATTTTGGAATTGAATAAATCCAAAAAAAAAAAAAATTATACAAAGGCCGTTCCATAAAAACTGAAAGTAATTTTTTCTGAGTTGGCAACAATGCGAAGGCGAAAAATAACTACGCAGACGACTAACTGAATTAAGGAAGTATCTATGGCAACAATTATTAGCCGTGGCAGACGATCCTGGTTTTGTTATTGCGCAGGTGTTTAAGGTACGTCTGCATTTCGCCATACATCTATGGAGGTGAGTAATTCAGAGTTAAGAAGTAAAATGCTTTGTGCGATAAAATTTTGCTAGCGTTTGAGTAAAACGGCTCCAGAGACAGTTGATTTAATGACAAAAGTTTACAAACATAAATGTTTGGGTGAGTCAACGATTTTTAGATGGCACCATAATTTCAAAAAAGAACGTTTGTCCGCAGAACTCGCTCCTAGGCCTGGTCGACCTGAAAGTGTTGTCACGGAGCGTATTGTTAACACTGTTTGGGCAATCCTTCAAGAAGATCGGCGAATGACGTGTGAAGTCATAGCGGCGTCAACTAATATTTCGAAACCGTCAGCATTCCGCATTCTACGTGACAAATTACTGCTGCATCGTGTGTGTTTCAGATGGATACCTTATCATCTGACGAGAAAACAATTTTAACCAAAGTTCAGGTGTGTCATAAGTGGAAACAAATGATTGCAAAGGATCCAAGCTTTCTAAACTCAGTAATAACTGCCGATGAAACATGGGCTTGCTATTTCGACCCCCTCACGAAGCGCTCAACGAGTGTCTCGAAACACACAGGATCACCTCCTCCGAAAAAAGTCCGCCAAACCAAATCAGGAGGGAAGGGTACGATGATAATTTTCTTTGATTATAAAGGTATAGTCTACCAGCATGGTGTTCCTCTCCAAACTACTGTCAATGCTGATTGTTTAAGTTTTGAAGAGCCAGCGACGACACATATCGATTAAGCGACCGGAACTGGTGGGCAAGTGGACCGTACACCATGATAACGCCCGCCCACATGTGGCTGCTTGTGTTCAACAGTTTCTTACGAAATGCAGTATTGAAATAATGCCACCGCCTACCTACAGTCCTGACCTCGCCCCGTGCGATTTCTGGTTGTGTCCAACAGTGAAGGAGAAGTTCCGTGGCGCAACATTCAATACAGATGGTGATCTTATTCAAGCTGTACAGAGGTCGCTAAAGTAGCTTCCACAAAATGCCTTCGCCACATGCTTTAAAAAAAGTGGACTGAACGACGGGACCGTTGCATATCATCCGAGGGAAGATACTTTGAGAAAGAATAACATATATTTTGCTGTACCTATATTTCTTCATTTTGTGGGATTTTATTCTCAGTTTGTATGGAACGGCAGTTGTACATAAATACTGAATTAAACTTTATTTTAAGTGAAATAAGTGAAGATGCACTTCACCTACTTCAACTGAAAAACCGCCACTGGTTGTGCGGAAGAATCATCACACGATTTTTTTTTCTTTCAATCCTTACGGCAAGAAAATCTTTTTTCGTTCGGGGGCCAATATAGCCTTTCTTTTGCCCACAATGGGATTCGAACTCACATCTTTCTGCTACGGAGCGGCTGTTTTCCCAACTGAACTACTACAACAGGCTTATCGCTGCTTCATCGTCCATTTGACTCATGCGTATATGGTCGAATTAACACCAAAAAAATTTAAATGATGCAACCTGCACCATCAGTTGAACAACCCTCGAACAGGTTTTAGTAAACTTACTTGAAGAGCCTAGGAGAAGAATTTTATCATACGTTAAAAAGCGCTCATGAAGACTCATTATTTTCGTGTAGTTATGATGTGCTATTGAAAATGGCAGTGGTCCATTCTATGAAGTATATGAGTCATAGTTCGTGCATGTATTTTTTTCTGATCTATTAAT
The DNA here is from genome assembly GCA_039090855.1 of Macrothele yani. Taxonomy (NCBI): domain Eukaryota; kingdom Metazoa; phylum Arthropoda; class Arachnida; order Araneae; family Macrothelidae; genus Macrothele; species Macrothele yani. The sequence continues at coordinate 48,583,931 of CM077013.1, read as the reverse complement.
TTTTGAAAATGAGATTCCCTTTCATTTCATTGATTGTTTTACCTTGTTTTTAGGGAACCTCCATTTTAATTTGTTCACTGATGTTGAGCTGCCTGTTATGGACAAAGACAGCGACATCATTTGATCTTTTGCAATGGATAGAACCCAACAGCAAATTGAAATCTGTTCCAAATGAAGGGGAAACTCCTCTCACCAACACCAGCCGCAGAGTGAGTAGCAGTTTGTCAGGCATTTGTAATGTAAGTATGAATACATCGAAATCATATTGTGACTGCAACAGTGCGGCAATGGAAATTGATTGTAGTCACATGAACATTCAAAAACTTCCTTCTGAACTATACATTCCGCCTGGAATAAAGATTGTACACTTCCAGAACAACCTGATTGAAGAAATCAAGTACCAGAACTTTTACAATGGCTCTGAGGTCACAGAACTCGATCTCTCGAACAACCGAATTCTCTTTATTAGTGCGCAGTCTTTTCAAGCATTTCACAAACTTCGTCGTCTGATCTTCAGTCATAATCGTCTGTGGTCCTTGAATTCGGCAGTCCTCAATGGCTTGACTGAACTGAGAGAACTTGACCTCAGTTATAATGACATAATTTCCATACCTGTCAAATTCTTCCAACCAGTTTCCCAGCTCAAGACCCTTAACATTGAATCCAACCCATTCCTTACATTCGACCCAAAGCAGTTTGAACATGTACCTAATCTAGTTTTTTTGAATATGGATGCTACTACGATAATGGAGTTACCAGATCAACTATTTTCATCTACACCAAATCTGAAACGTCTTTCGTTGGCCAATAATTTAATGAGGGAAGTTCCCACAGTAGCTCTCAATGTCTTGAATAAGGTACAGAATTTGGACCTGAGTAACAACCTTTTTGAAACAATACCTTCAAATGCCCTTCCTGGGATGAAGTCTCTTCGTGTTCTGTATCTCGACAGAATGCCAGAGCTGACAAAGATCGAGAAGTATGCTTTTAGCAATCTCTCCCAGTTGCACGAAGTTCACTGTAGTTACAACTTTCATTTAAATGAACTGCATGAAGATGCCTTCATGAATAACGCTACGGGAGAGTTACTGTCAATCGATCAGCTCTTCATTCGGCAAAACAGCCTAGAGAGTCTATCATTTCATCTTCTTCCGTGGAACACATATTTGGAGATTCAGGTGAAAGATAATCCTTGGCGGTGTGATTGTCATATGATATGGATGCTCGGAGTACAAGTAAAAAACCGATTTCAGGACGACATCAGGTAAGCACCTATGAATATTCTTTTATACTACATCATTTTGAAAGTTTTTATGAATTTAATATATTTTTATCTACTATTATTTCTTTCAATGTCATTCTATCAACTTTTATGTCAATGTCATTCTATCAACTTTTATGTCAATGTCATTCTATCAACTTTTATGTCAATGTCATTCTATCAACTTTTATGTCAATGTCATTCTATCAACTGTTCCATTCAATTTGATTCATTTTCGCTTTCAAAGCTCATATGAATTCCATATTTCAATCAGTCTGTCAACTTTTCACTAGAGAAATAAGCATTAACAACGTCCTGTTGGTAATGCTCTTATCTCTAGTGAAAAGCTCATAGATCGATATCAAATACTTATCTCCATATATTATCATTTATGGGCTTTGGTTCTCAGTTTTCGAAACAAAATGCCCCCTTTCAGCAAACGCGTAACCCTAACCCCCTAGAGGTATGGCCTAATAATTTTTAGTGAATTTAAGTGGGTTATTTAATTTCAGTTTTTACTTGTGAATCAATCTCTCATCTAAGAAAAATATATTTTGCTTTAAAACCAGGCAAAGAGGTTAAAGATAGAACTGTCAAAATTCACATTTCAATTTGCTTATTTCAAGAATTAAACCACCCGTCTCGGTTGCCGTGTGGTCAGAGGTACTGATTTCTAGCAAGTCTTGCAGGCTAGACACTTGGCTCAAACTTCGAGTGAGACATAGCTGGTGCGCATGACCCACTAGATCTCTCCTCTCTCTGGAGCCAGGGGCCACAGATTAGGGAAAGGTGGTTGCTTATATTTCAAAGAGTTGCTCATGATTGTCGTTGAACCCTGAGATAAAAAGAGAGAGAGAGAGAGAGAAAAGAAGTTCGCCTAAAACCTTGCCAATGATTTTACTGATGTTGCATAATTTTCACTAGTATTGAAATTCTCTGCTTTGCACGAGAAAGAGCACAACGTGAATCACAATCAAAATCAGGCTCGTGACGATATTTATTTTGTATCATCTTTCGATGGTAAAAACAAAACAAGAAAGATGACACCGAGTTTTCGGGTGTAGTAAGCACGTCTTTTGAATCCGTTCTGACGCAAATTAAATGTATCAAAGCTATTCAAAGTCAATGGAACCGGTATGGAAAACAATAATATCTGACGGAAGAAAGAAGTTTTTCAATCGGGTATTTAATCCCTCAGATATTGCTGTAAACGGAATCGTGAGCTTACACCTTCTGGTTGCAGACTTGTGCGTTAAGAGAAACATGAATTCATATGAGAAACATTTCGCACAGGAAACGCTCTCCAACACAGAAATGATTTTTCAAATCGTACTCTTAGAAACAGAGATATCGACAAAATAAGGATGTGACTTTACCTCCCCTGGTGGGTAGACCATGCATTATTTTATGAAGAAAGTATTATTCAAAGTTTTTTCCATATGAGTGGTATCGGTCCAAGAAAAAAAAAATTTTAGTCGAGTTTTCACGAGCTCAGATTTTGCTACAAATACATCAGAAGCAGAAATTAACACTTATGCCCCTGGTGGCCAAACCATTCTTTACCAAACATTAGAAATTATGTGAAAATTATTGTCGATGAGGTCTTGTATGCGATACAGGAAGAATTTTTCAAATGGGAGTTTTAGAAGCAGAAATAACGCAGAAAACGCAATTTACCTTTGTGCCCCCTAGCGGAAAGTCTATGATTTACTTGAAAATTTTGAATTTATACGAAAAACATTTCGCATAGGAAACACTATCCAACAAAGAAGGATTTTTCAAATCGGACTCCTAGAAGTACAGATATTGACAAAAATAAGGTATACATCTACGACCCCTGGCGTAGAAACCATGTATTTTTTCAAGAAGAAACTGTTCCTAAAAGGTTTGTCGACATGAGCAGTACGGTCAACAAACGACTTTTTTTTCAATCGTGATTTTAAAAGCTCATATTTTGCTGCAAATACATCAGAAGCGGCAATTAAGGCTTATGCCACCTGGTGGCCAAACCATTTTTTACAAAAATTTGAAATTATGTGCAAAAGTTTCCCATCAGGAGCTGTATCTGGTGCAGAAAGAATTTTTCAAATCGGAAATTTAGAAGCAGAGATATAGGGGGAAAGCAATTTACCTTTACGCTCCCTAGCGGAAAGTCTACGAATTACTTGAAAATTTTGAAATTATATGAAAAACATGTCACACTGGAAACGCTATCCAACAAAGAAGGAATTTTTCAGATCGGACTCCTAGAAATAGAGATACTGACAAAAATAAGATATACATCTACGCCCCCTGTCGTAGAAACCATGCATTATTTTAAGAAGAAAATATTTCTAAAAAGTTTGTCGACATGAGTAGTATCTATCGGTCTACAGACGACGTTTTTTTCAATCGAGAATTTAGAACATTATATTTTGCTGCAAATACAACAGAAGTAGAAATTAAGATTTACGCCCCCTGGTGGCTAAAATAACTTTTTTTCACAAAAATTAGAAATCATGTGCAAAAGATTTCCAATCAGGAGCTGTATCCGGTGCAGAAAGAATTTTTCAAATCGGAGATTTAGAAGCAGAGATATAGGGGGAAACGCAATTTACCGCTACGCCCCCTAGCGGGAAGTTAATGAATTACTTGAAATTTTTGAAATTATGTGAAAAACATGTCACACTGAAAATACTATCCAACAAAGAAAGAATTTTTCAAATCGGACTCCTAGAAGTAGAGATATTGACGAAAATAAGATATACATGTACGCCCCCTGGCGGAGAAACTGTGGAATATTTTAAGAAGAAAATATTCCGAAAAGGTTAATCGATGTGTTTAGCAAGAGTCCACGATAGAATTTTTTCAATCGATATTTTAGAAGCTCAGATTTTATGGCAAATACATCAGAAGCGAAAATTAACACTTATGCCCCCTGGTGGCCAAAGCATTTTTTTGCCAAAAATTAGAAATTATATGCAAATGATTTTCCACCACGAGGTGTATCCGCTGAAGAAATTTTTTTTCAAATCGGGGTTTTAGAAGAAGGGTTATCGGTGGAAATGTAATTTACTTTTACGCAATCTAGCGGAAAATCTATGCATAATTTGAAAAAGTAACTATATCTGAAATACTCTTCGACATAAATGGAATCGAAAGATAAAAGAATTTTATCAATCGGATGTTTAGAAGCAAATATGTGGAATAAAACGTATTTTTGAATTCGACATCATCAGCATTTACGCCCTCTAGCGGCGAAATTGTACATCGTAAAAAAAAACGAAATGAAGGGTCATCATTCGCACATTACAAGCTTGCGAATGCAAAAAGAATTTTTCAAATCGGATTAATAGTTTCATAGATATCGTGGGTACAGACGGGCGGACGGACGGACGGTCGGACAAACCGATAACAAAAGCACGATCGTTTTTTACAAAAGACGTGCTAAAAATGAGAGAGGAAGAGTTACCATGGTAACGGATATGCTTACCTGTTTTGGAGTGAACGGGAAAGTATTTCAACCAAATTGCACCTATGGCACAAACAGTGTGAATTAATATGGGACGAAATCCGGTATATGTTATTTATGTTTTAATGGCGTAGGAAAAACTGATAATGCCAAGCTTTCACGCCCCAACTGGTGACTTTTTCAAGGCACATTGACACTAACCTATGCGCAGAGAATGTACAGTAAATGTTAACTTTTGAAAATCGATATTTACTGTGAGTTAACTTCGAGTTGTGCAAATTGGAAAATTTGCACGTGAATCAAATATCAACAATCAAATTGAAGTGTTAACATTTAACGATATCTGTTAAAGTCTTAACACATAAAATAATTCGATTGTTTATGTTTGATTCAGGTGCAAATTTTCCAATTTGAAATATTCAAAGTTAACTCACAGTAAGTGTCAATTTTCAAAAGTATATATACCCCTTCTATTAGTTCTCTCCTCATAGGTTAAAGTCAACCTGCATTGAAAAACCCACCCGTTGGCGCGAAAGCTTGGCATTATTAGCTTGTTGTACGCCAATAAAATATATTGGATTTAGTTCTAATTCAATTTGGTGTATTTGTGCTCCTTATTAATTCAGTATGAGGTAAGTTTACCTGGCAAACCTTTGCTCTTATGAAATCGAGAGAGAGAGAGAGAGAGAGAGAGAGCGAGAGAGAGAAACATTGGCAACCGTAGCAAGTGCAATTTTTGTGGAGCTCTTGATTAGTGGATTTTTCATTATTGTGATAGGATCCAGCTTTAGGTATATCAGAACAAATGTGTCGTTTTTTCACTGTTTCCTATGTCGTCACGTCTTCAACAAACTTACATTGCCCTAGAACAGAAATCCAGGGCAATGCAATTTTCAAGTTTTCTGAAGAGGTGGCAATATGGGAAACAGTTAAAATACTGCACATTTGTGCTAGCAATGACATTTGTATTGCCTTCCGTGAATACGTGAAGGATTATTTTTTCAGGGAGATTCGTTCCCAATTAATACGTAAGATGTTTCTCCTCTACGAAGTTTCGCTAACTAAAACTTTTGTTTCTAAGTTTTTACTGGAAGTAGCAAATACAAATCAGGTAACGAGACAACAAGGGTAATCTCACGTTCTAATTATGAACTCTTGTAAGAAATACTCCTTTATAACAGAAAAATTCAGTACGTTTTTCGAAATACCCTTTCAGTCTTTACACGACTTCAAGGACAAAGCATCACAGGCTGAGGGCATCTGATTTAAGAGATAATTCTCAACACTAGAACATATCCGGCGATGTACCGCTAAATGCTTGGAATACCAGTAAATCAGCAAAACACGAGGGAATTCATTGGTTTTTGGTTTTCCTTCTTTTCTTTGTTTAGGGGTTTCCATGAACAACTAGAAGAGTTGTCCTTAGTCTCCCGTCCCTAATTTGGAAGTGCTGGTTCCAGATAGGGGAGAAAGCCATCGATATAGTGCAGCCATACCACCCATTAGGGATTCTAACCCGAGTACATCACTGATGAATGATCAGAAGCTATAGTGATCACTCGTCTATCGGAAAGGGCTGTTTTTATTTTCTAAGTCGCCATATGAAGACGGTAACAACTTTCCCAGATTTTTTAGGTATTCACACAGTGTTAAGATTCCAGCGCTTCGCTTGAAGAACAAAATCGAGAGAACCCTAATACTCTTTGTAGATATTCATACTATGCGCATTTCTCATGCCAAGATCTTTGTGGGGATGAAATAAAATGAGTGATTCCAGAGTATATACAGTCGGACCTACATAGCGAACTTCCGTACATCGAAATCAAATGTATCAAAGATTTGTGAATAACCGTGATCATTACATAGAAAAACTGTTTCTATATATCGAATTTTTTTCAAGACAAAACGGGATTTCCCCCTTCATGACAATGTTATAAGAAAAACAAGTGAGACAAAATAGAACAGAGGTGTCGCGAGAGCAAAAAGTGGTCAAGGTCACCGAGGAGTGAGTTGTCTCCACACCCCTCTTCTCAAATAATCTTCTTCCTCTGTAAAACCAGTTCAGTTTGTTTCAGACTCTCTACCCGACCGTGTATGCTCGCGTTTGTTTCAGTCTCTCTAACCGACTGTGGGTATTCCCAATGTCAGAAAGAAAATAAATCTCTCAGTGTTGTGGAAAATGTGGAGTTGTTGAAGAACGTGGACAGCAGAATACGCAAAAAACATACTGCAGTTAAATTTGGTGTTCCCAAGTACAGTGTTGACAATTATAAAAAACCGGGAGTCTGTTATGAAAACCTTTGAAGATGTCGGGCCTGACAGGAAATGTTCTAAAACGTATCATTTTGGAAAAGTGGACGACGGTGTTTTAAAGTGGATTAAAATTGTGTTCGTGACAAAAACTTGTCAATCTCAGGTCCTCTTATAAAACAAAAGATATTGGAGTTTGCTAATCGTTCGGGGCAAGTGGATTTCCAAGCTACTTCCGGTTGGTTTGACAAATTTAAGAAGTGACATGGCATAAAAGAAAAGATTGTTTCTGGAGAAAGTTAAAGCGTGTGTGACGCCGACGGCGACCAATGGCAGAAAACGGGTTTGAAGAAGATTTTAGAAGAGTACACTTCTGAGAGGGATAATATCTTTAATGTCAACGAAACAGGACTTTTCTTTAAATCTTTGGCAAACAAGAACCTTTCTTTTAAAGAGGACGATTATCATAAAGGCAAAAACAGCAAAGAGAGAATAACAGTTCTGGTGGGTGCTGACATGAATGGCAAAGAAAAACTGAGATTATTGGTTATAGGAAAAAGTAAGCAACCTAGATTATTCAAACGCTGTCTTTAGAAGTTGACTGCCGTCATAATAAAAAGGCATTAATGACAAATGATATTTTTGAGGAGTGGATTTTAAATTTCAATAAATAAAAGATTAGGCAGAAAAGAAAAATTGTTCTCTTTGTAGACAATTGCCCGGCCTATCCTAGTGTAACATCAAAACTATCAAATATGAATTTGATTTTTCTCCCCCAAACACAACTTTAAAACGGTGTCCCGACAATTCGTCGCGTGCGTCAATTCGTCGACTACGTCAATTAGTCGCCTGCGTCAATTCGTCGCGCGTCAATTCGTCGACTACGACAATTCGTCGCGCGTCAATTCGTCGCATGCGTCAATTCGTCGCGCGTTAATTCGTCGACCACGACGATTCGTCGCGCGTCAATTCGTCGCGGACAAATTCGTCGACTACGTCAATTCGTCGCCTGCGTCAATTCGTCGCGCGTCAATTCATCGCGCGTCAATTCGTCGACTACGACAATTCGTCGCGCGTCAATTCGTCGCATGCGTCAATTCGTCGCGCGTTAATTCGTCGACCACGACGATTCGTCGCGCGTCAATTCGTCGCGGACAAATTCGTCGACTACGTCAATTCGTCGACTACGTCAATTCGTCGCGTTTACAGATTTTGGTTACATACAAAACGAATTCAGGAAAACGTACGATTTCGAACGTCTTGCTCCCTGATCAAATTTATAAAATTTGGACACGCAGACAGGATAGGAACAGTTTTCAATTTAGAACCACCAAATTTGGTATACTATCTCATGGTACTCTAACTTAGACGCTAGACGGTTTCTGAAAGGGGTTGGAGCCCGCGGGGTCGCCCCCCCTCATAAAAATTTCGTAAAATCTACAGTTTTCATCTTAGAACCACCAAATTTGGTATACTATCTTATGGTACTCTAACTTAGACGGCAGACCGTTTTTGGAACGGGTCAAGGCCCGGGGGTCAGAGCCCCCCACATACAAAATTTTCGTAAAATCTAGTTTTCATTTCAGAACCATCAAATTTGGTATCATGAAACTCTAAATTAGACGCTAGACGGTTTTTGGAAGGGGTTGGAGCCCACGGGGTCGGAGCCCCCCCTCTCATAAAAAAATTCGTAAAATCTACAGTTTTCATCGTAGAACCACCAAATTTGGTATACTATCTTATGGTACTCTAACTTAGTCGGCAGACCATTTTTGGAACGGGTCAAGGCCCGGGGGTCAGAGCCCCCACATACAAAATTTTCTTAAAAACTACAGTTTTCAATTCAGAACCACTTAATCTGGTATACAATATCTTATGGTACTCTAACTTAGACGCTAGACGGTTTTTGGAAGGGGTTGGAGCCCGGGGGTCAGACCCCCCGAATAAAAACTTTTTCCTAAAATCTACATTTTTCAATTTAGAACCACCAAATTTGGTATACTATCTCATGGTACTCTAACTTAGACGCTAGACGGTTTTTGAAAGGGGTTGGAGCCCGCGGGGTCGGGCCCCCCTCATAAAAATTTCGTAAAATCTACAGTTTTCATCTTAGAACCACCAAATTTGGTATACTATCTTATGGTACTCTAACTTAGACTGCAGACCGTTTTTGGAACGGGTCAAGGCCCGGGGGTCACAGCCCCCCACATACAAAATTTTCGTAAAATCTAGTTTTCATTTCAGAACCATCAAATTTGGTATCATGAAACTCTAAATTAGACGCTAGACGGTTTTTGGAAGGGGTTGGAGCCCGGGAGTAAGAGCCCCCCTCCCATAAAATGCCGCGTAAAATCTACAGTTTTCAATTTAGAACCACCAAATTTGGCATACTCTCTCATGGTACTCTAACTTAGACGGTAGACGGTTTTTGGAACGGGTCGGGCACGGGGTCAGAGACCCCCGCACATAAATTTTTTTCGTAAAAACTAAAGTTTTCAATTTAGAGCTACCAAATTGGGTATACTATATAATGGTGTTCTAAATTAAACGGTAGACGGTTTTCAGAACGGGTCGGGGCAAGGGTGGTTACCCCCCCCCTACACACAAACTTTCGTAAAATCTATAGTTTTCAATTTAGAACCACCAAATTTTGTATACTATCTCATGGTACTCTAACTTAGACGGTAGAAGGTTTTTGGAACGGATCAAGGCCCGGGGGTAAGACCCCTCCCACATACAAAATTTTCTTAACATTTTTATTTTTCAATTCAGAACCACCAAATTTTGTGTCATGAAACTCTAACTTAGCGGGAGACGGTTTTTGGAACGGGTCGGGGCTCGGGGGTCGGAGCAAACCCTACTCCCCCTTCCCCGTACAAAATTTTAAATTTCCGTAAAACCTACAGTTTTCAATTTAGAACCACCAAATTTAGAATACTATCTCATTGTATTCTAACTTAGACTGTAGACGGTTTTTGGAAAGGGTCGGAGCCCTGGGTTCAGAGGCTCCCCCCCCTCATACGAAATTTCGTAAAATCTAGTTTTCAATTTAGAACCACCAAACTCGGTATACTATATAATGGCACTCTAACTTAGACGGTAGACGGTTTTTGGAACGGGTCGGGGCCCGGGGGTTAGAATGCCCTCCCCGACAAAATTTTCGTAAAATCTACAGTTTTCAAGTTAGAACCACCAAATTTGGTATACTATCTCATGGTACTCTAACTTAGACGCTAGACGTTTTTTGGAATAAGTCAAGGCGCGAGGGGTAAGAGCCCCCACATACAAAATTTTCGTAAAATCTATAGTTTTCACATTAGAACCACCAAATTTGGTATCATGAAACTGTAACTTAGACGGGAGACGGTTTTTGGAACGGATCGGGGCCCGGGCGGTAAGAGCACCCCCCTCCCCCCAAAGAATTTTCGTAAAATATACCGTTTTCAACTTAGTACCACCAAATTTGGTATACTATCTTATGGTACTCTGACTTAGACGGTAGAGGGTTTTTGGAACGGGTCGGGCACGGGGTAAGAGCCCCCCCCCCCCCATAAAATTTTTTCGTAAAAACGAGTTTTCAATTTAGAACGACCAAATTTGGTATATTATCTCATGGTTCTCTAACTTAGACGGTAGATGGTTTTTTGGAAAGGGTCGGAGCCCGGGGTTCAGAGCCCCCCCCCCCATATAGAATTTCTTGAAATCTATAGTTTTCAATTTAGAACCACCAAATTTGGTATACCATATCATGGTACTCTAACTTAGACCGTAGACGATTTTCGGAACGGGTTGGGGCCCGGGGTTAGATCGTTCCCCCCATACAAAATTTTCGTAAAATCTACAGTTTTCAATTTGGAGCAACCAAATTTGGTATACTATCTCATGGTACTCTAACTTAGATGGTAGACGGTTTTGGGAACGGGTCAGGCACGGGGTCAGAGCCCTCCCCATAAAAATTTTTCGTAAAATCTACAGTTTTCAATTTAAAACCACCAAATTTGGTATACTATGTCATGGTACTCTAACTGAGAATGCAGGCGATTTTTGGAAACGGTTGGAGACAGGGGTTCAGAGCCCTCCCCCCCCCCCCCCATGCCAATTTTTGTAAAACCTACGGTTTCGAATTTAGAACGACCAAATTTAGTACACTCCCTCATTGTATTGTAACTTAGACCGCAGACGGAAAGGGTCGGTGCCCGGTGTGAAGGGGGCACATTCAAAATTTTCGTAAAAATTACAATTTTTACTCTTAAGAACTGCATCCCAATACAGCACTCCATTACCGCACCTACGGTCTAGGTTAGAGGCCGTAGATAACAATAAAGTGAAAAAATATCCGGTTCATGATGTATTAAAAACACAAATTAATAAACGTTAGCTTTCACCACCAACGGTTGCCTTATCAGGCAGAAATACAATGTACTGTAAATAATGTAAATTCTTTTTTGCTTCGTATAATTAAATTAACTAAATCAAAATATTTAAAATAAGTTTCCTGGAAATTTACGGAAATAGCTTTTTCATTCATTAACTTTCACCCGCTGAACTTGGTGATTTTAGAAATAGTAATATTTACCTGGGAAATACCGGGTACCCCTGCTAGTAAGAACTAAAGATAATGTTACACTTTTAGTCAGGTACAAAACAATAATTAGAAAACCCTAGGACTGGGACTGTTTAGCAATTTTCAGTGTGCCGTGCTAATTTTCATAATGTTTTCATAGAAGTCCAAGATTTTTGCAATGCGCTTTTCTGAGGTTGGAACTATTAAGCAGACCCTAGGCCTAGAGATTTTTGATAGTTTTCAGTCCTCCGAGCTGATATTTATGTAGTTTTCATAGAAAATAAAGTGAATTCTGTTTAAATGTTACTCGAGCACAAAGCATTAATAGCTACGCCCGAGACCTAGGCATATGCATTTACAGTAATTTTTATAATGCTGTGATTATATGAGGTTTGCATGACAAATCAATTTCAGAGTGTTACGCTTATCAAAAATTATTTAAAAGGTCTAGGCCTAGCGGCCAATAATTAGCATTTGATGCCTAAGTGAAAGCGCAACATTATTAACTTGATTTGTTATGCAAACCTTATAAATACGACCACAGCGATTAAAAGTTACTAAAGAGTCCTTGTAAGTAATATTTTTTGACCGAGTGCAAGTACAATTTACGAAATGTCAACAGGTCAAAATATCTAAAGTAACAATGAAATTTGGAATATTTCTTTTTTCTTTCTTTTTATTTCAGTTTTGACACTTGTATTAAGTTTTAAAAACATATATTTCTCCTATCGTATACCTTCATTGTGCTTTCAACAGAATTTCTTACCATGTTTTGGGTATTTTGTTTCGTGTGGTTGCAGTTTTTTTAATGTTTTGGGCATTTCATTTTGTGAAATCAATTTTACTAGAATATGCAGATTCTGTAGTTCAGTGGTATGAGGAAAATCATGTTCTTGGAAAATTTTGTGGAAGCAGAAGAAACAATCCAAGCAGAAGCCCTCCGCTGTTCCCGCCAACAATTTGGTCAGTTAGTGAAAACAATTTATTTGGCTTTCCCAGAACACAAAACGAACTTGAAAGATTAGACAGACGCTGGAATACAATTCTGGGAGAGAAAAAACTGTGACTGTACGAAATAATCAGTGAAATTGCGAAAGAGCAGAGAACAACTATGGCTAAAATCGAAAGAGTGATAGCACAGATTCCAACAAATCCACCCAGAAGAGAAACGCTGGCAAGATAAAAAGGAATTCGAACTTCTTTGGTGCACAGAGACAATGTTAACATGCTGGACATTTTAAGAGGAATTTCATATAATTCTACCCTTTACTAAAATGTGCTGGTATTTCTCACTAATTGAATTATACCTTTTACTAACTTGTATTTGAATTTTTCAAGAATGTAATTCCGCCGAAGATGCAAGAATGTAAAACCAACGCAAAATTAAAAAAGACAAAATTTTCAAAATAGCATGTCAAAAACATAAAATGTCAAAAAGTAATCCAAAATGTGAAACATATAAAAATTCAAAATGCAATCCAAAATGTGAAACAAATAAAAATTCAAAATGCAATCACAAGTCACAAGCATTACAAAAATGCGAAACGCTATGTAACAAGTACAACACAAAATTAAAACAAATGCCAAAAAAAAAGTGCATACGCTTTGTAAAATGTACGAAATAAAATAAATGCCATATTCACAAGGATTTCATGACGAGTCATGTTAAAAATGAGCTTTTATTTAGACTTCAAATAATAATTACTAGCCTCTACACCTTTTTAAGTCTTTAATAAGTGCAACATCATTAACCTGACTTGTCATCAAACATTATCAATATGACCATAGCATACAATCACTTAAAAGACTTGTTACTGGATGAATTGAGGAATCACCAAGTTCAGCGGGTGAAAGTTAATGGCTGTTTATAGTTTTGTACTCGAGTAAATGCGCAACACAGTAAACTTGACTTTCTCTGAAAATTTTATGTATATGAGCACGGTTGATTGAAAACTGATAAAAGGGCTTAAGGCCTGTTTATTAATTTTTGTGCCTCAGTCAAAACGCAGTACCATAACCTTGGCATGTTATCGAAACCTTATGAATACGTCGGACTAAAAATTCCTAAAAAAAGTTTACGCCTAAGGTCTTGTAACTAAAGTTTTGTGACAGGGTAAAACTGCAACATTAATAACTTGACATGTTATGTTAACGTTGTGAATATGAGCAAGGCGGATTAAAGATTTCAACAAATAGCCTTCGGGATTAATGTGTTGTAGCTGAGTAAAAATGTAACATTATCTTGATTTTCTATATAAACCAAACTACGTGCTGAAATGGCCCAACTATATATACGTATACTTCAACCATATACCGAAGCGCTGACAAGGTGAAAACAAAAGTGCAATTTTGTACGGTCTCCTAACATTTTATGGCCAGCCTACATGGAAGTGGACACCTTGATATCAAAAACATACTTTTTGTACGGTCCACAACAAATAGCAATGGACACGTCGCAATCTTTGGGGGGGGGGGGTTAACGACCACCGTGATCAATTCAGTGGGCTATAAGCAGTCGGACATTCCCAATTTTGGGCCACTGGTTCCTGGGAAGGGGGACAGCCAGTGCCAGAAGTCAAGCACAACGTCCATGATTCACCGGGATTTGAACCAGGATCCTTCTCGACAAGTGGTCAGAAGCCGGCGCCTAGATCACTCCGCCGCCGTAGCGGCACACGTTGAAATGTATTTTTCATACGGCCCCTAACGCTCTTATGGACATACTAGATTGAACTGGACGCAAATAAATCATTAATATAATTTGTACTAGCAGGGATACCAGTTATTTGCCAGGTAAATATTACTATTTGTGGAATCACCAAGTTCAGCGGGTGAAAGTTAATGAATGAAAAAGATATTCCTGCAATTTTCCAGTAAACTTATTTTAAATTTTTTGATTTAGTTAATTTAATTTTGCGAAACAAAAAAGAAAGAAAAAGGAATGGGAATACTTACCTTCTAGGAGACATCTATAGAACTGCCGTACATCTGGCGTGTGCTTCTGTGAATCCCGCGACACAGAAATGCAATGTACCTATGTGATGTCGCATGCATACGACTTCACATTGGCATTGATCATCAAAGGAATGGGAATACTTTCCTTCTAGGAGACATCTATAGAACTGCCGTACATCTGGCGTGTGCTTCTGTGAATCCCGCGACACAGAAATGCAATGTACCTATGTGATGTCGCATGCATACGACTTCACATTGGCATTGATCATCTTTTTCTTACCGTTTTGAATTTTGAATATCTGGAACTCTCTGTTTACATTACATTATATTTCTTTCTGATAAGCCGTTCGTTGGTAGTGAAAGCTAAACTATATAGATTGGTGTTTTTAATACACCATTAAACGCATATTTTTGCACTTTATTGTTATCTACAGTCCCTAACTTAGACCGTAGGTTAGTTAGTTGGTTGGTTGGTTGATGGTTTATGGTGCAAGGCCCTCAAAGGGCCAAAGAGCGCCTTAGAACGTAAATAGGGTATTCTTAAGAGTAAAAAACGGAACTTTTTACGAAAATTTTGCATGGGGCTACCTTGACCCGGGCCCCGACTCCTTCCAAAAACCGTCTACCGTCTAAGTTAGATAACCATAAGTAGTATACCAAATCTGGTTGTCCTAAATTGAAAACTGTAGATTTTACGAAATTTTTATGAGGAGGGGAGGGGCTCTAACCCCGGGGTTCCAGCCCCTTCCAAAAACCGTCTAGCGTCTAAGTTAGAGTACCATGAGATAGTATGCCAAATTTGGTGGTTCTAAATTGAAAACTGTAGATTTTACGAAAAACTGTTTATTCGGGGAGGGTCTGACCCCCGGGCTCCAACCCCTTCCAAAAACCGTCTAGCGTCTAAGTTAGAGTACCATGAGATAGTATACCAGATTAGGTGGTTCTGAATTGAAAACTGTAGTTTTTAAGAAAATTTTGTATGCGGGTGGGGCTCTCACCCCCGGGTCTTGACCCGTTCCAAAACCGGTCTGCTGTCTAAGTTAGAGTACCATAAGATAGTATACCAAATTTGGTGGTTCTAAGATGAAAACTGTCGATTTTACGAAATTTTTAATGGGGGGGCTCCGACCCCGCGGGCTCCAACCCCTTCCAAAAACAGTCTAGCGTCTAAGTTAGAGTACCATGAGATAGTATACCAAACTTGGTGGTTCTAAATTGAAAACTGCAGATTTTGCGAATTTTTATGAGGGGGGCCCTTACCCCCGGGCTGCAACCCCTTCAAAAAATCGTCGAGCGTCTAAGTTAGAGTACCATGCGATAGTATGCCAGATTTGGTGGTTCTGAATTGAAAACTGCAGTTTTTAAGAAAATTTTGTATGTGGGGGCTCTGACCCCCGGGCCTTGATCCGTTCCAAAAACGGTCTACTGTCTAAGTTAGAGTATCATGAGATAGTATACCAAAGTTGGTGGTTCTAAATTGAAAATTGTAGATTTTACAAAACAAATTTATTCGGGGGGTGTCTGACCCCCGGGCTCCAACCCCTTCCAAAAACCGTCTAGCGTCTAAGTTAGAGTACCATGAGATAGTATACCAAATTTGGTGGTTCTAAATTGAAAACTGTAGATTTTAGGAAAAAGTTTTTATTCGGGGGAGGGTCTGACCCCCGGGCTCCAACCCCTTCCAAAAACCTTCTAGCGTCTAAGTTAGAGTACCATAAGATATTGTATACCAGATTAAGTGGTTCTGAATTGAAAACTGTAGTTTTTAAGAAAATTTTGTATGTGGGGGGCTCTGACCCCCGGGCCTTGACCCGTTCCAAAAACGGTCTGCAGTCTAAGTTAGAGTACCATAAGATAGTATACCAAATTTGGTGGTTCTAAGATGAAAACTGTAGATTTTACGAAATTTTTATGAGGGGGGGGGCCCGACCCCGCGGGCTCCAACCCCTTTCAAAAACCGTCTAGCGTCTAAGTTAGAGTACCATGAGATAGTATACCAAATTTGGTGGTTCTAAATTGAAAACTGTAGATTTTACGAAAAAGTTTTTTTCGGGGGGGGTCTGACCCCCGGGCTCCAACCCCTTCCAAAAACCGTCTAGCGTCTAAGTTAGAGTACCATGAGATAGTATACCAGATTAGGTGGTTCTGAATTGAAAACTGTAGTTTTTAAGAAAATTTTGTATGGGGGGGGCTCTGACCCCGGGCCTTGACCCGTTCCGAAAACGGTCTGCCGACTAAGTTAGAGTACCATAAGATAGTATACCAAATTTGGTGGTTCTAAGATGAAAACTGTAGATTTTACGAAATTTTTTATGAGAGGGGGGGTCCGACCCCGCGGGCTCCAACCCCTTCCAAAAACCGTCTAGCGTCTAAGTTAGTTTGCTGCCTACTGGAGTAAGGCCCGCCCTTTCACATCGTTCCGTCAACGAGCAGCCATTGTTCGTCGACAACTTATCTCCCTATGCGAATACTCTTGGATGTCGACGGTTGTTCCCGTGTCACAAATGATGACCATCACTCGCCTCTCAACTTCCGTCATCTGGACTTCACATCACTGGGTTAAACCTGCCGCGCTTCATCTGCCAGCCTCATTAGGTGGCATCCAGCTTCCTGATCCAGCAGTCCTTTATAAAACACATCGCATTATTCATTTCATTCGCCTTGCCACTTCAACTGTTCCGTCCCTTACCGCTACCTTGAATGTTCTTGCTTCTTCTCGTGACCCATCTTTCACCTTCTTACTGTTTCTGAAGATGGATTCATACTCTCTTCTTCCGTCCCACCTCCCTTCTGTCCTGCGAGAGGGCCTTTCTCTCTTTCGTTCGCTTCCTCTTCTCCGTTCATTTCCTTCTTCAACTCTTGATCTTCTAGATGAACCTCTCTTCTTCTCTTCTCTTATTCACCCTCCTAACCTCCCTTACTTTTACTTTCCTCATTGGATCCGCTCTGGTGTGATAACTGTCCGTTCTCTCGTAACTTCTGATCTAACCTGGAGACCTCTTTCTTCCCTGTTTCTATCTCCAACCATTACTCTTGCTAACGAATATCTTCTCCTTCGCACAGCGCTTTGGAGCCTCTTTCCACTCCTCGCTTCCCCTGATGGTCTCTTCTCGGTCCCCTCCGCCCCTCTTTCTCTACCGTTCTTTCTCCTCATTCGTAGCTCCCCGGTTCTAGTTACTTCTGTCTCCTCCTCTTCTCTTTATTGGCTCCTTCTTTCCCCTCCCGCACTTCCACTTTCTGTTCATTCTGCTTCTCCTTCTCTTCTCCCCACCATCTGGACAGCCTCTACCTCTCCCCTTTCCTCCCCTCTTGAACTCAATGTCCATTGGCAATTTCTTCACCTTCGTCTCCCCGCCCCATCAGTACTATTTCGCATGACCCTTCTCACCTCTCCACATTGTTCCTTTTGCCCTGAAGTCAGCGACGTCCAACATCAATACCTCTTCTGCCCCGTACTCCTGCCAGTCCTAAACACACCATTTCGTCTTGCTGATCGAATTTGTGCTCGATCGTTACCATTTCTTGCATATGCTTGGCTACTCCAAACTAAGCATCCACCTACTCACTTGCCTCTTGTGTGCCGTTACATTTTTCTTCTTGTGAAGTTCACTGTATATGCTTTCCATCTTGAACAACGCCTCCCTGCTCTTACTCCACCTCCTCAGGAGGCAAGTGCTATCATTCGGAGACGCTTCCTAGCACGGTTAACCACTCGTCTCCGAATGGAGCACTCTCGTGCTGCCTCAACAAACACCGATAACGTTTTTCAATCCACCTGGGCCCAATCGGCTGGGTGGTTCCATATCCACAATTTGCAGCTACATCTCAACTTATAGGTGTGATTTTTGTTGTCGCCCACATTCACTGTCACAACTCATGATTTTACGTATTAATTTTGGTGGTATGAGGCTCCTAGGTGGAGTCTCCTTTTTCACCCACATGATTCGCTATTTGTGATTATTCTGTTATATGTGCTATTGGAGATAGCTCACCATGTTTCCCATGATCTCTTCGATTTTGTTGTATTTTATGTTGTATATAATTCTTTCTTCTGCACAGTTTACTGCACACGCAATGTCCCCTACATTATGTTGAATATATTTTGAAATTTTATTGTCCCTGTGTATATAATTTAATGTAAGAAGATGCTCTTCTGAGCACTTTTAGCGATTCTCCCCCTTGTCACTGAATACTTCTGTATATATGATGTAAATTTTGAGTGTGAAATAATTTTATGATTTTACAATATTTTGTTTTACGTTTCACTGGAACTTTCCAGTTGTTGTATATATCACTGTATTTATTGGCAGAATTCTACTGTCATGTACATAAAAATGCTATTTTTATTTGAAGAATAAAGACAATTTTGAAATGTAGTGTGGGGGGCTCTGACCAACCGAGCCAGTGACCCTTTCCAAAAACCGTCTAAGTTAGAGTACCCTGAGATAATATACCAAATTTGGTAGTTCTAAATTGAAAACTATATATTACGGCAATTCTGTAGGGGGGGGCTGTAACCCCCCTCCTCTCTGCAACCGCTTCCCAAAACCGTCTACAGTCTAAGTTAGAATACCACGAGATAGTATACCAGATTTGGTGGTTCTGAATTGAAAACTGTAGATTTTACGAAAATTTTGTATATGGGGGGCTCTGACCAACCGGGCCCTGTCCCGTTCCAAAAACCGTTTACCGTCTAATATTTTTAGTGCCAAAGAAAAACGTAATATTCCTATCCTGTCTGCGTGTCCAAATTTTATAAATTTGATCAGGGAGCAAGACGTTCGAAATCGTACGTTTTCCTGAATTCGTTTTGTATGTAACCAAAATCTGTAAACGCGACGAATTGACGTAGTCGACGAATTGACGTAGTCGACGAATTTGTCCGCGACGAATTGTCGCAGTCGACGAATTGACGCGCGACGAATTAACGCGCGACGAATTGACGCAGTCGACGAATTGACGCGCGACGAATTGACGTAGGCGACGAATTGACGCGCGACGAATCGTCGCAGTCGACGAATTGACGCAGTCGACGAATTGACGCACGCGACGAATTGACGTAGAACCCTTTAACACTGCAGCCAACGGACCAGAGAGCTGTAAAAAATCTGAAAATTCCTCTTCGCAAACGCATTATCAGAAGACTTACCTGGGTCTTATCAAATTAGCAATTTACAGATAAGGTGACAAATTTTTATAGGGGAACTAGCTAAGGTGTGGCAAAATGATGTTTTAGAATCGACAGTAAAAAATTGCTTCGCAAAAGCTGGCTTTATGGAATCACCTCAAATTGAAGAAGAAAATGTGTTGCCACAGGTCAATCAATGCTCGAAGGACTTGCAGACCAAAGATCTTAGCAGAGAAGAAATTTTTATACAAATGTAAATACATATGAATACTATACAAATACATGTGGTGTTTTTTCAAGGTATATTTAACACTTTTTTTCTTGTTAATTCTTGTTTTATATTATCTATATGAACATAGCTTGTACATAATGTGATTCATATTCACTTAAGTTACTTATAAGAAAGAATGCACTGATTAGGAAACGTGTTTCTAAATATAAAACAATAACATAATGCACAATACATATGTATGACAAGTTAGCAAAATCATGCAATGCATTGATTATGATACGCTTTCCAACATATCAGAAATCATTGCTCAAGTTATGACTCAAGTTATGAGGATAATGGCTGTGGAATAAATCTTGATCCTGTGCCCTGACCTTTGACCCTATTTCGATGATATTAAACTGAATTGGTTCAGTAAACCTCCAGAACAACATACTAAAGTTTTGTCGCAATAGAAGCATTTTAGTCAAATTGTGAGCATAATGGCTGTGAAATAAATCTCTCTCCTGTGCCCTGACCTTTGACCCCATTTCGCCCATTTTCTACAGGATTCGTTCCAAGGTAGGCCCCTACAACATACTAACATTTCATCGAAATCGAGACTTTTTTACGTTAGTCATGACGCATAAGAGCAGTGGAATGGATCCCGCTCCAATGTCCTGAACTTTGACCCCATTTCGTTCACTTTCAATAGGGTTCCTTCCCAGGTGTTCCCCTACCACATACTAAATTTTCATCGAAATCGAACGATTTTTACGCTAGATATCGTGCAGACGGGCATACGCACACAATGCGTGACGTAATTAGGTAGAGTGTGACGTCATAAAACTTTATTAGGATCCACACACAACGCGTGAAGTAATCAGACAGATGGCGTGACGCGCGCCAACATCTCAATTGCGAGAGTGTAACGTCATAAGGTTCCTAAGCATTTGTAACATTAATAGGACGATGGCATGACACTAAAAACGTGGTAATTGGGGGTGGTTATTTAACCCACTAAACGAATTTTTCTATAGTCGAGATCAAGCTAAATCGTTTTCTAGTACCAAAATCCTTAGAGCCATTTTCAAAATAAAATTTACATACATACAAGAATTGCTCATTTAATAATATGGGATAAGAGCGATGGAATGGATCCCGATCCTATGTCCTGATCTTTGACCCCATTTCGTCCATTTTCAAAAGGTTTCGTCCCCATTTTCAAAGGTTTCGTCCCTACCAGATAATAAAATTTCATCAAAAGAAACCATTTTTACGCACGTTATGACGCATAAGGACAATGGATTGGATCCCGCTCCTATGTCCTGACCTTTGACCCTACTTCACCCGTTTTCAATAGGGTTCAGTCCCAGGTGGTCCCCTGCGACACACTAAAATTTGATCGAAATCGAACCATGTTTACGCAAGTTATGACGCATAAGGGCAAATGGAATGCATCCCGCTCCTATGTCCTGACCTTTGACCCCATTTCACCCATTTTCAATTGGGTTTGTCCCCTGGTGGTACCCCGCCACGTACTGAACTTTCATCGAAATCGAGCTATATTTACGCAAGTTATGACGCATAATGGCAATGGAATGGATCCCACTCCTATGTAGTGACCTTTGACCCCACTTCACCCATTTTCAATAAGGTTCATCCTCATGTGGTTCCCTACCACATACTAAAATTTCATCGAAATCGAACCATTTTTACGTGAGTTATCGTGCGGACAGGCAGACGGAAGGACGGACAAAGCTGGAGCATATACGCTTCTTCAACCTACGGTTGGAAAGCGTAACAAGTTAGTAAAATCATGCAATGCATTGATTATGATACGGTTTCCAACATACCAAAAATTATTACTCAAGTTATGAGGATAATGGCTGTGGAATAAATCTCGCTCCTGTGTCCTGACTTTGACCCTATTTCGATGATATTCAACAGAACCGGTTCAGTACACTTCAAGAATAACATACTAAAGTTTTGTCGCAATAGAAGCAGTTTTACGCAGGTTATGAGAATAATGGCTGTGGAATAAATCTTGCTTTTGTGCAATGACCTTTGACCCCATTTCGTTGATATTCAACAGAACCTGTTCACTATACCTCCGGAACAATAAGATAACGTTTTGTCGCAATCGAAACATTTTTTGGTAAGTTATGATGCACAAGAGCAATGGAATGGATCCCACTCCAGTGTCCTGACCTTTGACACCATTTCGCCCATTTTCAATAGGGTTCGTCCCAGTGGCTCCCTACCACATACTAAAATTTCATCGAAATCGAACCATTTTTACGCAAGTTATGACGCATAAGGGCAATTGAACAAATTCCGCTCTTATGTCGTGCGTGACCTTTGACCCCATTTCGGCCATTTTCAATAGGGTTCGTGCCCAGGTGGTTCCCTACCACATACTAAAATTTCATCGAAATCGAACCATATTTACGTATGTTATGACGCATAAAGGTAAGGAATGGATTCTACCTTTATGCCCTGACCTTTGACCCCATTTCGCCCATTTTCAATAGGGTTCGTCCCCAGGTGGTTCCTTACCAAATGCTAAAATTTCATCGAAATCGAACCATACTTACGCATGTTATGACGCATAAAGGCAATGAAATGGATCCCGCTTTTATGTTCTGACCTTTGACCCCATTCCACCCATTTTCAATAGGTTTTGTTCCCAGGTGGCTCCTTACCACATACCAAAATTTCATCGAAATCGAACCATTTTTACGCTAGTTATGATGCAAAAGGGCAATGGAATAAATCCCGCTCTTATGCCCTGCCTGACCTTTGACCCCAATTTGCCAATTTTCAATAGGGTTCGTGCCCAGGTAGTTTCCTACCACATACTGAAATTTCAACGAAATCGAACCATATTTACGCATGTTATGACGCATAAAAGCAATTAAATGGATCCCGCTCTTATGGCGTGACCTTTGACCCCACTGCACCCATTTTCAATAGGGTTCGTCCCCTGGTGGTCCCGCACCACATACTAAAATTTCATCGAAATCGAACCATATTTACGCAAGTTATGACGCATAAGGGCAATTGAATGAATCCTGCTCTTATGGCGTGACCTTTGATCCCACTTCACCCATTTTCAATAGGGTTCGTCCTCTGGTGGTCCCCTACCACATACTAAAATTTCATCGAAATCGAACCATTTTTACGTGAGTTATCGTGCCGACAGACAGACGGACGGACGGAAAAAGCTGGAGCATATACGCTTCTTCAACCTACGGTAGGAAAGCGTAAAAAAGATCACTCCTACACGTCATCATCATCATCATCATTTTCAACCATTATCAATCCACTGCTGAACGAAGGTCTCCCCAAGTTTCCTCCACAACGGTCTGTCTTGTGCCAGTCTCCTCCATGTCACTCCCGCATACTTTCGAATTTCATCCACCCATCTTTCATGTGGTCTTCTTCTGGGTCTTTTCCTGTCCCTTGGAATCCAATCTAAAATTTCGGCTGTCCATCGATGGTCTCTTCTTCTGGCAGTATGTCCAGCCCATTGCCATTTCAGGGATTGAACTCTGATCATGATGTCTTCCACTCTTGCCATTTTTCGGATCCACGTGTTCCTCTTCTTATCTCTCCTGGTTACACCAAGCATGCACCTCTCCATGATACTTTGAGTTGTCTGCAGCCTTTGTATGTCTCTTTTAGCTAAGGTCCACGTCTCTGCACCATACGTAAGCACTGAAAGGATGCATTGATCAAACACTTTTCTTTTAAAACATAATGGCATATTGCTCCTGAAAATTATGCTTTCTTCCAAAAGCTTTCCAGGCAAGTTTTGTACGCCGATTAATTTCTTCATCAATGTGACCCTCACTTGATATCTGCTGTCCAAGATAAACGTACGTGTCTGTTATCTCCAGCTTTTCTCCATCAATCGATAAATCTTCAGTTCTTGTAAAAGCATTGAACATCACTTTTGTCTTCTGAAAGTTCATTTTTAATCCCACTTCTTTACTCCTGTCAGCAAGTTCCTGGATCATACTCTGCAGCTCTGATGGGGTAGTTGCAAAAATGACTATGTCATCAGCAAAACAAAGGTGGGTTAGATAATCTCCATTAATCTTTATCCCTTTGTTTTCCCAGTACAGCGATTGAAAGACATTTTCCAATGTGGCATTAAGGAACTTCGGAGATATGGTGTCACCTTGTCTCACTCCCTTTCCAATTTTTATGTGTGTTGTATTTTCAAACAGCCGAATCTTTGCACTTGCATTTTCATAGATGTTATTAATATTATTAAGGTATGCATCTTGAATACCACAGGATTTCAGAGCCACTGTAACTGCTGATGGTTTCACCGAATCAAAGGCTTTTTCATAATCGATAAAAGCCATGCACAATGGAAGTTCATATTCCCTCGCTCTTTCAATTACTTTTCTCAGTACGTGGATATGATCTATTGTGCTGTAGCCACTCCTGAATCCAGCTTGTCCTCTCGGTTGAGCCATGTCCAGTGTTACCTTCAAACGGTGTGAAAGAACTTTAGTGAAGATTTTATAAACCACTGATAGGAGGCTGATAGGTCTGTAGTTCCTGAGATCCTCAATGTTACCTTTTTTATGTAGCAGGATCATTGTAGCGTTGTTCCAATCCTCAGGAATCTTCTTTTCATTAAGGCATTGAGTGAAAATTTGGGCGAGTACTGTTTCGATTTCTCTACTTGCTTCTTGTATGATGTCTACAGTAATTCCATCTTCTCCTGGAGCTTTTCTCCGCTTCATGTTCTTGATGTGCAACTTCTGCTGGAAGGACTGGAAGAACTCTGGTACTGGTACCTTTCATGTTGTCTGGAGTACATGTATCATCCCTTTCATATAATTTGGAGTAGAAATCTTTCACTCTTGTCAAAATTTCGCCTCTATTTCTTGTTACAGAACCATCTTCTTTTCTCAGTGCCATAATCTGTTTTCTTCCCTTACTGAGATGTCCCTTTGCTATCTTTAGGCTTTGATTGTTTTCATTTGCTTTCCTTACTAGTTCACAGTTGAATTTCCTTACGTCTTCAGTGATACTTTTTCGTACTGTCTTGCATAGCTCTATGTATTCCATTTTAGAAGTCACATCTCACATCTTCTTTAGTTGTCTTCTTTAGTAGTACTGTTTCGATTTCTCTACTTGCTTCTTGTATGATGTCTACAGTAATTCCATCTTCTCCTGGAGCTTTTCTCAGCTTCATGTTCTTGATGTGCAACTTCTGCTGGAAGGACTGGAAGAACTCTGGTACTGGTACCTTTCATGTTGTCTGGAGTACATGTATCATCCCTTTCATATAATTTGGAGTAGAAATCTTTCACTCTTGTCAAAATTTCGCCTCTATTTCTTGTTACAGAACCATCTTCTTTTCTCAGTGCCATAATCTGTTTTCTTCCCTTACTGAGATGTCCCTTTGCTATCTTTAGGCTTTGATTGTTTTCATTTGCTTTCCTTACTAGTTCACAGTTGAATTTCCTTACGTCTTCAGTGATACTTTTTCGTACTGTCTTGCATAGCTCTATGTATTCCATTTTAGAAGTCACATCTCACATCTTCTTTAGTTGTCCTCATCACTCTTCTTTTTTGCATCAACATTTTGGGTTTTCCTGATAATTTGTTCACATGCAATTTGTTCTTAGACCCAGCTAATTTTGTTGCTGTTTCCATAAGAGCTTTGGTTACTTTTCTGTTAACTTCAGAAATATCCACTTCTTCCGATGTTAGGCCTTCTAAAGCAGAGAATCTGTTCTTCAGTTCCAATTTGAAGGTATTATGGTGTTTTTTAAGGTTGGTAATGTCAATACATTTTGTTTGTCTTATGAGCTTGCCACGTTCGAGTTTATTGTTGAGGTGCATCTTACATCTCATCATTCTATGGTCACTGCCTGTGTTGAACTTGCTTAGCACACTGCAGTCTTCTATGACGATTTTTTTGTTACACATAATAAAATCAATTTCACTTGTCGTCCCATTTGGATGTCTCCATGTCCATTTCCTGTGTGGCTTTTTCTTGAAAAAGGAGTTCAAGATGAAAAACCCTTCTGCCTCTGCAAACTCTACGAGAGTATTTTCACGATGGTTTCTGTTGCCGTGACCGAATTTACCTACTGAAGTTTCATTCTGTTGCCGTTGCCCTATTTTTGCATTGAAATCTCCCATAATTATCTTCAAGTGCTGCTTACTTTTATTATTTAGATCACGAATTTCCTCATAAAATTCTTCAATTTCTTCTTCAGGATGACTTGTGGTTGGTGCATAAGTTTGAATAATCTGAGCCTGGTATCTTCTCGAGAGTTGGATAACGAGTCGTGCAGCTCTGTCAGAGAAACTTTCAACTTCTGCAACTTTATCCTTCAGTTTCTTGTTTATTATAAATCCAACACCACTAGTTCTGCCAGTATCTGTCCCACGATAGTAGAAGAGATGTCCACTTTTCAGTTCAATGAGATCTTCTCCTTTTCTCCTTACCTCACTTAACCCGACGATGTCCCACTTGATCCTTTGTAGTTCCTCTTCCAATTCGAGAAGCCTTGAATCAGAAGATAGGGAGTGTCTATTATACGTAGCCAAGGTCAGCATCAGATGTCAGCCTAGTCCGGTCCTCCGGGGATTCTTAGCACCCTCTGCCTTCATGTCGCACTGGCCGCTGCCTTGGCCAGGTACATTCCAGCTGCCGGAGACTGAGGGCCAAGATTTAAGTTGTGGAGTCATTTTGGAGGGGTTTGGCCATAACTCGCCACGCTGGCCAAGCGGGTTGGTGAGTGTGGGATAGCATTTCCTCTAATCCCGGTGGTATAGTTATACCGCTATTGGCGGTCGTCAGAGCCCTTTTAGTGGGAACAGGATGCACCACGAGAAGGCTGGTTTGACATTTGTCAAGGAGAGGCTGTCTCTATATGTCGATTTCTTTTGTATGGAACCATCAACTGCGATATATGGAGGTCCAACTGTATTTATTTACGTATACCACACCGAGTCACAGGTCAGTACATTCTGAGTGGAATTAAATAACAACAAACAATAAGGTTTACTAATTCCTGACGGACAGCAGTACTTAGGTAGGTGGATTAATGAATGTTATTGTCGTAAAACCTATGATACGTGAGTCATAAAAGTAAATATTTACTAAACTATGGCGGCAGCAATAGTAATTATTTCGACTGTTTAGTTTTTCAAAAACAATACTTTTTTACGCTTTCCAACCGTAGGTTGAAGAAGCGTATATTCTCCAGCTTTGTCCGTCTGTCTGTCTGTCCGCACGATAACTCGTGTAAAAATGGTTTGATTTCGATGAAATTTCAGTATGTGGTAGGGGACAACCTGGGACGAAACCCTATTGAAAATGGGCTTAATGAGTCCAAAGGTCAGGACATAGGAGGGGATGCATTCCATCGCCCTTATGCGTCATAACTTACGTAAAAATGTTTCGATTGCGACAAAACTTTAGTATGTTGTTCCGGGGGTATACTGAACTGATTCAGTGTAATAAAATCGAAATGGGGTCAAAGATAGGAGCGAGATTTATTCCACAGCCATTATCCTCATAACTTGACTAAAAATGCTTCTATTGCAACAAAACTTTATCATGTTGTTCCGGAGGTATACTGAACCAATTTTGTTTATATCATCGAAATGGGGTCAAAGGTCAGGGAACAGGAGCGAGATTTATTCCACAGCCATTATCCTCAAAACTTGACTAAAGATGCTTCTATTGCAACAAAACTTTATCATGTTGTTCCGGAGGTATACTGAACCAATTTTGTTTATATCATCGAAATGGGGTCAAAGGTCAGGGCACAGGAGCGACATTTATTCCACAGCCATTATCCACATAGCTTGAGTAATATCTTGAGTAATGATTTCTGGTATGTCGAAAATCGTATCATAATCAATACATTGCATGATTTTATTAACTTGTTGTATATTATTTAGATTTAGACAAACCTAAGACCCCGATGAAATGAGATGTAGCTACGAAAGTCCATCTGCGCATGCGGAAGCCAAAATCTAATTTCAAGATAGAAAGAAAAGCTGAATCGCAAGTGCTCTAGTGAGGGGGAATTAGTAACTTTTGGCCTAGGATATCTACGAGTTACACCCCATCGTGTTATACATTATTTTAAAGCTTTCGTCAATAGCAGATACTCCCTCTTTTTCTTGTCATTACAAAAATGCATTTTAATGCTGTGCATCTTTCCTGACCGTAGTAAAGTATGTGTTGTAGCAAAATGTGGCTTTCCTATTTGTTGGCTTGATGATGGTTGAGTTGTGCGTTCCTTATCGCTGGAGGCAAAATAACCCCCAACCAACGTGGAAAAATTGCTTTTTTTTAAATTTAATATGCTGCTCCTCTTCCTTGGATCGATTAATTTAATATGCTGCTCCTCTTCCTTGGATCGACGCAATGGCACGAAGGAGTTGTTCGTGTCATATTTCCACTGTTTCTTCTGCTCTTCCTCAGTTCCACTTTTTTCTTTTCTCCATCTTCATTCGCGCGTTCTTCTTCGATAGTGCTCGGAAGTAGCCTCTTCTTACCATGCTCAACAGTCAAACCCTTTTTCCCGCTCAAAAACATAAAGTAATCAGCCTCCTGCCAACAAATAAGTTTTCTCCGACACAAGCGTCGTAAAATTACTCATACTGACCGAACAGCAATGCCCAGGAAGAAGTTGAAAGCTTACCCCAACTCTCTCTCTCTCTCTCTCTCTCTCTCTCTCTCTCACACACACACAAGAATTTCCTTTTAGCACTATTTCCCAGTTCCTAGAGAGATATATTTAGCTAAACGTTCCCATCACAATGCTTTCCTTGTAGGCAACTAATTGCCTGAAAGATTTTTAACAGCAGCTTACCATCTCATAGTCCCTAAGTGACGAACGGGATTTCAGCCTATGGGCAACTACGCCTCTCTCTCTCTCTCTCTCTCTCTCTTGGCCGTTCTCTCGCTCTAATTTTTTTTTTTTTTTTTTTTTTTTAATTTTTGGTAATGTTTTTCCAAATTTATTTTCCTACCGAAGTAAACATTTCGTACAGATTCGACAAGTACTTTCTTTTGAGTATCCATTATTCGTGTAATGTCGTTTCAATTTTGCTTTTTTGCTGGGGGGGGATGCAGTACACGAACCAACGTCCATTTCCAGAGGGGGAGGTCAGCCCCCGGCTAGCCACGGCTCTGATTACGATCAGACACCTGACACCTCGATAAAGAATCTAGTGCAGAGAACAGCATTTTTTTCTAAGCGGTGGCTATGTGTTGTAAAACTCTTTTCAAACATCAGTGGGATTACGAGCAAACTACGATTACATTAACAGGCCAGACGTTGTGAAGTCAGAACTCGTCCGCCTCTTACCATTTTATCAAAGCAGTGATTGAGCTTTAGACAATAAAGTTAGGGAACTTTTTCATCTCTTCTTGATTTCATATCAGCACCGAACCTTTTATGCTGCTGGACCGCTGCAACCCAAGAAAGAATGGCTATCGGTGATAAGGAGACTGAGTTTCCGCAAAGACAGAGTAACAACCATTACGATTTAGATTACGGAATAATACCTATTTAAAAAAGACGGCATATAAGGGGGCAAGCTCCACTGACAAGCCGTATGATAAGTGAACTAAAGGTTTGCCGCTAGAGGGAGTTACTGAAAAGGAGGCGACTGATAGTAACATGTGGGCTGGATGTAGAAGCAGGCTTCCATTATGCACTTAATGTTGTTGTCTTACGAAAACCCTTATCCAAGATAGATTGGAAGACAGTCCAGAAAAATCTGCGATACCAGTATCAGTATCTCTTTGGTATTTATCAAGCCGACTGCACTCGTTTGCTTTAGCAATCTTTTGCTTCTCAGAAATGTACACTTTTTCGTAAACTTCCTTTGTGCTGTGGGCTTAAGTGCTAATCATCGGTGAAACAGGTGCCTGTTTTTTGGGTGGGGTGAGTCTGAAATTTATTAGGTGTACAAATGAGTTTTAAAGCGTTTCAAGACCGCGCAACATGTACTGTGAGAGAAAACAACAATACCTACAACAATACGAATCAAAATATGCGCCGTTATTATCTATCACCTTTCGCCATGGGTTCGGCAGCTGACGAATTCCAGCCATGAAGAATAATACTTCGTCGTGTGATGAGATGAAGTCGTCAACCTATTTTTGCACTTCGTCACATGTCCGGAACCGCACAGCAGATAAACCATGTTGCATCGATAAGAACAAATGATAGTCTGAAGAGGCTATGTCGAGACTATACGCCGGGTGCTATGAAACTTCCCAATCAATAACGTTCGCTTGAGCGATTTCGCGACGTGCGGCCTAGCGTTGTCATGCAGTAATTTCACGGGACGCAATCCTTTGCCTGTGAATGGACGTTTCCGACAGATTTAATGATTCAGTCGCAGCAATTGTTGCTTGTAGTGATCAGCAGTAACAGTTTGACCCTGTTCCAGTAGTTCATAAGAGAGCACACCCTTCATATACCGCCAGATGCACAGCAGAACTTTCTTGGAGTGAATATTGCGTTTCGGTGTCGAAGTCGTTCCTTCACCGGGGTCTACCCAGTGTTTTTTGCATTTGGGATTGTCGTACCATATCCACTTTTCATCACCCGTAACGATTTTCCAAAGGAAAGATTTTCTACGGTTTTTGTTCAACAGATTCAAACACTTCATGACACGCTCATCCTTGACCCTCTGACTCAGGTCATGTGGCACCCATTTTCCTTCCTTCTGAATCTTTCCCATTGCTCGTAAACGATTGGAAATGGTTTGTTGAGTTACCCCCAGTTGTTCAGTTAGTTCTTTTGGCGTTTGAGACAAATCTTCATCCAGCAATGCTTGCAGTTCCTTATGTGCAACCTTCTGCGGGGAGCCACTTTGTTCTCGATCGCTAACATCAAAATCATCTGCTTTAAACTGTCTAAACCAAAACACACACGTGCTTTTCGATACAATATTCTCCCCCAGGACAGAACAGATCGATGCACATGCTGTTGCATCACTTTTTCCTTGATGAAATTCGTAACGAATGCAGTGTCGAATAAATGCAGTATTGCTTGCCATCTTTCCCTACCGATGTGCGTTTGACTGTTGGGCAAGCTTTTGTGTCACATTTTGCACTCTGGAGCAGTTACGGTCACATGACAACAACGCGGGGGAATGTCGGATATGTCACACATAAAACGCTTTGAAACTTGTTTATTCACCTAATATATGAAATTAGGAAAAAGAATGCACTCCGGATTGCTAGACAAAGAAGGTGGTTCAATGCCGTAGCCAGGGTAGAGTTGGGTCAGGCAACTCCCGACATTCCTGCTTCCCGTCCTAGCTACTCACCCTTTAATCCAGTGCCCGACCCCTTTTCATATCGTTTACCAGACCCCATTTTATATACGTTTCTCGACCTCAATCATTGGCCTTCCATCACAACTTTTCTGTTTGTCTACGGGCCTCAGGGGATTTTAATAATCTTAAGCACGCTTTCGTGTCAGACAACGTGTAACGTACCAGGAGATGTGACGTACCTGCCCGAAGGACGTACACGACATAAAGGCAGTAGCTCAATTGGTAGAGTGACTTATTCCGGAATGAGGGGATCCGGGTTCGAATCCTGCGGTGGACAGAAATGACGGAGAAATTTACTTCTTTATAAATGTGCTCTGAAGCGTAAAACTCAAAAGGGATTTTTTTTTCTTTTTGATTGGAGTTTTAACGACCTCTGTGAGCAACTCAATGGGCTATAAGCAGTCGTCCGTCCCTAATTTAGGACCACTGGTTCCAGGGAAGGGACAGAGCCAGTGCCGTAAGACAAGCACAACATCCATACCTCACCGGGATTCGAACCCGGGCCCTTTTTTGGACGAATGATCAGAGGCCATCGCTTAGACCAGTGAGGCCCCGTGGCGGCCAGGAACTTTAATATCGTGGGTAAAGAAAAATTCTTAGTAGTATGTACACTTGAAATGTTATTGTTCATACCAGTAGCTTTCTCAGTGGGGGCCCCCTCGTGAGGTATTACTCGGCCTCGTGTACTTTGTTATCTGCCGCTTATTTTAAAATATTACTCTACGAATAATTGGAAACGCACTTTAATATGGCGGAGATATCTTTATGGCTTCCCAATATTTTGGGAGATGTTTTCTCCGGAGTATTTTTGTTTGTACCTTCAATATTTTGGGCCAACTTCATAAGGAAATTCTGCGTGATGCGCGACTAGTTCAGACCGCTAATCATGGAGTGTATCAAATTGAAATGAAAAGTTTGGTTTTAAGTGAAAAACATTTATTGTATACAGTGAAGGTGTTTCATTTTTTGACAGAGTTTGTATTTGCAAAGCCGAACATGCGAATTGTGATTTTGAAGCATAAAAACCTCACGAAAATAGTTGACGAGCAGAACATGTTACAGCTAAAATAAAGGGCAAGATTACACAAGAAAAAGAGAAAGTTACAAATTATATATTTTTATTTCTTTTTGTCTGAGGTACTATTCATTTAAATGCCCATTTTGTAGCACCTCTTTTAAAAAAAAATTCGTGCTTATGTTACCGGTTTGACCGACTGTGGGCACCGTATCTCTGCAACTATTAGTCCGATTTGAAAAATTCTTTTTGCATTGGGAAGCTTGAAATATGCGAATGATGATCCTTGTATTTCCGGCTTCTTTACGGTGCACAAAATCGCCGCTAAAAGGCGTAAATGCAGGTGATATGGAATTTAAAATACATTTTATTCCATATATTTGCTTCTAAACATCCTATTCAAAACTTTCTTTTATTTTTCTATACCATTTATGCTGAAGACTATTTTAGGTACAGTCAATTTTTCAAGAGTTACGCATAGGCTTTCCGCTAGGGGTCGTAAAAGTAAATTCTGTTTTCCCCGATAACTCTGCTTCTAAAAATCAGAAAATGTTTTCATACATTTTCTAATTTTTGGTAAATAGTGGTTTGGCCACCAGGCTCCGTAAGTGTTAATTTCTGCTTCTGATGTATTTGGAGTAAAATCGGAACTCCAAAAATCTCAATTGAAAAACTTCTTTCGTAGATCAATACCACTCATGTCGATGAATCTTTTCGCAATATTTCTTCTTTAAAAAATACATGGTTTTTCCGCCAGTGGCGTACATGTACGTCTCCTTCTTGTCAATATCTCTGCTTCTAAGAGTCCGATTTGAAAAATTATTCCTTTGTTGCATAGCGTTTTCGGTGCGAAATGCTTTTCATACAATTTCAAAATTTTCAAGTAATTAATTAACTTTCTGCTAGGGGGCGTAAAAGTAAATTGCGTTTTTCCCGATATCTCTGTTTCTAAAACACCGATTTGAAAAAAAAATTCAGCACCGAATACAGCTGCTGATAGGAAATGCTTTGCATATAATTTCTAATTTTTGGTAAAAAGTGGTTTGGCCACCAGGCCACGTAGGTGTTAATTTCTGCTTCTAATGTATTTGCAGCAAAACATGAGCTTCTGAAAACTTTATTGAAAAAATTCTTTCGTCGACCATGATCGTGATCATATGTAGAGGATTTTAGGAAGGGAGTGTCTTACCCCAGGTCTTAGACAACCCTTAGAAATAGAAAACTAGGAGATTTGGGCTTGAACCTCCGATAGGAAAGTGACTCGGAAGGGAAGTAGAAAGGAGGAGGAAGACGCCTTTATTTATTACCGGGTGGCCAGTACCCGGGTTCCGACGGCTTAACGTGCCCATCCGAAGCATGTCGGATATTTAGTGGATCGAGCGTTCGTACCTGCTGGGATCGAACCTGAGCCCTTTCCGTGGCAGTCACGAACGTTGCTTACTAGGCCATCCGCGGCCTAGTGGGCAACGAAAAATATTTTGTGAATAACCTTTTGCTTAAAATAGTGCACAGTTTTATCCCCAGAGGGCATAGATGTATATCTTATTTTCGTCGATACCTCCGCTTCTAAGAGTCTAATTCAAAAAATTATTTCTCTGTTGGAGAGTGTTTTCGGTGCAAAATGTTTTTCACATAATTTCAAAATTTTCTTATCACACATGGGTGCCACTAGAGGGCACCCACTTTTACATTTACAGCAATATCTGAGGGAATAAAAACCCGACTGAAGAAATTATTTTTCGATCAGATTCTACTAACTGCGAAAACTATTGCTGTTTTTTTATTTTCTTCTAAAAAAAAATGCGAAATTTCGCAGCTAGGGGCGAAATGGTTAATCTAATCTCTTCTTATAAATGTAAGATTAACAAAATTTAACATTGCATATCATTTACTCTGAAGGACACTTCTAGAGTTTTTAGTAGTTCACAATTATGACGTTAGGTGGTGTTTTTGAACTTCTGTTTGCAGCTGTATCTCCACTCATAAAAACCCTATTGAGGAATTTCTTTTTTCTTTTTTTTTTTTTCTGTGTTCCATTCGCTGCAATAAAGAGGAAGGGCACTACCGTGTTTAAATAACTCACAGTTTTCTCGCTAGGAAGCGTAAGCATCGAAACCATCCTTGTTCTCGCTATCTCCGCTACCGGGAAACGTATTTGAAAAGTTATTTTTCCTTTGCATAGCTTCTGACATCAAGAAGACTTCTCGCTTATTTTCAAATTTTCCATTATAAGTATTCTTCGTGGCATAGCTTCTGCCTTTCGCCTATTTTCAAATTTTCTATTAAAAGTATTCTTCATGGCATAGCTTCTGCCATGAAGAAGACTTTTCGCCTATTTTCAAATATTCCATTAAAAGTGTTCTTCATGGCATAGCTTTTGCCATGAAGAAGACTTTTCGTTTATTTTCAAATTTTCCGTTAGAAAGCTTAGAGTTATATCAAGTTTTCTTCAATATTTCTTCTTTTAACTGTTCGATTTGAAAATATCTTTGTCTGTGATACCTTCCTTCTGCTATGAGGAACTTTTTGTGTTCCACTAGTCAATTTTCATAACATATGTTTTAGCCGCTGGTTAAAGTAAGTAGCTGTTTCTATTTCTAGATGTTTCATCGATTGTAGAAATCCGGTTGCGTTTTTTTTTCTAACCGGTTCTATTGATTTTGAATAAGTTTCATAAATTTTATTCGCATCGGAAAGGATTCAAAAGAGGTATTCGTTACAACCGAAAATTTGGTGTCATCATTCTTCTTTTCCGTGCTGTTTGTTTGTTTGCTTGAGTTTAATACGGGCTTAACAATCCCCACGAAAATCTGGAGCTATAAGGATTTGTACGTCCTAGCCCTGGCTTATGACCGCTCTTCCGAGATGGGCCTGGCTAAGGCATGGCTGGCGTGTGTGTGTTTGTCTTACGGCACTAGTTCTCTCCTCCTTGGAGCCAGTAGCTCTAAACTAGAGACAATCCCCACGAAAATCTAGAGCTATGAGGATTTGTATGTCCAAGCCTTGGCTTATGACCGCTCTTCCAAGATAGGCCTGGCTGAGGCCTAGGCAATGTGTGTGTGTTTGTCTTACGGCACTGGCTCTCACTTCTCCTTGGAACCAGCATCCCTAAATGAGAGATGGGAGAATGCTTACAGCCCATAGAGTTGCTCACGATTGACTTTAAACTCCGAAATAAAAAAAAATCGCATACGTCTCTAATTTAGAAGCAGTTGTTCCAGGAAGGGGTAGGACTAGTACCAGAAGGAACAAACAAGATGGCACCGATTTTCCTGGTGAAATGAGCGCGTCTTTTGAATCCTTTCGGACACCAGAAGAATTTTGCAAAGCAGATTTATAGAAACAAAACCAAATAATTAAAAAAAATAATGCATTTACTTACCTAGTGTGAAAACAGCACATTGTTTAGGATACGAAATGTGATTAGGATGTAAGTTTGGCAAAATCACAAAATGTTCCTCAAAGTGGAATATATCTGAGGCTGAAGTTATTTCTCAAATCGGACAATTAGAAGAAGAGATACGAAAAAACTGTGATATAACTTTACACCCCCCAAGCTGGAAATTTGTGAGTTATTTAAAGAAGAAAATTAGCTTAAAATATTCCTGATGACGACGATTATTCTGCAACAAAGTATTTTTTCGTGGGATCTTTTGAATTGGAGATATCCTCTCAAACAGAAATACACGCTCTCTAGAACTGGGAATAACCAAAAGTTGCAAATGTACGCAAAATATTTAATATAGTGAAAGCTATGCTACGAAAAAAGAATTTTTCAAATAATTCTTTTAGAAATAGGGGTAACGAAAAAAGAAGCTTTTCCATATACGCCGCCTAAAGGGAAAACTGCATATTTTAAAAGGATAATTTTTGCAATTCTTACCGTAGCGAATGGCTTACAGTACAGTTTTTATAGGATTTTTAGAAGCACAATTTTTTGCAAACAACAACACACACTAACACCATCTCGAGTCAGAACTGTTCATTGCGAAAAAACAAAGCAGAGTTGCAAACAAACAAACAAACAAAAATGCAAAATATTTCTCAAAGTGAATGGTATCCGACGCTAAAAATTTTTAAAAAGGTCTTTTAGAAGCAGAGATATCAAGAAATACAGAAAACACATTTGTTTTTAATTTACTCTTAGCTGGTAAATTGTGAATTATTCTGGGGTGAAAATTGAAATATTGACTTACGCCCTCAGGTTGCAAAATTTTGCGTTCATAATAATTCGTAAATATGTGCAAAATGTTCTTCACCGTGTACAGTCTCGGACAGAAAAAGAATTTCTCAATTCGAACCGTTTTGAAATCGAAAACTGTCCGCCAATATTAATTTTATTGAATACTAAAACGGAAAAAAAATTATTTCAATTTTTGATTTTGTATATATATTGGAATGATAAATGTCTTCTGAGTGCAGCTCTAAATCTCGTTAAGCATCTTTATGTAACATTAATTACATTATTATTGTTCGCAGGTGTTCTTCGCCTTCACATTTAGAAGACCGGTCACTTAACTCTCTGGGTCCTGAAGACTTGACCTGTGGCCTCACCAATGTTGATATCTTGCTGATCACATTAGGAGTGACAATAGCCTTCCTTATCCTCCTCCTCCTTGTAGCCCTCTGCGTATGGCGAAGGCATTTCTCTTCAGTAAGCAAAACCTACTACCGCGTATCCAAACGATCAGACTGCGAAGACGTCGTTTACGAGAAGACGACGTGCGATACAACTTGATAGACTGAAAATCCCCAAATCTTCTTTACTGTTCGCATTTCGAGATCACCACGTTAGATATCATGAGTTCTTCCAAAAGCTGTAGCCAAATTAAACATATGTTTGTTTCATTACTATCCTTATAATTATCTCCATATGAAATTGAATGTGCATAACAGCACAGGGAAGTTGTCTTTTTTGTAATATAGTGCTCGAATTCCTAACGATGACTCAGCTTATATATAGAGAGAGTCTTTCATTCTTCTTGACGAAAGTTATGCAATGCATTTTTTAGATTACGCTTGAACGAAAACGCAATGAAACAGCAGCTATTGAAACTTCGGTTGCGTGAAAAGAACTATACTAAAAAGAGAACCAACTCGATAAATTCTATTTGGAACCAAACTTTAGAAATGTGTATGAAATCAATCTTTTACATTTCAGATTTGCATCTGAATTTGGCAGTCC
Organism: Macrothele yani; assembly: GCA_039090855.1. Taxonomy (NCBI): domain Eukaryota; kingdom Metazoa; phylum Arthropoda; class Arachnida; order Araneae; family Macrothelidae; genus Macrothele; species Macrothele yani. The sequence goes on along the minus strand of CM077013.1, from coordinate 48,546,562 downwards.
ATGAGAAAGTATACAAAATTTTGTTGCATGCGAGAGTATATACACAATTTTTTTTCCATGCGAGAGTGTACACAGTTTTGTTTGCATGCGATATTATACACAATTTTGTTTGCATGCGAGATTATACACAATTTTGTTTGCATGCGAGAGTGTACACGGTTTTGTTTGTATGCAAGAGGGCACACAATCTTTTTTGCATGCGAGAGTATACACAATTTTGTCTTCATGCGAGAGTGTACACAATTTTGTTTGCGTGATAGAGTATACGCAACTTTGTTTGCATGCGAGAGTATACACAACTTTGTTTGCATGCGAGAGCGTACACAATTTTGTTTGCATGCGAGAGTGTACACGGTTTTGTTTGTATGCAAGAGTGCACACAATCTTGTTTGCATGCGAGAGTATACACAATTTTGTCTGCATGCGAGAGTGTACACAATTTTGTTTGCGTGATAGAGTATACGCAACTTTGTTTGCATGCGAGAGTATACACAACTTTGTTTGCATGCGAGAGCGTACACAATTTTGTTTGCACGCAAAATTATATACTGTTTTGTTTGCATACGAGAGTATACACAACTTTGTTTGCATACGAGAGTATACACAACTTTGTTTGCATGCGAGAGTGTACACAATTTTGTTTGCACGCAAAATTATATACAGTTTTGTTTGCATACGAGAGTATACACAACTTTGTTTGCATGCAAGAGTGTACACAATTTCTTTTGCATGCGAGAGTGCGCACAATTTTGTTTGCATGCGAGATTGTACACAATTTTTCTTGCATGCGACGGTGTGCACAATTTTGTTTGCATGCGAGATTATACAGAATTTTCTTTGCATGCGAGAGTGCACATAATTTTGTTTGCATGCGAGGGTTCACACTATTTCTTGGCTATGTATCTCACTGTAGGAATTCCACAATTACAAAATAAGAATGCAAGCAGAAGAAAAAAGGTTCGCAACTGAATCTAATTGATTTGTATAGCTTTGTAACGGTTTTTTAAAAAACAAGAAATATGGCACCGAATTTCCGGTTGTAATGAGCACGTCTTCCGAATTCTTTCGACACGAAAAATATATTTCGAAACATATTTTTAGAATATCTAAAAATTTAGCAAAAAGAAATAAACTTACCGCACCTTGGAAAAACTGCACATAATAAAATTACGTAATGTCAGCAGGGTTATTCACAGTTAACAGAACCGGTTAAAAAGATTATACCGAATTTCTACAATCGTTAAAACATCCAGAAATAGAAAGAGCCACTTACACCTACTAACAGGTGAAAAGTATGTTGCGAAAATTCACAAACTGTGCACAAAAGTTTCTCACAGGGGAAGGAAGCTATCAGAGACAAAGGTGTTTTTAAATCGAGCAGAAAATAAACAGATATATAGAAAAACATGATACAACTTTAAGCCCCCTAGCGGAAAATCTTCGCGTTACTTAAGTAACACGAAGATTTTTTCGAATTCATTTTCTTCTTTAAAAAGGAAAATGGATTCGAAATTCCCTTTGTCACGATGAATATTCTACAAAAAAAGGGATTTTTCTAAGGAAGTTTTAGAATCTAAGAATCTAATTAATTCTTTCAAATAAAAAGAAACGCTGACGCCCCCTCCCGGTTGTAGAATTTTGAACAATAGAAACGTAGAAATCATGCCATAAGTTTTCTTCATAGCAAAAGCTTTGCTTAAGGAAAAAGACTTTTTTAAATACATCTACTAGAAGCAGAGATGGCGAGAAAAAAGTTTTGACATTTCCTCCCACTAGCTGGGAAACTGTGCATTATTTGAAGACCACGTTGTTTGCCATCTTTCATGTGGCGAATGGCATGCAGTAGAAAAAGAAATTTTTCAGTAGGATATTTAGAACATGAGATACGGTTCTAAACACAAATACACACTAACACCACCTATCGCCAGAACTGTGAACTAAAAAACCACCTAGTACATGCAAAGTGTTCCACATGGTGAATGATTTCCAAATCGGACATTTAGAAGCGGTATAGATTTTGAGAAAAACTCATTAAATGTTTGCGACCCCTAGCGAGAAAATTGTGCATTACTACGGACAAAAATGCAGACGAAATGCCTTCGTAGTTAGTAGTATTTGACCGAAAAATGATTTTTTGAATCGGGTGTTTTGAGGCGCAGATATTGCTGTAAACGGAGGCGTAAACTTATGCCCTCTAGCGGCAAACTTCTGCGCTAAATAAATTGGAAATCATAGGCAAAGTATTTTCCACCAAAAGCGCTCTCCGACAAAGAAAGAATTTGTTCAAATCGGAATCGGATAATTAAAAGCAGAGATATTAAGAAAAGTATGAAATAACACTACGCTCCCTCGCAGAAAAACTATACATTATTTTGAGCAGAAGTTACTAAATGGTCTTTCGTGGTGAGCCATCTATTTTAAATCGAGTTTCTTCACGCGGAGATATTCCTGCAATCACGTCAGCAATTAAAAATATCCACTTATGCCCCTAGTCGCAAAATCGTTCTTTCCCAAAAAATTTAGAAATTATATGCATAACATGTCTTACCGGGAGGGATATCCGATACAAGAATAATTCTTCGAACTGGACTTTTAGAAGCAGAGATGTAGGAGAAATACCGGGAAAACTATGCACTACTTCGAAAAGAAACTGTACCCAGAATTGTCTTCGTTGCAAATGGTATCGAAGGAAAGAAAAAGCTTTTAATCGGATATTTAGAAGCAATAATATGAAATAAAATGCATTTTTAATTTGATAGCATCTGTATTTAAGCCCTGTGGTGGCAAAATTATGCACCAGAAAAAAAAAGCGGAAAGCGAGGGTCATGGTTTCCACATTTCAGGCTTCCTAATGCAAATTTATTTTTCAAATCGGTCTAATAGTTACAGAGATGTGGTGTCCCGCGACTAACGGATGGACAGACGGATGAATGGACAAGGTGACAACATAAGCACGCCCTTTTTTTACAAAAGGCGTGCTAAAATTAAATTATAAACTTACGTCTACAGCGTGTTGATTTCCATACAAAGCAAGGCTCTGAATTTCGTTATGTGCAAAAACACGTGCTAAGTCAGAAGGTTTGCAGAGGAATGACATACAGCTACTCAGTGAAGGTGGCATTTGAAACAGTTAGTTGTGCAAACTGTAAGAATTTCCTCCCTGGTTTTCCTGAGAAACATTGGTCCCACGGGGAAAACTGTTGAAATTCTTGGTAGATTTGCATACTTGCTTAAACAGAAGACTGCGATTCGGCAAGGCTCTGATGTACACCAATGAGTCATTACATTATGACCACCTGCCTGAAAAGCTGAAGGACCCCCTTTAGCCCGCAAAACAGCAGCCACTCAGCGAGGAATCGATTCTATGAGGTGGCGATAGATTTCCTGAGGTATCTCGTGCCATAATTTCAACAGCAGGTCTTCCAGTTCCCGTACATTTCTGGTTGGTGGCGATTTAGCGCGAACCCGCTTTTCCAAGTCGAACCACGAATGTTCGATTGGGTTCATGTCAGGTGAATTTGGAAGCCAGACCATTAACACAATGCCACCAGCATGTTCCTCGTTCCACTCCTTGACGATTCTGGCAGTGTGGCATGGCGCATTATCCTGTTGGTAATGGACATCACCAGCAGGGAACACAGTTGTCATGTATGGGTGAACTTGGTCAGCAACGAGGATCAGATACCTGACAGATGTCATGGATTGTGTTATTGGGATAAAGGGGGTCTAAAGTATCCCAAGAAAACATCGTTCACAGCATAACACCGCCGGCCTGTTTACCAACGGAGGCTATGTGCATCCAGATGCCATAGCCTCCGTTGATAACCAGCGTATCCGCGCTCGGTCGTCTACGTGATGCACCAGAAATCTTGATTCGTCAGACCAGGTCACTTTTCTAATCATCCACGGTCCAATCTCGATTATCTTGGGTTCAGTTCATGCCTTGTTGGCGATGACTTGCAGTGAGCATGGTGACCCGGCTGGGTCTTCGGATACACAGGCAGGCCCATGCGCAGTAGGCTACGATGAACTGTGTGCTGTGACACATTTCCCTGATCACCACTGTTGTAGCTGCAAGTGATTTGTCGTACTGTGGCCCTGCGGTCGCTGTGAACAATGCGCGACAGTCTGTGCTCCCCTCTGGCATCAATGAGTTGCGGACGACACACGGCCAGTAGACGGTTCATCGTTTGGCCATCTTTGCGCCACTTTTGATAAATACTCACTACAGCGGCACGTGAACAACCCACAAGCCACGCCGTGCCATCACAATTTGTCTTTATCAAACACCGACAAATCGGCAGCATTTTCGAACATTCTACTAACCAAAAGCCGGTACCCGTGTGGTATATATACTGCTCTGTGAACTTAAACTGCGCCACCGTTCGGTCTCCAGGCGCACTCATTTCTCTGGGTTGTGGGTGGAGGGGGTGGTGGCTACAATGTAATGTCTCATCGGTGTAGTTTGTGACCTTCCGCCAGTTGAATGATATGTTCTCTACCCCCTGCCCCCACTTTGCAGCGGCACAGCTACGGGTAATACTGTCACCTATGATTACAAGTAAAACTTTAAAATGCCAAAGTGGATGATTCACCTTACTTAGAATTCGTATAAACAAGACCGTTTTCTGACCGTCTTTCTGCAATTTAGGTAGTTTTGAGCCACGGTTTGGTACTGAGATCAGCATGCTCTCCAGCAGGAGGGAAGTGTGTTTTAACTTCTTTCTTTTTCAACAAAAAAAATTCTGAACTTGAAGAAACGATTACGAACCTTATTCTGTCTGATAGTATTCTGTGGTATCCTCTTTTTGTCGTTGTGTGTGGGTGTGGGTGTGTGTCTGCCATTCCTTCAACAAGACGCATCCCTCCAAAATTGTGTATACTCTTGCATACAATTACCTTAAATAAGCCGGGAAATAATCAACGCATCCATGAACTTATTCAATGTCTAAAAATCAAAGGTATTTTTCGCGCTACAAGTCGAAGAGGTTGCAAGGGCTGTCAAAGCACGATCCAATTTAGCTTGTTACAAAGCGCACACACCACACTTCCAACTCATCTTCTAAAAACGTAAGATTTAAAATACGTCTTTATTTACAATTTAAAAAATATATTAGTTTAAAAGCTTTAGTGAGCACTTTCGCGACCACTGTCATGCCGATGAAAAAAATCATATTAGAGCGGCGATTGGTTTAAATAGTTACAAACATGAGCACATTGAATGCATATTATGTAAATGAGAGAAAAAAACAACAACAACACATAAATCAGTACCATTCAACACAAACTGTTCAAATGTCATCAAGATTATTTTGGTGGGGTATTGTAAGACAAACTTTCTCCAGGCACTAGGGATGTAGACAGGAACGTCTTCATAGCAGCACTCATGTCCAAATTTTATAATATATAGGCTCTCAGTGAGGAGCATAAAGCTTTTTGTGGAAGCTGTTGATAACAAGTTCGCTTTTTCCCAATCAGGTCTTACAAGGAGTGTTCAAATGAAAAGGTACGAAACGACACTGTGGGTATAAATGAAGACTTTATTCAAAGTATACACCATAGGCCGTAGCACAACGATCCCATTGATTAACGAGCCAAAGGATTCTTTGTTCCCAGAATTCCTGTGGTCGTGACGAGACCCAGTCCTGCACAGCGTCCTTGAGTTCGTCGTCCGAGTGGAAGCGCTTCCCATTCAGATGTTTTTTCAGGGGACCAAACACATGGAAATCGCAGGGCGACATGTCCGGGCTGTAGGGCGGATGGTCAAGCTGCTCCCACTGGAACTTGGCCAGTTCCGCGAGTGTGACCCTGGAGACGTGTGGACGCGCGTTATCATGGAGCAGAACCACACCCTCCGTGAGCAGCCTCGGTCTTTTTTTCTTGATGGACCTGCGTAGGCTTCGGAGTGTCTCACAGTAAACATCGGAGTTAATGGTTTGCCATCCTGTCCTCACACGCACTGCCGCGTCAATTGGACGGCGCTCTTTATAAGAGCCTCTGCTCTCTCCTGCGCATGCGGGCGCCCGCGCATGCTCCGATCCACGCCGGCGACTCCAATCGCATCCCTAGATGTGTCGCTACGTTCTCCCATAGCGGCATAGGCAAATATGTTAACGGTTACGTTCTTATGACGTTTCGTACCTTTTCATTTGAACACCCCTAGTAAGTCCCTTTCAATGACGGTCTTAGACAATGTCGAGGTAGTAGCTCCTTTACGGATTGCATATTTATGCTCAGCCCATCGAATTCCTAGGCTTCTGAAGGTCAAGCCCTCACAGCAGAGATCCGCAGATTGACCATTAATGTCCATCAAGGGAACACTATATACACCAAAGCGGGAAACAGTTGGTATTATATCTCTATCATGTCTAATAAAAGAGAAAAGGTTTTGAGTTTTGACACCAAACCCTAAGGAGTATTTCTTAGAGGTGTTTTTCAAGAAGGTGACAACTGATTTTTGGTAAGGCATACTTCCCACGTATTTGGTTGTGGTACACTTCTAGTCAGGGTTGTTGAAGTCTTCCGTTTATATATTGTTTATATTGTTGTATAAGTCGTTAGACACTACTTTATTCAATGCTCAAACATTCGTGACTGATTTTCAATCAGATTTATCAATACCACAGTAAATTTCATTTTATTATGTAAATTTATTTCACTGGAATGCAGGATTTTATACTGTGTAGTATGCTAAATTATTAGAATGAATCAGTAAGAATGTCGATTTGAATGCTAATTATCACTCATTATGTATTCTAATGAACTACTTTCAAAAATCAATTATCATTCTTTATTCCCGTGAATGTAAAAGTTCGGTGCTCAGCTTCTGTCAAGCACTTCAGTTGTCAATTGCTTAATGTATCTTGCTTTATTCTTTGACCTAAGAAGTGTGCCTGAATGTATAGCTGAAATATAAAGCCTTTTAAAGTACAAACTGTTTCTACATTATTTTAAACAGAGAGGTAAAATAACATACAGTAGAACCTACTTGTAACGATCCCACGTTTAGCGAGCCAAACAGGAACCTTTGTTTGGTATAATGTTGATTCAGAACTAATTAGATCGTTTTTAACGATCTAATTAGTTCTGAATTAACAAAATCCCCAGATTTAACAAAGAAGAAAACAACTAAGATGATCAATTTTAACAAGTTACAAAACTGTCCTGAAATGGAGAATAAAGATGGTGGCATACAGGACGAATTTGCAACAGCACAGCGGAATCTTGGTGTGCTAGTAGAAGAAGGGTGATAGAAAGGGACTACATCAAATACTAAACAAGCGGGTTGTACAAGAGAGTGTCCATCACCCTGTCCAAGGGGCTGTTTTTTGCCTTGGCAGTATCGCATCAGCATAGTTGAAAACAGGCGCCCTACCCCTATACAGAAAGAGGGTAGGTACTGGGTAGAGTTCTTCACTCACATGTATCAAGCGGATTTCTGGGTGACGATTGCGAAAAGGGATAGCAAAGTAATGAATCGAGACACGTGGTCTCAGGAGAAACAGGACATCACAATTCCTGGAATTGTGCTTTATGCCCTTCTTTCACCCTACAAGTTAGATTTGTGTTGGGAAAACCTGTGCTGCTCTTTTGCTTCATGTGTGTCGTTAAACAGCGGTCAATCACATAAAGCCGTCAAGTAGGAAATCGTTAACTTTTATAAGCTACGAAATGCTTAAAAGAAAAGTGTTATCAGTAAACCACAAAGTAACCATACTTAGAGAGCTATAGCAACTGGTGAAAAGTGTTGCCAAATGTTATGTTATACTGTATATCGATATTTAATGAAAACGTATATGCATATATTAACATTTCACCCCAAAACAGATTTAGCAAGCGCCCGGATTTAACGAGGATTTCAGCCAGTCCCAAGTTTCTCGTAATAAGTGGGTTCTAAAAAAGCCGTCTAGAAAACACAAGGCCACGACTTTACAGAGGTAAGTTCTCTGCGTTTATGGCGTCATTATCATGTTACACGGACTGATCGGTTGGTGTTATGTATGACGTCATGCACGACAACGTTGGAAGCCAATCGGAAGCCTTGGTTTCCGCGTGACGTCACTAAAAGAAGGAACTCGTCTCTCTAATGTCATGACCCTGTGTTTTCTAGACGGCCTTAGTTCTACTGTAATTAAAATATTTCAAACCTTTATTTTTAGTAAGAATATATGTACATAGAATAGAGATATTTCTGAAAAATTTTCAAATCATTTTTGTTTTTGCCTTCCCTTTCAGAGTAAAACAATAAAAATGTATTCGTGTTATCTTCAAAGCAACGAAGCAACTTATTGGGCATCCTAGGTAAAGTTTAGTATTTGACTTTTGCCCTCTTGTCTATTCCTTTTCCTCCGGTGACATACTTGATACAGTTGAATCCGCATGCAACGAAGAGTAAAAAACAATCGATATATTCGAGCATCTTAAAAAACAAACAATTACAAAAGAACTGTTATTGACATATTACATTATGTCAGATTTAAACTATTCAATCTGAAACAGTGGCGTGCTACAGAGGTAAATCACGTGTCAAGACGACATATCTGCAGTGGTACATTCCGTCCGTGTAGCTTAGTTAGGAGAGCAGTTTACTTCGGAGTGATGAGGCGCAGGTTCGATCTCCGTCACGGACAAACTTATGTTTCACATTGGCGCCTGAACATAAAAATGGACTGGCCATTGGATTCTTTGAAAAATGTGTAATGTTTGTTCCACACATCGTCTTGAATTAACTACTTCGTTTCAAAAAACAAAAAAAAAAGGTTAAAAGGGAGATGATGAGACGTACTGTAGAGATGAATCACATGTCTGGACGACAAATCTGCGGCGGTACATTTCATTTGTGTTGTTTAGTTGGGAGAGCAACTTACTCCGGAATGAGGTGGCGCCAGTTCGATTCCCGTCAAGGACAAACTTGTGTTTTCACAAAACGTCTTACCAATTAATCGGAGGTAAATAATGTTTGTTAATTAAAAACTACAATTAGTAATAAATATACATATGAATGAGTGCGAGAAAAAGAGAGAGAGAGAGAGAGATCTGCGAAAAGCAAAAATTTTAATCAGTGTAAAAAATTTTTAAAAACTCCAGAAATGTTTAATTTCACCCGTTACATTTGTTTTGCTGTTAACATGCTACACCGAAACATTTCATTGTTGCTGGTTTTGTGTGCTTGTTATGATAGAAGCTGTTGAAATTTTTCAAACTTTCTTTGACACCGTGGATGGGATGTTTCTAGAGGCAAAATAAACTCTAAAATTATGAAAACCTTTCAAACACGAATTTGTTTGAAATTGTTTAATTTTCTATGTAGATTTCTTCTTCACCTATTGACTGATCATCATTCTTGCTCTGAATATCCTCCATCATGCAATTTCATCAAAATCTCTTCATCAATGTATACATAATCTTGAAGGAAACATCGATGGCTCCTTTTTCTCTCAGATGACTCCAAGTTTATTCACTTTCATTTCCTCTGTACAGAGGCATAACATAGGGCGGGGCAAACGGGGCAGCTGCTCCGGGTGCATCTCAAGACAGGGCGCAAAAATCCGTACTTACGATCTGATTAAGATTAGAATTCAAACTTTTGCACCAATTCCTGGTAGTTTCATCGTTCCTTACTTTGTCATTTGTCAATTTGCAGAATGTTTTCAATGTTTCGCCAGTTTCGGCAGCTTTGGCAAATTTGCATTTCTTCCTTAAAACGTTCACTAGATATTATTTGCTCACATTCAGAAATGAAGGCGCGGTAGTCATCCCAGCTAAAGACCCATAGCCTTCGTCGAGAACAATGAAGCCTACGGTTTTTCTTTTGCTGGATGAATGTTGCAAGATAAGGATGTCGTTTACATTGTTGAAGATTCTCTGGGGGATATTCGATCATTACCGCGATCGTGGGCCACAGTTCTCAATTGCATTTGGTTCATTTGACGTCGTACCAAAGATCCGAAATCGGAAGCAGTTTAGAAAAGCTGCACAAACATTCACATTTTGATTATCCCTCCGACCAGCAGATAACATTGAGGTGTGACGTTATCTTTATTTTGTCGAGCAGTGCATGTTTATGTAAGATAGAAATACGGATGGGGGCGCAATATTTTGTGGCTTGCCCCGGACGCAGAAATGTCTAGTTACGCCTCTGTATAGTATTCTATCTCATTTGCTGGCAGGTCTTCATTGTTCACCTGGAAGACTTTTCCAAAACTGCCATGTTTCCCGCAGTTTTGAACTGTTTCTTCTGAAACAGTGTCCCAAGCACAGCTTAGTGCATCACGTACCCCTCTGACGTCAATAACTGTTGCTTGATCTTTTTCTAAACTATCTAGAATTTTCCGAAGTATACCTTTTCTGTAAAGAACTTTCATTGGGTTGGGAAGAAAGCAATGTCTGCAAATGCAAGGCAACAGAAAAGTGCTAATTACCGTATATACATGTACAAATTAGGTTAAAATATAGTCGCCATCGTTTATCACGACATGCTCCCATCGTCTGCGCAGCTGTTGGATATCGTCCCCATAGAAGTGTGACGGCTTGGACGCAAAGAAGTGAGTAAGTGCGTGTGCGTGTTCGACATGGACCGTTGTCCGTCCAGGAAATGCTGCACCGACTATAAAAGGTGGTAGTCGCTTGGGGGTAGTGTCAGGGAATAAGCTGGGTTCGGCAGAAGCTCTCAGCCTAGGTCCCTGAACTTGTGACAGGTCACCTGTGCTGTGTGAGGTGTCGCTCCATCCTGAAGCAGAATGACGCCCTTGCGGTTCACCAGTGCTGGTCGTTTCGATGTGAACGATATTCGCAGATCATCCAGCTTTCGGCAGTAAGCATCGGCGGTGATGGTGTTGTCCTTCAGCAGCTCAAAAAACACTACACCCCACATATCCCACGAAACAGACAGCAGGACATTACGTGGGTTTAAGCCGGGCATGGGCTTCTGATTTGGGTCCAACCACTGTTTCCGGGCTCTGACATTGCTACAGGAGCCATTTCTCATCACCTGTCACAATGCAGTCCAAGAGCGGTTCAACTTAGTCACGTGCAAGCAGGGATTCATGCAGTTTGGTTTTTGCTCAACTGTAAATTGATGGGGGTACCCAAACTCCCCTCTTGTGCACCTTCCCAATTTGACGCTGGTGCATGATGATGCTTGTGTGGGTAGATCCCAGCTGTTCGGCCAACTCCCGAGTGGTCACACAAGTGAGTCGGGCTCCACTAAGGTCTTCAGCATGTCCATGTCCACTGTTATGAGTCTTTCGGCTATGGAACGGTCTGACAGGGAGACGTTTCCCTCTCGAAACCTTTCCAACCAACGACAGAATTAACGATGTGATACTGCATTGGGGTACACACTGGTAATGTTCCTTACTGCACTTTCGGGGGTGTTACCGCTACGAAACTCATACAGTATGGAATGGCGTATGAGTTTGTTCACTTTCATATTAGATGGCGCTAACACTCTTCGCTTCCTGACGGCTAACTGCCACTGATTTAAGCCACCTACCTGCTGACGTTATTTTGGTGTGCTGCGCAATCTCCAATCTCAGTGGCCAATGTGCACCGTGGCTGGGGCTTATACTTCAGGTACCTCGTCATCGCATATTACTTTCTTTCCAACCCATTATTATTCCCTGATCTATTAGCATCTGTGTATGTTAGGGAAAATGCGGTGAACAGTTGTCAATCGCCTTAATCCAAAAACATGTTTTAGATGCTAAAGCCAACGAAGTGAAAACGAAATTTCATTTGAACCTACAGGAAATAAACAAGCCCATTTCAAATTCATCTCACAGCCCGGCTTCTCGACTTTAGCTGTAATTAATCAAAGCATCCGGTGGCTAATGTACTTTCAAGTCTTTCGTTTCACTCAGCTTGAACTTTGCCATTTGATTATTTAACAACTTAGTGGATTAAAGAAAAACGTTTTCGACTCATTTTGTGAGTCGAAACGTTTTCTATAATCTAGGAACAAAATGGTAAATCTTGCAGTAGAGATCCATCCGGCCCGAAACCGGAATTTTCCCCCTTAGTGATGAAAAAATAGCCTCGTGCCAAATCCGGCCTAGGCTTCACGGGACGGGCCGCTACCTCACAGTAGGAGCAAGGAATCGTGCTTCATTCAAACCTTTGGAAAGATAAGGGTCTTGAAGAAGCTCAGCTTCTGTTGTTTTCAGTCTTATCTGAGGATTGGGGGAATGTCGCTACAGATAGGGGAGGGAGAGCTGCTCAAATATTATTTCTTATTCGCAGAGTTGTATCATATATATTTTTAAATGTATTAATGAATAGAGTTTAAAAATACAAGACACTTGACATTTGCACCACAGGGGATGAGAAGGGTTGCACCAAAATTCACGTGACTCTTTTTGGCGTCTCTCAGTCGAAGTCAAAGACAAGCTTCTTTCAAATCTTTGGACTTAGAAGGTCCAAAGATCTGCTTCCCCAATAAAAGATGTTTCTCCAGAAGTAAACGGAAACCTTGAATCTGTAAAATAATTGTTTATGAACCAGGTGTGCAGCGAATCTGCCAAACTTGACGAGAACTGCTAAGTTCTCGTCAAGTTTAACAGATGCGCTGGCCTCACTTCAGTCGGACGAACAGTACCCATGGCAGAAATTCATGGACTTTGAGCGAAAAATGCACCACCTGTGTCAAGGTGCAGCTACCTCTCTGCTTTGCGTATGCTGTAACTGTTCAGAAGTCCCAAGGTATTATCAGGACAAAAGTGTAGTGGACATCGAAAGCATGGAGTTTCAGGCTGGTCTATCCCACACTGGACTGTCACGTGTCTAACTTTTTCAAGGATTGATGCTGGAAAACGTAATCGCGACTGACAAACTCTGCGGAATAAAGGATTCAGTGCTCCACAAATTTAGAATTAAGGAAGAAGGCTCTTTCACTTTCAAACTTAAGTTTAAAATATTTTTACGTTTGTATGAGTAATTTAACACTTCTCGGTTAATAAATTTACCGCACAAACCAAGTGACTAAAATGCAAGCACTCTAGGGAAGCTGGATTAATTTTATCATACTACGGTAAAATATTTTGTTACATGGACATTTTCCAGTGGCTATGTTGAGTAAAACCTGCAGAAATGTAGAAGAAAATATGGTACAAGCCCAATCTTTTTCGTTTCCCTGAGCCTTCAAGGCTCTTATGTGCATGCAAAATCCTACCCTGTCTGTCGTTTCCCTGCTCTCTCTTTCTCTCTCTCTCTCGCTCTCTCTTTCTCTCTCTCTCTCTCTCTCTCTCTCTCTCTCTCGAGTCATGCACTCCCTATCTTTGCAGGTAGAATTAGATGCAATTTCATCATCGCTTCTTTGGTCTTCTCTGATGCCGTTTAACATAAGTCTTTATGTCTGACATCTATCTAAGTATTTTTGCCGTATTCATTTGTCATTTCAATCTATAAGGTTTGATTTCACGTATTAACACAGAACAGTACAAATCATGCGTTTCTTCGTTATGTCTCCTTCTCGATTCCCCAGTTTCGATGCTTTTCGTGTGTCCATATTAGTTTCTACAGTCTTCAAATCTTACAGCTGCACTTCGAGTCTCTCTCTTGGAGTGCAGCTGTGAGATATTGACAGGGCACTTACTACTGATTGATTGACAGTGTAATTCATCATAATTATCTACAGTTGCACTCTGGTTCTTTCTCCATACATTACTATGAATCTGAAAAACGGTAAAGAGAACCTCGACGCTCTTAAATTCCCCTTCTCTTGCTCCTCTTTAAAAATCTTCGTGCTTTGGAGTCTTTGTTTAGGGTCGTTGCAAACTGAAGAGATTCTACATTGTCTTTTGCCATTCTCGTGCTGTTCGTCATCGCTGAAACATGGAACGGTTCTTCAAAGAAGATAAAGATGAAGCCGTCCGGGTGGCCATGTGGTAAGAGGTGTGGTATTATGACAAATCATCTCAGCTGGGACCCGGCTCGAAACCCGGATGAGGTATTGATGCTGTGCTTGTCTTAAACCTCTGTCTCTTTCTTAGAATTAATGGCGTCCTATATAGCCTTAGAGACTCATTGGGTCGTTCAACTCCGAAACAAAGAAGTTAAGATTAAACGTTGCCACAGAGACGTGTTTTTAGAGGTTTAACGATCATCATAAGCAATTCTAAGAGTTGCAAGCAGTATCCCGTCCTTAATTTAAAACCACTGGCTCCAGGTAAAAGACAGAGCCAACGTCGTGAGGTAAATACATGCCTCACTCAGGACTCAAACCTGGACGACTAGCCAGAAACCTACACCTGTGAGGTTTAGACGACACGATCAAGAGTTACTGCTAAGGAAACGCAGGTAGAACAAAGTCGTTCAAATTATATCGAAGGTAGTGAACGCTGCCCGGTGGCGCAGTGGTTTAAGTGCTGAGAAGGGTCCGGGTACGAATCCCGATGAGGCATGGATGTTGTGTTTATTTTATGGCCCTGGATCCTCCCTTCCCTGGAAGCAGTGGCACTAAATTAGGGACGGACGGCTGCTTATAGCCTAGTGAGTTGCGGATGGTGATCGTTAAACCTCCGATAAAAAAGTAAATGAAAAAGTATTGAACGCATAGAAAAGTAATGATGCAACAAAAAATTTTGAAATTCAAGGTACAGATATGTTATAGAAATCAAGGAAGAAATATTCCTCAGAAACACGCTGCCGGAAAGTGAAAAAAGAACACTGTTAAAAATTGCAGCTGTTTCTTTACTTTTTTTTTTTGATTGGAGGTTTAACGACCACCGTGAGTAACTCAATGGGCTATAAGCAGTCTCCCTTCCCTAATTTAGGGCCACTGGTTCCAAGGAAGGGAGAGAGCCAGTGCCATAAGACAAACACAACATCCATGTCTCACCGGGATTGATCAGAAGCCATCGCTTAGACGTCTGCGAATTTCCAACGTTTACAAGTAGTACTGCCCGCACACACACACAGAACACACACGCGTGCGCACACCCACACGCACACACACACACACACACACACACACAGCTAACACACACACAAGCGCGCGCGCACCGCCGTTCAACAGAAAAATTAGCAATCAGAATTTGTTTACCGCAAAGAAATTTGTAGTACCTCTCAAGAACTGAAATGACATAATCATACTTCTAGGGAAGGACAAGTGCTCCCCTTGTCCCCTATATGGGGTGCTATGCCCATACCTCTGTAATTTAGATAACGCCCCATACCATATTGCTCACTTTGTTACAAATCAATTTGAGGTCAGGCGCGCCCAAAAGTTGATTTGGCTAGCCCTGAATTATCACCTGAACCCCATGAAGAATCTCTGGGATGAATTAGATCGTCGGGTATATAGAAGAAAAGAACACCTGACAAAGCTGACCTGGTCACTGCTTTGAAGGCCAAATAGTGGAACACATCGGAGAACATTTACAAAAAACTGGTGGAGAAAATTCCACGAGCGATGCACGGAAAATTCCCCCACATTGGAAAACTCCTCCATGGGAAAATTTCCATACTGAAATATCCTCCAACTATTTGAGTCAAGGGCGGTGCACAAATTGCATTTTACACAAACTATCGAATGTGGGGGAGATTTCAGGGGATCACAATTTCTATTTTCACGCAGTTTAAAACAAGATGCAGCCATTCTCTTTGAATCAAAAGTTCTCTTGTCCAGAACTGGAGAGCAAAACCTTCTTCCATACGACTTTCTCCCAATCATTCAAGGTCCAGTTTTATGCTTGCGTGCCCATTGTAGGTGCTTTCAATGGTGAACTGAGATTAGCAAAGGAACTGCGAGCGGACTGTGGCTACGCAGCCACATTTACAGCAGGGTTCGATGTGCTGTGTGCAGTGACACATTACTCTCGTCACTAGCATTCAATTACCTGCCAGTTGCGCCATAGTATCCCTTTTGTTGGATTGTATCATACGGGATAGCCTTCACTCACTTCTAGCATTCATGAGCCGTGTTTGCCTCACACCTGGCCAGCGGTTCATGGTTTCTCTCTCCTTGGACCGCGTTTTGAAGGCACTCACCATGGCTGACCGTAATTACCCCACAAACCACGGCTGACCGTAATCACCCCACAAACCACGGCTGACCGTAATCACCCCACAAACCACGGCTGACCGTAATCACGCCACAAACCACGGCTGACCGTAATTTCCCAACAAACCACGGCTGACCGTAATCACCCCACAAACCTTGTCGTTACGGAAATTCTCTGATCCAATCGTCTAGCCATTACAATTTGTCCTTTGTCAAACTCGCTTATGTCCATAATTGCCTTTCCCATCTGAAGAATGTGACGCATTACAGAGGTGAATCACGTGTCAAGACGAGAAATCTGAAGCGGTATTTCCGTCCGTGTACCTTAGTTGGGAGAGCAACTTACTCCGGAGGGAGGGAGACGCGTATTTGAGATCCGTCACTGACAAACTCGTGATAATTAACACTGCAATCAGACAACTCTGAATTGACTGTATTTACTGTTCTCACATCATAAAACTTGAACAGTAAATACAGTCAAGTCAGAGATGTCTAATTGCTGTGCTAATTATCGTGACGTATTTTTAACGTATTATGAGAATAATAATTCTTCCACACTATAGACAAACTTGTGTTTTCACAAGAACAAGAATAACACTGATTAACGGAGCTCAGTATCATCTACTATTTACACCGTTTCAGGACTTTCATACGCGTCGTCCTTTACTTGAAGTTTTATGGATTAGCTTAAAGACGCGCTGGTCTTAATATTTTGGTTCTTCTGTGTATATTCATTCGTATGGATCCATATAAACCAAAGGATAAATAGAAGGTGTTCTATATAGAAACTCAACTTCTTTTTTCAAGTGCACTTAGTTAAAAAAATCTGTTCAAAAAGATTGAAAAACGAAAGTTTTGTCATTAAATTCATCAATCAGCTGTCTATAAAGTTTAGGTACTTAACGATACAGATTTGATCTGTCCTCAACTGGTAGAAACACCTTTTAGAGCTGCGGTTTTTACGTAGATACTGAAATCACTTGATGACTTATTTATTACCTTGCTGTCCGGTGGCTCCCTTTAAGCTGAAAAAATTATTGCATCGAGCGACGTGTCGTTATTTCGTCCTATATTCTCAATTTGGATGCAATTCTACGAGGATTGCAATGAACGTAATGCAAAAGTGGGTATAACTTTTTTTATTAACTGACAGAGGTCGTTGAAATTGCCCATGTTGGTAGAGTAACTTCCTCTATAGTAACAATTCTTCTTCATTGCAGTTAAGTAATAGATTCCAAGCAGGAGCAACGTGCTGTCATTGAGTTCTTGACGAACAAAGGTTGAAGGCTGTCCGTCAGCCACAGAAGGCTACAGAAGGTTTACGGAGATAACACAATTGACAGACAGGAGCAATGTGCACAGACGGATGAAGAAGTTTAAAGAAAGGGAAACCAACATTGAAAGCAAACTACGCAGTGGGAGGCCAGCATCTGAGACCACTGACACGAACCATCAGCGAGTGGATGAATTGATTCGCGCGGAGATACTAGTCAGAATCCGTGAGCTTGTGGCACAACTGGACTGTGGTCACAATGCCATAAAGAAGATGATGGAAAACTTAGGGTATCGGAAAGTGTGTGCAAAGTGGGTACCTCGGTAGATGACACCCGATTTGATGGAGACAAGGGTGGAAGTCTGCTCTGATCTGCTGGAAACGTTTGAGGCCAATGAAGACTCGTTTTTTGTCGATCTGGTGACAGGGGATGAAACGTGGGCGTATCCGGAAGGGAAACATCAATACGTGGAATGGCGTCAAACCTCTTCACCAAAGCCTAAGAAGTTCAAGAGCCAGCGATCAACACAAAAAAAGCATGCTGTCTGTTTGTTGGGATGGCAGGGGTGTCATTCTCCTTGATATCCTGGAACATGGCCATACTGTGGCCAGTGAGCGGTATATTGAGACACTCAAGAAGCTTTTAGAAGCCATAAAGAGGAAGAGTGAGAACAAGAATCTGAAAAGGATCCACATTCACTATGATAATGCGAGGCCACACACATCTTTTGCAACAAATCAGACGATCAGCACATTAGGCTGGTCTCTGGTCCCCCATCCACCGTACAGCCCAGATCTGACGCCCTCCGACTTCCAACTATTCGATCCAATGAAGGACTGTCTCCGGGGTCAAGGATTTGATGACACAGGCTAGGTGAAAGGGGCCGTGAAGAAGTGGGTGGAACAGTCCACACCTGAACTTTTTCGAAGGATTGGAGAGTTGGGTTCAACGATGACGCAAATGCAATGCCTGTGATGGATACTATGTTGAGTAGTGCCTTTGTATAGAGAAAGAGTTATTCTACCAACATGTGCAGTTTGAATGACCTCTGTCAGTTAATAAAAAAGTTATGCCTACTTTTGCATTACTTTCGGTACAACCTCGCAGGCCGCCCCGGTGGCGCAGTGGTCTAAGCGATGGCCTCTGATCATTCGTCCGAACGGGGTCCAGGTTCGAATCCCGGTGAGGCATGGATGTTGTGTTTGTCTTACGGCACTGGCTCTCTCCCTTCCCTGGAACCAGTGACCCTGAATTAGGGACGGGCGACTGCTTATAGCCCATTGAGTTGCTCACGGTGGTCGTTAAACCTCCAATAAAAAAAAAAAAAAAAAGCCCGCACACGTGCATAATTGCGCAAGAATTGGCCTGTGCTAAGTTTAGCGGCGTAGGTTTCCTTAATCTTTTGTTGAAATCAAATGTGGTTTGATGAATCTGAACAGTAGTTGCTTACATCGCCGCGCATAGGAGAAACTGTCGGTATTGCAGAGAATTCAATTAACTTTTTTCCTGGACTTCTGGTTAATGACAGTCGCCTTCTTTTCTAACTCCCTTTCTCGTTGTCTCTTTTTCTCTCTTACTCTTGTGAACTTTACCGCCCTAACCTTCTTCCGAAAGAGTCAGGGAAGGGAGTATATGGAATTTTCCTGAGAATGAAAAGCTGAAACTCTCTTCATGTGTCACTGCACATGTAGTTCCAATCTCAAGCTAACATGATGAAGTCAACCGATGCGGACACTGCTCGGGAATTCATTTAGACTCGCTGGAAACTCATGAGTTCGAGACTTTTCAGGCGGAAATGCCTTTTTTCATACGTTTTGTCTCTTCTTGTTGTTTTGCAGTATTTCCCACTTCCAGGAGGAATGTTTTTTCATTTTATGGGCCTCTCATTCATATTTCTTGTCGTACATAATTGAATACAAAAGGTATTTCGAACAGACGATTAAAATTCCTTAAATCCCTGTCACTGCGTTCGATTGACAAGGATCCTTTCACATTGGTTAAACGGTTTGGCACAACGTTTCATATGCAGACATACTATATAAATTAAGGAGCTGTAAAACTATGAAACTACACTATCTACCAACAAGTAATTGGAAACCTGTGATAGCAAAGGAAAACGAAGTATATTCACCTTCAATAGTTGGTGGAGCCTCCACGAGCGGCGATTACAGCTGCGACCCTCCGGGGCATACTCTCAACCAGGCGTTGTACGACGGCTAGCGGTATTTTCTTCCACTCGGCTTGGAGAAGACAGGTCAGTTCCTTCACCGATTTCGGACGGTGGGGGCACCCCTTAAGTCGACGCTCCAACTCGTCCCAGAGGTGCTCGATAGGGTAAAAGTCCGGGCTCTGCGCAGGCCAATCCATTCGATTAACCCCATTGTCCCCACATTAAGCCATGGTGGACCTCGCAACATGACAGGCGGCATTGTAATCCTGAAAGTAACATGGGTCTATCCCGTAAAACTGCCACAACGTAGAAAGCGCATGGTCATCCAAAATGGTGCAGTAGGTCTCGGCGTTGAGTCTACCAGTAATTGCGACCAAGGGTCCCGTGCCATAACAGGAGAAACACCCCCATAGCATAATTCCACCGCCGCCGAACTTCACAGTTGGCACAATACATTCCGGCCGGAGTCGTTCTCCAGGCAGACGCCAAACCCAGACCCAGCCATCCGAACGGTAGAGGATGAACCTTGATTCGTCGCTCCAGAGAACCTGTTTCCACTGTTCAACGGTCCACTGTCGACGTTCTTTGCACCACGTTAGCCGAGCAGCGCTATTGGACTTGGTGATCAAAGGCTTGTGGGCGGCAGCACGTCCATCATAACCGAGCAGATGGGTTTCTTTACGGATGGTATTCATCAAAAGAACACTCCCGGATGCCTGTTGAAACTCCTCGCGGATGTGCCCCATCGATTTGGTGCGGTTCTTCCGAATTTCTCTGGCCAGTTTTCTCTCAGTTTTGTGGGTCTGCCGGGTCAAAGCACATTCCGACAGTCACCTCTCATCTTCCACTTGCCAATCACGTAGGCCACTGTCGATCTTGGGTACTTCAACTCGCCGGATATGTCACGTATGGATCGGCCATTTCTGTGATACCCGACGATTACCCCTTTCTCGAAATCAGGGAGCTCCAAACTGCGTGGCATCTTGCATGCGACTGGTTGTGTTGTTGTTTCCCACACGATATTTAATGGCGGCGGCCTTGACGTTTATCACGACCGCAGATATCGTCGATTGCAGGGGTGTCCAATTACTTGCTGGTAGATAGTCTACTACTTCAGATTATGCTAGGCAGCCTTTCCCGAAGATATCTGCTTTTATCGGATGGCGGAAAGTGTCCTCAGGCACTCTGCATCATGAGAAATGTTCAACGTGGGTAAGCAGAACCAGCGATTCCAATCGAAACAATTCAAACACTCCCATAACAACGTCGGAAGCCTGCTTCCTTCCAACCCTGCAGTACGATTCCAGCCTTTTCGCTTAATGGGTTAGGTTACAGATTTGTCCATCGATATATTTTATACATGAATATCGAATCACACCACAGTTTTTCAGTCGACTAATATTCAGTCACGGTACTTCCACGCTGACGGCAGGCGGAGCTGTCAATGAAAGTCAGAGTCGATGTTAACTTTGCCAAAAATCCCTTAAAATTCAACAGACTACTTTGCCATACAGGAAGAAGCGTCCTGTGAAATGTGTGCTCAGAAACATTTTTTTTGTGTGCCCTGCGTGTAGTTTCCCATCAATTAAACAACCGTAAACAGTCTGTTGCATCGGACAGCATATGCCAACAGCTGTACAATTCGAATGTCAACCAGTGGTGGTCTGCTGGCTCCGTGGCACAATGATCTAAGCGCTGGCTTTTGATCTTACTTTCGAGATGGGCTCGGGTTCAAATACCGGTGAGGCATGGATAGTGTGTTAGTCTTACGGCACAAGCTCTCCTTCTTCACTCGAACCAGTTTATCTGTTTGGGATTTTAACGACCAGTGTGAGCAACTCGATGGGCTATAAACAGATTCCCATAACTAATTTAACCAACTCGCCGGTAATTTGAATACTGGTGTCGGTACTAATGTGTCGCTACACACAGTACATCGAACGCTACTGAAGATGCAGGCCGCTCCAATTTCCTATACTAACCTCGGTTTACCGTCGAAAATGGGGCTGCATGGCCGCAGTCCGCTCCGATTTCCTATCCAAAATTCGATTCACCGTCGAAAGCACCTATAATAGATGCGCTAGCATCAAAACTGAATCCTACTGAAAACAGGGCTGCATAACCGCAGTTCGCTCCAATTTCTTATACTACACTGGTGTGCAAAAATTAAGGACGAAGAGGAGAAATTAGCATAACAGCGGAACGAGCAGGCAGAACGGACCGAAAGACCACTCAGGAGATAGACTAGGATCCGGTACGGTAGGGCATGCGCATATATGCAGCGTAACGTAGGGGTGATGGGGTGTCGGAAGGGTACAAAGCACACGCGCGGTGTACGCTCAGCAATTCGGTGAAAGCTATTGCACGGTGTACATCGGTTTGAACGACGTCGAGTTGCTGCCACCGTGTGATATGGCCAACAGGCAATCTAGTAGACTACATCTGGATGACTTTACCCGAGGTCGCGTCATTGGGAAGTTGGAAGAAAGTCGAAGTGTGACTAGTGTGGCCGAGTGGTTCGGGATCGCTCACAGCATCGTTTCACGAGCTTGGAGAGCATTTCAAACGACAGGAACAGCTGTCCGAGAGTTTAGGAGTGGTCGTCTACGAGCAACTACGGCGGCGGACGACCGGTATATTGTCCTACAGGCGAGAAGAGACAGACGGCATACAGCGGGAGAAATCGCAAGTCACATGCAACAGACAACTGGACGTCAGTTATCGCGTTTTACCGTGGCCAGGAGGCTTCCCAAAGGTGGTTTATTTGCACGACGACCAGTACGGTGTGTGCCATTAACGCCTGCTCATCGGAGACGGCGGTTTCTGTGATGCTAGGAACACAAGAACTGGACACATCAGGAATAGGGTCGAGTTCTGTTTACGGATGAGAGCAGATTTAAACTGACGAGCGATTCTGGACGTATACACATCTGGAGAGAGTCGGGAACACGCAATCACACCTCCAACATCATCGAAAGGGACCGGTTTGGAGGTGGCGGAGTCTCGTTTGGGGCGGTATCATGCCTGGTAGTCGAACTGACCTCCACATCATCCAAGGAGGTTCAGTCACTGGTGTCCGCTATTGTACCGAGGTTCTCCTGCCTCACGTGCGTCTGTTTAGAGGTGCTGTGGGTCCTGAGTTCCTCTTCATGGACGATAACGCTACACCTCATCGTACAGTGGCTGTCGCAGATCTGTTGGAGAGTGAAGATATTCAACGCATGGATTAGCCCGCAAGGTCTCCGGACCTAAATCCAATCGAACACGTGTGGGACCTCCTCGGGAGATGCTTGGCAGCACGTCACCAGCCGCCAGCAACGATGCTGCGATTGGCGCTACAAGAGGAATGGGCTGCGATTGGCGCTACAAGAGGAATGGGCCGCGATGCCTCAACAGCTCCTTGACAACCTCGTCCTCAGCATGGACAGACGTTGTAAATCCTGCAACGCAAGCAGGGGTGATCATATCCCCTACTAAAGACTGGATTTTTCTTGGCAGCCGCCTGACACATGGACGTTTCTGTCTTCTGTCCTGTTGTGCTCGAAGCTATCTTTTCGATAACGTGCCTTTGTATCCTTTGGATTCCTTGTTTGGATGGTTTTTCTCACTTGCCCCATATTTTTATATCTTGGGATTGGTATGATTTGAGTAGATGTGGAGCACTTCTGCACGACGTTACATTCGAAAAACCGTCTCGTCCTTAATTTTTGCACGCCAGTTACCTTCGATTCACCGTCGAAAGCACCTATAATAGATGCGCGAGCATCAAAACTGAACCCTACTGAAAATAGGGCTGCATAACCGCAGTTCGCTCCGATTTCCTATTCTAACTTCGGTTCATCGTCTAAAGCACCTACAGTAGGCATCCGAGCATCAAAAATGGACCTTAAATTATTGGAAGAAAGTCGTGCGGTCCGATGAATGCCTTTTCCTGTTGCATCGTGTTGACGCATGGTACGTGTGAGTTGTTTACCTGGGGAAGTGTTGGCACGAGGATCCACCGTAGGACGAAAACATGCCGGTGGAGAAAGTGTAATGATTTGGGTAATGTTCTACTGGGAAACAGTAGGTCTAGTCATTCATGTGCAGAAAACTATGATGTCTACCACTTACCAACCTCACTGCACACCGTTACATCTTTGTATGGCAACGGTATTTCCCTCTGACATGTGCCTCTTTCAGAAGAGCAATGCGTCATGTCACACTATCCCTATTGTTCGGATTGGCAGTTGGAAGGAGTGTGCTTATGCAGTTATTTATATGCCAGCGCAGAAACGATAAAAATTATTAAAATCAAAGTCATAAATGATAGTTCACATACGATTAAAATTCGAGCTATGCTGCTTGATGAGCGGTATTGTACCACAAAAGGATCTCGCCGTGAAACTTTTCTCGAAACATTATGCCTCACGATGCAGGTTTTTGGGCACAAGGATAGAACAATGCGTGCCTTTCCACCTGCCAGCTTCGGTCAGTGGTGGTAATCTGAAATATACACTGAAATGGTGATGATAATCTTCGCTCAGTGGTGGTAATCTGAAATATACACTGAAGTGGTGGTCTTAATCTTCGGACAGTGGTGGTAATCTGAAATATATGTACCGAATTTTTGCACTTCAGTGTATACAGCATAGGTTTATTCTTATATATGTATACTGAAGTGCCAGACAAACTGGTACAGACGAGCTTATGCAAAATGCATAGCAACGTCACCTATGCGCGTACTCGGTTGCGTCCGCCAGTGCTTATATAAAGCGATAGACATCCTTGCCAGCTGTCAGAGCTGTTTTCGGCATGAGAATGACAAGTAATAACGATTTAAGCGATTTTCAACGCAGTGTCATAGT
The DNA here is from genome assembly GCA_039090855.1 of Macrothele yani. Lineage (NCBI taxonomy): Eukaryota > Metazoa > Arthropoda > Arachnida > Araneae > Macrothelidae > Macrothele > Macrothele yani. The sequence goes on along the minus strand of CM077013.1, from coordinate 48,522,271 downwards.
TGGCGCTCGTGAGATTAGCCATAGTATTTCGGAGGTAGAAACGAAGTTCGGATTTTCACGGACGACCATTGCAATGGTGTACCGTGACTACAAGAATTCCGGCAAAACCTCCTACCTACGATACCAGTGTGGCCGTAAAAAGGCATTGGGTGAACGTGACCATCGTCGGCTGTCAAGAATCGTTTCACGCGACACACTCGCAGGTAGCATCGGAATTCAATGCTGGAGCCTCAACAAGCATCAGCGTCCGGACTGTGCAACGTACGCTGCACGATATGTGCTTTGGAAGCCGACGCCCAACTCAAGTCCTCTTGATGGGTGTACGACACAGAGCTATGCGCCTCACTTGGGCACGGCAGCACCGCCACTGGACACTTGATGACTGGAAACAAGTAGCCTGCTCTGACGAGTCGCGTTTCCAACTGTATCGGGCAGATGGAAGGGTTCGTGTGTGGCGCAAACCCCGTGAAGCCATGGATCCCGCCTCTCAACAAGGAACTGTACCGGTTGGTGGAGGAGGAGGTGGTCCATAATGGTATGGGCTGTGTTTAGCTGGACTTCACTGGGACCCTTGGTACGTCTACAAACGTCTGTGACCGGCCAACGCTATGTGCGCATCCTTTCTGTCGAGGTACACCTGTTCATGTCCTGCATTCATGATGATGAGTTGGGCCTCTTCCAACACATTATGGTTAGAAGAGCATTCATCTGAGTTTGGGGTGTTGTGATACCCACCCAAGTCCCCAGATCTGAACGTGATAGGACACATTTGGGATGCCATGCAACGCGCTATCGAACACAGGAATCCGAGACCTCGTAATACACCCGAATTGTGGAGCGCTCTGCAGGAAGTATGGTGTGCATTGCCTACAGCAAATTTCCAGACGCTAGTGGAGTCCATGTCCCGTCATATTTTTGCAGTCCTGCGTTTCCCGTGGGGGACCTACCAAGTATTAGACTGGTGTACCAATTTTTCTGGCACTTCAGTGTATATTTCCCTTATATTGAATGTTAGGGCACAAAAGTTCTCCAATTTTTGTTTTAAATTTTGGGCAGAAATGTTCTCCAAATTGTGAATGTAGCATTGTGGATTTTCAAAGTCTTAGGAGCATATTAATAGAGACATAAAAATAGAAATTATTTTTTTTATCATTGTGACATCCAACAGGTAGCCAAGAATGCAATAACTGCAACTGAATGCATTTTGAATAAAGCTTTTACTTAATTGTTGAAAACCTTTGAACACCCAACTTCGTGTCAGTCGCAAACCAACCATTTCCTGGGAAGCACCTTGTGGTTTAACAAAAATGGGACGACTCCCCCGTTCAGAGGAAAATGTCCCGGAAAACGCCTTTTAATGAAGAGAAAGCTGAAGGTAAGAAAGCTTTGATTCTATAGCTTTGAAAAAAAGTAGGAATTTTTAAGCTGAGATCAGCAGCCAAAAATTTATCATTGATGATTCGTAGAGAAAGCTTAGCGATAGGTAAAAATTTTAATGAAATCATAAAGCTTCTCCAAATGTTTTTCCATGGAATAGAAAAGTAATAGAAACTATCACACTAAACGCCAAACAAAAATGAATGTCTAATTATCTGGCATTCCCTTTGCATTGTTTTCTGAAAAAATTAAGAAAACCTTTTATTCAACTAAGTTGGATTAAGATGTGAGCTGATTTTCAGATTTTAAACTTAGGAATTTTCAAGTCTAAACGATAGATTCCTTAATATAAGGATTTCTATTAATATAGCTGCTTCAATATTTCCTGAGAAATAAAATGGGATGTAAACAGCGTTGTGATTCTTAGAAACATCATTATTGCGAACTAGATCACAACTAAAACAGTAGCGAACTTGTTAACTGTTAAAATATCCTGAAAGGCAGGACGTTTGCTTGTTTATAAAAAACGCTGTTAATTTTATAAAATATCTCCGGTTTTCGAACCCAAAGATTAGATATAATCTAAGACAACCCTTTCAGGTAGCAGCTTATATCCAAGTTTCTATTCCAATAAAATTTCAGCAATAACTAAATCGATAGATTAAATCCAGTGATTAACTATCTTGATGTAAAATGAAGCCAAAAGTTTGTATAGGCTTTGCAGACTAATATCATTAAACGAGTACAGTTAAACTTTCCCATGAATGTTTCGATGCTGGCAGATTGTGCTTTCTGCATAATGACCAGTGAATCAATTTTGCAACCCTGTCATGTCTAGCTTTATAATCTGTCTGTGCAATTTTTGCTACATTCACATATTAGATGAGACACAGTTTCATCTTTTTCTTGACAAAGTCGACACTTTGGATTATCACTGACTTTCTGGATTTTAGCCTTCATAACATTTGTTTGCAATGCCTGTTCTTGTGCAGCAAAAATCAGATCAGACCTTCTGCTTCTTTCTTGATGGAACACAATTCCAGCCAAGCCCAAGTCAAGTTGTTGTTACTTTTCCATCAATATTCTTTAGATTTTGTCCATGCAGTGGCTTGTTCTTCCAGCCATCTAATCTGCTTTCAAACTGTTTTCTCTTGTATTCAGCCTTGTTTTCGGTTGTTTTTAAGATATTTTCATTATTCACTACCTGAAGTAGCTTTTCTCTGCTTCTGTTGACGCAATCATTCAGGCTTCTTTTTTCTTCCTTTACTACCTGTTGTACTTGTAGTAGCCCTCTGCCTCCAATCTTCCGAGGTAAATATAATCTGTCAACATCACTTTTGGGATGGAGTGCATAATACATGTTCAATAACTTTGGGGTTTTTCGATCCAGTATTTCTAATTCACTTTGGGTCCAATCAATTATTTCAGCTGGATATCTGATTACTGGAATGGCCCATGTATTTATGGCTTTGATTGTATTTCCACCATTTAGTTTTGATTTCAATATTTTATTTACTCTCTTGATATACTCACTCTGAGTCAGACCTTTGACTTTTGTATGTAAGATGTTATCTGATTCAAGAATTCCAAGGTATTTATAATTTTCATTATCTGACAATGATTTCATTATATTACCATTTTCTAGTTCTATTCCATCTATATTCTGGACTTTTCCCCGGCGCATGTATAGTACTGCACATTTTTCCAGTCCAAATTCCATTTGTTTTTTCCAGTCCAAATTCCAGTAAATATTGGCACTGTATGCAGCAATGTTTCAAGTTCGGCGGAACTTTTTGCATACAATTTGAGGTCATCCATGTACAGCAGATGGTTTATTTTTCCATGTTGGTCCGAAATGTGGTAGCCCATTTTTGGTTTGTTCAAAATCATTGACAATGGAATTAAAGAGATATTAAACAATAAAGGCCATAAAGAATCCTCTTGAAATATGCCTCTCTTGATATTAACTTCTCCGAGTTCTTCACCATATGCGTAACACTGTTTTCCAGTTTTCTATATTTTTTTTGAGAAATCGGCAGATGTTCTTGCTAACTCCAAATAGTTCCAAACAAGTGTTAATCCAGCTGTAGGGCAATGAGTCAAAGGCCTTTTTATAATCTATCCATGCCATATTCAAATTCGTTTTTTCTTCTTTTGGAGTTTTTTAGTACCATTTTGTCAATTAGCAGCTGGTCTTTTGTACCTCTTGACATTTTCAAGTTCCCCTTCTGTTCTATTGGGTACAAATTGTTTCCCCATAAGTAGTCATATATTGATTTTGCTTGTACTCTTGTACAAAGTTTGAATGCTGTTGGGTGGCATGTAATTGGGCGATAGTAATAGGTTCATTGCCTTTCTGTTGATCTTTTATTATAAGGAATGTGCGACCTGTTGTCATCCAATCTTTTGTGGCAGATTTCTATAGCATTATATTGAATTGCATAGCTATGCGTTGATGAAGACTTGTAAGATACTTCAACCAAAACCCGTGCAATTCATCTGGCCCAGGTGCGCTCCAGGCTTTCACATTCTTTACTTGCTATGTAATCATATCAATTGTTATCATCAGATTATCCATGTGTATTCCTTTCAAATCTTTACAAACATCGTTGATCCACAAGGCATTTGTATTATGTTCAACTGGGCTTTCCCAAATTTCTTTCCTAAATTTCAAGGCATCTTCCTTACATGGGCTGATGTTTATTTGGATTGTCTTTTGTCTCAATGATTTATAAAATACTTGTTGCTGATTCCGAAATTGCGCATTTTCTTTGTACTGTTTTATGCGTCCGTCATATCTTTCAATTTTTTTTTGCAGTAGCTGTTACTCGTTGTTTTAATTCTTCCATAATTTCAACAATTCGTTTTCTTTCCAGGTCGTATTTTTTGCACAGTCCATCTTTTAATTTTCTACTTTTAAGCTTCCCATCTTTCAGGCATTTTAAGTTACTAATGTCACTACGGAGTTTATTTATTTTATTTTCTAGCAGAATTTTCCACTTAGGAGTGCCAGGCATTTTCTTCTTTGGCATCTTGTAACCAAGTTCCATGGTTACTATGGCAGCTGTACTGTACATGAACTGGTTTGTTTCCTTTAAAGAATGTGTTGGAATTTTGTCCACGACATCATTTTCAGTTTTTAACAAATGTTTCACTTGTTTGCTTCGTAATTGGCGAGTTACAGGAAGTCTTTGTCGTTCCTCACCTTTTATCATATGGCTTAAAATTTTCTCTTTCAGAAGGCTTTGCTTCTGTGTCAATTCATGGTTGCCATGTTGTTTCACACATTGTTCTTCGAGTAAAATATTTTCTGCTACTTGATCTTCAGGCTGTACTAGCACAAAGTTTTCCACGACGTGGTTCTTATTTTGTGTTGGTCCCTCTTTTGTTAATTTCTCCACCTTTTGCAATTCCAGTTCTGTAAATACCTTGTTCCTGATGATAAACTTTCTTTGATTAATTTTTCTTTGTTCTGTTATTCCACTGTCTGGATGTTTTCCTTTCCAAATTTTCATCATTCTTTTTTGAAAACCACGGGCTGATGGATTTGCCTGGTAAGAGCATTTCATGATTTCTCGATTTTCAGCAACTGTCCAAGGTTTCCGTTTCTTTTGTTCCAGTAGCATTGCAGCAGCCTGTCCTGGTCCCTCAAAAGGATCTGCTGAGCCCTGAAGCCCATTTGTCCACAGGTGTCCAGGAGCCATAGCACCTGAAGCAGTCCTTGTTGACCCGGGCAACGACCGATCCGGTATCGAATTATTTTTGTTTCGTCTCATCATGGTTGATGGTTGTTGGGTACTCTTAGTCTGGCTCCTCAGTCAAAACCTGTCTGGCTTGGGTGGCCCAGCTGGTAGCAATGCTACCGCCAGCATAGCTCTCAACCTCATCGGGACACACAAGCCCCACCACCGAGACAAGATGGCACCCTCGGTGGGGTTATTATTATTATCATAGCCTTAACTGTGTAAAGCTGAGGACTTTTACCTTAGCTTAAGTTTCAGGTAGAGGAATATCTAAATTATTGAAAGGTAAACTTCTAAACTAAATAATTACCCAAAGATGGCAGCATGATTTTATTGCAATTAACTGTGGGAATGTGCTGTTAGCACAAAAGCTGGTGGCTGTGCTGGAATGCAGAATTTTGAGTTTCTTTCAAGCAAAAACATTCCCCTTCCTGAATAAACAAAGACATCGCTCTTTCCACGTTTAGCAAAGCACAGCAACCGATAAAATGTTGTTCGGTTGCTGTGCGTTGCTAAACGTGAAAAGAGCGATGTCTTTGTTTATTCCCCTTCCTACAATATTGTTAAGGAAAATTGAGTATGGAATATCATATGGGTTCCCACAATTGCCCAATAACTATAATATATAAGAATAAAGCTGTTTTTGATCACCAGAAAACCCACTTACGTTGCCCATGCAATGCATTTTTGATCTCACTTGTACACCAGTTGTTCTGTAAGAAAGCAGCAGACGAAAAAGGGATTGATGGAACCGTGGCTTCGGGACGTCAATGTACTGTATACGGGCTATAAGCGAGAGCGAAGTCAAGTGACGCACTGTAAGTAGAAAGTATTGTATTTTCTTCCTTTCTTGAAGTATACATACTCTTTCTATAAAATCAAACACCACACGGCGCTGATAGTCAGAATATTTTTATGCATCATAATTGCTGAATGTTAAGATTCGTGAACTCCGAGAGCTTTCCTTGAAAAACATTTTTCATTGATTCTTTAAAGTCCGCATGATACTCGTAAGAGATAAATGTGATATGACAAGCATTTTTAGCAATTATATCATCATCATCATCATCATCATTGTCAACCATTATCAATCCACTGCTGGACGAAGGTCTCCCCAAGTTTCCTCCACAACGGTCTGTCTTGTGCCAGTCTCCTCCATGTCACTCCCACATACTATCGACTTTCATCCACCCATCTCCCATGTGGTCTTCTTCTGGGTCTTTTCCTGTCCTTTGGAATTCAATCTAAAATTTCGGCTGTCCATCGATTATCTGTCCTTCTGGCAGTATGCCCAGCCCATTGCCATTTCAGGGATTTAACTCTGATCATGATGTCTTCCACTCTTGTCATTTTTCGGATCCACGAGTTCCTCTTCTTAACTCTCCTGGTTACACCAAGCATGCACCTCTCCATGCTGCTTTGAGTTGTCTGCAGCCTTTGTATGTCTCTTTTAGTTAAGGTCCACGTCTCTGCACCATACGTAAGCACTGGAAGGATGGACTGATCAAACACTTTTCTTTTAAGACATAATGGCATATTGCTCTTGAAAATTATGCTGTTTCTACCAAAAGCTCTCCAGGCAAGTTTTGTACGCCGATTAATTTCTTCATCAATGTGACCCTCACTTGATATCTGCTGTCCAAGATAAACGTACGTGTCTGTTATCTCCAGCTTTTCTCCATCAATCGATAAATCTTCATTTCGTGTAAAAGCATTAAACATCACTTTTGTCTTCTTAAAGTTCATTTTTATTCCCACTTCTTTACTCTTGTCAGCAAGTTCCTGGATCATACTATGCAGCTCTGATAGGGTAGTTGCAAAAATGACTATGTTATCAGCAAAACGAAGGTGGGTTAGATAATCTCCATTAATATTAATCACTTTGTTTTCCCAGTTTAGTGATTGAAAGACATTTTCCATTGTGGCGTTAAAGAGCTTCGGAGATATGGTGTCACCTTGTCTCACTCCCTTTCCAATTTTTATGTGTGTTGTATTTTCAAACAGCCGAATCTTCACACTTGCATTTTCATAGATGTTATTAATAATATTAATGTATGCATCTTCAATACCGCAGGATTTCAGAGCCATTGTAACTGCTGATGGTTTCACCGAATCAAAGGCTTTTTCATAATCGATAAAAGTCATGCACAATGGAAGTTCATATTCCCTCGCTCTTTCAATTAGTTCTCTCAGTACGTGGATGTGATCTATTGTGCTGTAGCCTCTCCTGAATCCAGCTTGTTCTCTCGGTCGAGCCATGTCCATTGTTACCTTCAAACGGTGTGAAAGAACTTTAGTGAAACTTTTATAAACCACTGACAGGAGGCTGACAGGTCTGTAGTTCCTGAGATCCTCAATGTCTCCTTTTTTATGTAGCAGGATCATTGTAGCGTTGTTCCAATCCTCAGGAATCTTCTCTTCATTAAGGCATCGAGTGAAAATTTGGGCGAGTACTGTTTCGATTTCTCCATTTGCTTCTTGTATGATGTCTACAGTAATTCCATCTTCTTCTGGAGCGTTTCCCCGCTTCATGTTCTTAAATGCATGTGCAACTTCTGCTGGGAGGACTGGAAGAACTCTGGTACTGGTACCTTACATGATGTCTGGAGTACATGCATCATCCCTTTCATACACTGCTGGAGAATTGCTAAGGACGGATCATAAACGGCTATATAGCGCATAAAAAAGTAAGTGTGGTTGGATGCCAAGTGAAATAAAATAATGTCAGAATGCCAGGACATTACAAGAAAGACAATTTATTGTGATCTGAAATCCAGAAGGCTTTGGAACGTGTTCAAGGGGGCAAACAGGCCATTTTGTGCAGAATACGTAAACGTGAAAAAAATGCAATTACCGTCCGCAGGCGTTCCGGCGTATGATGTCAATACGGGATATGGCCACCATGGAGGGCGATGCAAGATTCCACACGTCGTGTCATGCTTTGCACAACATTATCAATCAGCTGTTGGGGTAATTTATCCCATTCCTCTGTCAGTGCGCGGATGAGGGTGTCCTTGTTTATTGGAGGGCATTGGCGACCAGCAAGACTCCTCTCCAAAGCATCCCACACATTTTCAATGGGATTCAGATCTGGAGAACGTGCTGGCCATACGAGGCGTTGAATATCCTCGCTCTCAAGACACTCCTGGACAGCGAATGTTCGATGTCATGTTGCGTTGTCGTCCATGAAAATGAATCTATCACCGACAGCACCACGGAACATGCGAACATGAGGTAGCAGAACATCATTAATGTATCGTTGGCCAGTCATAGTCCCAGTTGGAATCACATAGAGGGACGTACGGCCATTGATCATGATGCCAGTCCATACCATGACACTACATGTCCGATATCGGTCCCTTTCCTGTATGTCTGCTGGACAATATGCAGTACCACTATCACGCCAGATCAGTTGTCGTCGACAATCAGACGATAGACTGTATCTACTCTCATCTGAGAAGAGGGCAGCAGACCAGTCGTTCTGTGTGCAATTGCGATGTTGATGGCACCATTGCAAACGGGCGGTACGGTGACGTCTAGACAATGGGATACACACAACAGGACAGCGGGCGTATAGTCCTCCTTCATGCAAACGTCTGGCGACAGTTTTTTCGGGAGATCCGCTTGCCAATAGCAGCCATAAACTGATTTGCTACCTCACTAGCTGTGCTGCGCCGGTGTCTTTTTGTTGATAGCACTATGTACCGATCTTCTGCAGGTGTCGTACTGCGAACACGACCTCCCCCGTGACGTTTGCTACACTTTCCATTTGTTTGAAGTGATTTCCAAAGCCTTGAAACAACACTGTGGCTGACGTCGAACTCCCTGGCAATATCTGTTATTTTTCGCCCTTCTTTAACCTTGCCAATAACACGGCCATGCGTAAAATCATCTAGGTGATGTCGGGAAGACATACTGAAAATTGCAAGTTCGTCAATTGATTCTTTCCCTTTCAACTTTGCGTTTGAACAACAACGGTCAATACGCGTCAAATCCTTTATATCTCTTATCAGCGCTATAACGTCACGAACAAGTTCGGCAATCCAAAATTTGCATAAGCACAACACGTCTTACTGTATCCCGCACTTATCCTAATTTCCACATTTTCCTGCCTTCCATTTTATGGTTCCTGTCGTTGCTATTGTCATCCGTCCTTAGCAATTGTCCTGCAGTGTATAAATCTTTCACTCTTGTCAAAATTTCGCCTCTATTTTTTGTTACAGAACCGTCTTCTTTTCTCAGTGCCATAATCTGTTTTTTTCCCTTACTGAGATGTCCCTTTGCTATCTTTAGGCTTTGGTTGTTTTCAATTGCTTTCCTCACTAGTTCACGGTTGAATTTCCTTGCGTCTTCAGTGATACTTTTTCGTACTGTCTTGCATAGCTATATTCCACTTTCTAAGTCACATCTTCTTTAGTTGTGCTTATCTCTCTTCTTTTTTGCATCAACATTTTGGTTTTTCCTGATAATTTGTTCACATGCAACTTGTTCTTAGACCCAGCTAATTTTGTTGCTGTTTCCATAAGAGCTTTGGTTACTTTTCTGTTAACTTCAGAAATATCCACTTCTTCCGATGTTAGGCCTTCTAAAGCAGAGAATCTGTTCTTCAGTTCCAACTTGAAGGTATTATGGTGTTTTTTAAGGTTGGTTATGTCAATACATTTTGTTTGTCTTATGAGCTTGCCACGTTCGAGTTTAGTGTTGAGGTGCATCTTACATCTCACCAATCTATGGTCACTACCTGTGTTGAACTTGTTTAGCACACTGCAGTCTTCTATGCCGAATTTCTTGTTACACATAATAAAATCAATTTCACTTGTCGTCCCATTTGGATGTCTCCATGTCCATTTCCTGTGCAGCTTTTTCTTGAAAAGGAGTTCAAGATGAAAACCCTTCTGCCTCTGCAAACTCAACGAGAGTATTTCCACGATGGTTTCTGTTGCCGTGACCTAATTTGCCTGCTGAAGTTTCATTCTGTTGCCGTTACCCTATTTTTGCATTGAAATCGCCCATAATTATCTTCAAGTGCTGCTTACCTTTATTATTTAGATGACGAATTTCCTCATAAAATTCCTCAATTTCTTCTTCAGGATGACTTGTAGTGGGTGCATAAGTTTGAGTAATCTGAGCCTGGTATCTTCTCGAGAGTTGGATAACGAGTCGTGCACCTCTGTCAAAGGAACTTTCAACTTCTACAACTTTATCCTTCAGTTTCTTGTTTATTATAAATCCAACACCACTAGTTCTGCCAGTATCAGTCCCACAATAGTAGAAGAGATGTCCACTTTTCAGTTCAATGAGATCTTCTCCTTTTCTCCTTACCTCACTTAGCCCGACGATGTCCCACTTGATCCTTTGTATTTCCTCTTCCAATTCAAGAAGCCTTGAATCAGAAGATAGGGAGCGTCCATTATACGTAGCCAAGGTCAGCATCAGATGGCAGCCTAGTCCGGTCCTCCGGGGATTCTTAGCACCCTCTGCCTTCATGTCGCACTGGCCGCTGCCTTGGCCAGGTACATTCCAGCTGCCGGAGACTGAGGGCCAAGATTTAAGTTGTGGAATCATTTTGGAGGGGTTTGGCCATAACTCACCACGCTGGCTAAGCGGGTTGGTGAGTGTGGGATAGCATTTCCTCTAATCCCGATGGTATAGTTATACCGCTATTGGCGGTCGTCAGAACCCTTTTAGGGGGAACAGGATACACCACGAAAAGGCGGGGTTGACATTTGTCAAGGAGAGGCTGTGATGTTACGCATCACCTGACCTTACATCCCAGCAATTATATAACAAGCATTTTTTAGCAATTGTGATATAACAAGCATTTTTAGTAATTACTGCAGCATCATAAATTGCATGAGACTTAAAGCCGAGAATTCCACTTCGGAGTGTTTTAACGCCACAGGGTCATATTATAGCACGGATTCACAGCCCCAATTAGATACGCGAGAAGGGAGCATGTTGTAGCTAATGATGAAAAAACTTGAGGCTAGTGATAAAGCTATTAAAGCACTGACTGACGAATTGGTCGCGTTGAAAATGCAATTGCAGGAAGAGAAGCACCGTGAACCAATGGGATATCGAGACGCTAATATTCAAAGCAGGTATCGAAATAAAAAGAAATGCTGCTGTGCCTGTGGTTCATACTTTTACCTGCGGCGGCATTGCAGGGAAATGCTTCCCTCAAATTTCTACTCCAGGCGTTATTACAGGCTCACCCCAGGCCACCGCCTGGAGATGACCGACCGCGGTGGCAGAGAAGCGGAAACTGCGCGCCGTCACATACTCTTCAGGGCGCTTAAGCTGGAAACTGGCGAGTCGGAATTGGTCGGAGAGATAAATTACCGCTAAGGAATTCTGTGTATTTCAGGGATGAGCAGCTTCTCAAGATTGAACATGTCGGCTCCTTCTCCGTCATTAAATTATCTCCCGAAGGACATTCTAACAGTGCGGAAGATTTGCAGAGCCCATTTTCTATTGTAAATGCCTCAGAAAAACAGGAAATTCGTCAGTGAAGACAGAGGTTTCAAAAATTTTTAAAGTAAATCAAATTGTATTTCTCTACTATCTGAAGGCACATATTGGGCATAGTAAGAAATTTGATCATTTGTCTGAAGGCCCATATCGCAACATAAGCATGATGGACGACGTCAGTGCGAATTTGCAATTAGTCTGCAATCCGAGAAAGAAGACAATTGCTCAGTTTGATCAGCTGCACCGATGCTTTACCGGGACACCCAGACAGGCCTGACGAGAGGGGGGGACGGGGGAGGCGGTGCTGTAGCACTGGAGCACTGGCCACTAAAGGGGCCCAGAGCCTATTTCTGAAGTCATTTTTTCTAATTATTATTTTATGGTGTCCGAATATCTTTCAAGGTATACCGTCACCAAGGTTGGGAAGTTACGCGTAAAAACAATATTTCTACGTGACGCGTAAAATACGCGTAAAAATGCGATAAATTATGTCATAAAAGTAAAAAATGTAATACATTCAAAACTTGCTTTAAATACAATAAAAAAAACGAAGTGTTACAATGTTACTCGAGTTCCCAGGCTAACTGCAACACGTGTGTGGGTTACCTGCTGCAAATCAAACGAGCTCTCCATACTACGTTTTTCATTTCTTCTTTCCTTTCCAACGACACGCCGACACCACATATTAGGTTCTCTGTGTTACTTTGCTACTCACCGACACAGACCATTGTGTATGATATACAACGTTGTTGCTAGTCATCAAATGCTGCAGTGGAAAGATTTTGAGAATGAATTGCAGCATGAAATAAAATTTCTGTAGAAATCAGCTGTAAAATTGTAATGTAGGAATGAATTGAAATGGAGATAGCAATAAAAGCGCAGAATCAAATGTAAAGTATTGTTTGTAGTAGGTATCTGTACATGTATTTTTCAGGAGAAAGTGATTAGTAACCATCTTTGTATATATCTAGAATCAGAACATTTTCTGGAACCCATCATGATAGCTATATTTCAAAGTACTTACTGGAAATGTTTCGTCAATTTTACTACAGACTATGTTTTGAATTACTTTGCCATCAAGTCATCATCGTAAAGTGTATAGTAACATGCTTACCAATGGAATCAATGAGAATAATTGTATGTACACCTTAGCATGCAGGTACCACTTCAAAATTATGTAATATTGCCCGCCCAATATTGTATGGTCACAAGCTTGTCCTGATTCCACTTAATCATGTTAAGTACTATACGGAAAAATAAAGCTGTCTACCGTCCACCTCATTTTTATTTTGGCGGGGGAGATATTGCTACCGGGGATTCCATATTTATCAGAAGCGAAGTTACTGTGATAGTGAATTGCAATAATTCATCTCTAATTCCCGCCACTTTGTTGAGCAGGGAGACGCTTGTTAAAGTACTCTTTTTCTCACGCGTCGCAACAGAGTAGGTGTAGATTTATGGTTACGTGTATACTTTCTTGCGAGGCAGTGAGAAAAGGGGATAGCAACGAAGTTAATTAAGGAACTTTGCGTTTTCAGAGAGAAGGCATTTTTAAGGAGTGTCCCAGCGTTTTTGGAAGGCGTTGGATTTCATTCGTTGGCAGGAGGGGACTTTTTTGGAGGGTTTTCTCAGCAAGATGACCCGGTACTTGGTTGCAGAGGGATTCGGTATTAAGGAGGCGACAGAGGAGGTGTGAAATCTCGCCGGTCAGTGGGAATTAGGGAACATGCTGAGAATCTACGGATATTGAGAAGGTAGGAAGCCAATACGGGCTGAGAGAAAAAGGGCCATCAGTACGTTGATGATAATAGAGGAAAGGATCAGAACAATGCTTTAAGACATTCCCAATAACATCTGAATAAAAGCCTTCGTCACCACTGCAAGAGCGAAGCTTAACTTTAGTCGTGTTTATTTATACTTAATCTATATGCTCAAATAGGGAGAAATACGGGTTAAACCCCCGATACATAACTTGCTGCAAACGAAACATCAAATGAACCCTACACACAGGGCGCTGTAACACCATTCAGCATCAAGCTCTGTAACACGACCCACCAAGGTCAATTTTTATCTTCGTAGTACGTCACACTTTTCTATATAATATATTCACAAAAACAGGTGCGCTTGATAAAATACTTAGCCCACCTTGCAGAACGTTTTGAACTATGTGTCGAAAGGCGTTATGACGCAAGGTTTTTACCTGATGAAGTAATTATTTAGATTATATATAAATGTTCTCCGTTCTTTAAATCGAAGTCCGGGAAATATATGCATATGAATTTGAATCCCCACTCTATTCTTATAATACCATAAGGGTATCAAGAATTTTTGAGCCGAAAGTATTGAAGAAATGGTTTTCTTCAGCAAATTCCTGAGTTCTTCGAAAAAAGTGCGTCTCCGTAATGGGGCCACCCGGGCGTGTAACTTACTGATCGGTGTAACAAAAACCAGAAAAAAATCACTTGAGCCAGACTTCGCCCGGCGTAGGTGATGGATGTTAAAGAAATACTGTTATACTTCAATACTTTGCTAAAAATTCATACTACATCTCTTCCTAAAATTGACAGCAATTTCGCTCAGCTGCAACTTCTCCACGTTTTCAGTAGACGACATCCATATTTTATTAAGTCCTTATGAGCAACAATTTGGACGCATTTTCTTTGGCTAATAGTAAAAGTAAGAGGCTGAAATTGGTAACCAAAGAAAATCGTTCATTGATGATTCCATGAGAAAGCTCTCTGACAGGTAGGGAATTTAATGATTTCGTAAAAGTTCTGAAAATAATTTTCCACAGGTTAATAAATTAAAAATGACTGTCACAATAAACCGCATTCAAAAATGCAAATATTTAATTTCTGCCATTCCCTTTGTATTATTTTCTGAAACCTTTATTAAAGAAAACTTTTTCTTGTTACCAGGTTCTTTCAAGATGTGCGATCGTATTCTGAAACGAAACTAATGATTTTTTAAGACATACATGATCGATTTCTAAATGCAAGGGTCTCTGTCCTTATATATAGAAGTCCGTTTCCATGAAATTTTAAGACATAAGTAGTAGATTTCTAAATATCACGATCTCTCAGCCTGTATAAATAAAGCTGGTTTCTGATTGCTTCCTAAAATATAAAACGGTAAAGTAACGGATGAAGATCATGAAATAATTATTTAGATTATGTGGACCACAGATGCATATATTTTCTCTGTTTTACAAATTGCAGTCGGAGAAATACATGCCTACGAAGTTGAATCCCTATTCTATAATATAAATACCGTAAGTGTATCAGTGTTCGAGCTAAAAGTATTGGAGAAATGGTTTCTTCAGAAAATTACTGAGTTCTTCGAAGAATAGTAACAGAGACACCTAAGCGCGCAACTTACTGATCGGTGTAAAGAAAAACAGAAAAAAAAGTGAGACAGACCTCGCTCGGCGTGTTGGTGATGGAGATTGAAGAAATACTATTATACTTCTTACACTTTTCGAAAAATTTCATTCTACATCTCTGTATAAAATGCTTTGTAAATGGAAATCATTGAGACCGTTAATATGTGTGTGCATGATACGAAGTCGTTATTTCAAAAAGGGTACAACACCACTTGCTAGGAAATTGGAGTGAAGCATTCTTTTGCTTTCACGCAAGAGGATTCTTTTTATTTTGCAAGTGGAGCAATTGCAACTTCTTTCCACCGCAAGCAGAGTGCACTACAACACGGCCATATCTATATTACAAGCTTTTTGTTTAAATTTGAGACCCATTACTTCGAAAAGAATGAAAGCAGAGATGTACCATTATTACATAACGGCATCGCATAAGGTCTACAGTCTTTTCAAAAAAACATTATTTGCTTCGAACTCGCTCCTTCTCAATCCGGAGTAAGTTGCTCTTCAAACTAAGCTACATGGACAAGACGTTCTGCTGCAGATTTGTCGTCTTGACACGTGCCTTATCTCCGTGAGTTGGTGGATTTTAATGGAGCAAGGGCCATATTTCGACAAAGAACACCAGGCACAAGACCATCTTAAAAAGGTAACAGCAAACAAGAGATCATCAATACATGAGCATCCGAAAGGAGTACGCAGTACTCCGCAACAGAGAAACTAAAAGAGGTTGTACATCAACAGAGAAAGCAAATAAAGGTAAATCTATACAAACGTGTGAATGTGTAGTAAGAACATACCCGGGTGCACCACAGCAAACTGAGATGAGTTCAGGAACAGTCTTTAGTTGTGTAAAAGAACATGCCCAATACTTGCTACGAAAAGCCTCGTGTACAACAAACAATTCTGAAACATTAGCACACGACGAGCACGCTAAGAGCAAAGTCGACAGGACGTAAACTGAAAGTTCTAAACATTTATGCAAGCAGAGATGCGATCATCGTCCTCAACAGTGAAATATTCGTGATCGTTATCATCAAGATAGTAAACATTATTACAGTAATCAAGAAAGACATCATCAGAATATGAAAACTCAAAGTCAGGAAGTTCAGGGCGTTGAGGTCGAGAACGCTAATGTGTCCGCAAAAATCGTCGGATGGACAAGTGAGACCAAAACTCAACACGGTTCTCGCTTTCATTATAATGGGCGGGGCCACTGGGAAGATCCCTCCAACTCAAGCGGAAGACAGCTCAGGGGAGAAGGACAATGCCAGCCGAAGTTAGGTCTGTGCAAGTGTCGTTAAGAAGTTGGAGCAGGAGCAGCGGGCACGCCCGACGGACCAACCGTGAGTTCAACTAAATTGAGAATCCCAACAGTTTCGGGAGCTGGACGAGCTGCTCGAAAATGTTCCGTAGTAAATTCAAACTCAGTATTTTCAAAGGAGTTAAGAACTGCAGCAGTAACTTGATCGAGTGGAGATAACGTTAGAACAAAAGTTTCCGATTCAGGAGCGACCTCATCATCTAGGGCTTCAGTGGCCCCGGAAGCCAAAGCGGATTCAAGTTCTGGAAAATAATATCCAATGAAGAAGGCACATCTTGCGAAGGTGCACCAACAGACATCTCAGCACTTGATGAAGGAACATCAGCGGATCGAAGAGAAATCCTGATTGTTCCTGCATCAGCTGATCGAAGAGAAATCCTGCCAACTGTGTAGCGGATAAAGCATCAGCATTTGCAACTTTGAGAAACTGATAGGCCTCGTGAAGAGATGTAAAAACATTCTCAACGAGCCGAATACAGAATCCCCAGGCCGAAAGAAACAAACATAGTTGCAAAATACAAAAATAAAACCAGGGAGGAAGTGTTGAACAACTCGTAAGTTCGAATTATGTTGTTAGAAGAACTTTAACATGCACTTGAAGAAGAAACTACAATACAGCAGTTGGTCCACGAGAGACGTGGTACCACTAAGAAAAGAAAACATTTCGTAGGAACTAAATAAAAGCTTACCGGGCGACTTCCCTGGAAGCCTGTATCTCCCGACATTCTTGAACACCATACTAACAAATTCAGATACACAAATGCTTCAAATATCCACAGAAGAACACAGATAGCAGGGGCACTGAGGCCCCAAACCGGTGTGCTCAGCCCACCCAGGACAATTCTTTATCTCTCTAATACGTGACACTTTTCTATATAATATATTCACAAAAACAGGTGCGCTTGATATAATACTTAGCCCACCTTGCAGAACGTTTTGGACTATGTGTCGAAAGGCGTTATGACGCAAGGTTTTTACCTGATGAAGTAATTATTTAGATTATATATAAATGTTCTCCGTTCTTTAAATCGAAGTCCGGGAAATACATGCATATGAATTTGAATCCCCACTCTATTCTTATAATACCATAAGTTTATCAAGAATTTTTGAGCCGGAAAGTATTGAAGAAATGGTTTTCTTCAGCAAATTCCTGAGTTCTTCGAAAAAAGTGCGTCTCCGTAATGGGGCCACCCGGGCGTGTAACTTACTGATCGGTGTAACAAAAACCAGAAAAAAAATCACTTGAGCCAGACTTCGCCCGGCGTAGGTGATGGATGTTAAAGAAATACTGTTATACTTCAATACTTTGCTAAAAATTCATACTACATCTCTTCCTAAAATTGACAGCAATTTCGCTCAGCTGCAACTTCTCCACGTTTTCAGTAGACGACATCCATATTTTATTAAGTCCTTATGAGCAACAATTTGGACGCATTTTCTTTGGCTAATAGTAAAAGTAAGAGGCTGAAATTGGTAACCAAAGAAAATCGTTCCCTGATGATTCCATGAGAAAGCTCTCTGACAGGTAGGGAATTTAATGATTTCGTAAAAGTTCTGAAAATAATTTTCCACAGGTTAATAAATTAAAAATGACTGTCACAATAAACCGCATACAAAAATGCAAATATTTAATTTCTACCATTCCCTTTGTATTATTTTCTGAAACCTTTATTAAAGAAAACTCTTTCTTGTTACCAGGTTCTTTCAAGATGTGCGATCGTATTCTGAAACGAAACTAATGATTTTTTAAAGACATACATGATCGATTTCTAAATGCAAGGGTCTCTGTCCTTATATATAGAAGTCCGTTTCCATGAAATTTTAAGACATAAGTAGTAGATTTCTAAATATCACGATCTCTCAGCCTGTATAAATAAAGCTGGTTTCTGATTGCTTCCTAAAATATAAAACGGTAAAGTAACGGATGAAGATCATGAAATAATTATTTAGATTATGTGGACCACAGATGCATATATTTTCTCTGTTTTACAAATTGCAGTCGGAGAAATACATGCCTACGAAGTTGAATCCCTATTCTATAATATAAATACCGTAAGTGTATCAGTGTTCGAGCTAAAAGTATTGGAGAAATGGTTTCTTCAGAAAATTATTGAGTTCTTCGAAGAATAGTAACAGAGACCCCTAAGCGCGCAACTTACTGATCGGTGTAAAGAAAAACAGAAAAAAAGTGAGACAGACCTCGCTCGGCGTTGGTGATGGAGATTGAAGAAATACTATTATACTTCTTACACTTTTCGAAAAATTTCATTCTACATCTCTGTATAAAATGCTTTGTAAATGGAAATCATTGAGACCGTTAATATGTTTGTGCATGATACGAAGTCGTTATTTCAAAAAGGGTACAACACCACTTGCTAGGAAATTGGAGTGAAGCATTCTTTTGCTTTCACGCAAGAGGATTAAAGAAATACTGTTATACTTCAATACTTTGCTAAAAATTCATACTACATCTCTTCCTAAATTTAACAGCAATTTCGCATAGCTGCATCCACGTTTTCCACGTTTTCAGTAGGCGACATCCATATTTCATTAAGTCCTTATGAGCAACAATTTGGGCGCATTTTCTTTGGCTAATAGTAAAAGTAAGAGGCTGAAATTGGTAACCAAAGAAAATCGTTCCCTGGTGATTCGATGAGAAAGCTCTCTGACAGGTAGGGAATTTAATGATTTCGTAAAAAGTTCTCCAAATATTTTTCCACAGGTTAATAAATAAAAAATGACTGTCACAATAAACCGCAGTGAAAAATGCAAATCCTTAATTTCTGCCATTCCCTTTACATTATTTTCTGAAACCTTCATTCAAGAAAAACTTTTTTTTGTTTCTAATTTCTTTAAAGACGTGAGATCGTATTCTGAAGCGAAAAAATGATTTTTTAAGACATAAGTGATAGATTTCTAAATATAGGGGTCTCTCAGCCTGTATAAATATAGCTGATTTGTGATTGTCCCTAAAAAACTAAAACGGTAAAGTAACTGATGAAAATGATGAAATAATTATTTACATTTTGTAGTCCAGAGATGCATATATTTTATGTGTTTTACAAATTGCCATCGGCAAAATACATGCCCACGAAGTTGAATCTCTACTCTATAATACAAATCCCATAGGTGTATCAGCTTCTGAGCTAAAAGTATTGGAGAAATGGTTTTTTCAGCAAATTCTTGAGTTCTTCGAAGAAAATGAGTCTCCGTAATAGGGACACCCAAGCGCACAACTTACTGATGGGCGTGAAGAAAAACAGAAAAAAAAACTTGAGCCAGACAGCTCTCGGCGTTGGTGATGGAGGTTGAAGAAATACTATTATACTTCATATGCTTTTCGAAAGATTTCATTCTACATCTCTGTATAAAATGCGTTGTAAATGAATATCATTGAGACCGTTAATACGAGTGTGCATGATACGAAGGCGTTAATTCAAAAGGGGAACAACACCACTTGCTGTGAAATTGGAGTGAAACATACTTTTTGGTCACGCAAGAGGGTTCTTTTATTTTGCAAGTGGGGCAATTCCAACTTTTTTCCACCGCAAGCAGAGTGCAGTACAATACGGTCATGTCTATTATACAAGCTTTTTGTTTAAATTTCAGACCCGATACTTCGAAAAGAATGAAAGCAGAAATGTACCATTATTACGTAACGGCGTCGCATAAGGTCTACAATCTTTTCAAAAAATTAATTATTTGCTTCGAACTCGCTCCTTCTCACTTTGGAGTACGTTGCTCTCCAAACTAAGCTAACATGGACAGGACGTTCCGTTGCAGATTTGTCTTGATACCTGCTTTATCTCTGTGAGTTAGTTGATTTTATTGGGGCAACGGCCATAATTTGCCAAAGAGCAACAGACACAAGACCATCTTAAAAAGGTAACGGCAAACAAGAAATCATCAATACATGAGCATCCAAAAGGAGTACGCAGTAATCCGCACAGGAGAATGTAGTACATCAACGGAGAAGAAAAAATGCAGGTGAATCTATACAAAGGAGTGAATGTTCAGTAACAACATACGCTGGGTGCACCACTCCAAACTGATATGACAAAGGCCTATGAGTTAAGAAATAGTCTAAAGTGCAGCAAAAGAACGAGCACAATACATGCTATGAAAAAGACTCGCGTACAACAAACGATTCTCAAAAATGAGCACGCGTCGAGCATGCTAAGAGCAAAGTCGACGGAATGTAAACTGAAAGTTCTAAACGTTCGTGCAAGCAGAGATGCGGTCATCGTCCTGAATAGTGAAATATTCGAGATCGTTATCATCAAGATAGTAAACAGTATTACAGTAGTCAAGAATGACATTATGATCAGAATATCAAAACTCAGGGTCAGAAAGTTCCAGGCTTTGAGTACGGGAACGCCGATATGTTCGCTAATATCGTCCGGTAGAGAAGTGAGACCAAAAATCAACACGGTTCTCGCTTTCATTATAATGGGCTGGGCCACTACAAAGATCCTCCAGCTCAAGCGGAAGACAGCTCAGGGTAGAAGGACAAAGCCTGCTCCAGTTAGGACTGTGCAAGTGTCGTTAAGAAGTTGGAGCAGGAGCAGCGGGCAAGCCCGGCGGACCAAGCGCGAGTTCAACTAAACTGAGAATCTCAACAGCTTCAGGAGAAGGACGAGCTGGTCGAAAATAATCCGTAACAGATTCAAACTCAGTATTTTCATAGGAGTTAAGAACTTCAATAGTAACTTGATCGATCGCAGATATCGTAAGAGCAAAAGTTTTCGAATCAGGAGTGACCTCATCATCTAGGGCTTCAGTGGTCTAGCAAGCCGAAGCGGATTCAAGCTCTGTGAAATAATGTCGAAAGAAAAAGGCACATCCTGCAAAAGTCCACAAACAGACATCTCAGCACTTGATGCTGGAACAACGGATTGTTTCTGCCTCATCAGAACGAAGAGAAATCCTGCCAACTGTGAAGCGGATGAAGCATCAGTATTGAGAACTGTAGGGAGATGATAGGCCTCGTGAAGAGATGCAAGAACATTCTCAAGGAGCCGAAGAGAGAATCCCCCCGGCAGAAAGAAACAAACACAGTAGCAAAATATTTAAAAAACAGCACAGAAGAAATGTAGAGCAACTAGTAAGTTCGAATTACGTTGTTAGAACAACTTTAAGATGCAGTTGAAAAAGAAAGTACAATACAGCAGTTGGTCCACAAGAGACGTGGTACCACTATGAAAAGAAAACCTTTGGTAGGTACAAAATAAAGGCAAACCGGGCGACTTCCCTGGAAACCTGTATCTCCCGACATTCATGAACACTACACTAGCAAATTCAGATACACAAACGCTTGTAATATCCACAGGGGAACACAAATAGCAGTGACACTGGGACCCCAAACCGGTGTGCTCAGCCCACCCAGAACAATTCTTTATCTCTCTAATACGTGACACTTTTTGATGTAATATATTCCCAAAAACAGGTGCGCTTGATAAAATACTTAGCCCACCTTGCAGAACGTTTTGAACTATGTGTCGAAAGGCGTTATGACGCAAGGTTTTTACCTGATGAAGTAATTATTTAGATTATATATAAATGTTCTCCGTTCTTTAAATCGAAGTCCGGGAAATACATGCATATGAATTTGAATCCCCACTCTATTCTTATAATATCATAAGGGTATCAAGAATTTTTGAGCCGAAAGTATTGAAGAAATGGTTTTCTTCAGCAAATTCCTGAGTTCTTCGAAAAAAGTGCGTCTCCGTAATGGGGCCACCCAGGCGTGTAACTTACTGATCGGTGTAACAAAAACCAGAAAAAAATCACTTGAGCCAGACTTCGCCCGGCGTAGGTGATGGATGTTAAAGAAATACTGTTATACTTCAATACTTTGCTAAAAATTCATACTACATCTCTTCCTAAAATTGACAGCAATTTCGCTCCGCTGCAACTTCTCCACGTTTTCAGTAGACGACATCCATATTTTATTAAGTCCTTATGAGCAACAATTTGGACGCATTTTCTTTGGCTAATAGTAAAAGTAAGAGGCTGAAATTGGTAACCAAAGAAAATCGTTCCCTGATGATTCCATGAGAAAGCTCTCTGACAGGTAGGGAATTTAATGATTTCGTAAAAGTTCTGAAAATAATTTTCCACAGGTTAATAAATTAAAAATGACTGTCACAATAAACCGCATTCAAAAATGCAAATCTTTAATTTCTGCCATTCATTTTGTATTATTTTCTGAAACCTTTATTAAAGAATACTGTTTCTTGCTTCTAGTTTCTTTCAAGATGTGAGATCGTATTCTGTAGCGAAACTAATGAATTTTTAAGACATACGTAATTGATTTCTAAATGCAAGGGTCTCTGTCCTTATATATAGAAGTCCGTTTCCATGAAATTTTAAGACATAAGTAGTAGATTTCTAAATATCACGATCTCTCAGCCTGTATAAATAAAGCTGGTTTCTGATTGCTTCCTAAAATATAAAACGGTAAAGTAACGGATGAAGATCATGAAATAATTATTTAGATTATGTGGATCACAGATGCATATATTTTCTCTGTTTTACAAATTGCAGTCGGAGAAATGCATGCCTACGAAGTTGAATCCCTATTCTATAATATAAATACCGTAAGTGTATCAGTGTTCGAGCTAAAAGTATTGGAGAAATGGTTTCTTCAGAAAATTATTGAGTTCTTCGAAGAATAGTAACAGAGACCCCTAAGCGCGCAACTTACTGATCGGTGTAAAGAAAAACAGAAAAAAAAGTGAGACAGACCTCGCTCGGCGTTGGTGATGGAGATTGAAGAAATACTATTATACTTCTTACACTTTTCGAAAAATTTCATTCTACATCTCTGTATAAAATGCTTTGTAAATGGAAATCATTGAGACCGTTAATATGTGTGTTCATGATACGAAGTCGTTATTTCAAAAAGGGCACAACACCACTTGCTGGGAAATTGGAGTGAAGCATTCTTTTGTTATCACGCAAGAGGATTCTTTTTATTTTGCAAGTGGAGCAATTGCAACTTCTTTCCACCGCAAGCAGAGTGCACTACAATACGGCCATATCTATATTACAAGCTTTTTGTTTAAATTTGAGACCCGATACTTCGAGAAGAATGAAAGCAGAGATGTACCATTATTACATAACGGCATCGCATAAGGTCTACAGTCTTTTCAAAAAAACATTACTTGCTTCGAACTCGCTCCTTCTCAATCCGGAGTAAGTTGCTCTTCAAACTAAGCTACATGGACAAGACGTTCTGCTGCAGATTTGTCGTCCCGACACGTGCCTTATCTCTGTGAGTTGGTAGACTTTAATGGAGCAAGGGCCATATTTCGACAAAGAACACCAGGCACAAGACCATCTTAAAAAGGTAACAGCAAACAAGAGATCATCAATACATGAGCATCCGAAAGGAGTACGCAGTACTCCGCAACAAAGAAACTAAAAGAGGTTGTACATCAACAGAGAAAGCAAATAAAGGTAAATCTATACAAACGTGTGAATGTGTAGTAAGAACATACCCGGGTGCACCACAGCAAACTGAGATGAGTTCAGGAACAGTCTTTAGTTGTGTAAAAGAACATGCCCAATACTTGCTACGAAAAGCCTCGTGTATAACAAACAATTCTGAAACATTAGCACACGACGAGCACGCTAAGATCAAAGTCGACAGGACGTAAACTGAAAGTTCTAAACATTTATGCAAGCAGAGATGCGATCATCGTCCTCAACAGTGAAATATTCGTGATCGTTATCATCAAGATAGTAAACATTATTACAGTAATCAAGAAAGACATCATCAGAATATGAAAACTCAAAGTCAGGAAGTTCAGGGCGTTGAGGTCGAGAACGCTAATGTGTCCGCAAAAATCGTCGGATAGACAAGTGAGACCAAAACTCAACACGGTTCTCGCTTTCATTATAATGGGCGGGGCCACTGGAAAGATCCCTCCAACTCAAGCGGAAGACAGCTCAGGGGAGAAGGACAAAGCCAGCCGAAGTTAGGTCTGTGCAAGTGTCGTTAAGAAGTTGGAGCAGGAGCAGCGGGCACGCCCGACGGACCAACCGTGAGTTCAACTAAATTGAGAATCCCAACAGTTCCGGGAGCTGGACGAGCTGCTCGAAAATGTTCCGTAGTAAATTCAAACTCAGTATTTTCAAAGGAATTAAGAGCTGCAGTAGTAACTTGATCGAGTGGAGATAACGTTAGAACAAAAGTTTCCGATTCAGGAGCGACCTCATCATCTAGGGCTTCAGTGGCCCCGGAAGCCAAAGCGGATTCAAGTTCTGGAAAATAATGTCCAATGAAGAAGGCACATCTTACGAAGGTGCACCAACAGACATCTCAGCACTTGATGAAGGAACATCAGCGGATCGAAGAGAAATCCTGATTGTTCCTGCATCAGCTGATCGAAGAGAAATCCTGCCAACTGTGTAGCGGATAAAGCATCAGCATTTGCAACTTTGGGAAACTGATAGGCCTCGTGAAGAGATGTAAAAACTTTCTCAACGAGCCGAATACAGAATCTCCAGGCAGAAAGAAACAAACATAGTTGCAAAATATAAAAATAAAACCAGGGAGGAAGTGTTGAACAACTAGTAAGTTCGAATTCGGTTGTTAGAAGAACTTTAACATGCACTTGAAGAAGAAACTACAATGCAGCAGTTGGTCCACGAGAGACGTGGTACCACTAAGAAAAGAAAACATTTCGTAGGAACTAAATAAAAGCTTACCGGGCGACTTCCCTGGAAACCTGTCTCTCCCGACATTCTTGAACACCATACTAACAAATTCAGATACACAAATGCTTGAAATATCCACAGATGAACACAGATAGGAGGGGCACTGAGGCCCCAAACCGGTGTGCTCAGCCCACCCAGAACAATTCTTTATCTCTCTAATACGTAACACTTTTTGATGTAATATATTCCCAAAAACAGTTGCGCTTGATAAAACACTTAGTCCACCTTGCAGAACGTTTTGAACTATGTGTCGAAAGACGTTATGACGCAAGGTTTTTACCTGATGAAGTAATTATTTAGATTATATATAAATGTTCTCCGTTCTTTAAATCGAAGTCCGGAAAATACATGCATATGAATTTGAATCCCCACTCTATTCTTATAATACCATAAGGGTATCAAGAATTTTTGAGCCGAAAGTATTGAAGAAATGGTTTTCTTCAGCAAATTCCTGAGTTCTTCGAAAAAAGTGCGTCTCCGTAATGGGGTCACACGGGCGTGTAACTTACTGATCGGTGTAACAAAAACCAGAAAAAATCACTTGAGCCAGACTTCGCCCGGCGTAGGTGATGGATGTTAAAGAAATACTGTTATACTTCAATACTTTGCTAAAAATTCATACTACATCTCTTCCTAAATTTAACAGCAATTTCGCATAGCTGCATCCACGTTTTCCACGTTTTCAGTAGGCGACATCCATATTTCATTAAGTCCTTATGAGCAACAATTCTGACGCATTTTCTTTGGCTAATAGTAAAAGTAAGAGGCTGAAATTGGTAACCAAAGAAAATCGTTCCCTGATGATTCGATGAGAAAGCTCTCTGACAGGTAGGGAATTTAGTGGTTTCGTAAACGTTTTCCAAATATTTTTCCACAGAATTATAAATTAAAAGGGACTATCTTAATAAACCGCAGTCAAAAATGCAAATCCTTAATTTCTGCCATTCCCTTTACATTATTTTCTGAAAAGTATATTAAAGAAAAACTTTTTTTGTTTCTAATTTCTTTAAAGACGTGAGATCGTATTCTGAAGCGAAAAAATGATTTTTTAAGACATAAGTGATAGATTTCTAAATATAGGGGTCTCTCAGCCTGTATAAATATAGCTGATTTGTGATTGTTCCTAAAAACTAAAACGGTAAAGTAACTGATGAAAATGATGAAATAATTATTTACATTTTGTAGTCCAGAGATGCATATATTTTATGTGTTTTACAAATTGCCATCGGCAAAATACATGCCCACGAAGTTGAATCCCTACTCTATAATACAAATCCCATACGTGTATCAGCTTCTGAGCTAAAAGTATTGGAGAAATGGTTTTTTCAGCAAATTCTTGAGTTCTTCGAAGAAAATGAGTCTCCGTAATAGGGACACCCAAGCGCACAACTTACTGATGGGCGTGAAGAAAAACAGAAAAAAAAACTTGAGCCAGACAGCGCTCGGCGTTGGTGATGGAGGTTGAAGAAATACTATTATACTTTATATGCTTTTCGAAAGATTTCATTCTACATCCTGTATAAAATGCGTTGTAAATTAATATCATTGAGACCGTTAATACGAGTGTGCATGATACGAAGGCGTTTTTTCAAAAGGGGAACAACACCACTTGATGTGAAATTGGAGTGAAACATACTTTTTTGATCACGCAAGAGGGTTCTTTTATTTTGCAAGTGGGGCAATTCCAACTTCTTTCCACCGCAAGCAGAGTGCAGTACAATACGGTCATGTCTATTATACAAGCTTTTTGTTTAAATTTCAGACCCGATACTTCGAAAAGAATGAAAGCAGAAATGTACCATTATTACGTAACGGCGTCGCATAAGGTCTACAATCTTTTCAAAAAAAATTATTATTTGCTTCGAACTCGCTCCTTCTCACTTTGGAGTACGTTGCTCTCCAAACTAAGCTAACATGGACAGGACGTTCCGTTGCAGATTTGTCTTGATACCTGCTTTATCTCTGTGAGTTAGTTGATTTTATTGGGGCAACGGCCATATTTTGCCAAAGAGCAACAGACACAAGACCATCTTAAAAAGGTAACGGCAAACAAGAAATCATCAATACATGAGCATCCAAAAGGAGTACGCAGTAATCCGCACAGGAGAATGTAGTACATCAACGGAGAAGAAAAATGCAGGTGAATCTATACAAAGGAGTGAATGTTCAGTAACAACATACGCTGGGTGCACCACAGCAAACTGATATGACAAAGGCCTATGAGTTAAGAAACAGTCTAAAGTGCGGCAAAAGAACGAGCACAATACATGCTATGAAAAGACTCGCGTACAACAAACGATTCTCAAAAATGAGCACGCGTCGAGCATGCTAAGAGCAAAGTCGACGGAATGTAAACTGAAAGTTCTAAACGTTCGTGCAAGCAGAGATGCGGTCATCGTCCTGAATAGTGAAATATTCGAGATCGTTATCATCAAGATAGTAAACAGTATTACAGTAGTCAAGAATGACATTATGATCAGAATATCAAAACTCAGGGTCAGAAAGTTCCAGGCTTTGAGTACGGGAACGCCGATATGTTCGCTAACTTCGTCCGGTAGAGAAGTGAGACCAAAAATCAACACGGTTCTCGCTTTCATTATAATGGGCTGGGCCACTACAAAGATCCCTCCAGCTCAAGCGGAAGACAGCTCAGGGTAGAAGGACAAAGCCTGCTCAAGTTAGGACTGTGCAAGTGTCGTTAAGAAGTTGGAGCAGGAGCAGCGGGCAAGCCCGGCGGACCAAGCGCGAGTTCAACTAAACTGAGAATCTCAACAGCTTCAGGAGAAGGACGAGCTGGTCGAAAATAATCCGTAACAGATTCAAACTCAGTATTTTCATAGGAGTTAAGAACTTCAATAGTAACTTGATCGATCGGAGATACCGTAAGAGCAAAAGTTTTCGAATCAGGAGTGACCTCATCATCTAGGGCTTCAGTGGCCTAGCAAGCCGAAGCGGATTCAAGCTCTGTGAAATAATGTCGAAAGAAAAAGGCACATCCTGCAAAAGTCCACAAACAGACATCTCAGCACTTGATGCTGGAACAACGGATTGTTTCTGCCTCATCAGAACGAAGAGAAATCCTGCCAACTGTGAAGCGGATGAAGCATCAGTATTGAGAACTGTAGGGAGATGATAGGCCTCGTGAAGAGATGCAAAAACATTCTCAAGGAGCCGAAGAGAGAATCCCCCTGGCAGAAAGAAACAAACACAGTAGCAAAATATTTAAAAAACAGCACAGAAGAAATGTAGAGCAACTAGTAAGTTCGAATTACGTTGTTAGAACAACTTTAAGATGCAGTTGAAAAAGAAAGTACAATACAGCAGTTGGTCCACAAGAGACGTGGTACCACTATGAAAAGAAAACCTTTGGTAGGTACAAAATAAAGGCAAACCGGGCGACTTCCCTGGAAACCTGTATCTCCCGACATTCATGAACACTACACTAGCAAATTCAGATACACAAACGCTTGTAATATCCACAGGGGAACACAAATAGCAGTGACACTGGGACCCCAAACCGGTGTGCTCAGCCCACCCAGAACAATTCTTTATCTCTCTAATACGTAACACTTTTTGATGTAATATATTCCCAAAAACAGGTGCGCTTGATAAAATACTTAGCCCACCTTGCAGAACGTTTTGAACTATGTGTCGAAAGGCGTTATGACGCAAGGTTTTTACCTGATGAAGTAATTATTTAGATTATATATAAATGTTCTCCGTTCTTTAAATCGAAGTCCGGGAAATACATGCATATGAATTTGAATCCCCACTCTATTCTTATAATATCATAAGGGTATCAAGAATTTTTGAGCCGAAAGTATTGAAGAAATGGTTTTCTTCAGCAAATTCCTGAGTTCTTCGAAAAAAGTGCGTCTCCGTAATGGGGCCACCCAGGCGTGTAACTTACTGATCGGTGTAACAAAAACCAGAAAAAAAATCACTTGAGCCAGACTTCGCCCGGCGTAGGTGATGGATGTTAAAGAAATACTGTTATACTTCAATACTTTGCTAAAAATTCATACTACATCTCTTCCTAAAATTGACAGCAATTTCGCTCCGCTGCAACTTCTCCACGTTTTCAGTAGACGACATCCATATTTTATTAAGTCCTTATGAGCAACAATTTGGACGCATTTTCTTTGGCTAATAGTAAAAGTAAGAGGCTGAAATTGGTAACCAAAGAAAATCGTTCCCTGATGATTCCATGAGAAAGCTCTCTGACAGGTAGGGAATTTAATGATTTCGTAAAAGTTCGCCAAATATTTTTCCACAGGTTAATAAATTAAAAATGACTGTCACAATAAACCGCATTCAAAAATGCAAATCTTTAATTTCTGCCATTCATTTTGTATTATTTTCTGAAACCTTTATTAAAGAATACTGTTTCTTGCTTCTAGTTTCTTTCAAGATGTGAGATCGTATTCTGTAGCGAAACTAATGAATTTTTAAGACATACGTAATTGATTTCTAAATGCAAGGGTCTCTGTCCTTATATATAGAAGTCCGTTTCCATGAAATTTTAAGACATAAGTAGTAGATTTCTAAATATCACGATCTCTCAGCCTGTATAAATAAAGCTGGTTTCTGATTGCTTCCTAAAATATAAAACGGTAAAGTAACGGATGAAGATCATGAAATAATTATTTAGATTATGTGGATCACAGATGCATATATTTTCTCTGTTTTACAAATTGCAGTCGGAGAAATGCATGCCTACGAAGTTGAATCCCTATTCTATAATATAAATACCGTAAGTGTATCAGTGTTCGAGCTAAAAGTATTGGAGAAATGGTTTCTTCAGAAAATTATTGAGTTCTTCGAAGAATAGTAACAGAGACCCCTAAGCGCGCAACTTACTGATCGGTGTAAAGAAAAACAGAAAAAAAGTGAGACAGACCTCGCTCGGCGTTGGTGATGGAGATTGAAGAAATACTATTATACTTCTTACACTTTTCGAAAAATTTCATTCTACATCTCTGTATAAAATGCTTTGTAAATGGAAATCATTGAGACCGTTAATATGTGTGTGCATGATACGAAGTCGTTATTTCAAAAAGGGCACAACACCACTTGCTGGGAAATTGGAGTGAAGCATTCTTTTGTTATCACGCAAGAGGATTCTTTTTATTTTGCAAGTGGAGCAATTGCAACTTCTTTCCACCGCAAGCAGAGTGCACTACAATACGGCCATATCTATATTACAAGCTTTTTGTTTAAATTTGAGACCCGATACTTCGAAAAGAATGAAAGCAGAGATGTACCATTATTACATAACGCATCGCATAAGGTCTACAGTCTTTTCAAAAAACATTATTTGCTTCGAACTCGCTCATTCTCAATCCGGAGTAAGTTGCTCTTCAAACTAAGCTACATGGACAAGACGTTCTGCTGCAGATTTGTCGTCCCGACACGTGCCTTATCTCTGTGAGTTGGTAGACTTTAATGGAGCAAGGGCCATATTTCGACAAAGAACACCAGGCACAAGACCATCTTAAAAAGGTAACAGCAAACAAGAGATCATCAATACATGAGCATCCGAAAGGAGTACGCAGTACTCCGCAACAGAGAAACTAAAAGAGGTTGTACATCAACAGAGAAAGCAAATAAAGGTAAATCTATACAAACGTGTGAATGTGTAGTAAGAACATACCCGGGTGCACCACAGCAAACTGAGATGAGTTCAGGAACAGTCTTTAGTTGTGTAAAAGAACATGCCCAATACTTGCTACGAAAAGCCTCGTGTACAACAAACAATTCTGAAACATTAGCACACGACGAGCACGCTAAGATCAAAGTCGACAGGACGTAAACTGAAAGTTCTAAACATTTATGCAAGCAGAGATGCGATCATCGTCTTCAACAGTGAAATATTCGTGATCGTTATCATCAAGATAGTAAACATTATTACAGTAATCAAGAAAGACATCATCAGAATATGAAAATTCAAAGTCAGGAAGTTCAGGGCGTTGAGGTCGAGAACGCTAATGTGTCCGCAAAAATCGTCGATTAGACAAGTGAGACCAAAACTCAACACGGTTCTCGCTTTCATTATAATGGGCGGGACCACTAGGAAGATCTCTCCAACTCAAGCGGAAGACAGCTCAGGGGAGAAGGACAATGCCAGCCGAAGTTAGGTCTGTGCAAGTGTCGTTAAGAAGTTGGAGCGGGAGCAGCGGGCACGCCCGACGGACGAACCGTGAGTTCAACTAAATTGAGAATCCCAACAGTTTCGGGAGCTGGACGAGCTGCTCGAAAATGTTCCGTAGTAAATTCAAACTCAGTATTTTCAAAGGAGTTAAGAACTGCAGTAGTAACTTGATCGAGTGGAGATAACGTTAGAACAAAAGTTTCCGATTCAGGAGCGACCTCATCATCTAGGGCTTCAGTGGCCCCCGAAGCCAAAGCGGATTCAAGTTCTGGAAAATAATGTCCAATGAAGAAGGCACATCTTGCGAAGGTGCACCAACAGACATCTCAGCACTTGATGCAGGAACATCAGTGGATCGAAGAGAAATCCTGATTGTTCCTGCATCAGCGGATCGAAGAGAAATCCTGCCAACTGTGTAGCGGATAAAGCATCAGCATTTGCAACTTTGGGAAACTGATAGGCCTCCTGAAGAGATGTAAAAACATTCTCAACGAGCCGAATACAGAATCCCCAGGCAGAAAGAAACAAACATAGTTGCAAAATATAAAAATAAAACCAGGGAGGAAGTGTTGAACAACTAGTAGGTTCGAATTCGGTTGTTAGAAGAACTTTAACATGCACTTGAAGAAGAAACTACAATACAGCAGTTGGTCCACGAGAGACGTGGCACCACTAAGAAAAGAAAACATTTCGTAGGAACTAAATAAAAGCTTACCGGGCGACTTTCCTGGAAACCTGTATCTCCCGACATTCATGAACACCATACTTACAAATTCAGATACACAAATGCCTGAAATATCCACAGAAGAACACAGATAGCAGGGGCACTGAGGCCCCAAACCGGTGTGCTCAGCCCACCCAGGACAATTCTTTATCTCTCTAATACGTGACACTTTTCTATATAATATATTCACAAAAACAGGTGCGCTTGATATAATACTTAGCCCACCTTGCAGAACGTTTTGGACTATGTGTCGAAAGGCGTTATGACGCAAGGTTTTTACCTGATGAAGTAATTATTTAGATTATATATAAATGTTCTCCGTTCTTTAAATCGAAGTCCGGGAAATACATGCATATGAATTTGAATCCCCACTCTATTCTTATAATACCATAAGTTTATCAAGAATTTTTGAGCGGAAAGTATTGAAGAAATGGTTTTCTTCAGCAAATTCCTGAGTTTTTCGAAAAAAGTGCGTCTCCGTAATGGGGCCACCCGGGCGTGTAACTTACTGATCGGTGTAACAAAACCAGAAAAAATCACTTGAGCCAGACTTCGCCCGGCGTAGGTGATGGATGTTAAAGAAATACTGTTATACTTCAATACTTTGCTAAAAATTCATACTACATCTCTTCCTAAAATTGACAGCAATTTCGCTCAGCTGCAACTTCTCCACGTTTTCAGTAGACGACATCCATATTTTATTAAGTCCTTATGAGCAACAATTTGGACGCATTTTCTTTGGCTAATAGTAAAAGTAAGAGGCTGAAATTGGTAACCAAAGAAAATCGTTCCCTGATGATTCCATGAGAAAGCTCTCTGACAGGTAGGGAATTTAATGATTTCGTAAAAGTTCTGAAAATAATTTTCCACAGGTTAATAAATTAAAAATGACTGTCACAATAAACCGCATACAAAAATGCAAATATTTAATTTCTGCCATTCCCTTTGTATTATTTTCTGAAACCTTTATTAAAGAAAACTCTTTCTTGTTACCAGGTTCTTTCAAGATGTGCGATCGTATTCTGAAACGAAACTAATGATTTTTTAAGACATATATGATCGATTTCTAAATGCAAGGGTCTCTGTCCTTATATATAGAAGTCCGTTTCCATGAAATTTTAAGACATAAGTAGTAGATTTCTAAATATCACGATCTCTCAGCCTGTATAAATAAAGCTGGTTTCTGATTGCTTCCTAAAATATAAAACGGTAAAGTAACGGATGAAGATCATGAAATAATTATTTAGATTATGTGGACCACAGATGCATATATTTTCTCTGTTTTACAAATTGCAGTCGGAGAAATACATGCCTACGAAGTTGAATCCCTATTCTATAATATAAATACCGTAAGTGTATCAGTGTTCGAGCTAAAAGTATTGGAGAAATGGTTTCTTCAGAAAATTATTGAGTTCTTCGAAGAATAGTAACAGAGACACCTAAGCGCGCAACTTACTGATCGGTGTAAAGAAAAACAGAAAAAAGTGAGACAGACCTCGCTCGGCGTTGGCGATGGAGATTGAAGAAATGCTATTATACTTCTTACACTTTTCGAAAAATTTCATTCTACATCTCTGTATAAAATGCTTTGTAAATGGAAATCATTGAGACCGTTAATATGTTTGTGCATGATACGAAGTCGTTATTTCAAAAAGGGTACAACACCACTTGCTAGGAAATTGGAGTGAAGCATTCTTTTGCTTTCACGCAAGAGGATTAAAGAAATACTGTTATACTTCAATACTTTGCTAAAAATTCATACTACATCTCTTCCTAAATTTAACAGCAATTTCGCATAGCTGCATCCACGTTTTCCACGTTTTCAGTAGGCGCAATCCATATTTCATTAAGTCCTTATGAGCAACAATTTGGGCGCATTTTCTTTGGCTAATAGTAAAAGTAAGAGGCTGAAATTGGTAACCAAAGAAAATCGTTCCGTGGTGATTCGATGAGAAAGCTCTCTGACAGGTAGGGAGTTTAATGATTTCGTAAAAGTTCTCCAAATATTTTTCCACAGGTTAATAAATAAAAAATGACTGTCACAATAAACCGCAGTGAAAAATGCAAATCCTTAATTTCTGCCATTCCCTTTACATTATTTTCTGAAACCTTCATTCAAGAAAAACTTTTTTTTGTTTCTAATTTCTTTAAAGACGTGAGATCGTATTCTGAAGCGAAAAAATGATTTTTTAAGACATAAGTGATAGATTTCTAAATATAGGGGTCTCTCAGCCTGTATAAATATAGCTGATTTGTGATTGTCCCTAAAAACTAAAACGGTAAAGTAACTGATGAAAATGATGAAATAATTATTTACATTTTGTAGTCCAGAGATGCATATATTTTATGTGTTTTACAAATTGCCATCGGCAAAATACATGCCCACGAAGTTGAATCCCTACTCTATAATACAAATCCCATAGGTGTATCAGCTTTTGAGCTAAAAGTATTGGAGAAATGGTTTTTTCAGCAAATTCTTGAGTTCTTCGAAGAAAATGAGTCTCCGTAATAGGGACACCCAAGCGCACAACTTACTGATGGGCGTGAAGAAAAACAGAAAAAAACTTGAGCCAGACAGCGCTCGGCGTTGGTGATGGAGGTTGAAGAAATACTATTATACTTCATATGCTTTTCGAAAGATTTCATTCTACATCTCTGTATAAAATGCGTTGTAAATGAATATCATTGAGACCGTTAATACGAGTGTGCATGATACGAAGGCGTTAATTCAAAAGGGGAACAACACCACTTGCTGTGAAATTGGAGTGAAACATACTTTTTTGGTCACGCAAGAGGGTTCTTTTTATTTTGCAAGTGGGGCAATTCCAACTTCTTTCCACCGCAAGCAGAGTGCAGTACAATACGGTCATGTCTATTATACAAGCTTTTTGTTTAAATTTCAGACCCGATACTTCGAAAAGAATGAAAGCAGAAATGTACCATTATTACGTAACGGCGTCGCATAAGGTCTACAATCTTTTCAAAAAAAATTATTATTTGCTTCGAACTCGCTCCTTCTCACTTTGGAGTACGTTGCTCTCCAAACTAAGCTAACATGGACAGGACGTTCCGTTGCAGATTTGTCTTGATACCTGCTTTATCTCTGTGAGTTAGTTGATTTTATTGGGGCAACGGCCATAATTTGCCAAAGAGCAACAGACACAAGACCATCTTAAAAAGGTAACGGCAAACAAGAAATCATCAATACATGAGCATCCAAAAGGAGTACGCAGTAATCCGCACAGGAGAATGTAGTACATCAACGGAGAAGAAAAATGCAGGTGAATCTATACAAAGGAGTGAATGTTCAGTAACAACATACGCTGGGTGCACCACAGCAAACTGATATGACAAAGGCCTATGAGTTAAGAAACAGTCTAAAGTGCGGCAAAAGAACGAGCACAATACATGCTATGAAAAGACTCGCGTACAACAAACGATTCTCAAAAATGAGCACGCGTCGAGCACGCTAAGAGCAAAGTCGACGGAATGTAAACTGAAAGTTCTAAACGTTCGTGCAAGCAGAGATGCGGTCATCGTCCTGAATAGTGAAATATTCGAGATCGTTATCATCAAGATAGTAAACAGTATTACAGTAGTCAAGAATGCCATTATGATCAGAATATCAAAACTCAGGGTCAGAAAGTTCCAGGCTTTGAGTACGGGAACGCCGATATGTTCGCTAATATCGTCCGGTAGAGAAGTGAGACCAAAAATCAACACGGTTCTCGCTTTCATTATAATGGGCTGGGCCACTACAAAGATCCCTCCAGCTCAAGCGGAAGACAGCTCAGGGTAGAAGGACAAAGCCTGCTCCAGTTAGGACTGTGCAAGTGTCGTTAAGAAGTTGGAGCAGGAGCAGCGGGCAAGCCCGGCGGACCAAGCGCGAGTTCAACTAAACTGAGAATCTCAACAGCTTCAGGAGAAGGACGAGCTGGTCGAAAATAATCCGTAACAGATTCAAACTCAGTATTTTCATAGGAGTTAAGAACTTCAATAGTAACTTGATCGATCGGAGATATCGTAAGAGCAAAAGTTTTCGAATCAGGAGTGACCTCATCATCTAGGGCTTCAGTGGTCTAGCAAGCCGAAGCGGATTCAAGCTCTGTGAAATAATGTCGAAAGAAAAAGGCACATCCTGCAAAAGTCCACAAACAGACATCTCAGCACTTGATGCTAGAACAACGGATTGTTTCTGCCTCAGCAGAACGAAGAGAAATCCTGCCAACTGTGAAGCGGATGAAGCATCAGTATTGAGAACTGTAGGGAGATGATAGGCCTCGTGAAGAGATGCAAGAACATTCTCAAGGAGCCGAAGAGAGAATCCCCCCGGCAGAAAGAAACAAACACAGTAGCAAAATATTTAAAAAACAGCACAGAAGAAATGTAGAGCAACTAGTAAGTTCGAATTACGTTTTTAGAACAACTTTAAGATGCAGTTGAAAAAGAAAGTACAATACAGCAGTTGGTCCACAAGAGACGTGGTAGCACTATGAAAAGAAAACCTTTGGTAGGTACAAAATAAAGGCAAACCGGGCGACTTCCCTGGAAACCTGTATCTCCCGACATTCATGAACACTACACTAGCAAATTCAGATACACAAACGCTTGTAATATCCACAGGGGAACACAAATAGCAGTGACACTGGGGCCCCAAACCGGTGTGCTCAGCCCACCCAGAACAATTCTTTATCTCTCTAATACGTAACACTTTTTGATGTAATATATTCCCAAAAACAGGTGCGCTTGATAAAATACTTAGCCCACCTTGCAGAACGTTTTGAACTATGTGTCGAAAGGCGTTATGACGCAAGGTTTTTACCTGATGAAGTAATTATTTAGATTATATATAAATGTTCTCCGTTCTTTAAATCGAAGTCCGGGAAATACATGCATATGAATTTGAATCCCCACTCTATTCTTATAATACCATAAGGGTATCAAGAATTTTTGAGCCGAAAGTATTGAAGAAATGGTTTTCTTCAGCAAATTCCTGAGTTCTTCGAAAAAAGTGCGTCTCCGTAATGGGGCCACCCGGGCGTGTAACTTACTGATCGGTGTAACAAAAACCAGAAAAAAAATCACTTGAGCCAGACTTCGCCCGGCGTAGGTGATGGATGTTAAAGAAATACTGTTATACTTCAATACTTTGCTAAAAATTCATACTACATCTCTTCCTAAAATTGACAGAAATTTCGCTCCGCTGCAACTTCTCCACGTTTTCAGTAGACGACATCCATATTTTATTAAGTCCTTATGAGCAACAATTTGGACGCATTTCCTTTGGCTAATAGTAAAAGTAAGAGGCTGAAATTGGTAACCAAAGAAAATCGTTCCCTGATGATTCCATGAGAAAGCTCTCTGACAGGTAGGGAATTTAATGATTTCGTAAAAGTTCGCCAAATATTTTTCCACAGGTTAATAAATTAAAAATGACTGTCACAATAAACCGCATTCAAAAATGCAAATCTTTAATTTCTGCCATTCATTTTGTATTATTTTCTGAAACCTTTATTAAAGAAAACTTTTTTATTGCTTCTAGTTTCTTTCAAGATGTGAGATCGTATTCTGTAGCGAAACTAATGAATTTTTAAGACATACGTAATTGATTTCTAAATGCAAGGGTCTCTGTCCTTATATATAGAAGTCCGTTTCCATGAAATTTTAAGACATAAGTAGTAGATTTCTAAATATCACGATCTCTCAGCCTGTATAAATAAAGCTGGTTTCTGATTGCTTCCTAAAATATAAAACGGTAAAGTAACGGATGAAGATCATGAAATAATTATTTAGATTATGTGGACCACAGATGCATATATTTTCTCTGTTTTACAAATTGCAGTCGGAGAAATACATACCTACGAAGTTGAATCCCTATTCTATAATATAAATACCGTAAGTGTATCAGTGTTCGAGCTAAAAGTATTGGAGAAATTGTTTCTTCAGAAAATTATTGAGTTCTTCGAAGAATAGTAACAGAGACACCCAAGCGCGCAACTTACTGATCGGTGTAAAGAAAAACAGAAAAAAGTGAGACAGACCTCGCTTGGCGTTGGTGATGGAGATTGAAGAAATACTATTATACTTCTTACACTTTTCGAAAAATTTCATTCTACATCTCTGTATAAAATGCTTTGTAAATGGAAATCATTGAGACCGTTAGTATGTTTGTGCATGATACGAAGTCGTTATTTCAAAAAGGGTACAACACCACTTGCTAGGAAATTGGAGTGAAGCATTCTTTTGCTTTCACGCAAGAGGATTCTTTTTATTTTGCAAGTGGAGCAATTGCAACTTCTTTCCACCGCAAGCAGAGTGCACTACAATACGGCCATATCTATATTACAAGCTTTTTGTTTAAATTTGAGACCCGATACTTCGAAAAGAATGAAAGCAGAGATGTACCATTATTACATAACGGCATCGCATAAGGTCTACAGTCTTTTCAAAAAAACATTATTTGCTTCGAACTCGCTCCTTCTCAATCCGGAGTAAGTTGCTCTTCAAACTAAGCTACATGGACAAGACGTTCTGCTGCAGATTTGTCGTCCCGACACGTGCCTTATCTCTGTGAGTTGGTGGATTTTAATGGAGCAAGGGCCATATTTCGACAAAGAACACCAGGCACAAGACCATCTTAAAAAGGTAACAGCAAACAAGAGATCATCAATACATGAGCATCCGAAAGGAGTACGCAGTACTCCGCAACAGAAGAAACTAAAAGAGGTTGTACATCAACAGAGAAAGCAAATAAAGGTAAATCTATACAAACGTGTGAATGTGTAGTAAGAACATATCTGGGTGCACCACAGCAAACTGAGATGAGTTCAGGAACAGTCTTTAGTTGTGTAAAAGAACATGCCCAATACTTGCTATGAAAAGCCTCGTGTACAACAAACAATTCTGAAACATTAGCACACGACGAGCACGCTAAGAGCAAAGTCGACAGGACGTAAACTGAAAGTTCTAAACATTTATGCAAGCAGAGATGCGACCATCGTCCTCAACAGTGAAATATTCGTGATCGTTATCATCAAGATAGTAAACATTATTACAGTAATCAAGAAAGACATCATCAGAATATGAAAACTCAAAGTCAGGAAGTTCAGGGCGTTGAGGTCGAGAACGCTAATGTGTCCGCAAAAATCGTCGGATAGACAAGTGAGACCAAAACTCAACACGGTTCTCGCTTTCATTATAATGGGCGGGGCCACTGGGAAGATCCCTCCAACTCAAGCGGAAGACAGCTCAGGGGAGAAGGACAATGCCAGCCGAAGTTAGGTCTGTGCAAGTGTCGTTAAGAAGTTGGAGCAGGAGCAGCGGGCACGCCCGACGGACCAACCGTGAGTTCAACTAAATTGAGAATCCCAACAGTTTCGGGAGCTGGACGAGCTGCTCGAAAATGTTCCGTAGTAAATTCAAACTCAGTATTTTCAAAGGAGTTAAGAGCTGCAGTAGTAATTTGATCGAGTGGAGATAACGTTAGAACAAAAGTTTCCGATTCAGGAGCGACCTCATCATCTAGGGCTTCAGTGGCCCCGGAAGCCAAAGCGGATTCAAGTTCTGGAAAATAATGTCCAATGAAGAAGGCACATCTTACGAAGGTGCACCAACAGACATCTCAGCACTTGATGAAGGAACATCAGCGGATCGAAGAGAAATCCTGATTAGTTCCTGCATCAGCTGATCGAAGAGAAATCCTGCCAACTGTGTAGCGGATAAAGCATCAGCATTTGCAACTTTGGGAAACTGATAGACCTCGTGAAGAGATGTACAAACTTTCTCAACGAGCCGAATACAGAATCCCCAGGCAGAAAGAAACAAACATAGTTGCAAAATATAAAAATAAAACCAGGGAGGAAGTGTTGAACAACTAGTAAGTTCGAATTCGGTTGTTAGAAGAACTTTAACATGCACTTGAAGAAGAAACTACAATGCAGCAGTCGGTCCACGAGAGACGTGGTACCACTAAGAAAAGAAAACATTTCGTAGGAACTAAATAAAAGCTTACCGGGCGACTTCCCTGGAAACCTGTATCTCCCGACATTCTTGAACACCATACTAACAAATTCAGATACACAAATGCTTGAAATATCCACAGATGAACACAGATAGCAGGGGCACTGAGGCCCCGAACCGGTGTGCTCAACCCACCCAGGACAATTCTTTATCTCTCTAATACGTAACACTTTTTGATGTAATATATTCCCAAAAACAGGTGCGCTTGATAAAATACTTAGCCCACCTTGCAGAACGTTTTGAACTATGTGTCGAAAGGCGTTATGACGCAAGGTTTTTACCTGATGAAGTAATTATTTAGATTATATATAAATGTTCTCCGTTCTTTAAATCGAAGTCCGGAAAATACATGCATATGAATTTGAATCCCCACTCTATTCTTATAATACCATAAGGGTATCAAGAATTTTTGAGCCGAAAGTATTGAAGAAATGGTTTTCTTCAGCAAATTCCTGAGTTCTTCGAAAAAAGTGCGTCTCCGTAATGGGGCCACCCGGGCGTGTAACTTACTGATCGGTGTAACAAAAACCAGAAAAAAAATCACTTGAGCCAGACTTCGCCCGGCGTAGGTGATGGATGTTAAAGAAATACTGTTATACTGCAATACTTTGCTAAAAATTCATACTACATCTCTTCCTAAAATTGACAGCAATTTCGCTCAGCTGCAACTTCTCCACGTTTTCAGTAGACGACATCCATATTTTATTAAGTCCTTATGAGCAACAATTTGGACGCATTTTCTTTGGCTAATAGTAAAAGTAAGAGGCTGAAATTGGTAACCAAAGAAAATCGTTCCCTGATGATTCCATGAGAAAGCTCTCTGACAGGTAGGGAATTTAATGATTTCGTAAAAGTTCTGAAAATAATTTTCCACAGGTTAATAAATTAAAAATGACTGTCACAATAAACCGCATTCAAAAATGCAAATATTTAATTTCTGCCATTCCCTTTGTATTATTTTCTGAAACCTTTATTAAAGAAAACTTTTTCTTGTTACCAGGTTCTTTCAAGATGTGCGATCGTATTCTGAAACAAAACTAATGATTTTTTAAAACATACATGATCGATTTCTAAATGCAAGGGTCTCTGTCCTTATATATAGAAGTCCGTTTCCATGAAATTTTAAGACATAAGTAGTAGATTTCTAAATATCACGATCTCTCAGCCTGTATAAATAAAGCTGGTTTCCGATTGCTTCCTAAAATATAAAACGGTAAAGTAACGGATGAAGATCATGAAATAATTATTTAGATTATGTGGACCACAGATGCATATATTTTCTCTGTTTTACAAATTGCAGTCGGAGAAATACATGCCTACGAAGTTGAATCCCTATTCTATAATATAAATACCGTAAGTGTATCAGTGTTCGAGCTAAAAGTATTGGAGAAATTGTTTCTTCAGAAAATTATTGAGTTCTTCGAAGAATAGTAACAGAGACACCTAAACGCGCAACTTACTGATCGGTGTAAAGAAAAACAGAAAAAGAAGTGAGACAGACCTCGCTCGGCGTTGGTGATGGAGATTGAAGAAATACTATTATACTTCTCACACTTTTCGAAAAATTTCATTCTACATCTCTGTATAAAATGCTTTGTAAATGGAAATCATTGAGACCGTTAATACGTGTGTGCATGATACGAAGTCGTTATTTCAAAAAGGGTACAACACCACTTGCTAAGAAATTGGAGTGAAGCATTCTTTTGCTTTCACGCAAGAGGATTCTTTTTATTTTGCAAGTGGAGCAATTGCAACTTCTTTCCACCGCAAGCAGAGTGCACTACAATACGGCCATATCTATATTACAAGCTTTTTGTTTAAATTTGAGACCCGTTACTTCGAAAAGAATGAAAGCAGAGATGTACCATTATTACATAACCGCATCGCATAAGGTCTACAGTCTTTTCAAAAAAACATTATTTGCTTCGAACTCGCTCCTTCTCAATCCGGAGTAAGTTGCTCTTCAAACTAAGCTACATGGACAAGACGTTCTGCTGCAGATTTGTCGTCCCGACACGTGCCTTATCTCTGTGAGTTTGTGGATTTTAATGGAGCAAGGGCCATATTTCGACAAAGAACACCAGGCACAAGACCATCATAAAAAGGTAACAGCAAACAAGAGATCATCAATACATGAGCATCCGATAGGAGTACGCAGTACTCCGCAACAGAGAAACTAAAAGAGGATGTACATCAACGGAGAAAGCAAATAAAGGTAAATCTATACAAACGTGTGAATGTGTAGTAAGAACATACCTGGGTGCACCACAGCAAACTGAGATGAGTTCAGGAACAGTCTTTAGTTGTGTAAAAGAACATGCCCAATACTTGCTATGAAAAGCCTCGTGTACAACAAACAATTCTGAAACATTAGCACACGACGAGCACGCTAAGATCAAAGTCGACAGGACGTAAACCGAAAGTTCTAAACATTTATGCAAGCAGAGATGCGATCATCGTCCTCAACAGTGAAATATTCGTGATCGTTATCATCAAGATAGTAAACATTATTACAGTAATCAAGAAAGACATCATCAGAATATGAAAACTCAAAGTCAGGAAGTTCAGGGCGTTGAGGTCGAGAACGCTAATGTGTCCGCAAAAATCGTCGGATAGACAAGTGAGACCAAAACTCAACACGGTTCTCGCTTTCATTATAATGGGCGGGGCCACTGGGAAGATCCCTCCAACTCAAGCGGAAGACAGCTCAGGGGAGAAGGACAAAGCCAGCCGAAGTTAGGTCTGTGCAAGTGTCGTTAAGAAGTTGGAGCAGGAGCAGCGGGCACGCCCGACGGACCAACCGTGAGTTCAACTAAATTGAGAATCCCAACAGTTCCGGGAGCTGGACGAGCTGCTCGAAAATGTTCCGTAGTAAATTCAAACTCAGTATTTTCAAAGGAGTTAAGAGCTGCAGTAGTAACTTGATCGAGTGGAGATAACGTTAGAACAAAAGTTTCCGATTCAGGAGCGACCTCATCATCTAGGGCTTCAGTGGCCCCGGAAGCCAAAGCGGATTCAAGTTCTGGAAAATAATGTCCAATGAAGAAGGCACATCTTACGAAGGTGCACCAACAGACATCTCAGCACTTGATGAAGGAACATCAGCGGATCGAAGAGAAATCCTGATTG
Organism: Macrothele yani; assembly: GCA_039090855.1. Taxonomy (NCBI): domain Eukaryota; kingdom Metazoa; phylum Arthropoda; class Arachnida; order Araneae; family Macrothelidae; genus Macrothele; species Macrothele yani. The sequence continues at coordinate 48,479,233 of CM077013.1, read as the reverse complement.
TTCCTGCATCAGCTGATCGAAGAGAAATCCTGCCAACTGTGTAGCGGATAAAGCATCAGCATTTGCAACTTTGGGAAACTGATAGGCCTCGTGAAGAGATGTAAAAACTTTCTCAACGAGCCGAATACAGAATCCCCAGGCAGAAAGAAACAAACATAGTTGCAAAATATAAAAATAAAACCAGGGAGGAAGTGTTGAACAACTAGTAGGTTCGAATTCGGTTGTTAGAAGAACTTTAACATGCACTTGAAGAAGAAACTACAATGCAGCAGTTGGTCCACGAGAGACGTGGTACCACTAAGAAAAGAAAACATTTCGTAGGAACTAAATAAAAGCTTACCGGGCGACTTCCCTGGAAACCTGTCTCTCCCGACATTCTTGAACACCATACTAACAAATTCAGATACACAAATGCTTGAAATATCCACAGATGAACACAGATAGGAGGGGCACTGAGGCCCCAAACCGGTGTGCTCAGCCCACCCAGAACAATTCTTTATCTCTCTAATACGTGACACTTTTCTATATAATATATTCACAAAAACAGGTGCGCTTGATATTATACTTAGCCCACCTTGCAGAACGTTTTGGACTATGTGTCGAAAGGCGTTATGACGCAAGGTTTTTACCTGATGAAGTAATTATTCAGATTATATATAAATGTTCTCCGTTCTTCAAATCGAAGTCTGGGAAATGCATGCATATGAATTTGAATCTCCACTCTATTCTTATAATACCATAAGGGTATCAAGAATTTTTTGAGCCGAAAGTATTGAAGAAATGGTTTTCTTTAGCAAATTCTTGAGTTCTTCGAAAAAAGTGCGTCTCCGTAATGGGGCCACCCGGGCGTGTAACTTACTGATCGGTGTAACAAAAACCAGAAAAAAAATCACTTGAACCAGACTTCGCCCGGCGTAGGTGATGGATGTTAAAGAAATACTGTTATACTTCAATACTTTGCTAAAAATTCATAATACATCTCTTCCTAAATTTAACAGCAATTTCGCATAGCTGCATCCACGTTTTCCACGTTTTCAGTAGGCGACATCCATATTTCATTAAGTCCTTATGAGCAACAATTCTGACGCATTTTCTTTGGCTAATAGTAAAAGTAAGAGGCTGAAATTGGTAACCAAAGAAAATCGTTCCCTGATGATTCGATGAGAAAGCTCTCTGACAGGTAGGGAATTTAATGATTTCGTAAAAGTTCTCTAAATATTTTTCCACAGGTTAATAAATAAAAAATGACTGTCACAATAAACCGCAGTGAAAAATGCAAATCCTTAATTTCTGCCATTGCCTTTACATTATTTTCTGAAAAGTATATTAAAGAAAAACTTTTTTTTGTTTCTAATTTCTTTAAAGACGTGAGATCGTATTCTGAAGCGAAAAAATGATTTTTTGAGACATAAGTGATAGATTTCTAAATATAGGGGTCTCTCAGCCTGTATAAATATAGCTGATTTGTGATTGTTCCTAAAAACTAAAACGGTAAAGTAACTGATGAAAATGATGAAATAGTTATTTACATTTTGTAGTCCAGAGATGCATATATTTTATGTGTTTTACAAATTGCCATCGGCAAAATACATGCCCACGAAGTTGAATCCCTACTCTATAATACAAATCCCATACGTGTATCAGCTTCTGAGCTAAAAGTATTGGAGAAATGGTTTTTTCAGCAAATTCTTGAGTTCTTCGAAGAAAATGAGTCTCCGTAATAGGGACACCCAAGCGCACAACTTACTGATGGGCGTAAAGAAAAACAGAAAAAAAAACTTGAGCCAGACAGCGCTCGGCGTTGGTGATGGAGGTTGAAGAAATACTATTATACTTCATATGCTTTTCGAAAGATTTCATTCTACATCTCTGTATAAAATGCGTTGTAAATGAATATCATTGAGACCGTTAATACGAGTGTGCATGATACGAAGGCGTTAATTCAAAAGGGGAACAACACCACTTGCTGTGAAATTGGAGTGAAACATACTTTTGTGATCACGCACAAAAAAGAGGGTTCTTTTTATTTTGCAAGTGGGGCAATTCCAACTTCTTTCCACCGCAAGCATAGTGCAGTACAATACGGTCATGTCTATTATACAAGCTTTTTGTTTAAATTTCAGACCCGATACTTCGAAAAGAATGAAAGCAGAAATGTACCATTATTACGTAACGGCGTCGCATAAGGTCTACAATCTTTTCAAAAAAAATTATTATTTGCTTCGAACTCGCTCCTTCTCACTTTGGAGTACGTTGCTCTCCAAACTAAGCTAACATGGACAGGACGTTCTGTTGCAGATTTGTCTTGATACCTGCTTTATCTCTGTGAGTTAGTTGATTTTATTGGGGCAACGGCCATAATTTGCCAAAGAGCAACAGACACAAGACCATCTTAAAAAGGTAACGGCAAACAAGAAATCATCAATACATGAGCATCCAAAAGGAGTACGCAGTAATCCGCACAGGAGAATGTAGTACATCAACGGAGAAGAAAAATGCAGGTGAATCTATACAAAGGAGTGAATGTTCAGTAACAACATACGCTGGGTGCACCACAGCAAACTGATATGACAAAGGCCTATGAGTTAAGAAACAGTCTAAAGTGCGGCAAAAGAACGAGCACAATACATGCTATGAAAAGACTCGCGTACAACAAACGATTCTCAAAAATGAGCACGCGTCGAGCATGCTAAGAGCAAAGTCGACGGAATGTAAACTGAAAGTTCTAAACGTTCGTGCAAGCAGAGATGCGGTCATCGTCCTGAATAGTGAAATATTCGAGATCGTTATCATCAAGATAGTAAACAGTATTACAGTAGTCAAGAATGACATTATGATCAGAATATCAAAACTCAGGGTCAGAAAGTTCCAGGCTTTGAGTACGGGAACGCCGATATGTTCGCTAATATCGTCCGGTAGAGAAGTGAGACCAAAAATCAACACGGTTCTCGCTTTCATTATAATGGGCTGGGCCACTACAAAGATCCCTCCAGCTCAAGCGGAAGACAGCTCAGGGTAGAAGGACAAAGCCTGCTCCAGTTAGGACTGTGCAAGTGTCGTTAAGAAGTTGGAGCAGGAGCAGCGGGCAAGCCCGGCGGACCAAGCGCGAGTTCAACTAAACTGAGAATCTCAACAGCTTCAGGAGAAGGACGAGCTGGTCGAAAATAATCCGTAACAGATTCAAACTCAGTATTTTCATAGGAGTTAAGAACTTCAATAGTAACTTGATCGATCGGAGATACCGTAAGAGCAAAAGTTTTCGAATCAGGAGTGACCTCATCATCTAGGGCTTCAGTGGCCTAGCAAGCCGAAGCGGATTCAAGCTCTGTGAAATAATGTCGAAAGAAAAAGGCACATCCTGCAAAAGTCCACAAACAGACATCTCAGCACTTGATGCTGGAACAACGGATTGTTTCTGCCTCATCAGAACGAAGAGAAATCCTGCCAACTGTGAAGCGGATGAAGCATCAGTATTGAGAACTGTAGGGAGATGATAGGCCTCGTGAAGAGATGCAAAAACATTCTCAAGGAGCCGAAGAGAGAATCCCCCTGGCAGAAAGAAACAAACACAGTAGCAAAATATTTAAAAAACAGCACAGAAGAAATGTAGAGCAACTAGTAAGTTCGAATTACGTTGTTAGAACAACTTTAAGATGCAGTTGAAAAAGAAAGTACAATACAGCAGTTGGTCCACAAGAGACGTGGTACCACTATGAAAAGAAAACCTTTGGTAGGTACAAAATAAAGGCAAACCGGGCGACTTCCCTGGAAACCTGTATCTCCCGACATTCATGAACACTACACTAGCAAATTCAGATACACAAACGCTTGTAATATCCACAGGGGAACACAAATAGCAGTGACACTGGGACCCCAAACCGGTGTGCTCAGCCCACCCAGAACAATTCTTTATCTCTCTAATACGTAACACTTTTTGATGTAATATATTCCCAAAAACAGGTGCGCTTGATAAAATACTTAGCCCACCTTGCAGAACGTTTTGAACTATGTGTCGAAAGGTGTTATGACGCAAGGTTTTTACCTGATGAAGTAATTATTTAGATTATATATAAATGTTCTCCGTTCTTTAAATCGAAGTCCGGGAAATACATGCATATGAATTTGAATCCCCACTCTATTCTTATAATATCATAAGGGTATCAAGAATTTTTGAGCCGAAAGTATTGAAGAAATGGTTTTCTTCAGCAAATTCCTGAGTTCTTCGAAAAAAGTGCGTCTCCGTAATGGGGCCACCCAGGCGTGTAACTTACTGATCGGTGTAACAAAAACCAGAAAAAAAATCACTTGAGCCAGACTTCGCCCGGCGTAGGTGATGGATGTTAAAGAAATACTGTTATACTTCAATACTTTGCTAAAAATTCATACTACATCTCTTCCTAAAATTGACAGCAATTTCGCTCCGCTGCAACTTCTCCACGTTTTCAGTAGACGACATCCATATTTTATTAAGTCCTTATGAGCAACAATTTGGACGCATTTTCTTTGGCTAATAGTAAAAGTAAGAGGCTGAAATTGGTAACCAAAGAAAATCGTTCCCTGATGATTCCATGAGAAAGCTCTCTGACAGGTAGGGAATTTAATGATTTCGTAAAAGTTCGCCAAATATTTTTCCACAGGTAAATAAATTAAAAATGACTGTCACAATAAACCGCATTCAAAAATGCAAATCTTTAATTTCTGCCATTCATTTTGTATTATTTTCTGAAACCTTTATTAAAGAATACTGTTTCTTGCTTCTAGTTTCTTTCAAGATGTGAGATCGTATTCTGTAGCGAAACTAATGAATTTTTAAGACATACGTAATTGATTTCTAAATGCAAGGGTCTCTGTCCTTATATATAGAAGTCCGTTTCCATGAAATTTTAAGACATAAGTAGTAGATTTCTAAATATCACGATCTCTCAGCCTGTATAAATAAAGCTGGTTTCTGATTGCTTCCTAAAATATAAAACGGTAAAGTAACGGATGAAGATCATGAAATAATTATTTTGATTATGTGGATCACAGATGCATATATTTTCTCTGTTTTACAAATTGCAGTCGGAGAAATGCATGCCTACGAAGTTGAATCCCTATTCTATAATATAAATACCGTAAGTGTATCAGTGTTCGAGCTAAAAGTATTGGAGAAATGGTTTCTTCAGAAAATTATTGAGTTCTTCGAAGAATAGTAACAGAGACCCCTAAGCGCGCAACTTACTGATCGGTGTAAAGAAAAACAGAAAAAAAAGTGAGACAGACCTCGCTCGGCGTTGGTGATGGAGATTGAAGAAATACTATTATACTTCTTACACTTTTCGAAAAATTTCATTCTACATCTCTGTATAAAATGCTTTGTAAATGGAAATCATTGAGACCGTTAATATGTGTGTGCATGATACGAAGTCGTTATTTCAAAAAGGGCACAACACCACTTGCTGGGAAATTGGAGTGAAGCATTCTTTTGTTATCACGCAAGAGGATTCTTTTTATTTTGCAAGTGGAGCAATTGCAACTTCTTTCCACCGCAAGCAGAGTGCACTACAATACGGCCATATCTATATTACAAGCTTTTTGTTTAAATTTGAGACCCGATACTTCGAAAAGAATGAAAGCAGAGATGTACCATTATTACATAACGGCATCGCATAAGGTCTACAGTCTTTTCAAAAAAACATTATTTGCTTCGAACTCGCTCCTTCTCAATCCGGAGTAAGTTGCTCTTCAAACTAAGCTACATGGACAAGACGTTCTGCTGCAGATTTGTCGTCCCGACACGTGCCTTATCTCTGTGAGTTGGTAGACTTTAATGGAGCAAGGGCCATATTTCGACAAAGAACACCAGGCACAAGACCATCTTAAAAGGTAAAAGCAAACAAGAGATCATCAATACATGAGCATCCGAAAGGAGTACGCAGTACTCCGCAACAGAGAAACTAAAAGAGGTTGTACATCAACAGAGAAAGCAAATAAAGGTAAATCTATACAAACGTGTGAATGTGTAGTAAGAACATACCCGGGTGCACCACAGCAAACTGAGATGAGTTCAGGAACAGTCTTTAGTTGTGTAAAAGAACATGCCCAATACTTGCTACGAAAAGCCTCGTGTACAACAAACAATTCTGAAACATTAGCACACGACGAGCACGCTAAGATCAAAGTCGACAGGACGTAAACTGAAAGTTCTAAACATTTATGCAAGCAGAGATGCGATCATCGTCTTCAACAGTGAAATATTCGTGATCGTTATCATCAAGATAGTAAACATTATTACAGTAATCAAGAAAGACATCATCAGAATATGAAAATTCAAAGTCAGGAAGTTCAGGGCGTTGAGGTCGAGAACGCTAATGTGTCCGCAAAAATCGTCGATTAGACAAGTGAGACCAAAACTCAACACGGTTCTCGCTTTCATTATAATGGGCGGGACCACTAGGAAGATCTCTCCAACTCAAGCGGAAGACAGCTCAGGGGAGAAGGACAATGCCAGCCGAAGTTAGGTCTGTGCAAGTGTCGTTAAGAAGTTGGAGCGGGAGCAGCGGGCACGCCCGACGGACGAACCGTGAGTTCAACTAAATTGAGAATCCCAACAGTTTCGGGAGCTGGACGAGCTGCTCGAAAATGTTCCGTAGTAAATTCAAACTCAGTATTTTCAAAGGAGTTAAGAACTGCAGTAGTAACTTGATCGAGTGGAGATAACGTTAGAACAAAAGTTTCCGATTCAGGAGCGACCTCATCATCTAGGGCTTCAGTGGCCCCCGAAGCCAAAGCGGATTCAAGTTCTGGAAAATAATGTCCAATGAAGAAGGCACATCTTGCGAAGGTGCACCAACAGACATCTCAGCACTTGATGCAGGAACATCAGTGGATCGAAGAGAAATCCTGATTGTTCCTGCATCAGCGGATCGAAGAGAAATCCTGCCAACTGTGTAGCGGATAAAGCATCAGCATTTGCAACTTTGGGAAACTGATAGGCCTCCTGAAGAGATGTAAAAACATTCTCAACGAGCCGAATACAGAATCCCCAGGCAGAAAGAAACAAACATAGTTGCAAAATATAAAAATAAAACCAGGGAGGAAGTTTTGAACAAATAGTAAGTTCGAATTAGGTTGTTAGAAGAACTTTAACATGCACTTGAAGAAGAAACTACAATACAGCAGTTGGTCCACGAGAGACGTGGCACCACTAAGAAAAGAAAACATTTCGTAGGAACTAAATAAAAGCTTACCGGGCGACTTTCCTGGAAACCTGTATCTCCCGACATTCATGAACACCATACTTACAAATTCAGATACACAAATGCCTAAAATATCCACAGAAGAACACAGATAGCAGGGGCACTGAGGCCCCAAACCGGTGTGCTCAGCCCACCCAGGACAATTCTTTATCTCTCTAATACGTGACACTTTTCTATATAATATATTCACAAAAACAGGTGCGCTTGATATAATACTTAGCCCACCTTGCAGAACGTTTTGGACTATGTGTCGAAAGGCGTTATGACGCAAGGTTTTTACCTGATGAAGTAATTATTTAGATTATATATAAATGTTCTCCGTTCTTTAAATCGAAGTCCGGAAAATACATGCATATGAATTTGAATCCCCACTCTATTCTTATAATACCATAAGTTTATCAAGAATTTTTGAGCGGAAAGTATTGAAGAAATGGTTTTCTTCAGCAAATTCCTGAGTTCTTCGAAAAAGTGCGTCTCCGTAATGGGGCCACCCGGGCGTGTAACTTACTGATCGGTGTAACAAAAACCAGAAAAAAAATCACTTGAGCCAGACTTCGCCCGGCGTAGGTGATGGATGTTAAAGAAATACTGTTATACTTCAATACTTTGCTAAAAATTCATACTACATCTCTTCCTAAAATTGACAGCAATTTCGCTCAGCTGCAACTTCTCCACGTTTTCAGTAGACGACATCCATATTTTATTAAGTCCTTATGAGCAACAATTTGGACGCATTTTCTTTGGCTAATAGTAAAAGTAAGAGGCTGAAATTGGTAACCAAAGAAAATCGTTCCCTGATGATTCCATGAGAAAGCTCTCTGACAGGTAGGGAATTTAATGATTTCGTAAAAGTTCTGAAAATAATTTTCCACAGGTTAATAAATTAAAAATGACTGTCACAATAAACCGCATACAAAAATGCAAATATTTAATTTCTGCCATTCCCTTTGTATTATTTTCTGAAACCTTTATTAAAGAAAACTCTTTCTTGTTACCAGGTTCTTTCAAGATGTGCGATCGTATTCTGAAACGAAACTAATGATTTTTTAAGACATACATGATCGATTTCTAAATGCAAGGGTCTCTGTCCTTATATATAGAAGTCCGTTTCCATGAAATTTTAAGACATAAGTAGTAGATTTCTAAATATCACGATCTCTCAGCCTGTATAAATAAAGCTGGTTTCTGATTGCTTCCTAAAATATAAAACGGTAAAGTAACGGATGAAGATCATGAAATAATTATTTAGATTATGTGGACCACAGATGCATATATTTTCTCTGTTTTACAAATTGCAGTCGGAGAAATACATGCCTACGAAGTTGAATCCCTATTCTATAATATAAATACCGTAAGTGTATCAGTGTTCGAGCTAAAAGTATTGGAGAAATGGTTTCTTCAGAAAATTATTGAGTTCTTCGAAGAATAGTAACAGAGACCCCTAAGCGCGCAACTTACTGATCGGTGTAAAGAAAAACAGAAAAAAGTGAGACAGACCTCGCTCGGCGTTGGCGATGGAGATTGAAGAAATGCTATTATACTTCTTACACTTTTCGAAAAATTTCATTCTACATCTCTGTATAAAATGCTTTGTAAATGGAAATCATTGAGACCGTTAATATGTTTGTGCATGATACGAAGTCGTTATTTCAAAAAGGGTACAACACCACTTGCTAGGAAATTGGAGTGAAGCATTCTTTTGCTTTCACGCAAGAGGATTAAAGAAATACTGTTATACTTCAATACTTTGCTAAAAATTCATACTACTTCTCTTCCTAAATTTAACAGCAATTTCGCATAGCTGCATCCACGTTTTCCACGTTTTCAGTAGGCGCAATCCATATTTCATTAAGTCCTTATGAGCAACAATTTGGGCGCATTTTCTTTGGCTAATAGTAAAAGTAAGAGGCTGAAATTGGTAACCAAAGAAAATCGTTCCGTGGTGATTCGATGAGAAAGCTCTCTGACAGGTAGGGAATTTAATGATTTCGTAAAAGTTCTCCAAATATTTTTCCACAGGTTAATAAATAAAAAATGACTGTCACAATAAACCGCAGTGAAAAATGCAAATCCTTAATTTCTGCCATTCCCTTTACATTATTTTCTGAAACCTTCATTCAAGAAAAACTTTTTTTTGTTTCTAATTTCTTTAAAGACGTGAGATCGTATTCTGAAGCGAAAAAATGATTTTTTAAGACATAAGTGATAGATTTCTAAATATAGGGGTCTCTCAGCCTGTATAAATATAGCTGATTTGTGATTGTCCCTAAAAACTAAAACGGTAAAGTAACTGATGAAAATGATGAAATAATTATTTACATTTTGTAGTCCAGAGATGCATATATTTTATGTGTTTTACAAATTGCCATCGGCAAAATACATGCCCACGAAGTTGAATCCCTACTCTATAATACAAATCCCATACGTGTATCAGCTTCTGAGCTAAAAGTATTGGAGAAATGGTTTTTTCAGCAAATTCTTGAGTTCTTCGAAGAAAATGAGTCTCCGTAATAGGGACACCCAAGCGCACAACTTACTGATGGGCGTGAAGAAAAACAGAAAAAAAAACTTGAGCCAGACAGCGCTCGGCGTTGGTGATGGAGGTTGAAGAAATACTATTATACTTCATATGCTTTTCGAAAGATTTCATTCTACATCTCTGTATAAAATGCGTTGTAAATGAATATCATTGAGACCGTTAATACGAGTGTGCATGATACGAAGGCGTTTTTTCAAAAGGGGAACAACACCACTTGATGTGAAATTGGAGTGAAACATACTTTTGTGATCACGCAAGAGGGTTCTTTTTATTTTGCAAGTGGGGCAATTCCAACTTCTTTCCACCGCAAGCATAGTGCAGTACAATACGGTCATGTCTATTATACAAGCTTTTTGTTTAAATTTCAGACCCGATACTTCGAAAAGAATGAAAGCAGAAATGTACCATTATTACGTAACGGCGTCGCATAAGGTCTACAATCTTTTCAAAAAAATTAATTATTTGCTTCGAACTCGCTCCTTCTCACTTTGGAGTACGTTGCTCTCCAAACTAAGCTAACATGGACAGGACGTTCTGTTGCAGATTTGTCTTGATACCTGCTTTATCTCTGTGAGTTAGTTGATTTTATTGGGGCAACGGCCATATTTTGCCAAAGAGCAACAGACACAAGACCATCTTAAAAAGGTAACGGCAAACAAGAAATCATCAATACATGAGCATCCAAAAGGAGTACGCAGTAATCCGCACAGGAGAATGTAGTACATCAACGGAGAAGAAAAATGCAGGTGAATCTATACAAAGGAGTGAATGTTCAGTAACAACATACGCTGGGTGCACCACAGCAAACTGATATGACAAAGGCCTATGAGTTAAGAAACAGTCTAAAGTGCGGCAAAAGAACGAGCACAATACATGCTATGAAAAGACTCGCGTACAACAAACGATTCTCAAAAATGAGCACGCGTCGAGCATGCTAAGAGCAAAGTCGACGGAATGTAAACTGAAAGTTCTAAACGTTCGTGCAAGCAGAGATGCGGTCATCGTCCTGAATAGTGAAATATTCGAGATCGTTATCATCAAGATAGTAAACAGTATTACAGTAGTCAAGAATGACATTATGATCAGAATATCAAAACTCAGGGTCAGAAAGTTCCAGGCTTTGAGTACGGGAACGCCGATATGTTCGCTAATATCGTCCGGTAGAGAAGTGAGACCAAAAATCAACACGGTTCTCGCTTTCATTATAATGGGCTGGGCCACTACAAAGATCCCTCCAGCTCAAGCGGAAGACAGCTCAGGGTAGAAGGACAAAGCCAGCTCCAGTTAGGACTGTGCAAGTGTCGTTAAGAAGTTGGAGCAGGAGCAGCGGGCAAGCCCGGCGGACCAAGCGCGAGTTCAACTAAACTGAGAATCTCAACAGCTTCAGGAGAAGGACGAGCTGGTCGAAAATAATCCGTAACAGATTCAAACTCAGTATTTTCATAGGAGTTAAGAACTTCAATAGTAACTTGATCGATCGGAGATATCGTAAGAGCAAAAGTTTTCGAATCAGGAGTGACCTCATCATCTAGGGCTTCAGTGGTCTAGCAAGCCGAAGCGGATTCAAGCTCTGTGAAATAATGTCGAAAGAAAAAGGCACATCCTGCAAAAGTCCACAAACAGACATCTCAGCACTTGATGCTAGAACAACGGATTGTTTCTGCCTCAGCAGAACGAAGAGAAATCCTGCCAACTGTGAAGCGGATGAAGCATCAGTATTGAGAACTGTAGGGAGACTGATAGGCCTCGTGAAGAGATGCAAGAACATTCTCAAGGAGCCGAAGAGAGAATCCCCCCGGCAGAAAGAAACAAACACAGTAGCAAAATATTTAAAAAACAGCACAGAAGAAATGTAGAGCAACTAGTAAGTTCGAATTACGTTTTTAGAACAACTTTAAGATGCAGTTGAAAAAGAAAGTACAATACAGCAGTTGGTCCACAAGAGACGTGGTAGCACTATGAAAAGAAAACCTTTGGTAGGTACAAAATAAAGGCAAACCGGGCGACTTTCCCTGGAAACCTGTATCTCCCGACATTCATGAACACTACACTAGCAAATTCAGATACACAAACGCTTGTAATATCCACAGGGGAACACAAATAGCAGTGACACTGGGGCCCCAAACCGGTGTGCTCAGCCCACCCAGAACAATTCTTTATCTCTCTAATACGTAACACTTTTTGATGTAATATATTCCCAAAAACAGGTGCGCTTGATAAAATACTTAGCCCACCTTGCAGAACGTTTTGAACTATGTGTCGAAAGGCGTTATGACGCAAGGTTTTTACCTGATGAAGTAATTATTTAGATTATATATAAATGTTCTCCGTTCTTTAAATCGAAGTCCGGGAAATACATGCATATGAATTTGAATCCCCACTCTATTCTTATAATACCATAAGGGTATCAAGAATTTTTGAGCCGAAAGTATTGAAGAAATGGTTTTCTTCAGCAAATTCCTGAGTTCTTCGAAAAAAGTGCGTCTCCGTAATGGGGCCACCCGGGCGTGTAACTTACTGATCGGTGTAACAAAAACCAGAAAAAAAATCACTTGAGCCAGATTTCGCCCGGCGTAGGTGATGGATGTTAAAGAAATACTGTTATACTTCAATACTTTGCTAAAAATTCATACTACATCTCTTCCTAAAATTGACAGCAATTTCGCTCCGCTGCAACTTCTCCACGTTTTCAGTAGACGACATCCATATTTTATTAAGTCCTTATGAGCAACAATTTGGACGCATTTCCTTTGGCTAATAGTAAAAGTAAGAGGCTGAAATTGGTAACCAAAGAAAATCGTTCCCTGATGATTCCATGAGAAAGCTCTCTGACAGGTAGGGAATTTAATGATTTCGTAAAAGTTCGCCAAATATTTTTCCACAGGTTAATAAATTAAAAATGACTGTCACAATAAACCGCATTCAAAAATGCAAATCTTTAATTTCTGCCATTCATTTTGTATTATTTTCTGAAACCTTTATTAAAGAAAACTTTTTCTTGCTTCTAGTTTCTTTCAAGATGTGAGATCGTATTCTGTAGCGAAACTAATGAATTTTTAAGACATACGTAATTGATTTCTAAATGCAAGGGTCTCTGTCCTTATATATAGAAGTCCGTTTCCATGAAATTTTAAGACATAAGTAGTAGATTTCTAAATATCACGATCTCTCAGCCTGTATAAATAAAGCTGGTTTCTGATTGCTTCCTAAAATATAAAACGGTAAAGTAACGGATGAAGATCATGAAATAATTATTTAGATTATGTGGACCACAGATGCATATATTTTCTCTGTTTTACAAATTGCAGTCGGAGAAATACATACCTACGAAGTTGAATCCCTATTCTATAATATAAATACCGTAAGTGTATCAGTGTTCGAGCTAAAAGTATTGGAGAAATTGTTTCTTCAGAAAATTATTGAGTTCTTCGAAGAATAGTAACAGAGACACCCAAGCGCGCAACTTACTGATCGGTGTAAAGAAAAACAGAAAAAGAAGTGAGACAGACCTCGCTCGGCGTTGGTGATGGAGATTGAAGAAATACTATTATACTTCTTACACTTTTCGAAAAATTTCATTCTACATCTCTGTATAAAATGCTTTGTAAATGGAAATCATTGAGACCGTTAATATGTTTGTGCATGATACGAAGTCGTTATTTCAAAAAGGGTACAACACCACTTGCTAGGAAATTGGAGTGAAGCATTCTTTTGCTTTCACGCAAGAGGATTCTTTTTATTTTGCAAGTGGAGCAATTGCAACTTCTTTCCACCGCAAGCAGAGTGCACTACAATACGGCCATATCTATATTACAAGCTTTTTGTTTAAATTTGAGACCCGATACTTCGAAAAGAATGAAAGCAGAGATGTACCATTATTACATAACGGCATCGCATAAGGTCTACAGTCTTTTCAAAAAAACATTATTTGCTTCGAACTCGCTCCTTCTCAATCCGGAGTAAGTTGCTCTTCAAACTAAGCTACATGGACAAGACGTTCTGCTGCAGATTTGTCGTCCCGACACGTGCCTTATCTCTGTGAGTTGGTGGACTTTAATGGAGCAAGGGCCATATTTCGACAAAGAACACCAGGCACAAGACCATCTTAAAAAGGTAACAGCAAACAAGAGATCATCAATACATGAGCATCCGAAAGGAGTACGCAGTACTCCGCAATAGAGAAACTAAAAGAGGATGTACATCAACAGAGAAAGCAAATAAAGGTAAATCTATACAAACGTGTGAATGTGTAGTAAGAACATATCTGGGTGCACCACAGCAAACTGAGATGAGTTCAGGAACAGTCTTTAGTTGTAAAAACTAACGTGCGCAATACTTGCTATGAAAAGCCTCGCGTACAACAAACTATTCTGAAACATTAGCACACGTCAAACACGCTAAGAGCGAAGTCGACAGGACGTAAACTGAAAGTTCTCAACATTTATGCAAGCAGAGATGCGATCATCGTCCTCAACAGTGAAATATTCGTGATAGTTATCATCAAGATAGCAAACACTATTACAGTAATCAAGAAAGACATCATCAGAATATGGAAACTCAAAGTCAGGACGTTCAGGGCGTTGAGGTCAAGAACGCTAATGTGTCCGCATACATCGTCGGGTAGACAAGTGAGACCAAAAATCAACACGGTTCTCGCTTTCATTATAATGGGCGGGACCACTAGGAAGATCCCTCCAACTCAAGCGGAAGACAGCTCAGGGGAGAAGGACAATGCCAGCCGAAGTTAGGTCTGTGAAAGTGTCGTTAAGAAGTTGGAGCAGGAGCAGCGGGCACGCCCGACGGACGAACCGTGAGTTCAACTAAATTGAGAATCCCAACAGTTTCGGGAGCTGGACGAGCTGCTCGAAAATGTTCCGTAGTAAATTCAAACTCAGTATTTTCAAAGGAGTTAAGAACTGCAGTAGTAACTTGATCGAGTGGAGATAACGTTAGAACAAAAGTTTCCGATTCAGGAGCGACCTCATCATCTAGGGCTTCAGTGGCCCCGGAAGCCAAAGCAGATTTAAGCTCTGGAAAATAATGTCCAATGAAGAAGGCACATCTTGCGAAGGTGCACCAACAGACATCTCAGCACTTGATGCAGGAACATCAGTGGATCGAAGAGAAATCCTGATTGTTCCTGCATCAGCGGATCGAAGAGAAATCCTGCCAACTGTGTAGCGGATAAAGCATCAGCATTTGCAACTTTGGGAAACTGATAGGCCTCGTGAAGAGATGTAAAAACATTCTCAACGAGCCGAATACAGAATCCCCAGGCAGAAAGAAACAAACATAGTTGCAAAATATAAAAATAAAACCAGGGAGGAAGTTTTGAACAAATAGTAAGTTCGAATTAGGTTGTTAGAAGAACTTTAACATGCACTTGAAGAAGAAACTACAATACAGCAGTTGGTCCACGAGAGACGTGGCACCACTAAGAAAAGAAAACATTTCGTAGGAACTAAATAAAAGCTTACCGGGCGACTTTCCTGGAAACCTGTATCTCCCGACATTCATGAACACCATACTTACAAATTCAGATACACAAATGCCTGAAATATCCACAGAAGAACACAGATAGCAGGGGCACTGAGGCCCCAAACCGGTGTGCTCAGCCCACCCAGGACAATTCTTTATCTCTCTAATACGTGACACTTTTCTATATAATATATTCACAAAAACAGGTGCGCTTGATATAATACTTAGCCCACCTTGCAGAACGTTTTGGACTATGTGTCGAAAGGCGTTATGACGCAAGGTTTTTACCTGATGAAGTAATTATTTAGATTATATATAAATGTTCTCCGTTCTTTAAATCGAAGTCCGGGAAATACATGCATATGAATTTGAATCCCCACTCTATTCTTATAATACCATAAGTGTATCAAGAATTTTTGAGCCGAAAGTATTAAAGAAATGGTTTTCTTCGGCAAATTCCTGAGTTCTTCGAAAAAAGTGCGTCTCCGTAATGGGGCCACCAGGGCGTGTAACTTACTGATCGGTGTAACAAAAAACAGAAAAAAAATTACTTGAGCCAGATTTCGCCCGGCGTAGGTGATTGATATTAAAGATATACTGTTATACTTCAATACTTTGCTAAAAATTCATAATACATCTCTTCCTAAAATTAACAGCAATTTCGCTCAGCTGCATCTTTTGTCCACGTTTTCAGTAGCAGACATCAATACTTGATTAAGTCCTTATGAGCAACAATTCTGACGCATTTTCTTTGGCTAATAGTAAAAGTAAGAGGCTGAAATTGGTAACCAAAGAAAATCGTTCCCTGATGATTCGATGAGAAAGCTCTCTGACAGGTAGGGAATTTAATGATTTCGTAAACGTTTTCCAAATATTGTTCCACAGAATAATAAATTAAAAAGGACTATCTCAATAAACCGCAGTCAAAAATGCAAATCCTTAATTTCTGTCATTCCCTTTGCATTATTTTCTGAAACCTTCATTCAAGAAAAACTTTTTCTTGTTTCTAATTTCTTTAAAGATGTGAGAGCGTATTCTGAAGTGAAACTATTTCATTTTTAAGACATTTTATTCTATTTCGATAAAACCATGAGATGAAAAACCACAAAACTGTGTTTAAAAATTCTATTTCAAAAGCACCATGAAGTGGGAAACCAGCAAATTTACATCAGAAAATTCTATTTCGATAAGACCATGAGATGGAGGAGCGCTATACTGTATCCTAAAATTCCGTTTCGATAAGACCATGAGATGAAAACCATTTTATTTCGATAAAACCATGAGATTAAAAACCACTTTTAAACTACAACTACAAATTCTATTTCGATAAGACCATGGGATGAAAGAAATCCTAATTCGAGAAGACCATGAGATGAAAAACCACTTTTAAACTTTAACTACAAAGTCTATTTCGATAAAACCACAAGATGAAAAACTACTAAACTACATTTAAAAATTCTACTTCAATAAGACCATGAAATGAAAAACTACGAATCTGCATCTAGAAAATATATTTCAATAAGATTCAAATGAAAAGCCTCCAAACTACATTCTAAATCCTATTTGTATATAACCGTAAAATTCAAACTACGTTTAAGAAGTTCTGTTTATAAGATCTTGAAATGAGAAGCCATCAACCTTGTGCATCTACTGCCCGCACAGTGGCACAGCAGTATGGTCGCATGAGAAGAGAGGAGGGAGGGGGAGAACAATAGGTAGGAAGTCAACACACACAATACAAAACAGAATGATCAGTGAATGATAACACGTTTAATATTTCTTTCACACACACACACACATACACATCACACAAGTGGGTGTGATTGCCCTGAAAAAATATTCATAACTTAAATATATGGGAGCTAACTGAAACTAATGTTATCTCCCTTAAATACACTTCAGCATTAAAATATTATGTGTATAAGACCTCGCGGAATGCTTGGCTTTACAAAAGCGAGACATATATTCCTATTATTAAAATAAATCTATAATAACACAAGGTAATGTGTGTATAACGAAGTAAATTTCTCAGTCATTTTTGGTCTACGCTGGGATTCGAACCCGAGGCCGCTTATTCCGGAACAAGTTGCTCTACCAACTGCGCTATCCAGGACATTTTAACGAAGTAAATTTCTCAGTTCATAGTTTTTGTCAGATCTCTGTCTTGGCTGTTAGGTTTAGTTCATTTAGTGTTATTAGTAACAACCAGCATAAGACTTTATTCATCTTAATTACTACTACAACATTACTACCAGTTATAAGCTTGTTCATTATTATTACTACACTACTAGCAGGAAAGTTTATTCATGATTTAATTAACAAACAACAACCATTAGAAGAAGCATTAGCTTAGGACAAGCATTGAATTAGCTTAGCAATTTAGAAGAAGTATTGAATTCATTATAATTCAGTAGCAGAAGCATTATAAAGCATTATACTTAGCTTAGTTAAAAGCTTTATTCATTATATGTGTGTATAAAAATGTTGTAGGTAGTTCAAAATTTGCCGAACTGCTTATTGTAGTTTTCGAAATTACAGTGTCAAGTTTCAAGTCGAAATTCCAACAGGGAAGGTGGGCTCGCCAAGAAAACGAAAATACAAGTCATCATGGGTCAAAGAACTGAAACAGCCTATATACGTTACTGTCTAGTAAAAGAGCAAAAGGTTTACTAGCATTGCAATTATAAAACACTATATACACTGACGGAAAAAAATCCCAACACCACGAAAAAATAGTGGGTCTGGTTCATTTGCCCGACGTTTACTTCACCGAAGGGTCACTTGACCGAAAATCACTTCACCGAAAAAATTGTTTCACCGAAAGATCACTTGATCGAAGCGTTCATTTCACCGAAGGGTCACTTGATCGAAAGGTACATTTCACCGAAGGGTCACTTGATCGAAAAGTTCATTTCACCGAAAGGTCTCTTTACCTAAAAGTTCATTTCATCGAAAGGTCATTTCACCGAAGGGTCAGTTTATCGAAAACGCTAGATTTCATTACAGGATCTGTTGAAGCATGGTGCAAGTTTGACAGACAGACCACCGAAACGTTAGGGGATCATACTCAAATTGCACTTTTGATTTCTCCGTGTCACAGAGAACGCAAAGATTTAGTTTTAAGGCAAAAATAATTAATTTTAAGTCCCTATGCCTCGGCCTAGGCCTTTTTAGCAAGTTTTATCATGTTCATACGTTTTTCATAAAAATCATGTTCAGTGCTCATGTTCATAAATAGTTTACATGAAAAGTCAAGTTAATAACGTTGCACATTTATTCAGGCAAAAAAGAATCAATATTAGGGCCGTAGGCCTCGCTTAGGCCTTTTTAGCAAATTTTAACCGTGCGTGCTCATGTTCATAAGGTTTACATAACAACTCAAGTTAATGATGTTGTACACTTATTTAGGCCAAAAGAATCAGTCATAAAGCCCACGGCCTCGGCTTAGGCCCTTTTAGAAAATTTTACTCCTGCATGCTCATATTTATAAGGTTTACATAAAATGTCAAGTTAATAATGTCGCACATTTATTCAGGCAAAAAGAATCAATATTAGTGCCGTAGGCCTCGCTTAGGCCTTTTTAGCAAATTTTAACGGTGCGTGCTCATGTTCATAAGGTTAACATAAAAAATCAAGTTAATGATGTTACACATTTTTTCAGGCAAAAAGACGTAGGCCTCGCTTAGGCCTTTTTAGCAAATTTTAACCGTGCGTGCTCATGTTCATAAGGTTTACATAAAAAATCAAGTTAATGATGTTACACATTTTTTCAGGCAAAAAGAATCAATTTTAGGGCCCTAGGCCTCCGCTTAGGCCTTTTTAGCAAATTTTAATCGTGCGTGCTCATATTTATAAGGTTTACATAAAATGTCAAGTTAATAATGTCGCACATTTATTCAGGCAAAAGAATCAATATTAGTGCCGTAGGCCTCGCTTAGGCCTTTTTAGCAAATTTTAACGGTGCGTGCTCATGTTCATAAGGTTTACATAACAACTCAAGTTAATGATGTTGTACACTTATTCAGGCCAAAAGAATCAGTCTTTAAAGCCCTAGGCCTCGGCTTAGGCCTTTTTAGAAAATTTAAATCCTGCTTGCTCATATTTATAAGGTTTACATAAAATGTCAACTTAATAATGTCGCACATTTATTCAGGCAAAAAGAATAACTTTAGGGCCCTAGGCCTCCTCATAGGCCTTTTTAGCAAATTTTAATCGTGCGTGCTCATATTTATAAGGTTTACGCAAAAAGTCAAGTTAATAATGTTGGACATTTATTGAGACAAAAAAGATTCAATTTTAGGGCCCTAAGCCTCGGCTTAGGCCTTTTTAGGAACTCTAAACGAATTTCGCGAAAACGTTCCATGTAAGCCAAGCGAGAATTGTGCTTTAATTTGAAGAAATTAATTGCCGATGATCCGAGGTACACTTGGTTTCAGGGAACTGTACCCCGAACTTCCGTAGTATTATATTCTGTGCCGCTGGAGTCTGTCAGTGTATCCAGGATGTTCCCCTTGAAGTGTCTGCGAAGTCCGTGAGCTTTGGGAGGGGGCTTTCCCCCAAAATGTTAAAATGGACGTAGAGCTGTAAACATTAGAACCTTGCTTTATATAATGATTCTGTACACGATCACGAATTTTCAGGAGGGTGGGACGAATTCACCCTCCCCCAAGTTTCTAAGAGCGCAGACAGGTGTTCAAGGTAAGGGATTTGCTCGCAATTTCTATGCTTCATGTTGTGTTTAGTGCCAAACTATGTATGCCCTTCCCCCTCCCCCAGAAATTTGGTGAAGTCTGTAAAAGGGATACGAGGTGCTTGGTTTTGAGGGCTCTACCCCCAACTTCCGTAATTTTATATTCTGGACCTCTGGAGTCGGTCATCAGTGTATCCTCGATGTTACCCCTGAAGAGCTCTTGGAAACGGGGGGGGGGGGGGGGTTCAGTTTCACCCCACATTCCTGAAAATTCGTGGTCGTGTACAGAATCATTATATAAAGCATGGGTCTAATGTTTACAGCTCTACGTCCATTTTAACATTTTGGGGGAAAGCCAACCCCCCCCCCAAGATGACGGACCTCGCGGACGCTTCAAGGGGAACATCCTGGATACACTGACAGACTCCAGCGGCCCCGAACATAATATTACGGAAGTTGGGGGTACACCCTCCCAAAACTAGGTGTACCTCGGATCCTCGGCAATTTTTTTCTTCAAATTAAAGTGCAATTCTCGCCTCGCTTGGCTTACATGGACCGTTTTCGCGAAATGCGTTTGGAGTTCCCAATTCAGTTCTCAATATATGCCCAGAAACGGCAATCTTTAACCCCCCCCCCTCTTGATTTTTTTAACTTGACATTTTATGTAAACTTATGAACAAGCAAGATTAGAATTTTCTAAAAACGCCTAAGCTAAAAAAAAAAAAAAAAAGGCCTAAGGGCAATAAAATTGATTCTTTTTTGCCTGAATAAATGTGCAACATTATTAACTTGACATTTTATGTAAACCTTATGAATATGAGCACGCTCGATTAAAATGTTCTAAAAAGGCCTAAGCTGACCTTGGGCCCTAAAATTGATTCTTTTTTGCCTGAATACATGTGCAACATTATTAGCTTGACTTTTTACGTAAACCTTATGAATATGAGCACGCACGATTAAAATTTGCGATAAAGGCCTAAGCCGAGGTCTAGGGCCCTAAAATTGATTATTTTTGCCAGAAAAATGTGTAACAATATTAACTTTACTTTTTATGTAAAGCTTATGAACATGAGCAAGCACGATTAAAATTTGCTAAAAAGGCCTAAGCGAGGCCTACGGCCCTAATATTGATTCTTTTTTGCCTGAATAAATGGGCGACATTATTAACTTGACATTTTATGTAAACCTTATAAATATGAGCACGCACGATTACAATTTTCTAAAAAGGCCTAAGCCGAGACCTAGGGCTTTAAGACTGATTCTTTTGGCCTGAATAAGTGTACAACATCATTAACTTGAGTTGTTATGTAAACCTTATGAATATGAGCACGCACGATTAAAATCTGCTAAAAAGGCCTAAGCCGAGGCCTAGAGCCCTAAACTTGATTCTTTTAGCCTGAAAAGTGTGCAACATCATTAACTTGAGTTTTTAGGTTAACCTATGAACATGAGCACGTACCGTTATTATTTTCTAAAAAGGCCTAAGCTGAGGCCTAGGACCTTAAAATTGATTCTTTTTGCCTGAAAAAAATTGCAACATTATTAACTTGACTTTTTATGTAAAGCTTATGAACATGAGCAAGCACAATTAAAATGTTCTAAAAAGGCCTAAGCTGAGACCTAGGGCCCTAAAATTGATTCTTTTTTGCCTGAAAAAATGTGTAACATTATTAACTTTACTATTTATGTAAAGCTTATGAACATGAGCAAGCACGATTAAAATTTGCTAAAAAGGCCTAAGCGAGGCCTATGGCCTTAATATTGATTCTTTTTTGCCTCAATAAATGTGCGACATTATTAACTTGACATTTTATGTAAACCTTATAAATATGAGCACGCAGGATTAAAATTTTCTAAAAAGGCCTAAAACGAGGCCAAGGGCTTTAAGACTGATTCTTTTGGCCTGAATAAGAGTACAACATCATTAACTTTAGTTTTTATGTAAACCTTATAAACATGAGCACGCACGGTTAATATTTTCTAAAAAGGCCTAAGCCGAGGCTTAGGGCCCAAAAATTGATTCTTTTTTGCCTGAATAAATGTGCAACATTATTAGCTGGACATTTTACGTAAACCTTATGAATATGAGCACGCAGGATTAAAATGTTCTAAAAAGGCCTAAACCGAGGCCAAGGGCCCTAAAACTGATTTTTTTTTTTTTTTTGTCTGAATAAGTGTGTTTACATAACAACTCATTAACTTGAGTTGTTATGTAAACTTCATGAATATGAGCTCGGGGGATTAAAATTTGGCAAAAAGGCACAGGTCTATCTATGACTTATAATTAATGTTATATTTCGAAAAACCTACTTATGGGGAGATGTTTAAAAGAAATTAAAAGTGTATTTTTTATACAATCCAATAATGTTTAGGTGACCAGTTTTTTAAAAACCAGCACCATACTCCAACAGATCTATAACAACAAAATTCTAAGTTTTCGATAAACTGACCATTCGGTGAAATGATCTTTCGATATAATGAACTTTTAGGTAAAGTAATCTTTCGGTGAAATGAACTTTTCGATCAAGTGTCCTTTCGATGAAATGAACTTTTAGGTGAAGTGATCTTTCGGTGAAATGAACTTTTCGGTCAAGTGACCCTTCGGTGAAATGTACCTTTCGATCAAGTGATTTTCGGCGAAGTGATTTTCGGCGAAGTGATTTTCGGCGAAGTGATTTTCGGTTAAGTGACCTTTCGGTCAAGTGAACGATACCCAAAAATAGTTGTAGAGGAATGAAATGGCGGCAATAGATTTGTATAGGTAACATATTTAATCGATTAAGGTTTCAAGATCACAGCTTATTGTAAGCGCGAGAAGAGCCATTTTAAATGTGAAATGCTGGTACATTAATAACCGGTGTAACCGCCAGAATGTTGAATGCAAGCACGCAAACGTTCATGCATTGTGTCGTACAGGTGCTGGATGTCAGTTTGTGGGATGGAGTTCCATGCCTGTTGCACTTGGTCGGTCAATACAGGGACGGTTAATGCTGGTTGGGAGTGACGCTGGAGTTGTCGTCCAATGATGTCCCATACGTGCTCGATTGGTGAAAGATCTGGTGATCTAGCAGGCCACGGCAACATGTCGACACTCTGTAGAGCATGTTGGGTTACAACAGCGGTATGCGGGCGAGCGTTATCCTGTTGGAAAACACCCCCTGGAATGCTCTTCATGAATGGCAGCACAACAGGTTGAATCACCAAACCGACGTACAACTGTGCCGTCAGGGTGCGTGGGATAACGACGAGAGTGCTCCTGCTGTCATAGGAAATTGCTCCCCAGACCATAACTCCAGGTGTAGGTCCAGTGTGTCTCGACCGCAGACAGGTTGGTTGCAGGTGCTCACCTGTCCTCCTTCTAACCAACACACGGCCATCACTGGTACCCAGACAGAACCGGCTTTCACCAGAAAACACAGCAGATCTCCACTCCGTCCTCCAATTAGCTCTAGCTTGACACCACTGACGTCGCAAACGGCAGTGGTTTAAAGTAAGTGAAATGCACGCTACAGGGCGTCTGGCTCGGAGCTGTCCTTCAAGTAACGGATTTGTAACAGTTCGTTGTGTTACTGTGGTGGCAACTGCTGCTCGAATTGCTGCCGCAGACGCGGTACGATGCGCCACGGCCATACGCCGTACACGGCGGTCTTCCCTCTCAGTAGTGCCACGTGGCCGGCCGGAATCCAGTCTTTTTGAGGCAGTACCTTCCTTTGACCACCGCTGCCAACAATCATGCACGGTGGCTACATTCCTGCCATGTCGTTCTACAATATTGCGGAACGAAAATCCACCTTCTCGTAGCCCTATTACACGACCTCGTTCAAACTCCGTGAGCTGTTGATAATGGCTTCTTCGTCTTCTTAAAGGCATTCTTGACTAACATCAACACACTACGTCGAATCTCAACGATAACTAACGCTCACGAACGTTACAGCGTGTATTTACAGTAAACCTGCTTTGCATGTTCCGAGGAGCGCTACTAGCGCCACACGTATGCACCGAGCGCGAAATTTGCATAGACGTCATCTTACAGATGTACTCACACCGCCTACCAACTGTCGTTTATCTAACACAACCCCTTCTTGGCGTTGGGATTTTTTTTCCGTCAGTGTACAATTAAAAACTCAGATGTGAGATCTTTCGGGGACACTTTGTCCCTATCTTCAGACAAACCAAAAATATTTCAAGCAGGTATATATGTACAAGTCACATGATGAAGGCTGACCTGAAGAGCGCAATGGAGCATGCGCGGGCAAGTGAGCAAATGACAAGTCTCCAAGGCACGAAACAACACCCCTACCCCACCCCATCCCACCCCACTATGCCCACAATGTCAAAAGTTATACAAGTACGTGTAATAAAATGAATAGCATACATATAAGGCACTAAGTTGAAACATTGGAGGATTAACAAAATAACAATTAACTGGTGAACAGTAGGGTGTCACAAAATTCCAAGCATTCTGTATAATAGGTTCTGCCAAGGGTGAGGGATTTCATACGGTGTAGAATCGTTACAGCACACCTCCCCAGACGCATGGATGTATAAGCTCTCCGCTAGAAGCAAAGAGGAATCACGAGGGATACACAGAATACGGGCTTGTCCCCAAATCGGGAAATTTCAGACACAGTCAGTAACGTGTATAGACGGTTTCAGTTCTTTGTCTCAACATAATGCACGTATGATTATTATCTTAGAAGTCCTCATATTTTTGCGGGGACCAGAGAGTCAGCTTCTAACGAGTATGTGACCTTGAACATGCGTACTCTTTCTTAGGACTGGACACTAACCTGTCACGTGTTCATCACGAGAAACAAAACAAGTTCCCTTATTTAGGCACTGTTATTCCATCCGTGGTCGGGTTATTTCCTGGCTACGAAGGTACGATGCTTTTTCAGTGAATGCAGTTTTTCATAACCGGTATGAACTTAGGTTAATTGTCTTACGTACAGCTGATAAAGGATTACACAAGGTATGTTTGTCTTGCTGATTTTCATTACTTCATCCTGAAAGAGGAAATCCATGGCTTCATCTAGAGCTATGGAAAGAGAAGAAACGGAAAGGCAGAAGAAAGGAGCATTTATACACCTAATGGAAAGACTTTAACACCGTTTATTAAGATGTATTATGGACTTAAAACTGATTTTTACAACACTTATGTATTCCAAACATATTAGTACCTCACTGCTAACAAAATTTTAACATATAGAATGTCAAAATGGAATACTTTTCATGGTTAAGGAATTTACACAAAGGTACAACACAGTTATTCAGTGTAGTAAGCATCAGAATAACTTAAACGTTATATCCGTGCAGAGCCCTTACAGTTCACCAAGCCAATGAATAAATTGGAGCTACAACAAGACAGTATTAAAAGATTAAGAAAAACAACGTTTATTCACAATTATTTTATCTGGGTTTTGGCACAGATTCTTAAGTACTAATGGCACATACGTAAATATTCAAATCACATGTAACATCAACAGTGTTGATGGTCACGGATTTTTGTTAGTTGCTTCCAGACGTTTGGTAGAAATGGTGTGAATATTCAATAATTTTGACGCGTCTCTGGCAAGTTGCGAAGAATTTTGATACATATGAAGAATGTGAGCTTCCGATATTGCGAAGAATTTTGATATATATGTGAAGAATATAAGCTTTCCGTATACCCTACATACACCGAAGAGCAATTGAATTAGAGATACCTGTCTAGTAACGTGTAGCACCACCTTTCGCGCTGATGACGGCGGCGATTCGTCTCGGCATGAACTCGACGAGACACCGGAAGCGTTGGGAAGCCATACGGATCCACGAACCCTGAACAAGCTCCCACAGTTCACGAAGATTTGATGGAGTGGGGAGGGGGTCATCTCTGTCGATGGCATCATAGATGTGCTCGATAGGGATTGAGGTCAGGTGACCTTGCTAGCCAAGAAAGCGAGGTCACGTCGGTGGAGTGTTCATTCAACCATTCGGATACAATTCGGGAGAGATGGAACGGTGCATTGTCTTGTTGCAGGATGAGGTCCCCAGTGGGATGTTGAAGACGCACAAACGGGAGCAAATGGTCGTCCAGGATATCCCGGTAACGTTGACCTGTGAGGGACGATGTCACACGTACCAGGGGTCCCATTTCAGTCCACGTAAACAGTCCCTAGAGGAGAATGCCACCCCCACCGGCTTGAAGAGTATCCTGCTGGCAAGAAGGATCCATCGCTTCATGTGGTTTGCGCCGTACCCCGTATCCTGCCATCCGCATGTACCAACGTGAATCTCGACTCATCAGTCCAGGCAACATTTTCCCACATGTCTAGGGTCCAGTGGCAATGTTCTCCTGCCCATGCTAATCTTTGAACCCTGTGATGTGCGGTCAGCAGCGGTACCCTCGTGGGACGATGGCTTCTGTACCCCATAGCGAGGAGATGGTTCTGGATGGTGTGGCTACTTACACGTTTTTTGTGCACCAGCGTTAAATTGCCGAGTGATTTCTTGCACTGTGGCCCGTCTATCCAGTGTTACAATGCGAGCTAGCCGATGATGACCCCGCTCATCCACACGCTGTTGTCCACGGCAGTTGGCTTTATTTGCAGGGATGGTTTTACCGGATTGGATGTACTCACGGTGCACCCGTGACACAGTGGCTCGTGAAAATCCCAGTGCCTGCACGACTTCCGAGATGGAGTGACTCATTCGTCGGGCATCTACAATTTGCCCACGATCAAATACGCTTAGATCTTTCGTCTTACCCATATTGCGTCCGACTCTTACTGATTCCCGCCGCATCACTCCTTATGTTGTCGGATCGCTGCATACGTCATGTCGCTTCCGTTTACAGGGCGGCCCACGGCGCCACATTTGCATTACGCCAGCTGTCTCTAATTCAATTGCTCTTCAGTGTATATAAAAAAAGAACGAGGATATACGAACTCCAGAATATATGGCTTTTATTGATTATGAAAAAACCTTTGATTCCATGAAACCATAAGTACTTATGATCTCTTTTAAACTGTGTGGTATTGAAGATACATACACAAACATTATTAATAACACCTATGAAAATGCAAGAGAAAAGGTTCGGCTATTTGAAGATACAGCACCAATAAAAATTGGAAAGGTAGTGAAACAATGTAACTCCATATCTCCCAATATCTTCAATGCAGAATGTCTTTCAATGATTTAACTGGAAAGACAAGGCGATAAAAATTAATCGAAATCGCTTAACTCACCTTCGTTTTGCTGAAGACAGAGTAGATTTTGCAAGTACCCCTTCAAAGCTCCATGAACTTGCTGACAAGAGTAAACAAGTGGAATTAAAAATGAGCTTTTAGAAAGCAAAATTGATGAGCAACTCATGTCCGAAAAGTTCCGGAACTGACCGCATAGCTAACGTAATAGTAGTGGGATAAACATATCACGTCTATGTCAGAAGACAGCAATTCTTGGTCAATCAGCGAACAGCTGGAAACCGGTTTACACACAGTCATTAATGGAGTCATAGCAAGCGTTCTAGTCCCATTTCATTTTAGCCAAGAAAGAGTAGAGAGTAAACATCCGTTTTTGTTGTAAACTTGGTAAATCAGTTACTGAAACTTACAGTATGTTAACAGAAGCGTATGGAGACACAGTATTATCCCGCAGCAGAATTTCCGAATGGTATGCACGGTTTCATGTCAGGTGGGAATCCTTTGATGATAATTCTACATCTGAGCGACCTGTCGGTGTGCAAACAGCAGCAACAATCGAAGATATGCGGAATTAGTTAAAGAAAAATCCCCGAATTACAGTGAGACTTTCGGCTTGTAACGTATACTCTAGATTCAGTTTCTTTTTGATTTTACTATCTCTTGTTATTTTATTTTCCTATGCAAATTATCTTCTTACTTAACGAGATGTTGTTTCTCCCGCTGAATTATATGTGGCAACGAGTGTAAGTCATGACGTGGTGGTATGCAGTATATATAGGCGCGCTCAAGTATACCAAAGAGCTTCGTTTTATATGTGATAGGTTCTTCCTGATTATTGATATGCGATTTACCTACGTTTCTACGATATTACGATAGTACGAAAGCTCGGGCTATCAGTAGTTGTGTTATTTTGGAGTGTGTATTTGAGTAATACCAGGAGCTCCCCAATAAAAGGTTAGAAGTGAGTACGTTTTCTTAGTTCATTTTATTGTCAGACCTCTGTCTGGCCGTTAAGTCTATTTCATTGAGTGTTTACGTTAAGTTCAGGGTATATTGTGTTTACCGCTCTTGTAAAGTACGACTTCCACGCACAAAAGTGCGGAAGAATACATTGACATTTGATGACTTGAGCGTGTGGTGAGTGATGAGGAGAGTTGCGAGAGAGATATCGAAGGAGGAGGACATGGCGAACTTTGGCTAAGACAACAAGTTCAGTTTGTAACGCGAAGTGTATTCCAATTTATGTTTTTGTGTAAAGTAATAAATGTTTTGTGTTGTGATCGAGTGTCTGTGATGTTACAGACGAAAGATAGAATTGGAGGCACTGGCAAGGTTCGAACTACGAAAGATAGAAATGGAAGGCACTTGTGAGATTCGAACGACGAAAGACAGGAAGTGAAGGCACCGGCAAGATTCGAACTACGAAAGATAGAAATGGAAGGCACTTGTGAGATTCGAACGACGAAAGACAGGAAGTGAAGGCACCGGAAAGATTCGAACTACGAAAGATAGAAATGGAAGGCACTTGTGAGATTCGAACGACGAAAGACAGGAAGTGAAGGCACCGGCAAGATTCGAACTACGAAAGATAGAAATGGAAGGCACTTGTGAGATTCGAACAACGAAAGACAGGAAGTGAAGGCACCGGCAAGATTCGAACTACGAAAGATAGAAATGGAAGGCACTTGTGAGATTCGAACGACGAAAGACAGGAAGTGAAGGCACCGGCAAGATTCGAACTACGAAAGATAGAAATGGAAGGCACTTGTGAGATTCGAACGACGAAAGACAGGAAGTGAAGGCACCGGCAAGATTCGAACTACGAAAGATAGAAATGGAAGGCACTTGTGAGATTTGAACGACGAAAGACAGGAAGTGAAGGCACCGGCAAGATTCGAACTACGAAAGATAGAAATGGAAGGCACTTGTGAGATTCGAACGACGAAAGACAGGAAGTGAAGGCATCTGTGAGATTCGAACTACGAAAGACAGAACAACTTCAGCGGCGTTCTTTATGACCGTGGGAATCGATGAGTTGAAAGTTCTTCAAGCGTGCGAAAGAACCAACGCGACAGGGATATTTTTTTCCTCTTTGTGTTGGGAAGAACAAAAGATGGTGACTGTAGTTTGTTTTTTTCGAAATTATTTGTTCCGTATCGGATTTACACCACATTAGATGTTTATGTAAGTACTGCTTTGTTGTTGTTCTTAGAGAATTATCCAAAGGAATGAAATATCAAAGCAAGTTTTTTAGAAGTTTCCGGGCACGGAATTAAATAGAAGGAAATAATTTCTGTCAAGAAATAGTACATTCAGATCAACTGTTTGAGCCTAGATTATAGGTAAATGTAGAATATTGTTGTAAAACAATTTCTATGAACGTATACACATATACGAAAATAGAAGGAAATAATTTCTGTCAAGAAATAGTACATTCAGATCAACTGTTTGAGGCTAGAGTATAGGTAAATGTAGAATATTGTTGTAAACAATTTCTGTGAACGTATACACATATACGAAAATAGAAGGAAATAATTTCTGTGAAGAAATAGTACATTCAGATCAACTGTTTGAGGCTAGAGTATAGGTAAATGTAGAATATTGTTGTAAACAATTTCTATGAACGTATACACATATACGAAAATAGAAGGAAATAATTTCTGTCAAGAAATAGTACATTCAGATCAACTGTTTGAGGCTAGAGTATAGGTAAATGTAGAATTTTGTTGTAAACAATTTCTGTGAACGTATACACATATACGAAAATAGAAGGAAATAATTTCTGTCAAGAAATAGTACATTCAGATCAACTGTTTGAGCCTAGATTATAGGTAAATGTAGAATATTGTTGTAAACAATTTGTGTGAACGTATACACATATACGAAAATAGAAGGAAATAATTTCTGTCAAGAAATAGTACATTCAGATCAACTGTTTGAGCCTAGATTATAGGTAAATGTAGAATATTGTTGTAAACAATTTCTGTGAACGTATACACATATACGATAATAAATAAATATTGGGTACACGTAGAGCTTGTTGAAATGGCTTTCTTAGGAAGATCTCGAAAAGAAGAACTTCTGCAGTTGGCGGAAGAATTGGGTATAGAAGTTATGCCAAATCTCAAAATTCTGGAATTAAAAAATAAAATTGTCAACTTTGAAGGTTATGAAGAGGATTTCATGAAAGAACTTTTGGCAGGTATAAAAGAGCGTAGAGAAACAGAAAGACAAATGGAATTTGAGCTTGAAAAACTCAAAATAGTAGCTGGACGTCAGCCGCTGGGAGGTAGTTTGGAGCAAAATGGAAATTCTCATAAACCGAGATTAGAACTTCGTCATTTGATGAAAACATTTGACCCAAAAGACAGTGATATAAGTATTTACTTAGTTTTATTTGAAAGGCAAGCACAACAAGCAGAAATAAAAAGGGAAGATTGGGTTGCGAATTTGATAGGACTTTTGCCCTACGAAATATCACAATTGATTGCCAGAGAAAATGTGGAAGATGCTAAAAACTATGAATATGTTAAAAGGTTACTTCTTAAAAGATATAAGTTAAGTCCAGAGAAATTTAGATTAAAATTTGTACAACACATGCGTACATCAGAGAAGACCTGGAGAGATTTCGCCTTCGAGTTAGAAAATTATTTTAATGGATGGATTTCAGGACTTAAAATAGGCGATTTTGAAGCGCTAAAAAAATTAATGATCACAGATCAAATGAAGCGGAGAGTGCCTATAGAAATAAGGGAGCATTTTATTGATAAATGGTCAAATATTGTCTCACCTTCAGATTTGGCTGATATGGTGGACAATTATGAAAGTGTAAGAGGAGGAATCAAGAAAAATTCGTCGAATGAATTTTGTGCTTCAAAGAAAATGCAAGGCAGTGAGAAAAAACTAGAGATAACTATGATCGCAGAAATTTTATGAAAAATGGATTTTATAACAAAAATTATGTTAAGTCAGATGTAGGAAAAGGGTGGTCAAAACGGAATGTATCTCAGAATGAAGAAAAGTATGATCGCAGACGGAAGATTCAATGTTACGAGTGTGCATCTTATGATCACATTCGACCTCAGTGTCCTAAGCTAAAATCACAGAACTCAGGAAGCGTAAATAGAATCAGAGAGGAAACTGAAGGGGATCTCTTGGCACCCTATACCTTTGAAGGAAAAATAAATAGAGTTACCATGCCTATTCTTCGGGATACAGGTTCATCAGTTGATATCATTTGTCAAGAGTATGTGTCGCCAGGTGAGTTTACTGGAGAACATGTGTGGGTACAGCATCTTCTGGATGAACAAAAGGTTTGTTTACCATTGGCAGAAGTTGAACTAGAATGTGAATTAGGTCATATTGTAACTAAGGCTGCAGTGATTAGAAAGTCGCTAGATCAAGGTAGATATTTACTTGGAAATAAGACTGCCGCTTTGTTAAAAAAAATTGATATGGAGTGGCCACTTAATTCAGAACAAGTAAATGTTGTGGTTACTAGGTATCAAGAAAAACAGAAACGAAACAACGAAGAAAGAAATTCAGTAAAGATTGATTCAGGGAAGAAAGAAAAACAAGCCCTTGAAGGAGAGGCTGTGGGTTCCGAAGAATCAGATGAATTAGAAGAAGAAATTCTGCCATTGAGGCATGATGAAGATAAAGCCATGTTAGAGTTGGTAAAAATGGATTCAAAAAGTTTCATGGAAGATCAACGGCAAAGTTTGGAATTGAAAAAAATTCTCAAAGAAATAGAGAAAACAGATTGTAATAAGGCAAATGGTTATGCTGTACTAAGAAATGGGATGTTGGTGAAGAAGAAGATCAACAAGATTGGCGAAGAGGAAGATCTTATTGTTCCAGAACAATATAGAGAACAAATAAAAAACATGTGTCATGAGGGAACTTCGGGGCATTTATGAGTGACAAAAACCAAAGACAGACTAGCGAAGTATTTTTATTGGCCTAACTGTTATAAAGACTTTGAAGAATTTGTAAAATCTTGTGATTCATGCCAACGTGCTGGAAAAGCTGGGGACAAAAAGAAAGCACCTTTAAAAATAGTTCCAATTATTCCTGAAATTTTTACAAAAATCAACGTTGATGCCTGTGGGCCTTTGCCCGAGACTTCAAGCGGAAATAGATACATAATTACAGCTATGTGTTTGTCGTCCACATATCCAGATGCAGTACCAGTACCAGACATAGGATCCAAGTCGGTAGTTGACGCTTTGTTACACATTTTTAGCCGCATGGGATTTCCGAAAGAAATTCAAACTGATCAAGGAGCCAGTTTTGTAAGCATTTTGACACTAGAATTTCTGGAGCGGTTTGGAATAAAAGTTACTCATAGTTCTGTATATCATCCCCAAAGTAATCCGGTAGAACGATTCCATCGAACTATTAAAAGGATGTTGAGAGTTTTATGTCTTGAGTCTGCTCCGGATTGGGTGAAACAGTTACCGGCGGTGCTGTTTGCTTTGAGAACTGTGACACATGAAAGCACAGGGTTTACGCCTGCTGAATTG
This sequence comes from Macrothele yani, assembly GCA_039090855.1. Taxonomy (NCBI): domain Eukaryota; kingdom Metazoa; phylum Arthropoda; class Arachnida; order Araneae; family Macrothelidae; genus Macrothele; species Macrothele yani. The sequence continues at coordinate 48,446,579 of CM077013.1, read as the reverse complement.
GTGCATGGAAAAAATTTGAGGACGCCAATGACACTATTGTATGAAAAATGGATGGGTCACACTGAAGAAGAAAACTATGTCACTGAATATGTATTTGAGTTAATAAATAGGATGAAAAGATGTCAAGAACTTGCCATTAAAAACATGGAAGTGGCTCAATTGAACAGAAAATATTGGTATGACAGAAATGCTGTAAAACGTGAATTTCAAGAAGGAGATTTAGTATTGGTTTTTGTTACCTGCAGGCCAAATAAGTTAGCGGAACAGTGGAAAGGACCAGGGAAAATTGAGAAAAAAATTTCTGAGACTAATTATGTAGTACGCTTTGAAGGTAAAAATGTAAAGCATCAAGTACATCACATTAACATGCTGAAAACATACCATAAACGACCAGAATTTGTGAACTTATTCCCCGGTTGTGAAAATGGTGAAATGGATTTAGAGATTAAATTTCCGCAAGTTGCAAAAAATCCCAATATATTTAACTTCTCTGATATCGAGGAGAACAGTAAACTTCGAGAGCGCCTAAATGGCCAACAAATTCAGGATCTGAAAAAACAATTATGCCATTACTTGAAGGGTAAAAATCGTAAAGAGGAAATTATATGGTCAGAACAATGTGAGAAAGCTTTTGTGGAACTAAAAAAATATTTATCTAGTTTTCCTGTTCTGTATGCCTCTGACTATGAACGTAGATTTATTCTACAAACTGATGCTTCAGATCAAGGAATGGGAGTCGTCCTCTCGCAAGAACAAGAAGATGGCGTTGAACATCCTGTACTCTATCTAAGCAGAAAACTTTCGACAGCAGAAAAGACATACAGTACCAGTGAAAAAGAATGTGCCGCCATTATATTTGCGGTACAGAAACTGAAATGCTACCTGGATGGTCAAAATTTCCTCATACAAACTGATCATAAATCTCTCGTTTGGTTACGCACCAACGCAAGTTCAAATGCTCGTCTGATGAGATGGGCCCTTGCTTTACAAGCATATGATTTTGTTATAATTCATCGATCGGGAACTATGCACAAAAATGCAGATGGGCTGAGCAGAGTTCCAACTTTAGATGATCCACCTTGATCATGCTATGTGTCTGCTAGTGAAAACATTTTTTTTTTTTTTTTTTTTTTTGGTTGTGATATATACTACATAGAAATTGTTGGAAAACACGTAAAGATGATTGTTAAATTAACTCATATATTTCTCTTTGTAAATGGATTATGACTCATTATGTGAACTATGACTATTGTATTGTAAAATGACAAGAACTTTTTGCCACTGGAAAAAGTTCCTCTGGAGTGAGGAGGGGTTGTAAAGTACGACTTCCACGCACAAAAGTGCGGAAGGATACATTGACATTTAATGACTTGAGCGTGTGGTGAGTGATGAGGAGAGTTGCGAGAGAGATATCGAAGGAGGAGGACATGGCGAACTTTGGCTAAGACAACAAGTTCAGTTTGTAACGCGAAGTGTATTCCAATTTATGTTTTTGTGTAAAGTAATAAATGTTTTGTGTTGTGATCGAGTGTCTGTGATGTTACACTCTAATAAGGAGCCTTCAAGGTACTAATGTACTAAAACCGAAGTTATATTACTGATATTCAAGATAATGAGGAACGCTGAGTAAAAATAAATTCCATATTCTTGGAATTTATTGCACGTGCGTGTCTTACCTAAACAAGCTCTAGCACTTTGAAGATTAAGCACACTTTAGCTACGTCAAGTAACCTTTCAATAACCCTAACGTGACTTAACGTAAGCTTTCCTGCACTACACGTCCAGCGGGAGAATTTTATTCATTATAGGCTGTGTTGATGGACATCGGTAAGTCTATGTCTCATAATATTCTACCCGAGGATCTGGGAAAACTAAAAATGCCAGATTGGTGCCCTGCATTCTGAATGATGACAAAAAGGGGGTTCGTTCATCGATCTGTTCCGATCTACTGGGTGCTGTAACTGAGGAACCTAACTTTTGCTCCAGAATTATTGCAGGAGATGAAGCGTGGTGCTTGTAGTGTGATTCACAAATCAAGCAACAAAACGCTGAATGGACAGGTACCCACTCACTATCTACTAAGAAATCCCGCATTTATCCATCAAAGACAAAGACGATACTGATAGCCTTTTTCGATACGAAAGGAATAGTCCACAAGGAATTCGTACCAGTGGGTCAAACGGTAAATCAAGAATTCTATCTTACGACGTTCACGCAGCAGTGTTTGTCTCGCCGTCGTCCGCAGTTATGGGAATCCGGAAATTGGTTCTTTCTCCATGATAACACAAGACTAAATACCACGCTGCCGGTCCAACATTTCGTAGCTCACCATCAAATCACTGTGTTGCCACATGCGCCGTATTCCCCCTGATTTATTGCTCTGTCACTTCTTCCTATTCCCCAAGATAAAACGAGCACTAAAAAGACAGTATCATGCAGACATCACATTTACCCAATCAGCCGTGAGAAAACAACTTGCTGACATCCCGGAAAATGCTTTCCAGAACTGTTTGGTTCAGGATTTTCAGAAACGCTAGAAACTATGTTTTGATTCAGAAGAGCGGTACTTTAAATGTGACCAGCATTGATTGTGAGGATTATACTTTTTTATATTCTTTATTGCGTCAGTCCTGGAAATTTTTGAACGTAGGATTTACAATGCTTTTATAAAAAATGACGATTGATGGTTAAAAAGTTAGAGGTAGTCGATACCTGCATTTACTTTGCGCAACAGACATAAAGCGAGGCCCACGTGGAAAAAGAAATTAACTTGGTTGGAGAGCATTTGGAAAAAAAAAACAGTACAGTTTTCAAGTGCAATTTACCATTTTGTTTTGAAATAAAAGTTTTTAATCAGTGCATCCTTCCAGTTCTTGCGCATGGAGCAAAGGCATGGACTTTTACTATAATAAAAAGACGTACAGATGTTGCAGGCAAAAGAAAGAATGGAGAGATGCAGGCTTGGCGTAGCCAGGGTAGGTGAGAAGAGGAACTCGTGGATCAGGAAAATGACAACAGTGGAAGACATTATGATCGAAATAAAATCCCTGAAATGTTTATGGGCTAGACATATTGTTAGACAACTGACCAATGATGGACAACTGAAATATTAGACTAGATACCAAGAGAAAGAAAAAGACAGAAGAATGTCATATGTTATGTCGTAGCAACAACTTGTTCAGAAAGGAAAGTGATCACACGTGTGAAGTGATTCACATGTTAATTTTACTTTCTAATGCGTATTACAGTGTACAGAAGGCACATTTTAATATGGTGTTACACCTCTCCCAGCAGCAATACACGCTTCGAATCTGGCATACAATCGGACTCACGAATGCTGGATATCATGCTAGGGGATAGAATTCCATGGGATTTCAACTTGGACGCGTAATTCAGGGAAGGTTGCTACCCGCCGGGGTCCACGGAAGAGTCTTTGTCCGATCCAGTCCCAGACATGCTCGATTGGAAACAAGTCCGGAGAGTGTGCTGGATTAGGGAGTTGATGCGCAGCCTGAGGAGCATATTGAGTTGCGCGGGCGTTATCTTGCTGGAATATCGCATTTCGGATCATACTCAAAAATGGTAGAACTACAAGCTGCACGATGTCGCTGATGTACGTATTGCTTGCTATTCAGTGTACCCCGTACATGCACCAGATTCGTACGAGAGTGATATCTAATCACTCCCCACACCATGATGCCCTGCGTGAGGTCTGTGTGTCGTTGACGGATGCAGGATGGCAGAAGCCTCTCAACTTGTCGCATTCGGACGCGTACACGACCGTCAGACTCTCCCAAGCAGAATCGGCTTTCATCCCTGAAGACCACAGACCGCCATTATTCCCTCCAATGAACTCGTTCTTGACACCACCGCAAACGTGTTCGACGGCGACCAGGGGTCATTGGTAACCGTTCCAGCGGCACGCTAGCCCGTAGTCCTGCTTCCACCAAACGATTCCGAATTGTTCTGGTAGACACCCTTGGTATAACAGAGGATCGAATTTGTGACGCCGTACCCGTCCGCTCAGCACAAGGCCGCCCTCCTGATACGCCGATCCTCTCGAGCGCCCGTAACTCTGTGTTGCCCGGAACCACGTCTGCGAGTGTGCGAATGCTCCTCTGACCACCGACACCAACGTCTTACCACGGCCGATACCTCTCATCCCACTCGGTCCGCAATTTGAGGGAAGGACCAACCTTCTTCCAGCAGACCCACTACACGGCCTCGCTCGACTCCGATAACTGAACAAATGTTGCGCGCCTGCGTCGTCCAGGCATGGTAGCTTCCTCAACGTGCACTTAACAGCACGACACCAGACGAACGACTTCGTTCTGCACGCCCTAGTCCTTAAATACGCGCTACGTACATTTGCATGTTGTCGTCTGCAGTGACGTGATTGTTTCCTCCAATGACATTCCAACTTGGATCACAGTTTCTGTTGTCCTCCGCAATTAACATATTACAATATGACGTTCCTACCGGCATTCCTTCTGGGTGTTCTTTTTTCACTTTTCCGCAGTGTGTATGGGAAATTCACTAGATTATTCAAAGCAATCAGAATTGTGTACTGAATTGCCTGTAGTTTAGTGGCCTCTATGTAACATCTCGTTAGAAAACTTGAAAAGTACGTCGTCCACGAGAGGCAATCAAACCCGTACCTCCCGATTTCCGTTCGATCACGCTATCCCTTACACCACCCAGGATAATGGAGTTCCAAGCAACTAAAGCCAAGCATTTATACGCTAAGCAGTTTAGCCACACAGTATTTGTCATTTTCTTGCAGGACTTCCGTCCACAGTGAGTAGAGTTTAGGTCCCAGCCACCTACAGCGAGATCGCCTTTTGGGTAGATCTCGCTGTAGGTGGCTGGGACCTAATGAGAGCAAGTCTAGCGACTTTGACAGAACAGTTTGTAGTGAGATTAGAGTACAGTAGATGGCGCTACCGTACAAGTACGATGTTGCACACAGAGGGGTGAGAGAATTTCAGGGGGGGGGCATAGGAAAGGATACCTATTTAACCAGTGGGTCCAGCCTGGGTGCCGTCACTTAACGTGCTCGTCCGATGCACGGCGGATATTCAGCGATTGTAAGTAAATCACACCATCTCTGAAAGATCAGCCCAGGTTCGAACCTGAGGACCTTGCATTGATAGTCTGACTCGCTAACCACTAAGTCATCCGCGGCTCTCTAAGCAGTTTAGCGTTTAAGGTTAAGCATTTATACGCTAAGCAGCTTAGCGTTTAAGGTTACCAACCAATCAACTGCGTGGCAACGACATGTTTCTGACGTTTAACCATGGCTTGATAAATGCGGTGCGCTCTTTGTAGTTCTGGTGACAATGCTAAGCCGGGGGTGAATGCTATCAACGGGGTCTTCAGGAGGTCGCAAGGACAGTGCAGTTAACATAGGACAGCTGCCACTCCAAATCGTTCACGGGGATTTTAATGATGTTTCTGTCAAATATACAGGGTGTCCCAAAATTTCTTACCCTGATTTCGGAATGGTATAACTTTCCACTGATTTCACTGATTTCGATTTTCTTTTACAGGTGAGTAGGTGCACTCTGAAAGTTTTGCTGGCTGTGAAATTTAGTACCCACGTCCGCCACTGTCAGCGCTTTTGGTGCAGAATCCGAAGACATGGCTTCTACGCAAGAAAAGGCTCAGTGTGTCGTGTGGCTGGCAGAGACAAAGTCGCCAAAAATGGTGTAATGAAAGTTTCAAACTCGTTACGGAAAACAACCACCAGATGTGAAATTGATAAATTCGTGGATGTGAAAGTTTTTAGAAACAGGTACAGTCGAAAAGGGTAAAAGTGCTGGGCGACCCTCAGGATCTTCAAAGACAGTTGAAAAAATTCATGTAGCCTTCATCCGATCACCGCAAAAATCAGTGCGGCAAGCTGAACGACGTCAGCTCAAGGTACCGATGAGTACAGTGCCCAGGGTGCTATGACATCGGTTGAAATTGTATGCGTACAAGGTGCAGATTGTTCAGGAACTCAAACCACAGGCCTTTCTTGTACACGGGCAGTTTGCTAATACCATGTTCCAGAAATTGGAGGACGATGAACATTTCTTACAGCAGATAGCATTTTCGGACGAAGCTACTTTTCACATTAGCGGTGCTGTAAACAGACATAACGTGCAAATTTGGGGTTCCGAAAACCCACACACCGTTAAGGAACACATGCGGAACGGTACCAAGGTTAATGTGTGGTGTGCATTACGGTATGACAGCATTATTGGGCCTTTTTATTTTCATGAAAGAACTCTCACCGGTAATGTGTATGCGGATATGCTTGAGATTTATGCAATACCCCAATTGCAAGACATGCAGCCCGTGTGTTTTTCCAACAAGACGGATCACCTCCTCACTGAGCAACATATGTGCGAGACCTGCTGCGCCATCACTTTCCCAATCGATGGATTCGTAGAGACGGCCCAATCCCATTGCCACCGAGATCACCGGACATAAATCGCAATGAAACTCCATTGGACTTCTTCTTTTGGGGATATGCTAAAGACATGTTGTATGCGACACCAGTTCCAAATGTGCACATTTTGTGTGAACGAATCAGACTAGCCCTAGAGAGTGTAACTCCCCAAATGCTGCAAAATGTGTGGCGGCAGATGGAATACAGATTTGATATTTTGCGTGTCACTCGCAGTGCCCATATCGAGTGCACCCAATAAAACTTGATTATCATGTGTGTTATGTGCAAAATCTGGTGTTTGTAAATATATTCACAATAAAGTTAAAAGCAGTTCAAATCAGGGTAATCATTTTGGGACACCCTGTATATCATCATCATGATCATCATCAACCATTATCAATCCACTGCTGGATGAAGGTCTCCCCTCCAAGTTTCCTCCACAGCGGTCTATCTTGTTCCAGTGTCCTCCATGTCACTCCCGCATGCTTTCAAATATATATATAAATATATATATACACACCGTCGAGTCACATCATTGTGACCACCAGCTAATATCTAGAGTAACCGCCGTGTGCAGCTCGGACAACAGCTAGATGGGCTGGGAGTGACTCAATAAGGTGCTGGAAAGTGTTCACAGGTATGTGGAGCCATGCTGACTGCACTGCATCTGACAGCTGCTGGATGCTGCGTGGTGGAGGATCCATATAGCGAACAACACGATCGAGGGTGCCCCTCAGATGCTCAATTGGGTTTAAGTCTGGGGAATTAGGGGGCCAGGAAATAACTTTGAAATCGTCTTTGTACTCTTCCAACCACTCTCGCACATTAATAGCTGTGTGGCAAGTCGCATTGACGTGCTGGAAAATCTCATCCTCCCCAGGTAAGACAATCAGCATGTATGGGTGTACGTCGTCTTCAAGGATGGACTCATAACAAATTCGGTCCATAATACCTTCCACGGGTATGAGTAGACCCAGAGAATGTCACGAAAACATTCCCTATATCATAACGCTGCCCCCACCAGCATGTGTTCTTCCAGCAATGGTTGAAGAGTGTTTGTTCTAAGATGTTTCTCGCCTTATACGCCAACGTCCATCCGTTCGATGAAGCAGAAAACGTGACTCACTGGAGAAGGCAATCCTTTGCCAATCAGCGGAGGTCCAATTCCAATACTGCCGTGCAAATGTAAGCCTTTTCTGCCGATGTACCTTCGTTAGCATAGGTGCAGTGACCATCCGTCTGCATCGGAGCTCCATACGCAGCAGTGTTCCCTGAACTGTCGTTTTAGACACATTTCCGGTACCTCCCTGGTTCATTCGGCCAGTGAGTTGCTCCACTGTAGCGTGTCGATCGGTCCTCACGCACCTTCGATGCCTACGTTCACTTCTCACATCAATGGCACGTGGTGCTCCGCAGTTTCCACATCGCTTATTTGCAATGACGCCATTTCTCCAATCACGATACACTTTAACCACAGCAGCTCGCGAACAGTTCCAAACTGCGCTGTTTCAGAGATGCTGCCATCCTTGGCCCGAAAGCCGATAATCATCCCGTTTTGCAAATTTTATAAATTGCTTCTTTTATCCATGACAGCAACGAGTGATAGGTTTTCAGATCATATGTAGAGGATTTTAGGAAAGTAGTGTACACTCCTAGACGTCTGACCCCAGGTCTTAAATAACCCTTAGAAATGGGAAGCTAGGAGATTTGGGCTAGAGCGCCCGATAGGAAAGTCACACGGAAGCGAGGTAGAAAAGGGAAGGAAGACGCCCTTATTTATTACCGGGGGCCAGTACCCCGGATCCGACAGCTTAACGTGCACATCCGACGCACGGCAGGTATTTAGTGGTTCGAGCGTTCGTACCTGCCCAGGATCGAACCTGAGGTTATCTCCATGGCAGTCACGAACGTTAACCACTAGGCCACCCGCGGCCCATAGGTTTTCAGAATGCTTACAGCACACCTTATATACTCTCGAAGTCAGCTCACGACACGTGCATTCTTCCATTGGCTACGCACTGTTGATACTAAAAGTAGGAGGTGGTCACAATAATGTGACTCGACTGTATATTGTATATGTATATATGCATTCCAATGATCAATCAATAGATAAGTCGATGTGGCGAATAAGTTGAGGTCAGGACTTCCGATAAAAAAAAAAAGATCCTCTTCTTATACGCCAAAAAATACGGTACTTCTGAATAGCCGACTGAACAAATTCTTTCTGCGTTTCAATGCCATGTATAACAAAGACTGTTTTGGGCACAGTTTCTTTATCAAGAAATGCATAGGTTTTCCGCTAAGGGCTTAAAGGCAAGTTGCGATTTCTCCGATATTCATGATTCTAAAAGTATTATTTGGAAAATTCTTTCTGCATCGATTAGAGTTCCTGGTGGGAAATGCTCTGCATATATTTCTAATTTTTCGTAAAGAAGGGTTTAGCCACTATGGGACGTAAGTGTATACATATTTGTTTCTGATGCATTCGCAGCAAAATCTGCCCTTCTGAAAACTCAGTTTAAAAAACTCTTTCGGGGACCAATGCGATACCGCTCACCAGGAAAAGCCTTTTGAAAATTCCTTTTGCTTAAAATATTGCATAGATTTTTCCGCCAGGAGGCGTAGATGTAAATTTTATTTTGGCCGATATCTCTGCGTCTAAGAGTTTTATCGGATTATATTCTTAGAGTCGATAATTATAGTATTAGAGTCGATATTTCAGCTTCTTAAGAATTCTTTCTTTATTGAAGAGCGTTTCCGATGCGAAATATTTCGCACATAATTACAAATGTTTCTTAACGCACAAATGCTCCACTAGATGGAGTAAGATCACGTTTCCGTTAAGAGCACATTTGCAGTAATATCTGCGGGTCTAAAAATGCGATTGAAAAAATTCTTTTTCGGTCACATACTACACTGGTGTGCAACAATTAAGGACTAGGCGGTTTTTCAAATGTAACGTCGTGCAGACGTGCTCCACATCGACTCAAATCATACCATAAGATCCCCAAAATGTAAGAATATGGGAAAAGTGAGCAAAACCGTCCAAACAAGGAATCCAAAGGATACAAAGGCACTTTATTGAAAAAGTAGCTTCGAGCACAACTGGACAGAAGACAGAAACGTCCATGTGACAGGCGGCTGCCAAGAAAAATCCTGTCTTTAATAGGGGATATGATCACCCCTGACTGCGTTGCAGGATTTACAACGTCTGTCCATGCTGAGGACCAGGTTGTCAAGGAGCTGTTGAGGCATCGCGGCCCATTCCCCTTGTAGCGCCAATCGCAGCGCATTTAGGACCGGGGACCTTGCGGGCCAATCCATGCGTTGAATATCTTCACTCTCCAACAGTTCTGCGACAGCCACTGTACTATGACGTGTAGCGTTGCCGTCCATGAAGAGGAACTCAGGACCCACAGCACCTCTAAACAGATGCACGTGAGGCAGGAGAACCTCATTACAATAGCGGACACCAGTGACTAAACCTCCTTGGAAGATGTGGAGGTCAGTACGGCTACCAAGCATGATACCGCCCCAAATGAGAACTCCGCCACCTTGAAACCGGTCCCTTTCAATGATGTTGGAGGTGTGATTGCGTGTTCCCTGCTCTCTGCAGATGTGTATACGTCCAGAATTGCTCGTCACACTAAATCAGCTCTCATCCGTAAAGAGAACTCGACCCCATTGCTGATGTGTCCAGTTCTTGTGTTCCTGGCACCACAGAAACCGCCGTCTCCGATGAGCAGGCGTTAACAGCACACACCGTACTGGTTGTCGTGCAAATAGACCACCTTTATGCAGCCTCCTGGCCACGGTAAAACGCGACAACGGACGTCCAGTTGTCTGTTGCATGTGCCTTGCGATTTCTCCGGCTGTCTGCCGTCTGTCTCTTCTCACCTGTAGGACAATATACCGGTCGTCCGCCGCCGTAGTTGCTCGTAGACGACCACTCCTAAACTCTCGGACAGATGTTCCTGTTGTTTAAAATGCTCTCCAAGCTCGTGAAACGATGCTGTGAGCGATCCCGAACTCATCGGCCACTTTAGACACACTTCGACCTTCTTCCAACTTCCCAATGACGCGACCTCGGGTATGTCATCCAGATGTCGTCTACTGAATTGCCTGTTGGCCACATTACACGGTGGAAGCAACTCGACGTCGTTCAAACCCATGTACACCGGGCAATAGCTTTCACCGAATTGCTGAGCGTACACTTCCCGTGTGCTTTATACCCTTCCGAGACCCCCCCCCCCTACGTCATGCTGCACATATGCGCATGCCCTGCCGTACCGGACACTAGTCTATCTCCTGAGTGGTCTTTCGGTCCGTTTTGCCTGCTCGTTCCGCTGTTACGCAAAATTCTCCTCTTCGTCCTTAATTTTTGCACACCAGTGTACTAATTATGAAAACATTTTGTGCGTATTTCGTTCCCAAAATAGTGCACCATTTTCTCGCTGGGATTGCAAAGGTTTAATTTGTTTTTCTCGCTGCTTCTAAACGACCGATTTAATTTTTTTTAACACTGCATACCATTTACTTTGTAGAACACTTTGCTTGTTTTCAGTAGTTCACAGTTATGTCCCTAGGTGGTGTTTTTGTATTTCTGTTTGCAGCTGCATCTCCGTTTCTAAAAATCCTATTGCAGAATTCCGTTTTTACTCTACGCCATTCCCTACAATAAAAATGGGGGAAATTATCCTCTTATAATGAACAGCTTTCTCGCTTGGCATCGTAAGTTTCAGAACCATTTTCTCGGTATTTATACTTCCAGGGGATTTATTTAAAAAAATATTTTTCCTTAGTATAGCCTTTGCTAAAAGAATACTTTTCGCATATTCTCAACTTTTCCATTCTGCAAACTTTTTCCGCTAGGGGACGTAGAGCTATATCATGTTCTCCTCGATAATTCTTCCTCTAGTTTTTCGATTTATCCCTGAACATTCCTTCGTGAGAAACTTTTTGTGCGCAATTCATTAATTTTCGTAACATACACTCACGGACAATGAAATTTGCGCACCTAGAAGAAAAACAGGCTACAAACCGCGAAACTTTGCAAATAGCTAGAGTGCGTGCTGGTATGCAAATGATCCACGTTTGGTGCGAGTGCGCATGACCACACACCCTATGGTGGTGCTGCAAGTACTAACAGGCAGCCTTATAAACCGGCATGTAGTCAATGCCCCATGAAAGCGAAAAGCGCCGGCCGACGCAAGCAAGAGAAGAGAGTGACAAGGATAAGCAAGAGTGAGGTAGACGCCAGAGACATCACATCTCCCCCACTGCAGGCATTATGGTCTGGAGAGCCATAGCCTACGATAGCCGATCAGCTTTAGTAGTGATATGTGGATCATTGATGAGCCAGCGGTATGTGGATGAGATGGCCCCATGTGCTCCCATTCCTGGCAGGGATTCAAAGTGCGCTATACCACCAGGATAATGCCCTGTCTGCACACGGCTTGGGTTGCCCAGGACTGCCTACGTCATGTCCAGACACTTGCATGGCCTGCCCGCTCCCCAGACATGTCTCCTATAGAGCATGTGTGGGACCAGTTGAAACGCAGGCTGCCGCCTTTACGCATTATCCGGAATTTGGAGCACCCCGTCCAACACGTGTAGTCCAGTCTGCCGCAGGACAACATCAGGCGCATGTTTGCCTCCATGCCGGACCGTATTGCAGCATGTATCGCCGCACGAGGCGGTGCGACGCGCTATTGAAGATGACTGGACTGCGTGCCACAGATCCCTCTGTTATTGTCCTGCAGCTCTGTTTTTGCCATCATGTATATCATTAATCTGTATCATTACGTCCATAAAATTTCAGTTCAATACGATTCTTCCTTCTTGGTGGCAAATTTCATTGACCGTGAGTTTATTTTTCAGCCGCCAGTGGGAGTAAGTAGCTATTTCTATTTCTGGATGTTTTAGTGATTGTGGAATTCCGTTTGAATTTTTTATCTATCCGATTCCATTGACTATGAATAACTAAAAAAGGAATTTCACATCGGAAAGGATTCAAAACACGTTCTCATTACAAATTAAATTTGGGTGTCTTCTTTCTTGTTTACAGTAGCGAGGAACTAGTGCACAAAGAGTTCTTGCCCAACGGCTAAAGTGTTAGTGTTGCTTAGTATCTGGACTTTTTGAAACTTTCGTTTCATCGTGTGCGGCCTCAGCACCGAGAAGACGGGAGTTGGACACGGCCGAATATTTGGGGTGTGCTATGCGTGCGGCACACACTCACACACAGTCGCAATTTAACCTGCATTATCTATATTATTTTTTCGGATTTATTTCTAATAAAACTCGCCAGAGTTTGTCGTAAGGATGGATTCGAGTGTTGATTGAAAGTAATTTCCCCAAATAATGTTTTCATTAAGAGGAGAAGGTTCGTTCAGTAAACATGTCGCATTCGCGCTAAGATCTTTGGGTGTGCGGTTTCGCGAGCGCACATCCGACATGTCAAGCAACTGTGATACAAGCGCTCCGTAGATGGCACCGCAGGTCACGTTCATATTTCCCTGTGGTTTCAAACGTAACAGCGGAACTCTCAGGGTGTGCTCGTTAAAATGAGCACCGCTTGCAGTCCTATGGAGCAGTGCAATTCAACATTGTGACACGACTTGCTGTTATATTGTTATTGTTGTTGTTGTTCTTGTTGTTTGGAGGAAGGGTATATATTTCTAATAAAAATCGTCGAAGTTTGTCCTAAGGCTTTTCGTGTGTGGCTTAAATTAATTCCCTTGTGCAATATTTTCGTGGAGCAGAAGGTTCGTTTCTTCGTTCAGGAAACAAACATTGCAAGTAATGTTTGCAGCTGTAGGAATGCTCTTTTACCTTCGGACACTTAAGTCGTTAAAGCAACTGTCGTACAAAGCTCTCCAGATGTTTTTATTTCCTTGTGGCTTCAACGCAGATGCTTAACTTTCCAGGGTATGCGCCCTTAAAAAGGCATACTTGGTTGCACAATTCAACGTTCTGCTACAAGTTACTATTTTCCTGTCTTTTTGTCTCTGTGTGAATCGATGTGTTTATAAGCACAGATTTAAAAAAAATATTCAATTTGAATTTGAAAATCCATTTAGGATGGGAATAGAGCTGACGATGTACTAAGTGTCTTTTCTGCCAGAGCTTTTGCAGATTGTGTAAATATAGTTAATGAAGGTAAGCCTAGTGCTGAATCTAAAATTATTTTTAAAAAAATACCAAAAATGTGTTCATCACTCTAATATTTGCACAGAAAATTAAGATTTTTCTCACAATGGATTTTTACCATAAGTAATTAGACGACAGCTACATAAAAATATTGCTTTTGTAAGCTGAAAATCAATGCGTAAATTTTGCAGCTCGGGATACATAATAAAATTTTTGCGTGTTTTTTCCGAAATAGCGCACACCTAACCTAAATGGGCACCCGACGCCACTGGAGTTGGTTCCTCTCACACAACAACGCACCAAGGCACAACATTGTTCCGTGGTTTTTGGCCAGCAAAAAAGTCGACGTACTGGAGCATCAACCGCATTCACCGGACTTAGCACCGTGCGATTTCTTTTTCTCGAAGCTCAAAAACCAATGAAAGGCTGTTATTTTAATGTTATAGACAACATACAAAGAAATATGAAGATAACATTAAAGAGTAAACCATACATGGCATCACCAGTCGTTCCGTGATCGTTTCATGCAGTGTGTGTAGGCGAAAAGAACTTGTTTTGAATAAATCATTGTTAGCTTACTCGTACCTGGGGCATGTTTTTTTTTTTTTCTTGCGTAATCTTGTTTTCCAATTGCCACACTGTGTACATACGGACTAGAAAACTTATTCAATGCTGGACGAATGAGCAAAAAGCATTAGATTGGAAACAATCGAAATCAAGCCAAGAATGACTCAGCTTTGAGAGCTGTGCCGCTTGTTTTGTTTAAGAAATTTTATCTTGAAGCACACATTTACTTAAAGAATGCAACACTTCAGAAACATCTGCTGCAATTCTCAGCTCAGACCGGCTGAGCCATAAAAATGTGACTGAGAATAATTAGGTAAAGTTTTAACTCATTCATGATCACGTTCTTTAAATTCGTCGTTTTGTTAAGCAAGTTGACTGCGTAAAATTTAGAGCATGAGCTTCTTGGAAAGCACATTTGCAAGCGGTGTTTTCCTATTTTGTTTCGTACTCTGAATTTAGATCGACGAAAGTTTCAGCTATCAGTCTCCCTGTCTCATTTGAGAAATGTGCCCTTATCAGGCGCGCCATAGCAACTACCGTGAACTATGGACTCCTTGTCGGTTGCACACAATTTCCTTCACCTGAGTGATAAGTCTTAGGACTTTTACTCCTGCTCAGATCAGGTATGTGCGCAGCAAAATTAATAATAAATATTATATCGCAGTATGTGTTGAATTATTAATATTTTATTAGGATATATGTAAAATCATCTAGTGATTGTGATTCACTAAAAATATCAAAATTTTAGTTTTCACAGCGATTAAAAAATGCCGTCTGAAATTTGACTGGAGAAGAAGACCGTACTTAATTTGCTAAAGGTACGTAATAGATGCATCCCGTTTAGCGGGGAGCAGTCGCGAAAGTTCTGCTTCATTTAACGGCGCCTCCTTCTTCTTTCGTAAAGAGAAGTTCTACTCCGCTTTGCTACTGGCATATTCAGACTGAATAATTTTGCAGTTCATAAGGTCAGATGCATACCTTCTCCAAAAGAGTGGAAGTTTTTATGAAAGAATAAATAAAATTAGCTTTAAATGTAACGATAATGTGAACTTGCTTTAAAAAACAGAAAATCTAGAATCCGCAGGCGGAGGAACCTAATAATTTCAGAAGGGGTCCAACTTCTTCGAGAGTTAAAACAATAAAAAAGGCAAGGAAAGTGACCCACAGTGTGAAAAAAAACCGGTAGGATATATATGTATATAATCGTACTTATCATTATTCATTATCAATATACTACTGGATGGTTTGCTTAAGTGCCTTTCACGACTTTCTGTCTGGAGCATGTCATTCCAGCATTCTTTCGCATTTCATCCACCCATCTCCCATGTGGTCTTCTTCTTGCCCCCTGGTATCCACTCTAAGAATCAGTTGCTCAAACGCGGTCAGTTCTAGCACTTTATATCCAGCGCATTGCCACTTGAGAGCCTTCACTTTTATCATGATGTCATCAACTCTTGTCATTTTCCTGATCGATGAGTTCCTCTTCCTTATTTCGACAATAGTTGGTTCTCGCAGCAAAAACACACACCAATTCGTGCAGGCTTTTTCCCGTATCTTCAGTGTTACAAAACCCCAAGGAAGGCCTGGGGTATAACAAGCAGTAGTATACTTATCGCTTAATTTGAGTTCGAGTTATTTCTTGTTCAGTTCAGTCATTTATTTGACAGATGCATTCGGCTTTCTGATCTCGAGTAGGACACATTCGGACTTGGAAAAACAAGTTAGCGAAATCATGCAATGCATTGATTATAATACGCTTTCCAACATACCAGAAATCGTTACTCAAGTTATGAGGATAATGGCTGTGGAGTAAATCTTGCTCCTGTGCCCTGACCTTTGACCCCATTTCGATTATATTAGACAGAATTGGTTCAGTATACCTCCGGAACAACATACTAAAGTTTTGTCGCAAAGATTTGTTTAGTCAGGTTATGAGGATAATGGCTGTGGAATAAATTTCCCTCCTGTGCCCTGACCTCTGACCCCATTTCGATTATATTAAACAGAATCGGTTCAGTATGTCTCCGGAATAACATACTAAAGTTTTGTCGCAATCGAAGCATTTTTACGTAAGTTATGACGCATAAGGGCGATGGAATGCATCCCGCTTCTATGTCCTGACCTTTGACCCCATTTCGCCCATTTTCAATAGGGTTCGTCCCTAGGTTGTCCCCTACCACATACTAAAATATTCATCTAAATCGAACCATTTTTACTCGAGTTATCGTGCAGACAGACAGACAGACGGACAAAGCTGGAGCATATGCGCTTCCTTCAACCTATGGTTGAAAAGCTTAAAAAAGTGAAAAGAAAACACAAACAGAGAGGAAGGGAGAAAAAGAACCGCCCTGGTTATTACTTTTAAGTAATTTGAAGAATTCTTTAATGATCTTTTTTAAAGCAAAAAAACACTACGCTGAGTTAACTGTTCAACCCATTTGTGCAAAATCAGTATCTTAAATTGTACTTATAGCATTTTCCAGAAATCTGTAAAGCTTGGTGGCAGTCTCCACGAAGTCTTCCCCCAAATAACAATCATATGTGAACCAGAAATCTTTTGTGGAAAGACCCACAGCGACGGAGATCATGAAATTTCAATGGGGGGGGGGGAGATCCGGACCCCTGTGTCCCCTACCTTCCCTCTCCCATGCTAGAATCAAAAGATTTAAATGTCTCACACTTTTGCTGTCTCACAGAGTTAGAATTTGTTTCAGCAAAACAAGCGGAACAGTTATTTTGGGCTGAATTTACGTAATGTTTCAGACTGCCCTATGGCGATTTATTAGTATTTTATTCACCTGCTGTTGAAAAATGTTTATAATTCTTCAACAGCAGGCATTATGATTAGATTAAGTATGTGTGGAAATTCAAACAGATCTGTCAAATTAAATTTGATTTCAATCATTGTTTTAATCATTTATAAAGCTTCTGCTTTAAACTTTGGGTCAAATTGAATGTCTTTTTCTACAAAATTAACATGAGAGATCTGCTTAGATCATGCTTACAAATCTAACTATCGTAGTTGTGAACTTTTCTGGTGACCGAATGTTCTCGAAGCAGTTTGACGTGGGTCAAATCCCGCGTAAAACATGAATGGTGTGTTTGGCATTTCCGCTCCCTATAACAAAAGGTCTGAACATCTTAGCTGAATAACGCGACTTGATAATTACAGAGTTAAGCAGCCAGAAAAAAGTTGGCGAATGGGATTTCTACTCATATGTGAATCAGTGGCGACTCCAGCAGCTCAGAACAGGGTGGGCTATTAGTGGGGGGGGGCTAAGCTTGATGGGAGGGGGGGCAAAAATTTTGAAGTGTTGGTCAGCAATTTTAGCAAACATTTCCCTTCATTTGCATTTTACCCGACGCTGATAATGTTATCCCTAGTAAAAAAAGGTTTTCAAGTGAATACTGTACGTAGTAGAAATTCAGTGTGCATAGTATAGAAACCATGGATACGAATCTCTCTGGCAAGTTACAATTTCTTCACAATTTTAGCTTACTTAGGACGTGTTTCTTTTGTTCTTTTTTTTTCCTTTCATGAAGCTGTTTCTGAATTTTAGTTTGGAACCTAACTATTTCTCTATCTATCTATCTATCTATCTATCTATTTATCTCTACCTATCTATCTATCTCTCTCGCTCTTCATTTTAAACCGTAATTAGAAAAATGGTGTGTTTCTACTACTCTCTTAGAAATTCGTTCAGAAGACTCCTTCCATTTTTTACGCTTTCCAACCGTAGGTTGAAGAAGCCGCTCCACCTTTGTCCGTCCGTCCGTCTGTTTGTCCGCACGATAACTCACGTAAAAATGATTCGATTTTGATGAAATTTTAATATGTGGTAGGAGACAACCTGGGAAGGAAGCTTGTTCAAAATGGACAGAACGGGGTGAAAGGTGAGGACATAGGAGCGGGATCCGTTCTATCGCCCTTATGCGTCATAGCTTATGTAAAAATGCTTCGATTGCGACAACACTTTATCATGTTGTTCCACAAATGTGCTGAACCGGTTCTATTTGATATCATCGAAGTGGGGTCAAATGTTAGAGCACAGGAGCGAGATTTATTCCACAGCCATTATTGTCATAACCTGACTAAAAATGCTTCTAATGCAACAACACTTTGATATGTTGTTCCAGAAGTATACTGAACCAATTCTGTTTCATAGCATCGAAATGTTGTCAAATGTCAGGGCACAGGAGCGAGATTTATTTCACATCCTCCTCATAACTTGACTAAAAATGCTTCTATTGCGACAAAACTTTAGTATGCTGTTCCGGAGGTATACGGAACTGGTTCTTTTGAATGTCATCAAAATGGGGTCAAAGGTCAGGTCACAGGAGCGAGATTTATTCCACAGCATTATCCTCATAACTTGAATAATAATTTCTGGTATGTTGGAAAGCGTATCATAATAAATGCATTGCATGATTTTACTAACTTGTTCATATTTTTCAGTTTTACATGATCAGTCAGATTTTAAGCTTTTTATCACATTTTAATACCGTTTGTTTGTCTTGTTTCTGGCACTCTTTGGCCAATCATGGCCCTTGCGCCATAAAAATCAAACAACCAACCAACCAACTAACTTGTTCATAAGTACAAGCACTAAATTTAACAAGAATGGATTTTATACAACAAATTTCAGTGAATTCGAGAAATTTACATACATTTATCGAAGTTCCCTAGCACGTTAGATGGTTGCACCCCGCAAACCCGTAGCGCCCCGTCTGATGTGAACCAATAGCACCCTAAAATATATAAGACACCCAAACAAAATTATTAAAAGAATGCTAATCTCATTTGAGAAACTTGTTTTCATAAAGCATTCGCAGTTGTACTCTAAAGTTTCAATTTGTAGACCCCGATGTTATTCTAGTAGTTGGTGTCATTACTTACGAGAAAAAAAGTATATTTTTAATTGTTTGTGAAAATGCAAGTGCAAAGTTATGACTGTTCGAGCACACGGTACCTATAAAATTTGAAATGCAGGTGATACAAGTGACGTCATATCTCACGGAGTCTTTAATGCAACTTTGTACAATGTTTCCCAAACATGAACTCAAAATAAAGTGGCATAACATTAATGGAAATAATTTAAACCACCTTCGTTTAGCTGACGACCTAGTTATTCTTGCAAGTACCCCCTCAGAGCTGCAGAGTATGATACAGGAACTTGCTGTCAGGAGTAAAGATGTTGACTTAAAAATAAACTTTCGAAAAACAAAATTGATGTACAGTGCTTTTACAAGAAATGAAGATTTGGCGATTG
Organism: Macrothele yani; assembly: GCA_039090855.1. Classification (NCBI taxonomy): domain Eukaryota; kingdom Metazoa; phylum Arthropoda; class Arachnida; order Araneae; family Macrothelidae; genus Macrothele; species Macrothele yani. Next base: position 48,427,154 of record CM077013.1, on the reverse strand, counting down.
ATGGAGCAAATCTGGATATAACCCATGCCTACATTTATTTTGGACAACAGATATCAAGCGAGGTACACATCGAAGAAGAAATCAGCAGGCGAATAAACACTTTACCGCAGTATATTTTGAAGGAACAGTAAACATTTCAAGAGCAGTTTACCATTACGTCTTAGGGGAAAAGAAAATCTATGCTATTAGTGCAATGTTATTTTGTTCTGTACACACTTTTCCAAAGATTAATACGTTCTTGTCTTCAAAGTTTTAAGCACAAATAAAGAGAATCCTTGGCTTACTGTGATTTTGAAACATTTGTCAGAATGTTTTTAATTCAATTTTTCTCAGTGGGTGTTAAATTGGATTAAGTCCCAAATGAGATAAATTGAATTTAAAAACAAATTCTGACGAATTTTGAAGACCAGGACGTAACAATGTTTGAGAAACGAATTAACATTGCAGGTATAGAAGAGATTTCCCTTGAGGTACCCCTAAAACGAAAAGTGTTTCTTCAATGCATACTTCCAGTACTTATTTATGGATTAGAGACACGAAACTTAACTGAAAAATATATTCAGCATACACCTTTCCATGCACTGAAAGAAGCATGGACAGGTGAATGCTTGATGTATAACCGGGTAAGCCAGGAAGAGGAACTCATGGATCAAGAAAATGACAAGAGATGACATCGTGATCAAAGTAAAGACCCTCAAATGGCAATGGGCTTAATGTATTGCTAAGAGAACTGACTACTGTTGGACAACTGCACTAGGCTGGATACCAAGAGACAGGAAAAGACTTAAAAGGCCGCTCTGGGGGTGCAGTGGTCTAAGAGCTGGCTTACGACCATTCGTCAGTGATGGGTCTGGGTTAGAATCCCGGTGAGGCATGGATATTGTGATTCTCTTACGACACTGGTTCTTTCCCTTTCCTGAAACCAGTGGCCCTAAATTAGGGACAGGCGACTACTCATAGCTCATCGAGTTGCTCACGGTGGTAGTTAAACATTCAATAAAAAAAGGACCTAACAGAAGACTACGTGGGAGATGATTAGATGAAACTCGAAAGCATGAAAAGTCATATGGAAGAGGATAGCTCAGGACAGAGACTTATTAAGGAAACTTGGCGCGACCTTCATCCAGCAGTGGATTGAAAATGGTTGTTGATGATATGTATATACACTATATTGACAAACGTCACCGAACACCCCTTCAAAAGCAAATGAACGGATCCGCTGTGCTGTTCAGACGCGCGGTACAGCTGCAAACTGTATAAAAACAAGCCTGCAGCTGACCGCAATCATATCGAACTGTGAGTTTGAGTGAAAATGTCGCGGCGGGAGAGAACTGACTTTGAGAAAGGAAAGATTGTTGGGTGTTATATTAGTGGGTTGTCCATAAGAGAAACCAAGGGAGCGTTTCAACATACCCAAGTCAACTGTTTTGGATGTACTGAATACGTGAAAGACACATGGCGTGAAGCAGCAAAACGTACCGGCAGACCAAAGAAAATCAGTGATAGAGGACGTCGAAGCCTCAGGAGAGTCGTTACAGCTAAACGACGGAGTACTGCATAAGACCTCAGTGTACAGGTGAGTAAAAATGCTGGAACCTCGGTATGCACACGTACCATTCGCAGAGAACTTCACGCCATGGGTTACCGTGGTCGTGCGGTTGCTCATAAGCCTCTCCTCTCCACTCGGAATGCTACTCGTCGTTTAACATGGTGTAAAGAACATTTATCGTGGACCGTAGATCAATGAAAACGGGTCCTATGGACTGATGAATTCAGATACACGATCCATCAGTCTGATGGCCGTGTGTGGGTATGGCTGCAGCCGGGGGTACGCTATTTACCACAGTGTACTGTTCCTACGGTCACGTTTGGAGCTGGCTGTGTACTCGTGTGGGGGTATTTTCGTGGTATGGTCCCAGCCCATTGGTTATCGTGGATAAACCTGTTAACCGGTACATCTACCTCGATATTCTGAACAATTATGCCCTTCCAACTCTGTGGCAATACTATGGAACCGAGCCTTGTTGGTACCAACAGGATTATGCACCAAGCCATGAAGCAAGGACTGTTACGGCGTGGTTTGACGATAATTCCGCATCGTGTGTGGACTGGCCGGCACAGAACCCTGATCATAATCTCATAGAGCACCTGTGGGGTGAATTAGAGCGCCGCATAAGAAGTTTTGAACCAAGGTCTACTACTAAGCAACAGTTAGCGGCAGCATTATGTACTTAATGGAAGCGCATACTTACCGTTGTGTTCCAAAACCTTGTCGAAAGCATATCTCGAAGGGTTAGTGCATGCATTAAGGCGGAAGGTGGAACGACACCGTACTAATGTATGTCAATAAATGCTATGTTGTGTTTCTCTTCTAGGTGCCCGGTGACTTTTGCCAATATAGTGTATATAATTCCTCCTTATCACTATTTGTTAATTCATATTTCAAGGGAATTCTGTGCAGTGTGACAACATATTGCATTCTTTTTTCCATTTTAGTACAATATCTACAAATCAGGTTCATCCTGAAAAGAAACTGTGAGGTGATGCATTTCGTATTCAAGCAATCTTTTGAACAAAGTTTATCCGCTTAAATTTAAATTCAGAAACTAAATGCTCCCTCAGAAAACGTTGCCACATGTTCGAAACTTCGTACTCTCACTATCAATCGTTTGAATCGTTCTGTAAAGTCCATATTTTTTCCCAAACGGTATTTTAAGCGAATATATTTCTAGGGCTCTTCAGGCCAAGAATGGTGAACTACTTTTATTTTCTCAAGCACTATTGTTCTCGATTTCGATAGCGATTTACAGTGATACGCAACTTTGAATAATAATTAGCTATTTTATATCATAACTTTCGTGTTTGAGACCCAATCAGCTCCCTCGGCGAAAAGGATTCACTCACTTCGGTGTAAACGAACTCAGATTAAAAATAAGAAAGATTACACCGAATTCTTGGGTGCAATGAGCACGTCCTTCACCGAAAGAGAGAATTCACTTTCATCCCCTAGGAAAAAATCTCCGCATAATTTAAGGTACACCATGTGTGCAGTGTTCTTCTTAGAGAATAGAACTGGTTACAGAAAAAAAGATACCGAATTTCTATAATCGGTAACATACAAGGTTTGTCCGGAAAGTAATGAGACCACTTTTCCTGGGCCAATTAGAAGGGCCGGAGGGCGGAGTCTCTAGACGTGATGGGTGGCGGAGTATGTTAGGTAAACGATCAATGTCTCGTCAGTTGGCTCTGAGTTTTTACAGAGTGATGATCGTTTGCGAAGTGAACAGCTGTGTGAGTGTTGCGTAACGGTCAAAATGTAGAAGAGTGTCGAACCGCGATACGCGGTAAAGTTTTGTGTTAAACTTGAAATATCCGTGACTGATACTCTTGCTATGATACAGAAAGCCAACTAGAATGATGCTTTATCGAAAGCACAAGTGTTTCGGTGGCAAAAAATGTTCACAGAGGGAAGAGAGAGCGTCGAGGATGAGCCACGCCAAGGGCGCCCTTCAACGTCTCACACTTCGGACAATGTGGAAAAGGTGAAAGCAGTTTTCGACTCTGACCGACGTCTGAGTGTTAGATTGGTAGCAGAGCATGTGGAAATCGTTAAATCCATTGTGCATGAAATCGTCACGCAAGAATTGCAGACGCTAAAAGTTTGCGCCAAATTGGTTCTTTTGACCGATGAACAGAGGAACAACCGTGTGTCGATTTCTCGTGAGCTTGTGGACCGTGTGAGGAGGGAACCTGGTTTTTGGAGAACGTGATATCAGGTGATGAAACGTGGGTCTGTGAGTACGATCCGGGGACCAAAAGGCAGAGCTCAGAGTGTCACACTCCCGAGTCTCCTTGGCCAAAGAAGGCTCGAATGTGCAAATCGAGGATGAAATCGATGCTCATTGTCTTCTTTGACTGTAAAGGTGTTGCCCCCATAAGAAGTTCGTACCACCAGGAAAAACGGTCAACGCTGCATTTCACGTGGAAGTGCTTCAACGGCTAAAGAACAGAGTTCAGCGCGTCCGCCGAGAGATCACCAACACTTGGGTTCTTCACCACAATAATGCGCCGAGCCATGCTTCGCTGAGAGTGAGAGAGTTTCTGGCGAAACACAACGTGGCAACGCTGTCCCAACCTCCCTACAGCACGGGCTTGACTCCGGCTGACTTCATTTTGTTTCCCCGGCTCAACTCCAGAGTGAAAGGACACCATTTTGGGACTGTTACAAACGTGCAAACTGCCACGACGAGTGCTTTGAAAGCGATCCTTGTTCCCGACTTCCAGGCAAGCAACGCGGCGTGACAGAACCGCTGGCAGCGGTGTATTGATGTTCAAGGATGTTATTTCAAAGAATTTTAATGTTATGTACGTATAATTTTAATTAAACGTCTGTTATTGAATGAGTCTCATTACTTTCCTGACAGACTTTGTATTCACAAATATAAATAGCTACTTTAGCGGCTGAAATGGGTGTTACGAAAGATCTGAGAGGCAAAAGGATTTTTTTTTTCAAATTGAACAATCAGAAGATGGGGAATATGGACGAAAACGAAGAAGATCTCAAGGGAGATGGGTGAAGAAGTTCAAGAACAGACCCACGGAGAAGGCTTGATATAACTTTCTGCCCCCTAGCAGAAAAGCTGTGCGTTACTTATAGAAGAAATTGAACGCAAAATACCCTTCATAATGAAGAGTATCCTACCGAGAAACGATTTCCCAAGAGATTTTTATAATCAGATAAAGTCTTTCAAATACCAATATACTCTGATGTTCCCTAGCAACAGCATTTTGAACAAGTTAGTAAAATCATGCAATGCATTGATTATGATACGCTTCCCAACATATCAGAAACCATTACTCAAGTTATGAGGATAATGATGGCTGTAGAAGAAATCTCGTTCTTATGACCTAACCTTTGACCCCATTTCGATGATATTCAACAGAACCGGTAAAGTATACTTCCGGAACAACATGATAAAGTTTTGTCTCAATCGAAGCATTTTTACGTAAGTTATAACGCATAAGGGCGATGGAATGGATCCCAAACCCATGTCCTGACCTTTGACCCCATTTCACCCATTTTCAATAGGATTCGTTCCCAGGTTGTTCTCTATCTCATACTAAAATTTCATCGAAATCGAACCATTGTTACGCAAGTTATGACGCATAAGGGCAATGGAATGTATCCCGCTCCTATGTCCTGACCTTTGACCCGACTTCACTCATTTTCAATAGGGTTCGTCCCCAGGTGGTCCCATACAACATACTAAAATTTCATTGAAATCGAACCATATTTAAGATTCCCGGGCCCTGGTACTAGAGTGCCCATTCCAAACGATGAAAAACTGCCTCGAAGCATGATGTCTCCTCCACCAAACTTCACATTTGGCATGAGACAGTTGGGCAGATAGCTTTACCTGACATCCTCCGTATTCAGACACATCCGTCGGACTTCCAGATGGTACAGTTTGATTCATCACTCCAAAGAACGCGTTTCCACTGCTCCAGAGTCTAATGGCACCAAGTTTTACACCACTCCAACCGACACTTGGCGTTGGGTTTTTTTATGTTAGGCTTGTTTGAGACTGCTTGACTATGGAAACCCATTCCCTTCAGTCCTCTACGAACTGCTATGGTGCTGGCGTTAATTTCAGAGGCATTTCGGAACTTCGTGGTTAGTGTTGCAACTGAGGACAGGCGATTTTTTCGCACCACCCGCTTCAATACTTGGAGGTCCCACTTTGTCATTTTAAGTTGCCTACCAGACGCTGTTGTTGCTTCTAGGCGTTTCCAGTTCATAATGGCGTCACTTACAGTTAAATAAACAAAGTCATCGCTCTCTCCACGTTTTTCTTTAACCAACACACAGCAGCAGAAAGATTGTTATTCGGCATCTCTGGGATCAAACCCCAGATCTCTCGATAATTAGCCGAGTGCGTTTGCTTTATGCTACGGTGCCAACAATCCACGGCGCTATGTGTTTTTATCTGTCAGCATCTGACTTCACAAATGTGTAGGGATGGGTCTCCATGTGGTGGGGCTTAATGGCACAAACTATTTAATAACAGCTCATAAATCCAAAGGGCGAGAGAAATGGTGAAAATCTTCCAAATACGTGAAGTTATTGTAAACAGACGAAGTCATCGCTCTTTCCACGTTAGCTATAGCTTGTGCTGTTAAATCCCACCAGACGGATGGAGATGCCTCAGTCGTTGAGCCCGTCCCTACGGATTTGTGATGTCAGATGCTGACAGATAAACACACATAGCGCCGTGGATTATTGGCACCTTAGCGTGAGGCGAAAGCGCTCGGCTAGTTATCGAGAGATCTGGGATTCGATCCCAGCGGTGTCGAATAACAGCGGTGTCCTTCGCCTGCTGTGTGTTGGTTATAGAAAAACGTGAAAAGAGCGATGATTTTGTCTATTTACATTTATAACGAAGTGAATTTCTCCGTCATTTTTATCCGCGCCGGGGTTCGAACCCGGGTCCACTCATTCCGGAATAAGTTGCTTATAACGAAGTGAATTTCTCCGTCATTTTTATCCGCGCCGGGGTTCGAACCCGGGTCCACTCATTCCGGAATAAGTTGCTCTACCAATTAAGCTACGCGGACATTTGTTCTGACTACTATCTGCCTTTATGTCGTGTGCGTCCTGCTGGCAGGTACGTCACATCTCCTGGTACGTTACACATTGTCTCCACATATTTGGAAGATTTTCACCATCGTCACTTACAGTTGATTGGGATGCTGTAGGAGGGCAGAAATTTCCCGATGTACACTGAAGAGCAATTGAATTAGAGACAGCTGGCGTTATGCAAATGTGGCGCTGTGGGCGGCCCTGTAAAACGGAAACGACATGACCTATGCAGCGATCCGGCAATATAAGGAGTGATGCGACGGGAATCAGTAAGAGTCAGACGAAGGATCTAAGCGCATTTTGTCGTAGGCAAATTGTCGGGGCCCGACGAATGGGTCACTCCATCTCGGAAGTCGTGCAGGCACTGGGATTTTCACGAGCCACTGTACCACGGGTGCACCGTGAGTACATCGAATCCGGTAAAACCATCCCTGCAAGGGCCAACTGCCGTGAACAACAGCGTGTGGATGAGCGGGGTCATCGTCTGCTAGCTCGCATTGTAACAGCGGATAGACGGGCCACAGTGCAAGAAATCGCTCGGCAATTTAGTGCTGCTGCACAAAAACGTGTAAGCAGCCACACCATTCAGAATCATCTCCTCGCTATAGGGTACAGAAGCCATCGTCCCACGAGGGTAAAGCTGCTTACCGCACGTCACAGGGTGCAAAGATTAGCATGGGCGCGGGAACACCGCCACTGGACCTTAGACATGTGGGAAAATGTTGCCTGGACTGATGAGTCGAGATTCACTTTGGTACATGCGGATGGCAGGATACGAGTACGGTGCAAACCACATGAAGCGATGGATCCTTCTTGCCAGCAGGGTACTCTTCAAGCTGGTGGGGGTGGCATTCTCGTCTGGGGACTGTTTACGTGGACTGAAATGGGACCCCTGGTACGTGTGACATCGTCCCTCACAGGTTAACGTTACCGGGATATCCTGGACAACCATTTGCTCCCGTTTGTGCGTCTTCAACATCCCACTGGGGACCTCATCCTGCAACAAGACAATGCACCGCGCCGTCGCTCCCGAATCGTATCCGAATGGTTGGATGAACACTCCACCGACGTGACCTCGCTTCCTTGGCCAGCTACGTCACCTGACCTCAATCCCATCGAGCACATTTGGGATGTCTTCGAGAGAGATGTTCGAGGCTCTGATCCCCCTCCATCAAATCTTCGTGAACTGTGGAAGCTTGTTCAGGGGTCGTGGATCCGTATGACTTCCAAACGCTTCCGGTGTCTTGTCGAGTCCATGCCGAGACGAATCGCCGCCGTCATCAGGCCGAAAGGTGGTGCTACACGTTACTAAACAGGTATCTCTCAGTTACTCTTCAGTGTATGCCATGCTGAAAGTCACTGAGCTCTGCCATACAACCCATTCTATTGCTCATGTTTTATCTATGATGTTCGCCAGGCCTCGTGCGTCTTTTTATACCCGCTATTGACCATGGCTGTGACACATATGGGCAAATCCACTTCTCAAAAAGGGTTTCAGGATACTTTTGATCGGTTAATGTTTATTTCGCACCCTACAGTACAAATAACTACGTGAATAAAACGGCTAGGTTTAAAACTCAGCAAAAAGTTTATGTAATGTCAACTATTCATTCTCCACTCACTGGAAGTCAGGTCATGAATATACTATATTCATCGTGTCACGAATACACTAACCGCTGTTACTTAACAACAATCTCTTGTATCAACACATAAATTTCAATCGGATAGCTCGATAGTGAACTGTCCTTATTCGTCGATTCACATAAATTTCAATCGGATAGCTCGATAGTGAACTGTCCTTATTCGTCGATTCACATAAATCTACCATGAAAAACTTCAACCCTTCTTTCGCTATATGATCTCCACAATCTCTGCCATTTCGACCCTCAACGTAGTCTCTTCATTTTTCTTGACTCACTGTTAGTGTTGCCGAAATGTACAAGCTATACGGTAAAATAATGTGCCGTTCAGTAAGAAAATATTTAACTGAGAAGTAGCTAAATTTATATAAGAAAACAGAAACCCAAATGGTAGGAAAAATAGAGTTACAAAATAGTGTATATAGTGTGTGCGAAAATTGAAAAAAATTAAATATTTAAAAACTTTTTGTTTTATCGAATGCGTATTACTTTTTGCTGTATAGAATACGTGTATAATGTGCATATTTAGCGGTAAAAAGCAATATACTTCTATGCATTATCAAAAAGAAGGGAAGGAAATGGAAACGTGGCGTGTGTGTGTGTGTGTGTAAGCGCGTGCGTTCGAGAACCCAAAGGTTCAAAGGGCAAGCACAATATTCATATGCTCATATGCTTAGATGATCCATCTCAGGCAGGTACGAACGCTCGAACCACTGCATAACCGCTTTGCGTCGGATGCGCACGTTTGCAGTACATATCCATCTCGGTACTGGCCCTCCGGTTATAAATAAGGATATTTTATAAAAAGCCGCTTCGGTACTGGCCCTCCACTTAAAAATAACGTCATCTTCCTTCCCCTTTCTACCTCCATTCCGTGTGACTTTTCTGTCGGGTACTCTAGCCCAAATCTCCTGGCTTCTTACTTCTAAGAAACAAAACTTTACCCAGGCAGTTTATTTCTTTAATATTCTGCTTCTTTCCGGTTCCTACCAGTGGCGTATCTTGGTTCCGAGACGTGGGATATCTCACCCCCTCCCCCCCCCCTCAGTATAGTTTCTTTTAAATTGCGAAGTTTAATTTTTAATTGTTAAGTAATAGAAGTAACTTAATTTAGGTACATGCTATTGCTAACATGATAGCAAATAAATATGAGGATTAGGATATGAAAACTTTATTTGTACATGAACACCATTCTGCTTTCCTTTTGTGTGAACTTGAGTGTTACGTTTTCATAAAAAGTTCCTTCCGGGTAGTATCTGATATTTAAAAAGAATGTTTTTCTCTATTGACAAATCAGCCAAGTTGCTCGAATGTACATGTCCTTGTGTAGTTCTAAGATATATCTTGATTCTTTTTAATGCAGAAAAACTTCTTTCGGCAGTTGCAGTTGTTGATGGAAAGTTTAATATGAGGTCTGCTAATTTGTACACCTCACTAAACACTATGTCCAATTTATTCAACTTTATGTAACAAGTAATGTCTCTTACTGATTTGTTTTGTATTCATCAAGGGAATAAAACACCTTCAGTTCAGTTTTTAGTCGAGCTGTATCAAAATTTGAAGCATAGAGTTCTTTAAGTTCTGACAGTAGATGTTCAGGGAAACTTTCACAAACTTTATCAAAACAGTTCGAATCCAGCAAAGCCAGGAATTTAAGATATAATATCACTGATTTTAATTCATTGACACTTCACACAAACTGAAACAACTCTCGCGAAACACGTGCTGAAGCATGCAAGTGACTGAGGTAGTCAAAGTATTCACTTTTCTGAGCGAACCGTTGCGCAAAACATTGTTCCACCCCACACACACACCCCATACGCTCATTTTCATGTTGTCATGGAAACAAACGCTAGCAGGCGATTGTATCGAAGGTCTTAAAATCAGAACAGAAAAGACTGGGGAAGAGCTGCTTACGTTATGCCGTTTAGAGATGAGCTCGGGCCCGACCCAGGCTCGGACGGGCTCAGAATTCATTAACTACCGAAAAACCATGGGCCGGCCTGGGCCCGGGCTCGGAATTGCAAGTCTTGAATTTCATTACTGTAATTAATTCAACACGTGTAATTCCGAGCCCGGTTGAATTACACGTGTTGAATTTCATTGTGGATTTGTTACCATGGTGGAAGGATTTTCAATTTGCTAAGCTAGCTGCCATTGCAAGACAAATTTTGCTTAGCGAGACTTGCATTATGCATTGTCCAAAGCTATGGCCCAAGCAAGGATTAGTTTAAGAAGGTCTGGTATCGAAACACCGGGAAAAAAATCACATTCCCATTTTTTGTATTTTATTAAAAATCATGAATCTTATCTTTAAAATGATGTATTAATTTCCAAAATTGTGCAGTTAGAAGTACTGTTATTTATTTTTTTTAATTTCTTCACTCCCGCAATTTTTGGGGTGACGTTGGTTTTTAGTGCAGCCGGTCGAGTTTTAGAGAAAAGAAGATCAAGTTGAAGCGCTGAGGCATAAGATGTAATTCTCTCCCTCTCTTTTTTCATGGTGAACTTGATCTGGAAACTGCACACCCATATGATAATATTGTGATTATTATACTATTAAGCGCAAAACTTTGTTAATGTTACAAAATGCAGAATAATCTGGTCTGGAATACTTTTACGTTCTTTTTTTTTTTTATTTTGGAAATTCCCCTCATGCTTTTTTTTATATTCTACTACATCACTCTAAACTGCCTTTTAGCATATATGTGAATTATATTGCAAAGATTAGTTTTCTAGAGTCAAAATTTCAAACACTTGCAATGTCTGTACGGCGTTGTACGTGTTATAATGCAATATATTCAAAATAAAAGTAAATTTAGAAATCAAAAAGAGATAACGAATGGAGTTTTTTGTTTCTAGACGATTTTCTTTTCTTCAGCTTTTACCAAAATTACTGATTCCTCTGATACGGTCGAAGGGCACATTGATTATTTATTTATTTTCAAATCCACATTTTAGAACATTTGGCTTTATGCGTAGTATTTCTAAAAACATATTAATATTGTCAAGTTGATTAACTGAGCTAAACTCTTTAAACTAATGATTTTTAAACTAATCCTTGCTTGGGCCATATCTTTGGCCAGTGTATAATGCATAAATCCAAGCCTTGATAAGCTAAATCTTCCAAGAATCCGGGCCCGGGCTCAGCAAACACATGTAATCAAGAAAGCGGGCCGTGCCCGGCTGTAGGCCTTTGGACCCGGTCTCCTAAAATTGAGCCCGAACTCATCTCTAATGCCGTTGGTCTTTGCTCACCAGACTGAGTCAAAGAAGCGAATCCGCACGTGTTTCTTTCACAGCGAAGGCATCGGCATATCTTAATACCGTTGATAATTGACTTTTATTTGTGTATATTTAATTGACTTTTATTTGTGTATATTTAATTGACTTTTATTTGTGCATTCTCTGTGCTTCTCAGGTAGCCTAGCTAGCCTCAAATATACGCCACTGATCCCTACAATAGTCCTCATGTCGGAGAAAGTCTCTTAAATTTCAGTTTTTAGATTGTGGCAACTTCATGAACGTCTCACATTACAACATTTCAAATACATCTTTTGAAGCCTAACATGCCTTCGGTTTTCCTCTGAATAATGTTTTCTAAATTATGATTTTCCGTGGTGTTTCGTAGATGGTCATTTTACTAAAATTTAACGTGTACGTATATGTATGCAGTATTTTTTTCTCCTACGAATAATCAACATCGGTTAAACGCAATAGAATGGAAATTTTAGTGTTTTGAACATTTGTAAGAATTCTTATGTGTTTAATGCAGATGTTGACACTTTCAAACTATTTCCTTGAAACATGAATGCGGAACTGAAAGTTGTGCAATAAATAATCTTCTGAGTGTTGATTCAGTTTTCGAAATACATCGACTACTAGACGGACTATTGCAGCACAGTCATCGTTACTCTGGCATTTAAGTCAGAGGTCTTATGAATCTTTGCTTTCTCGTTCTTTTGTGTGTGTGTGTTCTGTTTCCGCTTGCGCCATCCTCTGTCATTCAAAGAAAGGAGCTTTATCACAAAGCATGTGCTGCCGTGACATGTGATGCTTAAAGAAAATTCTTAATGAAAATATTGTGAAAATGAAAATTAGTGTCACTATTCAATATAAATCTGTCTATGATTCGGTAAGAATGGTTTAGAAAACGATTGATGAAGTAAGTTGAAATTTGTGACTTGATTGCTTCTACTATTTGAATTATGACGTTTTTTAAAGATATGAATGATGCTTTGCTTCATCTTGTTGTTTTTTTTTACTTGTTTTTTTTTTGGTACACTTACAAATTTTAAGCATACATATGGTGCTTACTAGTTTGTTTCATTTTATACTACGAAATTTCCTGGGAAAATGGTTAAACGAGTGTTCTCCTAAGTTATGTTAACCTCCCTTTCTCTCTCTCTCTGTATATATATACATGTATCATCATCATTGTCAACAATTATTATCAGTTCACTGCAGGATGAAGGTCTCCCCAATTTTTCTCTACAATTATCTGTCTTGAGACACTCTCTTCTATGTTACTCCGGCATGCTTTCGAATTTCATCCACCCATCTCCCATGCGGTCTTCTTCTGGATCTTTTCCCCTTGATATCCAATCTAATATTTAGGTTGTCCATCGGTGGTACGTTCTTCTCATAACATGACCTGCCCATTGCCATTTTAGAGACTACTCTGATCATGATGTCTTCCACTCTTATCATTTTCCTTATGCACGAGTATCTCATCTTTCTAGGTTACAACAAACATGCATTTCTCCATGCTTCTTTCTTTCAGTTGTCTGCAGCATTTGTATGTCTTTTTTAGGTAAAAATACCTATATATATATGTGTGTGTGTGTGTGTGTGTGTGTGTGTGTGTGTGTGTTTGTGCAGTTGGCCTGGGCTCCACACAGAAATTTTTTTCCTGAAATTCATGAGCCGTTTTCCGTGGTTCCTTTCGTGAATCAACGAAGCATTTTCCTGATTCAACCTTTTCCGTGAAATGACGGGGAAAATCCTGAATTTCAGGGGGATTTTTCGTACTTGAATTGACAGAAAGACTCCTCTTAACCTTTCTCTGGTAAATAATGAGAAAAAATTAGTTTTTAAGAGGTGTTATTGAAAAATTCTGAATTTTCAGGGAACTTTTCCGTGATTCCGTTTTTATACAGTAAAACCTGTTTAAAACCGAACTTTTTTTATTTTCGGTCCCGCAATGAAAGATATAAAATTTCTTACTATTTAAACCTGTCTAAACCGGAACGCGCCTAACGCGAAAACGGGAAGGGTAAGACAGTAAATCAACATGGTAAAAACGGAAAGTTCCCAGATATTCCCATGGAGTCAAATATTTTAATTTACTACAAAGCATTGCATGATAAAGTGTATTGATGAATTCACCGGAACAAAAACTCTTGAAGTTATAGATAACGTAATTAAATAGAGAGACAGATTACTTTTGAGTTGTTGAAACAAACACAAACTACAGCACATCCGCTGTTTGTCTTCTTCTTAAGCACGAACTGCGACTCAGGTTTAGTTCATGTAACTAGCCTTGTTCTCTTTGCTGGATGCAAAGTCTTCACAGCTGGCTATTTCGTGAGGATTTCAACGGGACGCTACGATTAATATTTGTTCATTGAGATCATCATGAGCAATCTTTGCCTGTTGTGAGTTGCATCCTTCCGTTTGCCTCTTACCTTCGCCAAAGAATAACATTCTGGAATTGGATACAAAGTTATTGAAATGCACGAAAATGGGGAAGTGTGAGTATCATGTATTTGGCAGTGAATTTCAATGCCAGAAAAATACAAATCTATGATGTTTTAAAGCGAATAGACGAGCTAGCAGAGCAGTGACGTAAAGGTAATTAACTCACCGAAAAGAAAAATGTGGAAAGCCGGAAATGAAGAGGCCAGGATAGTCGATTGAATCAGATTATCTAGAAATGGTTTGTTAGTGCAAGAGCGACAAATATGCCAATATATAATTTATGACTACGAAGCTTGCGGTGTTAAGATAGAATAATAATAACAACGTTTCGCACAATAAAATGTTTATTATACATCGACTATAGTTTCGCAGAGCGATTGGCTCGGCTTCCTCAGGACGAATGGAGCGTAAACATTCAAATTATTGTGACATCATCAGAATTCTGACGGTCACGGGTTTTGGCGAGTTGTTTCCACGCGCTGGAAAGAAATGGAGTCGACGTCATGTCGTTGACAAGCCGTGACGAGTTCCGGTATATGTGGAAAGCTTCTAATATATTAAGCTTGAAAGTCGAGTCCGGTTTATCAATAAGCGTAGCGTTTCCAAACAAAAAGTTATGGTTATTTTCGTGACAATGTTGAGCTATAGACGACTTCTTCGGTTCATAGTTCCGTACATATGTCTTGTGTTCCTTCACACGGAAGCTTAAAGCCCTGCGGGTCTGTCCTATATATGAAAGTCCACACGCGAGCAAGAGATGCAGGAAAAAAACATGGAAAAGAGTTTCATTCTTGAAATGGATGGTTAGAGGGTTTTCTAAAAAATTACAGCATTTCGTCCAAAGAAATTTGTGGTGAAGCGGCAGACGTCAAGGAGAAAATTATCAACATCAAGCATTGCAAAATATTCAGGATATTCGAGATTTTACACTTCCCAGAGGTGACTGGATTATTTCAGTTAATGAGCAGAGCGAGCACGTGCTCTCACTGTGCGTAATGTCGTAAGTGTTTCTTTACAGAAATTAATGTTGAATTATTTAAAAAGAAATTAAGTATGTGATATTTAGTTGATTAAGGTACTACGAAAAATGCATTCTATTAAGTAATCGCAAATTATGTAGAATTTGTTATTACCTTGACAAAAGTTCAAATGTTTACATTTAAATGGTTTCCGTGGATGCATCTGTTCAAAAAAGTGCTTAGACGGAAACCTGTCTAAAGCGGAAAATGGTTATAGTCCCGAATTCCGTCTCAGACAGGTTTCTCTGTGTTAACGGAAAAAATTTGTTCTCAGTCATTTCGTATACATATGACAGAAAATTTCCGGAAATAAGAGTGGTTTGCGGGAATACTTGAGGTTTGATTAATTATTAATTTCCAAACCTCTGTTGGAGGACTTAATTTTGAGGTTATGTAGCAAGACCGAATATTGCGGATAGTATATCGCATGTTATTAAGCTTATTGTGGAAACGGATATTCCTCTCCTCCTCCCCTCAGTTGTTGCGCCTACTATTGTATATTGCGTTACCAGGTATATAGTGAAAGCCGGAAACAACGCGGTCGGTTATACCGCAAAATCGGATATAACGCGGGTCCGATCGTGTCCCACAAACAAAATACATGCACAAACAAATACATACTGAAATTCGAATATATCGTGGGCATTTCTATACCGCGGTTATCGCCTTGTCTCCCTATACCCGCATTATAACAAGCTTCCACTGTACTTAAAATGTCGTACGGGTGATTGTATGATGTTTATATACTGTATATGCATGTATCAGTCTATGGATCCCCTTAACACAAAACGATGTAGCTATCAAGCGTAAATTTTATCTTTAGGAGTTTTGTTAAATACCACTATGAACTAGCACATTTCACTTTTTTTTAAACATAATTGAAAATAACTGTCAGTTTAAAAAATCTGTAGTTCCAAAACATTCTATTACTTTGAAAAATCAGGATGAAAAAAATGTAATTTCTGATAAGTCCCACAGAAAAACTAAAATTATCATAAATCTATTCAGTACAGAAGTAAGCTTCAAGCTTCTATGGAAGTGATAAAGAAAAACATTTCCTCATCGCGCGACTTTAGTCTTCGTTTCTATCTTGAACGTGATCTGGCGGTACGAGTCTTTCCGACTCAGTCAGTAGTGCTCCAAACTCGCGTGCAAACCATCGCCGGTAAGGGGAAGTATTCCTCTCTTTTTTAAGTCAGGATAAAGTCCTTTAATTTGAGTGGCGCATTTAGGCTGAAAAAAAAACAGTAAGAATTGAAATTCTTTCTGTATAAGAAGTAAAAAAGTCAAGTTTTTTTTTTTTAACTGCGGAAAATTTCTGTGTAAGAATAAAAATTCCCGAAACATATACCTGTAAAAAAAAACAGGAATTAGTGACAACGGAGAATCTATCAAAATACTAAAGTTTCCTTTGTTAGAAACGGAGACTTTTCAAAACGGAAATTTCGTTAAAAAGTGTGAGACCTACCGGCAACTTTGCTGCATGTTTTTTTCAAAAACTTTTTGTGAATTTATATTATTCATTTTTTACAGTACACTCTGTGATGGTGAAATTTCCGTTCCAAATATTTCAGGAAATGGTTAAACGCATCGAATTAACAAAATCCGAATTACAGAAAAATCAAAGTACGTACATCACATGTCGACTCCGTAACAAAGTAAATTTCAGCTACAGAACTTCTAGCTACCAAAGTTATTCTCTCTCTCTCTATCTCTCTCTCTCTCTCTCTCTCTCACACACACACACACACACCCTGACAGATTATTATAGAATAAAGATTACTATTGTGGACAGGTCCAGTACAGTCGGGAGTAATGTTTCAAGATCGTAAACGACGCAGTGGCGGCTCGTGGTTGGAAAAATAGGTGAAGAGCTACAAGAGCTATATGAAAAGATATCTACTGTTTCAATGAAAATCACTATATGAGGACTGACCTATTTTATGTATATTAGGTCAATTCTTCTTTCTTTTAAAGCTGCAAATTTGTTGATTATGTCGTCATAGAATGGTTGTTTCTTCGTGAGCATCAATAAAATACCTTTCTGAATAGAAATATTTGCCAAAGAAGCAAGTCTATCTTGAAAAATAGTGTTTCTTGAGTAAGTTTGTATTCTTTAAAGGCAAGAAAAACTTCTTTCCACTGACACATTTGTAGATAAAATTGTTAAAATGAGGGAAACCAATTTACAAGCTTCTGCAAAAATGTCTTTATCTCCATGAAGCACTCGAAGAAGTTCTTTAGTCGATGTATTCCTTAATTTTTCATCGGCATATACAAGACTCAGTTCATTTTTAAGGCGCTGGAGTTTAGTAAATATTTTCCCGTTAAAATGTTGTAGATTTTCAAAAGCGTCGGAGGGAAAACATGAATTAAATTGGTCGAACTTGGTTGTGTCAGCAAGACAGACAAATTCAAGTTTCTCACAGTCTTCAAATCTTATATCCATTTCCATAAGAATGTGGTCCGAAATTTCAAAATACAATATAATTTTCAAAAATTGTTTCTTCTGTAAGAGCAGCATATTTCCGTATCATCATCATCATCATTGTCAACCATTATCAATCCACTGCTGGACGAAGGTCTACCCAAGTTTCCTCCACAACGGTCTGTCTTGTGCCAGTCTCCTCCATGTCACCCCTGCATACTTTCTAATTTCATCCACCCATCTCCCATGTGGTCTTCTTCTGGGTCTTTTCCTGTCCCTTGGAATCCAATCTAAAATTTCGGCTGTCCATCGATGATCTGTCCTTCTGGCAGTATGTCCAGCCCATTGCCATTTCAGGGATTTAACTCTGATCATGATGTCTTCCACTCTTGTCATTTTTCGGATCCACGTGTTCCTCTTCTTATCTCTCCTGGTTACACCAAGCATGCACCTCTCCATGCTTTTTGAGTTGTCTGCAGCCTTTGTATGTCTCTTTTAGTTAAGGTCCACGTCTCTGCACCATTTCCGTATAGATCTCCTTATTTCTGTGATTTTGCTAGCTTTTCCAAACAGTGTTTCAAATACCTCATCGTTAAGGCAACCCACTTTGTGCAAATAAAATTAAAAAGGATTTAGTACTTAATTTGAATAAGTAATATATATATAAGTATATATATTTCCTCATCAATGATGAGGAAACATATATACTGTATATACATATTACTTATTCAAATTAAGTACTAAATCCTCTTAAATTTTATTTGCACAAAGTGGGTTGCCTTACTCATCGTTCCTTTTATGGCTCAAAATTTCACGAGTTGTTTTAATTTGAGTTACACATCAGTACTTTATGTCTAGTGATGTGTTTGCAAAATTTTGAATTATAGATCGGTGGAGCCAAAAATTTCATTAAATACTATTGCCAAAAATGTAAATTCAAAAGTGTTCATACCATTTAAAAACCTCTCGGCAAGTTGAATTGATTTTTTGTCTGGTTGTTCACTATTTGTGAGAAATTCTAATGCTTCCTTCAATTTATGCCAGTCTTCAACAATTACACTTACTAACTTCGAAGTGGAGGACTATCGAGTTTCTGTTATGGTTAATATGCATCTTGCGGTTGTTGATGCGAGTGTATAAGATCGCTTCGCTGAGTGGTGAAAAAACGAATGAATTCCACTGAGACTTGCATAAAATATTCGACACTTAGAAATTTTAGAAAAACTCTGCTGTAATACAAGTCCCAAACAATGCGCTAAGCAATGAACAAAAACAGCTTGAGAAGCTTTATCTTTGATTTTTTTCTGGAGTCCATTCAAGTGTCCAGACATTACACTTGCCCCATCGTTGCATTGTCCTATTAATTTGTGTTGATAATCAAACTGTTCCAAAATTTCATGGAAACCCATAAATCGCTCAGCCAATACACCTTCCGAACAACAAATCTTATTATTAAAGAGCACTGAGAAGTCTAATTATGTCTGTGGTGTCATCTACTTGAATAGAAAAGCATTCAACTTCATTTATTTCATTTTTAACGTGATCGTTTATATATTCAGAAATACATTCACTTAATTCATTTTGAATAGTTTTTGAGTCACCTGTGAAGACATTTTTTATCTTTTCGTATTGATTTTGAATTTCTAAAGGAATTCTTGATATCAACAATGAAAGTAATTCCGTGAAATTTCCACGATTTATCGAGTTGATGCTTTCGTCATGGTCACGGAATGCTAGTTCTTGTTTGCTCAAATACAGTACTGAATCAATCACTGTCTGCAGGAAAAGTCTATTTAAACGAACATTTCCGTTGAAATGCCTTTTCAAAAGCCTAGCACTCTCCCTTATGTTAGGATTTTTTTCAAAATTCTTTAACTTTTATTCGCATTTCAGGTGTTCGCTAGAATCACCATGTTTATGAAATTACCGAATGTTTATGAAGTGACCGTGTTATATTTAATAAATCTGAGAAACTGTCTTTATTCCACGCCGAATGTTTTTTACTATAAAGTAACACGGCCAAGAAAATCATTTTTGTAACACAGAAGTGCTACAAAGCCAGAAGTGCTACAAAGCCATTTTCTATCATGAGAAAGAAGAGATATTCAGTAAACCAACAGTTTTTTTTTTTTTTAACTGGAGGTTTAACGACCACCGTGAGCAACTCAATGGGCTATAAGCAGTCGCCCGTTCCTAATTTAGGGTCACTGGTTCCAGGGAAGGGAGAGAACCAGTGCCGTAAGACAAACACAACACCCATGCCTGACCGGGATTCGAACCCGGACCCCTTACGGACGAATGATCAGAGGCCAGCGCCTTAGACCACTGCGCCACCGGGGCGGCGCAACAGTTTTTACAATTAAAATTGTAAGATTTACCGCTCTTCCTGATTTCTTTTTTGGTGACAATTGTCAGTGAATCCGTGATGATAAAAGAGACATTTTTCCTTGAAGTAAAATGTCTCTTTTATCTTCATCTTTCCATCGATCAAATGGAGTTTGCAATAAATTACAGACAAAGCCGTTCACAGAATACGTACTAAAAACTAAAACTATCAGTTAAATTGTACACGAAAGTTAAGTATCAGGTGAAGTTTTTGATAAACAATCACAAAGCACGAAAAAACAAATCTCTTTCGGAAAGCATGTACTGCAACGAGAAAACCCTAGTGGTTTGCAAGGTACCCTGGGCAATCCATGCCGTCCTCCGCGATCTCTTCCGAAGGTCACGACTCCAGGTGCAGAGCCTGAGTGTCTCAAGCTAAAACTCTTCACTTGCCCGGCAGATAGGAGAGGGTGACGTCACGGTTACCATGGTAACTCGGTCGATATCTGCAGACTTCCAAGCATTCTCATTTTGGCTCTTCACTTGAACTGTTTGTTTTTTGTTTTGTTTTTTCTTATTGGAGGTTTAACGACCACCGTGAGCAACTCAATGGGCTATAAGCAGTCGCCCGTCCCTAATTTAGGGTCACTGGTTCCAGGGAAGGGAGAGAGCCAGTGCCGTAAGACAAACACAACATCCATGCCTCACCGGGATTCGAACCCGGACCCCTTTCGGACGAATGATCAGAGGCCATCGCTTAGACCACTGCGCCACCGGGGCGGCTGAACTGTTTTGCGTAGAGAGACTTGGTTTCCGTATTGAACGCCCATTGTGAATAGATCTTATAAGAATTTTGAGCATTTTGGCACTCAATAAAGGCAAAGAAGAATATATACACAAAATTACTGAATAAAATTTTATTTTAAATGAAATAGGTGAAGAGACACTTCACCTACTTCACCTGAAAAGCCGCCACTGAAAAGACGTCCATTGCATCTGTGAACAGTTCAGTTTTCCAGTTTGATGGGTTTATTAAATACTGCATACTGTATCTAACCTTCCTAATAAAAGAATCGTCCTTTTGTTGGCAGTGTCCTGACGGGAGGTCTAAGTATTGATGTTTTTGCTGCTTTGTAATTGTTATCCTTCCATGCCGTAAGACAATAACAGCAAAGGAGAGAGTTATCATGGCCGACGGAACCCGTTAATTCCAGGGAAAGGACCAACTTCTCCCAGAGTTAAAACAATAAAAAGAGAGAGAGAAAAACGTAGGATATATATGCAGGTACTAGTACAGATCATCGTCAGCTATCACCAGTCCACTGCTGAATGATATGTTGAAGACAGAAAGTTATGCGGGTTTCTTGTATAACTTTCTGTCTTCAATATATCTCTTTCAAGTCACTCCAGCATGCTTTCAATTTCATTCAGCC
The DNA here is from genome assembly GCA_039090855.1 of Macrothele yani. NCBI lineage: Eukaryota > Metazoa > Arthropoda > Arachnida > Araneae > Macrothelidae > Macrothele > Macrothele yani. Next base: position 48,405,969 of record CM077013.1, on the reverse strand, counting down.
ATCTCCCAGGCGGTCTACTTATGGGTCTTTTCCTGCTCCATGGTAAAATCCGATCTAATATTACAGTTGTTTAACGGTAGTCAGTTGTTCTAGCAATATATGCAGCCCATTGCTGTTTAAGAATTCTTTTACGATCTTCTTTAAAGTGAAAAACGCAACACTGAGTTAACTTTTCAACTTATCTGTGCAAAATCTATTTTCGAAGTTGTATTTGAAGCGATTTCCAGAAAACTGCGAAACGTGGTGACGGTCTCCAGAAATACGTTACATCATATGTGAACCACAAATTTTTACGGTTTCGTAGGAAGTCTCCACGGTGAGGTGACCATAAAATTCCAGGGGAGTGGTCCGGACCCCCGTGTCCCCTCCCCTTCCGCCGCCGTGGGGTCAGTGATAAAAGATTTACTTGGATTATGAATATTTTGGTTACAGCGATATGTTTAAATGTTTCACGACCGAGTGAAAAAAAGGAAAGAAAGCCTTTTCTTTTAACGGAAAGTTTGTGTTATTTTAAAACTCCGAAATATAGCGAAGTTGCGGCATAGAGAGATTGACACGACTGGTTCTGGCTTTTTTCGATAAAGTTATGCATCTGGTTCGACGTATATCATGCCTCAGTGGCCAATTCGACGATGTTTTTTAGTTCGGATTCTCTAAAACGAACATCTGAGGAGACTGCGAAGGCTCTTCTAATTCGAGAATGGAAGAAGGCCGTCTTGTAATCATCAGGGTAAAATGAATTGCGGAGCATCTGGTTGGGAACGGAGGTGGGTTTATAATAGATTTCCGTATGAAGGCGGTTGTCATGTGATTTTCTCACTAAGATGTCGAGTTAAGGTAATGTACCACTGCGCTCAAGCTCCATAGTTTAAATTGATCGTAGGGTGTAAATAATTGACTTTCTCGAGGAACGATGGGAGAGACTCCTTTCCGTGAGGCCAAAAGTTTCCTTTCAACTCAAAAAGCGCGCCCAGGAGGATGAGCTTCGGCGTCGGCATAAAGTCCCCGGCATCTTTATATGCGATGCTTAAGAGAAATATTGACATGCCCTCTCTTCTCAATGAGGCAGGTGTTTATGCCATCACACTACAATATCCGGAAGGCTGCAGGCGATACTACATAGGAATGACCAAACGTTCGTTTGGAATAGGAACATAAAAGGGATACAAAAGACGGTAAAATAACCATTGCCCTATCAAGAGAGGTCAAGTTCAAGTCCGCTGATCCTATATGGAATGATATAAAGAAATCAGCTTCATACTCCACACCCAAATCTACTGCCATTCGCGAAACCTTGGAAATCTTGACCAGCAGCGAGGCTTGCAATGATAGCTTCTCACTCGAGTTGCCACGCATTTGGAATCAATTCTTCAAATAATGCTGTGTTTTCTACCACGGTACGGCGTGCCAACCAACGTGACCTCGTTTCTTCGAACGACTGATCACATTTGCGCCTATTTATTGTCTACTCAAGTCACCGCGTTCAAATTGTTGAAGAGTTCTATTATCCAGTTTGCAGTTAGTTGTCTAACTTCTTTGAAAAAGCCATTAGTTGATGTGCGGAAGCTTGGAAACTACCCAAGAAATTCGGATTACTAGTACTATTTTAAGTGTAAATGGTGTACAGTTCCTTGTTATTAATTCGAAACGCAAGCATTTGGAAATAAATTGCCCTACAAATTTACGCATTTGAAGAACCGGGAATTATTCTGAAGATGCTATGCATGCAAATAAGTTAAACCCCAAGATATGCAGGAGATAACGAAGGGAAATTTATACGGCAAATTACTTATCATACAAGACATGAGCAATCAGAACAGTGCTCCAGGCGTACTCGAAGAAACAGTATTCAATGTACCCGCTACGAGTGGTGATAACGGCGTCTGCACGGTGTTGCGTTGAACTGGAGTTCCTCGATATCTGTTTTTGAAATTTTTTGCCATGCTGCCTCTACCTTGGCTCGAAACTCGTGTTCGGTATCGATGCCGGCGGCGTGGCTTAACACGCCGGTAGCCAAACGGCCACATCTCGGACATGTTCAATGGGCGATAAATCTAGCGAACGTGCAGACCAAGAAATAAATGACACGTGTCAATCATACAGGTGATCTAACACGTTCCATGCCACATGTGGCAGGGCGTTGTCTTGCTTAAAGATGGGAAAAGGAACCGTCTGTAGGTACAGCTGCAATCATTTCCATCCTCTACCGGGTCCAACAACCCGCAGGGGCGGTGGAAGAGGGAATGCAGAGGGAGCAACGTACTGGGGCCTCGCTGCCAAGGAGAAACACAGTTGGATTGACCAAAACTGTAAAATTTCGGTTGTTACGAGTTAAACAAAAACCAAATTTCACGGTGACATTTTTGATGAACTGCCATTTTGATCTCCTGACAATTGTGTGCTAATCCCCCGCACTGGTGTAATTTTCTGATTAAAAACGTAAGAAGAAAGACTTTAAACGACTCTAGTGTGGGATATGGTGGAACTACCACGTTACTTACGGGGAATTTGTGGCATGTCAAGATGTATTGCAGTTGTGTGATGTGAGACAAAATGTTGTTAGTAAGGTGGAAACTAATATTCTTAGGTGGTTTGGCAACGTTGAGACAATGAGTGATAAAATGTTTACTAAGAGAATTTTTTCAGCCCTAGTGGCAGGAAAGGTAGAGGAAGGCCAAGGAAAACGAGGAGGACCATGCAGATTCAGGAATGTCTGCATGAGAAAAAAATTAGAGTATGAAGTACAAAAGGTCTTGTGTGTGTCGTCTGATGGATGTCGGTGAAGCTCGAGCTGTTTGCCGAGATCGCTGTAAATGGAGACGTTTGATACGTACGGCAACAGTAAGTAAATTCTAGTTCCATCACTTAAACGTTTATCTGGCGGATTGTCTTCCTTTGAAGAGCTAACCTCTGAATCTCAGAGAGCTCAGGGATATTCAATAAAATACCACCATAAGCAAATAACTAATGAATGACTTCATAAGTTACTTGCTTATGGTGGTTACTCATAACTTATGAATGACCAACAGACAGTATATTGTGAATTATTACGCTAGTCAACAATTTTAACTATTTGTTCTCCCGCGTTTTTTTTTTTTTTTGGGGGGGGGGGGGGTTACTAAATCGACCCTGCTGATTACGAAAATGTCAGTGAAAAGTACGTAACATCCAACACTTTTGTGCGACAGGAACTATTCGTGAATGAGCGACATTCTCTATTTTTCGAAAAACGTTACTGATGAATTAAAGTACGAAGATATTGAATTGTGCAATTTGGGCACAAAATGGAGTATTACTGGGAAGAAAAGCACAACAGATATCAACAAATGTCGTGGTGTTAGAGCAGTTATCCTTAGTTCGTATTTTATTACAAGAAAACTCTTTTTTCTTATGAAATTCATATTCACGTATTTTAAGAAGAAATGAAACATTTGTAGATTAAATTGGAAAGCCGGACAAATACAATCACCAACAAATCATACGGAAAGATGATGTTAAGAATTTTGTACAAACTGCGTCAGCCCTTACCTTTACTTCCTCCTCTTATGCTGTGATTCATCCTCCGTTACCAGCAATAATCACCATTATGTTCGGATCCCATCATTCCTTGGTATCGTTTTTCCTTTCTGTGAATGTTTTGATGGAATCGTTTTCTTCTTCGTCACTTACAGCTCCTAAGTTTTCTGGGAAAAAGTCCAAATGGGAATCCAGGAGTGTATTTCGAGTGACACCCAACATCCTAACCTCTGGTAACTGTGCAAGAATGCTTTCATTAACTCTTGATAGTTGTCAGCTTTTTTATTTCCCAGAAAACTTTTTAACCACTGACGCAAAGACCTTCCAGGCAGCGAGTTCTACAGCTTTAACTTTTTCTCGAAATTCTGTTTTTCAAAAGTTTCTTGATTTGGGGTCCAACGAATATTTCCTCTTTCACTTTTGTACCACTTACACTTGGTAATTGGCTCCTGACATGTGTGAAACCTTCTCCACTCTTATCCATGAAACCCAGCTTTGTACGTAATGGGCGAAGCAGTACATTGCTTTGGTCTAACAAAAGGAGTACTTAACATTTTGTTGCCCAGGGACGTAATTCTCTCTGTGATGCCAGTCTTTCACATTATAGTGTTTGTCTGTTGCTGTACTGTCCCATAGAGAAAGAAAATAACAGTATTTCGTAAATCCACCCTGAAGTCCGAGTAGCAAGTCGATGATTTTCAAATCTCCACACACACTTGTTAGCAGTACTTTTTGTATTGGTTTGCACTCAGCAACAGCGACATTCTCTCGTAAGTTTATTTCATGTACACTGCATGTGACACTGGTATTGACGGTTTAGTGTTGTCGTTGTGTATCAGCACTGCCTTCCGGCTTGTTTTTGAGGAGTCCATGAAAAACCTCCATTCCTGAGGGATATGCTGGAAACCAAGTTCAGCCATTAATCCGTCAATATTTGCACACACACACACACATGGAATGTTGCATTGTAAAGTACCCTGAAAAATTTTTATGCCTCTTTCTGTACAATGAAATTCTGGTGCTTGGGACAGTAAGTTCCATTGCTGCAGCCTGGACCCTAAAAGTTCGGCTTGATGTTTGCTAAGATTAAGGTCTCCGACTAAGACATTTTGTTACTTTTGCTGACGCAGATGCGGTGTTGCGTTATGTCCGGGACTGTTGGAAGGGTCAAAGGACGTTGATGGTGCAGTCTCTCCTCCTTTTTCTTCTTCTGGAAGGGCTAATTCTTTCAATTCCGAAATTGGTTCAGGAGCGGGTAGTTCAGATCCGTGGGGGATGGGGCGTATTGCAGATTGAACAGTAGGGAATTCCACTTTAAATTTTGTTTTCTTTGAAAATCCCTTGTATTTAGTGAGGCAAAAGTAACAGTCCTCTGCATGGCTAATCGGCTCACGCCAGAATATCGCAACTGCAAAAGGCATACACCGTGATTTGTCTCCATTCATCCACTTAATCAAATTTGTGTAAGATGTTACGCAAGATACGTGGAGGGCCCAGTTTTCGTCTTGGTCACCAACGTGATACACAAAATAATAATAATAAGCTTGTTTAACATTGGTTGTTAATGACCGACGCTGTTTTTTCACTGTGAACTGTCCACAGATGTAACAAAAACTGTCCGACGAATTTACACATTTGAGGCGGGTTCTATCCATTATGAGAAAACTAAATGCATATAAGCACTGCACAACGGTCACTGAAACCTCTCACAAGAACAAAATATCTTCAACTGAACCAAATAGATCACATTTCACCATGAAACAAAATCCTCTCAGCCACTTGACTACCTGACGCCTGCAAATGATAAGTTAACGGAGGAGAAATCCTGAACGTAAACAAAGACACGTGCGCACTCAGTCAGCGTAGGAAAGAATCACTCATAATTCCTTCGTCCTACCATAAGCAGTGATCATAAAGTGGAAATGAGCTGGGGAAATGTTTCGGATACATTGAGAAGTATTTACAGCGGAGACTTTCCGGTTGATAACCGAGTTATGTAAATCTTCAGATTTTCGGCTTTTGTAACATTATTTTCCATTTTCTTTTATTGCAGGTAACAGTCAAATAAGATTTTTGCTTTTGTAACAAATATGGGATTTTGTAACGTTATTTCCATTTTTCTTTTTTTCGTGTAGCAGGTAACAGTCAAATAGGGGTATCTTATCAATGCTGCAGAAGGGCCTTAGCGCGGCTTAGCTGCGCTAAGGCGCTTTCTTTCTTTCTTTTTCTTTTTTGTTTTATTTTTTTCTTATCGTTGCTAAGGCACTTTTTATGGTTACATGGTAAGAGAAATAGGGCATACGAACTTTCCTTTTATAGCCTTGTAGGCAAAAATAGCGAATGGAATGTTTTATGTGCAAGCATATTTATAAAGGCCTATTAATCGAATGTTCGTATTATAGGATGCGGCTAAACAATCGGTTCACACAGTAGGTCGTTTCATAAATCGCAAGAGTTCTAGTGTGAAGAGAACGGTAACTACTTCGTCAAGACCGGAGTTTTCAAAATGACTTTATAGAAGGTGGCTCCTCCGTATGCTAAAACTTCACATATAGGAGGAAAATTGACACAGTAAAATTAAATAGGCATGTAGGCTGACTGACAAGTGTTTTATGGTTGCTGTGAGCATTTCTGATAAAGTCGCCATGTGGTTCAGTAAAAGTAATTCCCTGAATTCATTCCTTGGTTCCTTACGGGTAACACAAAAAGGAGCCCCAGTTGACGAGCGGTCAGAGACGCTGGATTCTGGTTAATCGCTGATGCTGATCTCTCACGCCTGAACAGAAAGAAGCATACCCGGGGCGCTGACATTGTTCTCACGATTTCCGTTAAACCCCAAAATTTACAAAAAGAAAAACAAATCTCAAAAAGGCATCCATTACTTCCGCCACAAAATCACAGGAAAAACGTCGTGTAAGTTGCATGTACGCAATGTACCTAATTCGTATTATTCACACTGAATGTTTAAAATAGTTTAGAATGACTTCCTCGTAAAATTCTTTCTTTTGTTTTAAATTACCTAAATTAAGTAATGTCATAATCGCCCTTGTGGGGTGTTATGCTTATACTTATTTTTAATATATTTGCCTATGGTAATTCGCTGCCACCAGACCAGGATATTTCAGTCCCGGTCAAACGTACGTTGTTTTTCTCCTCAGAGGCATGGTGAAGGAACAGATGACTTGTAGAGTACAGACTTAGAGCTGAAAATGTGTACAGGTTTATTTACAGCTTTGGTGACGATTAGGTTGAAGATACATGTCAAACGATAAAAACGGTTCTTGAACTTGAGCAAGTCGACATTCCAGCACGATCATAGTTCATTCACAGTCCAGTCTTTGCATTATGAGTATGCACATAGCATCAGGAAGTTATGTATACATAATTATATGCTCTTCACAGGTGGTTAGATTTCTCACTCAGGTGGAGTAGTTCCCTGGCAGACCGCAGTCTGGCATTTAGTAGTATTACACAGTTATAATCAATTACCCACAGGTAATGCAACGTATATACTCTAGTGGCCTTAACCCGCAGGTAGGCACCTAATTAACTCTCTAGTCAGCCGCAGCCGACTAGCGTACATACATCTCGAGCGACGACTACAAAACGAACGTCCTCTTCCTATTCGAGCAAAAAGAGAAAGGTGCTCTAAAAGTTAGTTACAACTTTTTCCCGCTTAAACTTGCTGAAGCCCGGATAGCGCACAGCCAATCCCGAACAAGCAATCTTCGGAGCAAGAGGCCATGTGGTAAATCTCTCTTGCCTCCTCAGCTGTCTCTCGCTGCATCAAACTTTCTGCGCCAGTAAGACATCCCCATGTTCTGTAAACTCCTGCCTCAGCATGGGATTCACCAAGCAAAGAATTTCCTTCCCCCTTCTCCTCTCCGTGAGACCCTGGGCACACAATATGGCCGACCTGAAGTCATTTTTCTTCCTACAAGGATAAAATGGCGTTCCACCTCCCATTTTGGATTTTTCCCATTTTCCCTGTCTTCAATATTTTTTTTACATCATCACAAGTAATTTTAATCAAAATTAATAAAAGTAATTAATAAAAATTTCATCAAAAATGCTAAATCATAAAAAGAAGTGAAAAAAGTTTGGAAAGTCTTTTTTCCGGGTTGTTTTCAACTGATCCGTTCACCGCTAAGGCACTTTTTTTATTTAGAAATAGTATAATACATCATTGTCTCTTATGTATTGTTTCTGTTGGTGATAACATCCGTGCCAGACAAAAGTGCCAGCTTCGGCAAATGACCGCCTACTCAGGTTTTGCTGTATATCCGCAAGGGTTAGTAAAGTTTTTACAGTAATTAAACCGGGAAGAAAATAACGCAGACGGTCTATCATCTCACACGGAAACTATCGCTGCAGCAGCTGTGTACGAGGAAGGTCATCACAACAGCTGCCGAGCAGGCGTTGTTTGCATTAGAATCACGAAACGGATTTCACTATTGTTTCCACCAACCTATCAAAACTACTCTGAAGCGGAAGGACAGCATTTCTAAAGGAGGGTTGGATCTGATCAATTTAAGGGCTTCCTTCAAAATACTCTTCCCCACGCACGCCCAGAAGTCTTCTAATGATACTCTTTAGTTTTATTGTTTGCCTGGAAATTTTTTTCGAAGAATTTTTAACTGTAGTTTGCTTAGGAGATAGTCGCGAAATGCTATGTGTTCTTAAAAAATGGATATCTTCGCATTATTTCAGGAAAGTTATGAAATTAAATAAAATATAATCCAAGTTCAGGATTGTTCGACAGACCGGAATTCAGGTAGTATATAAGAATGTGATGATTTAATAGCAGAGAAGGGAAAGGATGTAAACAAAACAATTTTTCAAGGAATAACTGATTTCCTAAACCTCACTCTCATAACTTCTGTAGTACATGATAAAGAAAATAGCAACTGCAATTTTTAATGGGAGTTTCTCTGACATAAAAAAAACCGCTCTTCTGCAGCTGTTCGATTGTTGCCCCCATTTAAAACTTTCAGTGATACAAAATCTCTCTCTGCATGATAACTGAGTGGTTTATTAAATGCAAACTTATTTACAGAATCGCATTTGTTTTACGAAAGATTTGTTATTAATAAAAAGAAAAGGATAGTTCCATTTCATTTCGTTGTGGTTTAAAATGGTTAGGCATCTCTGTAAGGTAGTAGAAATGAAGGCGAATACTAATGTGTAAACTTCCCAAGACGTTTAACTGAGTGGTCAGATTTAGTGTCTGATTGTTCCCGAACCTTACATAGAAGTTCCTGGAATATGTTTAAACGCTGTACTAAATGCAATGGGTATAAAATCAGTTCTTGAAGTGCAGGAATCTTGTGGTAGCGAATGTATTGTTGACGTTTTTTTTTTTTTTTTTTTTTTAATATAATAATCAGGACTAAATAACCGTTTTCACCTAGCTTTTTGAAATTTGAATCAGTCTGAATCAGTGGCGTATCTTCGGTTCGAGAACTGGGCTATACCTCCCCATTCCCTTTACTGTTATTGTTTTAATTGCGAAGTTTGTTTTTCAGTTTTTCAGTTGTTAGGTAATAGAAGTAACTCTTTTTCTTCTAAATTGTAGGTACATATTATTGCTAACATAATACCAAACAAGTTATTAAAATCATGCAATGCATTTATTAATTATGATACGCTTTCCGACATACCGGAAATCATTACTCTAGTTATGAGGATAATGGCCGTAGAACAAATCTCGCTCTTATGTCCTGACCTTTGACCCCATTTCGATGATATTCAACAGAACCGGTAAAGTATACTTCCGGAACAACATGATATGGTTTTGTCTCAATCGAAGCATTTTTACGTAAGTTATAACGCATAAGGGCGATGGAATGGATCCCGATCCTTTGTCCTGACCTTTGACCCCACGTAACCCATTTTCAGTAGAGTTCGTCCCCAGGTGATCCCTTAAGACATACTAAAAGTTTATTGAAATCAAACTATATTTATGCAAGTTAAGACGCATAAGGGCAATGGAATGCATCCCGCTCCTATGTCCTGACTTTGACCCCACTTCAGCCATTTTCAATAGGGTTCGTTCCCAGGTGGTCTCCTACCACATACTAAAATTTCATTGAAATCGAACTATATTTACGCGTTATGAGGCATAAGGGCAATGGAATGGATCCCGCTCCTATGTCGTGACCTTTGACCCCATTTCGTCCATCAGGTGGTCCCCTACCACATACTAAAATTTCATCGAAATCGAACCATTTTTACGTGAGTTATCGTGCGGACAGACGGACGGGAGGACAAAGCTGGAGCATGTACGCTTCTTCAACCTACGGTTCGAAAGCGTAAATAATTATGAGCATTACAATTTTTACACTTCACCTTTTGAATACTTTATTTATACATGAACACTATTCTTCTTCTTTCCTTTTGTGTGAACTTGAGTGTAAAGTTTTCATCAAAAATTTCTTCCAAGAATATACAAATTTTGAAGATGACAATCCGATTTTTGGCGTAAATGTGACAAGGATGGTAAGTCAGATAATATCCGAAAACTTGAAAATTTTCATCGTCCTGGAGCGGGACTCGAACCCGCATCTCCCAGAAAACGCCCGGGTATGCTAACCACTACACCACCCAAAACGACCAAGTTTCAAGTTTCCGATCAATTTGAATTTAACCATCACAGGATTCGCTAGTCGAAGCAACCGGCATTCATGTTTAGCGAATCTGGAGGTTAATAATCCTATCCCGTGATTGCCCGCAGAAGCAGATAAATCATGAAAGAAAAAGATGAATTTAACCTGTGATGGTTAAATTCAAATTCATCGGAAACTTGAAACTTGGTCGTTCTGGGTGGTGTAGTATTTAGCATACCTAGGCGTTTTCTGGGAGACGCGGGTTCGAGTCCCGCTCCAGGACGATGAAAATTTTCAAGTTTTCGGATATTATCTGACTTACCATCCTTGTCACATTTACGCCAAAAATCGGATTGTCATCTTCAAAATTTGTATTATATGGCGTAATCCCGTATTTCTTTCATAAAAAGAATGTTTTTCTCTATTGACAAAACAGCCCAGTTGCTCAAGCGTACATGTCCTTGTATGGCTCTAAGATACGTCTTGATTCTCTTTAAAGCAGAAAAACTTCTTTCCGCATTTGAAGTTCTTGGTGGAAACTTCAATATTGGGTCTGCTAATTTGTGCACCTCACTAAACACAATGTCCAATTTATTCAATTTCATGTAACAAGTTATGTCTGTTACTGATTTCTTTTTGCATTCATCAAGGGAATAAAACACCTTCAGTTCATTTTTGAGTCAAACTGTATCAAAATTTGAAACATAAGGTTCTTTAAAACAGTAAATGTTCAGGAAAGCTTTCACAAAATTTATCAAAACAGTTCGAATCGAACAAAGCCACGGATTTAAGATTTAATATCATTGATTTTAATTCATTGACACGTCACACAACTGAAACAACTCTTGCGAAACACATGCGGTTACTGGCGAGACCATACGAGTGGCTAATGGTAGTCCTAAGTCAAAGTCTTCTCTTTTCTAAGCGAACCCTTGCCCAAAGCAATGGCGCATTCACATTTCACCCGCTCCTTCATATTGTCATAAAACGCTAGCCGGCTATCGTATCGAAAGTCTTCGAATCACACAGCTGGTTGCGTCACTATACCCTCCACTAAGAGACCCGATGGTCTTTGCACGCCAGACTGATTCTTTCAGTCAAAAGATGCGAATCCGTACATGTTTGGTTTTCACATCGAAACCATTGACATATCTTAATACCGTTGATAATTGACTTTGATTTGCGCATTCTCTGGGCTTCGTCGCTAGCCTAGCTAGCCTCGAATATACTCCACTGGTCTGAATATTTTATATTTCTTTAGCTTCCGACTTAACGTTTTAGTTCAAATTTAAGTTATAATATGAGGAGCAAACAGATAAAAATATATGTGTGAGTATCCAAAGACTTTTGTTAAAATTTTCATCTTTGTGGTTTTGAAATTTAAAATCTTGAAACCACAAAAATGAACGGAACAAGAAGAAGAATCATTATTACAGACCGAATTTTCGATTTCGATGTATGGATGCATGTTTTATTTAAAGACAAACTTTAACAGTAACTGAAATGAAATAAGTTTAAATAACTTAAATAAGACGGAAATTTAATAAAAATATCGAAAACAATTACAATTAGCAAAATATTATATCATCATCATGAACAACAATTCTATATCCACTGCTGGATGAAGGGATCCCCAAATCTGAATAATCGATAAGCCCGATTCAACCACCATATATATATATATATATATATATATATATATATACACTACTATATATATATATATATATATATATATATGTAAGGTCAGGTGATGCGTAACATCACAGCCTCTCCTTGACAAATGTCAACCCCGCCTTCTCGTGGTGCATCCTGTTCCCACTAAAGGGGCTCTGACGACCGCCAATAGCGGTATAACTATACCATCGGGATCAGAGGAAATTCTATCCCACACTCACCAACCCGCTTGGCCAGCGTGGTGAGTTATGGCCAAACCCCTCCAAAAATGATTCCACAACTTAAATCTTGGCCCTCAGTCTCCGGCAGCTGGAATGTACCTGGCCAAGGCAGCGGCCAGTGCGACATGAAGGCAGAGGGTGCTAAGAATCCCCGGAGGACCGGACTAGGCTGCCATCTGATGCTGACCTTGGCTACTTACAATGGACGCTCCCTATCTTCTGATTCAAGGCTTCTTGAATTGGAAGAGGAACTACAAAGGATCAAGTGGGACATCGTGGGGCTAAGTGAGGTAAGGAGAAAAGGAGAAGATCTCATCGAACTGAAAAGTGGACATCTCTTCTACTATCGTGGGACAGATACTGGCAGAACTAGTGGTGTTGGATTTATAATAAACAAGAAACTGAAGGATAAAGTTGTAGAAGTTGAAAGTTCCTCTGACAGAGCTGCACGACTTGTTATCCAACTCTCGAAAAGATACCAGGCTCAGATTATTCAAACTTATGCACCCACCACAAGTCATCCTGAAGAAGAAATTGAAGAATTTTATGAGGAAATTTGTCATCTAAATAATAAAGGTAAGCAGCACTTGAAAATAATTATGGGAGATTTCAATGCAAAAATAGGGCAACGGCAACAGAATGAAACTTCAGTAGGTAAATTCGGTCATGGCAACAGAAACCAGCGTGGAAATACTCTCGTTGAGTTTGCAGAGGCAGAAGGGTTTTTCATCTTGAACTCCTTCTTCAAGAAAAAGCCACACAGGAAATGGACATGGAGACATCCAAATGGGACGACAAGTGAAATTGATTTTATTATGTGTAACAAAAAATTCGTCATAGAAGACTGCAGTGTGCTAAACAAGTTCAACACAGGTAGTGACCATAGATTGGTGAGATGTAAGATGCACTTCAACACTAAACTTGAACGTGGCAAGCTCATAAGACAAACTAAATCTATTGACATAACCAACCTTAAAAAACACCATAATACCTTCAAGTTAGAACTGAAGAACAGGTTCTCTGCTTTAGAAGGCCTAACATCGGAAGAAGTGGACATCTCTGAAGTTAACAGAAAAGTAACCAAAGCTCTTATGGAAACAGCAACAAAATTAGCTGGGTCTAAGAACAAGTTGCATGTGAACAAATTATCAGGAAAAACCAAAATGTTGATGCAAAAAAGAAGAGAGATGAGGACAACTAAAGAAGATGTGACTTCCAAAGTGGAATATATAGAGCTATGCAAGACAGTAAGAAAAAGTATCACTGAAGACGTAAGGAAATTCAACTGTGAACTAGTGAGGAAAGCAATTGAAAACAACCAAAGCCTAAAGATAGCAAAGGGACATCTCAGTAAGGGAAGAAAACAGATTATGGCACTGAGAAAAGAAGATGGTTCTGTAACAAGAAATAGAGGCGAAATTTTGACAAGAGTGAAAGATTTCTACTCCAAATTATATGAAAGGGATGATATATTCACTCCAGACATCATGGAAGATACCAGTACCAGAGTTCCTCCAGTCCTTCCAGCAGAAGTTGCACATGCAATCAAGAACATGAAGCGGGGAAAAGCTCCAGGAGAAGATGGAATTACTGTAGACATCATACAAGAAGCAAGTGGAGAAATCGAAACAGTACTCGCCCAAATTTTCACTCGATGCCTTAATGAAGGAAAGATTCCTGAGGATTGGAACACCGCTACAATGATCCTGCTACATAAGAAAGGTGACATTGAGGATCTAGGAAACTACAGACCTATCAGCCTCCTATCAGTAGTTTATAAAATCTTCACTAAAGTTCTTTCACACCGCTTGAAGGTAACACTGGACATGGCTCAACCGAGAGAACAAGCTGGATTCAGGAGTGGCTACAGCACAATAGATCATATCCACGTGCTGAGAGAACTAATTGAAAGAGCGAGGGAATATGAACTTCCATTGTGCATGGCTTTTATCGATTATGAAAAAGCCTTTGATTCGGTGAAACCATCAGCAGTTACAATGGCTCTGAAAACCTGCGGTATTGAAGATGCATACATTAATATTATTAATAACATCTATGAAAATGCAAGTGCAAAGATTAGGCTGTTTGAAAATACAACACACGTAAAAATTGGAAAGGGAGTGAGACAAGGTGACACCATATCTCCGAAGCTCTTCAATGCCACATTGGAGGGTGTTTTTCAGTCGCTGAGCTGGGAAAACAAGGGGATAAAGATTAATGGAGATTATCTAACCCACCTTCGTTTTGCTGATGACGTAGTCATTTTTGCAACTACCCCATCAGAGCTGCAGAGTATGATCCAGGAACTTGCTGACAAGAGTAAAGAAGTGGGATTAAAAATGAACTTTCAGAAGACAAAAGTGATGTTCAATGCTTTTACTAGAAATGAAGATTTATCGATTGATGGAGAAAAGCTGGAGATAACAGACACGTACGTTTATCTTGGACAGCAGATATCAAGTGAGGGTCACATTGATGAAGAAATTAATCGGCGTACAAAACTTGCCTGGAGAGCTTTTGGAAGAAACAGCATAATTTTCAAAAGCAATATGCCATTATGTCTTAAAAGAAAAGTGTTTGATCAATGCATCCTTCCAGTGCTTACGTATGGTGCAGAGACGTGGACCTTAACTAAAAGAGACATACAAAGGCTGCAGACAACTCAAAGAAGCATGGAGAGGTGCATGCTTGGTGTAACCAGGAGAGATAAGAAGAGGAACACGTGGATCCGAAAAATGACAAGAGTGGAAGACATCATGATCAGAGTTAAATCCCTGAAATGGCAATGGGCTGGACATACTGCCAGAAGGACAGATCATCGATGGACAGCCGAAATTTTAGATTGGATTCCAAGGGACAGGAAAAGACCGAGAAGAAGACCACATGGGAGATGGGTGGATGAAATTCGAAAGTATGCAGGGGTGACATGGAGGAGACTGGCACAAGACAGACCGTTGTGGAGGAAACTTGGGGAGACCTTCGTCCAGCAGTGGATTGATAATGGTTGACAATGATGATGATGATGATGATATACACTATCTACCAACAAGTAATTGGACACCTGTGATAGCAAAGGAAAACGAAGTTTATTCACCTTCAATAGTTGGTGGAGCCTCCACGAGCGGCGATTACAGCTGCGACCCTCCGGGGCATACTCTCAACCAGGCGTTGTACGACGGCTAGCGGTATTTACTTCCACTCGGCTTGGAGAAGACAGGTCAGTTTCTTCACCGATTTCGGAAGGTGGTGGCACCCCTTAAGTTGACGCTGCAACTCGTACCAGAAGTGCTCGATAGGGTTAATGTCCGGGCTCCGCGCAGGCCAGTCCATTCGATTAACCCCATTGTCAACATACCAAGCCATGGTGGACCTCGCAACATGACAGTTGGCATTGTCATCCTGTAAGTAACATCGGTCCACCCCGTAAAACTGCCACAACGTAGGAAGCGCATGGTCATCCAAAATGGTGCAGTAGGTCTCGGCGTTGAGTCTACCAGGAATTGTGACCAAAGGTCCAGTGCCATACCAGGAGAAACACCCCCATAGCATAATTCCACCGCCACCGAACTTCACAGTTGGCACAATACATTCCGGCAGGAGGTGTTCTCCAGGCAGATGCCAAACCCAGACCCTGCCATCCGAACGGTGGAGGATGAACTTTGATTCGTCGCTCCAAAGAACCTGTTTCCACTGTTCAACGGTCCACTGTCGACGTTCTTTGCACCACGTTAGCCGAGCAGCGCTATTGGACTTGGTGATCAAAGGCTTGTGGGCGGCAGCACGTCCATGATAACCAAGCAGATGGGCTTCCTTATGGATGGTATTAATCGAGAGAATACTACCGGATGCCTGTTGAAACTCCTCGTGGATGTGGCCCGTCGATTTGGTGCGGTTCTTCCGAATTTCTCTGGCCAGCACCCGTCGGTCTCTAACTCCCAGTTTTGTGGGTCCGCCGGGTCGGGGCACATTCCGACAGTCACCTCTCATCTTCCACTTGACAATCACGTAGGCCACTCTCGATTTTAGGTACTTCAACTTGTGGATATGTCACGTATGGATCGGCCATTTCTGTGATACCCGACGATTACACCTTTCTCGAAATCAGAGAGCTCCGAACTGCGTGGCATCTTGCATGCGACTGGTTGCGTTGTTGTTTCCCACACGATATTTAACGGCGGCGGCCGTGACGTGTATCAAGACCGCAGATATCGTCGATTGCAGGGGTGTCCAATTACTTGTTGGTAGATAGTGTATATATATATCCAAATTTTCACTCGATGCCTTAATGAAGGAAAGATTCCTGAGGATTGGAACACCGCTACAATGATCCTGCTACATAAGAAAGGTGACATTGAGGATCTCGGAAACTACAGACCTATCAGCCTCCTATCAGTAGTTTATAAAATCTTCACTAAAGTTCTTTCACACCGCTTGAAGGTAACACTGGACATGGCTCAACCGAGAGAACAAGCTGGATTCAGGAGTGGCTACAGCACAATAGATCATATCCACGTACTGAGAGAACTAATTGAAAGAGCGAGGGAATACGAACTTCCATTGTGCATGGCTTTTATCGATTATGAAAAAGCCTTTGATTCGGTGAAACCATCAGCAGTTACAATGGCTCTGAAAACCTGCGGTATTGAAGATGCATACATTAATATTATTAATAACATCTATGAAAATGCAAGTGCAAAGATTCTGCTGTTTGAAAATACAACACACATAAAAATTGGAAAGGGAGTGAGACAAGGTGACACCATATCTCCGAAGCTCTTTAATGCCACATTGGAGAGTGTTTTTCAGTCGCTGAGCTGGGAAAACAAAGGGATAAAGATTAATGGAGATTATCTAACCCACCTTCGTTTTGCTGATGACGTAGTCATTTTTGCAAATACCCCATCAGAGCTGCAGAGTATGATCCAGGAACTTGCTGACAAGAGTAAAGAAGTGGGATTAAAAATGAACTTTCAGAAGACAAAAGTGATGTACAATGCTTTTACAAGAAATGAAGATTTATCGATTGATGGAGAAAAGCTGGAGATAACAGACACGTACGTTTATCTTGGACAGCAGATATCAAGTGAGGGTCACATTGATGAAGAAATTAATCGGCGTACAAAACTTGCCTGGAGAGCATTTGGAAGAAACAGCATAATTTTCAAGAGCAATATGCCATTATGTCTTAAAAGAAAAGTGTTTGATCAATGCATCCTTCCAGTGCTTACGTATGGCGCAGAGACGTGGACCTTAACTAAAAGAGACATACAAAGGCTGCAGACAACTCAAAGAAGCATGGAGAGGTGCATGCTTGGTGTAACCAGGAGAGATAAGAAGAGGAACTCGTGGATCCGAAAAATGACAAGAGTGGAAGACATCATGATCAGAGTTAAATCCCTGAAATGGCAATGGGCTGGACATACTGCCAGAAGGACAGATCATCGATGGACAGCTGAAATTTTAGATTGGATTCCAAGGGACAGGAAAAGACCCAGAAGAAGACCACATGGGAGATGGGTGGATGAAATTCGAAAGTATGCAGGGGTGACATGGAGGAGACTGGCACAAGACAGACCGTTGTGGAGGAAACTTGGGAGACCTTCGTCCAGCAGTGGATTGATAATGTTGACAATGATGATATATATATATATCATCATCATCATTGTCAACCATTATCAATCCACTGCTGGACGAAGGTCTCCCCAAGTTTCCTCCACAACGGTCTGTCTTGTGCCAGTCTCCTCCATGTCACCCCTGCATACTTTCGAATTTCATCCACCCATCTCCCATGTGGTCTTCTTCTGGGTCTTTTCCTGTCCCGTGGAATCCAATCTAAAATTTCGGCTGTCCATCGATGATCTGTCCTTCTGGCAGTATGTCCAGCCCATTGCCATTTCAGTGATTTAACTCTGATCATGATGTCTTCCACTCTTGTCATTTTTCGGATCCACGAGTTCCTCTTCTTATCTCTCCTGGTTACACCAAGCATGCACCTCTCCATGCTGCTTTGAGTTGTCTGCAGCCTTTGTATGTCTCTTTTAGTTAAGGTCCACGTCTCTGCACCATACGTAAGCACTGGAAGGATGCATTGATCAAACACTTTTCTTTTAAGACATAATGGCATATTGCTCTTGAAAATTATGCTGTTTCTTCCAAAAGCTCTCCAGGCAAGTTATGTACGCCGATTAATTTCTTCATCAATGTGACCCTCACTTGATATCTGCTGTCCAAGATAAACGTACGTGTCTGTTATCTCCAGCTTTTCTCCATCAATCGATAAATCTTCATTTCTTGTAAAAGCATTGAACATCACTTTTGTCTTCTGAAAGTTCATTTTTAATCCCACTTCTTTACTCTTGTCAGCAAGTTCCTGGATCATACTCTGCAGCTCTGATGGGGTAGTTGCAAAAATGACTACGTCATCAGCAAAACGAAGGTGGGTTAGATAATCTCCATTAATCTTTATCCCCGTGTTTTCCCAGCTCAGAGACTGAAAAACACCCTCCAATGTGGCATTAAAGAGCTTCGGAGATATGGTGTCACCTTGTCTCACTCCCTTTCCAATTTTTACGTGTGTTGTATTTTCAAACAGCCTAATCTTTGCACTTGCATTTTCATAGATGTTATTAATAATATTAATGTATGCATCTTCAATACTGCAGGTTTTCAGAGCCATTGTAACTGCTGATGGTTTCACCGAATCAAAGGCTTTTTCATAATCGATAAAAGCCATGCACAATGGAAATTCATATTCCCTCGCTCTTTCAATTAGTTCTCTCAGCACGTGGATATGATCTATTGTGCTGTAGCCACTCCTGAATCCAGCTTGTTCTCTCGGTTGAGCCATGTCCAGTGTTACCTTCAAGCGGTGTGAAAGAACTTTAGTGAAGATTTTATAAACTACTGATAGGAGGCTGATAGGTCTGTAGTTTCCGAGATCCTCAATGTCACCTTTCTTATGTAGCAGGATCATTGTAGCGGTGTTCCAATCCTCAGGAATCTTTCCTTCATTAAGGCATCGAGTGAAAATTTGGGCGAGTACTGTTTTGATTTCTCCACTTGCTTCTTGTATGATGTCTACAGTAATTCCATCTTCTCCTGGAGCTTTTCCCTGCTTCATGTTCTTGATTGCATGTGCAACTTCTGTTGGGAGGACTGGAGGAACTCTGGTACTGGTAGCTTTCATGATGTCTGGAGTGCATGTATCATCCCTTTCATATAATTTGGAGTAGAAATCTTTCACTCTTGTCAAAATTTCGCCTCTATTTCTTGTTACAGAACCATCTTCTTTTCTCAGTGCCATAATCTGTTTTCTTCCCTTACTGAGATGTCCCTTTGCTATCTTTAGGCTTTGGTTGTTTTCAATTGCTTTCCTCACTAGTTCACAGTTGAATTTCCTTACGTCTTCAGTGATACTTTTTCTTACTGTCTTGCATAGCTCTATATATTCCACTTTGGAAGTCACATCTTCTTTAGTTGTCCTCATCTCTCTTCTTTTTTGCATCAATATTTTGGTTTTTCCTGATAATTTGTTCACATGCAACTTGTTCTTAGACCCAGCTAATTTTGTTGCTGTTTCCATAAGAGCTTTGGTTACTTTTCTGTTAACTTCAGAGATGTCCACTTCTTCCGATGTTAGGCCTTCTAAAGCAGAGAACCTGTTCTTCAGTTCTAACTTGAAGGTATTATGGTGTTTTTTAAGGTTGGTTATGTCAATAGATTTTGTTTGTCTTATGAGCTTGCCACGTTCAAGTTTAGTGTTGAGGTGCATCTTACATCTCACCAATCTATGGTCACTACCTGTGTTGAACTTGTTTAGCACACTGCAGTCTTCTATATATATATATATATATATATATATATATATATATGGAAAGCTTTCAAACTCATATATGATATATATAAAAAGCTTCCAAACTTATATATGATATATATGGAAAGCTTCCAAATTTGATATTTGGAAGCTTTCCATATACATATATCAGAATTATTCGCAACTTGTTAATGACATTTCATCCACATTATTTCTATTAAGCGCGTAGAAGCAACTAACCAAAATCCGTGACTGTAAACATCATGGATGATGCCATATATTATTTAAATATCAACGTGCCATTCGTCCTGAGGAAGTTGGCCAGAGCCTAGCGTAACCATGGTCGACTTGAAAAATAAAATATTTGTAAGAAACGTTGTATTTTCTTAAAATATATAATCATCACAAGGACAGGAGTCTACTGATTCAAGTAATCCCTTGTAATCAGAGTTGTATTGTTCAGTATATATGTAGATATATACGTCAACAAGATTGCAATATTGCTTTTTGGGCTTTTACTCAAAATTTCTTCTTTGCGGTGGCAACTCATTTCCAAGTCCATATCTCCATTACAGCAAAATTTTGCTTATTCCCCAAATATCTTGCTGTTGGTCCAGTCGTAGAACTGAACAGGATTTCTGGTCTTAACTGCAGTCTTAAGCAATTTACTTTTTACAATTCATTGGAAGTATTTTGTCTTGATGTTTTAACCCAGTGGATGAGCACACCACCCATGCCTCATCTAGGACTAGTCCGGGACCTTGTCGGACGAATGATAAGAAACCAACGCTACAGACCACTCGGCTGCAAAGGCCGCACGGAATTTAACGAACACCGCTGCCACCTCCTACGACCACCATGAGCATCTTAGTTTAAAAAGAGCCACGTTCCCTGATTTAGAGCCACTTTTTTGCAGGAAAGGGAGATAACCAACGCCGGAAGACAATATCATCGCCCACGCTTTATCCAGAACCTGGGGCTGAACTTAGCCAATTACACAGAAGTCAGCGCCTCGAAACCCTCGGCCATCGAGATAGCAAATTACGTTTTCTACGTTAATGTGACGGGACAAATTATATGTGTCATATGGTTCCATTAACAGCCACGGATTTCCGTTAGAGAGACTAGGCCCGGGCATAGGGCGGCAAACTTTAGTGGTAGTAAAAATTAATAATTTGTTAAAAAGCCCATAAAAATAATTGAAGAAAATTTTAAAATTAAAATAAAGTTGGAAACCAACATTTAGTCCGAAAACTGCTGTACACAAGATTTTGTTTCTGAAACAAATAATAGCGATTTTTCTGTTTTCTCCTTAATTTAAGGAAACCAGTGTACTCGTATTTGTGAAAAATATTTCTTTCATAATATTCGAAGTGAATGTTTCAATTTGCAGTGTTGTACACTGAAGTGCCGAAAGTCATGGGATACGTACCTAGTATCGTGTAGGACCTCCTCTAGCCCAGCAGGAACTCAACGTCGCATCGATTCCACAAGTGGCCGGAAGACTTCTAGGGAGATGTTGAGCCATACCGTCTGAACAGCCTCGCACAGTTCCCTGGTATTTGTAGGTGCAGGAACTTGGGTGAGAATGGACCTTTCCATCACGTCCCATAATAAGTGCTCATTTGGATTCATATATCGGGCGAACATGGTAACCACACTATCCGTCGAAACTTTCCAGAATGCTCCTCGAACCAATTTTGGGCAACTTGGCCCTATGACATGATGCATTGTCCGCCTGGAAAATCTCATTGTTGTTGGTGTACATGAAGTCCATGAAGGGCTGCAAATAGTCACCCAGCAGAGCAAAAAAGCGATTGCCGGTTAATGACGTGTTTATGACGACCAGAGGACCCAAACCGTGCCACGTAAAGACACCCCACACAAGTATGGAACCACCACCAGCTTGTACAGTGCCTTGTTAACAGCTTAGGTCCATGGCCTCATGAGGTCTGTGCCACACTCGAAACCTACCATCAGCTTGAAACAACTGTTAGCGTGACTCATCGAACCACGCCAAATGTTGGCAGTCTTCCAGGGTCCAATTACCGTGTTCATAAGCCCAGATGAGGCACTGTGTCCGATGTCGTGGTGTTAACAAAGGCACTCTGGTAGATCTTCGGCTCCATAAAAATCGCGGTAGGTCTTCGGCTCCATAAAAATCGTGGCGTGCGTTGAAGGCTTTATACGACGGCAGCGACAGTTAAAAGTTTTCATACTGCTATCCCATGACTGTTGGCACTTCAGTGCATTAGATCTTTAATGCCTTGCTTATGCAGCAGTAAAATAACTATTTTCCGGCATGTGCTGACGCCATGAATTAATCTAGCGTGTTCTGTTTCCTTTTCAGGCTGAAGAATTTCATAAAACAAAAGTGAAGAATAACAATGGTGCGTTTAGTCTCGTATTTGCTCCTGGGTCTGGTTCTTTGGCATGTTGCAGATTCAACAGATGTATGCTCTACCTGCCGATGTGAGGAAAGTTCGGTACTTGCAAATTTAAAAAACGTGGATTGTACCAGAGTGAATTTTCTAGTGGTGCCTCCGGTAACCAGTTGGCCAGATCACACGCTCTCTTTGGATCTCAGCTTCAATGACATCACAGCTGTCGATGTCGAGATGACATATTCTAAGCTGAGTACCCTAAAACTAAACAACAACAAGATCGAAAAGGTGAATTCCTCAGCATTTGGCGGACTAAACAGCTTGAAGTTTCTTGATCTTAGTCATAATGTCCTGACTGAGTTCGAGGGAAACGAGTTCTACGGACTTGGATCGCTGAAAGTGCTCAACATCAGTAGCAACAGGATAAAGGCTTTGCCCGATTTGATTTTCAACCACTTTTTTGATCTCGAAGAACTTTCTGTTTCTAAAAATCCGATCACTCACGTGCAGAAAGCCCATTTCGTGAGAGTTTTAAACCTGAAACGTCTTGATCTTTCCAACACTAAGGCGTATTCTTTACCAGCGGACGTATTCTCTGGGCTGAAGAATTTGGAATACCTGGACTTATCTTCTAATGATTTTCACCAAATACCTACGGATGCTCTTCGAAGTGCTGTACACCTGAAAAGGCTGCTGATGAACGAGAATCCAGTCGAAGGGTTGGACAAGACGTCTTTCAGAAGGTATGACAGCACATCCTGCATTAAAAAATATTACAGTGTATGTATAATGCGGTGAAGCACTAAACGATTGCACTGCGTACAAATTTCGGCAGGCATGCATTCTAAGGCGTGAACTTAAGGAACACGACATCTCTCAGTGGGGCGATACTCACTTTTAGTTTTAAAGTACGTATTAGGTCTGTGCATAAGTTTCCGGCGCTCCACGCAGCGTGCTGTAAAAGGGAAGCTATTGAATTTTTGTTTGCCACATTACGATCGACAAGGTGCATATTTGTCACTGCCAGTTGTCCATTATTTTTAGTGACGACAAAGCTACATACAAAGCAGTTACTAACTGCTTACAGAAGATCTGGGTATGGTCGATTTAAACTAAGCTTACAAGTAGTTCCGAATTCTTGAGGACAGTCCTCGAATTTAATCTACCGTCCCCAAAAACGGCTGATGCCTTTGAGGACGCAAATTTTCCTCAAATGTTTATGTTTGTCATCAAGTGTCCTCGAATTTACACTTCCTCATTAGCTTGTTAGATTTCTAATGAAAAATATTCTAAAAACTAGTTTTCGTTCTATTAAATTTTTCAACAATTTTCTTGTGAAAACAAATTTTGACTGTTTCCCCCTTTTTGCAAATTTAAAGACCACCATGAGCAACTCTAAAGATTATAAGCAGTCACCTGTCCGTAATTTGTGGAAATTCGTTCTAGGGAAGGGAGAGAGCGAGTGCTGTAAGACAAACACACCACCCATACCTCATTCGGGACTCGAACCAGTACCAACTTGTACGAATGGTCAGTGGCCAACACTAAGAGCACTGTACCACTGGGACGAACAAATTTCGACTGTGCTTGTTCTAAGTTCCTCCAAAACCTTTAGCAAAGGGAAAATTTCGCCATGCGAATCGTTCATTAGTGTGCAGCTTGATTTTAATTCAGCACATATACCTAAGGTAAAGCATTTCACTTCTACTAACATGTTGTCGCCATCATAACTCTGCTTTGTCAGTACAAATAACCGACATTGTACAAGATATATCCCTTTAAGACATTAATTTTCATACTTAATATCGCACTTATAGAAATAATACAGTTTTGTGACAAAAAGATTTGCAATGGCCTGCTGAGCTGGGAACACCGCGCCATTTTGTCCTCAAATCAGTGTTCCAATATCTGGTCACCTTACCTTAGGTAAAACATCTGGATATGGTCAGTTTAGGCACAGTACAACAAAATTATATACAGTAAAAGAAACGAATATGCAAAGCACTTGCTCATATAAAAAGCATAAGCTTAGCAGATACAGATGTACAAGATCAATACATAGTCACATTTTCAAAACAATATCGCAGTTACAAACATCAAACCAAAAACCCGTCGGGGACCAGGTCCCGAAAAAACGTGTCTTAGTGCAAGTCAAAACATCATATCGGTAGTCTGCTTGAAGGCGAGAACGTAGTCTAAGGATAAACTGCGCCCGTTTTGCAAAGTGTTCATGTGGTGAATGAACTGGTAGTCTATGGGTGCTGTGAAAAGTAAATACACCGTTGGCCACCCAAAATGCAACACCAAGAAGGAAGCATCCGATTGGCTTGAAATTCGCAGCCTGCGTAGCCCGCAAGAGCACATGCAAACTATTAGCATTGCAGGGCATATGCAAATCATGTGCGCCCGGCACGCCACCGAGAAGCACTATCAGAAGGGTGCACAGAAGGCGGGGTGTAAGTAGTGGAAGTGTGTTGCGCTGCCGGACCTGTGTGTGGGAAGCTTCCTGATGCCTCTACGCAAATTACGGCAGTAATTCCAGCACGTTTCGGAGTTCGACAGAGGACAAATAGTGGCTTATCGCGACAGCGATTTATCGTACCGAGACATCGGCACCCGTGCGGGACGAAATCCAGCCACAGTGAGACGAGTATGGATTCGGTGGGTGTAGGAGAGACGGACGGACCGACGTGAGCAATTGCCGCAGCAGCGGCACACCACCGAACGAGAGAACCGGCATGTTGTGCGGCGGGCATTAACGGCTCGCACCGTCACATCACGAACGTTAGCGCAGGAATTAGGGTATGTTGCGCAACAACCTGTGTGAGCACGTACCGTTCGACGTCGTCTGCAGGAGCAGGGACTTGTCGCACGGCGCTCATTGCTCCGATTACCATTGACGTTACATCACCGGCGAGTGCGGCGGCAGTGGGCCGTTGAACGCCGCACCTGGACTACGGAACGTCTTTTCCGACCATTCGCGTTTCTGCCTGCAACACCACGATGGTCGGATCCGCGTGTGGCGGCACCGGTGCGAGAGATTGTATGACGCTTGCATTATGCATCGCCATACCGGTCCGTCGCCAGGCGTTATGGTTTGGGGCGCAATTGGATATGACACCTGCACCCCTCTTGTACGCATCACCGATATACTCAACAGCCACCGCTACATCTCCGACCTTTTGGTGCCTGTAGTCCTCCCTTACCTGCAGGACCTGCCAGTGGCCACGTTTCAACAGCACAATGCGCGCCCGCACGTGGCACGCATCGTGCAGCAATTCTTCACGGCCCACCAGGTGTCACTGCTGCCTTGGCCCGCCTGTTCTCACGATATGTCGCCCATCGAACACGTCTGGTCGCTGATCGGCCACCGAGTGGCCCGGCAAGCACCACCCGCGGCTACGCCTGATGAACTGCGGCAACGTGTGGAAACAGCCTGGACCGACATACCCCAAGCCCACATCTAAAGCCTCTTTCGTTCGATGCCGCGGCGTGTAGCGGCCGTTATTGCCAGCCATGGGGGCCGCACAAACTATTGATGCCTGCGTGTTCCGCAAGTCGCACGGGCCTGTAAGCTCAATCGTTTCATCTTTGTATTTCTTGTCATGTGTCCAGTAAATCTGGCTTTGCTATCTCGTGTCCTTCTTGGTGTTGCATTTTGGCTGGCCAGCAGTGTATGACGTGCTTCGCAAGAACAAAAAAATTAAGAGCACAGTCTATGAGAGGTTTCTGACGTTAGAAGGTAACCAATAGCAGTTTAAAATGATACAGCGAAGATACATCTGATCAAAAGTGCTGTATTGACTGCAATAAGAGCACAAAGGATAGGAAATAATCTAGAAATTGAATAATACTTCAGGAACAGGGAGCTTGACATGTAAAAACCTCCATTGCACGTCAACTTTTCTGATAAGTGTAACATAGGTATTCCTCCATACGGGACGGAGAGAAGTCGAAGACACACCTCCAACGGGACGGGGGAAAGACCCAAGAAGCAAGATCTCTTGATATCAATCGTGGGAAGGAATAGTGTCCAGTCGACGATGTTGAGCATTGTAAAACAAAGGAAAGGAAGATTTTGTAAAACTTGGATATAATGCAATCCTCGTGTCACTTATCCAGTTAGGGGAAAGCGTACGTGGAGCCAGTTGTAAATCGCGTAGCTGGACGACATTAGTCTCCACTCTGATGAGGTTAGAGGAAATATCACTTAATTATTACCATCGAAGGGACGGAGTGACGAGATGTGAGACAAAGAGAGGGAGATCCATGTAGTATAGGCTAAGTACGGTTGAGTAGAAGGGTGAACGTGTGAGTTGTAGAAAAGAGATTCGAGTACTAGTTTCATCGCAGAAGTACAGCGTACTCTAATAATAGGTAACCAGCGCCAGACGGAGGGGCAAGTTTTCTAATGCTCACTCAGCGTTGCAGGAGTCAGACCATAATGATCCATCTTGAGAAAGATATGGATGGTAATACAAGGGTTCCCGATTGCAATCATAAAGTCCACAAATCTGGTTGGCGGTGACGGATGATCTTGGAGAAGACGCAAAGATCCTTGAAATAAAAATACCTTGATCGGATCATCTAGAGAAACAAGTCCTTGACCTGTTTCTCATCCTTAATATCGGGAAAGCCGCTAAAGAAGCACAAGGGTGGATTTGCCCGATGTACAACGAGAAAGGTGTAGGTGCAAGCACGTGCCTTGAGTGGTTTCTGAAGTGGGGATTGCAGCGTGACGGACTACTGAAGGAGATTCAGAGCGCAGATTTGCAAGCTTTCCCAAATGAAAATGCAGCCCAGTGTTCCACAGAACTTGCAATAGAATTAGACGTGAATCAGTCGGCCGTGGTTCATTCAATAGCTGCATGCCATGAGAAAAATTCGAAAAGTGGGAAGGAATATCCCACACGAACTAACCGAGGGTAATATTGGTCAGAGACTGAATAATGTTACGCCTAACTGATTCACTTCTTTAGAAAAATCATTAGGGGTGATGGAAAAGGGTTCAATATGAGGGCCCAGAACATAAAATGTCATGAGTAGACCCCAGCCAGCCAAATAGACATCGACACCGAAGCCCAAGTTTCACTGTCAGGAAGTTCTTTGAATTTAGTGAGATGTGCATGATATGGTGTATCATATGCATAAGCCTACAGCTCCAACGGTGCCTTCAAAACACTAAAATCCCGTCAACCACTGCTTTTGAACGAGGAACTGAAAAAGAAACGACCACTTTCGGGACATGGGCGAGTGAAAGTCATTCATTCTGTTGCATGATAGCGCATGACCGTACATTTCTGCCATCGTGCTGCCGAACGTGAGATTCTCCGTCATGCGACTTACTCCTCAAACTTAACTCCGTCTGACTTCTACTTGTTTCGCTGGGTGTAGCAATTCTTGACATGCCAGCGGATCGCCAATTTTGAGGGTCTCCAAAAAATGTAACGACGTTTAATGAGCAGTGAAATCCCAAATTCTGCTCAACACACACAAGAAGTTCGCCTCAGAATTCTCCCATAAACGTTGGTACATTGAGCAGAGAAACCTACCATCGTTGGGAACAAACCAGAAACATCTTTTATGGCATCTCTAGAATACCTTCTTCAATGGAAACTTTACTTCACGGCAGTAGCGCACACGCGTTTATGAAATACGGTAAAGCGATTGCCTGAGGCATTTTAACTACTAACGCTAGAGCGTTTCCAGCGGAGCCATGTAGATGGGATTAAATTGCCGAAACTCTAAATCGTCTTCCAAAATGCTCTTCACTGAAGTCTTTTTTACCTCTAAATCGTGAACGCTGCGTGATGAGCGTTTGACTTAGCCTCTTCGGCAAAGGCAGTTATTAATACGCCATGTGTTTTTTAAAAATGCTTTCGCAAGCCTGCAACAGAAACAATTCAAACTTTTTGCATTTACTTTCGAGTCATTTGCACCAAATATCCTATCTCTCCGAACTTATCCAACGTCTGGGAATAGGTGACGCAGCACAAAAGAGTGAGCGTTACGGCACCCTATTCATAGAAGTGCACGCTAACAACATCGAGAAACAGACAGATGTACCGTTCCCTGTAACGTTGTTGTGGGATCATCCTCTTTACTTTTAGATGGCATCTCTATGTACGAGTAAACGTCGCAGCAACGTGTGCCCTGAATATTAAATGTTCTGTGCCGTCTTCATCTCTCTTTCTTTCACTTTCCCATTCTCACGCTTTCTTTGTCTATACACACACACTTGCTAAAAACATTGCTAACCATTATGTCGGAAGAGGAACAGCTCCCGAAGAGAAAATATAAATAAAATCCGAGCAGCTGTCAAAACTGTTTCTGATAGAGGGCGCTGTCGCCCCGTGAAAAAAGAGAACTCGAGTGTTTTGAACAATGGAACTCACGATGAAGAAAACGCCGGTTTTTTTATGTTATGTATCTTTAGTATGTGTGCGGTTGACCATCTGTGTCATGTATTAAATGTAGGTTTAATGTTTATTACTGCCTCTTGAGTGATTCGTGTCAACTTCGGAGGAATGTGGATTAATATGCTATTGTTAATTGATTTAACGATCTCAACACACGGCACCCAAGAACCGTCGTTCAAAAATTGAATGTAAGGTAAGAAGTACTTTTTCTTCAATACTGTGCATTCCTGATTGATTTGAACGGCGACACGTTAAACATTATATAAGACAGTCACAAACAATAAACGTACATGTATGCAAATTTAAGCTTTCGGTTTATTCGACTGCAGTAACTCGTGTAACATGGGAGAAACCCAGGATCTCTCAGGATTCGAAAAAGGTGTAACCGTAAGCGCACGTTTAGAGGAAGTCACTGTTAACAAAGCAAAAGAAATTATTGGTTTATCATAGCAACCATTTCAAACATACCACCCAGGTAGCGCAGTGGTCTAAGCGCTGGCTTCTGACCATTCGTCCGAGACGGGGCTAGGTTCGAATCCCGGTGAGGGGTGGATGTTCCACTTGTCTTACGGCAATGGTTCTCTCCTTTCCGTGGAACCAGTGGCCCTAAATTAGGGACGGCCATCGAGTTGCTCACAGTGGTCTTTAAACACCAAAAAAAAAAAAAGACATGTTTAGTGACTGCGGGAAAAACGGATTTTCCATATACAAAAGTCGTAAATGTGGCCGTAAAACTACATATATTAACAAGTTAGTAAAATCATGCAATGCATTGATTGCATGATTTTATGCATTGATTGCATGATTTTCCTGCCAGAAATCATTTCTCAAGTCATTACTCAAGTTATGAGGATAATGGCTGTTGAATAAATCTCGCTCCTGTGCTCTGACCTTTGACTCCATTTCGATGATATTCAACAGAAACCGGTTCAGTATACCTCCGGAACAACATGATAAAGTTTTGTTGCAATAGAAGCAATTTTAGTCAAGTTATAAAGATAATGGCTGTGGAATAAATCTCGCTCCTGTGTCCTGACCTTTGACCCCATTTCGATGTTATTCAACACAACAGGTTCAGTGTACCTCCTGAACAGCATGATAAAGTTATGCAGCAATTGAACCATTTTTACGCAAGTTATGTATGACGCATGAAGGCAATGGAATGGATCCCGCTCCTATGTCCTGACCTTTGACCTCATTTCGCCCATTATCAATAGGGTTCGTCACCAGGTGGTCCCCTACCACATACTAAAATTTCATCGATAGCAAACCATTTTTACGCGAGTTATCGTGCTGACGGACAAATGGACGAACAGACAGACAGACAGACAAGCAGACGGACGAAGCTGGAGCATATACGCTTCTTCAACGTACGGTTGGAAAGCATAAAAAAGCGTAGCCGTAGTTCTGTGAGAAGGATTGCACGGTATAACATGTCTTCTAGTGTGCAACAAGTGATTGTTCAATTCAACCAAGGCAAGGAACAGCCCATTTCGACATGAATTATGCGTAGGGAGATCAGATCTTGGAAGTCACCTGCCCATTCAGACCAGTAGAGCAATGGCAGTCAGCAACGTGGTCAGATGAATAGGATTATATATATTTTTTACTCTGATGATCGGCATAGAGTGAACCTAGTGAATCGATGGATCCAATTCAAGCATTTGGAGTTGGTACCATGATGTGGGGATTGTTCTGTTGTTACGGGCTGGGTCCGCTGATACCAGTGGAAGGTAAGATGTCATCCAAGAAATGCCTGGTTGTTGTACCTGACTAGGTGCGCCCTGCAGTGTTACACTGTTTTCTGCACATAATGCATTTTTATGGATAGCAATGCTACAGCATATCTTGTTAGAGTCGTGCAAGAATGGTTTAATGAGCACGACGAGGTCTTCCATTATCTCTCCTGGTCCCCACAGCACCGTAATCTCAACCCTGTTGAAAACGTGTGGAACGTGCTGGTAAGGGCTTTTCGATGTTGATGTCCACTCCCGTCAACACTGACAGTGGTGTGAGATATTTTGCCGCTCGAACGGCTATCTTTAGACCAAAACAAACTCACGCACATTGTAGAATCAACGCTGGGTCCCTTCATTCC
Organism: Macrothele yani; assembly: GCA_039090855.1. Classification (NCBI taxonomy): domain Eukaryota; kingdom Metazoa; phylum Arthropoda; class Arachnida; order Araneae; family Macrothelidae; genus Macrothele; species Macrothele yani. Next base: position 48,375,236 of record CM077013.1, on the reverse strand, counting down.
CAACAAAGGTTGCCCTACTCGATTCTAAGTAAAGATTGACCTTTTCTGGTCAGTGTGCATATAAAAAATATTTACTTTTTAAAGGATTATTGAATAAGAATTTAAATATGTGCGCAGGTGGTTAAAAGGAAAATACTAAAAGCAAGAAAATTTTACTGCAGCATGCAAAAGGTGTCAGTGCGAAATGGCTTAGTCGTCAGAACATTATCTTAGAAACAGCTTTGAGGCAATTTTTTTTTTGTATTTCACAGAAACCACTTTTCTGATCAACATTCTGGTAACTCAAAATTCGCAGAGAGTGCGTACACTAAAGTGCCAGAAAAACTGGTACACCAGTCTAATACTTGGTAGGTCCCCCAAGAGAGCGCAGGACTGCAAAAATACGACGGGGCGTGGACTCCACTAGCTTCTGGAAATATGCTGCAGGCAATGCACACCATACTTCATGCAGAGCGTTTTACAATTCCGGTGTATTCCGAGGCCTCGGATTCCTGTGTTCGATAGCGCGTTCCATGGCTTGCCAAATGTGTTCTATCACGTTCAGATCTGGGGATTTGGGTGGGAATGGCAACACCCCAAACTCAAATGAATGCTCCTCTAACCATGATGTGTCGTCCCGACACTTGTGTGGAGGTGCATTGTCCTGTTGGAACAGGCCCAACCCATCAGCATGAATGCAGGGCATGAACGGGTGTACCTCGTCAGAAAGGATGCGCACATATCATTGGCCGGTCACAGACGTTTGTAGACGTACCAGGGGTCCCAGTGAAGTCCAGCTAAATACACCTCATACCATTATGGACTCCGCACCAGCCGGTACAGTTTCCTGTTGACAAGTGGGATCCATGGCTTCATGGGTTTTGCGCCACACACGAATCTTTCCATCCGCCCGATACAGTTGTAAACGCGCCTCGTCAGAGCAGGCTACTTGTTTCCAGTCATCAAGTGTCCAGTGGCGGTGTTGCCGTGCCCAAGCGAGGCGCATAGCTGTGTCGTGCACCCATCAAGGGGACTCGAGTTGGGCGTCGGCTCCCAAAGCCCATATCGTGCAAGGTGCGTTGCACAGTCCGGACGCTGATGTTTGTTGAGGCTCCAGCATTGAATTCCGATTATTCCTGCGAGAGTGTTGCACGGATATCGCGTGAAACGATTCTTGACAGCCGACGATGGTCACGTTCACCAAATGTCTTTTTACAGCCACACTGGTATCGTAGGTTGGAGGTTTTGCCGGAATTCTTGTAGTCGCGGAACACCCTTGCAATGGTCGTCTGTGAAAATCCGAACTTCGTTTCTACCTCCGAAATACTATGGCCCATCTCACGAGCGCCAACTATGACACCGAATTGAAAATCGATTAAATCGTTATTACTTGTCATTCTCATGCCAAAAACAGCTCTGACAGCTGGCAAGGATGTCTATCGCTTCATGTAGGCACTGGCGGACGCAACCGAGTACGCGCTTAGGTGACGTTGCTATGTATTTTGCATAGGCTCGCATTTGCCAGTTTTTCTGGCACTTCAGTGTATTCATCAAATGCTTCACAGTTCCTGGGTTAAAACAAATTTGTCGGTGATGGTAACCGCATCTCTCTGCTCCATAGCCGAATGCTTTATCAATTAAGCCACACCGACGAAATTTCTCTCTGCAACTTTTCCGTCTTAACATGTGCTTCACCTCTGTTGTGCATCATATCCTCTCCTTCGTACTTTTTTTTTTAAGCGGAGAAGGAATTTTCATTAGTTTCGGACGCTGTGTGGAACAAACGTCACACATTTTTTAAAGAATACAACGGTCAATAGATCCATTTTATAGATGGGTCGGAAATTACGTAACTGTTACTTTGTTACCGTTTCTGAAAAATCACTGTCACCGTTACGACCAGAGACAAAAAGTAACAGTTCCAAAGTCATTGATAAGAATGTCTCCGTTAGCCGTGTCTGAGCAATGATTGGGTCCCAAGGTTACCATGTCGCCATGTCTTTTTCTGTTGAAACATCACAGTGTAACCTGGACATCCATATTTATCAGAAGTGAAGTTCAGGAGCCATTTTAGAGACAAAGAATTGTATTCATTTTCCTCCAATTCCCCGCCATTTCGGTGAGCTGGGCAACGAACAGTCAAAGTGCGCTTTTTTCTCAGGCGTCCCTTCAAGTGAGGGGGTGTTAGATTTATAGTTTCGTGGATGTGAGAAGAGAAGAACAGGACATTATTGCTCTTCAGAGCCGTTCCAGACAAGGAAGTAAGAAAATGGGACAGCAGCGAAGCCAATTAATGGAAACTTTGCGTTTTCAGAGAGAAGGTATTTAAGGTGTGACCGTGCTTTCTTGGAAGGCGTTGGACTTCACTGTTCGTCAGGGGAGACTTTTTGGGGGGTTTCTCAACAAGAGGAAAGGGGACTCAGGGGCATTCGGTTAGGAGGATTCCAGGGAAAGGAAGCGAGGGAGGTGGTGTGAAATATCGGTGGTCAGAGTGAGAATCAGAAAAAATGCGGGGAATCGACGGAGAATGAGAAGGTGCGAGGCGAAGACTGGCCGGGAGAAAAAAGGGGATTCGACGTGCTGACGATTAGAGAGAGCTGAAGATTACGATGTGTTAATAAGATATAGAAAGAATGGAGATCAGGACAAAGCTTAGGGACATTCCCCGTAACATCTGAATAAAAGTATTCCTCACTGCAAGAGCATGGCTTAACTTTAGTCGATTTTTTTATACTTTGTATTTTATTTATCTGCATCTTCCAGGAGTAATACGGTTAAACCCCAGATACAGAGCTTGCGGAAAACGAACCCTCCACACAGGGCGCTGTAATATCACTCAGCACCAAGCCCTGTAACAACAGAGGTCGCTAGTGATGCGAGCTTTCTACAGAAGAAACCGGTTTTTTGTGCTCGACTTTTCAGAGGAGTCTTGAGGAATGGGCGTGAACGATAACAAAGTGTAAAGCTGTTCAGCACTCAACATAATGGAATGTCTGACGCTAAGCGTAGAAAAACCAGTGATGTGGAATTGGTTCACCGTTGCTGATGAGCATTTTGCTTCCTGTGATATTTTCACTGATGATAGTAAGACGGTGACTCGCCATCCAGTTACAGCTACGTCATCTCTGTCATAAACGTTGATTTTTTCACTGTTTAAAGTTACCGTGGTCTACGCGCAGGCTTATGATCATTCGTCCGAGAAGGGTCTGGGTTCGAATCCCTGGGCCGCATGGATGTTGTGCTCGTCTTACGGTATTGGTTCTGTCCTTTCCCTGGAACCAGTGACCCTAATTAGGGACGGGCGACTGCGTATAGCCCATTGAGTTGCTCACGGTGGTCGTTAAACCTTCAATTAGAAAAAAGTCACCGTTACTTCCGTGGAACTGTCACCGTTATCACTGTAACAGGAAAATCACTGTTAAGCGCACCTCTAATCCATTTCCACAATTGACTGCCAATGTAAAAATACAAATTCGTTGGTGACGACAATCGAAATTGCATCCCTCTGCTCAGGAGCCGAATGCTTTGCCATAAAGCTACACCGACAGAATTTATCGCTGCCGCTTTTCCGTCTTGACACGAGCTTCACCTCTGTAGTACGTCATAGCTATGTGAAACATTTGTGGCCATTCAGAAACCGAGTTTGAAATGTTTTCCTATACCCCTTACAACCTGGACTTAAATTATTTCTGCCGTTCTGGCCCACTCAGACAGGCACTACGAGAGATAGATACATTTTAGGTCTCACTGCGCACGTAAGTGATGCAAAAATACCCGTGCAAGCAGCCTAAGAGTATTTTTCTCAGTCGAAATCAATACGTTGATTTCAGAATGGCAAGTGCGTATTGTAAGACTGTTAGTGATTTAATACTCTATAATGTGCGCTCACTAATGCTTTGCGCATTGATCTCAAATGACGACTAACGAAAGAACCAGAATTTTCCAATTCGCTGAACGGAAGACTGAACACAGAGAGAGAGAGAGTACTTACCACCATTCATTAGGTAACCCAAAATTTTATTTTACGTTAAGTAGACTCACAACATCCTAATTGTTCACTGACTGCAGGTTGATTTAACACACACATAAGTTGACATTGGTTTTTACTTACAATAAGACAAGCACACACACAGAGACATTTTTAACCGTTCGTTGCAACGAGGATGGAGGGAACAACTGCAGCTTCACTTCGCCTGTAGGAGTGAGCGAGAGAGTTGCGGCAGTGACTTCTATCCTCCTCTAGAACTGCGAACAGACACATCTTGGTAATTCTTCTAACAAAGACGAGGGTACTATTTTAGAAATGTGAATATTCGTGTTGTCCAAGGTATGAATATAACATTTGTTGTTGACACTTGCGGTTTCATTTAGTCACGTTCTTAATACTGTATTATCGTATAATCTGATGCTCCTCTTTGGAGCTTTAATTCTTTTTGTTTTCTTTAATTTCTAGACTAAAGTCACTGGAGGTCCTGGAGATGAGTTACATGGATTATTTGGTATCAATTGATCAGCAAACGTTTTCTGATCTTACAAACCTGAGGGTTCTTGAAGCAAAGTGGAACCCCAAGTTGTCTCGCGTTGATAAGGATGCTTTCGCTGGATTATTTAACAGCAGCCCGGATTCTATACCAGCACTTCAAGAGGTTTCTTTCGAAATGGGGAGACTGCATACCTTGGATGCAAAGATCTTCGACTGCAAAACAATGCAGAAACTCAACTTACAAAAGAACCCCTGGCTATGTGATTGCAAGATAAAGTGGATAAGAGAGTGTCCCATTTCAAGAGTGTACACTGCGGATGTGAAGTAAGTCAGATAGATGTATTGAGATCATTTTGGGAAATTATTTATATGAACTTGACTAAGATGTCGCAGAAATGCGGGTCTTCTTTTCCAGTTCTTAAGAATTGTAACATATACGGTGCTTAATGTAAGGATAAGTTAAGATAACAATTATTAGAACGAAAGCTAACACGGACTTGATTGATATACACATCTGCATTTCTCAGGTGGACTTTCTACGAAATAACTGCACGGAGACTGCACTTATGATGTCCTTACGGAGGGTGGCTAATCCTACTTAGAAAGTATTAATCCCTTCGAAAAGTGAATTAACTACAACTCTTAGAACAGGTAAGTACACCAGAGTAGCGGATTAGCCCACAGTTGACGGTTCCAGTTGAACATTCAACCTAAAGATTCTGGAACAAAAACCAGTGAGTTGCATTCTTTTCGCCAATGTCACACAGAACTAGCTGGTACCTCTCCAAGATCCGCAGAGGCCCTTGTTGCTGTTCTGTGTGCCATTGTTGCCCATGGAACGCCCCGAGGAGGTAAACCCATCTCTGGTAGCTTGTATTTCTTTGTGGAGGTAACCTCTGAATCTCAAAGAGCAGCTTAGTGATATGTATATATGATGTGTGAAGTGCCTGCACCGCAGGATGCATATGAGATAAAGGCAGATAGCAGCGAGAGCATACGTCCGCGCAGCTCAGTTGGGAGAGCGACTTACTCCGTAGTGACGGGACCCGGTTTCGATGTCCGCCGTGGATAAAAATGACGGGAGAAATTTACTTCGTTATAGATGTCTTAGAAACAATAAAAAGTTAATTTTTCAGTTAAGTGAAGCATATTTACCACCCTGAAAATTGCACTAAAATACTGTTCAATCAGTTTCGACAGTTCATCCATTCAAAGTTTGGTAACGTACACATATTCTTGGCTGCACTTGGTCAAAATTTTCCCAAATTGTCAAACTTTTTTGTCTTCAGAAAAAATTTTAAATCCGAGAATGTCAGAAAACTATAATGTCAGAAAATTATTTCATTCCCATACATCAAATGTAGATGCAAACATTTCGACCGCTGGCCAATAAGTAACGTTTGATGGCCTTTGGTGGCGGATTAGGGACATGTAAATCGATATCTCCCAAAGTTATCGCCCTATCACAACTGTTTGGCTCAAGAATTTGAATAACAAGTTAGTAAAATCATGCAATGCATTGAATTTTGATACGCTTTCCAACATACCAGAAATCATTACTCAAGTTATTACTTACGCTATATGAGGATAATAGCTGTGGAATAAATCTCGCTCTTGGTTCAGTATACCTTGTGACGTACCTGCCCAGCAGGACGCACACGATATAAAGGCAGATAGCAGCGATGACGTACGTCCGCGTAGCTCAATTGGTAGAGCGACTTATTCCGGATTGAGGGGACCCGGGTTCGAGCCCCGGCGCGGAAAAAAATGACGGAGAAATTTACTTCGTTATAACCTCCGGAACAGCATACTAAAGTTTTGTCGCAATAGAAGCATGTTTAGTCAAGTTATGAGGATAATGGCTGTGGAATAAATGTGGCTCCTGTGTCCTGACCTTTGAAGCCATTTCGATGATATTCAACAGAACTGGTTCAGTGTACCTGCGAAACCACATACTAAACTTTTGTCGCAATAGAAGCATTTTTACATAAGTTATGACGCATAAGAGAAATGGGATGAATCCCGCTGCTATGTCGTGGCCTTTCACCCCATTTCGCCCATTTGCAGTAGGCTTTGTCGCCAAGTGGTCCCCTACCACGTACTAATATTTCATTGAAATCGAAGCATTTTTACGTAACTCATGACGCATAAGGGCAATGGACTGGATCCCGGTCCTATGCCCTGACCTTTGACCCGATTGCGCCTATTTTCAACAGGTTTTGTCCTTAGGTGGTCCCCTACAACATACTAAATTTTCATCGAAATCGAACCATTTTTACGCAAGTTATGAAGCATAAGGGCAACGAAATGAGTCCCGCTCCTGTGTCGTGACCTTTGACCTCATTTCTCCCATTTTCAATTGGGTTAGTCCCCAACTGATCCCCTACCATATACTAAAATTTCATCGGAATCAAACCATTTTTACGCAAGTTATGATGCATAGGTGCAATGGGTTGGATCCCGCTCCTATATCGTGACCTTTGACCCCATTTCGTCCATTTTCAATAGGGTTCGTCCCCAGCTGATACCTTACCACATACTAAAATTTCATCGAAAATCGAACCATTTTTACGCGAGTTGTGATGCATAAGGGCAATGGTATGTGTCATGGCGAAAATTTTAACCTCTGGTGAATTTCGGAAAGACCTGATCAATCTTTCTGTTGGTTTATCGGAGATTAATTAATGCAAAAATTTTCTCCCATGGCATACGTTAGAAGAAAATTCCTGGTTGAAAGGCAGGGGAATTCATGCGCAAAATTCGCTTGTCTTAATCACAACCAGGAAAACAAAATTTCATGTTGGAGAAAGAAAAAAAAAAAAAGAGAAAAAGAATAATATTTGATTTAACTGACTTTGGGCTTTTGAAAATAATTAATTTATCTGTTCTTTTATCGCGATAGGAAAAGGCGAGTAGGTGTGCAGCTCAGAGAATCAAAATTAATTTTACTTTCACATCACGGAACGAGAGAAAAAAAGAAAATTAAAATTAGTGATTTTCTGCAAGGCAAGAATTCGCCATTTTTGCGTTCCTGTTTCCAAACGTCGTGAAAAAGTCGCACAAAAGTGTAACATCTTTTCGTCTTTTGGGTAAGGAATTCAGCAACAGAATCTATTTTTAGACCTCAGGGTCAAAAGCCTGGGTCCCCTACGTGTTGAAGGTCAGGTTCATCTTCCCCTAGCCGACCAGAGGATGCACGTGCTAGTAACATTTTTTTTCGTGGAGAGTGTTGGACGCTGCAACGATGCCTGAGTGAAGGTCAGAGGTCACTCGAGGCGTGGGAGAGAAATTCCGCTGTTTGCAGAGTTCAGCCAATCAGGGGTCAGCATTTTTTTTCCAACATCCCAGAGTTTCTTTTGACACTTTGAGACGCTTGTCTCACACACTTTTGTTCTTGCCCTCTTGCTGGCTGGGAGAAAGAGGGGACGGCCGAGTCTCTCCTCGCCTTTTGGTGGGGAGAGCATTTTTGCCGACCACCGTGATTTGACATCGAGGTAAAAAGCTTCAAGGAGCCTAGTAGCGACGGTCTTCTAGCGTGGGAACCTGTCCGGTTCATGGTTGGTTACATAAAAAAAAAAAAAAAAAAAACTAAAAAGGGCTTGCGATAGCCCAGGGCTTGCGAGGAATTGCTCACTGATTCCACCGGGTGAAAGAGGTGGAAGAAATTATGAAGAAAGGACAGGACCACCGTAGGACGAGACCTCCTCGGGGCGCAGCGAAAGATGATCACCGATGCACTCCTAAGCATTCTCGTGAGAGCTGATGGATAAAGAAAGGGGAACCTCCGCGCCTTTGCCGTCCACCTTCCAATGCAGCCGACCAAATTCCTACCAGGGGAGAGAACTATGGACATCGAAAAGGACAAGGGAGAATTACTCCCTCTGAGAGATTCCATCATCACCAGCTTCGGGATGTCTTTTGTTTTCCCTGTGTTCAGGTGAAGTGCTCGGGCACATTGTGTCCAAAAAGAAAGAGAAAGACCTTATTGGAGGCGAAGAGATTATCAACAGTGACAGTGTGACGAGAAGATTTTTTTTATTTGAAACAAGAGTTGTTCCTGCCCAGCCCAGAAGGTAAATTCTTTCTCGATTTTTTTTTGTATAATGTTGTGACCGCTGCGGAATTGTTGAACGAGTGGGTCAGCAGTGTGAAATCATATTTATAGTTCTGCGAAAAAAAAAAGGGAAGAAACTTTCTGTTTTTTTTTTGTTTTTTTTTTTTGGTTAGCTGGATGTGGGACAGATGTCCCCATATTGTTATCGTTCAGTTTTCAAAATTAAGACTTATTAGTTCCTCAGGTATGAGTTCAGAAAAAAGAAAGGGGAGTTGAAAATGCTTTCATTTATGTTTTTTTTGTGTTGTCGTGTCTGGTATTGTAGCAACTTCCCAGGCCAGTAAATTTTGATGTATCAGAAAAATTTGGTTTAATGTTTGAGCACCGTAAATTTTGGTGCACCGATAATAGTTTAGTTGGGCATGTGATAATTGAAAAGCAGTGTTATTGTGATGTCGTGGGTGATAAAATAATAGTAAACATTTCTCTCTAGTCTTTTACAGCGTTGAGTTATTTTTTTTTTGAGTGAAGATAAATTATGGGATGATTTATATTGGGATTTTGGGAACATATTATAGTGTGATGAAATTGGAAACCTAAAGTGTTGTTTACATTCTTGGAGTGTTGAGTGTCGAAATTGAGATGGTAGGAGTGTTAATTGAGGACCAGTATTTTACATGCTCCAGATGAGTGTTAATCTCCCATTGGAAAGGGGTGATCTTAGGGCAAGCCGGGAACTTGTCCTAGGGCAGAGGGCTCTGAGTAGGGAATTTTCACCAGGATGCGATATGTGCAGAATAGAAGTTAAAGTATTTTTTGTTCTCAAGTTTAGTATTTCACAAAAAGAATGAACATCATGGGTTGAGAAGACACACTTTTGCTCACCAGTTCCAGTATTAATTGTTCTTTTCTTTGGCCTAAATTTTCTTGTTTTTACTATAAGGTTAAAAGTCTAAATGTAATTTTAATTTTCAATAAGGTGAAAATATTTAGTGGGTTATGTAAATGGTCAGTGTTATTGTCTGAAGTGGACCTGCGCATTACCATGGTGCAGAAGAATTTCCTTGCTAGTGATTTTTCCTGGGATATATGTGGAGAGAGATAAGTGATTTTTCCTGGGATATATGTGGATATTGTGATTTAGGATTTCTTGGGATATATAGAGAGACAAGTGAATTTTTCCTGGGATATAGTTGTGTTGGTTCTGGGCCGGATGTGCCTGGAGTATTTAGGGTTGAAGTACGACAGGCTCTTGCAGGCGTGGTTGATCAAGGTGGGATCATGCATTGGTTCGAAAAGGGAGATCCTTGAGGACGTGGTTTTTGGGGGAAAACTTGTCTTCAAACCCCCCCCAGTAGTTTCGCTGCTCACGGAGATATGTACTGCCAGCGAGGGTCGGTCGAGCGTTGCTTCAAGAAATGTGGCGAGATCATGTTAGAGGGAATTCTGTACCTGATGATGATGTGTCACACTTGAGGATTTTTTCCTTTCCTTTTGCTTAGGCTGAAATTGGATTCACGACCCAATTCCACGCCTTCAGCCTGACTGGTATTTTCTTCCTGTGTTGGTTCTCAAAAACCCAGGGTAGTGTCTGAACTGAGAGTATTTGCCTCACCGCTACCTCAGTAATTCACTGCAGGTGTTAAATTTAAGTTTGTTTGGTGATTTAAAGTATCTAAATTTATTTGTTTATGATTTGCGGTAGTGCTAGGGATGTAAATTCTAAATTCTGGTTGTTGGTGTTAGTGAACTTGATATTTAGTTTGGAAATTTAGTTAATTGGTATTTTGAGCTTTTGTTTACAGTATAGAGTTATTAAGTATCTTGAGCTATTATGTGAAGTGCAGAGTGAGGTGATTTTTATGAGCAAGCTAGTGCAAGAAGATTGTTTGAATTTCTGAATTATGGTGATGTTATGAATAGTGATAATTTTTAAGATTAGTTAGTGAGGTTTCTTTATAAGTGAAGTAGGTTCATTCAGGGTAGTTCTATAGGTTATGTTATGTTAATTAATGCTTGTGCTCAGTGTAAATTCTGTGTTGAGGATAATTTACTTGGTTTGTTTACTTGCTGATAGTAGATTTGTTAAAGTATAATTTGTGGCTCTTAAAATAACTGTAAATTTTAAATTGAAGTCTTCGAAGCTGGTCTGGGAGATTGCAGAGTTTGCTAAGATTGTTTAGGTGCTGTAAATTAAATCAATAAGTGTAAAATTGTAAATTTGTCATTGAGCTAACTAGGTGAGAGAGAAGAGAGTACGTTTCAAAAGAACAGAACTTGTCCACCTTGTGGAATTAAAAATAATCCAGTATCCTTTTTTTTTGTGTAAGCTATGTGAATCATGGTATAATTTTGGATGCATACCTAGTGTTCAAACCAACTGTGTTGAAATATGTAAAGTTGTGCTGTTCATAAGGCCAGTGGCCAAAGAGAAATAGAAAAGAAATTGAGATTCTGTTTTTATACTGCTGTGTTTTAGCAAACAACAAAAAGGAAATGCCATCTGATTGTCCACTAAATGACCTTATTAAGTTTTTAAAGAAAAATAATAAATACAGGCAGTAGCCTTTCAAAAAAGTCCAAAATTAGTGCAGTGTGAAAATTTTTGTGTGCTGTTGTCTTCCATGACTTGGTCCCATGTACCCCACCTTAGCTTGACTAAGGCTATCGATCCGAATCCTGGTTTTATAAGGTATTTCATAACTGCAATTTTTGTCCTATCCTTTTAAATTGACTTTCACCGCCTCCACAAGTTGTTATTGAACGAGTACATTTTATCCTATGACTTATAGTGACACATTTTCATACACATGCAACAATATTCACTTATTTTTGCACTTTCAGGTGACTCAACTCTGCTTGAACACAAACAACGCAAACTTTCCAATAACTTCTTGTGGAATGTAAATTTTAGATGCATTTTTGTTTAGGATGTTCATGGCCTTTTCTAGTACTTAGAAAATATTTTTGTTTCAAAATGCATCCACCCATCTCCCAAAGTTAAATTTTAGTCGAAATTCAAAATTTCCCTTCAGATTTAATTTTGGCTACCTATTTAATAAATATACACTGCTGGACAATTGCTAAGGACGGATCATAAACGGCTATATAGCGCATAAAAAAGTAAGTGTGGTTGGATGCCAAGTGAAATAAAATAATGTCAGAATGCCAGGACATTACAAGAAAGACAATTTATTGTGCTTTGAAATCCAGAAGGCTTTGGAACGTGTTCAAGGGACAAACAGGCCATTTTGTGCAGAATACGTAAACGTGAAAAAAATGCAATTACCGTCCGCAGGCTTTCCGGCGTAAGATGTCAATTCGGGATATGGCCACCATGGAGGGCGATGCAAGATTCCACTCGTCGTGTCATGCTTAGCACAACATTATCAAGCAGCTGTTGGGGTAATTTATCCCATTAATCTGTCAGTGCACGGATGAGGGTGTCCTTGTTTATTGGAGGGCATTGGCGACCAGCAAGACTCCTCCCCAAAGCATCCCACACATTTTCAATGGGATTCAGATCTGGAGAACGTGCTGGCCATACGAGGCGTTGAATATCCTCGCTCTCAAGACACTCCTGGACAGCGACTGTTCGATGACATGTTCCGTTGTCGTCCATGAAAATGAACCTATCACCGACAGCACCACGGAACATGCTAACATGAGGTAGCAGAACATCATTAATGTATCGTTAGCCAGTCATAGTCCCAGTTGGAAGCACATAGAGGGACGTACGGTCATTGATCATGATGCCAGCCCATACCATGACATTACATGTCGGATATCGGTCCCTTTCCTGTATGTTTGCTGGACGATATGCAGTACCACTATCACGCCAGATCAGTTGTCGTCGACAATCAGACGATAGACTGTATCTACTCTCATCTGAGAAGAGGACAGCAGACCAGTCGTTATCAGTCCAATTGCGATGTTGATGGCACCATTGCAAATGGGCGGTACGGTGACGTCTGGACAATGGGATGCACACAACAGGACGGCGGGCGTATAGTCCTCCTCCATGCAAACGTCTGGCGACAGTTTTTTGGGAGATCCGCTTGCCAGTAGCAGCCATAAACTGATTTGTTACCTCACTAGCTGTGCTGCGTCGGTGTCTTTTTGTTGATAGCACTATGTACCGACCTTCTGCAGGTGTCGTACTGCGAACACGACCTCCCCCGTGACGTTTGCTACACTCTCCATTTGTTTGAAATGATTTCCAAAGCCTTGAAACAACACTGTGGCTGACGTCGAACTCCCTGGCAACATCTATTATTTTTCGCCCTTCTTCAATCTTGCCAATAATACGGCCACGCGTAAAATCATCTAGGTGATGTCGGGAAGACATACTGAAAATTGCAAGTTTGTCAATTTATTTTTTCCCTTTCAACTTTGCGTTTGAACAACAACGGTCAATACGCGTCAAATCCTTTATATCTCTTATCAGCGCTATGACGTCACGAACAAGTTCGGCAAGCCAAAATTTGCATACGCACAACACGTCTTACTGTATCCCGCACTTATGCTAATTTCCACATTTCCCTGCCTTCCATTTTATCGTTGCTATCGTTGCTATTGTCATTCGTCCTTAACAATTGTCCGGCAGTGTATAACGTGCGTGAGATATCTCACCAAAACATATGGATCCCGCTCCTATGCAGTGACCTTTAACCCCATTTCGTCCATTTTCAATAGCGTTGGTCCCCAGGTGGTTTCTTAAGACATACTAAAATTTCATCGAAATCGAACCATTTTTACATGAGTTATCGTGCGAACAGACGGACAAAGCTGGAGCATATTCGCTTCTTCAACCTACGGTTGGAAAGCGTGAAAAAGGGCTGAAGAACAGACGCAAGTGAAAATGGCGACCCTAATGATAACGTGTTCCCACTGCGTTTCTCATGCGACTGCGCACTACTCCCGTGTGCGAATTTTGAATACCATTCTAAGACATTCCGAAAGCTCATGACGTGAAGATCAAAGACCTTTCCTTGCAAAGAGAGACCTAATTGCCGTGCGTACCTCCAAGTGAGACCAATGTTTTCAGGCGAGTGAGCATAAGTGAATTACGACTCCATCAGCTTTCTTTCCCGAGGTTCACAACAGATCAGCAAGCACACTGAGGTTTACAACGAAGCCCACTTGAACCGATAGAACAATCTTAACTTTTGAATTTGTTCTCCACAACGATGGCTTTTTATTCAAACTCCTTTGCCAAGCAATGCTGTTATAGGGCTGTTCACTGAGCTTGTTTCAGTGCCGTGTCTCAAAGGTTTTGTGACGGGCCTGCCCCGCAGAACGCACATGAGATAAAGGCAGATAGCTGTACGAGCACATGTCCACGTAACTCAGTTGGAAGAGCGACTTACTCCGGAGTGAGGGGACCCGAGTTTGATATCCGGCGCAGAAAAACCTGCACGTTATATTGGCGCCCGAACTTCCAGGATGGTCTAGCTGTAAATTTTCTCGTAATGATGTGATGTTCTTTCCACACGGCGAGACAGGAAAAGTGAGAATCCTTTCTTCAGTGCTTCGAAAAAAATAAATCAGTGTGATGTTACGTTCCACACACCAAATTGTTTGGGATTTCTCAAATGTACGTTCTTCATGGGATGACTACCTACAGCGACACATGGTCCCGGCTGACCCGAGGACCATCCCCCGGCCCTGTTTTGTGGGGGAGGGGGAGATGTACGTGCCTGCCCCGCAGGACGCACGTGAGATAAAGGCAGATAGCAATGCGAGCACGTCCGCCTAGCTCACTTGGGAGAGCGACTTACTCCTGAGTGAGAGGACCCGTATTTAATGCCCGACGCTAAAAAACTTGTACCTTATAGTTTGTTAGATCTTTGCTGGAAAAGAATTTCGAAGTTCCAGGCTTTTACCTATATTCTTCCCTGATGATGAAGCAAACGAATAAATATCCGCTAAAATTAAGAGTCGTTCCTTTGCAGTGAAGAACAGTGTTTATTCAGTTAATTACATGAAATGGTCTTCAAATCTTTGTCCTGGTTTCTTTATCATGACTCGATTGCCTGTTTTTGTTTATTTTTCTATTGGACTTCTTTCTTAGTTACCTCAGTGCTAAATTTACTTTTTCGGCCTTTGTTTTCCATTCTGCTTTCACGACACTGGACGCCCCTCCCCCCTTTGGCCATTTTCACAATCCAGAGCAAAATCTTCCTAACCACTCTGTCGCAGAGCCAGACCAGAAATGTCCGTGCTTTGTTCATCAAAGACTCGGGCGACTCCGTGACTTTCCCCCCCCCCATACACACAGACAAATTTACACCCCTAGTTAACGCCGAACTTCCTGTGCATTTTCTGCTGCTGGCCTCCTGACCTATCAACTGTACTTCGAACCACCGTGAAAACTGCCTCCATTTAGATGAAGATGTGAAAATTTCTTGATGCCCTTGTACATAGATCATTGTCCACTTACCCTCTCATAGAGCAATAAAGTCATAAAATCCAACTCCACGATTCCCTCGGATCGGACAGAAATAGTCTTAAGAAAGTGTCCTGCCTTTTTCACCAGATTTCAGCTGGCTGATATCTGGTGAAACACCAAATAAGGGCTAACGAAAAGGAGGAAAAATTATTTTAGCTCACCATATTCAAAACGGTTATTAAAGCCTCCCTCTAGGCAGGATAATTAAATGATGTTGGGAGATACCAATTGCATATATTTGCATATATATAATTCTTCACCATTATGGTCAGCCCACGTACTCAATCTTGAAGTAGCTATGTTTTGCCGTAACTGAGCAATTAGTTTTTCCTTTGAATGGTGGATGTCGGAAAAACAACAACTCCCGATAGAGGGCGCTGTCCCTCTGTGGGAGGGGAGAGGAGAAAAAAATCGTGTAATTTGAACTCGGAAAGGAGAACTCGTGTGTTTTGAACACGATGGAACTAAACAGGAAAAATACCGCCGGCGTGTTTTTGTTACTTGTCTTTTTTACGCTTTCCAACCGTAGGTTGAAGAAGCGTATATGCTCTAGCTTTTTCCGTTCGTCTGTCCGCACGATAACTGGCGTAAAAATGGTTCGATTTCAATGAAATTTTAGTATGTGGTAGGGGACCACGTAGGGACGAACCCTATTGAAAATGGAACGAATGGGGTCAAAGGTCACGACGTAGGAGCGGGGATCATTCCGTTGCCCTTATGCGACATAACTTGCGTAAATATAATTCGATTTCAATGAAAATTTACTATGTGGTAGGAGACCGCCTGGGGACGAACCCTATTCAAAATGGGTGAAGTGGGGTCAAAGGTCAAGACATAAGATCGGGATGCATTCCATTGCCCTTATGCGTCATAACGTGCGTAAAAATGGTTCGATTTCGATGAAATTTCAGTATGTAGTAGGGGACCACCTGGGGACGAACCCTATTGAAAATGGACGAAATGTGGTCAAAGGTCAGGACATGGGATTGCGATCCATTCCATTGCCCTAATCCCATATTATTAAGGTGGACGTCAAGTAATTTTGCTTCCCATACTTCCAATGGAAAAACTTTTGTAAACATTTCCTTCACAATTAATGTGTTCCCAAGGATGAAAATTTTAACATCGATTAAAATAACTTCATATTATAACTTGGAAAACTAAAACATAACCATAATTATATTAAAAATCAATCACTTTTCCTTTGGTGGTGTTGGAACCAGAGAAAAGATGGCGCGACCTGTACTTTGATGACGTCAGTGGACAAAAAAATGTTGGATTGCATATTTACGGTTATGGTTTAGAAAATATTAAGTATTCCAAGTTATGAAATGAAGCTATTTTAATCGATGTTCAAATTTTCATCCTTGTGAACGCATTAATTGTCCAGAAAAAAGATGGCGCGACCTGTATTTTCATGACGTCAGTAGACAAACAAATGTTGAATTGCATAAATATGGTTATGTTTTAGAAAATATTAAGTATTGCAAGTTATAAAATAAAGATATTTTAATCGATGTTCAAATTTTCATCCTTCGGAACGCATTAATTGTGAAGAAAATGTGTACAGAAGTTTTTCCATTGGAAGTATAGGAAGCAAAGTTACTTGACGTCCACCTTAAAGTAGCAATTCTTGTATGTATGTATGTACATTTTATTTTGAGAACGGCTCTAAGAATTTTGATGAAAGTCGTTAACCTACCGTTTTCTGGTACTAGAAATCGATTTAGCTTGATCTCGACTTTAGGAGAATTCGTTTAGTGGGTTAAATAACCACCCCGAATTATAACGTTTTTAGTGATGGCGTTGTACCATTAATGTTACCAATGCTTAGAAATCTTATGACGTCATAATCTCGCCTTTGAGAATGTTGGCGCGCGGTCACGCCATCTGTCTCATTACGTCACGCATTGTGTGTGGATCCTATTAAAGTTTTATGACGTCACACTTTTGCGGCAAGCAGATGGCCGCGATTCCCATCTTCCTCATTACGTTACGCGTTGTGTGCGTATGTCGGTCCGCAGGATAACTCGCGTAACAATGGTTCGATTTCGATGAAATTTTAGTATCTGGTAGGGGATCACCTGGGAAGGAACCCTATTTAAAGTGAACGAAATGGGGTCAAAGGTCAGTACATGGGAGCGAGATTCATTCCACTGCTGTTATGCGTCATAACTAACGTAAAAAAGGTTCGATTTCGATGAACTTTTAGTATGTGGTAGGCGACCACCTGGCGACAAACCTTATTGAAAATAGGAGAAATGGGGTCAAAGGTCAGGACATAGAAGCGGAATTACTTCCATTGCCATTATGCGTCATAACTTACGTAAAAATGCTTCGATTTGGATGAAATGTTAGTATGTTGTAGGATCTTGCCTGGGGACGAATTCTATTGAAAATGGGCGAAATGGGGTCAAAGGTTAGGACACAGGAGCGGGATGTATTCCATAGCCCTTATGCATCATAACTTACGTAAAAATGCTTTGATTGCGACAAAATTTTATCATGTTATTTCGGAAGTATACCAAACCGGTTCTGTTGAATATCATCGAAATGGGATTAAAGGTCAGGGCACAGAACCTAGATTCATTCCACAGCCATTATTCTCATAACTTGAGTAATAACTTGAGTAATGATTTCTGGTATGTTGGAAAGCGTATTATAATCAATGCATTGCATGATTTTCTAACTTGTTTAGTATGTTTGCGGTCGGTCATCTGTGTAGTGTAAAATATACATGTGCATGTTAGATGTTTATCCCTGTCTCGAGTGAATCATTGTATCAACTTCGGAGGAATGTGGATTAATGTGCTATTGTCAACTGATATATCGACCTCAACACGCGGCACCCAAGAACCGTCGTTCAAAAATTGAATGGCAGGTAAGAAGTCTTTTTTCTTCAATACTGTGTATTCCTGATTGATTTGAACGGCGACGCATTACATATGGCACGCCTGCCGGGACTCGAGTTGAGGTATTTTGAACATATAGCACAGAATTCGTAACCGAGAGAATTTTTCCGTTTTTTGACATTCTGATATATTGTTTCGAACGAAAAGATGGCCGAAGAAATTAGAAGCTAGATTGAGACAGAAACGCGGCGTGATGAGAACTTCCGTTACCAAAATTATTAAGCGATTGGAAGCGGAACTTAAACTAACTGATGTGGATATAGATAATCTTGAAGAACTTTTAGGACATATTAATTAAACATCAACAGAACTAAAATTAATTGATTCCGAGCTGGAAAGTGTTTTAGACCCAGGGGAGTTGCAGTCTGAGTTAGAAAGTGCTGAAGAATATCGTGAGAAAATAACTACATGGAGATATAGAGCGTCCAAACGAGTTCATATATTATGGCAAAATGTTGTGAATAACGACGTGTCTCTTGGTCAGAGCCCCGAGCTACATGAATCTAAAATAGAAGAACGAGTGAGGGACTCTGTGACTATAAAATTGCCGAAGCTATATATTTCCAAGTTTTACGGGGCTGTGAGTCAATGGCTTACATTTTGGAATTCTTTTGAATCGGCGATTCATAAGAACGATTCTTTGAGCAAAGTAGATAAATTTAATTATCTTAAAGCTCACTTAGGAGGAACGGCTATAAACGCTGTACAAGGATTTGCTATCATGCCGGAAAATTACGGCATTGCTGTAAACATGTTAGAAGAGCGATTTGGGAGAAAAGATTTGTTAATAAATGCACATATACGCAACTTGCTTGATCTTTCCCCTCTCAGGAATTCCAGTGATATCGGAACATTTCGAAAGTTGTTTGATAATGTTCAAATGCAAATAAGAAGTTTAGAGTCGCTGGGAGTTGTGTCAGACACGTATGGAAACCTTATGTGTCCGATGCAGTTGAAAGTGATCCCCGCTAATCTGATCTTAGAATTCAACAAACAAAGTATCAATGCCAGTTATGACATCAAAGATTTGATTGAATTTTTGAGGAAGTAACTGACCTCCAGCGAACGTACTTCTGCTAGTGTTTCGGTCACCAGAGACTGGCACAACAGTTTTCCAGCCACCTTTGCTCCTCGGTCAGGTGACTGTGGCCGGAAGTTCTCACGTGGCTCGAGAGAAAAGGGAAAGACACCGACAGCAGCTGGGCTATTCAGCGCTGAACTGAAAGAAAAGAAAAAACTAGTTTGTGTTTTTTGTGATAAGCCGCGCGCAAACTCTGAGTGCGAAGAAGCTCAAAATCTGTCTCTGGAGGAAAGAAAATCTATTCTGTTAAAAAGGGGATGCTGTTTTAGGTGTCTTAAACCAGGACACGTTTCACGTTCTTGTAGGGTAAAAATTACCTGCTCACACTGTGGTAATAGACATCAATCTATTATGTGTTTTCATAAACACGAAGACAAAGATAATAAACCAGAAAATAATAAAAAAAAAATGATAAAGCTCTGGAAGTCAGTGTTTTGACTAACAATTCCTGTTCCAAGGAGGTGTATTTACAGACTTTAATTGTTTGTATTAAGGAGAATGATATCAGTCGTTATGTACGAGTGATTATTTTAATACAGGTAGCTCGAGATCATATGCAAGTGAATTTGTCGCTAAAGCACTGAAATTGAAATGCAAAGGGGAAGAAAAAGTCGTTCATGGACGTTTTGGAGGAATAGAAAAAAGTGAAAAGCACAAAAGATATTCGATTCATTTAAGCAATATTGACGGCGATTATATTTGCGAATCAGAGGTGATGGATCAAAAAAGAATCTGTGCTTTCATTCCGAAGTTAGAGGACTCTAAATGCATAAAAGAACTGAAAAATCGTGGAGTTTTCATTAGCAATATTTCCATAAATGAACATGTCTGTCTGTATGAGAAAGATCCGAAGGAAATTCATATTCTGATAAGAGCTGACTTCGCAGGGAAGTTATTTACAGGTGAAAAATTGAGCACCTTTCTAATGGATTGGCGGCAGTAAACACGCGTCTTGGATGAACGTTTATGGGAAAAACAGAAGAAAAGGAAGCCAGTAAACCTAATACCCTTATATATCTCCACGTTGGCGAATTAAACCGTTCTGATTTGTGGATTCTCGATCCAGGTGAAACGATCGCGAGAAAGGAGCTTGAAGACGCTGCGAAAGATCATTTTATTCGTAATGTTTCAAGAGACCAGGAAGGAAGATATATGGTTTGTTTGTCATGGATTCATGATCACCCTCCTCTGTCGAACTGCAGAGAGATAGCAGTTAAAAGATTGAAAGGCTGTGTTAAATCCTTAGAACGGACAGAGAAGTTAGATGTTTATGAAGATGTTTTCCGGAAGTGGCTGAAGGAGGGCATTATAGAAGAAGTTAAATCTCCTGAGGAGAATGTGAAAACTGAGCATTTTTTACCACATCATCCTGTTTTCAAGGAAAACTCAACGACCAAAGTGAGACCTGTCTTTGATGGCTCGGCGAAGAGGGAAGAATTCTCCATTCATTAATGATTGTCTGGAAAAGAGACCGAATGTTGTAGAACTTATACCCTCGATTATAAACAGATTTGGGATGGGGAAAGTTGGGGTAACTGCCTACATAAAGGAAGCTTTCTTACAGATTGGACTTTAGGAGCATGATAGACCATTTTTGAGGTTCCTGTGGTGGTAAAACGGTAAGGAAGAAAATCTTAAAACCTTCCAGCACCGAAGAGTTGTTTTCGGAATTCTTCGAACCCTTTCCTGCTGGGAGCAACAATGGAATTTCACCTGAAGAACGCGCCGAATCATCTGCAAGAAACGGTGAAAAAGCTCCTGAGGTCGTCATATGTTGACAATTGTGTTTCTAGTGTGAATAGCCGAGAGGAGCTTGAAAAATTCATTTTTGAGTCACGAAGTATCCTCAGTGCAGCCAAGTTCGATTTGCGAGGGTGGGAGCATGCTCCTGCGTCGTCAGAAGTGGAGGATGAAGATGGAGATGCAAGGAAAGTCCCAGTGCTGGGATTAAGTTGGACGCTGAGTTCAGATGAGCTGTCTATTGACATGAAGGTGTTCTCTAGCGATGAAAAGTTCCCATTGACAAAACGAGAGATCCTCTCAGTCGTCCATCGATCATTCGACCCCATTGGATTCACGTGCCCGGTCACACTGGGGCCAAAGGTTTTGCTGCAAGAATGTTGGAAGAACGGGATCACTTGGGACTCTAAGCTACCTCCGACTATATCTAGGAAATTTGAACGTTGGAAGACGCAGTTGGAAGGCTTGATTGGTGTGTTGATTCCACGATGTATTCTAAAGGATACTTCAGCCAATTCGGAGGTATCTCTTCATGTGTTCTGTGATGCAAGCAAGATAGCATTTGCTACTTATATTTTTTTCGATGTCAAAATGATCGGTCCACGACGTGTCAGCAAATACAAGGACGTTGTAGAGTCGCCCCTTTGAAATTACCTTTCATACCCCGGATGGAACTCTTAGCCTGCACTATTGGAGCGACGTTACCAGAAACAATGAAATCAGACTTGGGGCTGAAGAACGTGCCTACGTACTATTGATCTGATTCTGTAAATGTGTTATACTGGATAAAAAGAAATGAAAATTGGGCAACCTTCGTTTACAATCGTGTTCAGGAAATTCGGCGGCAAACAGACCCATAAGACTGGAGGCACATTTCCGGGTCTATGAATCCTGCGGATCTCCCTTCGAGAGATTGTACAGTGAAAGAGTTGAAACATTCTCGTTGGTGGGAAGGTCTGGAGTGGCTAAGATTACCATGTGATGAATGACCAGCTTCAGAAGCGCTTCCAAATTTGTAGGTTGTGAATTCAGAAAGGCGAAAAACTATTGTGTCTGCTACTTACACAGAAATTGAGAAGGTTTTCGAATATTCTACAAAGATCTCCTCGTATAGCAGAAAAATCAGTGTCATGGCGTGGATTTTTCGTTTTTACAGGAATGCAGAGGCCAAACGAACTGAAAGATGTTTCGGTGAGTAAAGTGTAGAGCAAGTCGAAAAGGCCGAAATGGTAATGTTGAAAGAAGTCCAAAGACAGAGTTTTGGTGAAAATAGAGAAACTTCTCTGAAAACCTTAATCGACGTAGAAGGGCTGTTTCGAGTCAATACGAGAATCACCATGAGAAAGGACTCGGAGGCATTTCGTCATCCAGTAGTACTGTCTTCTAAACATCACATAGTTATAATGAATATACTTTCTTCTTCTAATGGTTTTTGTTTTGTTAATTACATCATGAATAAACTTTCCTGCTAGTAATGTAGTAATAATAATGAACAAGCTTATAACTGGTAGTAATGTTGTAGTAGTAATTAAGATGAATAAAGTCTTATGCTGGTTGTTACTATTAACAACTAATGAAATAAACCTAACAGCCAGACAGAGGTCTGACAGTACTATGAACTGAGAAAAACGTACTTACTTAAAACTCTTTTATTAGCAAAACTTCTGGAATCATCCAACACACACACACTAGTCACATTAATCGTATCACAATAATGAAGAAAACCCTAATCACATAGAACGAAGCTCTTGGCACAAAATAACGTAGCTCTACTCACATAAACGAAGCTCTCCCTACACATAAACAAAAGCTCTCCCTACGCACATCAACAAAAAGCTCTCTTAGGTATCGTTGAACGCGCCTATTTATACTGGCTACCACCACGTCATGACTTACACTCATTGCCAGATCTCATTCAGCGGGAGAAATAACATCTCGTTCAGTAAGAAGATAATTTACATAGGAAAATAAAATAACCAGAAATAGTAAAATCAAAAGGAAAGTGAATCTAGAGTATACGTCACGTCATCTCCCCATTAATTTTTTTTTTTTTTCGAAAAACCTATCAATTTTGGAGTGTAAGTCTTACACTTCGTTGACTGACGTTTATCGACCTCTTTTTTGTTGTTGTTTTGGTGGCAGCAGTATGTACAATATCAAACTTGGCATGAAAAAATCAAGAAATCTGTATTCGTCTGTGAAACACTTTGTATACTTGAACAAAACAAACCTGCATCGGCATACCTTCCTTTTATTCTGCCTAGCAGGAATCACTTTTTTAATTTCAAATTACGTCCTCATAGTATCGTTGAATACAAACCAACTGTATCAGCAGCGAAGATTGCCTGTAGCTGCCTAACAGTAACAATTTTTACTATTTTACGCCTAAGCACATATATATAAAAAAATTTGGATTAGTAGATGGACATAGAAGAAATAAAAAAAAACCATATATACACAAAAAGAATGCGTAGGCCCACACGAAAAAAAGAAATTCTGACATGCCAACTGGTCGTGCAGGTAAAACAACAAACGGAGAAAAGAACCTGTCCACGAGAACTTACTTATCTCGAGGACGCATAAAAAACTCTAGTACGATAACGTTTTCCAGGCCTAATCGGACTGGTAAATTCAGGTGGCGTAGCTCTCTTCAAGGACGTGACTGGATCTGGACCATCTGTAGTCTGTCGGTCAGGAAATCCCGGCGGGTGACAGGAACAGTCAGGAACGGCTGACGTCCGTCGGTCAGGAACGGCTGAAGTCTGTCGGTCAGGAAATCCCTGCGGCTGACAGGAACGGTCAGGAACGGCTGAAGTCTGTCGGTCAGGAAATCCCTGCGGCTGACAGGAACGGTCAGGAACGGCTGAAGTCTGTCGGTCAGGAAATCCCTGCGGCTGACAGGAACTGGCTCCCCCAGGCTTTTGATATGTAGTCCCTTTGTGCTGGGGCCCGTGTTGCCCTTCCAGCATTCTTTTGGAGGGACGTGGCTCCGGCCACATCGTTTGTTTTCGCTTTCTACCTCGTGGCATGAGAGTAGAAGCAGGCATCGGCCCTGTTTGCCCTGAGCGTAGGTTCCAGGGGCGAAACCCGGGCGGATGCAAGGATCTCTGCCTTCGTCGCTGTTGCGGCAAAGCAGATTGGGGAGACAAGTTACGTTTTCGACCAGCTTTTGGTGTTGCTGGACGGTTTGTAATTTGTCTCCGACGTTTGGGAATTGTCAAACTATTGTCCATAACTGATAAATCAGAAATATCTGATGACTCTGAGTCGCTGCTGTAAATTAGTGGTCGTGCAGGGCGATGTTTATTTCTGCCTATAGGAATACTCTCTGACGAGGTATTCAAGGAAGTAGGAGCTTGTGGTGGTGCAGAATTATCAGGAAACGGTGCAGCAATAGTCTTGGCAATGGTTGGAGGGAAAGGAACGATACTAGTATTTGAAGAACTTGATTCGAGCCTTCGTCTCATGGGAGAATCATGTGCATGTTTGGAAGCCCGTCTTGAGGAGGGGAGGGTGAAGGAAAAATCACTGGAGATCCTTCAAAAATGTTTGTTGGTTCGTCCAAAATTTCTGGAGGTTGATCGTGAGATATAGACTCTTGAGTCTGTGGAACAGAAGGTTGAGTAGGGTTGATTATAAAATCTATATTTCGTTCATGATACTTGCGACACTGAGCAAAGTGTATGTATCGAAATTGATTGTCAGGTTTTTCAAGAATAATGTTATTTTCAAACACATTTGCCACCCGATATGGACTTCGTAGCTGGGTGCAAATTTCTTTACTAAAGTATGAGAAACAGAAGACTGGAAGTGCGTTTCCACGAGAGTGAGATCTCCAACGACAAGATCTGGTTCCCTACGCCTAGTATTATAATATCTCGCTTGAGCCGCTTGTGCTCCTAGCATTGCAACACGAGCTTTTTCAGCCATGATTCGTACTGATTGCGGAGTTGGTCGCTGGTTTAGTTCGTCTATAATCCCCGTTAAATTTTCAAAAGGGGTCTTAATTTTGCGACCCAGAAATAGTTCTGCAGGAGTAATTTTTGTAGATTCGTGAACAGACGAGCGGAGGGCGAACGAAAAAAGCTCAAGATGTTCATCCCATCGCTCGTGATGATCCATGACAAATGTAGCAATCATTTTCACTAGCGTGCGGTTTACTCGTTCGGCAGGATTACTCTGGGGATGATATGGGGAAATGAATTTATGCTTAATGTATAGTCTCGCACACATTCTTTCAAAAATGTCAGAAATAAATTGGGGACCATTATCCGAAACTACTTTATTAGGTGCACCATATCTAAAGAATACTTCATTAATTAATACATTACAAATAACTTCTGCCGTAGCGGCTTTAATGGGAAAAACTTCAACCCATTTAGAAAAATTATCAGTTAATACTAAAACGTAACGAGCTTTGTTTTTAACAGATAAAGGATAAGATCCCAATAAATCTATTGAAATAATATCAAAAACATGAGAACTTGAACTAGATTTCAAGTGACCGGCCGGTCTTACATTACGGTAATTATTAATCTGACACAAGTGACATGATTGAACGTATGCGAGCACACTTTGGTACATGCCAGGCCAATAGGCAACATCCCGCAATTTACAACGGGTCTTGCGAATACCTAAATGGCCTGCAAGAGGTTTGTCATGAAATTCGTTTAAAAGGGCCATTCTAAGGGTTCGTGGAATACATGGGCGAAACTCCGCCCTAGTAGTCCTAGATTTCGTATAGTAAAGAAGACCCTCTATGACTTCAAAATGCTGTGACCTCCCAGCCAGAGAAGGATCACTTTGTAGGGGCGAACCCGCAAGCAAAAAATTATAGATATCCCCAAAATCTGGATCATTTATTAGTTCTGCCATTATCTGCTCTCTGGATGTTATATCAGCTATTAGAAGTAAAGGCTGACATCCAGGAGTAGTTTCTGTGGGGACCCCACTAATCGGGACGCGAGACAATGCGTCCGGTAATTGATTCTTATGGCCTGGTTGGTACGAAATTTTGATATTACTCTCTTGTAACTTAAGAGCTCACTTCATAAGTCTTTGAGAGAGGTGCTTAGCAGAATTCAAATACTGAAGGGCAGAATGATCCGTAATTATGTTAACTGTCAATTCGTTAAGATAACATTGAAATTTGTCAAGAGCATACACTACAGCAAGACATTCACGTTCCGTAGCTGAATAATTGCGTTCAGCTTTGGCTAAAGTACAAGACGCAAAAGCTATTGGATGCCCAGCTTGTGACAAAACGCAACCAAGACCAACTCCGGATGCGTCAGTATAAATATCAAATTCCTTAGTATGATCCGGGAAAGCTAATACAGGAGGCTGAGTCAACGCAGACTTCAGTGTTTCAAATGCAGCGTTAGCCTCAGGTGTCCAAACAAACTTCTTGTATTTACGTTTCAACGCATACAATGGCTCACAGATTGTAATATAAGCGGGGACGAACTGCTGATCCCATCCGGTCATTCCCAGAAAGCGTGATAGTTCTTTTGCTGTTTTAGGCCGAGGAAAGTCAACAATAGGCCTAATTTTTTCATTATCCGTAAATAAGCCGTGGGGAGTGATTTTCAACCCCAGATATACAATCTCGTCCCTCGCTATCTGGCATTTACTAGGTTTTAACGTCAAGCCAGCATTGTATATGAGTTGGAACACCTGTTTGAGCAGAGAAAGGTGCTCGTCAAAAGTCTCGGATGTAATAATAATGTCATCCAAATATACATGCACATGGGGACCCAGAACAGGTCTGAGAACCGTATCCATAAGCTTTTGGAAAGTAGCAGGTGCAGAAGCTAATCCAAAGGGCATACGCAGGTATTCATAATCCCCAAAAGGAGTCACAAAGCCTGTTTTATCGACGGAGTCTGGATGTACCGCCACCTGCCAATATCCACTCGCCAAATCCAAGGTTGACATCCATTTAGTTGATGACAGGTCATGCAAAATATGCGACATGACAGATAGTGGATAATTGATCGTTTTCGTGACTTGGTTGAGCTTGCGGAAATCTGTCACGAAACGAAATTCATTGGGGTGTTTATTTGGAACCAAAAAGGCAGGTGCGGACCAGGCGCTTGTTGATTCCCTTATTATGCCCTGTTTCATCATCTCAGAAATTTGACGTTGCATTTCCTGTTTCTTATGGGAAGCACAAGGGTAAGGTTTCGTCGCTATCGGTTTCGAACCATCAGTGTCAATGACATGATAAACCACCTGTGTGAAGCCAGGTTGATCAGAAAATAAACCAGGGCTTTCCTGTAAAAGAAGAGAAAACTGGTTTCGTTGCCTCTCATTCAGTTGGTTACTCAATAACAAACTCGTTATGTCTATAGGATCCGTAGGAATCACTTCGACAGGTTCCGGAAAGGAAATAACATGTTGTACGAAATTCAGGGTAACTTGAAAGGTATTAATAAAGTCCATGCCCATTAGCAGGTAGTTCGTCTACGAGCAGGAAAGAATGCGTAAAACGAGCCTTTCCCAGCCCTAGAGATAATGTGACAGTTCCTGTGATACTGAATATTTCGTTATTTGCACCTCGCAAATACTGCGTCGCAGGCTGAACTTGTTTTGCAGGAAAACTTTAAATGCAAAATTTCGTATTTAGGGCTGATATTTCAGAACCAGTGTCGGAACTTTGGTCTCGACAATAATATCTTCAATTGTCAAGAACACATCAGGCAACTGAGGAGTTTGGACAGTCACTAATACTGTTTTAGGGTCAGAATGCTTGGTATCAGGAAGCAGGACCGACCCTTGGTCTACTTCCTTTGGATGTTTAAAGGATTCCTGGTTGTATTATCATGCGGTCTGAAAATTCGGCCCTGCCGGGTATCGGGAAAATTTTCACGATGAGGAAAACTGCGTGAAAACTGCTGCGGGAACTCAGCATGTCTGTTAACATTTTCATTTCTATTACTTCTTCCCTCAGCACGGGCAGAAAAATCATCATTGCCCTGAGCATGAAAACGTTCCGAATTCTGCGGATTGGAACGGGGTCGAGCATACTGTGCATTTGTACGGTACCCAGAAAATTGTTCAGAAACAAGCGGTTGGTGTACCATTCTTCTATGCGGTCGAACGTATGAAGCTTGGGCGTGCACTTGTGTACGCTCGCGTTGAAAGTCATTAGGCCTATTATGCCGCTGAGGATTTTCGTAATAAGCCTCACTGGGTGCCCGAGCATGGTGAGTTGGACCATGTTTGCCGTGTCGCTCTTCATACGTTCGTATGAGGCGAAGGCATTCATGAATTGTAGCAGGGTGTCGAACCTCAATAAAATCCTGTAGAAATGGATCAAGCTGCTGCAATAGGGTGTCCAACATGTCGACATGACCGGCATGTGGATCCCATAAGTTATACAAACGTGTTGTTTCCAAAGCAAATGCAACAGGGCTATCGTTGGGTCCTTGCTGACGAGAAAAAGTTGTTGTGCAAGGCTAGCTCGACTGAGGCCGAAAGGAAAGACTTCCAAAAATTCTGCACGGAAATTCTCATAATGAGAATCTGGGTTCGACACTCTCCACTGCCGATACCATCGTCTTAGCGGTATCCTTCAAGCAAGTGCCTGCTATTTGCACTTTGCAGTATTGAGGAATGTTGTATAGATCAAAATGATCTTCCAAATCCTCGAGGAATTTTAAGGACCCCTCCAAACCATTGAAATGAATTGTTCCTGCATGCGGCATGAAATGGGCAAGCATTCTGCTTCGCTGAGAGGATTGAACTCCCTCAGGTACGACCCGCGACTCAGAGTGATAGGAAGCTGGTGAATTACGAAATTGTGAAGAATGCCTGGGTACTTGTAAATCACTTATATCAAAGTGAGATCCACAGGCTTCTTGCAAATTGTCAAAAAATACACCATCACCACCGAAACTTGACTTAGGGTGAAATTGTGAAGTTGTCTCAGGTAGTGAAGACATGGGTAATAATAGTCAAGACCTCGTGTTCGAGAAAAGTTCGGGCGCCAATTATAATGAATATACTTTCTCCTTCTAATGGTTTTTGTTTTGTTAATTATATCATGAATAAACTTTCCTGCTAGTAATGTAGTAATAATAATGAACAAGCTTATAACTGGTAGTAATGTTGTAGTAGTAATTAATATGAATAAAGTCTTATGCTGGTTGTTACTATTAACAACTAATGAAATAAACCTAACAGCCAGACAGAGGTCTGACAGTACTATGAACTGAGAAAAACGTACTTACTTAAAACTCTTTTATTAGCAAAACTTCTGGAATCATCCAACACACACACACACTAGTCACATTAATCGTATCACAATAATGAAGAAAAACCTAATCACATAGAACGAAGCTCTTGGTACAAAATAACGTAGCTCTACTCACATAAACGAAGCTTTCCCTACACATAAACAAAAGCTCTCGCTACGCACATCAACAAAAAGCTCTCTTAGGTATCGTTGAACGCGCCTATTTATACTGGCTACTTACACTCATTGCCAGATCTCATTCAGACTTACACTCATTGCCTTACACTCATTGCCAGATCTCATTCAGCGGGAGAAATAATATCTCGTTCAGTAAGAAGATAATTTACATAGGAAAATAAAATAACCAGAAATAGTAAAATCAAAAGGAAAGTGAATCTAGAGTATACGTTACATAGTGAAAAAATTAATTTGGGAAAAACATGTTGAACTAAGCCATGCTGGTCTGCAGGTCCCAATCTCGACTCTGCGTGAACGTTATTAGATAATAAAGTGTAGAAAGACGATACGGCAAGTTATTAAAGAATGTGTCAGAAAAGCAAGAAGAAGAGACGGGTGGTGGAGACGTGCGATCCCGTTATGGACGAATCTTAAAGACAATGCCGCGACTGGACTTATGACGTTTTATGTGTTTGAGTTTCGGGACTTGATCCCGAAGCTCAAAGGTGGGAGGATGTCGGAAGAACAACAACTCCCGATAGAGGGCGCTGTTCCTCCGCGGGAGGCGAGAGGAGAGAAAAATCGTGTGAATTGAACTCGGAAAGGAGAACTCGTGTGCTTTGAACACGATGGAACTGAACAGAAAAAATACCGCCGGCGTGTTTATGTTACTTGTCTTTTTTAGTATGTTTGCGGTCGGTCATCTGTGTAGTGTAAAATATACATGTGTATGTTTGATGTTTATCCCTGTCTCGAGTGAATCATTGTATCAACTTCGGAGGAATGTGGATTAATGTGCTATTGTCAACTGATTATCGACCTCAACACACAGCACCCAAGAACCGTCGTTCAAAAATTGAATGGCAGGTAAGAAGTCTTTTTCTTCAATACTGTGCATTCCTTATTGATTTGAACGGCGACACATTACAGTGGACGTATCTTTTAATATACTAGTCTGCACTGAAGTGCCAAAAGTCATGCGATAGCAGTATGCAAATTTTTCACTGGAGCTGCCGTGGTATAAAGGCTTCGACGCACGCCACGATTTTTATCGCTTGCGATGTGTAATCTCATGAGGCAGGTTGAATAGCTTCCAGTAGGATTATTGCAAGCCGACATGAATTATCGGAGTTAAAACGACGTATGGTAGTGGGATCCAGACGGATAGGACATTCAATTTCCGATGTTGTGCGAACATTCAACATTTCTGGATTTACAGTGTCACGTGTGTACCGAGAATACCTCGTGGAAAGCATTACCACCTACTGTGGAGAGCACAATGGCCCACCACGGGTGCTGAATGACCGTGACCAGTGGCGTCTGACCAGGACTGTCCATGCTAACAGACAAGCGACACTGTCTCAAATAACATCTGTATTTAATACATGAGGTACCAGAGACATATACACCAGATCAGTGCAGCGTAATTTAGCATCCATGGGGTATGGGAGCAGAAGACCCACCAAAGTGTCTTTGTTAACACCACGACATCGAACACAGTTCCTCGCCTGGACTCGTGAACACAGTAATTCGACCCTGGAAAACTGGAAACATGTGGCGTGGTTTGATGAATCACACTACCAGTTGTTACGAGCTGATGTTAGGGTTCGAGTATGATGAAGACCCCACCAGTCCATGTACCCCAGCTGTCAACAAGGCACTGTGCAAGCTGGTGGTGGTTCCATACATGTGTGGGGTATCTTTACGTGGCACGGTTTGGGTCCTCTGGTCCTCGTAAATACGTCATTAACCGGTAATAGCTTTGTTGCTTTGCTGGGTGACCATTTGCAGCGTTTCACGGACTTCATGTACCGCAACAACGATGGGATTTTCCAGACGGACAATGCATCATGTCATAGGGTCAAGTTGTCCAAAATTGGTTCGAGGAGCATTCTGGACAGTTTCGACGAATGATGTGGCCACCATGTTCGTCCGACATGAACTCAATAGAGCACTTATGGGAAGTGGTGGAAAGGTCCATTCGCACCTAAGATCCTGCACCTACAAATACCAGGTAACTGTGGGCGACTGTTCAGACGGCAAGCTCAACATCTCTCTAGAAGTCTTCCAGCCACTTGTGGAAACGATACCACGTCGAGTTGCTGCACTTCGCCGGGCTAGAGGAGATTCTACACGATACTAGGTGCATGTCCCATAACTTTTGGCACTTCAGTATATTCAATTTCTGTCCAAGGCATTTTTTACAATTGGGAAAATGATTCTGGTTTATCTTGTACAAATATTTTTTGTCACACTTCGGTCAAAACCGCTATAATAACCAATCATTGAATAGCATTCGTGTTTCGAGAAAATTCCTGCTGTTATAGCATACAGTTAAGTGGCGAGTTATCAGAAACAATCAATAGCAATGAGACGCGTGCCACCCTTGCTCAACTATGATGTTGAGCTAGCTTTATAAACAGCTAGCTGCAAAGGACTCTGACGTGTACGAAGAATAGATGGCTTCAGTACGGGAAATACTCGTGAATTAAGGTGGACGTCTAGTGATTTTGCTTCCTATTCTTCCAATGGGCAAACTTCTGTACACATTTTCTTCACAATTAATGCGATCCCAAGAATGAAAATTTGAACATCGATTAAAATAACTTCATAATATAACTTGGAATACTTAATATTTTCTAAAACATAACCATAATTATATTAAAAATCAATAAATTTTCCTTTGGTGGTGTAGAGACCAGAAAAAAGATGGCGCGACCTGTACATTGATGACGTCAGTAGACAAACAAATGTTGGATTGCTTAATTATGGATATGTTTTAGAAAATATTAAGTATTCCAAGTTATAATATGAAGTTATTTTAATCGATGTTCAAATTTTCATCCTTGCAAACGCATTAATTGTGAAGAAAATGTGTACAGAAGTTGGCCCATTGGAAGTATAGGAAACTAAATCACTAGACGTCCACCTTAAGCGACTTTGAAAGTGGCATGATAGTAACTGCTAGACGGGCAAGTGCAAGCATCTCAGAAATGGAAATCCTTCTGAGCTATCCGAAGAACAACAGTATCGAATAATGCACAAAGAGTGAAAACAAATAGTCAGCCATTCGGGTGGAAACGACTGGTCTATATTTAAGGGTAACGGCGGCTAGAGAGGATTGTACGTAGGAACAGGCGAGCAGCATTGCGTCAAGTAACCGCGAAGTACAATGGCGGTAACGAGAGGAGAATTTTGATGAGAGAAGATAATTTAATAGCGGTAACGAGAGGAGAATTTTCATGAGAGAGGAGAATTTAATAGCGATAACGAGAGGAGAACCTAGTAGTGGTAACGAGAGGAGAATTTAATAGCGGTAACGAGAAGAGAACCTAATAGTGGTAACGAGAGGAGAATTTTCATAACGAGAAGATAATTTAATAGCGGTAAGGAGAAGGGAATTTTCGAGAGGAGAATTTAATAGCGGTAACGAGAAAAGAACCTAATAGCGGTAACGAGAAGAGAACCTAATAGCGGTAACGAGAGGAGAATTTTCATGAGAGGAGAATTTAATAGCGATAACGAGAGGAGAACCTAATAGCGGTAACGAGAGGAGAACCTAATAGCGGTAACGAGAAGAGAACCTAATAGCGGTAACGAGAGGAGAACCTAATAGCGGTAACGAGAGGAGAACCTAATAGCGGTAACGAGAGGAAAACCTAATAGCGGTAACGAGAGGAGAATTTAATAGCGGTAACGAGAAGGGAATTTTCGAGAGGAGAATAACGAGAGGAGAATTTAATAGCGGTAACGAGAGGAGAGGTAACGAAAGGAGAATAACGAGAGGATAACGAGAGGAGAATTTTCATAACAAGAGGAGAATTTAATTTTCGGTAACATGAGGAGATTTTCAGTACAATAGCGGTAAGGAGAGGAGAATATGAACATCCCGTAGCACGTTGGTGTGACTGGGCTCTAATAGCAGACGTCCGCTTCCTGGGCCATGTATCACTGCTAAAAGACCGATAAATTCGCTTGCAGTTGGCACCAAACGACAAATTCGTGCAGTGTAACACCAAAACTGGACACATTGGTGCGAGTCAACTATAATAGCAGATG
The DNA here is from genome assembly GCA_039090855.1 of Macrothele yani. Taxonomy (NCBI): domain Eukaryota; kingdom Metazoa; phylum Arthropoda; class Arachnida; order Araneae; family Macrothelidae; genus Macrothele; species Macrothele yani. The sequence continues at coordinate 48,342,061 of CM077013.1, read as the reverse complement.
CCCCCTTACTTCATCATGCATTACTGCTAAAAGACCGACAAATTCGCTTGCAGTTGGCACCAAACCATAAATTCGTACAGTGTAGCACCAAAACCGGACACATAGGTGTGAATCGGCTATAAATAGATGTCTGTCTCCCTTCCTGGTGGAAGTAAGTAGCTGGTCCTATTTCTGGATGTTTTATCTGTTTTAGAGATTGTTTTTATAACTGGCTGCATTGGCTATGAATAACTTTGATAAATTTTATTCGCATCAGAAAGGATTCAAAAAACGAGGTCATTACAACCTAAAATTCGATGTCATCTTTCTTGTTTACCTTTTGTTTGATTGATTCGTTGCTACTAATTCTATGGCACGCATTTTCACAGTTGTAACTTAATTCGGCAATCACGAAGTGTAGCACCTGAATATATTTCTAAGCCAACTTACTTACGGTCTTAACACGAATTATTTTCCTTTCCAGGTGTGACAGCCCTGCCAAGCTGAGGAACCAGGTTCTCTTCTCGGTAGAAGCTGAAGAACTCCAATGTGACCATATGATGGGAATGTCAGCCGAATCAATTCATCACGACAGAGTGATTCGTCTCTTCTCACTGGGGCTTGGTTGCGCCGTTCTGATCACTCTAGCATTTGGCATCATCTTTGTGCTCAAATGGAAAAGCATCAAAAACTGGTGGAGACTGAAAAGGCGGGGACCTGGTCCTGTTTACTACGTTCGCACAAAAACATACCCACCGGAAACATAAGCATCATAAGGTGTTTTTTTTGGGGGGGGATGTTTTTTTTTTTATGTATTTCATCGTCATGTGAACATTTTGAAAAGAAAGGGTCTTTTAAAGCTACAGTTCATAAAATGAGCACAATTTCCATTACAGGATAAGATCACAGCTCTCTTTTGCATCAATAAGACCCAAAACATCTTTTAACGAACTTGGCACAATCTTTCCTTATTTGAAATCAGAAAACAGAATTAACCATGCCTTCATAATCTCTTAATAGAAAAGCTCAGCAAATTTTTTCGCCAATATTATAATTCAAATCTTCATTACCTTAGAATGTATTCTTAATGTAGCACATTACTGTACTTGTAAACCACCGGAAAAAAAACCGTCTTCTATGTTCCTCTGTACGAACTGCTGCTTCTCAAATGTCTTCATGATCACCGTGTTGCTAAAATTGTATACATTCTCAGGATTCAAAATATCTTCCTTAAACTGGCACATCACAGAAAAGTAAATGTTCCTGTAATTGGTGCATATCGTACGTATTAGTACAGGACAAAACCATGGCGATGCACTTCAGTTGCTATTTAGGTTTCACCTTGAAAATATTGCTGATTTGAAAATTCACTCACAGCACAAGACGACAAAAAAACATATTCTCCGTTTTTCATCCAAAGCTAATATCTATTTCTATCAAAAACGCAAGTTCGCATTATTGAATGAGAAAATCCCATTGTGTTGTCAATAACGGGGATCCTGCTATCTGGAAATAAAGAATGAATTAAACCAGTTTTTTTGTTTTTTTTACATATCTATGGAATGTAACTTAATCATTGAATCGCTATTTCGGCATACCAGAGCGTTTCATCACACAGAGAATACCGACTACAGTGTCCTTTATTATAAGAGTTAAATTCCATCGAAGAATTCAGACTACCATCAGAGAGAGTGGATTTTGTGAACTTATGCCAATAACACATTTCTTGCTTCCAGCCTTACAGTTTTATCTGTTTTGGTAGTAAATTCTAGATAATTGCAAACTTCCGTAACAAATGTTCATATTGAACTTTATATTTGAAACTGAAACACATGTAAGATACTGAAGTACATTCTTATTTTTTTTTTGCATGCTTTCAATGTGTGCTCCTTTTGTAACATGGCATGCAATAATACAGTTGCTGCTAGATTCTATGTGGTATTGTCTTGTTCACTTACAACGTGGCGTCTGAAATTGAAGTTTTAAACGCAGCAATATTGTTGAGCACCAGCATCATTGAGACAGTGTTCTTAGCATAGCCTCAAGAAACGAAATCCAGATGTGTTAAGTCACGTGATCTTGGAGTTCATGTAATAAGATCCCCACAGGCGATTCATTTTCTGGGGAAGGGTGCTCCTTAAGAATTTGCAGACATCCTTAAGAAATGTGGACGTTGCGCCATCTTGTTGGAATAACATATCAGTCTCCATGTCAATGCCCAACTGTGGAATGAGGACGTTTACCAACATGTCTTGATACACAAGACATTGTGACGGTTGATTTTTGAACACTTTCAACAGGCGTCACCCAAACACGTGCCCTTCCACTACCTTTCCTTTTTCGAGAAGACAAATATCTCCCTCAACAAATGATATGTGCCACACGTACACATTTCTTCTTGCGGGTGCATCCTCGCCAAATTTCATGCGAAATCTGCGCTAAACTCCAGTGGCAAAAACTTGTGAGTTTCGATCCCAAAACGGACTGTGCTTTCTCTGCCCCATTAAAATCAAAACATTTTCTTGCTCGACTTACGTGCCGGCAGTTCGGGGTCTACGCATCCAACTGTTGCACCCAAACAGGAACTTGAGTATATAATACACGTGTTTCATAGCGGTAGTTTCAGCTGGATGCGGTGTAAAAAAAATGCTAAATCTGCTACCAAACTTTTGTAATTACTCTGTAGTAACATAACAAATGTAGTTCAGAATGATCTATCGATATGTATCGAAAGTCAGAGTGATCGTTAAAACCTTGACGCAATATACTGTACAGTAGAACTCGCTTATAACGATCGCGTGTTCAGCGAGATTCCGGATTCGGGCAAAACAGGAACTTTTGTTTAGTATAATGTTAATTCAAAGCTAATTTAATCGTTTTTAAGGAACGAAATTTAATGATATCCCCTATTTAAGGAGGACGAGAAAAGCTATGATCAATTTTAACAAGCAAAGTGCCAAAATTTAACGAAATTCCATATTTAATGAGACAGAAGAAATCTGCTACACACTGTGCTCGAATAGGGGAATAGAAATGGTGACACAAAGGACGAAACTGCAACACATTCTGCTGTGTTAGCGGGAGAATGTTGTTAAAAAGAAAGCAGTGGAGAAGGAATACATTAAACGCTCAACAAGCGAGTTGTGCGAGAGACTCTCCCTGCCACCCACTCCAAGGGGCTATGGCTTGGGCGTATCACGTCGGTGTAGTTGACAACGGGCAACCTACTCCTAAGTGAAAAGAAGATGGACTCAAGCACGTTAAAGTGGATTTCTGGGGACAATTGCAGAGAGGAATAGTATATATAGTAAAGGAATGTCGCCCGACGGGAAACAGGAGATAACGCATCCTGGAATTTTGCCCATTTCCCCTTTCATCCTCCAAGTGAGTGTTGCACTGGGAGGATTGGGGATGCTTTTGCTTCATGTGTGTTGTGTAGTTAAATTGCGGTCAGTCTTACCTGGCCGTCAAGTTTAATGTACTTGAAAGGTTTCATCAATTAACTATGGTACTAATGTAGTTAATTAATTCATTTTTTTAAGTATATGGAGCTGTAATTAATTTATATTATAAACATATATGCAGTGACGTACTACAAAGATAAATCACGTGTCAAGACGACAAATCTGCAGCGATACATTCAGTCTGTGTAGCTTAGTTGGGAGAGCAACTTACTCCGGAGTGAGGGGGCGCTGACAAATTTGTATTTTCACAATGCATATTATCACGTATGCATATTTTTCCATGGTGGGAGTGTCACCCAAAACGGAGTTAGCGAACGCCAAGGTTTAGCGAGAGTTTCCGCCAGTTTCTGAACTCCTCATTATTAGCGGGCTCTGCTGTACAAATATGCCGAAAATGATTTTTTTTCAGCTTACGGATGTGTATGCTGTTTCATCATATGAACGTATTTTACATGTAAATAACTGGCACCATCTGTGGTATGCCCTCCTAGTTACAACATTTTTTTTTTTTTTTTCGTCCTGTGTAAACAAATCTTGATTCCTTCTTTTTATTGTTTCTTATTGTTTAACACTTTGAGAATTTTCTTAGCAAAAATAAATTTGACATGAATTTTAACATAGACGCCAAGAATGTGTTTATTTCCATTATAAGTGCATGCTTGTTTAAATCGCATAAAAAAAAATTGCAAACAAATTTTAGTTTGATGTGCTGCATTCTCATGAATGCTTTAGAATGTACACTGAAGAGCAATCGAATTAGAGATACCTGTCTAGTAACGTGTAGCACCACCTTTCGCGCTGATGACGGCGGCAATTCGTCTCGGCATGGACTCGACGAGACACCGGAAGCGTTGGGAAGCCATACCGATCCACGACCCCTGAACAAGCTCCCACAGTTCACGAAGATTTGATGGAGGGGGATCAGAGCCTCGAACATCTCTCTCGATGGCATCCCAGATGTGCTCGATGGGATTGAGGTCAGGTGACCAAGCTGGACAAGGAAGTGAGGTCACGTCGGTGGAGTGTTCATCCAATCAATTGGATACAATTCGGGAGCTGCATTGTCTTGTTGCAGGATGAGGTCCCCTGTGGGATGTTGAAGACGCACAAACGAGAGCAAATTGTCGTCCAGGATATCCCGGTAAAGTTCACCTGTGAGGGGCGACGTCACACGTACCAGGGGTCCCATTTCAGTCCACGTAAACAGTCCCCAGACGAGAATACCATCCCCACCAGCTTGAAGAGTACCCTGCTGGAAAGAAGAATCCATCGCTTCATGTGGTTTGCGCCGTCCTCGTATCCTGCCATCCGCATGTACCAATGTGAATCTCGACTCATCAGTCCAGGCAACATTTTTGCACATGTCTAGGGTCCAGTGGCGATGTTCCCGTGCCCACGCTAATATTTAAACTCTGTGATGTGCAGTCAGCAGCGGTACCCACGTGGGACGATGGCTTCTGTACCCCATAGCGAGGAGATGGTTCTGGATGGTCCCCATAGCGAGGAGATGGTTCTGGACACGTTTTTGTGCACCAGCGTTAAATTGCTGAGTGATTTCTTGCAATGTGGCCCGTCTATCCGCTGGTACAATGCGAGCTAGCCGACGATGACCCCGCTCCACCACACGCTGTTGTCCACGGCAGTTGGCCCTTGTGGGGATGGTTTTACCGGATTCGATGTACTCACGGTGCACCCGTGACACAGTGGCTCGTGAAAATCCCAGTGCCTGCACGACTTCCGAGATGGAGTGACCCATTCGTCGGGCCCGACAATTTGCCCACGATCAAAGGCGCTTAAATTCTTCGTCTTACCCATACTGCGTCCGACTCCTACTGATTCCCGTCGCATCACTCCTTATATTGTATTGCCGGATCGCTGCATAGGTCACTGTGTTTCCGTTTACAGGGCAGCCCACAACGCCACATTTGCATAACGCCAGCTGTCTCTAATTCAATTGCTCTTCAGTGCATAAATGAGTTTTGGAAAACCTTTCCTCTTGGTGGCCGAATGACCTGAGGCGATGGCTTCTGACCATTCGTCCGAGATAAAAACGGAATTCGAGTCCCAAATGAGACATGGGTAGTCATGTTCGTCAGACGACTGTGGCTCAGCACAAAATATTGGTTTGGTGCGAATGAAATGTGTATGAATTTAAACTGGACCAGTCTGCAGGAATTGCCGCTCGAAACGTTGGCAAAGTGTTTGGGGAGGATATAGCCAAAAAATGAACCATTCGACGATGGTGTGTGAAGTTTCGAAGCGTCGATATGGAGCTGCAAAACGAAGCATGTGTTCACCGACCTGTTGCTGTTTCTGACGATGTTCTGTTACGTGTGGTTGAAACGGACCCTAGAAAAATGTGTCGCGAGATAGCGGCAGAGGTAGGTGTCCATCGCGCGGCAGTTGTTCGGCGTCTGGCTGCGCTGGGTAAGGTCAAAAAGCTGGACATGTGGCTGCCGCATGAGTTGACAACTGCCAACAAGACTAGGCGTTTGGAAGTCTGCACGTCGCTGCTTGCCAGGAATAAACAGGAACTTCTACTGCATCGAATCGTCACCTGCGAACAGAAGTGGGCCCTTTATGATAATCGGAAGCAATTTGCACAATGTTTAAGCAAGACACAGCCTGCTGGACTGCATCCTAAGCCACCCTTACACACCAAGAAGATGATGCTCCTTGTGTGGTGGTCCACAGCAGTTATAATTCATCGGCGTTTCTTGGCAAGAGGCCAAACCATCACTGCAGAACGTTATTCTGCTGAATTACACCAGATGCACCGGAAATTTCTGCAGAAACAACCGGCTTTGGTCAACAGATATGGTGCTCTTCTGCTCCAGGACAACGGCCGCCCTCACGTCGCACAACGAACGATGCTGACACTAAGTGCCTTGGCCTATGAAGCACTTTCTCATCCTGCCTATTCTCCGGACTTGTATCTGACAGACTATCATCTGTTTCGTCGCCTGGATCACTACTTCCTTTCCGGGAAACAGTTCACGACAGACAACGAGGTTCAACGTGCAGTTGATGACTTCTTTGGGTCTCAGCCACAAGAAGTTTTTCGTTCTGAGATCATGGCGTTGCCGAACAGATGGCAACTATGTGTCGATGCCGAGGGGGGATATTTTGCCTAGGCAAGTTGTCCTGGTTTTACGTATTCGCAGTCCACGTGTGCTGGTCCTTTGCCGGACATTTCATTCACACCAACCCAATAGTTCGTCTCCTTCCGTGCTCCATTTGCACGAAAGATGGCTATCGGTATATAATTTACCGACTGCAGCAACTTTTGAAACTGCATTGCTTATAATATGGGTATACAGTATAATACCAGTCAAAAGAAAAGAACACGGACGAGGAGATGAACGATATATATATACATATATGCTTATTTTCATAAAATGCTGATCTCAATTTTGTTTCCAGTTTATTATTATTATTTAGCGCATTAAGTATGCTCGGAACGTAAAAGAGATTATTCTTTTCCTCAGAAATGAGGCACGCTATTACTGGTTCAACCAATAAAATTCGGTTTCACTGCTACATTTAACTAAACGAAAACAGGAAACGATGGTTCGCCGATCTTTTCACCGCAAGCTATCGTTCGATCAACTGGTCAATCGGACGTCTGAGTTTCTTTCTCTCTATTTTTTTTTTTTCTTATAACAATGATGACCCGTCATGCAGGAAAATTAACAGGATTTCCGGTTTCGTAGAACGCCTATTACACAGTTGAGTTCATTTCAAATATGCGATGAAAGTAGAAAAGGGTGTTAAACTTAAAAGTGAATCACGTTCATCGAAAAAAATGTTTCAAAATCAGAGGCTACGTACGCCTCTGATATACGTGATATATCAGAAGCGTACATGTGTGTGTGTGTGAGTGTGTCAGACATACATATATATAAATTATGCTAATATCAGACGTATAGATATATGTACTCGTATATACACTCACACAGTGGTTATACGTTTTTCTACAGGATGGCCTTAAAAAAAGTATAAATGAAATTTCAGAGTGTTAAAAATCATTGTAAACTTTTCAATGCCTCCATAAGGAAAAAAAGTGGAGGAGGATACTCTTAATTTTAAATTATGCTAATATCAGACATATATATATATACATACATGAATACTTTGTTTACTACATTAAGCCTACGTCTATTTTGACCTATGCATTAATTTCTTATTCAAATTTCATTATGACAACAAAGTTAAAAAATTCTGTACGATTTCATATTTTTAATATATGAAAAAAAGAACCTTACCTTTAAAATCAACATCATTGTCAACCATTATCAATCCACTGCTGGATGAAAGTCTCCCCAAGTTTTTTCCACAACGCGTCTGTCTTACGTTAGTCTCCTCTATGTCACCCCCGCATGCTTTCGAATTTCATCCACCCATCTCCCATGTGGTCTTCTTTTTGGTCTTTTCCTGTGCCTTGGAATCCTGTCTACAATTCCAAGGGACAGGAAAAGACCAAGAAGAAGATCACATGGGAGATGAGTGGATGAAGTTCGAAAGCATGCGGGAGTGACATGGAGGAGACTGGCGCAAGACAGTCTCCTCCATTTTACCTTTGAGATACCAGGTAGTAAATCCCAATACGATTCTGTTTTATATTCAACATCTCTATTCTCTATTGCACATTCTTCACTTACAAGCATCGCTCTTTTCAAAGCAGTTTGTCCACTAGATGATTTGGCACTGGTGCCGAGTAAAATATTCATTAATCTTTGCGTGTTTGAAATTTCTTGAATTCAAAGAAGATAGAGAACTGTGTACGTTATTTAGTATATTTGTAGTTACGTCGCCTATGTCATAGCCACAAAAAGACAGTGTCTCAATTCTTTCAAACCTGTAATATACAGGGCTACGTTAATGGTGGACTGAGGCTAAGATTCGAGGAATCAAAGAAGCGTGTGTTTTTGATTACCTGAAATTCAAAATTTAGCGTGTAATAGCAAAAAGTGTATAAATGAATTAGGTATAACTTAATTGACCAAGTTAGTAAAATCATGCAATGCATTGATTATAATACGCTTTCCATCATACCAGAAATCATTACTCAAGTTATGAGAATAATGGCTGTGGAATAAATCTCGCTCCTGTGCCCTGACCTTTAATCCCATTCCGATTATATTCAACAGAACCGGTTCGGTATACCTCCGAAAATAACATGATAACGTTTTGTCGCTATAGAAGCATTTTTACGTAAGTTATGATGCATAAAAGCTATGGAATATATCCCACTCCTGTGTCCTAACCTTTGACCTCATTTTGCCCATTTTCAAAAGGATTCGTCCCCAGGCAGGCCCCTACAACATACTAACATTTCATCCAAATCGAAGCATTTTTACGTAAGTTATGATGCACAATGGCGATGGAAGTGATTCCGCTCCTATGTCTTGATCTTTGACCCCATTTCGCCAATTTTCCACAGGGTTTGTCCCAAAATGGTCCCCTACCACATACTAAAATTTCATCGAAATCGAACCTTTTTATGACGCATAAGAGCAGTGGAATGGATCCGGCTCCTCTGTCCTGACCTTTGACCCCATTTCCTTCACTTTCAATAGGGTTCCTTCCCTGGTGGTCCCCTACCACATACTAAAATTTCATCGAAATCGAACGATTTTTACGCTAGTTATCGTGCGGACGGGTATACGCACACAATGCGGGACGTAATGAGGCAGATGGGAATCGCGACCATCTGCTCGCAAGAGTGTGACGTCATCAAACTTTAATAGGATCCACACACAACGCGTAACGTAATGAAACAGATGGCGTGACCACGCGCCAACATCTAATGGGACGACGCCATGACACTACACTAAAACGTGGTAATTCGAGGTGGTTATTTAACTCACTAAACGAGTTTTCCTAAAGTCGAGATCAAGCTAAATCGATTTTTAGTACCAGAAAACGGTAGGTTAAAGACTTTCATCAAAATCCTTAGGGCCGTTTTCAAAATAAAAGGTACATACATACAAGAATTGCTCCTTTAAGGTGGACGTCAAGTAATTTTGCTTCCTATACTTCCAATGGAAAAACTTCTGTACACATTTTCTTCACAATTAATGCATTCCCAAGGATGAAAATTTAAACATCGATTAAAATAGCTTCATTTTATAACTTGGGATACTTAATATTTTCTAAAACATAACCATAATTATGCAATCCAACATTTATTTGTCTACTGACGTCATCAAAGTACAGGTCGCGCCATCTTTTTTCTGGTTTCAACACCACCAAAGGAAACGTTATTGTTTTTTTATTATAATTATGGTTATGTTTTAGAAAATGTTAAGTATTCCAAGTTGTAATATGAAGTTATTTCAATCGATGTTCAAATTTTCATCCTTGGGAACACACTAATTGTGAAGGAATTGTGTAGAAAAGTTTTTCCATTGAAAATACAGGAAGCAAATTTACTTGACGTCCTCCTTAATAGTATGGGATAAGGGCGATGGAATGGATCCCGATCCTATGTCCTGACCTTTGACCCCATTTGTCCCATTTTCAATAGGGTTCCTCTCCAGGCAGTCCCCTACCACATACTGAAATTTCATTGAAATCGATCCATATTTACGCAAGTTATGAGGCATAAGAGCAATGGAATGGATCCTGCTCCTATGTCGTGATCTTTAACCCCATTTGTTCCATTTTCAATAGGGTTCGTCCCCAGGTGGTCCCCTACCACATACTAAAATTTCATAGAAATCGAACCATTTGTGCGTGTTATCATGCCGACAGACGGACCGAGAAAGCTGGAGCATATACGCTTCTTCAACCTGCGGTTGGAAAGCGTAAAAAAGCAGTAGAAACTACGGTAAACTATCGGAACTGGCGCAGAATTACATATAAAAGTGAAAAACGTATAACTGAGGTCATACATATGCCAACGTATAACCGACGTTTCCATTTTAGATAGATAGACAGACAGACAGGTAGATACATAGATAGATTCTAAGAAAGTGATTCACTTCTAAGCAACAATAAAGCTGGAGAGCATGGGCTCGGTTTTCGAGATGAAGGGAGGTGTTAGACACGGACACCCACTATCTCCAGAATTATTTAACTCTATATTGGAAGAAATTTTTAGAAATTTAAACTGGGATGCAAAAGGATTGAACATAAATGGAAAGGTCCTAAATCACTTAAGCTTTGCTGATAACATAGTCATCATTACAACTAGCAATAGTGAACTGCAAAATATGATAGAAGATTTATGGATAGAAAGTCTTAAAAAAGGTCTGACAATAAACACAGCAAAAACTAAATCCATGAACAATAAAGAAAAGGATACAGAAAAGATTTTGATAGAAGGAAAAGAAATCGAAAAAAGTAGATGAATATATTTATTTAAGTCAAATAAATAATTAGTTTTAAAGAAACACAAGAAACAGAAATCAATAGAAGAATTATCCAAGGTAATAGTCTTTTGGAGACTTAAAGACTATTTCTATCTATCAGTTTAACGGGCGATTTTCCATTGTAAATCTTCAATGCATGTATTAACCCCATATTTACTTATCGAAGTGAAACGTGGAGTACCCCAGAACGACAATGTGAAAAAATAAGAGTATCGGTAAGACAGTTAGAGAGAAGAATGTTGGGAATAACAAGAGGAGAGGTAGAAATGAACTTAGAAGAGAAAGAAGAGGAATAACGGATATTATAAAAATAATAAAAGAATCAAAGTGGAGATGGGCTGGACATGTTGGAAGACTGAAAGATGAACACGATTAATAACAGAATGGCAACCGAGAGATGGTAAGAGACGAAGGGGCGCCAAAATAAGATGAAGAGATGACCTTCAGAAATTTAGAGGTGCTAAATGGTGGACTGAGGTTAAGGATCGAGGAAGTTGGAAAAGACTGGGGAGGCCTAAACACTGCAGTGGGTGCCAACAATCTAAGAAAAAGATAGATAGATAGATTCAAAGGGAGTTTTCTTGCCGGAACGTGCGGAAACGGCGTTCCAGCATCGTTTTTAACACAAAATGTTTGGTTTTTACTTTTGTTTAGGAATAAAATAAGTGTAAATTAACATTGAACAACATGCAGTTATTTAATTTAAGCAACGTAATAACTGCAACATGTGATGGAGACTGATGGCTGGAGTAAACACCTTGTACAGCGACGCATGCATTATGTATAAAGGGAAATATACTGTATGGTGAAAGAGAAATTAGGAAGTTGTTCAACAGGTTTCAGCCTAACGAAACAGGCATATTCGTGGTTTTAGAACGTACCTACAACTTCAAGGAAAAGAAAAACCTAAGCAACTTTTACTGAAGTGTATTTTTCAAGCCATTGCTGTAGCGTCAAACGAATGTGAAGGGGGATTTTCTCAGACGAATTTGATAATCTTTCCAGTTAGGTTTTCATAAAAATGTTCATTCGTAAAAATTGTTCGGCCTTCGCTAACCCAGTTTGATCCCACAAAATACGGCTGATACTAACTCTTTTTCAGACAGGAAATACGGCCGACAGTGGCTCTTTTTCGGACAGGTTGAATAATACGTAATCCATTCAGCGATGGATACATAAAACAAGGAGTTCACAAGAATGGTAAAAAAATCTCAAAAGCTGAACATAATTTAGATTGCATTTTAGGATCAAAATGCAGTTTCCTTCTGTTTTCCAGTGTAATGTAATCCTTAGAACAAATTTAACTCTCATTTGTGGGTAAGCTTGAGAGAGATTTAAATTTCAGTATTTGATGTGTATTGTTACGGAATTCTGGTATTTTAATATAATAATTTAATATAATACGAGCGTGTAAATTATGTTTTTATATTTTGAACCATGCAACAATATTAAGGCTCAAAATTAAGGCTCAAAGAACAATGTTAAAGAAATTGCATGTTAGGTTACCCCCCCCCCCCTCCTTCTCCTTTCATTACAAAAACTAATGTTTCAGAATTTTGGTTCCTTTTTCTCTAAAGAAAAAAGCTCTGCATATATTAGTACTAATTTGAGTATGTGTGTGCGTGCGTGTCAGTCTTTTAAGTGCATATCAGCACACATACACATATATACTCTATATACATATATATGTACTAGAGTGTCGAAAATCCGATCTAATTGGGATCACTATATTTGTATATCCAAATACACTGAAGAGCAATTGAATTAGAGATACCTGTCTAATAACGTGTAGCACCACCTATCGCCTTGATGACGGCGGCGATTCGTCTCGGCATGGATTCGACAAGACACCGGAAGCATTGGGAAGCCATACGGATCCATGACTCCTGAACAAGCTTCCACAGTTCACGAAGATTTTATGTAGGGGGGTCAGAGCCTCTAACATCTCTCTCGATGGCATCCCAGATGTGCTCGATGGGATTGATGTCAAGTGACCTAACTAGCCAAGGAAGCGAGATCACGTCGGTGGAGTGTTCATCCAACCATTCGGATACAATTCGAGAGCGATGGCACTGTGCATTGTCTTGTTGCAGGATGAGAACCCCAGTGGGATGTTGAAGACGCACAAACGGGAGTAAACGGTCGTCCAGGATATCCCGGTAACGTTGACCTGTAAGGGACGATATCACACGTACCAGGGGTCCCATTTCAGTCCACGTGAACAGTCCCCAGACGAGAATGAAGAGTACCTTGCTGGCAAGAAGGATCCATCACTTCGTGTGGTTTGCGCCGTACTCGTATCCTGCCATCCGCATGTACCAACGTGAATCTCGACTCATCACTCCAGGCAACATTTCCCCACATGTCTAGGGTCCAGTGGTGATGTTCCCGCGCCCATGCTAATCTTTGCACCCTGTGATGTGCGGTAAGCAGCGGTACCCTCGTGGAACGATGGCTTCTGTACCCCATAGCGAGGAGATGGTTCTGGATGGTGTGGCTGCTTACACGTTTTTGTGCACCAGCGTTAAATTGCCGAGTGATTTCTTGCACTGTGGCCCGTCTATCCGCTGTTACACTGCGAGCTAGCCGAAGATGACCCCGCTCACCCACACGCTGTTTGTCCACGGCAGTTGGCCCTTGCAGGGATGGTTTTACCGGATTCGATGTACTCATAGTGCACCCGTGACACAGTGGCTCGTGAAAATCCCAGCGCCTGCACGACTTCCGAGAGGGAGTGACCCATTCGTCGGGCCCCGACAATTTGCCCACGATCAAATGCGCTCAGATCCTTCGTCTTACCCATACTGCGTCCGACCCTTACTGATTCTCGTCGCATCACTCCTTATATTGTCGGATCGCTGCATACGTCATGTCGTTTCCGTTTACAGAGCCAGATTTGCATAGCGCCAGCTGTCTTTAATTCAATTGCTCTTCAGTGTACATGTACCAAAAATAAGCAACTGTATACAAAGAAATTACATAAGACAAGATTTGTTTATTATTATGCAATACGAAACAAGTTTTCCATTTTTACTACTGCTGTGAAATTTTTAAAGATAAAGTACAAATTCCAAAACTTGCCAATCATAACACATTTGAAGAGAATATTTACACTCGATTAAAAAATAAGGGCTCAATAAAAGTTCATGCAATTTTGGCTTTTTTTTTAGAAAAAATAATCACTAATTTTTTGTTGCACCATTTTCGAACTTCGCTTTTTTTGTTGCACCATTTTCGAACTTCGCTTTTTTTGCCGCTAAATTCCTCATTCTTTTCAATCAGAGAAGTTAAGTTGAACAGCACTCAGTTTGTTGTTCAAACCAAGCATGGTAGTCTCCAACGCAGTGAATGCTTCAGTATGAGTAGGACCTGTGTTTTTTGCTGTGAGTAGAGGAAATAACTTTCCACCCGATTCACGGTGAACAATGGTTTCGTCCTCAGTGATCTGAGGGATGAAACAATGGGTGGTACAGCAGTGGTGATGGGTCGTAAAATCTTAGCCCCGCAGGAAACAAGTGACTGGTGAAGTTTTTTTTTTGTTTTTTATTTATTGGACGTTTAACGACCACCGTCAGCAACTCAATGGGCTATAAATAATCGCCCATCCCTAATTTAGGGTCACTGGTTCCAGGGAAAGGAGAGAGCCAGTGCCGTAAGACAAACACAACATCCATGCCTCACCGGGATTCGAACCCGCACCCCTTGAGACGTATGATCAGAAGCCATCGCTTAGACCACTGCGCCACCAGGGCGGCGGGGAAGTTTTTGCCTTTAGTCTCTAAGTATCAGACGTCACCTCCACCTTTGACACGCCGTCCACAAAATGCTTGCACCCTCAAAATTAGGCGATTCCATTATCATCAAGTGCCAAGTTAAGATGAACGGACTATACTTAAACTTTACACACAAAAAAAAAAAAGAGGAGAGCGTTTTCGAAGTTTTGAAGTTCCGGATTTTTGACGATCGGATTTTCGACGATTTACTGTATATATGTTACCACTAAAGCTCGAAAGCCGTTAATGTGCACATTACCTAGCTAATCTGCAGATTAACTGATTTGCTCCGTTAACGTGCGGGATCAAGAGTTTTCCGCATTTCACCTAGGTAATGTGCACATTAACGGCTTCCGTATCGTTAAAGTTCAAAAGTTTGTTTCTCTCATTTCCTTTCCCTACACCTTTCCCCTCTCCCTCCACTTTTAGTTTCGTTTCGCCAGCGTCTAGTCGTCGCCGGTTGTTTTTACACTGGCGGAAAGTGAAAAAAGAACACCAAGAAGGAGACGTCTGATACCAACAAAATTTATACAGCATAAAAACGGAACACAGAGGATAACGTGATCAAAACATTATGGCAAAATACAGCTGTATTTGCTGGTAAACTGAAAAATAACATTTCCATGTAACATGGTTAGTACGAGGTTGAACCGCCATGAACTGCGTCACACTGTGCAATTCTGGCATGGAGTCTGTCGTACAGATGTTGGATGTAAGTTTGGGGTATTGAGTTCTAAGCGTCCTCAATCTGGACGCGTAATTCGGGGATGGTCGTGGCTGGCCATGGAGACCGGATAAGTCGTTGTCCCATAAAATCCCACACGTGCTCAATGGGGGACAAATCCGGTGAACGTGCAGGCCATGGAAGTTGTCTCACATCCTGAAGTGCATGTTGCGTTGCACGTGCCGTGTGTGGGCGTGCGTTATCTTGCT
Source organism: Macrothele yani (assembly GCA_039090855.1). NCBI lineage: Eukaryota > Metazoa > Arthropoda > Arachnida > Araneae > Macrothelidae > Macrothele > Macrothele yani. Next base: position 48,326,536 of record CM077013.1, on the reverse strand, counting down.
GGAAAACACCACGATGGACCGACCTTACAAATGGCACAACAACAGGCTGAATGATGTTGTTGATGTAGGAGGTGCTGTTTAACGTACCCGGTACAAACACTACTTCTGTACGGGAGTGATAGCTGATCGCTCCCCACACCAGAAGACCAGGTGCAGGCCCTGTGCGTCGCTGGCGGATGAAAGAAGGGTGGAGACGCTCCCCTGTGCGTCTGCGAACACGCATACGGCCATCGGAGGCTCCCAAGCAGAATCTGCTTTCATCGCCGAACACGACAGATCGCCATTGCGTTCTCCAGTGCAGACGTTGGCGACACCACTGCAGCCGTTCCTGACGGTGGGCTGGGGTCAGAGGTACACATGCCAGAGGCACACGTGCACGTAGTCCTGCATCCAGTAGACGGTTGCGGATTGTTCGCACAGTCACCTCAGGTGCAACGGCAGCTCGGATTTGCGTTGCAGTGGATGTTCTGCTTGACAACGCCGCTCTTCTTATGCTTCAATCGGTCCGCTCATCAGTCCGTCTGTGACTCCCAGTTCCACGTCTTCTCGTGTGGGAATGTTTCTCGGACCATCTACGCCACCATCGTACCATCACCGATACTTCCTGTCCAATTCGGTCCGCAATACGACGATACGACCACCTGGCCTAGCGGAGTCCGACTAGACGACCTCGCTCAAAGTCCGATAACTGCTGAAATCGTACACGTCTTCCATGTCCAGGCATTGTAGCTTCTTCAATGTCTTCGCACATGTCCGTACGCCGACGACTGATTACATTCACTTCACCGTACTCCTTAAATACCACCGACGATAATTTTCATATTATGCCGTGCTGTGGCGTAAGCGCTCACCGGTTGGTCCCGAAATTAACATCACACCTACGTAAACTCGACACCATTAGCATAAGTAAATTTGATGATCGTCCGCCATTTCCTTATTGGTGTTCTTTTTTCACTTTCCGGCAGTGTATTTCTCATAATTGGCGTCGGCTGCCAGTGCGTAGCATAGCTAATTCTGTTTTCAAATTCGTTTCTGCCTGTTAGCGCGTGAATTTGTGTCGTGATTTTTTTAAAGCAGATAAATTTAACTCCTAGTATGCAAGCAAGCACCGAATTGGTGAGTAAAATGAAGAAAAGATTCTTCGAAAACCTCTTTAGCGAAGATTCAAAATATAATAGTGTTTTAATGACAAAATGAGAGTATGATTGCATAATTGAAGATGTAAAGCGAATAAAAGTTTCCAAGAAGAAAGAATCATCTCGAGATTATCGAATAATTCAAAGGTATGATGTGGTGACTGTACATGGCTGTGAAAAACTCATTGAGCCGTTGTCATATGCGCGAGAAAGTGTGAAAAAGTTTGTCCATGCCGAAGAATTGTTTGACATATTGTATTCTACTAATTTGTCAATTGGACACGGTGGAAGAGACAGAATGATCAAGCAATTAAATACACTTTATAAAAACATAACCCAAGCCCAAATAAAAATGTTTTTGGATTTATGCGAACCTTGTCAACAAAAACAAAAAAGTGCGAAAAAAGGGATTGTTGATTCTTTATATATCGAAAAATAAATAAATAACATTATGTTAATTTAAGCGTACAGAAACGTTGCTGTTGTTCCAGCAAAGATCTTATTTTAACTTTAACGAGTGCCTAGTAGGTAATGTGCAGATTATCTAGGTAATTTGCAGATTACCTAGGTAATTTGAGCAATGAAACAATTTTCGGCACTTTAACGGATCACCCTAGTTAATCTGCACATTACCTAGATAATCTGTAGAATAACTGATTTCTACACTTTAGCGGTAACATACATATTCATACGAGATTGAGCTTCCCGAATAATTAGTAAACCGAGAGGATGGGCCTAAACAGTATAATTATTGGGTTGTCGGAAAAGTCATGACGTATTTTAGCCGTGTTTTTCAAAGGTGATTTATTGATAGAAAGAACAAAGATCAATCAATGATATAATGTCCGTTTTGTTCGATAACCTTTTGATATCTGTCAGTGAGCTGCAGAATGCCTCGTTCATAGAAGGACCTGTCTTTCGTGGCGAAAAACTGTTCAAGGTGCTGATTTACAGCCTCATCTGAATTGAACGTTATAGCACGCAAGGGCTGTTGAGGAGAGCAAAACCAGTGGACGTCTTACGGCGCAAGGTCAGGCGAGTATGCTGGGTGTGGCAACACATCCCACCCAAGCTCCAATAATTTTTGGCGGGTGATCAAACTTGCGTGTGGTCTCGCGCTGTCGTGATGGAACACAACACCTTTACGATGAACGAGCTCTGGACGTTTCTGGATGATGGATTTGTTCAAACTGTCCATTTGCCGATAGTACACACTCGAATTGATTGTTTGGTTCCGGGGTAGGAGCTAGAAAAACACAACATCTTTAAAATCCCACAACACTGATACCAGAACCTTCCGCTGATGAATGTCTGCTTTTGATTTCGCTTGAGGCGAAGCCGCACATCGGGACTAAGACCGTTTGCGCAGCACATTGTTGTACACAATCCACTTTTCGTCACCAGTTATCAGTCACTTCAAAAACGGATCGTTTTCCTCATGTTTAATGAGCATATCGCAGATGTTTATACGTGCCGTCAATTGGGCTTCTTTGAGTTCATGAGGAACCCACACATCAAGCTTGCTTACGTATCCCAGCTTCTTCAGGTGGTCGTGAACGCTTGAATGATGGATGTGCAATGTGTCTGCAATCTCTTGTGTCATGTAACGTCGGTTTGACTCGATCAATGCCTTGATTTGGCCGTCATCAACCTCGGTTGGTCTCCCGGACCGAGGAGCATCGTTGAGGTCAAAATCACCAGCACGGAATTTTGCAAACCACCGCTGGCACTGGCGTTCTTGTAGATCATTATCACCGTACACTTTACGCAAGGTTTCACAAGTTTGACGCGCGTTCTTTCCTTTACGGAAGTAAAACAGTAAAATATGGCGAAAATGCACAGTTTGGTCTTCCATTTTCAACTTGATGTCAAATCTCCGCAAATCAATCAAATCGCTCACTATTCCTTTTATACTACAGCTAGAACTAGCACCTGTCGAATGCCATAGCGATAACAGAGCTGCGCATGCCTTTAGTACTTAAAAAACCGCACAACCGCCATCGGGTGCCAAAATACGTCATGACTTTTCCGACAACCCAATATGTCAATAGTCAGTAATTTGGATGATAATTTGGCCAGAGGCCTACCCAAACAAAAGGGGACCACCGACATTTTGCAAGGGTGCCGGTGAAACCCTCGTAAATTTGTCTCTCCGTGGAGCATTAACGTCAAAAAGGGGAATAGTTGGCACCAAAATTATGATTATTGGGGTCGAAAGTGCAAGTTGGGCCTTTTATTTCGACGCTAACAAGCAAAGCGCCCTGTATTGAGACGATAGTCCTCTTAACAACTGACGCAGACCATAAGGAGCCAATGATGCCTGGCAACATGCGTGAAGAAAAATGCAGATGATTCTGAAGGCAGGTGAATTCCAATTTCCGGACAGGATGAATGCTGCGTCCTATAGCTCAAAATCGGCGGTTTAAGTCCAGCCGAGAACGTAACTATGGTTGCCTACGCAAAATGGGTCTGGAGGACTAAATAGTGCGAGTTGAATTCCAATGCCCGAAGGAATAAGACGCGCCTTCTGCCCGCAAAAGGAAGCAAAAGTCTCCAACTAGAGGGTGTCAACCTATCAGAGTACGGTTTTTATGGAATTAAAATAGGCTGACAACTTGGGTAGCAGCTTTCAGTCTACCAACAGGATTTTTACGAAAGGAATAGTAGCTGAGGTCGGTAAGTGTAAGACCGACTAACGCTAGGAAATCCTATCGGGTGTCGTATACGAACATCGCAAGATAAGCCGTCAGATAAAGAAAGGCCCCTAATGAGAGGCCCTCATTAGAAGAGAGTTGGAAACTGCGCGCGCCAAGGAAAAGACACAAAAGTGATTCCTCCATAGATTAAGCAAGCAGAATCCGGCTGCGAGGAAGTTGCATCCCTCACCACCGATACACAGAGGTCGGTGGTGACTTCGACACCAGGAGACTGCTTCAAGAGCGAGAGAGAGGAGGGAGTGCCCCTTTTCTCCAATGCTGTGTCCAACAAACGCACTTCCTCTTATGTGTGTGTGTGTCAACAAACGCTTTCTATTGTGCGTGTGTGTGTGTGTGTGTGTGTGTGTCAACAAACGCTTTCTATTTGTGTGTTTCTGTGTGTGGGGGGGGCGTGTGTGTGTGTGTGTGTGTGTGTGTTTCAACAAACGCTTTCTATTTGTGTGTTTCTGTGTGTGTGGGGGGCGTGTGTGTGTGTGTTTCAACAAACGATTTCTATTTTGGGTGTGTGTTTCAACAAACGATTTCTATTTTGTGTGTGTGTGTGTGTGTGTGTGTGTGTGTGTGAACAACGCTTTTTATTTGTGTGTGTGTGTGTGTGAACAACGATTTCTATTTGTGTGTGTGTGTGTGTGTGTGTGTGTCAACAAACGCTTTCTATTTTGTGTGTGTGTGTGTGAACAACGATTTCTATTTGTGTGTGTGTGTGTGTGTGTGTGTGTGTGTGTGTCAACAAACGCTTTCTATTTTGTGTGTGTGTGCGCGAATACGGTTCATCAGTTTATCCCCATCACTAGGGCCAGCCGAGCGCCGGCCCGGGTGTACGACGAAGTGTTTACAAAGGATTATCACGGAATGTCAGAAGACCTTTTTTTGTTTTTTTCTTTTAATTGAAGGTTTAACGACCACCGTGAGCAACTCAATGCGCTATATGCAGTCGCCCGTTTCTAATTCAGAGCCCCTGTTTCCAGGGAAGGGAGAGAGTCAGTGCCGTAAGACAAACACGATATCCACGCCTCACGGGGATCCGAACCTGGACCCATCACCGACGAATGGTCAGAAGCCATCCCTTAGACTACTGCGCCACCGGGGCGAAGAAGACCGTTTGTAAGTACTTTTGCTATTATTAATATGCTTAGTTTTGGAAGGAACTTTTAGCCCGTATTCAAGCGACGAAGTTTGATTTATCTGAGGCGGCGTACATGCTAACCCAGAACTTTAACGGTTCCAAGTGTGGTGAACTATGGAGAACTTACTCTCTTAACTGAAAGCAAGTATGAGAACTTAATGAGAGGGGAAATCTCTCCTTCACTTATGAAGTGTATCGATTAGTCTTCAAGCCGGCAGTGTTCATTGTAATTAATTGTATTTGTGTGTGTAAACTAATTTCGCTTTCTTTGCATCCCTATGGAAAGTAATTTATGCTTTGCTCAGTATTATTAGCATTTCTGCCTGGCATCCAAAGCCTCTGCGAATAGAACATGTACGTCTCCTAAATGATGTGAAATGACAGCTCGGTAATTATGAATTAGTGATGCGCGATGGGATATTGACGCACCAATTGCTGAGGAGTGGTGAGATTGCGCACTAAGCTGGGTACGCATGAATATTTATACTATGCTCGACAAAATTAAAGTCATATCCCAGTAATATCTCTATGGGGTAGGCACGATCAAAAAATCAAACTCTGATTGTTTGTACAGATTTCCCCGAATATTTCGGAGTCCGAATCTTCGGTACCACGTCCGACCAGATCGACCTCAGGTATTTGTTCAATAGGTTTCAGCCTAATGAAATGGGCATCAGGCGCGACTTCCAGCTGCATATCTTGCTTGTACCTCGAAGTCGCTACTCGTAGTCACACTACTTAGAATCTTCAACAACGTGAATGACTACCTTATTTTGTAATGTATTTGTACAACTACTCCTTCATTTCTCAATGTGAGCAATTAACATCCACTGAACATTTTGAAGAAATGTAAATTTGAAGGTGCCAAGACTACCGAAACTGGCGAAACATATTGTAAGGAAATTCTGTAAAATGGGAAAATGACAAAATATGGGGGGCGAAGAAACTGTTAAAAAACTGGTGGAAAAGTTTCAATTCCAATTTTAATCAGATTGTCAGAAGCCATTTATTCTCCATCTCCAGCTGCGCCCGCCTGACCCGCCCTGTTTGTGTCTCTGGAGAAAATAATTACATTAAAATCATAATGAAGAATAATGCAAAACAGATATCAGAATTACTTGTGTCAAAATTGTGCTTCTCACTACAATTAAATATTTTACTCAAGACTTTTGGTTGTTCCTCCATGTTGCACGTTATGCATCTTAGAAATCTCACCTGTTTTTTTTTTCACATTTTTAATCACAGAAAACCTGAATAAAAAAAAAAAGAAAGGTAATCCCTTTAGTGTTACATATATCAAGCTAATAATGCAATTCACTTCCTGTACGTGAATTGTTCTTTCACACACGTCACTCTCTTGGTGTAATAAAGAATTCGCAAGACAAAGGAATAAAAATTAATGGGGATTATTTAACCCACCTTTGTTTAGCTGACGACATAGCTATTTTGGGAACTCCTCTAGAGCTCCAAGAACTTGCTGACACGTCTAACGAAGTGAATTAAATACCAGCTCCCAGAAAACGAAATATATGTGCAATGCTTTTACAAGAACTGAAGAATTTGAGGTTCTGAGATTGATAGGGCGAATTTAAAATTAACTCACGCTTACATCCAGGAATGCCGTCGAGGCAGCTTGGTGTGGCCTGGCCTCATCAGGCTACATTTTATCTAACTGAATCGGACTTTTTAAATTTTACTTATTCAATCGTCGCCCATCAAAATCGACAGTTTTTTTACACAAATACATAATTTTAAATGAGTTTTCTCCTCTCTCTCCTTATTTTTTTTTTCATGGTGGCTATGCACAAATCGCTAGATCTTTTCTTTACCGAAACCAGCTTAGAAATATCCACCGAAGTAGGTACCAGACAGTAAATATACACTGATGCCCAAAATTAATGTCACAAACACATATTCTGTGATATCTTGAAAACTAAATGGTTTATTGCAATGAAATTGGTACATGAATGCCTCATACTATGAGACATGCAATAGCAACATAACAAAATAAACAGGAGGTAATTGTGTGCGATATGCAAATTAGATCAAACATGGTCCAAACATGATGCATCATATCTCTAGAACGGTCCGGCTAATAGAGAGTGTGGCCACGCCGCACAGCTTTACAAGTCGCACAACGAGCCCTCATAATTAAAAATGAGCTTGTTGATAACAGCTTATGGCAACAAATCCCATTCTTCTAAAAGAGCGGATTTTAAAGCCTGGAGGGTCCTGAGAGGGGGTTCACGTCGTGCAATGGCTCTTCCTAGAGCATCCCAAACATGCTCTAAAGGATTTAGGTCCGGCGACTTTGCTGGCCACACCATACGACGAATATTCTCTCCCTCTAGAATATCGCTGTGTGGTCACAGTGCCCCCATCGAAGACGTGCAGAGGTGTACGGCCGTCCAACATTATGCCTGCCCACACAAGGATTCCACTTCAACCAAAGTGGTCGATTTCATTTATGTTGGAGGGATGATAGAGGGCCCTACGCTGTCTCCAGATGAAGACTCGTCGAGAATCACCTTGTGTACTGAATCTCGACTCATCACAGAAAAGTACACGGCTCCAATCTTGCTGTGTTCAAGAAAGATGTGTTTGGGTCCACGACAGGCGATCTGGTGAGGGGGATGCGCACCACTGGTCGCCGGGCGTAAAGTACCTTCTCTGTTAGGCGTCTGTATACAGTTTGCCTCGAAATTGTTGTTCCAGTCGCAGCGGCGAGGTCCTGAGAGAGGTCTCTAACCGTCATCCGTCTTAGGCGTTTGGCAGTTAATGCCGCGTAACGATCCTTCGCAGGTGTCGTGGCTCTTGAACAGCCTTGGCCTGTCCTCCTGGTGATGGTACCCGTTATTCAGAATTGGTGCCACAATCTGGATACCACCTTTCGTGACGCCTGTAACCGTCGAGCGACCTCCACTTGAGACAGGCCAGATTCAAGCCTGCCGATGGCTCTCCACCTCAGTCTATCGTCTAACCGATTCCGAGCACTCATTCCAACTGAAATCAGACAATCTTGTGATTTCTCTTGCAAGAAGCACAACTCTGAAGACGAAATTCGCAAACGCAGAAAACGGTCAATTTCACGTTCTCTTACCAAACTCACCCGGTTAACCGTTTAACAAACAATGGATGCTTACATGAGATTCAGATCAGATTAGATCATATGTAGAGGATTTCAGGAAGGGAGTGTCTGACCCCAGGTCTTAAACAACCCTTAGAAATAGGAAGCTAGGATATTTGGGCTAAAGTGCCCGATAGGCAAGTGACACGGAAGCGAGGTAGAAAGAGAGAGGAAAACACTCTTATTTATTACCGGGGGCCAGTGTCCGGGGTCCGACGGCTTAACGTGCCCATCCGACGCATGGCGGATATTTAGTGGATCGAGCGTTCGTACCTGCCTGGGAACGAACCTGAGGTCCTCTCCGTGGCAGTCACGAACGTTGCCCACTAGGCCACCCGCGGCCCTTTACGTGAGATTAACTGTTCCCCAATGTATATATGACAGCAATTTTAAACATCTTACTGGTTGCTACTTTGAATTATTGTAAAAAATGTGTTTGTGACCTTAATTTTGGACATCAGTGTATATTCCATTTCAAAGGTTTGCTAACTAAAAATGGCATACATGGGCTGACGGCAACTCAGAGGAGTATGGGGAGATGCATGTTCGGTCCAAATGTCCGGCTAAATAGATTTGAACTAAGGGTAAATGTGATGTACTAATTGTACCGGATAGATCACTTTATATTAAGACTTTTAGGGCCAGACGAAACATATACAGAAAGCGGAATCACTTACGTAACTTTTTATTGGTCCAGAAACTTTAGACTTCAAGCAACTTCAGACAAGATCACATAACGTTGTCTATTTACGAAATCCAAAACATATCACTGTGAGGCACACCACACACACAGTATCACTCTGTGAAGCACACCACACACACATTATCACTCTGTGAGGTACACCACACACACAGTATCACTCTGTGAGGCACACCACACACTAGTCATTCTATATTTCTCGTCTTGCTCTTATCAACATGCATACGCCGCTTACATACTGACCTCACGGGTGTTGCCAAACCACCATTCATGTGAGAGAGAAGATATCACGTTAAGTTTGAAAGGTGCTCAAGAGAACGAACTCAAATTTATATAGAAAAAGGAACTAAAAATGAAAGTTAAATAAAAGTATACGTCACAAGACGCCAAATTAAAAATAGTTCTTAAACAGGCAGAAGATGGCTAAATAAGTGGAAAGCAAGTGCAGTGTTTGGTCACGAAATCTCACTGTGCAGTCAAGGGTCCAGCAGACCGATTATATCCGTCACCGTGCGACGACTTTAAGAAAAATGTCGCCCGAACCAGAACCCGTCGTAGAAAACTACAATTTCAGGATATGGGGGACATTAAGAAAACTGTTTTTAGTGTAGAGGAGCCTATGTGGATATACGTTTTCCTTGACATCACTGATGACTTGGCGAAACAGGTGAAACGTATCGGCGAGATGCTCATTCCGATGCGACTATAAGAAAAATCTCACCAGAATCCGTCGTAGAAAACTACAATTTCAGGATATGGGGGACATTAAGAAAACTGTTTTTAGTGTAGAGGAGCCTATGCAGCTATACGTTTTCCGGGACATCACTGATGACTTGGCGTAACAGGTGAAACGTATGGGCGGGATGCTCATTCCGATGCGACTATAAGAAAAATCTCACCAGAACCCGTCGTAGAAAACTACAATTTCAGGATATGGGGGACATTAAGAAAACTGTTTTTAGTGTAGAGGAGCCTATGCGGCTATACGTTTTCCGTGACATCACTGATGACTTGGCGTAACAGGTGAAACGTATCGGCGGGATGCTCATTCTGATGCGACTATAAGAAAAATATCACCAGAACCCGTCGTAGAAAACTATATATAGGATATGCGGGACATTAAGAAAAGGTTTTTTCAGTATAGGAGCCTATGCGGATACACGTTTTCCGTGACACTACTAATTACTTGGTGCAACAGGTGAAACGTATCGGCGGGATGCTCATTCCGATGCGAGGAGAACGTATCTGTTTTTAACGTAGTTGTAACAGTATTTGAAAAGGCAGAAAATGTGCTGAGAGTTTATACGTTCAACATTTATCTCCAGAATTCGAAGAAAAATGTCTTCATTTGTAGCCATTTTCGGCATAATTTATATAGACCGGCGCGCCAAAACGGCCGCCATTTGGGCCGGTCGGACAGTTTGGTGCGATCGTGATGGGAGTAATGGACACGGCAAGGCACCCAGACATGGCGGACTGGCTATGGACGACCCAGACAGATCACCAGCAGAGATGACTGTGGGATCGTGAGAGCGGCACTCACAGATGCAACGACATCCCTGTCCAGTATCAAGAGACATGTGGCAGCAGTACAAGGGACTCCTGCGTCCGCCAGAACCGTTTCCAGACGCCTGGCAGAGGCGAATCTTCGCTCTCGACGGTCCTTACGTTTTCTGCCATTAACACTTGACCATTGTCAGCGTCCATTGCAGTGGTGTCAGCAGCGAGCAATGTGAAACGCTACGGACCGGCAAAATATAGTGTTCAGCGACGAATCCCGCTTCTGTGTGGGAACGGACGACCACCGTGTCTGAGTGTGGAGGACGGCAGGTGTGCGCTACAATCCCAACCTCACTGTACAGCGGCACAAGTCCCGAATTGCAGGCGTGATGGTCTGGGGAGCCATCGCGTATGACGGCCGGACTTCCCTCGCAGTGATACGAGGGACGTTGACAGCCCAGCGCTAAGTACAGAAGATCCTGCGGCCCCATGTGCTGCCTTTCCTGGCGGGACGGGACGGAGTCATTTTCCAACAAATTAAATCCCCGTCCCACGGCTCGGGTTTCCTAGGACTGTATACGTCATGCTCCGACGCTTCCGTGGCCTGCCAAATCGCCTGATCTCTTGCCCATCGAGCACGTGTGGGACCAGATGGGACGTCAGCTTTCTCCATGTCCCAGTATTCGTGGTTTAGAGCGTCAGTTGCAAGAACTGTGGGTCAATCTGTCCGAGGATAACATACGGCGTCTCTTTGACTCCATGCCGGACCGTATCACTGCATGTGTCCGAGCACGAGGCGGTCCGACGCGGTATTAACGCTGACCGGAATGTGAACGGTATGTTCGCGGGAAATAGTCCAGCTTCTGTGATGTTGTAATCACTTCTGCGTTTGGTATGTACCATCTCACTACTAAAATCTCATTTCAATCCGATGCCTCCTTCTTGGTGCACGGATTTTTATGACAATGAGTGTATATTTAAGTCAGTTGTAAGTAAGTTTACTAATTTATTTTTATTCATTTCCTCTTTCTGTCGGCCATTCCAGCGATTTAAAATGAAGTTTATTAAAAAAAAAAACGTTTAAGCAATACTGCATATGTCGTAAATTTATATCTGTTTCCAAATTGTGAAAATTAAACTTGCAACAAAAAGATATTTACAATTTTTATTCCAATGTCCAACTGAAGGGGTGGGCGCAACAACCATATCCACTCCAAAATGCCAAGCAGAGGCGTAACTAGGGCGGGGCGGCTGCCCCCAAGTACAGCTCAAGAAAGGGCGCAAAAATCACTCCTTGCTACGTACATATACTAAGCAATTTGATTAAAATTGGGATTGTAACTTTTACACCAATTCCTAGTACACCTAAAATTCGAATCTGTTCCTCAAAATGTTCAGAAGATTCTAGTCGCTCAGGAAGGTGTAACGTACCAGGAGATGTGACGTACCTGCCAGAAGGACGCACACCACATAAAGGCAGATAGTAGTCAGAACAAACGTCCGCGTAGCTCAATTGGTAGAGCAACTTATTCCGGAATGAGGGGACCCGGGTTCGAATCCTGGCGCGGATAAAAATGACGGAGAAATTTACTTCGTTATAATGGCGCCCGAACTATCCGGATGACCCGACCGTTCAAAATCTCGCATTGGTGTGATGTTCTTTCCACACCGCGAGATAGGAAAAATAAGAGAATCCCTTCTCCAGCACTTCGAAAAAAAAAATAAGTAAATAAATAAGGGGGAGATGATGTAACGTACCAGGAGATGTGACGTACCTGCCCGAAGGACGCACACGACATAAAGGCAGATAGGAATCAGAATAAAACGTCCGCGTAGCTCAGTTGGTAGAGTGACTTATTCCGGAATGAGGGGATCCGGGTTCGAATCCTGGCGTGGACAGAAATGACGGAGAAATTCACTTCGTTATAAAGGAAGAAACAGTAATATGGTCCGTCCAACTAAAGAAGAACCACGTTTTTCGTTGACAACAATGGGACCCGCAGTTTTTGTTCAGTTGGTTGAACATTAAAAGAAAAGGATGTCGTCCACATTGTTGAAGATTATCTGGGGGCCATTCAATCATTACTGAGGCTGCGAGCCACGACTATTAGCTGCATTGGCCCGTTTAATGTGGCACTGAAGATCTGAACTCCGCAGCAGTTGTGAAAAGCTACACAAACAATCACAATTTGGTTGTGCCTCCCGCATAGAGATAACATTATAACATTGGGATATGATGCTAATTTCGTTATTCCGGAATGAGGGGACCCGGGTTCGAATCCTGGCGCGAATAAAAATGACGGAGAAATTTATAAAGGAAGAAACGGTAATATGGTCCGTCCAACTAAAGAAGAACCACGTTTTTCGTTGACAACAATGGGACCCGCAGTTTTTGTTCAGTTGGTTGAACATTAAAAGAAAAGGATGTCGTCCACATTGTTGAAGATTATCTGGGGGCCATTCAATCATTACTGATGCTGCGAGCCACGACTATTAGCTGCATTGGCCCGTTTAATGTGGCACTGAAGATCTGAACTCCGCAGCAGTTGTGAAAAGCTACACAAACAATCACAATTTGGTTGTGCCTCCCGCATAGAGATAACATTATAACATTGGGATATGATGCTAATTTCGTTATTCCGGAATGAGGGGACCCGGGTTCGAATCCTGGCGCGGATAAAAATGACGGAGAAATTTACTTCGTTATAATGGCGCCCGAACTATCCGGATGACCCGACCGTTCAAAATCTCGCATTGGTGTGATGTTCTTTATACACCGCCAGATAGGAAAAATAAGAGAATCCCTTCTCCAGCACTTCGAAAAAAAAAATAAGTAAATAAATAAGGGGGAGATGATGTAACGTACCAGGAGATGTGACGTACCTGCCCGAAGGACGCACACGACATAAAGGCAGATAGGAATCAGAATAAAACGTCCGCGTAGCTCAGTTGGTAGAGTGACTTATTCCGGAATGAGGGGATCCGGGTTCGAATCCTGGCGTGGACAGAAATGACGGAGAAATTCACTTCGTTATAAAGGAAGAAACGGTAATATGGTCCGTCCAACTAAAGAAGAACCACGTTTTTCGTTGACAACAATGGGACCCGCAGTTTTTGTTCAGTTGGTTGAACATTAAAAGAAAAGGATGTCGTCCACATTGTTGAAGATTATCTGGGGGTCATTCAATCATTACTGAGGCTGCGAGCCACGACTATTAGCTGCATTGGCCCGTTTAATGTGGCACTGAAGATCTGAACTCCGCAGCAGTTGTGAAAAGCTACACAAACAATCACAATTTGGTTGTGCCTCCCGCATAGAGATAACATTATAACATTGGGATATGATGCTAATTTCGTTTTGCCGAGAAGTGTATAAATTACCTGACATTATTACTAATTTAATGTGATATCGGTATGATAACTAACTATATATATTAGCAATTTAATATAATCGTGTGTGTGTGTGTGCCACTACGTTAAATTCGTAATGCATATATTTGGTAGAAAGACAGTATTTTGTGGTTTGCCCCGGACGTAGAAATGCCTAGTTACGGCTCTGAAGCCAAATTTTCAGGAGAGCGAAAAATATGATTAGAAATTTTCTTGAATCATACTTAATTGCATTAACCATTGTTACTAGAAATAAATGCAAATAAGCTATTGCATGGAGGCAAAAAAAATTTGCTTTGTTTGTTTTAAAATGTTCCAGAAAAAGCAAAAACTGGGGTGGACTATCTTCGTTATTGCACCAAAGTGAATAAATAATTGTGCATTAGAGCAAAATGCAGCTTTATTAAAGTACTGTGGTTTAAAACAAAATAGTCTCACACCCATTAAATAACTCTCCTGGTTCCTAACTGATTATATTACAGTATAAATGTGTAACTTCATTAAAGAACAAAGTCCAATGGTTACTCGTCATCAGTTTCTGACGTCTGGCAATCATGGTTTTGCGCTTCGGGTCTAAGCTGAATGTAGAAGTAAATGTCATCAAACAGAAGTCATCGCTCTTTCCACGTTTATAAGTTAGTCACGGAAAAGGTCTTCCAGTTACGTGCCGGACATGCTACCACTGCACCACAGCGGCCTAGAATTCTCTAGCCTCACATACGACTAACGGCCAAACCACATGGCAGGTTGCTTCTTGGAGCCTTGCACAATGCTGGGGATTCACCAAAGATGGTAAGCAGCAACTGAACAAATAACTAGGTGGCGAATGAATAATTAATACACACAATTGACGTGGATTAGGAACATCAAACATCGCTCTTTCCACTCTTTTGACTCGCTATAAACGTGGAAAGAGCGATGACTTCTGTTAGATGTTCCCGGTCCACGTCATTTGTGTGTATTAATTATTCATTCGCCTCCTAGTTATTTGTTCAGTTGCTGCATACCATCTTTGGTGAATCCCCAGAATTGTTTGGTTTGGCAGTTAGTCGTATGTGAGTCCGGAGAATTCCAGGCCGTTGTGGTGCAGTGGTAGCGTGTCCGGCGCGTAACTGGAAGATACTGGGTTCGATTACCGGTGGCGGCCGATGAAAAAATTTTCAGTGACTCACTTATAAGCGTGGGAAGAGCGATGACTTCTGTTTGATGTTCCTAATCCACTTGAATTGTGTGTATTATTTGAAGTAAATGTCATTTGGAGGTACATAGTGGCAAGTTTCATCATATCTTTATGTTTTTTCTCTTTAATCGTGAGTTGTCTGTCGTATAAACTTTGTGTAGTCATTGTTATTGTTGTTACACCAGGTTTGAGAAACATAAGCTTTGCAAAATGTGTATCCCTTGCATTTTCACAACAAGCTACTTCAAAGGAATATTTTGAGCTGTACTTAAAAAGACGACACTTTGAAACCATGAACTTTGTTCCTTTTACTGTGGCACTGTTCTTGAAGAGCGTGCGTGAAAGTTGAGAAATATGAGCTGACTGACTTAAACAAGTCTGAACTGCCCGGATATCTGTTTCAGAAACTTGCCATATTGGGATGGCAAGCCAATGCGATCGTGTTTGCATTTTACCTTCTCAAACATGCCAAGACTTCTGTCGCATGGCAGAAAACTGGTGGCAGAGACGGAAATATTTCGGAGCAAGAAACAGCTATGTCCCAACCACTAAGGCACTAAGGACTCTCCTGGTTCTTGCACAGTATCTAAAGGTGAGGTAACTGTTTTTCGTATATAACTCAGTGTAGGCCAAACGGACATGCATCGTTCCTGCATCAAATTAAAGGCCGATTTATTCTCTATGAGTTAAAAAGCAAAAATCACCAAAAATGGATTTAATGATTCTTGTGTCCAACCCTCTAATTTTAACTAATACAAGTGTTAAAATTTTTACATTTTTTATCGAAGGAATGTTGGTCTTTATTTTTATTTTTTTTTGTAATAACAAATCTATATATGTAATTTAAACACAAAATTCAAACTGGCAGTAGTTTTTTTTTTTTTTTTTTGCATTAAGATACGTTTACTCGGAGGCGTCTCCATTTTTTCTGGCCCGGGGCATTGGCGCCTATAGCTTAGTTTTCAGGAGGGGGCAATGGAATTGTAACTACAAATGACACATACACTGGTGTGCAAAAATTAAGGAAGAAGAGGAGAAATTAGCATAACAGCGGAACGAGCAGGCAGAACGGACCGAAAGACCACTCAGGAGATAGACTAGGGTCCTGTACGGTAGGGCATGCGCATATATGCAACATCACGTAGAGGGGGGAGGGAGTGTCGGAAGAGTATAAAGCACACACTCAGCTATTCGGTGAAAGCTATTGCACGGTGTACATCGGTTTGAACGACGTCGAGAATTGCTGCCACCGTGTGATATGGCCAACAGGCAATCCAGTAGACGACATCTGGATGACTTTACCCGAGGTCGCGTCATTGGGGAGTTGGAAGAAGGTCGAAGTGTGACTAGTGTGGCCGAGGAGTTCGGGGTCGCTCACAGCATCGTTTCACGAGGTTGGAGAGCATTTCAAACGACAGGAACAGCTGTCCGAGAGTTTAGCAGTGGTCATCCACTAGCAACCACGGCGGCGAACGACCGGTATATTGTCCTACAGGCGAGAAAAGACAAACGGCAGACAGCGGGAGAAATCGCAAGGCACATGCAACGGACAACTGGACGTCTGTTATTGCGCTTTACCGTGGCCAGGAGGTTGCACAAAGGTGGTCTATTCGCACGACGACCAGTGCGGTGTGTGCGTTAACGCCTGCTCATCGGAGACGGCTGTTTCTGTGGTGCCAGGAACAAAGGAACTGAACACATCAGCAATGGGGTCGAGTTCTCTTTGCGGATGAGAGCCGATTTAGTGTGACGAGCGATTCTGGACGTATACACATCTGGAAAGAGCAGGGAACACGCAATCACACCTCCAACATCATCGAAAGAGACCGGTTTGGAGGTGGCGGAGTTCTCGTTTGGGGTGGTATCATGCTTGGTTGCCGTACTGACCTCCACATCTTACACGGAGGTTCAGTCACTGGTGTCCGCTATTGTACCGAGGTTCTCCTGTCTCACGTGCGTCTGTTTAGAGGTGCTGTGGGTCCTGAGTTCCTCTTCATGGACGACAACGCTACTCCTCATCGTGCAGTAGCAGTCGCAGAGCTGTTGGAGAGTAAAGATATCCAACGCATGGATTGGCCCGTAAAGTCCCCAGACCTAAATCCAATCGAACACGTGTGAGACATTCTCGCGAGACGCTTGGCAGCACATCTCCAGCCGCCAGCAACGATTCCACAGCTGCGATTGGCGCTACAAGAGGAATGGGCCGCGATGCCTCAACAGCTCCTTGACAAACTCGTCCTCAGCATGGACAGACGTTGTAAATCCTGCAACGCAGTCAGGGGTGATCATATCATCTACTAAAGACTGAATTTTTCTTGTCAGCCGCCTGTCACATGGACGTTTCTGTCTTCTGTCCAGTTGTGCTCGAAGCTACGTTTTCAATAAAGTGCCTTTGTATCCTTTGGATTCCTTGTTTGGACGGTTTTGCTCACTTGTCCCATATTGTTACATCTTGGGGATCTTATGGTATGATTTGAGTCGATGTGGAGCACTTCTGCACGACGTTACAATCGAATAACTGTCTCGTCCTTAATTTTTGCACGCCAGTATATTAATACAAACACCTTATGCAGATTTCCACTGCGTCTTCTTGTTTTCTAATAGATCTTACCAAACTCTTAACACGTAAATTTAATTGGAAGCTAAAAGACACAAAATCTACATAAAATAGATGGATAAATGAAATTAAACGGCATATTAGGACAAGAAAGAAATGTCTTTGTCGTTCTTTTTATCCTTTTGGTCACTTGTGTCAGACAGAGGTGCCGTCCTGAAATAAGAAGTTGCCTGGCGATCCGAAGCGTTATCAACTCTAGCACATAAGCGGGGGAGGGCCAAGAAACCTTTGAAATCGAATGTACAGTATATTTATGTACTGCCTGATATCCACTTCTTTGGCTATTTCTTACGTGGTTTCGATAAACAAGATTTCTACAGGTCTACGGATTTGTTCATAGCCACCATGAAAATAAATAACCCGCCCCGGTGGCGCAGTGGTCTAAGCGATGGCCTCTGATCATTCGTTCGAAAGGGGTCCGGGTTCGAATCCCGGTGAGGCATGGATGGGGTCCGGGTTCGTCTTACGGCACTGGTTCTCTCTCTTCCTTGGAACCAGTGTCCCTAAATTAAGGACGGGCGACTGCTTATAGCTCATTGAGTTGCTCACGGTGGTCGTTAAATCTCCAATCAAAAAAAACAAAAAAAAAAAAAAGAGAGAGAGGGAGCGAAGAAGAAAAAGAAGAAAACTCAGTAAAGATTATTTGTGTTAAAAAAAATACCGATTTCAACGGGCGACGATTGAATAAATTAATTTAAAAAAGGTGGATCCAGTTAGGTAAAAAGCAGCCTGGCGCCACCAGGCCCTTCCAGTTCTCGACTGCATCTCTGGTGTAACATACGCCGCAAAATTCCAGAAATTACTCCATTCGTCATCAAGAATGAAAACATACTCGACAGATTTCGCGGAAAATTTTTCGAGAGATCTCAGTGAACAGCTGCTGCAGAGGATGATATATTTTTCGTTCCTTCGCCTTTCATACTTTTCGACACTGTTTGGATGTACGTTGTTCTCCAACGTGCAACGGGAAATTTCATTATTAATTTCTACCGTAAATTTTCGCTTTTCTTATTGGAAATTACCGACGCTTTTTCTATTTTTACGGCAATGCATTCACAAGTTCTACAGATAAATTAGCAATTAATTACTGACATCGTGAAAATCTATCTAGTACCTTCCAAGAACAGAAACAGCCTGATCTGATTTGCAGAAGACGGCAAATACACTCCCCTTGCCCCTCTATATGGACGCCTATGGCCCCAGGGCAGGAATAAAGAAAGTCTAGCTGGGCTATAGCCTTATAGGGGCATGCCGCTACACAAATAATACACAGCACATCACTCACTCTCATTCTGTCTCTCTATATACACTAAAGAGCAATTGAATTACAGACTGCTGGCGTTATGCAAATGTGGCGCTGTGGTTGGCCCTGTAAACGGAAACGACATGACGCATGAAGCGAACCGACAATATAAGAAGTGATGCGACGGGAATCAGTAAGAGTCGGACACAGTATGGGTAAGACGAAGGATGTAAGCGCATTTCATCGTGGACAAATTGTCGGATGAAATGCGCTTAGATCCTCCGACGAATAGGTCACTCCATCTCGGAAGTCGTGCAGGCACTGGGATTTTCACGAGCCACTATGTCACGGGTGTACCGTGAGTACATCGAATCTGGTAAAACCATCCCTGTAAGGGCCAACTGCCGTGGACAACAGCGTGTGGATGAGCGGGGTCATCGTTGACTAGCTCGCATTGTAACAGCGGATAGACGGGCCACAGTGCAAGAAATCACTTGGCAATTAAACACTGGTGCACAAAACCATGTAACCAGCCACACCATCCAGAAAAATCTCCTCGCTATGGGGTGCAGAAGCCGTCGTCCCACGAGGGTACAGCTGCTGACCGCACATCACAGGGTGCAAATATTAGCATGGGCGCGGGAACATCGCCACTGGACCCTAGACATGTGGAAAAATCTTGCCTGGACTGATGAGTCGAGATTCACGTTGGTACATGCGGATGGCAGGATACAAGTACGGCGCAAACCACATGAAGCGATGGATCCTTCTTGCCAGCAGGGTACTCTTCAAGCTGGTGGGGGTGTCTCGTCTGGGGACTGTTTACGTGGACTGGAGATGGGGCCCTTGGTACGTGTGACATCGTCTTTCACAGGTCAACGTTACCGGGATATCCTGGACAACCATTTGCTCCCGTTTGTGCGTCTTCAACATCACACTGGGGACCTCATCCTGCAACAAGACAAGGCACCGTGCCATCGCTTCCGAATTGTATCCGAATCGTTGGATGAACTCTCCACCGACCTGACCTCGCTTCTTTGGCCAGCTTGGTCACCTGACCTCAATCCCATCGAGCACATCTGGGATGCCATCCAGAGAGATGTTCTAGGCTCTGACCCCCCCCCTCCATCAAATCTTCAATTTTCGTGAACTGTGGGAGCTTGTTCAGAGGTCGTGGATCCGTATGGCTTCCCAACGCTTCCGGTGTCTTGTCGAGTCCATGCCGAGACGAATCACCGCCGTCATCAGGGCAAAAGGTGGTGCTACACGTTACTAAACATGTATCTCTAATTCAATTGCTCTTCAGTGTATACGTTTACATACAATTGTTCAAGAAACCAGTAGAGGAATAATAACTACATTTGCCCAAGTTTTCACTTAATAAGGGAAAGATTTCTGATAGCTAGAACAATTCTACAGTAACCCTGTTACGTAAAACAAACCCACAGGATCTCAGAAACTGCAGACTCATCATCTTTTTTTTTTTTTTATTGGACGTTTAAAGACCACCGTGAGTAACTCAATTGTCTATAATCAGTCGTCCGTCCCCAATTAGGGTCACTGGTTCCAGGGAAAGAAAAGGACCAGTGCCGTGAGACAAACACGACATCCATGCCTCACCGGGATTCAAACCCCCACCCCTTTCGGACGAAAGATCAGAAGCCATCGCTTAGATCACTGCGCCACCGGGACGGCCTCATCAGCTTCCTATCAGGTGTTCACAAAATCTTCACTAAACTACTCCTGCAATTTCAAATCATGGTTTTTATGACTGGAAGAATGGAGAACGATTCAATTCTCATGAAAACGGTACTGTTCACAGTAAAAGTATGGTAATCTGGATCTGTTGTTCTAGTGAATCAAAAGCAACAAATAGATAAACACATAATAAACATAAGCAATAACATGACATAAGTAACAAGAAAGATGGCATCGAATTTTGGGTTGTAATGAGCACGTCTTTTGAATGCTTCCCGACGAGAATTAAATTTATCAAAGTTATACAAAGTCAATGTAACCGGTTATAAAAACATCAACCAGTTTTCTGCAATCTGTAAAGCAGTGGTTCTCAAACTGCGGTCCGTGGGTAGGTCCTAGGTGGTCCGAAAAATTTCTTAATTTTCTTTGGAAAATCTGCATTTGTAACACGCAAGTAATGCAACTTTAGGATAAGCGGCGTGTGCAGTGGTCTATCGCACTAAGATGGGAGTGCACCTACTCCAACGCCATGCGGCTCAGGCCATCAAGGTCAAATGTGCTGTCAACGTCGCTATCTTACCGTAATGTTGTAAATCCAGTAGCTCCAGAACAAAGTTGTTTCGGTAACGCAAACAAGGATCCTCCGCGGAAATATAGCTCAGTGGCGCCAAACCCGTCTCCAAAGAGCAGGAATTACGGAGCTGGAAGTTTCTGCCGGTGACAGGGACAGGTGGCGCCGTCTCTGTCACCAGCAGAAACCTCCAGCAAACAAGTCACAGCCGGTGACGGTGACTTACTCGTATCAGAGACAAAATGCAGTATCAGTGATGTAATTCTCAACCCATCTGTAGTACTGACCATGAGTAGCCCACTGCGTTCGTCAGTTAGTTATTCTTATGTGTATTTTGTGTGGGGGTTACGTAAATATTGTATACCATTGACATTATTATTTTGTTATTTATAATTTATATTCAGAATGGATCTGCGGCTTAACAGTGTTTCATTGAAACGGAATATAAGTGAAATCGATACGATTCCACATGGGCTTGCTAAAACTAAAATCATTGACGATCGTTTTCAAACCAGTTGCTCTGTTATCGCCAAAAAACAAAAGAAATGTGTAGATAGGAAATATGATGAAGATTACCTGAAAATGGGATTTTATTGGACCGATGACCAACTGCACCTAACCCTCTTTGTGTTGTGTGCTTTGACACTTTGTCTAACGACGCGATGAAAGCTTCAAACACTTCACGGCCTTTTTAAACAAAACATGCAGATTTAGCCCATAAATCTGCTGAACAAACGTAGAGTGATGCTGTCATGACAGGAATCAATTACTTCTGTTGCTACGGGTGAGTTAGGGCATACCTTCGCTGAAACACTTGTAAAGCCAGCGGCTAAATTGATGGCGAATATTATGTTTGGGGAAAAGGCAGGGTGTGCAATAGACAAGATTCATTTGCCGAATCATACAATTCAGCGTTGCATAACATCTTTGGCATCTAATGATAAGCAGCAAATTAATCACATGTGTGCGTGGTAGTAGTTATTTTGGTTTACAATTGGACGTAAGCACGGACGTAGAAAACTTGTGTCAAATTTTAGCGCATGTAAGATACATTTACGAAAATGAAGTTCATGATAACATTTTGTTTTGCTTACCGTTAAAAATTCACAGAACAGGAGATGATATTTTTGGTATGGTTAATGATTATTTCATAACACACAATTTGGATTGGAAAAAATGTGTCGGAGTCAGTACTGACAGTGCGCCAGCTTTGTTTGGGAAAAGAAAGCGTTTTACAGAAAAGATAAAAGAGTTAGTGCCTGAATGTAGATCAACTCACTAGTTTATGTACAAAGACAATATAAAACCACTCACTGGTACATTCTTGATAAATAAGTATAAAAGACAACGTCTCTGTACGAACAAATTAATAAGAAAATCAGGGAACCAATAAAATTAAAAGCCGTAAGACTTTCAATTCATTAGTTTAATCTAAAGATACACATTAGCATTTTCGGGTCACTTTGGTCCCATCTTTAGATGTGAGGTAAACACTTGGACAGTGCCGCAATTTATAGAAACCAAGGGCAGGATGAGTAAACATAGTATGTGTGTGTGTTTCGTCAGCGATGTTTTAGGTGGAGCTGCCCCGTTTCGTCCAGTCTTCTTTGGGTGATTATATAATATTTTCCATACAGGTAGTAAATCCCATGGTGTATAGTCATTACAACATTTGTTACGGGCTTTACAAATAAATAAACTTTCAGTCAATAGCAGCATTGAACGGAATCTTGGTGTTACTAAGATTTTTGCATGGTCCCAATCCGGGTAGAAAGTTCCATCGTTGACGGTTCGCGTCAAGGCCGTATTTTAAAGCCCTGCCTTGATGTTGTATTTGTGTTCCCGGACTCTACAAGCAAGACTACGAGCTGTAGATCCGATATAACAAGAAGAAAGCTGGCCCGACCAATCAAGTAAGGGAATGCTGTAGATACCCCATTTTTGTTCTTCTGGGGTTCTTTCTCCATCCTTTCGGATCACGGTTAGCATATTGCGAGATTTGGTGCCGAAATCCAAGGAGAAATAGTGACAGGTGTTTCTGAGAGGTTTAGTGTGAGCTATAATATAATCTATTGAACCCTCGTATCTTTTAATCATCAGTATGTTGTAGCGAAGAGCCCAAGGTGGTTCTGACACGAGAATGAGTTCTGTTGATCAAGTACGTAGGGTATCCAAATGCTTTAGCAAGCTCTGTTATCCAATGGATCTCCTCAATACGAGTTGGACTGTCAGAGGAGTGGGTATAGGCTCTTTTCAGGCACAAGAAAGCGTAAAGAGGCAAGTTTTTGATTAGGTGGATGGGCTGAGTCATAAGGAATCATAGTTGGTATAGCTGTTTGTTTCTTGTAGACAGAAAATGATATGAAGTTATTATTTAGTTGTGAGCGTGATATAAGTATATCAAAAAAAGGTAGTTTATAATTTTGTTCAATTTCAATAGTGAAGTATATGGATGAGGTCTGTGAAGAGAATCCCTTTGCAAATATATTTAATTCTTCAACTGAGTATGGCCAAATAAACAACCAAACCTCTACCAAGTGATTTCTCAGGTAGAAAATGTAATTTGTAGCCTACCTGAACAAGAAAGACACGTTTCACGCCAAAAAATATCGAGAATACTTGACAGGAGACTAACAAGATCCAGTGCTGACCCGTTCTGTGAGGAAAGGAGACAGCTTGCACCTTTACGGGCGGGGCCTACTATAGCAGTGATTGTAGCCGACAAAACATCGCAAATTATTATTGTAAATAAATCTGAATACATCGAAAAAATGAATGATACAATCTCAGAAATCCCACACGTCGTTGTATCTAAAGACCCAACACAAGGAATTATTTCTTCGTTGAGACAACTAAAGAAATGTAATTCTTTCCATTCTTGTTTTGATAACTCACTTCGACCTCCACCGAAACCTCGAGTTCCCAGCATTTTTGGGAAGTTAAAGCTGCGTAAATCGGGGCTTCCACTTCGCCCTCTTGTCTCGGGAAACTGCAGCTCGACCAGGCCGTTAGAAACTGCACTCTCTAAATACTTAGCCCCTCTTACTCAAGGATCCATGTTCTCTGTTAGGAATTCTATTCAAGTAATTGAAAAGCTAAAATCAATTCAACAGCGTGGAGGCTCTTTTATTCTTGCCTCACTTGACGTCGTGGCATTATATCCAAATGTGCCCATTAAGCTAACTCATCAAGTTATCGAATCACGTCTTCTTGACTCCTGTCTCCCACCATCCGAGATCTCTGCTGTTATGAGAGCTCTTTGCCTTATTAAAAAGCGTTCATTTTCCCCGTTTCAGAATATTTTTTATCAACAGACAGGTGGAACTGCGATGGAATTCCCTCTTTCGGCCACCCTGGCGGAAATCTTCATGCAGCATCTGGAAGAAAAATTTCTGAATGATAATCCCTTAAAACCCCTATTATACTCTCTATGTGGACGATATTCTGCTTATTTGGCCATACCCAGTTGAAGAATTAAATATATTTGCCAATTAATTCTCTTCACAGACCTCATCCATAAACTTCACTATTGAAATTGAACAAAATTATAAACTACCTTTCTTGAATATACTTATATTACGCTCACCACTTAATAATAACTTCATATCATTTTCTGTGCACAGGAAACCAACAGCTGTACCAACTATGATTTCTTATGACTCAGCCCACCCGCCTAATCAAAAGCTTGACTCTTTAAGCTTTCTTCGGCATGAGAAGAGCCTATACCCCCTCCTCTGACCGTCCAACTCGTATTGAGGAGATCCATTGGATAACAGAGCTTGCTAAAGCATTTGGATACCCTACGTACCTGATCAACAGAACTCATTCTCGTGTCAGAACCACCTTGGGCTCTTCGCTACAACATACTGATGATTAAAAGATGCGTGGGTTCAATAGATTATATTCCAGCTCTCACTAAACCTCTCAGAAACATCTGTCACTGTTTCTCCTTGGATTTCGGCACCAAATCTCGCAATATGCTAACCATGATCCGAAAGGATGGAGAAAGAACCCCGGAAGAACAAAAATGGGGTATCTACAGCATTCCCTTACTTGATGGGACGGGCCAGCTTTCTTCTTGTTATATCGGATCTACAGCTCGTAGTCTTGCCGGAAGAGTCCGGGAACACAAATACAACATCAAGGCAGGGCTACAAAATACTGCCTTGACGCGAACCGTCAACGATGGAAGTTCCTACCTGGATTGGGACCATGCAAGAATCTTAGTGACACCAAGATCCCGTTCAATGCTGCTATTGGCTGAAAGTTTATTTATTTGTAAAGCCCGTAACAAATGTTGTAATGACTATACACCATGTGATTTACCACCTGTATGGAAAATTTTATATAATCACCCAGAGAAGACTGAGCGAAACGGGGCAGCTCCACCTCAAACATCGCTGACGTAACACACACACACATACTATGTTTACTCATCCTGCCCTTGGTTTCTATAAATTGCAGCACTGTCCAAGTGTTTACCTCACATCTAAAGATGGGACCAAAGTGACCCGAAAATGCTAATGTGTATCATTAGATTAAACTAATGAGTTGAAAGTTTTACGGCTTTTAATTTTATTGGTTCCTTGATTTTCTTATTCATTTGTTCGTACAGAGACGGTGTCCTTTATACTTATTTATCCACAGAGGACAATTAGCGGTAAAAGGAATGCCTTCTGAACTGGATCTTGTGTTGAAACAAGTAGTTAAAATGGTTAATTTAATAAAATCAGGGTCACTGAACTCTTGCCTTTTTAGCGTATTGTGTGAAGAAATGGGAAATGTGCACAAAAATTTGCTTTTCCACACCGAAGTACGATGGTGTCAAGGGAAAAAGTGCTTTCAAGAGTTTCCGAGATGAGGGATGAGATCAAGATCTTCGTTCATGACACTGATGAAGTAAGTAAATCTCTTTTCCACGATTTCAAGTGGCTAGTGCAGGTGGCATATCTCAGCGATATTTTCAGCGTCCTGAGCAGCCTAAATCTGTCAATTCAGGAGCGCGATGTGCCCATTTTTAAAGTGAAAGATAAAATAAAAGCATTTCTACAGAAATGTGAACTTTGAGTAAACGGCTTAGTCGTGGGGAGTATGATTCATTTTCTGCACTTGATTTTTTGCAATCTTCAGGAGAACTAATCGATGATGAATTGGTACAATTGTTTCAGAACCATGCAACAATTCTACAAGCTAGCATAAAAAATATTTTACACAGCCTGATGAAAGGAAGGAATGAATTAGGAATATTTTCAGTTCTGCATCAGCTTGTTGAATTAACGTCTTATGGAGTACTAAAATCACTTTTAGTAAGAAATCATTCACAAACTCCTGGATCCATGTGAAATCAGAGTACCCTGAACTCGCCAACAACGCCATCAAGCACCTGCTACCGTTTCCCACAGATATGATTTTCTGCTCTGGTTGGACTAAAAAGTGTGAAAGGAACAGGCTTAATGTTGAGCCTGACCGAAACTATATATCTTCCATTGCACCTGATGTAACCCAACTGGTCAAAAATTGCAAGCAACGCCATTTTTCACACTGAAATGGAGAATAACAAATTTATTCGTTTATTTACTTTCTTGAAATGTGCTAATACCATTTTAATTCTAAAAATAATTCTGTTATTGTTTCTTATCCCTTGGTCTTAAACAGTTCCATGAGGTTATAATTTTTCAATTCATTTATTAATTTTTGTTCATCATCTTGAATTTTTTTCTTATGGACGCCTATACATTGAAAGATATGGTGTGGTGTTGATTTTTTTGCATTGCATTTTGCACAGACTTTTGTGCCATGAAGTATTTTCATTGATTTGAGATACATAGTCCTAAATCTTGATAATGTGGTTTGTTCTTTTCTGTTTAATGTTGTGTTCAGTGATTTGCCATGTTCTTTTGTGTTTTAAAATATAGTAAAAAAAACAGTACTTTTTTTATTAATTTATTTTTAACTTTTCTGCAATGAAATAATTTTAATATCAAGTTTTTATGATGATAATACATTTTAGTGAGTTGTTAAATCATTATCCCTATATTTTGGTATTGAATCAAAGAGGAACCGAGGTAGGTGGTCCGTGTTAGGTTGACAGTCTACACCTAGTGGTCCGTGGTAAAGGAAAGTTTGAGAACTACTGCTATAAAGCTTCCAGAAACACATAGAAACAGCTACTTATTTCCACCAGCGGCTAAACAGTATGTTACGAAAATTCAGTGGAGTAGCCAGAAATTTCTTAAGGAGTTGTGTGCATGGGGAGGGGGAGGGGGTTCATAGGTTTGGTTCATTGGTGAAAGCCTCATATATACACTGCTGGCCACCCAAAATGTAACTCCAAGAAGGAAGCATCCGATTGGCCTGAAATTCGCAGCATGCGTTGCCCGCAAGAGGACATGCAAACGATTAGCATTGCAGGGCATATGCAAATCATGTGCGCCCCGGCACACCATTGAGATGCACTATAAGAAGGGTGCACAGAAGGCCGGGTGTAAGTAGTGGAAGTGCGTTGTGCTGCCGGACCTGTGCGTGGGAAGTTTCCTGATGCCTCGTCGCAGAATACGGCAGTCATTTCAGCACGTTTCGAAGTTCGACAGAGGACGAATAGTGGCTTATCGCGACAGCGGTTTATCGTACCGAGACATCGGCGCCCGTGTGGGAGGACATCCGGCCACAGTGAGGCGAGTATGGATTCGGTGGGTGCAGGAGGGACGGACGGACAGACGTGAGCGATTGCCGCAGCCGCGGTACACCACCGAACGAGAGGACCGGCATGTTGTGCGGCGGGCATTGACGGCTCGCACCGCCACATCACGAACGTTAGCGCAGGAATTAGAGTGTGTTGCGCAACAACCTTAGTCAGCACGTACCGTTCGACGTCATCTGCAGGAGCGGGGACTTGTCGCACGGCTCCCATTGCTCCGATTACCATTGACGTTACAACACCGGCGAGTGCGGCAGCAGTGGGCCGTTGAACGCCACACCTGGTCTACGGAATGGCAAGACATTGTCTTCTCCGACGAATCCCGCTTCTGCCTGCAACATCTCGATGTTCGGATCCGCGTGTGGCGGCACCGCGGTGAGAGACTGTATGACGCCTGCATTATGCATCGCCATACTGGTCCGTCGTCTGGCGTTATGGTGTGGGGCGCAATTGGATATGACACCCGCACCTCTCTGGTATGCATCGCCGGTACACCCGCTACATCTCCGACGTTTTGGAGCCTGTAGTTCTCCCTTACCTGCAAGACCTGCCAGCGGCCACGCTTCAACAGGACAATGCGCGCCCGCACGTGGCACGCATCGTGCAACAATTCTTCACGGCCCACCAGGTGTCACAGCTGCCGTGGCCCGCCTGTTCTTCCGATATATCCCCCGTCGAACACGTCTGGTCGCTGATCGGCAACCTAGTGGCCCGGCAAGCACCACCCTCGACTACGCCTGATGAACTGTGGCAACGTGTAGAAGCAGCCTGGACCGGCGTGAACACGCAGACAATAACGGCGTGTAGTGGCCGTTATTGCCAGCCATGGGGGCCACACGAACTATTGATGTCTGCGTGTTCCGCACGTCACACGGGCCTGTAAGCTCAATCATTTCATCTTTGTATCTGTTGTTATGTGTCCAGTAAATCTGGCTTTGCTATCTCGTGTCCTTCTTGGTATTGCATTTTGGGTGGCCAGCAGTGTACATGTATATAGCTTTAAAATTGTGCTCAGTCGTTCCTCAAGGGAGGTATGGACTGGAGGACTCCCCCCCCCCGCCAATGCCTATGTGAAAATTGACAAATGGAGCACAAAAAGTTTCTCATAGAAGAAGGACATTAGAGACAAAGAGATTTTCAAATCGAATGGATAAAAGAAGAGATATAGAAGGAAACATGATATAACTATACGCTTTCTAGCGGAAGAATTTTTCACAATGAAAAAGTTCAAAATAGGCAAAAAATATTCTTTATGGCAAAAGCTAGCTATACTAAGGAAAAAAAACTTTTCGAACAGTTCTCCCAGAAGCAGAGATAGCGAGAAAAAGGTTTTGACCTTTACGCCCACTTGCAGGAGAGCTGTATATTATTTAAATAGGATAATCCTTCATATCTTATTGTAGTGAATGGCATGCAGTAAAAAAAAATCCTCAATATGGTTTTTAGAAATGTAGATACAGCTGCAAACAGAAGTACAAAAACACCACCTAGCGACAGAACTGTGAACTATAAAGATCCTCAAATACTAATCCAAAGTGTTCCACGAGGTAAATGGCATCCGGTGTGGAATTAAATCGCACATTTAAAAGCAGAGAGAGATATTAAAAAATATATATTAAACATTGGCGCCCCTAGCGGCGAAATTCTGCTTTATTTTGGGAAGAAAACAAACAAAAACAGTTTTCATAGTTACTAAGAGTAATATCTGACCGATTTTTTTTATTTATATATCGGTATTTTGTCCCGCAAATGGAAACGTGAGCTTACGCCCTCTGGTGCTGCAAATGGAAACGTGAGCTTACGCCCTCTGGTGGCAATCTTGTGCGTTAAGAAAATTTTAAAATTATGTGAGAAACATTTTGCAGCGGAAACGCTCTCCAACAAAGAAAGAAGTTTTGAAATCGGACTCTTACAAGCAGAGATATCGACAAAAATAAGATATACATGTACGCCCCCTGGCGGAAAAACTGTGCGATATTTTAAGCAAGATGTATTCTCAGAAGGTTTTTTGAGATGAGTGATATCGGTCCACGAAAGAATTTTTTCGATCGAGTTTTTGGAAACTTAGATTTTGCTGCAAATACATCAGAAGCAGAAATAACACTTACGCCTCCTGGTAGCCAAACCATTCTTTACCAAAAATTAGAAATAATATATGAAAAACATTTTCCATGAGGAGCTGTTTTCGATGCAGGAAAAATTCTTCAAATCGAACTTTCAGAAGCAGAGATATTGGGAGAAACGCAATTTATCTTTATGCAGCCTAACGGAAAATCTATGCGTTACTTGAAAAAGATATTGTGCTTCACATAGTCTTCGTTGTAAATGGCATGGAAAGGAAGCGGAAATTTTTTCAATCGGCTATTTAGAAGCAAATATATTCGATAAAATGTTATTTGAATTCGAAATCATCTGCATTTACGCCCTCTAGCGGAAAAGCTGTGCATCGATAAAAAATCGGAATGCAAGGATCATCATTCTCACATTTCAATCTTCCCAATGCAAAAATCATTTTTCAAATCGGGCTAAGAGTTGCAGAGATATGGTGTCCACAGACAGACGGTCAAACCAGTAACATAAACACGATCTTTTTTTACAAATACATGCTAAAAATGCAGGTGATAAACGTAGACAAAAATGTGTATAATAAACGTTACTAATTTTCCAAAACATGCCTTTTGGGGTATGGCCACTAACACATTCCAGTTCTGCGCGTATTTGCACGACTGGACTACTTTACTTCTGCTAACATGGTTTACATACTAACGCATTAAATATATTTATCAGATAACTGAAACACTTTAGCGGGTTCTTTTGTTTTTTTTTATCAGTTTAGACTTTAATCAGCATGTAAATGAACCAAAAATTTTGCCGCGAAAAGTTTTTATTTTTTTTATTTGGGGTTTAACGACCACCTGGGCTATAAGCAGTCGCCCCTCCCTAATTTAGGGTCACTGGTTCCAGGGAAGGGAGAGAGCCAGTGCCGTAAGACTAACACAATATACATGCCTCACGGGATTCGAACCCGGACCGTTCACGAACGAATAGTCATAAGCCATCGCTTAGACCACTGTGACACAGAGGCGGCTTTTTTTTATTTGCATGTCGAAAGAGATGCACCAAGGAAAGTAAACAGCGCTAAATCAATAAAAAATCGAAGACAAGATCAAGGAATATTTAGCTTTTAGCTCATGTTCTCGTTAGAACACTGGAAAATGCAGTGACCTGTTATGAAAACTTTAGAGATAATTTATTAGTCTGAAGAATGCGCAGAATATTAATTATCACAAATCCAATCATTGGCGCACCTGTTGCAGCACTCGTGAGCGAGCGCGCACCTTTTCCCTGTATTGGAAGTTGAGAAGTAATCGGAAAAGCGGAAAAGAAATGGGATTTAAAAAATTAATCAAATGAATGGGAGAGATTTTGGGGAGCTGGTGTAAGAATTAATAAAATTAGGATTTTATAAACTTCACGCTCTTTAGACGCTCTGCATTTCACAATTTAATTTCCCCCTTAGAATTTCTTCCGTGGATTCGCGCCTAGGAAGGTCGGGATAGTACCGCTCTTTCCCCTTCACCCCCACCCTCTCTCTCTCTCTCCGAGTCGAAGGGCTTCCATACGCAGCTTGCTGTGGCATGGGACCGCGGGGCATCCTTTCCCTAACTGCTACGAGCCAGCAATATTGGGTAAGTCGAAGTAATTCAAGTCAGAGAAATGGCGGGTAGACATTTTATTGGAGCTCGGCGCCGGTCGTCTTGAGAATTGATGCACCAAGTCTGGAAGAAAAGAATAGCTTGACGCCAGGCAAAGGAAAACCCATAGCAGTTTTATGATAGGAAGATTTACGACCCCAGAGATCCGTAGGCAACAAATTTCCTAGAATTCAGGGGCGGACGCAGATTTTGGACTGGGCGAAGGATGGCAAGTCAGAGAAATGGCGGGAAACCCAGAGCAAATCAGATCGGGAAATGATAATTGTATGACCAATCTGTAAATTGGTAGGAGGATCCGGGAAGAACAATTTTTCGTAGGACAGGAAGAGGAGCGAAAAATTATAAGAGATAGCATGGTGAAAGAAAGTTGAAGAAGACCTATCGATACGAGGATCGGAGTATAGAGGAAATCGAAATGATGCGAGAAGGCTGTATCACCGCCTCGCTATTGCTGAGGATTTAGCCGAGGACCGAGAATGTGCCCAACAAGGAGAGATATTCAATATTACTTGACAAAGTGGACTCTGAAATCATGACGGTGATATAAAAGATCCAGGACAGAAGGGAATCTGCATGAAAACTTCGGGAAGAGGAGAGTGAAATGCCAGCCCTTATCGTGGGATAGAAGGTAGGACATTTCCGACCTTAACGGTTTCCTCTTGTTTACATAATTAGTATGTTGGACCGAAAATTAAAGAAGAGCATAGTAGACTACGTCAAGGTTGAAAATAAAACCAGCTCTAAATTAATGCTGAGAAAAGTAGGGCAGAAATAGAAGAAATGAAATGGTTGAGTAAAGTAAATACCATTGATCAGAGCAGGAAATTGTGTAGGATAGGGAATCATTTTTAGTAAATTATGTTTCGAAATATTTCAGAATTATATTAAATGAAAATAAGAAATTAAAGTTAACCTTTAAATAAATAATTTTGATAAAAGTGTCTTCAAACATATTCATATGACTGAGTGTATTTTTCTAGATTTCAAGCCTTCATCAGGCAAAATAAACATATTTTATTTTCACGTTATTATGAGTCGGCTAAATTTCATTTGAGTGTACAATTTTGTAAAGTAAAAAAGGTTAATCACGATTGAGAGTTGGATGTGTGAGTAAATGATTTGGAATGAATGTTCAGAAAAATCCTCCAGTGCAATACTGAGTAACTTACACATCAGTGCTAGTAAACAAATCAAAATTTGTAAGTTAACGAAATATTCAAAGAGAAATGAAAAGCTAGACGATTACTTTTAAACATTGCGGCACTCAGCGGACCCCGATACACGGAGCGTCGGCTGGGTGAAACACAACGCCCATCCTCGAATAGCGAGCCTGTGTTTTCTCTAATAATGGGAAAACATAGTTTTTGAAATTCGAGTGATTACCCTTAATACTAATAGTGACCGCCAGTGCACACACCAGCAGGCATTAGGCAGCGGTGGCATAAATGGTGCCGTGTCACACATACGGAGAGGGCTTTAGGGCTTAATCCCCTCCAAGGAGATTAAGAGTGACGTACGTCACAAAATTAAAAATATTATTTTACATGTTCAAAAAATTACATAGCGACTCACATAGTGTCTTCTACTACATGGGGTCTTCGTCCCAAAAAGATTAAGAGCAACATACGTCACTAATTAAACATTCAAAAATATTAGTTTACATGTTCAAAAAATTACATAGTGTCTTCTTCCGAAAGCCCCAAAGCGATAAAGAGCGACGTACGTCACAAAATAAACATTTAAAAATATCATTTTACATGTTCAAAATATTACATAGTGTCTTCTATTACATAGTGTCTTCCTTCCAAAGCCCCAAAGAGATTAAGAGCGATGTACGTCACAAATTAAACATTTAAAAATATTATTTTACATGTTAAAAAAATTACATAGTGTCTTCTTCACAAAGCCCCAAAGAGATTAAGAGCGATGTACGTCACAAATTAAACATTCAAAAATATTATTTTACATGTTCAAAAAATTACATAGTGTTTGACATTGTGTCTTCTATTACATGGTGTCTTCTTCCCAAAGCCCCAAAGAGATTAAGAGCAACGTACGTTACACCTTGTGTACGTATATTATATATACATAGCCCCCTCCAACAGGAACTCCTGGGTGCGCCACTGAATCCAAAGCATATTGCTAAAGTTTCGTGTTTTAAAGGATTTCATAATGATTCTTCGTCATCAGACTTTCAGCGGGCCTATATTCATACATCTTAGCCTAGGGTCCCCCTCGCCTTAATCCGGCATGGCCCATGGTGATGTATTGTTTAAACCTTAGATTTAAACCCGCCGCTGAAAACGACTGTGTTAAAGAAAATATTTGGAGCAGGCGCTTACTTCGCATAGATGGCGCCACTGTATCAGGTATGACACAGCCGATTGGAATCTGCGCGCAGCCGAGGCAAAGAATATCACATTAGCTCTTAAATGTTGTTTAAGGCCGGTTGGGAATTCTTGTCGAGCAGGCCGACGCGAAGGTTCGGCATTTCTAAACGTCGAATCATGTACGCGGAGTAAATGTACAGATGTTGCGTAATCAGGAAACTTGGCTTTATGGATCTGCTGTGTTCGCGTGACGCCGGCAGTTGTATGTCATGTAGGAAAATGCGGATGGAGAGTTGGAGACTGTTTAGCACAGTGTATGAGTCAAGAGCATAAGTGTGCAATATCTGAACGGGTTACAGGTAAGTTGGCGCCGAGTGTCGTTTAACGTCTGGGGGAAAAGAATATAGCGCAGACGACATCCCATTCTGGAAAGTTGCAGGTGTGTATGAGGAAAAATCATAACCTCTGGTGAGTGTGTTTTGCGTTGGGTCGTATGCAGTGTATTTTAAGATTTTTTTTTTTTTATTCGTGCGTCCGTCCGTCGTTAAAAAGGATTAAATGTATAAGAAACGGAGCTACTTGAAACAGCCGACTGCGTACTTTCAGGTGTCGTAAGTTTATCTGAATAAAAAGTTTAATCGAGATTTGTTTTAATGTTCTACTTAAGTGAGTTGATCGAGTACTATTTGGCTGACAAAGACTTTCGTAAATGTATTGGTTTGTACCAAACAGTGGCGTAGTCTGAAATTCCTTAAGGCGACCATAAATCGTCACCCATGAAAGCCTCCTTGGCAATATACTCCAAATTGGAACACGCACAAAATCTTTAACAGGTAAAAAATATCTTCTTTTTGAACTAGTAAAGTGAAATGAACAAGTCTGATTAAGCAACATATTTTTTATTTAATGTAAATATTTAAATGAAAAAAATGGACGTTGCTGAGAAAAAACTTAACGAGTTGTGATTTTTCTTATCCGTGCAATAAAACTGTTGTCTGAAGGGTGACTAGGGACTCTGGTGCCACCCTCTTAGCGGAGCCATTTGTACAAACGAAGAGGAACTTCTTTCGTTTCATTTTCCTTAAAAAGCATTTAATGTGAACCTTCTAATCACCAATCCTTGATCGTCACATAATACCAGGCGGAGATACAGAGAGAGCCCAATCACCGTCATTTTTTTTTTTTTTTTTTTTTGAGTGGAGGTTTAACGACCACCGTGAGCAACTCAATGGGCTATAAGCAGTCGCCCGTCCCTAATTTAGGGTCACTGGTTCCAAGGAAGGGAGAGAGCCAGTGCCGTAAAACAAACACAACATCCATGCCTCACCGGGATTCGAACCCGGACCCCTTCGGACGAATGATCAGAGGCCAACGCCTTAGACCACTGCGCCACCGGGGCGGACGTCATTTTTCAACATGTTTTTATTTTGTGCCAAAAACAACTGTTCTAAGCACAGAAAAAATGTCACCCCAACGTAAAATTAAAAAAAAAAAAAAAAAAAATGTCTGGTATACACAGGGACTGATTTACGAGAGGGCATTCGGGGCACGTACCCAGGGCTCCAACCTTTAACCCCCCCCCCCTCATATAGTTATATATTACTTGTTTTTCATCAAACTGATTAACAATGATCATCTGCTGAAAAAAGTTAAAATGGTAATTTCAGAACTACACGATGAAACACACGGGAATGACCATTAAAATTTCCACAAATAAATGGAACACCATATTATTGGCAAATTAATGTCTTAATCTGCCAATAATATATGTGTAACCGGTGTTCAATCATGCACA
The DNA here is from genome assembly GCA_039090855.1 of Macrothele yani. Classification (NCBI taxonomy): domain Eukaryota; kingdom Metazoa; phylum Arthropoda; class Arachnida; order Araneae; family Macrothelidae; genus Macrothele; species Macrothele yani. The sequence goes on along the minus strand of CM077013.1, from coordinate 48,290,993 downwards.
TAACACGGGATGCCGGGGTTCCCTGAAAGCCTTTCCCAGGTCCCAAAACTACAGTATAATTGGGTATACAATGTATGTAATATTTATTCAGTTCCGAAGTTTGGTTTGTGTTACCCTCTGGCCCAGCGCTGTTCAAATTCTGTAGAGCCACGGGCTAAAGGTTTTTAAAAATAATTACATGGCGGGCCATTGTTTTTAGTACATATGACATGATGTAAATATAAAAATGTCCTGCTTATTTTATTAAATATTTAAGCTCTTTTAATTACTGCTAGACCGGCTGAAATTTAAAATTGAAAAAAAGCAAACTTATTTAATGCTACACTGGAAGATTAAACTCCACTAAAAATCGTTGCTTGTCCATTTCGGTGTTTGTCGTTGAAAGTAGAATTAATTGTTCAAGAGAAGAGTCATTTACATAATGTTTCTGTGTTTTGACTTTTTATGTGCGAGTATTTCATTGTCAAACAATGTTGTCTTGCAGGGAGCATTTCTGACATAAGTAGTTTCAAACATTGAAATAACTTTTAATCCCAAATCTCCTGTGTTCGGGTATCTCTTAGTTAAAAAAGTTTAAACAGTTCTGCACCAGTCTTTTAATTTGCTTGAAGTTCTTTATTGTTGTTTGTTTGAGGGTTTAACGACCACCGTTAGCAACTCTACGGGCTATAAGAAGTCGCCCATCCCTAATTTAGGGCCACTGTTCCAGACAAGGGAGAGAGAGCTAGTGCCATTGGCTCAATCAGTGTGGGTGGTCCAGGTGTCCGGGCCCTCCTCAGGAGGTATTACTTGGTCTTTCGTTCTTTGTTATCGGTTGCTGATTTCTAAATATATTTGTTTATGTTTTTAATATATATTTTACGAATCACTGGAAACTCACTTTAATACGGCGAAAACAGTTTCGTATCGCTTGCCAACATTTTGGGAGATGTTTTTACCGGGATATTTTTATTCGCATCTGCAATAGATCAGATCGTATGTAGAGAATTTTAGGAAGGGAGTGTCTGACCCTATGTCTTAAACAGCTCTTAGAAATAGGAAGCTGGGAGATTTGGGCTAGAGTCCCCGATAGGAAAGTGACACGGGAATGAGGTGAAAAGGGGGAGGTAGACGCCCTTATTTATAACCGGAGGACCGGTACACGAGGCCTGACGGCTTAACGTGCCCGTCCGGCGAATATTTAGTGGTTCGAGCGTTTGTACCTGCCTAGGATCGAACCTGAGGTTTCTTCTTGGCAGTCACGAACGTTGACCGCTAGGCCATCAGAGGCTCACATCTGCAATATCTTGGCCGCACCACTGGCCAGGCCGTAAGACAAACACAACATCCATGCCTCATCGGGATCCGAACCCAGAAGACTGGTCATAAGTTAGCGATTAGGCTACTGCGCCACTGGGGCCGCCTGCGTGATTACGTAATTTCATTTGATAAATGGGGTTTATGTTTTCAATTCCAACAGTGTTTGATTGCTGAACAGACTGCTTGGTTTGAGTTGATCAAATTGTTTATATCTGTCTTCAAAAGTCTTAATAAGAATGTATAGCTGAGGAACAAATACTTAAAAACTTACAGTTCATAAAGTGTTGTGATTTCATCAAAAAAACCCTTGCGCGATTCGAGGTGAGTCAATCTGTTTCGTTCTACATTTGATTTTAATAATGACAGCTTGTTACGGAAACCAGTTGCATGACTGTAAAGCTGTATGAGGAAGTTAGTTTCTCCATCATTTTTATGCCAGGGGCGGGATTTGAACCCCTGACCAGGATTTAATTTCTAAAGAAAAATGTACCAGAGCCCCTCTTTTAAGCTGCGTCATTACCAGTTTGATTGTATCCTATCCTTTCACCCAATGAGAAGAGAGTGCTAAAAATAGCTGCGTAACCATGGCTGCAAGTCCCACAACTTTCCTGTGTGGTTATCGCTGAAGACAGAATAAACAAAACAAAACAAAAGTCTCTTTCGGAGCTCTCCAGCTAATACTGAAATATTCGCCAAAAATGAAGAAGTACCTGAGCTCCGGCGCAAATTAAGCACTGCCCCCCAACTCGCGGCTCCGAGTGCTATTTACTATACTACACTGCATAAAAATAATGGAGAAATTTACTTCGTCATATTGGCGCCCGAACTTCCAGCATGACCTGACCGTTAAGTTTGTCGCAATGGTGTGATGTTCTTTCCACACGGCGAGACAGGAAAAATGAGAATCCCTTCTTCAGTGCTTCGAAAAAAATAAATCAGTGTGATGTTACGTTCCACACACCAAATTGTCTGGGATTTCCCAAATGCACGTTCTTCCCCGAATGACTGCCTACAGCGACACATGGTCCCGGCTGACCCCCGTGGACCATGCCTCCGGCCCTGTTTCGCGGGGGAGGAGATGTGATGTTACTGCCCCGCAGGACGAACATGAGATAAAGGCAGATAGCAGTGAGAGTACATGTTAGTGTAGTATAGTGGATAGCACTCGGAGCTCCAGATCCGAGAGTTGTGGGTTCGAATCCCACCTCTGGCAAAAAAAATGGAGAAATCTACTTCGTCATAGCTGATACTCGTAGGTGTTTGTCTTTCCCTTGCGGTGCAATATTTAGCGCATTGAAATGCTGTTTGATATGAGTTAGGAAATCCAGTGAGCTAAGAAAAGCGACATCACTGAGGCTTTTAATTAGATCAGTATTACATTTTATTTCTTCCATTAAAAAAAAAAAAGAGACCAATTTTTTCCGAAGTTAGAAATGCCTTACTAAATATTTTTCAACACTCAACCAATGGATTCGATTGAAGCAAATCGCCATATTCGACATCAATCTCGTAAAAAAAAAAAAAAAAAAACGAATTTTCTATTCGTTAGAGATTTCTTCCACTAATCCAGTTCGTTATTTTATTTGATAGTCCCAGCGAAGATCCACACAATGCTGGTTGGTGTATAATGGCTATAAAACTGTTCAGATTTGGTTCCATCCAGTAGCGATATAGAGACTCATCGTTCGGGTCACGGCCTACTTAAGGGGTGGGCCAACGGGGCTGGTGCCCATGGGCCCCACCTGAACTGGGGCCCCCAACGCCCCAAGTGTCTTACGAATTTAGAAAAAGTTCAACTCTTTCACCACTCATCAGCAGGGCCTGATTTCTGCACGTGCACAGGGCCTCAGAATTTCAATGGGCCTCCAAACTACCTTAATAACAATATAAATTTTCAGAAGCAAAACATGTTTTCCGTTATAGCGCGAAATTATTATACGGTTCGGTTTCAAAATTTAGGATGAGATTTTGGAAACCAAGTTATTATTATTTTGTAGAATAAAGCTCAAGCGTTACGCTGAGCTGTGATCGGTCAATGTAACATCTTAATCTCACCCTTATTTGTAACAATCAAAATTCAATGGGAACAGTCTATATTCGGAGCGGTATGTTATACATGAAAAGCATTTCAGCAAACATGTAGAATTTACTAAAAAATATTTTTATTATTAATATTAGTCTTGTGAGAAACAAAAATTGTGAATTAATATTCATAATTACGTAGGGTTTATTTTTACATAAATAAAATTACAAAAAAAGTTCAGTTGACACTACTTTAAAGACTGTTGTAATAATTTACATGGAGTGTTGCTATAATTTATCCCACAATGTGTATGGTCAGCTGTAAGACTTTGTGAGGGATTACTTCTTACAGCTTAAACTACCATTGGTACATCATTTCAATTAAATTTACGGTAAACTAGGTGTTTTAAATTATATCCCTGGGAGGACAGTTATTTGTTTCCTTAAATGATACAATAAAACAAAAAAAGAATTCCAGAGTAATTAATGTTACAGCTGTAAGCTCTGCGGGCGCAGGAAGTACAAGTGGTGCTTTCCAGTCAGGATTAATGATCTCCCCTTAAAATTGTGGACAAAGTTCAGTATCTTGGCGTTTGGTTTGATGAATTCTTTAACTGGAATACGCATGTTCAGTTTGTTTTAAAAAAAGTTTCCCTACAGGTTGGCCTGCTTGGTAAAATTAAGCATCTCTTCCCTATCAATGTCCTAAAAACATTTTACTATGCTTTTATTTATACCCATCTCTCCTATTGTCTGGAATCTTGGTATTCAAATATAAGTGCAAACAATAAGTTATGCTTGCTCAAATTACAGAAGAAATCTGTTCGCTATATGCTGAACACAGATTACATGTCTCATTCAAAACCATTATTTCTAAAACTAAATATTCTAAAAATTCATGAAATTTTCACCTTGAAACTAGATATCAAGTTTTTTAAAATAATGCATCTTAAACTTCCTATTTTTCAAACTGACATCAAATATCTCGATTATTCTATCTTCACCAGATCTGTTGCCAACAACAAATTATGTCAGCCGTGTGTTAGACTTAATTATGGTTTAAATAGCATACTGTATAAAGCCATTATCCTATGGAATAATCTCACAGAGAGCATCAGATCCCCGGAAAATATCAAAAAGTTTTCCTTGTCTCTGCGAAATTACATTGAAAATCACCCTGATCTCCAAAACGAATCTCAACCCTATCATTAAATTGTAGTTCCAAGCATGCTGCTAACAGTGGTGCTTCTGTTATAACCATCTTACTTGCTTTCATATATGCCATATGTTTTATTCTTTTTCTTACATCTGATAGGGGGAATCGCCTTACAACCAATGTGTTCAGATTCCTCCTGGTGTATTGCATTTTCATATAACTGTAAGTTTTAAATGTGTGCAATAAATAATTGTATTATTGTATTGTACATTGGCTACAAAGTTGACTAGCATGTGGAATATGTTTTAATGTTTTTACAGCTAAAAAAATGCTTGCAAAACAATATTTACCAGTAAATATTCTTTTCGACTGTAAATTGTTATCAATGGGGCCCAAGCCATAGGATGTGCACAGGGCCTCGATTGACCTGAGGTGGGCCCTGCTCATCAACAGTTTTTTTCTTATTATTATTTAATGAAAAGAAGAAATAC